>CM029518.1:45494570-47989433 GCA_017140615.1 Eucalyptus cladocalyx
TTTCTTCAAAAGAGTGATCATGCCGCGTAATATTCCTCCGCCTCGTCCTATGCCTCCTCTGCCGCCGATCGTCGATGTCTCGGAAATATCAAGGTGCAGCCGGGCTTTGACCAATCGTTGGTCGGTTTCTCAAGACCCGTTACGATGACTCACACCGAATCCAAATCTCAATTGGAACCGCGTCACCGTGAAGATTTCGCCGTCGCCGATTTTAACTAAGATAAAATTGAATATGATAAGATATGAAATTCAAAAGATTTTGATATATCACATCCACTATTTGATTATTGCAGTAAGAAAATCAAATATATTCACGTCATATCATGTACATTATTTAATATAAATGACATATCAATAAAAATGAACCAAAAATTTTACAAATTGAGATGGTAAAAATTTCTCGCGACACTATTACCTACTTTATTTTATTTTCCTCTCTTTTGTTAATTAATTTCTTTTTTATTATTTTCTTCCCCTCCATCATACTCTAATAAAATTTTATTAAATAGTAAACTGTACTAATATACCCAAAATATTTAGGTACCAAAAACATGTAATAAATATAAATTTAATATTTTATAATTATATATTTATATTAATATAAAAAATATAATTAAGTTCTAATATATATAAATAAAAATAAGATTAAATTGAAATAACTAAATTGTTATTTTTTGTTATTTTGAATTTCTCATATTAGAATTCATATATTATATATATTGAGTTATAATTTTAAGGGAAAATTTCAAATAATAACCTAAAGTATCATTATTTTCACAAATAATGTTTTTGACGACCGCCGTTTATAGCCCATCGATCGCTAACCCCTCCCGCAAGTCGGTGGGCGACAATCTTGCGGTGGCGGTCAGCGGCGACTATCGTGCAGCAGTTGTGCGGCGGTCGTGTGGTGATTGTGCGGCGGTCGTGCGACGGTCGTGCGATGGTCATGTGGCATTCAGTGTGTGTATATCTCTCGCTTTTCGATTGCCGGTGGAGGGAATGGGCAGTGCGCAGGATCGGACGGACAAGCACACTCCTCTCTCTCGCCCTCCTTGCTCTCTCCCCTATATAAACGCACCTCCTCAGCCTCTTTCGCGCAACCCTATCTCTCTTGCTCCCGTTTCTTCAAAAGAGTGATCATGCCGCGTAATATTCCTCCGCCTCGTCCTATGCCTCCTCTGCCGCCGATCGTCGATGTCTCAGGAAATATCAAGGTGCAGCCGGGCTTTGACCAATCGTTGGTCGGTTTCTCAAGACCCGTTACGATGACTCACACCGAATCCAAATCTCAATTGGAACCGCGTCACCAGAAGATTTCGCCGTCGCCGATTTTAACTAAGATAAAATTGAATATGATAAGATATGAAATTCAAAAGATTTTGATATATCACATCCACTATTTGATTATTGCAGTAAGAAAATCAAATATATTCACGTCATATCATGTACATTATTTAATATAAATGACATATCAATAAAAATGAACCAAAAATTTTACAAATTGAGATGGTAAAAATTTCTCGCGACACTATTACCTACTTTATTTTATTTTCCTCTCTTTTGTTAATTAATTTCTTTTTTATTATTTTCTTCCCCTCCATCATTCTCTAATAAAATTTTATTAAATAGTAAACTGTACTAATATACCCAAAATATTTAGGTACCAAAAACATGTAATAAATATAAATTTAATATTTTATAATTATATATTTATATTAATATAAAAAATATAATTAAGTTCTAATATATATAAATAAAAATAAGATTAAATTGAAATAACTAAATTGTTATTTTTTGTTATTTTGAATTTCTCATATTAGAATTCATATATTATATATATTGAGTTATAATTTTAAGGGAAAATTTCAAATAATAACCTAAAGTATCATTATTTTCACAAATAATGTTTTTGACGACCGCCGTTTATAGCCCATCGATCGCTAACCCCTCCCGAAGTCGGTGGGCGACAATCTTGCGGTGGCGATCAGCGGCGACTATCGTGCAGCAGTTGTGCGGCGGTCGTGTGGTGATTGTGCGGCGGTCGTGCGACGGTCGTGCGATGGTCATGTGGAATTCAGTGTGTGTATATCTCGCTTTTCGATTGCCGGTGGAGGGAGTGGGCAGTGCGCAGGATCGGACGGACAAGCACACTCCTCTCTCTCGCCCTCCTTGCTCTCTCCCCTATATAAACGCACCTCCTCAGCCTCTTCCGCGCGCTCCCTATCTCTCTTGCTCCCGTTTCTTCAAAGAGTGATCATGCCGCGTAATATTCCTCCGCCTCGTCGTATGCCTCCTCTGCCGCCAATCGTCGATGTTTCAGGAAATATCAAGGTGCAGCCGGGCTTTGACCAATCGTTGGTCGATTTCTCAAGACCCGTTACGATGACTCACACCGAATCCAAATCTCAATTGGAACCGCGTCACCAGAAGATTTCGCCGTCGCCGATTTTAACTAAGATAAAATTGAATATGATAAGATATGAAATTCAAAAGATTTTGATATATCACATCCACTATTTGATTATTGCAGTAAGAAAATCAAATATATTCACGTCATATCATGTACATTATTTAATATAAATGACATATCAATAAAAATGAACCAAAAATTTTACAAATTGAGATGGTAAAAATTTCTCGCGACACTATTACCTACTTTATTTTATTTTCCTCTCTTTTGTTAATTAATTTCTTTTTATTATTTTCTTCCCCTCCATCATTCTCTAATAAAATTTTATTAAATAGTAAACTGTACTAATATACCCAAAATATTTAGGTACCAAAAACATGTAATAAATATAAATTTAATATTTTATAATTATATATTTATATTAATATAAAAAATATAATTAAGTTCTAATATATATAAATAAAAATAAGATTAAATTGAAATAACTAAATTGTTATTTTTTGTTATTTTGAATTTCTCATATTAGAATTCATATATTATATATATTGAGTTATAATTTTAAGGGAAAATTTCAAATAATAACCTAAAGTATCATTATTTTCACAAATAATGTTTTTGACGACCGCCGTTTATAGCCCATCGATCGCTAACCCCTCCCGCAGTCGGTGGGCGACAATCTTGCGGTGGCGGTCAGCGCGACTATCGTGCAGCGGTTGTGCGGCGGTCGTGTGGTGATTGTGCGGCGGTCGTGCGACGGTCGTGCGACGGTCATGTGGCATTCAGTGTGTGTATATCTCGCTTTTCGATTGCCGGTGGAGGGAGTGGGCAGTGCGCAGGATCGGACGGACAAGCACACTCCTCTCTCTCGCCCTCCTTGCTCTCTCCCCTATATAAACGCACCTCCTCAGCCTCTTCGCGCGCCCCTATCTCTCTTGCTCCCGTTTCTTCAAAAGAGTGATCATGCCGCGTAATATTCCTCCGCCTCGTCCTATGCCTCCTCTGCCGCCGATCGTCGATGTCTCGGAAATATCAAGGTGCAGCCGGGCTTTGACCAATCGTTGGTCGGTTTCTCAAGACCCGTTACGATGACTCACACCGAATCCAAATCTCAATTGGAACCGCGTCACCAGAAAGATTTCGCCGTCGCCGATTTTAACTAAGATAAAATTGAATATGATAAGATATGAAATTCAAAAGATTTTGATATATCACATCCACTATTTGATTATTGCAGTAAGAAAATCAAATATATTCACGTCATATCATGTACATTATTTAATATAAATGACATATCAATAAAAATGAACCAAAAATTTTACAAATTGAGATGGTAAAAATTTCTCGCGACACTATTACCTACTTTATTTTATTTTCCTCTCTTTTGTTAATTAATTTCTTTTTATTATTTTCTTCCCCTCCATCATTCTCTAATAAAATTTTATTAAATAGTAAACTGTACTAATATACCCAAAATATTTAGGTACCAAAAACATGTAATAAATATAAATTTAATATTTTATAATTATATATTTATATTAATATAAAAAATATAATTAAGTTCTAATATATATAAATAAAAATAAGATTAAATTGAAATAACTAAATTGTTATTTTTTGTTATTTTGAATTTCTCATATTAGAATTCATATATTATATATATTGAGTTATAATTTTAAGGGAAAATTTCAAATAATAACCTAAAGTATCATTATTTTCACAAATAATGTTTTTGACGACCGCCGTTTATAGCCCATCGATCGCTAACCCCTCCCGAAGTCGGTGGGCGACAATCTTGCGGTGGCGGTCAGCGGCGACTATCGTGCAGCAGTTGTGCGGCGGTCGTGTGGTGATTGTGCGGCGGTCGTGCGACGGTCGTGCGATGGTCATGTGGAATTCAGTGTGTGTATATCTCGCTTTTCGATTGCCGGTGGAGGGAGTGGGCAGTGCGCAGGATCGGACGGACAAGCACACTCCTCTCTCTCGCCCTCCTTGCTCTCTCCCCTATATAAACGCACCTCCTCAGCCTCTTCCGCGCTCCTATCTCTCTTGCTCCCGTTTCTTCAAAGAGTGATCATGCCGCGTAATATTCCTCCGCCTCGTCCTATGCCTCCTCTGCCGCCGATCGTCGATGTCTCGGAAATATCAAGGTGCAGCCGGGCTTTGACCAATCGTTGGTCGGTTTCTCAAGACCCGTTACGATGACTCACACCGAATCCAAATCTCAATTGGAACCGCGTCACCAGAAGATTTCGCCGTCGCCGATTTTAACTAAGATAAAATTGAATATGATAAGATATGAAATTCAAAAGATTTTGATATATCACATCCACTATTTGATTATTGCAGTAAGAAAAAATCAAATATATTCACGTCATATCATGTACATTATTTAATATAAATGACATATCAATAAAAATGAACCAAAAATTTTACAAATTGAGATGGTAAAAATTTCTCGCGACACTATTACCTACTTTATTTTATTTTCCTCTCTTTTGTTAATTAATTTCATTTTTATTATTTTCTTCCCCTCCATCATACTCTAATAAAATTTTATTAAATAGTAAACTGTACTAATATACCCAAAATATTTAGGTACCAAAAACATGTAATAAATATAAATTTAATATTTTATAATTATATATTTATATTAATATAAAAAATATAATTAAGTTCTAATATATATAAATAAAAATAAGATTAAATTGAAATAACTAAATTGTTATTTTTTGTTATTTTGAATTTCTCATATTAGAATTCATATATTATATATATTGAGTTATAATTTTAAGGGAAAATTTCAAATAATAACCTAAAGTATCATTATTTTCACAAATAATGTTTTTGACGACCGCCGTTTATAGCCCATCGATCGCTAACCCCTCCCGCAGTCGGTGGGCGACAATCTTGCGGTGGCGGTCAGCGGCGACTATCGTGCAGCAGTTGTGCGGCGGTCGTGTGGTGATTGTGCGGCGGTCGTGCGACGGTCGTGCGATGGTCATGTGGAATTCAGTGTGTGTATATCTCGCTTTTCGATTGCCGGTGGAGGGAGTGGGCAGTGCGCAGGATCGGACGGACAAGCACACTCCTCTCTCTCGCCCTCCTTGCTCTCTCCCCTATATAAACGCACCTCCTCCCTCTTCCGCGCTCCCCCTATCTCTCTTGCTCCCGTTTCTTCAAAAGAGTGATCATGCCGCGTAATATTCCTCCGCCTCGTCCTATGCCTCCTCTCGCCGCCGATCGTCGATGTCTCGGAAATATCAAGGTGCAGCCGGGCTTTGACCAATCGTTGGTCGATTTCTCAAGACCCGTTACGATGACTCACACCGAATCCAAATCTCAATTGGAACCGCGTCACCAGAAGATTTCGCCGTCGCCGATTTTAACTAAGATAAAATTGAATATGATAAGATATGAAATTCAAAAGATTTTGATATATCACATCCACTATTTGATTATTGCAGTAAGAAAATCAAATATATTCACGTCATATCATGTACATTATTTAATATAAATGACATATCAATAAAAATGAACCAAAAATTTTACAAATTGAGATGGTAAAAATTTCTCGCGACACTATTACCTACTTTATTTTATTTTCCTCTCTTTTGTTAATTAATTTCATTTTTATTATTTTCTTCCCCTCCATCATTCTCTAATAAAATTTTATTAAATAGTAAACTGTACTAATATACCCAAAATATTTAGGTACCAAAAACATGTAATAAATATAAATTTAATATTTTATAATTATATATTTATATTAATATAAAAAATATAATTAAGTTCTAATATATATAGATAAAAATAAGATTAAATTGAAATAACTAAATTGTTATTTTTTGTTATTTTGAATTTCTCATATTAGAATTCATATATTATATATATTGAGTTATAATTTTAAGGGAAAATTTCAAATAATAACCTAAAGTATCATTATTTTCACAAATAATGTTTTTGACGACCGCCGTTTATAGCCCATCGATCGCTAACCCCTCCCGCAGTCGGTGGGCGACAATCTTGCGGTGGCGGTCAGCGCGACTATCGTGCAGCAGTTGTGCGGCGGTCGTGTGGTGATTGTGCGGTCGGTCGTGCGACGTGTCGTGCGATGGTCATGTGGCATTCAGTGTGTCTATATCTCGCTTTTCGATTGCCGGTGGAGGGAGTGGGCAGTGCGCAGGATCGGACGGACAAGCACACTCCTCTCTCTCGCCCTCCTTGCTCTCTCCCCTATATAAACGCACCTCCTCAGCCTCTTCCGCGCGCTCCCTATCTCTCTTGCTCCCGTTTCTTCAAAAGAGTGATCATGCCGCGTAATATTCCTCCGCCTCGTCCTATGCCTCCTCTGCCGCCCGATCGTCGATGTCTCGGAAAATATCAAGGTGCAGCCGGGCTTTGACCAATCGTTGGTCGGTTTCTCAAGACCCGTTACGATGATTCACACCGAATCTAAATCTCAATTGGAACCGCGTCACCAGAAGATTTCCCCGTCGCCGATTTTAACTAAGATAAAATTGAATATGATAAGATATGAAATTGAAAAGATTTTGATATATCACATCCACTTTTTGATTATTGCAGTAAGAAAATCAAATATATTCACGTCATATCATGTACATTATTTAATATAAATGACATATCAATAAAAATGAACCAAAAATTTTACAAATTGAGATGGTAAAAATTTCTCGCGACACTATTACCTACTTTATTTTATTTTCCTCTCTTTTGTTAATTAATTTCTTTTTTATTATTTTCTTCCCCTCCATCATTCTCTAATAAAATTTTATTAAATAGTAAACTGTACTAATATACCCAAAATATTTAGGTACCAAAAACATGTAATAAATATAAATTTAATATTTTATAATTATATATTTATATTAATATAAAAAATATAATTAAGTTCTAATATATATAAATAAAAATAAGATTAAATTGAAATAACTAAATTGTTATTTTTTGTTATTTTGAATTTCTCATATTAGAATTCATATATTATATATATTGAGTTATAATTTTAAGGGAAAATTTCAAATAATAACCTAAAGTATCATTATTTTCACAAATAATGTTTTTGACGACCGCCGTTTATAGCCCATCGATCGCTAACCCCTCCCGCAAGTCGGTGGGCGACAATCTTGCGGTGGCGATCAGCGGCGACTATCGTGCAGCAGTTGTGCGGCGGTCGTGTGGTGATTGTGCGGCGGTCGTGCGATGGTCGTGCGATGGTCATGTGGAATTCAGTGTGTGTATATCTCGCTTTTCGATTGCCGGTGGAGGGAGTGGGCAGTGCGCAGGATCGGACGGACAAGCACACTCCTCTCTCTCGCCCTCCTTGCTCTCTCCCCTATATAAACGCACCTCCTCAGCCTCTTCCGCGCGCTCCCTATCTCTCTTGCTCCCGTTTCTTCAAAGAAGAGATCATGCCGCGTAATATTCCTCCGCCTCGTCCTATGCCTCCTCTGCCGCCGATCGTCGATGTCTCAGGAAATATCAAGGTGCAGCCGGGCTTTGACCAATCGTTGGTCGGTTTCTCAAGACCCGTTACGATGACTCACACCGAATCCAAATCTCAATTGGAACCGCGTCACCAGAAGATTTCGCCGTCGCCGATTTTAACTAAGATAAAATTGAATATGATAAGATATGAAATTCAAAAGATTTTGATATATCACATCCACTATTTGATTATTGCAGTAAGAAAATCAAATATATTCACGTCATATCATGTACATTATTTAATATAAATGACATATCAATAAAAATGAACCAAAAATTTTACAAATTGAGATGGTAAAAATTTCTCGCGACACTATTACCTACTTTATTTTATTTTCCTCTCTTTTGTTAATTAATTTCTTTTTATTATTTTCTTCCCTCCATCATTCTCTAATAAAATTTTATTAAATAGTAAACTGTACTAATATACCCAAAATATTTAGGTACCAAAAACATGTAATAAATATAAATTTAATATTTTATAATTATATATTTATATTAATATAAAAAATATAATTAAGTTCTAATATATATAAATAAAAATAAGATTAAATTGAAATAACTAAATTGTTATTTTTTGTTATTTTGAATTTCTCATATTAGAATTCATATATTATATATATTGAGTTATAATTTTAAGGGAAAATTTCAAATAATCACCTAAAGTATCATTATTTTCACAAATAATGTTTTTGACGACCGCCGTTTATAGCCCATCGATCGCTAACCCCTCCCGCAGTCGGTGGGCGACAATCTTGCGGTGGCGGTCGGCGCGGCGACTATCGTGCAGCAGTTGTGCGGCGGTCGTGTGGTGATTGTGCGATGGTCGTGCGGCGACGTCGTGCGATGGTCATGTGGAATTCAGTGTGTGTATATCTCGCTTTTCTCGCTTCGATTGCCGGTGGAGGGAGTGGGCAGTGCGCAGGATCGGACGGACAAGCACACTCCTCTCTCTCGCCCTCCTTGCTCTCTCCCCTATATAAACGCACCTCCTCAGCCTCTTCCGTGGGCTCCCTATCTCTCTTGCTCCCGTTTCTTCAAAGGAGAGATCATGCCGCGTAATATTCCTCCGCCTCGTCCTATGCCTCCTCTGCCGCCGATCGTCGATGTCTCAGGAAATATCAAGGTGCAGCCGGGCTTTGACCAATCGTTGGTCGATTTCTCGAGACCCGTTACGATGACTCACACCGAATCCAAATCTCAATTGGAACCGCGTCACCAGAAGATTTCGCCGTCGCCGATTTTAACTAAGATAAAATTGAATATGATAAGATATGAAATTCAAAAGATTTTGATATATCACATCCACTATTTGATTATTGCAGTAAGAAAATCAAATATATTCACGTCATATCATGTACATTATTTAATATAAATGACATATCAATAAAAATGAACCAAAAATTTTACAAATTGAGATGGTAAAAATTTCTCGCGACACTATTACCTACTTTATTTTATTTTCCTCTCTTTTGTTAATTAATTTCTTTTTATTATTTTCTTCCCCTCCATCATTCTCTAATAAAATTTTATTAAATAGTAAACTGTACTAATATACCCAAAATATTTAGGTACCAAAAACATGTAATAAATATAAATTTAATATTTTATAATTATATATTTATATTAATATAAAAAATATAATTAAGTTCTAATATATATAAATAAAAATAAGATTAAATTGAAATAACTAAATTGTTATTTTTTGTTATTTTGAATTTCTCATATTAGAATTCATATATTATATATATTGAGTTATAATTTTAAGGGAAAATTTCAAATAATAACCTAAAGTATCATTATTTTCACAAATAATGTTTTTGACGACCGCCGTTTATAGCCCATCGATCGCTAACCCCTCCCGCAGTCGGTGGGCGACAATCTTGCGGTGGCGGTCAGCGGCGACTATCGTGCAGCAGTTGTGCGGCGGTCGTGTGGTGATTGTGCGGCGGTCGTGCGACGGTGCGACGGTCATGGTCATGTGGCATTCAGTGTGTGTATATCTCGCTTTTCGATTGCCGGTGGAGGGAGTGGGCAGTGCGCAGGATCGGACGGACAAGCACACTCCTCTCTCTCGCCCTCCTTGCTCTCTCCCCTATATAAACGCACCTCCTCGGCCTCTTCCGCGCGCTCCCTATCTCTCTTGCTCCCGTTTCTTCAAAGAGTGATCATGCCGCGTAATATTCCTCCGCCTCGTCCTATGCCTCCTCTGCCGCCGATCGTCGATGTCTCAGGAAATATCAAGGTGCAGCCGGGCTTTGACCAATCGTTGGTCGGTTTCTCAAGACCCGTTACGATGACTCACACCGAATCCAAATCTCAATTGGAACCGCGTCACCAGAAGATTTCGCCGTCGCCGATTTTAACTAAGATAAAATTGAATATGATAAGATATGAAATTCAAAAGATTTTGATATATCACATCCACTATTTGATTATTGCAGTAAGAAAATCAAATATATTCACGTCATATCATGTACATTATTTAATATAAATGACATATCAATAAAAATGAACCAAAAATTTTACAAATTGAGATGGTAAAAATTTCTCGCGACACTATTACCTACTTTATTTTATTTTCCTCTCTTTTGTTAATTAATTTCATTCTTATTATTTTCTTCCCCTCCATCATTCTCTAATAAAATTTTATTAAATAGTAAACTGTACTAATATACCCAAAATATTTAGGTACCAAAAACATGTAATAAATATAAATTTAATATTTTATAATTATATATTTATATTAATATAAAAAATATAATTAAGTTCTAATATATATAAATAAAAATAAGATTAAATTGAAATAACTAAATTGTTATTTTTTGTTATTTTGAATTTCTCATATTAGAATTCATATATTATATATATTGAGTTATAATTTTAAGGGAAAATTTCAAATAATAACCTAAAGTATCATTATTTTCACAAATAATGTTTTTGACGACCGCCGTTTATAGCCCATCGATCGCTAACCCCTCCCGAAGTCGGTGGGCGACAATCTTGCGGTGGCGGTCAGCGGCGACTATCGTGCAGCAGTTGTGCGGCGGTCGTGTGGTGATTGTGCGGCGGTCGTGCGACGGTCGTGCGATGGTCATGTGGAATTCAGTGTGTGTATATCTCGCTTTTCGATTGCCGGTGGAGGGAGTGGGCAGTGCGCAGGATCGGACGAACAGGCACACTCCTCTCTCTCGCCCTCCTTGCTCTCTCCCCTATATAAACGCACCTCCTCAGCCTCTTCCGCGCGCTCCCTATCTCTCTTGCTCCCGTTTCTTCAAAGGAGAGATCATGCCGCGTAATATTCCTCCGCCTCGTCGTATGCCTCCTCTGCCGCCAATCGTTGATGTTTCAGGAAATATCAAGGTGCAGGCGGGCTTTGACCAATCGTTGGTCGATTTCTCAAGACCCGTTACGATGACTCACACCGAATCCAAATCTCAATTGGAACCGCGTCACCAGAAGATTTCGCCGTCGCCGATTTTAACTAAGATAAAATTGAATATGATAAGATATGAAATTCAAAAGATTTTGATATATCACATCCACTATTTGATTATTGCAGTAAGAAAATCAAATATATTCACGTCATATCGTGTACATTATTTAATATAAATGACATATCAATAAAAATGAACCAAAAATTTTACAAATTGAGATGGTAAAAATTTCTCGCGACACTATTACCTACTTTATTTTATTTTCCTCTCTTTTGTTAATTAATTTCATTTTTATTATTTTCTTCCCCTCCATCATTCTCTAATAAAATTTTATTAAATAGTAAACTGTACTAATATACCCAAAATATTTAGGTACCAAAAACATGTAATAAATATAAATTTAATATTTTATAATTATATATTTATATTAATATAAAAAATATAATTAAGTTCTAATATATATAAATAAAAATAAGATTAAATTGAAATAACTAAATTGTTATTTTTTGTTATTTTGAATTTCTCATATTAGAATTCATATATTATATATATTGAGTTATAATTTTAAGGGAAAATTTCAAATAATAACCTAAAGTATCATTATTTTCACAAATAATGTTTTTGACGACCGCCGTTTATAGCCCATCGATCGCTAACCCCTCCCGCAGTCGGTCGGTGGGCGACAATCTTGCGGTGGCGGTCAGCGGCGACTATCGTGCAGCGGTTGTGCGGCGGTCGTGTGGTGATTGTGCGGTCGGTCGGTCGTGCGACGTCGTCGTGTGCGACGGTCATGTGGCATTCAGTTTGTGTATATCTCGCTTTTCGATTGCCCTTGGAGGGAATGGGCAGTGCGCAAGATCTGACGGACAAGCACACTCCTCTCTCTCGACCACCTTGCTCTCTCCCCTATATAAACGCACCTCCTCCGCGCGCTCCCTATCTCTCTTTCTCCCGTTTCTTCAAAAGAGTGATCATGCCGCGTAATATTCCTCCGCCTAGTCCTATGCCTCCTCTGCCGCCGATCGTCGATGTCTCAGGAAATATCAAGGTGCAGCCGAGCTTTGACCAATCGTTGATCGGTTTCTCAAGACCCTTTACGATGACTCACACCGAATCCAAATCTCAATTGGAACCGCGTCACCAGAAGATTTCGCCGTCGCCGATTTTAACTAAGATAAAATTGAATATGATAAGATATGAAATTCAAAAGATTTTGATATATCAGATCCACTATTTGATTATTGCAGTAAGAAAATCAAATATATTCACGTCATATCGTGTACATTATTTAATATAAATGACATATCAATAAAAATGAACCAAAAATTTTACAAATTGAGATGGTAAAAATTTCTCGCGACACTATTACCTACTTTATTTTATTTTCCTCTCTTTTGTTAATTAATTTCATTTTTATTATTTTCTTCCCCTCCATCATTCTCTAATAAAATTTTATTAAATAGTAAACTGTACTAATATACCCAAAATATTTAGGTACCAAAAACATGTAATAAATATAAATTTAATATTTTATAATTATATATTTATATTAATATAAAAAATATAATTAAGTTCTAATATATATAAATAAAAATAAGATTAAATTGAAATAACTAAATTGTTATTTTTTGTTATTTTGAATTTCTCATATTAGAATTCATATATTATATATATTGAGTTATAATTTTAAGGGAAAATTTCAAATAATAACCTAAAGTATCATTATTTTCACAAATAATGTTTTTGACGACCGCCGTTTATAGCCCATCGATCGCTAACCCCTCCCGAAGTCGGTGGGCGACAATCTTGCGGTGGCGGTCAGCGCGCGCGACTATCGTGCAGCAGTTGTGCGGCGGTCGTGTGGTGATTGTGCGGCGGTCGTGCGGCGGTCGTGTGCGATGGTCATGTGGAATTCAGTGTGTGTATATCTCGCTTTTCGATTGCCATTGGAGGGAATGGGCAGTGCGCAGGATCTGACGGACAAGCACACTCCTCTCTCTCGACCACCTTGCTCTCTCCCCAATATAAACGCACCTCCTCCGCGCGCTCCCTATCTCTCTTTCTCCCGTTTCTTCAAAAGAGTGATCATGCCGCGTAATATTCCTCCGCCTCGTCCTATGCCTCCTCTGCCGCCGATCGTCGATGTTTCAGGAAATATCAAGGTGCAGCCGGGCTTTGACCAATCGTTGGTCGGTTTCTCAAGACCCTTTACGATGACTCACACCGAATCCAAATCTCAATTGGAACCGCGTCACCAGAAGATTTCGCCGTCGCCGATTTTAACTAAGATAAAATTGAATATGATAAGATATGAAATTCAAAAGATTTTGATATATCACATCCACTATTTGATTATTGCAGTAAGAAAATCAAATATATTCACGTCATATCGTGTACATTATTTAATATAAATGACATATCAATAAAAATGAACCAAAAATTTTACAAATTGAGATGGTAAAAATTTCTCGCGACACTATTACCTACTTTATTTTATTTTCCTCTCTTTTGTTAATTAATTTCATTCTTATTATTTTCTTCCCCTCCATCATTCTCTAATAAAATTTTATTAAATAGTAAACTGTACTAATATACCCAAAATATTTAGGTACCAAAAACATGTAATAAATATAAATTTAATATTTTATAATTATATATTTATATTAATATAAAAAATATAATTAAGTTCTAATATATATAAATAAAAATAAGATTAAATTGAAATAACTAAATTGTTATTTTTTGTTATTTTGAATTTCTCATATTAGAATTCATATATTATATATAGTAAGTTATAATTTCAAGGGAAAATTTCAAATAATAACATAAAGTATCATTATTTTCGCAAATAATGTTTTTGCCGACCGCCATTTATAGCCCATCGATCGCTAACCCCTCCCGCAGTCGGTGGGCGACAATCTTGCGGTGGCGATTAGCAGCGACTGTCGTGCAGCAGTTGTGCGGCGGTTGTGTGGTGATTGTGCGGCGGTCGTGCGACGGTCGGGCGACGGTCATGTGGCATTCAGTGTGTGTATATCTCGCTTTTTGATTGCCGGTGGAGGGAGTGGGCAGTGCGCAGGATCGGACGGACAAGCACACTCCTCTCTCGACCTCCTTGCTCTCTCCCCTATATAAACGTACCTCCTCAGCCTCTTCCGCGCTCCCTATCTCTCTTGCTCCCGTTTCTTCAAAGAGTGATCATGCCGCGTAATATTCCTCCGCCTCGTCCTATGCCTCCTCTGCCGCCGATCGTCGATGTCTCAGGAAATATCAAGGTGCAGCCGGGCTTTGACCAATCGTTGGTCGATTTCTCGAGACCCGTTACGATGACTCACACCGAATCCAAATCTCAATTGGAACCGCGTCACCGTAAAGATTTCGCCGTCGCCGATTTTAACTAAGATAAAATTGAATATGATAAGATATGAAATTCAAAAGATTTTGATATATCACATCCACTATTTGATTATTGCAGTAAGAAAATCAAATATATTCACGTCTATCATGTACATTATTTAATATAAATGACATATCAATAAAAATGAACCAAAAATTTTACAAATTGAGATGGTAAAAATTTCTCGCGACACTATTACCTACTTTATTTTATTTTCCTCTCTTTTGTTAATTAATTTCATTCTTATTATTTTCTTCCCCTCCATCATTCTCTAATAAAATTTTATTAAATAGTAAACTGTACTAATATACCCAAAATATTTAGGTACCAAAAACATGTAATAAATATAAATTTAATATTTTATAATTATATATTTATATTAATATAAAAAATATAATTAAGTTCTAATATATATATAAATAAAAATAAGATTAAATTGAAATAACTAAATTGTTATTTTTTGTTATTTTGAATTTCTCATATTAGAATTCATATATTATATATATTGAGTTATAATTTTAAGGGAAAATTTCAAATAATAACCTAAAGTATCATTATTTTCACAAATAATGTTTTTGACGACCGCCGTTTATAGCTCATCGATCGCTAACCCCTCCCGCAGTCGGTGGGCGACAATCTTGCGGTGGCGGTCAGCGGCGACTATCGTGCAGCAGTTGTGCGGCGGTCGTATGGTGATTGTGCGACGGTCGTGCGACGGTCGTGCGACGGTCGTGCGACGGTCATGTGGCATTCAGTGTGTGTATATCTCGCTTTTTGATTGCCGGTGGAGGGAGTGGGCAGTGTGCAGGATCGGACGGACAAGCACACTCCTCTCTCTCGCCTCCTTGCTCTCTCCCCTATATAAACGCACCTCCTCAGCCTCTTCCGCGCGCTCCCTATCTCTCTTTCTCCCGTTTCTTCAAAAGAGTGATCATGCCGCGTAATATTCCTCCGCCTCGTCCTATGCCTCCTCTGCCGCCGATCGTCGATGTTTCAGGAAATATCAAGGTGCAGCCGAGCTTTGACCAATCGTTGGTCGGTTTCTCAAGACCCTTTACGATGACTCACACCGAATCCAAATCTCAATTGGAACCGCGTCACCAGAAGATTTCGCCGTCGCCGATTTTAACTAAGATAAAATTGAATATGATAAGATATGAAATTCAAAAGATTTTGATATATCACATCCACTATTTGATTATTGCAGTAAGAAAATCAAATATATTCACGTCATATCATGTACATTATTTAATATAAATGACATATCAATAAAAATGAACCAAAAATTTTACAAATTGAGATGGTAAAAATTTCTCGCGACACTATTACCTACTTTATTTTATTTTCCTCTCTTTTGTTAATTAATTTCATTTTTATTATTTTCTTCCCCTCCATCATTCTCTAATAAAATTTTATTAAATAGTAAACTGTACTAATATACCCAAAATATTTAGGTACCAAAAACATGTAATAAATATAAATTTAATATTTTATAATTATATATTTATATTAATATAAAAAATATAATTAAGTTCTAATATATATAAAATAAAAATAAGATTAAATTGAAATAACTAAATTGTTATTTTTTGTTATTTTGAATTTCTCATATTAGAATTCATATATTATATATATTGAGTTATAATTTTAAGGGAAAATTTCAAATAATAACCTAAAGTATCATTATTTTCACAAATAATGTTTTTGACGACCGCCGTTTATAGCCCATCGATCGCTAACCCCTCCCGCAGTCGGTGGGCGACAATCTTGCGGTGGCGGTCAGCGGCGACTATCGTGCAGCAGTTGTGCGGCGGTCGTGTGGTGATTGTGCGGCGGTCGTGCGACGGTCGTGCTACGGTCATGTGGCATTCAGTGTGTGTATATCTCGCTTTTCGATTGCCATTGGAGGGAATGGGCAGTGCGCAGGATCTGACGGACAAGCACACTCCTCTCTCTCGACCACCTTGCTCTCTCCCCAATATAAACGCACCTCCTCCCTCTTCCGCGCGCTCCCTATCTCTCTTGCTCCCGTTTCTTCAAAAGAGTGATCATGCCGCGTAATATTCCTCCGCCTCGTCCTATGCCTCCTCTCCGCCGCCGATCGTCGATGTCTCGGAAATATCAAGGTGCAGCCGAGCTTTGACCAATCGTTGGTCGGTTTCTCAAGACCCTTTACGATGACTCACACCGAATCCAAATCTCAATTGGAACCGCGTCACCAGAAGATTTCGCCGTCGCCGATTTTAACTAAGATAAAATTGAATATGATAAGATATGAAATTCAAAAGATTTTGATATATCACATCCACTATTTGATTATTGCAGTAAGAAAATCAAATATATTCACGTCATATCATGTACATTATTTAATATAAATGACATATCAATAAAAATGAACCAAAAATTTTACAAATTGAGATGGTAAAAATTTCTCGCGACACTATTACCTACTTTATTTTATTTTCCTCTCTTTTGTTAATTAATTTCATTTTTATTATTTTCTTCCCCTCCATCATTCTCTAATAAAATTTTATTAAATAGTAAACTGTACTAATATACCCAAAATATTTAGGTACCAAAAACATGTAATAAATATAAATTTAATATTTTATAATTATATATTTATATTAATATAAAAAATATAATTAAGTTCTAATATATATAAATAAAAATAAGATTAAATTGAAATAACTAAATTGTTATTTTTTGTTATTTTGAATTTCTCATATTAGAATTCATATATTATATATATTGAGTTATAATTTTAAGGGAAAATTTCAAATAATCACCTAAAGTATCATTATTTTCACAAATAATGTTTTTGACGACCGCCGTTTATAGCCCATCGATCGCTAACCCCTCCCGCAGTCGGTGGGCGACAATCTTGCGGTGGCGGTCAGCGGCGACTATCGTGCAGCAGTTGTGCGGCGGTCGTGTGGTGATTGTGCGGCGGTCGTGCGACGGTCATGTGGCATTCAGTGTGTGTATATCTCGCTTTTCGATTGCGAGTGAAGGGAGTGGGCAGTGCGTAGGATCGGACGGACAAGCACACTCCTCTCTCTCGCTCTCCTTGCTCTCTCCCCTATATAAACGCACCTCCTCAGCCGCTCCCTATCTCTCTTGCTCCCGTTTCTTCAAAAGAGTGATCATGCCGCGTAATATTCCTCCGCCTCGTCCTATGCCTCCTCTGCCGCCGATCGTCGATGTCTCGGAAATATCAAGGTGCAGCCGAGCTTTGACCAATCGTTGGTCGGTTTCTCAAGACCCTTTACGATGACTCACACCGAATCCAAATCTCAATTGGAACCGCGTCACCAGAAGATTTCGCCGTCGCCGATTTTAACTAAGATAAAATTGAATATGATAAGATATGAAATTCAAAAGATTTGGATATATCACACATCCACTATTTGATTATTGCAGTAAGAAAATGAAATATATTCACGTCATATCATGTACATTATTTAATATAAATGACATATCAATAAAAATGAACCAAAAATTTTACAAATTGAGATGGTAAAAATTTCTCGCGACACTATTACCTACTTTATTTTATTTTCCTCTCTTTTGTTAATTAATTTCATTCTTATTATTTTCTTCCCCTCCATCATTCTCTAATAAAATTTTATTAAATAGTAAACTGTACTAATATACCCAAAATATTTAGGTACCAAAAACATGTAATAAATATAAATTTAATATTTTATAATTATATATTTATATTAATATAAAAAATATAATTAAGTTCTAATATATATAAATAAAAATAAGATTAAATTGAAATAACTAAATTGTTATTTTTTGTTATTTTGAATTTCTCATATTAGAATTCATATATTATATATATTGAGTTATAATTTTAAGGGAAAATTTCAAATAATCACCTAAAGTATCATTATTTTCACAAATAATGTTTTTGACGACCGCCGTTTATAGCCCATCGATCGCTAACCCCTCCCGCAAGTCGGTGGGCGACAATCTTGCGGTGGCGGTCAGCGGCGACTATCGTGCAGCAGTTGTGCGGCGGTCGTGTGGTGATTGTGCGGCGGTCGTGCGACGGTCATGTGGCATTCAGTGTGTGTATATCTCGCTTTTCGATTGCCGGTGGAGGGAATGGGCAGTGCGCAGGATCGGACGGACAGGCACACTCCTCTCTCTCGCCACTCCTTGCTCTCTCCCCTATATAAACGCACCTCCTCAGCCTCTTCCGCGCGCTCCCTATCTCTCTTGCTCCCGTTTCTTCGAAAGAGTGATCATGCCGCGTAATATTCCTCCGCCTCGTACTATGCCTCCTCTGCCGCCGATCGTCGATGTCTCAGGAAATATCAAGGTGCAGCCGAGCTTTGACCAATCGTTGGTCGGTTTCTCAAGACCCTTTACGATGACTCACACCGAATCCAAATCTCAATTGGAACCGCGTCACCAGAAGATTTCGCCGTCGCCGATTTTAACTAAGATAAAATTGAATATGATAAGATATGAAATTCAAAAGATTTTGATATATCACATCCACTATTTGATTATTGCAGTAAGAAAATCAAATATATTCACGTCATATCATGTACATTATTTAATATAAATGACATATCAATAAAAATGAACCAAAAATTTTACAAATTGAGATGGTAAAAATTTCTCGCGACACTATTACCTACTTTATTTTATTTTCCTCTCTTTTGTTAATTAATTTCATTCTTATTATTTTCTTCCCCTCCATCATTCTCTAATAAAATTTCATTAAATAGTAAACTGTACTAATATACCCAAGATATTTAGGTACCAAAAACATGTAATAAATATAAATTTAATATTTTATAATTATATATTTATATTAATAAAAAAATATAATTAAGTTCTAATATATATCTAGATAAAAATAAGCTTAAATTGAATAACTAAATTGTTATTTTTTGTTATTTTGAATTTCTCATATTAGAATTCATATATTATATATATTGAGTTATAATTTTAAGGGAAAATTTCAAATAATCACCTAAAGTATCATTATTTTCACAAATAATGTTTTTGACGACCGCCGTTTATATCCCATCGATCGCTAACCCTTCCCGCAGTCGATGGGCGACAATCTTGCGGTGGCGATCAGCGGCGACTATCGTGCAGCAGTTGTGCGGCGGTCGTGTGGTGATTGTGCAGCGGTCGTGCGACGGTCGTGGGACGGTCATGTGGCATTCAGTGTGTATATATCTCGCTTTTCGATTGCCGGTGGAGGAAATGGGCAGTGCGCAGGATCCGACGGACAAGCACACTCCTCTCTCTCGACCTCCTTGCTCTCTCCCCTATATAAACGCACCACCTCAGCCCCTCCTCCGCGCGCTCCCTATCTCTCTTGCCTTATAATACTCCTCCGCCTCGTCCTATGCCTCCTCTGCCGCCGATCGTCGATGTCTCGGAAATATCAAGGTGCAGCCGGGCTTTGACCAATCGTTGGTCGGTTTCTCAAGACCCGTTACGATGACTCACACCGAATCCAAATCTCAATTGGAACCGCGTCACCAGAGAAGATTTCGCCGTCGCCGATTTTAACTAAGATAAAATTGAATATGATAAGATATGAAATTCAAAAGATTTTGATATATCACATCCACTATTTGATTATTGCAGTAGGAAAATCAAATATATTCACGTCATATCATGTACATTATTTAATATAAATGACATATCAATAAAAATTAATCAAAAATTTTACAAATTTATATGGTAAAAATTTCTCGCGACACTATTACCTACTTTATTTTATTTTCCTCTCTTTTGTTAATTAATTTCTTTCTTATTATTTTATTCCCCTCCATCATTCTCTAATAAAAAATTTTTAAATAGTAAACTGTACTAATATACCCAAAATATTTAGGTACCAAAAACATGTAATAAATATAAATTTAATATTTTATAATTATATATTTATATTAATATAAAAAATATAATTAAGTTCTAATATATATAAATAAAAATAAGATTAAATTGAAATAACTAAATTGTTATTTTTTGTTATTTTGAATTTCTCATATTAGAATTCATATATTATATATATTGAGTTATAATTTTAAGGAAAATTTCAAATAATAACCTAAAGTATCATTATTTTCACAAATAATGTTTTCGACGACCGCCGTTTATAGCCCATCGATCGCTAACCCCTCCCGCAGTCGGTGGGCGACAATCTTGCGGTGGCGGTCAGCGGCGACTGTCGTGCAGCAGTTATACGGCGGCCGTGTGGTGATTGTGCGGCGGTCGTGCGACGGTCATGTGGCATTCAGTGTGTGTATATCTCGCTTTTCGATTGCGAGTGAAGGGAGTGGGCAGTGCGTAGGATCGGACGGACAAGCACACTCCTCTCTCTCGCTCTCCTTGCTCTCTCCCCTATATAAACGCACCTCTTAAGCCTCTTCCGCGCGCTCCCTATCTCTCTTGCTCCCGTTTCTTCGAAAGAGTGATCATGCCGCGTAATATTCCTCCGCCTCGTCCTATGCCTCCTCTGCCGCCGATGGTCGATGTCTCAGGAAATATCAAGGTGCAGCCGGGCTTTGACCAATCGTTGGTCTGTTTCTCAAGACACGTTACGATGACTCACACCGAATCCAAATCTCAATTGGAACCGCGTCACCGAAGATTTCGCCGTCGCCGATTTTAACTAAGATAAAATTGAATATGATAAGATATGAAATTCAAAAGATTTTGATATATCACATCCACTATTTGATTATTGCAGTAAGAAAATCAAATATATTCACGTCATATCATGTACATTATTTAATATAAATGACATATCAATAAAAATGAACCAAAAATTTTACAAATTGAGATGGTAAAAATTTCTCGCGACACTATTTCCTATTTTATTTTATTTTCCTCTCTTTTGTTAATTAATTTCTTTTTATTATTTTCTTCCCCTCCATCATTCTCTAATAAAATTTTATTAAATAGTAAACTGTACTAATATACCAAAATATTTAGGTACCAAAAACATGTAATAAATATAAATTTAATATTTTATAATTATATATTTATATTAATATAAAAAATATAATTAAGTTCTAATATATATAGATAAAAATAAGATTAAATTGAAATAACTAAATTGTTATTTTTTGTTATTTTGAATTTCTCATATTAGAATTCATATATTATATATATTGAGTTATAATTTTAAGGGAAAATTTCAAATAATCACCTAAAGTATCATTATTTTCACAAATAATGTTTTTGACGACCGCCGTTTATAGCCCATCGATCGCTAACCCCTCCCGCAGTCGGTGGGCAACAATCTTGCGGTGGCGGTCAGCGGCGACTGTCGTGCAGCAGTTGTGCGGCGGAAGTGTGGTGATTGTACGGTGGTCGTGCGACGGTCATGTGGCATTCAGTGTGTGTAAATCTCGCTTTTTGATTGCCGGCGGAGGGAATGGGCAGTCCGCAAGATCCGACGGACAAGCACACTCCTCTCTCTCGACCTCCTTGCTCTCTCCCCTATATAAACACACCTCCTCCGCGCGCTCCCTATCTCTCTTGCTCCCGTTTCTTCAAAAGAGTGATCATGCCTTGTAATACTCCTCCGCCTCGTCCTATGCCTCATCTGCCGCCGATCGTCGATGTCTCGGGAAATATCAAGGTGCAGCGGGCTTTGACCAATCGTTGGTCGGTTTCTCAAGACCCGTTACGATGACTCACACCGAATCCAAATCTGAATTGGAACCGCCTCGTGAGAAGATTTCGCCGTCGCCGATTTTAATTAAGATAAAATTGAATATGATAAGATATGAAATTCAAAAGATTTTGATATATCACATCCACTATTTGATTAGTGCAGTAAGAAAATCAAATATATTCACATCATATCATGTACATTATTTAGTATAAATGACATATTAATAAAAATGAACCAAAAATTTTACAAATTGAGATGGTAAAAATTTCTCGCGACACTATTACCTACTGTATTTTATTTTCCTCTCTTTTGTTAATTAATTTCTTTTTTATTATTTTCTTCCAAACCGTCATACTCTGATAAAATTTTATTAAATAGTAAACTGTACTAATATACCCAAAATATTTAGGTACCAAAAACATGTAATAAATATAAATTTAATATTTAATAAATATATATTTATATTAATATAAAAAATATAATTAAGTTCTAATATATATAAAAAAATATATGATTAAATTGAAATAACTAAATTGTTATTTTTTATTATTTCGAATTTCTCATATTAGAATTCATATATTATATATATTGAGTTATAATTTTAAGGGAAAATTTCAAATAATAACCTAAAGTATAATTATTTTCACAAATAATGTTTTTGACGACCGCCGTTTATAGCCCATCGATCGCTAACCCCTCCCGCAATCGGTGGGCGACAATCTTGCGGTGGCGGTCAGCGGCGACTATCGTCGTTGTGCGGTTGTTGTGGCGGTCGTGCGACGGTCGTGCGGAATTCATTGTGTGTATATCTCGCTTTTCGATTGCCGGTGGAGGGAGTGAGCAGTGCGCAGGATCAGACAGACAAGCACACTCCTCTCCCTCGCCCTCCTTGCTCTCTCCCCTATATAAACGCACCTCCTCAGCCTCTTCCGCGCGCTCCTTATCTCTCTTGCTCCTGTTTCTTCATAGGAGTGATCATGCTGCGTAATATTCCTCCGCCTCGTGCTATGCCTCCTCTGCCGCCGATCGTCGATGTCTCAGGAAATATCAAGGTGCAACCGGGCTTTGACCAATCGTTGGTCGTTTTCTCAAGACCCGTTACGATGACTCACACCGAATCCAAATCTCAATTTGGACCGCGTCACCAGAAGATTTTGCCGTCGCCAATTTTAACTAAGATAAAATTGAATATGATAAGATATGAAATTCAAAAGTTTTGATATATCATATCCACTATTTGATTATTGCAGTAAGAAAGTCAAATATATTCACGTCATGTCATGTACATTATTTAATATAAATGACATATCAATAAAAATGAACAAAAAATTTTACAAATTGAGATGGTAAAAATTTCTCGCGACACTATTACCTACTTTATTTTATTTTCCTCTCTTTTGTTAATTAATTTCCTTTTTATTATTTTCTTCCCCTCCATCATTCTCTAATAAAATTTTATTAAATAATAAACTGTACTAATATACCCAAAATATTTAGGTACCAAAAATATGTAATAAATATAAATTTAATATTTTATAATTATATATTTATATTAATATAAAAAATATAATTAAGTTCTAATATATTTAAATAAAAATAAGATTAAATTGAAATAACTAAATTGTTACTTTTTGTTATTTTGAATTTCTCATATTAGAATTCATATATTATTTATTTTGAGTTATAATTTCAAGGGAAAATTTCAAATAATAACATAAAGTATCATTATTTTCACAAATAATGTTTTTGCCGACCGCCGTTTATAGCCCATCGATCGCTAACCCCTCCCGTAGTCGCTGGGCGACAATCTTGCGGTGGCGGTCAGCGGCGACTGTCGTGCGGCAGTAGTGCGGCGGTCGTGTGGTGATTGTGCGACGGTCGTGCGACGGTCATATGGCATTCAGTGTGTGTATATCTCGCTTTTCGATTGCCGGTGGAGGGAATGGGCAGTGCGCAGGATCCGACGGACAAGCACACTCCTCTCTTTCGACCTCCTCAGCTTCTCCTCCGCGCGCTCCCTATCTCTCTTGCTCCCGTTTCTTCAAAAGAGTGATCATGCCTCGTAATACTCCTCAGCGTCGTCCTATGCCTCCTCTGCCGTCGATCGTCGATGTCTCTGGAAATATCAATGTCTTGGGAAATATAAAGGTGCAACCGGGCTTTGAGCAATCGTTGGTCGGTTTCTCAAGACCCGTTACGATGACTCACACCGAATCCAAATCTCAATTGGAACCGCCTCTTCAGAAGATTTCGCCATCGCCGATTTTAATTAAAATAAAATTGTATATGATAAGATATGAAATCCAAAAGATTTTGATATATCACATCCACTATTTGATTGTTGCAATCAGAAAATCAAATATATTCACATCATATCATGTACATTATTTAATATAAATGACATATCCATAAAAATGAACCAAAAATTTTACAAATTGAGATGGTAAAAATTTCTCGCGACACTATTACCTACTTTATTTTATTTTCCTCTCTTTTGTTAATTAATTTCTTTTTTATTATTTTCTTCCCCTCCATCATTCTCTAATAAAATTTTATTAACTTGTAAACTGTACTAATATACCCAAAATATTTAGGTACCAAAAATATGTAATAAATATAAATTTAATATTTAATAATTATATATTTATATTAATATAAAAAATATAATTAACTTCTAATATGTATAAATAAATTTAAGATTAATTTGAAATAACTAAATTGTTATATTTTGCTATTTGGAATTTCTCATATTAGAATTCATATATTATATATATTGAGTTATAATTTTAAGGGAAAATTTCAAATAATAACCTAAAGTATCATTATTTTCACAAATAATGTTTTTGACGACCGCCGTTTATAGCCCATCGATCGCTAACCCCTCCCGCAGTCGGTGGGCGACAATCTTGCGGTGGCGGTCAGCGGCGACTGTCGTGCAGCAGTTGTCCGGCGGTCGTGTGGTGATTGTGTGGCGGTCGTGCGACGGTCATGTGGCATTCAGTGTGTGTATATCCCGCTTTTCGATTGCCGGTGGAGGGAGTGGGCAGTGTGCAGGATCGGAGGGACAAGCACACTCCTCTCTCTCGCCCTCCTTGCTCTCTGCCCTATATAAAAGCACCTCGTCAGCCTCTTCCGCGCGCTCCCTATCTCTCTTGCTCCCGTTTCTTCAAAAGAGTGATCATGCCGCGTAATATTCCTCCGCCTCGTCCTATGCCTCCTCTGCCGCCGATCGTCGATGTCTCGAGAAATATCAAGGTGCAGCCGGGCTTTGACCAATCGTTGGTTGGTTTCTCGAGACCCGTTACGATGACTCACACCAAATCCAAATCTTAATTGGAACCGCGTCACCAGAAGATTTCGCCGTTGCCGATTTTAACTAAGATAAAATTGAATATGATAAGATATGAAATTCAAAAGATTTTGATATATCACATCCACTATTTGATTATTGCAGTAAGAAAATCAAATATATTCATGTCATATCATGTACATTATTTAATATAAATGACATATCAATAAAAATGAACCAAAAATTTTACAAATTGAGATGGTAAAAATTTCTCGCGACACTATTACCTACTTTATTTTATTTTCCTCTCTTTTGTTAATTAATTTCCTTTTTATTATTTTCTTCCCCTCCATCATTCTCTAATAAAAATTTATTAAATAGTAAACTGTACTAATATACCCAAAATATTTAGGTACCAAAAATATGTAATAAATATAAATTTAATATTTTATAATTATATATTTATATTAATATCAAAAATATAATTAAGTTCTAATATATTTAAATAAAAATAAGCTTAAATTGAAATAACTAAATTGTTACGTTTTTTGTTATTTTGAATTTCTCATATTAGAATTCATATATTATTTATTTTGAGTTATAATTTCAAGGGAAAATTTCAAATAATAACATAAAGTATCATTATTTTCACAAATAATGTTTTTGCCGACCGCCGTTTATAGCCCATCGATCGCTAACCCCTCCCGTGGTCGCTGGGCGACAATCTTGCGGTGGCGGTCAGCGGCGACTGTCGTGCGGCAGTAGTGCGGCGGTAGTGTGGTGATTGTGCGACGGTCGTGCGACGGTCATATGGCATTCAGTGTGTGTATATCTCGCTTTCCGATTGCCGGTGGAGGGAATGGGCAGTGCGCAGGATCCAACGGACAAGCACACTCCTCTCTCTCGACCTCCTCAGCTTCTCCTCCGCGCGCTCCCTATCTCTCTTGCTCCCGTTTCTTCAAAAGAGTGATCATGGCTCGTAATACTCCTCCGCGTTGTCCTATGCCTCCTCTGCCATCGATCGTCGATGTCTCTGGAAATATCAATGTCTCGGGAAATATAAAGGTGCAACCGGGCTTTGACCAATCGTTGGTCGGTTTCTCAAGACCCGTTACAATGACTCACACCGAATCCAAATCTCAATTGGAACCGCCTCTTCAGAAGATTTCGCCGTTGCCGATTTTAATTAAAATAAAATTGTATATGATAGAATATGAAATTCAAAAGATTTTGATATATCACATCCACTATTTGATTATTGCAATAAGAAAATCAAATATATTCACATCATATCATGTACATTATTTAATATAAATGACATATCAATAAAAATGAACCAAAAATTTTACAAATTGAGATGGTAAAAATTTCTCGCGACACTATTACCTACTTTATTTTATTTTCCTCTCTTTTGTTAATTAATTTCTTTTTTATTATTTTCTTCCCCTCCATCATTCTCTAATAAAAATTTATTAAATTGTAAACTTTACTAATATACCCAAAATATTTAGGTACCAAAAATATGTAATAAATATAAATTTAATATTTTATAATTATATATTTATATTAATATAAAAAATATAATTAAGTTCTAATATATATAAATAAAAATAAGATTAAATTGAAATAACTAAATTGTTATTTTTTGTTATTTTGAATTTCTCATATTAGAATTCGTATATTATTTATATTGTGTTATAATTTTAAGGGAAAATTTCAAATCATAACCTAAGGTATCATTATTTTCACAAATAATGTTTTTGCCGACCGCCGTTTATAGCCCATCGATCGCTAACCCTTCCCACAGTCGGTGGGCGACAATCTTGCGGTGGCGGTCAGCGGCGACTGTCGTGCAGCAGTAGTGCGGCGGTCGTGTGGTGGTTGTGCGGCGGTCGTGCGACGGTCATGTGGCATTCAGTGTGTGTATATCTCGCTTTTCGATTGCCGGTGGGGGGAGTGGGCAGTGCGTAGGATCGGACGGACAAGCACACTCCTCTCTCTCGACCTCCTTGCTCTCTCCCCTATATAAACGCACCTCCTCAGCCTCTCTTCCGCGCGCTCCCTATCTCTCTTGCTCCCGTTTCTTCAAAAGAGTGATCATGCCGCGTAATACTCCTCCGCCTTGTCCTATGCCTCCTCTGCCGCCGATCGTCAATGTCTCGAGAAATATCAATGTCTCGGGAAATATAAAGGTGCAGCCGGGCTTTGACCAATCGTTGGTCGGTTTCTCAAGACCCGTTACGATGACTCACACCAAATCCAAATCTCAATTGGAACCACCTCGTGAGAAGATTTTGCCGTCGCCGATTTTAATTAAGATAAAATTGAATATGATAAGATATGAAATTCAAAATATTTTGATATATCACATCCACTATTTGATTAGTGTAGTAAGAAAATCAAATATATTCACATAATATCATGTACATTATTTAGTATAAATGACATATCAATAAAAATGAACCAAAAATTTTACAAATTGAGATGGTAAAAATTTCTCGACATTATTACCTACTTTATTTTATTTTCCTCTCTTTTGTTAATTAATTTCTTTTTTATTATTTTCTTCCCCTCCATCATACTCTAATAAAATTTTATTAAATAGTACACTGTACTAGTATACCCAAAATATTTAGGTATCAAAAATATGTAATAAATATAAATTTAATATTTATAATTATATATTTATATTAATATAAAAAATATAATTAAGTTCTAATATATATAGATAAAAATAAGATTAAATTGAAAATAACTAAATTGTTATTTTTTTGTTATTTTGAATTTCTCATATTAGAATTCATATATTATATATAGTGAGTGATAATTTTAAAGGAAAATTTCAAATAATAACCTAAAGTATCATTATTTTCACAAATAATGTTTTTGCCGACCGCCGTTTATAGCCCATCGATCGCTAACCCCTCCCGCAGTCGGTTGTCGACAATCTTGCGGTGGCGGTCAGCAGTGACTGTTTTGCAGCAGTTGTGCGACGGTCGTGTGGTGATTGTGCGGCGATCGTGCGACGATCATGTGGCATTCAGTGTGTGTATATCTCGCTTTTCGATTGCCGGTCGAGGGAGTGGGCAGTGCGCAGGATCGGACGGACAAGCACACTCCTCTCTCTCGCCCTCCTTGCTCTCTCCCCTATATAAACGCACCTCCTCAGCCTCTCTTCCGTGCGCTCCCTATCTCTTTTGCTCCCGTTTCTTCAAAAGAGTGATCATGCCGCGTAATACTCCTCCGCCTCGTCCTATGCCTCCTCTGCCGCCGATCGTCGATGTCTCGGGAAATATCAATGTGCAGCCGGGCTTTGACCAATCGTTGGTCGGTTTCTCAAGACTCGTTAAGATGACTCAGATCGAATCCAAATCTCAATTGGAACCGCCTCGTCAGAAGATTTCGCCGTCGTGGGTTTTAATTAAGATAAAATTGAATATGATAAGATATGAAATTCAAAAGATTTTGATATATCACATCCACTATTTGATTAGTGCAGTAAGAAAATCAAATATATTCACGTCATATCATGTACATTATTTACTATAAATGACATATCAATAAAAATGAACCAAAAATTTTACAAATTGAGATGGTAAAAATTTCTCGCGACACTATTACCTACTTTATTTTATTTTCCTCTCTTTTGTTAATTAATTTCTTTTTTATTATTTTCTTCCCCTCCATCATTCTCTAATAAAATTTTATTAAATAGTGAACTGTACTAATATACCCAAAATATTTAGGTACCAAAAATATGTAATAAATATATATTTAATATTTTATAATTATATATTTATATTAATATAAAAAATATAATTAAGTTCTAATATATATAAATAAAAATAAGATTAAATCAAAATAACTAAATTGTTATTTTTTGTTATTTTGAATTTCTCATATTAGAATTCATATATTATTTATATTGTGTTGTAATTTTAAGGGAAAATTTCAAATAATAACCTAAAGTATCATTATTTTCACAAATAATGTTTTTGCTGACCGCCTTTTATAGCCCGTCGATCGCTAACCCTTCCCGCAGTCGGTGGGCGACAATCTTGCGGTGGTGGTCAGCGGCGACTGTCGTGCGGCAGTAGTGCGGCGGTCATGTGGTGGTTGTGCGGCGGTGGTGCGATGGTCGTGCGATGGTCATGTGCAATTCAGTGTGTATATATCTCGCTTTTCGATTGCCGGTGGAGGGAGTGGGCAGTGCGCAGGATCGGATGGACAAGCACACTCCTCTCTCTCTCGCCCTCCTTGCTCTCTCCCCTATATAAACGCACCTCCGCAGCCTCTCTTTCGCGCGCTCCCTATCTCTCTTGCTCCCGTTTCTTCAAAAGAGTGATCATGCCGCATAATACTCCTCCACCTCATCCTATGGCTCCTCTGCCGCCGATCGTCGATGTCTCGGGAAATATCAAGGTGCAGCCGGGCTTTGACCAATCGTTGGTCAGTTTCTCAAGACCCATTACGATGACTCACACGGAATCCAAATCTCAATTCGAACCGCCTCGTCAGAAGATTTCGCCGTTGCCAATTTTAACTAAGATAAAATTGAATATGATAGGATATGAAATTCAAAAGATTTTGATATATCACATCCACTATTTGATTAGTGCAGTAAGAAAATGAAATATATTCACGTCATATCATGTACATTATTTAATATAATTGACATTTCAATAAAAATGAACCAAAAATTTTACAAATTGAGATGGTAAAAATTTCTCGCGACACTATAACCTACTTTATTTTATTTTCCTCTATTTTGTTAGTTAATTTCTTTTTTATTATTTTCCTCCCCTCCATCATTCTCTAATAAAATTTTATTAAATAGTAAACTGTACTAATATACCCAAAATATTTAGGTACCAAAAATATGTAATAAATATAAATTTAATATTTTATAATTATATTTATACTAATATAAAAAATATAATTAAGTTCTAATATATATAAATAAAAATAAGATTAAATTCAAATAACTAAATTGTTATTTTTTGTTTTTTTGAATTTCTCATATTAGAATTCATATATTATTTATATTGTGTTATAATTTTAAGGGATTATTTCAAATCATAACCTAAGGTATCATTATTTTCACAAATAATGTTTTTGCCGACCGCCTTTTATAGCCCATCGATCGCTAACCCTTCCCACAGTCGGTGGGCGACAATCTTGCGGTGGCGGTCGGCGGCGGCGTCGTCGTGCGGCGTGTGTGCGGCGGTCGTGTGGTGGTTGTGCGGCGGTCGTGCGACGGTCGTGCGATGGTCATGTGGCGTTCAGTGTGTGTATATCTCGCTTTTCGATTGCCGGTGGAGGGAGTGGGCAGTGCGTAGGATCAAACGGACAAGCACACTCCTCTCTCTTGCCCTCCTTGCTCTCTCCGCTATATAAACGCACCTCCTCAGCCTCTCTTCCGCGCGCCCCCTATCTCTCTTGCTCCCGTTTCTTCAAAAGAGTGATCATGCCGCGTAATACTCCTCCGCCTCGTCCTATGCCTCCTCTGCCGCCGATCGTCGATGTCTCGGGAAATATAAAGGTGCAGCCGGGCTTTGACCAATCGTTGGTCGGTTTCTCAAGACCCGTTACGATGACTCACACCAAATCCAAATCTCAATTGGAACCGCCTCGTCAGAAGATTTTGCCGTCGCCAATTTTAATTAAAATAAAATTCAATATGATAAGATATGAAATTCAAAAGATTTTGATATATCACATCCACTATTTTATTATTGTAGTAAAAAAATCAAATATATTCACATCATATCATGTACATTATTTAAGATAAATGACTTATCAATAAAAATGAACCATAAATTTTACAAATTGAGATGGTAAAAATTTCTCGCGACACTATTACCTACTTTATTTTATTTTCCTCTCTATTGTTAATTAATTTCTTTTTTATTATTTTCTTCCCCTCCATCATTCTCTAATAAAATTTTATTAAATAGTAAACTGTACTAATATACCCAAAATATTTAGGTACCAAAAATATGTAATAAATAGAAATTTAATATTTTATAATTATATATTTATATTAATATAAAAATATAATTAAGTTCTAATATATATAAATAAAAAAGAAATTGACGGCGAAATCTTCTGACGAGGCGGTTCCAATTGAGATTTGGATTCGGTGTGAGTAATCATAACGGGTCTTGAGAAATTGACCAACGATTGGTCAAAGCCCGGCTGCACCTTGATATTTCCCACACCTTGATATTTCCCGAGACATCGACGATCGGTGGCAGAGGAGGCGTAGGACGAGGCGGAGGAGTATTACGCGGCATGATCACTCTTTTGAAGAAACGGGAGCAAGAGAGATAGGGAGCGCGCGGAAGAGAGGCTGAGGAGGTGCGTTTATATAGGGGAGAGAGCAAGGAGGGCGAGAGAGAGGAGTGTGCTTGTCCGTCTGATCCTACGCACTGCCCACTCCCTCCACCGGCAATCGAAAAGCGAGATATACACACACTGAATGCCACATGACCATCGCACGACCGTCGCACGACCGCCGCACTACTACCGCACGACAGTCGCTGTTGACCGCCACCGCAAGATTGTCGCCCACCGACTGCGGGAGGGGTTAGCGATCGATAGGCTATAAATGGCGGTCAGCAAAAACATTATTTGTGAAAATAATGATACTTTAGGTTATTATTTGAAAATTTCCCTTAAAATTATAACTCAATATAAATAATATATGAATTCTAATATGAGAAATTCAAAATAACAAAAAATAACAATTTAGTTATTTCAATTTAATCTTATTTTTATTTATATATATTAGAACTTAATTATATTTTTTATATTAATATAAATATATAATTATTAAATATTAAATTTATATTTATTACATATTTTTGGTACCTAAATATTTTGGGTATATTAGTACAGTTTACTATTTAATAAAGTTTTATTAGAGAATGATGGAGGGGAAGAAAATAATAAAAAAAGAAATTAATTAAAAAAGAGAGGAAAATAAAATAAAGTAGGTAATAGTGTCGCGAGAAATTTTTACCATCTCAATTTGTAAAATTTTTGGTTCATTTTTATTGATATGTCATTTATATTAAATAATGTACATGATATGATGTGGATATATTTGATTTTCTTACTACAATAATCAAATAGTGGATGTGATATATTAAAATCTTTTGAATTTCATATCTTATCATATTCAATTTTATCTTAATTAAAATCTGGATGACCAAACGTAGCACAAGTTCTAGATGGAACCCATCACTCTCTAACAACCATTAATTCTGTAGGTCCTACTATATAACCCATATTAATTTCTTTTCCAATTAAAAAATAATAGAAAAGGAGAGGTTTGACATATGCAACACAATGCGTATGCTTGCTTCTTTCCCAAAAAAAAAAAAAAAAAAAAAAGAGAATATTATTCAGAGTTTCCAAAGGTTCATACTTTCCTTGACTGAGTTTTTAACTGTTGAATTATAAACACGGACGTCATCCATATGTGCGTTTCCTAATATTTTGATGTGACAACCCACCAATCATATCTTAATTGGGAATCGAGAAAAATATAGCTTATTATAAATTTTCAAAGAAAAAGAAAAGATTTAATTGCATGAGTTCCTAGTCGAGTCGGCACGTGCGGCTCACTAGCGATACAATAGTTTCGTTGTGCCCGATTGAGAGGACATTGACTACGACGTCGTGCAGGTACGAAAAGACCAAAAGGCTGATTTTACATAGTAAAAGTCCCAAAAAATGGACATGAATCTCCGGCTGCACTACTTACGCATCATTTCCTCATTCCCCACGAACCACGAATCAGCCAGCCAGCTGGGCTTTTCTGATTGTCCATCCAAGTGCACGTGGCAGCTTTTGAACCTTTGTGATTAGTATCGATGGTTGAGATTTACTCTTTTTTTTATCCGATGGTCAAGAGATTGAGATCATCCATTCTCGAAGAATAAGATGTTATTAGTCGAGATTCTCTTTTTCTCTCCGACAGTTATCGAGGGATTAGCAATCCATTCCCCAAGAATTGTCATGTTAAGATATGTCTTTCTAGAGTCATGTATAACTAGTGCATTGGAAGTCAAAATATTTTCTTACCTAATGTACTTAAAGAGTACTCGAAACACCCGTTTAATGAGACCTTTATATGTATATGTCATGTTTAATGCGCTTAACGAAACTTTACCGCATCATATCGCAAATGGATCGTACAAATAAATTTGAGGGTATGTTTGAAATTATCATAATCATGTCTTGAAAAAATATTAACACATGTATATGAATAATAATAAATAAATAAATAAAGCGATGTTTTCCGCACTCCTAGGCTGGAAGAAACATTTTCCAACCATGGCACTGATTGATATGTTGTCATTGGTGATTAAATTCACAAAATGGTGGTGCTTATATTTGTAATCATTAGTGGTGGAGAAAAAACACAATCCTAATTGTAATTATATAATTGCAACACGCGGAATACTTCAAACATCTTATAAAAACTACAACATTAATTTGTTTTTTCTCTATAGTACATTGAAAAGCTGCATCGAAGATCTTTATATAGTTTATCAGCACAACTTGTTATGTCGGTTTCAACTTTGAAAAGACACGATACTTACATAGTGTTCCGCTTGGCAAGCATCACAACTTCTAGCCTCTTTTCGGAAGCTGCCACGCCCAGTTTTCAATGATGCGACTTCTAACAGTCAAATACACAGCTGCGCATCACTATACAATTTCAATTTTTTTTACCACATGCCACTCTAGCACTTTTGGTACTCTACGATAGAGTCACATCAAAATGGATTCTTAGCATCTCTAAAGTAATTATTCTTTTTGGCAGTGACTTTGATTTTAAATCCATATCTGATGACCGATGAGGAGGATTAGAGTGGAGCTGGACCAACCCTGTCTTATTTTATATCTTCGGATTGCCGAAATGACGGGTCTTGGCCAGCAGGAGGGATGCACCGATGGGAAGTACACTGTGCAAACCTGTGTAGAGAGAGAAAGAGAGAGATTCTTGATATTCTTGATGTGAGAGAATGCAATGTCAACTAGCTCAATTGTTGAGCACAAGAAAAAGAAGACATGGGAATTCTTCTTTGTCTGAAAATTGTTGTGTTGTGCTGTGAAGAAGAAGAAGAAGCAGAGCATTGAGGGTTTGATGCGAAACAGGGGAGGGGTGCTGTGCGGAGTGTCGCTCTCGGTGTGCGATCAGGAGGAGACGCAGGCCTTCTCCAGAGACGGGAGCAGCCAATACATCCTCTCCACTGGCATCTTGCCGTCCCTCGGCGCGAGGAGCAACCGCGCCGTCCAACTCCGCAGCTTCATCGTGTCCTCCCTCGATCGTCGTTACAGGTGAATTCGATGTCGACCCTAGTCGTCTTTCTCGTTTGTTGTGTCCGTTCCATTGTTTTCATCAGCTAAAGAGGCAATCTTGTCCCACTTCCTCTGTGCTCTGTCTTGATTGTGAGCTGTGATATTTGTCTACTCACACGATTTTTGATGTTTTCATGTTTTTTTTTTTTATCCTTGAAATGCGACTGGTAGCTTCAAAAATGTTGAGATTGAAGGTTCTTGTTGGGATTAATGGATCCCCAAAAACCAGATTCGACACTAAATCGAACCCTTAAAAGCAATGCGGAAGACAAGCCCGGGATAATCACGTATCACCGATCGTAAAGCACACCACGAATTCGAGCGTACCTTGTTAGTCACAGATTAAACACCAACGCCGATAAGAGGAAGAGAATTCGGTCATGTTCGATCCGATGACGCCAATTTGCCTTGAAGAGAAAACGGGATCGCCTTTAGCGTTTTCTTTCTTTTGGAGGGAGAGAGGGAGAGAATACGTACGCTGGTTTTTTTTTTTCCAAAAGGTACGTTCTCTCTCTCATCCATTTTATACCTCTCTCCATCCATGAGCCCTATTCCTGTGGGCCGGGCTTTTAGGCCCAACATGGGTGAACGGGCCTTAAGCCCATCACTAATAAAACCATCATCTCCCACTCATGCATGGTGGGCCGAACAAGATTCTCTTTACCTCTCTTCAACATTCATACCGGTGAATAATCCGTGCGACCAGCATACTTTGAGAGCTCGTTGCTATACATCTATTAGAAATATATAGCAGCTCATAATGGGCATCTCACTTTAAGTAGATTTAGTATTCAGTACCTTAGATCGATTAATCACATTTATATCTCTCTTGATCTTTTTTAAACAATAATATATATATATATATATTATATATATATATATATATATTGTATTCACAATTATGATTATCACAAAGACAGTCATAATTGGTCGACTAGTGAATACAAAACTATAATGTGATTCTCCAAAATCGATCTTCCTCTTCCCTTCAAACTCTCAATTTCAGTTCAGCTTGTTTTTCTAGAAATGTCCCATTATATCGAATCAACTCATGACCATTGGCAACATCCTAAGATAGCAAACACTAAATAGAAATCTTGAGAATAAGTAAGAGTCCTGAGGGCACTAAAATTGAGGAACTCTTTTCCTCAAGAGTCTCATACGTCATAAAAGTTGAGATCAAACTTTTTGCCACTCTTATTGGTCATCTCTTGTATACGTAGTATGAAATACGTATTACGGTTTTAACTCATTTCCCATGGAGCGTATGTCTACACTTTCAATATCGTACAGATGATAGTTCAGACATACCCAATGTCTAACTTGAGTTCACGTATCTACTCATTCACAAAATTCATCAGAACTCACATTTGGCATAATAGACAGATAAAGTAAAATATGTGGGTTATTTTACTTTCGGACATCGCAAATATTATGTCCTCATCTTAACACCCAGTTAAGGCGACATACGTATTTTAAGCTTGAGCTCTTGATTATCACCTAGATAATAAGCTTAAAAACAGTCTCATATCTATTTATCACACAGTAAATAGATGTGATTACCAGTGTGAGTGGGCTAATCTTTTTTTTGTCCGACATACTTCCTCAACTTAAAATAATGCACTGAGCATTTAAGATGCATAAAGATCATACATAGATTCATAGGCATTAATAATGAAACAACACTAGTTCATAAATGTGAACAACTCAGGGAAATTACAATCCAGTACATCAGACTCTACGCAATCCTAGAGATTTTATATGACCACAAAACACATCTCTAAGTATTAGCTTTGTCATAGGATCTGTTACCATTCTATGCGTAGATATATACTATAAGTTCATATCCTTTCGTGCAACCATATCTTTCACAAAGTTATACTTGGTATCTATATGTTTGGTCTTGCCATAATATTTTGGATCTTTGGTGTACGCTATAGCTGCTTGGCTATCACAGTTAACTAATAATGGATTTGTAGCTTTCTCAATAACACCTAAATGATCCAAAAATCTCTTAAGCCAAACTCCTTCTTGTACTGCTGCTGATAATGCCACGAACTCAGCTTCCATCGTAGACAAGGCTATACACGTTTGCTTCTTACTGCTCCATGATATGGCGCCATTGTTTAGTAAGAAAGCAAATCCAGATGTAGATTTCCGTTCATCTAAATCTCCTCCCCAATCAACATCTGAATAGCCTTCAAGTCGCAGATCCTTTCCTTGGTAATTCAACTTGTAATCAGCAGTTCCCTTCAGATACCTTAGTATTCTTTTAACGGCCTTCCAATGTGCTGGACCTGGATTGGATTTGGTATCTACTCACCATTCCAAATGCAAAACATATGTCGGGTCTTGTACACATCATAGCGTACATCAAGCTCCCAACAACACTAGCATAAGGAACATGTTTCATTTGTTCCTTCTCTTGTGGAGTCCCTGAACACAGTCTATGGCTCAATCCTTCACCTTTTGCAATAGGAGTGTCTATGGGTTTACAGTCTTGCATACGAAATCGTTCAAGAACCTTATTTATATATGTTTCTTACGAAAGAGACAACGATCTCTTCGAACGATCTCTTGAAATCTTAACTCCAAGAATGTATGCAACCTCACCCATATCCTTCATCTCAAAGTTGGAAGACAACCAACTCTTGACAGTATTAATAAACTCTCTATTGCTTTTGGCAATCTGTATATCATCAACATATAATGATATGACCACAAATTAATCATTGGATCTTTTGATATATACACAATGATCCTCATCTATTATTGTAAAGTCATATGCCATTATGGTATTATGAAAACATATATACCATTGTCTCGATGACTGCTTAAGGCCATATATCGACCTCAAAAGTCGACATACCTTTTCTTCTTGGCATTTCACTATGAAACCAGTAGGTTGTTCCATATATATTTCTTCATCTAATTTTCCATTGAGGAAAGCAGTCTTTACATCCATCTGATGTAACTCAAGATCCATACTAGCTACTATTGTCAGAATAATGCGAATCGAGGTAAATCTTACTACAGGAGAAAACATATCTTCATAATCAATTCAATCCTGTTGATTATACCCATTCGCCACAATGCGAGCCTTATGCCTTTCTATCAAGCCATCAGCCTTTCGCTTTATTTTGAGAACCCACATGTTCCCAATAACTCTGCGTCCTTTTAGAAGATCAACCAGTTCCCAGACTTGGTTTGATTTCATTGACTCCGTTTCCTCTTCCATTGCATGAATCCATTTTTCCTTACTAGGGCAATTCAAAGCCTCATTAATATTTCTTGGCTCATCCTCATCTTGTGGAGCAACCATAAAAGTTTCCCCTTCAATGTCAAAACATCGACAGGGAATACTTTGGCGACTTGTTCGCCATACGGGAGATTGTACACTTTGCACATCATTCCCCATTATGCTCCCACTTGGATTAGATCATGATGATGTCGTCTCATCATGTGAGTGTAATTGAGAATGAGTTGAATTCAATTCATCACTTCTCATATTACTCCCACTTGGACGAACTCCATTAATATCATTATCTTGATCCAAGGTTTCAAATAGGGAGTGATCTTCCCCTATTTCGCCCTTCTTAGGAAATTCATCCTCTAAGAATGTGATATCTTGTGATTCAAATTCAGTTATACTCTCACTTTCCTGCTCACCTATGAACACATACCCTTTTGAGTGTTCTGAGTATCTTATGAAAATACTCTTCTTTCCTCTATGACCCAATTTCCCAAACTTGTGAGATGACTCATGTGTATAGGCAGCACAACCCCATGGCTTAAGAAAACTTAAGTCTGGTTTTCTACCTGTCCATAACTCATATGGAGTGGAAGTAACTGATTTGGAAGGCACCCGGTTAAATATATAGGCAGCAGTTAACAACGTATCACTCCAAAAAGTGATAGGTAAGTTAGCATGCACCATCATGGACCTAACCATTTTCAGTAGGGTTCTGTTTATTCTCTCCGCAACACCATTTTGTTGAGGAGTATATGGAATAGACAAGTGTCTTTCTATTCCTTTTTCATCACACAATTTTCTGAACTCATCAGATAAATATTCTCGACCTCGATCGGATCTCAATGTTTTTATTTTCTTGTCTAATTGATTTTCTACTAGGTTCATAAACCATTTGAAACAACTTATTGCTTCAGATTTATGAGAAATCAAATAGATATATCTGAATCGAGTATAATCATCAATAAATGTGATGAAATAAACAACCCAATGCCTTCCTCTCACATTCATTGGACCACAGACATCAGAATGGATTAAATATAGAGGAAATTCAGCTCTTTTACCTTTCCCAAATGGTTTCCTTGTCGTTTTCCCTTCTAGGCAATGCTTAAATATGGGCAAATCGACTTTTTCAATGTTGCCCAACAAGCCCTCTTTGGCTAGTCTATTCATACATTGTTGGCCAATGTGACCAAGTTTAACATGCCACACATTTACATCATTATCATAGGTATTAGGAGACGTGATAAGGGAATAACAAACATTTGCATTAACATAGTCAATATCTAATACAATGAAACTATTCAGAAAATAACCACAACCATAGTAATTTGTATCTAAAAACAAATCCACACCTATATTATAGAAATTCATATTAAAACCTAGTCTAACCAACACTAAAACAGACATTAAATTCCGACGAATCTCCGGAGCATACAATACATCATGAAGGAACAAAGTGCGTCCACCACGCATGTTCAGTTGGCAGGTGCCAATTCCTTTCACTTCAGCTCTAAAGTTGTTTTCCACATAGATCCACATAGTTCCAGTTGGTACTCATCGGAATTCCACGAAGGATTCTCTATCCTTCGCTACATGATCTGTCGCTCCTGAATCCACAGTCCACAAAGGATTAGACTCAGTTAAGAATACAGAACTCGACACAAAAGCAAAGTTCTGAAAAGTACAAGGGGTGTTTACCTTCTTTGACTCACGACAATCGCGAGCATAGTGACCCTTCTTGTCACAGTTGTAACACTTCACCCTTGCAAGTTTCTTCATGCGAGGACGCTTTCCTCTTTCATGTTGTTAAACTTAGGTTTCTTCCCTAAAGGACCTGCTTCCTTGCCTTTCCCTTTATCAAACCAGTTAGGGCGCTTGCGCTTGGAGCTCGAAGCTCCGTTTGAGCTAGAACTAGCATGATAGAGTTCAACATCCGGCTTAGCCACCAAGAGGCGGTCCTCTTCCAGCTCAAGATGACGTATTGCATCCTCGAAGGTTTTGATATTTTCATTATGAGTCAGGTGCACCTTCATATACTCCCAACTCTGAGGCAAGGAACGAATCACTGCTTGCACTTGCTGCTCATCTGTCAAGACATGGCCAGCATCTTTCAGCTCATTTATCATGTTTGACATCTTTCTAAGATGTTGCTTCATGGTTTAACCATGAGGCTTCTTATAAGAGTCAAACCTGATAGTGAGCTACCTCAGTCTGGTCACCGAAGTATGACCAAATCTTGCCACCAATGCTTCCCACATTTCTTTGGCATTGTCAAAACGCCTAAACGCTCGCATGACGTCATTTTCCATGCTGCTCAGCAACGTGATGCGAGCAAGAGAGTTCTTTCTTTTCCACGCAGCAAAAGCTTCCTTGTCTCTCTTGTGCTGTGCGGTGCTTCCTTCTTCAGGTTCTACCATGGTCAGGTTAAGAACCTCAAGTGCTTCTTGCTCTTCCAGCACAAACTGAATTTTCATTTGCCAAATTTCATAGTTGTCACCATTGAGCTTTTCACATTTATTCAACTCAGCAACTATGCTCTTTGTGGCTGAAGCCATTGATCTGAACACATCAGACATATATGCACGAATTATTAATGCATATCATTTATGCATCCCTTTTGCACAGACCCATCATATTAATGAACAATTTCAAGTAAGGTTTTGGAATAAAAATGTCACTATGTTTCCAATCATCCTCCAAAAATCCTAACTTAAAACTATCATTAATATGATTGTCATATGCAAAATCAATTCTATGAAGCTACAAAAACTTCTAAAACTACCCACAGCAACCAGCAATAACAGAAATCAACAGATAATTGACATCCAATAAAACAATAAAGCTTTCAACTAATACAACCAAGATATCGGTTACTACATCAACAACAATCAGGTAGTAAACATTACATAATATGTCCACAAAGCACACTTAACAAAGATCAGCCAATACAACTAACACCAAGTCAGCACACGAACTGGGAAAGATCTTCTTTTGTTCAATTTCTTGATCTTTTCCTTTGTAACAATCCAGTAATATTCATTTACAAAACCCATCACAATTTTCTTATATGAAGCAGCTCCGTTGACATCCCATATGCGATTAAACACATCTTGCCATTCAGGTGGAAGAGTGTTCATGAAAAATCGCACCATCTCTGACTATGGCATAGGACGACCATTCCATATGACCTTTTGAATTTTCTCATTGACTTCAAGGACATGATCAATTAAGTCACTACTCTCCCATCGATGATCAGTCAGCTCAGCTATCAACTTAGACAGCCTTTCCTTTTATTCATCGGTAATTGCACGAATAGATGTGCGCAACCTCAGGGGAGGCATTGTTCCTACAACAAATGCAGAACAAATAAGGAATCACATATAATCCACATAGACTTAATTGAAAAAGAAACACATTCTTTTCCTTCCTTTTATTTTTTTTATTTTTTTATTTTTTTTCAGTCAACGGTCAACGGTCGTCGGTCAACGGTTAACGGTCAGGTCGCCGGTGGTCGGACCGGTCGGGCTGGTCGAACCGGGTCGGATGAACCGACCGCACGTGTCGCGCGTGTGCGCGGGCTGACGTCACGCAGACGTCAGCCGGCACATGCCGTGCGCGTGCCAAGCGTCCGCGGGTCGGGTCGAGTCGCTCGCCGATCGGGTCGCCGGTCGGGGACCACCCGGCCAACTGTCGTCGGCGCTGACGTCATCGATGACGTCATCCCAGCGGTTACCAGACGTTGGGTGACGTCAGCACGCGTCGGTTTGCCGGCCGGCGAGTGCTGGTTCGCCGGTCAGCGGCGCGCATGTGCCGGTCCGCCGACTGGCGCGTGTGCCGCACGCGCTAGCCGAGCCAGCGCTTCGGGCGCATCGCGCTCACACGCAGCGGCTTTTGGCCGCGCGTGTGGGCATGTGCGGCGTCTCCCGGCGGCGTTTGACATATCGCCAGACTCATCTCGACGAGCGCTTTCACCCTATGCCTTCAGAAATCAATTTCAACTTACAGAAACTCGAAAAAATGGACGAACAGCGCTCGGGTGTCGGGATTTCTTGCCCCAATCCGTACCGGCCGATTACTTTCGCGAAAAATCAATCAAAAAACATGAAAATGGTCGGGAAAACGTGAACTAGGGCTCTGATACCAATGTTGGGATTAATGGATCCCCGAAAACCGGATTCGACACTAAATCGAACCCTTAAAAGCAATGCGGAAGACAAGCCCGGGATAATCACGTATCACCAATCGTAAAGCACACCACGGATTCGAGCGTACCTTGTTAGCCGCAGATTAAACACCAACGCCGATAAGAGGAAGAGAATTCGATCCTGTTCGATCCGATGACGCCAATTTGCCTTGAAGAGAAAACGGGTCGCCTTTAGCGTTTTCTTTCTTTTGGAGGGAGAGAGGGAGAGAATACGTACACTGGTTTTTTTTTTTTTTTTTTTGCCAAAAGGTACGTTCTCCCTCTCTCTCATCCCTTTTATACCTCCCTCCATCCACGGGCCCTATTCCTATGGGCCGGGCTTTTAGGCCCAACATGGGCAGACAAGCCTTAAGCCCATCACTAATAAAACCATCAGTTCTTGTCAATCCTCGGTTGACTTGTACAGTCTGATGAAGATAAGATGAATCTAGTTGTTTCAGGATATGGGAGAATTTCCTGGTTCTTCTGGTTGTGTACACTGCTTGTGCGTCTCCGTTAGAGTTCGGCTTCCTAGAGAAGCCGGAGCGGCCGTTGTCCATCACTGACAATGTCGTCAATGGATTCTTTGCTATCGATATCGTCCTTACCTTCTTCGTGGCTTACCTCGACAAAGCCACCTACCTACTTGTCAATGACCCGAAAAAGATCACTTGGAGGTACATGACCTCGTGGTTCACCTTTGATGTCATATCGACCATTCCCTTAGAACTTGCTCAGAAATTCTCGCATTCGCCTCTCGGGGGCTATGGCCTATTCAACATGCTCCGACTTTGGCGTCTCCGAAGGGTCAGGCCCTGTTTTCAAGGTAGCTTTGCACAATGAGTCTCTTTATTCCATTGCACATATGCAAGCATCTGAAATTTGTCTTTCCATCTTTTGTCAAATTGGAGAAAGATAGGAACTATAACTACTTTGTGCTCCGGTGTGCAAAACTCCTCTGTGTCAGTATCGAATCCGTCTTTGGCAATACCAGTTTGATTAAAAAGCAATAGCCTTCTCTAAGGTTGTTGGTGACTCATGAGAATTCGCATTCCTTTCTGCAGGTTACTGTGTTTGCAGTCCATTATGCAGGATGCTTCTATTATCTTCTCACTGCTCGTAATCATGACCCGGCAGAAACTTGGATGGGGACATCCATTGTGACATCCTGAAATCTAGGTTCTGATTTCGATCGAAATAGTTGGGCGTTTCATCGACGCATTTATAGTTTTTTCCCTGAACTAATCACTCATGGGATAACTAGTCTATCAGGTGAAGCCGTTAAGGAATTTTAACGCATTAAACTTGAGAATTAAACCAGGAAACGACTGCTCGACCGTGCAAATCTGCAAGAAATCATTACAACACAATAAAATCGATTAGAAATCGGAGATCGGTTGACTCGACAAAGGTATGTGATTAAGTGTGGGTGATTCCACCTAATTGCACAATTTTTGTCGATCGGCATTAGACCGATTATTCTGTCGTTTTGATACCCTGTGTCTATATTTGAAACCTTGAGATTTCTACGACTATTGAGAGTTGCCAGTGTATCGAAGATGTACTTTGTGGCTTGAGAATAATCAACCACAGGTCAAATGCACGAAAATTCCTAAAAGCTACCCGGTAGATTAGGACGCATTAAATTCGCGTCGAATTGAAATTAACCGTGAAATCGAACCCGAATTCAGAAATTGAGAGTTCTACCAAGTCACAATTCATTTTAGGAACGTCGACGCATCTTCAGAAGATTTTTCTACAAATCGAGATTTTGGCAGAAAAGCAAAGTAAGGCCGTTTTTGTTCGAGATTGTCAGAGGGCCGTTTTTGATCAAATCTTTAGGAAGCAAGTTGGACCATTTGATGAGGAAAAGTCATAAGAAGGTTGAGGACACATGGGTTAATTTTATTGAGCTTCAATTGGATGGAATTGATTAAGAATTGATTAAATTAAGTGTACGAGATTTTATGCCACGGCGGAAAAAGAAATTGGGCCCATTGAATTAAGTTTGTGGGAGATTAAAGATAATGGAGCATGACAGTGGGCCTTTTTGGGGGATTAAATAAAGAGAAAAAGAAAAGGAATGGCCTCCCCCTCCCTTCTATCTCCTCCCTCTCCCAATCGTGCGACTCCTTCGGCACCTCTCCATCTTCTTCATCTTCTTCTTCTTTGAAAACCCAGACAGCCGAAGAAGCCACAAAGCAGCAACCAGCAGCCGCCGGAACGCCGCCATAAGCCCACCGGAGGCCGTCGCACGTCCAGCCGCACCTCCACCTCCCTCTCTTCCCTCCTGCTGCCGGTCGACCAGCTCTTTTCTTCCTCCTAGTTGTGCCTTTCAAACCCAGAAATTTCAAAGGAGAAGCCGCACGTCACTTGGAGCCACCACACGCCGTCGCCATTTGTCGCTCCTTGCCCACTCATGCTTGGCCGAAGCCCAGCCGCCCTCGTCTGTCTCGATCCGTACGTTCCAGGAGCTGCCGGAGCTTGTCCCCGCTGCTGTGAGCCACCGTACGCCTCCGCCTCAGCCGCTGGAGCTCCGCCTAGCTCCTCTCGGCCCTTGCATGCCCCAACTGAACTCGGTCTACCCTTACCTCTTATCTTCACGTGATGGTTTAAACTAACCATACCGGATCTCAGTAATCCGACTGTTCTATCAACTGAATTCTTGAGTATTAGTGATTTGGCATGGTAGATTTTAGAGCATTGAACTTCTTCATTTAAATCTATTCAGTCGACTAAAAATACTTCTTGCCTCAAAAGTTTTTACTCTGATTTCCCCTCCTTTGGCACCCTTTGTCGTGCTGATAAATGCCGAACAGCATAGGGATTCAGAGTATAACAGCGGTTATTCTCCAGTCTAATCCCTCAAAATCGATGAAGATTAGTGGTGGAATTTAGCTTAAATTATTCCTTCCGAAGTTTCTACTTGTCCCGTGTTTGTCTTAGATATTGTGACTTGGACTAATGAAGAGATTCTTTCTTATGCCACTTATCTGCACATCAGGATGAGTGGACAGGGGAGCAAAAACTGCAGTATTCCAATGTTCCGGAAGACATCGAACAAGAAGAGATTCAACCAATGGGAAACTATGCCCTGTCCATAGTTTGGCCAGACGGATTTAATCAGGTGACCAACGCTTTTCTACTGTGTCTCATTCGAACGAATAATGTCACTCTTCGTCATGGTTGACCAGTAATTGGAGTTAGTTCCGAATAGTTTGTGAAGCACTTTACTCAGATGATACCTTCATCAATCAACCGTTATCCTTTTTCTCTGTTTTAATTCCTCTCCTATGTGCAGATTGCTCCATATGATCAGTTGCAAATGATTGAATGTCTGGTCAGTGTACCTGCTTGGTCGTGACACATTCATCCAACTACGGTCGTAGATTGAGGCTTAGGTGAGAAGAATTGGCAAACACTAGAATTCTCTCGAGAATGTAATCGGCATCGTCTTCCCTCTACCTGCCCCGATGGGCTAGTCGACTATAGGCAGCAGATTGGAGGGTGCAGAGTAGCTCAAACATATGAACACAGAGAGAGACATTCGAACCCGGAAAGCCTCTATATATGTGCTTGCTCTCTCCTCTCTTCTTGTTTCATTTTCTCTTCGGCACTTCGTGTAAGAATCTCAGAACATAAGGAATTCCAGTACATGATGCACTTGCTTCATTTTTGGTATCCATCTAGTGTTCTTGCAAAACCAGTGTCCCCCCGCTCCATCACTGTCTGCCTAACCTGACATAAAAAACAGTTGTGAAATCTTTTGGTGATATATGAAACGATTTATGGATTTGGTTTGTGAATTATGGATGGTGTTGTTTTGGATTGATATTAATGCTCAATATCGCTGTCAACCCAGTGAGAGGCTTGTGGGTATGCGCATACTAGTCTAATGTATCCTTGTGGGCCGAGTCACGGCTAATAATAAGTGGAGACCTGGGGAAATTTTGGTCGCCTCATCAATAGGCGTTGTATCGTGACCATGGTTTGATATTGAGCAACGGAATGGTCAATGAAATGGACCATTAACATGTGATTTGAGTTTAGTCGTTAGAATGGACCATCAACATATGGTTTCCTATGAGATGGATCAATGAAATAGACCATTGATTTATGGCATGAGACTAACCAATGGAATGAACCATTGGCGTGTGACTTAATGAGATTGATCAATGGATTTGACCATTGACATTTGTTTTGATGTTATTGTGAAATGAATGTAGTTATTCTTAAGTGTATTTCTCTTATTATTTATTTGTTATATTCTAGATTTGTGTTAAAAGAGTTGTACTTTGGTTTTGTAAATATGTACAGTGGGTGCTCGATCTGTTTAGAAATGATAAACTACTCACTGAGCTGTAGTTGCTCACCTCCCTATTTGCCAATCTTTTTCAAGTTCCTCAGCTCATGATAAGTAGTACAAGAGTGATATCGATGGCCGTGTCAACCCTCGTTTATGATGGTTTCGGGGGTGACACAAGGAGCATTGTCCCTCTTGAACTTGTCATCAGTTTTTAATTAATGAGGTTTCTAATTTATTTGCAAATATTCAAATATCATTCTTAAGTTCAAAAAAGGTTCCAGATAAGGATGAAACCTCTCACTTAACAAAACAATGTGCTTTCTCCCCAATCCAAGCGTAATATGTTAAAGGAGAACGGAATGTTGGCTATGCTTTGACAAGAACAGTAAAAACAATAGTTAGCTGACATTTTGGGATAATGAATAAGAATCACCATTTAAAGTGACGGAGCAAATCTTTTGTTTCAAATGAATTACACATAAGAAAAGAATGTGTATTATTTTTCTATCGTCTGGGATACATATTACACACACGAAATCCATTTGTATAATTTTTATATCCAGCGACTTCAGTTGATTGTTGTCCATTGTGGTCATTTCCTTTCGATAATCAACGGGCATAAGACACATGAACATACTAAAATAATTTCAAGAGACAGAATTGAACAAACTAAAGTTCTAGAGATGGACCAATTTCACATACTAAACAAAAGTGTAGGACATCTAAACAAATCATGTGAAAGCATGAAAGCATTGCATATTAGAATAAAGTTCTTGAACCTAAGTAAATCAATTTAAAGTAAAATATGATAACGTATATATATGTGTGTGTGTGTGTGGGTGTGTGTGTGTGTGAGCCCCTTCTTCTAGGGCAACAAATTCAGCATGCCAAAGAATCCAACATGCACGATAAATTGGACTTGGAGAAGGCAACAAAGTCACGTGTTATTGATTTTTCTTCACGGTTTTTGCAATCTCGGCCAGCCAATTCTCGTATGCCAATTTTTGACTTGCACATGATCGAGTTCACGCATTCTCATTAGGCGGGCTTTGTTCAATGGGCTTAAATTCTAGATATATTTTAATAGACGGCCCAATTAAGGAAAGTGATATAGAGCTGCCAGGACTCTTTTCACCCTTTTTTCAGTTGGCTTGAAGTAAGCAAGTGATATCCCTTTGTGCGATTCATCTATTTGCAAATCCGTCTTCTGACGTATTTGATAGATTGTCCGCGATTTCAATAAAAAATTTCATGCACCCCGAATGAAGCTACTCAATCTGCCGACAGCGGATGGTTCCTTCAAACTTCTGTTGCTTAGGGATGTACAAGGAGAAAAAAACCTAGTCTGTTTCCAACGTCGAAGCAACAAGGTTCGATCAATAAAAGGCAAATGCTTGTGGCTGTGCAAATGGAATGGTCATATGCTTTTAATCTTATCATCCAATGCGAATTTCAATTTAAATTTTGAGTCTCTTTGAAATTGCAAATCCAATTGATTTCATCAACAAATGTACCATCAAATAGAGGGGCGGTGAGACCACTAGTTTTTGAATTTTGGTCCTAAAATTCAACATTGTCGGTTAATGTCTAATGATATTCCCGGCCTTTCAATTTATCAAGTAGGTCCTACGCTTTGTCTGAGGAGCATTGTCGCTACAAAACTTTCGATTGGTTATAAATTAATGAGGTTCCTAAATCATTTTCAAATATTCAGTATCGTCTTAAGTTTGAGAAGGGTTTGGGATTATGATAAACCTTTTGTGCCTTCTTCGTGATTCAATGGAAATCATGTGAAACGGAGAATGGATTTGTTTGCTATGCTTTGAAAAGAACAGCAAAATCCTCTGTACTTCTCACTAGCTGATATGATGAATGAGCATGATTAAAGGGACTAAGCAAATTTGTTTGTTTAAAATGAATCACACATAAAAACCGAATGTGTGTCATTTATCTATAATTTCAGATAATTGTTACTCATGGGAAATCTATTTGTATATTTTTTTTTTCAATTTATTGGCTTTTGTAGATTGTTGTCCATTTTAGAAATTTCCTTTAGGATAATCAATGGGCGTATGCCATATGAAACATATTAAAATAATTTCACAAGAACAAGCAGAAGTTCCAGGAATGAATCAATTACACACACTATAAACAAAAGTTTAGCATTCTACTAAATCAATTCAAAATTCAAAAAAGCATTGCAAGTCGTAACAAAGTTGTTGGACCTAATTAAATCTATTTAAATGTCAATTATGATAATGCACCTTAAGCAAGAATTTAGATATCACTATCACATTGCTATTAATTATTGAGTATTTCAAGCAGTTTTAATAACAATTATCAGGCATTTAGAGCACTAGTCAATGATGTGGTGACAAACTCCATTTATTGAATGGTCATGTCAAAAAGTGTAGGACATAATGCAATGCACATTATGCATTTAGATCGAGTTGCTGCCATGTTAATTGCAAGTCATAAGATCGAAATTCCTTCTTCAACCACTCAATAATGACCTGCAAAAAAACAGAGGACGCCTCCCATTGCGACTCCTGAAAGGACATTTTCCATGTTTCTGAAGATATTTTGGACGCATTGGGGCAAAAATAGTGGAAAATACGAATGCGCCCTGAATTTCATAGAAGAGAATTTTTTATTTGAATATTTTGGACCTCATCATTTATCTCCGACATGAGTAAAAAGAAAATGCTAGAAGCGCTTCAATTTTGGCTAGAGTTAATAGCACTGTCCTCCTGGGACTTCCCAGAAATTTTCCCAGAAATTTCCCATGCATTGCTGTGCTAAGATGCGAGTCAAAAAGAGCGAGCATAGGCAGCCGTACAAGTATGGGTAAAAGCAATATGAAAGAGAGACGAATAAAATTATGCTTCACAGAAATTTCCCATGCATTGCCGTGCTAAGATGCGAATCAAAAGAGTGAGCATAGGCAGCTGTACAAGTAACGGTGAAAGCAGTGTGAAAGAGAGAAGAATTGATTTGTGCTTCGCAAAAATTTCCCATGTATTGCTGTGCTAAGATGCGAATCGAAAAGAGCGGGCACAGGCAGCCGTACAAGCAAGGGTAAAAGCAGTATGAAAGAGAGAAGAATAGAAGAGAGAAACTCCTGTCAAAACAAGCATTTTTGCACGAAATTATTGCCCATGGAAACCCCATCAGGGGGTCCTTTTTGACTGATTCATCAATTGCCCACCGATATATCTTGACATCTTAATCCACAAGGCAAGATGGTCTGTGAATTTGAAGGTAATTAAGAGAAAAATCGAAAATATTTCTCCGCTACAGAGCTCGATAAACTCGGAGGTCTTGGAGGATGGAATTTGCGGCCACGTATCCCAAAATATAATTCAACGTCGAGTGAAGTTGCAGAAACGATGTAATTAAAATTTATGTATGTAGAACTTTGGTAGATTCCGTTATCCGTCAAATTGAATCGTTACTCTCAAATAAACAATTATATAACACATGCGTGCTCTCTCTCTCTCTCTCTCTCTCTCTCTCTCTCTCTCAATTGGTGCAGCTAAGGCTTAATCCCCAGTTTCAATCGACGAAGCTATTTATAGAGCATTAGTCTTGGACCCTACTCCAAAAATGGTTGCACTTGAATCAGGTACCGCCACAAACCTCAGAAGATTGTGAAAAAGCATTACTTCTTTAAATGCTTGGACTTGGGTGGCCGGTGTTCTTCCGAGTCAAGGGAAGTGCATTCACTTGTTAAGATTATTGAATCCTTTTGCTATAAGGCATCTTTTATAGTTGATCGCCACTTAATCAGAGCTGTTATGCTTTAGTAATGTACAATTTAGTTTTAAAGATACCAAACCATATTGACTTTCAAGGTAAAATACATTAAAACAATGCATTTTGCATGATTGGATGCACTTATCAACGGCATAGGAGAGATTTGATCATAATTTTTTCCATTATTGCAAGGATTGATTGGTCCTCACAACGATTGTCTTGTGAAGTTAATTGATTTAATGAAATGTGGAAAATCAAGAATCAGATCATCATTACAATCCCACCATGAACCGACTTTTCATGACCCACTCTCTCATATTCCACGTCAGAGAATATGTTTTTCTATTGTCCAACACTATTCCGTCGTACGACAACCCAATAAGGGTAAAAAAAAAAATGGCTTTAGGAAAAGTGAGGGCATTATTACATTTACTCAGGTTGCCGTTCAGCTTTTTATTCAATTCCTGCTGGGGTCCATCATTGCATATAGAAGAATACCTCTCCTGCTCTAGGCTCAAATTCAAGTAGGTTCGTAGAAAACACTGCGAAAGACGATGGAGGCGTAATGAACTACAAATGAAGAACGTTTCTGCAGGGGAGGTATTTTTGTGGAAGCATCCAGAATCAGTCAAACAGTTGTTTTGGGACAAAACAAAGTCAGTCGACACCCTGAGTAAACGTCTAACAGCATGGGGATTCAGTGTATATCCGCAGTTGTTCCTTTGTCTAATCCCTCAAAATCGATGAAGATAAATGAGCTTCTTTGGTAGTCGAATTCAACTGGAAAACTCCTTTTGGCGTTTCTAGTTATGCACATCAGGGTGAATGGACGGGAGCAAAAACTGCTGTGCTCTGATGTTTTAATTAGGGGATTAGTGCTTTTCTACCATGTCGCATTCAAATGAATTACGTCCCTCATTGTCATGGTTCACCAGTAATTGGAATTGGTTCAAAAAAGTTTGTAAAGAAGGAATTTACTTGGATGACAAGTCCATCAATCAACCATTGCAATTTTTTCTATATATAACTTCTATAGTCAGTGCAGATTGCTACATACAATCAGTTGCTAACGATGGAGCGGCTGCACGTCATTACATGTTTGTTCAACTAGAGTAGATCAAAGCTTCAGTGAAAAGAATTGGCAAGCACTATAATTTTCTCGAGAATGGTAATCAACATCAACTTCGCTGCTCGCCTACCAATGGCTTTCGAGTAAACGTCGCAGATTGGCGAGTGTGAACAGAGAGACATTCGAACTCGGAAAGCCTTTAACTAAGATGCAACTGAAATTAGGAAAAAAAAAGTATTAGGCTCAAAAAAGTCTTGGTCTTTTTATATTAGTTCTTCACTTAACTTTAAGCAACTCCCATCACCATCATTTTTAACAGATTAAATAATGGTGTATCTACTGTTTCTCTCCGCGTTTTCATGCTCACTTCATTCAATACCCGCATCACTTGGGTTCATTTCATATTTTACAGAAGTTTACTTAATAATAAAGAGAAGACGAAGACTTAGGGAGTTTGTCCTTCCTTTTTTCTTTGAGTCCTTGTTTGGCATTATCTGCATTTTCCAAGTACAGTGATCAATTACGTGTGGAACGGTATCAGACTAATATCACTTGATCTTTTCTATCAGCTTCACTGAATTGCTCGCACGATTTCAATGTAAATACAAAATAAACCTATCATCTGATGCACCTGTTAAGTTTAGAACCGTAGAATGAGATTTCGCTAATTCAATGGCACGGTCACGGCGACTCCAAGTAGACAAAGCTGTCTAGTTTAACCTTCAAAGGTAAAGTGTTTCTTTCCGACTCAAACTCGGGTGTGGTGTTAATAACTAGAGGGTCATGATCGGAACCTATTGCAGGCATAGCAAACACTTGAGCTTTCGACCTTACTATTGTTGGGAGATTTTTTTCAGCTGAATTACATAGTTTGAATCTTGCATCAACTATTGTCACTACTAACGTTAAGTTTAATTAGCCGCCCTACCTTCAGTGGTGTAGATAAATCCAAGTAAATAAACAAAACGATTCAAGCAAGAAAGGAGTATTCTCATTATCTCTTCTTAAAAATTCTTTATCTTTAGATTTCTTACAAGTTGTTCATTAGATATACATAAAAATCGAGGCTTAGGTGTCTGACAAAAATAGGCCCGTCACTCGAGCACTATGTTGGAAAAGACTTTTGGCTTGGGAGGTTTGTCGGGTGTCCGGCAACCCATCCACCTCTTGGCCAAGTGCTTGCCTAGTTGCCTGGTTTGTCCAAGCACCAGGGGGGCCAGCTTCTTGCATCCTCCAGTCGTCTATCTCCGTTTCCAAATCCCCACAAACACGTTGAGTGTTCGGAAACATCAAACTTATGTTGATTCCAATTTAAATGAGATTAATTTTGAGCCATAATCAACAAATCTCCACCTTTGCAAGAAGACCAAATTTATCTTCGTTGGTCATTGTCTATCTCAAGCCCCCTTGGTCTCCTCACTTGCTACCAATGCTAAATATTAGTCTTAAAAAATTCACCATTATTTGCTTACAAGTTATGATGTTCCTAATATTTCAATTTGTTTAAGTAAGTCCTTGACTTTGTCCCAAGAGCATTGTCACGCCCCGATCCTCGGCGTGCGCCCATCCCTCACATGGTCAATTAAATAGCGACGTCCTAGGACGCATCGTCAACCCATTCATTTTAATACGTATGCGGAAGCAGATATAAAATCTCCAAACAATAAAACAATGTGATAGAAAAATATGGCCATATTTTTCAAACCTGAAAAACCATAACCACACTTTTATACACTGCAAACCAGATAGTATATATTACAATACTATTAACAAAAGTCTGATCTATCACATATCAATCTAACTCAGGGTTTGCAAAACAAGGTGAGGGTCTCAATCCTCATCAGGATCATCCTCCAGCTCCTCCTCCAGATCCATCTCCTCCGGGTCTTCCTCCGGTTCTTCCTCTTGCTCGATAGTCTCTCCTTCCTCCTCACTCCAACTAGAGCCCACGACAGAGTAAACCAGAGAGTCAGAATGGCCTTCCAGCTTGGGGTCCTTTGCATCAACCACCGATTGACCCTTAGGATCTACTGTCCCCTTGCCGTATGCTACCTCTAACACATACAGGGGTACATCACCTTCCGACATCGGACTCTCTCTTCGTCCATTGTTGTAATGGCGATACCACAACCAGTATTTGTGGGGTGCCTTTTGGGGTTTACCCACATATACCCAAACAATAAATTTCACCAATACATACTCAAGGCCCTTTGGGTGGTAGTGTATCGAAATGTGATAACCTATCTCAGTAATCTCCTCAGGTATACCAAAATGCATGAGAGGGGGTGGAGGTGCTGCCATCTATGGACCTGAAATGTTATCCCACAACGGGGTGAGACGACGTCTCAGTGTATTCTACCCCCTAAGACTCGATTAAGAAGAAAATAAGCCCTAAGGGTTGCCTATGCGCAATCATGAGTTAGAAGACTTACCTTGGCCTCAGTTCCACCCTACAATTCAATAATATAGCAATCCATTGAATCAATCAATCAATCAATTCACCACAACAAATCAAATCATCGATCAATCGACCTAGTCGATTACATGTCAAACCGACCATTCCTAGGTCATTCCCATCAATACTCTCTATTCTCCAAAGTGACATATTAAGTCACTGAGCCAGTATAAAACAATGTCTTTCTCCAAGATGACATACCGAACCATCGAATTGACATAGTATAACGCCTTTCTCCGAGACGACTTCTTGAGTCATCGAGCCAATGTGGTATAATGTCTTTCTCTGAGATGAGATACTAAGTCATTGAGCCGACATAATATATATGCCTTTATCCAAGATGAGATACCAAGTCATCGAACCAGCATTCATTCTCCAACAAATTCTCCCTTTTTATCATTCTCAATAAAATACACGTATGTGGGTATACGGTCGGCCTTAGCCAAAATACAATAATTTCACTTCCACAAATCCCACCATTTTCTATAATCCACCAAAATATTTTTGGCGCTGTTAACCGACACCCAGTTATTTTCCAAGTAATTATCAAAATTAATTAATTTAGGAATAAATCCCAAAATCATAATTACATCAATTCAGCACAATTTAACGCTCAAATAAATAAATAGATTGCACCACAGTAATCAGCATAAAATTCTGATTACCAACTATCTCGATCTAATTTTCAAAAAATAATAATTAATTAAATAATTTTGAATAATATTAAATAAATACCAAAAATCCAACTTAGGCCCGTAATGCCTAATTGGACGCCGAAACGGACCCGGAAAAATTCCGAGGTTCGTTAAATAAATACTATAACCTATTTACTTGCTAATTGCATCAACTAACCACCTAACATGCATCGACAGATAATTAAATTAACTAATTTAATCTAATATATCCACCTAACCATACTTAATTTAATCTAATCAGCCCCCAAGCGTAATTAACCTAATAAGCAAGGATTAGTGAGTCAAACTCACTTGTTCGACGAGTCGATCCATTCAAGTTGATGGGGACGCAATGGGGCTCGACTTCCTCCAAGGCGGGTTTAGCAACTGAGGTCCGGAACTACCTCAAAATGGGCCTGAAGGTTGTTGGAAAACCCACCAACAATCTCTATGTTTGCTGTTGCAAAAAAGAGGAAACAAGGTTGGTTCGGTGAGACACGGTCGGTGGGGGATCGGCGGAGCTGCAACAGCCTTGGACGGTGGTGGTAGCGGCTCATGGCGGCAGCACACGGCGATAAGGACAAGCTGGGTAGCTCTGGCATGGGTTGAAGCAGCAAGGATAGCAGCTGGATGCAGTGGAGGTGGAGGGCACGCGCACAGCGGGCAGTGTAGCAAATGGCAAACGATGGCTATCGATGGCATCGTGGGCGGTCTGGCAGCAAGAGTTGGCTTCGGTTGGTCTCTTGGATTGCTGGAGGTCTTCGAAAATGGCAAGTGAGAGGCTGAGGAGGGTAGTGGACGACAGATGAGGGGTAGAGAGGGAGGGATAAGGGGCAAGGGCCCCACCATGGCCATTTTTCTCCTCACTTGTCCCCTTTGACCATCCTCAGCCACCAGCATCTCCTTGGCCCTCATTCAGCCACCCATGCTTCACTTTGCAACCCTTAGTGTGGGCAAATGGGGGCATACGAATTTGCTAAGTTTCCTTCCAATTGGACACTTTTTCTTCCTCAAATCCATCCAATTCGGCTTTGATAAATTCCGTTATCGAGTCAATAATCAAATTTGTATTTTCCGTCACCAATTGATCCCACTTGCAACCCAATTGCGCAATCGAAAACGGTTTCTGACTTTTTCTGAACAAAAATAGCCATAGGACGACTTTTTTCCCAAAAAGTCTCGGGTTTCAGAAAAATCTTCGGAGACTGAGTCGACACTCCTAGAATTTATTGTGACATGACATAATCTTCAATTTCTGAAATCGGACTCAATCTCACGGTTAATTTCAATTCGGTGCATTTTTAGCATAACCTAGACTACCGGGTAATTTTCATAAATTTTTAGTGCAAATGACCCGTGGTCGATTTTCTTCGAGTCACAATGAACCCACTCGATACATTGGCGACTGTCAGTTATCGTGAAAATCGAGAGAATTCAAATACGAACATAAGGTACCAACACGATAGAAAAATCAGTCTAGTGTCGATCGACGAAAATTTTCCAATTTAGTGGTGTCACCCACGATTAGCCACACATCTCTGTCAAACCAACCTATCTCTTATCTCAAATTGATTTTTAATTGTGCTGTAAAGGTCTCTAAATATAAGCACGGTCGAGAAGCCGATTCCTAGTCGAGTTCTCAAGTTTATTGCCTTAAAATTCTTTAATGGCTTTCCTAGATAGTCTAGTTATCTCGAAAATGATCAGTCTTGAGAACAGCCTTATAGGCGCGTCAATGAAATGCCCGATTTATTCAATAGAAAACAGGATTGAAAAACTGGGATGTCACAAGCATAGTTGCTCACGGACTTTTTTCATTAGTGTTAAATTAATGAGATTCTTAAATTATTTTTTATCAAGTTACTTCTGATTTGGAACTGTAATGTTTGAGTAATGCATAATTCAATTTTGAAGATCACAATGAAATCAAGTTTCAAGGTAAAATACCCCAAAATCATGCATTTTGAATGATTGACTTCTACATTTTTCCCAAGAGGCATTTATTAACAGTATAGCATAGGAGAGACTCGATCTTAATATCTTTTTACCCTAATAATGATTATCTTGTGAACTCAATTGATCTGGACTTAATGGAATATGAAAAGTAAGAATCAGATCATCATCACATTCCCAAGATGAATTGACTTTTGATGACCCACTCTGTGGTATTCCATGTCAAAAAATTGGTTTCCCATGACAAAAATATATTCCAACGTACTCTGTGGGCTCCATCATTGTGTATAGAAGAATGTCTTTCATGCTTTGATGCTCCACTAAAGATCGATGCTCTCTCGGGAAGGCTCTGAGTTCCAACATATTTGGAGACTTTCGTAAATCAACTCAAGTAGGTCCCAAGAAAACATTGCGAAAGATCATTGCTCTATGGATAAACGAGACGTGATGAATTACAAATTAAGAAGGATTTGAACGTCAGGTCGTCATCATGCAATCAGTTCTTGCTTAGACGAAAATGAATCCATGCAGCTTATTGCACTTGTTTGCATATATAGATCAAACCATCATATATTATGAACTAATTAAGACCACAAACTAATTATTCCACCATACACCACATTCTCCAAATTCTAATATCACTAGCATAAACCTTCACAAACAAAATAGTAGATTAGACAACAATGAGGGAATTTTCAACATCGATTCAAATCAGATTGTGGTGAACTAAAGGCTTGACCACTGTGCAAGCTAAGAACCGGTCTGGATACAGGCACAAACAGCCCAACGAATGCGGTGCGACTTGCATCACATCCTTGTTGATATTTCACATCATTTCCCAACAAGCAGGGGTTGCAATCAAATCATTATTATTCAAAAAGGACAAGTTGTAAGGACATCCAAAACATACTTACAATAAATCAAGAATCGAACCACACACAGAATTCTAATTCGGTTGAAATTACACAAGTCATTCAATGTCCTCAATTTAGGTTGCAAATGCATTTAGGGGTAAGTTCTCGGACCATATCACAACAAACTGTAAGACACAAATTGCGCAACCCCAAGATCTCCATAACCAGAACAAGAATATGCATAATTGAGTAGAAAGATTAACGCACCTGTTTTGGGATCCATCGAACATAAAGCGGAAGTAGAAAAGGATTACCCACATGTTATCAAGGGGATCCACGCATCAAGTCCTTCTCCTCTATTGCCCTCCATACCACTGGCTCAATGAGGCGGCCCCCTCACGTTTAGCGTTAGGTAAACGCCCCTTAGGTGAGGATACATGTGAGAATTTGGGTTAGAAGAGAGACTTGAGCACTATTTATAAAGTTTACAGCCAGTCCCTCTCATTACGGGCCAGGCTCAACTCAACCCACACTAGCCAGCCCATATTAGATTAATTAAGAAACCTTCTATCTCACCTTAGACCAATCATGTTTTACGGTAATCGTAAAAACAGTAAATTACAATATCAATTAATTTAGTCCACATTATGAAAACTCTTACATTCTCCCACTTGGACTATATTAATTGAAATTGTACTGTATGTGCGCACATTTGGTCCAGAGATAATTCTTAATAGTCAATCATATCCCATAAAGTCTTAAACACTGAATCATGGCGGTAACTGCGTGTATGCACACAGAGCTTTCCATGGTCACGAATGTTCTCAACTTTATTGATATGGATTCAATATGGTAGTGTGTCAAATGGATAACGTCTCTCATAGAGAGATTCCATTTGTCAGTCACCATTCTCTTACCTTAGGTGTCACAAAAACTTGTGCCACAAGAGAATGTTTTATGGTTCCAATGAACCCACATATGTCTTGTCCTTATGGTTAACCTTCCTTTATGTATCATAAGATATATGCACAAGGCTAATAACCGGATGCCCGGATGCACCTAGCCTTCACTCAAGGTCTATACAATCCCTTGCGACTTTATCAATATATATTCAACATAATAACAACACATTCAAAATATTTTATTGAATGCAAAAGTTGATACATATCAAACCGTTACTAAGTGTAACGAACCACATATGTGAACTTTATTAGAGTAAAGCCAAAATAGCTCACACTAAACAACAGTATCCGAAGATACTCCTAGGCCCATGTTAATGACATGTCACTCAAATACACATGGGCATAGGCCTTTAGTTAGTGGATCAGCAACCATATCATCTGTGAAAATATGTTATATTATAAGTCACCTTTCTGTACCGCTTCTTTATGGTCCAAAATATTTGACCACCATATATTTAGACCCCTTGAGACCTCTGTAGTAAATAAATAATACTACGAATTTGTTATCTCAATACAACCTTATGAGTCTATCCATCAAGTTAAAACGATCAATACCGTCATGAGGTTCTGGAGCCTAATAGCCCAAGTAACAACCTAAAAGAATGTTACTAACACTGCATATATAGTAGAAGATGACATAAAACTTTATTTACTACACTTACTACTAACATAAATATGTATTCCGTTATTGATTGCATGTCATTAGAACAGCCAGCAAAGTTTACATTTAAATACCCTACTAACTGCAAGAATTGAACATGTCTATAAATTATCATATAATCTCTTGTCTTCTTTAAGTACCTTAAAACCTTCTTGACAGCAACCCAGTGACCATGTCCTGGATTTGACCGATATCTGCCTAGAAGTCCCGTCACAAAGACAACATTTAGTCTAGTGCATATTCGAGCATATATTATACTTTAAGTGCACTAACACAAGGTACACCATTTAATTAGATTTTCTCAATATCTAAATAAGGACAATCTGATAGATTTAGTCCATCACCCTTAACAACAGGAGCAATTCCTGGCTTGCAATGATGTATATTGAATATTTCCAATATACAATCAGCAAATGTCCTCCGAGAAAATCTAATATAATATGGCAAAAACAATCCTTATAGATCTTAGTACAAATGATATAAGATGTCTCAAGGTCACAACTTGTAAGCAAAATATTATATACACACAAGTTTAATAATATTGAATTACTTTGTTCCCAATTGAACAAAATAACAACACTATGAAACTTTAATAATATTGTCTGGAAACTTACTTAAGATCATGAATTAGAACTTTTCAGTCTACACACAAGTTTACTTGAATCTGCTGCAAAATCATCCAGTTGCACAATATATATTTTGTATCTATTTGGCGTAACTTTATATCAAAATAAATTATCAATGCCACGTTCACTCTGAAAGAATATTTAAAGAAATAATGAAGAACAATCCACCCCTCTTTCAGAGTTAAAACTTTAGTTACCAATTTGGCTTTAAATTCCACAATCTTTCTTTGAAATTCTTTTAGTTTTGTACGCCAATTTGCAACTAATAAACTTGTGATCTTTAGACAAGTCAGTAAGTTTCCAAACATATTTCATAGATTGTATACCGCATTTTATGGCATCTAATCACATACTTAATTAAGAATAAGAAACGACATTTATAAATATGTCATTACATCAACCATATAGTGGATATTGTAATCATGCTCTCACAAATAGACTATATAGTCTGATGGTATAACTGATTGTCTTTCATTAACAAATCTCCTTAATAAAGCTGCAACCACTTCATTCTGCACTTGAGAGGTTTAAGAAATTTCATTATAAACTATATCAAGAATAGTACCTTGAACCTCAACAAGTTTAGTCTATGGTACAGGAGATTCCATAATTATTTGTATAGGTAAAGACAAAACCATAGTAACCTCCAGCATACTATTATCTTTAATAGTCTGAGAGTAGCTATCCTCGTCAAACTGTAGAAACTTTACAGTATGTGATTCAATAATTCTTGTACCTTCTTTAGGGTCATAAAATCAATACCCCTTTTGTATATGAAAAAATTGATTTCATAATATCAGCCCACAAAAGACCAAATAAATTAATCTTACTAATCATACTCATCACCATGTTCAATATGATGCATTTATGCCTTTCGATCAAATCTTTTTGTCAGAATTTTCAGATATAGTAATTAAATTACCATCCCAGAATCTACCAAGTATTTGACAAATGACCCTTTAAGCTATTTCGCATTGTCATACTTGCCAAAATACTCATAGCCACTATTAAACCTGACAACCTTTTAAGACCTTTATCTCGGTCATTTTCCTTAAATAGAAAATTTTCGGAAATAACCTTAACCATATACGAGATGTATATGTCATTAGGACTTAAACACAATCTTTGCAGATGTGTCCTAATTTCAATATCAAATAAGACATAATTTCAAGCAACTAAGGCTTCCATCATCTTATAGCAATGCAGTCCACAGACAAACCTCTTTTCAAATGTTCCAGAATGGAACGCTTCATGGACAGTAATCAAATTCAATTGCTCTTTTCTCAAGCAACAAATCATATATCCACAACTTAAAATTTGAAGCAGTAAAAACCTCAATGGTGACGGAATTACCATTTACAGAAAAAGGTGACTGAAAAACAAGCAATATATAATTAGCATCATGTGAGCATTGTGTAACTTGACGTACAAGTACACATCCAGAGAGTTACATGCAAAATCACATAATCACCTTTGGGCAGAATACATGACATGCAATTGTACACTCCCCACATGATAAGGGTTATGAGAATATATTCCAATCTTCATGAATTCATCACCTTTGGGCATATGAACCATTAGAATCGGTCACTCCTCCACCACACTATCATGTATCCCTCCATGAACTAATACATAATCACCTCCTTTGGGAGTATGATTACGCATTAGACCAGGAGACATCCTAATCATCATACGAGACCGAAATTTCTCAAACCCAATCAAGCGTGCCACTTTGGCGGTCACTACTCAATTGAATCATTGAAATTCTCTCATACCGGGGATATAAGCTTTACTCCTCACATACACCATATATATGTGATTTTAATTTTAGTGATAGGGGCATCATATCACCAAAATCACATATCATGCTAATTACATTGCTTTATCCATTAATAAAAATTAATCATATATAAATATATATACAGCGAACTTGTTAGATAGATTCCAATGAGATCATTGATTACAGTAACACAAGAAACTTCTCATAACAGAGAATAAAACATCTCTTATGCACCACAATTACATATTACCATAACAACATAAAAAAAATGCTGATCTAAAATATCTCTCACAAATTAACATCAATAGTAATACAGGGTACACCAAATCGACAAGCTTGACAGCTGATCCATTATCACTCATGAGTTCATAAGGCAAAAATGACTCTAAGGCCAACAACTGATTTATTAATCAATTTTAGGTAACAAATATCATTACTTCAACCGGTGACCTATTAATTGAGTCAACCAGAGAACCAAATATCTAAAATTTAACAGTAGATACTATTGCTCTGCATAAATGTTGTCATACTCCTTAACCATAAAAAATATTCAACTTGATAGACATTAACAAGTAACCAGATGAGTTCATGTACAATATGCAGTAACTTAATTGACATGCATTACTCACATTCAGCAGATGTGTTAATCAGTACATCAGTTTGGTCACGAGTCCTTAAGTCGTCTATCATTCAAAGATTACCAGTGTGTAAAGGAGTATACTTGAGTAACAAAAGTTTCATAATCTTTATTGTTTTTCATCAGCTTAATACATAACTCAAATACAATCTCATACAAATTGTATCTCATTAAGCCAGCTTCAGTTCATAATAAAGTTTGATTTTTATTGATGAATCACACCTTTTATTATGTGATAACATACTAATAACCCATCACATGTATTTCCAAAATCACAGAAAATACAAGAAAAATACTCAAAAATACACAAAAATACACGTATTTAGGGTTTCATATGCAATTCACATCAATAAAACCATCAAACATATAAAATAAATATACCACGAGATAGGAAATCATCATACGAGTCCAACGCCGCCAGACACGCGTCGATCGGAGTCTCCACGCGCCCACACGCGCCGCCTGAGTGCGCGGCGCATGGAGCTCACGCGCGGCGCGCATTCAACACCCAGGCAGCGCGTGGCCGCGCGTGGGGGCGCGTGCGGCATCCCCCGACGACGCGCCGCCGACCCTCTTGCTCGTCTCGTCTCCCCCAATCCAAATTTGTGATTTAATTTAATTTTCATTGAACAAAAAGTCTCGAAAATCACAAATTATGGCAAGATTAGTATCAATTAGGGCTAATCCATACAAATTAGGGTAGATCCGTACAAATTATGGTAAATCCGTACAAATTAGGGTAAAACCAATTGCATTCAAGTTCTAGGGTTATGGTTGCTCTGATACCACATGTAAGACACAAATTGCGCAACCCCAAGATCTCCATAACCAGAACAAGAATATGCATAATTGAGTAGAAAGATTAACGCACCTATTTTGGGATCCATCGAACATAAAGCGAAAGCAGAAAAGGATTACCCACATGTTATCAAGGGGATCCACGCATCAAGTCCTTCTCCTCTATTGCCCTCCTTATCACTGGCTCAATGAGGCAGCCCCCTCACGTTTAGCGTTAGGTAAACGCCCCTTAGGTGAGGATACATGTGAGAGTTAGGGTTAGAGGAGAGACTTGAGCACTATTTATAGAGTTTACAACCAGTCCCTCTCATTACGGGCCAGGCTCAACTCGACCCACACTAGCCAGCCTATATTAGACTAATTAAGAAACCTTCTATCTCATCTTAGACCAACCCCGTTTTACGGTAACCGTAAAAATAGTAAATTACATTATCAATTAATTTAGTCCACATTAGGAAAACTCTTACACAAACGCCTTACGCAAATGAATTGACCAAAGAGTGGCCAGCTTTGTCGAGCAACTTGAACTCCGACTAGTGACACACACGACAACGAAAGTTCACCGGTTACTCTCTCTGCCGCTCCCTATTTTTTGCTCTATGTTTTCTCTCAGACTCCCTGAACCAAGGATAGATCAATAAGAAGAAAAATCCAACTGTCTCTCTCCCCCTCTCCTTTCTTTTGGTTTTTTTGTTTAGCCCTCCTTCTAGAAATCACATACCCCTAACGTTCTCCTCTTCTCTTCCTCTCTGTTTTCTCTCCTTTGGTTACCTTTTTCTTTTCCTTTCCATTGCCCTTATTACGTCCTCTTCCCGCTCACCGAATCCTCTGCTTTCCCTCTTTCTTTTTTTTTCCTTTTAACTTTATATCTCGTCGCTTTTGCTGACAAAAGTGTCAAAGAAAGATGAACAAAGCAGGGGGCGAAAGAAAGAATCACGCGCGTCCTCATAAAAAGTGCAGACACACGGGTTTCATTTGCTTTTGGGGAATTTCTTAGATCCAAGAAAAAGGTAGAAGTAACTGAACCCAAAGAAAGATCTATTCTTTTGGCTGGGAAGGAACAAAGAAAGTACCGAGGGGCAAATGGCTGACAAGAGGAGGGTGATTTGTGATAAAGCAAATCTTCCATGATACAGCAATCTCCTGCAATCTATACCAATCCAATTGATTGAGCTAATCTTCCATGATTTGTGTCAATTCTGTCGATTCCATTGATAGAGTAATCTTTCACAATCTTTACTGATTTTGTAGATTGTTATCTTTGTAAAATCTTTAATTGTATTTTTCCCGCTCATGTACATATTATAAATATAATACAAATCTCACACCGATTGTGTGTGCGATCAAACTCAAATTCATACTCTTTTATGGTATCAGAGCTTCACAATTTTTTTTTTCCACTAAAATGTCTTCTTCTACATCCTCCAACACCATTAATGCCGTCACCGCTGCTAACTCTTCATCCTTGTTATCTTTGTAAAGTCCCACAAAATCTCATATGGTATCAGAGCTATGAGGTCCTGAGTTCAAATCTTCCAGACCCCTATTTGTCTCCCCAATTAAATTTCCACGCTTAGTACTAAGCAAAAAAGACCAGACTAAGTGTGAGGGGGAGTGTTAGAATATTTAAATAATAATTCACGCATTCATCTATCAGCTTAAGCTTTTAGAACAGTTGGCAGTGGTCCCACAAGATCTCATATGGTATCAGAGCTTCACAAATTTTTTTTTTGCCACTAAAATGTCTTCTTCTACATCCTCCAACACCATTACTGCCGTCACCGCTGCTAACTCTTCATCCTTGTTATCTCCCTCCCAACCACCCTTTGCTCTTGGCAATATATCTCATGTTCTCCAAATCAAGCTAGATCGCAATAATTACCTTCGTGGCGAGCACAATTTCTTCCTCTATTTCGTCTTCATGGATATCTTCGGTTTGTGGATGGCTCATATCCTTGTCCGACACCCACAATCACTGATGCAGATAATAATGTGATCGACAACCCGGATCATGCTGCATGGCATTATCCTCTATTTCGTCTTCTAACCCGTACAGGTATGGCTGATGCAAAACCTTGCTCATCACCTATGGCTCCCTCGGCTTCTAAGTTGTCAAAACAAAGTGGTGAACCACTGACTGATGTCTCCACTTATTGAAGTATGGTTGGGGCACTGCAATACCTCACTCTTACTAGGCCAGATTTATCCTTTGCAGTCAATAAAGTGTGTCAATTTATGCATTGTCCAACTGAAGATCATTGGTCAGCCGTCAAACGGATTTTGCGCTATCTCAAGGCTACTATTCATTATGGCATTACCTTGCGACCTATTCGCCAATTGACCTTTACTTGCGTTTACGGATGCTGATTGGGCTGGTTGCCCTGATGACCGAAAATCTACTAGTGGCTATTGCATTTATTTTGGTCCCAACTTGGTCTCTTGGAGTTCTAAAAAGCAACCAACTGTTGCTAGATCCAGCACTGAATCAGAATACAAAGGGGTGGCTAACGCATCCTCTGAATTATTATGGCTATTACAACTCCTTCGAGATCTTCGATACACTCTACATCGGCCACCACTTGTTCTTTGTGATAATGTAGGGGCAATTTATTTGGCTGCCAATCCCATCTTTCATGCCCGAACCAAGCACATAGAAATTGACTATCATTTTGTTCGTGATTTAATTAAAAAGAAGCAGTTGGAAGTTCGTTTCATTCCTACACAGGTTCAAACGGCTGATATCATGACAAAGCCTCTATCCATCTCTCGATTTCTTATTTTACGTGACAAGCTCACAGTGACTCTGCCACCATTTCGCTTGAGGGGGTGTGATAAAGCAAATCTTTCATGATACAGCAATCTTCTGCAATCTGTACCAATCCCATTGATTGAGCCAATCTTCCATGATTTGTGTCAATTCCGTCGATTCCGTCGATAGAATAATCTTTCACAATCTTTACTGATTCTGTAGATTGTTATCTTTGTAAAATCTTTAATTGTATTTTTCCCGCTCATGTACATATTATAAATATAATACAAATCTCCACACCGATTGTGTGTGCGATCAAACTCAAATTCATACTCTTTTAATTTGTAACCAAGACCAAGAGAGTTCGAATGAGAAGGAGGAGCAGGGGAAGTCTCGGGGCAACTCGCGCATTTGGCCAGGTCATAAAAGATTCTCGATCTCACCTAAATTGCCATTTGATGTGGGCATGCTGCCCTTAAAGGGGAATGCAATAAAAAAAAAGTAATATCACAAAAAGCCCAAACTAATACACATAATAAAATTCCAAACTGTGACAAATTTACACACACATGATAAATAGAGGATAAAACCCCAAATTAATATACTCATCAACGGTCACATGTCATTCAACTTAGTAATTTGACAATAAAATTTAACAAAAACTAGAGGGTAAATTTGCCACAAGCATACGAGTTTGGGATATTAATTTGGAGTAAATTTATCATATGTATACCGGTCTGGGGTTTTTTATGGTCAAAAAATTAGTTCATGGTAAATTTAGTTCAAATGTACAAATTTAAAGCCTTTCGTAGTCAAAAAATTAGTTTTAGGTAAATTTGTTACATATGTATCAATATGGAATTTTTCACAGTATTAACCCATAGAAAAATGGATAGGTACCAACAAGACTGCATGCTAAACAAACCTTCTCATGGAAAATCGGCAAAAAAAACTAGAGACATGTCAACCCAACAAACTTTTTATATGTAGTTTCGCGAGAACTATAGATACGAGTTCGATGAGAAAGATTTTTTAGTGCAGTTTTGATTGAGCAATACCTCTGCCGAAGACCCGCCTCAATTGGCCTTTTTTTTCCTTCTTTTTTGGCCAACTTTAGGATGGACTTTAATCTTTATGGACCAAATACTTGTTAACATATAATTTCCAGAAGCAAATCAGGGACGTTGATCCTCTACCTCAAAGGGTGCTCCTATGGGCATCTTATTTAAATGCATTTACACGGCAAGTGAGAATTGATTGAGGCGCGGATGAATTCGCCTTGCAGAAATAGAGGTTCTTTATTCCTAAATTAAGTCTAGCGTTTGGTTTTCCTTATTCAAAATGAGTGATTGGATCTAGCGTTTGTAACCTCCATTTGAGTTTATTTTGGATTTGAAGACAAAAAAAGATGGATGCCATTTATGACTATTGACTATACAGACGGTCGTTTTTGCAATCGAAAGGAAGCTTTGTTTTGCCATCCCTTAAAAAAGGAATTCTGACTTAGTTTTTACAGTTAAGGACGTGGCAATGTGTGCGCCATCGATTGGACTCACTTCAATCTTGCAATCAATATGTAAATTATTTTTTCATAAATAGAATCAGTGGTCGAATCCTATTTAAAAGATGAGAGCACTGGTACCACTAATCAAAAAGTAAAAGCCTCGAAAAAGGAATGAAAATGATGAATTATAAGGAAAAAATTGCTTCTTTAAAATAAAATAAAAATTGGACAAGAGTGCAATTGATTATAAAAGTAAAGGAATTGAAATGTAGGTACGAAAATTAAAGGTTGCGAGGAAGACGAAGAGTACTGGAATTTAAAGGTACATGAATGGTACATTTGCAAGCTACTTAAAAGCTCATTAGACTTCTCACAAGTTATTTGTCTTTTTTTTTTCTTTGGTCAGAAAGATAATAATATTACCGATGAGTAAAAGGAACGTTTGGCAAAATATCAAAAGACAACATATCACGTAAAAACAAAGGAGGATTGAAGACCCAATCCGCAGGTAGCGAGCCGGCTTGATGGGCCTTCGCAGCCCGGTCCGCCAGCATGTTCATTTCCCTCCTGCAATGGACGAGCCGCAGATTAGGGCAATGGTGGAACAACTCTACACATTCGTCGATCAAAGCTCTGATTTCCCAAGGCGGCTGAGCGTTGTGGCAGATCGTCTCAACAAGAACAGAGCAATCGGTTTCCAAGATCATCTGATCTGAGGTTTTCCCCTTGTCCAGCACAAAGTGTAGGGTATGGTTGAGCACCATCGCCTCCGCTTGTAGGGCTGAGGAAGCCACGACCAATTGAGCAAATCCGTCAGTTAAAAGGCCTGATGAGGTGCGACAAACACAGGCGATCGATGCTTCACTGCTTTGAGGTTGGTAAGCGGCATCGATATTTAGTTTCAGTTCATCGTGGTCTGGCGGACGCCAAAAGGAGTGCTAATCTGTTTGTTGTGTGTCCTTCCTCTGTTTCTGTTGAGATGGGATCCGATTTGCCGTGGCATGAGCTAAGGCTGTCTGCACTATACAGGATGGTTGGGGTTGCTGTTGACAAAAGATGAAGTTATTACGGGCCTTCCAAATGTACCAAAGGATGGATGCGATCGTTTCCAAGTCAGGTGAGTCACTGTGATGTTCTGTGAATCTAATCAGTCATGCTTCTATCCGATTAACTGCTCTGATATGCTGCTGTATGTTGATTTCTGGATGTGCCCATATGTGTTGTGTCCAAGGGCAGAATAAAAACAAATGTTCTGGGGATTCAATAGCTTGGTGTTGACATAAACTACATATAGGATCTTGTATAATATGACGGTGATAAAGGTTTTCTCGAGTGGGTAAGGCGTTTTTACATACTGACCATAGGAAGGACTGGAGTTTTGGTGAGGAATTCATGTTCCATACTGCATGCCACAATCTGCGAGGTATTTGAAAAGAAGATGACGCTTGATTTAAGTTGTGATTGAGTTGCTGCTTCCGTAGTAGATTATAACAACTCTTTACAGTAAAAGATCCGTTTTGCTTGCCTCGCCAAATAAGTCTGTCATTTGTATGCTGTGGCCGAAGTGGAATAGACATTATCTCTGCTACTATATGACAATCAAAATGCTGTCTTAGAAGGGGAAGATTCCACTCATTGCTGTTTGGGATCATAAAACCTGCAAACTTCTCTAGTTCTCCTCTGGGGGGCTGGTCCCCCTATAATTCCTGATGCCAACCATCAATCCTGGCGAGGGTTAATAAGAGTTCCATCCCCCACGGACCATTGCATGTGTTCCTCTATCGAATCTCGTCCTAGTAGTATGCTTTGCCAAGCCCATGAGGGACGAGTACCTTTAGGGGCATTTCTAAAATCTTGAAAAGGAAAATATAGTGCTTTCAAAACTTTACTATATAGTGATAAAGGCTGTTGTGATATGCGCTAAGCTTGTTTTCCTAGTAAGGCTTTATTTAAAGCAATAAGGTCTCTAAAACCCAAACCCCCTTCATCTTTTCTGTTTTTAAGGGCATCCCACTTCAGCCAATGAATACCAGAACTATTAGTACTAGATTTCCACCAGAATCTGGAAATTTGCTGTTCAATTCTTCTACAAATGGACATGGGTAGCTTAAAAACAGACATAGCATAATTGGGAATAGCCTGCACAACAGATTTAATCAAAACTTCCTTGCCCCCTTTTGATATCAACTTCTCTTTCCAACCTTGAAGTTTAGATTGCACCCAACCCAATAGCCATGAAAACATTTCCTTCTTAGAAAGTCCCCAATTTGAAGGTATACCAAGATACTTGCCAGTTTTGTCTATTAGTGGGACGCGAAGTTCTTGGGCTAAGTTCTGTTTTAAAGTAATAGGACACAGCTTAGTAACAAAGAGACCCAATTTGTTTCTATTCACCAATTGTCCAGTGGCTAGGCAGTATTCATTGAGCACATGGGCTACATTCTGGCACTCTAGAGTCTTTCCAGCTAAGAAAAATATAGCGTCATTTGCGAAAAACAAATGGGATAGAACAGGGCACCATCTATTTAATTTAATACCTGTTATATTCCCCATTTCCACTGCTTGAGTGATGAGCAAAGATAAAGCATTGGCTATCAAGATAAATAGATAAGGTGAGAGACGATCACCTTGTCTCAGACCCCGTGATGGGTGAAAATAGGGTAGGGCTTCACCATTGAACTTCACACTTAAGGAGACTGTTGAAATACATTGCATAATCCAATGAACCCATCGATCATGAAATCCAATTTGGATAAGATAGTCTCTAAGAAAATCCCATTCGACCATGTCGTATGCCTTTTGCATGTCTAATTTGAGCACTGCCTGAAATTGTTTGGTTCTTTTATGAGTCCTCATATGATGAAGAACCTCTTGAACCACTATGATGTTATCTTGAATTTGACGCCCACTGACAAAAGCACTCTGTTCTGGCGCTATTAGGTGTGGTAGCAAAGGCTTAAGTCGATTTGCAAGGACTTTAGAAATGGTTTTGTAGATAAAGTTGCATAGACTGATTGGTCGAAACTGATCTAGCCTTTTTGAGTTGGATTTTTTGGTATAAGGAAGATATAAGTCCTATTGTAATCCGGTATCATCACCCCTGTCTGAAAAAAAAAAAAATTCACAGCCATATAAATGTCATCTTGTACTATATCCCAATGAGAGTGGTAAAAAAGGCCATTTAAACCATCCGAACCCGGTGCTTTAGCTCTGCCTAATTGAAAAACCGCTATGCATACCTCATCTCGAGTAACCTCAGCTATAAGCTTCTCATTCATCTCTGCTGATACAAGTGGATTGCATTTTGCAATGGTAGGACTATAGTTACGGTGCCCTGCTATTGTATATAATTGCTGAAAAAAGGATACTATCATCTCCTTAAGCTGTTTCTGGTCTCTAACCCATCGAAGTTGATCATCTTGTAACATGCATATTCTGTTTCGCTGTCTACGTTGAATAGTTGATGCATGAAAAAAGTTTGTGTTTCTATGCCCCCACTTAAGCCAGTTAAACCTTGAGCGCATAGCCCAAAATTGTTCCTCCTGCTGCCATAATGTTTGAATTTGCTGCTTCAGATTGGCTATTGAGTTCTGGTCATGCTGTCCATACGGCCGATTTATTAATACTTGAAGCTGATATCGCAGGTGATTGATCTGTTCTCTAGCATTAGCAAATTTTGAGCGTCTCCACAATGAGAGGGCGAAGGATGTAGCTCGGAGCTTTTGAAGTAAAGACGCTGGACCAGGCTGTGGGGAAGCCCAAGATTGAGCTACTACATCTTGGCACTTCTTGTCCTGAGCAAGTGGTTTAAAAAAAAAAAAGGACTAGAGTGCAATTGATTATAAAAGTAAAGGAATTGAGATGTAGGTATGAAAATTAAAGGTTTTGTATTTTTATTTTACGACAACGAAAATTAAAGGTTGCGAGGAAGATAAAGAGTACTGGAATTTAAAGGTACATGAATGGAACATTTCAAGCTACTTAAAAGCTCCTTAGATTTCTCACAAGTTATTTGTTAAATATAGATAAAAATGTAGGTTGGGTGTCTGACCAAAATAGGCTTGGACAACATGCGCACTATGTTAAAAAATAATAATAATTAAAAAAAAAAAAACATGGGCACTATGTTGGAAAATAGTGTCGGCTCTAGAAATTTGCCGATTGCTCGGCAACCAAGCCACTTCTTGGTCGAGTGCTTGCCTAGTTGCCTAGTTTGTCTAGGCGCAGCCGGCTTCTCGCATCCTTCAGCTGTCCATCTCCATTACCGAGTACTACAAACTCTCGAGTGTCCGAAAACATCAAAGTCATGTACATTCCAATTCAAACATGATTAATTTCGAGCCATAATCAACAAATCTTCACCTTCACTAGAAGTCCAAATTTATCCTCATTAGCAGTCATCTCTCTGGAGCCCCCTTGGTCTCCTCGCTCGCTGCAAATGCTAACCAAGTCCAATACGCTAGAACTCTTAAAGAATTCACCATTGTTTGTTTATGTGTTATGATGTCCTTGGCCTTTGAATTGTTTAATAAGACCTTAACTTTAACCAAGGAGCATTGTCGCTCTAGGACTTTTCATCAGTTTTGAATAAATGAGGTTTCAAAATTATTTTAAAATATTTAATATCATTCTCGAGTTCAAAAATAGGTTTCAGATAAGGATAAAAGTTCTCACTTGACAAAACAATGTGCTTTCTTCCTTATTCAATCTCTCTCTTGTGAATGGAGAATGGATTGTCTGCTATGCTTAGACAAGAACAGCAAAATCCTTACTTAGCTGATATTTTGCGATAATGAATAAGAATGACCGTAATTTATTTGTCTCCAATGAATTACCCACGACAAACGAATGTGTATTACTTTTCTTACAGTTTTGAATCAATATTACGCATACAATATCCATTTTTATAATTTTTGTGTCCAACAGCCTTAGTAGATTATTGTCCATTATAGCAGTTTCCTATATGACAATCGACAAGCGTATGACATATGAAACATATTAAAATAATACCTACCCAAGTTAAAGTGCTTTCGTGACATTAATTGCAAAAAAGTTTTAGGATTTGATTGTATTTTCTGAAAGTTTTAAGATTTTATTATATTTTTAACAAATTTTAGGGCTTCTAGTGTACTTATCTCTTCTTTTAACACTTTGACTTGGGCAGTTAATGTTTTTCCAAGTTATAAGTGCTTTCACTTTTCGACCAAAAAAAGTGCTTTCCCGACAACGCGTGCTTTATATCCAATTGCCATTGTATTAGAAATTTTATGCTTAAACAATGTACCTTTAGTTTTGAAGATGTCTTGAGTTTTAAGGTGAAAAATCTTTAAAACATTGCATTTTGAGTGACGACCCACTAATTAAAATTATAGGAAAGACTTGATCTTATGTTGTTGTTTTTTTTTTTTTTTTTTTAAACCCTAAAAATGATCGTCTTGAAGACTTGATTAATCTGGACTTTGCAACGAACTTTTCAAGTGGGGCTCCTATCTAAGCCAAGGTAATCTGAAGGAGAGGATAGGACTCCTCCTCAAGAAGCAAGTTGAATCTCTAGTTCGATTCCTGTAAATACTAAAGTTCGGGCTTTGTTTGTTTTATGAAAAATAAATCATTTAGAAAATATTTTCCTGAAAATAAATACGTGTATTGCTTATAAAATAAATGAACGAAAAATATTTTCCTTACTCGTAAAAATGTTTAGATATAAATTATTATCGATAATGAAAATATTTTGTTTTTGTCGAGGAACTAGATATACTTAGATTGACTCAAATCCTACCACTATGATTTAAGAGCCATAACAAGCCTTGTACTATGTAGAGTGTCGTCCCTTTCGAGTCGAAAGACAATGATGATCGGTCCTCCAACTGCTGAATTGACTCATGACGAAGGAATTATGTCTAGTGGCTCCAAATCATCCATCGAAAGTTAATGAGAATAATTGTCCAAAAGGTCCGAAAGCTATTATATGATAACTAATTCAATCATAAACATTTTAATTTACCAATTTAATCCTAAATCTTTTGACGATTTGCCAATTCAATCATAAATTTTTCAATTGTGTCAATTTAGTCTTAAACGTTTTCAAAATTTATCAATTAAGTTATAAATTATTATTTGGATAATTGGCTAGAAGGACTAAATCGGGGCAATTAAAATATTTAAGACTAAATTGACCACGATACAATATGAGAGAGAGAGAGAGATCAGGTGCCTCCCCCCCTAATGTTGGCTAGGGCCAACAAACACTTGCTCATCGGTCACCTCCATTAAATCAGGGGCTGGCGATAGTAATCCAAGAGAGGCAGGGCACCCTCCCATGCTACCACTACCAAGCAACAAATTTGTGGCCTTTGTCACCTTGCGGCCGCCGTCCCCGCCGTTGATGCCGTCACCTCCGCTAATCGATTGGCCCTAGAGGATCTCACCACCAATAGGTGATGGCCTGCCCTTGCCCCAATCTCTCACGAGGATTGATCGACCATTGTTGGAGGCGACCTTGCTCCTCATTCTCCCTTCATTATTCCATAAAATTATCTATTTGGAATGTCATATTAATCCTATGTGGTAAACTTTTGTCACCCGACTCAGTTTCTAATAGCATTTGATCGAAGGATTTAATTGCACAAGTCAAGAGATTTCAATAACATGATTAAAAAGGGTTAATGTTACAAAAAATTTCAAACCAATATGTCCGTGACAAATTTACTTGAAATTAACTTTTTAACTACCAAAAAACCTATAGTAATACATTTGTGATATATTTACCCTTTGTTAGTTTCCGTTTAATTGGATTAATACCACGAAAAATTACAAACAAATAAATATGTGACAGACGAAGGGTAAATCCTTAAACTAGTACACTCATTAACTGTCATATATTAATCTAACTCAATAATTTGATAATAAAATTTAACAAAAATTAATAGAGGTTAAATTTGTTATAGGCGTACTAATATAAATATATCGATTTGAGATTTTTTTGTGAAATTTTTTGTGGTATTTGTTTATTATTATTATTATTATTATTATTATTATTATTATTAATTTATTTATTTATTTATTTTAGAGTAACATAAGCGCCTTAAGTTCCACTAGGGCTTTTGTGGGGGGTTTATCACTCTCTCTCTCTCCTCTTTCTTCTCCCCCACACTTTTTTCCCGCCTTCGAGCCCCATGAATCCGCAGCGCTCGATCCCCAGCTGAAAAACTCCCTCCTTTTCCTCCTGCAGTCGGAATCGGCGCCGGCGATTCTCCGCCCCCTCCATTCTCCTCCGGCGATGTCGTCGGCGAAGCAGCTCCTCTCCGTCATCGAGTCGGCCCTGCTCGGCCCGTCGCCGCCGACGCCCGCCCAGCGGGTGGAGCTCATGCACGCCCTCCGCAAGTCGCGCCCTTCCCTCCAGTCGCTGCTCTCTTATCCCGTACCGCCCTCCCTCCTCCTCTCGGAATCGCCTGTTTGCCTGCCTTTCGCGCTTGGGCCGACGAGATTTTGTGGGAGAATTTGATGTTTGATTGATCTCTCGAGGGAAAGAGGAAGCTTTTTTATCTTTTAGTGTAGGCTCATGGTGCACTGGTCGTGTGATAGTGGCGCGCATCAATTGCGTGCGCAGGTTTCTGATGCTGCTTGCTCGTGCTTGGCCGACCAGAAATTGTGGGAGAATTTGATGTTTGATTAATCTCCTGAGGGAAAAGGAAGCACTTTTTTTTTTTTTTTTTGAGTTTGGTGTGTGTGTATGTGTGTGTGTGTGTGTGTGTGTGTATGTATGTATGTATGTATGTATGTATGTATGTATCTAGTGTAGGCTCATAGTGCCACTGGTCATGTGATAGTGATGCTCGTTGATTGCGTGCGAGTTTCTGATGCTGTGTTGGGATTGGGTTTAGTGGAGCTGACTTGTTGTTTGGCTTTTGCTTTTTTGTTGAATTCTCGGCTTCTGCAGCCTCCGAAGCCGTCAGATCAGATCGAGCACTGGTTCAGGCGTAAGAAGTGAGGCTGCCGGATTCCTCGCCTATCTCGTTGGACGATCAGGATGTTCATATTGTAAGCTGCTATTGGCTGTGGCTGTAGCAAACTTTTTCGTGCAGTGTGTTGTTTTAACTTTTTTGTCCTGCATTTTGAATATTCTTACTTCAGCTTCGGCTGGCTTTGAAATGGAGAATAGGAGAAACCAATTGAGTAATCGAAACGACTTACCGAGGCAGGACTGTTTTGTGGGGATCTTCTTATGAATGTGCTGATTTTTCTCCTCTCTCCTATAAGGATTGCCAGATACTCTCTCCTCATGAAGTTCTCATTTTGCTCGTTGTGGGAACAATCTATTTGTAGTTATGTTCTCTGCTTCATCTTTTGGGCTGTAAATGATTTTGTGTTTTATTTTTTCTTAACCTGGTTTGATATATGATTGATAGGTGGGTTAACGCCTGTCTCATTTTAAGGCATCCGTTGTTTTTTATATGAGGAATGGCTTCTTTTATATTGCAGTCTTCTGAATTGCGTTACATGTAAACTCTTTCTGGGTCTATTGAATTCTCTGAGTGATGGAGAAGTTTTGAGTTTTTGGCGCATCATTTGATTGTCCTATCATCGATCCATTTTGTATTATGCTATCTATAGTTAGATGATCTTTCATATATAAAGAGGTAGATCTACTTTCTTATACACAACGCAATCCTGCCATTTCCTTTTCTGTTATTGCGTGAATGCAATTTGATTTTGTTTTTGTGACAATGAATAGGCTCTGAAATTGAGTGATGATCTTCACCTAAATGAAGTGGAGTGTGTTTGATTGCTTCATTCGGCCAATCAGGAGGTAGTGTTCGTACACATCTTTATACTTCAGTCTCTTTTTGACTAATTTTATATGCAATCTGCATTTGTGGTTATATTCTTACCAATTTAATTTATTGTTCTGCCTAATTGTTTTGGTAACTTTGTTGGCAATGATATCTATGTGATTTCCCAACTGCTTGCTCTGGAAACTTCTGGTGTCACTCCTAGTGGGGTCTAATGGGAAGAGAGCCCCTAGAAATTTTGCGTCTTACAGGCTGGACTCTGGTATACTGAGAGGAGAGATCGGATGACAGCCTTATATACACTCTTGAGGGTACCTTCTCATTCTTATATAGAATTTTCTTTTGTCATAACTTGAAACTCTTATCCCTTATATCGCCTTTTCAGGCTGTTGTGCTAGATCAAGGATTCGAACCCGATATTCTAGCTGACATTCAGAAATACCTGGAAGAACTTATAAATCTCGGTCTTAGACAACGGTTCATCTCTTTAATTAAGGTTAGTACCTCAGAGTCTTCAAGGATACATTTCTTTGTGCGATTTGAAGTGAATTTGCTATTTCCTTTTATGTGAAGGGGTTTTATATGCCGTCTTCACTGTCACTGAATGTTTTTGTTTGTGCGATCTATTGTTGGTTATTATTGTGTGTCGTAATACAGTTTCAACTCTCACTAATTCTTGAGATTGCGGGTCTCATCTTATTTGGAGATCAAACTGAAACGCTGATGTTGTGTTGCAACTTGGGGTCCGTGACTCTGGAATGGTGGACAGTTGCTTTATTTTCTGCTCGATGAGATGCAGTAGATTCAAATTGTTTTCTTATTGTGCCTTTTTGAGCTATAGTAAGATCATAGATTTAAAGGATTTCTTACTGATGAAAAATAGATATCAGTGCATTTTCCATATGTTTGCGAAACATCTTCTAAACACTCGATCGTCTTACCCTCTTGTGTGGTGATGCCGCGTGTCAGCAAATAAACAAGCAATCCTTTCTTTCTTTACGTCTTTGTTCTTCGACTTGTTTTTGCTTTCTTTCTCATTTTTCTTTCATTAGTTGAACTATTGATGCGTGTCTTCCTTTTTTAAGCAGGGAATTCACATAAATTAGCCTTGGTGTGGAACGCACATAAGTCATTAAACTGTTATGATAATTATGATTTAAGCATTGCAATTGTCACCTTTAAGTTTGTGAAAAATAAATATGTTTAGATGTCTTTCTCCTTGGTCGAGTCTAAAGGAAAAAGATAAGAACATGTAAAGAAGGGATGCTCTATTGATGACATTCTGGATTTATTTACAGAGAGACAATGGGAGATTTTTTCTTGGGTCAAACCAACAGAAGATTGGTTGTGCTCGGTGTAATTATATAAGAAGGAGCTGAACCCAAACTCTCTGCCTCTAATGCTTATTGTTTGTCATTCATTCTAAAAGGGTTTTAATAGTCAGAGGGAATAAACTAAAAGATGTGATGCTGCAATGTTCATTGATGAACAATTGCAGTAAAGGTTGGTCATACATTTGCAGAGTTTTCTTTTACACAGTGTAAAAAGGAACCAATTTTGTGGACGTCACGGTAGCTTTAGCAATACCATTGTTAATATATCACTACTTTTTGCATTTCTTGCTCAAAAAGATTGATGGAAAAATGCACAAGCGTTATTGTTACAAACTGAGACAATGTGTTAGCTGGCCTATGAGTTGTAACTTCTGCACCTTTGGCTTTAACCTAACCCAGTAATACCGCATAAATTGCTGCTAATGAGTTCCTAATGCATCAGTTTTATAATGGTTCTCATTCCTGTAATTCTTAAATGTGAGGTACTTGATCTCCATTTGGTGTTTACAACTTCTATGCAGTTGTTGAAAATAACATCAAGGTCAACTGCTGTATTATTTTTCCCTCCTGGTATTTTTCTTTTTCAGTTGGCGAAACTTTTCGACAATTCTCTACAAAATCTGGTGGCGACCTTTACGGCAGGATATTTGTATTCTGCATAGTCTTCCAAGCCATGTGAAATGCCCACCAAAAGAATCGCCTGATATATCATAGATAGGCAGCTCACTGGAATGATTACTTCTCTAAATTTGGCTTTTGTGTTGCTCTAATATATGACAACCTACCTGATTAGTGCAAAATCACTCTGCTAACTAATGCTTAAGTAGCAGATTCTTCTTTTGCCATTACTGCCGTAATGTCTTTAAGGATTTTGGTTTTTAATTGATATATGCTCATTAGGTAGTGTGGGGAAGTCCTGAAAGAAAACATTTGAGTGTTACGTAACCGAACTCTTTTATATCCTGTTCCTGCTGAGTTAACAAGCTAAATTGCTGAGTTTCATGCTAGGAACTCAATCGGGAAGAGCCTGCTGGTTTTGGTGGTCCACAGTGTGAACACTATATTCTAGACGGGGGGCTCTTGTAGAGCGGGCAGCTGTGGTTTCCAGGGAAAGACTCATCATTGGACGTTGTCTTGTCCTCTCTGTTCTCGTTGTTCGAACAAGTAAGATGGAATCCATTTGTGAGATTTGGCTGTTTGTATACAAGTAGATATACAATAGAATTTGCAGATCAAAAGCTCTGCATCTTTCTTTTCATTTCTCTTTCTGTTTTGATGTCTGTGCAGCGTATTTATTGTTTAATCCCGAATCATGTTTCTTTCTTCTACGACTGAAAGAAATTTGGTAAATGAAATAGAGAACCATTATTAAAAAATAATTATCAAATCACACCCTCTCTGTAATAGGTAAATGCCTCTTTTCCTATCTAGCCATGAACTTTCCTTAGCAAGATCCTTGCTCTAGATTTTTTCTTTGAAAACTATTTTTCTTTGTTTTTTACTCTCTTCCCTAGTGTAAAGATTGTATACCACTTAACCGAGAAGATTTGAAAAGCCAGTTTGCATTTTAGAGAGGAGGGAAAAAGATGGGGGGGAGGGGGGCGCCTTGGGGTTTCATAGGGATTGTGTAAGTGACTTAAACTTTGGCTGCCAGCCAGATATCTAAAATTAGAAGAAACTTAAGTTGGATTGTGTTTTCTCTTGGATAAGGTGCTGGGGGTTGGATTGTGTTTTCTCTTGGATAAGGTGGTGGGTTGGTTCCTGGCCTAGAACCAGAAACGAACCCTAATACGCCCAATTCCAATTCCAAAAGTGGGACTGAGAAGCATTTCATTACAAAAAACATTCCATGGTTCAAATTTTGATGGTTGCAAAAGTTTTCTTTTTTTTCCCCCAAAAGAGGCGTCAAAACAGGTTCAACACCAGTTCTTGTTTGGGTGTGATAAGTCTGTCCTCTTTCTTTGTTTTCCTCTATTGATATTGGACAATTACTGCAGAACGACGATGAGGACATGATCTACATGTATGATGCCTACCTACTCAAGCTGATCACTTGCTTCTTGTCTCACCCACTTGCTAGAGACAAGGTTAGTTAGATGGTGCTACAGCTAATTATCAATGCTGATCTTTCTACAACACTCAATCTGAATCTTCCTTTTCAGGTAAAAGAAGCATAGGAGAAGGCCATGAGCATGCTTATTCCTTACCGAACAGCTGGATCACATGATACTTTTGCGGATAAGAACCTGAATTCTGAACCGGCCATTGGATTTGGTCCTGTACCATTTGCATCTCTTTTGGAGTTTGTCAGTGAGGTTTATCAGGTTAGTCTTGCAGGGCTTTAGCTAGATGAATTGCTGGGGAACATCCTGCTTTTAATAATATTACTTTTGAAATTAATGGAAACTGTATGATGCTCTCTTGCTTGTTCAAGGACAGCATAAGGAGAATTTCTTCCTTGTTAGAATCTTCTTATCATGTCAAACGAGAGGCAAGCATAAGTTGTCAAGGGCCTCAAAGCCCACCTCCAGAAGTGGATTCGGATCCTCTCAGCAATGGAAGTTAATATCTTTCTTGTTGGAGGGTGCGGCTAGGCTTCTGAATTAATGACAGTGCTCAAAGAAATAAATAAATCAATACGGCAAAGGATATAGGCCATGAATAATGACCATCTTTATCTGTGGAACTTCCAAGACTATATATTGATGGTATTAAATACTTTTAAGTCTCAGTTTATATTTTAGCTGAATTCTGCACGTGTTTTGATTCAGAGAGAAGAAAAACTTGATGCTTTTAATATAATGTTTTTTTAGAATTTCTTAATGATTTGAAAAATGACTAAGTTTGTTCTAATGATTGTAGAGCACAGGTCTCCATTAATTTCTTTAGCCTTTTCTACTTAAATTTCTTTTTCTCCCCTTTAGAATTGTGCTTCCAGAAGGCAAATCATATCTGCCCAGATCTTAGAAGAGTCCATGTAGCTGTTTTTGAGAAGTCAGAAATGACTTAGCTGTTTACATTCTCTATCTGACGACAAGTTCAAGGCATTTACCTGGTCAAATTGTTCAGGAATACTAATGTTTTTAGAAGGTTACATGTTAAATAGTCATATTTCGTAAATCTATGTATTTATTCAGTTTCGAATCTCTCTCTTTTCTTCATGTACATAAAGTAGAAGGTGCAACCTGTCACAAAAGAAGATGTGCGCTTTATTATGTTTAGATGGTTTGAAGTCTACTTTTGCATGTCTACATATAGCTTCGGCACTTGAAGCTCTTTTTATGCATCTCTTTGTAGGTTAGCTATTCCCTGCGTTTGCTGTAAATCATATTTGCTCTGTCATCCTTTTCTTTATGATGGTATTTTCTTTAAGTTAGTTATGACCATCTTCTTATCTTAATTTGGATCAGAGGGAACCAGAGCTGTTGGCTGGAAATGATGTATTGTGGACATTCGTTACTTTTGCTGGAGAGGACCATACCAATATTCAAACACTCATTGCTTTCTTAAAAATGTTAAGTACATTGGTATGTCAAGCTTTTTTTCCCCCCGCAATGTGGTGAATTTATCTTTAAGAGAAAATTAGGTACCTTTAATGCTAAAAGAGCTTGTCTATGCTTAGTATGTCATATGTATTATAGTGTGTCATCTGTGCATTCCTGCATTTGACCCAATGCAGTAGTCGCTAAACTGGTATTTTCTTCAGGCTTCTAGCCAAGAAGGTGCTTCAAAGGTTTTTGAGTTACTTCAGGGCAAAGCATTCCGTTCAGTTGGGTGGAGCACTTTGTTTGATTGCTTAAATATCTATGCTGAAAAATTTAAGCAGTCTCTCCTAGCTACTGGAGCAATGTTGCCTGAGTTTCAAGAGGGGGATGCAAAAGCCCTTGTTGCATACTTGAATGTCCTTCAAAAGGTTGGTTTCTTTTAAATGTCCAAAAATCTGCTAGATAGGGTTCTCATTTCAGCAGTTGAGTTTGCAGGGCATTTGGAGTAGCGTTATCTTTTTCCTTTGATGGCTAGTCATAATTAATTTAATAAGAAACTTCTTAAGAACATGCTCTATTAAGTGAATTCATTATTGATCTTTTAGATATTTATTTTTGAATGCATTGATAGATAGGTGTAATTGAACAAGAGCTATGGTATCTTGCTGTAGGCGTGCATGCACTTTTGCGTGTACATGTGTGTGCATGGGTGTGGTTGTGGGCATGATGCCCACGCATGTGCGATATTGTTGCCTGTAGGACCATTTTTTCCCATTTCATTAACATCCAATTCTCCATTAATCTGCAATATCCATGGCAAGGTAGTTAAGATACATTTATTGCGTTAGGGAAAGGAATGATCTCTTTGGCCAGAAATTATAGAAGAGTAAACATTCATCTACTCAAGCAAACACTAAAGGCAGTAGCCTCCAACATAGTTGCATTCCAAAAAGTTGTACATGTATGGGGCACCTCTGCCTAGCATGGCAGCAGAGTAATTAGATGTCACAGCTCAACTGATTGGCCCTGTTTAAGGACTGTGCGACCAGGGCCATCAGGATTGGGATATTGGGTAGGGTCCTTGAGGGTCTTTAATGATTGGATTGAGGATCATAAGATGCTACAAGTTTAAGAACGTGAGGCCTATAATGTGAAGCGTTACTTTGTTTAGCACTATTGCATACTTTTTTTTTTGTGGGGGGGGGGGTGTGGTGTGAATTTTAGCTCTAATAGAGAAGAGGTGATGGTCAAATTCTTCTATTCCCTAATTTCAACTTAAGCATAAATTCTAGATTGTTCAAATAAAACACGTCATTTAAAATTTTGAGTAATTTGCATAAAATTAATACAACAATACTCATACTCAGCCAAAAAAAAAAAAATCCAACAAACTTTCATTGACATCACCCCTCAAAATCAACTACTACAAAATATTTCTAGAATTCACTATTAGTATAAACTTCCAACAAAATCCAAAGAATTTAACAACATTGCAAACAAATAGTTAAATAAGTAAGTTCAACAAGAGAAGCAGCGTTGTCAACTATAAACTTCATTCTGTTGAATGAAAAGACCAAAAAATAAAATAAAATCGGATGAATGGAAAATGAAGGAAGAAAATCAAAGAACAGGAGCGGCTTCGCTAGTTTTAATATCCAAAGAAAAGGCATTTGTCAATTGGAAAAGAGTTCAGCATGGTGCCATGGTAAAAAAAAAAAGAAAAAAAAAAGCAAGAAGATGAAGTTGAATTGAGGTAAGAGATGTAGGTGAAGTTTTGATTCGCGGCAAAATGCCCTTCCTTTGACGGAAGATGAAGTTGAGGTAAGAGATGTAGATGAAGCTTGATTCCCAGCAAAATTGCCCTTCATTTCACTGAAGATGAAATTTGACTCCCCTTACCTCTGCCTCTACTCCGTTGCTGTCTTCAAAGACATCAGGCCAAATTTTCATTTTATTCTTCAGCAGAAACCTGAATTCTGCTTATGAGATGGGCTCATTATTATCGGATTGGATGTGGGATCCCAATCCAACTCCGATGTCCACAGTCAGCGATTTTTCTAGAAGATCCTGATCGCTCCGTGAAAATTGGGTTGTAGAAACATTTGAATCTCGATCCTGACAACTATGTATGTGAATTGTACTGTCCCTACTTGCGTATAGTACACCGACCCACTTAAACGCTTAAAAGCCCCAGATCAAAGGAGTGCACACAGTTCTTTCTTGAATAAGTTAGCTAGCAAGCAAGCAATGGTTCCATTGTTTGTGAATAAAGTTGTACTCCTGTGATTAATGCAAACAATGGACAAGGTGGGAACTTGAGTAGGAAGGTTGAGTAGCTGTAGTCCCTTAAAGGGATTTTGAAGCATATTGCCCCCTAGAAGAGGAGATGTTACATATGCTTGAGATTGCACCGCGCCACAAATAAGAAACATAGTAAAAATATATATCTACATCAGTGCCCCTATAGTAGGCATGTACGATCCAAGTGGCCTTGGTGACTCATCCTGAACAAGTCGGATTGTGGGAATCACAGGTTGTGACATTAAGGCTTCTGACTCTTACCAAGTAGTCGTGTCTGAACCCAAGGGGTAAATAGTTGCATGAACCAATCCCCTTCAAAAGAGGGTCGCAACACTTGCACTTCAATGGGGTTGAAGTGACTGGTTTGCCCCTTCCTGAAGGTTCCCCAGGGCCTTGTGCGGGGTTATGTAAGCTATACCTCAAACAAACATCTATAGTAGATTTGGAGCTCTTATAAAAACACTGAGGTTGCCATGTTGGTTCCCTGTTCTGACCCTGTTACCAATAAGGAAAGTACACCGTGGTGCATGTCTAGAGTCATGCATCCCCTATATTGAGTTATTCTATTACCTGGGCTTATCCAAAATTCTCTCAAATTTATTCATTATCACGCTTTACAAAATTTTGATTGACCCTTTAATGTGGATTTCTATGAAAACCACTAGCGGTTTTCTATTTGTCAGGTTTATTTGACTGTTTCAAATTGACGAGCACATGTCTGTCCTGATTTTGCTTATTTCTTCTTGGTGAATAGATTACACTCTGAGGTATTGGCACATTCCTTTAATATTGATAGTGGAGTTGATTATGTTGAAATGGTTACCATGAGGATTGCATACGTCATTACGTTGTTTGGAATGAGAGCACCGATTACTCTTTGGATTATAAGTACTTGTAGCATACGTTCCGCCAGAATCTTTAAAAGATTGATTGTCTCCTCTTTGAAGTACTAACTACTGGAAATTATCGGTTTGCCTTTTGCTTCAGGTTATGGAAAATGGGAGTCCTACTGAAAGAAAGAACTGGTTTCCTGATATCGAACCTTTATTCAAACTCCTTAGTCATGAGAATGTTCCGCCTTATCTCAAGGTCATCATGGTTTTTCCTGCTTCATTTCTATCTGCGACTTTTTTGGACTAGAGGTCAGAAGTAGCCAATTGTTCATGGCTTTTTAATTTTCTTTTGGTGGCTTTGACAGTGGGACATGCACGGCAGGAACAAGACGGCCATGGAGCTGATCGCGGAGGATTGGAGCAATCTCAAGGAGGTCGACCGAGTGATCCACTACTGCAAGCTCAACGACCTCCGCCTCATTCCTCTCCTCCGGGTGAGCTCAGACTTCGAGGGATCATTCGGCTTGTTTGTTTCGGTTTTTGTGAGATGAACGTGATTGTTTAGCGGAGAAATATTGACCGCATTTCACAATCCTTAGCAGCTATACCATGGCATGCGCAAAGATCAAAGGGGCACAATAAGATCACTTCAACACACTCGTGATTGAACGTAGACCATTCAGATGGATGGATCACCACATACTTCAATTCAAAGTGACTACGGAACAGTCACATTGGAGCTCAAACGTGTAAACTATTAAATCCTCTCCAACAAGAAAAACGCACACCCAATGCAGCAACTCCTACGGAAAAGGAGATCCTCAGTACTCGATTCATACTCCATCGGAACTGTGTCATTGTCGTCAGAAAATGGCTAACCAGCAGCAAAAGCAAGCTCCGCCTCATGCCTGCAAGCCAATAGCTGGCCATCAAATGCAAATAATTAAATCAACAGGAAGTTGGGCAGCAATGCACCAAACAGAAGGATACAGAAGGATAAAGCAGCGAGATGTAAGTCTACATTCTCATAAGCACTAGAGGAATCAGGATGCCATGGCAAGCAGCTAAGATGATATCTTAAATCATCACATAAAATTCCAACGGAGGAGAAAATAGAGAGATGAGCTCCGTACTTTTGCTGGGCAGCCAAGTCAATGTGCACTTCCGGATGAGCAAGAGCAGGAGACTCCACAAAGTGAAGGTTAGAGTCCCTACAGTTCCAAAAAGAACCAACATGTTACATCATCCACGGCATAGACAAAAGATGATCTGAGGAGTACAACAATCATTTGAGTTACCCAGCAAGTTTGCTGGCAAGATAAAGAAAAGGCTTCTCAATATTGTAGTTGCTTTTGACAGATATCTCATAGTACGAGAGATTCTTCTCCCTATGGAATGTAACCTCATTTGTCTGTTACCTTATTTCCACACAGACATGTCCGAACAAACCCTTCTATTAAAAGGCCATAAAAAGTTAAAGACAGAAATTAAGGTGATTAGAAAATGCAATGTTGTAAAACCTAAATAGACCATAAAAAGTTAAAAGGCAGGTAAAGCTATCAAACAGAAGTTAAAGGTGATTAGAAAATGCAATGTTGTAAAACCTGCACAGAACCCTAAATAGACCATAAAAAGTTAAAAGGCAGGTAAAGCTATCAAACAGAAGTTAAAGGTGATTAGAAAATGCAATGTTGTAAAACCTGCACAGAATGCCATGCTAGGACATTCTCGTAGGTCGACATGGCAGTAACGTCAAACATGATTATGGCGCATTGACCACCATTGTTGCAGAAGAAAACAGCCAAACCCAATATGAGCAATTATACATGCCTCTTGAAACTTATAAATCCAGAACAAACGTTAAACAATCTGAAACGACATAGTAATGAAGGCATATACCAAAAATTTGGAATGCAAAACCAATCGATATTATATGAAAACAAGTTCTAACAAAGAAATATGCAGTTTCCCACTTACTTACTAGAAGCCATCTCTCAAACCGTACTTCTCTGGCCCGCAGTATCCCAGCAATTAAATCTAAATCTAATTTTGCCTAAGTTGGTGAAGATATCCAATGGATAAACCTCAACGCCGGTTCAAGCCCAATCAAAATCCAATCAATTCCCATACAAAGGGACACAATTGAGTGGGCCAAAACAGTAAGGCAAAGTCACGGCCATACGCTCTCCCCACCCAAAAACCCACTCAAAACAGTAAGGCAAAGTCACGGCCATACGCTCTCCCCACCCAAACCTAATTTTGCCTAAGTTGGTGAAGATATCCAATGGATAAACCTCAACGCCGGCTCAAGCCCAATCAAAATCCAATCAATTCCCATACAAAGGGACACAATTGAGTGGGCCAAAACAGTAAGGCAAAGTCACGGCCATACGCTCTCCCCACCCAAAAACCCACTCAAAACAGTAAGGCAAAGTCACGGCCATACGCTCTCCCCAACCAAATCTAATTTTGCCTAAGTTGGTGAAGATATCCAATGGATAAACCTCAACGCCGGTTCAAGCCCAATCAAAATCCAATCAATTCCCATACAAAGGGACACAATTGAGTGGGCCAAAACAGTAAGGCAAAGTCACGGCCATACGCTCTCCCCACCCAAATCTAATTTTGCCTAAGTTGGTGAAGATATCCAATGGATAAACCTCAACGCCGGTTCAAGCCCAATCAAAATCCAATCAATTCCCATACAAAGGGACACAATTGAGTGGGCCAAAACAGTAAGGCAAAGTCACGGCCATACGCTCTCCCCACCCAAAAACCTCTTCACGAAAGTAGTCTTACCTGCAAAATGGAAAAATATGAACAAGAGTAAACATGGGTAAACTAAAGTTTGAAAAAACACACACCAAATATCAAGAATATCAATACCCTCGAGGGGAGCCCAAAGATCAATTCCCCATTCCAGCATCCAAGGCAAAAATATACCTTTCCACCGTAAATACTCGATCAAGGCACACAAGGCAGAAACACTTCCTCATTAATTCCAGATAATAAGCATCAACACCGGAAAAAGTAAAAAATCACACAGATCACATGAAACATGAAAAGAGAAAGCAAAAACACGAGCAGCAAATCGAGACTAGGAAAACGGCCTCCATCGCCGAAGATGAGGAGCTTGAGCAAAGCCTACCAAAAAAACCAAAAAAATCAAACAAAGAAACAGCATCCAAGCTCCAGACCAGACCGAGCGACGGGAGAATTCCCACACACCGCCGAAGATGAGGAGCTTGAGGCCGGCCTCCATCACCAAAAAAATCAAACAAAGAAACATCATCCAAGCTCCAGACCGAGCGACAGAGGAGAATTCCCACACACCGCCGATGAGGCCGGCCTGGAGGAGCTTGAGCAAAGCCTACCAAAAAAACCAAAAAAATCAAACAAAGAAAGAAACAGCTCCAGACCGACAGAGGAGAATTCCCACACGCCGTGCTTGGCCCCAAAAAACCCTCATCCTCACTCAATCCTCAGCCTCTCTTTGAAAGCGTCGATCATGTCGCGTCGTAGTCCTCCTCGGCCGATCGTCAGTTTCAGCGGAAATGTCACGATGGATATGTCGGTGGACCGATCACCAAGGACGCGAGCGACAGTCACCGTGCTCGGTCCTTCGGAATCGACGACGTGGCGACTGAGACGAATTCCTCCTCGTGCTAAAAGTGATCCGTCCTTCCACAGCGATCGACCGATCAAAATCGGTGACATTTCCTCGGAAACTGACGACGGCTGAGGAGCGAGAACGGGGGCTTTAGACTGAGGGGTGAGGACGAGGGTTTTATAGGGGAGGGAGAGGACGAGGGTTTAGGCTGAGGAGTGAGGACGAGGGTTTTATAGGGGAGAGAAAGGAGGGCGAGAGAGGAGTGTGCTTGGCGCAGTAACCCGGACGGATTGGGCCGTCCGATCCTGCCACGGGTTTGAGCAGTTTGAACCAGGTCGACCGTGCCATCTGCTTCCTTCCATCCAGCCCGGGACGTGGAACCACGTGGGATCTACAGCGATTAATTGCTGCCTATCGTCCATGCTTCCGTGTCGTGTCCGACACGTGTCGGAGCGTGTCGGACACGTCGATATGCTGGGACACGGTCGGACACGCGGTCAATGCGTGTCGACGCGTGTCCGGAACACTGATGAAGGGTGGAGGTGAGGGAGGGCGAGACGGAGCAGAGGCCGCGAGCGCCGGCGAGACGAAACCACGAATGGACCACCGCGACGGTGAGAGACGGCTAAAGAAAGAGTCGAACAAACTCCCGCCGGCGAGACGAAGCCACGAACGGACCACGGCGACGGTGAGAGACGGCTAGAGAGAGGTGAGGGCGGCCATTGTTGCGATGGATCGGCGACGAGAGGAAGAGGAGAGGAGGGAAGGGGGTCGTGCGGCGCGGCGAGGAGGATAGTAAAAGGAGGGTTCGCGGCTCGCTAGGGTTTTTCATAAAGAAATCCAAAAAAAATAATAAAGGAGGTTTGATGGCGTCGTGAGAGAGGGGGAGGAGAGGGAAGTGACAGCTCACCTGTCACTGTCAAGTGGGGGAGGGAAAAAGTAAAATAAACGTGGGTGTGGAGGGAAAAGGACGAACGAAAGAAATAGTGAATTTTGGGGATTATTTTTTTAATCGGAAAATTAAATAAATGAAATTAAAAAATAATTTCGAAAAATAAAAATATTAAATTTTGAATAATGATAAATTTTGGTTATTGTAGAAAATCATGAATTTATTTAAATAAATTGATTCGAATTTCTTATTAATTTTTAGTTTCATCAATAACTTTTGTTAAAATTAAAAGAATGTTACGCATTAATTATGAATATATCTTTTGAATTTCAAATGAATTGATTTGTTAATATTATTAGTATAAATTTATTATAGGCTCTTTTTAAATTATTTATTTATTTATAAATTTGAATCAAATTAATTAAAAATAAAAATATTTATTTAATATATAACGTATCGCAACATGTCTGAATTCTCTATTTTTTAGAAATGGCGTGTCGAAGTGTCATGTCGTATCGGATACTCATGTTGTGTCCCGTGTTGGTGCTACATAGATTGCTGCTTGTTGACCGACCGAAATAGACGAACGATGGAGAAAAACCCCACTCGCCATATCCGCTCCACCTCAGCTAACGGAATCGGCCCCGGTGCCCGAATGATGCTCTGTTGGAGAGCCAGGCCGAAACAACCCGACCGTCCCCGTCTCCAAGAGCTCACGAATGGCGATCCACCGGCGACAATCGGCCGAAATAGACGAACCGCGGAGATAAACGGTTTCGAAGGGACGCAGCGGAACGAACGCGAGCGAGAGAATTAGAGAGGGGGTAAGACGCTGATGACAGCTAGGTTTTTTGGGACACACAGAGAAAAATAGAGAGAGAGGGGGGGAGCGTATAAATGCCGGGCCGTCCGATCCGGTTGATTAGATCCACCTCAGCTAATGTAATCGGGCCCGGCCCTATTTTTCTCGGGCCTGGCCCAATCCAGCTCGGCAAATGCCCGAATGATGCTCTGTTGGAGAGAAATGTATTCTGTTCTTGCGGTTCCGCCGCGTGGGACCCGCTGCGTCACCAATCATCGTTGCTCGCTCGCGTGCTATGAACTCATCTTGCTTGGGCGTGTATCTCGCTTTCTCATTCGTCAGTTAGGCCATCTATCACTACTTGGTGATGTATTCCTCGCATTAAACATGTTCACGGGAAAGAGGGGATTGGAAACAGGCATTGAATTATATAAACATTTCTCAATTTTTTTTTTTTTTTCATGGATGGTTTTTAGGGGGAAAAAATTAAAATCAAGATAATTTATGAGAATTGTGAGATTTCGAATTTGATTCTTTCATTATCTTCCATACTCGGTAGCTGCCAATTTGAAGGGGGGAAATTGAAAAACTGGGCAAAACAACAAAGTATCGATTGCAATTTATTTTTAATGAAAGACCAAAAGACATGGAATTCATTTTTTTTGACAATGTGACTTGATATTTACTACTAGTGAGTAAGATGAACCGATCAAATCGAGAGTCATTTGGACCAGATCAAATCTGTTGGTTTAGGGTGGTTTTAAGGAACTTTGGTCAGGTTCCCGATTTTATAAAATTGGAACAGATGATTTTTGGTTTAATTTTTTATTTTAGGGTGGGAATTAGCTCGATCAATATATATGTAATTTCTTAAAACAGCTACCAAAAATCCTAATCTTCTTCTCCCGTCACCTCACGTGACTTTTTCCCCCTCCCCTTAGTGCCTCACGCCTCGCCCTTCACTCTTTACTCTTCACCCTTTCGATATTTCCCTCTCTTGATTGAGTTTGGGAATCACATCCTTCTTGACACTCGCACCATTCTCAGAGAGTCCTTTCACTCTTGCATCTCATTTTGACTCTCGCCTCCTCTCTTGCTCTATTCAAGTTTGTTTTGAACTCTTTGCCTTTTCAATCTGCTCTAAATTTGTTGTTGCGTTCGTGTCTTGAGTTTGTGTTTGTTATTATGCAAATTTGCACAACTGGATGTGATGAGCAAACTCTCGGTTTAATTTGATTGATTGCGATATCTTGGATGCTTACCGAGTGGTTCTTGAGGCACATGCGGTATCCAAAATTGGCTGTTGATAGAGGCATCAATTGGGTCAATTCATGATTTTGCGGAATGGATTTGAAGTTGGAATTGATGGTTGAAGTTGATAATCAATTTTGGGTTTTGGTTGGTCTAGTGTTTGAGGTTAGATGATCGGTTCCATTGGACCGAATCAGACCAATCCCTGATTTCATAAACTAGAAATTAGTCCTCCTAGTCTAGCTCCCAATTCCTAGGTAGGATCGGACCTAATCGAAAATCAATCAACCATAATTTTTACTCTAAAATAATCATTTGTGGAAATTTGAAAGGGAAGAAATCTAGACTTAAAAAAACAAAAGGTATCAAGATATAAATATAGTTACTTTCCAATTAGGGGTGAGTATGGAAACCAAACCAAACTAGCTAATGTTGGGCGAATCGAACTAACCAAACCAAACCAAATTGATTTTTTTTTTTTTTTTTTTTTATAGTTTTTATTGCTAAAAGGCTAATATCACATAAATCCCAAAACCAGTAAGTATATGAAAAATTTACCACAAATGAACTTTTTTTATCACGAGAAACATAAACTAGTACACTTGTAATAAATTTATTTAAAACTAGTTTTTTTATTAGAAAAAACCTCAAATTGTGTACATTTATGTTAAATTTACCCTCCATTAATTTTCATTAAATTGGATTAATATAAAGAAAAATCACAACTTGGTACATATGTGACAAATACAGGGTAAAATTCTAAACTAGTACAACCGTCAACTATCGTGTGTCATCCAGTTTAGTAATTTGATAATAATATTTAATGAAAATTAACGGATGGTAAATTTGTCGCAAGTATATCAATTTAGGATTTTGAAGTAAATATATCACAAGTGTATCGGTTTGAATTTTTTTGTGGTATTAACCCTTATTAAAAAGATATTCTTAAAAGATAATCAAGGGTGGATATGTAGTTTTGCATTTCAAAACCCTAATGTCCTATTCTTGCCGCTCATCCCGTCGGCTTTCGCTCAGTCATGCTCACAACTCACTTCGGCCCGACGGGCCCCGGCAACCCAGTCGACCGCCGCGGATCAAATGAATGCAACCGAATTACCCAAACTCCTCTCCCGTCAGTCTCGGTCCAGTTGAAAAAGAGCTACCCCCGCAGCCCAGCCGGTCTCTGCTTCTCTGAGGCATAAACACAAACATGTTGAGATCACTCTGCGCAACACTCTCTCTCAAGCCGACCGGCCATGGCCGCCTCCTCTTCATGCTCGATCCGCGAGTACGCGAATTCCGCCGTTATCCTCTCCGGCGTCCTGCCCTTGGGTTCTTCGCTGGGCTCATTTCTTGTTTTTTGATTTCGGTGGCTTTGACAGAGGGACATGCACAGCAGGAACAAGACGGCCATGGAGCTGATCGCGAAGGGCTGGAGCGCTCTCAAGGAGGTCGACCGGGTGATCGACTACTGCGAGCTCAACGACCGCCGCCTCATTCCTCTCCTCCGGGTGAGCCCCGACTTCTCGGGATCATTCGGCTTGTTTGTTTCGGTTTTTGTGAGATGAACGTGATTGTTTTAGCGGAGAAATTTCAGAACTTTTATGGGCTACTCGTCGTTTGCTAAGATAGCATTGATTCTGCTATGTCTGCTGAGTGAGAGGTGTTGTTATGGTTCTAGAGAAAAATGTGTCCTTTTCTGACGAAGTAGCTCGTTGACATGTGCGTGATGCTTGTCTGAGTGGAAAGATTTGATTTTGCGTCTGTTCTTCTCTCCAGTTTGATTGAAATTTTTAGTTCTAGTTACGGAACCAGTGGGAATTTTACGGTGATGAACCGACGTATCAGCTCTTTCATTCTTATCTTATATAGAGACCGTGAAGTTTTATTTCAATCTAGTGACTGTAATTCCCTTTTAGTTCTTGCATTTTCTTTTTACTAACGACGACTTGCACTGATATTTCTTTTTTTCTCTGCCTGCCCGTATGCTCTACTATTCAATTCTGGTTAGACTGCGAAGGAGAACTTTGAGTTGGCTCTCGAGGCCGACAATTCAAACACCCATGCCAGATATTGGCTGGCTAAACTGCATTTGAAGTACCATGTTCCGGGGAAATGCTTAGCTGTGTAAGTGGTTCTTTCTTATGTCAGGAAATGTGTATCTTTCTTTCTTGGTAATCATTCATGTAGCACCGTGATGTGCGGAAACTACTGGCATGCATATGGGAAGGTAAAATCAAGGGTGATCTAACTCAGGATAACTTTATCTTTTTGTTTTGTTGAAGCCTTTCAATTTAGAGAGGTCATTGGCAGTATTGTAGAAAAAATATTATCACGATAATGAAAGAGCATCGTGCTTAAACATGTTGCTCTTGTTTTACCTTTTAATGTGCTGGTGCGAGCTGGCATCTTCTTGCTTTCATTTCTGGTGAGCACTTTTCCATACAGATTCCATCTAACTTAGTAACCTTGCTTATATCCTCTCATCATTGGTTTGATGGAAGCATCGTCATGCTTTGGTGTGCTATGCTACTACTTATACATACGGTGTTTCCTTATAAGACTGCGTTGCCATAACAGTGGTGCTGCCTTGCTGGTGGAAGCTGCTAATATGGGTGATCCAGATGCACAGTACGAATTAGGCTGTCGTCTAAGAGTCGAAGTAAGAGATTTGTACTTGGTGGCTGCCTAAGTTATCTCTTATTGATTGCATCTTTAGCTCATAACTGGATATCTCTGGGCTTCATGAGAACCCATTATTGTTTTTAACTACTATCAGAATAATTTCTACTTGGCATGTATACCTAAATTTTCCACATGCAAGTATAATGGAAACTAAGATGTGCACCATTAAGTTAGGGACTTGTTTATGTTACCTTTTTCATTGCTCTTCAAATACAACTGCTACACTTGGCCAAGTAGCGTGTGTCTTGGATAAACTTGTTGCAACTTGGGTCGAGTTCTCTTTAGTTGTAGCTTTGGGAAAAAGTGATCAAACTGTTAATCGTTGCTCTTTTTAAAGCTGGCTTTGCCATTGTCCTATCGTGGAACCTCACCAGATATTGCTGAACATATAATAACAGAATCCTTATATTGTCTTTTTCTTTACATCCTCAAGGCTCCTGGGCCCACCTGAGAATTGGAAAAGTTGGCACAAAAGATGCAGGGCAATTAGGAAATGTGGTCTTGCTAAGAAAAAATCTTTTTCGTATGCTTTTAACTGGTTCTGAAGATGCTAGAGTAACTTTAACTAAAGAGTTATTTGATTTTTTTGCATAACACCTCTGCATGATAAGTGCCCAATAATTTCGTGGAACTCTATCAATATTTGTTCGGTGGCACATTAGAAGTCAAATCATTAGTTGAAGATCAATGCCACACATACGAAACATGATAAAGAAGTCAGGGAACTGAACATGGGGTTTTTCTTTTTCCTTTTCCTATATATAACATAAGGTGAATGAGGAGGATCTTTTTGGGATGTATTAGATGAGTGATGGGATTATAGAATTGATGTGGGTGGATTTTTTTGTTTTTAAATACCTCTCCTCATTTTTCATTTTTTTCTTTTCAAAAAGTTTTTTTTTAATAAATTGCTATTTGATGCATCTAATTTTAGCCTTTTCTTTTTAATTTTTCGTCTCGAGTTTTCTAATTTCCATTTTTGTTAAATTATTTTGAATTCTTAACACATAAGTAAGTCTTGACATATAAAAACATGATTCCACATAAGTCCAATCTATTTTCTGAAATGTTGTTAGCAATTTTTCATGTATATTCTGTTGCACCATTAGCTTACAGTAGCTTTCATTTACCTTTTCTGCTGTCTATGATCTGGTTGTTGTTTCCCTTACACACTTTAAAATGGCCTATTATATGATTTATGTGATATGCTTGGTTATGTGTAGCATGATTACTTTTCCTCTGATCAACAAGCTTTTTATTATCTGGAGAAGGCAGTTGACCAGGTCTGTTCTCTTTTGCCTTTTCTTTTTTGTTTCTCTCTTAGTTCATATGCATTTAATGTGCTTTTAATTACTTACAATCTTACCGAAGCTTGTCATTTTCTAGCTGCATCCAGGTGCTCTTTATCTTCTAGGAGCTGTTTATTTGACAGGGGACTGTGTGAAGCAAGATCTTGCCTCAGCAATGTGGTGTTTCCATAGGGCATCTGAGAAGGTGAGCGTCCAGTTTTTTCGCTTCATGAAGTGATGTAATTGAAAACTTGTGGTTGAGAGGTTGATGCATTCATGATAAGTTTTGTGTCTGCTAGCATAAGTATTCAACAGATAGTTCCTTTGCACTCTTTTTTGGCGCTATTAAATTTTTTGCAATTATTAGTACTGGATAATTTTGGGGGAATTAGTTTCCAGTGACAGTATATGTATTAAGCAAAGTTTTGGACTTCACTCTAAAAGATCCACCTGGAAAAGAGAAGTTCCTTAACCATTTTACCAAGAAACCTTTGTCAAAGGGATAAGTTCATACTTAGAAGTTACCTGAAGAATTTATGGGATAGGAGTGTAGTTTTCAGTCAACTACATGAGTGGTATAGTCATCTCCCCTAATGAACCCAGAGAAAGCATCCCTGAAGCTTCTCTGTTCTCTTCATAACCATGTAGGAACTGAGATAAAAAAGAGAAACAAGCTGGATGATATTATAAGAACTCTTCACCTATTTCAAAGGGCTGCCTTTGAAAATACAGCTCCTTTTCCTTTTACTGCTCGGCCCCCTAATTTTCATTCAACTGTATTTTTTCTGGCTAACTTCTACCTTAGCTGTCAGAAGGGCTTAGTTTTTCCATCTGGATTATAGAAATCGAGATAATGTTGTATCTTTAACAGAAATCTGTGGGAGGATTCCCAATGTCCCTTCACAAGAGCAGGCCCATGCATGGCAGTTTATTTGCATGTATATTCAGGTTTGGTACAAAAGAAATTGGGAAGATGCTGTCCTCTTATAGTTTACTCTCCTGTGAACATATGCAGGGACATGCTGGTGCAGCCATAGCATATGGGTCTCTCCTTCTTAGAGGTTTGTTCTTTGAGTTTATGCTTTTGAACAAAAACAAAAGGTGCATACGTTTATACAGTCTTGATTACATTTGATTGCCTTGTTTCGTTCAACCAAAGGTCCACTTTTATCATGGATTCTCCAAATTGCAAGTTAATCTATCGGGATTACCATCCAGCCTCTTTTAACAGGTGAAATGAGGGTTTCAAGTAATCTGTCCAATTTTGAGGACTTTTTTCCAACAGTGTTGGGGGAACAGTTCATGTCTCTCCCTTTGATTCACACATGATGGTGATCGGAGAGCTTACTGATCTATCTGGTTGACAAAAATTGTTTAAATCCTCATCTTCAATTGATGTAGGAAAGATAAATGAACCTGGATACATTTTTGGTATGCATATAAAAAATCATCTCTGCCAAAGCACAGAAAATGGTTTTCAAAATATAGCTGAGATTTTGGAAGCACGAAAGCCTCTTGTTCATTTGTTTTTTTCTTCAATAAAAGGACTGTCTTCAACAGCATGACTGCAGAATTGGGGGACCTACTTATTTTCTTGAATTATCGTTCACTTCTTCACGCATCACTTGTCTAGAGCACTCTTTTACTCTCCCCACATCACCATATTTTGCGTTGCCTCTTCATCTGTCAAATCTCTCCCTTTATCACTCATCTTCTGAATCAAAATTCTAGCATAGATGATCTTTTTTCCACGAGACACAAATGATGATCTCTCTTGCTGTGTCCATTTTCCATAAGATTCAAAATTCACATGTGTCTCTTCTCTCAGCTTGAGTGAAGCTTTGATCTAAATCTTGATGGCCTCAAAATGAGCAAGACACTAACAGGAGCTTTACTGAACATCTTTTGATGAGAATTTTCCCATTGGCTGTTCCAAAAATGCTTCAGGTGTTCAAGTTCCAGAAGTTTTGAACGAAGTTCTTTCCGGGTAGAGGCTCAGCTGCCAGAAAATCACAGAAGAGTGTGGACGACCCCGTAGTGGATCCAGTAGAGATGGCTAGAAATCGGTTTGAGATAGCCGCAAAAGCAGGATGTGATCTTGGATTTAAATGGTTGAATAGACTAGAAGAGGAAGAAAAGAGGGTCCTTGCTTCATAACGAACTAACTGTTGTCCTGCTTCTAAGATCCTTTTGGTTCATTGCTGGAGCCTCACCGCTTGGTAGGTATGAAATCAAAGGTGAACATTGATAAGGAAAAGGGATTAGAGTTCATAAATAGAGTCCCGATTCTTTTGGGGCAGTATTTACCTCTGATGTCAACATAAAGCATATGTACCTCGGTATCCAGTACTTCTGTGTATTCTTGTATAAAATAATGTAATTTGCTTTCAACCTGTCTCAAATTATACAGACCATGATAGCTATACTGGAAAAAGTTGGGAACATTTGAGAATGGCAGGGATATTATGCCAAAGGAAAACTGAGATTTGCCGCCATTGTTAGTCTTTATCTAAGCAAGCTTTTTCCTCATGGTGCTCTGGTTTCCTGAGAATGTTCATCCGTCTCATATATTGGTCTCGCCTCTAGCCAGTAATTTGCATCCATTTAAATGATTATCACGCATCAACATTCCCTTCTATCAAAATGGAAGAGCGATCTTCAGTTAGCTGACTAAATTTTCAAACTTTTGCTGCTAGCCTAGCTAACTCATTTTGTATTCTGCTTCAGCTTCTCTATTCAGATGTGCTAGTAAAATTATCCAGGTTTGACTACGTAGAACATCTATGGCATCTAACCCATTAATCAGATCGTGTCCCCTTTATCTTGGCCAGTAAAGTTGTGTTTCCTTGATGGCTGTTTAATTGTCGCATGTAGAATGTTTTCCCCGTCTGAGGTGTGTTTGTTCTGCACCTGATCATGATAGATTCTTTCTCATGTTGGGGTTCATTCTGACCATTATAGCGACGATTTCAGCCTTGGCTTGGAGAAGGCCTTCGGCGATCACCTGAACCGTTCCATAGGCCTCAGTCAGTCATCTTTTTCTTCTCGATGTCTTCAGCCGATAGCCTGGTTGAACTGCTTTATGATCGTACTGAATGCTGATGAGGTCGACGAGATTACATTGGAATGCATTTGCTTACGTTAGGCTGAGCCATAAGCTTGGCTCCTCTTTGTAGAGATCGAAACATTCTTCTAACAATGGCACGAGATCATTGAACTGATGGTGGATGTTTTTGAGAGCACTTGATTTCCCTTTTTTGGTTGGGCCGTAAAGGATTGGTTGGTTGAGTGCATCATTCACGTGCAGCATCTCCGACATTCGAATCACATCACCTCCCACAACTTTGGAAGCCAAGGCATGCTTGCCACTCTATACCTATTACACTTTTACCATTTAGTTTTAAATTTTTTAATTATGCTAATTGAGTCATATTTTATCAATTGTGTTTATCCGACTAATTTCAATTTGAAATCATTGACGCGGATGTTGAGCATATGATATTGTGTGGCTGATGCTAAATGTTGTTATTTTTAATAATATTCTAATTTTTTGATTTTTTTTGATTTTTTTTTATGTGTTTTCTTCCCTCTTTCCTCTAATCAATCATTGGGCCCCGACGATGGCAGAGATCTAGCCAAAGGTGAGGTCCAACGAGGTTGAGCCTTGCCCAAGCATAATGAGGTCTACCCAAGATCGGCGAGGTCTCAATGACTGGCTAGAGGAGGAAGAAAAGAAGAATTAGAAAAAAAAAAAGAATAAACAATTAGAAAAAAAAATTAATACATTTTACAATTAGTGCCAGTCAAGCCATGTATGCAGTCAATGTTGTTTTCAAACAAAATTGATCAAATTGACTTAATTTGCAAAATGTGAAAGATTTATAACCTAATTGATACAATTAAAAAGTTACATACTTAAAGATTTATAATTTTTTGGACAATTTTCCTAATGGATCATGGAGCCTTAGCTTGTCTCATATATACCCAAGTTGGTCCATTCATGTGTCACATTGGATATAAGAATCTCTTAGCAAATTCATCTCGCTTTTTGAGTTATCTAATTTACCATGTTTGAAATAAGCAGCCTCTTCACGTGCATAACACAAGGCTTTCTATATGCAATTTGAGAAATTAATCCTTCTTTACGTGCATAAAACGAGGCTATCCATACGCAATGAGAAATTAATCCATGCAAAGGCTCATATACTCATCTAGCATGGTAGTTTCCTCCATTTCAATTTTTCTTTCCCTAATGATATAGCCCTAAAAAGCAATTAAGGATATGTCCGGATAGACTCTTTACTTTCTGCTTTTTTCCTTGAGTTAAATTCTTGTGATGAATGTACTTTGGCTTTTTCTTGTACTGTAATATTTAAAATTTTAACAATATATAGATTTGAATTTGGTTATAATTTATTTATAACTTCTTAAAAGGTGAATATTATTTTAATACTAGTAGAGAAGAAGAGATGAAGAGAAGAAAAAATTGCTTTTTGCTTTTGTTGAAGCAAAGTAATTGGGTTAATATAATCAAAAAGCCTTAAATTAATACATTTGCGATAAATTTACCCTGAACTAATTTTTTGACCAATGATATAAATTTGACAAATTTAATGTAAGCTGATTTTTTAACAATAAAAAATTCTAAATCGATATATTTATGATAAATTTATTTTTCGATAATTTCAATTAGATTAGATCAATATCACAAAATATCATAGACAAACATAAAGTAAAACCCCAAATAGGTACTCTAAGCAACTAACACATATCTCAATTCAGTAATTTGATGGATAAATTTAACCAAAACAAACGGACAATAATTTGCTTTCAACCTATCTCAAATTCTAGTGTAGCTATCATACAATGACGACTCCCAAGTTCCACTCCATACTGTTCAACGACGACTCCCTCATTCATGCTTTCGAGACTAAGAAATTTTCCTCATGAGATATATTTAAGTGAGCGTTTTCAAGGTACAAGATCATGCTACGCAAATATCAACCGCATTTCACAATCCCTTAGCAGCTATACCATGGCATGCGCAAAGATCAAAGGGGCACAATAAGATCAAGTGATTGAACATAGAACATCAAGATGGGATGGATCATCACATACTTCAATTCAAAGTGACTACAAAACAGTCGCATTGGAGCTCAAACTTGTAAAATATTAAATCCGCTCCAACAAGAAAAACGCGCACCCAGTGCAGCAACTCGAAGGAAAAAAGGTACTCGGTTTAATCACACCATTCTACACGTCACCAAATCATCATTTTTCAATAAATGACAATGCCCCAAAAAAGGGTTTTCACAACATGAGCTTTCAAGAGGCTGCCTTAGCGCAGCTTAATATCCACCGAAACTGCCTCATCGTCGTCGGGAGGAGGCTGATCAGCAGGATGAGCAAGCTCCACCTCATCCCTGCAAGCACAGTAGCTGGCCGTCAGACACAAATAATTGACCGACAGGAAGTTGGGCAGCAATGCACCAAAGCGAGATTTTAAAGGCAATCCACCAAATAAAATTTCTGGCTGCATTCGAAGTTTCAACATGTGCGCCAATGTGAATATATAAATAACATATATAGCAAAGACAGCCAGCAAATGAAATTTTAAACTCCAAGTCTACAATCTCAAAAGCACTCGAGGAATCAGGATGCCATGGCAAGCAGCTAAGGGTTTGTTTGTTTTGATTTTTTTTTTTTTTCTGTTTTTAAACAATTTTTTGTTTTTTTATTCCTGGGAACAAAAAAGGAACGAAACGTATTTGTTTGCGTTTTTGTTCCCGAAACACATCTGGAACAGAAATAAGAAAACAAAAATTGTTTCTTATTTTTGGAACATATTTTAAGAACAAAAAAGGAACAAAAACATCAGCTCTCGTGTTTCTTTTCTATTTCTTGCTCAGCTGTTTGAACACCGCCTCTCCTCCTGCATCTTCTCCACTGTCGTCTTCTCCGGCGCTTCCCACTCTTTGGCGCCAACAGCCGCCACTGTCTCAAGACCATCCGGCTTCTCCACCGTCGTCCTCTCTGGCGCCGACAGCCGCTACTCCTTCACTAGGTGAACCTACTCACTGCTCTTCCTTCACCGATTGACGAGGGCTTCGGCGAGAGCCACCCCTCGCAGATTTGGGCGATGGCTGCTTGAAGCTTGAGTGTGAGGGCTCGCTCGAGCCCGCGCTTGCCCAGATCTAGGGCACTGTTGCTCGCCAGATCTGCGGCAGTGGCTCGTCTGCTCGCTTGAGATATAGACGAGCGCGCTCGCCCAGATCTGGCGAGCAGACGCTGCCTAAGACTTGGACGAGCACGCTCGCCTAGATGAGCAGCTCGCTCAAGCATTTGCTTGCAGCGAACCCTGCCCTGCTCGCTGGCTGCTGCTCACGCTCGAGCGAGCAGAGCAGTGAGCATACTTGCTTCTCTGCTGCTGCTCTGCTCGCTTGTTGCTGCTCACGCTCGAGCAAGCAGAGCAGCAAGTTGCTCACGCCCAAGCGAGCAGAGCAGCAAGCGCCTAATGATATTGATTATTGAACTTCTTGAAGATCTTTGGATTGTGTTGCAACTAGGAGAGCTTGATGCATAGGTGGATGCATCCTAATACTGTTAATTCCTGTATTAGTGTCAATCCTATTGATCAATCGATAAGGTAACATGATTGTATGAATGACACATTAAACAGAGAGAGTATTGTTTGATGACTAACAAGTATGTCGTACCTTAAGCGGAAGTTTAGAATATCCCAAAATTTTAGATTGCATGGAAGACTCCCAGTTGAAAAAACACCTAATTTTAGGAACAGAAATTTGTGCAGTTACGTGTTTCCGTTCTTTTTCTATTCTAGAAACAGAAATTTGATACAGTTACCAAACACGTTTTTTTGTTCAAAAATTATTCCTTGGAATAGAAACACTTTTTTATATTTTTGTTTCTTGGAACAATTTTTAAACAAAAACGTTACCAAACGCATCATAAGGTGATAATTTCCTAAATGATCACAAAATTACAAATGGGGGAAAAGAGAGAGATGAGTTCCATACGGTTGCTGGGTAGCTGAGTCAATGTGTATATCCCGAGGAGCAAGGGCAGGAGACTTCACACAGTGAAAAAAATAAAACAAAGAAAGGATCAAGGAAAAAAAATCAAACAAAGAAAGAATCAGGAAGAAGGAAAGAAATCCCACTCACCGTGCTCTGTCCTTGGGAATCAACGTGAATCAACGTGATCGGTCCTGTCATACCGACGAACAACCGATCAAAACCCGGCTGCACCGTGTAATGTCCTGAGACATGGATGATCGGCGGAAGAGGCGTAGGAGGCGGAGGCGGAGGAGGAGGAGTACCCGACATGATCAGTCTGCTGAAATGGATGCTTTCAAAGAGACGGGAGCAAGAGAGATAGAGAGAGCGGGGGAAGAGAGGCTGAACTGGACCGTGAGATCTGCCCACTCCCTCCAAGGGTTTGAACTGGACCATGAGATTTGCTTCCTTCCATCCGCCCCGGGATTTTGAAACGCGGAACGACAATTAGCCGAAATAGACGAACCACGGAGAAAAACCCCACTCACCATGATCAGTCTTCTAGGCGAATGACAATGGACAAAGGTATGTTAATTGAATCATGTTTTGCAAATTGTGTCTATCCAACTAATTTTAGCTTGAAATTATTCACGTGGACGCTAACCATTTTATATTGTATGGCTAAGATAAAGTGGTCAATTTTTACTAATATTATATTATTTTGATTATTTTGATCTTTTTCTTTTCTTTACTTTTTACTTACTTCCCTTCTTCCTCTAACCAATCATTGGGCCTTGACGATGTTCGAGATCTGGCCAAAGGCGAGTGCCAACGAGGTTGAGCCTTGCCCAACCATAACGAGGCCTGCCTAGGTCGGTGAAGCCTTAGTGACTGGATAGAGGAGGAAGAAAAGAAGAAAAAAAAAGGGAAGAATAAAAAAATTGATCAAATGGACTTAAATTGCAAAATGTGAACAGGTTTAGGACTTTATTGGTACAATTAAAAGATTAAACACTTATAGGTTTATAATTTTTTGGACAATTTTCCCGATGTATTATGCAGCCTTAGCTCGTGTCATATATACAAAAGTCGGTCCATTCATATGTCGCATTAGATACAGGAATCTCTTTAAGTGAATTTATCTCGTGTTTTGAGTTGTATAATCTACCCCGTTTGAAATAAGCAGCCTCTTCACGTGCATAACACAAGGCTTTCGATATGCAGTTTGAGAAATTAATCCTTCTTTACGCGCATAAAAGGAGGCTATCCTTACGCAATGAGAAATTAATCCATGCAAAGGCTTAGATCCTCATATAGCACGGTGGTTTCATCGGTTTTGATTCTTCTTTCCCTAATCATATAGCCCTAGAAAGTAATTAGGGATTTGTCCCGATAGAATCTTTACTTTCTGTTTTTTTCCGAGTAAAATTTTGGTGATGAATGTACTTTGGCTTTTTCTCGCACTATAATAGTTAAAAATTTCACAATATATAGATTTTAACACGTGAATCCGGTGATAAATTATTTATAAATTCTTAAAAGGTGAATATTATTTTAATTCTAGCAAAGAGAGAAGAAGAGATGAAGAGAAGAAAAAAATTGATTTTTGCTTTTGCTTTCGTTGAAGCGAAAGTAATTGGGTTAATATAACCAAATAGCTTTAAATTAATGCATTTGCAATAAATTTACCCCGAACTAATTTTTTGACCAATGATACAAATGTGACAAATTTACTATGAGCTAATTTTTTAAAGATCAAAAATTCTAAATCGACAACCTTATGACAAATTTATTCTTCGATAATTTCAATTACATTAGATCAATATCACAAAAGGCCATACACAAACGTAAAGTAAAACCCCAAATTGGTACTCTAAGCAACTAACACATTTCTCAATTCAGTAATTTGATGGATAAATTTAACCAAGACAAACGGTCAATAATTTGCTTTCAACCTGTCTCAAATTCCAGGTATGGCTATCATACAACGGCGACTCCCAAGTTCCACTCCACATGCTTTCGGGACTGAGAAATTTTCCCCACGAAATATATTTCAGTGAGCGTTTTCAAGGTACAAGATCATGCTACGCAAATGTCGACCGCATTTCACAATCCCTTAGCAGCCATACCACGGCATGCGTAAAGATCAAAGGGGCACAATAAGATCACTTCAACACACTGGTGATTGAACATAGAACATCAAGACGGGATGGATCATCACGTACTTCATTCAAAGTGACAACAGAACAGTCGCACTGGAGCAAATCCGCTCCAACAAGAAAAACGCGCACCCAGTGCAGCAACTCGAAGGAAAAGGAGCTATTAAAAATCCTCGGTACTCGGTTTAATCACACCATTCTACACGTCACCAAATCATCATTTTCCAATAAATGATGATGCCCAAAAGAGGGTTTTCACAACATGAGCTTCAAGAGGCTGCCTTAGCGCAGCTCAATATCCATCGAAACTGCCTCATCGTCGTCGGGAGGAGGCTGATCAGCAGGATGAGCAAGCTCCACCTCATCCCTGCAAGCACAGTAGCTGGCCGTCAGACACAAATAATTAACCAACAGGAAGTTGGGCAGCAATGCACTGCGCCAATGTGAATATATAATCAGCAAATGAAATTTTAAACTCCAAGTCTACAATCTGATAAGCACTCGAGAAATCAGGATGCCATGGCAAGCAGTTAAGATGATAATTTCCTAAATGATCACATAAAATTACAACAAACTGGGGAAAAGAGAGAGATGAGTTCCATACGGTTGCTGGACAGCCGAGTCAATGTGTGTATCCCGAGAAGCAAGGGCAGGAGACTACACACAGTGAAAAAGGAAAAAAAAAATGAAAGAATCAGGAAAAAAATAAAACAAAGAAAGAATCAGGAAAGAGGAAAAAAGCTCCAGGCCGAAACGGCATCGACCGTCGCTGCCTCCAAGAGCTCGTGATCGGCGGCGATCCACCGGTGACGATCGGCTGAAATAGACGAGTGAAAGAGGAGAAATCCCACTCACCATGCTCTGTCCTTGCGAAGCGACGTGCGACCGAGAAGATTTCCTCCTCGCCGATTTCGATTTGGAATCGACGTGAGTCAATGTGACCGGTCCTGTAATACCGACCAGCGATCGATCAAAACCCGGTTGCACCGTACAATGTCCTGAGACAACGACGATCGGCGGAGGAGGCCTGACCGATCCTGTCATACCGACGAGCGATCGATCAAAACCCGGCTGCACCGTGCAACGTCCTGAGACATCGACAATCGGGGAGGAGGCCTGACCGATCCTGTTATAATCAAAACCCGGCTGCACCGTGTAATGTCCTGAGACATCGACGATCAGCGGAGGAGACGTGACCGGTCCTGTTATACTGACGATCGACCGATCAAAACCCGGTTGCACCGCGTAATGTCCTGAGACATTGACGATCGGCGGAGGAGGCGTAAGAGGCGGCGGCGGAGGAGTACGACGCGGCATGATTAGTGCGATGAAATGGACGCTTTCGAAGAGACGGGAGCAAGAGAGATAGATAGGGAGAGCGGGGAAGAGAGGGTGAGGAGTAGGGCTTTTGTAGGGGGGCAAGGAGAGAGAGAGAGAGAGAGGAGCATTTTTATTCAAGTGGCGTTAGCTTGACCGTCCGACCGATCCTGGTCACTCCCTCCAAGGGTTTGAACCAGGTCAGGTGGACCGTGAGATTTGCTTCCTTCCATGGAGAAAAACCCCACTCACCATGATCAGTCTTCCGGGCGCGCGCATGACAATGGACAGAGGTATGTTAATTGAATCGCGTTTTGTCAATTGTGTTTATCCAATTAGTTTCAATTTGAAATTATTGACGTGGACTCCGACCATCTGACCATCTGGCTAACATAAACATGGTCAATTTTTACTAATATTCTATTATTTCGATTTTTTTGATCTTTTTCCTTTTCTTTACTTTTTACCTACTTTGCTTCTTCCTCTAATCAATCATTGGGCCTTGACGATGGTTGAGATCTGGCCAAAGGTGAGTGCCAACAAGGTTGAGCCTTGCCCAACCATTACGAGGCCTGCCTGAGGTCGGTGAGGTGTTAGAGACTGAATAGAGGAGGAAGAAAAGAAGAAAAAAAAAAGGAAAGAATAAAAAATTTGATCAAATGGACTTAATTTGCAAAATGTGAACAGGTTTAGGACCTAATTGGTACCATTAAAAAGATTAAACACTGATAGGTTTATAATTTTTTGGACAATTTTCCCGATGGATTATGGAGCCTTAGCTCGTGTCATATATACAAAAGTCGGTCCATTCATATGTCGCATTAGATATAGGAATCTCTTTAAGTGAATTTATCTTGCGTTTTGAGTTGTATAATCTACCCTGTTTGAAATAAGCAGCCTCTTCACGCGCATAACACAAGGCTTTCGATATGCAATTTGAGAAATTAATCCTTCTTTACGCACATAAAAGGAGGCTATCCATACGCAATGAGAAATTAATCCACGCAAAGGCTTAGATACTCACATAGCACGGTGGTTTCATCAGTTTTGATTCTTCTTTCCCTAATCATATAGCCCGAGAAAGTAATTAGGGATTTGTCCCGATAGAATCTTTACTTTCTGTTTTTTTCCGAGTAAAATTTTGGTGATGAATGTACTTTGGCTTTTTCTCGCACTATAATAGTTAAAAATTTCACAATATATAAATTTTAACACATGAATCCAATGATAAATTATTTATAAATTCTTAAAAGGTGAATATTATTTTAATTCTAGCAGAGAAGTAGAGAAGAAGAGATGAAGAGAAGAAAAAAATTGATTTTTGCTTTTGCTTTCATTGAAGCGAAAGTAATTGGGTTAATATAACCAAACAGTTTTAAATTAATGCATTTGCGATAAATTTACCCCGAACTAATTTTTTGACCAATGATACAAATGTGACAAATTTACTGTGAGCTAATTTTTTAAAGATCAAAAATTCTAAATAGACACACTTATGACAAATTTATTCTTCGATAATTTCAATTACATTAGATCAATATCACAAAAGGCCATAGAGAAACGTAAAGTAAAACCACAAATTGGTACTCTAAGCAACTAACACATATCTCAATTCAGTAATTTGATGGATAAATTTAACCAAGACAAATGGTTAATAATTTGCTATCAACCTGTCTCAAATTCCAGGTATGGCTATCATACAACGGCGACTCCCAAGTTCCACTCCATACTGTTCAACGATGACTCCCTCATTCATGCTTTCGGGACTGAGAAATTTTCCCCGTGAAATATATTTGAGTGAGCGTTTTCAAGGTACAAGATCATGCTACGCAAATGTCGACTGCATTTCACAATCCCTTAGCAGCCATACCACGGCATGCGTAAAGATCAAAGGGGCACAATAAGATCACTTCAACACACTGGTGATTGAACATAGAACATCAAGACGGGATGGATCATCACGTACTTCATTCAAAGTGACAACAGAACAGTCGCACGAGCAAATCCGCTCCAACAAGAAAAACGTGCACCCAGTGCAGCAACTCGAAGGAAAAGGAGCTATTAAAAATCCTCGGTACTCGGTTTAATCACACCATTCTACACGTCACCAAATCATCATTTTCCAATAAGTGACAATGCCCAAAAAAGGGTTTTCACAACATGAGCTTCAAGAGGCTGCCTTAGCGCAGCTCAATATCCATCGAAACTGCCTCATCGTCGTCGGGAGGAGGCTGATCAGCAGGATGAGCAAGCTCCACCTCATCCCTGCAAGCACAGTATGGCCGTCAGACACAAATAATTAAAGTTGGGCAGCAATGCACTGCGCCAATGTGAATATATAAATAACATATATAGCAAAGATAGTCAGCAAATGAAATTTTAAACTCCAAGTCTACAATCTCATAAGCACTTTAGGAATGAAGATGCCATGGCATGGAGTTAAGATGATAATTTCCTAAATGATCACATAAAATTACAACAAACGGGGGAAAAGAGAGAGATGAGTTCCATACGGTTGCTGGGCAGCCGAGTCAATGTGTGTATCCCGAGGAGCAAGGGCAGGAGACTACACATAGTGAAAAAGGAAAAAAAAGAAAGAATCAGGAAAAAAATCAAACAAAGAAAGAATCAGGAAAGAGGAAAAAAGCTCCAGGCCGAAACGGCATCGACCGTCGCTGCCTCCAAGAGCTCGCGAACGGCGGCGATCCACCGGCGACGATCGGCTGAAATAGACTAGCGAAAGAGGAGAAATCCCACTCACCGTGCTCTGTCCTTGCGAATCGACGTGCGACCGAGAAGATTTCCTCCTCGCCGATTTCGATTTGGAATCGACGTGAGTCAATGTGACCGGTCCTGTAATACCGACGAGCGATCGATCAAAACCCGGTTGCACCGTGCAATGTCCTGAGACAACGACGATCGGCGGAGGAGACCTGACCGATCCTGTCATACCGACGAGCGATCGATCAAAACCCGGCTGCACCGTGCAATGTCCTGAGACATCGACGATCGGTGGAGGAGGCCTGACCGATCCTGTTATACCGACGAACGACTGATCAAAACCCGGCTGCACCGTGTAATGTCCTGAGACATCGACGATCAGCGGAGGAGACGTGACCGGTCCTGTTATACTGACAATCGACCGATCAAAACCCGGCTGCACCGTGTAATGTCCTGAGACATCGACGATCGGCGGAGGAGGCGTAAGAGGCGGAGGAGTACGACGCGGCATGATCAGTGCGATGAAATGGACGCTTTCGAAGAGACAGGAGCAAGAGAGATAGGGAGAGCGGGGAAGAGAGGGTGAGGAGTAGGGCTTTTGTAGGGGAGGGGGCAAGGAGGGAGAGAGAGAGAGAGAGAGGAGCATTTTTATTCAAGTGGCGTTAGCTTGACCGTCCGACCGATCCTGCTCACTCCCTCCAAGGGTTTGAACCCGGTCAGGTGGACCGTGAGATCTGCTTCCTTCCACGGAGAAAAACCCCACTCACCAAGATCGGTCTTCCGGGCGAATGACAATGGACAGAGGTATGTTAATTGAATCGCGTTTTGTCAATTGTGTTTATCCAACTAGTTTCAGCTTGAAATTATTGACGTGGATGCTGACCACTGACCATCTGGCTAACATAAACATGGTCAATTTTTACTAATATTCTATTATTTTGATTTTTTTATCTTTTTCCTTTTCTTTACTTTTTACCTACTTTGCTTCTTTCTCTAATCAATTATTGGGATTTGACGATGGTTGAGATCTGGCCAAAGGTGAGTGCCAACGAGGTTGAGCCTTGCCCAACCATAACGAGGCCTGCTTGAGGTTGGTGAGGTCTTAGAGACTGGATAGAGGAGGAAGAAAAGAAGAAAAAAAAAGGGAGGAATAAAAAATTTGATCAAATGGACTTAATTTGCAAAATGTGAACAGGTTTAGGACCTAATTGATACCATTAAAAAGATTAAAGACGGATAGGTTTATCATTTTTGGACAATTTTCCCGATGGATTATGTAGCCTTAGCTCGTGTCATATATATACAAAAGTTGGTCCATTCATATGTCGCATTAGATACAAGAATCTCTTTAAGTGAATTTATCTCGCGTTTTGAGTTGTATAATCTACCCTGTTTGAAATAAGCAGCCTCTTCACGCGCATAACACAAGGCTTTCGATATGCAATTTGAGAAATCAATCCTTCTTTACGCGCATAAAAGGAAGCTATCCTTACCCAATGAGAAATTAATCCACACAAAGGCTTAGATACTCATATAGCACGGTGGTTTCATCGGTTTTGATTTTTCTTTCCCTAATCATATAGCCCTAAAAAGTAATTAGGGATGTGTCCGGATAGACTCTTTACTTTCTGTTTTTTTCCGAGTAAAATTTTGGTGATGAATGTACTTTGGCTTTTTCTCGTACTATAATAGTCAAAATTTTCACAATATATAGATTTTAACACATCAATCCGGTTATAATTTATTTGTAAATTCTTAAAAGGTGAATATTGTTTTAATACTAGTAGAAAAGAAGAGATGAAGAGAAGAAAAAATTGATTTTTGCTTTTGTTGAAGCGAAAGTAATTGGGTTAATATAACCAAAAAGCTTTAAATTAATATACTTAAGATAAATTTGCCTTGAACTAATTTTTTTGACCAATGATACACATGCGACAAATTTATTGTAAGCTAATTTTTTAACTATCAAAAACCCTAATTCGATATATTTATGACAAATTTATTCTTCGATAATTCCGTTAAATTAGATTAATATCACAAAAAACCATAAATAAATGTAAGGTAAAACCCTAAATTGCTACTTTAAGCAACCACCACAAATCTCAACTTAGTAATTTGACGGATAAATTTAATCAAAACAAACGGATAGTAAATTCATAAAGAGTGCATTAGTTTGACATTTTTTTCATAATAAAAAAATTAGTTCAGGATAAATTTTTCACGATTCCATCGGTTCGGAACTTCTCGTGGTACCGTCCCAATCTAAGTTTGAGTTTAGTTATAATGTTTTTCCATTTTTCCAATTTTTTTTTAAAATTTTTTTTTGCTAAATAACCGTTTTGTCGAAACAGTGCCAAATAATTTTCACAGCCCGATTTTGCCTACCGGGAGTTTCATCGTGGAGCGAGAGAAGGGAATCTAGGGTTTTGCGGGTTTCTCCTCTCCTCTCCTCTCCTCTCCTCTGCTGTTGCATCTTCTTCAATGGCGATGGAGCAGATCACGGAGGGAGTCAGCAGCATCGCCCTGACCGACGGCGACTCCTCCTCCGTCAAGAAGAACAACCGCATCCAGGTCTCCAACACCAAGAAGCCCCTCTTCTTCTACGTCAACCTCGCCAAGGTACGCGCCCCCCTCCGCCACGCCGCCGGATAATAATCGCCGTCGCATCGAGAATCCGTGTGATCGAACGAAATGCGGATTCGACTTGTGGGTTCCCTTTTTATTTTATTTTATTTTATTTTGGTTTCGTCGATGGGCCTGCTCGTGTTGGTTGAAGTTTGCCTGTTTTGCTTTAGAATGTGGGGAGATAGTTTTCTGGGTCGTGTCGTGTGGAGGCGTATGTGTTAAAGTTCGGTTCTTTTATTGTGGGTATTGATGAATGTGGGTCGGCGGTTTTGGTGATTGTTGTGGGTTTGTTTTTGTTGTGAATGCAGAGATATATGCAGCAGTACAATGAGGTGGAGCTTTCTGCTCTCGGGATGGGTATGGATTCTTATTCCGCTTTTGCCTTGTTTCAATCGCTTTCGATTCGTAGGGCTGTGTTTGTCGGTGTTGCGTTTCGCGCCTCAAGACTGTGCATATGCCGATTAGAATGAGACGATAGTGTGCGCTTAAAGAGCGGTCTCCTCATGTCCAAATTGGAAATCTCGATGGCAGTGCTTGTATGCAAGTCCATTCTTCCTCTGTTTCTGCTTTGGCCTTCATTGTAACTGAAAGTTTCAATGTGCAATCCCCTTTCTGATTGCTTTTTGGCAAAACCAATCGCCCGTATACCTTGCGGTTTGTATAATTATGTAAAGCCGGCAATATAGTCCTCAGTTGTTGAGGAATTCATGCAGAGGATTGTTTGAGGATCTATCTGCTCGGGTTTACAGTATCTAGGGGTTTCTGTGGTTGCCATTGAACCTTCTTTTGTCTCTTTGGATGACTAGACTGGTCCTTATTGGACAGACTAAGGCTTGTAGGTATATGGTTTCTGTTGCTGGGCAAAATGATTCCCAATTCTGGGTTAGTTGGTGATGATTTTGAGTTAACTGGTAATGCGCGAGATTGGCTAAATGGTGCACTGTTAATTGCTCTGTGTATTCTTTTTGATTTTGAATGGGGTTCAGCTACCTGTCTGCTCATTGTGGCAATTGGCTTTTTCAGTTTTTCATGCCATGGTTTTATATGTGCAGCTATTGCGACAGTGGTCACCATCGCGGAAATTCTGAAGAACAATGGATTTGCTGCCGAGAAGAGTATGTTTTTCTTCATGTTTTTCATAATATATGTTCGAAGCAGGTGATGTGCAACTTTATGAGGTAATTTGAATACGCTTCTTGCAGAGATCACGACATCAACTGTTGGTATCAAGGATGAATCAAGAGGGCGACCTGTCCAAAAGGCCAAGGTGAGTAAACATTAGTCTTCATGTGCGAGCAATAGCGAATTTTTGTCGATGATTTTACTTTTAGTAGTCATGTTGAGTTTGATAACCTAGGGGGATTATATACTGTGCAGATAGAGATATTGCTGGGGAAGTCAGAGAAGTTCGACGAGTTGATGGCGGCGGCTGCTGCAGAGCAGGCGGCTGCTGCTGCTGCAGAGCAGGCTGATGCTGGAGCCACTGAAGAGCAGGAGAGTTGAAAACTTGAAAGGGCGTCACCATTTACCATTTGCTTCGTGGTCTAGGACTAAACATGATCTGTAGAATAGTCCCTGATTGAGTTTGTAGCCCTTGAAATTTTGTAGGAACGAGAATCAAGTCCAATCTGTTGTCCGTTTCTTTTTTCATTGAATTTTTCCTGTTGATGTCATGATTCGCATGCCGCGCAGATGCGAGACTGTGTACTTGGAAGTAATCATTCAGGGTTGTTGAAGAGGCATAGGATGTTGAAGATGCTATCATTCGACCAAGGGAGCAATCGCCGTTCATACTTGTCATTTTATCTTGGAAATTATAACTATAAGTTCCATCAAGGTTCTTGAACGTGTTCCTAAAGATGATTCGTCAGAAAAAAAAGGTATTTTGGGCTAAAACTGGACAATGATCATCGCGAATCGAGTCGTTAGAGTGAATCTTTCATGAGAACGTTGTCCAAAAGTAGGTAAAAATTGAACTTTTATGGTTTGATGACCATTTTCTGAGAAAATTTTCCGAGGGCACATATTGTTTACCACTAGAGGAGACATATGAGGGTGGTGTTGTCATCCTTACCCTTTAAGCGTGTCATGGCGATTTATTCAAGTGTCACTTATGAAACCTTTCGAGTACGCTTCAGCATAAGTTTGCCCAAATTGATGGCAAATTCAATGTTATATCTTTTTAGCTATAAAGAAAAAAATCAACACTTCTGATTGAAAACTCAATTACCCAATACTTGAAAAGAAGCTCTCTTCTTTCTCTCGTCAGTATAATTAGAAATCTCAATTGATATATTTACCTTAAACCAAATTTCATCTCACGAAAAATTTCAAATTAACACGTCAATTTACGAAAAATTCCAAATTAAATTTTCCTCATGAAGTATTCAACATTAATATTTTTACCTAAATCTATCGTCTATTGCCAATTGAGGATAGTTTTGCACTAAAGTAGCCGGTATAAGTTTTTTCTTTAATTTTTTAGGGTATCAATTCCATCTGGGGTAAATATAAGTTGGGATATTTTGTAAGAAGAGAACTAAATTTTTGGTTATATATGGATTAAGACATTAGGCGTTGAAACATCACCATCAAAATAATCAATAATAGAAAATGAAGAAAAAAAAAAAGATGGAGATGGCAAACTAGCTCTTCCTCACGTCTCTTATAATCTCTTTAAAGAGTCCGCCCTAAAACCCTCCCCGCCCCGGTCGTCTCCTTCCTCATCGAAAAACCCTAGAGGCGCTTGCTGCCCCCAAATTGGATCGATTTGCAGAGGCAATGGTAAAGCTTTTCGCTCCTTCGCACTTCGAATTCGCCTTCAGCAGCAGTGACGGATGCAGTAATACTCACTTCCCTCTCGTCGTCTACGTGTTGTTGTGGTTGTGCAGACAGGAGAAGCGGTGAACCCCAAGGCCTACCCCCTCGCGGACGCTCAGCTGAGCATCACCATCCTCGACCTCGTCCAGCAGGCCGCCAACTACAAGCAGCTCAAGAAGGGCGCCAACGAAGGTCCGTCGGACGACTGTGCCTCTGTGTGTGCGTGTAATTGGTGTTCGCGCGTGTGCTTGAATTGATGTGTGATGTGCGTGTTGTGCATTTTTGCGATGTGGGTAGTGGTTGTTTTTAGGGCTTGACGAAGAAAGGTGGGTGCTTGCTTGGGTTTCAGCTACGTAGACCTTGTGTGTGTGTGTGTGTGTGTGTGTGTGTGTGAGATTGGTGTTCGCGCTTGTGCTTGAATCGATGTGCGATGTGTGTGTTATGCATTTTGGGGATGTGGGTAGTGGTTGTTTAGGGCTTGATGAAGATAGGTGGGTGCTTGCTTGGGTTTCAGCTATGAAGACCTTGTGTGTGTGTGTGTGTGTGTGTGTGTGTGTGTGTGTGTGAGGTTGGTGTTCGCGCTTGTGCTTGAATCGATGTGTGATGTGTGTTTTATGCATTTTTGCGATGTGGGTAGTGGTTGTTTTAGGGGCTTGACGAAGAAAGGTGGGTGCTTGCTTGGGTTTCAGCTACATAGACCTTGTGTGTGTGTGTGTGTGTGTGTGAGATTGGTGTTCGCGCTTGTGCTTGAATTGATGTGCGATGTGTGTGTTATGCATTTTGGGAATGTGTGTAGTGGTTGTCTTTAGGGCTTGATGAAGAAAGGTGGGTGCTTGCTTGGGTTTCAGCTATGAAGACCTTGTGTTTGTATGTGAGATTGGTGTTCGCACTTGTGCTTGAATCGATGTGTGATGTGTGTGTTATGCATTTTGGGAATGTGGGTAGTGGTTGTCTTTAGGGCTTGATGAAGAAAGGTGGGTGCTTGCTTGGGCTTCAGCTACTATGACCTTGTGTGTGTGTGTGTGTGTGTGTGTGTTGGGGTGTGCGTGTGCGCGATTGGTGTTTGCGCTTGTGATTGAATTGATATGCAATGTGTGTGTTGTACATTTTGGGATGTGGGTGGTGGTTGTTTTTAGGGCATGATGGAGAAATGTGGGTGCTTTGGTTTCAGCTACGAAGACCTTGAATAGGGGCATCTCCGAGTTTGTCGTGATGGCTGCCGACACCGAGCCGCTCGAGATCTTGCTCCATCTCCCACTGCTTGCGGAGGATAAGGTATGCTGAAGTCCGATGCTTTGTGCTGTTTTCCATTGCTGCCCGCTTTGTTTTTTAAGTTAAGTTGTGTGACAATAATGTGTGGCTTCACTTGCCAAAAAGACATGTGGTTTGCGCTTGGTTTATCTGATGTTTTAGTGAAAGATGGGGAACTTCTACTTGTTTGTAAAAGCGTCTCTTTGGGGTTTCAAAATGCGCATATCAAGTGAATCTGTGGTTTGTTTTGGTGTTCTGGGTTATGAAAGAAAGCCTCGTTTCAGATTTTACGCTAGTCATGCTTTTGAAATTTGTTTTTTTTATTTTTTCCTGATCTTTTGTTTCCCAAGAGGTCCTTGCTTTTTCTTTATTAATTTGCCGAGGGGAAAATTTCTGCGAGGATACTTATGAATGTGCGCTTCTAAGCAACTAAAGTGAGAATTTGATATCTGAGTCCTATGATGGGTTTGCATCTGAGGGATGGGTTAATTTTTATTTAATTGTTTATTTTTTAAGACTTGTAATTAGTCTGTGGCTTGGATTCTGGCCTGGAGATAACAGACTAATTCAACTTGGTTTTGCCGATTTAACTTTTCCCAATCTGAACAATTAGTGAATAATTGAAATTATTCAGTCTGCTGTTTACTTAAGAACGTGTGTGGAAAAACAGAATCTTTTACATGACAATGTAATAGTCTGTGATGATAGTCCTTGGAACCAGATCTTGTTCATAACTTGTGGGTTCTGTGGATTGGCAGTTTAGCTGCATGTTTGCGAAATTTGAATTCATTATTTAGAATATTAGCGTGTTAATTATGTGGGGGAATCAAGGTCTTGAAAATAAGAAATGCAGAAGAGATGAAGCTAGGTCATTGAGCACTTGTCAACATTTATATGTTGCGAAAATTTTAAGTGTTTTGGCTTAAAAAAAAAAAAAAAAAAAACTCAACAGTCCCTGTTCTGCTAGATTTAGATTAAGAAAACAGTAAAAAGTGAAAGTCAATCCAAACATGCCCTTAATCTATTGTGTGTAAAAAAGCACGAGAATCTAAAGTTATTTTCATCAATGGTGATTAATGTGAGAAATGATGGCTCCCAATAGGGTTTAGGGAATATTTATAATGGCTTAAAATGAATCCAGAATGTAAGCCCATAATCTACTTTAAGACCTCTTAATCTGAACTGTTGAACTTCATTAAAAGCCATGTAAATCACATATGAAATGACTTAAGCTCGAAAAGGGCATAGTTGACTGATAAAATCAAGAAAAGAAATAGTACCACTTCAGTGTGTGATTGAAATAGCTTAGAACTGACACGCCTAAATAAAATTCTTAAGTTTTTTCAATGCATTTGAATATTTTATAGCATAGAGAACTTAAACTTTGGAAAAGAGTTCCCTTTACCTCCGCCTCCACCTCCGCCTCCGCCTTTTCCTTAAAAACTGCTATTATTAAATTGCCAGCTCTTGGTGTGGAAGTGAATTATCTTAAGTTTTGGTTACTGTCTAATTCTTCAATTCAATGTTTGATAAGTAAGAATATGAAGCTTTATGATTTCCTTTTCTGAGACAAAAAAATGCTGTCTGCTGGTTGAAACATTTATTCTTAATAAATCAGTATACACTGGTTTGCTACCATCTTGCCATGGCAAGTACAGATTCTTACCTTTTACATATCATACAGAATGTGCCCTATGTCTTTGTCCCTTCAAAACAAGCACTTGGTCGAGCATGTGGAGTTACACGACCTGTCATTGCATGTTCAGTGACATCAAATGAGGGAAGCCAGTTGAAATCCCAGATCCAACAGCTCAAGGTATACCCTCTCATCAGATTTAATGCAATACAGGGGTTGTGATTGTAATCATCCCTCGAATGCAGTACAGACTCTTAGCTTTTCCCTGTGGAATTGCAGGACGCCATAGAGAAGCTATTAATCTGAAATACTACATCCTGCATGTTCGGTGTGATGGGCCTCTTTTTCTGCGCATATGCTCTTCAAGAGGCTTTGACTGAGGAATGTGCTAGCTTTAAAGTTTTCGTGTGCCGGCTTTATGAAGAGTTTTGGTCTTTGGAGTTTCTTCCCCTCCAGGTTCCATGTGCAAACAATTTGTATCTCAGTGGCTAATCGTAATCATTGACATGGTGTAAGCTGATATTTTTAGTTGGGGTTGTGCTCTCTCTCTCTCTCTCTCTCTCTCTCTCTCTCTCTCTCTCTCTCTCTCTCACGGGGACTTGGCAAGTTGGTAACCGTGTTTGTTTATGTGCAAATTTGTGCCAATTGGGTGGAGAGGCATTTAGGGTCTGGTCTTGGATTCACTCTGTGATGCTGAGAATTGACCGATAGCTTGAAGAATATAATGCACCGTGCGATGGTAAGTTGTTAACCTCCAAAGGGGTGGCTGTTTTGCACCATGCGTCTGGTGAGGCTGCTTTGAAGCCGATGACCGCATTCCCCTTTTATCCTTCCTTTGACAGAGTTGATAGTTTCGTGATATCCTCGAGTTTCAGTGGGAAATTGGAGAGGTCTTTGTTGGGCCATATCATGTCCAGCAGAAAGGGGGATTGCCCCTTTTGTGATATAAATCCTGACGACTGTAATCTGCTCGATGCAATTTGGTTCAATTTTGGTGACGAGTCTTAAGCTACGGCTTCTAGTGAGCTAGTCTTGTTGGCTGATAGAGACCGACATGATGCCTTCCGAAGCTCTCCGTCGGAGGGGACAACCGGTACGATCAAGTGGCCGTATTTGCTTTTCAATCCATGTCCAAAAATCCATCGAGACTCGGGCTCATTTTAGTTGGTTCATGAAGTAAAAAGGATATTTCTCACGTCTAGGATTTTAGTAACCTAAGGCGGGCTTCCTTATCATTTGAAGAAATTATCCTACAAAGCCTTGAAACTCAAATTTTGAGCTGGTGCACGAGAGATCAAATGCAGTCAATTTTTGAGGTTGTGGATTCGACTTGAATTGAGTTTGAGCAATAAACCATGCGAGACCCACTTGCACCCTTACTTTTTTTGGGGCATGATAATGGGAACCAATATATGAAAATTTGACGCGAGTGGAAAACGAAGTGAAAATAATAAATATTTTGGTGTAGTTGAATAGGCAACGACGAGTGGGCGTGCCGGAGTGGTTATCGGGCATGACTAGAAATCATGTGGGCTCTGCCCGCGCAGGTTCGAATCCTGCCGCTCACGCTTTTTCCCTCTTTTCCCCTTCTTTCTTTTCATGCTACGCTCAAGACTTTTTCCGTTCTTTTTTGCATGCTACAAACGGGATTAATCCATGGTCTGACTAATCAGTTCATTATGTCAAAGTTTGAACACAGCAGACTCACATTTGTGTTTCGATAAGTCATATAAAATATTTACTTTATTATGATTGATTTCTTCATCACATCATTCACAAAATAAGTCTATATAATATATTTTTAATTTAATAACTCAAAAAGATGAGGTTTTCTTTCTTTCTATGTGGTGAAAATAGAAAGACTAAATCTCTGGCCCCAAGCAAAGACCAAGATGTCACTCTCCGTTTTGTTCTTTTTTTTTTTTTTTTTTGGTGGGGTTTGTTTTAGCCCTAATATAAATCGTTAGAAGCAGGTCTTTTAGCTCAAGAAATGATATGATCATTCAAGCTTGAATTCACCTGGTTCGAGCTCCTAAAAGAACTCTCTAATTGAGTATCTAATTGGTGACTTCAAGTATCGATGTAATGGAAGAGAACATCTGTCTCCAGCATATTCCATGTCATGATCGATTATGCTGAGTGAGGGAGGTTGTGACCCACCATTTCAGTTCTCCAAAAACCCAAAGGATTGAGTGTTGCATTGCCCATGATGCTTGACTTTCTACACCATCAAAATTGAGAAATCGATTACATTTTCTAATCATAGGCTCAAATCCACTTGTCATAAGTCTCTAATATATAATGAAAGTTCTTAAAATGATCACAAAAGTGTAATTAAATTTTAAAACTTTAAGCCCTTCCATTAAATCGGTCCAACTTGACAAACGGAATATGTTATTAAATTTTAGGACTTGTTTGCACTAAATTAATAAGTTTTAGGACTTGATTATATCAATTTAATAGATTTTAAGATTTGATTGAATTTTTTTCAAAATTTTAGGATTCAATCATACTTTTTTTTTTATATATAAATTTTAGAACTTCTAATACACTTATTCAACAGAAGAAATGATTTGTTGAGAGTGGCTCTCTACCAATATCTCTTCCCACTCTATACATAAATTGGTATGTGTCATGTGATATAGTCTTGCTAACAACGGCAAATCATGCCCGCTTGGATTTTTCACAAATTTGACCGTAAATGATGAATAAAGCACATGAAAACTTGATAAATGAGAATCGGTAAATATTTCTAGATTGAAGGGCGCCCAATAAATTTAGGATTTTTTTATTTGACTCAATCTCCTCCAAATTTACACGAAGATTTTGAACTTTGGTTTTCATTTGAGTCTAAAATCCGTGTTCTTTATTGTTCACATAAGCGAATGGCTCTCATTTTCTGGGGACAAAACGCTTTGGAGGGCAATACCATGACTCGGTTGAACATTTATTGAAGGGCTTCATTATGCAAAAAATGATAAAGTGCAGAATATAGAGAAGAAAAAGACATGATAAATTTATATGATTCGATCCACATGACTTTACTTCATGAGCGAAGGAGAATGAGAAACTCATTAGATAGAATTCCGAATGCACTGAAAAGTCAAAAACCTCTCAAAACCCTGGCTTTACATATATACCTAATATCTCCCACAGGGAATATGTATACTGAAACCCTGATAGAAAATACTAAAAGGAACCATACTCGGGCCAAACATACCTCGTGAAAAAAAATCGGTCGGATCACGACAGATTCATTGAATCCGGTCATAAATGATTAATCCAACACATAGGAAACTGATAAAACGTTTAGGATACGTTGGTTATTTATCCCTCTAGTCTTTGTAATATAAAAATTGCATTCCCTTCCCCAACAGAAGCCTTTGTGATTGCACTAGTACCTTCTGCATCAGATGAAACTTTTGTAGGCACAGACAACCGAGGGAAGAAACCCTCTAAAATGGCAATCGGAAGACCTAATCCTCGTTGATATCATTGTTTATGGAGCATTGCTTTACACATGTTCGAGTTTCGAAAGGCAGACGCATGAAATCGGCTTCTAAAACCAGAGCGTATTCTTCGATTCTTGAAGATTATACCTCTCTTTTCCAGCACAAGCATTGCCGTGACACCAAAATCAACAATAAATCTATGATCAATCCCACCAAAAAAAAAGTTGGCAACAAAAATATTCGACGACCTTACACAATTCAACCAACTTTATCAAGAAAATGACGGTCGCAAAAGTTCCCAGATAGACAGCCAACTTTATCAAGAAAATGACGGTCGCAAAAGTTCCCAGATAGACAGAGAGAGGGAAAAGGAATAGAAAAGGAAAAAGAGAACTTGCTCCGTTCTCCATGCATGGGGGCGATTTATATCTTATATCATTTGACATCAGTGAAAAAGTATGATTATAGTGGGAGAACGTATAGACATGCGTCCTTCAAATAGTTACATCCATGATTAACTACACGGCGAGAGAGGATTTGGTGGGAAAACGAACAACGAAGAGATATCATTGTTATACGAGATTAAGAGCAGTATATAGAAAGGCAATCCATGATCTTGCTTTGTAAATGGTCATGCAGAAATTTGTAGAACAGGAACTTGAAACATAATGGTTTGGTGGGAGCATATATGCATGGCGAGATAATTTTTTTTCTAATGTTGTAAAGTTACTTTACACAAAGTAATGGCAGTTATAGTATAGAAATGGTTAGGGCATGCTTTTGTTTCGAAATGCATATGTTTGATATTCATTGCGTTTTTTTTCCTGCTCATAACTCAAAGCCTTTTTAGAGAGAGTAGAGTGCAGTTTCAACTGTATTTTCACAAATAGGAACGATCGTGTACACAGTGGCGAACATTTGATAGGGCGCTGGATGTACGGGAGACGGTAACAGATTGTGGTAAAAAGTCAGGGTAATAGGCCCACTTCTTCCGTGCTTTAATTACCTAATGAAATGACGTTCACTCTGCCTAGAAATCTAGACAACTCTACTCAAGCCAACAGGCTTTAGGCGCGGGGCAGCGAGGGGACAATGACATCGAGCTGGTGGCGTTGGAACAACAATGTCGGGGGAAGAGATTGGGTTGGGCAACATCGGGGCCGGTGGGATCAGCTGGTTAGGTCGAGGGTCGCGGTGTCGTGGGATGGCAGCCACGGAGAGAGAGGGAGGGAAGGAGGAGGACGAGGAGCAGCGGGAAAATTACAAAAATCCTAAAGGCTTCTTTTCAAAATTTGACTTGTGTCTTAGATGCCTACTCAAGAAAATTACAAAAATCTTAAAGGCTCCTTTTCAAAATTTGACTCGTGTCTAAGATGCCTACTCCAAACTCGCTTAAAAAACCCTATTTGCTCAACTGTAAAGAAGATCTATTTAATAGGCTCTGGTGCCGTCGAGTCCCCTATCTTCTTGCTCAAAGGGAGTGAGACCACCTAGAACTAGTTTTAGCATGATCGGAATTAAGAAATAGGATTGATATTACAAAAAACCCTAAATTGATATATTTGAGATAAATTTATTTCAAATTAAATTTTTGACCACAAAAATTGACAAACTAATATATCTTAGACAAATTTTCCATCGGGAGAATTACAAAAAAAGTCCTAAACTTATTATAATTGTGCCAATTCAGTTATAAACTTTTTTTTTTTGGTCAATTTAGTCCTAAACCTTTTACTTTTGTTTCAGTTTAGTTCATCTGGCCAAAATTGATCAGCTGGTGCTGACGTGGCAGTCGGCCAACGCTAGTGTATTTTTTTAATAATATTTTATTTTCAACATTTTGTATTAATTTTTTTCCTTTTCTTTTTGCCTCCTCTTTCTTCCCCTTCCTTGGGCTCCGGCATATTAGGTGAGGGGGCTTCGCCGTCGGCGGGCACGAGCTCGCCTCGCGGTCGTCAGGCTAGGCGAGCCCTCGCTAGATGCGACGGCGAGCCCCCCTCGCTGGATCTGGCGAGGGCTTGCCTCGCTTGGCGACCGCGAGTCGAGCCCTCGCCAGATCCGGCGAGGGGGCCTCGTTGTTGCTGGGCGCGAGCTCACCTCGCGGTCGCCGGGCAAGGCGAGGCCTCGCCGGACGCGACGGCGAGCCCCCCTCACCGGATCTGGCGAGGGCTCGCCTCGCGCGGCGACCGCGAGGCAAGCTCGTGCCCAAGAACGGCGGGGTGAGGCAAGCCCTCGCCGGACGCGATGGCGAGCCCCCCCCCCGTCGGCGGGCGCAAGCTCGCCTCACGATCGCCGCGCGAGGTGAGCTCGCGCCAGCCGACGACGAATGGGCCTCGCCGTTGCGTCGGGCGAGGCCTCCTCCCCCACCGGATCGCCTTAGTCCGGCGGCCGGCCGGCTGGCCGGTCGCCGGAGCCCAAGGAAGGAGGAGGGAGATGGGAAAAAAAAAAAAAAAAGAAATAAAAAAATAATAAAACTAATAAAATATTATTAGAAAAAGCTCGCCGACCGGCCAATCGCACGTCGTCGGCGGCCGGCTAATTTTTGCAAGATGGACTGAATCTGGAACAAAAGTAAAAGGTTTAGGACTAAATTGGCTAAAAAAAAAGTTTAGGACTGAATTGGCACAATTGCAATAAGTTTAGGACTTTTTTGGTAATTCTCCCATTTTCCATCCGTTAGTTTTGTTAAATTTTACTGTTAAAATACTTAGTTGGATGACACATGACAGTTAACAAATCTAGCAATGTGAGGTTTTATCTTTCGTTTGTCATAGGTATATCAGTTTGTGATTTTTTGTAATATTAATTCAATTTAATTGAAACTAATGGAGGGTAAATTTGTCACAAATGCACTAATATATAATCTTTGGTGGCTGAAAAATTAATTTGAGATAAATTCATATATATATAAGTTTAGGGTTTTTTGCTATAAAAAAAATTAGTCTGGGATAAATTTATTACAGTTATATTAATTTGAGATTTTTCGTGGTATTAATCCTAAGATATATTATGTTCATCTTCCAACTAGCAATCGCCATGTCATTGATGCATTTGACCCTTGAAGAATACGAGCTGGATATTGCTACTCTTAATAGTACATTAAGTATGTGACAATGCTGATGCATACTGAGACAATGAAAAATTGAGGGAGAATTACCAAAAAAGTCCTAAACCTATTGCAATTGTGCCAATTCAGTCATAAACTTTTTTTTTGATCAATTTAGTCATAAACCTTTTACTTTTGTTCCAGTTTAGTTCATCCAGCCAAAATTGGTCGGCTGGTGCTGACGTGGTAATTTGCCGCCGACGTGATTTTTTAATAATATTTTATTTTCAACATTTTTTTATTAATTTTTTTTCCCTTTTTTTTTTGCCTCCTCTTTCTTCCCCCTTCCTTGGGCTCCGGCAGGGCAAGCCCCCGCCGGATCTGGCGAGGAGGCCTCGCCAGACGCGACGGCGAGCCCCCCTTGCTGGATCTAGTGAGGGCTCGCCTCGCACGGCGACCGTGAGGCAAGCTCGCGCCTAGCGACGGCGGGGTGAGGCAAGCCCTCGCCAGACGCGACGGCGAGCCCCCCTCGCCGTCGCTGGGCGCGAGCTCGCCTCACGGTCGCCGCGCGAGGCGAGCTCGCGCCCGCCGATGGCGAGGGGGCTCGCCGTCGCGTCGGGCGAGGCCTCCTCGCCCCGCCGGATCGCCTTAGTTCGGCGACCGGCCAGGCTGGCGGGTCACCGGAGCCCAAAGAAGGAGGAGGGAGGAGGGAAAAAAAAAAAAAAATAATTATAATAAAAATAATAAAATATTATTAGAAAAAGTTCGCCGGCACCGCCAGCCGCCACGTCGGTCTTTGGCCGGCTAATTTGGGCCGATGGACTGAACTCGAACAAAAGTAAAAGGTTTAGGACTAAATTGGCTAAAAAAAGTTTAGGATTGAATTAGCACAATTGCAATAGGTTTAGGACTTTTTTTGTAATTCTCCCAAAAATTGAACTCCCAACATGTTCACAAGAAAATTTCCAGCCATTTGTAACCTACTTTCGGTTTAATTCAAGAAGAGGGGACAGGCGAAAGATAACTGAATATCACTTGAATCTGTTTGAAACATCAAGTCAAGCATAATCAGGTATCACATTTTTAAGGAAAACGGTAGGCTTCGATTCTTCAAGCGCAAGTTGATTCCAACCCGACTCAGTTTTGTTCTTCACTGTGGACATTGCACATTGTCATGATCGATCGTCTTCATGAGTCGAATCCCCTAAAGCTTCATTTAAGGACCGTGGAGGGCCCATAAATTACAATTTGCAAAACAACAAATACCCAAGAAAAGAAACTCTTAGTTTGTTGATATATGTGGACAATGATATCATGGCATAGTTTTTACCAAAAAAAAAAGATATCATGGCATAGATATTTCAATCCTGCACAAGAAAAAGTAACACTCAGTTTGGTTTTTGACCATTCTATTCATCGGTTGCACCCGAGGTCATCAGATAGATTTTTCAGACGAAGCTTGTGGCCAAACCTTCTTCTGAGCTTGAAGCATGCAGTCAGCTAAGATAGCTACTAGTTCAACTATAAGAACATCCTCTTTGAAAAAATTATATTATCGAGAACAAGTTGATAGCAAAAGTAACTAATCTCTACAAAAGAACAATTTGCATTTTTCAAAAGCAATTTGTATTTGCCAAGAACAATTTGCATTTATCAAGAACGACTCGGATTTCCTGAGAACAAGTTATATTTAACCAATCATAACCTCATTTCTTCAAAAGTAACATTATTTTTAGTCATAATAAAGCTCAGGAACTTGTGGCAAATTTTATTTGTTTTTTGTAAACTTTCCCATTTCCGGTAGAACTTCAAATGAACTTTTCATTCGATCAGGTAGAGCTATAATTAGTTATCTACATTGTTATTAGAACAAATGAGAAAAATGAAAACTTATAATTAGTAAGAACAACTTTATATATCAAAAACAACCTGTGGTGAGTAAGAACAACTTGTATATGCTAAAAAAGACTAGTATTTACCAGGAACAACTTGTATTTATTATGAACTCCAGCATTTGGTAAGAACAACTAGGGTTTATAGAGCACAAGTTATTTTTACCACAATAGCTAGTGATATTTGTGATAAAGCTCATGAACACGTTGTAAACCATATATATTGATAGGATTTTTCCCATTTAAAGTAAAATTAATTTTAAAATAATAATTTTAATCAATAAATCGTAATTATTAGTAGTTAACTTAATAGTGGGCCTGGCTGCACATAGGCCTGCCTAAAGCATATCTGTGTGGGCCTAGGCAAGGGCCTGTATTAATTAGGTCCTACCCAGCCCGCAAACTACTATGAAATATTTTGTTAATGAGGGGGCTCGGGCCAGGCCTGGCTTGACACAGGCTCTGCCCATTGATAACCTCTTATCAGTAATGATGCTAAATTACTTTTCGGTGGTAAATGAAAAAAAGCGAACTTTTGTGTTTGCAAAGATAAGTTACTTTCGCTAATAAAACCAACTTATATATACGAAGCAACTTTCATTTCCCAAGGACGATTAGCCTTTAGCACGCATCAATTCCTTTACCCCCATCATGACTTCTTTTACCATAAATTAGATCTTCAACCACAAAATCAGTAACATTTACCGTGTAATGAATATTTTTTTACCTGACAAGAGACTCTTTTACTATGAGAAGGGAAACTTTTATAACAGGTAAAAGAATAGACGAGGGAGATTTTACTCATTCTATTTTATTCAATGTTGCCTCACTGTAGAGACTCTTTTTCTGCTCAAAATCATCAACATCAAAACCTTGTGATGTCCACGAAGACTTAAAAAAAAAAAAAAATACTTACACCTACAAAATATAATAATACTTTTTATCCCTAAAATATACATAGTTTTCTACCAAATCATTGAAATTTTAATTCATTCTAATTAATTCTTGAAACTTGTCTAAATTTTCTGGTCAGGTCCATCTCCCATCAATCTCTGATTGAACTGATGTGGTGATCGGAAGAAGTCGGAGGATGATATGGGAAAAGAAATTCATATTGGATGGTCCTTAGAGGCACATTTTCTTTATATAATGGTTTTTTTTTTTTTTTGGGAAGAAAAGTATCATTCACTTATAAAAGTTTTAGTGAATACAAGTCTCTTGCATTAGAGCAAAGTAAATAAAAAAGAGCAGAAGGGGGATACAAGACCTAGTTGCCAAATAACCTTCAAGAACGTTAGGCCTTAGCAACCCAATCGACAACTAAATTCAAGGCCAGCAAAACCTCTCAATAAGTCACGGGCTCAGGTGATAAGAGCACCCACTTCCCAACTTGGCTGATATGCATTTAGATTGTGCTTGATAGTCAGGATAAAATTTAAGATGTGATAAAATTTATTCTATCTTGTGTTTGATACCTGTTCAAGACAAGATAGAATTAGATATAAATGGTATATAGGCTGGATAAAATTATCCCATGGGGGAAAAGTGATAAAAAATGAATATGATTTCTAATATTCATAATAGGAAAAATTTTCTCAAATAAAAACTTCTTTAATTAACAAATTCAAAATTATATTTTAGTATAAATAATATTTGAATTCTAATAAAAGAAATTCAAAATAAAAAATTATTTTTAATTTAATCTTATTTTAATTTATGTATTCGAATTTAATTCAAGTATATTAGTATAGTTTTCTATTAATAAAATTTTATTAGAGAATGATGGAAATGGAAGAAAGAAAATAAAAATAAATTAAAATGAGAGGGGAAAATAAAAATAAAAATAAAAATAAATTTGGTTACGAAAGATTTTTACCATATTCGTTTGTAAAATTTGTGGTTAATTTATATTGATAAGATGTTTTAACGAAATAATATATATGATATGATGTGGATATATCCAATTTTATTACTGTAATCACCAAACAATGGATAAGATATAACAAAATCTCATGGATTTTATATTCAATCTTATTCTGTTTAGAAATTTAGACGACCAAACGTAGTCTTAGAGTCTGCTACACAATCTCAACACAGTTAAATTCTATGCTCAAAGCCTATTTAGAATGAAGAGAGAGAAAGATGCGGCCTTTGTCTAAAGCTATAGCTTCCACTTGCTTGATTGAGAATGCCTTCACCAATTTGGAGTAAGTACACTATCAGTTCCAAAACTTGTGTATGGCGCTCACTTTAGTGCCAAAAGTTCGTTGGATCACTTAAGTTCCAAATCGGAGAAAAAAACGATCACTTTGGTGCCACCGACGAGAGATTCCGGCCAGATTAAATACGTGGCTTTTATATTAAAAAAAAAGTTGCGATGGCATTTAAACAACGTCGTTTTCCATTCTCCTCAAGAAACAATGTCATTTTGTCATCATATGTGGACATCCTCTCAAAAACGACGCCGTATAGCTTATATGTTGATTGAAATTAGGGTTTCTTTGTCTTCGTTGCTTGGCCACTGTTGTTCGCCCGCCATCTCTTGGCCACCATCACTCGGCCACCATCGTAGTTGCTCGACCAAGTGAGTGAGAAGAGACTGAGATTATTGCTCAAGCAAGAAGTGGCAGGAAGAATAGGAGGCGAGGGCAGAGGAGGAGGAGGAAGAAGAGGGGTCAAAGGTGCCATTGCTGGTGCGCTGCTACTGTTGCTACTAATGCCGTTGCTGGTGTCGCTGGTGTCGCTGCTGGTGCACTGCTGGTGCTGCTGTTGGTGTCGTTCGCTGCTGGTGTTGTTCTTCGGGGAAGAAGACAACATGACTTCTCTCTCTCTCTCTCTCTCAATTTGGGGATTTAGGGTTTTAAGTTGGGGGAAAGATGCCAAACGGTGTCTTTTTTTGTTTGGATGCTGACTCAACCCTCCGATGAGCCATGTCAGCTTAAAAAATTAATAAAAAAAGTGTCACGTTGGATTTCCGGCCAAATTGATCGGCATTGACACTAAAATGATCGTTTTTCAAATTTGTTGGCACTTAAGTGATCCAAAATAATTTTTTTTGCATCAAAGTGAGCATCGTACATAAATTTCAGTACTGATAATGTACTTATCCCCGATTTAGCGAATTCATCTACCAGTCGTCCACCGGAGTCGTGGTAGATGCAACAAAAAGAGCCATCAATATTCACTTTCAAGGTTTCCGGACGTGGAGGGTTCCACTTCCCTGGTAATCATTCTCTTTCAACTGTCATTTCCCTATATTTGTCCATATTGTTGCATGGGTCGCTTTCCACAATGATTTTTTTAGCGGACGCAACATGTTTTCCACGCCATACTTTGTCCTTCTTCGTGGAGGCAGAAAAACATAATCATTCTCTTTCAACTGTCATTTCCCTATCTTTGTCCATATTATCGCATGGGTCGCTTTCCACAATGACTTTTTTTAGCGGACGCAACATGTTTTCCACGCTATACTTTGTCCTTCTTCGTGGAGGCAAAATGTTTTTCCACACTATACTTTTCACGGTCCTACATGTCAACTTGAATTGACTAGATTGGGCGCTAGAGGACCTGGCTAAAAAAATTATTCAAGTTAAGAAACTTGACTAAACATATTAAAAGAGAAAGGGTTTTAATTGGAAAACTACACAAGTCCGGTAATGAGAAACAGGATTTTTCATATAAAGAAAAGAATAAATAAGAATTGCAGTTATGAGAAAGAAGTCTAGGTGGCTTGGGTTTCACAGCATTGAAACTACAAATTTATAAGGAAACTGCCGTCACAAATGCCATAACTCATATAACTCTCACTTTGTTGCCATAACTTTAAGAAAAATTCACTTTAATTTCACATGAAATTTATTGTAAACATGAGTAAAGTAGGATCACTCTTAGGTTCTAAAAGTACTTTGTCTATTAAGGCTACATTTGATTCGTGAAAAATTAATAATTTGAAAATTATTTGTCAAAAAACAATCGCTTGTGTCGCTTACAAATATGAATCGTCCACAAAAATATTTAGACATAAGTTATCGTCGATAATAGAAATTTTTTTATTGGCTTATTATTTCAAGTAATATAAACAATTATTTAAGGAAAATGTTTTTGCTATTGTCAACAATTTATGTTTGAACATATTCGTGGATAATGAAAATATTTTTTGCTCACTTATTTTTGTAAGCAAAACAAACGATTATTTTAAAAAATATTTTAAAAATATTTTATTTTTCGCAAACGGATCCTAAGTGTCTAGTCCATTAAAATTTTACATTGCTTGGACACTTCATTGATTCTTCGCTGGCAACTCTTATAAAACGTGCTCTTGGGCCACATTTCGTTCAATCAGGACCATAGATTCCAGTCCCTGCATGTTTCCTGTTCGAAAGAAATCAAGACGATGATTTGAAATCCATATTAAATAGAGTTTCTTAATAATTGTGAAATTAGATTACCTAGCTATAGTTGGTATTGAAATTCACTTCCATATTTTTGTAATATCAAAATATAAAAAAACCAACTCCTTTGCCACAATCGCCACTAATGCTGCTAACGATCACTGTTGGTGGTCATTGCCACCGGTCCCTGATGGCCACTGCTGGTCTCTACCTAGTCACGGTGTCAGTGCCATTGCTTCACTCACTTATTGGCATGCTCGTCTCGATCATCCAAATAAACAAGTTTTGAGTCATGTTTGCAATTCTAATTTAAGTCGATATCTAGTGGCCAAATCTGATCAATTATTCTTTGAGTCCATTAGTTATCATGCATTTTTTCTTTTAGTTGTAAATTATTATGATGTATGGATAAGTCTAATTTTATCTAATTCTAATTTCAAATATTGTGTTTTTCATTGATGACTACTCTTGGTTCACTTGGGGTTTTTCCATGTAAATTAAATTTGAAGTACCTACAACTTTCATTGCTTTCATTGTTTTAATTCCGCAATGCCAAAATTTAGTTTTTTACCAACTAGTGGGGGAGATGGATATACTAATAGTTCGTTCCAAACATATTTACGTGAAAATAGTATTATTCAATGATTTTCTTGTCTAGACACCCCAACTCAAAATGTCTCGAAATCTTATTAATACATGCTCGTATGCCTCCTTCATATTGAGTTGATGCTCTTTTCACTACTGTTTATATTATTAATCGGCTTTCCACTCTTGTCCTATCATGATATTTCTCATTTCCACTTCTTATTGGGGTTCCAATTTGATTACTCATTTTTTTGGGTTTTTGGATGTGCTTGTTATCCTCTTCTTCCATCTCGTGTCTCCCGTAAGCTGGCACCTCATTTTGTGCCATGTGTATGTTTTAGTTATGCATTGAATCACAAAGGCTATCATTGCCTTGATCAGTCAAGTGGTTGTGTTTTTATCGGTCATCATCTTCCATTTTCTCTTCCAAGTTCAATAAGGAAAATCTTCCCTTCGTTCAAGGCAATGATAGCCTTTATGATTCGACGCATAACCCACTGTTCAACTCTAAGTCCCATAACCCACTATTTCAGTTCGACCCCTTTGCCTTTTGTTTTCTTCAATTAATCTATTCTTCTTACCTCCTTTATCCCTTAATCTCTTCATTTGCCTCTCTCCATTTCTCTAGCCCAACCTTCTATCCCATCTCTCTTCTCCTCTTGGCCTACTAAACTACTTTCAATTCTTTTGGCCTTCATTGCCCCTATTTCCAAACCCATTCATAGTATCCCAAATCGACTCCTTTCCCAACCAAATTCCTCCCGCACCAGACTTGAAAATCATCTCTATCTAGATCCTCCACTTTCATTAGTTCTCTCACCCTCATCCTATGTAGACTTGTGCTTTATCAAGAATTTCTAAATTCAGAAAATGTCTAACCTTTCTCAATCTTTTCATAAAGAGACATTGACTAGGTACTTGAGACCATTCTTGACCCATATTGGAAAGTGGCCTTGGTAGATGAATTTAATGCCTTGGCCATTCACATATGGGATCTTATACTACTTGATCTTGTTACTAATCACTCGGTTGTAAATGAATTGTTAAGGTTAAAGAAAAATATGATGGAACTATTGGACATTTTAAAGTTTGCATCGTGGCACGAGGATTCAAACAACATGTTGAATTGGAGAATGATTAGACTTTTGGCCCAGTTGTTAAATCCACTACAATTCGAGTTGTTCTCTCCATTGCGATTTCCCTGGGATGAATCATATGTCAATTTGATGTTAAGAATGCCTTTTTGTACAACATCCTTTATGTGGAAGTTTATAGGCGCCAACTTTCCAGTTTCTCTCATATTAAGTTCTCGCATCACCGGTCCTATCTCCGAAAAGCCATTTATAGCTTAAAGCAAGCGCCATGTGCATGATTCTTTCGCTTTAGTAGTTTATTATTATTATTATTATTTTTTTTTCTTTAGGTTTCATGGTGAGTAAGGTTTGTTGTAGAAAACATCTTCAAGTGATTTTGATGATATCCAAACTATTCTTAGTATATTACTTACTATGCTGTTTGCAAATGTTTGGATTAAAGGACTACGCAACATCCATGGCGTGATCCATTGGGAAGAAGTTTGCAGATATCCTGTTATAACAAACAACACCAATCAACCTAAAGGATCAGGTACTGATGATGTTTATGGTGAGGTAGTAAAGATCAGATTAATGGTGATGTAACAACAAAGTATATCAAATGATGTTCATTGGGTTAGCTAAAGAGCCGTTGAAAGATCTGGATTCACACAGCGGCAAAATCAAAATAAAGCATGCAATAGATTAGTTAGAGTGTCTGATAGGTCAGTCAGAGACTATAGTGAGAACACAAAAGTAGTTGTTATTTTTGGTTAGTCTGTAGAAGTTCTAGGAAAGAAGCTGTATGGGCAGTACCTTCTTGGATAGTAGCTCAACGGTCACCTATTTCTCTAAACCAAGCTCAATAGATAGATTGTGGAAGAGTATAAAAGAGAAAGCTTTGAGAAACCAAAGGAGAGTGCACTACATAAAAGATCAAGTAGCTTATATACTATTGTTCTGATTGTCATGCTATTTTGACAATTGTGCTACGAATTAAGTGTACAAGTGTAAGAGCACCAACTGAGTCTAGATAGTGTGATTTATCACGTGAAGGATCAGTGCTAGCTGGTCGTAACTTTCAAAATAGATTGTTAATAGAATCCAACCCATTTTGAGGCTGTTAGTCTGAAGAGTGGACGTATTTCATCTTCTTATATATCTCACTATGTCCCACTGTATTTCATCTTCTTATATACATTGGCATATAGTTAGTGAGTGTTTGCTTAAACATCAGTCCAAGGTAATTTTTACTTGGTAATTAGCTAATTTCCGCGAAATATCATTAAATTTTGAAAACAACCTATTTACCCCCTTCTAGGTTCTATTGTTAACCTCAACAAGGTTGATCCATTGTTATTCATCTATGCTTCTTCTTGAGGTTGTCTATATCTTTTGTTGTATGTTGATGATATCCTTGTTAACAATGATAATCCTCATTTATTATGGTCTTTGATTACTTGACTCTCACAAGAATTTGCTATGAAAGATCTTGCACCACTTTACTATTTTCTTGGCATTGAGGCTTATCATTACTCTGACGGTACAATTTTATCTCAACCTAACATTGTTAATGAATGTTTGCGTAAGTTTGACCATGTTAAGGTCAAGTCTTTATATACTCCCTTAATCTCAAATGCTTCATTGTCTGCTAACGATTGTTAGCTTCTCACTTTTCTAACGTTGTATAGATTGATGGTTAGTGCTCTACAATATGTGTTCATGACTAGACTTGATGTTAGTATTGTTGTGAACATGGCAAGACAATTCAAGCATTAACCTAGATTAACTCATTTCCAATTCAAGCTGTATTTAGTTGGCACATCCACCCATGGATTGCTCATTGGGCGGTGTTCTCCCAATTCATTGACTACTTGTACGGATGCAAACCGGGTTGGGTGCTTCACTACTCAACATTCTATCTCTGCTTTTTGTGTTTTTCTAGGCACCAATCTTGTTTCATAGAGTACCAAGAAGCAACCCGCCATAGGCCGTTCTAGTATAGAGATTGAATATCGCATTTCGTTCATTGTGTTGTTTTGACTATATGGATTCATCATTTACTTTGTGAGCTTGGAGTCCCTCTTTTTAATCCTCTCACCATTTACTGTGACATCATCTCTGTCGCATATCTTTCTCTCAATCCAGTGTTTCATGAACGTACAAAACACATCGAGTTAAATTTTCACTTTGTTCAAGAGCGGGATGTTTCCAGTGATCTATGTGCTCGTAATGTGCCTTTAGGGGACCAACTGGTAGACATCTTCACCAAGGGACTACCTAGTCCACATCATGCATCATTGAGATTCAATCTCTCAACTGTCACACCTAATTAAAATTGAGGGGGAGTAATAAAGTGTAATTTATAAGTATTATAAGGTCTTTTTGTAATTATGTTTTAATATGTACCCTTACCCTAATTAGTCACTTCTATAAACATATATTGTACAATTCTAATTGGGTTGAGCCACCATAAACACTTTATCTTATTTTCTCTCTGACTCTAAACATTAATACATTTCTCAATGATAAGGGAATCATTCTCCAAATTTGATAAAGGTATTTTTTTTTTTATTTGCTCAATTTCTCATGAATTGCTTGGTCATAGCAATTGGGCTATGATTGAGAAAGCACAACTCGAGCTTGTCGTCATTCTAGCTGTTGCTTCTTCTTCTTACTATTCTACATTACACTGAAATAGAGTCAATCCCCAAAGAGAACATAACTTGGTATTTCCTTTATACTATTTTTGTTGACGCTTTGTTGAATTTCCTTAATTTGGGTTCATGGGTTGTGCAAAGTATGCTTGGTTGTGTTATTTCTGGCTTTTTGTCTTGAGAATTTTGTTGTTATATGTTTGTTGATCTAGTGATTTGATTTTTCCTCTCCCAAAGATTTTGCGTTGTGTGAAACCATGTTAATGCTCTTGCACACTCCCTCAATCTCTTTTATGGTTTTTTCCTTTTTTTCTTTTTAGGGGGGGTTTGGTGCATGCTAAAGGGATCTTAGTTGTCCCACATCGCTTGGGAGAAGCCCTCTAGCCCGCTTTATAACCGCTATGGTCCCCCTCACCTCTCAAGACGTCTTTTGGGGATGAGACCCCCCAGATTAGCATTAGAGCCAGGTGAAGGTGGATCCAGATGCATGCTAAAGGGATCTTAGCCGTCCCACATCACTTGGGATAAGCCCTCTGGCCTACTTTATAACTGCTGCAGTAGCCAAAAATTTAAAAAGTATGAAAAAAATTATTAAAATATCATTTAAAAAATGCCACATTAGTGTCGGTTGTCCACATCATCAATTTCATATCAAAATTGACCGAATGGACTCAATTGGCAAGAAATGAAAATGTTTAAGACTAAATTGGCAAAATGTGAAAATATTTAGAACTAAAATGACAAAATTGAAAAGTTTAGGATTGAATTGGCAAAAGTGTAATAGGTTTTGGACTATTTGGACAATTTTCCCCTTCGTGGAGCTTGTGACAATGCAATTCTCGTCAGAAAAATCTTATAATATGTTGCGAGCTTCCCTAACAGTAAACCATCTAGGGTTTAACTAATGAATTATTAAGTTCAAACCTAATTCAAGCTCTTCCAAGCCTATACCAACTTACAACTTAAGTTCAAGTTATTAACAAGCAAGGTTGATTTATTTCGAAATCATCTCTAACCAATTTTTGATGGATCGATTAGAAACCCATGTAAAGTATGGCAGAGTATTTTACTTTTATGAACTGGAGATTAAATGGATTCAAGGACTTATTTATACTAGATTATTTTAATGCTTTTTTGGTTCCTTTTCTCTTTTATTAAAAAAAAAAAAGTTTGTCAGGCAATTTGGATTGATTTTAATTCCATCGAAGCATGGGAGAGTATTTTATGAATCGGAGATTAAATGGATTCAGGGAATTTCTTATACTAAATTATTTTAACGCTCTTTCGGTACCTTTTCTCTTTTATAAAAATAAAAAAAATATTTGTCAGGCAATTTGGATTAATTTTAACCCTATCGAAGCAAAGCAATTTGCAACTATGTTAATTAAAAAAAATATTAAAACCTAAATATGGTTTCCATTACCATATAATTTCAAGTAATTCTTTTTGAGAATTTATTTTTAGTGAACGCTAAATTACGTTATTCTAACCTAAGGTAAACATGCATGATGTACTAATTTTTTTTTGTCTGTATGATGTACTATTTTAAGGACATATGACATGACCTAATTATGACGTGTCATGCAATTCTATGTTAAATGACCTAAACAAGCAATCACTAAATAAAATAGTATTGATGACGTGGCATGACAACATGCCACAATGACATGACATGATAACGTGGCATGATGACATGGTATAGTATAATGATGTGGCATGATGACATGACACGTATGAATGACATGGCATATGACATGGAATTTATGATATCTAATCTTATATGACAGGCACGTAATGTTTTTTCTTATTAAAATTTGTAATTAAAATTAATCAAAATAAATTATCTAAAGTAAGATATCATCCAATTTAAATTAGGAAGTAATCTTGGTTAAATCCTATCCTAACTAGGAATCTTCTAGAAATTATTCAGTATGCAATCCTATGCAAAATCCTATCCTAGCGGGAAATCTTATCTAATGCTTATCCTAATCTATCGTGCAATTTTTTTGATATTTTTCGAATAGGAATTAGTCAAACAGGATAAACACCCAATCGCATGAGATCAACATCAAATCAAATAAGATAATCATGAGGATTAAAAAATAAGCACAAAATCACCAAAGATATCCAATCAACTCAAATTTGGTAGCAAATAAAAATCGAACCTAATCTTAGGTCTTAAGATAAAGTTGTTGATTATGAAGTAATCCTAATTGAGGATATGCCTATCACTCAAAATATGCAACGTTAGATATCAACAAATTAGGTAATGCGATATTTTAATCAAATCAGATGATATTTTTACATAAATTTGAAGGAAAAATGCTTAGCTGACCGTCCTCCATCGAGTGATGGAGTGATGGTCAACTAACGACCACTCATTTTGTGATTCAACTAGTCTCATCTCACCCATTTTTTTTTTTAGGTTTTTCTTTTTCTTTTTATTACAAGCTTAAATTGAGAGATAAAATCTTAAGAGATTTGGATCAATAGGGTAAATTTTCTTTTCTACTAATTCATTATTCTTATTTTGTTATTTTGTTTTGTTTTACTTCATTCGCTTTATGCGTAATTGATATCATTGGTCTTAATTTTAAGTCATCGGAGAGTCATTCTAAATCAATTTGATTTTGGCGAAAGGATTGTGAAGCCAATAATGATTTTGTTATTAATTGCAAAGCCAACATTTCTAGTGTTTTTTCATTTTTTTAAATTTAACAAATCTATATAATGACATTAACAATTTCTTTCAATAAATGATAATATTTTTTACTCGGAATTATTTATATTTTAGTATCTAATTTATTTTTTTATCATATTCATGAAAATTGATTGTGTGGGGCCGTCTTAGGATTTTATCTCTCAATTTAAACTTGCAATAAAAAAAGAAAAAAAAAGAAAATTTGGGTGAGATGAAATCGATTAAAATACAAAATGAGCAGTCATTAATTAATCGTCACTCTTTCACTTGACGGTGGACGATTAGCTAAGCCAGACCTCAATTTGAAGATTTGACTTCCAAATTCGAATGGATGGATTGCGAGAGTCGCGGAGGCCGGCAGTGCAAGGACGGGGCGGTGATGCTGTCTGACGGTGGGGGTGCAAGGACAGCTATGTTAATGCTCGGTAGTGCAAGGACGGGGCTGACGTGTATGGACGACGACGGTGGGGGGCCGTAGAGACAGCGACATTGATGTTCGGCCTTGCCAAGACAATGCGCTGTAATGACTTAAGGTTTTTTCTAATTAAATTCTAATGGGCTGGATTAATCTTAAATTAGGCCAATTGGGCCCCCTCTCCCTTGTGAATTTCAGCCAAGATTATTGCATGGGTTGGCTGAATCTTAGCTCATTTGCCGGCTCAATTAATATCAAACTTTGATCCTTTAAGGGCCTATTTTAATTAAGCTTGAAAGGGCTAATCACAACTCTGTTAAAGCTCAATGTCCTCATTTTCCTTGTGATTTTCGGCCACTACCTCTCCTTGGGCTGCCGAATTCTGCTTCTTGACGGGTCTAATCCAGATAATTCAACTAAGCTCAGAACCTCAAATCTCTATAGGTCCAATTTAAATGCAATTTTATGAGCTTATCTATTGTCATGAAAAATGCCCCTAAAAAATATATTTGATATTTATTTTTGTTAGGGGTTGGGTTAGTCCATAATTCTTCTATATAAATTATTCTTAAATGATTAACCAAAATTTAGGTGTCAATATTATATACATACGGTCTTCCTTAAGCGAGAGAAGGACATTAGAAGTCTAAAAATTGTGCACGCATGCTCACTTTAGTACAAAATATATTTTTTTTTGGATCACTAGAGTGCCGTTTTTCAAAAAAGACGATCATTTAAGTACCATTTCTAATATGGGTTGCTGGAAATCCAATGTGGCCATAGTTTATTAATTTCTTAGTCCTACATGGCTTGCCGACATCAATTAGTACATAATACCTAAATGACGTCATCTAAAAATTGTAAATAGTGATTATTTAAGTGTCAAATTTTATTTAAAGTGATCATTTTAGTTCCGCCCATTATTAAAAAGAGACCACTTCAGTAGATTGAATTTTTTAAATAATATGCCAAGTCATGTAAATTTTTTAATTATAAATATCATGTATTATTTGTAGCTGGAATTTCTCGTCGTTGACACTTAAGTGATCTAACAAAAACTTTTGATATTAAAGTAAGTGTCGTACATAATTTTTGACACTTCTAATGTTCTTTTGCCTCCTTAAGTTGGCAGTAATGCAATATACTTTCTTGTCAGAAAAATATTAAGTTGTTTGGAAAATCTTATAGAAGATCAATTATGTTTATTTACTTACGCGAGCGTAGAAGGAAAAAGAGGTGTCCTAGAAGATCAAATTTAGTGAGAGATGGTCAAATTCACAGAGTTAGAGCAGTTCGCACAATAGTGAGGTTGAATTTTGAAAGAGCTACCATTATTTCCATGGTCGCATTCATGGGATAAACTTTTGTATAGTACACCTTGAATAACATGGTATACCAATTAGACCTCGAAATTAAATGAAAAAAAGTCTTTGGTGAAAATAAACGTTTGCCTTTTCTGTTCCCTATTCTACCTACCTGTCCATCATGCTAAATCAAGAAAGCAGCCTATAAATACCCATCAAGAAGGTTCCGGCACCCACAGAAAAGCCTCTGCCCTCTACTGTCATTCATCTACCTTTGTTCAGTCACCTAAATCAAGAAAGCAGCGGAAAAGAAATGTCTCTTCCGATTATGGCAATCTCATCTTCTTCTCCTTCTCGAGAAACAAGCCACGACCCTGAACGCCGATCAGCAAATTTTCATCCAAGCATATGGAGGGATTATTTTCTCAAATATGCTTCTGACTCCAACTCGATGGTAGCATTTGAGTTGTTCTTTTTCTTGGATTATATTCGGAAATTTTTTTCATCTTTATGTTTTCTAGAAGCTAAGGTCGTAGACAATGATAATCTTGAATGATTGGGCAACCATCCTACAGCATTTGAAAAAGAAAAGGAAAAGAAGTGCTAGTTGATTCGAAACTCCACGCATATGTTGATTCTTACATGATTCAAAATTTCTACGTGAACCTTTGGCATGCACATATGACTTAACAAATGTGGGAAGGATTTTTCCACTTAAAAAAAACTAGTCATGATGGAATGATTTTTGGGTAATTTCAGTTCACATTAAATATCGCAGTTAATTAGGTCATAGGCAACCTAATATATTTCTTGCATTCTTACAATTTATGTCGTCTAATTATTTTCAAACTTTCTTGTAGAGTTCTCCTACCAAATCAGATGACCGAATTGAGAAATTGAAAGGAGAAGTGAGGAAGATGTTAACAGATGCTATTGATAAACCTTCGCAAAAGTTGAACTTGATCGATCAAATCCAACGTGTAGGAATTGCCTACCATTTTGAAATTGAGATAAATCAGCAGCTTGAACAAATCCACGAAAGCTATTTTAATTTTCACAATGGCAACAAGGACAGCCACCTACACACAACCGCTCTTCTCTTTCGATTGTTGCGACAACAAGGTTACACAATTTCATGTGGTATGTAATGTTCTAATTCTCATTGATTGATCGGTTGGCCCAATTATGTCATAGACAATAATTTGATTGTCCATTTGATTGATTAGAGTGAACACATAATATCGCTAACATGTTTAGTTCACTATAGTTTTTATTCGTTTGTTAGTTTACTTTCTCTATATGCTTTTCATATCTTGAGTTCTTCACAAAAATTTCCTGCTTTGAAAGGTGAATAGTGCCTTCTTCTATTTCCTCGGTTTAATACGTCGTTTTTCCATCGATTCCAGTTGATCTATATGTTGAACATGAATTTTTCATAGTATCTCATGATAATATCTTTTCCCACGTTTCGTTTGACCATTCAGAAATTTTTAACAAGTTCAAGGAGAGCAATGGGAATTTCAGTGAATCACTCATCGCTGATGTGCAGGGACTACTAAGTCTTTTTGAAGCTTGCCATACAAGGTTTCATGGCGATGATGTTTTGAATGATGCACTTGCTTTTACTATGACTCACCTCAAGTTGATTGATGAAGGAAAAGCAAGCCCTAACCTCAAAAAACAAGTGAGTCATGCCCTAAACCAACCAATCCACAAGGGAATACCAAGGCTAGAGGCAAGGCATTACATTCCACTCTACCAAGAGGAGCCTTCACATAATGAAGTCTTGCTAGCCTTAGCTAAACTTGATTTCAACTTATTGCAAGAGCAACACCAGAAGGAACTTGGCAACCTTACAAGGTTAACTTCATGATAGCATGTTTGAAATAGCTAGATGTGCTAAGAACACCCAATCATCATAGATTGATTTGTGCAATTTCAAGTTATCCTGAACTGAAAATCATTTGTAAAATCTACAAGGAGTGTTATTATCTTTGGTTCATTGGTCTAAATACTTTCTATAATTCTCTCACTGTAGTGCATAGAAAGTATTTGCCTTAAATAGGATTTGTTGGTGAACCATAGGTGGTGGAAGAATTTAGATGTAGAAAGGAAGTTCCCATTTGCGAGAGATAGGCTGGTGGAGATGTATCTCTGGATGTCAATAATTTATTTTGAGTCGGACTATGAAGCCGCCAGGGAAATACTCACCAAAGTGGCCAGCATGGTTTCCATTATTGACGACATCTATGATGTCCATGGCAAGTTGGAAGAACTAGGACTCTTCACAGAAGCAATCGAAAGGTATAATTCACACTCAAATGCTTTTCTCAATTTACCAATTCTAAACTTGTTCAAATTTGATCAATTGTTTATTAGAGTCGAGTGTGATACTTTTTTGAACTTTGAACTCAGTTGGGACGTCAATGCCAAAGAAGGATTACCAGAGTACATGCAAGCGTGTTACAAGACAGTTCTTGATTTGTATGATGAAATTGGTTATGAGGTGACTAGAAAAGGACGGTCATACCGACTCTTCTATGCAAGAGAAGCAGTAAGCCATTTGAGGTTATATCAATCAATTGCAGTTTTTCCCCGTCCACTAGCAACAAAATATTTAAGTCCACCAAACACTTTAAAGCTTGAATATTGACGTAGCTTTATGTTTGAGGATGAATCTTCAGATGAAAAACCAAGTGAGAGCGTACTTCGCTGAAGCCAAATGGTTCCACCAAAACTACGTACCAACGATGGAGGAGTACATGCCCATTGCATTAGCAACCGCTGCTATTGAATTGCTATTGGTGACGTTGTTGCTGGGAATGGAAGATTTTGTAACAAAAGATGCTTTTGACTGGTTGTTATATGGCAACTCGAAGATGGTGAAGGCTGTGAAATTAGTCGGTCGACTAATGGATGACATCGCCGGACACAAGGTATAAGAAAGCTCTACTAGTGAACAACATTAACTTATCTAAATTTTGTCTAATAGATTTTATCAATAGGATTAAAAATAATAATTTTCGCAATAAATGTGTTTACAGTTTGAGCAAGAGAGAGGTCATGGGCCATCTTCAGTGGAGTGTTTCATGAAACAATACGAAGTTACGGAGGAAGAGGCTAAGGAGGAACTCCGTAAACAAGTGGCCGATGCATGGAAGGACATTAACGAAGGGTTGTGCCATCCAACCATTGTCCCCAGGCCACTTCTTGTGCGAATTCTCAATTTTGCACGAGCTATGCATGTGGTGTATAAAGATGAGATAGATATCTACACTCATGCTGGAACCAAGTTAAAGAGCACGTGACTTCTCTATACATCAATCCATTGCCAATGTGATGGTTTGGAAGAGCAAGTTTAATTACCAAGCCATCGTAGATTGCATTAGACAATTTTCAAATCTGCTCTGTGTGTAATTTTAATTTCTGTGTCAACCCCTAAATATTACTCTTCTCTAGCTTGAGCGCTCCTTTTTTTTGTGGATATCGAATGAAATAAAATAACGAGTCTGTAAAAATGTGATATTGGAATATACTAATGTTCTATACGATGAGTGGTTCAGTTTCTTGATAAATATCAAACATTTTTTCATATATGCTGATGACAGTCTTAGTATGGTGACCAGCACAGATTACAATATCTAACAGAAAGGTAGCCAAGTTTCATACATTCAGACAAATTACTTCATTTATTGGCCACATATACCTGATCTTGCGATTCTACAATCACGATACCCTTGCTATATAAACTTTAACCTACTTTGCATGGTCCTTATCGTATTATACTTATCCATATCATCTTCAATGTAACTAAACAAGCACGTCTTATTTCAAAAAGGTATATTCTCTATTATACCATATCTTTTACAAAAAGGTTAGTAATCTTTCCTTTTGTTCTACATGACGCAATCTATGCTCTACGCTTGGGCCTGGCCCTCTATGGACTCAAGCTCTAGCATAAGGGATCTAGGTGCCTGGGCCGAGGCTCCTAGTGCCAAGCCCGGGACCCTAGTGCTAATGGTAGGGGTGAGCATGGTCCGGGTTGGTCCGGGCCACCCCCTAACCCTAAGACCAACCCATACAGTGTCGGTCCTCAATTTTTAGGACCGAGGACCGACCCTATTAAGCTTGGGACCAAGGACCGGACCGACCTAATGGGTTCGGTTCGGTTCCAGGGTCAACCCGGGACCGATCGATAATTTTGTTCTATTTTTTATATTCTCTAAAAAAGCAAACCTACAAATTCAAATTACACATCCATCGACAATGCAGCATTGTGCAACTAAATTATAAATACCAATACAAATTTAGCAAATTTAATATGATACAATAATAGAAATTCCGTACCTGCTAATCGCTTATCGAGATATGGGATATGATGGAAAGTTCTTATAATCATCTATTTTTAATATTCATAACACCATATGCAAAAGCATTTTCCTGCATTCAATTATGTAGAGTCCACTCAACCAAAAAATGAACTTCACATCACTTGACTAGCAAATCACCGTAGCAACTACAATACTACTCTACTCTTCAAAAACTTCTACCATTTGACACAAATTGAATAGCAAAGTGCAGCTGAAATTCATTAATAAAATACAATTAAACCATAAAAAGTTCAAAATATTTAATATAAATCATGAATATATAACTTCACATTTTGTTAATTCACTTGAACTTCTAAACACCTGAAAACAAAACAAACGACACATAATTAATACTCAACAAAATTTTTAAATTAAAATTACTATTAGTGCTATTGATAGAACATTTCAATATAATATAATATAACAAACATTTTACTTAGGTTTGAATATATAAAAGAATTATAAATAATATAATATGATATAATATAATATACGAGAGTTGGTCCAGGGGTTGGACCGATCCAAAACTCTTAGGACCGAGGACCAACACAAGTGTTGGTCCTGAATTTCAGGACCAAGGACCGACCAGTCCCCTTGGGAACCGGACCGGGACCGCGGGTTGGGCCGGTCCGGGTTGGTCCGGGGAGTCGACCCTAGACCGCTTGCTCACCCCTAGCTAATGGCTAGATCCCCGAGCACAGGCTTAGGCCTATTGAAGCCGAGCCCAAGTTCATCGAGGCTGGCCGTGGACCCTGTGTTCGTGCACAAATCCCCAACACTCTGGCCCTAGTTCATTGAAGTCGGGCATGGGACTCCGGTACCCATGCCTAAATACCGGATGCTGTTTTCAAATTTTCCCATTTTAGATAATGTTAAGCCTATCTTCCAACAGAGCATTATGAGATACCCACCAAAACCAGAGAAACTATTAGAAAGCAATGTAGTACCGATTGCCCGATGCAATTTGTTTCCTATCATTTTTAGTGTAAGTTCAAAATAAAACCCATGAATTTGGTCGTTGTTCATATGCATCCCAATTCCCAAAACTTTAGCCTATCAAAATGATGTTTGTTCTCAAATAGATTCTAGCCTACATGAATCTGCCTCGCTTTTTCTGGGTAAAAGTGACTATATTATGCTGTCCATGCTTCTGACCGACTGAATGGCTACCGGATGTATGAGCTGGTCGTGTTGACATTGACTTTGATGCAGTTGAGCTGACAAAATCTATTAAAGTTCCAGTTTTAGCTGACTGAGATAATAAATTCGGTCAACTAGTAGGGATCAGATGTTCAAATTTGACCGTGTGAACCCGATCCGAGATTTATTAAAAGAAAGTCCATAAATAAACCGAAGCAGAATGTGTGAAAATCAACTTCCGCATTGATGTCGGCGAAGTTAATCAACAGGGAAACTAAAGGTTTCTTTATATTTTTTGGGTTGAAATTTCCATGTTGAAGTCCGACCGTGCCAAAAAATAAAGAAAAAAAAAACGAGAGAAAAAACCAAATAAAGGTATTTAAAAATAAAAAATCATTAAGATAATATTCACATTAGCGTCGACCATGGCTCAATATCCATGTCAGCGATTTCTTGCCTAAATTGGCTAAATAAACTCAACTAGCAAAATATGTAAAGATTCATGACTAAATTAACATAATTTAAAAGTTTAAAACTGAATTAACACAAGTACAAATTAAGTTGGTAACAAAAACCTACTTATACAAGAACCCAACATGAGCTTCGCCTTTGATTTTTATCATAAATTTCCCTGGAACTTGAGACTCCCGTTATTATTCCTCCAATTTGGAACGCTATGAAAGAGACTTCACCTCCAAAATATTAAGAATGAAAGAGGTAAAGTAACAACAATTATTGACCTAAAAAAAAAAGAGCCACAACAATTATTAGGTTGCAAGTAGAAAATCAGGCATGCTAGTTCGGAGAATTGTCTTTTCTATTGAGAAACGTTTTCATATGTGAAGAAATAAACTTAGTTGATGAGTAATGAATGTGTACTTACAATTGCAAGTATTGGTTAATGGTTAGCGGAGCAAGAAGAAGGTTCAAGTATTTGATCCAAATGGAAAATATACTCCGATCATGATCACGAATCAATGGCTTGAAAGGCTTGGAAGTTTAAGGTTCCTAAGGTTATGTAACGTCACCTTTGTTGATGGTTTCTCTTATTGTCTTTCAAAGATAAGATGGTTTTCTTGGATTCTCCTCTACAAATTTTTGGGGCGGTCAATATCCATTCAATGAGTGTAGCTTTTCTTGAACTTTCTTACAATCAATTTACAGATGATTCGGAGGTCTGCAGCTTAATCAAGGCATCTTACTATGTGTGTATCACTTTTACCCCAATTTCTCCTTGTCTTTGTGCCTGATAGTTTTCCATTTGAAATATGATTGACCATTTGTCGATGGCAGCCAAATTAAAGGTTCTAGCTCTCAGAAGGTGCATCGGCATTAGCTGGACTCTAGACTTCTCTAAGTGCTTGATATTAGAGAGGTTCACTCTTGAAAGGTGTGATAGTTTACTGAAAATTGACTGTTCAATTGAAAGACTGAATCGCCTAATTAACTTGAATGTAAACAACAACTTGCGTTTTGAAGAATTGCCTAAAGAAATGGGAGGGCTACTGAAACTTAACCGCCTCTCTTTGGAAATTGTCATCTTGATGAAGTTGGATCAATCAAACATGAGAATCATAAGCTTTCGACCCTCAACGTCTCAAGAATATCAATCAGCTAATTGCCTAACTCTATCGAACCGCTAGTGAAACTCGAGTCTCTCTCTAATTAGCACTAAGATCAGAGAGCTTCCTATCTCCATCAAAAAGCTTAAATCCCTGAGGGCATTGGATTTTTTGGGTAAGATGAATCCTAGATCAACTGAAAAAGGGTGGAAGTTACCTAGTGCTATTGGAACATTGGAGAATTTGAAGGGAAACATGCTGAGCTCTGTGAAGAGTAAGAAGGCAAAATTCCTAATTAAGTTGGACACTTGCTCTTGTTGAGAATCCTAACGAATAGACACCATGCCGAGCTCAGTCAGCATGCTTCCTCGCCTCCAAAAACTACACTTAAATAGATTTCCAGAGATTTAAGAGTTGCTGCAGCTTCCCACAAGCTTAATCGGTTTATGTATTTAGCTACCGTTATTCTATAATCTTTCGAACTTGAGTAATTTGGAAGAATTGCTCCTTTCTGATGGCTCTGCACACAGATGGATAAGATCTGATACAGACTTCTGACTTATTGTGAATTGGGAGGTTATCCAAATTGAACAAGCTAGAACTGTGCTGCTAGAACAACTCTGCATCGCCTTCATAGTTAAGCTCCCTCTCTCACGGAAGAACTTACTTTAGTCTGGACTTGCGACCTTATGCAGCTTCCGCCTTCCCTGTAGGAGTTGCAACTTGATAACTTCAACTCGACCAGATCACTATTGTCCAACTTGAGAAGTTTGTCTTTGCTAGCACTCTATGGCTCACAAGTGAAAGAAATACAGCTCCATTGGCTTCCACATTTCACAAACTTGACTGTGACATCGGTTAAGATTTTAGAGAGAATGTCCACCCTATCAACTTTAAAGAACGTGATTCAAGTTTGGGTGTGGAAATGCTCAAAGCTGGTCGACATTAAATTCCCTGGTGTGACAGAATCACAGCAGTACTTATGAATCAAAGATCGCCGGCATGCTGAAAAATTAGGTGCTAAAGTCACCAATAAATCAAAGTCTTCGAGTGAGTTGACCTTCTGTGGGAAGAGAGTGTTCATTCTATCAACCTTTCTAAAGAACCTAAGATTTGAACCCTCGAGTATTTTCACCACTTTCAATCTACTGTTATCATGCCATAAAGACTGAAAAAAAGAGAAAGAAATTTACATATTGCGCTTAATCACAATCTATTTTTGAAAGTCTAGATAAACTTGCTCCACCAAGAACATTTTCACATAGGTTCAAAGACTTGCTTAGTGAGCATATGCATCTGAAACGGCAAGCTTTTGTAGCATTTAAGCGGAAATTCTTTAAAGTTTGAAATAGAAAGAGCATGTAAAGGTTATTTCAGGATTCGTGGAGATGGAAGACCAGGTCAAATCCATCATTTTGGTTTATTGAAGAGCAGACTGATGGCTTCAAAAGATAACTTTCAGTCTCCTTTTGATCATACTCAAAAGGCAACTATAATTGAGGGACAAGTGTTCCAGAAACAAAAACTCATGTTTGCATATCAATGTCCTCTGCACTGGGGATGTATTATCTAATTTTTTGAGGTAATCTTTATCCTAGTGCAGTAGGAATTGATTTCCATATGGTTCAGCTAACAAAAATGATAAGTACATTAAAAGCTCCAAAAGTTATGTATGACGCTCACTTTAATATCAAAAGTTTTCACCAACTCACTTGTATATTGGCGTGGAGTTCTTTGAGTCATGCGTGGTGTGGGAAGGGTTGGAGTTAATTCTAGGGAGTTGTGACTTTCTAAATTTGTGACAAGATGCTAGGGTTTCTGGGAGGGGACTGTGCTCTGTTGGCACTAATGTTTGTATCCTTAATTTTTCGAGGCTTTAGTCTTCTTACTGTTTCCCACTGACGCTGCTTTAGGGTAAGCGTTTCCTTGAACATTTCGGTCCATGGTTTTGTCGAGACAGTTGGCTTTTGCATTGCGAAACAAAAATTTTGTACCTAATGATGTTCCTCTGTTTCTCCCTTTCCCTTCCCCCCTTCTTTGGTCTTCTAGTGGGGGATTCGACCTGTGTTGCCTTTTTGGGAACTAATGTTCTGTTTTAGTCTTGAACATCAGCTGTTTATTTTGTTAGTCTGATGCACATGGGAAGCTACCGTATATTCTTTCTTTGGTCATGGGAAAGCTATCGTGTTGGCAGAAAGTGGCAGTGGTGTCATTTTTGAATTAGTAATGCTGCAATATAAGCAAATTCCTAAAATTGATCCCCCAAACGCACATGCACATAAAGGATTTGTGTGTACATTTTTGCCATTGTTGAATACCCTAGGGTTTGCATTGAGATATAGTGTGGAGTCAAAGGTTCCTTAAATAACTACAGAAATATTCTAACCAATCATAAATTTTTTCCTTTGTGCCGTTACCTATGATTTGCATTAAGATCTGATGTCTGTTTATTTTATAAAAAAAAATGCTGTAAACTGAGTTGTCCATTGAAGCTTAATTGTGTAACGGTTATTTTCATGAAGTTCTACCATGTAATGGAATTTGAATTGTTGCTTTTTCATAATAAAAAGCCCAAAGGTGTATTGATTCGGAAGTTTTGGATGGAAGTGATTTGTGATTTTCTCATCATTTTCGCAAGGGTGTTACTTCTAATTATCTTCTATTACATCAAGTGGGATTATCATGCTGACTCTATTCTTATAAAATTCTCGAGCTAGATGAATTGGGTTGATGTCTCTTTCCTATCTTTTGATTTTTAGTTGGGGGAGAAGAGTGAAAGCGAAAGGGGAATTTTTGTTTTTTTTGTTTTTTTGTTTTTTGGGTGGTGTTGGGGGCGCGGGGAGGATTAATATTCTTGCGGTAATGTTGAGGATTTTGTATTTTCTTTCAATGACTACTTAGAAAGCATGTCTTCAACTCTTTTAGGTGCAAAACTAACTACAATATTGGTCCTTTCAATATAACCGTATAAGCATTCCCATCATGCGCAAAAACTACTTGGTTGATGTGAAATCATTTGGACTGACACATCTGGAGTCCACATGCGTGTGGCTTCGGTACTTCCCCTTGATGGAGATTTTGTCAGTTCTTTATGACATCTTTAGCTATTCCTTTCAATTACGTGGCCTATAGTACTAAGGAGAGGGGTTTTCTTGGTGCATTATTTGAAGAGCCATTGTCATTTTTGAATTTCAATGTTTGAAGTTGGAAAATGGAATTGGGGAAGAATTGATTTGTACCTACTAGTATGAGCTTTTCTTAGTTCATAGAAGTACTAAGGAAATGGATGGATTTTTGGATGTTACAAGGCCTTATTGGAAAACTCAGGGTCAATTTTTTTTTTTGATCAAAGAAGTCTTCATTTCATTTCAAATAGATAATATAGAGGAACAACCCAAATGGGTTTCGGAACAAAGAACATCCAAAAGAGATTGAGGGGGACTAGAGGCCCAATTATGGGATAGAAACTGTTGTAATCGAGCTTTAGCAACCCAATTTGTGGCTTTATTTAGTTCCCTCAGAACATGGGCCAAGTTTAAAAAAGGACTTGAAGCTAGAATGGCCCGGCCTTGTTGGACAACTTCGTTTACTTCCCACGAGGGTGAATCTAACCCTAAGAGGAACGATTCCGAGACGAGATGAATAGAAGAAGGAAGCATGCGGCTATAGCTTGCGTTGTCACGCCCCGAACCTCGAGCGCACGCACATCCCTCTGTGGTTGATAAAATTTTGTGACTTCCCAAGACGAGTCGTGGACCCTTTCATTTTAAGCACATGCGGAAGTGAAACAAAAACCCCTGAAAACAAACAGCATGTGATAGAAAAGTAAGGCAACATTTCACAAAAGCAGACTCTTATAAACAACGAGCTTTAGGTACAAAACGAGTTTGGTCAAAAGTCTACAAAAAATCGGTTCTTAAAAAGGAACTGTTCTATGACATACTAGTCGGACACATATGCTGATCCTTCAAACTCCACCTCTAAAGACTCTGGGGCTTCGGTCTTCCACAATCACCATCTAAGGACCTGAAAATGGTTATACAATAACCAGTGAGACAATGTCTCAGCAAGTCCACCCCCTAAATCCTTATTAGGAAGAAAATACATCCAAAAGGCTGTTTAAGCACACTCACGAGTCAGAGGGCTTATCTTCACCTTAGTTCCCTCCTACAAGTTAATTCAATAAAAAATCATTGAATCACATCATCACATCAATGAAGAATTCAAATCGAATCATCAATCAATCGATTCAGTCGGTTACACGTCAACGAGACCATTCCTTGGTCGTCTCAATTACTCAATCCCAATGCTGAATTATGGCTCAATGAGTACGGCTTACACAGTCATCTCAAATACTCGACTCCAACATTAAATTATGGCTCAACTAGCATGGCCTACTAAAAATTTGGCAATAACGCTAAATTACAGCTTAGTAGGCCTGGCTTACTAATTCTTTGACGGTTAATGCTAAATTATAGCTCAGCGGGCACAACCGATTCCAAATTTGGTGGTAATGCTGAATTACGGCTTAGCGTGCACAACCGATTCCAAGTTTAGTAGTAATGCTGAATTACGGCTCAGCGAGCACAACCTATATTAGGTGGTTTTCTTGACCTAACTCACAACAACATGCCCAACAACTCTCAATAATCAACTTATCGCGACTATGAATTCTTACACAATCAAATACCTACCTTAACAATTTTTGGGATAAAAACCCACCATCACCAATCACACTTAAATTGCACAGTCTAACAATCAATTGCATAAACTAATTGCATCATGACAATCAGCACGAAATTCCGATCATTGACTCATACCAGTCTAATTTATGGAAATATTAAATAATTAAATAAATTATAAAATAATTAAATAAATTGCAATTAAATAAAGAAATAAATTGTGATTAATTAAACTGAACTATTAAATTAACCTAACTATGTAGGCACCTGATCGATTAGGTCAACCTTAGCCTTCTTCAAATAGCCAAAACACAAAAACTCCCTTTTAAAACTAAACTTTGTACTTTTTTTTTTTAAAACTCTTCGAAATAAATTTGTACAGGGTCCCGTATTTGAAATTAACCCGCCAAAATTTGCACGCACCTCATATAAAATTTCATCATTTTATTGAGCACATAAAACTTGGCGTCCAAATCTGACACATCATTTATTTTCTATTTAATAGTCTAAGATATCACCTTTTGCAATAATACTAAACAACCAATATAGAGCAATCTTTCTCATGACCTCACACATAAGTTCTCAGCATGCCACAAGTCCACTACATCACTAAATACACCTTATTTAGTAAGCATAGCATCAAGAACAACCACAAAACCATAATCGGTCATAATTGGCAGAAACAGAGCCACTCGTGCATCTCCAAGTTTAAATCTAGAAACTTAATCAAACGACTTTGGAAAATTCCCAAATTTTAATATGTTGTAAGAGACATAAAAAAACATTTTTCATGAAGACAAAAACTAGGTTCGTTTCCAAAAAGTCTATCTTCTGAAATCAGTTTGGTTCGAGATCCAAAATATGTTTGTTTGATCTAAAATTTGAGTATGTTAAATTAGAAGATGTGACAAACAACTTTTGTTAATGAATTATTTTGAAATTCAAACCCTAAGAGTTGATAAAGCCCTTAGAATCCTCAAATGTTACAAATTCTAACACAGTCTGAGACTCTATTTACAAATGATGGAACTGATATCTCATTCTTTTAAATCTATAAAAATATTGAAAAAAATATATGTTGTAGCTGAGGATGTCTAAAACATTTCTCAAGAAGACATCAACCTCAAATTCACAACACATTTTAGTCCAAAAATGGCAAATGGCAAGGGTCCAAGAATCAATTTTGAAGAATAGCCATTGATTTTGACTAAACCATCCTCAATGATGCTAATTTCACTAATTAGATTAACACTAATCAATTCTAAGACTAATCTAACAATTCTAGATTATCACTAATCCATACCTAAGTTAATTTAAACAACCCTTAAGTATAATTAACATTATAAGCAAGGTTTAGTGAGCAAACTCACCGGTTTAGTGGTCCGGTGAGTCCACGGTGACGACGATGTTATGGTGAGCAGAAGACAAGCCCACGGTGACACCTAACGAGGTTCGAAAGGGTCTTAAAAAGGTCTTTGAAGACTCCAAAACCTTGTTGTCTTCAGCTTCTGTTCTTGGATTGAACTAACTGGAACCGACGGTGGAAAGGGTTGAAAAAGGCCAAGTGAGTGAGAAGAGGCGACGGCGGGGCTCCAGTGGAGGTCTAGCGGAGTACGGTGATGGTGGCGCTGCTGGATGGCAACCAAAGCTTGCTGGAATGGCGGTGCACAAGCGTTGGACGAGTGAACTAGCGCATGAGGGCGAGTGGACCAGTGGCTAGCTTCGGCTGGCTTGCAATAGCATTCCGATGGGTGTGCAAGCAAGGGGGAGCTTTGGCTGGCTTGCTAGTTGACTCCTCTAATTTTCCAAGCTTTCTCTAAGCCTCAACAATGGAGAAAGCTGCTGGTTGAAGGAGAAAGAGGGAGAGATAAGGGGACAAGGGGGCCACCAAGCTTCTATCCTCATCTATTGGTTCCCTTGACCATTCTCTACCATCAGTTGCCTTCTATGGACCAAATTCAACCACCAAGGCTCCTCTTTGCACTCTTGAAATGGTCCAAAAGCCATAGGTGGTGGGAGGCTACGAATTTTACAAGATTTCCTTTAAAATTGGACACGAATTGGTTCTCAATTCAATTCAATTCGGCTTCCATAAATCCGGTCGTCGAGTTCTCGATCAAATTGGTATTTTTCCTTACTAATTGATCCCACTTGCATCCCAATTACGTGATCAAAAATGGTCCCCGAAAATTTCTAAACAAAAACGACTTTACCTCAACTTTTTCCCAAGAAATCTCGGTTTGCAGAAAAATCTTCGGAAGGCGAGTCGACATTCCTAAAATGATTTGTGACATGATGGAACTTTAAATCAAATTCAAATTCACGGTTTATTTCCATTAAACGCGATTTTAGCGTGACTTAGGCTAACGGATAGCTTTCAGAAATTTTTAATACAATAGACCCGTGGTTGATTTTCTTCGAGTCACACTGTACCACTCCAACACATCTGTAACTCTCGGTGGTCGTGAAAATCTTAAGGTTTCAATTGCAGGTACGGGGTACCAAAAACGATAGAAAATCGGTCTAGTGTTGATCGACGAGAATATTGCAATTAGATTGAATTACCTACACTTTGATCACACGTCTCAGTCGAATCGACCTATTCCCGATCTTTGATCGATTTTGACAATGCCGTAATGATCATTACAGACTTGCACGGTCGAGTAGTCGATTTCTGATCGAATTTTTAAGTCTATTACATTAAAATCTCTTAATGACTTCCCCAGATAGTCTTGTTATTTCATGGGTGATCAGTTCTGAGAATAGCACTATAAGCATATCAATGAAAGACCCGATTTATTCAATTGAAAACATGATTGAAAATTCATAATGTCACATGCATTGTTTGAGATGCGTCCGGGAGGATGATCGATGGGTTCTCTAAAAAAATTACAGCAACCTCACCTCAACAAGCAGAAGCTTTGGTGTTGGTTGAAACCCTAATGTTTCTTCTCCCCATATCGATAGAGGCTTTGTAACTTGAATCTGATTGTAGTGTACTTGTGCACAATGCAAACTCTTCTGTTTAGCCAAATTGGGAAGTAAAATCCTTGGTGGACTGGGCCAAGGAGTTGAAGACTAAATTTTCGAGCCTCTCCATAGCCCATTGTAGCAAGGACTTGAACAAGATTGCGGATTGGTTAGCAAAATCACAAAGGTTAAATGTTTTATCGAAGAATTGGGTCACCCGCCCTCCCTCTACTCTCTTAAATCTGTTATCTTTTGATGCTTTTGATGTATTTTCACCGTACTTTGCTAAGTAATGAATATCACGCGCAATTTCGTCAAAAAAAAGAAAAAATCTAACCCCAAGATTATCTGAACCACCAAGTAGTAGTCAAATTCAATAGAGACCACAGGCGGTCCTTGCTTCCTTCCCCACTTCGCAGCCATTTCCATACCCACACATATGGCTAGGGTTTTCGTGTGCAAAGGGTTTAAACTTTCACAGCACGAGCAAATCCATCAAGTAGCACTCCATTCGCGTCCCTACACACCCTAGCTATGGATCCTTCGATTTTCCCTGGTGCGAAGGCCCCATCGACATTGATTTTCATCGAACCCAAGTTCGAGGGTCTCCATTTTTTAGGTATTTCGCTATCTCTATTGGTGTTTTGTTGTTGGGATGAAGCTCGCATTTTTAATTTTTCCTTTGATGCAAGTAGATTGGCCACCACCCCCCGCAGATCTAGCATTCGACCTCGAACAACTGCTGCATTCCTTGGTTTCCAGATGAGCTAGAGAGCTTCGGCTACTATTTCAGGTTCGGGGGCTCGAGGAAGTTGTCATTTATACTCTAAAAATCAGCAATCTATACTTGTTGGTCTCATGCTTTGTATTTGAATATGGAGATGACTATCTGACCATATTGCATCCGTCCAAGGACATAATAAGAACATATGTTCTGCTGTTTCTAGAGTCGTTTTGTAGAGGGGACATAACGGCTCAAGTAAGATTTTTCTTTTGGTAAGATTCTCCTCAGTAGGAAGGGCATTTTGATATAAATTCCACATAAACACCTTGATTTTTGGGAGGGTGCGTAGATTCCGATAGTGCTCCATAGTGCTTTGGGTTTATGGTAAGATGATGAGGCTGATGAAGGGGCTGAGTTGTCATCCAGGCTTATGAGTTGGTTATAGCCACTTTTAACTGAATAATTGCCTGATTTAGTTGCCATCCATATGCACTTGTCTTTCTTTTTGTCGGATGGTAGGGGGATTGCCAAGATTTCACTTATGATTTCGTCTTCAAACAAGTTTTTGAGACTTTCCCCCTTTCATGTTGCATTGTTTCTATCTATGAGCTTAGCTACCATCAAAGGGTCGACTCGGTTGGTTGTGCCTATAATCGTGCCTCACTTTAACCACCTATCTTTGCGTATTTTAATTGATTCTCCGTTGCCTACCAACCATGATGCTAAATCTGAAATAACATCTTTGCCACTTAGTAAGCTTTTCCATCCCCCTGATGGTCGATGGCCTGTCTTAGCATGAGAAAAGTTGTAAAGGGGAAGTAAAGGCCCTTGAATAGTTTACTCCATAAAGACGAAGGATTTTCTATCATTTGCCAAACTTGTTTGCTTAGCATAGCTTTATTAAATGTAATTGGATCTTTGAAGCCCATTCCTCCATTGTCCTTTCTCATCTTTAGCACATACTAGCTTTTCCAGTGAATTCCAGCCTTGGAATTAGAGTTCTTCCCCCAAAAGGAGGCATTTTTTTTTTTCTCTACGCCTTTAAAAATAGAGACTAGAATTTTAAAGATGAACATTGCATATTGACGTAATGCTTGAAATACTGCTTTCAAAAGAATTTCTTTCCTAGCTTTGGATATCAACCTTTCCTTCCATCCTTCAAGCTTCATATTCACCCTAGCCAAAATCCAAGCGAACATTTGTTTTTTAGATATTCCCTAATCCAATGGAATGCCTAGGTATTTCCTTGTTTTGTCAATTTCTAAGACTCTCAATTCCCATTGCCATATTTCTTCTCAAATTTTGGGGACCCCTCGAGCTGAAGAAAATCCCCGATTTGTTCAAATTGACTGCTTGACTAGTAGCCATGCAATATTGATTGAGAACATTAGCCAATTGCTGGCATTCCCTTGTCTTTCCATCCAAAAATAAGATTGAATCATCTGCGAATAACAAATGAGTTAGAATTAGGCAATTTCTATTCAGTTTTATGCCTTTAAATCTCCCTTCCTGAACTGTTTTCTTCATAAGAAGGGATAAAACATTTGCTACTAATATGAAGAGATAAGAGGAAAGGGGATCACCTTGATGAACTCCCTTTGAGGGCTGAAAATAAGGCAACGATTCTCCATTAAACTTGAGGCTAAATGAGACAAACGTCACACAATGCATAATCCAAGAGACCCACTTTATGCAAAACCCCATCTTCAACAAACAAGCCTCAAGAAAGTCCCATTCAATTCTGTCATATGCCTTCTTCATGTCAAGTTTTAGCATAGCCTAAAATTTCTTCTTCCTTTTCCTAACTTTTAGCTGGTGGAGCACCTCCTGCACAATTAGAATGTTGTTATGTATTTGTCCCCCTTTTACAAAAGCAATTTGCTCCATTTCTATCAACTCCGGAAGTAAAAGCTTTAATCGATTTGCCAATAGCTTAGAGATGATTTTATAAGTAAAGTTACACAGGCTAATGGGCCTATACTGATCAAGTGTTTCCGGATTTGGGACTTTGGGAATAAGGACAATTTGGGTTCTGTTAAGGATTGGATTAAATGATTTGTCTCCATAAATTCCCCTACCAACCTCAATAAATCCTCCTCAATGTCCATCTAATGATTAGGGAAGAATTGACCATTTAAACCATTAGGCCTAGGAGCCTTGATTGCTCCTAATTGAAAAATAGTGGCCTTCACCTCTTGTAATGTAACTTTTGCTATTAGTGCTGCATTCTCTCCTCTTGGACAAGTGTAGGAAGTTGTTTTTATCACTGGGTGGGTGTTGTGGGGGCCAACCAAGCTATACAAGTCAGAAAAGAATTGAATTGTCGCTTCTTTTAATTTTTTGGTGTCTCTACACCACTCACCATTAGGCAATTGAAGCATAGAGATTTTGTTTCTTATTCGACGTTGAATTGTTGTGGTATGAAAATATTTAGTATTCCTATCGCCCCATTTCAGTCACATGATCCTCAAATGCATTTCAATGTTTTCAGAATTCGTTTTCTCATAAAATGGACTGAAAAATGAAAAATCTTTTCACTTCGATTTTCTTGACTGCATGTTTTAGTTTGTAAAAAAGAAAATTTGCAACATGGATGAAAATTTTTAATACATTTTTGTTTTCTGCTCTTCTCAAATCAAGGGATTTATGAAAAGACAAAAACATGTCCGGGATATTTTTTTCTTTTCCTTTCTGACTTGGTCGAGACAATTTGCACAATATATAAAAATAGATGCACTTATATCTTGACATCTATTTGGAAGTATATTAATGCAAAGTTCAGCAAAAAGGAAAAATTACCCCTATGGGTGTATCTTTACATACATACAACCTTGAAGATGCGTATACATAGCTTGCCAATGGTCCGCTTGCATGATCAGAATTAAGAAATAGGGTTGATATTACAAAAAACCCTAAATTGATACATTTGAGATAAATTTACTTCAAATTAAAATTTTGACCACAAAAAATTACAAACTAATATATTCTTGACAAATTTTCCATCCGTTAGTTTTGTTAAATTTTACTGGTGAAATACTTAGTTGAATGACACATGACAGTTAACAAATGTAGTAATGTGAGTTTTATCTTTTGTTTGTCATAGGTATAACAGTTTGTGATTTTTCGTAATATTAATCCAATTTAATTGAAACTAATGAAGGATAAATTTATCACAAATGCACCAATATATAAATTTGGTGGCCAAAAAATTAATTTGAGATAAAATTTTCATAGGTATATATAAGTTTAGGATTTTTTGCTATAAAAAAATTAGTCTAGGATAAATTTATTGCAATTATATTAATTTGAGGTTTTTTGTGGTATTAACCCCAAGATATATTATGTTCATCTTCCAACTAGCAATCGCCTTGATGCATTTGACCCTTGAAGAATACAAGCTGGATATTGCTACTCTTAATAGTACATTAAGTATGTGACAATGCTGATGCATACTGAGACAATGAAAAATTGAACTCCCAACATGTTCACAAGAAACTTTCCAGCCATTTGTAACCTACTTTCGGTTTAATTCAAGAAGAGGGGACAGGCGAAAGATAACTGAATATCACTTGAATCTGTTTGAAACATCAAGTCAAGCATAATCAGGTATCGCATTTCTAAGGAAAACGGTAGGCTTCGATTCTTCAAGCGCAAGTTGATTCCAACCCGACACAGTTTTGTTCTTCACTGTGCACATTGCACATTGTCATGATCGATCGTCTTCATGAGTCGAATCCCCTAAAGCTTCATTTAAGCACCGTGGAGGGCCCATAAATTACAATTTGCAAAACAGCAAATACCCAAGAAACGAAACTCTTAGTTTGTTGATATATGTGGACAATGATATCATGGCATAGATATTTCAATCCTGCACAAGAAAAGTAACTCTCAGTTTGGTTTTTGACCATTCTATTCATCGGTTGCACCCGAGGTCATCAGATAGATTTTTCAGACGAAGCTTGTGGCCAAACCTTCTTCTGAGCTTGAGGCATGCAGTCAGCTAAGATAGCTAGTTCAACTATAAGAACACCCTCTATGAAAAAATCATGATTATCGAGAACAAGTTGATAGCAAAAGTAACTAATCTCTACAAAGAACAATTTGCATTTATCAAGAATGACTAGGATTTCCTGAGAACAAAGTTATATTTAACCAATCATGACCTCATTTCTCCAAAAGTAACATTATTTTTAGTCATAGTAAAGCTCAATAACTCGTGGCAAATTTTATTTGTTTTTTGTAAACTTTCCCATTTCCGGTAGAACTTCAAATGAACCTTTCATTCGATAAGGTGGAGCTATAATTAGTAATCTACATTGTTATTAGAACAAATGAGAAAAATGAAAACTTATAATTAGTAAGAACAACTTTATATATAAAAAAACAACCTGTGGTGAGTAAGAACGGGAAAAGTGCCAAAAAAGTCCTAAACCTTTTGCCTTTGTGCCGATTTAGTCCTAAACATTTTTTTGGTGCCGATTCAGTCCTAAACATTTTTAAGTTGTGCCAATTCAGTCTTTTCCGGCCAATTTTGGCCGGATATTGCTGACTGAACTCTGGCCGGCTGACGTGGCCTGATCGGCGCGACGTGGACAACTTTTAATAATATTTTAATATTTTTTATTTTTTAAAAAATAATTTAAATAAATTATTTTTATTTTTTTAAAAAATATTTTAAATATTTTAAATATTTTTTTTTTTGTTTTTGTCTTTTTCCTCCAGCCGGTCGCCGAGGTCCGGCGATCGGCCGGAGGCGAGCCTCGCCCATGGCCTGATCTGGCGAGGTCGGGCGAGGCTCGCCCTCGCCGGATCTGGCAAGGGTCGGCGAGGCTCGACCTCGCTAGATCCGGTGAGGGCGAGCCTCGCCCATGGCCGCCTCGCCGATCGAGGCCATGGGCGAGGTTCGCCCTCGCTTGATCTGGCGAGGTCGAGTCTCGCCGGCCCTCGCCGGCCATGGGCGATGCTCGCCCTCACCGGATCGGGCGAGGCTCGCCCGCGGCGGATCTGGCGAGGCCGGCGAGGCTCGACCTCGCCCGGATCCGGCGAGGGCGAACCTCGCCCATGGCCGCAAGCCTCGCCGGCCCTCGCCGGCCATGGGCGAGGCTCGCCTCGCCGATCCGGCGAGGTCGGCCTCGCCCTCGGCTGGAGAGGTCGCCTCCCGGCCGGAGGAAAAGACAAAAAAAAAAAATATAAAATATAAAAAATATATATTTTTAAAAAATAAAAATAAAAATATTTTAAATATTTTTTAAAAAATAAAAAAAAGTATTAAAATATTATCAAATGTTGTCCATGTTAGCATCGATCATGCCACGTCAGTGGCCGGCGTCAGTCGGCAATCCAAGAAGATCCAGCCAAAATTGGCCGGAAAGAACTGAATTGGCACAACTTAAAAAGGTTTAGGACTGAATCGCAAAAAAAAGATTTAGACTAAATCGGGTCTGTGGCAAAATGTTTAGGACTTTTTGGCACTTTTCCTGAGTAAGAACAACTTGTATATGCTAAAAAAGACTAGTATTTACCAGGAACAACTTGTATTTATTATGAACTCCAGCATTTGATAAGAACAACTAGGGTTTAAAGAGCACAAGTTATTTTTACCACAATAGCTAGTATATTTGTGATAAAGCTCATGAACTCGTTGTAAACCATACATATTGATAGGATTTTTCCCATTTAAAGTAAAATTAATTTTAAAATAATAATTTTAATCAATAAATCGTAATTATAGGTAGTTAACTTAATAGTGGGCCTAGCTGCACGTGGGCCTAGGCAAGGGCCTGTATTAATTAGGTCCTACCCAGCCCGCAAACTACTATGAAATATTTTGTTAATGAGGGGGCTCGGGCCAGGCCCGGCTTGACCCAGGCTCTGCCCATTGATAACCTTTTATCAGTAATGATGCTAAATTACTTTTCGGTGGTAAATGAAAAAAAGCGAACTTTTGTGTTTGCAAAGATAAGTTACTTTCGCTAATAAAACCAACTTATATATACGAAGCAACTTTCATTTCCCAAGGACGATTAGCATTTAGCACGCATCAATTCCTTTACCCCCATCATGACTTCTTTGACCGTAAATTAGATCTTCAACCACAAAATCAGTAACATTTACCGTGTAATGAATATTTTTTTACCAGACAAGAGACTCTTTTACTATGAGAAGGGAAACTTTTATAACAGGTAAAAGAATAGACGAAGGAGATTTTAGTCATTTTATTTTATTCAATGGCGCCTCACCGTAGAGACTCTTTTTCTGCTCAAAATCATCAACATCAAAACCTTGTGATGTCCACCAAGACTTTAAAAAAAAAAAAAAAAGCTTACACGTACAAAATCAAATAACAAATTTTATCCCTAATATATACATATTTTTCTACCAAATTATTGAAAGTTTAATTTATTCTAATTAATTCTTGAAACTTGTCTAAATTTTCTGGTTAGGTCCATCTCCCATCAATCTTTGACTGAGCGGATGTGGCGATCGGAAGAAGTCGGAGGATGATATGGAAAAAGAAATTCATGTTGGACGGCCCTTAGAGGCACATTTTCTTTATATAATGGTTTTTCTTTTTCTTTTTGTGGAAGAAGAGTATCATTCACTTATAAAAGTTTTAGTGAATACAAGTCCCTTGCATTACAAAGTAAATAAAAAAGAGCAGAAGGGGGATACAAGACCCAGTTGCCAGATAACCTTCAAGAGTGTTAGACCTTAGCAACCCAACCGACAATTAAATTCATTTCCTTATTACAATGGGCCAAGGAAAGGCTAGCAAAACCTCTCAATAAGTCACAGGCTCGGGTGATATAAGAGCACCCACTTCCCAACCTAGTTGATATGCATTTAGATTGCGCTTAACGGTCATGGTAAAATTTAAGATGGGATAAAATTTATTCTATTTTGCGTTTGATACTCGCTCAAGACAAGATAGAATTAGATATAAATGGGATATAGGCTGAATAAAATTATCCCATAGGAAAATGTGATAATAATGAATATGATTTCTAATATTCATAATAGGAAAGTTTTTTCTCAAATAAAAACTTCTTTAATTAACAAATATAAAATTATATTTCACTATAAATAATATTTGAATTCTAATATAAGAAATTCAAAATAAAAAAATAAAAAATATTTTTAATTTAATCTTATTTTTATTTATATATTCGAATTTAATTCTATCTCATAATATAAAATTCAATATATTAATATATATATTTATTACGATATTAGGTATTTTAATATGTCGATATTAAAAGTTTTCTATTAATAAAATTTTATTAGAGAATGATGGAAATGGAAGAAAGAAATAAAAATCAATTAAAATAGGAGAGGAAAAAAATTGGTTATGAGAGATTTTTACCATCTTCGTTTGCAAAATTTGTGGTTAATTTATATTGATAAGACATTTTAACCAAATAATATATATGATATAATATGAATATATCCAACTTTATTACCGTAATTAAAATAATGGATAAGATATAGTAAAATTCTATGAATTTTATATTCTATCTTACCCTACTTAGAAATTTAGATGATCAAACGTAACCTTAGAGTCAGTTGCACAATCTCAACATAGTTGAATTCTATGCTCAAAGCCTGGTTAGAACGAAGAGAGAGAAAGATGCGGGCTTTGTCTAATGCTATAGCTTCCACTTGCTTGACTGAGAATGCCTTCACCGATTTAGCGAATCCGTCTACCAGTCGTTCGTCGGAGTCGTGGCAGACGCAACAAAAAGATCCATCACTATTCACTTTCACGGTTCCCAGACGTGGAGGGTTCCACTTCCCTGGTAATCGTTCTCTTTCAACTGTTGTTTCCCTATCTTTGTCCATCTTGTCGCATGGGTCGCTTTCCACAATGACTTTTTCGCGGTGGCAACATATTTTCCAAGCTATACTTTGTCCTTCTTCGTGGAGGCAAAATGTTTTTCCACACAATACTTTGTCACGGTCCGACATGTCAACTTGAATTGACTAGATTGGGCGCTAGAGGGACTTGGCTAAAAAAATTATTCAATTAAAAAAACTCGACCAACATATTAAAAGAGAAAGGGTTTTAATTGGAAAACTACACAAATCCGGTAATGAGAAAAAAGGATTTTTCATATAAAGAGAAGAATAAATAAGAATTGCAGTTATGAGAAAGAAGTCTAGGTGGCTTGGGTCTCACAACATTGAAACTACAAATTTATAAGGAAACTGATGTCACAAATGCCATAACTCATATAACTCTCACTTTGTTGCCATAACTTTGAGAAAAATTCACTTGAATTTCACATGAAATTTATTCCAAACACAAGTAAAGTAGGATCGCTCTTAGGTTCTAAAAAGTACTTTGTCTATTAAGGCTACATTTGATTTGTGAAAAATTAATGATTTGAAAATTATTTGTCAAAAAACAATTGCTTGTGTTGCTTACAAAGATGAATAAATAAAAAATACTTTCATTGTCCACAAAAATATTTACACATAAGTTGTTGTCAATAATAGAAATTTTTTTATTGGCTAATTATTTCAAGTGATATAAACAATTATTTAAGGAAAATGTTTTTGCTATTGTCAACAATTTATGTTTGAACTTATTCATGGATAATGAACATATTTTTTGTTCATTTATTTTTGTAAGCAATACAAACGATTATTTTAAGAAAATATTTTCAAATGATTTATTTTTCGCAAACGGATCCTAAGTGTCTAGTCCATCAAAATTTGACATTGCTTGATTCTTCGCTGGCAACTCTTATAAAACGTGCTCTTGGGCCATTTCGTTCAATCAAGACCATAGATTCCAATCCCTACATGTTTCCTGTTCGAAAGAAATCAAGATGATGATTTGAAATTCATATGAAATAGAGTTTCTTAATAATTGTGAAATTAGATTACCTAGCTATAGTTGGTATTGAAATTTCACTTCCATATTTCTGTAATATCAAAATATAAAAAAACCAACTCCTTTGCCACCTGCTGTTGGTCGCCACTAATGCCGCTAACGATCACTATTGGTGGTCATTGCCACCGGTCCCTGATGGCCACTGCTGGTCTCTACCTAGTCACGGCATTAGTGCTAGTGCTTCACTCACTCATTGGCATGCTCGTCTCGATCATCCTAATAAACAAGTTTTGAGTCATGTTTGCAATTCTAGTTTAAGTCGATATCTTGTGGCCAAATCTGATCAATTATTCTTTGAGTCCATTAGTTATCATGCATATTTTCCTTTAGTTGTAAATTATTATGATGTATGGATAAGTCTAATTTTGTCTAATTCTAATTTCAAATATTGTGTTTTTCATTAATGACTACTCTCTGTTCACTTGGGTTTTTCCCATGAAAATTAAATCTGAATTACCTACAACTTTCATTGCTTTCATTGTTTTAATTCCGCATTGCCAAAATTTAGTTTTTACAAACTAGTGGGGGAGATGGATATACTAATAGTTAATTCCAAACATATTTACACGAAAATAGTATTATTTAATGATTTTCTTGTCTAGACACCCCAACTCAAAATGGTATGTTAGAACGCAAAATCGGACACTCAATTGAAATGTCTTGAAACCTTATTAATACATGCTCCTATGCCTCTTTCATATTGGGTTGATGCTCTTTTCGCTACTATTTACATTATTAATTGGCTTTCCACTCTTGTCCTATCATGATATTTCTCCTTTCCACTTCTTATTGGGGTTCCAATTTGATTACTCATTCTTTTGGGCTTTTGGATGTGCTTGTTATCCTTTTCTTCCATCTCGTCTCCCATAAGCTGGCACCTCATTTGTGCCATGTGTATGTTCTAGTTATGCGTCGAATCACAAAGGCTATCATTGCCTTGATCAGTCAAGTGGTTGTGTTTTTATTAGTCATCATCTTCCCTTTTCTCTTCCAAGTTTAATAAGGGGAATCTTCCCTTCGTTCAAGGCAATGATAGCCTTTATGATTCGACACATAACCCACCATTCAACTCTAAGTCCCATAACCCACTATTCTAGTTCAACCCCTTTGCCTTTTGTTTTCTTTAATTAATCTATTCTTCTTACCTCCTTTGGCCCTTAAGCTCTTCATTTGCCTCTCTCTATTTCTCTAGCCCAACCTTCTATCCCATCTCTCTTCTCCTCTTGGCCTACTAAACCTACTTTCAATTCTTTTTGCCTTCATTGCCCCTCTTTTCCAAACCCATCCACATTATCCCAAACTGACTCCTTTCCCAACCAAATTCTTCCCACACCAGGCCTGAAAATCATCTCTATCTAGCTTCTCCACTTTCATTTGTTCTCTTCCCCTCATCCTATGCAAACTTGTGCCTTATCAAGAATTTCTAAATTCAGAAAATGTCTAACCTTTCTCACTCTTTTCATGAAGAGACATTGACTTGGTACTTGAGACCATTCTTGACCCATATTGGAAAGTGGCCTTGGTAGATGAATTTAATGCCTTGGTCATTCACATATGGGATCTTATACTACTTGATCTTGTTACTAATCACTCGGTTGTAAATGAATTTTTAAGGTTAAAGAAAAATTTGATGGAACTATTGGACATTTTAAAGTTTGCATCATGGCATGAGGATTCAAACAACATGTTGAATTGGACATTGATTAGACTTTTAGCCCGGTTGTTAAATCCACTACAATTCGAGTTGTTCTCTCCATTGCGATTTCCCTGGGATGAATCATATGTCAATTTGATGTTATGAATGCCTTTTTGCACAACATCCTTTATGTGGAAGTTTATAGGTGCCAACCTTCCAGTTTCTCTCATATTAAGTTCTTGCATCAAAAGTCTTGTCTCCGAAAAGCCATTTATAGCTTAAAGCAAGCGCAACGGGCATGATTCTTTCACTTCAGTAGTTTTTTTTATTTATTTATTATCTTTAGGTTTCATGGCGAGTAAGATTTGTTGAAGAAAACATCTTCAAGTGATTTTGATGGTATCCAAACTATTCTTAGTATATTAATTACTATGTTATTTGCAAATGTTTGGATTAAAGGACTACGCAACATCCATGGTGTGATCCATTGGGAAGAAGTTTGCAGATATCTTGTTATAACAAACAACACCAATCAACCTAAAGGATCGGTACTTATGATGTTTATGTTGAGGTAGTAAAGATCAGATTGATGGTGATGTAACAACAAAGTATATCAAATGATGTTCATTGGCTTAGCTAAAGAGCCATTGAAAGATCTAAATTCGCATGTAGTAGATTAGTTAGAGTGTTTGATAGGTTAGTCAAAGACTGTAGTGAGAACACAACAATAGTTGTTATTTTTGGTTAGTCTGTAGAAGTTCTAGGAAAGAAGCTGTATGGGCAGTACCGTCTTGGATAGTAGCTCAACGGTCACCTATTTCTCTAAACCAAGCTCAATAGATAGATTGTGGAAGAGAATAAAAAAAAAAAAAAAGCTTTGAGAAACCAAATGAGAGTGCACTATATAAAAGATCAAGTAGCTTTTATACTGTTATTCTCAGCTGAAAGCTTTTTGTCTTATTGTTTTGATTGTCATGCTATTTAACAATTGTGCTACAAATTAAGTGTATAAGTATAAGAGCACCAACTAAGTCCAAATAGTGTGATCTATCATGTGAAGAATTAGTGCTAGCCGGTTGTAACTTTCAAAACAAATTGTTAATAGAATCCAACCCATTTTGAGGCTGTTATTATGAAGAGTGGACGTATTTCATATTCTTATATATCTCACTATGTCCCATTGTATTTCATCTTCTTATATATATTGGCATACAGTTAGTGAGTGTTTGCTTAAACATCAAGCCGAGGTAATTTTATTTGGTAATTAGCTAATTTCCGAGAAAGATCATTAAAGTTTGAAAACAACCTATTTACCCCCTTCTAGGTTGTATTGTTGACCTCAACAAGGTTGATCCGTTGTCATTCATCTATGCTTCTTCTCGAGGTTGTTTGTATCTTTTGTTGTCTGTTGATGATATCCTTGTTAATGGTGATAATCCTCATTTATTATGGTCTTTGATTACTTGACTCTCACAGGAATTTGCTATGAAAGATCTTGTACCACTTCACTATTTTCTTGGCATTGAGGCTTATCATTATTCTGACGGTATGCTTTTATCTCAACCTAAGCATGTTAATGAATTTTTGCATAAGTTTGACCATGTTAAGGTCAAGTCTTTATCTACTCCCTTAATCTCGAATGCTTTATTATCTGCTAACGATTGTTAACTTCTCACTTTTCTGACGTTGTATTGATTGATGGTTGGTGTTCTACAATATGTGTTCATGACTAGACTTGATGTTAGTATTGTCTTGAACATGGCAAGAAAATTTAAGCATTAACCTAGATTAATTCATTTCCAAAACATATATATCAGTCTTTAGTTGGCACATCCACCCATGGATTGCTCATTGAGAGGTGTTCTCCCAATTCATTGACTACTTATACAGATGCAAACCGGGTTGGGTGCTTAACTACTCAACGTTCTACCTCTGCTTTTTGTGTTTTTCTAGGCACCAGTCTTGTTTCATAGAGTACCAAGAAACAACCTGCCATAGGCCATTCTAGTATAGAGATTGAATATCGCATTTTGTTTACCGTGTTGTTGAGACTATTTGGATTCGTCATTTACTTTGTGAGCTTGGAGTCCCTCTTTTTAATCTTCTCACAGTTTATTGTGACAAAATCTTTGTCGCATATCTTTCTCTCAATCCAGTGTTTCATGAAGGTACAAAACACATTGAGTTAGATTTTCACTTTGTTCGAGAGCGGGATGTTTCCGGTGATCTATATGCTTGTAATGTGCCTATAGGGGACCAACTGGTAGACATCTTCACCAAGGAACTACCTAGTCCGCATCACGCATCATTGAGATTTAATCTCTCAATTGTCGCACCTAATTTGAATTGAGGGGGAGTAATAAAGTGTAATTTATAAGTATTATAAGGTCTTTTTGTAATTATGTTTTAATATGTACCCTTACCCTAATTAGTCACTCCTATGAACATATATTGTACAATTCTAATTGGGTTGAGCCACCATAAACACTTTATCTTATTTTCTCTCTAACTCTAAACATTAATACACATCTCAATGATAAGGGAATCATTCTCCAAATTTGATAATGGTATTATATATATATATATTTCCTCAATTTCTCATGAATTGCTTGGTCATAGCAATTGGGCTATGATTGAGAAAGCACAACTCGAGCTTGTGGTCATTCTAGCTGCTGCTTCTTCTTCTTACTCTTCTACATTACGTTGAAATAGAGTCAATTCCAAAAAGAACATAACTTGCTATTTCCTTTATACTATTTTTGTTGATGCTTTGTTGAATTTCCTTAATTTGGGTTCATGGGTTGTGCAAAGTATGATTGATTGTGTTATTTCTGGCTTTTTGTCTTGAGAATTTTGTTGTTATATGTTTGTTAATCTAGTGATTTGATTTCTCCTCTCTCGAAGATTTTGTGTTGTGCGAAACCGTGTTAATGCTCTTGCACACTCCCTCAATCTCTCTTTGCATGTAGCATTCAGTGGCAGTGTATGAGATTTTGTGAGATTACTATTAATTATTCTAAAATCTTAAACTATTAGATAAAGACATGATTTAATATTTAAGTGTTCTATCATGATGGAGGCAAGCACCCAGTCGCTTGCACCTGGTAGTAGTTGGGCATCACTGCCAGCTTCCACTGCCAAGTTGCTCGTTACCTTGACCTTCCCCATCCCCTTGGCTCTCTCTCTTAGCATTGATGTGGATGGGCATATGGATTTTAGTCTAATAGTTTGATAGAATGACTAACTTGAATAAATAAACAAGTAGTTTAGAGACTTAATTGCTCAAAAATAAGTTAAGGGTCGATAGAAGCAAAATCATGCATAATGATAGCCAATGGCATTGAACCTTACTTTCCATTGGGATAAGAAATAAGTTGACAACAGAAGTTGACCCCAATGAGTACAAATATGATAGAATTAACATCTTGATTAATATCCAAAAAGACTAGGTTTATGTAAAGTACTAATCGTTATGCAAAAAGACCAAGATTATCCTAATATTTGGAAAAAAGTATTGTACAGTTTAATCAATTGCTAGTTGGGACATTCCAAGGAATGCAATTCTAGCTTCACCTACCACACTGACACCATGCAAGATAGCCAGCTACCCAAGAACAAACTAGATAATAATGACTGATTCATAAATTAAATTAAAACTAAGGTTATGTTTATTTCGTAAAAAATAAATTATTCGGAAATATTTTCCTAAAATTAATCGCCTAAATCACTTGAAATACTTAGTCAATAAAAATGTTTATATTATAAAAAATAAGTCATGTCTAAACATTATTGTAAATGATAAAATTATTTTTCTTTCATTCATTTTTGTTAGCGATATTTGTTATCACTTTTAGGAAATTATTTTCCAAATTATTTATTATTCGCAAAGCAAATAGAGCCTAATACAAGTGCTCTCACATCAAACAACTATGATTGATTGAAAAATAAATCATAGACAACTAAATGGTTAACGCTTTTAGTTTTTACTGTGAAAATGGGTCGACAAGTAAGCAATCATTTTTATAGAATATTATTTGCCAAAAATTATGAATAGTGAAAGTAAATTGGATTACAACATGCCATTAATTTTAGAAATGGAATCCTCCTTGAACTGGAAGAAACTATGCACATAAGATGACTACTATAATCCAATTGCACTTAATTTGTGGTTATGTAGAGAGTTAACACAAATACTAGCCTTAACAAAAAAAGAAGGAAAAGCAAAAATTTATCCCAAAGACATTGGTTGGGTTGAGCAATGTTGTGGGATGTAATGCATGTGGCACTACCCAGTAACTCAGCCAAGTCAAGTTAAATATAATTTACGACCAATCTATGACTCCACAAGAACCAAAAAAAAATTGCTAATCCAATTTGTTTAAAGATTTCAAACTACTAAGCTAATTTAGGAGGCCTCTAGTAGTACAAAAAGCAAAAGAACACCTCAAGTGTCACAACTTGGCATGGAGGGATATATAAGTGCCAAAACATCCAAAAGCTACATTTAAGTAACACTTAAAAAAAAAAAAACACTTAAGTGCTAACTCCAACTACGTTTGCAGGAAATCCGATGTGACATTATTTTATTAATAAAATTGGTCTACATCTTGAAAATGGAGAGTAAGACCTTCTTTTTGAATTTCGCAGAGATTTTTGGTTAATCAGTGGGTGGTTTTATGGATGCTATGGTTGTGAGTTCTCATGAGCTGAAAAATGTGAGAGAAAGTGAGCAAGCAATTGAGTGAGAGTGTGGGTTCTTGTGAGAGATGGATGGATAATGAAATTCTATAGGCATTGGTGGCGAATCGGAGTAGAAGAGAGAGACCAAGTGAGCGATCAAGAGAGAGAACATCAAAACCCTAATTGGCCCCACCTCAAGAATGCACGAAACCCTAGGCAAGATTGGGAAAGCTCTGCAAAAGCTAGTACGAGCACCTAGATGAGGTGAATAGGTGCGAAAATATATTTTGTAGAGTAAAGTATATAATTTTACTTTTAAACCAACACTACTTAACAATAGATTATGAAAATGAAATTAAACTCTAATAATCAAATAGAATTACGATCAAAGCATAAGAGCTTAGGGAAGATAATAAGAAAACAAGTTTTATAGTGGTTCGGCTTAATCCAAACCTACGTCCACTTTTCCGCACTGACAGCCCACTAGCTAGATTTCATTAAGAATCAAAAGAGTTGTTATAGTATAGCTCTTCCTTGATTCCACAGTGTAGAGACTCTGCTACACTTCCTCAAGGTCTCACAAAAGTATAAATTCTCTTTTGAGTACAAGTTTTCGCTCAACAATTGAATTGACAAAGAGCAAGGAGTTTCAGACTTTGAAATTCTTCTATCGCGCACACACTCGAATAATTGGAGCGTCTTCCTTATATACTCCTTCATGCCATCACATCCGTTGGCACTTACCAAAGGAGTTCTTCCAATCTATTTCTTGGACATAATCAATTAAGGAGATTTCGAGTTATTTAAGGAATATGACGATAGCCCACAAATCCCGCTTGCCCATACAATCAGGATCTAGGTTTCCATAAGTAGAACCTTCCAAGTATACTTTGCCAATCAACGGATCCAAAATCCTTGAATCAATCTCAATTTGAATAATGGATTCTGACATGCTATATCCAACCAAAAAATCTTCTTTAGTCGATAGAATCAAATCCTAACGAAATACTCAGTTCTGGATAAGTCTTCTTCGATGGTCTAGAAACTGTCAATGAGGATAGATTTTGAGTCTTGAGTTTGGCGGTTCGACGGTCTTTAGACTTTGATGAAAGAGTTTGCAAGTTTTCAGACTAGACTGATGAAAACATTTTGTCAACTTCAAAACACTCAATGAAGTTTTCTCCAACAATCTCCCCCTTTTTGATAGTGACAAAACTTTCTTGCAGATTTGGATATCTTTGACCTATAAAACAATACTCAAGCAAACATGGATATCTCACAAAAGATAATTGGCTTAGTAAAGATAACATTAAAATCCGCATCCATAGGAAATAAGTTAGTCTTGTAAATGAGCAACTATCTTTGCCATGAAATACCAATAATGCTTAAAATAAACAAACGATCAAACAATCCAAATCCAAATCCAGTCACAACTAAATAGCCAAATACAAAAGTAAAGTCAATCAAAAAAGTCAAGAGTTAAGTCTCAAATCTCAAATCTGCACAACATCTCTCTCCCTTTTTGTCAGCATTAAAAATGTAGAGACGAAAAGAGAATGTGATTAGGATTGCTTTGGAACACAAACAAGTTGGAAATCTCCCATTGACTGGACAATCCCTTCTAGCTTTTTCAAATCCTTCTTCAGTTGAGCCACATCTTCACCCTTGACATTTGCTTGAACTTGAAGAGATAGGGCATGAATTTGATCATGCAAAGAAACTGAAGAGGCTTGTCCTAGATTCTGCAAGTTCTGAACTTCGCATCTCAGAGTATAAATTTGGCCTCGCATCTCCATAAGAACATCAAGCACTCTATGAAGGTTTGTTAAATTATCAGTCTGAGTACTGACTTCTACACGATTAGTAGGTGTATTGGCAGATGATGGCAAGTCAGCACGATCACTCAGATTTGGCGATGAAACCTCATGGCCTTCCTAAGGGAATTGAGAGGCATATATGTCTTCTGGATCTGCAGGTGAATGACTCACTCCTTCATTAGTAGAAACAATTGAAGATGTACCTCTTTTCTCAGCATCTCCCCCTGTTTCATTGCTTTCAGGCGATGAGAAGTACTCTTCATGCTCTGTTTCCTCTTGTTCACCTATGCATTCTTCTTCTTCCGCAATCCTTTCTTCCTTTGCTTCTTTCTCCATTGGTTCTCTCTCTCCATTCCTCTATTCGATCTCTTCCTTGTCTTAATCCTATCTCTCCTTTGTCTCTGGACCAGAATTACTTAAGTTTTTCAATGCAAGAGCAGAAATTGTGATATCATCCTCATCCTCTTCATCCTCCAAGATGAGTGCTCTTCTTTTCTTGGATGGAGCAACCGTGGGCTCCTTCCCTTTCCGTTTTGTAGCCAAAGAGACTGGATGAGTCTTGACAGGGGTTTTCTCCTTAAATCGCTCTAAAGTCTTGTTAAGTTTCTTCAAACGCATTTTGGAGACCATTTTTAGTCCCACCACCATTTGATCACATGTTCGAACGCATAGAATCCTGGGAGGCTGAATGTTCAAATGTCTGATTAACTTAGTGACAATTGCTGAGAAAGGAAGTTGTCCATTGTCTTTCACCATCGTTCTGTACATGTGGAACATGATAGTGTATAGAAGTGAGAAATTTTTACCAACGTTAATGGCATACATCAGCTTAGCCTCCGAGTTTGAAAGATTGGTCTTTGAAGTTGATTTGGGTCTGAGGCAGTTGATCACTATTTTGTGAAGCAAAATATTTAAGGCATTCATCCTCAAGTATGAAATCTTTCCTTCCGCCATTCTATCCTGAACAAGCTCTACCGTCGCACGTCCAATAGATACACTAATTGGTTGGAATTTCCCTCTTTCAACCCCAATCACATCAGCTAATGTATCCATGTCAACTACATAATCCTAATCTCAAACATTGAAAGAGAATCTATTCGCATCCAAGAAACTTAGATTAGAATAGAAGTAAGCAGTTAGTTCAGCATGAGCCTCTGTCGTTTCAGAACAAAATTGTTTTAGTTGAAGAAGATTGAATTTCTCTCGCAGGTTAACATTCAGAGAATCAAGAAAATCAAAGTCCACACTTCTAGGGTTAATCACACCACGCTTTAGCAACTTAGAGTACAATCGCTCGTGTTCCTCTGAGCGAAACAAATATGTCCTTTTGCTTTGGATTTTTGCCGCAACACCCATTCTAGGCTTAAAATGAGTCTACATCCTATCATCATCATTCCCATCAGGTTGACTCAGCCCTTCAACACGTGGATTGCTTGGGATATTTGCAAATGCTTCTTCTACTAACCCCGCAGGAGCAATTCCCAATCGTTCCATTGTGCGTAAAAAGTGGGTTTCATTTTGATACCATTTTTCTTTCATCAATATAGTTCAAGGGAGTACCACCCTTCTTATAGGTTCTGCATCTTCGATGACTTCTTCCTCTGTTGGATGATCAATATTTTGAGGTCTAGATGGAGGGGATGGACGCTGCTGAGAATGTTGTGGGCTCTGCTACTATCTTAGAGATTCCTCTTTCTCGGTGAGGTCAAAATGTGTAGGACCCTCATGCATTTGCTGTGGTCCCCTGTTCGCGATTCTCGAAGACTTTCTTTGAGACGACATTCTTCACAGTCTTTGAGAGATTCCAAGCTTGTTTTGCAAGAAAGGTGAGAACTTTTCGAGGATTAAACAAGAGAAGAAAAGAGAGGTTGAAGATCTGTGCTTTCTTAGGGTTTTGTGTGTAGAACCAAGAAGAACCAACAATATATAAAGCAATCGAAGCGAGGCATACAGAACGACGTAAAAGGAAAAATAAATATGCATTTTCAAAAAATAACTGCCTTTTTGAAAGATAGATAACCATCATTTCAAAAATAAATTCTTTTTCGAAAAGGAATGATTGCAATAATCACGAAAACTGGGGAATATCAATCAATTACGGATTATAGATGATCATACCTTTTCAAGATTTTATCCGAGAGATAAATTTCTAAAATAGAAATAACTTACAATCGTGAATCTTGATCGTCTAAGTGTGAGTGTCTTTAGACTTTTAGCCCTGAGTCTGAACTTCCTCAGATTTTAAGATATTGAGTCTGGAACGAATAACTTCAAATTGATTTTTCTCCAAAGGCTTTGTAAGAATGTCTGCCAGTTGATTCTTTGACTCAATAAACTGAATCGAGACTTCTCCATTTTGAACATGATCTCTAATGAAATGATGCCGAATCTCTATATGATTTGGTCATGAGTCTTGCTTTGTTCCTTACTACTTTTCCTTTCTCGTTCATTTTGTTCCTGAAAACCCATTTAGCTCCAATAATAGATTTGCCTTTTGGTTTAGGAGTCAATTCCTAGACATCATTGATACTGAATTGCCTGAGTTCATCTTGCATAGCTTCAATCCAGCTTTCATCAGATAAAGCTTCTTCTATGCTCTTGGGTTTTATTTCAGAAATAAGAGCCACAACACTAGACTCTTCACGCCTTTTGGATCTTGTGCGAATTCCTTCATTAATATCACTAATAATGAGATCTTTGGGATGACTGGACTTGTGCTTCCAGTTGCTGGTTGATTTGTCAGACTGTTGATTTTTTTTCTTCATTTGGTTCTTCAATTATCATTTGTTGTTGGTCTTCTGAAGTTTGAGTTGCTTCTGGAGATTTAGACTTTGTAGAGTCTAGAGCAGGTTCAGATTCTTCAAGTTGAGTCTGAATCGATTGATTTTGCATAAAGTCTTGAAATTTGGCATTCTTTGATTCCTCCACAGATTGAGTCTTTTTGTTGAATACTCTGTAAGCTTTGCTGGTGGTTGAATATCCAAGGAAGATGCCTTTGTCTGATTTTTCTTCAAACTTACCAACTCGATCATTTGCATTTTTCAATATAAAACATCTGCATCTAAACATATGAGAACACAAAACAATTGGCTTCTTTCCTTTAAATAACTCATAGGAAGTTTTCTCCAAAATATGCCTTAAGAAGACTATATTAATAATATAGCATATTGTAGAAACTACTTCAGCCCAAAAACGAGAAGAAATGTTACTTTCAATTAAAAGAGTTCTAGCCATTTCCTGCAGCGATTTATTCTTTCTTTCCACAACTTCATTTTGCTCTGGAGTATATGGTGAAGAAAACACATGCTGAAAGCCAGATTCAACACAGAATTTAGTAAAGTCTTGATTTTCAAATTCACCTCCATAGTCTGTCCGTATACTTGAAATAACATACTCTTTCTCATTTTGGACTTTCTTAGCAAATTTTATAAAATAAGAAAATGTTTCAGACTTACTTGCTAGGAAATATACCCAAGTGAATTGTGAATAATCATCCACAATTACTAGGCAGTATTTCTTACTTCCAATGCTCTAAGTTCTGGTTGGTCCAAAGAGATCCATATGCAAGAGCTGCAGTGGACAATTAGTGGATACTTGATTTATTGGTTTGAATGAATTTCTTACATGTTTTCCCAATACACATGGTGTGCATAAATCAGACTTTTGGTATGTCAGTTTGGGTAGTCCACGAACAAGTTTCTTTGTAAAGATCTTGGCTATTTGCTTCATGTTGATGTGCCCAAGTTTTCTGTGCCATAAATTTGCTTCATTTTGAATTGAGATTAGACATTGGGCTTTATCTGGTTTGATATCTAAGAGGTAGATATTCCCATGTCTTCGCCCCGTGAAAGTCTGAGAGTAGTCTTTACTAGTTCTTGAACATATTCCTTCTTGAAAGTTGATTTTGAAACCAGTGTCGCATAATTGGCTAATACTCAGCAAGTTGTAGTTGAGTCCTTCCACTAAGGAAACATTATTGATCGTGAGACTTCTAATCTTTACAGTTCCGTATCCCACAATTCTTCCTTTGCTATTTCCTCCAAAAGAAACTTTTCCATAATTAATTTGCACAAGTTTTATGAAGCAGTTTGAGTCTCCTGTCATATGTATCGAGCATCCACTATCCAAGTACCATTTAACCTTTTTCTTGATAGTGACCTGTATTTAAAAAAGAAACTCAAGTTTTCTTTGGTACTTATATTTTCTTGGGTCCAGTGGAGTTAGTGTGATATACAGTCTTTGTCCAAACCTTCTTCACAGGTTTCCAAATCATAGGACATTTTTTCTCAAAGTGTTCTAAGCTGTTACACTTAGAACATTTAAGAGCACTGCAACCTACAGCTATTACAAAAATTTTTGGGAAATGATTTTTGTAAAAATTTTTGTAGTTCTTTGTTTAATTCTTTCCTTTACCTTAGGAAAATCAATTAGATTAATGGTTTCAGCAGTCATTCCCAGACCTGATTTGTTGAAGTAAGATCTTTGTGCTGAAAGAATTTTTTCTAGTTTCTCAGATCATATAAAAAACCTTTTAGAAATGCTTGAGATATCATTTTTCAAGAATGCATTTTCTTTTGAAAGATTTTATGCATTTTCTTTCAAAGTAGTAATACTTTTGTTTAAACTTTTGACATTTTCTTTCCAAACAATTTCTTGTTGCTTTAATGCAGAATTTTCCCTTTTAAGTTCGGAAATTCTCTTGAGAGAGATTTTGAGACTAAGACACAATTCATCAATATATTTAGAGATTTTAGAAGGAATTTAAAATTACTTACCTCGATTTCATTGTCTGAATTTGAGTCTATCTCAGAGTTTGAATTTGATTCTGAGTGTGCCATGAGATAGATATTAGCATAATCATCATCACTTTCTTCACACTTGGTATCACTTCAAGTTTCTGCTTCAAGTGCATTTCGATATTTCTTAGCTTTTCCTTTCTTTCTCTTCAGCAAGGGACGGTTAGGTCTAATGTGTCCCATTTTCTTGCATTCAAAGCAGACCACCTTCTTGTTGGATTCATCATCCTTAGCGGATTTATTTTGTAGCTTTTGAGAACTTTGTTTCTTCGGATTGAATCTTCTCACATTTTTGTTCAGTTTTCTGAACCTTCTTATCATGGGAGCAAGCTCTTCATCGTCCATATTGTCTTCAGAATTTGTGACATCATAATCATGATTAAATTTTAATGCAATGGATTTTTTACCTTTGAGATCTTCATCTTCGTTGATTTGCTTCACTTCATACGACTGAAGAGTGCCAACCAATTCATCAACAAAAAGTGGTATGATTCTTTGTATCTCCCTTATTGAGATCTTTATGTGATTCCAATCTTTGGACAGTCTATGTAGTAACTTGTTAACCTTCATGGGTCCAGAGATTGGTTGACCTTGATACTCAAGACCGTTCACGATTTTTGTAAAATGACTAAATATGTTAGTGATAGATTCTCCTAGTTTTATCTTGAATGCTTCATATTGACCGAGCATAATGTTGATTCAGTTCCTTCATAGGTGATGTGTAATCTATCCAGACTTCTTTAGCTATTTCACAAGAAGATATTCTGTTATATTCAGTAAGAAATAATGCACAATATAAGGAATAAATTGCTTTTGCATCAAGAGCTTGTCTCTTGGTTATCTCTTCTTGAGTCATTTTATTGGACTGAACAGCTTCTTTTCATCTTTCTGAGACTATTGCAGCTTTAGGAATGATTCATTTGTCTACTAGGTCCCATTCCAGAGGATCCTTTGATCTTATGAATGCCTTCATCTTATTTTTCCATATGTTGTATTCATTTCCATCAAAATAAGGCGGTCTGGTATTGCTTTGCCCTTCAACTAGATTTGGAGCCAACATACTAGCCATAGATCTTTAACTCTGAAGTAAAACATTTCAACTTAAGTGAGTACACATGCTTTGATACTAATTGTGAAAACTAGTACGAGCACCTAGAGGGGGTGAATAGGTGTGAAAACAAATTTTGCAGAGTAAAGTATATAATTTTACTTTTAAACCAACACTGCTTAACAATAGATTATGAAAATGAAATTAAACTCTAATAATAAAATAGAATTACGATCAAAGCAGAAGAGCTTAGGGAAGAGAATAAGAACACAAGGTTTATAGTGATTTGGTTTAATCTAAGCCTACGTCCACTTTTCCGCACCGACAGTCCATCGGCTGGATTTCACTAAGAATCAAAAGAGTTGTTACAGTATAGCTCTTTCTTGATTCCACAGTGTAGAGACTCTACTACACTTCCTCAAGGTCTCACAAAAGTATAAACTCTTTTTTGAGTACAAGTTTTCACTCAACAATTGAATTGACAAAGAACAAATAGCTTCAGACTTTGGAATTCTTCTATTGCGCACACACTCAAATAACTGGAACGTCTTCCTTATATACTCCTTCATGCCATCACACCCATTGGCACTTACCAAAGGAGTTTTTCCAATCTACCCGTTAAACAGAATCAATTAGGAAGATTTCGAGTTATTTAAGGAATATGACGATAGCCCACCAATCCTGCTTGCCCATATAATCAGGATCTAGGTTTCCATAAATAGAACATTCCAATTATACTTCGTTAATCAATGGATCCAAAATCCTTGAATCAATCTCAATTTGAATAATGGATTCTGACATGCTATATCCAGCCAAGAAATCTTCTTCAGTCGATAGAATCAAATCCTTAACGAAATACTCAGTTCTGGATAAGTCTTCTTCGACGGTCTGGAAACTGTCAATGAGGATAGACTTTGAGTCTTGAGTCTGGCGATCCTGCGGTCTTCAGACTTTGATGAAAGAGTTTGCAAGTCTCCAGACTAGATTAATGGAAACGTTTTGTTAACTTCAAGTCACTCAAGGAAATTTTCTCCAACAAGCTCAACCCCGATCGATCTGGCTCGATGATCTTTGAGAATTCGAGGAGGAGGAGAAGTGTAATTGTTGCTGAGGAGGCAATAAAGGTGGAGGATGAGGTCCTCCTCGTTGCAGCCCGCTCGGGGAGGGTGTGCCACTGGCCCTCGCGCTCATAGTTGATGTAGCCGGCGAAGAGCTTGTCCATCTCAAGCATCTAAGACCCCCTCTTCAGCCCCACCTTACTATAGCATGGGGTCTTTGTGTTGTCTATGTGGACCATGACAAAACGACATCATTTAGCATCGTCTCACATAGACTATGTGGATGGCGTAATGTCATTCGCCTTTTATACGTGGATTTTTTTTTTTTTTTAAGAAATGCCACATCATTTAAAATTCTTGCCGAAAAAAACCATGTCAATTGCTTGGTTGAAAATCCTCGTTGTTGGCACTTAAGTGTTTATTTCTTCTCTGCTTTTGATACTTAGGTGTATTTTTTGGAGGTTTTGTCACTTATTTGTTTCCCGTGCCAAGTTGTGGCATTGGAGGTGTTCTTCTAACCAGTACAAAAGATAGGTCTATCTTAAATGATTAAATGATCCTACACTTGAATTGTTTTATCTTATTCTTCAAACTAGCGCTTGGCTTCATTTTTTAGCTCATATAAATAACCTATATAACTCTCTAAACTAGACTTTTCCTCCTTCAAAAGTGTAATGTGTGCCATCACTGCAGCAGGAATGCCATCATGGCATGCGCGCAACAAACGTGTTAATTATATTATAACTAGGTGGGTCATGTCCAGTTTGGGTTGTGTTAAAAATGATTTTATTCAAATTGATCCTTTAAATCTATTAACCAATTTCATGTATTACAATTTTAGCAACTCAAACCCAACCCAACCCAACCCATATATCAATAAAAAAACGTCCATATTCATACCAAAAAATTTAACCTACTTTAAGATCTTCATAAGAATATGCCACTTGGATAGATTTTTTTATCAAATTAGAAAAATAAATTAACTATATAAAATTTGTTAGTAAATAAAAGAAAAAACATTAAAAAAAAACCTAAACATTGAAATGCACATAAAGGACTGGAAGAGTATTTATGTGTTGTGAGAAAAGATACAAAGAAATTACCAAAAAGATCCTAAATCTAATGTATTTGTGCCAATTAGTCCTAAATCTTTTAATTTTGCTAATTTAGTTATAACCTTCTAACGATTTGCCAATTTAGTCGTTCTAGCTAATTTAACCGGAAATTAGTAATGTGGATGTCAACCGTCCTATGTGGCATAGTTGGCATATGACAACGGATGTTGATATGGATAATTTTAATTTTTTTTTTTTTTAAAGTTCTGAATTTTTATTTTTATTTTTTTCCTTTTCCTTTTCCTTATTCGTTCGTTACTTTTTTTTTAAAGGTCTAGCGAGGGTCGCCGATTGACCACAAGTGAGGGCCAACAACTCTCGCTGGCTTGTAAAAATTGTTCTAACATCATAGAAAAAAAAAAAGAAAAGAAAGAAAGAAAAATAAAAAGAAAAGAAAAGAAAATATAATAAAAATTGTAAAAAATTAAGAACATTTTTAAAAAACTAAAAAAAATTATAAAAATTATTGTAACATCTCCACAACTCCACCCAACACATTGCGTGCTTTATTCACTACTAGAACACCGGTAAAAAGTTTCTTATTTTTCATGTGGATTTGAAACAGGTCACATATCAAACCATTTTAGATCCAGTAAATTGTTAAACATTTATTTCTTGAACTCACTTAATCCCATTTTAAAAAATAAAAGAACACATTTTTAACCTGCACCATCAAATATGAGTTAAATTACGAGTTTTTTTTTTTACCCATTTGGCCACCTCTAATGACAACCATGTTCTAAAATAATTCCACATGCAATATTATCATCTTCACATTTTATTCCAAGCCGGGAAAAACACCACACGATAAACGCCATTCCGTACATGAATGGGGTCACTGGAGCAAAGAGACACAAATGATTAGAATACCTACATTAATATAGAGCAAAAGGCACGCAATACCCTAACAAATCTACACCAGCTTTCTTCTTGTTAAAATATCTCTCATCGCTTGATAATGGAATTTATAGACTCTTCATATACATGTGATATCCTTCCATTTAGTAGCTTAGCTACTTTTAACCCGGATTGCACACGAGATGGAGGTTTTATAATATTATATACGTGTGGTCTCCCTAGAGCGGAAAATTGTCCAAAAAAAATCATAAACCTATTTAGTCTAAAGTGTCATGTTTTGTAATAACAATAAACAACCAAAGAAGGAGCAATCCACCTCATGATCTCACACATAAGCTCTCAGCATGCCACAAGTCTACCACATCACTAAATACACCTTATTCAGCAAGCACAACATTAAGAACAACTACAAAGCCATAACCGGTCCTAATTGGCAGAAACTGGGCCACTCGTGCGTTTCCAAGTTTAAATCCAGAAATATAATCAAATGAGCTCAGAAAATTTTCAAATTTGAATATGTTATAAAAGATACCTAAACGGACATTTTTCATGTAGATACTATGACCCAAATATTTCTACATTGAGAGCGGTAAATTGCTCAATTCGAGACCAAAACTGGGTCTGTTTCCAGAAATCACGTTTTCCAAAATCATTTTGGTTCGAGGTTCAAACATGTCCGTTTGATCTAAAATTTGACTATATTAAACTAAAAGATATATGGAAAAACTTTTGTGAAGAAACCATTTTGAAAATCGAACCTTATAGGTTGATAAAAAGCCTTTGAACACCAAAATGTCACCAGTTCCAGCACCATTCGAGATTCTGTTCCCAAATGACAAAGCCGAAATCTCATTCATCAAATCCCTAAAAAACTTGAGTAAAATATATATCATAGCTGAAGATGTCTAGAACATTTTTTTATGAAGGAAGTAATCTCAAAATCGTTAACCTTAGCAAAAGGCACGCAATACCCTAACTCACCGGATTAGTGAGAAAACGGGTCCATGGCAATGGTGGCGTGACGGTAGTGGGATCCCATGACTACGGTGACTCCTACGGCGGCTCGGATGAGGCTGAAATCAACCCTCAAGGCTCACGGCTTGGCTGGTAGGCGATTTTGCTTGGCTGAGCTTGCTGGCTGCTATTCGACTCGGCTTGGTGACGTTGCTGTGGTGGTGGTGGCATTGTGAAGATGGATGGACGGTAGTGATGGGAGCTGGATATGTGGATGGGGGTTGCAGTTTGTGGATGTGAGGAGCTTAGGATTTGTGGGATGTGAGATGAAGGTGAGGTGGGATGGAGACGTGCGCCAGCATGAGATGGTAAGAAGAAGACGTGGGATGAAGCTGGCAATGAGGGGGGGGGGGAACGATGGGGTTGGCGGCAGCTGGGAGAGAAGAAGAAATGCGTGAGGAGTTGTGGCAGCAAAATAAAAGGAGAAAATGGAGAAGATAAGGCTAAGGGGAAATGGGCAAAAGGTGGTCAGCTATAGCTGTGAGGGGAGAGATGTGCGTGAGAGGGAAAGGGGGAGGGGTTCACGTACGCAAGGGGGAAAAGGAAATGAATGGCATAGAGAGGGGGAGGGAGGATTAGAGCCAACAAAGTCATGGGAAAATATCAATTTCATCATTGTGAAGTCCACAAAGTCTTCATGCCCATAGTCAAGCACTCCACCAATGAGAATTAGCCTTCATTTTGCCCAAAATAAATCAATTTAGGGTAGAAAAACCCCCAAATTTTCAGCCATCCGAATTTGCAAGTCTTTTATGATTTATCCAAAATCAATTTTTCTGCAAAATTCCGGGCTCAACGGAATTTCTCCAAAAGATGAGACGAGCTCCTATAAATGAATTGTGACACGCTCGAACATTCAATTCTTGAAACTGAATTCAATTTCGTGATTAAAATTGACCGGACGTGATTTTAGCGCGACCTAACCTATCAGGTAGTTTTTAGGGATTTTATCACATTTGACCCGTGGTCGATAATTTCGATCCACATTTGTGCATCTCTGACTCATCGACGACTCTCGGTTGTCATAAAAATTTCAAGGTTTCAATTACGGGTACCCGGTACAGAATCGATAGGAATTTGGGTTAGTGCCGTTCGACGCGAATTTTGCAATCAAGTGGAATCACCCACCATTTATGTAGCACCCCTCGACGGCCCCTGATCCATTAGGGTCGCCACAGTTCGCTCTACCTTTCACTTTCCCTATTTACATGTTACTCTGATACCATTTCAATTGCAGGCTGGTCCATACAACCAAGGGGTTTATACACTTTTTTCTTTAATCGGTCCTTGCGCAATTCATATAGCAGAAGCACATCCATTAACTCCCTTCTCTATATTCAAAAACAATGCACACCTACTAAACATTTATAGGTAAAAGCCGTACACTTTTTATTTACTTAAATCAGATGGACATCATTTATTGGTACATCAAAATGCCATAGTCTTCTATATTCGGCTACACTCCAAAAGATGACCGATGTTTCCTCAAACAATCATACACTTTAAGTCCATCGATCAGTGTCGGCGTCCAAAAGCTCCTTCCCTTGCTATCCTCCTCCTCATGGTCACATCCAACCGTTCAAACCATCTACTAATCTGAAATGTTGGTCCCAAAAAAGTGGGACAAGACTAAAGACTCAAAAAAAGAATCCAATGACCACTCAATGCATCATACAAGTCATACATGCATTGCAGGCGTTACTTACTTTGAAGCCATGCATATACTATCATGCATCATCATATCAATTTATAATACATACATGTGTATCATCTTCGTATCATACATGTCATCATCATCATGACATCATTACATTACACATGTCATCATCATCATGGCATCATCACATTACACATGTCATATCATCATCATTATCATCATGCATATCATCATCATCATCATGCATATCATCATGCATATCATCATTATCATCATCATGCATATCATATCATGGGTGATCATCATTATTTCACATCACATATCATCATCATTTCCATGCATCCATGCATGTAACATCATCATCACATCATGCATACATCATCATGCATAATTTAATTTCAATTTCATTTTGAACTGCCGCATTTCTCTTTTCCCGGGATCAATGTTTGCATCCCACATTCATCACTCGCGCCCAATCTTGGCATTGCGAGAACCATCCGGGCATGTATCCAAGATACAACTGGTCATCTGGCACCCCCACATTCCGGGCATCTCGTATCCCAACTAGCATCACGAGGCATCCGGGCATGTATCCAAGATACAATCGGGCATCCAAAGGGCATCGACTAATTCAAACCTTTGGGCATCTCGCACCCCACCTGGCATCACGAGGAATCTCCGGGGCTCGCCATGAAAATGGTTACCCCTACCCTCCGGGCATGCATCATGATACAACCTCTCACCCTCCGAGTATGTATCATAATACAACCGGGCATCCCGACACTCCCGGGGAAAACCTCTGGTCATGTATTCATAATACAACCAGGCATCCAAAGGGCATCGACTCCTTCGAACCTTTGGGCATCCCGACTCCTGGGGCATTGTCGGCTCAACCTCTGACGATCTTCTCATCACCACGATGCATATTCTCATACATCTCATTTCTCATCTTCCACATTTACCAATATTTGGATCTCAATTTAACATGGCACATGTCGTGACATTAAACAAGTCATACTTGGCATAGCATTCACACATGCATCACAATTCAATGTCATACATACACCAATGTCATATAACAATGCATAATAAATTCAATGAAATTCATGGCCAATAAAATAATCCCTTTTTATTTTATTATTATTTTATTATTTTATTTATTTATTTTCATAAATAGATATTAAATTAAATATCTATGATTTTCCCAAAATCATAATATTTAAACAATCACTAAACAAACCAATACGATGACAATTTCATACAAAACTCATGGCCAAATTGGATTTCACATAATTTCACAATTTCCACAAAATAGCACATGATATTCGGATAATGACCAGAATGCACAGTTTCCAAATAAATTCGATTAAAATACTCATATGGCCTCCAAAAATTACTAAATTTTACAGGGTGATTTTCAACACATTTTCGTGCATTTTTCATGGAGAACTCCAAGCCAAATTCTTTTTAGATTAATTTATACAACCCCACGAAACCTCTGGAACCACTACCGCCTCGTCCAGAATACACATCTCCGAAATATTAATATTTCACCCATCTATTCTCTTTCGTTTCCTCTGAAATTTGAGTATGTTATGTAACAAGGTGTCCTTTACAAGTTTCATGAAGATATCTAGGTCAAATAACCAAAGTATGGTCACCATTTAAGTCCATGAAGTCTCGGGTGTCTCGGAACACATCACCAGAATCATCGTTTCCAAGATCTAGCCGATTTACTAGGATATACTTGTTCATTTCTCTTAAAATTCGAGTATGTTGTAGTTTAAGGTGTTAAATATAACTTTCATGAAGACATCGAAGTCAAATCTTCAACAGAAATCAACATGCAAACAAGAATCCAGCAAGAAGTCAGTGAAAACTTCACAGATCCAGGGTCTCCGTATAATAGAACTTTAACCCCTCATATCTCCATAATTTTCAACTAAATTTAATTATGTTGTATTAAAAGACGTTAGCTACAACTTTCATGAAGAAATCGAAGCCAAAATCGGACTCGAAACACACATGCAAGCTCAAACAAGTTTCTGACTCCAAACAGTTCATGCGAAAACATTGGTGCAAGAGTAGAAAGTGGATTTCCAACTTGCCTCTAGACCTCACGAACAGCACGAGCGGACGGTGGCGAACGGGCTCCTTTCTCTCCTCTCTCGGCCTCCCCTCTCTCTCGCATCTCACTCTCTCGGCTCACTCTCTTGGCCGAACAAGCCACTCCCTCTCTCTCCCTTTCTCTCTCTTTCTTTTTAGTGGCTTTTATATTGCATGTGGCCGCCCAAGATGGCCAATGGGGGCAGCCACACCTTGCACAACCCCCATGCCACTTGGCAGCTCGCATGCAAGGCTTGTGGGCTTGAATTGGGCTGGCAAATGGGCTGGTCGACCACTCCTTTTGGGCCTCTATTGGGCCGGCCAACTTGGCCCATTAAAAGCTTAGGCCAAATGGGCTTAAGGCCCATTCGAAAATTAACCCCTTTTCCCTTTTTTTTTGAATTCCTTTCTATAATTATTTTTAAATTTCAATTTTCATCTTGGCCAAAGTCTTGGGACATTTTGTTCATTGAAATTTAATTTGTAAAGTGCATGGCCAAGCATAGATTATTAATTTATCCTATAGTCCTAAATTCAAAATTCATAAACACAAGCACAATAACACCTAGCCTTAAGAAAACTAATGGCTAACACATAGACCATAGGTAATTTCATTACCTAATTATAGGCTTTAATTTCTCTAGAGGATGGCTTGAATTTTGGGATGCCACAATTCAATTGTGTGCTTCCGTCAAATCGACCTATATCCAATCCCTAATTGCTTATAACGGTGTCGTATTGATCATTGCTGATTATCACGGTCGAGTAGTCGATTTCTGATCGAATTCTTGAGTTTGTCGAGTTTATATCTCTTAACGGCTTCATCTGATAGATCGATTAACTCGTGAGGGGCCTATCTCAGAGTAAAACGACCATTGGCGCGTCGATGAAATGCCCATTTCATTTTATCGGGACATGATCGAAATTCAGGATGTTGCAACTCTTCCCCACTCATAAAAATTTCGTCCTCGAAATTTAAACCATTACAATCTTTCTACAAAAAGGTGGGGGTATTAACGTCTCATTGACTCTGAGCGGTCTTAAGTCTTTCTCGAATGACTTTGACGGCGTTGATTGACTGTTGACCTAACTCAGGGCCCATAATCTTACGCTCTCCAACTTTGTCTCCACAAGCTGGAGTTCTGCAAGCTTTGCCACACAACACTTCAAACGGTGCCATCTAAAGGGTTTGCTAATAACTACTGTTGTAGGCGAACTCAACTAGATGAAACTGTTCCTCCTAGCTTTGTTTGAAGTCTAATATGCAAGCTCGCAGCATGTCCTCAAGGGTTTGAATCGTCCTCTCAGACTAGTCATCGGTCTACAGATGATAGGCGGTGCTGTACTACAGCTTCATTCCTAAGGCAGTTTGTAAACTTTTCCAAAAAGCTGCCAGGAACTTTGGGTCTCGATCTAACGTGATCGTCACTTGCACTGCATGAAGACAACTACCTATCGCACATACAATTCAGCAGGCCTGTCCAATGCAAAGTTCTTTCGTATGGCGATGTCCTCTATCCTTGGCTCCTCAACTGACGTATCAACTAAGGTTACTAAAAAACCTTGGCAACCCACAGCCAGTAACTGGATTGCCTTAGTAAATGAAATCAAGGTAATTGAGGGTCCTCATTGGTTTTCAATAGACTCAAAACTACCTCTTGCCACTAGGTTAAACTGAATTGTTCACAATAACAATCCATTACGGCAAGATGCTCCTCCTTTCTCCGACCTCATTCCATTAAACCAAAGTTCTACAAGCTTAACGATACTTTCGTTGTGCCATTCTAATAAATTATCCCAGAAACACTGCCCCTCCTGTTCGGTGCATAGTACGGTTCATTCCTGCCCCCTTTGCCATTCTATAAGCCTGCTAGGAGTCGCTTCTTACTTAGGCCCTCTGGCCTTAGCGACCACTCCCCGCCCTCATCAGACCGAGTCATTACGGGCCCACCAGCTTTCGCCTGGTTCGTCCTTGAGGGGTCTCGTTTCTATAGGGACAAACTCACAGAGATATTGTCTGCTTTGACTCGTCCCATACCGAGCCTTATGGTTTTATCCTTTGGCGCATGGGTAGGCACTATCCCATGAGGTCACCCATCCTAATAGTATACTACCCTAAGATTGCTTATCTTTCAGCTTTAAGGACACCAGCAAACTTTCAGACCATCTTTGAACCTCCTTGCCTTGTCCATCGGGTCCTCGATCAACCTTGGTGCATACTCGGACAGCTCTACAAACTTTGCCTCACATTGGTCCACGGACATCTGACTTTGACGAAGACACTGGAATTCGACCATTTTCTGTTCCCTAGAGCCTCTAGCACCTGTACGATCCTATCCAACCTAGGATGGCCTAGTGCTCCTCTTCCAGTGCCAGCCTAAGGTAGTACTCTTTCCTCAGTACTAGCCTGAGCTGACGCCTTACCTCTAGTACTTGCTCGTCTCGGTGCCCTCCCTCTAGCACCTGTCAAAACTATTACAGCCCGTCTTTGAGGGGCTCTCAGATCAGGATCGCTCATCTTGCACGTTCTTTATAGAAACATGCCTTCCAATTCCAATACGAAGTAGTAATCTAAGTGACCCATACCAAACAATCTACCAATCAGCTAATCAATCACATGGATCTGCATAAGAAAAAGACATTTCCTACTAACTATTCAATAACCCATCGCATCTTATCACTCCATACACTGACCAACCCTGATACCACTTTAGGTGGGGATGTCACGCCCTGAACCTCGAGCGTGCACACATCCTTCGATTGTCGATTAAATTGTGACGCTCCCAGGACGTGTCGCCGACCCAATCGATTTTATGCATATGCGGAAGCGAAATAACAAATCCCCTGACAATAACCAACTTGGGATAGAAAAGCAAGACAATTAATTTTCGCAAAAGCCACACTTTATAAACATGCCCTGTTAAATCTATGGGTTGATAAACATAAGTTAGTCTCAAAAGAAACCCCTAGGCAACCTAACTCCACTAGCAACAGGGCCCACCACGAGATGTCACATCTCGTGCCCAACAAATCTGCACTCAGTAGATCTTCACGCCACGGTCTTGAAAAAGGTTAGCCCACGACGGGGTGAGAATATATCTCAGCGAGTTAAACCCTAAGCCTTGACTAGTGTGCAAATTCACTTAGAGGTGGCCCAAGCACACATCACAGAGGATTTACCTCGTCTCAGCACCTCCCTGGACATTAGTGCATCTCATAGAACACATGCATATAGAAAATGCATTCAATAACTGGAACACATCATATCATTCATCAAACTTCACAGAGGTCCCGATTATAGGGCCAAATTATTATAACACATCCCATTCCATGCCACATAATTTTGTCCCATAATCAGACGTGGATAATTCATATCAGTTATTCAATCCACACCTAATATTCACTCTCAATATCCATACTCAATATTTTAACTCCATACTCAAACTCAAGGTTCTAGAGGTGACCCTCATGAAGTTCCGTTATCGTGTGGCACTTAGTCCCTGACCACATCAGCAATAGTACAAGATCCTAAAGGTGGCTCTCACAAAGTCACGTTGTCGTGTAGCACTTAGTCCCTTACCACAATCAGCAACGGCTCAACAGTTCAAGGTTCTAGAGGTGACTCACATGAAATTCCTTTGTCGTGTAGCACTTAGTCCTTTTTCACATAAAGCAATAGTACAAGGTTCTAGAGGTGACTCCTACAAAGTCACGCTATCGTGTAGCACTTAGCCCTCAACAATATAAAACAGTAGTGCAAAGTTCTAGAGGTGGCTTCCATGTGACTTAGTTCACCATATAACACTTAGCCTTTGACTACAATAAGTAACGATATAATATTCTAGAGGTTGCTCCCATGTGACTCAGTTCACCATGTAATATTTAGTCCTTTATCTACTCACAACACATGTGATTGCCTCAACACATCACCTCATCTTTTAATAGTCATCTTGCCATGACAATAAACCATCACCCTAGCACAACCATGCACATATCATCACGCATAAGTCCCAAACATGTCACAAGCTAACCACATCACCAAATATGCACAAATTAACCATCAATTACACAAACTAATTGCGCTACGACAATCAGCATGAAATTCTAACAACCGGCTATCTTGGTATAATTTTCGGAAAATATTAAATAATTAAATAAATTACAAAATAATTAAATAAATTTGCTTTAATTAAATCGAACTACCTAATTAACTTGACCATGCGGGCACATTGTTAATCAAGTCGACTTTTACCTTCCATCATATAGCCAAAACACCAAAATCCCTTTTTAAAAAGGGTTTTTTTTTTTGGTAACCTAGGAACTCCCGTGGCCCGTGACCCAATGAGTAAACCTGGAGCAAGTAGAGTCACCACCACCCTTGCTTGCCGGGTAAGTCATGGGTTCCTTTCAACAAGCGCAGACGACATAGGGAGTTGAACACTAGAGCTCTCGCAAAAGGAACAAGTCTTTCAACCAACTACGCCGCCACCACAAAAGGTCCCTTTAAAAAGGGTTAATACCCTGAAGAACCCCAAACTGGTACACTTATGACAAATTTACCATAAATTATTTTTTTGACCATGAAAAACCCCATACAGGTATACTTGTGACAAATTTACCCCGAGTGACCATAAAAAAACCTAAACTGGTACATTTATGACAAATTTACCCACAAACTAATTTATTCAACCGCAAAAAACCCTCAAAATGATAAATTTGTAACAAATATACCATTCGCTAAATTGGATTAATACAATAAAAAAATCACAAAAAATTGTAAATTGTGATAAATGGAGCGTAAAATCCCAAATTGGTATACCGGTCAATTGTCACGTGTCATTTAACTTAATAATTTGACAATAAAATTTAACGAAAAGTAACAGAGGGTAAATTTATCACAAGTGTACCAGTTTGGAGTTTTTGGTGGTAAAAAAAATAATTTGGGATAAATTTGTCACAAGTGCACAAGTTTGGGGTTTTTGAGGATATTAACCCTTTTAAAAATAAACTTAGTAACCTCTTTTTGTTTTGTTCAAACCTTCCGAAATAAATTCATATAGGGTCTCATATTTGAAATTAACTCACCAAACTTTGCACTCATCGAGATTGAAATCTCACAATTTTATTGAGCTCATAAAACTTGGCGTCCAAACCCAACGTCATATTTCTTTTCTAATTTCTTTTCCAACCACCCTCTTTTGAAAACCAACCTTAGTAACTCCTCTTTTTTTTTTTTTGTTCAAACGTTTAGAAATAAATTCATAGGTACTCACGTACTCAAAATTAATCCGTCAAACTTTGCATGCACCTAGTTTAAAACCTTATAGTTTTATTGGGCAAATAAGTTTCGGTGTCCGAACCTGACATTTCATTTATTTTCTATTTAATAAACAACCAACAAGGAGCAATCCACCTCATGATCTCACACATAAGCTCTCAGCATGTCACAAGTCCACCACATCACTAAATACACCTTATTCAGCAAGTACAACATCAAGAACAACCACAAAACCATAACCGGTCATAATTGGCAGAAACCGGGCCACTCTCGTGTTTCCAAGTTTAAATCCAAAAACATAATCAAAAGAGTTTAGAAAATTCTCAAATTTGAATATTTTATAAAAGATACATAAAAGAACATTTTTTTATGAAGATATCATGACCCAAATCCTTCTAGAATGAGAGCAGTAAATCACTCAATTTGAGACCAAAATTGGGTCTATTTCCAGAGATCACGTTTTCCAAAATCAGTTTGGTTCGAGGTTCAAACCATGTCTGTTTGATCTGAAATTTGACTATGTTAAACTAAATGATGTAAGGAATAAATTTTGTGAAGAAACCATTTCAAAAATCGAACCCTAAAGGTTGATAAAAATCCTTTGAACACCAAAAGCTCACCAATTCCAGCACCATCTGGATTCTGTTTGCAAATAAAGAAGCTGAAGTCTCATTCTTTCAAATCCCTAAAAAACTTGAGTAAAATATATGTCATAGCTGAATATGTCTATAACGTTTTTTTATGAAGGAAGTAACCTCAAAATCATAACAAAGTTGGATTCACAAAAATGACAAACGACGAGGGTCTAGTGAACTGATTTAAATTTTAGCTAATCCAACTTACTTAGCACTAATCCTTCTTAGCACTAATCTAACTAAGGTAATTAACACTAATCTAACCCCTTAAGTGCAATGAACAACTAATCAAGAATTAGGGAGTTAACTCATCGGATTAGCGAGAAAACGTGTCCACGGCGATGGTGGCAATGTGAGATGGTGAGGATTTGTGGGACGTGAGGTGGGATGGAGACGTGCGGCAGTGTGAGATGGTGAGAAGAAGATGTGGGATGAAGATGTGGGGGGGGGGGGGGGGGGAAACGATGGGGTTGGTGGCAGCTGGAGAGAAGAAGAAATGCGTGAGGAGTTGTGGTAGCAAAATAAAAGGAGAAAATGGAGAAGATAAGGCTGAGGGGAAATGGGTAGAAGGTGGTCCACTACAGCTGTGAGAGGAGAGACGTGCGTGAGAGGGGAAGGGGGAGGGGTTCACGCATGCAAGGGGGGAAAAGGAATTTGGGTTAGTGCCAAGTATCAAATCGACATGAATTTGGGTTAGTGCCGTTCGATGCAAATTTTGAATCAGGTGGAATCATCCACTATTCAATCGTGTCTTCCGTCGAATCGACCTATATCCAATCCCTAATCACTTATAACGGTGCTGTATTGACCATTGCCGATTATCACGATCGAGTAGTCGATTTCTGATCGAATTTTCAAGTCTGTCGCGTATTTATTTCTTAATGGCTTCATTTGATAGATCGGTGAATTCGTGAGGGGCCCATCTCAAAGTAAAATGACCATAAGCACGTTGATAAAATGCTTATTTCATTTTATCGAGATGGGGTCGAAATTTAGGATGTCATATTTATCTCTCAATTTAAACTTGCAATAAAAAAAGAAAAAAGAAAAAGAAAAATTGGGTGAGATGAAGTCGATTAAGTGAAAAATGAGTAGTCATTAATTAATCGTCACTCTTTCGCTCGACGGTGGACAATTAGCTAAGCCAGACTCAATTTGAAGATTTGACATCCAAATTCGAATGGATGGATTGCAAGAATCGCGGTGGCTGGTAGTGCAAGGATAGGGCCGTGATGGCTGACATGTATGGACAACGACGGTGGGGGTGCTGTCTAACGGTGGGGCTGCATAGAGATAGCTACATTAATATTCTTGCAAGGACGGGGCGGTGATGGCTGACGTGTACGGACAACGCGGAGAGGGGCCATAGAGACCGTGACATTGATGTTCGGCCTTGCCAAGACAACGGGCTTTAATGACTTAAGGTTTATTCTAATTAAATTCTAATGGGCTGAATTAATCTTAACTTAGGCCAATTAGGCCCCTCTCCCTTGTGAATTTCAGCCAAGATTATTGCATGGGTTGGCTGAATTTTAGCTCATTTGCTGGCTCAATTAATATCAAACTTTGATTCTTTAAGGGTCTATTTTAATTAAGCTTGTAAGGGCTAAACACAACCCTGTTAAAGCTCAATGCCAAATTTTATTTAAAGTGATCATTTTAGTGCCAGTCGTTATTAAAAAGAGACCACTTCAGTAGATTGAATTTTTCAAATAATATGTCAAGTCATATAAATTTTTTAATTATAAATATCACGTATTTATGTTTAGCCGGAATTTCTCGTCTTGGCACTTAAGTGATTTAACAAAATTTTTTGATATTAAAGTAAGCGTCGTATATAATTTTTGACATTTCTAATGTTCTTTTGCCTCCTTAAGTTGGCAGTAATGCAATATACTTTCTCGTCAAAAAAATATTAAGTTGTATGGAAAATCTTATAGAGATCAATGATGTTTATTTATTTACGCGAGCGTAGAAGGAAAAAGAGGTGTCCTAGAAGATCAAATTTAGTGAGAGATGATCAAATTCACAGAGTTAGAACAGTTCGCACAATAGTGAGGTTGAATTTTGAGAGAGCTACCCCTACTTCCATGGCCGCATTCATGAGATAAATTTTTTTATAGTACACCTTGAATAACATGGTATATCAATTAGACCTCGAAATTAAATGAAAAAACGTCTTTTGTGAAAATAAACGTTTGGCTTTTTTGTTCCCTATTCTACGTACCTGTCCATCATACCATGCTAAATCAAGAAAGCAGCCTATAAATACCCATCAAGAAGGTTCCGACACTCACAGAAAAGCCTCTGCCCTCTACTGTCATTCACTACCTTTGTTCAGTCACCTAAATCAAGAAAGCAGCGGAAAAGAAATGTCTCTTCCGATTATGGCAGTCTCATCTTCTTCTCCTGCTCAAGAAGCAAGCCACGTCCCTGAACGCCGATCAGCAAATTTTCATCCAAGCATATGGAGGGATTATTTTCTCAAATATGCTTCTGACTCCAACTCGATGGTAGCATTTGAGTTGTTCTTTTTCTTGGATTATATTCGGAATTTTTTTCATCTTTATGTTTTCTAGAAGCTAAGGCCGTAGACAGTGATAATCTTGAATGACTGGGCACCATCCCGCTGCATTTGAAAAAGAAAAAGAAAAAAAGTGCTAGTTGATTCGAAGCTCCTCGCATATGTTGATCCTTACATGATTCGAAATTTCTACTTGAACCTTATGGCATGCACATATGACATAACAAATGTAGGAAGTATTTCTCCACTATTAAAAAAATTAGTCATGATGGAATGATTTTTAGGTAATTTCAGTTCACATTACATATTGCGGTCAATTGGGTCATAGGCAACCTAATAAATTTCTTGCATTCTTACAATTTATGCCCTCTAATTATTTTGTGAACTTTCTTGTAGAGTTCTCCTGCCAAATCAGATGATCGAATTGAGAAATTGAAAGGAGAAGTGAGGAAGATGTTGACAGATGCTTTAAATAAACCTTTGCAAAAGTTGAACTTGATCAATCAAATCCAACGGTTAGGGATCGCCTACCATTTTGAAATCGAGATAAATCAACAGCTTGAACAAATCCACGAAAGCTATTTTAATTTTCGCAACGGCGATGAGGACAGCCACCTGCACACAACCGCCCTTCTCTTTCGATTGTTGCGGCAACAAGGTTACACAATTTCATGTGGTATGTAATGTTCTAATTCTCATTGATTGATTAGTTGGCCAAATTATGTTGTAGACAATAGTTTGATGGTCCATTTGATTGATTAGAGTGAACACATAGCATCGCTGACATGTTTAGTTCACTATAGTTTTTATTAGTTTATTAGTTTACCTTCTCTATATGATTCTCATATCTCGAGTTCTTCACAAATTTCTTGCTTTGAAAAGTGAATTGTGCTTTCTTCTATTTCCTAGGTTTAGTACGTCGTTTTTCCATGGATTCCAGTTGATCTATATGTTTGAACATGAATTTTTCATAGTATCTCATGAAAACATCTTTTCCCATGTTTCGTTTGGCCATTCAGAAATTTTTAACAAGTTCAAGGACAGCAATGGGAATTTCAACGAATCACTCATCGCCGATGTGCAGGGACTACTAAGTCTTTTTGAAGCTTGCCATACAATGTTTCATGGCGATGATGTTTTGAATGATGCACTTGCTTTTACTATAATTCACCTCAAGTCAATTGATGAAGGAAAAGCAAGCCCAAATCTCAAAAAACAAGTGAGTCATGCCTTAAACCAACCAATCCACAAGGGAATACCACGGCTAGAGGTGAGGCGTTACATTCCACTCTACCAAGAGGAGCCTTCACATGATGAAGTTCTGCTAGCCTTAGCTAAACTCGATTTCAACTTATTGCAAGAGCAACACCAAAAGGAACTCGGCAACCTTACAAGGTTAACTTCATGGTCACATGTCTGAAATAGCTAGGTGTGCTAAGAACACCCAATCGTTATAGTTTTATATGTGCAATTTTAAGTTATCCTGAACTAAAAGTCATTTGTATCATATACAAGGAGTGTTATTCTCTTTGGTTCATCGGTCTAAAAACTTTCTATGATCCTCCCAATGATGTGTTTGCCTTAAATAGGATTTGTTGGTGAACTATAGGTGGTGGAAGAATTTAGATGTACAAAGGAAGTTCCCATTTGCTAGAGATAGGCTCGTGGAGATATATCTTTGGATGTCAATGGTTTATTTTGAGCCGGACTATGAAGCTGCCAGGGAAATACTCACCAAAGTGGCCAGCATGGTTACCATTATGGACGATATCTATGATGTCCATGGCACGTTGGAAGAACTAGGACTCTTCACAGAAGCAATTGAACGGTATAATTCACACCCAAATGCTTTTCTCAATTTACCAAATCTAAACTTTCTTGTTCAAATTTGACCAACTGTTTATTAGAGTAGAGTGTGATACTTTTTGAACTTGAACTCAGTTGGGACATCAATGCCAAAGAAGGATTACCAGAGTACATGCAAGCTTTTTACAAGGCAGTTCTTGATTTGTATGATGAAATTGGTTATGAGGTGACCAGAAAAGGACGATCGTACCAACTCTTCTATGCAAAAGAAGCGGTAAGCCATTTGAGGTTATATCAATCAAATGCAGTTTTTACTCCATCCACCGGCAACAAAATATTTAAGTCCACCAAACACTTTAAAGCTTGAATATTGACGTAGCTTTATGTTTGAGGATGAATCTTCAGATGAAAAACCAAGTGAGAGCGTACTTCGCTGAAGCCAAATGGTTCCACCAAAACTACGTACCAACGATGGAGGAGTACATGCCCATTGCATTAGCAACCGCTGCTATTGAATTGCTATTGGTGACGTCGTTGCTGGGAATGGAAGATTTTGTAACAAAAGATGCTTTTGACTGGTTGTTATATGGCAACTCGAAGATGGTGAAGGCTGTGAAATTAGTCGGTCGACTCATGGATGACATCGCCGGACACAAGGTATGAGAAAGCTCTACTAGTGAACAACATTAACTTATCTAAAATTTTGTCTAATAGATTTTATCAATAGGATTAAAAATAATAATTTTCGCAATAAATGTGTTTACAGTTTGAGCAAGAGAGAGGTCATGGGCCATCTTCAGTGGAGTGTTTCATGAAACAATACGAAGTTACGGAGGAAGAGGCTAAGGAGGAACTCCGTAAACAAGTGGCCGATGCATGGAAGGACATTAACGAAGGGTTGTGCCATCCAACCATTGTCCCCAGGCCACTTCTTGTGCGAATTCTCAATTTTGCACGAGCTATGCATGTGGTGTATAAAGATGAGATAGATATCTACACTCATGCTGGAACCAAGTTAGAAGAGCACGTGACTTCTCTATACATCAATCCATTGCCAATGTGATGGTTTGGAAGAGCAAGTTTAATTACCAAGCCATCGTAGATTGCATTAGACAATTTTCAAATCTGCTCTGTGTGTAATTTTAATTTCTGTGTCAACCCCTAAATATTACTCTTCTCTAGCTTGAGCGCTCCTTTTTTCTGTGGATATCGAATGAAATAAAATAACGAGTCTGTAAAAATGTGATATTGGAATATACTAATGTTCTATACGATGAGTGGTTCAGTTTCTTGATAAATATCAAACATTTTTTCATATATGCTGATGACAGTCTTAGTATGGTGACCAGCACAGATTACAATATCTAACAGAAAGGTAGCCAAGTTTCATACATTCAGACAAATTACTTCATTTATTGGCCGCATATACCTGATCTTGCGATTCTACAATCACGATACCCTTGCTATATAAACTCTAACCTACTTTGCATGGTCCTTATCGTATTATACTTATCCATATCATCTTCAATGTAACTAAACAATCACGTCTTATTTCAAAAAAGTATATTCTCTATTATACCATATCTTTTATAAAAAGGTTACATAATCTTACCTTTTGTTCTACATAACGCAATCTATGCTCTACACTTGGGCCTGGCCCTCTATGGACTCAAGCTCTAGCATAAGGGATCTAGGTGCCCGGGCCGAGGCCCCTAGTGCCAAGCCCGGGACCCTAGTGCTAATGGCTAGATCCCCAGAGCCTGGGCTTAGGCTTATTGAAGCCGAGCCCAAGTTCATCGAGGCTGGCCGTGGACCCTGGTGTTCGTGCACAAATCCCCAACGCTCTGGCCCTAGTTCATTGAAGTTGGGTATGGGACTCCGGTACCCATGCCTAAATACCGGATGCTGTTTTCAAATTTTCCCATTTTAGATAATGGTAAGCCTGTCTTCCAACAGAGAATTATGAGATACCCACCAAAACCAGAGAAACTATTAGAAAGCAATGTAGTACCAATTACCCAATGCAATTTGTTTCCTATCATTTTTACTGTAAGTTCAAAATAAGACCCATCAATTTGGTCGTTGTTCATATGCATCCCAATTCCCAAAACTTTAGCCTATCAAAATGATGTTTGTTCTCAAATAGATTCCAGCATACATTAATCAAAAGGGGAAACTAAAGGTTTCTTTATATTTTTTTGGGTTGAAATTTCTATGTTGAAGTCCGACCGTGCCAAAAAATAAAGAAAGAAAAAAAGAGAGAAAAAAAGGTATTTTAAAAATAAAAAAATTTATTAAAATAATATGCACATTAGCGTTGACCATGGCTCGATATCCATGTTAGTGATTTCTTGCCTAAATTGGCTAAATAGACTCAACTAGCAAAATATGTAAAGATTCAAGACTAAATTGACATAATTTAAAAGTTTAAGACTGAATTAACATAAATACAAATGATTTGGGACTTTTTGGTAACTTTTCTTAAGTTGGTAACAAAAACCCACTTATACAAGAACCCAACAGAGCTTCGCCTTTGATTTTTATCATAAATTTCCCTGGAACTTGAGACTCCCTTTATTATTCCTCCAATTTGGAATGCTATGAAAGAGACTTCACCTCCAAAATATTAAGAATGAAAAAGGTAAAGTAACAATAATTATTGACCAAAAAAAAAAGAGTAACAACAATTACTAGGTTGCAAGTAGAAAATCAGGCATGCTAGTTTGGAGAATTGTCTTTTCTATTGAGAATCATTTTCATATGTGAAGAAATAAGCTTAGTTGATGAGTAATGAATGTGTACTTACAATTGCAAGTACTGGTTAATGGTTGGCGGGGCAAGAAGAAGGTTCAAGTATTTTATCCAAATGGAAAATATACTCTGATCGCGATCATGAATCATTGGCTTGATTGAAAGTTTAAGGTTCCTAAGGTTCCTAAGGCTTGAAATAACCTTTGTTTGTTTGTTTTTGTTTTTTTGGTAAGGTAAGAATTCTATTAACTTTCAACCAAAACGCTGTACAGCAATAGTAACAAGGCACCAACATGCACTCAACATAGAAAATACAAAGCAGCAACCCTCAACATAGAAAATACAAAGGGCACACCCTCGGCAAAGGTAAATAAAATAGAAGCAAAAGCATGACTCAATCTGAGAAACTAGACGGGCTAAGGCTTTAGCTCTGCTGCAATCTTCTGTTGGTAGGGGTATCAGGTACCTAATGGAACGTCAAAGCCTTATCCCTAACAACCTTGTCAAGGCGTTTCTTCATAGCCGGCACGAAGGGAATCCGATCACGGAAAATGATATTATTCCTTTCCTTCCAAATGATATTACATAAGGCTCCAAAAGCGAACCGAGTGAGAGTGATGTGGAACAAATCTCCAAATAATTACTTGATAGCCCATTGAAGGTTATCCATTCACGAACTATTCCACCAAGCGAAATTACATCTAGAAGTCAAAAAAATAGCTAGATCCCCAATAGTACAACACTCAAAGAAAATGTGGTCGACGGAGTCAGGACGACAAGAACAAAAAGCACAATTTGCATCAGAGATTCTCCCATAGGTACGTCACCTTTGTTGATGGTTTCTCCTATTGTCTTTCAAAGATAAGATGGTTTTCTTGGATTCTCCTCTACAAATTTTTGGGGCAGTCAATATCCATTCAATAAGTGTAGCTTTTCTTGAACTTTTTTGACAATCAATTTACAGATGATTCGGAGGTCTGGAGCTTAATCAAGGATATTATTATGTGTGTATCACTTTTACCCCAATTTCTCCTTGTCTTTGTGCCCGATAGTTTTCCATTTGAAATATGATTAACCATCTGTCTATGGCAACCAAATTAAAGGTTCTAGCTCTCAGAAGGTGCATCGGCATTACCTGGACTCTAGACTTCTCTAAGTGCTTGATATTAGAGAGGTTCACTCTTGAAAGGTGTGATAGTTTACTGAAAATTGACTATTCAATTGGAAGACTGAATTGCCTAATTGACTTGAATGTAAACAAACAGTTTGCATTTTGAAGAATTGCCAAAAGAAATGGGAGGGCTACTGAAACTTAACCGCGTTTCTTTGGAAATTGGCATCTTGACGAAGTTGGATCAATCAAACATGAGAATCATAAGCTTTCGACACTCAACGTCTCAAGAATATCAATCAGCTAACTTCCTAACTCTATCAAACTGCTAGTGAAACTCGAGTCTCTCTCTAATTAGCACTAAGATCAGAGAGCTTCCTATCTCCATCGGAAAGCTTAAATCCCTGTGGGCATTGGATATTTTGGGTAAGATGAATCCTATATCAATTGAAAAAGGGTGGAAGTTACCTAGTGCTATTGGAACGTTGGAGAATTTGAAGGGAAACATGTTGAGCTTTGTGAAGAGTAAGAAGGCAAAATTCCTAATTAAGTTGGACACTTGCTCTTGTTGAGAATCCTAAAATTTTCAGGTACACGAATAGACACCATGCTGAGCTCAGTCAGCATGCCTCCTCGCCTCCAAAAACTACTCTTAAATAGATTTCAAAAGATATAAGAGTTGCTGAAGCTTCCCACAAGCTTAATCAATTTATATATTTAGCTACTGTTAGTCTCTAATCTTTCGAACTTGAGTAATTTGGAAGAATTGCTCCTTTCTGATGGCTCTGCATACACAGATGGATAAGTTCTGATGCAGACTTCTGACTTATTGTGGATTGGGAGGTTATCCAAATTGAACAAGTTAGAACTGTGCCACTAGAACAACTCTGCATCGCCTTCATAGTTAAGCTCCCTCTCTCACGGAAGAACTTACTTTAGTCTGGACTTGCGACCTCATGCAACTTCCGCCTTCCCTGTAGGAGTTGCAACTTGATAACTTCAACTCGACCAGATCACGATTGCCCAACTTGAGAAGTTTGTCGTTGCTAGCACTCTGGCTCACAAGTGAAATAAATACAGCTCCATTGGCTTCCACATTTCACAAACTTGACTGTGAAGTCGGTTAAGATATTAGAGAGAATGTCCACCCTATCAAGTTTAAAGAACGTGATTCAAGTCTGGGTGTGGAAATGCTCAAAGCTGGTCGACATTAAATTCCTTAGTGTGATAGAATCACAGCAGTACTTATCAATCAAAGATCGCCAGCATGCTGAAAAATTAGGTGCTAAAGTCACCAATAAAGCAGAGTCTTCGAGTGAGTTGACCTTCTGTGGGAAGAGAGTGTTCATTCTATCAACCTTTCTAAAGAACCTAAGATTTGAACCCTTGAGTATTTCACCGCAATGTTTCAATCTACTGTTATCATGCCATACAGACTGAAAAAAAATAAGTACATATTGCACTTAATCACAATCTATTTTTGAAGGTTTAGATGAACTTGCTCCACCAAGAACATTTGCACATAGGTTCAAAGACATGCTTAGTGAGCACATGCATCTGAAACGGCAAGCTTTTGTAGCTTTTAAGCGGAAATTCTTTGAAGTTTGAAACAGAAAGAGCATGTAAAGGGTATTTCAGGATTCGTGGAGATGGAAAGACCAAGTCAAATCCATTATTTTGGTTTATTGAAGAGCAGACTGATGGCTTCAAAAGATAACTTTCAGTCTCCTTTTGATCATACTCAGTGCCAAAAACTATAATTGAGGGACAAGTGTTCCAGAAACAAAAACTCATGTTTGCATAGATGTATTATCTATTTTTTCGAGGTAATCTTTATCCTAGTGCAGTAGGAATTGATTTTCATATGGTTCAGCTAACAAAGAGGATAAATATACTAGAAGTGCCAAAAATTATATATGACACTTACTTAAGTATCAAAAGTTTTCGCCAGCTCACTTGCATATTGGCATGGAGTTCTTTGAGTTGTGCATGGTGTGGGAAGGGTTGGAGTTAATTCTAGGGAGTTGTGGCTTTCTAAATTTGTGATAAGATGCTAGGATTTCTAGGAGGGGATTGTGCTCTGTTGGCACTGATGTTTTTAATCCTTAATTTTTCGAGGCTTTAGTCTTCTTACTGTTTCCCGCTGACGCTGCTTTAGGGTAAGCGTTTCCTTGAACATTTCGGTGCATGGTTTTGCCGAGACAGTTGGCTTTTGCATTGCGAAACAAAAATTTTGTATCGAATGATGATCCTCTGTTTCTTCCTTTCCCTTCCACCCTTCTTTGGTCTTCTAGTGGGGGATTCGACCTATGTTGTCTTATTTTTGGGAACTAATGTTCTGTTTTAGTCTTGAACATCAGCTGTTTATTTTGTCAGTCTGATGCACATGGGAAGCTACCGTATATTCTTCCTTTGGTCAGTGGAAAGCTACCATGTTGGCGGAAAGCGGTAGTGATGTCATTTTTGAATTAGTAATGCTGCAATATAAGAAAATTCCAAAAATTAACCCCTCAAAACGCACATGCACTCAAAGGATTTGTGTGTACATTTTTGCCATCGTTTGATGCCCTAGGGTTTGCATTGAGATATTGTGTGGAATCAAAAGTTCCTTAAATAACTACAGAAATAATAAATTTTCTAACCAATCATAAATTTTTGCCTTTGTGCCATCACCTATGATTTGCATTAAGATCTGATGTCCGTTTATTTTTAAAAAATTGCTGTAAACTGAGTTGTCCAATGAAGCTTAATTGTGTAACGGTTATTTTCATGATGTCCTACCATGTAATGGAATCTGAATTGTTGGTTTTTTATAATAAAAGCCCAAAGGCGTATTGATTTGGAAGCTTTGGATGGAAGTGATTCATGATTTTCTCATCATTTTTGCAAGGGTGTTACTTCTATTTATCTTCTATCACATCAAGTGGGATTATCATGCTGACTCTATTCTTATAAAATTCTTGAGCTAGATGAATTGGGTTGATGTCTCTTTCCTATCTTTTGATTTTGAGTTGGGGGAGAAGAATGAGAGCGAAAAGGGAATTTTTTTTTTTTTTTTGGTGGTGTTGGGGGCGCGGGGACGATTAATATTCTTGTGGTAATGTTGAGGATTTTGCATTTTCTTTCAGTGACTACTTAGAAAGCACGTCTTCAACTCTTTGAAGTGCAAAACTAACTCCAATATTGGTCCTTTTGATATAGCCGTATAAGCATTCCCATCATGTGCAAAAACTACTTGGTTTATGTGAAATCATTTGGACCGACACCTATGGAGTCCACATGCGTGTGGCTTCGGTACTTCCCCTTGATGGAGATTTTGTCAGTTCTTTATGACATCTTTAGCTATTCCTTTTAATGACGTGACGTATAGTACTAAGGTGAGGGGTTTGTCCCGGTGCATTATTTGAAGAGCCATTGTCATTTTTGAATTTCAATGTTTGAAGTTGGAAAATGGAATAGGGGAAGAATTGATTTGTACCTACTAAGATGAGCTTTTCTTAGTTCATAGAAGAACTAAGGAAATGGATGGATTTTTGGATGTTACAAGTGGCCTTATTGGAAAACTCAGGGTCAGTTTCTTTTTTTATTTTTTATTTTATCAAAGAAGTCCTAATTTCATTTCAAATAGATAATATAGATGAACAACCCAATTGGGCTTCGGAACAAAGAACATTCAAAAGAGATTGAGGGGGTTTAGAGGCCCAATTCCGGGGTAGAAACTGTCATAGTCGGCCTTAAGCAACCCAATTCGCGGCTTTATTTAGTTCCCTCGGAACATGGACCAAGTTTAAAAAAGGACTGGAAGCTAGAATGGCCCGGCCTTGTTGGACAATTTCGCTTACTTCCCACAAGGGTGAATCTAACCCCAAGATTATCTGAACTGCCAAGTAGAAGTCAGATTCAACAGAGACCACATGTGGTCCTTGCTCCCTTCCCCACTTTGCAGCCATCTCCATACCCACGCATATGGCTAGGGTTTCCGTGTGCAAAGGGGATTGAACTTTCACGGCACGAGCAAATATATCAAGCAGCACTCCGTTCGCGTCCCTACACACCCTAACTATGGATCCTTCGATTGTCCATGCTGTGAAGGCCCCATCGACATTGATTTTCACCGAACCCAAGTTCGGTGGTCTCCATTTTTTTAGGTATTTCACTATCTCTATTGGTGTTTTGATGTTGGGATGAAGCTTGTATTTTTTATTATTCCTTTGACACGAGCAAATCGGCCACCACCCCCTATGGATCTGGCGTTTGGCCTCGAAAAACTGCTGCATTCCTCTATTTCCAGATGAGCCAAAGAGCTTCGGCTACTATTTCAAGTTCGAGGGCTCAAAGAAGTTGTCATTTATACTCTAAAAACCAGCAGTCTATACTTGTTAGTCCCGTGCTTTGTATTTGAATCTGAAGATGACTATCTGACCATATTGCATCCGTCCAGGGACATAATAAGAACATATGTTCTGTTGTCTCTGGAGTCGTTTTGCAAAGGGGACACAATGGCTTAGTAAGATCCTTCTCTTGGCAAGAATCTCCTCAGTAGGAAGGGCATTTTGACATAAATTCCACATGAACACCTTGATTTTTGGGAGGGTGCTTAGATTCCAGATAGTGCTCCATAATGCTTCGGGTTTATGGTAAGACGATGAAGCTGATGAAGGGGCTGAGTTGTCGTCCAGGCTTATGAGTTGATTATAGCCACTTTTAACTGAATAATTGCCTTATTTAGTTGCCATCCATATGCACGTGTCTTTCTTTTTGTCGGATGGTAAGGGGATTGTCAAGATTTTGCTTACAATTCCGTCTTCAAACAAGTTTTGGAGACTTTTCTCGTTCCATGTTGCATTGTTTCTATCTATGAGCTTAGCTACCATCAAAGGGTCGACTTGGTTGGCTGGGCCTAGAATTGTGCCTCGCTTTAACCACCTATCTTTGCGTATTTTAATTGATTCTCCGTTGCCTATTGACCATAATGCTGAATATGAAATAACATCTCTACCACTCAGTAAGCTTTTCCATCCCCATGATGGTCAATGGCCTGTCTTAGCATGAGAAAAGTTTGTAGAGGGGAGGTAGAGTCCCTTGAATAGTTTACTCCATAAAGATGAAGGATTTTTTTATCATTCGCCAAGCCTGTTTGCCTAGCATAGCTTTATTAAATGTAATTGGATCTTTGAAGCCCATTCCTCCATTGTCCTTTCTCATCTTTAGCACATTCTAGCTTTTCTAGTGAATTCTAGCCTTGGAATTAGAGTTCTTCCCCCAAAAGGAGGCAATTTTTTTCTCTACAGCTTTACAAATAGAGACTGAAATTTTAAAGATGGACATTGCATATTGAGGTAATGCTTGAACTACTGCTTTCAAAAGAATTTCTTTCCTAGCTTTGGATATCAACCTTTCATTCCATCCTTCAAGCTTCATATTCACCCTGGCCAGAATCCAAGCGAACGTTTGTTTTTTGATGGAATGCCTAGGTATTTCCCAATTTTGTCAATTTCTAAGATTCTCTATTCCCATGCCATATTTCTTCTCAAATTCTAGGGACACCCCGAGCTGAAGAAAATCCCTAATTTGTTCAAATTGACTGCTTGACTAGTAGCCATGCAATATTGATTGAGAACATCAGTCAATTGTTGGCATTCCCTCGCCTTTCCATCCAAAAAGAAGATTGAATCACTGCAAATAACAAATGTGACATCCTAGATTTTCGACTCTGCTTTTAATTCAATAAAATCAGGTATTTCATTGACACGCCTATAGGGCTGTTCTCAGAGCTAATCACTCTCGAAATAACTAGACTATTTAGGGAAGCCATTAAAGAATTTTAAGGCAATAGACTTGAGAATTCGACCAAAAATTGGCTTCTCGACCGTGCTCATCTTTAGAGGCCATTACGGCACAATATAAAACCAATTTGAGATTAGAGATAGGTTGATTCGACTGAGATGTGTGGCCGTTCGTGGGTGACTCCACTAAATTGGAAAATTCTCGTCGACCGGCATTAGTTTGATTTTTTTTTTTATTGTTTTGGTACCCTATGTCCGTATTGGAATTCTCAAGATTTTCACAACAACCGAGAGTTGCCAATGTGTCGAGTGCGTTCATGATGGTTCGAAAAAAATCAACCACGGGTCATTTGCTCTAAAAAATTTTGAAAACTACCTGGTAGCCTAGGTCATACTAAAAACACGTCGAAGTGAAATGAACCGTGAATTTGAGTCCGATTTCAGAAATTGAAGATTCTGTGATGTCACAATAAATTCTAGGACCCACGACTCATTCTCAGAAGATTTTTCTGACAACCACGACTTTTTGGGAAAAGGTTGGTTTAGGGCCGTTTTGTTCAATCAAGGCCAGGGATTAATTTTGATCACAAATTTGGGAAGTGAGATGGATTCTTGGGTGAGGAAAATTATCAATGGAGGATTTGAGATGGCAATTGAAATTGTGGAGACCAAATGAGATTGATTTGAGAAGGATTAAGTGACCAATTGAAGCCTTGTCTTTCAAAATTCGTAGCTCTCCCTCCCCTAGCCATTTTGGACCATTCGAGAAGTTGTTAGGCATGCATGTGTGGCCAAATTACAGCCAAGCATTGCTGGCTTCTTGGGCAAGTTCATAGAGGACAACTTGATGGAAAAGATTGGCCAAAGGACCCACCAATGCCAAGCTTGCTCCACACTCCTTTCTCTCTCTCCTTCTTCTTGCCATCCACTCCATTCTCTCTCCATTTTGTGCGAAACTAGCGGCTCGAGAAGAAGTTGAAGCCGTACGCCACCTGGACGCCGGATCGCCGCCTTGCCGTCGCTAGTTCGCGCGCCGCCGCTTGTGCGTGCTTCGCCGCACATGCCACCCCTTGCCCGCCTCCCTCACACCATTCAGCCTTTGTCTAGCCATCCAAGCCTCTATTTAGCTATTGCAAGTGATCGAAGAAGCCTCCTGAGTCACTGGTTTGGACCTGAAACCATCCCGTTGTCCATCCCCAAGCCTTCCCCCACCAAACCAACTTGTTTGCTTATGTTTTTATAGCTCAATCAGACTAGAATTTTGTGGGTTTCCAACAGGCTTGTAGGCCCATTTTGAGGTGCTTGTGGGCCTCGGTTCCTAGGCCCGTTTTGGCAAAAAACGTCCCCCGCGCTGTTCCCATCGGTTTGATCCGACCCACGCGTTAATCAGGTGAGTTTTGCTCACTTATCTCTTATTAGTCGATTAATTATTCTTAAGAGTTGTTTGGATTAGCTTAAGTATAGATTAGTGATAAGATATAATGGATTAGTGTAACTTAATTAGTGAGATTTGTGCAATAGATGATGGATTAGTCGAATCCAATAAAATCCCTGCAGTTCTGGTTTATAGATCTTCACCGTTTGCCATTTTTGTAGATCGAAATGGGTTACGAATTCAAGGTTGATGTTTTCTTGAGAAATGTTTTAGACATCCTCAACTATAACATATATTTTACTTATGATTTTTAGAGATTTAAAAGATGGAGATATTAGTTCTGTCATTTGCAAATAGAATCTCAGACTGTACTGTAACTAGTGACCTTTGAGACTCTAGGGGTTTTTACCAACTCTTAGGGTTTGAATTTCAAAATGATTTCTTCAAAAAAGTTGTTTTTCATATCTTTTAGTTTAACATACTCAAATTTCAGATCAAATAGACATGGTTTAGAACTCGAATCAAATTGATTTCGGAAAACAGACTTTCTGGAAAACGGACATAGTTTTGTATTGGATTGACTAGGCCAAATCTAGAAGAATCTGGGTTTAGGTGTCTTCATAAAAAATGTTCGTTTATGTGTCTTTTACAGCATATTGAAATTTGTGAATTTTTCAAACTCGTTTTATTTGGTTTCTGGATTTAAACTTAGAAATGTGCGAGTGGGCCTATTTTGCCCGTTTATTCGGTTATGAACTGTGATGGTTCTTGATGCTTTACTTGTTGGAAATGGTACATTTGATGATGTGATTACTCTGTGTTATGTCTTGAGGACTATGTGTGATGAGGTGCGAATGGTTATGTCATGGTTGTAGTGTTGTTGGTGTAATGCTTGTTGGTTTGTGCATAATTGATGATATATGGTTGGTTGGTGACACGCCTAGAACTTATGCTTGATAATCGTGTGGGTGATGCTCCTATATGGATAGCACGTGCCTGTGTGGCGATAATTAGTCGTGCCTATGTGGCAATAATTAATCATGCCTGTGTGGCGTAGAACGTGCTTGTGTGGCGTAATACCGAGCCTGTTTGGCCGTGTTTTTGTGTGTGTCGGGTATTGTGCCTGTGTGGCCGAAATTAATTGAAAGGCATGAGTTAAGCACATTGTTTATGGCACGCACACACGAATCGATGACGTGTATGGTGTGGCAATGGCTAGGTATGATTGCTTGTGATGCGACTCATGTAATCGATTAAATGCATCATCTAATGACCATGTGCATTGCGTTTATCATGTTGTATTATGACGTGCAAGGTATGGCATACCAGGTAAGGATGTATGCGAATTGACCGTTGCTTGTTCAAATTGTATGGTTGTGCTTAGGCAGCCCCTAAGGCGTATTTTCTTCCTAATCGGATCTTAAGGGGTAGAACTTGCTGAGACATAGTCTCATCCCGATTATGGGATAACATTTCAAGTCCCTAGATGCAATAGACTTGGACTTTGAAGATCTTAGAAGTTCGGTGCAGTCCATTGAAAGCTCCAGTTGTAGTGTGGAGGATGATGAAGAGGAGGACGAGGACCCGTAGTTTGTGGAACCCAACCCCCGTTTGTAGACCCTGATTCTGAACTTGTTTAAGTTGAATTTGGAGTAGTAATCCACCATATATATATGTGCACTGATTTGCAATGTATAAAAGCGTGGTTGTTTTTTAAAGTTCAGAATTTAGTCCTACTTTCCCATCCCATTGTTTTATTGTCTGGGGATATTTGATCTACTTCCGCATGCGTATCAAAATAAAAGGGTTGGTGATGCGTCCTAGGACGTCACTATAAATTGACTAGGTGAGGGATGGGCATGCGTTTGAGGATTGGGGCATGACAACAAATGAGTTAGAATTACGCAATTGCTATTTAGTTTTACGCCTCTAAATCTTCCTTCTTGAACTGCTTTCTTCACGAGAAGGGATAAAACATTTGCTACTAATATGAAGAGATAAGGGGAAAGGGGATCACCTTGACAAAGTCCCCTTGAGGGCTGAAAATAAGGTAATGATTCTTCATTAAACTTGATGCTAAATGAGATGGACGTCACACAATGCATAATCCAAGAGACCCACTTTCGACAAAACCCCATCTTCAACAAACAAGCCTCAAGAAAGTCCCATTCAATTCTGTCATATGCCTTCTTCATGTCAAGTTTTAGCATAACCTGAAATTTCTTCTTCCTTTTCCCGACTCTTATCTGGTGGAGCACCTCCTACGCAATTAGAATGTTGTCCTATATTTGTCGCCCTTTAACAAAAGCACTTTGCTCCATTTCTATCAACTCCAGAAGTAAAAGCTTTAATCGATTTGCCAATAGCTTAGAGATGATTTTATAAGTAAAGTTACACAAACTAATGGGCCTATACTGATCAAGCGTTTTTGGATTTGGGATTTTGGGAATATGGACAATTTGGGTTTTGTTAAGGATTGGATTAAATGATTTGTCTCCATAAACTCCCCTACCAACCTCAATAAATCCTCCGGAATGTCCATCCAATGATTATAGAAGAATTGACCATTTAAACCATCAAGCCTAGGAGCCTTGATTGCTCCTAATTGAAAAATAGCGGCCTTCACCTCTTGTAATGTAACTTTTGCTATTAGTGCTGCATTCTCTTCTCTTGGAAAACTGTAGGAAGTTCTTCTATCATTGGGTTGATGTTGTGGGGGGTCAACCGAGCTATACAAGTCAAAAAAGAATTGAATTGTCACCTCTTTTAATTTTTTGGTGTCTCTACACCACTCACCGTCCGGCAATTGAAGCATGGAGATTTTGTTGCTTATTCAACGTTGAATTGTTGTGGCATGAAAATATTTAGTATTCCTATCACCCCATTTCAGCCACATGATCCTCGAATGAGTTCCAATGTTTTCAAAATTCGTTTTCTCATAAAATGGACCGAAAAATTAAAAATATTTTTCACTTTGATTTTCTTGACTGCATGTTTAGTTTGTAAAAATGAAAATTTTCAACGTGGATGAAAAATTTTAATACATTTTTGTTTTCTATTCTTCTCAAATCAAGGGATTTATGAAAAGACAAAAACATGTCCGGGAGATTTTTTTTCTTTTCCTTTCTGATTTGGTCGAGACAATTTGCACAATATATAAAAATAGATGCACTAATATCTTGACATCTATTGGGAAGTATATTAATGCAAAGTTCAGCAAAAAGGAAATTTACCCCTATGGGTGTATCTTTACATACATACAACCTTGAAGAGGCGTATACATGGCTTGCCAATGGTCCGCTTGCTGTGGCTTCTTTTGGACGCTTAAAACTGTTATGTTATCAAGATGTCGTATGGCCCGACCTAAAAAAAAATGATGTTACGGTTGGTCTTCAAAGCTTTAGCTGTTCCATTTGGAGTTGGGAAAGGTGCGGTACCTAATTTGTGGCTGTTTGCTCTGTCAAACATTGCCTATTTCTTGATTCATTTGGGGAGGCGATTCTCTGAAATTCTGCTCGTTGACATATTCGAGAAAGCAGAGTATAAACTGAGGTGAAGAAGGGATATCTATCGATTATTTCTTGGAGCTATCGGCCAATATAGGACCGAGCATAAAGATCAAATAAATATCTTTTCTCTGAAACTCCTTTGGTATAAATAGATCAGAGGGTGTTGAAGGAATAGATACTTGAAGGGAGGTACCATATTGGTTTAGTGAAATCTAGGCAATCAGCTTATGAAAGTTGGAAACAAGAAAGCTGTCTGACAATTTTGAAGCTCAAAATGTATAGCTTGAATGCAATGCTGTGTTGCGATGGGGCGAGCGATCGAACAAAATATAGACGGAAGAAGAAAATAAATTGGACACCGGATTTACGTGGTTCAGTCATAGAGACCTACGTCCACGGGGAGAGCAGCAGTGAATTTCACTATAGAGCAAGCGATACAATGAGATTACACACTCAAGTCACTCAAACACTCTCGGTGTTTCCCAAGCCCCAATTTAACCCAAACCCAAGTCTCGGCACAAAATTATCACACAAGCTCAAAAACAAACGCTGAAAAAGAACTCCTTTTCTTGATCGCGCTTCAGCTTGAAGATATGCGGCTCCTCCTTTTCTCTTGTACGGGTGCAATAGCAACACCCCGAAAAAAAGACCTCTTTGCGGCTTCCTTTTGTGACTTCTACGTAGGGTTTTGGTCGGCAATTTTTCAGAAGCCCTAAAGAAGAAAATCTGCATAATATTTGCTTTTATACGTGGGTGTGCAGGACGTGTGCAAGGGACTCGCCAAAGAAGGAAATCGTGCGCCCAAGCTTGGGCCCACCTACGCTCCGCTCCGTGCTTCGCTGAACGTGTGTGTGTGTGCCCAGAGTCAACACTTTGACTCTCGGCCCACCCATTCATTCACATGCAGACGGAATTCACGAGTAAATTCGTTTCTCATACCCACGGCCGGATTCCTTTTTTTTTTAACTTTATTTCCTCTTCAGTAATTCTTTCGCGAGTCCACCAAATTTTGCGTTTTAGCAAATGCTCAAACTCGAGTCATATTTAACATGCTGCTTGGATCTTCTATTGATCAGGAAAGCTGTTCTCCCTTAACCACACCGAGGCTAAAAGTTCAGCAATAAATTTTAGGCGGATATTCATATGAGTGTATCATCCAGTCCTTTTAATCGACAAGGTTGGTTTTGGGTGATTAATGGTTGGATTCTGTTGGTTTGATAGATGTAATGGAGAAAGACGATATCTAGAAAGGTTTGAGATGTAATATATTTTTAAATATGATTTGCGAGAAATATAGCTACTGGTGGTGCCTTTTTTGCAGCTAGTACATTATCTGATTATTCACAAAAAGGGAAGGCTCAAGCATGTCAGTATATGACCAGCTTTAGACTCCATCTTGGTTCAATATGGGGAAATAGGAACCTGAACAAGTGAAGAGACTAGCTTTGACTCATTAGTCATTTTTAAGGTACATTTATCGTTCGAGATAGATTTTTCTTGCATTTACATTTCGAGAAAGATCTGTCTTGCTTTTTCATTCACTGTTGCATGCACGTCTAACCGGAGAATCGGTTCTCGTAAATAAAAAGATCATCCTAGTAATGTGAATCTGTATTTTGTAAATATTTGGATGAAGGAAGTTGGTCGGTGCATTAGTGACAATGGATCTCCTGTACTTGGCGTACGTCAGATAACAAGGTGGAGACTTCGTCTAATTGTCAAGCATTTCGAAATTAGTTACCCATAGACAGGCATATTAGTTAGAACTGACCAAGACAGGCACATAACTTTGTCAGTTGTTGGGCATTTGTGGTTGCATAACGAATCCTCACAGATTGACATCCTAAACAATAAATTGATATATTCACTATTCTCATTAGGGGCATGCAACCAGATTGGTTTTACGCGAAAACTAGATCGGACCACTTCAGTACACTCTGATTCCTAGTTTTGAGTGAGACCCACTTAGGAACTGGCCCTATCGAACCAATTTTACAACTGGCTTTTGGAATCAATTTCATAAAGCGAAAGAAAGTAAAAACCATTTTCTATCTGTTCTAACCTCTAGTATGAGGTTTTATGAAGATATATTGCAAATTTAACTATGTTGCTTGTTTTGTTTTGGGTGGTTAGGATTCTGGACTAATATATTTATGGATGAATGATAAATGCAGTTTTATATATGATTTATGTTATGAGTTTGAACTTTTTATCATTTATAATTGTGTGTTACTATATTTTTATTTTGTGGACTATTTCTTTTGGTGGATAGGGATCTCCATTTTTCATATTTATTTCGAATTTTTTTATTACTCATATTATATTGTTCTAAAATGTGAAATTAGAAAAAAAAGGAACAAAAAAAAAAAAACCTGGTGCCCGGGTAGATATTAAAACCAGATTGCAAATCTGATTCCAAGGCCAATAATGTAGGTTTTAGGTTTCAAAAATTTGAAACTGATTCTAATATGATACTCTTTAGGTCCAGTACAATGCAAATAAATTTAAATATATAGATAAAAAAAGGAAATGTACCATGCGGCTCAGACCTGTAGCTAGCACCGATTATCACAAAAATTTCAATGGCAAAGGATTTCGATTGCGCTGAGTAAAAGGAGTATAACTAAATTATATTGTGCACATGCATACATAGAATTTTTGTTGAAATTTTCTCGAATCAAACCCCATGACAAGTGATGAACGAAATCAAAAAAGAAAAATAAAAAGGAAAACCGAAAAAGGCAAAAAAAAAAAAATATATATATATATATATATATATATATATATATATATATATATTAATCAGGGTAAAATAACAAACGGTGAAAAATAAAAGAAATAAAAAAACCAGCCTGGCCAAGGACCGAACCGGAGGCTCGGGGGCCCTAAACTCGCGCCCGCCCCAATCGAGGAGGGGCATGCTTTGCCAACCTGATCCAAACCGTTGCTTCCTTGTCGGGACATGCCACGCGTCGCCCCCACGGCACACCGCTACCCCGCCCGCAGCACAAACTCACCCTCCAACTAGGAAAAAAACAAGAAAAGGAAAAAATAAAAAGAAAAACCGAAAACGAAAATAAGGAGAGAAAATATGAGAGGATGGTACCAATAAAATATGGGCTTAAATTAGTGAGCTTGTTGATGTTAGCAATGCTGCCGTCGCCTTCAAATACGTCAACTTTGTCGACCAAATAGGGAGTTTTTCCTTCATTGGGAGCGTTTGGTTTATTTTTTGGGAAATATTTTTGAGAAAATGCAAAAATCTTTAAAATGATTTTTTGAGATGTAAGTAATGTTTGGTAAAATGTATCTTAAAATACATTGGAAAGTAATTTTGACGTAAACACCATTTAGTAAAACTACATTTTGTAAATGATTTTTTCTATTTTTTAATATAAAAAAACTCAAACTATTTGCTATTGAAACCCAGCCGTCGTCGGCAGGCCAAATCATCCAGAATTACTCCTCTCGATGAAATTCTTTGTTGACACAGTTCAACATCTCTACTTGTTGTAACCTAAATGAGAATACTAGTGAGAGACCTCTAAAAAAAAGGGTCTTTTCTAAGATCTTTCGATGTTAGGTTCACAATTTAATGATAAAAATGAATGTCTTTATGAAATTGTTGTTGATCAATTTAGAGTTATTCATGCAAAGTTGCAAACCTAATGTTCTAGGGCTTGATGGGACATTCATCTAGTCATCTAGCCACATGATAGCTATTATTCATTGTAGTGTCGTGTGAGACATGTTGGTTCTAGGGTTCAGTTATGCAAGAGGAAATTATAATGTCTCTATGATTTTCTCTTGATTTTATGGTTCGATTGACAAGGCCATTTCCTGTGAGACCCCTCCATAGGACTAGTATCATATATCTTTGGTGGTCTTAAGCTTCTCTCATCCCAAAAGTTAGCTCAAATGTTAAATTTTTCCTCACACTTATAAACTTGTGACAATTGAGTCTCGACTTATTGGCAAAGCTAGCTCAAATGTGGAATTTTTCCTCACACTTATAAACTCATGACTTTTGGGTCTAGACTTATTGGCAATGTGAGCTCAGATGCTAGTGTTAGATATTTTTTGGGTCTCTTTCACCCCAAAAGTTAATTCAAAAGATAAGGTTTTCCTTCACACTTATAAATCGACTATCAACTCATTTCACAATCAATGGAGGACAGCTTTAACAATATATAGGCTACAGAAGTTTGGATTTAGCTCATAATCTTCCATTTATTTCTGGATTTTGCATTTTAAATGTTTGGCGACGTTCACCTAAAAGAGAGCCTCTTGTTATAATTTTTTTTTTCTTCGAAAGCTGGGTAATCTAGACAGATATTATTATTATTATTATTATTGGAAAAATTATTAATCAAGATTGATAAGAGGAAAACATGACCCTTGAATTTCAATCTAATTTGATAAACATAAAAGAATAGTTTTAAAAATAACTCAAAAATTAAATTCGAACACATGTGGAAGAGCTGGAGTCAGCCCCGAAAGTCGGGTACGGAAATCTCCTGGAAATGAAAATTTCTCTCTCCGATTAAACCACTAAAATAGAGATCTAAAGCCGGAGCAAAAATAGGCTGATTTTCCTTTAACTCAATTTCATTTATAACAACCATCAAATTCTAACCAAAATTACAAGAAACGGAGTAAACTTAATTGACAACTAAGCTAACCAATTTAAGGCTCCGCTTTCTTTTTTGGTCAGAATTTAAGGCCCTGTTGATTTTGCGGAAAATGTGGTGTTTTTGGAAAATGTTTTCTAGGAAACCATTTTCTAGAAAAATGATAATATTTTCAGGTGTTTAGCTGAAATATGAAAATAAATTTGATAATATTTTTTGCCATTTCATAAGGAAAATCTTTTCCTCTATGTACTCTATTTAATAATTTCTATTATTTTATTTTTCTAAAATCAATTTTTAATTTTTTTCTTTTTTCTTCTTCTTCCTCAAACGATTGTTGGCATTAGGCAAATGTGAATCTCGTCGTCCTATGGAAAATGCTAAGCTCACTTTGACCTACTTCGAGCAAGCTTGGGCCTCGTTAGAACAAGTGAGTTAGGCGGGATCGGAGCTTGCCTAATTAGGCGAGGCGAAATGTTGTCCATTTTACCAAAGGCTAGCAAGGCTCGACCTTGCCTGTGGCTAGTCGTTGGTTGCTATCGTGGTTGGCAACCAAACGAGGAAAGAAAAAAATAAGTAAAAAGAAAAAATAATTAAATACATGATTTTTAGAAAAAAAAAAAAAAAGGAAAATGTGTTTGGTGAAAGAAAATGACATGAAAAAAGGTATAGAAAATGTTTTTATCCTTCTTAAAAAGTAGAAAAAAAAGTAATTATTCTTTTATTTTAGAAGACTTTGTTTTTCTTGACCAGTTCATTTTTCATGAACCAAACACCGAAAAATTCTGAAAATATGTTTTGAAAGTTATTTCCTACAAAATGAACGAGCCTAAGTTAAAAGCTTTCGAAAAGAAAAGAAAAAGATTAGTATGTCCAAGCTAGAAAATACCCTAATCAGGGGAGGACAAAACCATAAACTCACCTAAACTACAGTTTTGCCGCCCTCTCCACGTGTAAATTATGACTGCCCCTCTTCCTCTTTCTTCACTTCCCCTATTCAACTTGTTTGATCTCTCTCATTCCTCTGTCTCATTCACTTCTCAAAGAAGAGACAATGGGAATCTTCACCTTCGTCTACCAGAGCTCCAGCAATTAGTGGATGGCAAAGCAAGTCTCTGATGGGCTCTACCTTCAAGCTCTAGAGGAAGCTCATCCAGTCTGCCATTGACAACCTCCAGTGCTCCTTCTCACTTGTCACCCCTTCCTCCACCGTATCCTAGGTCTCTGTTGAGATATACATGCTTGCTTTAGTCATAATAATTTAATATTAAGTCGCATCTTTGTTTAACAACTTAAGCTCTTAAAACAGTTGTCACATAATATTAGAGTTCAGACCTCTATTTGCCTCTCCAATTAAATATATCAACACTTAGTATCAGGCAAAAAGACTAAACTAATCATGATGAGGAGTGTTGAAATAATTTATATTAAATCACGCATTCATCTAAAAGTTTAAGCTTTTAGAACAATGGTCCTATAAAATTTCATAGTTTTCAATATATTCATATGTCATGTTGAGACTGTTGTGGCATCTCGTAGGAAGTGTGTGTATGATCGATCTATATTTGAGGTAATGGTGCGTTGAGATAGTATGTCTAGTAGAGATTTGCGATCTTCTCTTGGGGGAATTTATGTTTTCATGCTCTTTTCGTGAGTAAGGTCTTAAATGGTTTTTATGTTTTCATGCTCTTTTCGTGAGTAAGGTCTTAAATGGTTTTACTTCTTGTTGTTTGTCAATTCTAGTTGCCTATTGTTAGATATTGGTAGATGCTATTGGACACAAATTGCGCAATCCCAAGATCTTTATAACTCGAACAAGAATATGCATAATTGAGTAGAAATATTAACGCACATGTTTTGGGATCCATCGTTCTTTAAAGCAGAAGCAAAAAAGGGATTACCATACATCAAGGGGATTACTCACGCATCAAGTCATTCTCCTCTATTGCTCTCCGTATCACTAGCTCAATGAGACGGCTCCCCTCACATTTAGCGTTAGGTAAACGCTCATTAGCTGATGATACACGTGAGAATTAGGGTTAGATGAGAGACTTGAGTATTATTTATAGAGTTTCCGATTAGGCCCCCTTATTACGGGCTAGTCTCAATTTGGCCCACATTAGCCAGCTTCATATTAGACTAATTAAGAAAAATTATATCTCACCTTAAACCAACTCTGTTTTACGGTAATTGTAAAAACAATAAATTACAATATCAATTAATATAGTACACATTAGAAAAACTCTTACATTCTTCCACTTGGATTATATTAATTGAAATCGTACTGTATGTTCGCACATTTGGTCTAGAGATAATTTTTTATAGTCAATCCTATCACATAAAATTTTAAACACCGAATCATGGTGGTAACTATATATATACACACAGAACCTTCCATGGTCACGAATGTTTTCAACTTTATTGATATGGATTCAATATGATAATGTAGTAAATGGATAACATCTTTCATTGAAAAATTCCATTTGTCAGTCACCATTCTCTTACCTTAGGCAATACAAAAAACCTTATGCCACTAGAGAATGTCTTTATGGTTCAAATGAATCCACATATGTCTTGTCCTTACGGTTAACCTTTCTTTATGTATCACAAGACATATGCACAAGGTTAATTATCGGATACCTCTAGCCTTCACTCAAGATTTATACAATACCTTGAGACTTTATCAATATTAATTCAACATAATAACAACACATTTAGAAATATTTATTGAATGTAAAAGTTGATACAAATCAAACCATTATTAAATGTAACGAACACAGATGTGAACTTTATCAAAGTAAAACCAAAATAGCTCCCATTAAACAACAGTATCCCAAGATACTCAAAGGCCCATGCCAATGACATGTTGCTCGAATACACATGAGCGTAGGCCTTTAATTAGTGGATCTGAAATCATATCATATGTGAAAATATGTTATATTATTACATCACCTTTCTGTACCGTTTCCTTTTGGTCAAAAATTTTGACCATCATATATTTAGACCCCTTGAGATCTCTGTAGTAAATAAATAATACTACAAATTTGTTATCTCAATACAACCGTATGAGTCTATCCATAAAATTAAAAGTAGTCAACTCCTTCATGAGATTCCGGAGCCTAATGGCTCAAGTAACAACCTAAAAAAAATGTTACAAACTCTGGTTACATAGTAGAAGATGACATATAACTTTATTTACTACACTTCTTATTAACATAAATATGTATTCTGTTAATAATTATATATCATCTTAACAGTCGACAAAGTTTACATCTAAATATCTTACTAGTTGCAAGAATTGAATATGTTTGTAAATTAACATATAATCTCTTGTGCTCTTTAATTACCTTAAAACTTTCTTGGTGGCAACCTAGTGATCACGTCCTGGATTTGATTGATATCTACCTAAAAGTTCCGTCGCAAAGGCGATATTTATTCTAATGCAAATTCAAGTATACATTATATTTTTAAGTGCACTAACACAAGGTACATCATTTAACTAGATTTTCTCAATATATAAATAAGAACAATGTAATGGATTCAGTCCATCACTCTTAACGATAGGAATAATTCATGGCTTGCAATAATGTATATTGAATATTTTCAAAATACAATCAACAAATATCCTCTGAGATAAATCTAATAAAATTTAATATTTATATGGCAAGAACAATCTTTACGGACCTCAGTATAAAAGACAAAAGATGCCTCAAGGTCACTACTTGTAAACAAAATATCATCTACATAGTGTATGAGAAAAATAAATTTCCTTCCACTGACCTTGCAGTATATTGAATTACTTTGTTTTCAATTGAACAAAATAACAACATTATGAAACTTTAATAATATTGTTTGGAAATTTGCTTAAAATCATGAATAAGACTTTTCAATCGACACACAAATTTACTTGAATCTATTGCAAAATCCTCCGGTTGCATTTATATAGATTTTGTATCTCTTTGACATAACTCCATATAAAAAAAATAATAAACTATTAATGTCACGTTCACTCTGAAAGAATTTTTAAAAATTACTATAAATAAATAATTATTTATTCACTAACTATCCACCCATCTTTCAGAGTGAAAACTTTAGCTACCAATTTGGTTTTAAATTCCACAATTTTTCTTTGAAATCCTTTTAGTTTTGTACGCTAATTTACAATTAATGAACTTGTGATCTTTAGGCAAATCAGTAAATTTCCAAACACTATGATGTTTTATAGATTGCATATCGTTTTTTATGGCATCTAATCAAATACTTGATTGAAGATAAGAAACGATATTTATTTATGTCGCTAAATCAACCATGTAATGGATATTGTAGTCATGCTCTCACAAATAGACTATTTGTCTTTCCCTAACAAATCTCCCGAGTAAAGCTACAACCATTTCATTCTATACTTTAGGGGTTTGAAAAAATTCCATCATAAACTATATCAAGAATAGTACCTTAAATCTCAACAAATTTAGTCTATGGTATATAAGATTCCATAATTGTTTGTACCACAATTATTTGTATAGGCAAAGACAAAGATATAATTATTTTCCATTGTACTATTATTCTTAATAGTTTGAGAGTAGCTATCTTTTACAATTACGTCGAATTGTAGAAATTTTATAGTATGTGATTCCATAATACTTATACTTTCTTTAGGGTTATAAAATTGATACCTCTTTTAAAAATCTAGGTAAGATACAAAATAATTCCAAGTTGATCTAAATTCCAACGCACTTAATATTGAATTAGATAACCTCACTTATGCATGATACCTCTAAATTTAATATGATTCAAGTTATTTATGTCCAGTCTATAACTCAAAAGAAGTTTATGAAACAACTTTTGCATGTGAAAATGTTGCTTTCAAAATATCAACCCACATAATACCAAATAAATTAGTCTTACTAATCATATTTATCACAATGTTTAATATGGTGCATTTATGTTTTTTGGCTAAATCTTTTTGTTAGGATTTTAAAGCATAGTAATTAAGTTATTACCCCAAAATCTACCAAGTATTTGACAAATGACCCTTTAAGCTATTTCACATTATCATACTTGTCAAAATACTTATGGCGACTATTAAGTCTAATAACCTTTTAAGACTAATTGTAATTGTTTTATTCTTTATCTCGATCATTTTCCTTAAATAGAATACTTTTGGAAACAACATTTAACCATATACGAGATGTATATGTCATTAGGACTTAAACACAATCTTTGTCGATGTGTCATAAATTCGATATTAGACAGGACATAATTACAAACCACTAAAGCTTCCATCTTCTTATAGCAGTGCAGTCCGCAGACAAACAACTTTTCAAGTGTTTTAGCATGGAATGTTTCATGGATAGTAAGCAAATTTTATTACTCTTTTGTTAAGCAACAAATCATATGTTCACAACTTAAAATTTGAAGCAGTAAAAACCTCAATAATAGTGGAGTTATTAATTACGGAAAATGTGATTGAAAAACAATCAATATATATATAATTAGTATCATGTGAACACCGTGTAATTTGACATACAAGTACACATTTAGAAAGTTACACGTATAATCATATAATCACATTTGGGTAGAATATATGACATGTAGTTATACACTCCCCACATGATAGCGGTTTTAAGAATATATTCCAATTTTCATGAATTCATCATTTTTGGGCATATGAACCACAAGAATCAGTCACTCCTCCACCACACTATCATGCATCCCTCCATGAACTAATACACAATCACCTTCTTTGGAAGTATGATCACGCATTAAATTGGGAGACATCCCAATCAGCATATGAGACCGAAATTCTCAAACCCAATCAAGCATGCCACTTTGGCGATCACTACTCAATTGAATCCTTAAAATTCTCTCATACTAGGGATATAAACTTTATTTCTCATAAACACCATATACATGTGATTTTAACTTTAGTGATAGGGGTAGTAAATCACTAAAAAACATATCATGCTAATTACATTACTTTATTCATTAATAAAAATTAATCATATATATAGCGAACCTGAAAGACAAATTCCAATGAGATCACCGATCACAGCAATACAAAAAAAAATAAAAAATAAAAACTTCTTATATCAGAGAAGAAAGCATCTCTTATGCACCCTGATTATAGATTACCAAAACAACATAAAAAGAATGCTGATCTAAAAGATCTCTCACAAATTAACATCAATAGTAATATATGGTACACCAAATTGACAAACATGACTCCAAAGCCAACAGCTGATTTATTAACTGTTGAAGAAAACTTTCTTGAGTGTTTTGAAGTTGACAAAACGTTTTCATCAGTCTAGTCTGAAGACTTATAGACTCTACTATTAAAGTCTGAAGACTTGTAGACTCTACTATTAAAGTCTGAAGACTTACAGACTGCCAAACTCACGACTCAAAGTCTATCATCATTGACAGTTTCTAAGATTGTCGAAGAAGACTTATTCGAAACGAATAATTTCGTTAAGGATTTGATTTTGTTGACTGAAAAAGATTTCTTTGCTGGATATAGCATTTCGGAATTCATTATTCAAACCAAGATAGATTCAGGGATTTTGGATCCATTGATTGGCGAAGTATACTTGGAAGGTTCTACTTATGGAAACTGAGATCCCGATTATATGGGCGGGCAGGATTGATGAGCTATCGTGATGTTCCTTAAATAGCTTCAAGATCTTCCTAATTGATTCTGTCCAATGGGTAGATTAGAAGAATTCCTTTGGTAAGTGCCAACGGGTGTGATGGCATAATAGAGTATATAAGGAAGACGTTCCAGTTGTTCGAGTGTGTGCGCGATAGAAGAATTCCAACGTCTGAAGCTTCTTATTTTTTTGTCAATTAAACTGTTGAGTGAAATATTGTACGCAAAAGAGAGTTTATATCTTTAAGAGACCTTGAGAAAGTGTAGCAGAGTTTCTACACTGTGAAATCAAGGAAGAGCTTTTCTGTAACAAATCTTTTGTTCATAGTGAAATCTAGCTGGTGGGCTGTCAATGCAGAAGAGTGGACGTAAACTTGGATTAAGCCAAACCACTATAATCTTTGTGTTCATATTCTCTTCTCTACGCTCTTTTACTTTGATTATAACTCGTTTTGTTTACAAGAAGCAAATTTCATTTTCATAATCTATTGTTGATTAGTGCTGCACACTTATCTCGAAAAATTGTTTTCACCTATTTACCCCATCTAGGTGCTCATACTAGCTTTCACAATTGGTATCAAAACATGTGTACTCACTTAAGTTGAAGTGATTTACTTCAGAGTTAAAGATCTATAGCTAGTATGTTGGCTCCAAGATTGGTTGAAGGGCAAAACAATACCGGACCGCCTTATTTTGATGGAAATGAATACTACATATGGAAAAACAAGATGAAGGCATTTCTAAGATCAAAGGATCCTCTAAAGTGGGATGTGATAGACAAGGGAATTATTCCTAAAGCTGCATCTATCTCAGAAAAAGGAAAAGAAGCCGTTGAGTCTTGCGAAATGACTCAAGAAGAGATAACCAAGAGACAAGCTCTTGATGCAAAAGCAATTTATTCTTTATATTGTGCATTATCACATACTGAATATAATATAATATCTTCTTATGTTACAGCTAAATAAGTTTGTGATAGATTACACATCAGCTATGAAGGAACTGATCGAGTGAAAGAAACCATAATCAACATTCTGCTCGGTCAATACGAAGTATTCAAAATGAAATCAGGAGAATCTATCATTGACATGTTTAGTCGTTTTACAAAAATCGTGAATGGTCTTGAAAGTCAAGGTCAACCAATTTTTGATCCCATGAAAGTAAACAAGCTATTGCGTGGACTCTCCAAGGATTGGAATCACATAAATACCTCAATAAGGGAGACACAAAGAATTATGCCACTTTCTGTTAATAAATTAGTTGGGACTCTTCAGTCTTATGAAGTGGAGTGAATCAATGAAGATGAAGATCCTAAAGGTAAGAAATCCATTGGATTAAAATCTAATGATGATTATGATATTACAGATTCTGAAGACGATATGGATGATGAGGAGCTTGCTCTCATAATAAGAAGATTCGAAAAGCTAAATAGAAAGGGGAGAAGATTCAATCCAAAGAAACAAAGTTTTCAAAAGCAACAAACTAAGTCTGTTGAGGATAATGAATCCAATAGAGATGTAGTCTGTTTTGAATGTAAGACAAAGGGACACATCAGACCCAACTATCCCATTCTGAGGAAAAAGAAATGAAAAGTTGAAAAATATCGAAAGGCACTCAAAGCAGAAACTTGGAGTAATACAGAATGTGAAGAAGTGATGATAATTATGCCAATATTTATCTCATGGCACAATCAGACTCAGATTCAGACAATGAATTTAAGGTAAGTAATTTAAATATTCATTCTAAAGTCTCTAGATACATTGATGAATTGTGTCTTAGTCTCAAAACTTCTCTCAAAAAGATTTCCGAACTCAAAAGAAAATTCTGCACTAAAGTAACATGAAAGTGTTTGGAAAGAAAATGTCAAAAATCTAGACAAAAGTGTTACTATTTTGAAAGAAAATGCATTCTTGAAAAATGACATCTCAAATATTTCTAAAAGATTTTCTATAGGATCTAAGAAATTTGAAAAAACTCTTTTAGTACAAAGACCTTACTTCAACAAATCGGGTTTAGGAATGACTGTTGAAACCATTCCTCTAATTGATTTTCCAAAAGTAAAGGAAAGAATTAAGCAAAGACCTACAAGAGATGCTTACAAAAATAATTTCCAAAAAGTTTTTGTAAAACTAGTAGGTCGTTGTGCTCTTAATTGTTCCAAGTGCAATAGCTCAGATCATTTTGAAAAAGAATGTCCTATGGTTTAGAAACCTGTTAAGAAGGTATGAGTAAAGACCGTTTACAACACTAACACCAAAGGACCCAAGAAAATATGGGTACCGAAGAAAGCTTGAGTCTCTTTTCTAAATACAGGTCACTATCAAGAAAAAGATTAAATTGTATCTGGATAGTGAATGCTCAAGACATATGACATGAGATTCAAATTGTTTCATAAACCTTGTTCAAGTTAATGGTGGAAATGTTTCCTTTGGAGGAAATAGCAAATGAAGAATTGTGAGATACGTAATTGTAAAGATTGGAAGCCTCACGATCAGTAATGTTTCCTTAGTGAAAGGACTCAACTACAATTTGCTAAGTATCAGTCAACTGTGTGACATCGGTTTCAAAATCAACTTTCAAGAAGGAATATGTTTAGGAACCAGTAAAGACTCATCTCAGTCTTTCACGGGTCGAAGACATAGAAATATCTACCTCTTGGATGTCAAACCAGATGAAACCCAATGTCTAATCTCAATTCAAGAAACAAACTTATGACACGGAAAATTTGGGCACATCAACATGAAGCAAATAGCCAAAATTTCAGCAAAAAAGCTTGTTCGTGGTTTACCAAATCTGTCATATCAAAAGTCTGATTTATGCACACCATGTGTATTGGGAAAACAAATAAGAAACTCATTCAAACTAATAAATTAAGTTTCCACTAATCGTGTACTACATCTCTTGCATATTGATCTCTTTGAACCAATTAGAACTCAAAGCATTGGAGGTAAGAAATATTGTTTAGTGATTGTGGATGATTATTCACGATTCACTTGGGTATATTTCATGGCAACTAAGTCCAAAACCCTTTCTTATTTTACAAAGTTTGCTAAAAATGTCCAAAATGAGAAAGATTATGTTATTTTAAGTATACGGACAATCATGGAGGTGAATTTGAAAATCAAGACTTTACAAAATTTTGTGATAAATCTGGTTTTCAGCATGTGTTCTCTTCTCTATATACTCCAGAGTAAAATGGAGTCGTGGAAAGGAAGAATAGGTCATTTCAAGAAATGGATAGAACTCTTTTAATTGAAAGTAACATCTCTTCATGTTTTTGGGTTGAAGCAGTTTCTACAGCATGTTATATTATTAATAGAGTTTTTTTAAGGCCTATTCTGGAAAAGCCCATCGTTTCATATTTTCATGTGTTTATATGTAAATGTTTTATATTGAAAAATGCAAATGATCGAGTTGGTAAGTTTGAAGAAAAATCAGATGAATGCATTTTCCCTGGATATTCTATCACAAGCAAAGCCTACAGAGTCTACAACAAGAAGACTCAATCTTTGGAGAAATCAATGAATGTCAAATTCCAAGACTATATGCAAAATCAATCGATTCATACTCATCTTGAAGAATCCAAACTTGCTCCAAACTCTACAAAGTCCAAATATTCAGAACTGCAGAAGACGAGCAACAAATGATCAATGGAGATTCAAATGAGGAAAAAGATCAATAGTCTGTCAAATCAATCAGCAACTGGAAGCATAAGTTCAGTCATCCCAAAAATCTCATTATTCGTGATATTAATGAAGGAATTCACACAAGATCCAAAAGGCGCGAAGAGTTTAGTGCTATGGCTCTTATTTCTGAAATAGAACCAAGGAGTATAGAAGAAGCTTTATCTTATGAAAGCTAGATTGAAATTATGCAAGAAGAACTTAGGTAATTCAGCATCAATGATGTCTCGGGAGTTGACTCTTAAACCGAAAGGTAAATCCATCATTGAAGCTAAATGGGTTTTCAGGAACAAGATGAACAAGAAAGGAAAGGTCGTAAGAAATAAAGCAAGACTCGTGGCCAAGGGATATATGTAAGAAGAAGGGATAGACTATAATGAGACTTACGCACTAGTAGCAAGGTTAGAAGCAATTAAATTATTACTTGCTTTTACTTGTCATAAGAATTTCAGGTTATTCCAAATGGACGTCAAAAGTGCCTTCCTAAATGGATTTATCCAAGAGGAAGCTTACGTGAAACAACCACCTGGTTTTGAAGACCCAAGGAAACTAGATTTTGTATTCAGACTGAAAAACGTTTTATATGGTTTAAAGCAAGCACTTCGAGCTTGGTACGACAAACTAAGTAAGTTTTTAATTCAAAATGGTTTTGTCAAAGGTAAAGTAGATTCTACTTTGTTTATCAAAAGAGAAATGAGCATGATGGATGAGCTAACATTCTTTCTCGGATGAGTTCAAATGTGAAACAACCTTCTTTCTCGAAGGGAGGAATCTTCATTCATCAAGAAAAATATGCTAAAGAACTTGTCAAAAAATTTGGACTAGAAAATTGCAAAAAGACTGACATACCAATGTCAAGTCTTTTGAAGCTGGACAAGGATGAAGAAGGAAAGAAAGTAGACCATAAGTTATACAGGAGTATCATTGGTTCACTTCTTTATCTAACTGCTTCTAGACCTGACATTTTATTTAGTGTTTGTATTTGTGCCAGATTTCAATCAGATCCTAAATAATCTTATTTAAGTGCTACAAAGCGTATTATCAAATACATTGCCTCAACTTCAAAGTTGGGTCTCTGGTATCCTAAAGAATGAGACTTCACTCTTCTTGGATATTCGAGACGCCTTGAGACCTATCTAGTTGCGAGTTGATAGAAAGAGCACCTCGAGCACCTGTCAACTAGTTAGAAGCAAGACAGTATCTTGGTTTTCATGGAAGTAAAGCACAGTAGCTCTTTCTACAGCAGAAGCAGAGTATGTAGCTCTTGGAAGTTGTTGTTCACAAATTTTGTGGATAAAACACCAGCTGAAAAACTTTGAAATTGAAGATTCATGTACTCAGATCAAATGTGACAACACCAACGTAATCAATCTCACCAAGAATCCGATTCTTTATTCAAGAGCAAAATATATAGAGATTCGACATCATTTAATTAGAGATCATGTTCAAAATGGAGAAGTTTCGATTTAGTTTATTGATTCAAAGAATCAACTGGTGGATATATTTACAAAGCTTTCGGAGAAAAATCAATTTGAAATTATTCATTCCAAACTCAATATCTTAAAGTCTAAGGAAATTCAGACTCAAGATTGAAAGTCTAAAGATTCTCCGACTCAATCAATCAAGATCTATGACTATAAGTTATTTCTATTTTAGAAATTCATTTCTCGGATCAAATCTTGAAAATGTAAGATCATCCGAAATTGATTGGTGTTATTTCCCAGTTTTCGTGATTATTGCAAACCTTCCTTTTCGGAAAAGAAGTTATTTTTTAAATGACAGTTATCTAATTTGTTTTTAAAAGGCAGTATTTTTTTAAAAGGGCATTTTTATATTTTCTTTTTACGTCATTCCGTATGCCTCGCTTTGACTGCCTTACATATTATCAGTTCTTTTTCGTTTTACTCACAAAAACCTAAGAGAACACCGATCTTCCACTTCTGTCTTCTTCTCTTGTTTAGTCCTCAAAAAAGTTTTCATCTTTCTTGGGAAACAAACTTGGAATCTCTCAAAGACTGTGAAAGATGTCGTCTCAAAGGAAGTCTTTGAGGATCGCGAACAAGGGACCACAACAAATGCGTGAGGGGCCTATGCACTTTGATCTCACCGAAGAAGAAGAATCTCCTAGACAGCAGCAAAGCTCACAACATTCTCAGCACCGTCCATCTCCTCCATCTAGATCTCAGGATGTTGTACATCGAGAAGAGAAAGAAATCATTGAAGACGTAGAGCCCGTAAGAACTCATAAGCCATCTTTTACTTATAAGCTTTACCGTGCTTTGAAGATGAGTGGTACTCCGTTGAACTACATTGATGAGTTTCTTAAGGACAAATGATATAGAAATGAAACTTTCTTCTAACGCACCATGGAACGTTTGGGAATAGCCCCTGTGGGGTCGGCGGAAGAAGCTCTGGCGAATATCCCAAGTGATCCACGGGTTGGAGGGTTTAATCAACCAGATGGAAACGATGATGATAAGCTGTACAGTCTGTTTAAACCTAGAATGGGTGTTGCAGCAAAAGTCCAAAGCAAAAGGACGGATTTATTTCGATCGGAGGAACACAAGCAACTGTACTCTAAGTTGCTGAAGCGTGGGGTAATAAACCCTAGAAGTGTGGACTTTGACTTTCAATCTAAGGGAAAAATTCAGTCTTCCTCAACTCGAATAGTTTTGTTCTGAATCTACAGAAGCTTATGCTAAACTTGCTGCTTATTTCTATTCGAATCTCAGTTTCTTGGATGCGAATAGATTCTCTTTTAGTGTCCGCGATCAGGACTATGTGGTTGACATGAATATGTTAGCTGATGTGATTGGGGTTGAAAGAGGGAGATATCAACCTATTAGTGTATCTATTACTCGTGCAACGTTGGAGCTCGTTTAGGATAGAAGGACGGAAGGAAAGATTTTTTATGTGAGAATGAATGCGTCCAACATTTTGCTTCACAAGATAGTGATTAACTGTCTTAGACGAAAATCAACCTCAAAGATCGACATTTCAAACTCGGAAGCAAAGTTGATGTATGCTATCAATGCTGGTAAGAAATTCTCTCTTCCACACACTATTATGTTCCACATGTACAAGGCAGTAGTGAAGAACAAGGGTAAGCTTCTTTATGCAGCTATTTTGACCAAGTTATTCAAACATTTGAGCGTTTAGCCTCCCCGGATTCTTTGTGTTTGAACGTGCGATCAAATGGTGGTGGGACTGAGAGTGGCCTCAAAAATGCGTCTGAAGAAACTTACCAAGGCTCTGGAACAATTCAAGGAGAAAACCCTTGTCAAGACTCATTCAGTCTCTTCGGTGGCAAAGCGAAAAGGGAAGGAACCCATGGTTGCTCCATCCATGAAAAGAAGCACTCATCGTTGAACATGAAGAGGATGAGGATGATGTCACCATTTCTACGATAGCATTGAAGAACTTGAGTTGTTCTATTCCAGAATCGACAGAGAGATAGGAAAAAGACAAGGATGAGACAAAATAGAGGCCTGAAGAGATAGAAGATTTAGAGAAAGAAGTAGAGAAGAGAGATACAAAGGAGGAAAGAATTGAGGAAGAAGAAGAGGAAGCAGAGCATGAGGAACACTTTTCTCCACTTGAAGGCATGGAAATATGGGGAGATCCTGAGAAAAGAGGAACGTCCTCATTCCTTGCCACTAGTGAAGGAGTAAGTCATTTTCCAGCAGAACCGGAGGACATCTATGCCACTTAATTTCCTGAAGAATGACATGAGGTTTCATCGCATAATCTGCGTGATTGTGCTGAAATGCCATCATTTGCCAATACTCCATCTGATAGTGCATAGGCAAGTACTCAGACAAACAATTCAGTAGACTTTCGTAGAATTCTTGATGTTCTTTTGGAAATGTGAGGCTAGATTTATGCTCTAGGATGCGAAGTACAAAACTTGCAAAATGTAAGACAAACCTCTTCAGTTTCTTTGCATGATCATATCAATGCCCTTACTATTCAAGTTCAAGCAAATGCTAAGGGTGAAGATGTGACGCAATTGAAGGAGGATTTGAAGAAGCTGGAAGGGATTGTCTAGATAATGGGAGATTTCCAGCTTGTTCGTGTTCCCAAGCAATCTTAAAGCTATTCTCTTTTCATCTCTACCTTTTTAATGATAAAAAAAAAAGGGGGGGGGAGAGATGTGGTGCAGATTTGATTTTAAACTTTTGAACACTTTTTGAACTTTGTGTTGACTATGTTTGTTTGACTTGACTTTTGTGTTTGGTTGTTTGGTTTTGGATTGGATTTGGATTTGACTGTTTGAACGTTTGTTTATCTTAAGCACTATTGATATCTCATGGCATTGCTTAGAACTAACTTGTTTTCTGTGGATGCATATTCTAATCTTTATTAAGTCATATATCTTTTATGAGATATCCTTATTTACTTGAGTAATGTTTTGCAGGTCAAAGTTATCTAAATTTGTAGAAAAGTTTTGTCACCATCAAAAAAGGGGAGATTGTTGGAGAAAACTTCATCGAGTGTTTTGAAATTGACAAAACGTTTCCATCAGTCGAGTCTGAAGACTTGCAGACTCTACTATTAAAGTCTGAAGACCTCCGGACTGCCAGACTCAAGACTTAAAGTCTATCCTCATTGACAGTTTCTAAGATCGTCGAAGAAGGCTTATCCGAAACGAAGAATTTCGTTAAGGATTTGATTTTGTTGACTGAAAAAGATCTCTTGGCAAAATATAGCATTTCAGATTCCATTATTCAAATCAAGATAGATTTAGGGATTTTGGATCCGTTGATTGGCGAAGTATACTTGAAAGGTTCTACTTATGGAAACCGAGATCCTGATTGTATTGGCGAGCATGATTGATGGAATATTGTCATGTTCCTTAAATAACTCGAATATTTTCCTAATTGATTATGTCCAAATGGTAGATTGGAAGAATTCCTTTGGTAAGTGCCAATGAGTGTGATGGCATAAAGGAGTATATAAAGAAGACGTTCCAGTTGTTTGAGTGTGTGCGCGATAGAAAAATTCCAAAGTCTAAAGCTCCTTATTCTTTGTTAATTAAACTGTTGAGCTAAATTTTGTACATAAAAGAGAGCTTATATCTTTGAGAGATCTTAAAAAAGTGTAGCAAAGTCTCTATACTATGGAATCAATGAAGAGCTTTTCTGTAACAACTCTTTTGTTCATAGTAAAATCCAGCCGATGGGCTGTCAGTGCGGAAGAGTGGACGTAGGCTTGGATTAAGCCGAACCACTATAATCTCTATGTTTATATTCTCTTCTCTACGCTATTTTACTTTGATCACAAATCGTTTTGTTTACAAGAAGCAAATTTCATTTTCATAATATATTGTTGATTAGTGCTGCACACTTATCTCGATAAATTCTTTTTACATCTATTCACCCCCCTCTAGGTGCTCATACTAGCTTTCACATTAGCTAATTTTTAAGTAACAAATTATTAATGTAATCAACCAGTGGCCTATTAATTGAGTCAAACCAGAGAACCAAATATCTAGATTTTAACAGTAGATACTATTGCTTTGCATAAATGTTGTCATACTCCTTAACTATAAAAAATATTCAACTTAATGGACATTAACCAGTGATCATATGAGTTTAGGTACAATATGCAATGACTTAACTGACATGCATTACCCACATTCAGGAAATGTGTTAATTAGTACAATCAGTTTGGTCAAAGATTCTTAAGACATCCATCATGCAAAGGTTACTAGCATATAAAGGAGTATGCATGAGCAAAAAAAAATTCATAACCTTTTACAGTTTCTCATCACCTCAATACATCGTTAAATTACTATCCCATAATGATTGTATCTCATTAAGCCAGCTTCAGTTCACAATAAAGTTTAATTTTTATTAATGAATCACACAATTATAATGTTTATGTGATAACATACCTGTAACCCAACACTCGTATTTCCAAAATCACATAAAATACAATATAAATATGCAAAAATACACTAAAAATACACGTATATAGGGCTTTGTATGTATTTTCATATTCATAAAATTATCAAAAATATAAAATAAATACACCACAAGATAGAAAATGAGCATACGAATCCAACGCCGCCAACCACGAGCCAATCAAACCATCAACGCCCCCGCACACACCGCCTGAGTGCGTGGCACGTGGAGTCCACGTGCGAGCGTATTGACTGGTCAAAACCGGTTCGACCAGCAGCAATCCGACCAGTTCCCGGCTCGACAGTCCGGTCCAGCCATTCAGTTCAACCGGTTGACCATTCGGGTCAACAGTTGACCGAGTTGGGTCGCTCAATGGGTTAGCGGTCCCGAGTTGGGTCAACGGATCGGTTCGGGTCTGGTTGCTGTCGTCATTGTGACGTTAGCAAGGTGCATGCATCGCATGTGTGAGTCACACCCCGCGTTTGGGGGCGCATGAAGGTGCGTGAGGCATGTCTTCAATGCCCACGTGGCGCATGGTCGTGCGTGTGGGCACGTGCAACCTCATTCAGTGACGCGCCACCCATGGTTCTGCTCGTGTCGACGAGCCCAGTCCAAATATATAATTCTATTTTATTTTTTATTGAACAAAAAATCTCGAAAATCTCAAATTATGGCAAAATCCTATGTATTTGAGTTCTAGGGTTATGGTGACTCTGATACCACATGTTGGACACAAATTGCACAACCCTAAGATCTCCATAACTAAAACAAGAATATGCATAATTGAGTAGAAAGATTAACGCACTTGTTTTGGGATCCATTGTTCTTTAAAGCGGAAGCAGAAAAATGATTACCACACATCAAGGGGATTACCCACGCATCAAGCCCTTCTTCCCTATTGCTCTCCATATCACTAGCTCAATGAGGCAGCTCCCTTCACGTTTAGCGTTAGGTAAATGCTCCTTAGGTGAGGATACATGTGAGAGTTATGGTTAGATAAGAGACTTGAGTACTATTTATAGAGTTTCCAACTAGGCTCCCTCATTATGGGTCAGGTTCAACTCGGCCACACTAGCCAGCCTCATATTAGACTAATTAAGAAACCTTCTATCTCACATTAGACCAACCTTGTTTTACGGTAACGGCAAAAATAGTAAATTACAATATCAATTAATATAATCCACATTAGGAAAACTCTTATAGATGCTACTCAGCAAGTAATCATCAAACTGATTACTTGTTTGTATATGCACACTGATCTGTTGTCAAGGAACTTCTTGAGCTTATGTTATGATTGGGTCATTAGATATCCCAAATAGCATGAGAATTTTGTTTGATCCCAGATTTCTATGATTATTGTCCTCTTTGGTTAGAACGTTAGATCGCCGTGAACATTTGGCAATGTGAGTCATGTTTAATAGCATTTGCGCAAAATTACCTTCCGCAGCATGTTTCCACATATGATGCTTTTCCATTTAGTGCTCTCGAAGCGAGTCCATATGATCTTGCATTGTATTTGTTCATCTTCTTCTCCACCAAACCTGTTTCAATTTTTTGGTAACCTATTTTGTTCCCGTTTAGTGAGTTCCGGAATGAGTAGCTGATACCCTATTGCTTGTATAGCCCTTGTTCGTTCATCTAGTGCTTGTGATTAGGTTGGGACATCACGCATCGTACATGTTCTTTAAGGTTCCAACTTGATAACCATTTCTCGAGCAGTAACCATTGGTTGGGAGGCCTAAATGAAGTAATTTGTGGCCAAGTAAATCGGATATCTTAAGACAACTTTGGGAGCACCTTAAATTCGTGCTAAGATACGATACAGTATTAACCAGTCATCAATTATAAATGCAAAAATCATTTGATCTGTCTGATCCTCTCTTTCGTCTTTCTTCATCAGGGATACTTTGCTGTATCATCTGACCTCGTAGAGCTTCCTTAAACGTCATGGCTTTAAGTGTGCGCAGCCTTCACTCTCTTCCTCAGTCCATCAAGTTCTAGTGGTTACTTAGGATAACTCCAGCTCTAAGATCATATGCACCTTATCTGTAATTAGTTGGTTTCTTCCGGTAGGACTCTTCTCTAACAAAGTTTATTGCTTCTACCTTATTCCCTATCCAAGCAGTCCCACGGAGATGTAGTAGTAACTTGCTAATCAAGCATACTCAGCATACAAAACAATGGGAACCAGAAACCTCTTATCCTAGCCTCTCCCTTTGGATTAGAATCAGCAAATCACCATTGGGACCATTTGTTCAATGCGACTCACTCCCACACATCACTCCCTATAAGTGCTTGACTGTTTCTTTCACATCCAGAATCACAAAATGGAGATTTAGCCGTAGACTTCATACCTCTGCCAAGTAAATTTTCGTTTGTCACCAATAGATTGATTCTACCCTTTGCAAGTAATTATTCAAGAAATTTCAACAATCCACCAAAAATGTTTGTTATTGCTTTTGCAGTCACAGGTAATGTAACTCAAAGGTGTCGATCTGGAAACCAGAAAAGATAAGGAAACTTGTATCTTTGAAGTGAACTCACTAGAGTGTGCGAAGCTAAACACTGTCGATCTGCAAGTTTCCCTTCTCTAAGTTTCCATGCAACCAGAGCGAAAAGGAAAAACACCAACTGAGGGAATAGTTGAGAATAATAACATGGACTTATCATGAGAACCGAACCTGAGTCCCCGCACCAAACTTAAATAATAATGTCACATACTCATCTTCACTTCGACAGTTCTTGAGTACTCCTTTGGGGTCTGACTCAGCATTGTTAGGATTATATTTTCTTGAATTCCTATCAACATATAGCCTATGTTTGGTTTCATCTGCTGGCTCTCCTTGGTATGTGATCTGGACATTTTCCACTGCATAATTACCAGGAATTACATGACAATTTCGATCAGACTCATGTCCATCTCCATGATATGTCTAAGTTTGTTTTTAGTTCAATTGCCATATAGAGTGAGTCTTAGATCATTCCAAGCTAAGGTTGAGAAGTAACTTAGCTATCTAGTTCTTTTGGAAATTGTCATATTAAGTGGGTAGGAAGTAATGCATTTGTGTCTCCACATTTCTCCCGTTATATCCAACGGTGGTCTATTTGAGATTGTTTATTGATTGCTTCAAGAAAGAGATCAATCCATCCATATCTTATTAAAGGTTTGACTTTGTCCATGCATGTAGATTTATAAATAGGGTTAATTATCACGAAAAACTCCAAACCGATGCACCGGTAATAAATTTACCTCTAACTAAGTTTTTGATAGTTATAAATCTCAAACTGGTATAACTGTGATAAATTTACTCTAAATTAATTTTTTGATCATCATAAACCCTAAACCGGTACATTTATAATAAATTCACCATCCATTAGTTTCTGTTAGAATAGATTAATGTTGACACCTAAATTTTGGTGACCTGTTTAGTCATTAAAAATTAGGGATTGATTTTAACTCCTAAAAAAATTAATCGCATAACATATAGTTTTTTGGAGCATTAATTGCCTTTTGCATTTAAATTGGGCTGGCGAAAGGTGGATTTAAGTAGATGAGCTTGAGCGAATAGCTCTAAGCTTATTGAAATAATTGGATGGGCGCAGGTATGGTTTGGAGCCCAATTACCATGTTTGAGCCCATGAAATGAAAGCAATTGAACTAAGTCCATAACTGAAAATTACATTGTGCTCAACTTGGAAATTAATTAGGCTATCATTAGCAGAATATATCTTGTATGGCCATAATTCTTCGAATATTTCGACAACCGATTCTGTTGTTTGTAGGAAAGAAAAAAAATAAAGGAAAGAAAAGGATGCGGATGGGTTACATATGGCCCGAGCACGTGAGGCCAAAAAGGAGAATATCTTGCATGGTCAAAGGTGGAAGGAAATAAAAGGGAATCATGTATAGAGGAAAGTGGAAGTTTACTTTTTGTCTTGGAGCTCAATCTTCTCATGAATATAAAGGAAAGACAATGGGACGTCTTCATGGGGAGGCCACACATATTGAATACACGGCCACATTAAGAGATAAAGAGAGTATGTGAGAGATGGAGAATTTTTCGATCATCCATAGGGAGCTTTTGACTAAAAAAGAGAAAAGGAGAGAGCTTGGAGGGGGAGAGGTCTTGTACAAGTCCCTCACAATAGCGCCTTTATCGTCGCGCCGGGCCACATAACGGAAAAGATGCGGCCACAATTGAGAGAGAAATAAGAGAGAGGAAGCGTCTTCTTCCTCAAGCGCGTCTCCTCAGCCGTATTGAGCCTGACGTTGCTGCTTCCTCTTGGTCCCACGACTTGCATTTCTATTCTCTCTATTTTACAAGACAACCCACTGGTTTGTCCAAGTTGCAGACCACGGCAAGAATCCACCAAGTCAAGCATTGCCCAGAGCACAAGCCATGCACCGCCATGCCGAGTGTTGCAGTGATACAGGAGTCCCACCAACGAACGCCCAACGATTCTAGATGAGTTCCCGCAATTCTAGAGAGCGTTCAAGCATCCCTGCGGCATCTCTAGTCCACAGTGTTGGAGAAAACTTCCTTGCGTGTTTTGAAGCTAAGAAAACATTTCCATCAGTCTAGTCTGAAGACTTGCAGACTCTTTCACCAAAGTCTGAAGACCACCAAACCACCAGACTTAAGATTTAAAATCTATCATAATTGACAGTTTCTAGACCGTTGAAGAAGACTTATCCAGAATTAAGCATTTCTTTAAGGATTTGATTCTATCGACTAAAGAAGATCTCTTGGCTAGATATAGCATCTTGAAATCCATTATTTATCTTGAGACTGATTCATGCATTTTGGATTCATTGATTGGCGAAGTATACTTGGAAGGTTCTACTTATGGAAACTTAGATCTTGATTGTATGGGCGAGCAGGATTGGTGGGCTATCGTCATATTCCTTAAATAACTCGAAATCTCCCTAATTGATTCTGTCCAACAGGTAGATTGGAAGAACTCTTTTGGTAAGTGCAAACGATTGTGATGGCATGAAGGAGTATATAAAGAAGACGTTCCAGTTATTCGAGTGTGTGCGCGATAGAGAAATTCCAAAGTCTGAAATTTTTTGTTCTTTATCAATTCAATTGTTGAGCGTAAACTTGTACTCAAGAGAGAGTTTATACTTTTGCGAGACATTAAGGAAATGTAGCAGAGTATCTACATTGTATAATCAAGGAAGAGCTATACTGTAACAACTCTTTTGATTCTTAGTGAAATACAGCCGGTGGGCTATTAGTGCGGAAGAGTAGACGTAGGCTTAGATTAAGTCGAACCACTATAAACCTTGTGTTATTATTCTCTCTCCCAATCTCCTTTACTTTGATCGTAACTCTATTTGATTATTAGAATCTAATTTCCTTTTCATAATCTATTGTTAAACATAGTTGATTTAAAAGCAAAATTATATACTTTACTCTACAAAAAAAAATTCCGCACCTATTCACCCCCTTTAGGTGCTCGTACTAGCTTTCTCAATTGGTATTAGAGCCTATGTACTTATTTAAGTTGAAGTGTTTTTACTTCAAAGTTAACGATCCATGGCTAGTATGTTGGCTCTAGGTCTAGTTGAAGGGCAAAGTAATACTAGACCGCCTTATTTTGATGGAAATGAATACAACATATAAAAAAATAAGATGAAGGCATTCCTAAGATCAAAAGATCCTTTGGAATGGGACGTGGTAGACAAAAGAATCATTCCTAAAGCTACAACAGTCTCAGAAAGAGGAAAATAAGCTGTTGAGTCCAGCGAAATGACTCAAGAAGAAATAACCAAGAGACAAGCTCTTGATGCAAAAACAATTTATTCCTTATATTGTGCATTATCTCCTATTGAATATAATAGAATATCTTCTTGTGAAACAGCTAAAGAAGTATGGGATAGATTGCACATCACCTATGAAGGAACCGATCGAGTGAAAGAAACTAGAATCAATATTATGCTCAGTCAATATGAAGCATTCAAGATGAAACCAAGAGAATCTATCACTGACATATTTATTCGTTTTATAGAAATTGTGAATGGTCTTAAGTATCAAGGTCAACCAATCTCTAGACCCATGAAGGTTAACAAGTTACTGCGTGGACTTTCCAAAAATTGGAATCACATAAAGACCTCAATAAGGGAAACACAAAGAATCATGCCACTCTCTGTTGACGAATTGGTTGGCACTTTTTAGTCTTATAAAGTGGAGCAAATCAACGAAGATGAAGATCCCAAAGGTAAGAAATCTATTACATTAAAATCTAATGATGATTATGATGTCACAGATTCTGAAAACGATATGGACGATGAAGAGCTTGCTCTCATGATAAGAAGGTTCAGAAAACTGAATAGAAAGTGATGAAGTTCAATCCGAAGAAATAAAGTTCTCAAAAGCTACAAAATAAATCAGTTGAGGATGATGAATCCAATAAGGATATAATATGCTTTGAATACAAGAAAAATAGACACATCAGACCCAACCATCCCTTGCTGAAGAGAAAGGAAAGAAAAGTTGAGAAATATCATAAAGCACTTAAAGCAGAAACTTGGAGTGATACCGAATGTGAGGAAAGTGATGATGATTACGCTAATATTTGTATCATGGTATAATCAACTCAGATTCGACTCGAGACAAACTCGACTTAGACAAAGTGATAAGGTAAGTAATTTAAATATTCATACTAAAGTCTCTAAATATATTGATGAATTGTGTCTTAGTCTCAAAACCTCTCTCAAGAGGATTTCCGAACTTATAAAGGAAAATTCTACACTGAAGCAACGGGAGATTGTTTGGAAAGTAAATGTCAAAAATTTAGATAAAAGTGTTATTACTTTGAAAGAAAATGTAGATAATCTTCCAAGTATTTCTAAAAGGTTTTCAAGTATTTCAAGAAAGAAAATGCATTTTTGAAAAATGATATCTCAAGTATTTCTAAAAGGTTTTCTATAGAATCTGAGAAATTAGAAAAGATTCTTTCAGCGTAAATACCTTATTTCAACAAATCAAGTTTGGGAATGACTACTGAAACCATTCCTTTAATTGATTTTCCTAAGGTAAAGGAAAGAATTAAACAAAGGCCTACAAAAGATTCTTACAAAAATCATTTTCAAATTTTTTTTGTAAAACCTGTTGGCCGCAATACTCTTAAATGTTCTAAGTGCAATAACTCATATCATTTTGAGAAAGAATGCCATATGGTTTGGAAACCTATTAAGAAGGTTTGAGCAAAGACCGTATATTGCACTAACACCATTAGACTCAAGAAAATATGCGTACCAAAGAAAGCTTGAGTTTCTTTTTTAAATGCAGGTCACTATCAAGAAAAAATGTTAAATGGTACTTGGATAGTGGATGCTCAAGACATATGACAGTAGACTCAAATTGTTTTATAAAACTTGTGCAAGTTAATAGTGGAAAAGTCTCTTTTAGAGGAAATAGCAAAGACAAAATTGTAGGATACGGAACCATAAAGATTGGAAGCCTCACAATTAGTAATGTTTCCTTAGTGAAATGATTCAACTACAACTTGCCGAGTATCAGTCAACTGTGCGACACAGGTTTCAAAATCAACTTTCAAGAAAGAATATGTTTAGGAACCAGTAAAGACTCATCTCAAACTTTCATGGGGCGAAGACATGGGAATATTTACCTTTTGGACATCAAACCAGATAAAGCCCAATGTCTAATCTCAATTCAAGAGGAAGCAAAATTATGGCATAAAAAACTTGGACACATCAACCTAAAGCAAATAGCCAAAATCTCATCAAAGAAGCTTGTTTGTGGACTACCCAAACTGACATACCAAAAGTCTAATCTATGCATACCATGCGTATTGGGAAAACGGGTAAGAAATTCATTCAAACCAATAATTCCAGTGTCCACTAATCGTGTACTGCAGCTCTTGCATATGGATTTCTTTGGACCAACCAGAACTCAGAGTATTGGAGGTAAGAAATATTGCCTAGTAATTGTGGATGATTATTCACAATTCACTTGGGTATATTTCCTGGCAAGTAAGTCTGAAATATTTTTCTTATTTTATAAAATTTGCTAAGAAAGTCCAAAATGAGAAAGGATATGTTATTTTAAGTATACGAACATATCATGGAGGTGAATTTGAAAATCAAGACTTTACTAAATTATGTGATGAATCTGGCTTTCAGCATGTGTTCTCTTCACCATATACTCCAGAGTAGAATGGAGTTGTGGAAAGAAAGAATAAATCGCTACAGGAAATAGCTATAACTTTTTTAATTAAAAGTAATATTTCCTCTTGTTTTTGGGCTGAAGTAGTTTCTACATCATGCTATATTATCAATAGAGTCTTCTTAAAGCCTATTTTGGAGAAAACTCCCTATGAGTTATTCAAAGGAAAGAAGCCAATCGTTTCTTATTTTCATGTGTTTGGATACAAATGTTTTATATTGAAAAATGCAAATGATCAAGTTGGTAAGTTTGAAGAAAAATCAGATGAATGCATCTTCATTGGATATTCAACCACCAGCAAAGCTTACAGAGTATTCAATAAAAAACTCAATCTGTGGAGGAATCGATGAATGTCAAATTTCAAGACTTTATGCAAAATCAATCGATTTAGACTCAATATGAAGAATCAGAACCTACTCTATAATCTACAAAGTCTAAATCTCCAGAAGCAACTCAGACTTTAAAAGACCAGCAACAAATGATCATTGAAGAATCAAATGAAGAAAAAGATCAACAGTCTAACAAATCAACCAGCAACTGGAAGCACAAGTCTAGTCTTCCCAAAGAACTCATTATTGGTGACATTAATGAAGGAATTCACACAAGATCTAAAATGTGTGAAGAGTCTAGTGTTGTGGCTCTCAAGAGTATAAAAGAAGCTTTAATTGATAAAAGCTGGATTGAAGCTATGTAAGAAGAACTCAGGCAATTTAGCATCAATGATGTCTAGGAATTGACTCCTGAACCAAAAGACAAATCTATCATCGGAGCTAAATGGGTTTTTAGGAACAAGATGAACGAGAAAGGAAAAGTCGTAAAGAACAAAGCAAGACTCATGGCCAAAGGATATACGCAAGAAGAATGGATAGACTATGACGAGACTTACGTACCAGTAGCAAGTGTTTGTATTTGTGCCAAATTTCAATCAGACCCCAAAGAATCTTATTTAAGTGCTGCAAAACGTATCATCAAATACATTGTTTCAACCTCTAATTTAGGTCTCTAGTATCCCAAAGAATAAGACTTTACTCTTCTTAGATATTCAGACGCAGACCTAGCAGAATGCAAAGTTGATAGAAAGAGCACATCGGGCACCTGTCAATTGCTTGGTAATAGGACAGTATCTTGGTTTTCAAAGAAGCAAAGCACCATAGCCCTCTCTATAGCAGAAGTAGAGTATGTAACTCTTGGAAGTTGCTGTTCACAAATTCCGTGGATAAAACAACAGCTAAGAGAGTTTGAAATTGAAGATTCGTGCACTGAGATCAAATGTGACAACACCAGCGCAATCAATCTCACCAAGAATCCAATTCTTCATTCAAGAGCAAAGCATATAGAGATTCGACATCATTTCATTAAAGATCATGTGCAAAATGGAGAGGTCTCGATTCAATTTATTGATTCAAAGAATCAACTGGCGGACATTTTTACAAAGCCTTTGGAGAAAAGTCAATTCGAGGTGATTCGTTCCAGACTCAATATCTTAAAGTTTGAAGAAGTTCAGACTCAGGGCTAAAAAGTCTAAAGATACTCAGACTCAGAAGATCAATAATCTCGACTATAAGTTATTTATGTTTTAGAAATTTATCTCTCGGATAAAATCTTGAAAAGGTATGATCATCTATTAATCTACAATTGATTGATGTTATATTCCCCAGTTTTCGTGATTATTGCAATCATTCCTTTTTGAAAAAGAAGTTATTTTTTTTAAATGACGATTATCCATTGTTTTAAAAAGGCAGTTATTTTTGAAAATGCATTTTTATTTTTCCTTTTACGTCGTTCTGTATGCCTCGTTTTGACTGCTTTATATACTGACGGTTCTTCTTCGTTTTACTCACAAAACCCTAAGAAAGCACAGATCTTCAAATTCTCTTTTCTTCTCTTGTTTAATCATCGAAAATTTTTCACCTTTCTTGCGAAACAAGCTTGGAATCTCTCAAAGACTGTGAAGAATGTCATCTCAAAGAAAGTCTTCAAGGATTGTCAACAGGAGACCATAACACATGCGTGAGGGTCCTACGCATTTTGACCTCACCGAGGAAGAAGAATCTCCAAGAAAGCAATAGAGCCCACAACATTCTCAATAGCGTCCATCTTCTCCTTCTAGACCTCAGGATATTGAACATCGAGAAGAGGAAGAAATCATTTAAGATGTAGATCCAATAAGAACTCAAAAGCCCACTTTTATTTTCAAGCTTTACTATGCCTTGAAGAAGGGTGGTACTCTCTTGAACTATATTGATGAATTCTTGAAAGAGAAAGGGTATCGAAATGAAACCCACTTTTTACGTACAATGGAACGATTGGGAATTGCTCTTGCGGGGTCAGCAGAAGAAGTATTTGCAAATATCCCAAGTGATCCACATGTTGGAGGGCTGAGTCAACCTGATGAAAATGATGATGATAAGATGTACACTCATTTTAAGCCTAGAATGGGTGTTGCAGCGAAAATTCGAAGCAAAAGGACAGATTTGTTTCGCTCGGAGGAACACAAACGACTGTACTCTAAGTTGCAAAAGCGTGGAGTGATCAACCCTAGAAGTGTGGATTTTGATTTTCTTGATTCTTTGAATGTTAAGCTGCGAGAGAAATTCAATCTTCTTCAACTAGAACGATTTTGTTCTAAAACGACAAAGACTCATGCTGAACTCACTACTTACTTATATTCTAATCTAAGTTTTTTGGATGCGAATAGATTCTCATTCAGTGTTCGAGATCAAGACTATGTAGTTGACATGGATACATTGGCTGATGTGATTGGGGTTGAAAGAGGGAAATTCCAACCAATCAGTATGTCTATTGGATGTGTGATAGTAGAGCTTGTTCGGGATGGAATGGCGGAAGGATGAATTTCATATTTGAGGATGAATGCCTCAAATATTTTGCTTCACAAGATAGTGATCCATTGCATCAGACCCAAATCGACTTCGAAGATCAATGTTTCAAACTCGAAGGCAAAGCTGATGTATGCCATTAACGCTGGTAAAAAGTTCTCTCTTCCACACACTATCATGTTCCACATGTATAGAATGATGGTGAAAGGCAGGGGCCAACTTCCTTACTCAACACTTATCATTAAGTTATTCAGACATTTGAACATTCAGCCTCCCAGAACTGTATGTGTTCGAACATGCGATCAAATGGTGGTGGGACTAAAAATGGTTTCCAAAATGCGTCTGAAGGAACTTAACAAAGCTTTGGAGCGATTCAAGGAAAAAAAACCCTTGTCAAGACTCACTTAGTCTCTTTAGTTGCAAAACGGAAAGGGAAGGAGCCCATGGTTGCTACATCAAAGAAAATAAGAGCACTCATCTTGGAGGATGAAGAGAAGGAGGATGATATCACAATTTCTGCTCTTGCATTGAAAAACTTACGTCGTTCTGTTCTAGAGACAAAGGAGAGATAGGACCAAGACAGGGAAGAGTTTGAACAAAGGAGTGGCGAGAGAGAATCAATTGAAAAAGAAGCAGAGGAAGAAAGGATTGCTGAAGAAGAAGAAGGCAGAGGTGAACAAGAGGAAACAAAGCATGAATAGTACTTCTCACCTCCTGAAGGCAATGAAACATGAGGAGTTGCTGAGAAAAGAGGTACATCTTCACTTGCTGCTACTAGTGAAGGTGTTAGTCATTCACCTGTAGATCCAGAATATATCTATGCATCTCAATTTCTAGAGGAAGGTCATAAGGTTTCATCACCAAGTCTGGGTGCTCATACAAAAATGCCATCATTCGCCAATAAACCTCAAACTGATCATGCAGAGGCTAGTACTAAAACTGATAATTCAGCAGACTTTCGTAGAGTGCTTAATGTTCTTATGGAGATGCGATGCCAAATTTATGCTCTAGGATGTGAAGTTCAGAACTTGCAAAATGCAGGTCAAGCCTATTTAGTTTCATTGCATGACCAAATTCATGCCCTTTCTCTTCAAGTTCAAGCAAATGCCAAGGGTGAAGATGTGACCCAACTAAAGGAGGACTTGAAAAAGCTGGAAGGGATTGTCTAGTCAATGGAAGATTTCCAACTTGTTCGTGTTCCAAAGCAATCCTAATTCCATTCTCTTTTCATTTCTACATTTTTTAATGCTGACAAAAAGGGGGAGAGATGTTGCAGATTTGAGATTTAACTCTTGACACTTTTTGATTGACTTTACTTTTATTTGGTTGTTTGGTTGTGACTGGATTTGGATTTGGATTGTTTAATCGTTTATTTATTTTAAGCACTGTTGGTATTTCCTAACAAAGGCAAAGATAGTTGTTTATTTACAGGACTAACTTATTTCCTGTGGATGCAAATTTAATGATGTCTTTACTAAGCCAATTATCTTTTATGAGATATCAATGTTTGCTTGAGTATTGTTTTGCAGGTCAAAGATATACAAATCTACAAGAAAGTTTTGTCACTATTAAAAAGGGGGAGATTGTTGAAGAAAACTTCATTGCGTGTTTTGAAGCTGACAAAACATTTTCATCAATCTAGTCTGAAGACTTACGGACTCTTTCACCAAAGTTTGAAGACCATCGAACCACTAGACTCAAGATATAAAATCTATCATAATTGACAGTTTTTAGACCGTCGAATAAGACTTATCCATAATTAAGCATTTCTATAAGGATTTGATTCTATCGACTAAAGAAAATCTCTTGGCTGGATATAACATCTCGGAATCCATTATTTATCTTGAGATTGATTCAGGCATTTTGAATCCGTTGATTGGTGAAGTATACTTGGAAAGTTCTTATGAAAACCAAGATCCTTATTGTATGGGCGAGCAGGATTGGCGGGCTATCGCCATATTCCTTAAATAACTCGAAATTTCCCAAATTTATTATGTCCAATGGGTAGATTGGAAGAACTTCTTTAGTAAGTGCCAACGGTTGTGATGACATGAAGGAGTATATAAGGAAGACGTTCCAGTTATTCGAGTATGTGCGCGATAGAGAAATTCCAAAGTCTGAAACTTCTTATTCTTTGTCAATTCAATTGTTGAGTGTGAACTTGTACTCAAAAGAGAATTTATACTTCTGTGAGACCTTGAGGAAGTGTAGCAAAGTCTCTACATTGTGGAATCAAGGAAGAGCTATACTGTAACAATTCTTTTGATTCTTAGTGAAATCCAGCCGGTGGGCTGTCAGTGCGGAAGAGTGGACATAGGCTTGGATTAAGCCGAACCACTATAAATCTTGTATTCTTATTCTCTTCCCAAATTTCCTTTACTTTGATCGTAATTCTATTTGATTATTAGAGTCTAATTTCCTTTTCATAATCTATTGTTAAACATAGTTGATTTAAAAGCAAAATTATATACTTTACTCTGCAAAATTTGTTTTCGCACCTATTCATCCTCTCTAGGTGCTCGTACTAACTTTCTCACACAGTCGTGCTTGCAAACTTGTTCTCAAGCTGAATCTCTATTCTACAAGTCAATCACCATATTCAGAACAGCCTCGTGGGGAGATTGCCCTTGGAGCTACAATCAATAAGTCCCATCCGTGCTTGCACGCTATCATCAAGCCTCTTTGTTTGGTCATGCCAAATTCTTAGCCCTCGTTGGCCATGTCTATAGCCATTATTCACTGTGTTCATGAGCATCCCACGGTGACCATCCCCACTCCTGCCGTCCGACAAGTCCAAATTTGGAAACACATCCGAGTGACATCAAGAGCTAGCTAAGAATTTTGGTTAATTTGGTTCCCACATATTATTTTGCCATTCCTTGAAATATTCTAATGTTGGTTGAATTCCCTAATAAAAAAAATAAAAAAATAAAAAGACAGCCACAATTGGGAGGAGACGTGAAAAAGAAAAAAGTTTCTCGCTTATTTTTCTCTTTGTAGGTCAACGAAAGATCAATACAAGGGAACTCGATACCCTGAGAGACGTTCATCGGGCAGCATTGACGTCTTTAATCCACCAATACCAAGGAGGACGAGTTCATAGCAGCTTATCCATGCTCATGACCAGAGATGAGTTTAATTTTGCAAGCTTTCCAAGCGAGCTCATTGACCACCGAAGCAAGGATCCGCTGGTGATCTCTCTCCCATCACTGCAAGTTGTCCTCAAGCACCATTGTGAACACCCATCCTCACCGTGCTATCGACCAAGGCCAAGCACCACCACCACCGGTCACTCATTGAATGGATTCCGCTCGGTCCAAATTTGGTAGTATCATTTGCATAATTAGGTAATTATCATATCTAAATTTGATTTAGATATTATATTGCCTAAAACATGCTTTTCAGTATCTTATGTGCACACTTAAATGATAAGTGCATTTCCAATTAGGATTTATTGCCTAATTCGCAACCACACGTCGATTTTTTATTCCATCTATAAGGCTTTAGATGGAATAATTAATTACGCGGAAGTAAAATTGATATCTTGATCTTTAAGGCTTAAGATCAATTTATCGATTTTATTAGCAAAATAATCAAATTGATTAGATATTGTTTCTTAATTCAAACAATGGATAATATATTTGATGACCGGATGATTTGGTGCTTTTTTTTTTTAATTGCTTTATTTATCCCAAAAATACAAAAAAAGATTGATTTGCATATCATGTAGATTAGAATTGATTTCTTGGATAGAATTGCTATTTAGATTCTTTTCTGGTTATATTAGAATGCATGTTTAGATGATACCTAGGTTAGATAATATCTTGGAATTAGATTGCATGTCAAGATAAATTTCTAAGTTAAGATAGGATTCAGATTAGTCTGTTTCCTAACTTAAAATAGATAATATCTCACTTTAGTTAGATTTTTATTTTTAGCAATTTTAATTACGAATTTAAAAAAAAAACACAAAAAATGTCATTGCATGTCATATAGAATTAGATTTAGTGATTGTTGCTTGGTCCATTTAATTAGAAATTGCCATCATTAGAATTAGATCATTTAGTTATATTACATTGCATAAAGCATGATTCTCATTAATTAAATAAAAACAAAAATAAATTGCATGTTAATTAAAAATCATATTTAGGGTTGATGATGTGAATTCTGATCTAACAATGCAGGTGCTTTCGTTGCTACAAGGTAAGTCCCGTAATTTATTCATTACTTTCTTGAGTGTTAAATAGATAGTTTGTGCACCTGCATGATCACCTCATATGTTAAAGAAATATATTTAAAATCAATCCAAGTTGCCTACCAAACATTTTTGAAAATAAAAAGAAATGGTATCAAAAGGGCATTAGAGAAGTCTAACATAACCAAGTCCATGTACCCAAAGTCTCTTGTTCGTAGGAGTAAAATAACTCTCCAATTATTTTACTTAGGTATCTAATCGACCTACCATAAACTGATTAGTGACGACTCCTAGATAAAATCCATTTGCATGTTAAGAAATTTTAACTAAGTCGTGAATCGGTATGGGCTTTGGGAGAGCCCGAGTTAAGTCTAAGCTTAACAATCTATTATCCAAATTCTAGGTGGTGCACCTGAAAATTTGGTCGCGACAATTTAATATCCCAAAAAATCACCAACTAGTATATCTGTGACAAATTGAGAATGAAACCCCAAACATTTACACCTGTCAATTGTTACGGGTCATCAAACTCAAAAATTTCATGATAAAATTTTATAGAAAGTAACAGAGGGTTAATTATTAATAGGTGTATCAATTTGGGAATTTTTACGGTCAAAAATTAGTTTATGATAAATTTATCGTCGGTATACCAATTTAAGATTTTTGATAATATTAACCCTTATAATGATATAGTAAGCCCCGAAAATCCTGCAAATCCTGCAAACATGAGAAAAGTCATCAATTGTAATTTATCACACTTGAATTCAATACAGTAAGGATATTGACATCTTGTAGTGCAACTTCTCCGTCCAAGATAATGATGGAAATACAAGCTGTTCTTCTCTCTTTTTGGCCACCTGAGCACCGGATGTATAAACGATCGCCTTGATGATTTCTCTATACAGCCTCTTAATCCATTTACAAGACTATTTCAAATAAGACTTTTTAATAGGGTTGGACATTCTTTTCATGATACCCTTTTCGAAGAACAAATTCTTTTGATGTAGGAAGTAATATTTAATCTTAGATGACATCCTTTCAAGTTCCAAATTCTACGTAGTTATTTTATGAATTCCATTATCTTGATCATGTAGAGAGAGAGAGAGAGAGAGAGAGAGAGAGAACAATATTTTATTCAATATCAAGCATACATGTGGTACATAGTCTAGATACGTGTCTAGAGCAACCACTAGAGAGATAACAATCTTTTAATCAAAATCAACCATACATGTGGTAAGTAGTCTAGTTATGTGTCTAGAGCAACCACTTATGGAAACAAGATTAAGTAAGTAAGTCGCATAATTCATTATTTTGTGTAACTAACAATAGATTCATTTAGTTGTTGTCGTACCAAGACTGCTCCTCGAGATACTCGATGACCTTCTTGTCCAGTTGGAAGGCCTTGGTGAGAACATCAGCAGAAATGGGTGGCTTCGCTCCGAAGACAGCATTAGCAATGGTAACGAGCCCAGGGTTCTGGCTGCTAAAACTGGAAAAGGATAGCGCGTATGTGTTTCCGATATTCAATTGGAAGTGAATGAGACCAATAGGGAACACAAACACGTCCCCCTTGTACAGGACTTTTGTGAAGAGAGTGTTGTTTAATTGGTTGGACGTGACGAAGCCAACGAGTAGCGTACCCTCCACCACGATCTGAACCTGAGTGCCACGAGGGTGATAGTGGGGAGGATTTAGGCCGCCGGGAGCAAAGTCAACGCGAACCATGGATATTCCAAGAGTGTTGAGTCCTGGAAATTGCTGGACGAAAGCCTGTGTGACTTTTGATCCGAGCGGATTCGATGTGTTTCCAGGATTCCTAAGCCCCATAAAGACGAAATCATCAGCCGTGGCTTGTTTCGGGTCCTTGCAGAATTTTCCATTCACAAATACTGCATGAGAAAAAGAATTTGTGTTTCAGTTTCAGCATCATAAGCTAGATACGAAATACATGACTAATGCAAGAATTGAGGACCAACCTCCAGATTCCAGGTCATTGGTGGCCACGCATATGTCCTGAAGAGGACTCGGGTCGTAAGCTAAAGCAGTGGCAGTGGCCAAAGCCAAGATGAGAAAGCTAATCGGCAGAAACTTCATTGTACTTGTAGACACTGGACAGGAGTTAGGGCCTTGATCGCAATCTCTAATCCTTGCGCAGACTAGTATTGCTTGAGGGAAGAGTGAGGACTTGCGTGGCAACATGCTCTCTCTTTATAGATAAAAATGTTTGACCCAGTATTTAGTGTGTCAGTAGGTTTCTCTGTAGATTACCAAGTCTTCAAAAGTTTTATCTATTTTTCCCTTCTCAAGTCAAGAGATGAATCAACCTATAACAACTACGAAGACTTGGTGATTTGTCGGATATTGCCCGATGTTGAAATGGTCTTTGTGAATCCTTGTACCGTTTCTTCTTCGTTTTTTTAAAGATTCTTTTCACCACTCAAAGAAGATAACCAAGTAAAGAGCACATCTTGTGCAAGGTTTTAATAGCTGAAAAAAGACTGAAAATGCTTTCAAGGGGTTGGTGGAGTGGTAAGGACTTACGTTTGTTGGTGATTGATTCCAAGTTTGAGTCCCTCTGCCCTCCATCTTACAATACCCTTGACTTACATGGAGGCTAGTCTATGGGGCCGGGCTAGTTCTCCTCAGGTTGGCGCCTAACCGGTGAGACCCTTGTAATGCAACTGGTGCGGGAGTCCGAGTCATTATTAAAACAAGAAAAGAAAAGAAAGGGACTGAAAGTATCTAGATTGCAAAAGAACACACTCCTTAGGCTTCATCATCTTGAAAATATTCATGCTGCTTTTAGAAATAGTATAAAAAAACAATCGTTTTCAGTATGGAGTACCATAGTTTTTAACATTTGCTAAAAATGCACTCTCTTGCGGCACAAAAGTTGATAAGGTGTTTGTTTCGCAAACAACATTTCCAAGAAAAACATATTTCTCATTTTTCAGTGTTCGTTTCACTTAGGAAAATGAGTCAATGGAAAATGTTTTACTAATCTATGGAAAAGGTTTTTCTACCAAATCTCAAACTCTTGAAAATAATTCTTTCTTTAAAAGAACTGAAAAATGTTTTTCAAAATATGACTAGTTATCGGCGCTCGAACTCAAAAGTCTATACTTAGGTGCGAAACCACAAGGTTGATTCTCAAAACCTAGCATTTAGGACTAGGTTTCTCGGCGGGCAAGCACGAGTCCATCAAGGCTGAGTCCGAGACCCTAGTGCTCGAGCTTAGGCCCCTGGCACCCATGCCCTAGCTATAAAGGCCTAGCCCGAACCCCTATTGCTCGTACTTGATGCTTCGGCACCCAAACTCGAGTCCATAAAAGCCATGCTCGGGTCCTCAATGGTCAAACTTTAGTCTCAACCCTTTGGCCTGAGTCTACAAAGACCGTGCCGTGTCCTCGGTGCTTGGGCTCGAGTCCTTGGTTAATCAAATATTTCCTCTTATAATTTTTTTAAATTAAATTTTTTATTGATTTATTTTTTCTATTCTTTCTCTCTTTTTTTTTTTTTTTTTTTCTTCTTTTCTCTTTTTTTTTCCTTCCCTATCTCCTTCTTCCTCCACCAGCCGCGTGCCTCGGCGATGGTCAGTAGCCAACCAACCAGCCATAATGCTGGTCAACGACCTCGAGGCTCGGCCGATCTAGGCAAGCTTGAGCTCATAGCTTGCCCGATCCAGACGAGGTCAAGGTCACCTGAGGTCATCAAGCTCTAAGCTACTCAAGCTTGCATGTGGCCATCATTGAGGCTCGACGACCAGCAGACAAAGAAGGAAAAAGAAGATGAAAAAAATAAAAAATAAAAAAAAATATTTTAAAAAATTCGAATTTCTTTTTTTGGCTTGAAATAATGTCATGAATTGAAATAATTTTCTGAATGACAACAAACACCATAAAATTTTGGTCAAATATCAATAAATAAAGGAAACTTAACCATTTTCTTGAACAATTATTTCCCAAAAAGTATATTTTTTTCCTTAATTATGAAGTTTTACTTTGCACAAACACACCATTTGTATTTATATGTGGTAAAACTCATCCATGATGTTCTGATCATTTAACACAATTCTTGTTTGTCATACGATACTTTTAGAAGGTTTTTCTCATTCCCGAGCACGGTTCATGGATGACAAAAAATAAGATCCTATTCTTCTCCCAAGCTGCCACTTCTCAACAGCCTAATGAAAAGAAGGTTTTAATTCCACTTTCTTTATAAGACATGACTTATGCAATGATTAAGGGTGCATCGATTTTGAGATATAGTTTATTGAAGGAGTTACACTACGCATTACCAACTCTTCAGAAGTAGAATCCTTCTAGAGTCCAAGTATCAACTTCCCTATAACTACTACGAGGACTCGGTGATTTGTTTGAATTCCTCTACTCCAACTTGAAGAGGGCATGACATCGGAGATGGAAGAGGTCTTCAATGACTTTTACATCCTTGTACTGTTTCTCCTTCACTTTTCTTGTGAAAAAGGAGTAAAATATCTAGTATCACCATAGTGTTGAGATGCAGTTCACACTTCCCATTGATAGGAAGGCATAGGGTCCCCATCCCCAACGACCAAGTGAGAGTCACAAAAGCAGCCCTCCTGAGCCGGAGCTTCTATAGTTTGAATTCATATTTTATTGCTCTTCCCATTTATAGACATTTAGTTGAGTTATAATTTTGATTATCTTGATCATGTCGTGAGAGAGAGAGAGAGAGAGAGAGAGAGAGAGAGAGAGAGAGAACAATCTTTTATTCAAAATCAATCATACATGTGGTATATAGTCTAGTTATGTGTCTAGAGCAACCACTAGAGAGATAAAAATCTTTTATTCAGAATGAATCATACATGTGGTAAGTAGTCTAGTTATGTGTCTAGAGCAACCACTTATGGAAGCAAGATTAAGCAAGTAAGTCGCATAACTCAATTATTTTGTGTAACTAACGATAGATTCATTTAGTTGTTGTCGTACCAAAACTACGCCTCGAGATAGTCAACGACCTTCTTGTCCAATTGGAAGGCCTTGGTGAGAATATCAGCAGAAATTGGTGCCTTCGCTCCGAAGACAGCATTAGCAATGGTAATGAGCCCAGGGTTCTGGCTGCTCAAACCTGAAAAGGCTAGCGCGTATGTGTTTCCGATATTCAACTGAAAGTGAATGAGACCAATAGGGAACACAAACACGTCCCCCTTGTACAGGACTTTTGTGAAGAGAGTGTTGTTTAATTGGTCGGACGTGACGAAGCAAACGAGTAGCGTACCCTCCACCACGAATAGAACCTCAATGCCACGAGGGTGAGTTTGGGGAGGATTTAGGTCGTCGGGAGCAAAGTCAATGCGAGCCATGGATATTCCAAGAGTGTTGAGTCCAGGAAATTGCTAGACGAAAGCCTGTGTGACTTTTGATCCGAGCGGATTCGATGTGTTTCCAGGATTCCTAAGCCCATAAAGACGAAATCATCAGTCGTGGCTTGTTTTGGGTCCTTGCAGAATTTTCCATTCACAAATACTGCATGAGAAAAAGAATTCGTGTTTCAGTTTCGGCATCATATGCTAGATACAAAATACATGACTAATGCAAGAATTGAGGACCAACCTTCAGATTCCAGGTCATTGGTGGCCACGCATATGTCCTGAAGAGGACTCGGGTCGTAAGCTAAAGCAGTGGCAGTGGCCAAAGCCAAGATGAGAAAGCTAATCGGCAGAAACTTCATTGTGGTTGTAGACACTGGACAGGAGTTAGGGCCTTGATCGCAATCTCTGATCCTTGCACAGACTAGTATTGCTTGAGGGAAGAGTGAGGACTTGCGTGGCAACATGCTCTCTCTTTATAGATAAAAATGTTTGACCCAGTATTTAGTGTGTCAGTAGGTTTCCATGTAGATTACCAAGTCTTTAAAGGTTTTATCTATTTTGCCCTTCTCAAGACAAGAGATGAATCGCTCTATAACAACTACGAGGACTTGGCTATTTGTTGCATATTGCCCGATATTGAAATGGTCTTTGTGAATCCCTGTACCGTTTCTTCTTCGTTTCTTTCACGAGTCTTTTTCCCCACTCAAAGAAGATAACCAAGTAAAGAGCACATCTTGTGCAAGGTTTCAATAGCAGAAAAAAGACTAAAAATGCCTCCAAGGGGTTGGTGGAGTGGTAAGGGCTTAGGTTTGTGGGTGATTGATCCCACGTTCGGGTCCCTCTGCCCTCCATATTTCCCTTGTAGTGCAACTGGTGCGGGAGTCTGAGACATAATAATAATAATAATAATAATAATAAAAGGACTGAAAGTATCTAGACTGCAAAAGAACACATTCTTCATCTTGAAAATATTCATGCAGCTTTTAGAAATAGTATAAAAAATCAATCGTAGTAAGTACCACAGTTTTTAACATTTGCTAGAACGCACCCTCTTGCGGCACAAAAGTTGATAGGTGTTTGTTTCGCAAATAACATTTTCCAAGAAAACATATTTCTCATTTTTCAGCAGTTGTTTCGTTTAGGAAAATGAGCCAATAGAAAATCTTTTACAAGTCGATATGAAGGGTTTTTCAACCAAATCTTAAATTCAGGAAAATAGTTTTTTCTTTAAAAGAACTGGAAAATGTTTTTCAAAATATGACTAATTATCGGCACTCGAGCTTAGGCCCCTGGCACCCATGCCCTAGCTATAAAGGCCAAGCTCAAACCCCTAGTGCTCATACCTATGCTTTGGCACCCAAACTCAAGTCCATAAAAGCCGTGCTCGAGTCCTCAATGGTCAAACTCTAGTCTCAACCCTTAGGCCTAAGTCCATAAAGACCTTTCACGGGTCCTCAATGCTTGGGCTCAAGTCCTAGGTTAATCAAACATTTCCTCTTATAAAAGTATTTTTTTAAAATTGAATTTTAAAAAATTTTATTTTAAAAATCGAATTTCGTATTGTTTTATTTTTTCCTATTCTTTTTTTTTTTTTTTCCTATTCTTTTTTTCTTTTCTCTTTTCTTTTCTTTTCCTTTCCTATCTCCTTCTTCCTTTGCCAGCCAAGTGCCTCAACGATGGTCAGTAGCCAACCAATAGGCCATAATGCAGGCCAATGACCTTGCGGCTTAGTCAATGTAGGCAAGCTTGAGCTCGTAGCTTGCCCAATCCCAATGAGGCCAAGGTCGCTTGAGGTCATCGTGCTCTAGGCTACTCAAGCTTGCCTATTGCAGTCACCGAGACTCAATAATTGGCGGACAAAGAAGGAAAAAGAAGATGAAAGAAAAGAAAAGAAAAAATAAAAATATTTAAAAATTCGAATTTTTTTTTTTTTTTTTGGCTTGAAATAAAGTCATGAATTGAAATAATTTTCTGAATGAGATCAAACACCATAAAATGTTTTCGGTCACATATCAATAAATAAAGGAAAATTAACCATATTATTTCCTAAAAACTATATATTTTTCCTTAATTATGAAGTTTTACTTTGAACGAACGCACCATTAGTATTTATATGTGGTAAAACTCATCCCTGATGTTCTGTTCATTTAATGCAGTTCTTGGTTGTCATAGGATACTTTTAGTAGGTTTTTCTCATTCCTCTCGGTTCGTGGATGACAAAAAATATGATATTGTTCTTCTCCCAAGCTGCCACTTCTCAGCAGCCTAATGAAAAGAAGGCATGACATTATATAATGATTAAAGGTGCATCTATTTTGAGATATAGTTTATTAAAGGAGTTACACTACGCATTACCAACTCTTCAGAAGTGGAATCCTTCTAGAGTCCAAGTATGAACTTCCTTGTAACTACTATGAGGACTTAGTGATTTGTTTGAATTCCTCTCCTCCAACTTGAATAGGGCACGACATCGGAGATGGAAGTGGTCTTCAATGACTTTTACATCCTTGTACTGTTTCTCCTTCACTTATCTTGTGAAAAAAAGGGTGAAATATCTAGTTTCACCATAGTATTAGGATGCGGTTCACACTTCCCATTGACAGAAGGATAAAAGCAGAAGAAGAAAATAAAAGAATTAAAATATTAATATAAAAGGGGGTTTTAAGGAGTAGTTTTTAATTAGGTAGGATCTGGGTCATTGGATCTGGTCAACAGGCCTGATTAGATTTATCCAATCCAAACTAGTTTTTCGAATATAATAATATGTAATATTAAAAATATTTCAAAATTCAAAAACTTTCGGAGAACATTTAAAATATTCAAAAACATTGAGAAAATATTTTTTAAAAATCGAATTTCTTTTTTAAAAAAAAAAAAAATATTAAAAAAAGAAAAATTCAAAAATTTTCAAAAAATTCAAAAATTTTCAAAAAATTCAAAATTTCGAAAAATGTTTGAAAATTTCAGTATTAATTAGAAAAATAAAAAAAATCAAAATGATTATAAAATCCACAATTTTTTGGAAAATTCAAAAAATTAATTTCTCCAAAAATTCGAAAAAATTAAAAAGAATAAAAATCCTCAAAAGGATTAAAATTAATCTTTTGGGTTATTTTCTCTTGAATAACCAAGCCCTTAGTACTTTACCTTAGGGTTTCAATTGTCCTTAGAGACAAATGTCCTTAATTGCACAATATTGATATGTTGATTTTAGCTTCCTTTAGTCTAGTTAGCATTAGCATTTGTTGTTTCCTTAGTGTTAAGTCTTTGTTATCCCACAAAATGTATTTAATGCTTTCCTTGGTTAATGATTGTGTACCCACATGATCACCTTATATATTAATGAATAAAATAAAATCAATCTAGATTGCCTAACAAAGGAATCTTTTTTTTTAAATGAATAAAATTAAATACTAAAAGGGCACTAATTAATTAATTAATTAGTGTAATCAAGTCTCCAACCCTTGATTCTCTAATTGTGTAGAAAGTGAAATACACTACAATGTCTCACTTGGTTTCTAACCGATCCCAATAAATTAGTAGCAACTCTTTCTTTAGAAATTTTCATACCTTCAATCTGAACACCCAATATCGCACAAGGTATGAACTTGGTAGAGCCCGTGCCTAATCATGGGCCATAGGCCCGTCCTTTAGGCAAAACCCTTAAACCTAAACCTATTCCCTCCCCCGGGGGGTAGGTCGTGACAAGTGGCAGTTGCCAAAGCCAAGATGAGAAAGCTAATAGGCATAAACTTCATTGTGGTTGTAGACATTGGACAAGAGTTAGGGCCTTGATCGCAATCTCTAATCCATGCACAAACTAGTATTGCTTGAGGGAGGAGTGAGGACTTGCATGGCAGCATGCTCTCTCTTTATAGATAAAAATGTTTGACCAAGTATTTTGTTCGTCAGTAGGTTTCCATGCAGATTACCAAGTCTTTAAAAGTTTTATCTACTTTCCCTTCTCAAGTCTAGGGATGAATCACCCTATAACAACTACAATGCTTGGCGATTTGTTGCATATTACCTGATATTGAAATGGTTTTTGAGAATCCTCATACCATTTCTTTTTCGTTTCCTTTACCACTCTTTTACCAACTCAAAGAAGATAACCAAGTAAAGAGCACATCTTGTGCAAGGTTTTAATAGCTAAAAAAGACTAAAATTATCTAGATTACAGAAGAACACATTCCTTAGGCTTCTTCATCTTGAAAATATTCATGTTACTTTTAGAAATAGTATAAAAAATAACTCGTGTTCGGTAGTGAATACCAAAGTTATTAACATTTGCTAGAAATTTCCTCATTTTCCGGCATTTGGTTCATTTAGGAAAATGAGTTAATGGAAAAAGTTTTCCTAACAAAACTCATTTAATGAAAATGGTTTCTTCTTTAAAAGAACTAGAAAATGTTTTGAAATATGACTAGTTATCGATGCTCGAACCCGAAACTTTACGCTTGGACATGGTAACCCCAAAGTTGGTTCCCGATACCTGATGTTTAGAACTAGGTCTCTCGACGGCTAGACCTGGGTCCATTGAGGCCAAGCCGGACCCCTAGTGCTTCGACTTTGGCCCCTAGCACCCATGCCTGGGTCTATAAAGGTTTGCCTGGAACCTTTGGTGCTCGTACCTAATGCTTTGGCACCTGAACTTGAGTCCATATTTGGGTCCCCGATGCTCAAACTCTAGTCCCAACCCTTAGGCCTAGGTTTACAAAGAACGCGCACTAGCCCTCGATGCTCAAGCTTGAGTCTTTGGTTAATGAAACATTTATTCTTACAAATATATTTTTTAAATTGTTTTTAAAATTATTTTTTTAAAAGCCGAATTTTTTAATTGATTTATTCTTTTTATTTTCTTCTTTCTTCTTTCCTTTTTTCTTTTCTCTGTTTTCTTTTTCCTATCTCCTTCCTCCACTAGCCACACCGGCAATCTAGCAATTGGCCATGACATGGGCCGATGAGCTTGAGACTTAGTCAATCCTCGCAAGCTTGAGCTCATTGCTTACTTGACCCTGATGAGGCTAGGAATGCTTGAGGCCAATGAGTTCAAGGCTCACCCAATCCTAATGAGCTTGAGCTCGCCTGTGGTCGTCTAGAAGGTACAGACACTTTCCGGAGCCTTCGTGTCGTATTGGCTACTTCCAGACGTATCCCACACTCTTCGAGACTATTCAACACGAGATTAGTAGGTGTCAGAAAATCCGATAGGTGGTCAACTTTCCTAAGACACAAGGCCGATAGTCTAACATGGAATTCCAACACGCACGGAGTTAATTTTAAAAATTATCAATAAATGGAAAGTTAAAATGTAAATATGTAAATAAATAAATAAATAATAAAGGGAGGAAAAAAAAAACCTAGTCTTCTCCACTTCTAACTTGCACTTTCCATGACACGAAATTCCCTGCTCCTCTCAACGAGCATCGCTCTTCTCACTGGTGCTGCTCAAAATTGAAACAATTAATGATATTAATAAATGGCGATTAACATGTTTAGTATAAATTCATTCTAAGCTCTTATTATTATTATTATTATTACTATTATTATTATTTATGAACTTGAATTAAATTAAGTTGATTGAAATAATCATAAAAATGATAATTTATTATGTATATATAAAAATATACAGTCAGTATATAATTTCTCATAATGTATTGTAATTCTCTTTTTTTTTTTTCAGAAATGACATATTAGCGTGTCATGTCGTGTTGTGTGTCACTTGTTAATATTAGTGCTACTTAGGTGGTTGTCACCAGTCATCGATGAGACTCAATGATCGGCGAACAAAGAAGGAAAATGAAAAGGAAAGAAAATAAAAGAAAAGGTAAAAACTTTTTAAAAAAAAAATCGAATTTTTTTTTTTGGGCTTGAGAAAAAGTAACGAAATTGAAATCATTTTCTAAATAAGATCCAAACACCAAAAAAAAATTTCAGCGACACATCAATAAATAAAGGAAAACTAACCATTTTCTTGGAAAATGAATTCCCAAAAAGTATTTTCTTTTGTGATGAAATTTTCATTCAAACAATGTACCATTAGTATTTATATATTATAAGCTCATCCCAAATGTTTTGATCATTTTTCTTGTTTGTCATATGATACTTTTTGTAAGTTTTTCTCTTTCCCGAGCATGGTTCGTGGATGGTAGAAAATAAGATCACGTTCTTCTCCCAAGCTGCCCCTTCTCATTAGCCTAATGAAAAGAAAGTTTTAATTCCACTTTCTTTATAAGATATGACTTACGTAATGATTAAGGGTACAACTACTTTGAGATATTGTACCAACTATTCAGAAGTGGAATCTTTTTCCCTTCTTAAGTCAAATGGTTGTAAAGCTCAAGCCCAAACCTTTAAAAAAAGGGTAAAAAAAAAAGCTAAACCTAGCGCAAAACCGAACGAACCGAATCAGTCAGATATACGAGCCAGCTCAAAACAAACTCGCCCTAGCCCACTCGGTCTGCGATCTCTCCCTCACTTGTGGCTTTGCTGCTGTGATGGCGACAATGAGACTGACCATTGCCGCTCATCTCGCTCGTCTTTGTTTAGTCGAGGGCATGCCCAGGCAGCTCAGGCTAGGCAATCCACCCTAGTCTGACCAACAACACCACAATATGCTCTCATTGGATACCCGAGCTATGACAATCGGGCTCTTTCACAGACCACCAAATTGGCAGCTATGGATCGGCCACCTCATGGCCAGGCGACTTAGATGCCTTAGACTTAGCGGTCGTCCATGGTTGACCCTAGCATCGCCGACCGAGAAAGCCCCCAATGGCTCGAATCAACCAAACAGCCAACACTTGGGAGCGCCAACACCACGGGGACACCTCCATAAGGCGAGGCTGAGCGCAGATGGCTCTACTCCAGCCAAAAATGATAGAATAAAAACAAATCTCAGTCAAGCATGTATGCAAATAATTGGAGTGCACTACTGGGACGAGGGGTTACTGATCCAAACCGGGACTCGAGTCTACGCTAGTGGCCTTAACGCACGACATTCGAGAATACCATAACAAAATGCAAGGGCAACGTGGGCTAGAGCATGTGCAAGTTGGACGGCCCGAGCGCCAGTCCGGCAACACCCACAACAAAATTAAACAAGGGACTCAGGGTAAAGAGACAAAAAGGGGCATTCACGGCAGTGGCCCTAACTAACTTGGGGGCGGCGAATGGAGGGCAGGCTCTACAATTCGGATGATGACCGGTCTCCTCCCACGCCCCAAAAGAAAACACTTGAAAAAATAAAATAAAACGAGTCAAGACCTATCATGGCTTTGGTGTAGGAAAAGAAGCACAATAGTGTGCTGTCGATCGCGGCTTGGATGTGACCCTTGCCCTGCTCCCGCCTTTGTTTTGCTCCGTATTTTATTTGCAGAGATGCGAGGGAGAGGAAGACCAATGTGTGGATTGGGTCAAAGGGGAAAGGAATGGGGCTTGCCCGTGCGGAGGGGAAAGAAGAGAAAAAAGGAGGCTGGGCGAGGGGAAGGAGATCGGGTCGACCTAGTTTCCACCTGACTTGCCCCCACTTTTTTAATAATAATTTAATTTAATTTTTTAAAACTATAAAATATTTTATTTTAACAAAATTTAATAAATTATGTTACTATTAGTGCAAATGCTCATAAAAACATATTTCATAATAAAATTATTTTTGCATAGGAGTTAAAGTTTAACCTCTAATTTCCTATACAATTTATCACTAAATGTTCTATTACTAGAGAGCACTTTATGCACTTTTTATAGTATTGTTTTATTCATCAACTGTACATCATATTATTGTTTACTAGTAGTAGTGCTTTGCCTTTGTTTTTCAAAATTTCAAAAAACTCTTGTTTTCCCACCATATCGTATGGTATATTATTTCATTAGTTGACATAACAATGAATTCGCGATGATTTTCCTAATCATATGTTTCTTCATCTCATTAATTCAATTAACAATAAGTTTAATGAAAGAATTCAATATTTATTTTCTTCGAGTGAGAAAAACTATTTATGTGAGTGCCAATTCTTAATGTTAATTTGTGATTTTGAATTGATTTCAATTTGGATTATTCACTTTCATGATGACTATTTTTATACGTATTTTATTTTATCTATTAGTTAAGTTTAATTGAAGATTTTGATGCAGATGTTCTTGATTAAGTAAATTATTTCTGTTTTTCAACCAAAAAAAAAAAAAAATATGTCTATTTAAGCTCAAACCCCAGTACTCAATGCAATTTGTGGTTTCAAGTCAATTTCCATTTGGATATTTTTATAACGATTCCTTTTTTTCCCATATAGTTTGTTCAATCCATTAGTTCAATTAAGTAAAGAATTTAGTTCAATGGAGGTTCAATTTTTTTTTTTTTTTTGGTTTCAATAGCATTAAAAAAAGTAAACCCACTTATCGAAATTTCACTTTTTTCATATACAATCAAAAATATTAATGACATATTACTAGAAATATAAAAAGATATATTCGAAATGCAACAAAAAATCAAGTCTGAAAGCACGGCTCGAGCTATTGGGCTAAGTAATTTTGACCTCGTCTAGGTAGGAACATACCCCTTCTTTAATGTCGGACCAACGATGTTTGCTTCTGTTTGGGCCTATCTTTTGGGCCTGAAATTCTAAAAATTCCAGGGCCCAGATGTACTATCGGGTAGGGTCAATTTCTCGAGGAAAAGCTTTATCCGTTTGCTTCGCTATGACTAAATGAACTTGGTTAATACTACCAAAAATCTCAAATTCATCTTTATTAGTTTTCATTTAATTTTTCAGTGAAATTACTGAGTTAAATGACAAGTGACAAGTGACGGATGTACCAATTTGGAGTTTTATCATCCCTTTATCATAAGTATACCAGTTTATAATTCTTAGGTTATTAATTTAATTTAACAAAAATTAACGTAGGGTAAATATATCATAAATACATCAATTTTGAGTTTCTATGGTCAAAAAATTAATTTATGATAAATTTATCAATTGTCATGTTTATATCAATTTGCATATTGGGTAGTCAATAAATTAATTTGAGTTAAATTTATCGCATATCTACCAATTTGGGATTTTTCATGGGATTAACACTTCTTTTCAAATATTTTTAGCTTTCGTTTTTCGTTTGGAAAAATTGTTTACTTAAGGAAAGCACGAATGAGCGGCTCTCTTCTCTTCTATACTAGCTTCTCGTCACTTTGTCCCCCTCTGAGACTCTTGTTGCCACCCACTCGCCGCTCGCCTCTCGCCACTCGCCGCTCGTATCCCAGCCACTCGCCACCGTCAGATTCAGGTTCGTCCTTCATTCTCATTCTCTGTGCGCCGAGTGTCCACTTCCCAGGTGGATTGCGACTCTGTTTTGTGTCGGCCAGATTGTGCTCATCCGTCAGTCCTTGGGTTAGAGAGGAGCGCCATGCTTAATAATCAGGGCGATGATTTCTTCTGGCTATGCGTAGAACTAGGATGCCTGCTTTATTGCCCGAGCTGTTGCTTTTCCTATTTTAGATCGTGTCCTGAAAACACGCATGCACCTTAACGCAGGTTCGAGTGCGGGTTCATTCCGCACCCCATGGTTTGAGATACCATGTGATGGATCATTCTCGAGGAAAACAAATTCACCTGACACTGAGAGCAGGTTTAGTTTGTCCTTCAACCAGGCATTTCAATTTTCTACTGTCAATGAAAGCCCACTGTAGAAAACATATTCCGTTTCTTTCGTTTCCGAAAAGATTACATGAATCGTAAGAGTTCCCACTGAATTGCTTCAGAAACAGTTTTCACATATACGCAGAATTCGAACTATGAAACAAGTCATCCATAGGGCAGCACGAAGCATTCATTTTGATGACAATGCTGAGTGTGGACAGTTGAAAACAGCATTTCAATTATCATTTTGAGGCTGATCCAGTTGCCCACGCCGCCCCAATTATTTTCACTGAAGGACAGAGATGTCGGTTATTACTAATTTGGAGTATTGAAGAATGTCTACTGTCCAATGGGCAAACTTTTGGCTTGATGAAGAGACATGGTCAATTTGCTTGCCGGGGTCTTGCATCTTCAGATTTAGGTCATCAGGCATGGAGAACTGAGCGACTTCTCTTGTAAAATTACAGTGTGCCGATCTGCAAGTTTCCCTTCTCTAAGCTTCCATGCAACCGGAGCGAGAAGGAAAAACACTCGTTGAGGGAAAAGTTGAGAATTATAACATGGACTCATCATGAGAACCGAACCCGAGTCCCTACACCAAACTCAGATAATTATGCCACTCTGTTCTGTTTTATCTGCTGGTTCATCTTGATGTGTGATCTAGACATTTTCTGCTGCATAATTAGCAGGAATTACCCAACGATTTCGATCAGACTCATGTCCATCTCTATGATATGTATAACTTTGTTTTCGGTCCAATTGCCATGTAGTCTTAGATCATTCCAAGCCAAGGTTGAGAAACAACTTAGCTTTCCAGTTCTTTTGGAAATTGTCAAAACAAGGGCGCAGGAAGTAACGCACTCGTGTCCCCACATTTCCCCGTTCTGTTCATCAATGGTCTACTTGAGATTGTGATGTTGATTACTTCACGAAAGAGATCAATGCCATCCATATGTTATTCAATGTTTTGACTTTGTCCATGCATACACATTTATAAACAACATTGTAAGCCACGACATCCCTGTAAAAATTTATCCAACTGAGCTTATGAGGTTTCAACCCGACATTTCGACTGTAGATGGAAAATGACCGCAGGAAAGATTTTCGTTTTGGCTATATTAACGAAAAAGAAAAGTTATCTGTAGAATTTGGTACGTGGGTTATAAAATGAGAAAGGCCACCCACTGTAACTTATCAAACTTGAATTCAATACCCTAAGGAAATTGAAATATTTGTACTGCAACTTCTCCTCCTAGGATAATGATGGAAATAAAGCTGCTCTTCTTTCTTATTGGCCACCTGAGGGCCGGATGTAAAAACGATAGCCCTGTTGATTTCTCATAACAGTCTTTTAAACCAATCACAAGATTATTTCAATTAAGAATATTTAATAGGGTTGGACATTCTTTTCATGATACCCTTTTTCCAGAGTACAAATTCCGTTGATATGGGAATCGATATTTAATCTAAGGTGATATCGTCTCAAGTTTCAAATTTTAGATAGTTTAATGTTATTGCTCTTCCCATTTATAGACATTTAGTGGAGGAATGAATCCAGTTATCCTGATCATGTCTTGAGAGTGAGAGAGAGAGAGAACAATCTTTTACTCAAAATCAATCATTCATGTGGTATATAGTCTAGTTATGTGTCTAGAGAACCCACTAGAGAGATAACACTCTTTTATTCAGAATCAATCGTACATGTGGCAAGTAGTCTAGTTATGTGTCTAGAGCAACCACTTATGGAAACAAGAATAAGTAAGTCTTATAATTCGATTATTTTGTGTAACTAACGATAGATTCATTTAGTTGTTGTCGTACCAAAACTGCGCCTCCAGATGGTCAACGACCTTCTTGTCCAGTTGGAAGGCCTTGGTGAGAACATCAGCAGAAATGGGTGCCTTCGCTCCGAAGACAGCATTAGCAATGGTAATGAGCCCAGGGTTCTGGCTGCTAAAACCGGAAAAGGCTAGCGCGTATGTGTTTCCGATATTCAACTGGAAGTGAATGAGACCAATAGGGAACACAAACACGTCTCCCTTGTACAGGACTTTTGTGAAGAGAGTGTTGTTTAATTGGTCGGACGTGACGAAGCCAACGAGTAGCGTACCCTCCACCACGACCAGAAGCTCAGTGCCACGAGGGTGAGTGTGGGGAGGATTTAGGCCGCCGGGAGCAAAGTCAATGCGAGCCATGGATATTCCAAGAGTGTTGAGTCCTGGAAATTGCTGGACGAAAGCCTGTGTGACTTTTGATCCGAGCGGATTCGATGTGTTTCCAGGATTCCTAAGCCCCATAAAGACGAAATCATCAGCCGTGGCTTGTTTCGGGTCCTTGCAGAATTTTCCATTCACAAATACTGCATGAGAAAAAGAATTCGTGTTTCAGTTTCGGCATCATAAGCTAGATACGAAATACATGACTAATGCAAGAATTGAGGAGCAACCTCCAGATTCCAGGTCATTGGTGGCCACGCATATGTCCTGAAGAGGACTCGGGTCGTAAGCTAAAGCAGTGGCAGTGGCCAAAGCCAAGATGAGAAGGCTAATCGGCAGAAACTTCATTGCGGTTGTAGACAGTGGACAGGAGTTAGGGCCTTGATCGCAATCTCTGATCCTTGCACAGACTAGTATTGCTCGAGGGAAGAGTGAGGACTTGCGTGGCAACATGCTCTCTCTTTATAGATAAAAATGTTTGACCCAGTATTTAGTTTGTCAGCAGGTTTCCATTTAGATTACCAAGTCCTAAAAGGTTTTATCTATTTTTCCTTCCCAAGTCAAGCGATGAATCGCCCTATAACAACTACGATGACTTGGCGATTTGTTGGATATTGCCTGATATCGAAATGGTCTTTGTGAATCCTCGTACCGTTTCTTCTTCGTTTTCTTTACGATTCTTTTCCCCACTCAAAGAAGATAACCAAGTAAAGAGCACGTGTTGTGCAAGGTTTTAATAGCTGAAAAAAAGACTAAAAATGCTTTCGAGGGGTTGGTGGAGTGGTAAGGGCTTAGGTTTGTGGGTGATTGATCCCAAGTTTGACTCCCTCTGCCCTCCATCTTATAATATCCTTGACTTACATGGAGGCTAGTCTATGGGGCCGGGCCGTTTCTCCTCCGGTTGGTGACTAACGGTTGAACCCTTGTAGTGCAACTGGTGCAGGAGTCCGAGTCATCATTAAAAAAAGAAAAAAAGGACTGAAAGTATCTAGATTGCAAATGAAAACATTCCTTAAGCTTCTTCATCTTGAAAATATTCATGCTGCTGTTAGAAATATTATAAAAAATCAATCGTTTTCAGTATTGAGTACCACAGTTTTTAACATTTGCTAGAAATGCACTCTCTCGCGGCACAAAAGTTGATAGGTGTTTGTTTCGCAAACAACATTTTCCAAGAAAACATATTTCTCATTTTTCAGCGTTTGTTTCGTTTAGGAAAATGAGTTAATGGAAAATGTTTTACTAGTCGATGGAAAAGGTTTTTCTACCAAATCTTAAATTCAGGAAAATAAATTTTTCTTTGAAAGAACTATAAATATTTTCTAAAATATGACTAGTTATCGGCACTCGAACAACTCTATGCCTGGGTTTGAAACCACAAAGTTGGTTCTCGAACTTAGGCATTCAGGACTAAGTCTCTCACGGCCAAGCACAAGTCCATTGAGGCCGAGGTCAGACCCTGGTGCTCGAGCTTAGGCCCCTGGCACCCAAGCCTGAACCCCAAGGGCTCATACCTGATGCTTCGGCACCCAAACTCGAGTCCATAAAAGCCATGCTCGGGTCCCCAATGGTCAAACTCTAGTCTAAACCCTTAGGCCCGAGTCCATAAAGACCATGCACGGGTCCTCAATGCTCGGGCTCAAGTCCTAGGTTAATCAAATATTTCCTCTTATAAAAATATTTTTTTTAAAAAAATGAATTTTTAAATATTTTTATTTTAAAAATTGAATTTTTTTTGATTTATTTTTTCCTATTCTTTTTCTTTTTTTTTTCTTTTTTTTTTCTTCTTTTCTCTTTTCTTTTCTTTTCCTTTCCTATCTCCTTCTTCCTCCGCCATCTGCGTGCCTCAGCGATGGTCAGTAGCCAACCAACTGGCCATAATGCGGGCCGACAACCTCGAGGCTCAATCAATCTAGGCGAGCTTGAGCTCGCAGCTTGCCCGATCCCGACGAGGCAAAGGTCGCCTGAGGTCATCGAGCTCTAGGCTACTCAAGCTTGCCTATGGCAATCACCAAGGATCGATGACCAATGGACAAGGGAGGAAAAAGAAGATGAAAAAAAGAAAAGAAAAAAAAAAAAATTTAAAAAATTCGAATTTTTTTTTTTTTTTTTTTTGGCTAGAAATAAAGTCATGAATTGAAATAATTTTATGAATGAGATCAAACACCATAAAACGTTTTTGGTCACATATCAATAAATAAAGGAAAATATACCATTTTCTTGAAAAATTATTTCCTAAAAAGTATATTTTTTTCTATAATTATGAAGTTTTACTTTGAACAAATGCACCATTAGTATTTGGGAAAATGTCACAAATGGTCCCTAAAGTTTTATGTAATGTTCAATTTCGTCCATATACTTTTGATTGGCTCAATTTGGTCCCTGAATTATTGATAAATGTCCGATCTAGTTCCTGACTATTTGAAAATTGATCAATTTCATCATTCCGTTAGTTAAAGTTAACGGAATGAGGGCATTTTGGTCTTTTTATCTTTTAATATTTTTTTTTTCATTCTTCTTCTCTCTTCCCTCCACTAGCCATGGTGGAGCCGGCGGAGGGAAGCCGGTGTCCGACGGAGGGTCGCCCTCACCTAGGTTGGCTAGGGCCACCCTTGCCGGCGTCGGGCGAGGGCACCCCTCGCCCAAGTCTGGCGAGGGCCGCCCCTCCCAGCGTCAGGCGAGGGGTGCTCTTGCCATATTTGGGGAGGACCGCCCTCACTAAGTTGTTGGGTTTGCAGGTTGCGCCATAGGGGAGCGTAGGGCTTGGCGTAGAGGCTGGAGGAGATCGTGGTGGTGTCGACAGAGGGAGGTCGAGGTTCGAAGTGGGTGCAGGGGGATTGGGTGTTGGCGTCATTGGAGCTGTGGTGAGAAGAGAAGAGGGAGGCCGAGGAAGTACAAATTTGGTGGAGGAGCCATGCAGTCAACGTCCTCATCTCGTGGCCTCGTGCAATGGGGGGCTCGGCGAGCCACGACAAGGGGAGGCGTCGAGGTCCCTCCGGTGGAATTCTACATGTCCCTCCGTGGGCCGACGAGGGCAGCCCTAGCCTGCATCGGGCAAGGGCACCCCTCACCCGACGCCAGCAGGGGCGGCCCAACGCCGATGAGGGCCACCCTTGCTTGCGTCAGGCGATGGCCGCCCCTGCCGGCGTCAGGCGAGGGCCACCCTCCGCCATGGCCGACGGAGGGAAGAGAGAAGAAAAAAAAAGAAGAAGAGAAAAAAAAAAAAAAAAAGGAAAATTAGTAGTCACCTAACGGTTTAAACGAAAGGACTAAATTGAACATTTGTTAATAGTTTAGGGACCAAATTGAGTCAATCAAAAGTATAGGGACGAAATTGAACATTACATAAAACTTCAAAGACCATTTGTGACATTTTCCCTTAGTATTTATATGTGGTAAAACTCGTCCCTAATGTTCTAATCATTTAACACAATTCTTGTTTGTCATACGATACTTTAGTTAGGTTTTTCTCATTCACTAGCACAATTCATGGATGACAAAAAATAAGATCATGTTCTTCTCCCAAGCTGCCACTTCTTAAAAGCCTAATAAAAAGAAGGTTTTAATTCCACTTTGTTTATAAGACATGACTTATGTAATGATTAATGGTGCACCGATTTTGAGATATAGTTTATTGAAGGACTTACACTATGCATTACCAACTCTTCAGAAGTGGAATCCTTTCTTGAGTCCAAGTATGAACTTCCCCGTAACTACTATGTGGACTTGGTGATTTGTTTGAATTCCTCTCCTCCAACTTGAAGAGGGCACGACATGGGAGATGGAAGAGGTCTTCAATGACTCTGACATCCTTGTACTGTTTCTCCTTCACTTTTCTTGTAAAAAAAGGTTGAATTATCTAGTATCACCATACTATTAGGATGCGGTTCATACTTCCCATTGATAGGAAGGACAAAAGCAAAAGAAGAAAAAAAAAGAATTAAAATATTAATATAAAATGGGGTTTTAAGGAATAGTTTTTAACTAGGTAGGATTTGGGTCATTGGATCTGGTCAACAGCCTAATCGGATTTACCCGGTCCAAACCCGTTTTCTTAATATAATAATATTTAATATTAACAATATTTCAAAATTCAAAAATTTAAAAAAAAAAAAAAGAACTTTTCGAAAATTCAAAACTTTCAGAGAACATTAAAAAAATTCAAAAACATTGAGAAAATATTAAAAATTTTGAATTTCTTTTAAAAAATTTTAAAATTTTTAAAAAGAAAAATTCAAAAATTTTAAAAAAATTCCAAAAATTCAGAAAATGTTTAAAATTTCAGTAGTAATTAGAAAATTTTAAAAAAATCAAAATGATTATTAAATCCAGAATTTTTTGCAAAATTCAAAAATTCTATTTTTCCAAAAATTCGAAAAAAAAATTAAAAAAATTAAAAATCCTCAAAAAGGTTAAAATTAATCTTTTAGGTTATTTTCTCTTGAAAAGTGGAAGGTTTTCAATTTAGAATTATACTCAAGGTTAACCAAGTCCTTAATGCTTTACCTTAGGGTTTCAACTGTCCTTAAAGACAAATGCCCTTGATTGCACAATATTGATATGCTGATTTTGGCTTCCCCTTAGTCTAGTTAGCATTAGTATTTATTGTTTCCTTAGCGTTAAGTCTTTGCTTCTCACAAAATATATTTAATGCTTTCTTTTGTTAATGATTGTGCACCCACATGATCACTTTATATATTAATAAATAGAAATAAATTCAATCCAGATTACCTGACAAATGAATCTTTTTTTTTAAATGAATAAAATTAGATACCGAAAGGGCACTAAATGGTTAATTAGTGTAATCAAGTTTCCAACCCTTGATTCTCTGATTGCGTAGAAAGTGAGATACACTCTAATGTCTCACTTGGTTTCTAACCGACCCCAATAAGTAAATGGTGACTCTTTCTTTAAAAAAATTTCATACCCTCAATTTGAACACCCAATGTTGCACGAGACATGGACTTGGTAGAGCCCGTGCCTGATCATGGGCCATAAGCCCATCTTTTAGGCAACACCCTTAAACCTAAACCTATTCCCTCCCCGAGGGGTAGGTTGCGACAAGTGGCAATTGCCAAAGCCAAGATGAGAAAGTTAATAGGCAAAAACGTCATTGTGGTTGTAGACATTGGACAGGAGTTAGGGCCTTGATCACAATCTCTAATCTATACACAAACTAGTATTGCTTGAGGGAGGAGTGAGGACTTGCATGGCAGCATGCTCTCTCTTTGTAGATAAAAATGTTTGACCAAGTATTTAGTTAGTCAATAGGTTTCCATGCAGATTACCAAGTCTTTAAATTTTTTATCTATTTTCCCCTTCTCAAGTTCAGGGATGAATCACCGCATACCAACTACAATGCTTGGCGATTTGTTGCATATTACCTGATATTGAAATGGTCTTTGAGAATCCTCATACCATTTCTTCTTCGTTTCTTTTATCACTCTTTTACCAACTCAAAGAAGATAACCAAGTAAAGAGCACATCTTGTGCAAGGTTTTAATAACTGAAAAAGACTAAAATTATCTAGCTTACAAAAGAACACATTCCTTAGGCTTCTTTATCTTGAAAATATTCATGTTACGTTTAGAAATAGTATAAAAAATAAGTCATGTTCGGTAGTGAATACCCAAGTTTTTAACATTTGCTAGAAATTTCCTCATTTTCCAGCATTTGGTTCATTTAAGAAAATGAGTTAATGGAAAAAGTTTTCCTACCAAAACTCATTCAATGAAAATGGTTTCTTCTTTAAAAGAACTGAAAATGTTTCAAAATATGACTAGTTATTGGTGCTTGGACCCGAAACTTTATGCTTAGACATGGTAATCCCAAAGTTGGTTCCTAGAACCTGATGTTTAGGGCCAGTCTCTCGGCTGCTAGACCAAGGGTCCATTGAGTCTAGGCCAAGGCTCCTAGTTCTTGGGCTTTAGCCCCTAGCACCCGTGCCCGGGTCTATAAAGGTTTGCCTCGAACCTTTGGTGCTCATACCTAATGCTTTGGCACCTAAACTTGAGTCCATATGTTGGTCCCCGATGCTCAAACTCTAGGCCCAACCCTTAGGCCTGGGTTTACAAAGACCGTGCACTAGCCCTCAATACTCAAGCTCGAGTCTTTGGTTAATGAAACATTTATTCTTATAAATATATAAATTAAAATTGGTTTTTTAATTATTTTTAATTTTTTTTTTAAAAGCCAAAATTTTTAATTGATTTATTCTTTTTATTTTCTTCTTTCTTCTTTCCTTTTTTTTTTTCTCTTCTTTTTTCTTTTTCCTATCTCCTTCCTCCACCATACCACGCCGATAATTCAGCAATCGGCCATGATGGCGAGCTTGAGGCTTAGTCAATCTTGGCAAGCTTGAGCTCATTGCTTACTCAACCCGATGAGGCTAAGAATACTTGAGGCCAACGAGTTCAAGGCTCACCCAATCCCGATGAGCTTGAGCTCGCCTGTGATTGTCTAGAAGGTACAGACACTTTCCGAGAGCCTTCATATCGTATTGGCCACTTCCAAACGTATCCTACACTCTTTGACATTATTCGACAAGAGGTCAACAGGTGTCGGAAAATATGATAGGTGGTCAACTTTCCTAACACGCAAGTCCAAAATTCTAACATGCGATTCCAACACGCACGGAGTCAATTTTAAAAATTATCAATAAATGGAGAGTTAAAATGTAAATATGTAAATATTATTATAATAATAAAGGGAGGAAAAAAAAAACCTAGTCTTCTCCACTTCTAACTTGCACTTTCCATGACACACAATTCCCTCCTCTTCTCACCGGTGCTGCTCAAAATTGAAACAATGAATGATATTAATAAATGGCAATTAACATTTTTAGTATAAATTCATTCTAAGCTCTTTTATTATTATTATTATTATTTTTTATTTGTGAACTTGAATTAAATTAAGTTGATTGAAATAATCATAAAAATGATAATTTATTATGTATATATAAAAATATACAGTCAGTATATAATTTCTCATAATGTATTGTAATTCTCTATTATTTTAGAAATGACGTGTTAGCGTGTCATGTCGTGTAGCGTGTCACTTGTCAATATTAGTGCTACTTAGGTGGTTGTCACCAATCATCGATGAGACTCAATGATGGGCGGACGGAGAAGGAAAATGAAAAGGAAAGGAAATAAAAGAAAAGGTAAAAATAAAAAATAAAACAAATCAAATTCTTTTTTGGGCTTGAGAAAAAGTAATGAAATTGAAATTATTTTCCAAATAAGATCCAAGCACCATAAAACTTTTTCGGCGACACATCAATAAATAAAGGAAAACTAACCATTTTCTTGGAAAATGAATTCCAAAAAAGTATTTTCTTTTGTGATGAAATTTTAATTCAAACAATGCACCATTAGTATTTATATATTATAAGCTCATCCCAGATGTTTTGATCATTTTTTCTTGTTTGTCATATGATACTTTTTGTAAGTTTTTCTCTTTCCTGAGCATGGTTCGTGGATGGTAGAAAATAAGATCACGTTTTTCTCCCAAGCTGCCACTTCTCATTAGCCTAATGAAAAGAAGGTTTTAATTCCACTTTCTTTATAAGATATGACTTACATAATGATTAAGGGTGCAGCTACTTTGAGATATTGTTTATTGAAGGAGTTGCTCGGCAGATTACCAACTATTCAGAAGTGGAATCTTTTTTCCCCTTCTTAAGTCAAATGGTTGTAAAGCTCAAGCCCAAACCTTTAAAAAAAGGGTCAAAAAAAAAAAAAAAAAAAAAAAAAAAAAAAAACTAAGCCTATCCCAAAACCGAATGAACCGAGTCGGTCAGATATACAAGCCGGCTCAAACAAACCCGCCCTAGCCCACTCGGTCTGCGATCTCTCCCTCACTCGTGGCTTCGCTGCTGTGATGGCGACAACAAGACTAACCGTCACCGCCCATCTCGCTCGTCTTTGTGCAGCCGAGGGCATGCCCAGGCATCTCCAGGCTATCAATCCACCCTAGGCTGACCAACAACACCACAATATGCTCTCGTCGGATACCCGAGCTACGATCGTCACGCGCTTTCACAGTAGAATAAAAAAAAACAAATCTCAGTCAAGCATTTATGCAAATAATTGGAGTGCACTACTGGGACGAGGGGTTACTGACCCAAACCGGGACTCAAATCTATGCCAGTGGCCTTAACGCACAACATTCGAGAATACCATAACAAAATGCAAGGGCAACGTGGGCTAGAGCTTGTGCAAGCTGGACGGCCCCGAGCGCCAGTCCGGCAACACCCACAACAAAATTAAACAAGGGACTCAAGGTAAAGAGACAAAAGGGGGCATTCACGGCAGTGGCCCTACCCGACTTGGGGCGGTGAATGGAGGGCAAGCTCGACAAATCGGATGATGACTGGTCTCCTCGTACCCCCCAAAAGAAAAAAAAAAAAAAAGAGTCACGACCTATCGTGGCTTTGGCACAAGAAAAGGAGCACAATAGTGTGTTGTCGATCACGGCTTGGATGTGACCCTTGCCCTGCTCCCGCCTTTGTTTTGCTTCTGTATTTCGTTTGCAGAGATGTGAGGGAGAGGAAGACCAATGTGTGGATTGGGTCAAAGGGGAAAGGAATGGGGCTTGCCCGTGCGAGGAGGGGGAAGAAGAGAAAAAAGGAGGCCGGGCGAGGCTTAGCCAGCAGAAAAGGGAAAGGGAGATCAGGTTGACCTAGTTTCGACCTGACCTGCCCCCACTTTAATTTAATTTAATTTTTTTAAAACTATAAAATAATTTATTTTAACAAAATTTTAATAAATTATGTAACTATTAGTGCAAATGCTCATAAAAACATGTTATAATAAAATTATTTTTGCATAGGAGTTAAAGTTTAACCTCTAATTTCCTATACAATTTATCACTAAATGTTCTATTACTAAAGAGCACTTTATGGACTTTTTCTAGTATTGTTTTACTCATCAACTATACATCATATTATTGTTTACTAGTAGTAGTGCTTCGCCTTTGTTTTTCAAAGTTTAAAAAAAAAAAACTCTTGTTTTCCCACCATATTGTATGGTATATTATTTCATTACTTGACATAAACAATGAATTCACGATGATTTTCCTGATCATATGTTTTTTCATCTCATTAATTCAATTAACAATAAGTTTAATGAAAGAATTCAATATTTATTTTCTTCGAGTGAGAAAAACTATTTATTTGAGTGCCAATGCTTAATGTTAATTTCTGATTTCGAATTGATTTTGATTTGGATTATTCACTTTCATGATGACTATTTTTATCCGTATTTTATTTTATCTATTAGTTAAGTTTAATTGAAGATTTCGATGCGGATGTTCTTGATTAAGTAAATTATTTCTATTTTTCAACAAAAAAAAATTATGTCTATTGCTCAAACCCTAATACTCAATGCAATTTGTGGTTTCAAGTCAATTTCCGTTTGGATATTTTTATGACGATTCCTTTTTTTCTCATATAGTTTGTTCAATCCATTAGTTCAATTAAGTAAATAATTTAGTTCAATGGAGGTTCAAATTTTTATTTTTTGTTTCAATTGCATTAAAAAAAAAGTAAACCCACTTATCGAAATTTCACTTTTTTCATATACAGTCAAAAAGATTAATGACATATTACTAGAAATATAAAAAGATATATTCGAAATGCAACAAAGAATGAAGTTTGAAAGCAAGGCTCGAGCTATTGGGCTAAGTAATTTTGACCTGGTCTAGGTAGGAACATACCCCTTCTTTAATGTCGGGCCAACGATGTTTGCTTCTGTTTGGGCCCATCTTTTGGGCCTGAAATTCTAAAAATTCCAGGGCCGAGATGTACTATCGGGTAGGGTCAATTTCTCGAGGAAAAGCTTTATCCGTTTGCTTCGCTATGACTAAATGAACTTGGTTAATACTACTAAAAATCTCAAATTTATCTTTATTAGTTTTCATTTAATTTTTCCGTGAAATTACTGAGTTAAATGACAAGTGACAATTGATGGGTGTACCAATTTAGAGTTTTATCATCCCTTTGTCATAAGTATACCAGGTTTATAATTCATTGGGTTATTAATTTAATTTAACAAAAATTAACATATGATAAATATATCATAAATATATCAATTTTGAGTTTCTATGGTCAAAAAATTAATTTATGATAAATTTATCAATTGTCATATGTATATCAATTTGCATATTGGGTAGTCAATAAATTAATTTGAGTTAAATTTATCGCATATCTACCAATTTGGAATTTTTCACGGGATTAACACTTCTTTTCAAATAATTTTTAGCTTTTGTTTTTCGTTTGGAAAAATTGTTTACTTAAGGAAAGCACGAACGAGCGGCTCTCTTCTCTTCTATATACTAGCTTCTCGTCACTTTGTCCCCCTCTGAGACTCTTGTTGCCTCCCACTCGCCGCTCGCCTCTCGCCACTCGCCGCTCGTATCCCAGCCACTCGCCGCCGTCAGATTCAGGTGCGTCCTTCATTCTCATTCTCTGTGCGCCGAGTGTCCACTTCCCAGGTGGATTGCGACTCTGTTTTGTGTCGGCCAGATTGTGCTCATCCGTCAGTCCTTGGGTTAGAGAGGAGCGCCGTGCTTAATAATCAGGGCGATGATTTCTTCTCGCTATCCGTAGAACTAGGATGCCTGCTTGATTGCCCGAGCTGTTGCTTTTCCTATTTTAGATCGTGTCCTAAAAACACGCATGCACCTTAACGCAGGTTCGAGTGCGGGTTCATTCCGCACCCCATGGTTTGAGATACCATGTGATGGATCATCCTCGAGGAAAACAAATTCACCTGACATTGAGAGCAGGTTTAGTTTGTCCTTCAACCAGGCATTTCAATTTTCTACTGTCAATGAAAGCCCACTGTAGAAAACATATTCCGTTTCTTTCGTTTCCGAACAGAGTACATGAATCGTAAGAGTTCCCACTGAATTGCTTCAGAAACAGTTTTCACATATACGCGGAATTCGAACTATGAAACAAGTCATCCACAGGGCAGCACGAAGCATTCATTTAGATGACAATGCTGAGTGTGGACAGTTGACAACAGCATTTCAATGATCATTTTGAGGCTGATCCAGTTGCCCACGCGGCCCCAATTATTTTCACTGAAGGACAGAGATGTCGGTTATTACTAATTTGGAGTATTGAAGAATGTCTACTGTCCAATGGGCAAACTTTTGGCTTGATGAAGAGACATGGTCAATTTGCTTGCCGGGGTCTTGTATCTTCAGATTTAGGTCATCAGGCATGGAAAGCTGATCGACTTGTCTTGTAAAATTACAGTCGGTCGATCTGCAAGTTTCCCTTCTCTAAGCTTCCATGCAACCGGAGCGAGAAGGAAAAACACTCGTTGAGGGAAAAGTTGAGATTTATAACATGGACTCATCATGAAAACCGAACCCGAGTCCCTACACCAAACTCAGATAATTATGCCTTTCTGTTCTGTTTTATCTGCTGGTTCATCTTGATGTGTGATCTAGACATTTTCTGCTGCATAATTAGCAGGAATTACCCAACAATTTCGATCAGACTCATGTCCATCTCTATGAAATGTATAACTTTGTTTTCGGTCCAATTGCCATGTAGTCTTAGATCATTCCAAGCCAAGGTTGAGAAACAACTTAGCTTTCCAGTTCTTTTGGAAATTGTCAAAACAAGGGCGCAGGAAGTTGTTAGCTGGGTTCACTCCTATGTGGAGGAAGCCCAATGAGTTGCAAGCCCAAAAAGGGCTTGAGCCCATATAATAAGTTATATGAGGAAATAGGGTTTCTCACTATTTATATAAAAAGAGAGTAAGCAGAGAAAAGGAAACGATGAGAAAAAAAAAGCGAGAAAATGCGGGGTTTGGGGCGATATCTGATTTACATCAAGCTGGCGTCGGAGGTCGATTCGTAGTCCGATTGAGCTGAAATTTTGTCAGCATGTTCGTGGCGCAATTTTATCAAATCTGAACGGTTTGATTTTTGTTTGAAGCTCCCTACATCAGGTTTTTCGTGGATTGATCAAAACTTGCGTTTTTGGTCGATTTATCCTTGATCTCTTGTGAAGTTCACGTGTATTGCCAAGAATTATGTTCTTGAGGTGTTTGCTGCTATGTACCTCTAGTATTTACTAGAGAAGAATAATTTTATTGATAGTGAAGATTTTCAGGTGGACTCCGGTCCCGTGGTTTTTTATCTCCTCACATTGAGGAGGTTTTCCACGTAAAAAATCGTCTTGTGTTCGCGTGCTTGGTTATTTTACTCTACTATATCGATTCCTATTAGGTTTACACAAGAGGGGAGATTATTTTATTTCGCTGCGTTGATTCGATATTGTTCGAATTATTACCGTTCTCCCATCAGAGTGGTATCAGAGCATCAGGTTATTGCTTGATTTTTCTGCCTTGTGTTAAACAATGGAAACGAATATGAGTAGAATGGTTACACTGAATGGTTCGAATTATCATATTTGGAAAGGAAAGATGGAAGATCTTTTATATGTAAAAGATTTTTATTTGCCTGTATTTGCTGAGGAGAAACCAGAGAATAAAACTGATGTTGAATGGTCTATATTTCATCGTCAAGTGTGTGGTTATATCGGGCGGTGGGTAGATGATAATGTTTTGAACCATATTATTGAGGAAACACATGCACGCAGTTTATGGGATAAGCTCGAACAGTTATATGCTCGAAAGACAGGGAATAATAAGTTATTTTTGATAAAACAGATGATGGCTCTGAGATATCATGATGGTACTCGTTTGACTGATCATTTAAATTCTTTTCAAGGAATTATAAATCAGTTGGCTGCGATGGGAATCAAGTTTGATGATGAGATACAAGCACTATGGTTGCTTGGTACTTTGCCGGACTCATGGGAGACGTTTTGAACATCTTTGTCTAACTCTACCCCGGATGGTACGATTACCATGGATTTAGCCAAGAGTAGTATTTTGAATGAAGAGATGAGAATGAAGACACAGAGATCATCCTCTTCACATTCCGATGCCTTGGTTGTTGAGAAAAGGGGGAGAAGTGAGTCTCGAGGTCCGAGAAATAGAGATAAAAGTCGAGACAAAAGCAGAGGTAAGTATAATAAATTTGCCAATGTTGAGTGCCATTATTGCCATCAGAAAGGACATATTCAGAGGTTTTGTCGCCAGTTAAAAAGGGAGAAACAAAAGGAGAAAGGTAAAGAGAAGATAAGTGATAATGACAGTGATGACAATCGTGTTGCTGCACTTAAAGAAGACTTTCTCACTATTTTTGATGGTGATGTGGTGAATTTTGTTTCTCATGAGACCAGTTGGGTAATTGATAGTGGTGCATCCGTTCATGCTACATCTCGTAGAGATTTCTTTACATCATACAGGTCGGTGACTTCGGATCTGTGAAGATGGGAAACAATGGACTAGCTCAAGCTGTAGGCATCGGTGATGTGTGCCTAGAAACCAGCAATGGCACGAGGTTAGTATTGAATAATGTTAAACATATACCGATATCCGCTTGAATTTGATTTCTACGGGCAAGTTGGATGATGAGGGGTATTGCAGCACCTTCGAAATGGTCAATGGAAACTTACCAAATGTTCTCTTGTTGTGGCTAGAGGTGAAAAATATTCTTCGTTATACATTATGCGAGCAAAGTTGTCTACGGACAAAATTAATGCAAGTAGATAGCGAAGATGCAGCTGAGTTATGGCATAAGAGGCTCGGTCACATCGGTGAGAAGGGTTTGTCAATATTGGCCAAGAAGAAGCTCCTTTCGGATTGAAAAGTTCAGCGCTAAAGAAGTGTGCTCACTGTTTAGCCGGAAAACAGAACATAGTTGCATTTAAAAGCACCCCTCCTTCAAGAAAGTCAGGTATATTGGATTTAGTGCATTATGATGTTTGTGGTCCTATGAAAACAAAATCACTTGGTGGCTCTCTTTATTTTGTTACTTTTATAGATGATTTTTCAAGGAAAATTTGGATTTATACCTTGAAAACTAAAAATCAAGTGTTAGATACTTTTAAGCAATTTCAGGCTTCAGTTGAGAGACAAACTGGAAAGAAATTGAAATGTATCAGAACTGATAACGGGGGAGAGTATATTGGACCTTTTGATGAATATTGCAGACAACAAGGTATTCGACATCAAAAGACACCTCCCAAGACGCCTCGCTTAAATGGCTTAGCCGAGAGAATGAACAAACATTGGTTGAAAGGGTAAGATGCTTACTTTCACGAGTCAAAGCTACCTGGATCCTTTTGGGGTGAGGCTTTAAGTACGGTTGTGCATATATTAAATCTTACTCAATGCGTTCCTTTAGAGTTTGATGTTCCTAATAGAGTTTGGACAGGCAAAAAAGTTTCTTATGATTATTTGCGTGTATTTGGGTGCAAAGCATTTGTGCATGTTCCCAAAAATGAGAGGTCTAAACTTGATGTGAAAACACGACAAGGTGCATATTTATTGGTTATGGACAGGATATGCTTGGCTACAAATTTTATGATCCACTTGAAAAGAAAATTGTAAGAAGCGAGACGTTGTGTTTATGGAAGATCAAACAATAGAGGATATTGAGAAATCAAAGATGATTTCAGCACCACAGGTTAGTGATAATCTAGTTGATTTAGATCCAGTTCCTCTTACAAATATCCCTACACAGGTTGATGAAGAGCAGCAGGAAGTCAATGTTCCAAATAATGCACATGTTCCTGAACATGTTGAGATAGATAATACTATTCGTGAACCAGAGGCTCAATTAGATGTTCCACTGGATGTTCCAGTCCGGAGATCCATTAGAGACCGACGACCTTCCACCAGGTATTCGAAGATGAGTATGTATTATTGACTGATGCGGGTGAACCGAGTGCTATGCGAAGCAATAGAAGATGAGTACAAAAACAATTGGTTCGATGCTATGCAAGATGAGATGCAGTCACTTTATGATAATCATACTTTTGAATTGGTGAAGTTACCTAAAGGTAAAAGAGCTTTGAAGAACAAGTGGGTATATAGGTTGAAGCAAGATGAACATACTTTACAACCACGGTACAAAGCTAGATTGGTTGTTAAGGGATTCGGTCGGAGAAAGGGTATTGATTTTGATGATATATTTTCTCCGGTAGTAAAAATGTCTTCTATCCGTGTGGTACTAGGCTTGGCAGCTAGCCTAGATTTAGAAATTGAGCAAATGGATGTTAAAACAGCCTTCCTACATGGTGACTTGGAGGAAGAGATATACATGGAACAACCTGAGGGTTTCAAAGTGAAAGGGAAAGAGGATTATGTGTGTGCAAATTGAAGAAAAGTCTCTATGGCCTAAAACAAGCACCGAGACAGTGGTATAAGAAATTTGCGTCAGTTATGACAGAACAGGGCTATAAGAAGACTTCCTTGGATAACTGTGTGTTTGTCCAAAAATTTTCTGATGGTGACTTTATTATTCTCTTGCTAATGTTGATGATATGCTGATTGTTGGCAGGAATGCTTTAAGAATTGAGTTATTGAAGAAACAATTGAGCAAGTCTTTTGCCATGAAAGACTTGGGCTCGGCGAAGCAGATTCTTGGCATTAGAATTACCCGAGACAGAGATGCTAAAAAGTTATTTTTATCGCAGGAGAAATATATCGAGAAGATCCTTCAGAAATTTTACATGGACAAAGCTAAAGTGGTTAGTACTCCTCTTGCTGCCCACTTTAAGTTAAATATAATGCAAAGTCTTACAACTGATAAAGAAAAGAAAGATATGGAAAGTGTTCTATATGCCTCAGTTGTAGGAAGCTTAATGTATGCGATGGTATGTACACGCCCATACTTGGCGCATGCGGTTGGCGTTGTTAGTCGCTATTTGTCAAATCCAGGGCGAGAGCACTTTGGAATGCGGTGAAGTGGATTATGAGGTATCTTCGGGGAACTTCAAATTTGAAACTCAATTTCGGGACCAGGAAACTTGAGTTAGTTGGATACACAGATTCCGACTTGGCGGGAGATATTGATACTCGTAAATCTACTTCGGTTATTTGATTTCTTTTGCGGGTGGAGCTGTGTCATGGAAGTCAAGATTGCGAAGTGTGTTGCACTTTCTACAACCGAAGCTGAATTTATTGCGATGACTGAAGCTAGTAAAGAGATGCTATGGATGAAGAAGTTCTTAGAAGAACTTGGGTTCAAGCAAAAGAGGTATGTGCTATTTTGTGATAATCAAAGCGCAATTCATCTTGGTAAGAATTCATCTTTTCATTCTAGATCGAAACATATTGATGTTAGATATCATTGGATAAGGGATGTTCTAGATGAAAAGTTGTTGGAACTTGAGAAAATTCATACGGATCATAATGGCTCCGATATGATGACGAAGACTCTACCAAGAGAGAAGCTTGAACATTGCCGTTTGATAGCGGGGATGGTGAATCCCTCCACATTGTCGTGAGGGGGAGATTTGTTAGCTGGGTTCACTCCTATGTGGAGGAAGCCCAATGAGTTGCAAGCCCAAAAAGGGCTTGAGCCCATATAATAAGTTATATGAGGAAATAGGGTTTCTCACTATTTATATAAAAAGAGGTAGCAGCAGAAAAGGAAACAGTAACAAGAGAAAAAGAGAAAGCAGAAAATCTGGGGTTTGGGGCAATATCTGATTTACATCAAGCGTCGGAGGTCGATTCGTAGTCCGATTGAGCTGAAATTTTGTCAGCATGTTCGTGGCGCAATTTTATCAAATCTGAACGGTTTGATTTTTGTTTGAAGCTCCCTACATCAGGTTTTTCGTGGATTGATCAAAACTTGCGTTTTTGGTCGATTTATCCTTGATCTCTTGTGAAGTTCACGTGTATTGCCAAGAATTATGTTCTTGAGGTGTTTGCTGCTATGTACCTCTAGTATTTACTAGAGAAGAATAATTTTATTGATAGTGAAGATTTTCAGGTGGACTCCGGTCCCGTGGTTTTTTATCTCCTCACATTGAGGAGGTTTTCCACGTAAAAAAATCGTCTTGTGTTCGCGTGCTTGGTTATTTTACTCTACTATATCGATTCCTATTAGGTTTACACAAGAGGGGAGATTATTTTATTCCGCTGCGTTGATTCGATATTGTTCGAATTATTACCGTTCTCCCATCAGAAGTAACGCACTCGTGTCCCCACATTTCCCCGCTCTGTTCATCAATGGTCTACTTGAGATTGTGATGTTGATTACTTCACGAAAGAGATCAATGCCATCCATATGTTATTCAATGTTTTGACTTTGTCCATGCATGCACATTTATAAACAACATTGTAAGCCACGACATCCCTGTAAAAATTTATCCAACTGAGCTTATAAGGTTTCAACCCGACATTTCGACTGTAAATGGAAAATGACCGCAGGAAAGATTTTCGTTTTGGCTATATTAACGAAAAAGAAAAATTATCTGTAGAATTTGGTACGTGGGTTATAAAATGAGAAAGGCCACCCACTGTAACTTATCAAACTTGAATTCAATACCCTAAGGAAATTGAAATATTTGTACTGCAACTTCTCCTCCCAGGATAATGATGGAAATAAGTTGCTCTTCTTTCTTATTGGCCACCTGAGGGCCGGATGTAAAAACGATAGCCCTGACGATTTCTCATAACAGTGTCTGAAACCAATCACAAGATTATTTCAATTAAGACTATTTAATAGGGTTGGACATTCTGTTCATAATACCCTTTTTCCAGAGTACAAATTCCGTTGATATGGGAATCGATATTTAATCTAACGTGATTTCGTCTCAAGTTTCAAATTTTACATAGTTTAATGTTATTGCTCTTCCCATTTATAGACTTTTAGTGGAGGAATGAATCCAGTTATCCTAATCATGTCGTGAGAGAGAGAGAGAGAGAGAGAACAATCTTTTACTCAAAATCAATCATTCATGTGGTATATAGTCTAGTTATGTGTCTAGAGAACCCACTAGAGAGCTAACACTCTTTTATTCAGAATCAATCGTACATGTGGCAAGTAGTCTAGTTATGTGTCTAGAGCAACCACTTATGGAAACAAGAATAAGTAAGTCTTATAATTCGATTATTTTGTGTAACTAACGATAGATTCATTTAGTTGTTGTCGTACCAAAACTGTGCCTCCAGATGGTCAACGACCTTCTTGTCCAGTTGGAAGGCCTTGGTGAGAACATCAGCAGAAATGGGTGCCTTCGCTCCGAAGACAGCATTAGCAATGGTAATGAGCCCAGGGTTCTGGCTGCTAAAACCGGAAAAGGCTAGCGCGTATGTGTTTCCGATATTCAACTGGAAGTGAATGAGACCAATAGGGAACACAAACACGTCTCCCTTGTACAGGACTTTTGTGAAGAGAGTGTTGTTTAATTGGTCGGACGTGACGAAGCCAACGAGTAGCGTACCCTCCACCACGACCAGAAGCTCAGTGCCACGAGGGTGAGTGTGGGGAGGATTTAGGCCGGCGGGAGCAAAGTCAATGCGAGCCATGGATATTCCAAGAGTGTTGAGTCCTGGAAATTGCTGGACGAAAGCCTGTGTGACTTTTGATCCGAGCGGATTCGATGTGTTTCCAGGATTCCTAAGCCCCATAAAGACGAAATCATCAGCCGTGGCTTGTTTCGGGTCCTTGCAAAATTTTCCATTCACAAATACTGCACGAGAAAAAGAATTCGCGTTTCAGTTTCGGCATCATAAGCTAGATACGAAATACATGACTAATGCAAGAATTGAGGACCAACCTCCAGATTCCAGGTCATTGGTGGCCACGCATATGTCCTGAAGAGGACTCGGGTCGTAAGCTAAAGCAGTGGCAGTGGCCAAAGCCAAGATGAGAAGGCTAATCGGCAGAAACTTCATTGCGGTTGTAGACACTGGACAGGAGTTAGGGACTTGATCGCAATCTCTGATCCTTGCACAGACTAGTATTGCTCGAGGGAAGAGTGAGCACTTGCGTGGCAACATGCTCTCTCTTTATAGATAAAAATGTTTGACCCAGTATTTAGTTTGTCAGCAGGTTTCCATTTAGATTACCAAGTCTTAAAAGGTTTTATCTATTTTTCCTTCTCAAGTCAAGAGATGAATCGCCCAATAACAACTACGATGACTTGGTGATTTGTTGGATATTGCCTGATATCGAAATGGTCTTTGTGAATCCTCGTACCGTTTCTTCTTCGTTTTCTTTACGATTCTTTTCCCCACTCAAAGAAGATAACCAAGTAAAGAGTACATGTTGCGCAAGGTTTTAATAGCTGAAAAAAGACTAAAAATGCTTTCGAGGGGTTGGTGGAGTGGTAAGGGCTTAGGTTTGCGGGTGATTGATCCCAAGTTTGACTCCCTCTGCCCTCCATCTTATAATATCCTTGACTTACATGGAGGCTAGCCTATGGGGCCGGGCTGTTTCTCCTCCGGTTGGTGCCTAACGGTTGAAGCCTTGTAGTGCAACTGGTGCAGGAGTCCGAGTCATCATTAAAAAAGAGAAAAAGGACTGAAAGTATCTAGATTGCAAATGAAAACATTCCTTAAGCTTCTTCATCTTGAAAATACTCATGCTGCTTTTAGAAATATTATAAAAAATCAATCGTTTTCAGTATTGAGTACCATAGTTTTTAACATTTGCTAGAAATGCACTCTCTTGCGGCACAAAAGTTGATAAGGTGTTTGTTTCGGAAACAACATTTCCAAGAAAAACATATTTCTCATTTTTCAGCATTTGTTTCACTTAGGAAAATGAGTCAATGGAAAATGTTTTACTAATCAATGGAAAAAGGTTTTTCTACCAAATCTTAAACTCAAGAAAATAATTTTTTCTTTAAAAGAACTGGAAAATGTTTTCCAAAATATGACTAGTTATTGGCGCTCGAACTCAAAACTCTATACTTAGGTGCGAAACCACAAGGTTGATTCTCGAAACCTGGCATTCAAGACTAGGTCTCTCAGCGGCCAAGCACGAGTCCATTGAGGCCGAGTCCGAGACCCCCGAGCTTGAGCTTAGGCCCCGGCACCCATGCCCTTGATATAAAGGCCCAGCCCAAACCCCTAGTGCTCGTACTTGATGCTTCAACACCCAAACTCGAGTCCATAAAAGCCATACTGGGGTCCTCAATGGTCAAACTCTAGTCTAAACCCTTTGGCTTGAGTCCACAAAGACTGTGCACGGGTCCTCAGTGCTCGAGCTCGAGTCCTTGGTTAATCAAATATTTCCTATTATAAAAATATTTTTACTTAAAAAATCGAATTTTTTATTGATTTATTTTTATTCTTTTTCTCTTTTTTTTTTTTTTTTTTCTTCTTCTTTTCTTCTTTTCTTCTTTTCTCTTTTTCTTTTCCTTCCATATCTCCTTCTTCCTCTCCCAGCCGCGTGCCTCAGTGATGGTTAGTAGCCAACCGACCGGCCATAATGTGGGTCAACAACCTCGAGGCTCAGTCGATCTAGGCAAGCTTGAGCTCACAGCTTGCCCGATCTAGACGAGGTCAACGTCGCCTGAGGTCATCAAGCTCTAGGCTACTCAAGATTGCCTGTGGCCGTCATTGAGGCTTGATGACTAGCGGACACAAAGAAGGAAAAAGAAGATGAAAAAAAAAAAACAAATAAAAACAAATAAAAACAAATAATATTTAAAAAATTCGAATTTCTTTTTTTGGCTTGAAATAATGTTATGAATTGAAATAATTTTCTGAAAGAGATCAAACACAAAAAAACGTTTTTGGCCACATATCAATAAATAAAGGAAAATTACTTTGCACAAATGCACCATTTGTATTTATATGTAGTAAAACTCATCCCTGATGTTCTGATCATTTAACACAATTCTTGTTCGTCATAAGATACTTTTAGAAGGTTTTTTTCATTCGCAAATATGGTTCATGAATGACAAAAGATAAGATCACGTTCTTCTCCCAAGATGCTACTTCTCAACAGCCTAATGAAAAAAAGGTTTTAATTACACTTTCTTTATAAGACATGACTTATGCAATGATTAAGGGTGCATCAATTTTGAGATATAGTTTATTGAAGGAGTTAAACTATGCATTACCAACTCTTCAGAAGTGGAATCCTTCTAGAGTCCAAGTATGAACTTCCCCGTAACTACTACGAGGACTCGGTGATTTGTTTGAATTCCTCTACTCCTACTTGAAGAGGGCATGACATCGGAGATGGAAGAGGTCTTCAATGAATTTTACATCCTTGTACTGTTTCTCCTCACTTTTCTTGTGAACAAAGAGTAAAATATCTAGTATCACCATAGTGTTGAGATGCAATTCACATTTCTCATTGATAGGAAGGCATAGGGTCCCCCTCCGTGGCTACAGGTCTTCGTGGCTACTCGCAAGAGTCGAACGAGATGATGGACTGCTTCGGTGAAGTGAGGCAGCTCGTGTGAGGATATGCGATCAAACGAAAGGGCTTCTGTGGAGAGAGTGTTGACCAAAGAGCAGCAAGCGTTGGACGTCTTCCACTGGGGAACTCAGTGGCATATGGGCTGTTCGAAGGAGGGAAACGAAGGAGAGCAGGAACAGCTCATCCGAGAGAGGAAATAAAATTTTAAAAGCAAAAGTAGAAGACCAAGGTTCTGAAGGAGAGAGGAAGAGATAGAGACGGAGGGAGCGACCGACAACAACGGGAGGCCAGCTGGTTTTGCTTTATAAAAAGATAGGATTAAGGGGTAAAGTCAATGGATTTATCCCCTCCGTCTAATACCATGACCCCTAATACTTTCCCAATATAATTTCCACCAATTGCCCAAATTTTGATGAAATTAATGCACCCTCTCTTCCTAGGCTCCGAATTTCATATTTTAGTCTTTAATCTCTTCAACAAATTCCCAAATTCAAAGTCCAATGTTGGCGTAGAAAAGATCCACATAATTTCTACAAGTCCCCTTCGCCATATAGCTTGGTTTGCAAGTCGAAAATTTCTTCAATTCGGCCAATCTAAATTTCCGTTAATTTCGGCGACGTCCGAATCAATTTCCGTAAAAATCTCGGAATCTCCGAAAAATTTTCTAAGACTGAGTCGACGTTCCTAAAATTGATCGTGACACCACAGAACTTTTAATTTCTGAAATCAGACTTGAGTTCACGGTTAATTTTCATTCAATGCGTTTTTAGTGTGACCTAGGCTACCGGATAACTTTAAGAACTTTTTAGGGCAAATGACCCGTAGTCGATTTTCTTCAAGCCACTATGAACTCACTCGACTCATTGGCAACTCTCGATTATCATGAAAATCCCAATGATCCAAATATGGACATAGGGTACCAAAACAATAAGAAAATCAGTCTAGTGTTGGTCAACGAGAATTTTCCAATTTAGTAGTGTCACCCACGATTAGCCACAAATTTCAGTCGAACCAACCTATCTCTGATTTCAAAACGATTTTATACTGTGCCGTAATGACCTCTAAAGATGAGCACGGTCAAGAAGCCAATTCCTGATCGAATTCTCAAGTATATTTACCTTAAAATTCTTAATGATTTCCCCATATAGTCTAATTATCTCACGAGTGAGCAGCTCTAAGAATAGCCCTATAGACGCGTCAATGAAATGCCTGATTTATTCAATAGAAAACATGATTGAAATGCCGTAATGACCTCTAAAGATGACCATGGTTTTTAACATTTGCTAGAAATGCACTCTCTTGCTACACAAAAGTTGATAGTTGTTTGTTTCGGAAACAACATTTTCCAATGAAATGCCCGATTTAGTTAAAGTTAACGGGATAGGGGGCATTTTGGTCTTTTTATCTTTTTCATATTTTTCTTTTCTTTTCTTTTTTCGTTTTTTTCCTTCTTCTTCTCTCTTCCCTCCGCTAGCCATGGCGGAGCCGGCAGAGGGAAGCTGGCGTCTGGCAAGGGTCGCCCTCACTTGGGCTGGCTAGGGCCACCCTTGCAGGCATCGGGCCAAGGCCTCCCTCGCCCGATCTGGCGAGGGCACCCCTTGCCCAAGTTTGGCGAGGGCCGCCCCTGCTAGCATCAGGCGAGGGGTGCTCTCGCTAGATTTGGGGATGACCGCCCTCGCTGAGTTGCTGGGTTCGCAGGTCGCGCCACAGGGGAGCATAAGGCTTGGCGCAGAGGCTGGAGGAGATCATGGTGGTGCCGATAGAGGGAGGTTGTGGTTCGAAGCGGGTGCAGGGGGATTGGGTGCTGGCGTCACTGGAGTTGTGGTGAGAAGAGAAGAGGGAGGCCAAGGAAGTACAGACTTGGTGGAGGAGCCATGCGGTCAGCATCCTCATCTCGTGGCCTCGTGCAGCGAGGCTCGGCGAGCCATGGCAGGGGGAGGTGTTGAGGTCCCTCCAGTGGAATTCTGCTTGTCCCTCCCATGGGCCGACGAGGGTAGCCCTAGCTTGCATCAAGCGAGGGCACCCCTTGCCCGATGCCAGCAGGGGTGGCCCGACGCCGACAAGGGCCACCCTTGTCTGCGTCAGGTGAGGGCTGCCCCTGCTGACATCGGGTGAGGGCCACCCTTGTTGGACACTGGCTTCCCTCCGCCATGGCCGACGGAGGGAAGAGAGAAGAAGAAGAAGAAAAAAGAAAAAGAAAAATAGTAATCACCTAACAGTTTAAACGAAAGGACTAAATTGAACATTTGTTAATAGTTGAGGGACCAAATTGAGCCAATCAAAAGTACAGGGACGAAATTGAACATTACATAAAACTTCAAGGACCATTTGTGACATTTTCCCTTAGTATTTATATGTGATAAAACTCATCCCTGATGTTATGATCATTTAACACAACTCTTGTTTGTCATACGATACTTTAGTTAGGTTTTTCTCATTCTCAAGCATGATTCATGGATGACAAAAAATAAGATCTTGTTCTTCTCCCAAGCTGCCACTTCTTAAAGACATGACTTATGTAATGATTAAGGGTGCATCAATTTTGAGATATAGTTTATTGAAGGACTTACACTATGCATTACCAACTCTTCAGAAGTGGAATCCTTCTTGAGTCCAAATATGAACTTCCCCATAACTACTACGTGGACTTGGTGATTTGTTTGAATTCCTCTCCTCCAACTTGAAGAGGGCACGACACGGGAGATGGAAGAGGTCTTCAATGACTCTTACATCCTTGTACCGTTTCTCCTTCACTTTTCTTGTAAAAAAAGGGTGAATTATCTAGTATTACCATACTATTAGGATGCGGTTCATACTTCCCATTGATAGGAAGGACAAAAGCAAAAAAAGAAAATAAAACAAAAAAAAAGAAAAGGAATTAAAATATTAATATAAAAGGGCATTTTAAGGAATAGTTTTTAACTGGGTAGGATTTGGGTCATTGGATCGGTCAACAGGCCTAATCGGATTTACTCGGTCCAAACCTGTTTTTTGAATATAATAATATTTAATATTAACAATATTTCAAAATTCAAAATTCAAAAATTTTCAAAAAAAAACTTTTCGAAAATTCAAAAACTTTCAGAGAACATTAAAAAGATTCAAAAACATTGAGAAAATATTTAAAAAATCGAATTTCTTTCAAAAAAATTAAAAATTTTCAAAAATTTCCAAAATTCAAAAAATGTTTAAAAATTTCAGTAGTAATTAGAAAATTCAAAAAATTCAAAATGATTATTAAACACTATCTATATCCATCTTCATCCCAAAAATGTTCTTGTTATCAATGTCCCCCCATCTTTGTTGCCCAATACCAAAGTTTTAAACTCTTGGTTGCATTGCACTCATTCGTTGCACAAAAAAGGATAAAATTAAACATTCCTACATAAACGATAAGCTCTTCAACCATTTAATGTCATTGGTGCCATTTTCCTGTTTTCCCGAACATAGTTCGCAGATGGTAGGTAACAAGAGACTGTTCATCCCCCAAGCTGCCACTTCGTGCTGTTTAGTGAAAGTAACTCGACTTCAATGGTTTTTGAAGTTGTTGGAGATGTGTCTCAATGCTACTGATGTTCTGTTGTTTTCCTTTGTTTTTTTTTTTTTTTATTCAGTTAAGTTTATTTATTTTGCGATTGGTTTGTTAGCTATTTTCTAGGAAGTGGAACAAGACATTTGTGTGCGGTTATGTTTTGCACATTTGTGTCCAGTTATGTTTTGCACGTTTGCGTGCAGTTTCAAAATAGGTTCTTATTTAGCTTGTACTTGACAGTTTTTGTCACGCCCCGATCCTCAGGCACGCATACATCCTTCTACTTGATCGATTTTATAATGCAATTTCCCAGAACTACGGATCACCAACCCTTTCGTTTATTAAGCACATGTGGAAGCAGTTATAAATCCCTAGACAATAAAACAATGGGATAGAAAAGTAAGGCCATATTTTTCATATTAAAATCCATAACCAAACCTTTATACATGGCATAACTCAAAGTCTATTCACAAGACTATTCATAACATTCTATCTCACACTATTCACATTTAGACAGGATTCACAAAAGAGGATGGGATCTCAGTCCTCATCCGAGTCGTACTCAAGATCATCCTGATTCTCTTCTGACTCTTCTTCACTAAGCTCACATCCTTTAAACTCTTCATCTTTTACCAACTTATCGTCCTCTTCTAGTTCCTTCTTCACAGGCTCATCTACGAGCTTGAAATGTTGTCCCACAACCGGGATGAGACTACGTCTCAGCAAGTTCTACCCCACTAAGACTCGATTAGAAAACCAATACGCTAATCGGGTTGCCTATGCACGCATGAGTTAGAGGACTTACCTTGGCCTCAGATTCCCCCTGCAAGTTAGTATATATATCAAATATACATCATCATATCACATCACATCACATCACCTAATCAAATCGAATCATCGACCAATTGACCTAGTCGATTACATGTCATCCAAATTATCTCTTGATTGACCCCTTCCATACTTTCTATAAGTCTGATCAACATCCAAGACTACTCACCCTAGGTGATATATAGATAGTATGTTATCTTATCTTCAGACGACATATAGAGTCACCAAGTTGTCAAATCATACCGTACTGTCTCAAGATGATCTGTAGGATTATCAAGCCGATATATCATACCGTATTGTCTCAAGATAATCTGTAGAGTCACCGAGCCGGTAGATCATACCGTCCTGTCTCAAGATGACATATAAAGTCACCGAGCCGGTATACACACAATTTATCATACCGTACTATCTCCAGATGCTCCGTAGAATCATCGAGCTGGTAGATCATACAATTTATCATACCGTACTCTCTCAAGATGCTCCATAGAGTCATCGAGCCGGTATACATGTCATTCCAAGCAAACAATCAAATCACCATTTTTATCCTTCCCGATAAAATATTCGTTTGTAGGTACACGATCGGCTTTAGCCAAAATATAATATTTTCTTTTCCATAACTCCCACATTTTCCGTAGTCTACTCCAATATTTTTGGTATTATCAATCGATGCCGGTTATTTTTCAATTAATAACCAACGATTATCCAATTAAAGAATAATTCCCACTTTCACAAATAATTCCATTTAGCATGAAATAAAGCTCAATTAAATAAACGGACTGCACCATGACAATCAGCATAAAATTTCGGTCGTCAACTATCCTTGCCTAATTTCTGAAAAATAAATAATTAAATAATTAATTTTGAAAATTAATAAATAAATACGATAAATTCAATTTAGGCCCATAATGCCTAATTGAAGCCCGATAAGGGTCCGGACAAATCCCGAGATGCATTCACTAAATACCTAACTAATATGCAATGCAATTAACTAATAATCACTAATCCATGCTAATCTAACCTAATTGCACTTAATTAAATCTAATCAACCCTTAAGCACCATTAGTCTACTAAGCAAAGATTAGTGAGATTACTCACTTGATTAAAAGCGGGGCCCAGATCACCGTTACGGTGGCCGAAACCCGAACTTTCGGTGGCGTCGATGGACACTTGGGCCGGGCCTACAAGTCTCACAAGCCCACAGCAAAAGCTGGGCTTGGGCCTAACTTACTTGGGCCTCACTGGATTGGGCTCATGGAAATTGGGCTTCGCGACTGGGCTTTGGGTTGCTGGGCCTCTTGGTCTTGAGGGCTGAAAAACAGAAGATGGGTTGCACTTGTGGACCTGGGCCTCAAATGGATCAACTAATGGGTTGAGCTGTTACTTAGGCTTTTCTGATTTGAAGATGGGCCCAAAATTCACATGGATTGAAGCCACAGACTGAAATGATGTTGGGCTGCAGCTTGAATGGGCCGAAGACGCTGGAAATTACGGCTTTGCTGGCGTGCGACTTCGGTTGACTCGGTGGCTGGGCGCATGGACTTCAGCTGACCGAAGTCACACGCAAGAGGAGAAATGGGTGGACTGACTGCTGCAGGCTTCGCTGGCTTCAATTGGTGCGGCAAAGAGAAGAAGCAGCTTCGCTCGGTGGTGAACAAAATGGGGAGTTCGACAGGGAAGGTTGACTGGATGTGGATGGAAGCTCGTTGGTGGAGAGAGCGTGGGCAGTGCGGACGTGAAGATGCTGGCAGCTTCGGTCAATCATGGAGAAGCTTGCTGATTTTGACCAAGGAGGAGCAAACCGCGGACGTGTGGCAGTGAGATACGCGGGTGAAGGGAACTGGTAAAGCTGGCGTGGCTGCAGGTCATCGTGGCTGCTCGCAAGACACGAACGAGAAGATGGATTGCTTCAGTGAAGTGGGGTAGCTGGCGTGACGATATGCGGTCAAACGAAAGGGCTTCTGTGGAGAGAGTGTTAACCAAAGAGCAGCAAGCGTTGGACGTCTTCAGCTGGGGAACTCAGTGGAATATGGGCTGTTCGAAGGAGGGAAACAAAGGAGAGCAGGAACAGCTCCTCCAAGAGAGGAAAGAAAATTTTAAAAGCAAAAGTAGAAGACCAAGGTTGTGAAGGAGAGAGGAAGAGATAGAGATGGAGGGAGCGAACGACAACAACGGGAGGCCAGCTGGTTTTGTTTTATAAAAAGATAGGATTAAGGGGTAAAGTCAATGGATTTATCCCCTCCGTCTAATACCATGACCCCTAATACTTTCCCAATATAATTTCCACTAATTGCCCAAATTTTGATGAAATTAATGCACCCTCTCTTCCTAGGCTTCGAATTTCATATTTTAGTCTTTAATCTCTTCAACAAATTCCCGAATTCAAAGTCCAATGTTGGTGTAGAAAAGATCCACATAATTTCTACAAGTCCCTTTCACCATATAGCTCGGTTTACAAGTCGAAGATCTCTTCAATTCGGCCAATCCGATTTTTCGTTAATTTCTGTGACGTCCGAATCGATTTTCTGTAAAAATCCTAGAATCTCTGAAAAATCTTCTGAAACTAAGTCGACGTTCCTAAAATTGATCGTGACACCACAGAACTTTCAATTTCTAAAATCGGACTTGAGTTCACGGTTAATTTTCATTTGACGCGTTTTTAGCGTGACCTAGGCTACCGGGTAACCTTCAGAACTTTTTAGGACAAATGACCCATGGTCGATTTTCTTCGAGCCACTATGAACTCACTCGACTTATTAGCGACTCTCGATTATCGTGAAAATCCCGATGATCCAAATACGGACACAGGGTACCAAAACAATAAGAAAATCAGTCTAGTGTTGGTCGATGAGAATTTTCCAATTTAGTGGTGTCACCAATGATTAGCCACACATCTCAGTCAAACCAACCTATCTCTGATTTCAAATCGATTTTATACTGTGGCGTAATGACTTCTAAAGATGAGCACGGTTGAGAAGCCAATTCCTGGTTGAATTCTCAAGTCTATTTACCTTAAAATTCTTAATGATTTCCCTAGATAGTCTAGTTATCTCAAGAGTGATCAGTTTTGAGAATAGCCCTATAGACGCGTCAATGAAATGCCTGATTTATTCAATAGAAAACATGATTGAAAATCTGGGATGTCACATTTTTTTTTTTTATTAACGATGTATGAAGTTGAATGTTCTGCTTCATTCCTTCTCTCTCATTGTAATAGAGAAGTTTCTACTTTTAGTTGATTATATCAGCTATAACAGTGGTATCAGAGCCTATGTGGGATCTTAAGGGACTATGAAAAGGGTAAGTGAGTGAAGACTGCTTCCAATCTGCAAAGAAAAAGGCTAATGGAGGCAGGATCAAGTGGGATTATCTGCAATGGCTACTCCAGTCTTTACTGGGGAAAATTATCAAGCTTTGGCTATTAAGATGATAGCATTCTTGGAGGGTCATGATCTATGGGAGGCTGTGGAGAATGATTATGAGGTTGCTCCACTTCCAAATAATTTGACAGTGAATCAGATAAAGTACCATAAAGAGAGAATCACAAAGAAGGCTAAGGCAAAGTCTTGCTTGTATTCTGCTGTCTCACCCCCTATTTTCACAAGGATCATGAGATGTGATTTTGCAAAGGCAATACGGGATTTCTTGAAGGATGAATACGAGGGAGATGAGAAGATAAGATGCATGAAGGTGCTGAATCTCTTGAGGGAGTTGAGAGACAGCAGATGAAGGATTCAAAGTCAGTGAGGAATATTCCGATAGGCTGATTGAGATAGCTCAAAAAATCAGAGTCTTAGGGACTAACTTGAAGGATGAAAGGCTAGTTCAAAAGATTCTAGTGTCTCTTCCAGAGACGTTTGAAGCCACCATAGCTTCTCTAGAAAATACAAGAGACTTAGCTGACAAGAAGCTTGCAAAATTGTTAAATGCCCTGCAAGCACAGGAGCATAGAAGACTAACGAGAAGAGAAGAGCCTGTAGAGGGTGCGCTGCAAGCTAGAGTGAAGTCCAATGATGGAGGCAAAGGGAAGAAATGGAATCAATCCAAAGGAAATGCTGGTGACTCTGAGTTTGTAGCAAAAGATGGAAATTCCGGTGGATCTGGCAAATGGAAGAAGAACAAGAAGCCTTGTCAATACTGTGGTGGAACTAATCATAAGTCCTTTAGATGTTAGAGGAAGCCTAATGCTAAGTGCAGAAGATGTCACAAGTTTGGTCACATGGAAGCGATTTGCAAAGACAAAAATTACCAGCAAGCAGGAGAAGCACAGGTAGCAGTGAATGAGATTGAGGAAGAACACTTGTTTGTAGCTTCCTTTTCTAGCTCTTCTGTTGAGAATGATGCATGGCTGGTGGATAGTGGTTGTACCAATCATATAACTGGCAATTTGAAGCTATTTAGGAGTCTAGACAAGTCAGTCAAGCCCAGCGTCAGGATTAGCAACAGACAGTATATCGAAGTGCAAGGGAATGGTATAGTTGCTATTGAAGGAAATAAGGAGGTGAAGCTGATCAGTGATGTTTTCTTTGTGCCAAAAATTGACCAGAATCTGTTGGGTGTTGGTCAATTAGTTGAAAAGGGCTATAAGGTGAAGTTTGAAGGGAATGAATGTCTTATTGATAATGCAGATAGCAAAGAAGTGATGAGAATGCCAATGAGGGACAAGAGTTTCATGTTCAAGCCACAAGAGATGCAACAAATGGCTTTAAAGTGCAAAGAAGAAAATGAAGAGCTATGGCATAAAAGGCTTGGACATGTTCACAGGAAGAACATGTTGTTTATGCAGAGGAATAGCTTGGCATATGACTTGCCAAGTTTGGAGGAGGAATTTCCACATTGCAGAACTTGTCTTCTTGGCAAGCAAGCCGGATTTCATCTCAAATGATGAGGCTAGAGAGCATGTGAGAAGCTGTAATTAGTCCACATAAATTTATGTGAACCTATGTTTAAGTCGTCTCTCAATGGTAGCAGGTATTTCATTACTTTCACTGATGACATGGCTAGGATGAGTTGGATTTTTTTTTCTGTGAGCCAAGTCTGAAGTTGCTGATGTGTTTGTGAAGTTCAAAGCCTTAGTTGAGAATCAGAGTGGGAAGAAAATTAAAATGCTCAGGTCTGATAATGGTTCTAAGTATACTGCTCACAATTTTAAGTTGAATTGTGAGCAACAAGGCATTGTGCAACAGGTCACTGCTCCTTATTCACCTCAACAGAATGGGGTCAGTGAGAGGAAAAGCATAAGCATTATGAAGATGGCTAGATGTATGATGCAGGAGAAAATGTTACCTCAGAAGTTCTAGGCTAAGGCAGCTAATATTGCAGTATTCCTATCGAACAGATTACCTACAAAGGCCTTAAAGAGGTCAAAACCTCTTGAAGTTTGGCATGGTGTTAGACCTTCTGTGAAGAATTTGAAGATTTTTGGGTGTTTGTGTTATATTCGTGTTCCTCGGGTCAAGAGGGACAAGCTGGATCAAAGAGCTGAGCTTCGAATCTTCATTGGGTACAATCTCCAATCAAAAGCTTACAAGATTTTTCACCCTATGACGGGGAAGGTGATTGTGAGTAAAGATGTTTTTTTTTTATAGAGGAAGATAAGTGGAATTGGATGGAAGAAAAGAATGCAGGACAACAGCAATCTGCAAAATAGCAACCTGCAAAAATTGTAGAGGTTGATGAAGTTGTGGATGGATTGTGTTGACACCTAAATTTTGACGATTTAGTTCAATTATTACATATGAAATTAGGGGTTAATTTTATAGCATATAGATTTATATTTGCATTTATTTTGTTATTGGCATTTTATTTATTGGACCTGTGCGAATGGATTCAAATTAGTTGGACTAAGCCCACGAAGCGAGCTGGTTGGCCCAAGCCCATGTTTTTTAATTATCTCGTGAAGAATTAAAAATTTTGAAATTTTTCCGGATATGAATCTTTTGGATAGAGCACATGTGTGAAAAAATATTGCGATTTATCTTTGCGAGATTTGGATTTCGAAAGAATATTTATCGTAATCTTATATCTTGATCAATAGTGATCGGTTGGTGAAAATGTATCGCGGATGTAGATTTGAAGGGGAAATCGAAAGTTTATCTTTTACCCCCTATAAAAAGCAACTGGGTACGAAGAGCTTTGGAGACTTCTTTTGAAAAAAAATTCAGAAAAAGAAAGGGAGAGAGAGGGCCATCCGTCGGATCTTTGAGAGGTCAAAAGAAAGCAAAAAAGCTTCTGCAGAAAGTACACGAAAAAGAGAGTGAAAGCGACGTGCAGCACAGGGGAGGGAGAGAAAAAAACAAAAAAAGAAAGACCCCCAAAAAAGGGAATAGTGTCGTCTTCTTCGTTGAACTCCCCTCCGACGATCACTGTTTCGCCCGTGCCCACGCTGCGCCTCCACCACAACGCCTCCGCCGGCCTTCACCGTACGCTGCACCGGCCACCCGACGACCCGTGACGAGTTGCTGCACCGGAGAAGTAGCGCCGCGCGACCCAGTGCCGACGCCCAACAACACCGTCGAAGCCCGAGCTTCGCGCCTCAGCAACCCGATCCCAAATCGAGCCGCTCCTCCCGCATCTGCAATTGACTGCCGCCGCACCGCCACCTGCGAAGCCGCCCCAACGTCCCCTGCTGCTCGAAGCCGCCGCTGCACCAATCACTACATCTCCACAGCCAAGCCGTCTTCCCCGCGCCGACGTAGCCGCCGATCTCCATCCGCAAGCCCCGATGACCGCACCCCTCGTTGACGCCCGCGACCTTGCCGCGCCTCCTTCGCGAACAACTTGCTCGCTGCCATCACGCCCGTCGCTCCACCCGAGGCGAAGCAACAACCAAGTCCCTCTCTTTGCAACGCCGGTAGTCCGCGACCCACCAACGACTCGCGACGCCCAAGCCTGCCGTGCCAACACCGCCGAGCACCAACGCCGATCCACCCAACGCCGGCCGTGCCCGTCTGGACCGAAGCTTCCCTAGCTCCGCTCCGGTGTTTTTGCCGCCGCCGGTTCACCTTGGCCGGAGCCTCCTTGAAGAAAAAACAGAAAAAAAAAAGCAAAAAAAGAAAAAGAAAATCTAATTAGGTAGTTTTTCTTTTTTTTCATTTATTTTACTTTATTTTGTTTATATTCTTTAGTTTAGTTATTTAAATTGGATCCCAATGTTTACTTTATGAATCTTGTAGGCATTATCCATAAGAGTTATCCCTAAACTTATTGTAATTATTAATTTGACCCGTAAGATGTCGGGTTATTTTTTTAATTATATTAAATTTTGGGGTTTGTTTATAGTTTTTAAGTGCTGAATCAATATAATTATTAATTTGATCCGTAAGAATTCGGATCAGATTTTTAGTTATTTTGAACTCTTTGTTGTGATAATTAGGGTTAGGATAATCGTTAATTTGACCTGTGAGACAACAAGTTATTTTTTCGATTATTTTGATCCTTTATTTGATTGAATATCTTGATTGTTTAGATTTAATGTTTAGTTGATAATTGCCAAAACCACTAAAAAAATCTAAAAAATATTTGAATTAGGATTCAGTTTGTTTTGGAATATTTTTTGTTATCTTGGCATATCTAGAATAGGGATTTTATTCGAAAATATAAAAAAACCAAAAAAAACAAACAAAAAATGCATTCATTTAGGATTTTTAGTTTTGTTTAATTTAAGTTGCATGAATTACATGGAAATTTTAATTTCGAAATTAAAAAAAAATAAAAAAAAATCATCATACATATATCATGTTATATTTGGATATTTTTTGCACATCATTGCATATTAGATAAATTGCATGTTAGATTAAAATAATATCTATGTTTAAATTAGGATTTAATGTGACTTGATCCTTAGTTTAAATTAGATAGAATTTTAATCTAGCTAAATCATTTTTGCATAAAAAAATGAAATATCAAATGCATGTCATTTAGTTTTTATTAGGTTCATTTAATTAGAACTTCCTCATCATTAGACTAAGTCATTTAATAAATGTCGCATGACATATAACCTGCATACTAAATTGTATGTTGCGTGTCATTTTAGTTTAAGTAATTTTGTATGTCATTGCATCGCATTATATGTCATTAGAATTAGGTCATTTAGATTGCATTTAATTATTGCATTTCTTCATGTCATATAGTTTAGGTCGTGCTGCCATGTCATATTAGATTATTAACATGCATCGCACGATTTTCATTAAGAAAAGTGAAAACAAAAATTAAAATTGCGTGTTAATTAGAAATCATATCTATGATTGTTGATGTGAATTCTGATTTAACAATGCAGATGTTTTCGTTGCTTCTAGGTATGTTTTTGCATTATTTAATTGCTTTCTTAAGTGTTAAATTGGTGGCATGCGCACATGTATGATCACCTCACATATTAGGAAGTTAAATTAAAATCAATCCAAATTGCTTGCCAAACTTTTTTTTTTTTTTTTGAAATAAAAAGGTACCGAAAGGGCACTAGGATAGTCTAGTGTAACCAAGTCCCCGAACTCATAAATCTCTAGTTCGTAGGAGTAAAGTAAATCTCCCATTACTTTACTTGGGTTTCTAATCGACCCACCAAAAATAGATTAGTGGCGACTCCTAGATTAAATTCATTTGCATGTTAACAATTCAAACCTAAGTCGCGAATTGGTATGGGCTTGGAGAGCCCGAGTAAGCTTTAAACTTAACAATCCATTAACCTAGTTTTAGGTGGTGAACCCGCGAAAAATCTAGGTCGCGACAGCATGGCGACTCCGCTGGGGACTTGTGTTAAAACACTTAGTGGACTTAGGCTAATTTTTCTTTTTAAAAAAAATGTTTTTGTTTGGCAGCAAGGATCCCAGGTATGTCCCTAACATTCCTTAAGGTGTTAAATATTCTTGCATATGGGAGGTATAAGGGGAGTAGTCTTTGCTAACCCCTGTCTTGCAGGTTGGAGTTAGGGATGAATGTTTGAATTAAAACTATAGAAGTGTTGTTTGCATTTAAACTGTTGTGCATGCTTTATTGCTTTAGCACCACACTATTTGCACACACAACCTGCGGTCGGACTGGGCTACGATAGAGATTTCTAGGATGGTGTTGAGAATGATACTTCCTCTAAAGCGAGATTGCTATGTAGAGGTTGACCTTCTCTTCCCCGAAATTTCTTTCATGGTGTCGAATGTGTTTGTCCATATCCGCGAGACTGCGTGATTATTGGGTATTCCATTCGACTAAGTCGGAGTTAAGGGGACCTGACACGTTAATGCGAGACTGCAATGGTCAGGTTATCCTCTTAGCTCCACCTTGTTAAGCCATTTAGACAGAAATCGAGCCTCACTTTTCATGCGTATGTCTTTGTGATTGTCATCCATTTCCAGTGAAAGTAAGTTGTTTAAATTCTTCGCAATTTATTTACTTTATTGTAATTTTGTCGTTCCATGACAATTAGGTTTCGCCGTTTGTCTTATTTTATATGCAATGGGGAAAACCGACATACAATTCATTTCCACTCTAAAAAAAGAGCTCAAAATGTAGTTGGACCAGTTAGATCAAGATGGCCAGAGATACGTGAAAGACAGTATCCCCCGACTTCTCCCACTGTTAGAAATCAACATCCACTCTGGTGTGATACAAGCACTCCCTCACTTTTGGTGTCAACAAACTTCCACCTTCATATTTGGTGAGTTTGAATTGACTCCAACACTTGAAGAATATAGTGTCGCCATTGGAATGCCCTTGGAAAAGGAACTTGTTAGACCACCTATTGGTATAGATTCTATTTCTGAAACAGTTTTTAGAAGTCGAAGCCGAAGAAGTAAGAAAAGTTGTTAAAGCCAATTGCTATGCATGCCCATTATCATTTTTGGAAGGCCGTTTTTCAAACCGACTGATGATCTCAAAAGCTAGGATTTTCATCTTAGCATTTTTTGGACTAATCGTTTTTCCTTATCGAAAAAATGCCATTAATCCTTCAATTTCATGGGTGGTTAATCGTGTTTGCGACAGATTGAATTATGTCAATATGGTTTTAGCCGAAACATTTTTGTCATTAACCCATTTCAAACAAAATGAGGAAAAGACCATCATGCTCTCCCCGAACTTTTGCAAATATGGTTTTTCTCCCACATAAGAGGATTTGGGCACCTTATGAAGCAATTTAGGATTGATGATTTTAGGCATCCCATACAAAAGTTTGCGGTCTTAGAACGCTTTTCCCAAATAAACAATACGCCCGTTGGGTTAATTTTTTGAAAAATCCTAATCCTAAGGCATTCCTATGGCATACTAAATGGCTTCATGTTGAGGAGGTTCGTTTCTCTCACAAGTATGATGGGCCAATTCCATTGTTGGGCCTTTCTGGTGCTACCTCCTATTACCCATATAGAATGGTCCGTCAGTACAGAGCTCTTCAAGAAGTTCCTCCGCCTCTCAAGATGGAATTGTTCTAAGTTCGTTTTGTTTGTACGAACTATGATTATTTCAACGAGGTCTAGATGATCATTGCTGCATGGAATGAATGCCATCTAGAGAAGATTTTGGCGCCCAAGAGACTTAAAGGCGAGGAGGAGATCTACCATGCGTCGGCATTCTACATCCAACAACACCGGATTCCTGCTGCCTTATGCCCGATGGTCCCTGATGTGACCGAGAAGCCTACTCAACAAGCACAAATTGAGCATCTTAAGCGGAAAGTGGAAATGCTTGAACCTGAAAATAAGAAGCTTCACAAGGCGTTGGGATTCCAAAAGCATATAAAATGAGATGTTTTGAATTTTTAGATTCAATGTCTAGGGATTTTTATTTCAATTCAGTATTTTTAGTTTTTAGTTTGATGTTTAGGGACTTGGATTTCAATTCTTAGTTTGTTATTAGGAAACTTGGTTAAAATTTCAAATAAAATCATGCGATTAGACCATTGTCATGGGCCATTTTTCTTATATTGTCATTGGTTCTTACATTACTTTTATCCAATTAGGTGATAACGGATCCACCGCGATCACCTATTATTACACGATTAAGGGCTAAAATGGCCAACCAAAATGAAATGCGTGATCATATGTCCGCTGTGGAGACTCAACTTCAACAAGTACTCGCCTCTATACAGCTTGTGACGGATCAACTCCAATTCCTCCAAGCGAATCCAATAGCTCCACTTGCTCTTCCTAAAATAGTTATCCTAAAGCAAGCAAACAAGGTTCAAACGATTGACGATGACATGCCCGGGTTGGAAGATGACTAGGTCCTTGTTGGAAAAGTCAAGCTTGATAGCGTTCCCAAGACAGATCAAAATGAGCGCGTTGCAAAGCTGAAAGAGAAAGTGAGACAGCTGCAGGAATCACAAAGCTCACTCCCATTCGACCTCTCAGTCTATGAGAATGTCAAAATGCCGAGCAAGTTCAAAATGCCGGAGTTTGAGAAGTATGACGGTACATCTTGCCCAAAATCTCATCTGCAGATGTATCACGTGCACATGGCCCAGCACGTCAAAAATGAGCCCCTCATGATTCAATCGTTCCATGCGAGTTTGATTGGACCCGCACTAAACTGGTACATGATGAAAAATGTGAACCTCCTCGACACCTGGAATGAAGTGGCTGACGCGTTCCTCAAACAATACAAGTTCAACATGGACATCGCACCTTCCCGATAAGACTTGGAGCGAATGGGAAAGAAAATGAGCGAGTCATTTAAAGAATATGTTGTAAGATGGAGAAACTTGGCAGCTCAAATCACTCCTAAGCCTACCAACAAGGAGCTGATGAAGTTGTTCATGAAGACCCTCCCATCTGAGTTTCGTAACCGAATGACCAGTATGTACGTCGAAAGCTTCAATCAACTTATTCCTGTAGGAGAACAAATTGAGATGGGGATAAGGGAAGGATGGTTTATTGAACCATCTAGTAAAAGATTCACTGCCAAGAAGGAGAAGGAAGCGGCTGTGGATGTGAATGTGGCTTATAGCCAAGAAAATGTCAAATGTGCCCCGGCCATCCAAATGAATCCAAGACAACCACAAACCACTGGCCGTCAATCATTTGCTCAAGCAAATAATATAAGGCAATTCACTCCTCCCCCTGGGTCTCCATCCCAAGTGCTGACAATCCTCCGAAGGAAAGGTTTGCTTACTAGTGAACCAAAGCGTCCCAACCGCGAAAACATTCGCGATTACGACCCGACAAAGAAGTGTGACTACCATAGTGGTGAACTGGGACATTCAACTGATGAATATTTCATCCCTTAAGCACAAAATCCAAAACCTCTTAGACACGAAAGTCTTTTCATTTCAAACTGCTCGGCCAAATGTCCAAAAGAATCCGCTACCGGAGCACGAGGGTACAATGAATGCTATCTTAGAACCTGGAATTAGACGGATCAAGAACTCGAAGGTGCGTGTGACAGATGCCTACAATGGACTAGTGAGAGCTGGATATTATCCAGATCAAGAAGATGTTCCCCTATCACTGATGAAGGAAAGAATTGCCAAAATGGTGGATGATGACATCATTGTATATGCTAACCGTAACTGCGTAGTTTCCACTATTTCCCACATCATCATCGATTGGGAGGAGGAGCAAGCTACGCTCGATGCTAATAATGAATAAGTTGATCCTTCGCTCTTGGACATGCCTCTGCTAGAAGATGCATCTGATGAGGAGATTGTGATCGAGATACCTCAACCATATGAGTATGTCAACAACAAAGCGGTGTCTTGGTCTTATGACTTAGATGTTGATCTCGTTACAAGGTCTGGTCGGACTTATGCTCAAGCCAATGCTCAACCCGCAAAGCCCGTTATTGACGAAGAAGCTAAGGAATTTCTGGCTGTGATTAAAGCAAGTGAGTATAATGTGGTCGATCAATTGCGAAAGATGCCCACTCAGATCCCTTTGCTCGAGCTCCTCCAAACATCCTCTATGCATCAAAAGTCACTAATGAAGGTGTTAAGTGAGATTCATGTGCCAGAGACTGTTGAGGTGGACAAGTTTGAAGAATTTGTGGGATCGATCCTTCTCAAGGACATGATTGCTTTTTCTGATGATGAATTCCCTCTGGAGGGTAGGGGGCATAACAAAGCACTCTACATATCGGTCAAGCACAAGGTTTCTCATGTGTCCCGAGTGCTCATTGATAATGGGTCTGCCCTAAACATATGTCCATTGGCCACTCTTCACCACCTTAAGGTAGACCCGTTGAGGATACATGCTGCGAAGACCTCGGTACGAGCTTTTGATTGCACAAAGAAGGAGGTGTTTGGAGAAATCCATCTCGACGTACAGATAAGGCCAGTCGTCTTCAACATTCCCTTCCAAGTGTTGGACATCTCTACCGCATTCAATTTCCTGCTGGGTCGTCCCTGGATACACACTACTAGAGCAGTGCCTTCAAGTCTACATCAAGCTGTGAAATTTGTGATCGAAAGGAAGCTAGTCATTGTGTATGGTGAGGAAGACCATCGGATCTATCATGAGACGGTTGTCCCCTATGTAGAGCCGAATTCTGAGCTCAAATCAAGTTACCACTTATTTGAGTTGGTATCCACCATACATGCTTCTCGAGGTTCATCACCGCCCATTCCTGAAGTTTCAGATGCTGCCCTCATGGTAGGAAGAGTAATGGTTGGAAATGGTTTTGTTCCTGGCAATGGTCTTGGAAGGAATGGTCGGTATTCAAAACCCCATTGAAGCCCCTCGGTCCCGATCTCGGGTTAGGGTACCATGGAAGAAGTGGAGGAAGTTCAAAGGCAAAGACAAGGAAGGCATAACTCGCCACCTGAGCAAGGGCGAGGGAGGCAAAATTTACCACCTCCAAACATTCATGAGACGTTCCCTGGTCCTCCAATTATGATGCAAGATGAAGCTGAAGTGATGGATACTCTCGGATAGCCAAGTGGGAAGTTCGACTATATGGTGAAGTATTCGGCTCCTCCTAGCTTTTACTTTGATGCTCGCAATATAGTTCCAAGTGTATAGGATGACATGGATGATTCGACACCTTCAGAGACGGAAAACTCTGACGATACCCTAGAAGGAATTTCAAGTTTGTTCGATGACCTCTCCATTGGAGCCATTGATGGAGAACCTCTGGAAGAAACGGGCCCTCGCCCACAAGAGTAACTCATTTATCACTTTTGTTCATTCCCCTGCGTGGGAATTTTTATTGCTTTCTAGGAATTGTTTTCGATTTCTTCTTTTTCACTTTCTTCTTAGGACTTGAATTGCATTTTCCATTCAATAAATTGTAATTGATTGATGAATTTCAATGAAATTACAAGTTTTATTTTGAGGCATGATGAGGTACACCAAACTAGCCCGGTGATGATATCCAGCCGATAAAACCAAAGAAAATCCAAGGAGAACTCTGAGGCTTGGGCTTTATCATGCTTCCTCGTGTCAAAATGTTTCAAAAAATGCTTTTGCAAAGAATTTCAAAAAAAAAAAACAAAAAATATGATTTACCAAACAACAAACAAAGAAAATTTGTCTTTTTGATCATTCTATTTCTTGTTTCAGGGACAATCATATAGCATGCAAAAGTGTGGAAATGGTCCAATCCAATGCAACAAGTATTGATAATGATAATCTAGAAGGTTCAATCCAGGATTCCATTGAAGATTCCACTGAGGTGCAGCGAAGCTGGGAACAACATGAAAAAGCCAAGACTCTCACGTCCGAGCAGACCGTCACTATTAATTTAAGTGACATTGAAAAAGCCAAGGAGGTGAAAATAGGGGCGAATCTCCCCAAAGACGAGGCTGAGCGCCTAATTCAGTTACTGAAGGAATATCAAGACATCTTCGCATGGACCTATGCCGACATGCCTGGGTTAGACCAATCAATCGTGGAGCATTGTTTGCCTACTAACCCAGACACACCTCCTAAGAAGCAAAGGTTGCGGAGAACTAAGCCTGAGCTCTCGAAGAAGATAGAGGAGGAGATGATGAAGCTTCTAAAAGTCGAATTCATTGAAGTTTTGCAATACCCTGAATGGGTAACAAACATCGTGTTGGTGATGAAGAAGGATGGTCGGGTTCGAGTTTGTGTCGATTATCGGGATTTGAACAAGGCTAGCCCAAAAGATGACTTCCCGCTACCTCACATAGATGTCTTTGTTGATAGTACTACCAGATTTGAACTATTCTCATTTATGGATGGTTTTTCTAGGTACAATCTAATAAGGATGAAGGAGGAAGACAGGGAGAAAACTGCATTTATCACCCCATGGGGGACCTTTCATTACAAGGTTATGCCATTCGGACTCAAGAATGCAGGGGCAACTTACCAGCAAGCCATGGTAGCGTTATTCCATGATATGATGCATCAAAAGATCGAGGTCTATGTTGATGATATGATCGCAAAGACTCGACCTGGGAAAAGCCACGTCGAAACCTTTAAGAAGTTGTTTGATCGACTCCGTGAGTTCAAGCTTCGTCTAAACCCCATTAAATGCGTATTTGGAGCAACATCTAGTAAATTACTTGGATTCATTGTGAACAGTAAAGGGATTGAGATCGACCCGGCTAAAACCAAAGCCATATGTGAGCTACAACCTCCATCAACAGTGAAAGAAGTCCGGAGTCTTTTGGGGAGGTTGAATTACATTGCTCGATTCATTTCCCAACTTTCTGAAACCGCCAAGCCATTCTTCAAGCTCCTAAAAAAGAATGCACGAGTTAACTGGGATGATGAGTGTCGAGAAGTGTTCAACAAGTTGAAGCAGTACTTGATGAATCCACCAGTCCTTGTCCCGCCATCGCTAGGGTATCCTTTAATTCTTTACCTCACCATTCATAGTGAGTCATTGGGTGCGATGTTGGCTCAGGAAAGTCCCGTCGATAAAAAAGAATGAGCCATTTATTACCTGAGTAAGAAATTCACTGTGTTAGAGCTGAAATATTCTAATGTGGAAAAGACTTGTGCTGCACTAGTGTGGGTGTTGCATAGATTGAGACAGTATATGTTGCATTACCATACATTCCTTGTAACTGAGAACGATCCTATCAAGTACTTACTTGATCAGTCGGCTTTGGTGGGTAAGTTGGCTAAATGGCAGATTTTGATATCAGAATTTGATGTGCAATTCATGCCACAAAAGTCGGTTAAGGGTCGAGTAATTGCTGATCTATTGGCTGAGAATTCAGGGGTCTCAAATAATGATGATCGTTCCCTAGATGACCGTATCTTGAGTGTAAATGAAGATTCATGGACAATGTTCTTTGATGGAGCTGTGAACTTGTCTGGTTCTGGCACTGGAGCAGTTTTGATATCCCCAGACGGACAACATCACCCAGTAGCTGCGAAATTGATATTCCCATGCACTAACAATATAGCCGAGTATGAAGCTTGCATCCTCGGGCTTCAAGCTGCAATCGAGATGGGTGTAGCCAAATTAAAAGTGTTCGGGGATTCCGCGTTAATCATACTGTAGACCGTAGGTGAATGGAAGACTAAGGATGCTAAATTGCTCCCATATCATAAGTACCTAGAAGATTTGATCAACGAATTCGATGAAGTTTCATTCAAGTACTTATCGAGGTCTCACAATCAATTTGCAAATGCACTCGCAACTTTATCATCTATGTTGCAAGTCACTAACGGATTAGAAATTGAGCCATTGAAGATAGAGGTTCTGCCAAGACCGGCTTATTGTATGGTGGTGACAGAAGAGTGTAATGGAAAATCATGGTATTACGATATTATGAACTACATCCAAAAACAGGAATTCCTCAAGGGAAGCACTCCAGCTGATAGGAAGTACATTATGAAGATGGCCTCAAAGTTCTTTGTTAGTGGTGAGAATTTGTACAAGAGATCTTATGATTCAATTTTGTTGCGGTGTGTGGGTGCAGCTAAAGCCACTCAAATTATGCAAGAAGTTCACGAAGGAGTGTGTGGCCCTCATATGAATGGACACATGATGGCTAAGAAGATCATGAGATTAGGCTATTATTGGCTCACGCTAGAAGGTGACTGTATTCAGCATGTTCAAAGTTGTCATCGTTGCCAGGTCCATGGTGATAAGATAAATGTTCTTCCAATTGTGCTGCACCAGTTTTCCGAGCCATGGCCCTTCTCAATGTGGGGCATTGATGTGATTGGCCCAATAAACCCTAAGGCTTCCAATGGGCATAGATTTATTTTAGTGGCCATAGACTATTTTTCAAATTGGATTGAGGCTATGTCATTTGCAAGTGTCACTACTCGCAATGTTGCGAAGTTCATCAAACGTGACATAATTGCTTGCTATGGTGTCCTTGAAACGATTATCACTGACAACGGGACAAATTTGAATAACAAGCTTGTTGATGAGTTGTTCAGCGAGTTCAAGATCAAGCATTTGAATTCATCCCCTTATCGCTCTCAAATGAATGGGGCTGTTGAAGCGGCCAATAAGAATATTAAGAAGATCTTAGCTAAGACAGCCGAGAATTATCGAGATTGGCATGACATATTACCCTTCGCACTGATGGTGTATCGGACATCGATTCATACTTCTACCGGGGCAACTCCTTTTGCATTGGTATACGGCATGGAGGCAGTTTTGCCTGTGGAAGTGGAGATTCCTTCCCTGAGAGTACTATCACAAGTGGAGTTATCTGAGGCAGAATGGTCACAACAAAGACTTGAACAGTTAAACTTGATCGATGAGAAAAGACTGAAGGCTCTCTGCCATAGCCAAACATATCAACAGAGAGTAGCCAGATCTTTCAACCGATCGGTGCGGCCGAGACATTTTGAGGTAAATGATCTTGTTCTAAGGAAGTTGTTACCAACTTTTCCGGATCTTGGGGGCAAGTTTGCTCCAAATTACAGCGGCCCATATGTGGTGAAGAAGGTACTTCCTGGAGACGCCTTGATCTTGGCTAAAATGGATGGTCGTGAGTTTTCCACTCTTGTTAATTCATATGCTATCAAGAAGTATTACCCATAATAGAATTTGCAATGTCATGTTTTGAATTGCAAACATTTTATGATGAATAAATTGCCTCATTGAGTTACAAATTCAATTGTCCACATTAGTTGCAAATGTTGCATGTTTTCATTGATGAATCATGTGAGATAAATTGAATGTGTGAAAATGGGATACTTTGGAATGATGAAAGGCAAACCTTATTCCATACACTGACCCCCAGTGAGTTGTGTGGAAAAACTCCATGCCTATGAGGAAAAGGGTGATCTCGCAAAGGGTACGTCAACCGAGGTGATGAGAGGCAGTTTTTTCTGCTACCCAAAACACTACAGATATATCCATTGTTCAGCCCTTTGAGCCCACACACATGAAGAGCTATTTAAATTATCACTGTCAAGAATCGTCTCATACTTGGACAAATTTGAAATGAATGATAGGAATTTTCTTACTCACACTTGCATCAATCTTCAGTATTGCTTTTACGGTGTGACTTGTACGATAATTTAAAGTGTCTTAGGACGACGAAGAGCAATTCTTTCTCTATCCTATACACTTTATCCATTGCATAGCCCCCTTGAGTCTATAAATTCATTTCACATTAAACCCAGTTGGTGATCATCCCTCACACTAGGGCAAGGCAAGAAAAATCAAACCACTCAAGTAACATGATTTACAATGCTGATAAAAATGGAGACTTTATCAAAAAAAAAAAATAAGTGCAAAAATGGGGCATGAAAAAGTAGTGTGCCTGGTAAAAGTAAGGCCAATGCCCAAAGAAAAAAATCAAACACTTGATAAAGTGAGTCATATCTCCAACAAGGTGGTACCAAAAAAACCTCAAATGTTGAGATGTTGCAATCAGTGGAGTTGGGATGTGGAGAAAATCTTTGACGATGGGGAGGAAAATTGGTGGAAATGTCAAGATTATCACCAACTTTGACCGCCTAAACACTTTTTGGGCCTAATCATCCTTTTGTTTCTCAACCCATGAACTTAGCTTATGTTACGTCCCTCACAAAGTCTCTTCAGATTAGGGCACTTGAATTAACATAAAAGTTCATATGTTTGGAAGCATCACTTGAAGAAATGCGAGTAAGATAATTTCTGCTTCATTTCTCATGTTTCTTGGTTTGTAAACCCCAGGATGATTATGAAATATCATTCATTTCTAATAGCCTTGACTCAAAGAGTCCCTTTTGTTAAGCCATTGACCAAGCCCACATTACGGTCCATCTTAAAGACCTCTCAGATTGGTAAGTTCGTATCACTTACGCGAGATTGCTCGGAACCTTTGTTTGGCATGATGATAGTGAGATAAAGTGATTGTCAAAATCCTGTATCAAAGGTCAGGATAAAACAGCCCATTTTAATGAGGATGAGTGAAAAGTCCTTTTAGACTAAATGATCCCTCATTTGACACATCCATGACACTCATGTGTTTAGATTGGAACATTCTTTGGAAATCCTTCCAAATGGAAATTAGGTGATGCAAGATTGATGGAAATCATCATGAACCTCCATTAAATTAATGCATGTTTGTGATCACAAATGCATTTGCCTCTCCTATGACCATGTTTTACAAAAGACATTTCCCCGAAGAAAGATGATACCAAGTAAGTATATCTCTATCCATACCTTAAATACTTGTCATTGCATGCAGGTATTCCCTTTTAAATACACCAACACTCAATTGAGTTGTCCCCCAAAGATTTTCCCCATTCAATCTGATTAAGGCAACCGAAGAAAGGTTTGAGTCCCGGTCGATGATCTATCTGCAACGTTACCGGCGACCGAAGAATGGTTCGGGTCCTAGCCAAGCAAAACCCCATTCAAAACAAATGGTACGGGTCCTGAAAATCAATTTTCCGTCAAGGCGACCGTAGAATGGTACGGGTCCTAGACAATACCTTATTTCTCTATTTTAGGCGACCATAGAAAGGTACGGGTCTTGGAAAAGAATCCTCGTTTTAGGCGACCGTAGAATGGTACGGGTCATAGGAAAATGATTTTCCTTATTTAGGTGACCGTAGAATGGTACGGGTCCTAGAAGGTAATCCTCGTTTAGGCGACGTAGAATGGTACGGGTCTTGGAGAAGGTAAATTTCCCCATTTAGGAGACCGTAGAATGGTACGGGTCCTAGACACAACCAAATACTGCCCTCTACTAGGCGACCGTAGAATAGTACGGTCCTAGGAAAGTAGTCTCTTTACAAAGCCATGTTACTATTTTAAGCGACCGTAGAAAGGTACGGGTCCTGAACATATAACACAACCTATCTTGAATTACTCTACCCTCCTTGAAGGTAAATCATTCCAGGTAAGTCTTTTATCATTTCCATTAGCATTTCCATGCATCATATAAATTGCATCAAAAAATGGAATTCATTTTCCAAAAAAAAAAATTCCATTGCATATGTGTATAGTCAAAATTTATGGTCTCAATTTGTCTTTGAAGGCAACCTCTTCGAGCTCACCTTCAAAGAGGGGTACACCTAAATTTTGACGATTTACCTTACATAGGAAATTAGGGGTTAATTTTATAGCATATTAGTTGGACTAAGCCCACGAAGCGAGCTGGTTGGCCCAAGCCCATGTTTTTTAATTATCTCGTGAAGAATTAAAAATTTTGAAATTTTTCCGGATATGAATCTTTTGGATAGAGCACATGTGTGAAAAAATATTGCGATTTATCTTTGCGAGATCTGGATTTCGAAAGAATATTTATCGTAATCTTATATCTTGATCAATAGTGATCGGTTGGTGAAAATGTATCGCGGATGTAGATTTGAAGGGGAAATCGAAAGTTTATCTTTTACCCCCTATAAAAAGCAACTGGGTACGAAGAGCTTCGGGGACTTCTTTTGAAAAAAATTCAGAAAAAGAAAGGGAGAGAGAGGGCCATCCGTCGGATCTTTGAGAGGTCAAAAGAAAGCAAAAAAGCTTATGCAGAAAGTACACGAAAAAGAGAGTGAAAGCGACGTGCAGCACAGGGGAGGGAGAGAAAAAAAACAAAAAAAGGAAGACCCCCAAAAAAGGGAATAGTGTCGTCTTCTTCGTTGAACTCCCCTCCGACGATCGCTGTTTCGCCCGTGCCCACGCTGCGGCTCCACCACAACACCTCCGCCGGCCTTCACCGTACGCTGCACCGGCCACCCGACGACCCGTGACTAGTTGCTGCACCGGAGCGTGAGCGCCGCGCGACCCGGTGCCGACGCCCGCAACACCGTCGGAGCCCGAGCTTCGCGCCTCGAACCCGATCCCAAATCGAGCCGCTCCTCCCGCATCTCGCAATTGATCGCCGCCGCACCGCCACCCGCGGCCGCCCCGGCGTCCGCGCTCGAAGCCGCCGCTGCACCGGGCACTACATCTCCACAGCCAAGCCGTCTTCCCCGCGCCGACGTAGCCGCCGATCTCCATCCGCAAGCCCCGACGACCGCACCCCTCGTTGACGCCCGCGACCTCGCCCCGCCTCCTTCGCGAACAACTTGCTCGCTGCCATCACCGCCCGTCGCTCCACCCGAGGCGAAGCAACAACCAAGTCGCTCTCTTTGCAACGCCGGTAGTCCGCGACCCACCAACGACTCGCGACGCCCAAGCCTGCCGTGCCCACACCGCCGAGCACCAACGCCGGCCGTGCCTGTCCGGGACCGGAGCTTCCCTAGCTCCGCTCCGGTGTTTTTGCCGCCGCTTCACCTTGGCCGGAGCCTCCTTTGCCGAGCCGATTCACGGTTCCCTCCTTGGAGATCCACGAGCGGTGCCTGGGAAAAGAAGAAAAAAACAGAAAAAAAAAGTAAAAAGAAAAAGAAAATCTGATTAGGTAGTTTTTCTTTTTCATTTATTTTACTTTATTTTGTTTATATTCTTTAGTTTAGTTATTTAATTGGATCCCAATGTTTACTTTATGAATCTTGTAGGCATTATCCGCAAGAGTTATCCCTAAACTTATTGTAATTATTAATTTGACCTGTAAGATGTCGGGTTATTTTTTTAATTACATTAATTTTTGGGGTTTGTTTATAGTTTTTAAGTACTAAATCAATATAATTATTAATTTGATCCGTAAGAATTCGGATCAGATTTTTAGTTATTTTGAACTCTTTGTTGTGATAATTAGGGTTAGGATAATAGTTAATTTGACCTGTGAGACAACATGTTATTTTTTCAATTATTTTGATCCTTTATTTGATTGAATATCTTGATTGTTTAGATTTAATATTTAGTTGATAATGCCACTAAAAAAATCTAAAAAATATTTGAATTAGGATTCAGTTTGTTTTGGAATATTTTTTGTTATTTGGCATATCTAGGATAGGGATTTCAGTTCGAAAATATAAAAAAACCAAAAAAAACTAAAAAATGCATTCATTTAGGATTTTTAGTTTCTGTTTAATTTAAGTTGCATTTTTAATTACATGGAAATTTTAATTTCGAAATTGATAAAAAAAAAACACAAAAAATCATCATACATATATCATGTTATATTAGGACATTTTTTGCACGTCATTGCATATTAGATAAATTGCATGTTAGATTAAGATAACATCTTAGTTTAAATTAGGATTTAATGTGACTTGATCCTTAGTTAAATTAGATAGAATTTTAATCTAGCTAAATCATTTTTGCATAGAAATATCAAATGCATGTCATTTAGTTTTTATTAGGTTCATTTAATTAGAACTTCCTCAATATTAGACTAAGTCATTTAATAAATGTCGCATGACATATAACCCGCATACTAAATTGTATGTTGCGTGTCATTTTAGTTTAAGTAATTTTGTATGTCATTGCATCGCATTGTATGTCATTAGAATTAGGTCATTTAGATTGCATTTAATTATTGCATTTCTTCATGTCATATAGTTTAGGTCATGCTGCCATGTCATATTAGATTATTAACATGCATCGCATGATTTTCATTAAGAAAAGCGAAAACAAAAAATTAAAATTGCGTGTTAATTAGAAATCATATCTAGGATTGCTGATGTGAATTCTGATTTAACAATGCAGATGTTTTCGTTGCTTCTAGGTATGTTTTTGCATTATTTAATTGCTTTCTTGAGTGTTAAATTGGTGGTATGCGCACATGTATGATCACCTCACATGTTAGGAAGTTAAATTAAAATCAATCCAAATTGCTTGCCAAACATTTTTTTTAAATGAAATAGAAAGGTACCGAAAGGGCACTAAGATAGTCTAGTGTAATAAAGTCCCCGAACTCATAAATCTCTGGTTCGTAGGAGTAAAGTAAATCTCCCGTTACTTTACTAAGGTTTCTAATCGACCCACCAAAAATAGATTAGTGACGACTCCTAGTTTAAATTTAATTGCATGTTAACAATTCAAACCTAAGTCGCGAATTGGTATGGGCTTGGGAGAGCCCGAGTTAAGTCTAGACTTAACAATCCATTAACCTAGTTTTAGGTGGTGAACCCGCGAAAAATCTAGGTCGCGACAGATTGGAAGATAGTATGGATGATTTGCCAGTAAGAGGCAAGAGGTCACTTGCTGAAATCTATGAAAGAAGTAATGTGGCAATGCTTGAACCATCTAACTTTGTGGAAGCTAAGGAGGATCAAACGTGGATTGCAACAATGCAGGAGGAGTTTGCAATGATTCAGAAAAACCACACATGGGAGCTTGTTGACAGATCATTTGATAAGAATGTGATTGGAGTTAAGTGGGTGTTCAGAACAAAACTTAATCCTAATGGTTCTATCAATAAACACAAAGCCAGACTGGTTGTGAAGGGCTAGCTCAAATATGGGGAGTAGATTATTCTGAAACATTTGCTCTTATTGCAAGGGTCGATACAATTAGGCTACTATTAGCCGTTGCATCAGAGAAGGGGTGGCATATATTTCAGTTAGATGTCAAGTCTGCATTTCTAAATGGAGAGCTTGAGGAGGAGATTTTTGTTGAACAACCTGAAGGCCTCAGTATCAAAGGGCAAGAAGAGAAGGTATACAAATTGAGGAAAGCTCTCTATGAACCGAAGCAGGCTCCAAGAGCTTGGTATGGGAAGATAGATCGATATTTGCAGGATTTTGACTTTGTAAGAAACTTGAGCGACTTCGCTCTTTATGTCCAAAGGGTGAATCACAGTGTTGTAATTCTGTCACTCTATGTAGATTTAGCAGCACCTTATGATGGCATAGCCTTAAAGTGAAGGGCAAGACTTTATTGGCGACCGGAAATAATGTGGAATTGATAGAGAGGGTGAAGCAAGGTTTGTTTGCAGGTTTTGAGATGTCAGACTTGGGAAATATGGCTTATGTTTTGGGTCTAGAAGTCAAACAAGCTTCACATGAGATCTTCATCTGCTATAAAAAATACATGAAGCAAAATTCTGAAGAAGTTTCAAATGGAAGATTGTTGAAGTGTAAGCACTCCTATGACTGCTAAGGAGAAGCTGCAGAAGAATGATGGAACAGATGCAGTAGATGCTTCTCTATATAGAAGTTTGATTGGATGTCTCATGTATCTTATAGTAACCAGACCAGATATTCTATTTGCTATGAGTGTTCTATCCAGGTTCATGAGTAGTCCTAGTCAGTTACATTTGGTTGCTACAAAAAGGGTCTTGAGATACCTCAAAGGAACATTGTTCTTTGGTGTGAAGTTTAAGACAAGTCAAAAGTTTAAGTTGCAGGGCTTTTCTGATAGTGACCGGGCTGGCTTAGTGGATGACATGAAAAGTACGTTTGGGTACTGCTTCACTCTTGGTTCCGCTTGTTTCTCCCGGTGTTCCGAAAAGCGAGAGATTGTAGCTCAGTCCACTGCAGAGGCTGAGTTTATAGCAGCTACTGCAACTGCAAATCAAGCTTTGTAGCTGAAGAAGATAATGAAGGATTTGTGGTTGAATTCTAGTAACTGCATTGATGTTAATGTGGACAATTAGGTTGCTTTAGCAATATCACAGAATCCATTTTTCCATAGCAAAACCAAGCATTTCAAAGTCAAAATATTCTTACCGCGTGAGGTGTAACAAAGTGGTGAAGTTAAGTTGGTCTATTCCAGATCTGAAGATTAGCTTGCAGACATGTTCACAAAGCCCCTTCAGCTGGAAGATTTGAGCTATTAAGAGAGAAAATAGGAGTTTGCAGCAGCAACAGATTTAAGGAGAAGTTTGTTGGAGATGTGTCTCGATGCTACTGATGTTCTGTCGTTTTTCATTGTTTTTTTTGTTTTTTGTTTTTTTTTCATTCAATCAAGTTTATTTGTTATGTGGTTGGTTTGTTAGCCATTTTTTAGGAAGTGGAACACAATGTTTGTGTGCGGTTATGTTATGCACGTTTGTGTGCAGTTATGTTTTGCACGTTTATGTGCGGTTTCAAAATAGGTTATTGTTTAGCTTGTACTTGACAGTTCTTTTATTAACGATGTATGAAGTTCAATGTTCTGCTTCATTCCTTCTCTCTAAGTGTAACAGAGAAGTTTCTACTTTTAGTTTATCAAATCAGCTATAACAGAAGTTTGTCAAAGTAAGTGGACATAATTCTGAATCAAAGTAATGTAAGTAAAGCATCCCAAGAGTTCTAATGGGCCTTCACCAATACGCCTACTTATACATCTATTCTGCCTGCTCTCATCTTCACTTTGCTTGTCAAGAAAAGGGGAAACAAGCAAAGCTTTCGTGACCGCATATATCCCAGTAGCCATTCGTATTCTAATTGAAGCTGTAATGTTGATAGCGTCAAGATAGGGCGATGCCAAGCTTATCTCATTCAAGGTTTAGATCATGTCCTAAAAACGCGCATGCACCTTAACGTAGGTTGGAGTGCGGGTTCATTCTGCACCCCATGGTTTGAGAAATACCATGTGATGGATCATCCTCGACGAAAACAAATTCACCTGACATTGAGATTAGGTTTAGTTTGTCCTTCAACCAGGCATTTCAATTTTCTATTGTCAATGAAAGCCCATTGTAGAAAACACATTCTGTTTCTTTCGTATTTTGAACAGAGTACATGAATCGTAAGAGTTCCCACCGAATTGCTTTAGAAATAGTTTTCACATATACGCAGAATTCGAACTATGAAACAAGTCATCGACAAGGCAGCACGAAGCATTCATTTTGATGACAATGCTGAGTGTGGATAGTTGACAACAGCATTTCAATGATCATTTTGAGGCTGATCTAGTTGCCCAAACCGCCCCAATTATTTTTGTGAAAGCTAGTACAAGCACCTAGAGGGGGTGAATAGGTATAGGAACAAATTTCCCCGTGTGAAGTGTGCAACTCTAATCAGCAATAGATTATGAAAAGGAAATTAGACTCTTGTAAACAAATTGAGTTACAATCAAAGTAAAATAGCGTAGAGAAGAGAATAAGAACACAGGGTTTATAGTGGTTCAGCTTAATCCAAGCCTACGTCCACTCTTCCGCACTGACAGCCCACCGGTTGGATTTCACTATGAAACAAAAGAGTTGTTACAGTAAAGCTCTTCCTACTCACCCATACAATCATGATTTAGGTTTCCATAAGTAGAAACTTCCAAGTATACTTCGCCAATCAACAGATCCAAAATCCCATAATCAATTTTGATTTGAATAATGGATTCCGACATGTTGTATCCAGCCAAGAGATCTTCTCCAGTCGATAGAATCAAATCCTTAACTAAACATTCAGTTTTGGATAAGCCTTCTTTGACGATCTAGAAACTGTCAATAAGGATAGACTTTGAGTCTTGAATCTAGCAAAGGCGGAGGTCTTCAGACTTTGATGGAAGAGCCTGCAAATCTTCAGACTAGACGGATGGAAATGTTTTGTCAACTTCAGAACACTAAATGAAGTTTTCTCCAACAATCTCTCATTTTTTTATGGTAACAAAACTTTCCTGTAGATTTGGATAATTTTGACCTACAAAATATTACTCAAGCAAACATGGATATCTCACAAAAGATAAATGGCTTAGTAAAGATAATATTAAAATATGCATTCGTAGAAAGTAAGTTAATTCTGTAAATGAGCAAAGCCATGAGATATCAATTATACTTAAGATAAACAAACGTTTAAACAGTCAAATCCAAATCCAGTCCAAATCCAAACAGCCAAACACAAAAGTAAAGTCAATCAAACACAAATGTCACAAAAGTCAAGAGTTCAAAGTCAAATCTGCATCACATCTCTCCCCCTTTTTGTCATCATTAAAAAGGTAGAGATGAAAAGAGAATGGAATTATGATTGCTTGGGAACATGAACAAGCTGGAGATCTCCCATTGACTGGACAATCCCTTCCAGCTTTTTCAAATCCTCATTCAGTTGAGCCACATCTTCACCCTTAGTATTTGCTTGAACTTGAAGAGCAAGGGCATGGAGTTGATCATGCAAAGAAACTGAAGAGGCTTGTCTTGCATTTTGCAAGTTTTGAACTTCGTACCCCAGAGCATAAATTTGACCTCGCATCTCCAAAAGAACATCAAGCACTCTGCGAAAGTTTGCTGAATTATCAGTCTGAGTACTGACTTCTGCTTAATCAGATGGTGTATTGGCAGATGATGGCAAATCAGCATGGTCACGCAGATTGGGTGATGAAACATCATGTCCCTCCTCAGGAAATTGAGAGGCATAGATGTCCTCTGGATCTACTCGAGAACGACTTACTCCTTCACTAGTGGCAGGAAATGAGGACGTACCTCTTTTCTCAGGATCTCCCCCTGTTTCAATGCCTTCAAGTGGAGAAAAATATTCCTCATGCTCTGCTTCTGCTTGTTCTCCTCTGCCCTCTTCTTTTTCTTCCTCAATCCTTTCCTCCTCTGCTTCTTTCTCCAATTCCTCTCTCTCTCTCCAATCCTCTGTTCTATCTCATCCTTGTCTTGGTCTTGTCTCTCCTTTGTCTCTAGAACAGAACGACTCAAGTTCTTCAATGCAAGTGCAAAAATGGTGATATCATCCTCATCCTCTTCATCTTCCAAGATGAGTGGTCTTCTTTTCTTCGATAGAGCAACCATGGGCTCCTTCCCTTTTCGCTTTGCAGCCGAAGAGACTGGATGAGTCTTGATAGGGGTTTTCACCTTGAATTGCTCCAAAGTCTTGTTGAGTTCCTTTAGACGCATTTTGGAGACCATTTTCAGTCCCACGACCATTTGATCGCATGTTCGAACACAAAGAATCCGGGGGGCTGAATGTTTAAATGTTTGAATAACTTGATCACAAGTGCTGAGTAAGGAAGTTGACCCTTGTCCTTCACCATCGTTCTGTATATGTGGAACATAATAGTGTGTGGAAGAGAGAACTTTTTACCATAATTGATGGCATACATAAGCTTTGCCTTGAAACATCAGTCTTTGAAGTTGATTATGGTCTAAGGCAGTTAATCACTATCTTGTGAAGCAAAATGTTGGATGTATTCATCCTTGAATAGGAAATCTTTCCTTCCATTGTTCTATCCTGAAAAAGCTCTATCGTTACTCGACCAATAAACACATTGATTGGTTAATATCTCCCTCTTTCAACCCCAATCACATCAGCCAATGTATTTATGTCAACCACATAGTCCTAATCTCGAACACTGAAAGAAAATCTATTCACATCCAAGAAATTGAGATTCAAATAGAAGTAAGCAGTAAGTTCAGCATGAGCCTCTGTCGTTTCAGACCAAAACCATTCGAGTTGAAGAAGATTGAATTTCTCTCGCAGATTAACATTTAGAGAATCAAGAAAATCAAAGTCCACACTCCTAAGGTTAATCACACCACACTTTAGCAACTTAGAGTACAATTGCTTGTGTTCCTCCGAGCGAAACAAATTTGTCTTTTTGCTTTGAATTTTTAGCGCAACACTTATTCTAGGTTTAAACTGACTGTACATCCTATCATCATCATTCCTAGCAGGTTGACTCAGCCCTCCAACACGTGGATCGCTTGGGATATTTGCCAATACTTCTTCCGCCGACCCCGCAGGGGCAATTCCCAATCGTTCCATTGTGCGTAAAAAGAAAGTTTCATTTCTATACCATTTGTCTTTCAGAAATTCATTAATATAGTTCAACGGAGTACCACTCCCCTTCAAAGCACGGTAAAGCTTGTAAGTAAAAGCGGGCTTATGAGTTCTTACGGGTTCTGCATCTTCGATGATTTATTCCTCTTCTCAATGTGCAACATCCTGAGGTCTAGATGGAGGAGATGGACGCGACTGAGAATGTTGTGGGCTCTGCTACTGTCTAGGAGATTCTTCTTCCTCGGTGAGATCAAAATGCGTAGGCCCCTCACACATTTACTGTGGTCCCCTGTTCGCGATCCTCGAAGACTTTCTTTGAGATGACATCTTTCACAGTCTTTGAGAGATTCCAAGCTTGTTTCCCAAGAAAGATGAAAACTTTTCGAGGATTAAACAAGAAAAGAAGAAAGAAGTGGAAGATCTGTGCTCTCTTAGGGTTTTTGTGAGTAAAACGAAGAAGAACCAATAGTATATAAGGCAGTCGAAGCGAGGCATACGGAACGTCGTAAAAAGGAAATATAAAAATGCCTTTTAAAAAATAACTACCTTTTCAAAAATTAGATAACTATCATTTCAAAAATAACTTCTTTTTCGAAAAGGAATGATTGCAATAATCACGAAAACTGGAAATAACATCAACCAATTTCGGATAGATGATCGTACCTTTTTCAAGATTTGATTCAAAAGATAAGTTTCTAAAATAGAAGTAACTTATAGTTGTAAATCTTAATTGTACGAGTTTGAGTGTCTTTAGACTTTCATTCCTGAGTTTGAACTTCCTCAGACTTTAAGATATTGAGTATGGAATGAATAACTTTAAATTGATTTTTCTCCAAAGGCTTTGTAAATATATTCGCCAGTTGATTCTTTGAATCAATAAACTGAATTGAAACTTCTCCATTTTGAACATGATCTCTAATGAAATGATGTCGAATCTCTATATATTTTGCTTTTGAGTGAAGAATCGAATTCTTGGTGAGATTGATTGCGCTGGTGTTGTCACATTTGATCTCAATGCATGAATCTTCAATTCCAAAGTCTCTTAGCTGTTGTTTTATCCACAGAATTTGTGAACAACAACTTCCAAGAGCTACATATTCTGTTTATGCCGTAGAAAGAGTTACGGTACTTTGCTTCCTTGAAAACCAAGACGCTGTCCTGTTTCCAAGTAGATGATAGGTGCCCGAGTTGCTCTTTCTATCAACTCTGCATTCGGCTAAGTCTGTGTCTGAGTATCCAAGAAGAGTGAAGTCTCCTTCTTTAGGATACCAAAGACCCAAATTTGAAGTTGAGGCAATGTATTTGATAACACGCTTTGCAACACTTAGATGAGATTCTTTAGGGTCAGATTGAAATTTGACACAAATACAAACACTAAACAAAATGTCAGGTCTAGAAGCAGTTAGATAAAGAAGTGAACCAATGATACTCCTGTATAGCTTCTGGTCAACTTTCCTTCCCCCTTCATCTTTGTCTAGCTTCAAGAAACTTGACATTAGTATATCAGTCTTTTTGCAATTTTCCAGTCCAAACTTTTTGACAAGTTCTTTAGCATATTTTTCTTGATGAATAAAGATTCCGTCCTTCAGTTGTTTCACTTGAAGCCCAAGAAAGAAGGTTAGTTCACCCATCATGCTCATTTCAAACTCATCTTGTATAGACTTAGAGAATTTCTTGCACAGATTTTCATTAGAAGATCCAAAAATAATATCATCAACATAAATTTAAACAAGTAAAAAACTTTTGCTTTCTCTTTTGATAAACAATGTAGTATATACTTTACCTTTGACAAAGCCATTTTGAATTAAAAACTTACTTAGTCTATCGTACCAAGCTCGAGGTGCTTGCTTTAAACCATATAGAGCCTTTTTCAGTCTGAATACAGAGTCTGGTTTCATTGGGTCTTCAAAACCGGGTGGTTGTTCCACATAGACTTCTTCTTGGATAAATCCATTTAGGAAAGCACTTTTGACGTCCATTTGGAATAATATGAAATTTTTATGACAAGCAAAAGCAAGTAATAATCTAATTGCTTCTAACCTTGCTATTGGTACATAAGTCTCATCATAGTCTATCCATTCTTCTTGCGTATATCCCTTGGCCACGAGTCTTGTTTTGTTTCTTACGACTTTTCCTTTCTCGTTCAACTTGTTCATGAAAACCCATTTAGCTCAAATGATGGATTTACCTTTCGATTTAGGAGTCAATTTTCAGACATCATTGATGCTGAATTGCCTGAGTTCTTCTTGGATAACTTCAATCCAGCTCTCATCAGTAAAGCTTCTTCTATGCTTTTGGGTTCTATTTCAGAAATAAGAGCCACAATACTAGACTCTTCACGCCTTTTGAATCTTGTGTGAATTCCTTCATTAATATCACTAATAATGAGATCTTTAGGATGACCGGACTTATGCTTCCAGTTGCTAGTTGATTTGTCGATCGTTGATCTTTTTCCTCATTTGAATCTTTATTGATCATTTGTTGCTTGTCTTCTAAAGTTTGAGTTGCTTCTAGAGATTTATGGGGTGCATGACAACCCAAAATTTATGTTTCGAAATAGTTTTTTAGTTCCGCACTGCTTCGGAAGAGAAATCCGCTTGATAAACCTATTCAGTTTTTATATTTTTGGAATAGGTTTCTATTCCAGAAATAGGTTTGGAAGAGAAATCATAAGCTAAAATTTTCTATTTCTGATTTCTTGAAGAGAAATCAGAAATAATTTCTCTCACTAAACCCTAATTTCGGTGAGTCCTCCCTCATCTCCTTTACGTCTTTGCCTCCTCCTCTTCATCCGCCTCTCCTCATTTTATTAAAAATAAAAATAAATATATTCATTGTATTCATTTAAAAATAAAAATAAAATTATTAAAATAAATAAATTATTTTTATTTATCATTTTATTTTTAGTTTATTAAAAATAAATTTATTAAATTGATTAAAAATAATTTATTTATGATAAATAAAAATAAATTATTTTTATTTGCCTCGAGTGTTTTGCCAAATAAAATTATTTTTATTTTCTATTTTTATTCATTTTAAAATAAATTTGTTCATAAATTAAAATAAAATATATTTATTTTTATATTTTTATTTTAAAATAAAATGATATTTTTTTTATTTTTTTTATTTTTTTTATTCATTATTTGTTTTGTTACTAAATCATTTTTATTTTTATTTTTTATATTAAAGGTCGTCGGTCGCGCGCCGCCGCCCGAAAGGAAGAAATTTTGTGTTGTTATCAAACGAATTTCTATTTTTAGAGTAGAAATTTTGTGTCGTTATCAAACGATTATTTTTGCTTAGAAACTCTTCTAGAAATAGAAATATAAAAATCTATTTATGTTCCAGAAACTATTTCTGGAACAGAATGGTTGTCATGCGCGCCCTTAAACTTTGTAGAGTCTAGAGTTAGTTCAAATTCTTCGAGATGAGTGTGAATCGATTGATTTTGCATAAAGTCTTGATTTTCAAATTCGCCTCTATGGTCTGTCCGTATACTTGAAATAACACACTCTTTCTCATTTTGGACCTTTTTAGCAAACTTTATAAAATAAGAAAAATTTTCAAACTTACGTGCCAGGATATATACTCAAGTGAAACGTGAATAATCATCCACAATTACTAAACAATATTTCTTACCTCCAATGCTCTGAGTTCTGGTTGGTCCAAAGAGATCCATATGCAAGAGCTGCAGTACACGATTAATGGATGCTTGATTTATTGGTTTGAATGAGTTTCTTACATGTTTTCCCAACACGCATGGTGTGCATAGATAAGACTTTTTGTATGTCAGATTGGGTAGTCCACGAACAAGCTTTTTTGCTAAGATTTTGGCTATTTGCTTCATGTTAATGTGCCTAAGTTTTCTGTGCCATAAGTTTGCTTCTTCTTGAATTGAGATTAAACATTGGGTTTCATCTGGTTTGATATCCAAGAGATAGATGTTCCCATGTCTTCGACCTGTGAAAGATTGATAAGAGTCTTTACTGGTTCCTAAACATATTCCTTCTTGAAAGTTGATTTTGAAACCAGTGTCGCATAGCTGACTGATACTCAGCAAGTTGTAGTTGAGTCCTTCCACTAAGGAAACATTACTGATCGTGAGGCTTCCAATCTTTACAGTTCTGTATCCCATAATTCTTCATTTACTGTTTCCTCCAAAAGAAACTTTTCCACCATTAACTTGTACAAGCTTTATGAAGCAATTTGAATCTCCTGTCATATGTTTTAAGCATCCACTATCTAGGTACCATTTAACATTTTTCTTGATAGTGACCTACATTTGGAAAAGAGACTCAAGCTTTCTTTGGTACCCATATTTTCTTGGGTCCATTGTGTTAGTATAATATACGGTCTTTGCCCATACCTTCTTAACAAGTTTCCAAACTATAGGACATTCTTTCTTAAAATGATCTGACCTATCGCACTTGGAACATTTAAGAGTACTACGACCTACTAGTTTTACAAAAACTTCTTGGAAATAATTTTTGTAAGAATCTGTTGTAGGTCTTTGCTTAATTATTTCATTTACTTTAAGAAAATCAATTAGAGGAATGGTTTCAACAGTCATTCATAAACTTGATTTGTTGAAATAAGGTCTTTGTGTTGAAAGAATTTTTTTCAAGTTTCTCAGATTCTATAGAAAATCTTTTAGAAATACTTGAAATATCATTTTTCAAGAATGCATTTTCTTTTGAAAGATTGTTTGCATTTTTTTCAAAATAGTAACACTTTTGTCTAAACTTTTGACCTTATATTTCCAAACATTTTCCTGTTATTTCAGTGTAGAATATTCTCTTTTAAGTTTGGAAATCCTTTTGAGAGAAGTTTTGAGACTAAGACACAATTTATCAATGTATCTAGAGACTTTAGTAGGAATTTTCAAATTACTTACTTCGATTTCACTGTCTGAATCTAAGTCTATCTCAGAGTCTGAATCCGAATCTGATTGTGCCATGAGACAAATATTGGCATAATCATCATCACTTTCCTCACATTTTGTATCACTCCAAGTTTCTGCTTTAAGTGCCTTTCAATATTTCTCAGCTTTTCCTTTCTTTTTCCTTAGAATGAGACAGTTGGGTCTGATGTGTCTCTTTTTCTTGCATTCAAAGCAAACTACATCTTTATTGGATTCATCATCCTCAACTAACTTAGTATGTTGCTTTTCAAAACTTTATTTCTTTGGATTAAATCTTCTCCCCTTTCTGTTTAGTTTTCTGAATCTTCTTATCATGAAAGCAAACTCTTCATCATCCATATCGTCTTCAAAATCTGAGACATCAGAATCATCATTAGATTTTAATGTAATGGATTTCTTACCTTTAAAATCTTCATCTTCGTTGATTTGCTCCACTTCATAAAATTGAAGAATCCCAACCAATTCATCAACAGAGAGTGACATGATTCTTTGTGTCTCCCTTATTGAAGTCTTTATGTGATTCCAATCCTTGGACAGTCCACGCAGCAGCTTGTTTACCTTCATGGGTCCATAAATTGATTGACCTTGATATTCAAGGCCATTCATTATGTCGCGACCAATTTTTTCGGGGTTTAAAACCTCCTAGGGTTTGGCTAATGGATTGTTAAGCCTAGACTTAACTCGGGCTCTCCCAAGCCCATACCAATTCGCGACTTTCGGTTTAAGTTCTTAACATGCAAATTTTTTAATTAGGAGTCGCCACTAATCTATTTTTGGTAGGTCGATTAGAAACCCAAGTAAAATAATGGGAGAGTTATTCTATTCCTACGAACCAGAGATTTATGAGTTCGGGGACTTAATTACGCTAGATTTCTCAAACGCCCTTTCGGTACCTTTTTCTTTTATTTTGAAAAAATTGTTTGGCAAGCAACTTGAATTGATTTTAATTCCTTAACATGTGAGGTGACCATGCAGGTACGCAAACCACCAATTTAACATCTCAAGAAAGCAAATGAATAAATTGCAGGACTTACCTCATAGCAACGAAAGCATCTGCGTTGTTAATTTAGAATTCACATCAGCAGTCCTAAATATGATTTCTAATTAACGCGCAATTTCTTTTTTTTGTTTTCACTTAATTAATGAGAATCATGCTTTATGCAATGCATGCTACTAATTTAACATGAAATGATATGACATGACAACATGACTTAGCTATATGACCTAAGCAATATGACATAAATAAGCATGTAGTCTATCCTGAAGCATGAGATGGATTTATTCTAAAAATAATCTTTTGTATTTTCCATGAGATTCGAAATTAAAGAAATGCAACACTTAAATATGCAATCTAAATTAATCTAATGACCTAATTCTAATCACAGGCAATTTCTAATTAAATGAACCTAACAAAAATCACTAAATGACGTGCATTGTATGAAACTAATTCTATATGACGTGCACATGATTTTTATTTTCCTAATAAGCATGCAATCTATTTAGGAGAAATTATCTAAACCTATAATATGCAATCTTAACATGCAATGACGTGCAAAAAATGCCCTAATTCTACATGACATATGCATAATGACTTTTTTTGTGTTTTTCTTTTTCTTTTTCTTTTATGAAATTCGAAATTAAAATTGCCAAATAATTAAACGTGCAATTTAGATTAAAAAAACTAACATCCTAACTAAACGCATTTTTTGGATTTTTTTCATTTTTTCAAAAATTTGAAATAAATAAATTTCCTATTCTAAACATGCAGGATAACCCTAAAACGAGGAATATTCTAAAATGAACCTAATCCTAATTCAATTTTTTTGATTTTCTTTTTTGTGAAAACGAAATTGATTCAAACGACACGATAGCAAATCAAGCAAGATATGATCGATATCCACAAATTGACGAATCATATCTCGCGCATGAGATCGGGTTGGCCAATTTTTAAATAAAATCACGAATCGTATCTCGAGCATGAGATCGGATTGGTGATTTTTCCGTACGATTGCGGGTCGTATTTCGAGCGTGAAATCGGACCGTCAATCATATGTACGTTGCGAAATTAGGAAAATTTCCTAATTTATGAGGGATCAAGAAATCTCTTGGATATGGCAATATCAATCAAATATTCAAACAACATCACAATTCTACGGATTGGGCAACAATAACGAATTAATCAAAATTCTTACCCGATTCACAATATCACGCGGATAATGCTTCCAAGTTAGAACCAACGCCCGTAACCTTTAGGGAGACTCGCCGAGGATGTTGGATACTCGTTAGCTAATGCTTGGGACTGGAAGACCATGCTGTATTCAGCGGTGGATCGCACTCGTGACCTTCGCGATTGTCACAACCAAACGTGGGGCCATGGAAGAGTTTGACCCAAGGTGCTTCTCAGCGAGACTCGCGGATCCACGTTGGCTTTAGCTTGGATTAATGATCGAAGACGAGCTTCTGAGGACCTGCGAAACAGAACACAGCGATGCCGAGCTTCTCACGTTCGACTGGCCAAGGGAGATCCTTTTGCATGCATGAAATAAAATCACAAAAACCACGTGTTATTGTCCAATCTGAACAACATGCAAAAGAAGATAGATCCAACACTTAGAATTATTCAATCCAATAATTCTTTTGACCGTGAACTTTAGGCTCGGCTCGAAGACGTCGGGGCAATTCAGCAGTGAGGAAGCTTTGACTATCTTTCGTATTATAACTTCTGGACAACAATCAAAAGAAGACAAATTCCCCTCTTTTACTTATTTCACCAAAATTTCAACAGCCCTTTTAACCGTGGACTCTAGGTTTGGTGGGACTGGCTTGGTGATTCCCGCCCGTGGGTGTGCTCGGCGTCACTCACCTGCTAAAGAAAAGAAAAAAAATACAATTCTGCAGCTTGGTAAAGAATAGCGATGGTGGTAATATTGTCATCGTGGTGCAGTCTCTGAGCAACAGGTCGATCGGTGACACAACTGGGCCGTCGAGTTGCATCACGGCTCGGTGCATGTGACCTCGTCGCAGTGTAGTATCTTCATCAACTCATCGTTGTTGAGGTAACTGAATGCTTTGCCGCCTCGCGGTACAGGTGCTAAATTGTTGCCGGCGGAGGAAGCGGCAGCGTTGATCGTCAGTGTAGGTGGCTCACGGATGAGCATCAGGCGGCTTGGTCAAGACAGCAAGCTGGTCAAGGCTGGGAGGCAGCACCAACATCGAGGAAGTCTCGAACGCAAGGGTCGCACAGCCGAGGGTATTCGGCCATGAGGCTCCTCTCTCTCTTCTCAACGTGTTTTCTCTCAATATGCTTTTGTGGCCGTGTATCAATATGTGTGGCCTCCCTTTATTCTTCGTCTGCGAAGGTCCTTTATAGGCATAGGGTTTGAACTATCATGGAAAGAAAGCATATTTCGTTTCCTTCTGTCCATGCTTTGAAATATATTCTATTTCCTTTTCTTTTCCTCATTGACCGGATGCCTTCTCTGCAGGGATATATCTTTTTTGCAAATCCGTGTGCCCGCAGTGTAGAACGTGCCCAACATTCCCTTCTCATGCTGATCTTTCGAATTTCCTTTGTGCATATTGTACGAATCGGACCAGATAAATTCTTTCCTCTTAAAATAATGCTGGTCAATTTCTTGCTCCCCACATTGACCGAATTATGGCTAAGCGCATAATTTTCCTTTCACGTGGATGGGCTTCTCCATGTGCGAATCGGTGGCCGCTTGCACTCTGTCCTTCCTTTGCATTCGTTCCCTTAAATGCACAAATATGTCGGTGCCAATATGCTGGAAATTTCTTAATCAACTTTAACAATTTAGGACACCCATGTAAATGTAATATCAATGACCACGGAGGAATTATTCACCTATCCAAAGTTTAAAGCCATCCATTCACCGCCGGCCCAACAAATATGCAAGTAAATGAAATATGCTCATAATGACCATATGTTATGCATTTTTTTTTTTTAGGGGTTAAAATTAATCCCTGATTTTTATGCGATAAATGACTAAACGGGTCGCCAAAATTTAGGTGTCAACACATTATTTCTGTAAAACGACTAAACATGTCAGTCATCGATTCTCTTGATTTTATTTTGAATGCTTCGTATTGATCGAGCAGAATGTTGATTCTGGTTTCTTTCACTCGATCAATTCCTTCATAGGTAATGTGTAATCTATCCCAGACTTCTTTAGCTGTTTCACAAGAAGATATTATGTTATATTCAGTAGGAGATAATGCACAATAAAAAGAATAAATCGCTTTTGCATCAAGTGCTTGTCTCTTGATTATCTCTTCTTGAGTCATTTCACCAGACTCAACGGCTGCTTTTCCTCTTTCTAAGACTAGTGCAGCTTTAAGAATGATTCCTTTGTCTACCACATCCCATTACAGAAGATCCTTTGATCTTAGGAATGCCTTCATCTTGTTTTTCCATATGTTGTATTCATTTTCATCAAAATAAGGTGGTCTGGTATTGCTTTGCCCTTCAACCAATCCTGGAGCCAACATAATAGCCATGGATCTTTAACTCTGAAGTAAAACACTTCAACTTAAGTGAGTACACAGGCTCTAATACCAATTGTGAAAGCTAGTACAAGCACCTAGAGGGGGGTGAATAGATGTAAAAACTAATTTCCCCGTGTGAAGTGTGCGACTCTAATTAGCAATAGATTATAAAAAGGAAATTAGACTCTTGTAAACAAATCGAGTTACAATTAAAGTAAAATAGTGTAGGGAAGAGAATAAGTTTATAGTGGTTCGGCTTAATCCAAGCCTACGTTTACTCTTCCACACTGACAGCCCACCGGCTGGATTTCACTATGAAACAAAAGAGTTGTTACAGTAAAGCTCTTCCTTGATTCCATAATGTAGAGACTCTACTACACTTCCTCAAGGTCTCTCAAAGATATAGACTCTCTTTTGCGTACAAGATTTCGCTCGACAATTTAATTGACTAATAAAAAGGAGCTTCAGACTTTGGAATTCTTCAATCGCGCACATACTCGAACAACTGGAACGTCTTCCTTATATACTTCTTCATGCCATCACACCCGTTGGCTCTTACCAAAGAAATTATTTCAATCTACCTATTGGACAGAATCAATTAGGAAGATTTCGAGCTATTTAAGGAATATGATGATAGCCCACCAATCCCGCTCGCCCATACAATCAGGATCTAGGTTTCTATAAGTAGAACCTTCCAAGTACACTTTGCCAATCAACGAATCCAAAAACCCTGAATCAATCTTGATTTTAATAATGGATTCCGACATGCTATATCCAGCCAAGAGATCTTCTCCAGTCGATAGAATCAAATCCTTAACGAAACATTCAGTTTTGGATAAGCCTTATTCGACGGTCTAGAAACTATCAATGAGGATAGACTTTGAGTCTTGGCAGTCCGGAAGTCTTCAGACTTTGATGGAAGAGTCTGCAAGTCTTCATAATATACTGATGGAAACGTCTTGTCAACGTCAAAACACTCAAGGAAGTTTTCTCCAACAATTTTCACTGGAGGATAGAGATGCCGGTTAATACTAATTTGGAGTATTGAAGAATGTCGACTGTCCAATGGGCAAACTTTTGGCTTGATGAAGAGACATGGTCAATTTGCTTGCCGGGGTCTTGCATCTTCGGTTTACGTCATCAGGCATGGAGAGCTGATCAACTTGTCTTGTAAAATTACAGTGGGTCGATCTGCAAGTTTCCCTTCTCTAAGCTTCCATGCAACCGAAGCAAGAAGGAAAAACACCCGTTGAGGGAAAAGTTGAGAGTTATAACATGGACTCATCATGAGAACCGAACCCGAGTCCCTACACCAAACTCAGATAATTATGCCACTATGTTCTATTTTATCTGCTGGTTCATCTTGATGTGTGATCTAGACATTTTCTGCTGCATAATTAGCAGGAATTACCCAATGATTTCGATCAGACTCATGTCCATCTCTATGATATGTATAACTTCGTTTTCGGTCCAATTGCCATGTAGTCTTAGATCATTCCATGCTAAGGTTGAGAAGCAACTTAGCTTTCCAGTTCTTTTGGAAATTGTCAAAACAGGGGCGCAGGAAGTAACGCACTCATGTCCCTACATTTCCCCGTTATGTTCATCGATGGTCTACTTGAGATTGTGATATTGATTGCTTCACGAAAAAGATCAATGTCATCCATATGTTATTCAATGTTTTGACTTTGTCCATGCATACACATTTATAAATGATATTGTAAGCCACGACATCCCTGGAAAAATTTATCCAACTGAGCTTATGAGGTTTCAACCCCACATTTCGACTGCAGATGGAAAATGGCCGCAGGAAAGATTTTCCTTTTGGCTATATTAATGAAAAAGAAAAGTTATCTGTAGAATTTGGTACGTGGGTTATAAAATGAGAAAGGCCACCAACTGTAACTTATCAAACTTGAATTCAATACCCCAAGGAAATTGAAATATTTGTACTGCAACTTCTCCTCCTAGGATAATGATGGAAATAAAGCTGCTCTTCTTTCTTATTGGCCACCTGACGGCCGAATGTAAAAACGATAGCCTGATGATTTCTCATAACAGTCTCTTAAACCAATCACAAGATTATTTTAATTAAGACTATTTAATAGGGTTGGGCATTCTTTTAATGATACCCTTTTTCCAAAGTACAAGTTCCGTTGATATGGGAATCGATATTTAATCTAAGGTGATATTGTTTCAAGTTTCCAATTTTACATAGTTTAATGTTATTGCTCTTCCCATTTATAGACATTTAATTAAGGAATGAATCCAGTTATCTTGATCATGTCGTGAGAGAGAGAGAGAGAGAGAGAGAGAGAGAGAGAGAGAGAGATAAACAATCATACATGTGGTACATAGTCTAGTTACATGTCTAGAGCAACCACTAGAGAGATAACAATTTTTTATTCAAAATCAACCATACATGAGGTAAGTAGTCTAGTTATGTGTTTAGAGCAACCACTTATCAAAACAAGATTAAGTAAGTAAGTCTTATAATTCAATTATTTTGTGTAACTAACGATAGATTCATTTAGTTGTTGTCGTACCAAAACTGTGCCTCAAGATACTCGACGACCTTCTTGTCCAGTTGGAAGGCCTTGGTGAGAACATCAGCAGAAATGGGTGCCTTCGCTCCAAAGACAGCATTAGCAATGGTAATGAGCCCAGGGTTCTGGCTGCTAAAACTGGAAAAGGCTTGCGCGTATGTGTTTCCGATATTCAACTGGAAGTGAATGAGACCAATAGGGAACACAAACACGTCCCCCTTGTACAGGACTTTTGTGAAGAAAGTGTTGTTCAATTGGTCGGACGTGACGAAGCCAACAAGTAGCGTACCCTCCACCACGACCAGAAGCTCAGTGCCACGAGGGTGAGTGTGGGGAGGATTTAGGCCGCCGGGAGCAAAGTCAATGCGAGCCATGGATATTCCAAGAGTGTTGAGTCCTGAAATTGCTGGACGAAAGCCTGTGTGACTTTTGATCCGAGCGGATTCGATGTGTTTCCAGGATTCCTAAGCCCCATAAAGACGAAATCATCAGCCGTGGCTTGTTTCGGGTCCTTGCAGAATTTTCCATTCACAAATACTGCATGAGAAAAAGAATTCGCGTTTCAGTTTCGCATCATAAGCTAGATACGAAATACATGACTAATGCAAGAATTGAGGACCAACCTCCAGATTCCAGGTCATTGGTGGCCACGCATATGTCCTGAAGAGGACTCGGGTCGTAAGCTAAAGCAGTGGCAGTGGCAGTTGCCAAGATGAGAAGGCTAATCGGCAGAAACTTCATTGCGGTTGTAGACACTGGACAGGAGTTAGGGCCTTGATCGCAATCTCTGATCCTTGCACAGACTAGTATTGCTCGAGGGAAGAGTGAGGACTTGCGTGGCAACATGCTCTCTTTATAGATAAAAATGTTTGACCCAGTATTTAGCTTGTCAGCAGGTTTCCATTTAGATTACCAAGTCTTAAAAGGTTTATCTATTTTTCCTTCTCAACTCAAGAGATGAACAACTGCGATGACTTGGCGATTTGTTGGATATTGCCTGATATTGAAATGGTCTTTGTGAATCCTCGTACCGTTCCTTCTTCGTTTTTTTTTACGATTCTTTGGGTGATTGATCCCAAGTTTTACTCCCTCTGCCCTCCATGTAAGCCCTCCATCTTATAATATACTTGACTTACATGGAGGCTAGCCTATCGGGCCGGGCTGTTTCTCCTCCGGTTGGTGCCTAACGGTTGAACCCTTGTTGTGCAACTGGTGCAGGAGTCCGAGTCATCATTAAAAAGGTAAAAAACGACTGAAAGTATCTAGATTGCAAACGAAAACATTCCTTAAGCTTCTTCATCTTGAAAATACTCATGCTGCTTTTAGAAATATTATAAACAATCAATCGTTTTCAGTATTGAGTACCATAGTTTTTGACATTTGCTAGAAATGCACTCTCTTGCGGCACAAAAGTTGGTAAGGTGCTTGTTTCGCAAACAACATTTCCAAGAAAAACACATTTCTCATTTTTTTAGTATTTGTTTCACTTGAGTCAATGGAAAATGTTTTACTAATCAATGGAAAAGGTTTTTCTACCAAATCTTAAACTCAGGAAAATATTTTTTTCTTTAAAAGAACTGGAAAATGTATTCCAAAATATGACTAGTTACCGGCACTTGAACTCAAAACTCTATACTTAGGTGCGAAACCACAAGCTTGATTCTCGAAACCTGGCATTCAAGACTAGGTCTCTCGGCGGCCAAGCATGAGTCCATCGAGGCCTAGTCCGAGACCCCCGTGCTCGAGCTTAGGCCCCTGGCACCCATGCCCTTGCAATAAAGGCCCAGCCCGAACCCTTAGTGCTCGTACTTGATGCTTCGACGCCCAAACTCAAGTCCATAAAAGCCATGCTCGGGTCCTCAATGGTCAAACTCTAGTCTCAACCCTTTGGACTGAGTCCACAAAGACCGTGCACGGGTCCTCAGTGCTCGAGCTCGAGTCCTTGGTTAATCAAATATTTCCTATTATAAAAATAATTTTTTATTTAAAAAATCGAATTTTTATTTATTTATTTTTATTCTTTTATTCTTTTTATTCTATTTTTCTTCTTTTCTTCTTTTCTCTTTTCTTTTCCTTCCTTATCTCCTTCTTCCTCTCGCGCCGCATGCCTCGCCGATGGTCGTAGCCAACTGACTGGCCATAATGCGGGTCAACAACCTCGAGGCTCGGTCGATCTAGGCAAGCTTGAGCTCACAGCTTGCCCGATCTTGACGAGGTCGAGGTCGCTTGAGGTCATCAAACTCTAGGCTACTCAAGCTTGCTCTGTGGCCATCATTGAGGCTCAATGACTAGCGAACAAAGAAGGAAAAAGAAGATGAAAAAAACAAAAAAGAAAAACAAAAAATAGTTAAAAAATTCGAACTTCTTTTTTTGGCTTGAAATAATGTCATGAATTGAAATAATTTTCTGAATGAGATCAAACACCATAAAATGTTTTCGGTCACATATCAATAAATAAAGAAAAATTAACCATTTTCTTGAAAAATTATTTCCTAAAAAGTATATTTTTAATTATGAAGTTTTACTTTGCACAAACGCACCATTTGTATTTATATGTGGTAAAACTCATCCCTGATGTTCTGATCATTTAACACAATTCTTTTTTGTCATACGATACTTTTAGAAGGTTTTTCTCATTCCCGAGCACGGTTCATGGATGACAAAAAATAAGATCATGTTCTTCTCCCAAGCTGCTACTTCTCAGCAACCTAATGAAAAAAAAAAAAAAAGGTTTAAATTACACTTTCTTTATAAGACATGACTTATGCAATGATTAAGGGTGCATCAATTTTGAGATATAGTTTATTGAAGGAGTTAAACTATGCATTACCAACTCTTTAGAAGTGGAATCCTTCTAGAGTCCAAGTATGAACTTCCCTGCAACTACTACGAGGACTCGGTGATTTGTTTGAATTCCTCTACTCCAACTTGAAGAGGGCATGACATCGGAGATGGAAGAGGTCTTCAATGACTTTTACATCCTTGTACTGTTTCTCCTTCACTTTTCTTGTGAACAAAGAGTAAAATATCTAGTATCACCATAGTGTTGAGACGCGGTTCACACTTCCCATTGATAGGAAGGCATAGGGTCCCCCTCCCCAACGACCAGGTCAAAGTCACAAGAGTAGCGCTACTGAGCTGGAGCTTCTATAGTTTGAATTCATATTTTATTAGTAGTTTTAAATTGAGCTTATGATGAGCTACTAAGCAAAAATAAGATCTTTCTCTTGTAATTGATATTTGCCATAGAGACGTGCCATATGTTAATTATAGTGAAATCCTCTGCTAAATGTAACTCTATTGAAGGGTGAACTAGGATAAAACCTTATATCGATTTCTTTCTCGCTTTTATTCTCAATTTCCTTATGATTGTGCGCCGAATCCTAAAACAAACCAGTATGATCAAGCATAGACCATTGCTTCTACGACAATCTGATATCTTGAAAAGATTGAATTGCTTATCTAGATTGCAGAAGGAGAACACTATCTATATCCATCTTCATCCCAAAAATGCTCTTGTTATTAATGTCCCCCCATCTATGTTGCCCAATACCAAAGTTCTTAACTCTTACTTGGTTGCACTGCACTAATTCGTTGCACAAAAAAGGATAAAACTAAACATTCCTACATAAACGATAAGCTCTTCGACCATTTAATGTCATTGGTGCCATTTTCCTATTTTCCCGAACATAGTTCGCAGATGGTGACAAGAGACTGTTCATCCCCCCAGGTGCCACTTCTGTGCCGTTTAATGAAAGTAACTGACTTCAATGGTTTTTGAAGTTGTTGGAGATGTGTCTTAATTCTGCTGATATTCTGTTGTTTTTCTTTGTTTTTTTCTTATTCAGTTAAGTTTATTTATTATGCGATTGGTTTGTTAGTTATTTTCTAGGAAGTAAAACAAGACGTTTGTGTGCGGTTATGTTTTGCACGTTTGTGTGTGGCTTCAAAATAGGTTCTTATTTAACTTGTACTTGACAGTTTTTTTATTAACGATGTATGAAGTTCAATGTCCTGCTTCATTCCTTCTCTCTCAGTGTAACAGAGAAGGTTCTACTTTTAGTTGATTATATTAGCTATAACAGTGGTTATCAGAGCCTATGTGGGATCTTAAGGGACTGTGAAGTGAGGGTAAGTGAGTGAAGACTGCTTCCAATCTACAAAGAAAAAGGCCAATGGAGGCAGGATCAAGTGGATTCTCTGCAATGGCTACTCCAGTCTTTACTGGGGAAAATTATCAAGCTTGGGCTATTAAGATGATAGCATTCTTGAAGGGTCATGATCTATGGGAGGCTGTGGAGAATGATTATGAGGTTGCTCCACTTCCTAATAATCCGATTGTGAATCAGACAAAGTACCATAAAGAGATAATCCCAAGGAAGGCCAAGGCAAAGTCTTGCATGTATGTTGCTCTCTCACCCCCTATTTCACAAGGATCATGAGATGTGATTCTGTAAAGGTAATATGGGATTTCTTGAAGGATGAATACGAGGGAGATGAGAAGATAAGAAGCATGAAGGTGCTAAATCTCTTGAGGGAGTTGAGAAACAGCAGATAAAGGATTCAAAGTCTTAGAGACTAACTTGAAGGATGAAAGGCTAGTTCAGAAGATCCCGATGTCTCTTCTAGTGAAGTTTGAAGCCACCATAGCTTCTCTAGAAAATACAAGAGACTTAGTTGACATAAAACTTGCAAAATTGTTAAATACCCTGCAAGCACAGGAGAATAGAAGACTGACAAGAAGAGAAGAGCCTGTAGAGGGTGCGCTGCAAGCTAGAGTGAAGTCCAATGATGGAGGCAAAGGGAAGAAATGGAATCGGTCCAAAGGAAATGTCGGTGGCTCCAAGTTTGTAGCAAAAGAAGGAAATTCCGGTGGGTCTAGCAAACGAAAGAAGAATAAGAAGCCTTGTCAATACTGTGGTGGAACTAATCATCGGTCCTTTAGATGTTGGAGGAAGCCTAATGCTAAGTGCAGAAGATGTCACAAGTTTGGCCACATGGAAGCGATCTACAAAGACAAAAATTACTAGCAAGCAAGAGAAGCACAAGTAGCGGCGAATGAGACTGAGGAAGAACACTTGTTTGTAGCTTCCTTTTCTGGCTCTTCTGTTGAGAATGATGCATGGCTAGTGGATAGTGGTTGTACCAATCATATGACTAGCAATTTGAAGCTGTTTAGGAGTCTAGATAGGTCAGTCAGGTCCAGAGTCAGAATTGGCAACAGACAGTATATCGAAGTGCAAGGGAAGGGTACAGTTGCTATTGAAGTAAATAAGGAGGTGAAGCTGATCAGTGATGTTCTCTTTGTGCCAAAAATTGACCAGAATCTGTTGAGTGTTAGTCAATTAGTTGAAAAGGGCTATAAGGTGAATTTTGAAGGGAAGGAATGTCTTACTGATAATACAGATAGCAAAGAAGTGATGAGAATGCCAATGAGGGACAAGAGTTTCATGTTCAAGCGACAAGAGATGCAACAAATGGCTTTAAAGTGCAAAGAATAAAATGCAGAGCTATATCATAAAAGGCTTGGACATGTTCACAGGAAGAACATGTTGTTTATGCTGAGGAATAGCTTGGCAAATGACTTGCTAAGTTTGGAGGAGGAATTTCCACAGTGCAGAACTTGTCTTCTTGGCAAGCAAGCCAGATTTCCTTTCAAATGAAGAGGCTAGAGAGCATGTGAAAAGCTGCAATTAGTCCACACAGATTTATGTGGACCTATGTCTGAGTCATCTCTCAATGGTAGCAGGTATTTCATTACTTTCATTGATAACATGACTAGGATGAGTTGGATTTATTTTCTGCTAGCCAAGTCTGAAGTTGCAGATGTGTTTGTGAAGTTTAAAGCCTTAGTTGAGAATCAGAGTGGGAAGAAAATTAAAATGCTCAGGTCTGATAATGGTTCTGAGTATACTGCTCACAATTTTAAGTTGAACTGTGAGCATGCAGACATTGTGCAGCAGGTCACTGCTCCCTATTCACCTCAATAGAACGGGGTTAGTGAGAGGAAAAACAAAAGCATTACGGAGATAGCTAGATGTATGATGCAGGAGAAAATGCTAACTAAGAAGTTATGGGTTGAGGCAGCTAGTATTGCAGTGTTCCTATTGAACATATTGCCCACAACGGCCTTAGAGAGGTCAACACCTTTTGAAGTTTGGCATGGTGTTAGACATTCTGTGAATAATTTGAAGGTTTTTTTATGTTTGTGTTATACTCATGTTCTTCAGGTTAAGAGGGACAAGTTGGATCAAAGAGCTGAGCTTGGAATCTTCACTGGGTACAGTCTCCAATCAAAGGCTTACAAGATTTTTCACCCTATGACAGGGAAGGTGACTATGAGCAGAGATGTTGTTTCTCTAGAGGAAGATAAGTGGAATTGGATGGAAGAAAAGAATGTATGACAACTGCAATCTGCAAAACAACAATTTGCAAAACTTGTAGAGGTTGATGAAGTTGTGGATGGATTGGAAGATAGTATGGATGACCTGCCAGTAAGAGGCACAAGGTCACTTGCTGAAATCTATCAAAGAAGCAATGTGGTAATGCCTGAACCATCTAACTTTGTGGAAGCTAAGGAAGATCAAAGGTGGATTGCAACAATGTAGGAGGAGTTTGCAATGATTCAGAAAATGTGGCATCCCAAAATTCAAAGTCAAGTTATAAGGTGTGTTAAAGCCTCTAATTAAGTAATGAAATTACCTATGGTTTAATGCTTTAGCCATTAGTCTCTTTTAATATTAGGTGATTTGTGCTTGTGTTTATGAGATTTTAAATTAGATAGATTAATGATAATAATTTATGCTTGGCCATGCACTTTATAAATTAAATTTCTATAAATAAAATATCACAAGACCTTGGCCATGTAGAATTTAGTAATTTAATTCTTAAAATAAAGGATAAGAAAAGGGGATAAAATTGATTTTACTAGGATGGGCCTTAGGCCCATTGGCGGAATGCTTGATGGGCCAAGCTAGTCGGCCCAATTAGGCCCACGAAAGGGGGCTGTCGACCAGCCCAAGAGGAGGCCCAAGAGTGGCCGGCCCAAGCCCAAAAGCCCATTAAGACAAGTGGCAAGAGGCCTTCATGCATTGGCTTAGAGAGGGATGGCATGCATTGGTCAATTGGAGTGGCAAACAATGATTACTAATGATTAGGAAATTGGGGGATAAAAGAGAAGGGAAGGAGAGAGAGTGGCCGGTTGCTTGTTCGGCCAAGAGAGGGAGAGAAACCGTGCGAGAGAGAGGGAGAGAGAGAGTGGCCGAGAGAGGAGAAGCCGAGAGTGAGAGGAAGGAGTCGTCGCCGTTCGCCGCCGTGATCGCCGCTGTGTGCCGTCGTCCGTTCGGTCTAGAGGCAAGTTGGAGTCCTCTTGCTGCTCTTGCATGTGTGTGTGTTACATGTATGTCGAATTTTGGTGATTAGGAGAGGAAAACCGAAGCTTGGATGACTTGTTTTAGAGTAAGGTTGCTGTTTCCGTTTAAATCCGCTCGAGTCAGAATGTTGTGAGAGCTTGCATGCATGTTTAGAGTTCGATTTTGGCTTCAATCTCTTCATGAAAGTTGTAGCTAACATCTTAAACTACAATATACTAAAATTTGGTGGAAAATTATGGAGATTTAAGGGGTTAAACTCTCATCCTATGGAGACCTCAGATCTGGAACGATTTCACTGACCTCTTGATGGATTTGTGGTTTCATGTTGAGTTGTACTAAGAATATCTCTTCGATTTCTTCATGAAAGTTGTAGGGGACATCTTAAACTACAACATACTCAAATTTTAAGAAAAATTAACAAGTATAACCTAGTAAATCGACTAGATCTTGAAGACAGTAATTCTGGAGATGTATTACAAGACACCCGAGACTTCATGGACCTAAATGACGACTATACTCTGGTTATTTGACTTAGATCTCTTCATGAAACTTGTAGAGAACATCTAGATGTAGAACATATCCAAATTTCAGAGGAAATGAGGAAGAATAAGTAGGTGAAAACTCAGTGTTTCGGAGAAGCATGTACTGAACGATTCGGTGTTGGATCCAGAAGCTTCATATGACTGTAGAAACTAATCTAAAAAGAATCTGACTTGGAAGTGTTGATGAAAAATTTACTTTAATGTCTTGGCTATAACTTGGTAAAATTTCGTAATTTTTTGAGGTCGTATGGATATTTTAATCGAATTTCTTCGGAGACTGTGTATTCTGATTTCATCAGAAAATTATATGCTGTTTTGTGTGAATTATGGATTTGTGTGGAATTCTATTTGGGCATGTATTTTGCATGAAATCATTATCCTATTGTCTTGATTATCACTTGCCTTAATTTTTATGATTTTTGAGAATTATATAGATATTAAATTTAATATTTTGAAAGTGGCACAAGCTGGAATTTAAATAAATGTAAAAAGGGCATGAGAAATGGATTATTTTAATCGGCATAAATTCCATAAATTTTATTTCATAAATAATTGTACTATGTAGCATGTACGATAAGGTCTTGATGTATGCATGACAATGGATTGAGATACATGTGTGAATTCAATGCTAAATATGACTTGTTTGCCATCACATCATATGCCATGCTAAATTAAGACCAGAATTGGTAAACATGGATAATGTTAAATGAGGAGGTTGTTGTGGCGGATGATAATGCCCAGAATGTATAGAGATACATTGCCGGATGGCCCTGGGAGTTTCAGGATGCTTGGAAAGTTGGGGGTGCCGAAAGCCCTGGAGGTTTGTGCCTAGGGGGATGCCTCGCGATGCCAGTAGGGGTGCGGGATGCCCAGCCAGGGAGTGTAAATGCCGGAAGCCTCGTCGGAGGTCTTTGCCCGAGAGGATGCCTCGTGATGCCAATTGGGATGCGAGATGCCCGGAATGTGGGGGGCCGGATGCCCGGTGGCCTTGAATGGCTGAATGCCGGAGGTTTTTTTTTTCTCGCATGGGATGCGAGTGTAAAATATGAGATGAAATTGATGATCCGAGAAAGGGTGATGTGGTGATCAAATTGAAAGCTAAAAGTGGAAATTGAACCATGCATGATATGATATGACACAATGATAATCACTCATGGCATGATGACATGCATGATGATGATGATGTATGATGTGATACAATAATGATCACCCATGGTATGATGATATGCATGAAGATGATGATGTATGATGTGATATGATGATGATCACCCATGGCATGATGATATGCATGATATAATAACGATATATGATATGGCACGATGACATGCATATATGTTATGATGATGTCATGATGATGATGACATGTGTATGATATGATGATAATGACATGTGTGATATGATGATGTCATGATGATGATGACAAGTGTGATATGATGATGTCACGATGATGATGACATGTGTATGGTATGATGGTGTCATGTATATGATGATGATGACATATGTGATATGATGATGTCATGATGATGATGGCATGTGTGATATGATGATGCCATGATGATGATGACATGTGTGATATGATGATGCCACGATGATGATGACATGTGTATGGTATGATGGTGTCATGTATATGATGATGATGACATGTGTGTGATATAATAATGTCATGATGACGATGATATGAGTATGACATGATGATACACATGTATGTGTTATGATTGTGGTGATGATGCATGATAGTATATGCATGGCTTCAAGGTAAGTAATGCCTGCAATGCATGTATGACTTGTATGATGTATTGAGTGGTTATTGGATTTCTTTACCTGCTGAGTGGCTGTACTCATCCCTTTTGGGGACCAACATTTCAGATTAGCAGCATGCCGCTTCCTACCATTACGCGAGGTGTGTTTTACGGTCTACCATCCGATGTAGAGGTCGAGTGCGAGGAGTTCGGCTGTCCTTCTATTCCTGGATTGACATATATACGAGTGCGCTGTTTAGTCATGTATAACGTAGGCTTGGCTGGGGGCCCGGTTGTCCAGGAGTTCATCTCCGTCCACGTTCGTCACGACAGTGTGATGAGAGAGATGTTGCCACCGCCACCGCCTGATGCACCGGATTAGGTGTGAGGCCCGTGCGTGACGAGTAGGAGCTAGTGTTTTTTTGGGATAGTTAGCCGACACTAATGATGGGGATTTAGCACGTGAGTTGTAGCGGGTCGAGGATTCTTTTTGGGGTTGGGGTTTTAGGCCGGACATGGTTGAGTCCTGGCTTTTTCTTTTGATGTACCGACCCAAAAGAAGTCTCATCTTGAAAATATATGTAAATAAAGTGTCGTGGCTTGTCTTTTAATCATGATGATTAGTGGTGTGTATTTGTATCGTGGTTGCTGGAAGGAGAGATGGTGATGTTTTATTTTGCTTCCGCTGATGAGTCGCGCTGGGACCGTTTTATAAAAAAAAAAATTAAAAAAAAAATGTGTCTACTAATTATGACGCCTCTTTTAAGAAGAAATGTAATAAGGTGTAACATTGGCACTTGTGGCGACCTATGAAGGGTTCGGGGTGCCACAGAAAAACCACACATGGGAGCTTGTTGATAGATCATTTGATAAGAATGTGATTGGAGTTAAGTGGGTGTTCAGAACAAAACTTAATCCCGATGGTTCTATCAATAAACACAAAGCCAGACTGGTTGTTAAAGGCTAGCTCAAATATGGGGAGTAAACTATTCTGAAACATTTGCTCTTGTTGCAAGGCTCGATACAATTAGGCTACTATTAGTTGTTGCAGTAGAGAAGGGGTGGCTTATATTTCAGTTAGATGTCAAGTCTGCATTTCTAAATGGAGAGCTTGAGAAGGAGATTTTTGTTGAACAACCCAAAGGCTTTAGTATCAAAGGGCAAGAAGAGAACGTATATAGATTGAGGAAAGCTCTCTATGGACTAAAGTAGGCTCCAAGAGCTTGGTATGGGAAGATAGACCGATATTTACAGGATTTTGGTTTTGTAAGAAACTTGAGTGAGTTCACTCTTTATGTCAAGAGGGTGAATCACAGTGTTGTAATTATGTCACTCTATGTAGATGATTTATTGGTGACAGGAAATGATGTGGAACTGATAGAGAGGGTGAAGCAATGTCTGTTTGTAGGTTTTGAGATGTCAGACTTAGGAAATATGGCTTATTTTTTGGGTCTGGAAGTCAAACAAACTTCACATGATATCTTCATCTGCTAGAAAAAATACATGACTAAATTCTGAAGAAGTTTCAAATGGAAGATTGTTGAAGAGTAAGCACTCCTATGGCTGCTAAGGAGAAGCTGCAGAAGAATGATGGAACAGATGCAGTAGATGCTTCTCTATATAGAAGTTTGATTGGATGTCTCATGTATCTTACAGCAACCAGACCATATATTCTATTTGCTATGAGTGTTCTATCCAGGTTCATGAGTAGTCGTAGTCAGTTACATTTGGTTGATACAAAAAGGGTCTTGAGATACCTCAAAGGAACATTGTTCTTTGGTGTGAAGTTTAAGACAGGTCAAAAGTTTAAGTTGCAAGGCTTTTCTGATAGTGACCGGGCTGGCTCAGTGGATGACATGAAAAGTACGTTTGGGTACTGCTTCACTCTTGGTTCCGCTTGTTTCTCCCAGTGTTCCGAAAAGCGAGAGATTGTAGCTCAGTCCACTGCAGAGGCTGAGTTTATAGCAGCTACTGCAGCTGCAAATCAAGCTTTGTGGCTGAAGAAGATGATGAAGGATTTATGGTTGAATTCTAGTAATTGCATTGAAGTTAATGTGGACAATTCGGTTGCTTTAGCAATATCACATAATCCATTTTTCCATGGCAAAACCAAGCATTTCAAAGTCAAAAATTTCTTTCTGCGTTAGGTGCAACAAAGTAGTGAAGTTAAGTTGGTCTATTTCAAATTTGAAGATAGCTTGCAGACATGTTCACAAAAGCCACTTCAGGCTGGAAGATTTGAGCAGTTAAGAGAGAAAATAGGAGTTTGCAGCAAGGAGGAATTTGTTGGAGATGTGTCTCGATGCTACTGATGTTCTGTCTTTTTTCTTTGTTTTTTTTTATTCAGTCAAGTTTATTTATTATGCGGTTGGTTTGTTAGCTATTTTCTAGGTAGTGGAACAAGATGTTTGTGTGCGGTTATGTTATGCACGTTTGTGCGCAGTTATGTTTTGCACGTTTGTGTGCGGTTTCAAAATAGGTTCTTATCTAGCTTGTACTTGACAGTTTTTTTATTAATGATGTATGAAGTTCAATCTTTTGCTTCATTCCTTCTCTCTCAGTGTAACAGAGAAGTTTCTGCTTTTAGTTTATTAAATCAGCTATAACAGAAGTTTGTCAAAGTAAGTGCACAGAATTCTGAACCAAAGTAATGTAAGTAAAGCATCCCAGGAGTTCTAGTGGGTTTTCACCAATACGCCCACTTATACATCTATTCTGTCCGCTCTTATCTTCACTTTGCTTGTCGAAAAAAGGGGAAACAAGTAAAGCATCCGTGTCCTCATATATCCCCAGTAGCCGTTTGTATTCTAATTGAAGCTGTAATGTTGACAGCATCAAGATAGTGCGATGCTGAGCTTATCTCATTCAAGGTTTAGATCGTGTCCTAAAAACACGCATGCACCTTAACGCAGGTTCGAGTGCGGGTTCATTCTGCACCCCATTGTTTGAGAAATACCATGTGATGGATCATCCTCGACGAAAACAAATTCACCTGACATTGAGAGCAGGTTTAGTTTGTCCTTCAACCAGGCATTTCAATTTTCTACTGTCAAAGAAAGCCCACTGTAGAAAACACATTCCGTTTCTTTCATATTCCAAACAGGGTACATGAATCGCAAGAGTTCCCACTGAATTGCTTCAGAAACAGTTTTCACATATATGCGGAATTCGAACTATGAAACAAGTCATCGACAGGGCAGCACGAAGCATTCATTTTGATGACAATGCTGAGTGTGGACAGTTGACAACAGCATTTCAATGATCATTTTGAGGCTGATCCAGTTGCCCACGCCACCCCAATTATTTTCACTGAAGGACAGAGATGCCGGTTAATACTAATTTGGAGTATTGAAGAATGTCTACTGTCCAATGGGCAAACTTTTGGCTTGATGAAGAGACATGGTCAATTTGCTTGCCGGGGTCTTGCATCTTCAGATTTAGGTCATCAGGCATGGAGAGCTGATCGACTTGTCTTGTAAAATTACAGTGGGTCGATCTGCAAGTTTCCCTTCTCTAAGCTTCCATGCAACCGGAGCGAGAAGGAAAAACACCCGTTGAGGGAAAAGTTGAGCGTTATAACATGGACTCATCATGAGAACCGAACCCGAGTCCCTACACCAAACGCAGATAATTATGCCACTATGTTCTGTTTTATCTGCTGGTTCATCTTGATGTGTGATCTAGACATTTTCTGCTGCATAATTAGCAGGAATTACCCAATGATTTCGATCAGACTCATGTCCATCTCTATGATATGTATAACTTTGTTTTCGGTCCAATTGCCATGTAGTCATGGAATATTCGATCAGACTCATGTCCATCTCTATGATATGTATAACTTTGTTTTCGGTCCAATTGCCATGTAGTCTTAGATCATTCCATGCTAAGGTCGAGAAGCAACTTAGCTTTCCAGTTCTATTGGAAATTGTCAAAACAGGGGCGCAGGAAGTAACGCACTCATGTCCCCACATTTCCCCGTTATCTTCATCGATGGCCTACTTGAGATTGTGATATTGATTACTTCACGAAAGAGATCAATGCCATCCATATGTTATTCAATGTTTTGACTTTGTCCATGCATACACATTTATAAATGACATTGTAAGCCACGACATCCCTGCAAAAATTTATCCAACTGAGCTTATGAGGTTTCAACCCAACATTTCGACTGTAGATGGAAAATGACCGCGGGAAAGATTTTCTTTTTGGCTATATTAATGAAAAAGAAAAGTTATCTGTAGAATTTGGTACGTGGGTTATAAAATGAGAAAGGCCACCAACTGTAACTTATCAAACTTGAATTCAATATCCTAAGGAAACTGAAATATTTGTACTGCAACTTCTCCTAGGATAATGATGGAAATAAAGCTGCTCTTCTTTCTTATTGGCCACCTGAGGGCCGAATGTAAAGGTCAAGACCGATTACTAGTGTATGAATTCATGAGCAACGGTAGTACGGCAGATTTTCTTTTCAGCTCTTCAAGGCCTAGCTGGTGCAAAAGAATAGAAATTGCCTGTGGTGTTGCGAGGGGCCTCTCTTACTTGCATGAGGATTGCACCAGGCATATAATCCATTGCAACATCAAGTCACAAAATATTCTTATTGATGACTCTCTTGCTGCAAAAATATCAGACTTCAGATTAGCTAAGTTCTTGATGGCTAACCAAACACGAACCACCATTGGCATGAAGGAACCAGAGGTTATTGAGTGCTAGAATGGTTCAGGAATATGCCTATTTCTGCCAAAGTAGACATTTACAGCTTTGGCATTTTGTTGCTTGAGCTCGTCTGCTGTAGAAAGAACCATAAGCTGGAAGCCAAAAGTGAAGCTCAAAGTGTATTGGTCATGACTGCTACCATGACAGGAATCTACTTGTGCTAGTGGAGAGTGATGAGGAGGCATTAAGAGACATAAAAATGGTGAGAAGATTTGTGATGACGGCACTGTGGTGCATCTAGGAACACCCAGCTTTTAGGCCAACCATGAAGAAAATCACTCAAATGCTGGAAGGAGATGTTGAAGTCTCAGCCCCTAGATCCAAGCTCGTTTATTAGTTCAATATGATTTTGATTATTTAGACAACTGGTGTCTGTAATAATAAAAAGTATCTATATGGTCTGTAAGTGCACCTACGCCAGAATAAACATTGTCATAGTATGTTCACATAAATCCAGTTTCAATCAGCTAGATCTTCCTAAAGTTTGAAATTCACTAGCATGTTGGCAATTGTTGGAAAAATTATTTTATATCTCTTAGAAATTCTTCGTGGATTGTATTCCATTGTGTCGCAGGTAAAACTATGTGACCCCATCAATGCATTTCCATCGACCATTTTGCTTCATCAAAATTGCATTCGATGCCGTAAAAGAGTATCTTAACCTCATCGAAGCAAAAAAAAAAATAAAAATCTTATCTGCTAAATTTGAATGGTGAGAAACCATATGAAGCTTGCTGATCTTCAAGTCGAGGATCAATACCCTGAACTCCTAAATTCAGAAGGTCTGCTGCTTTCTTTATTCACGTAGAAGGGACTTTCACTTCCTTTTGGTCCAACCTAAGGACCTTAAACAAAGGCCCCGGAATTGGAACACCCTCCGGGTTACCAAGGGAAAGTTCCCACTGGAGATCCCGTGCACAACACCCAGGAAACTGGGTGGGGAACTCCGCTGGTGATCCCCGTTAAGCCCACGCGGTAACCATCCCGTTCACAGTTCAGGGAAATGACCTAGTCCGGAGGGGCAACTCCCCGGGGTGCGCGATGTCCAGGATTACGTCCTGGATCATTAGATAGGAATCCAAAGATGAAGAGAGAAACAAAAAATATCACTACTATGTAAACAAAGAGTTTGAGAGTAAGCATTACACAATCTCCAAGATCTTTTTTTTTCAAAAAAAAAAAAAAAAGAGAATAGATTCTCCATTTTCATACCCAATATCCTATTTTGACACCAATAAACAAAATGGTTTCTCGAAATCAAAAATCAAAAAGAATTTTCAGAAATTCATTTGGAATAAGAGTCGAGTCTTTCATAAAAATAAAATCTTTCCTATTTTGAAATGACTCTAAAAGGGTTTTTCAATAAATGAAAAAGAATCCGAATGAGGAAAGGAAAGAGGGAGTCAGATTTTTTGCAGCTATCTAAGAATTGTTTGAATCAAGGGTTCATGTTCATGCTGTAAGACTTATCCGATCTTATCCATTGTTCCAATTTTTTTTTTTTTCAAATAAATCATGTCTAGGACGGTATTAAAGATCTCATCGAAAACTTGCAGCAGCTTACCTAACAAAGGCTAAGAGAAAAAAGAGAAGGGGTATTACTGGCATAAAATCTACAATTGGATTCAAAAAAGCGTAGGCCTCAGGCAATTTGGCTAAGAAAAACTACTTGAATAAATAGTCAAATGAAGACAGATACATATCAAACTAAAGATATTAAGCATAACAAACATTTTTTTTCTTGGACTTGGAGATAATTGTAGTTTGATTGAGTTATTGTTAATGATAATTGATATCCCTTAAAAATGGAAAAAAAAAAAAAAAAAAAGCTAAGGGATACCAAAAAATCCTTCTTTGAACTCACCCAATAAAAAATCCTTGAATTCTCAAAAAGAATAGAAGAAATCATACTTTTATACAATATCTTAATTGAATTATATGTAATGATCAATAAATTCAGCTTCATTGTATATCTACACGTGTCAAAACCCTAGGAACAATAGAGTCCATAGATATTTATTTTAGATTGGAATTGACGAACAACCAAAAACAATACTACTCTTTAGTAGTATTTAATAGAAATTGAAATGGGGCGTGCCCAAGTGGTAAGGCAATGGGTTTTGGTCCCACTATTCGGAGGTTCGAATCCTTCCGTCCCAGGGAATACCTATTCTATATATAGATAGAAGCATAGATAGAAATATCTATTATCACAATAAAGAAAGGTTTTCTTTTTGAACTACCTTCTGTTTTTTGAACTACCTTCTCTACTCTTTAAGAGTTAAATATTGGATATTATGTGATTCTTGTTTCTGATTTTTAATGATTCTATTCTTCTTTAAACCCTATTTTTTCACAAATTAAATTCAACTAAGATACATATAGATGAAACTGAATCGAGTTGTGATCTAGGAATCTAGATTCGAAGAATTGGAAATAAAGAAAAAAAGGGGGCTGCAAAAGAGGTTGAATGTGCTTTTCATCGTATGTCCATCCCCTTATACTTTGAATATTGAATATTCATATTGAAGTTTAAGTTAGTTACTTCGAAAAGCCTTACGTCCCATATAATAAGAATTAATTAACAATGTAAGATAGCAATTTAACTAGTTGTGCTAGTACAAATTGGAAAATTGGATTAAGAAATAATCAAGTTACATACATATAACGTATCTATTTTCTTTGAACCTCATTTTTAGGTATTTCATTTCGTATTTGATTTGGTTCACATATATAATTGTAAATATATGTAATAATATATACAGGGGGTAATTCATACATCCTATATTCTCTTCCCCTTGCTTTAAATAAAAATTATTGAATGAACCCCCACCAATCAAAGAAACTACGCGTAAAATGAGGAAATGCTTAATGTATTATTGTCGTTCTATTTCAGTGATAACGTTTTTTGGTTTTTTGAAAAAGATTTTGGATCCGTTAATTTGAAATATTCTATATTGAATATTCATAATTCATTCCAATGACAATTGTTCAGTCTATCTGATAGAGGGAATTCTTTTTTTTTTTATGATTTCCTTTTGGCAACCAACTTCATATAGACCAAAGAAATCACAATCCGCAAATCACGTAGTTGGAAGCATAATCAAACAAAGTTTCTTCTTGATTGATCGACGTGTGGACCTCTCAAGTGCCATAACTTTACACAAAGGGACACTTAAGTACCATAACTTATGAAAAGTACACTTAAGTGTCACAATCGGAGTAAAAGAGATCACTTGAGTGCCAATCCGCCAAAATCCAGCCAAAATGCCGACGTGGCATTTTTTCGGAACCGAGCACAAAACGATGTCGTCTTGCATGCTAACGTGGCTAAATAATGCAAAAACGCTGTCGTTTTGGGCTGATGTGGTAAAAAAAAATTTAAAAAAAAAAATTTAGTTAAAATATTAAAACGTAATAATTTAAAAATTAAATTTATTTTAAATATTTTTTAAAAATAATTAAAAAGAAAAAAGGAAAGGGAAGCGAGGTAGCTGAGGGATCAACCCTTAGCCGCCGCCGCCGCCGCCGCCACCGCCGGGAAGGGCTGGCGACGGGCAGGGGGAGGGTCGACTAGGGTCGCCGAGCCCCTAGCCAAGGGCCGGCGACCCCGGCCGACCGTGAGCCCACGCCCCCGAGATCGGGGGAGGGTCACGAGCCCTTGCCACCGGCCATAGATCCGAGGAGGGTTGGCGGCCTTGGCCCGGCCGGGTAAGGGCCGCGACCACCGAATCCGGGTGAGGGGTCGACCCTCACTCTAGATCGGGGCAAGGGCTTGCGAGCCCTCACCGCCGACGGCCGGGGTCGCCAAGCCCGGCCAGCCCTTTCCGGCGATGGCAAGGCAACAGCGCTAAGGGCTGATCCCTCGCTTGCCTCCCCTTTCCTTTTTTTTTTTTTTTTTTAAAATTATTAAATTATTATTTTTTAATATTTTAATTAATTTTAATTTTAATTTTAATTTAATTGATTTTTTATTATTTTTTTACCACGTCAGCTCAAAACGACGCCGTTTTTGCATTATTTGGCCACGCGCGTGCAAAACGGTGTCGTTTTGGGTGCACTTCATCGAAAAATGCCACGTTGGCGTTTTGGCCAAATTTTGACCGGAGTGGCACTCAAGTGATCCAATTTTTTTTTGAATGTGGCATTTAAGTGTATATTTTGTAAGTTATGGCACTTAAGTGTCCCTTTGTGCAAAATTATGACACTTGAAGCGTTCTTTTGCCTCGGTTAATCTGTTGAGAAATTGCAAGAAGTGACAAAAGAAAGACAATACTCTAAGCATACATATGACTTTCCAAATGGTCATTAAAGATCTTGTATAAACCACTCAGAAAGCTACTGTTAATGCCATTGGACAATGGAAAGACCTAGAAGATCCAAATCTAGCATCAATTTGCATCAGAAGCTTAAAGGGTTCGATTTCATAGTTCTTTTTGTCAGTTATTGGGTCTACCAGCTTATTTGCTATCGTTCTAATAAAATCCCCAGATACTAAAATAATGGGATAGGAAAGTATGGCCAAAATTTCGCAAAATACCTTTTTATAAATACCCAAGTATATACACAAAGGTTTACAAAATGGATCGGCTCCCAACAAAAGAGAATTGTCCTACGACTAGCTAGCCGGACAAAATCACCGATTCTTTGGGCTTCACCTTTCAAACTCCAGGGCTTTCGGTCCTTCATCAATACTATCTAAGAACTTGAAAATAGTTATACAATAACTAGTGAGACAATGTTTCAACAAGTTATACACCATAAGACCCAATTAGGAAGAGAATATGCCCTAAAGGTTGCCTAAGCACAATCAAGAGTCAAATGACTTACCTTGGCCTCAGTTCTTGATATAACTAGTCATCGAGCCCACGTGCATTCTCCAAGATGACATCTAGGGGTCTCATCCTCAAAAGACATCTTGAGAGGTGAGGGGGACCGCAACGGTTATAAAGCAAGTCAGAGGGCTTCTCCTAAGCGATGTGGGATAGCTAAGATCCCTTTAGCATGCACCTGGATCCACCTTAACCTAGCTCTGATGCCAATCTGGGGGTCTCAGCCTCAAAAGACGTCTTAAGAGGTGAGGGGGACTGCAACAGTTATAAAGCAAGCCAAAGAGCTTCTCCTAAGTGATGTGGGACAACTAAGATCCCTTTAGCATGCACCTGGATCCACCTTAACCTAGCTCTGATGCTAATCTGGGGGTCTCAGCCTCAAAAGACGTCTTGAGAGGTGAGGGGGACCGCAACGGTTATAAAGCAAGCCAAAGAGCTTCTCCCAAGCGATGTGGGACAGCTAAGATCCCCTTAACATGTCACTGAGGCCACGTGCATCATCCAAGATGACATATCTAGTTACCGAGCCAATATAATATAATGTTCTTTCTCCAAGATGACAGATTGAGTCATCGAGCCAAACTAATATAATGTCTTTCTCTGAGATGACGTACCAAATCATTGAACCGACATAATATACGTCTTTCTCCAAGATGACGTACCAAGCCACCGAGCCAACGTTCGTTCTCCAACAATTTCTCACTTTCTATTATACCCGGTAAAATAGCCATGTGTGGGTACACAGTTGGCCTTAGTTAAAATATAATAATTTCATTTCCATAAATCCCACTATTTTATACAATCCACCAAAATATTTTTGGCATTATAATTAAGAATATATCCTAAAATCACAATTCACACCAAATCAGTACAAATTTGAATTCAATTAAATAAACAAATCACACCATCACAATCAGCATAAAATTTCGGTCACCGACTATCCTAGTCTAATTTCCGGAAAATAAATAATTATTAAATGCAATAAATGCATACTTAGGCCCGTAATGCCTAATTATATGCCGGAACGGGCCCGGAAAATTTACGAGACTCATCAAATAAATATTATAGTATATTTATTCACTAATTGCACTAACTATCCACCTAACATGCATTGGCAATTAATAAAATTCACTAATCTAATCTAACTAACCATCTAATCTATGCTTAACCTAAACTAATTAACCCTTAAGCGTCATTAACCTACTAAGCAAGGATTAGTGAGTTAAACTCACATGATTAATGATCGGCTCGAATCAAAATGACGGCGTCATGGCAAGGAATGACAACCTCCAAAGACCACCAAGCGGGGCCGGGACAGGCCCAAAAATAGGTCTTGATGTCCACAAACCCCCGCTAGAAAAAGCCTCTGAAATTGAGCCCAAAGAGCTGCAATGGTGGCTGGTTCGGGCATGGTTCGAGGCTAGGTTCGGCAGCCACCGATGGTGGTGTGGGCTGTGATTGAAACGGCCATGAGCTGGGCCGAGTTGAGTCGACTAAACTTGCTGAAGTGGGCTGCTGAATGGGCTTCAAAGATGGGCCAACTTGGACGAGTGGTGAAGCGGTGACAGCCGAAGGAGATTGGTGGGGTTCGGTGGGGCAGAAACATGCGGGAAAAATAAAAATAAGGAGAAGCAGCAAGCTCGGCAGGGCGCACGTGAAGAAGAAATGGACGAAAGGGAACGGGCCAGTGATGTCTTCGACCGAACCAGTAGGAAAGAAAAATAAACAAACAAGAATAGTTGAGTCGGTGGCAGCTGGCAAAAGAAGTTTGACCGAATGAGACAAGGAGGGTGGACCTGAGCAAGTCCTTAAACTGCTCCACCCTAAACAGGTCATCCTAGGGTGCCTCTCCCCACAACCCATTTACAAGGAAATGAGGGGAGGAACACAGAGGGGGTCGTCGAAGCCAGCGGCTAGAGAAAGATCAAAGAAGGAACAAAACAGAAATTAAAGATAAGATTGCAGGCATGGTCGGCTGCGAGGAAGAAAAAGAGAATAAGAGAGAGAGAAATGCACGTACACGGATAAGAAGAATGAGGGGGCCAATCGGTCAACATTCAAGCAAAAGGGAAGACCACGTTTTCACAAGGAACCGTCGACTGGGGAAATGAAATACGCGAGGGAGAGAGATGTTGCCGAAGGGGGAGAAGAAAATTAACAGAAAACTTCCTAATTTTATCTAAATTTGGTCCTACAAATTCCCACGTAGAAAATTTAGTCTTCATTTGCTTAATTGCACTATAATTCCCCCAAAATAACAAGTCTTGGATAGCAAAAACGGCTGTTCCTTTCAATTCCGAATTTTACTTCTTCTTTCTCTTGGAATTCGATTTCTTGAACAAACTTCTTCGATTGAGGTTTTATTTGTTGCGGAAAAAACCCATGAAATTCCTTGTCACTAATTCACTCACACCAGATGTCAAAAATCCTTTCAAATTAAGCTGATCCGAATTTCCGTTCGTTTTCCAAATTGTCCAAATCGATTTTCCGTAAAAATCCCAAATTCGCCGAAAATTCCTCAAAAGGTGAGTCGTTGTTCCTATAATGACTCGTGACACAACAAAACTTTCAATTTCTGAAATCAAATTCAAATTCGTAATTAATTTCAATCTAGCGTGATTTTAACATGACTTTTAGAAATTTTTGGTGCAATTGACCCGTGGTCAATTTTCTTCAAGCCACACATACCTTTTCGACACATTGGCGACTCTTGATTGTTATAAAAATCGCAATGATTCAAATATGGACACAGGGTACCAAAATGATAAAAACATCAATTTAGTGTCAATCTACGAGAATTTTTCAATTTAGTGGAGTCATCCACGTTTAGCCACACATCACAATTGAACTAACCTATCTCTTATCCCTAATCGATTTTTAACTATGCTGTAATGACCTCTAAAAATGAGCACAGTCAAGTAGCCGATTCCTGATTGAATTCCCAAGTTGATTGCGTTAAAATCCCTTAATAATTTAAACGGATAGGCCAGTTATCTCATGAGTAGTCAACTCAGAGAAAAACACTATAGGCGCATTAATGAAAGACCCAACTTATCTAATCAAAATCGGAACCTGAAAATTAGGATGTCACATTTTTAGTGAACGCTAAATTATGTTATTCTAACCTAAGGTAAACATGCATGATGTACTAATTTTTTTTGTCTGTATGATGTACTATTTTAAGGACATGTGACATCACCTAATTCTGACATGTCATGCAATTCTATGTTAAATGACCTAAACAAGCAATCACTAAATAACATAGTATTGATGACGTGGCATGACATGATAACGTGGCATGATGACATGGTATAATATAATGATGTGGCATGATGGACACGTATGAATGACATGGCATATGATATGGAATTTATGATATCTAATCTTATATGACAAGCTCGTAATGTTTTTTCTTATTAAAATTTGTAATTAAATTAATCAAAATAAATTATCTAAAGTAAGATATCATCCAATTTAAATTAGAAAGTAATCTTGGTTAAATCCTATCCTAACTAGGAATCTTCTAGAAACTATTCAGTATGCAATCCTATGCAAAATCCTATCCTACTGGGAAATCTTATCTAATGCTTATCATGCAATTTTTTTTTGGTATTTTTCTAATAGGAATTAATCAAACAGGATAAACACCCAATCACACGAGATCAACGTCAAATCAAATAAGATAATTATGAGGATTAAAAAATAAGCTCAAAATCACCAAAGATATCCAATTAACTCAAATTTGGTAGCAAATAAAAATCAAACCTAATATGAGGTCTTAAGATATAGTTATTACATTTTTCCACTCAATCCATAACCCTATCTCAAGCCTTAGAGATTGAGTTACCGATTATATGCCTATCACTCAAAATACGCAACGTTAGATGTCAACAAATTAGGTAGCACAATATTTTAATCAAATCGGATGAGATTTTTACATAAATTTGAAGGAAAAAATGCTTAGTTGTCCGTCCTCCATCAAGTGACGGAGTGATGGTCAACTAATGACCGCTCATTTTGTGATTCAACTGGTTTCATCTCACCCAATTTTTTTTTTTTAGGTTTTTTTTTTAATTGCAAGCTTAAATTGAGAGATAAAATCTTAAGAGATTTGGATCAATGGGTAATTTTTCTTTTTTACTAATTCATTATTCTTATTTTTTTTTTTTACTTCATTCGTTTGATGCGTAATTGATATCACTAGTCTTAATTTTAAGTCACCGGAGAGTCATTCTAAAGCAATTTGATTTTGGCGAAAGGACTGTGAAGCCACTAATGATTTTGTTATTAATTGCAAAGCCAACGTTTCAAGTGGTTTTTTTTTTCGTTTTTTTAATTTTACAAATCTATGTAATAACATTAACAATTTCTTTCAATAAATGATAATATTTTTTACTTGTAATTATTTATATTTTAGTATCTAATTTTTTTATCATATTGAGGAAAATTGATTGTGTGGGCCGTCTTAGGATCTTATCTCTCAATTTAAACTTGCAATAAAAAAATAAAAAATAATTGGGTGAGATGAAATCGATTAAAATACAAAATGAGCAGTCATTAATTAATCGTCACTCTTCCACTTGACGATGGACGATTAGCTAAGCCAGACTCAATTTGAAAATTTGACTTCCCAATTCGAATGGATGGATTGCGAGAATCGCGGTGGCCGGCAGTGCAAGGACGGGGCTGATGTGTATGGACGACGACGGTGGGGGCCCATAGAGACAGCGACATTGATGTTCGGCCTTGCCAAGACAATGCGCCTTAATGACTTAAGGTTTTTTCTAATTAAATTCTAATGGCTGAATTAATCTTAACTTAGGCCAATTAGGCCCCCTCTCCCTTGTGAATTTCAGCCAAGATTATTGCACGGGTTGGCTGAATTTTAGCTCATTTGCCGGCTCAATTAATATCAAACTTTGATCCTTTAAGGGCCTATTTTAATTAAGCTTGAAAGGGCTAATCACAACTCTGTTAAGGCTCAATGTCCTCATTTTCCTTGTGATTTACGGCCATTACCTCTCCTTGGGCTGCCGAATTCTGCTTCTTGACGGGTCTAATCCAGATAATTCAACTAAGCTCAGAACCTGCCTTTTCTCGTCTTGTCGAGATCCTCTCTATCACCTGGGTAGAGCTCTTCATCGTTCCTCCTCTTCTATAGCCTCCTGTTGATCTTCCTGCCATGTCGATGGTTCTCTATCATCCTTCTCTTCCTCTCAGTCTTACATCCACCTAAATCGCTACCCATTTCTTACTTTTTCCTCTTTCTCTTCACTTATCTACTCTTGCATGTCGATATTATCGAAGCTACCAACTTCCCTCTGTTGATTAGTTCCACTATTTCATCGATGGCCCTTGACGATGACCCGGATGCATCCAGAATTGCTGCACTTTGTCATAAACTTGGTCGATTAAGTACGGAAAAAGAGATTGCAGAGTTGCGAGTTGAACCCACACCTGGTGCGGTTGAGGAATGTAAGCTTCTGTTAATCGGTAAAGTCCCCTCCAACCCTTCCTTTAATTTTCCGGCTTTTCAGTCAGTCTTGAAGAGGGCCTGGAGGTTGGACCATGCAGAAATCATACAGAAAGAAGCAGGACTGTATTTAGCAAAATTCAAGTCTCAAGCTGAAAAACAGCGAATTCTTGACACTGGACCTTGGCAATTCTCAGGACATCTTATCAATTTTAAACCCTGGATTGCTAACACCCCTCTACACAGCTATGACTTTTCAACATGCGCATTTTGGGTTCAGATAATTGGGTTACCTTTGGAGTGTAGTACTGCTGAAATGATTCGCACTGCTGTTAGTACGGTTGGCCCTGTTTTGCAAGTTAAATCTGAGTTCGCCTCTGGTTCTGCCTTGAAAGCTTGTCGTGCTCGTGTTGAATTGGATTTATCTACACCACTGAAGGTAGGGCGGCTAATTAAACTTAACAATCAAACTCTGTGGTTGGATTTTAGGTATGAAAGGTTACCTCACTAATGCTATTCCCGGACGTCTGGGCCATTACACGGATTCTTGTCCCTTCATTCCTTTTGAGGAAAACAGGATAACCGAGGCTGATAAAACTCCCTATGGGCCATGGTTAAAAGCAGAAGTTCAGAAATGTAGCCCTTACTGGCAATGTTACTATGGTTCATCATGTATGGAGGAGGAGAATGAAGAATTCATACCAGAAACTCCTCCCACAGCGGTTCACACCCTTCCACTTCTTCTACCGCCTGTTCCTGTTATAACATCTTCTCCACAGGAATCTACTCCACTTGATCCACAGCCCAGAAATTATTCCTCTAACATGCCTCCACACGAGAAACACACTTTGTAACCACGCTCTCATTCCAAATCTGAGAAACCGAAAGGAGTGCAATGGCCACCATCAACTCATCAGGCCAAAAAAGGGAAAAGTATTCGACCGATTAGTAAGATCAGTCCTGCGAAGAAACCCAGGCGTTACTCTCCTTATACCTTACCGGAAGAACCTACTGACTCGTATGACGACTCTTCCTTGTTAGACACACCCATCATGGAGGCTTCAAGAACTTCAAGCGGGCGACGGTGGCTGGCCCTAAACAATCACCCAATCAACGATGAAAATCATAAGTTGGAACCGCGTGGTTTGGGCAATCCCCGACAAATCCTATCTCTAAAAGCCCTTTTGGCTAAGGAAAAGCCCGACCTGCTTTTTTTGATGGAGACAAAAATGTTGATGATGTTATCCTTCGCTTGAAAAAAATCCTCTGGTTTTTTGCATCACGGAGTTGGTTAGCCCTGTTGGTTCGGCGGGGGGATTAGCTATTTTTTGGAATGCGGGGCTTTCTCATGGATTTCTCCTCCTCTCGTATTTTTGGACTTCACTTGTCTGGATATCTCCGATGCTCGGTCTATGAGGATTACTTGTCTTCATGCTCCCGCAGTTTTTCAACACCGTCGCATCTTTGCGTACTTTACGCGCCCAAAAAGAGCTTCTCTATCTTACCTTGGTTATGCTGTGGTGACTTTAATGAAATATTACATAGATGGGAGAAAATAGGAACCCGTCCACCAAACTCTTACCGCATTGATTCTTTCCGTGAGCTTCTTAATGATTGCCGGTTGTTGGATTTACCTTCTCATGGCTGTGCTTATACGTGGTCCAATAATAGAGCTGGCGATGCTTTGGTGAAGGAGAGATTGGATCGAGCAGTTTGCACTGCTGAATGGCGTGTCGCATACCCGAAAGCTCAAGTGTTTGCTATGCCTGCAATAGGTTCCGATCACAGCCCTCTAGTTATTAACACCACACCCAGTTTGAGTCGACGAAAGAAACACTTTACCTTTGAAGCTTTCTGGAACCAAGACCCTGGATGTCAATCGGTTGTTCACACCTCCTGGCACTCAGCCGCGACAAGGATTCTTCTCTTCCAGTAAAGCTACGTGCAGTCACCACAGCTTTGTCTACTTGGAGTCGCCAGGTTTTCTCTCATAATAGGCACCAGGCCATTGAATTAGAACATCAGTTACAGATTTTATCAAACCAGCATCCTACTATACTGAATCAATCCCAGCAACAAAAGATTAAACTTGAACTTCAGCAAACATGGCAGAGGGAAGAGCAATATTGGGCGATGCGATCTAGGATCAACTGGTTACAATGGGGAGATCGTAACACTAAGTTCTTTCATGCTACCACTATTCAACGACGGCATCGCAATCAAATTAGTATGCTGAGGAATGAATCTCAGGAATGGGTTAGGGATATTGAACACATTAAAGAAATGACCACTAACTACTTCTCTCAGCTTTATACTACCTCTGGGCCTAGACCTTATGCACAGATTTTAGACCAATGTCCACACATGATTGATGCAACAATGAATGCAACTCTCCTAGCTCCACCCACCCTTGAAGAAGTTCAAGTTGCTACCTTTCAATTAGGTGCTTCCAAGGCACCGGGCCCGGATGGTTTAAGTGGCTTATTTTATCAATCACATTGGGAAATTCTCAAAGTTGATATACACAGAGCAGTTCTTCAGTTCTTTTCTTTTGGTATACTACCTCCATCTTTAAACAAAACTGCTATCACTCTAATTCCTAAAACCCCAAACCCGGAAAGCTTGGATCAGTATCGCCCTATTAGTCTCTGTAACTATGCCTATAAAATCTTTTCTAAGGTGCTGGCTAATCGCTTGAAACCATTGCTGCCTCTGCTGACATCAAGAACAGAGTGCGTTCGTTGGCATGCGTACAAATTCAAGACAATGTTCTAATTGTACAGGAAGTTATTCATCAGCTCAAGACACGGAAAAGTAGGCGTCATTTTAAAGCAATACTCAAGTTAGATATGCAGAAAGCTTATGACCGTGTTGAATGGGACTTTCTTCGCGATTATTTACTTCACTTGGGCTTCCATTCTCATTGGGTTAATCTTATTATGCAGTGCATTTCCACTCCATCTTTCTCAATTAAAATGAATGGGGAATTTTTACCGACTTTCCACCCAACCCGTGGTCCGAGGCGGGAGATCCTCTTTCCCCTTACTTGTTCATCATTGTCGCAAATCTTTTATCTTTCCTAATTAGGAATGCTATGAATATGGGCTCGCTCACAGGAATCCAACTGAATCAATGGTGTCCTACTCTATCGCACCTCTTTTTCGCTGACGATGCAGTGTTTTTTCTTAATGGTACCTTGCTGGAGTGTCAGAATCTTTCCAATATATTGAATCAATATTGCTTGGCTTCAGGACAAATGATCAATCGAAACAAGTCTGGTGTTTTCTTTAGTCCTTGTTGCCCTACATCTCTCCAGGAAAATCTCGCAGGTGCATTACGGGTACCAATTTTACAGCGCTGTGGGAAGTACCTAGGCATTCCTACTGACTGGGGAAGATCTAAAAAGGATATGTTTTCCTGGCTGTTGACTAGAGTTCATTTGAAATTAGAAGGATGGAAGGAGAAACTAGTGTCAAAGGGTGGAAAAGAGGTTTTATTAAAGACAGTTATTCAATCTATCCCTCAATACGCAATGTCTCGTGTTTAAGATTCCCATATCATTATGTAAAGTTATTGAGAAAAGAATGGCAAAATTCTGGTGGAGTAATGATACAAGTAGATCTGGAATTCCTTGGCGAGTTGGAAAAATCTTCAGCAAAGAAAAGAGCTAGGTGGATTGGGTTTTCGTGATCTCGGTGAGTTTTAATCATGCTATGCTTGGTAAGCAAGCTTGGCGTCTATTGCATCAACCATTATCATTATGGAGTAAGTTTTTTAAGGGTTTATATTATCATTCTTCCACTTTTTTAAAAGCAAACAAAGGTATTCGGCCCTCATGGGGTTGGCGTAGCTTATTATGTGGGAGGAATGCAATTTTACCACACATCACTTGGTCTGTGGGAGATGGAACATGTATTAATATTAGAGAAGATCGCTGGCTTCCTATGGGAATTCTCGGTGGACCTAGAGCCCCTGCTGAACCTACACTAGTAGCTGATCTTATTGACCAGACCACCAGTTCATGGAAGGTTGATTTATTACACAGCATTTTCGACAAGCCAATCATTCAACAGATCACAGACATTCCAATTCGACCTAACTTCACTTCAGATGCACTTATATGGACAGCAACTAAACAGGGAGTTTACACAGTCAAATCAGCATATCACGCAATCCATCAGACACAATTAAGTACAGTCACTGCAACTGCGTCTACTTCGTATCAACTTCCTACCTGGTTATGGCGTAATCTCTGGAAGATGCCTGCTGCACCTAAGCTCCGAGTCTTTCTCTGGTCACTTTGTAGTAATGCTTTGGCGACGCGAGAAAACCTGCATCGCAGACATATATTAGACAATCCTTGTTGCACTTTATGCAAAAGTAAGAATCCAGAAACATTAGAGCATTTGTTCTTACTCTGTTCATGGACTCAAAGGGTGTGGAATCACTCACAGATTGGGGTTTCAGTCCTTCCAACTCGCATTCAGCGTCTGGACTCATGGATTGTGACAACGATTGGCGACGGCCATCGCTTAACCCGGCTGGCCTTCATTACTAACATTCTGTGGCAGATCTGGCGTGCTCGGAATGCCTTTGTCTTCCGCGGTTCTTATCCTAATCCAAAGCAGGTCGTAGAGGCGGCACTGACTCACGCCCAAGTTGATCGCTTATCTTCATCTCCTCTCTCGCATCAAAGGAGTTCCATTAGAAATAGATCCCATCTATGGCGTCCTCCGAGATCTCGGAGTTTTGAAGGTCAATCTCGATGGTTCTTTCCATCAAGGGAGAAATTATGGTACGATTGCTTGTATTTGCAGGGATCATCAAGGTAGACTTACCGATGGCTTCTCCGTACGTGTCGTGGCTGTCTCGCTCTCCAGTCGAGATTCAAGCCCTCTCTTACTCGCTTCGTCACCTATTGCGCAAGGCCTTCAAACCGCAGCACTAATCGTTGAATCGATAACCTCACCGTTGTGGAAACGCTGAATCGTCGCTCCCGGCCGCCATGGCGCGATCGATCTCTCTTCGCCGAAGCTGCTTTCCTTCTAACCCTATTTCCCAATCTCAAGTTAGGGTTTTGCTGTAGAGAGGCGACCGGTTCTTGATCGGGCTTGCAAGGCCCATACGGGCACATCTTTGTCTGATAATTGGGCCATTCGTCTGCCCTCTCCTCTTTTCAATCTTTTATGCGCGGACGCTCTTGCCGCGGGTTGTAAGGGTTTTTCGTAGTAATGAAAGTCGACCTTTCGTTCAAAAAAAAAAAAAAAAAAAAAAAAAACTCGCTCGAACCTCAAATCTCTATAGGTCCAATTTAAATGCAATTTTATGAGCTTATCTATTTGTCATGAAAAATGCCCCTAAAAAATATATTTGATATTTATTTTTGTTAGGGGTTGGGTTAGTCCATAATTCTTCTATATAAATTATTCTTAAATGATTAACCAAAATTTAGGTGTCAATATTATATACATGTGGTCTTCCTTAAGCGAGAGAAGGACATTAGAAGTGCTAAAAATTGTGCACGGTACTCACTTTAGTACAAATTTTTTTTTTTGGATCACTCAAGTGCCGTTTTTTAAAAAAGACGATCATTTAAGTGCCATTTCTAATCTAGGTTGCCGGAAATCCAATGTGGCCATAGTTTATTAATTTCTTGGTCCTACATGGCTTGCCAACATCAATTAGTACATAATACCTAAATGACGTCATCTAAAAATTGTAAATAGTGATTATTTAAGTGTCAAATTTTATTTAAAGTGATCATTTTAGTTCCAGTCGTTATTAAAAAGAGACCACTTCAGTAGATTGAATTTTTTAAATAATATGCCAAGTCATATAAATTTTTTAATTATAAATATCACGTATTATTTGTAGTTGGAATTTCTCGTTGTTGGCACTTAAGTGATCTAACAAAAACTTTTGATATTAAAGTAAGTGTCGTACACAATTTTTGACACTTCTAATGTTCTTTTGCCTCCTTAAGTTGGCAGTAATGCAATATACTTTCTTGTCAGAAAAATATTAAGTTGTTTGGAAAATCCTATAGAGATCAATGATGTTTATTTATTTATGCGAGCTTAGAAGGAAAAAGAGGTGTCCTAGAAGATGAAATTTAGTGAGAGATGATCAAATTCACAGAGTTAGAACAGTTCGCACAATAGTGAGGTTGAATTTTGAAAGAGCTACCCTATTTCCATGGGCGCATTCATGAGATAAAACTTTTGTATAGTACACCTTGAATAACATGGTATATCAATTAGACCTCGAAATTAAATGAAAAAAACGTCTTTGGTGAAAATAAACGTTTGCCTTTTCTGTTCCCTATTCTACCTACCTGTCCATCACGCTAAATCAAGAAAGCAGCCTATAAATACCCATCAAGAAGGTTCCGACACTCACAGAAAAGCCTCTGCCCTCTACTGTCATTCATCTACCTTTGTTCAGTCACCTAGATCAAGAAAGCAGCGGAAAAGAAATGTCTCTTCCGATTATGCCAATCTCATCTTCTTCTCCTGCTCAAGAAACAAGCCACGTCCCTGAACGCCGATCAGCAAATTTTCATCCAAGCATATGGAGGGATTATTTTCTCAAATATGCTTCTGACTCCAACTCGATGGTAGCATTTGAGTTGTTCTTTTTTGTGGATTATATTCGGAATTTTTTTTTCATCTTTATGTTTTCTAAAAGCTAAGGCCGTAGACAATGATAATCTTGAATGATTGGGCACCATCCTACAGCAATTGAAAAAGAAAAAGAAAAGAAGTGCTAGTTGATCCGAAACTCCACGCATATGTTAATCCTTACATGATTCAAAATTTCTACGTGAACCTTGTGGCATGCACATATGACATAAAAAATGTAGGAAGGATTTCTCCACTATTAAAAAAAAAAACTAGTCATGATGGAATGATTTTTAGGTAATTTCAGTTCACATTAAATATCGCGGTCAATTAGGTCATAGGCAACCTAATATATTTCTTGCATTCTTACAATTTATGTAATCTAATTATTTTTTAACTTTCTTGTAGAGTTCTCCTGCCAAATCAGATGATCGAATTGAGAAATTGAAAGGAGAAGTGAGGAAGATGTTGACAGATGCTATGGATAAACCTTCGCAAAAGTTGAACTTGATCGATCAAATCCAACGTGTAGGAATTGCCTACCATTTTAAAATTGAGATAAATCAGCAGCTTGAACAAATCCACGAAAGCTGTTTTAATTTTCACAACAGCGACAAGGACAGCCACCTACACACAACCGCTCTTCTCTTTCGATTGTTGCGACAAGAAGGTTACACAATTTCATGTGGTATGTAATGTTCTAATTCTCATTAATTGATCAGTTGGCCAAATTATGTCCTACACAATAGTTTGATAGCCCATTTGATCGATTAGAGTGAACACATAATATCACTAACATGTTTTTTTTTTAAGGAGCACTAACTTGTTTAGTTCACTATAGTTTTTATTTGTTTGTTAGTTTACTTTCTCTATATGATTCTCATACCTTGTGTTCTTCACAAAAATTTCCTGCTTTGAAAGGTGAATAGTGCCTTCTTCTATTTCCTCGGTTTAACACGTCATTTTTCCATCGATTCCAGTTGATCTATATGTTGAACATGAATTTTTCATAGTATCTCATGATAACATATTTTCCCACGTTTTGTTTGGTCATTCAGAAATTTTTAACAAGTTCAAGGACATCAATGGGAATTTCAACGAATCACTCATCGCCGATGTGCAGGGATTACTAAGTCTTTTTGAAGCTTGCCATACAAGGTTTCATGGCGATGATGTTTTGAATGATGCACTTGCTTTTACTATGACTCACCTCAAGTCAATTGATGAAGGAAAAGCAAGCCCTAACCTCAAAAAACAAGTGAGTCATGCCCTAAATCAACCAATCCACAAGGGAATACCAAGGCTAGAGGCAAGGCAGTACATTCCACTCTACCAAGAGAAGCCTTCACATAATGAAGTCTTGCTAGCCTTAGCTAAACTCGATTTCAACTTACTGCAAGAGCAACACCAGAAGGAACTCGGCAACCTTACAAGGTTAACTTCATGATAGCATGTCTGAAATAGCTAGATGTGCTAAGAACACCCAATCGTCATAGACTGATTCGTACAATTTCAAGTTATCCTAAATTGAAAATCATTTGTAAAATTTACAAGGAGTGTTATTATCTTTGGTTCATTGGTCTAAATACTTTCTATAATTCTCTCAATGAAGTGTATAGAAAGTATTTGCCTTAAACAGGATTTGTTGGTGAACCACAGGTGGTGGAAGAATTTAGATATAGAAAGGAAGTTCCCATTTGCTAGAGATAAGGCTGGTGGAGATGTATCTTTGTATGTCAATAGTTTATTTTGAGTCAGACTATGAAGCCGCCAGGGAAATACTCACTAAAGTGGCCAGCATGGTTTCCATTATCGATGACATCTATGATGTCAATGGCACGTTGGAAGAACTAGGACTCTTCACAGAAGCAATTGAAAGGTATAATTCGCACTCAAATGCTTTTCTCAATTTACCAATTCTAAACTTATTCAAATTTGATCAATTGTTTATTAGAGTCGAGTGTGATACTTTTTGAACTTTGAACTTAGTTGGGAAGTAAATGCCAAAGAAGGATTACCAGACTACATGCAAGTGTGTTACAAGACAGTTCTTAATTTGTATGATGAAATTGGTTATGAGGTGACTAGCAAAGGACAATCATACCGACTCTTCTATGCAAAAGAAGCAGTAAGCCATTTGAAGTTATATCAATCAATTGCAGTTTTTATCCCGTCCACTGGCAACAAAATATTTAAGTCCACCAAACACTTTAAAGCTTGAATATTGACGTAGCTTTATGTTTGAGGATAAATCCTTAGATGAAAAACCTAGTGAGAGCGTACTTCGCTGAAGCCAAATGGTTCCACCTAAACCACGTACCGACGATGGAGGAGTACATGCCCATTGCATTAACATCTGGTGCTGTTGAGGTGCTAATGGTGACGTCGTTGCTGGGAATGGAAGATTTTGTAACAAAAGATGCTTTTGACTGGTTGTTATACGGCAACTCGAAGATGGTGAAGGCTGCGGAATTAGTAGGTCGGCTCATGGATGACATCGCCGGACACAAGGTATATGAAAGCTCTACTAGTGAACAGCATTGACTTATCTAAATTTTGTCTATTAGATTTTATCAATAGGATAAAAAAATAATTTCCACAAGATATGTGTTTACAGTTTGAGCAAGAGAGAGGTCATGGGCCATCTTCAGTGGAGTGTTTCATGAAACAATACAAAGTTACAGAGGAAGAGGCTAAGGTGGAACTCCGTAAACAAGTGGCCGATGCATGGAAGGACATTAACGAAGGGTTGTGCTGTCCGGCCATCGTCCCCAGGCCACTCCTTGTGCGAATTCTCAACTTTGTACGAGCTATGCATGTGATGTACAAAGATGAGATAGATATCTACACTCATGCTGGAACCAAGTTCAAAGAGTACGTGACTTCTCTGTACGTCAATCCATTGCCGATGTGATGGTTTGGAAGAACAAGTTTAATTACCAAGCCATCGTAGATTGCTTTAGACAGTTTTCGAATCTGCTGTGTGTGTAATTTAAATTCTGTTTCAACCCCTAAATATTACTCTTCTCTAGCCTGAGAGCTCCTTTTTTGTGGATTTTGAATGAAATAAAATAAGGAGTTGTAAAAATGTGATATTGGAATATACTAATGTTCTATACAATGAGCGGTTCGGTTTCTTGATAAATATCAAATATTTTTTCATATATGCTTATGACAGTCCTAGTATAGTGACCAGCACAAATTACAATATCTAACAGAAATCTAGCCAAGTTTCATATGTTCAGACAAATTACTTCATTTGTCGGCCGCATATACCTGATCTTGCGATTATACAATCACTATACCCTTGCAATATAAACTTTAACCTACTTTGCATGGTCCTAATCATATTATAATTATCCATATCATCTGCAACGTAACTAAACAATTATGTCTTATTTCAAAAAATTCTATTCTCTATCATACCATTTCTTTTACAAGAAGGTTACGTAATCTTACATTTTGTTCCACGCAATGCAATCTATGCTCTGCGCCCGAGCCCAGCCCTCTATGGACTCAAGCTATGGCATAAGGGACTCGGGTGCCTGGGCCTAGGCCCCTAGTACCAAATCCGGGACCGTGGTGCTAATGGCTAAATCCCCAGAGCCTGGGCTTAGGCCTATTGCCGAGCCCAAATTCATTGAGGCTGGCCCTGGACCCTGGTGTCCGTGCACAACTCCCAATCCTTTGGCCCTAGTTCATTGAAGTCGGGCATGGGACTCCGATACCCGTCAAAACTAGAGAAACTATTATAAAGCAATGTAGTACCAATTGTCCAATGCAATTTGTTTCCGATCAATTTTAGTGTAAGTTCAAAATAAAACCCACCAATTTGGTCGTTGTTCATATGCATCCCAATTCCCAAAACTTTAACCTTTCAAAATGATGTTTGTTCTCAAATAGATTCCAACCTACATGAATCTACCTCGCTATTTCTGGGGAAAAGCAACTATATGATAGTGTATATACTTCTCACTGATTGAATGGCCACCGGATGTATGAGCTAGTTGTGTTGACATTGATTTTGTTTCTCATTCCTGAGGTTAGGCGGAGAGCGTGACATTCAGAATTTCTATATTATAATTATGTACTATTCAGAAATTTGTGTTATGATAATGATACTTAGATTTTGAGTTAAGTATTATTTGCCTTAGTATGACAAGTACATGGAGACCTTAATCAAATGAGTAAATTTTGTAGAACGCGGCCGGTAATTTTCATGAACTCAAATCATCTCGGATTCGACGTGTAAATTGAATTATGTGTGTTAATAATAGAATGGTTTTAATTAAATTATTATAGTCTTACTAATTAATGGTTGTTATTAATCGCATAAGTTTTAGTTAATTAATAATATTGTTGAATAATTTGTGTTAATAGTGTTAGAAAAAGGAGAGTACGTTCTGCTTGTTACATTTTCCATTGCAAAATTTATTAGTTAAAATTAGAAGTGCCACATGTCATTGAACAAAAGTTTGCATGGCCATGTGTTCTTAAAACATAATATTTTTGTGATTAAATTCTTTTACACTAAAATTAAGTATGAATTATTGCCAAAGGATTTTGCAAATGCTAAATATAATGCACTCATTATCTGTATTAGCTATTAGGGGCTTTTAGGGTGCCATGCGCTTTGCTTGCTCCCACGTTCACAACTATCTCTTGGAACAAGTGCTCCTCTCGATGAAATTCTTCGTTGACAAAGTTCAACATCTCTACTTGTTGTAACCTAAATGAGAATACTAGTGAGAGACCTCTGAAAAAAAAAATGCGTCTTTCACTACAATTTAATGATAAAAATGAATGTCTTTATGGAATTGCTATCCATCAATTTAGAGTTATTCGTGCAAAGTTGCAAACCTAATGTTCTAGGGCTCGATGGGACAGTCATCTAGTCATCTAGCCACATGATAGCTATTATTCATTTTAGTGTCATATGAGACATGTTGGTTCAAGGGTTTACTTATGCACGAGGAAATTATAATGTCCCTTTAACTTTCTCTCGATTTCATGATTCAATCAACAAAGCCATTTCCTATGAGGCCACCCCATAGGATTAGTATTATATATCTTGGGTGGTCTTGAGCCTCTCTCACCCCAAAAGCTAGCTCAAAAGTGAAACTTTTTTTCATACTTATAAACTGACCATCGGCCCCAATAATTTGTAACTAGTGACTGTTGAATCTAGACTTATTGGCAATGTAAGTTTTGATACTAGTGCTAGATTTTTTTGGATCTCTTTTACCCCAAAAGTTAACTTAAAGGGTAAGATTTTCCCTCACTACAAAAATTTGGATTTAGCTCATAATCTTCCATTTATTTCTGGATTTTGCATTGTAAATGTTTAGTGATGTTCACCTAAAAGGGAGCCTCTTGTTATAATTTTTTTCCCTTGAAAGCTGGGTAATCTAGACAGATATTATTATTATTATTATTATTATTATTATTATTATTATTATTATTATTATTATTATTATTATTGGTGGAAAACCCCACCGATCAAGATTGATGGGAGGAATTGGGCCAAAAATTCAGCCCCAAAAGTCGGGTACGAAAATCACCTGGAAATGAAAATTTCTCTCTCCAATTAAACCACTAAAATAGAAATCTAAAAAGCCTGAGTGAAAATGAGGCTGATTTTCCTTTAATCTCAATTTTTATAACAACAATCAAATTCTACCCAAAATTACAAGAAACGGAGTAAACTTAATTGCAAACTAAGCAAACCAATTTAAGGCTCCATTTTTCTACTTTGGTTGGAATTTAAGGCTCCGTTGATTTTGCGAAAAATGTAGCATTTTTGGAAAATTTTTCAAGGAAACCATTTTCTAGAAAAATGATAAAGCTTTCAGGTGTTCAGCTGAAATATGAAATTAAATTTGAAAATATTTTTGCCATTTGATAAGGAAAATATTTTCCTCTATGCACTCTATTTAATAATTATTATTAGTTTATTTTTCCAAAATCGATTTTTAATTATTTCTCCTTTTTCTTCTTCTTCCTTAGCCGATTGTTGGCCTCAAGCAAGCTTGAGTCTTGTCGGCCTATGGCAAGGCCTAAGCTCCCCCTTCGAGCGAGCTTAGGCTTCGTTAGATCTGGCAAGTTAGGCAGGGCTAGAGATCGCCTAATTAGGCGAGGCGAAATGTCATCCATTTTGCCACAAGCTAGGGAGCCTTGACCTTGCCCATGGCAAGTCGTTCGGATGAATCTCCATAGATAAGATCATAGATAGATATCTATGGATATGGATATTGGTTGACACGGTGGCTGCTGTTGTGGTTGGCAACTGATCGAGGAAGAAAAAAAAAAAGTAAAAAGAAAAATAATTAGATACTCAATTTAAAAAAAAAATGAAAATGTGTTTGGAGAAAGAAAGTAAGGTGAAAAAAAGATATAGAAAATGTTTTCTCCTTCTTAAAAAACAGAAAACATATTATTTTATTTTAGAAGACTTTGTTTTTCTCAACTGGTTCATTTTTCGTGAACTAAACGACATAAATTCAAAAAACGTGTTCCTGAAAGTTATTTCCTGCAAAATGAGGGGAGCCTTTTCCAAAAGAAAAGAAAAAGATTAGTATGTCCAAGATAGAAAATTCCCTAATCAGTGGAGGACAAAACCATAAACTCACCTAAACTACAATTTTGCCGCCCTCTCCACGTGTAAATTATAACTGGCCCGTCGTCCTCTCTCTTCACCTCCCCCATTCAACTCCTCCCGTCTCTCTCCTTCCTCTGTCTCGTTCGCTTTTCGAAGAAGAGAATGGGAGTCTTCACCTTCGTCTGCCCGAGCTTCGGAGACTAGTGGACAGCGAAGTAGGTCTCCGGCGACCTTGACTTGAGGCCTCCTCCGCCTCCACCTTTGAGCTCCAGAGGAAGCTCGTCCAGTCTGCCGTTGGCGGCGTCCAGTGCACCTTCTCGCTCGGCATCCCTTCCTCCACCGTTTCCTAGGTCTCTGTTGAGATATACATGCTTGCTTTTGTCAGAATAATTTAATATTAAATCACGTTTTCGTTTAACAGCTTGAGCTCTTATAACAGTTGGCACATGATATAAGAGTAGATGTCTCAAGTTCAAATCTTTCCGGAGCCCCATTTGCCTCTTCAATTAAATATTTCAACATTCAGTACTAAGCAAAAAGATTAGATTAAGTATGAAAGGGAGTGTTGGAATAATTTAATGTTAAATCACACATTCATCTAACAATTTAAGCTCCTAGAATATTGATTCTACAAATTTCACACTTTTCAATATGTCCATACATCATGTCGAGACTGCTGTGGCTTCTCGTAAGAAGTGTGTGTATGGTCGATTTGTATTTGAGGTGATGGTGCGTTGAGATAGTATGTTTAGTAGAGATTCGCGATTTTCTCTTGGGGGGAATTTATGCTTGATGCTCTTTTCGTGAGTAAGGTCTTAAATGGTTTTGCTTCTTGTTGTTTCTCGATTCTAGTCGCCTGTTGTTAGATACTCGTAGATGCTACTCTGCAAGTAATCATCAAAGTGATTACTCGTGTGTACATGCACACTGAACTGTTGTTAAGGAACTTCTTGAGCTTATGTGACGGTTGGGTCAGTAGATATCCTAAATAGCATGCGAATTTTGTTTGGATCCCCAGATTTCTATGATTATTGTCCTCTTTGGTTAGAACGTTGGATCGCCGTGAACATTTGGCAATGTGAGTCATGTTTAATAGCATTTCCTCAGAATTACCTTCCGCAGCATGTTTCCACGTCTGATGCTTTTCAATTTCGTGCTCTCGAAGCGAGTCCATCTGATCTGGCATTGTATTTGTTCGTCTTCTTCTCCACCAAACCTGTTTCAATTTTTTGGTAATCTATTTTGTTCCCGTTTAGTGAGTTCCGGAATGAGTAGCTGATACCCTATTGCTTGTATAGCACTTGTTCGTTCATCTAGTGCTTCAGATTAGGTTGGGACATCACGCATCGTACATGTTCTTTAAGGTTCCAACCTGATACCGTTTCTTTTCACTCGAGCAGTAACCATTGGTTGTGAGGCCTAAATGAAGTAATTTGTGGCCAAGTAAATCGGATATCTTAACACAACTTTGGGAGCACCTTAAATTCGTGCTAAGATACGATACAGTATTAACCAGTCATCAATTATAAATTAAAAAATCATTTGATCTGTCTGATCCTCTCTTTCGTCTTTCTTCATCAGGGATACTTTGCTGTATCCTCCGACCTCGTAGAGCTTCCTTAATGGTCATGGCTTTAAGTGTGCGCAGCCTTCACTCTCTTCCTCAGCCCATCAAGTTCTGGTGGTTACTTAGGATAACTCCGGCTCTAAGATCATAAGCACCTTATCTGTAATTAGTTGGTTTCTTCCGGTAGGACTCTTCTCTAACAAAGTTTATTGCTTCTACCTTATTCCCTATCCAAGCAGTCCGACCGAGATGTAGTAGTAACTTGCTAATCAAGCATGCTCAGCATACAAAACAATGGGAACCAGAAACCTCTTATCCTAGCCTCTCCCTTTGGATTAGAATCAGCAAATCACCATTGGGACCATTTGTTCAATGCGACTCACTCCCACACATCACTCCCTATAAGTGCTTGACTGTTTCTTTCACATCCAGAATCACAAAATGGAGATTTAGCCGTAGACTTCATACCTCTGCCAAGTAAATTTTCGTTCGTCACCAATAGATTGATTCTACCCTTTGCAAGTAATTATTCAAGAAATTTCAACAATCCACCAGAAATGTTTGTTACTGCTTTTGCAGTCACAGGTAATGTAACTCAAAGGTGTCGATCTGGAAACCAGAAAAGATAAGGAAACTTGTATCTTTGACGTGAACTCACTGGAGTGTGCGAAGCTGAACACTGTCGATCTGCAAGTTTCCCTTCTCTAAGTTTCCATGCAACCAGAGCGAAAAGGAAAAACACCAACTGAGGGAATAGTTGAGAATAATAACATGGACTTATCATGAGAACCGAACCCGAGTCCCCGCACCAAACTTAAATAATAATGCCACATACTCATCTTCACTCCGACAGTTCTTGAGTACTCCTTTGGGGTCTGACTCAGCGTTGTTAGGATTATATTTTCTTGAATTCCTATCAACATATAGCCTATGTTTGGTTTCATCTGCTGGCTCTCCTTGGTATGTGATCTGGACATTTTCCACTGCATAATTACCAGGAATTACATGACAATTTCGATCAGACTCATGTCCATCTCCATGATATGTCTAAGTTTGTTTTCAGTTCAATTGCCATATAGAGTGAGTCTTAGATCATTCCAAGCTAAGGTTGAGAAGTAACTTAGCTATCTAGTTCTTTTGGAAATTGTTAGATTAAGTGGGTAGGAAGTAACACATTTGTGTCTCCACATTTCTCCCGTTATATCCAACGGTGGTCTATTTGAGATTGTTTATTGATTGCTTCGAGAAAGAGATCAATACCATCCATATCTTATTAAAGGTTTGACTGTGTCCATGCATGTAGATTTATAAATAGGGTTAATTATCACGAAAAACTCCAAACCGATGCACCAGTAATAAATTTACCTCTAACTAAGTTTTTGACAGTCATAAATCTCAAACCGGTATAACTGTGACAAATTTACTCTAAATTAATTTTTTGATCATCATAAACCCTAAACCGGTACATTTATAATAAATTTACCATACATTAGTTTTTGTTAGAATAGATTAATGTTGACACCTAAATTTTGGCGACATGTTTAGTCATTAAAAATTAGGGATTGATTTTAACTCCTAAAGGTGGATTTTGCATAACATATAGTTTTTAGGAGCATTAATTGCCTTTTGCATTTAAAGTGGGCTGGCGAAAGGTGGATTTAAGTAGATGAGCTTGAGCGAATAGTTCTAAGCTTATTGAAATAATTGGATGGGTGCAGGTATGGTTTGGAGCCCAATTACCATGTTTGAGCCCATGAAATGAAAGCAATTGAACTAAGTCCATAACTGAAAATTACATTGTGCTCAACTTGGAAATTAATTAGGCTATCATCAGCAGAATATATTTTGTATGGCCTTAATTCTTCGAATATTGCGGCGACCGATTCTGTTGTTTGTAGGAAAGAAAAAAAATTAAAGGAAAGAAAAGGATGCGGATGGGTTACATATGGCCCGAGCACGTGAGGCCAAAAAGGAAAATATTTTGCATGGTCAAAGGTGGAAGGAAATAAAAGGGAATCATGTATAAAGGAAAGTGGAAGTTTACTTTTTGTCTTGGAGCTCAATCTTCTCATGAATATAAAGGAAAGACAATGGAACGTCTTCATGGGGAGGCCACACATATTGAATACACGGCCACATTAAGAGATACGGAGAGTATGTGAGAGATGGAGAATTTTTCGATCATCCGTAGGGAGCTTTTGACTAAAAAAGAGAAAAGGAGAGAGCTTGGAGGGGGAGAGGTCTTGTACAAGTCCCTCACAACAGAGCCTTTATCGTCGCGCCGGGCCACATAACGGAAAAGATGCGGCCACAATTGAGAGAGAAATAAGAGAGAGGAAGCGTCTTCTTCCTCAAGCGCGTCTCCTCAGCCGTATTGAGCCTGACGTTGCTGCTTCCTCTTGGTCCCATGACTTGCATTTCTATTCTCTCTATTTTACAAGACAACCCACTGGTTTGTCCAAGTTGCAGACCACGGCAAGAATCCACCAAGTCAAGCATTGCCCAGAGCACAAGCCATGCACCGCCATGCCGAGTGTTGCAGTGATCCAGGAGTCCCACCAACGAACGCCCAGCGATTCTAGATGAGCTCCCGCAATTCTAGAGAGCGTTCAAGCATCCCTGCGGCATCTCTAGTTCACAGTGTTGGAGAAAACTTCCTTGCGTGTTTTGAAGCTAAGAAAACATTTCCATCAGTCTAGTCTGAAGACTTGCAAACTCTTTCACCAGAGTCTGAAGACCGCCAAACCACCAGACTTAAGATTTAAAGTCTATCATAATTGACAGTTTCTAGACCGTTGAAGAAGACTTATCCAGAATTAAGCATTTCTTTAAGGATTTGATTCTATCGACTAAAGAATATCTCTTGGCTGGATATAGCATCTTGAAATCCATTATTTATCTTGAGACTGATTCAGGCATTTTGGATCCGTTGTTTGGCGAAGTATACTTGGAAGGTTCTACTTATGGAAACCTAAATCCTGATTGTATGGGCGAGCAGGATTGGTGGGCTATCGTCATATTCCTTAAATAACTCGAAATCTCCCTAATTGATTCTGTCCAACAGGTAGATTGGAAGAACTCTTTTGGTAAGTGCAAACGATTGTGATGGCATGAAGGAGTATATAAAGAAGATGTTCCAGTTATTCGAGTGTGTGCGCGATAGAGAAATTCCAAAGTCTGAAATTTTTTGTTCTTTATCAATTCAATTGTTGAGCGTAAACTTGTACTCAAAAAAGAGTTTATACTTTTGTGAGACATTCAGGAAATGTAGTAGAGTATCTATATTGTGGAATCAAGGAAGAGCTATACTGTAACAACTCTTTTGATTCTTAGTGAAATACAGCCGGTGGGCTATTAGTGCGGAAGAGTGGACGTAGGCTTGGATTAAGCCGAACCACTATAAACCTTGTGTTATTATTCTCTCCCCCAATCTCCTTTACTTTGATCATAACTCTTTTTGATTATTAGAATCTAATTTCCTTTTCATAATCTATTGTTAAACATAGTTGATTTAAAAGCAAAGTTATATACTTTACTCTACAAAATTTGTTTTCGCACCTATTCACCTCCTTTAGGTGCTCGTACTAGCTTTCTCAATTGGTATTAGAGCCTAGTACTTATTTAAGTTGAAGTGTTTTTACTTCAAAGTTAACGATCCATGGCTAGTATGTTGGCTCTAGGTCTAGTTGAAGGGCAAAGTAATACTAAACCGCCTTATTTTGATGGAAATAAGTACAACATATGAAAAAACAAGATAAAGGCATTCCTAAGATCAAAAGATCCTTTGGAATGGGACGTGGTAGACAAAGGAATCATTCATAAAGCTACAACAGTCTTAGAAAGATGAAAAGAAGCTGTTGAGTCTAGTGAAATGTCTCAAGAAGAAATAACCAAGAGACAAGCTCTTGATGCAAAAACAATTTATTCCTTATATTGTGCATTATCTCCTATTGAATATAATATAATATCTTTTTGTGAAACAGCTAAAGAAGTCTGGGATAGATTGCACATCACCTATGAAGGAACCGATCGAGTGAAACAAACTAGAATCAATATTATGCTTAGTTAATATGAAGCATTCAAGATGAAACCAAGAGAATCTATCACTGACATATTTATTCGTTTTACAGAAATCGTGAATGGTCTTAAGTATTAAGGTCAACCAATCTCTAGACCCATGAAGGTTAACAAGTTACTGCGTGGACTTTCCAAAGATTGGAATCAGATAAAGACCTCAATAAGGGAGACACAAAGAATCATGCCACTCTCTGTTGACGAATTGGTTGGCACTTTTCAGTCTTATAAAGTGGAGCAAATCAACGAAGATGAAGATCCCAAAGGTAAGAAATCAATTACATTAAAATCTAATGATAATTTTAATGTCACAGATTCTGAAGACGATATGGACGATGAAGAGCTTGCTCTCATGATAAGAAGGTTCAGAAAACTGAATAGAAAGGGATGAAGTTCAATCCAAAGAAATAAATTTCTCAAAAGCTACAAAATAAATCAGCTGAGGATGATGAATCCAATAAGGATGTAATCTGCTTTGAATACAAGAAAAATAGACACATCAGACCCAACTGTCCCTTGCTAAAGAGAAAGGAAGGAAAAGTTGAGAAATATCGTAAAGCACTTAAAGCAGAAACTTGGAGTGATACCGAATGTGAGGAAAGTGATGATGATTACGCCAATATTTGTATCATGGTATAATCAGACTCAGATTCAGACTCTGAGACAAACTCAGACTTAGACAGTGAAATCAAGGTAAGTAATTTAAAAATTCCTACTAAAGTCTCTAAATATATTGATGAATTGTGTCTTAGTCTCAAAACCTCTCTCAAGAGGATTTCCGAACTTATAAAGGAAAATTCTACACTCGAAACAACGGAGATTGTTTGAAAAGAAAATGTCGAAAATTTAGATAAAAATGTTATTACTTTGAAAAAAAAATGCAGATAATCTTCCAAGTATTTCTAAAAGGTTTTCAAGTATTTCAAGAAAGAAAATGCATTTTTGAAAAATGATATCTCAAGTATTTCTAAAAGGTTTTCTATAGAATCTGAGAAATTAGAAAAGATTCTTTCAGCGTAAATACCTTATTTCAACAAATCAAGTTTGGGAATGACTGCTGAAACCATTCCTTTAATTGATTTTCCTAAGGTAAAGGAAAGAATTAAACAAAGGCCTACAAAAGATTCTTACAAAAATCATTTTCAAAAAGTTTTTGTAAAACACATTGGCCGCAATACTCTTAAATGTTCTAAGTGCAATAACTCATATCATTTTAAGAAAGAATGCCATATGGTTTGGAAACCTGTTAAGAAGGTTTGAGCAAAGACCGTATATTGCACTAACACCATTAGACTCAAGAAAATATGCGTACCAAAGAAAGCTTGAGTTTCTTTTTTAAATGCAGGTCACTATCAAGAAAAAATGTTAAATGGTACTTGGATAGTGGATGCTCAAGACATGTGACAATAGACTCAAATTGTTTTATAAAACTTGTGCAAGTTAATGGTGGAAAAGTCTCTTTTGAAGGAAATAGCAAAGACAAAATTGTAGGATACGGAACCGTAAAGATTGGAAGCCTCACAATCAGTAATGTTTCCTTAGTGAAATGATTCAACTACAACTTGCTGAGTATTAGTCAGCTGTGCGACACAGGTTTCAAAATCAACTTTCAAGAAGGAATATGTTCATGAACCAGTAAAGATTCATCTCAGACTTTCACGGGGTGAAGACATGGGAATATTTACCTCTTGGACATCAAACCAGATAAATCCCAATGTCTAATCTCAATTCAAAAGGAAGCAAAATTATGGCACAAAAAACTTGGACACATCAACCTGAAGCAAATAGCCAAAATCTCATCAAAGAAGCTTGTTTGTGGACTACCCAAACTGACATACCAAAAGTCTGATCTATGCACACCATGCGTGTTGGGAAAACGGGTAAGAAATTCATTCAAACCAATAAATCAAGTGTCCACTAATCGTGTACTGCAGCTCTTGCATATGGATTTCTTTGGACCAACCAGAACTCAGAGTATTGGAGGTAAGAAATATTGCCTAGTAATTGTGGATGATTATTCACGATTCACTTGGGTATATTTCCTGGCAAGTAAGTCTGAAACATTTTTCTTATTTTATAAAATTTGCTAAGATAGTCCAAAATGAGAAAGGATATGTTATTTTAAGTATACGAACATACCATGGAGATGAATTTGAAAATCAAGACTTTACTAAATTATGTGATGAATCTGGCTTTCAGCATGTGTTCTCTTCACCATATACTCCAGAGTAGAATGGAGTTGTGGAAAGGAAGAATAAATCGCTATAGGAAATAGCTATAACTTTTTTAATTAAAAGTAATATTTCCTCTTGTTTTTGAGCTGAAGTAGTTTCTACAGCATGCTATATTATCAATAGAGTTTTCTTAAAGCCTATTTTGGAGAAAACTCCCTATGAGTTATTCAAAGGAAAGAAGCCAATTGTTTCTTATTTTCATGTGTTTGGATGCAAATGTTTTATATTGAAAAATGCAAATGATCGAGTTGGTAAGTTTGAAGAAAAATCAGATGAATGCATCTTCATTGGATATTCAACCACCAGCAAAGCTTACAGAGTATTCAACAAAAAGACTCAATCTGTGGAGGAATCGATGAATGTCAAATTTCAAGACTTTATGCAAAATCAATTGATTCAGACTCAATCTGAAGAATCTGAACCTACTCTAGACTCTACAAAGTCTAAATCTCCAGAAGCGCTCGGACTTTAGAAGACCAAAGAACAAATGATCATTGAAGAATCAAATGAAGAAAAAGATCAACAGTCTGACAAATCAACCAACTGGAAGCACAAGTCTAGTCATCCCAAAGAACTCATTATTGGTGACATTAATGAAGGAATTCACACAAGATCCAAAATGTGTGAAGAGTCTAGTGTTGTGGCTCTCAAGAGTATAAAAGAAGCTTTAACTGATGAAAGCTGGATTGAAATTATGTAAGAAGAATTCAGGCAATTTAGCATCAATGATGTCTAGGAATTGACTCCTGAACCAAAAGATAAATCTATCATTGGAGCTAAATGGGTTTTTAGGAACAAGATGAACGAGAAAGGAAAAGTCGTAAAGAACAAAGCAAGACTCATGGCCAAAGGATATACGCAAGAAGAAGGGATAGACTATGACGAGACTTACGCACCAGTAGCAAGTGTTTGTATTTGTGCCAAATTTCAATCAGACCTCAAAGAATCTCATTTAAGTGCTGCAAAACGTATCATCAAATACATTGTTTCAACCTCTAATTTAGGTCTCTAGTATCCCAAAGAATAAGACTTTACTCTTCTTAGATATTCAGATGCAGACCTAGCAGAATGCAGAGTTGATAGAAAGAGCACATCGGGCACCTGTCAATTGCTTGGTAATAGGACAGTATCTTGGTTTTCAAGGAAGTAAAGCACTGTAGCCCTTTCTACAGCAGAAGTAGAGTATGTAGCTCTTGGAAGTTGCTGTTCACAAATTCTGTGGATAAAACAACAGCTAAGAGACTTTGAAATTGAAGATTCGTGCACTGAGATCAAATGTGACAACACCAGCGCAATCAATCTCACCAAGAATCCAATTCTTCATTCAAGAGCAAAGCCTATATAGATTCGACATCATTTCATTAAAGATCATGTGCAAAATGGAGAAGTCTCGATTCAATTTATTGATTCACAGAATCAACTGGCGGACATTTTTACAAAGCCTTTGGAGAAAAGTCAATTCGAGGTGATTCGTTCCAAACTCAATATCTTAAAGTTTGAAGAAGTTCAGACTCAGGGCTAAAAAGTCTAAAGATACTCAGACTCAGAAGATCAATAATCTCTACTGTAAGTTATTTATGTTTTAGAAATTTATCTCTCGAATAAAATCTCGAAAAGGTACGATCATCTATTAATCTACAATTGATTGATGTTATATTCCCCAGTTTTCGTGATTATTGCAATCATTCCTTTTCGAAAAAGAAGTTATTTTTTTTAAATGACGGTTATCCATTGTTTTAAAAAGGCAGTTATTTTTGAAAATGCATTTTTATTTTTCCTTTTACGTGGTTCCATATGCCTTGTTTTGACTGCTTTATATACTGCCGGTTCTTCTTCGTTTTACTCACAAAACCCTAAGAAAGCACAGATCTTCAACTTCTCTTTTCTTCTCTTGTTTAATCATCGAAAATTTTTCACCTTTCTTGCAAAATAAGCTTGGAATCTCTCAAAGACTGTGAAGAATGTCGTCTCAAAGAAAGTCTTCAAGGATTGGGAACAGGGGACCATAACACATGCGTGAGGGTCCTACGCATTTTGACCTCACCGAGGAAGAAGAATCTCCAAGACAGCAACAGAGCCCACAACATTCTCAATAGCGTCCATCTCCTCCTTCTAGACCTCAGGATATTGAACATCGAGAAGAGGAAGAAATCATTTAAGATGCAGATCCAATAAGAACTCAAAAGCCCACTTTTATTTTCAAGCTTTACTGTGCCTTGAAGAAGGGTGGTACTCTCTTGAACTATATTGATGAATTCTTGAAAGAGAAAGGGTATCGAAATGAAACCCACTTTTTACGCACAATGGAACAATTGGGAATTGCTCCTGCGGGGTCAGCAGAAGAAGTATTTGCAAATATCCCAAGCGATCCACGTGTTGGAGGGCTGAGTCAACCTGATGGAAATGATGATGATAAGATGTACACTCATTTTAAGCTTAGAATGGGTGTTGCGGCGAAAATTCGAAGCAAAAGGACAGATTTGTTTCGCTCGGAGGAACACAAACGATTGTACTCTAAGTTGCAAAAGCGTGGAGTGATCAACCCTAGAAGTGTGGATTTTGATTTTCTTGATTCTTTGAATGTTAAGCTGCGAGAGAAATTCAATCTTCTTCAACTAGAACGATTTTGTTCTGAAACGACAAAGACTCATGCTGAACTCACTGCTTACTTCTATTCTAATCTAAGTTTTTTGGATGCGAATAGATTCTCATTCAGTGTTCGAGATCAAGACTATGTAGTTGACATGGATACATTGGCTGATGTGATTGGGGTTGAAAGAGGGAAATTCCAACCAAATAAATATGTCTGTTGGACGTGTGACAATAGAGCTTGTTCGAGATGGAATGGCGGAAGGACGAATTTCATATTTTAGGATGAATGCCTCAAATATTTTGCTTCACAAGATAGTGATCCATTGCATCAGACCCAAATCGACTTCGAAGATCAATGTTTCAAACTCGAAGGCAAAGCTGATGTATGCCATTAACACTGGTAAAAAGTTCTCTCTTCCACACACTATCATGTTCCACATGTATAGAATGATGGTGAAAGGCAGGGGCCAACTTCCTTACTCAACACTTATCACTAAGTTATTCAGACATTTGAACATTCAGCCTCCTAGAACTGTATGTGTTCGAACATGCGATCAAATGGTGATGGGACTGAAAATGGTTTCCAAAATGCGTCTGAAGGAACTTAACAAAGCTTTGGAGCGATTCAAGGAAAAGACCCTTGTCAAGACTCACCTAGTCTCTTCGGTTGCAAAACGAAAAGGGAAGGAGCCCATGGTTGCTACATCAAAGAAAATAAGAGCACTCATCTTGGAGGATGAAGAGAAGGAGGATGATATCACAATTTCTGCTCTTGCATTGAAAAACTTACGTCATTCTGTTCTAGAGACAAAGGAGAGACAGGACCAAGACAGAGAAGAGTTTGAACAAAGGAGTGGCGAGAGAGAATCAATTGAAAAAGAAGCAGAGGAAGAAAGGATTGCTGAAGAAGAAGAAGGCAGACGTGAACAAGAGGAAACAGAGCATGAATAGTATTTCTCACCTCCTGAAGGCAATGAAACATGGGGAGTTGCTGAGAAAAGAGGTACATCTTCACTTGCTGCTACTAATGAAGGCGTTAGTCGTTCACCTGTAGATCCAGAATATATCTATGCATCTCAATTTCCAGAGGAAGGTCATAAGGTTTCATCACCAAGTCTGGGTGCTCATACAAAAATGCCATCATTCACCAATAAACCTCAGACTTATCATGCAGAGGCCAGTACTGAGACTGATAATTCAACAGACTTTCGTAGAGTGCTTGATGTTCTTATGGAGATGTGATGCCAAATTTATGCTCTAGGATGCGAAGTTCAAAACTTGCAGAATGCAGGTCAAGCCTCTTCAGTTTCCTTGCATGATCAAATTCATGCCCTTGCTCTTCAAGTTCAAGCAAATGCCAAGGGTGAAGATGTGACCCAATTGAAGGAGGACTTAAAAAAGCTGGAAGGGATTGTCTAGTTAATGGAAGATTTACAGCTTGTTCGTGTTCTAAAGCAATCCTAATTCCATTCTCTTTTCATTTCTACATTTTTTAATGCTGACAAAAAGGGGGAGAGATGTTGCAGATTTGAGATTTAACTCTTGACACTTTTTGATTGACTTTACTTTTATTTGGTTGTTTGGTTGTGACTGAATTTGGATTTGGATTGTTTAATCGTTTGTTTATTTTAAGCACTGTTGGTATTTCCTGGCAAAAGCAAAGATAGTTGTTTATTTACATGACTAACTTATTTCCTGTGGATGCAAATTTAATACTGTCTTTACTAAGCCAATTATCTTTTGTGAGATATCAATGTTTGCTTGAGTATTGTTTTGCAGGTCAAAGATATATAAATCTGCAAGAAAGTTTTGTCACTATTAAAAAGGGGGAGATAGTTGGAGAAAACTTCATTGCGTGTTTTGAAGCTGACAAAATATTTTCATCAGTCTAGTCGAAGACTTGCGACTCTTTCACCAAAGTCTCGAAGACCATCGAACCACTAGACTCAAGATTTGAAATCTATCCTAATTGACAGTTTTTAGACCGTCGAAGAAGACTTATCCAGAATTAAGCATTTCTGTAAGGATTTGATTCTATCAACTAAAGAAAATCTCTTGGCTGGATATAGTATCTCGGAATCCATTATTTATCTTGAGATTGATTCAAGCATTTTGGATCTGTTGATTGGCGAAGTATACTTGAAAAGTTCTACTTATGAAAACCTAGATCCTGATTGTATGGGCGAGCAGGATTGGTGGGCTATCGTCATATTCCTTAAATAACTCGAAATTTCCCAAATTTATTCTGTCCAACGGGTAGATTGGAAGAACTTCTTTAGTAAGTGCCAACGGTTGTGATGACATGAAAGAGTATATAAGGAAGATGTTCCAGTTATTCGAGTATGTGCGCGATAGAGAAATTCCAAAGTCTGAAACTTCTTATTCTTTGTCAATTCAATTGTTAAGTGTGAACTTGTACTCAAAAGAGAATTTATACTTCTGTGAGACCTTGAGGAAGTGTAGCAGAGTCTCTACATTGTGGAATCAAGGAAGAGCTATACTGTAACAATTCTTTTCATTCTTAGTGAAATCTAGCCGGTGGGCTGTCAGTGCGGAAGAGTGGACGTAGGCTTGGATTAAGCCGAACCACTATAAATCTTGTGTTCTTATTCTCTTCCCCAATTTCCTTTACTTTGATCGTAACTCTATTTGATTATTAGAGTCTAATTTCATTTTCATAATCTATTGTTAAACATAGTTGATTTAAAAGCAAAATTATATACTTTATTCTGCAAAATTTGTTTTCGCACCTATTCATCCCCTCTAGGTGCTCGTACTAACTTTCTCACACAGTCATGCTTGCAAACTTGTTCTCAAGCTGAATCTCTATTCTGCAAGTCAATCACCATATTCAGAACAGCCTCGTGGGGAGATTGCCCTTGGAGCTACAATCAATAAGTCCCATATGTGCTTGCACGCTATCATCAAGCCTCTTTGTTTGGTCGTGCCAAATTCTTAGCCCTCGTCGGCCACGTCTATAGCCATTATTCACTATGTTCATGAGCATCCCACGGTGACCATCCCCACTCCTGCCGTCCGACAAGTCCAAATTTGGAAACACATCCGAGTGACATCAAGAGCTAGCTAAGAATTTTGGTTAATTTGGTTCCCACATATTATGTTGACATTCCTTGAAATATTCTAATGTTGGTTGAATTCCCTGATAAAAAAAAAAAAAAAAAAAACAGCCACAATTGGGAGGAGACGTGAAAAAGAAAAAAGTTTCTTGCTTATTTTTCTCTTTGTAGGTCAACGAAAGATCAATACAAGGGAACTCGATACCCTGAGAGACGTTCATCGGGCAGCATTGACGTCTTTAATCCACCAATACCAAGGAGGACAAGTTCATAGCAGCTTATCCATGCTCACGACCAGAGATGAGTTTAATTTTGCAGGCTTTCCAAGCGAGTTCATTGACCACCGAAGCAAGGATCCGCTGGTGATCTCTCTCCCATCACTGCAAGTTGTCCTCAAGCACCATTGGGAACACCCATCCTCACCGTGCTATCGACCGAGGCCAAGCACCACCATCACCGGTCACCCGTTGAATGGATTCCACTCAATCCAAATTTGGTAGTATCATTTGCAGAATTAGGTAATTATCATATCTAAATTTGATTTAGATATTATATTGCCTAAAACATGCTTTTCAGTATCTTATATGCACACTTAAATGATAAGTGCATTTCCAATTAGGATTTATTGCCTAATTCGCAACCACACGTCGATTTTTTATTCCATCTATAAGGCTTTAGATGGAATAATTAATTACGCAAAGTAAAATTGATATCTTGATCTTTAAGGCTTAAGATCAATTTATCGATTTTATTAGCAAAATAATCAAATTGATTAGATATTGTTTCTTAATTCAAACAATGGATAATATATTTGATGACCGGATGATTTGGTGCTTGTTTTTTTTTTTAATTGCTTTATTTATCCCAAAAATACAAAAAAGATTGATTTGCATATCATGTAGATTAGAATTGATTTCCTGGATAGAATTGCTATTTAGATTCTTTTCTGGTTATATTAGAATGCATGTTTCGATGATACCTAGGTTAGATAATATCTTGGAATTAGATTGCATGTCGAGATAAATTTCTAAGTTAAGATAGGATTCGGATTAGTCTGTTTCCTAACTTAAAATAGATAATATCTCATTTTAGTTAGGTTTTTATTTTTAGCGATTTTAATTACGAATTAAAAAAAAACACAAAAAATGTCATTGCATGTCATATAGAATTAGATTTAGTGATTGTTGCTTGGTCCATTTAATTAGAAATTGCCATCGTTAGAATTAGGTCATTTAGTTATATTACATTGCATAAAGCATGATTCTCATTAATTAAATAAAAACAAAAATAAATTGCATGTTAATTAAAAATCATATCTAGGGTTGATGATGTGAATTCTGATCTAACAATGCAGGTGCTTTCGTTACTACAAAGTAAGTCCCGTAATTTATTCATTACTTTCTTGAGTGTTAAATAGATAGTTTGCGCACCTGCATGATCACCTCATATGTTAAGGAAATATATTTAAAATCAATCCAAGTTGCCTACCAAACATTTTTTAAAATAAAAAAGAAATGGTATCAAAAGGGCATTAGAGAAGTCTAATATAACCGAGTCCATGTACCCAAAGTCTCTGGTTCGTAGGAGTAAAATAACTCTCCAATTATTTTACTTAGGTATCTAATCGACCTACCATAAACTGATTAGTGGCGACTCCTAGATAAAATCCATTTGCATGTTAAGAAATTTTAACTAAGTCGCGAATCGGTATGGGCTTTGGGAGAGTCCGAGTTAAGTCTAAGCTTAACAATCCATGATCCAAACTCTAGGTGGTGCACCTGAAAATTTGGTCGCGACAATTTAATATCCCAAAAAATCACCAACTAGTATATACGTGACAAATTGAGAATGAAACCCCAAACATTTACACCTACTCAACCTATTAACATCAAACTCAAAAATTTCATGATAAAATTTTATAGAAAGTAACAGAGGGTTAATTATTAATAGGTGTATCAATTTGGGATTTTTACGGTCAAAAATTAGTTTATGATAAATTTATCGTCGGTATACCAATTTAAGATTTTTGATAATATTAACCCTTATAATGATATAGTAAGCCCCTTGCAAACATGAGAAAAGTCATCAATTGTAATTTATCACACTTGAATTCAATGCAGTAAGGATATTGACATATTGTAGTGCAACTTCTCCTTCCAAGATAATGATGGAAATACAAGCTGTTTTTCTCTCTTTTTGGCCACCTGAGCACCGGATGTATAAACGATCGCCTTGATGATTTCTCCATACAGCCTCTTAATCCATTTACAAGACTATTTCAAATAAGACTTTTTAATAGGGTTGGACATTCTTTTCATGATACCCTTTTCGAAGAACAAATTCTTTTGATGTAGGAAGTAATATTTAATCTTAGATGACATCCTTTCAAGTTCCAAATTCTACGTAGTTATGTTATGAATTCCGTTATCTTGATCATGTAGAGAGAGAGAGAGAGAGAGAGAACAATATTTTATTCAATATCAAGCATACATGTGGTACATAGTCTAGATACGTGTCTAGAGCAACCACTAGAGAGATAACAATCTTTTAATCAAAATCAACAATACATGTGGTAAGTAGTCTAGTTATGTGTCCAGAGCAACCACTTATGGAAACAAGATTAAGTAAGTAAGTCGCATAATTCATTATTTTGTGTAACTAACGATAGATTCATTTAGTTGTTGTCGTACCAAGACTGCACCTCGAGATACTCGACGACCTTCTTGTCCAGTTGGAAGGCCTTGGTGAGAACATCAGCAGAAATGGGTGGCTTCGCTCCGAAGACAGCATTAGCAATGGTAACGAGCCCAGGGTTCTGGCTGCTAAAACTGGAAAAGGATAGCGCGTATGTGTTTCCGATATTCAATTGGAAGTGAATAAGACCAATAGGGAACACAAAAACGTCCCCCTTGTACAGGACTTTTGTGAAGAGAGTGTTGTTTAATTGGTTGGACGTGACGAAGCCAACGAGTAGCGTACCCTCCACCACGATCGTAACCTGAGTGCCACGAGGGTGATAGTGGGGAGGATTTAGGCCGCCGGGAGCAAAGTCAACGCGAACCATGGATATTCCAAGAGTGTTGAGTCCTGGAAATTGCTGGACGAAAGCCTGTGTGACTTTTGATCCGAGCGGATTCGATGTGTTTCCAGGATTCCTAAGCCCCATAAAGACGAAATCATCAGCCGTGGCTTGTTTCGGGTCCTTGCAGAATTTTCCATTCACAAATACTGCATGAGAAAAAGAATTTGTGTTTCAGTTTCAGCATCATAAGCTAGATACGAAATACATGACTAATGCAAGAATTGAGGACCAACCTCCAGATTCCAGGTCATTGGTGGCCACGCATATGTCCTGAAGAGGACTCGGGTCGTAAGCTAAAGCAGTGGCAGTGGCCAAAGCCAAGATGAGAAAGCTAATCGGCAGAAACTTCATTGTAGTTGTAGACACTGGACAGGAGTTAGGGCCTTGATCGCAATCTCTAATCCTTGCGCAGACTAGTATTGCTTGAGGGAAGAGTGAGGACTTGCGTGGCAACATGCTCTCTCTTTATAGATAAAAATGTTTGACCCAGTATTTAGTGTGTCAGTAGGTTTCCATGTAGATTACCAAGTCTTAAAATTTTTTATCTATTTTTCCCTTCTCAAGTCAAGAGATGAATCAGCCTATAACAACTACGACGACTTGGTGATTTGTTGGATATTGCCCGATGTTGAAATGGTCTTTGTGAATCCTTGTACCGTTTCTTCTTCGTTTTTTTTACGATTCTTTTTACCACTCAAAGAAGATAACCAAGTAAAGAGCACATCTTCTGCAAGGTTTTAATAGCTGAAAAAAGACTGAAAATGCTTTCAAGGGGTTGGTGGAGTGGTAAGGACTTAGGTTTGTTGGTTTTGATCCCAAGTTTGAGTCCCTCTGCCCTCCATCTTACAATACCCTTGACTTACATGGAGGTTAGATCTATGGGGCCGGGCTAGTTCTCCTCAGGTTGGCGCCAACCGGTGAGACCCTTGTAATGCAACTGGTGCGGGAGTCCGAGTCATTATTAAAAGAAGAAAAGAAAAGAAAGTGACTGAAAGTATCTAGATTGCAAAAGAACACACTCCTTAGGCTTCATCATCTTGAAAATATTCATGCTGCTTTTAGAAATAGTATAAAAAAACAATCGTTTTCAGTATGGAGTACCATAGTTTTTAACATTTGCTAGAAATGCACTCTCTTGCGGCACAAAAGTTGATAAGGTGTTTGTTTCAAAACAACATTTCCAAGAAAAAACATATTTCTCATTTTTTTCAGTGTTCGTTTCACTTAGGAAAAATGAGTCAATGGAAAATGTTTTACTAATCTATAGAAAAGGTTTTTCTACCAAATCTCAAACTCTTGAAAATAATTTTTTCTTTAAAAGAACTGAAAAATGTTTTCCAAAATATGACTAGTTATCGGCGCTCGAACTCAAAAGTCTATACTTAGGTGCGAAACCACAAGGTTGATTCTCGAAACCTAGCATTTAGGACTAGGTTTCTCGGCGGCCAAGCACGAGTCCATCAAGGCTGAGTCCGAGACCCTAGTGCTCGAGCTCAGGCCCCTGGCACCCATGCCCTAGCTATAAAGGCCTAGCCCGAACCCCTATTGCTCGTACTCGATGCTTCCAGCACCCAAACTCGAGTCCATAAAAGCCATGCTCGGGTCCTCAATGGTCAAACTTTAGTCTCAACCCTTTGGCCTGAGTCTACAAAGACCGTGCAAAGGTCCTCGGTGCTTGGGCTTCCGAGTCCTTGGTTAATCAAATTTTACATAGTTTAATGTTATTGCTCTTCCCATTTATAGACATTTAGTGGAGGAATGAATCCGGTTAACCTGATCATGTTGTGAGAGAGAGAGAGAGAGAGAGAGAGAGAACAATCTTTAAATCAAAATCAATCATTCATGTGGTATATAGTCTAGTTATGTGTCTAGAGAACCCACTAGAGAGATAACACTGTTTTATTCAGAATCAATCGTACATGTGGCAAGTAGTCTAATTATGTGTCTAGAGCAACCACTTATGAAAACAAGAATAAGTAAGTCTTATAATTGGATTATTTTGTGTAACTAACGATAGATTCATTTAGTTGTTGTCGTACCAAAACTGCGCCTCCAGATGGTCAACGACCTTCTTGTCCAGTTGGAAGGCCTTGGTGAGAACATCAGCCGAAATGGGTGCCTTCGCTCCGAAGACAGCATTAGCAATGGTAATGAGCCCAGGGTTCTGGCTGCTAAAACCGGAAAAGGCTAGCGCGTATGTGTTTCCGATATTCAACTGGAAGTGAATGAGACCAATAGGGAACACAAACACGTCTCCCTTGTACAGGACTTTTGTGAAGAGAGTGTTGTTTAATTGGTCGGACGTGACGAAGCCAACGAGTAGCGTACCCTCCACCACGACCAGAAGCTCAGTGCCACGAGGGTGAGTGTGGGGAGGATTTAGGCCGCCGGGAGCAAAGTCAATGCGAGCCATGGATATTCCAAGAGTGTTGAGTCCTGGAAATTGCTGGACGAAAGCCTGTGTGACTTTTGATCCGAGCGGATTCGATGTGTTTCCAGGATTCCTAAGCCCCATAAAGACGAAATCATCAGCCGTGGCTTGTTTCGGGTCCTTGCAGAATTTTCCATTCACAAATACTGCATGAGAAGAAGAATTCGTGTTTCAGTTTCGGCATCATAAGCTAGATAAGAAATACATGACTAATGCAAGAATTGAGGAGCAACCTCCAGATTCCAGGTCATTGGTGGCCACGCATATGTCCTGAAGAGGACTCGGGTCGTAAGCTAAAGCAGTGGCAGTGGCCAAAGCCAAGATGAGAAGGCTAATAGGCAGAAACTTCATTGCGGTTGTAGACAGTGGACAGGAGTTAGGGCCTTGATCGCAATCTCTGATCCTTGCACAGACTAGTATTGCTCGAGGGAAGAGTGAGGACTTGCGTGGCAACATGCTCTCTCTTTATAGATAAAAATGTTTGACCCAGTATTTAGTGTGTCAGTAGATTTCCATGTAGATTACCAAGTCTTAAAAGGTTTTATCTATTTTGCCCTTCTCAAGTCAAGAGATGAATCGCTCTATAACAACTACGAGGACTTGGTTATTTGTTGCATATTGCCTGATATTGAAATGGTCTTTGTGAATCCCTGTACCGTTTCTTCTTCGTTTCTTTTACGAGTCTTTTTCCCCACTCAAAGAAGATAACCAAGTAAAGAGCACATCTGGTGGAGTGGTAAGGGCTTAGGTTTGTTGGTGATTGATCCCATGTTCGGGTCCCTCTTCCCTCCATATTTCCCTTGGAGTGCAACTGGTGCTGGAGTCCGAGACATAATAATAATAATAATAATAATAATAATCATCATAATAATAAAAGGACTGAAAGTATCTAGATTGCAAAATAACACATTCCTTAGGCTTCTTCATCTTGAAAATATTCATGCAGCTTTTAGAAATAGTATAAAAAATCAATCGTAGTAAGTACCACAGTTTTTAACATTTACTAGAAATGCACCCTCTTGCGGCACAAAAGTTGATAGGTGTTTATTTTTCAGGAAAACATATTTCTCATTTTTCAGCATTTGTTTCGTTTAGGAAAATGAGTCAATGGAAATTTTTTTACAAGTCAATAGAAAAGGTTTTTCAACAAAATCTTAAATTCAGAAAAATGATTTTTTCTTTTAAAGAATTGGAAAATGTTTTCCAAAATATGACTAGTTATCGGTGCTCGAGCTTAGGCCCCTGGCACCCATGCCCTAGCTATAAAGGCTAGCTCGAACCCCTAGTGCTCATACTTGATGCTTCGGCACCCAAACTCGAGTCCATAAAAGCCGTGCTTGGGTCCTCAATAGTCAAACTCTAGTCTCAACCCTTAGGCGTGAGTCCATAAAGTCCTTTCACAGGTCCTCAATGCTTGGGCTCGACTCCTAGGTTAATCAAATATTTGCTCTTATAAAAGTATTTTGTTTAAATTGAATTTTTAAATATTTTATTTTAAAAATCGAATTTTGTATTGATTTATTTGTTCCTATTCTTTTTCTTTTTTTTCTTTTTTTCTTTTCTCTTTTCTTTTATTTTCCTTTCCTATCTCCTTCTTCCTTTGCTAGCCGCGTGCATCAGCGACAGTCAGTAGCTAACCGATAGGCCATAATGCAAGCTAACGACCTCGAGGGTTAGTCAATTTAGGCAAGCTTGAGCTCGCAACTTGCCCAATCCCAATGAGACCAAGGTTGCCCGAGGTCAACGAGCTCTAGGCTACTCAAGCTTGCCTATGGCAATCACCGAGACTCAATAACCGGTGGACAAAGAAGGAAAAAGAAGATGAAAAAAAAAAAAAAAAAAAAAAAAAATATTTAAAAATTCGAATTTCTTTTTTTTTTTTGGCTTGAAATAAAGTCATGTATTGAAATAAATTTTTGAATGAGATCAAACAACATAAAAAAAATTTGGTCACATATCAATAAATAAAGGAAAATTAACCATTTTCTTTAAAAATTATTTCCTAAAAAGTATATATTTTTCCTTAATTATGAAGTTTTACTTTGAACAACGCACCATTAGTATTTATGTGGTAAAACTCATCTTTGATGTTCTGATCATTTAACGCAGCTCTTGCTTGTCACACGATAATTTTAGTAGGTTTTTCTCATTCCTCTTGGTTCGTGGATATGACAAAAAATAAGATCCCGTTCTTCTCCCAAGCTGCCACTTCTCAGTAGCCTAATGAAAAGAAGGTTTTAATTCCACTTTCTTTATAAGACATGACTTATGCAATGATTCAGGGTGCATCAATTTTTAGAGATAATTTATTGAAAGAGTTACACTACGCATTACCAACTCTCTAAAAGTGGAATCCTTCTAGAGTCCAAGTATCAACTTCCCCATAACTACTGCGAGGACTCAGTGATTTGTTTGAATTCCTCTACTCCAACTTGAAGAGGGCATGACATCGGAGATGGAAGAGGTCTTCAATGACTTTTACATCCTTGTACTGTTTCTCCTTCACTTTTCTTGTGAAAAAAGAGTAAAATATCTAGTATCACCATAGGGTTGAGATGCAGTTCACACTTCCCATTGACAGGAAGGCATAGGGTCCCCCTCCCCAATGACCAGGTGAGAGTCACGGGAGTAGCGCTCCCGAGCCGGAGTTTATATAGTTTGAATTCATATTTTATTGGTAGTTTTAAATTGGACTTATGAATAGCTACTAAGCAAGAATAAGATCTTTCTCTTATATCAATTTCTTTCTCGCTTTTATTCTCAATTTTCTTATGATTGTGCACTGAATCCTAATACAAAACAGTATGATCAAGCATAGACCATTGCTTCCGCAACAATCTGATATCTTGAAAAGATTGAATTGGTTATCTAGATTGCAGAAGGAGAACACTATCCATATCCATCTTCATCCCAAAAATATTCTTGTTATCAATGTCCCCCCATCTTTGTTGCCCAATACCAAAGTTCTTAACTCTTACTTGGTTGCATTGCACTCATGCGTTGCACAAAAAAGGATAAAAATAAGCATTCCTACATGAACGATAAGCTCTTCGACCATTTAATGTCATCGGTGCCTTTTTCCTGTTTTCCCGAACATAGTTCGCGGATGGTAGGTAATAAGAGACTGTTCTTCCCCCAAGCTGCCACTTCTGTGCAGTTTAATGAGAGGAATGTCATAGTTCGAATTTCTTTACGAGCATTTAATGATATTCCAATGGCTTCCAGATCTTATAAGTCATGTCTTACTTAGACGATTGAGGGTGCCATTATTTCCTTTACGGGCTGGTCGCTATGATATAAAACCGGTACCATATTCCGAAACTAAGATCGACCAGTAACTGACTTCAATGGTTTTTGAAGTTTGTCAAAGTAAGTGCACAGAATTCTGAACCAAAGTAATGTAAGTAAAGCATCCAGGAGTTCTAGTGGGCCTTCACCAATACGCCCACTTATACTTCTATTCTGTACGCTCTCATCTTCACTTTGCTTGTCAAGAAAAGGGGAAACAAGTAAAGCTTTCGTGTACTCTGTTGAATCTTGCAGAAATATGGTATAAATATAATTCACGAAATATGAATTTAACTATTACAATATTTCCTTACACCACATTCAACACTCTTACAATTCTACACAACTCCTCTCACACTCACATGCATACATAGCACACTCTACTCAACACACTCTCAAGACCCCTACACAAACCCACACACCTCACGCATGCACTCCACACCACTACACACATGTACACACACAAGAGGCAAGAGCCCCTATTTATAGGTTGTAAAGTCGGCACATTCACCGACTTCCCACACCAAATATCTCCTCTTCTTATTATTTTATTGCAACTTGTTGACCCATTTGTCAACAATTGCGGCTGAGGAATTATCTAGAGAGACAGAGAGAAATCTGGACGAGTAAAAAGAGAAGAGAGATATGGAGAGTTCCATGAGAGAGAGAGAGAGAGAGAGAGAGGCGGTGTTTTTTCTAACACTCCCCCTCACCGACTACTCTCTCTTAATTCAGATAGAGTAACCATGCCGATATTGCTTTTGGACTCTTCAACTGTCTTCCTCCAATCAGCATATTGCAAAGCTTCCTCATACGTGGATGGCTTTATGGCTCCATCTTCAGTTGCTTCTCTTGTTGCGACTTTCCATTGAATTTTGTGATCCTTAAATTTTTGCATTGCCAATTCATTATACCCTTTAGTCTCCTTTTCCTTCTTCTCACTCAATTCGGTCTTCGTATTCGACATATCTCCTATAAGAATTTTGAGATTGGAACTCATTCGTTCCAGCCTCTCATTTGTGACTTTCATTTCATGCTTCAACCGATTTAATCCCATCCGAAGCACTTCAATGTAGACCTCTTGATCCTTTTCCTCATAAAATTTCTTCTCATCGGTCTTATTCCACCGATCCTTGCACCATAGGATGCAGGGTGTAGATGGCCTCCTTTTCTCAAAGAAACCTTTCTTTTTCTTCTTCATGTGTTTGATATCTCTCTCAGTATGACCAATTGGGAACATCATAGTGGGCTTGAGGTCTTGAAGCTTCTGTAGCTTCTTGAACTCACATCGGAACTTCTCTAGCTCCCTTTCTTTTTCCTTGAGCTCTCGATCCTTCTGTCTCAGCATCTCGTCCCTCTTTTCATCATATTCTCCATCTTTTCCTTCTCAACTTTCAGTTTCTTTATCATCTCTTGCATCTCTTGCAATTTCTTTTCATGACTGCTTGTTGGCGTTGTTAGTCGTTTTTTCGAGTTCTCCCTTGGCTTGCTCTTATTTGGGGTCATGATAGAACCTAATAAATTATTCAACTCAATTATACAAGTAGTTGCAAGCTCTTCTTGTTCCTTCACTACAACAGGTGCTTGAAAGTCTCATTCTTCTTCGCTTTCAATCTCCTTCTTGCAGAAGTGACGACATTTTCTTCTTCCCACCTGTACCAACCGAATCTGGCAATATGTTCTACCTTGCCACAAATGTAACACCGTTTTCTATGCCTTTTGTTGCTCTTATCTTCATCGTCGTCGTCATCGCAATCTTGACAAGCTCCCCCTCGCTGATAACTCTTCTCTTCTGGTTGCCTCCGCCAATCTCCATGATTTTTCCATGGTTTGCCATCTCTTGCTCCCGCTCTATTTCTATTCTGGTACTTGAACCCTCTTTTATTACTGAAGAGGGCACTTTCATCCTCTTTAATTGTGACCTTAGGGATTTGTTTATCTAAGGCTTCTTGATTGGCCAATATATTTTCCAACTTATTTAGAGTTGGCTCATTTGCCCATCCACGGGTGGCCGTAACAATACCATTATACTCCGGCCTTAACCCATGAATTATTATTCTTCTCATTCTTGTCTCAGAGATAGCATTTTGAGGATCTAATTTTGAAATTTCTTCACAAATAGATTTAAGTTTAGAGAAATATTGACTCACCATCATGCTTTGTTGCGAGATTGAGAGGAGCTCGTTTTCTAGGCATTGTAACTTGGCATTGTTTGTCCTCGCAAACAACACTGCCAAGTTATCCCAAGCCTTCTTCGGGGTCTTCGCACTCTTTATGTGCTGCAATAATTCCTCTTCAATAGTTACAGCAAGAACGTAAAGAGCCTTACCCGATTTAATGTTCCATTTTCTTAATTCGCTATCATTCGTGGGTGGTGTGGTGTTGCTCTCGCCAACGATATCCCATAAATCTTGTCCAAGCAAATAATACTGCATGTGGGTACTCCAATTATTATAATTGAAGTTGTTGAGTTTCTCCATGCCATTCACAGAACTCAAGAAATCCGCCATTGTGACTTGAGTATAATGTCCCGCACTATACCAAGTAAGCCTGGTCCTAGACCAACCGACTTCACAATCCTAGATTGTGCACTGGCAGAACTCCGACGTCCTTCGCTTCTTCGCTCCTTGGCTCGACAATCCCCAACCGGCTACTCACTTACAATGGTCCCCGACCACTGTCTTTGCACGGCCTCCGACAACCTGGCTCTAGATACCAATTGTTGAATCTTGCGGAAACGTGATACAAATATAATTCACGAAATATGAATTTAACTATTACAATATTTCCTTACACCACATTCAACACTCTTACAATTCTACACAACTCCTCTCACACTCACATGCATACACAACACACTCTACTCAACACACTCTCAAGAACCCTACACACACCCACACACCTCACGCACGCACTCCACACCACTACATGTACAAGTAAAATAATTGCTTTATTTTTCTGGAAGAGTAAAAAGAGAGAGAGATATGGAGAGGTTCCAGGAGAGAGAGAGAGAGGCGGTGCTTTTTCTAACATCCTCATATATCCCCAGTAGCTATGCGTATTCTAATTGAAGCTGTAATGTTGACAGCATCAAGATAGGGTGATGCTGACCTTATCTCATTCAAGGTTTAGATCGTATCCTAAAAACACGCATGCACCTTAACGCAGGTTCGAGTGCGGGTTCATTCTGCACCCCATGGTTTGAGAAATACCATGTGATGGATCATCCTCGAGGAAAACAAATTCACCTGACATTGAGAGCAGGTTTAGTTTGTCCTTCAACCAGGCATTTCAATTTTCTACTGTCAATGAAAGCCCACTGTAGAAAACACATTCCGTTTCTTTCGTATTCCGAACAGGGTACATGAATCGTAAGAGTTCCCACTGAATTGCTTCAGAAACAGTTTTCACATATACGCAGAATTCGAACTATGAAACAAGTCATCCATAGGGCAGCACGAAGCATTCATTTAGATGACAATGCTGAGTGTGGACAGTTGACAACAGCATTTCAATTATCATTTTGAGGCTGATCCAGTTGCCCACGCCGCCCCAATTATTTTCACTGAAGGACAGAGATGCCGGTTATTACTAATTCGGAGTATTGAAGAATGTCTCCGGTCCATTGGGTAAACTTTTTTTGGCTTGATGAAGAGACATGGTCAATTTGCTTGCCGGGGTCTTGCATCTTCAGATTTAGGTCATCAGGCATGGAGAACTGAGCGACTTCTCTTGTAAAATTACAGTGTGCCGATCTGCAAGTTTCCCTTCTCTAAGCTTCCGTGCAACTGGAGCGAGAAGGAAAAACACTCGTTGAGGGAAAAGTTATGAATTACAGCATGGAATCATCATGAGAACCGAACCCAAGTCCCTACACCAAACTCAGATAATTATGCCACTGTGTTCTGTTTTATCTGCTAATTCGTCTTGATATGTGATCTAGACATTTTCTGCTGCATAATTAGCAGGAATTACCCAACGATTTCGATCAGACTCATGTCCATCTCTATGATATGTATAACTTTGTTTTCGGTCCAATTGCCATGTAGTCTTAGATCATTCCAAGCTAAGGTTGAGAAACAACTTAGCTTTCCAGTTCTTTTGGAAATTGTCAAAACAAGGGCGCAGGAAGTAACGCACTCGTGTCCCCACATTTCCCCGTTCTGTTCATCAATGGTCTACTTGAGATTGTGATGTTGATTACTTCACGAAAGAGATCAATGCCATCCATATGTTATTCAATGTTTTGACTTTGTCCATGCATACACATTTATAAACAACATTGTAAGCCACGACATCCCTGTAAAAATTTATCCAACTGAGCTTATGAGGTTTCAACCCGACGTTTCGACTGTAGATGGAAAATGACCGCAGGAAAGATTTTCATTTTGGCTATATTAATGAAAAAGAAAAGTTATTTGTAGAATTTGGTACGTGGGTTATAAAATGAGAAAGGCCACCCACCCCACTGTAACTTATCAAACTCGAATTCAATACCCTAAGGAAATTGAAATATTTGTACTGCAACTTCTCCTCCTAGGATAATGATGGAAATAAAGCTGCTCTTCTTTCTTATTGGCCACCTAAGGGCCGGATGTAAAAACGATAGCCCTGTTGATTTCTCGTGACAGTCTTTTAAACCAATCACAAGATTATTTCAATTAAGAATATTTAATAGGGTTGGACATTCTTTTCATGATACCCTTTTTCCAGAGTACAAATTCCGTTGATATGGGAATCGATATTTAATCTAAGGTGATATCGTCTCAAGTTTCAAATTTTACATAGTTTAATGTTATTGCTCTTCCCATTTATAGACATTTAGTGGAGGAATGAATCCGGTTATCCTGATCATGTCGTGAGAGAGAGAGAGAGAAAAACAATCTTTTACTCAAAATCAATCATTCATGTGGTATATAGTCTAGTTATGTGTCTAGAGAACCCACTAGAGAGATAACACTCTTTTATTCAGAATCAATCGTACATGTGGCAAGTAGTCTAGTTATGTGTCTAGAGCAACCACTTATGGAAACAAGAATAAGTAAGTCTTATAATTCGATTATTTTGTGTAACTAACGATAGATTCATTTAGTTGTTGTCGTACCAAAACTGCGCCTCGAGATGGTCAACGACCTTCTTGTCCAGTTGGAAGGCCTTGGTGAGAACATCAGCAGAAATGGGTGCCTTCGCTCCGAAGACAGCATTAGCAATGGTAATGAGCCCAGGGTTCTGGCTGCTAAAACCGGAAAAGGCTAGCGCGTATGTGTTTCCGATATTCAACTGGAAGTGAATGAGACCAATAGGGAACACAAACACGTCTCCCTTGTACAGGACTTTTGTGAAGAGAGTGTTGTTTAATTGGTCGGACGTGACGAAGCCAACGAGTAGCGTACCCTCCACCACGACCAGAAGCTCAGTGCCACGAGGGTGAGTGTGGGGAGGATTTAGGCCGCCGGGAGCAAAGTCAATGCGAGCCATGGATATTCCAAGAGTGTTGAGTCCTGGAAATTGCTGGACGAAAGCCTGTGTGACTTTTGATCCGAGCGGATTCGATGTGTTTCCAGGATTCCTAAGCCCCATAAAGACGAAATCATCAGCCGTGGCTTGTTTCGGGTCCTTGCAGAATTTTCCATTCACAAATACTGCATGAGAAAAAGAATTCGTGTTTCAGTTTCGGCATCATAAGCTAGATACGAAATACATGACTAATGCAAGAATTGAGGACCAACCTCCAGATTCCAGGTCATTGGTGGCCACGCATATGTCCTGAAGAGGACTCGGGTCGTAAGCTAAAGCAGTGGCAGTGGCCAAAGCCAAGATGAGAAGGCTAATCGGCAGAAACTTCATTGCGGTTGTAGACACTGGACAGGAGTTAGGGCCTTGATCGCAATCTCTGATCCTTGCACAGACTAGTATTGCTCGAGGGAAGAGTGAGGACTCTCTTTATAGATAAAAATGTTTGACCCAGTATTTAGTTTGTCAGCAGGTTTCCATTTAGATTACCAAGTCTTAAAAGGTTTTATCTGTTTTTCCTTCCTAAGTGAAGAGATGAATCGCCCTATAACAACTACGATGACTTGGCGATTTGTTGGATATTGCCTGATATTGCAATGGTCTTTGTGAATCCTCGTACCGTTTCTTCTTCGTTTTCTTTACGATTCTTTTCCCCACTCAAAGAAGATAACCAAGTAAAGAGCACGTGTTGTGCAAGGTTTTAATAGCTGAAAAAAGACTAAAAATGGAGGGGTTGGTGGAGTGGTAAGGGCTTAGGTTTGTGGGTGATTGATCCCAAGTTTGACTCCCTCTGCCCTCCATCTTATAATATCCTTGACTTACATGGAGGCTAGTCTATGGGGCCGGGCTGTTTCTCCTCCGGTTGGTGCCTAACGGTTGAACCCTTGTAGTGCAACTGGTGCAGGAGTCCGAGTCATCATTAAAAAAGAAAAAAAGGGCTGAAAGTATCTAGATTGCAAACGAAAACATTCCTTAAGCTTCTTCATCTTGAAAATATTCATGCTGCTTTTAGAAATATTATAAAAAATCAATCGTTTTCAGTATTGAGTACCATAGATTTTAACATTTGCTAGAAATGCACTCTCTTGCGGCACAAAAGTTGATAGATGTTTGTTTCGGAAACAACATTTTCCAAGAAAGCATATTTCTCATTTTTAAGCGTATGTTTTGCTTAAGAAAATGGATTAATGGAAAATGTTTTACTAGTATTTTTTCTTTGAAAGAACCGTAAAATGTTTTCTAAAATATGACTAGTTATCGGCACTCGAACAACTCTATGCTTGGCCGAAACCACAAAGTTGGTTCTTAGAACTCGGCATTCAGGACTAAGTCTCTCAGCGGCCAAGCATGAGTCCATTGAGGCCGAGGTCGAGACCCTGGTGCTCGAGCTTAGGCCCCTGGCACCCATGCCCTGGCTATAAAGGCCAAGCTCAAACCCCTAGTGCTTATACCTAATGCTTCGGCACCAAAACTTGAGTCCATAAAAGCCGTGCCCGGGTCCTCAATGGTCAAACTCTAGTCTCAACCCTTAGGCCCGAGTCCATAAAGACCATGCACGGGTCCTTGGTGCTCGGGCTCAAGTCCTAGGTTAATCAAATATTTCCTCTTATAAAAATATTTTTTTGAAAAAATTGAATTTTTAAATATTTTTATTTTAAAAATTTGAATTTTTTTTGATTTATTTTTTCTATTCTTTTTTCTTTTTTTTTTTTTTTCTTTTTTTTTCTTTTCCTTTTCTTTTTTCTTTTCCTTTCCTTTCCTATCTCCTTCTTCCTTTGCCAGCCACATGCCTCAGCAATGGTCAATAGCCAACCGACTGACCATAATGCGGGCCGATGACCTCGAGGCTCGATTGATCTAGGCGAGCTTGAGCTCGCAGCTTGCCCAATCCCAGCGAGGCCGAGATCGCTTGAGGTCATCGAGCTCTAGGCTACTCAAGCTTGCCTATGGCAATCACCAAGGCTCGATGACCGGTGGACAAGGGAGGAAAAAGAATGAAAGAAAAGAAAACAAAAAATATTTAAAAATTCGATTTTTTTTTTTGGCTAGAAATAAAGTCATTAATTGAAATAATTTTATGAATGAGATCAAACACCATAAAACGTTTTTGGTCACATATCAATAAATAAAGGAAAATATACCATTTTCTTGAAATATTATTTCCTAAAAAGTATATTTTTTTCTTTAATTATGAAGTTTTACTTTGAACAAATGCACCATTAGTATTTGGGAAAATGTCACGAATGGTCCCCGAAATTTTATGTAATATTCAATTTCGTCCATATACTTTTGATTGGCTCAATTTGGTCCCTGAATTATTGATAAATGTCCGATTTAGTTCCTGACTATTTGAAAATTGATCAATTTCGTCATTCCGTTAGTTAAAGTTAACGGAATGGGGGCATTTTGGTCTTTTTATCTTTTAATATTTTTTTTTATTTTTTCCCTTCTTCTTCTCTCTTCCCTCTGCCGGCAATGGTGGAGCCGGCGGAGGGAAGCCGGCGTTCGGTGAGGGTTGCCCTCACCTGGGCTGGCTAGGGCCACCCTTGCCGGCGTCGGGCAAGGGCCGCCCCTACTAGCGTCAAGCGAGGGGTGCTCTCGCCAGATTTGGGGAGGACCGCCCTCACTGAGTTGCTGGGTTTGCAGGTCATGCCATAGGGGAGCGTAGGGCTTGGCGCAGAGGCTAGAGGAGATCATGGTGGTGTCGACAGAGGGAGGTCGAGGTTCAAAGCGGGTGCAGGGGGATTGGGTGTTGGCATCACTGGAGCTATGGTGAGAAGAGAAGAGGAGGCCGAGGAAGTATAGACTTGGTGGAGGAGCCATGCGATCGGCGTCCTCATCTCGTGGCCTTGTGCGGTGGGGCTTGGCGAGCCATGGCAGGAGGAGGTGTCGAGGTCCCTTCGGTAGAATTCTACATGTCCCTTCCATGGGCCGACGAGGGCGGCCCTAGCTTGCGTCGAGCGAGGGCACCCCTCGCCCGACGCCAGCAGGGGCGGCCCAACACCGACGAGGGCCACCCTTACTTGCGTCAAGCGAGGGCCGCTCCTGCCGGCGTCAAGCGAGGGCCACCCTCGCTGGACGTCGGCTTCCCTCCACCATGGCCGGCGAAGGGAAGAGAGAAGAAGAAAAAGAAGAAGAGAAAAAAAAAAAAAAAAAAGGAAAAATAGTAGTCACCTAACGGTTTAAATGGAAGGACTAAATTGAACATTTGTTAATAGTTTAGGGACCAAATTGAGCCAATCAAAAGTATAGGGACGAAATTGAACATTACATAAAACTTCAGGGACCATTTGTGACATTTTCCCTTAGTATTTATATGTGGTAAAACTTGTCCCTAATGTTCTGATTATTTAACACAATTCTTGTTTGTGATACGATACTTTAGTTAGGTTTTTCTCATTCCCGAGCACGATTCATGGATGACAAAAAATAAGATCATGTTCTTCTCCCAAGCTGCCACTTCTTAAAAGCCTAATGAAAAGAAGGTTTTAATTCCACTTTGTTTATAAGACATGACTTATGTAATGATTAAGGGTGCATCGATTTTGAGATATAGTTTATTGAAGGACTTACACTATGCATTACCAACTCTTCAGAAGTGGAATCCTTTCTTGAGTCCAAGTATGAACTTCCCCGTAACTACTACGTGGACTTGGTGATTTGTTTGAATTCCTCTCCTCCAACTTGAAGAGGGCACGACATGGGAGATGGAAGAGGTCTTCAATGATTTTGACATCCTTATACTGTTTCTCCTTCACTTTTCTTGTAAAAAAAGGGTGAATTATCTAGTATCACCATACTATTAGGATGCGATTCATACTTCCCATTGATAGGAAGGACAAAAGCAAAAGAAGAAAAAAAGAAAATGAATTAAAATATTAATATAAAATGGGGTTTTAAGGAATAGTTTTTAACTAGACAGGATTTGGGTCATTGAATCTGGTCAAATGTGCCTAATCGGATATGTCCCAAACCCGTTTTACGAATATAATAATATTTAATATTAACAATATTTGCAAAATTCAAAAAATTTCAAAAAAAGAAATTTTCGAAAATTCAAAACTTTCAGAGAGAACATTAAAAAAATTCAAAAACATTGAGAAAATATTAAAAAATTCGAATTTCTTTTAAAATATTTAAAAAATGAAAAATGAAAAATTCAAAAATTTTCAAAAAATTCCAAAATTCAGAAAATGTTTAAAAATTTCAGTAGTAATTAGAAAATTTTAAAAAAATTCAAAATGATTATTAAATCCAGAATTTTTTGCAAAATTTCAAAAATTCGATTTTTCCAAAAATTCGAAAAAAAAAATTAAAAAAATTAAAAATCCTCAAAAAGGTTAAAATTAATCTTTTAGATTATTTTCTCTTGAAAAGTGGAAGGTTTTCAATTTAGAATTATACTCAAGGTTAACCAAGCCCTTAATGCTTTACCTTAGGGTTTCAATTGTCCTTAAAGACAAATGCCCCTGATTGCACAATATTGATACGTTGATTTTGGCTTCCCTTTAGTCTAGTTAGCATTAGCATTTATTGTTTCCTTAGTGTTAAGTCTTTGCTATCCCACAAAATATATTTAATGCTTTCCTTGGTTAATGATTGTGCACCCACATGATCACTTTATATATTAATAAATAGAAATAAATTCAATCCAGATTACTTAACAAAGGAATCTTCTTTTTTTTTTAAATGAATGAAATTAGATACCGAAATGGCACTAAATGGTTAATTAGTGTAACTAAGTTTCCAACCCTTGATTCTCTGATTGCGTAGAAAGTGAGATATACTCTAATATCTCACTTGGTTTCTAACCGACCCCAATAAGTAAATGGTGACTCTTTCTTTAAAAAATTTTCATACCCTCAATTTGAACACCCAATGTTGCACGAAACATGGACTTGGTAGAGCCCGTGCCTAATCATGGGCCATAGACCCATCTTTTAGGCAACACCCTTAAACCTAAACCTATTCCCTCCCCCGGGGGGTAGGTTGCGACAAGTGGCAGTTGCCAAAGCCAAGATGAGAAAGCTAATAGGCAAAAACTTCATTGTGGTTGTAGACATTGGACAGGAGTTAGGGCCTTGATCACAATCTCTAATCTATACACAAACTAGTATTGCTTGAGGGAGGAGTGAGGACTTGCATGGCAGCTTGCTCTCTCTTTGTAGATAAAAATGTTTGACCAAGTATTTAGTTAGTCAGTAGGTTTCCATGTAGATTACCAAGTCTTTAAAAGTTTTATCTATTTTCCCCTTCTCAAGTCCAGGGATGAATCACCGCATACCAACTACAATGCTTGGCGATTTGTTGCATATTACCTGATATTGAAATGGTCTTTGGGAATCCTCATACCATTTCTTCTTCGTTTCTTTTATCACTCTTTTACCAACTCAAAGAAGATAACCAAGTAAAGAGCACATCTCGTGCAAGGTTTTAATAACTGAAAAAGACTAAAATTATCTAGATTACAAAAGAACACATTCCTTAGGCTTCTTCATCTTGAAAATATTCATGTTACGCTTAGAAATAGTATAAAAAATAAGTCATGTCCTAGTGAATACCCAAGTTTTTAACATTTGCTAGAAATTTCCTCATTTTCCCATTTGGTTCATTTAAGAAAATGAGTTAATGGAAAAAGTTTTCCTACCAAAACTCATTCAATGAAAATGGTTTCTTCTTTAAAAGAACTGGAAAATGTTTTGAAATATGACTAGTTATTGATGCTTGGACCCGAAACTTTATGCTTAGACATGGTAATCCCAAAGTTGGTTCCCGGAACCTGATGTTTAGGGCCAGGTCTCTTGACTGCTAGACCTAGGTCCATTGAGGCTAGGCCAAGGCTGTCACGCCCCGATCCTCGGGGACGCGCCCATCCTTCAATTTAGTCGATTATTAAAGTGCGATATCACAGGACTAATTATCGCCGACCCTTTCTATTTAATACGCATGCGGGCGATTATAAATCCCCAGACAATAAAACAATGGGATAGGAAAGCAAGCCATATTTTTCATATTGAAATTCACAACCACACTTTCATTAACAAAAAACTCATAGTATATTTACAATACTATTCACAACATACTTGTCTCACACCTATCTACACTAAGACAGGGTTTACAAAAGGGATGGGATCTCAGCCCACATCCGGGTTATACTCAAGATCCCTCTCTGGATCCTCTTTTTCTTTAAAAGTCTTTCTTCCCTTCAGGTTCCTCCTCCTCAGCTTCTCCTTAGGGTCCTGAAATGGTTATTCAATAACCAATGAGACCACGTCTCAGCGAGTCCTACCCCCTAAGACTCGATTAGTAAACTAATACGCCATACGGTTGCTTAAGCACAACACGAGTCAGAAGACTTACCTTGGTCTTAGTTCCAACCTGCAATTCAAGGTTAAACACATATATTCAAACAATTCACGACATCCAATCAAGCACTGGCTAATCGACTAAGTCGATTACATGTCAGTCAGACCCTCTCTAGGTCATTCTCACTCATACCACGATTTCCCAATGGTGTACTCATTCACCAAATCACATGTGTTTCTCGGGCGTCGTTTTCGCCAATGACATACCGATCACCGACACCGTGCGTTCTTTAAGGCGCCGTTTTCACCAGTGATATCCTCAATCACCGAACCACGTGTCCTTTCTAGGGCGCCGTTTTCGCCAAGGTGACATCGGCAATAGACAACACCGTGAGTTCTTTAAGGCGTCGTTTTCACCAGTGATATTTCCTTAATCACTGAACCACGTTTGTCTATAAGTCATTCACGTGCGTTCTTTAAGGCACCGTTTTCGCCAGTGATACTTCCAATCATCGAACCACGTATCATACCTGATTGGTCTCAACCAATAATGTTCTTAGTTAGCTCTCACCATTCTCCCTGCTATATATCCCATCAATGTACTGGCGCTATATACCCATGCTCGGCCATTACCAATCAAATACTCAATAACAAACAATTTAGGACAATTCCTCAAATTTCACAATTTAAATCAATTCCATAAAAATTGAAGCTCAATTAAATAAACGGACTCACCACAACAATCGGCACGAAATTCCGGTCACAATTATCCCAGTTGAATTTCCGGAAAAATAATTAATTAAATAAATAATTTCGAAAATTAAATAAATAAATAATAAAAATCCAATTTAGGCCCGTAATGCCTGATTGGAGCCCAAACAATTCAACGGAAAAATCCCGAGATGCATTCAATAAATACTAGAGCATTTCTACTCCCTAATGGCTATAGCTAACCACCTAACATGCATTCTCAAGTAACTAATTTAATTGTTTTAATCTAATCTAACCACCTAATTGCAATTAATTAAATCTAACCAACCCTAAGCATAATTAGCAAACTAATAAAGCATTAGTGAGTAAAACTCACTTGATCAAAAGCGGGGATCGAATCACCACGACGGCGGCGCAACGGTGGCCGAAATCGAACTTTCGACAACACCGGCGGACTTGGACCGAGCCTTGGACTTGGCCCAACAAATCTCAGCCCAAATGAGATTTGTTCTTGCACTGGAATGGGCTTGCTCTTGGACTTGGGCCTAGCTGCGATTGGGCTTCAAAAACTGGGCTTGAAGACTACAATTGCTGAAAATGGGCTTGAAATAAAACCGAATTGGGCCTGTCTTTGCTGGGCCCGAAAGACTGAAATTGCTGGGCTTCCAATCCAATTGATGCTGGGCTGGAAATGCCTCTGCAGATGGGCTGAAGCAAGCTCAACTGGAGATGGGCTTTGCTGGGCGTGGAACCTAGTCTTGGGCTGAAGATACACGGACGAGGGGAACGTGCGGCTGCTTCGGTCTTCGCTGGAAGGTGCTACGACTTCGATTGACAATGGAGAAAATTCTCGGGCAGCTTGCTGGCTTCTGTGGCCGACCAACCTCAGTGGAGAAGGGGCATCAGCTGGCAGCTTCAGTCAACATAAGAGGAGAAGCTGCTGGTTCCGTTGACTCCGTTGAAGACAAGCCGAAGTGGGGCTACAGCGTCGACGTGGAGTTGCTGCTGGGGAATCGGTGGCTTCGGCGGTCCGTTTGTTGACCGAAGCAGAAGGAGGAGCGGGCAGGTGGCAGCGTGGAGATGGAGCGGTGGCGTGCAGTCAGGTGACGTGCATGGAGATGGGGGCTTCACCCGGTGGAAATTCGACTGAGATGGGGGCGTGCCGGCGTGGGCGATGGAGGAAAAACAGCGTCGCAGAAGTTGTGCCGTTGATCTTCAAGCGTTGCTGCTCTTCAAGCTTCGCTGGCGGACGTGTGGAGTGTGTGGGCTTCGGTTGAGGAAGAGAAGTAACGGAGATGGAGAGAGGTTGGATGGGGATTGCTCCGCACGGCAGAGAGATTAAAACAAAAGCAGGAATAATGAGCGGATGGGAGGGTTGCCGAGCGTGAGAAGCCAGCTAAGAGGAGACAAGAAAAATCAGAAATCTTAGCCAATACATTTAATGTTTTACCCCCACAAGTCCACCATACACTCCTCTTGGTCCCCCCAATCAATTTCAAGCTTTATCAACTCACAAATAAACAATTTTAAAAGTCAAAATTCGCTGCCTCATCCAATCATACGAATTTCACCATTTGAACTTCAATTTCTCCAATAAATTCCCAAATCGGTCCATTTCGACGTAGAAAAATCCCAAATGATTTTCTATAAATCCCCAACACACAACGGCTCAGTCTGAAAGTCCAATTTCCCATTAATTTAGCCAATCTGAACTTCTGCCAAATTTCCGCGACGTCCGAACCCAATTTCTGTAAAATTTTCCGAATCTCCGAAAATCTTCGAGATCGATCGATGCTCCTAAAATTTATTGTGACATGGCCAAAACTTCAATTTCTGAGATCGGACTCGAATTGGCGGTTAATTTTCATTCGGCGCGTTTTTAGCGTAACCTAGACTATTAGGTAGTTTTCAGAACTTTTTAAGGCAAATAACCCGTGGTCGATTTTCTTCGAGCCACTATGAACCCACTCGACTCAATGACGACTCTTGATTGTCGTGAAAATCTCGAGGATTCAATTACGGACACAGCAGACCAAAACAATAAGAAAATCAGTCTAGTGTTGGCCGACGAAATTTTCTAATTCAAGGTGGTGTCACCCACGATTAGTCACATATCTCTATCAATCCAAACTATCTTTGATTTCAAATCGATTTTTAACCGCGTCCGTAGCATTACCTCTAAAAATGGACACGGTCGAAGCCGATTCCCGATCGAGTTCTCAAGTCTATTGCCTTAAAATTCCTTAATAATTTCCCCAAATTGTCTAGTTATCTCGAGAGTGATCGGCTCGAGAATAACCCTATGCACGCATCAATGAAATGCCCGATTTATTCAGTAGAAGACAGGGTTGAAAAATCTGGATGTCACAAAGGCTCCTAGTTCTTGGGCTCTAGCCCCTAGCACCCGTGCCCGGGTCTACAAAGGTTTGCCTCGAACCTTTGGTGCTCGTACCTAATGCTTTGGCACCTAAACTTGAGTCCATATTTTGGTCCCCGATGCTCAAACTCTAGGCCCAACCCTTAGGCCTGGGTTTACAAAGACTGTCCACTAGCCCTCAATACTCAAGCATGTCTTTGGTTAATGAAACATTTATTCTTATAAATAAATAAATATATATATATATATATATTAAAATTGGTTTTTTAATTATTTTTATTTTTAAAAGCCAAAATTTTTAATTGATTTATTCTTTTTATTTTCTTCTTTCTTCTTTCCTTTTTTCCTTTTTTCTTTTCTCTGTTTTCTTTTTCCTATCTCCTTCCTCCACTAGCCACGCCGATAATCCAGCAATCGGCCATGATGGCGAGCTTGAGGCTTAGTCAATCTTGGCAAGCTTGAGCTCATCGCTTACTCAACCCGATGAGGCTAAGACCGCTTGAGGCCAACGAGTTCAAGGCTCACCCAATCCCGATGAGCTTGAGCTCGCCTGTGATTGTCTAGAAGGTACAAACACTTTCGAGAGCCTTTGTATTGTATTGGCCACTTCCAAATGTATCCCACACTCTTCGACATTATTTGACAAGAGGTCAACAGGTGTCGGAAAATATGATAGGTGGTCAACTTTCCTAACACGCAAGTCCAAAATTCTAACATGCGATTCCAACACGCATGGAGTCAATTTTAAAAATTATCAATAAATGGAGAGTTAAAATGTAAATATGTAAAAATAATAATAATTATTATAATAATAAAGGGAGGAAAAAAAAAACCTAGTCTTCTCCACTTCTAACTTGCACTTTCCATGACACACAATTCCCTCATCTTCTCATCGGTGCTGCTCAAAATTGAAACAATTAAGGATATTAATAAATGGCGATTAACATTTTTAGTATAAATTCATTCTAAGCTATTATTATTATTATTATTATTATTATTATTATTATTATTATTATTATTATTATTATTATTATCATTATTATTATTATGATCATTATCGTCATTATTATCATCATTATCATCATCATTATTATCATTATCATTATCATTATCATTATCATTATCATTATCATTATCATTATCATTATCATTATTATTATTATTATTGTTATTGTTATTGTTATTGTTATTGTTATTGTTATTGTTATCATTGTTATTATTGTTATTTATTTGTGAACTTGAATTAAATTAAGTTGATTGAAATAATCATAAAAATGATAATTTATTATGTATATATAAAAATATACGGTCAGTATATAATTTCTCATAATGTATTGTAATTCTCTATTCTTTTTAGAAATTACATGTTAGCGTGTTATGTCGTGTTGCGTGTCACTTGTCAATATTAGTGCTACTTAGGTGGTTATCACCAATCATCGATGAGACTCAATGATCGGCGGACGGAGAAGGAAAATGAAAAGGAAAGAAAATAAAAGAAAAGGTAAAAAATAAAAAAAATCAAATCAAATTCTTTTTTGGGCTTGAGAAAAAGTAATGAAATTGAAATTATTTTCCAAATAAGATCCAAGCACCACAAAACTTTTTCGGCAACACATCAATAAATAAAGGAAAACTAACCATTTTCCTGGAAAATGAATTCCAAAAAAGTATTTTCTTTTGTGATGAAATTTTAATTCAAACAATGCACTGTTAGTATTTACATATTATAAGCTCATCCCAGATGTTTTGATCATTTTTTCTTGTTTGTCATATGATACTTTTTGTAAGTTTTTCTCTTTCCTGAGCATGGTTCGTGGATGGTAGAAAATAAGATCACTTTTTTCTCCCAAGCTGCCACTTCTCATTAGCCTAATGAAAAGAAGGTTTTAATTCCACTTTCTTTATAAGATATGACTTACATAATGATTAAGGGTGCAGCTACTTTGAGATATTGTTTATTGAAGGAGTTGCTCGGCAGATTACCAACTATTCAGAAGTGGAATCTTTTTTCCCCTTCTTAAGTCAAATGGTTGTAAAGCTCAAGCCCAAACCTCTAAAAAAGGGTCCCAAAAAAAAAAAAACTAAGCCTATCTCAAAACTGAACGAACCGAGTCGGTCAGATATACAAGCCGGCTCAAGACAAACCCGCCCTAGCCCACTCGGTCTGTGATCTCTCCCTCACTTGTGGCTTCGCTGCTGTGATGGCAACAGCGAGACTAACTATCACCGCTCATCTCGCTCGTCTTTGTACAGCTGAGGGCATGCCCAGGCATCTCAGGCTAGGCAATCCACCCTAGTCTAACCAACAACACCACAATATGCTCTCGTCGGATACCCGAGCTACGACCGTCACGCGCCTTCACAGTAGAATAAAAACAAATCTCAGTCAAGCATTTATGCAAATAATTGGAGTGCACTACTGGGACGAGGGGTTACTGACCCAAACCGGGACTCAAATCTATGCCAATGGCCTTAATGCACAACATTCGAGAATACCATAACAAAATGCAAGGGCAACGTGGGCTAGAGCTTGTGCAAGCTGGACGGCCCCGAGCACCAGTCCGGCAACACCCACAACAAAATTAAACAAATGACTCAAGGTAAAGAGACAAAAGGGGGCATTCACGGCAATGGCCCTACCCAACTTGGGGGCGGTGAATGGAGGGCGAGCTCGACAAATCAGATGATGACTGGTCTCCTCGCACCGCCCAAAAGAAAATAATAATAATAATAATAATAATAATAATAATAATAAAAAGAGTCACGACCTATCGTGGCTTTGGCACAAGAAAAGGAGCACAATAGTGTGTTGTCGATCACGGCTTGGATGTGACCCTTGCCCGGCTCCTGCCTTTGTTTTGCTTCTGTATTTCGTTTGCAGAGATGTGAGGGAGAGGCAGACCAATGTGTGGATTGGGTCAAAGGGGAAAGGAGTGGGGCTTGCCCGTGCGAGGAGGGGGAGAAGAGAAAAAAGGAGGCCGGGCGAGGCCTAGCCAGCAGAAAAGGGAAAGGGAGATCAGGTCGACCTAGTTTCAACCTGACCTGCCCCCACTTTAATTTAATTTAATTTTTTTAAAACTATAAAATAATTTATTTTAACAAAATTTTAATAAATTATGTTACTATTAGTGCAAATGCTCATAAAAACATGTTATAATAAAATTATTTTTGCATAGGAGTTAAAGTTTAACCTCTAATTTCCTATACAATTTATCACTGAATGTTCTATTACTAAAGAGCACATTATGGACTTTTTCTAGTATTGTTTTACTCATCAACTGTACATCATATTATTGTTTACTAGTAGTAGTGCTTCGCCTTTGTTTTTCAAAGTTTTAAAAAACTCTTGTTTTCCCACCATATTGTATGGTATATTATTTCATTAGTTGACATAAACAATGAATTCACGATGATTTTCCTGATCATATGTTTCTTCATCTCATTAATTCAATTAACGATAAGTTTAATGAAAGAATTCAATATTTATTTTCTTCGAGTGAGAAAAACTATTTATTTGAGTGCCAATGCTTAATGTTAATTTGTGATTTCGAATTGATTTCGATTTGGATTATTCACTTTCACAATGACTATTTTTATCCGTATTTTATTTTATCTATTAGTTAAGTTTAATTGAAGATTTCGATGCGGATGTTCTTGATTAAGTAAATTATTTCTATTTTTCAACAAAAGAAAAATATGTCTATTTAAGCTCAAACCCTAATACTCAATGCAATTTGTGGTTTCAAGTCAATTTCCATTTGGATATTTTTATGATGATTCCTTTTTTTCTCATATAGTTTGTTCAATCCATTAGTTTAATTAAGTAAAGAATTTAGTTCAATGGAGGTTCAAATTTTTATTTTTTGTTTCAATAGCATTAAAAAAAGTAAACCCACTTATCGAAATTTCATTTTTTTCATATACAATCAAAAAGATTAATGACATATTACTAGAAATATAAAAAGATATATTCGAAATGCAACAAAGAATCAAGTCTGAAAGCACGGCTCGAGCTATTGGGCTAAGTAATTTTGACCTGGTCTAGGTAGGAACATACCCCTTCTTTAGTGTCGGGCCAACGATGTTTGCTTCTGTTTGGGCCCATCTTTTGGGCCTGAAATTCTAAAATTTCCAGGACCGAGATGTACTATCGGGTAGGGTCAATTTCTCGAGGAAAAGCTTCATCTGTTTGCTTCGCTATGACTAAAAATGAACTTGGTTAATACTACTAAAAATCTCAAATTTATCTTTATTAGTTTTGATTTAAATTTTTCGTGAAATTACTGAGTTAAATTACAAGTGACAGTTGATGGTGTACCAATTTGGAGTTTTATCATCCCTTTTCATAAGTATACCGGTTTAAAATTTATTGGGTTATTAATTTAATTTAACAAAAATTAACATAGGATAAATATATCATAAATATATCAATTTTGGGTTTCTATGGTCAAAAAATTAATTTATGGTAAATTTATCAATTGTCATATGTATATCAATTTGCATATTGGGTAGTCAATAAATTAATTTGAGTTAAATTTATTGCATATCTACCAATTTGGGATTTTTCACGGCATTAACAATTCTTTTCAAATAACTTTTAGCTTTTGTTTTTCGTTTGGAAAAATTGTTTACTTAAGGAAAGCACGAACGAGCGGCTCTCTTCTCTTCTATATACTAGCTTCTCGTCACTTTGTCCCCCTCTGAGACTCTTGTTGCCTCCCACTCGCCGCTCGCCTCTCGCCACTCGCTGCTCGGATCCCAGCCACTCGCCGCCGTCAGATTCAGGTGCGTCCTTCATTCTCATTCTCTGTGCGCCGAGTGTCTACTTCCCAGGTGGATTGCGACTCTGTTTTGTGTCGGCCAGATTGTGCTCATCCGTCAGTCCTTGGGTTAGAGAGGAGCGCCGTGCTTAATAATCAGGGCGATGATTTCTTCTGGCTATGCGTAGAACTAGGATGCCTGCTTGATTGCCCGAGCTTTTGTTTTTCCTATTTTAGATCGTGTCCTAAAAACACGCATGCACCTTAACGCAGGTTCGAGTGCGGGTTCATTCCGCACCCCATTGTTTGAGAAATACCATGTGATGTGATGGATCATCCTCGAGGAAAACAAATTCACCTGACATTGAGAGCAGGTTTAGTTTGTCCTTCAACCAGGCATTTCAATTTTCTACTGTCAATGAAAGCCCACTGTAGAAAACACATTCCGTTTCTTTCGTATTCGGAACAGAGTAAATGAATCGTAAGAGTTCCCACTGAATTGCTTCAAAGACAGTTTTCACATATGCGCAGAATTCGAACTATGAAACAAGTCATCGACAGGGCAGCACGAAGCATTCATTTAGATGACAATGCTGAGTGTGGACAGTTGACAACAGCATTTCAATGATCATTTTGAGGCTGATCCAGTTGCCCTCGCTGCCCCAATTATTTTCACTGGACGACAGAGATGCCGGTTATTACTAATTTGAAGTATTGAAGAATGTCTCCTGTCCAATGGGTAAACTTTTGGCTTGATGAAGAGACACGGTCAATTTGCTTGCCGGGGTCTTGCATCTTCGGATTTAGGTCATCAGGCATGGAGAACTTATTGACTTGTCTTGTAAAATTACAGTGTGTCGATCTGCAAGTTTTCCTTCTCTAAGCTTCCATGCAACCGGAGCGAGAAGGAAAAACACCCGTTGAGGGAAAAGCTGAGAATTGTAACATGGACTCATCATGAGAACCGAACCCGAGTCCCTACACCAAACTCAGATAATTATGCCACTATGTTCTGTTTTATCTGCTGGTTCATCTTGATGTGTGATCTAGAAATTTTCTGCTGCATAATTAGCAGGAAGTACCCAATGATTTCGATCAGACTCATGTCCATCTCTATGAAATGTATAAGTTCGTTTTCGGTCCAATTGCCATGTAATCTTAGATTATTTCAAGCTAAGGTTGAGAAGCAACTGGCCCCGTTTGTTTGCGTTTCTTTTTTTTGTTTTTAAACAGTTTTTCTTTTTTTTTGTTCAAAGGAACAAAAAAGGAACAAACGCGTTTGGGTGCGTTTACATTCCTTTTTGTTCTTTTGTTAAAAGAACAAAAAAGAAACAAAAATGAAAAAAAAAAACTTGTTTCTTGTTTAAACGAAATGAAACACTTTTTGTTTTTTTTCTTTTTTCTCTTAATTTTTTGTTCTTTTTCTTTTGGCCGGTCGCCGGCCTCGGCCATGGTTGGCGACCGGCCGACGAGGGCCGGCGTCGCCCGGCCACACGCGAGGCTCGCCCGGCCCCGCGAGGCCGAGGCTCGCCGATCCCCGGCGAGGCCGAGGCTCGCCGTAGGCGGGCGAGTCGGCCTCGCCATGGCTGGGCGAGCTCGAGCCTCGCCGAATCGGCGAGCTCGAGCTCGCCCGGCCATGGCGAGGCCGACCTCGCGCCGGCACTGGGCGAGCCCGATCTCGCCCGATCCGGCGGGCCGAGGCTCGCCGACGGCCCAGCGAGCTCGGCCTCGCCGGATCTGGGCGAGATCGGGCTCGCCCGAGGCCGCGAGGTCGGCCTCGCCCGGCCGGCCGGCGAGCGCCGCGCCTCGCCCGCCGGGGCGAGCTCGGCCTCGCCAGACGGTCGCCGGCCATGGCCGAGGCCGGCGGCCGGCCAAAAGAAAAAAAAAAAAAAAAAAAAAAAAAAAAGAAAAAAAAAAAAGGAAAAATAAGAAAAAAATAAGAAAAAAATAAAAGAAATAAAAAATTATCCAAATTTACCAAACATGTTTCTGTTTATTTTTATTTCCGGAATAAGTTTACCAAACGTCTTTTTTTGTTCAAAAATTGTTCCCTCTAACGAAAACACTTTTTTCTATTTCGTTCCTAACAATTTTTAAACAAACACAAACAAACGCCCTTTAATGCATTTATTCAATGTTTTGACTTTGTTAATGCATACACATTTATAAATGACATTGTAAGCCACGACATCCCTAAAAAAATTTAGGGAAAAAGCCATGAAAAACCCTAAACTTTGCCCAAAGTGACACATTTACTCCAAACTTTTTTTGTGACGTAAAAAACCCCGAACTTTGCAAACCGACACATTTACCCCAAACTTTTCTTTGTGACACAAAAACCCTGAACATTTGTTATGTGACACATTTATCCAAAAATTATAGGACATTTTGGTCTTTTCATTTTTTTAACTTTTTTTCTTTTTTTTTCTTCTCTCTTCCCTCCACTGGTTGAAGCCGGCTGGCCGGCGGAGGGAAGCCGGCTTCTAGGGAGGGCTGCCCTCGCGGGCATCAAACTAGGCGGCCCTCGCCGGCGTCGGGCTAGGGTGGCCCTCGCTTGCGTTAGGCGAGGATGTCCCTGCCATCCTCGCCCGTCGCCGGTGATGGCCGCCCTCGCCTCGTCGGGCGAGGGTGTCCCGCCCGACGAGGGCCGTCCTCGCCCGACGCCGACGAGGGCGGCCCTTGCCTGCGTTTGGCGGGATGACCCTCGCCAAATCTGGGGAGGGGTGCCCGACGCCGGCTTCCCTCCGCCGGCTCCACCATGGCCGACGGAGGGAAGAAGAAGAAAAAAAAAAAAAAAAAAAAGGAAAAAACAAAATAAAAAGACAAAAATGCCTTTGATGGGGTAAATGTGTCTCATTTTGAAAAGTTTGGAGTTTTCACGTCACAAAAAAAAAAATTGGGATAAATGTATCATTTTGGGCAAAGTTCAGGATTTTTTGTGGCTTTTTCCCAAAAATTTATCCAATTGAGCTTATGAGCTTTCAACCCAACATTTCAACTGTAGATGGAAAATGACCGCAGGAAAGATTTTCTTTTTGGCTATATTAATGACAAAGAAAAATTATCTGTAGAATTTGGTACGTGGGTTATAAAATGAGAAAGGCCACCCACTGTAACTTATCAAACTTGAATTCAATACCCTAAGGAAATTGAAATATTTCTACTGCAACTTCTCCTCCTAGGATAATGATGGAAATAAAGCTGCTCTTCTTTCTTATTGGCCACCTGAGGGCCGGATGTAAAAACGATAGCCCTGACGATTTCTCATAACAGTGTCTTAAACCAATCACAAGAGTATTTCAATTAAGACTATTTAAAAGGGTTGGACATTCTTTTCATGATACCCTTTTTCCAGAGTACAAATTCCATTGATATGGGAATCGATATTTAATCTAAGCTGATATCGTATCACGTTTTGAATTTTACATAGTTTAATGTTATTGCTCTTCCCATTTCTAGACATTTAGTGGAGGAATGAATCCGGTTATCCTGATCATGTCGTGAGAGAGAGAGAGAGAACAATCTTTTACTCAAAATCAATCATTCATGTGGTATATAGTCTAGTTATGTGTCTAGAGAACCCACTAGAGAGATAACACTCTTTTATTTAGAATCAATTGTACATGTGGCAAGTAGTCTAGTTATGTGTCTAGAGCAACCACTTATGGAAACAAGAATAAGTAAGTCTTATAATTCGATTATTTTGTGTAACTAACGATAGATTCATTTAGTTGTTGTCGTACCAAAACTGTGCCTCGAGATGGTTAACGACCTTCTTGTCCAGTTGGAAGGCCTTGGTGAGAACATCAGCGGAAATTGGTGCCTTCGCTCCGAAGACAGCATTAGCAATGGTAATGAGCCCAGGGTTCTGGCTGCTAAAACCGGAAAAGGCTAGCGCGTATGTGTTTCCGATATTCAACTGGAAGTGAATGAGACCAATAGGGAACACAAACACGTCTCCCTTGTACAGGACTTTTGTGAAGAGAGTGTTGTTTAATTGGTCGGACGTGACGAAGCCAACGAGTAGCGTACCCTCCACCACGACCAGAAGCTCAGTGCCACGAGGGTGAGTGTGGGGAGGATTTAGGCCGCCGGGAGCAAAGTCAATGCGAGCCATGGATATTCCAAGAGTGTTGAGTCCTGGAAATTGCTGGACGAAAGCCTGTGTGACTTTTGATCCGAGCGGATTCGATGTGTTTCCAGGATTCCTAAGCCCCATAAAGACGAAATCATCAGCCGTGGCTTGTTTCGGGTCCTTGCAGAATTTCCCGTTCACAAATACTGCACGAGAAAAAGAATTCGTGTTTCAGTTTCGGCATCAGAAGCTAGATACGAAATACATGACTAATGCAAGAATTGAGGACCAACCTCCAGATTCCAGGTCATTGGTGGCCACGCATATGTCCTGAAGAGGACTCGGGTCGTAAGCTAAAGCAGTGGCAGTGGCCAAAGCCAAGATGAGAAGGCTAATCGGCAGAAACTTCATTGCGGTTGTAGACACTGGACAGGAGTTAGGGCCTTGATCGCAATCTCTGATCCTTGCACAGACTAGTATTGCTCGAGGGAAGAGTGAGGACTTGCGTGGCAACATGCTCTCTCTTTATAGATAAAAATGTTTGACCCAGTATTTAGTTTGTCAGCAGGTTTCCATTTAGATTACCAAGTCTTAAAAGGTTTTATCTGTTTTTCCTTCCCAAGTCAAGCGATGAATCGCCCTATAACAACTACGATGACTTGGCGATTTGTTGGATATTGCCTGATATTGAAATGGTCTTTGTGAATCCTCGTACCGTTTCTTCTTCGTTTTCTTTACGATTCTTTTCCCCACTCAAAGAAGATAACCAAGTAAAGAGCACGTGTTGTGCAAGGTTTTAATAGCTGAAAAAAGACTAAAAATGCTTTCGAGGGGTTGGTGGAGTGGTAAGGGCTTAGGTTCGTGGGTGATTGATCCCAAGTTTGACTCCCTCTGCCCTCCATCTTATAAATATCCTTGACTTACATGGAGGCTTGTCTATGGGGCCGGGCTGTTTCTCCTCCGGTTGGTGCCTAACGGTTGAACCCTGGTAGTGCAACTGGTGCAGGAGTCCGAGTCATCATTAAAAAAGAAAAAAAGGACTGAAAGTATCTAGATTGCAAACGAAAACATTCCTTAAAGCTTCTTCATCTTGAAAATATTCATGCTGCTTTTAGAAATATTATAAAAAATCAATCGTTTTCAGTATTGAGTACCACAGTTTTTAACATTTGCTAGAAATGCACTCTCTTGCGGCACAAAAGTTGATAAGGTGTTTGTTGTGCAAACGACATTTTCCAGGAAAACATATTTCTCATTTTTCAACGTTTGTTCCACTTAAAAATGAGCCAATGAAAAATGTTTTACTAGTCAACGGAAAAGGTTTTTCTACCAAATCTTAAATTCAGGAAAATATTTTTTTCTTTAAAAGAACCGGAAAATCTTTTCCAAAATATGACTAGTTATCGGCACTCGAAGTCAAAACTCTATGCTTGGCCGCGAAACCACAAAGTTGGTTCTCGGAACTTGGCATTCGGGACTAGGTCTCTCGGCGGCCAAGCGCGATCCATTGAGGTTGAGGCTGAGACCCCGATGCTCGAGCTTAGGCACCTGGCACCCAAGCCTGAACCCCTAGCGCTCGTACCTGATGCTTCGGCACCCAAACTCGAGTCCATAAAAGCCATGCTCGGGTCCTCAATGGTCAAACTCTAGTCTAAACCCTTAGGCCCGAGTCCACAAAGACCGTGCACGGGTCCTCGGTGCTCGGGCTCAAGTCCTTGGTTATTCAAACATTTCCTATTATTAAAATATTTTCTTTTTAAAAAATGAATTTTTAAATATTTTTACTTTAAAAAATCGAATTTTTATTGATTTATTTTTTCCTATTCTTTTTCTTTTTCTTTTTTCTTTTCTTTTCCTTTCTTCTTTTCTCTTTTCTTTTCTTTTCCTTTCCTATCTCCTTCTTCCTCCGCCATCTGCGTGCCTCAGCGATGGTCAGTAGCCAACCGACCGGCCATAATGCGAGCCGGCAACCTCGAGGCTCAGTCAATCTAGGCAAGCTTGAGCTCGCAGCATGCCCGATCCCGATGAGGCAAAGGTCGCCTAAGGTCATCAAGCTCTAGACTACTCAAGCTTGCCTATGGCCATCACCGAGGCTTGACAACCTGTCACGCCCCGATCCTCAGGAATGCACCCATCCTTCTACTTGGTCGATTTTAGAATGCGATATCCCAAAATTATGTATCACCGACCCTTTCAATTTTAGTTGCACATGCAGAAGCAATTATAAATCCCTAAACAATAAACAATGGGATAGAAAAACAGGCCATATTTTTCGTATTGAAATTTACAACCACACTTTTATATACACACACCTCATAGTATCTTACAATACTATTAACATAGGTCTAATCTAACACCTATCCACAAGTACACAAGGTTCACATAATGGGATGGGATCTCAATCCTCATCCGGGTCATACTCGGGATCATCATCCTGATCCTCTTGAGACTCTTCTTCACTAAGTTCGTTTTCTTCAAGCTCTTCATCCTTTGCTGGCTCGACATCAGGGTCACCCAATAGATAATCCTCCTCTTGTCCCTCTACGAACCTGAAATGGTTATTCAATAACCAATGAGACCACGTCTCAGCGAGTTCTACCCCCTAAGACCCGATTAGTAAACCAATACGCCATATGGTGGCCTAAGCACAACACGAATCAGAGGACTTACCTTGACCTCATTTCCAACCTGCAATTTAAGGTTAAACGCAACTGCTTCATATATCACATCAAACATTCAATCAATTCATGACAACAGATCAAATCGTTGATCAATCGACTTTGTCGATTACATGTCAGTCAGACCATCTCTAAGTCATTCCCACTCATACCATGATTCCCAGATGGTGTACTCATTCACCAAATCACATGTGTTTCTCGGGTGTCGTTTTCGCCAATGACATATCGATCACCAACACCGTGCATTCTTTAAGGTGCCGTTTTCACCAGTGATATCCTCGATCACCGAACCACGTGTCTTTTCTAGGGTGCCGTTTTTGCCCAGGTGACATCGGCAATAGACAACATCGTGAGTTCTAGGGCACCGGATGTATAAACGATCGCCTTGATGATTTCTCTATACAACCTCTTAATCCATTTACAAGACTATTTCAAATAAGACTTTTTAATAGGGTTGGACATTCTTTTCATGATACCCTTTTTCCAGAACAAATTCTTTTGATGTAGGAAGTAATATTTAATCTTAGATGACATCCTTTCAAGTTCCAAATTCTACGTAGTTATGTTATGAATTCCGTTATCTTGATCATGTAGAGAGAGAGAGAGAGAGAGAGAGAGAGAGAGAGAGAACAATATTTTATTCAATATCAAGCATACATGTGGTACATAGTCTAGATACGTGTCTAGAGCAACCACTAGAGAGATAACAATCTTTTAATCAAAATCAACCATACATGTGGTAAGTAGTCTAGTTATGTGTCTAGAGCAACCACTTATGGGAACAAGATTAAGTAAGTAAGTCTTATAATTCATTATTTTGTGTAACTAACGATAGATTCATTTAGTTGTTGTCGTACCAAAACTGCACCTCGAGATGGTCAACAACCTTCTTGTCCAGTTGGAAGGCCTTGGTGAGAACATCAGCAGAAATGGGTGGCTTCGCTCCGAAGACAGCATTAGCAATGGTAACGAGCCCAGGGTTCTGGCTGCTAAAACTGGAAAAGGATAGCGCGTATGTGTTTCCGATATTCAATTGGAAGTGAATAAGACCAATAGGGAACACAAACACGTCCCCCTTGTACAGGACTTTTGTGAAGAGAGTGTTGTTTAATTGGTTGGACGTGACGAAGCCAACGAGTAGCGTACCCTCCACCACGATCGTAACCTGAGTGCCACGAGGGTGATAGTGGGGAGGATTTAGGCCGCCGGGAGCAAAGTCAACGCGAACCATGGATATTCCAAGAGTGTTGAGTCCTGGAAATTGCTGGACGAAAGCCTGTGTGACTTTTGATCCGAGCGGATTCGATGTGTTTCCAGGATTCCTAAGCCCCATAAAGACGAAATCATCAGCCGTGGCTTGTTTCGGGTCCTTGCAGAATTTCCATTCACAAATACTGCACGAGAAAAAGAATTCGTGTTTCAGTTTCGGCATCAGAAGCTAGATACGAAATACATGACTAATGCAAGAATTGAGGACCAACCTCCAGATTCCAGGTCGTTGGTAGCCACGCATATGTCCTGAAGAGGACTCGGATCGTAAGCTAAAGCAGTAGCAGTGGCCAAAGCCAAGATGAGAAAGCTAATCGGCAGAAACTTCATTGCGGTTGTAGACAGTGGACAGGAGTTAGGGCCTTGATGGCAATCTCTGATCCTTGCACAGACTAGTATTGCTCGAGGGAAGAGTGAGGACTTGCGTGGCAACATGCTCTCTCTTTATAGATAAAAATGTTTGACCCAGTATTTAGTGTGTCAGTAGATTTCCATGTAGATTACCAAGTCTTAAAAGGTTTTATCTATTTGCCCTTCTCAAGTCAAGAGATGAATCGCTCTATAACAACTACGAGGACTTGGCTATTTGTTGCATATTGCCTGATATTGAAATGGTCTTTGTGAATCCCTGTACCGTTTCTTCTCCGTTTCTTTTACGAGTCTTTTTCCCCACTCAAAGAAGATAACCAAGTAAAGAGCACATCTTGTGCAAGGTTTCAATAGCAGAAGAAAGACTAAAAATGCCTCCAAGTGGTTGGTGGAGTGGTAAGGGCTTAGGTTTTTTGGTGATTGATCCCACGTTCGGGTCCCTCTGCCCTCCATATTTCCCTTGTAGTGCAACTGGTGCTGGAGTCCGAGACATCATAATAATAATAATAATAATAATAAAAGGACTGAAAGTATCTAGATTGCAAAAGAACACATTCCTTAGGCTTCTCCATCTTGAAAATATTCATGCTGCTTTTAGAAATAGTATAAAAAAATCAATCGTAGTAAGTACCACAGTTTTTAACATTTGCTAGAAATGCACCCTCTTGTGGCACAAAAGTTGATAGGTGTTTATTTTCCAGGAAAACATATTTCTCATTTTTCAGCATTTGTTTGTTTCATTTAGGAAAATGAGTCAATGAAAAAAATTTTACAAGTCGATAGAAAAGGTTTTTCAACCAAATCTTAAATTCAGAAAAATAATTTTTTATTTTAAAGAATTGAAAAATGTTTTCCAAAATATGACTAGTTATCGGTGCTCGAGCTTAGGCCCCTGGCACCCATGCCCTAGCTATAAAGGCTAGCTCGAACCCCTAGTGCTCATACCTTATGCTTCGGCACCCAAACTCGAGTCCATAAAAGCCGTGCTCGGGTCCTCAATAGTCAAACTCTAGTCTCAACCCTTAGGCCCGAGTCCATAAAGTCCTTTCACGGGTCCTCAATGCTTGGGCTCGACTCCTAGGTTAATCAAATATTTCCTCTTATAAAAGTATTCTTTTTAATTTGAATTTTTAAATATTTTTATTTTAAAAATCGAATTTTGTATTGATTTATTTTTCCTATTCTTTTTTTTTTTTTCTTTTTTTTTCTTTTTATTTTCTTCTTTTCTCTTTTCTTTTATTTTTCCTTTCCTATCTCCTTCTTCCTTTGCTAGCCGCATGCCTCAGCGATGGTCAGTAGCCAACCGATAGGCCATAATGCGGGCCGACGACCTCAAGGGTTAGTCAATTTAGGCAAGCTTGAGCTCGCAGCTTGCCCAATCCCAATGAGACCAAGGTCGCCCGAGGTCATCGAGCTCTAGGCTACTCAAGCTTGCCTATGGCAGTCATCGAGACTCAATAACCGGTGGACAAAGAAGGAAAAAGAAGATGAAAGAAAAGAAAAAAAAAATATTTAAAAATTCGAATTTCTTTTTTTTGGCTTGAAATAAAGTCATGTATTGAAATAAATTTTTGAATGAGATCAAACACCATAAAATGTTTTTGGTCACATATCAATAAATAAAGGAAAATTAACCATCTTATTGAAAAATTATTTCCTTAAAAGTACATATTTTTCCTTAATTATGAAGTTTTACTTTGAACGAACGCACCACTAGTATTTATATGTGGTAAAACTCATCCTTGATGTTATGTTCATTTAACGCAGTTCTTGTTTGTCATACGATAATTTTAGTAGGTTTTTCTCATTCCTCTCGGTTCGTGGATATGACAAAAAATAAGATCTCATTCTTCTCCCAAGCTGCCACTTCTCAGCAGCCTAATGAAAAGAAGGTTTTAATTCCACTTTCTTTATAAGACATGACTTATGTAATGATTAAGGGTGCATCTATTTTGAGATATAATTTATTGAAGGAGTTACACTACGCATTACCAACTCTTCAGAAGTGGAATCTTTTTTAACCTTCTTGAGTCCAAGTATGAACTTCCCCGTAACTACTACGAGGACTTGGTGATTTGTTTGAATTCCTCTCCTCCAACTTGAAGAGGGCACGACATCGGAGATTGAAGTGTTCTTCGATGACTTTTACATCCTTGTACTGTTTCTCCTTCACTTATCTTGTGAAAAAAAGGGTGAAATATCTAGTATCACCATAGTATTAGGATGCGGTTCACACTTCCCATTGACAGGAAGGATAAAAACGAAAGAAGAAAATAAAAGAATTAAAATATAATTAAAAAGGGGGTTTTAAGGAATAGTTTTTACTTAGGTAGGATTTGGGTCATTGGATCTGATCAACAGGCCGGATTAGATTTACCTAGTCCAAACCTGTTTTCTAAATATAATAATATGTAATATTAAAAATATTTCAAAATTCAAAAACTTTCGGAGAACATTTAAAAAATTAAAAAACATTGATAAAATATTTTTAAAAAATCAAATTTCTTTTTTTAAAATATCAAAAATATTTAAAAAGAAAAATTCAAAAATTTTCAAAAAATTCCAAAATTCGGAAAATGTTTGAAAATTTCAGTAATAATTAGAAAAATAAAAACATCAAAATGATTATAAATCCAGAATTTTTTGGAAAATTAAAAATTCAATTTCTCCAAAAATTCAAAAAATTTAAAAAGAATAAAAATCCTCAAAAAGATTAAAAATTAATCTTTTGGGTTATTTTCTCCAAAAAAGTGGAAGGTTTTCAATTTAGAATTATATTCAAGGTTAACCAAGCCCTGGTACTTTACCTTAGGGTTTCAATGTCCTTTGAGACAAATGTCCTTAATTGCACAATATTGATATCTTGATTTTGGCTTCCTTTAGTCTAGTTAGCATTAACATTTGTTGTTTCCTTAGTGTTAAGTCTTTGCTATCCCACAAAATGTATTTAATGCTTTCCTAGGTTAATGATTGTGCACCTGCATAATTACCTTATATATTAATGAATAAAATAAAACCAATCCAAATTGCCTGACAAATGAATCTTTTTTTTTAAATGAATAAAATTATATACCGAAAGGGCATTGATTAATTAATTAGTGTAATCAAGTCTCCAACCCTTGATTCTCTAATTGTGTAAAAGTAAAGTACACTACAATGTCTCACTTGATTTCTAACCAATCCCAATAAATTAGTAGCAACTCTTTCTTTAGAAAATTTGTATACCTTCAATTTTGAACACCCAATATCACACAAGGTATGGACTTGGTAGAGCCCATGCCTAATCATGGGCCATAGGCCCGTCCTTTAGGCAATACCCTTAAACCTAAACATATTCCCTCCCCCAAGGGGTAGGTCGCGACAAGTGGCAGTTGCCAAAGCCAAGATGAGAAAGCTAATAGGCATAAACTTCATTGTGGTTGTAGACATTGGATAGGAGTTAGGGCCTTGATCGCAATCTCTAATCCATGCACAAACTAGCATTGCTTGAGGGAGGAGTGAGGACTTGCATGGCAGCATGCTCTCTCTTTATAGATAAAAATGTTTGACCAAGTATTTAGTTTGTCAGTAGGTTTCCATGCAGATTACCAAGTCTTTAAAAGTTTTATCTATTTTCCCCTTCTCAAGTCTAGGGATGAATCACCCTATAACAAATACAATGCTTGGCGATTTCTTGCATATTACCTGATATTGAAATGGTTTTTGAGAATCCTCATACCATTTCTTCTTCGCTTCTTTTACCACTCTTTTACCAACTCAAAGAAGATAACCAAGTAAAGAGCACATCGGTTTTAATAGCTGAAAAAGACTAAAATTATCTAGATTATAGAAGAACGCATTCCCTAGGCTTCTTCATCTTGAAAATATTCATGTTACTTTTAGAAATAGTATAAAAAATAAGTCGTGTTTGGTAGTGAATACCAAAGTTTTTAACATTTGCTAGAAATTTCCTCATTTTCCGGCATTTAGTTCATTTAGGAAAATGAGTTAATGGAATAAGTTTTCCTACCAAAACTCATTCAATGAAAATGGTTTCTTCTTTAAAAGAACTAGAAAATGTTTCAAAATATGACTAGTTATCGATGTTTGAACCCGAAACTTTACGCTTAGACATGGTAACCCCAAACTTGGTTCCTGGTACCTGATGTTTAAAACCAGGTCTCTCGGCGGCTAGACCTAGGTCCATTAAGGCCAAGCCGGGAACTAGCACCCATGCCCGGGTCTATAAAGGTTTGCCTCGAACCTTTGGTGCTCATACCTAATGCTTTGGCACCTGAACTTGAGTCCATATTTGGGTACCCGATGCTCAAACTCTAGTCCCAACCCTTAGGCCTAGGTTTACAAAGAACACACACTAGCCCTCGATGCTCAAGCTCGAGTCTTTGGTTAATGAAACATTTATTCTTATAAATATATATTTTTTAAAATTGGTTTTTTAATTATTTTTTTAAAAGCCGATTTTTTTAATTGATTTATTCTTTTTATTTTCTTCTTTCTTCTTTCCTTTTTTCTTTTCTCTGTTTTCTTTTTCCTATCTCCTTCCTCCACCAGCCACGCTGGCAATCTAGCAATCGACCATGAGATGGGCCGGTGAGCTCAAGACTTAGTCAATCCTCACAAGCTTGAGCTCATCACTTGCTCGACCCTGATGAGGCTAGGAATGCTTGAGGCCAATGAGTTCAAGCCTCACCAAATCCTGATGAGCTCGAGATCACCTGTGGTCGTCTAGAAGGTATAGACACTTTCCGGGAGCCTTTGTATCGTATTGGCCACTTCCAGACGTATCCCACACTCTTCAATACTATTCGACATGAGATCAATAGATGTTAAAAAATCCAACAAGTGGTCAACTTTCCTAACACACAAGTCCAGAATTCTAACATGGAATTCCAACACGCACCAAATCAATTTTAAAAATTATCAATAAATGGAAAGTTAAAATGTAAATATGTAAAAATAATAATTATAATTATAATTATAATTATAATAAAGGGAGAGGAAAAAAAAAAACCTAGTCTTCTCCACTTCTAACTTGCACTTTCCATGACATACAATTCCCTCCTCCTCTCAACGAGCATCACTCTTCTCACCGATGCTTTTGCTCAAAATTGAAACAATTAATGATATTAATAAATGGCGATTAACATTTTTAGTATAAATTCATTCTAAGCTATTATTATTATTATTATTATTATTATTATTATTATTATTATTATTATTATTATTATTATTATTATTATTATTATTATTATTATTATTATTATTATTATTATTATTATTATTATTATTATTATTATTATTATTATTTATGAACTTGAATTAAATTAAGTTGATTGAAATAATCATTAAAAATGATAATTTATTATGTATATATAAAAATATACAATCAGTATATAATTTCTCATAATGTATTGTAATTCTCTAATTTTTTTTTAGAATGACATGTTAGCGTGTCGTGTCGTGTTGCATGTCACTTGTCAATATGAGTACTACTTAGGTGGTTGTCACTAGTCATCAATGAAACTCAGTGATCGGCAGACAGAGAAGGAAAATGAAAAGGAAAGAAAATAAAAGAAAAGGTAAAATTTAAAAAAAATTGAATTCTTTTTTGGGCTTGAGAAAAAGTAATGAAATTGAAATCATTTTCCAAATAAGATCCAAACACCAGAAAACTTTTTCGGCAACACATCAATAAATAAAGGAAAACTAACCATTTTCTTGGAAAATGAATTCCCAAAAAGTATTTTCTTTTGTGATGAAATTTTCATTCAAACAATGCACCATTAGTATTTATATATTATAAGCTCATCCTAGATGTTTTGATCATTTTTCTTGTTTGTCATATGATACTTTTTGTAAGTTTTTCTCTTTCTTGAGCATGGTTTGTGGATGGTAGAAAATAAGATCACGTTCGATGAAATGCCTAAGCTAAACTCACATTCATAGTCTTTACTGTGCTCGAGGCTTGCTGTCCTTTCGTACTGTGCTCGAGGCTTGCTGTCCTTTTGTTTGTATTGAGCATAAACTAGTTGTCCCTATGTCAAGGCTGAACTTAGTTCGTTCATTGTTTGCTAATTGTGATCTAAGTTTGGGTCTCGGATAAGTTTGAAACTCCACCTTACGTCATCCTTCAGCATCTGTTTCTTAGCCTTTCGACATTCGAGCAAATGCTTTCCAGTTTCACTCAGCGCCTCTCTTACAAAGCTCATACCTCTAACCTGGATACATACTCATATCTGATTCATGTTGATGCATATACATAATACGTTGCCATGGACTTCATATTCTTACTATATACAAACTCCTTTGATCACACTGGTGGTTATCGCCACTGTTTAGATAATATTTCCTTCGACGCAGCAGTACATGCATGCATATAAAGATGGGCAGTTTGTGACTACTCCAATCTCTCACTCCGGCGGGTAAATGAGATTTCTTCAGCTGTCATGTGCTTACCATGATTCTTCCATTCTATTAGCAATTGATGGTGGTTTTATATTTTTCTTATGCTTGATTCATTTGTCATTAGAACTCGACTACAGTGTTATATGTTCTTCTGTTTTGCTTGGTTCATTGAGTCTTTCAATGTCGATGTATACGGTTTTGTAGCTCTGTTCTATATGGGTTTGGTTGTTGTGAGCCCTTTTGTCTAACTCTTCATGCGGTATAAAAACATATACTTTGTAATGTGTTCTTATGATGAAATTCTGCTAATTTCAATCTATAGACATTGCGATTGTGTCAACATGCGGGCATGTCTGGATAGATTTTGCTTCTTTCTTGATATCTTGTAATGGATGATGTGAGCTCTTGGATTTGGTCATCATTTACTAGATTCCAGAATTGTTACAAATGGAGCCACAGTTTGTAAATGATTAAGTGTTCTGTTTTCATGCTCTACTTTAATGACCTGTGTTGTTTGCCATTTTCACATGATTTTTTTGTGATTAGATTCTAAAGTTGATGCCTAAATGAAAGTTGTTCATTAGGTTCCAATCTATATCAAATAAAAATTCTGTGATAATTGAAGGTCATTTACTCAAGTCGAGTAAGTCTAGAATATCCTTGACCTTGTTTGGAGTTTTGCTGAGCTGATGGTTTTGCACAAATTCTTTGATCTTTATAAAAGCATATGTCAGCATCTAAAATTGGTTTCTTCATGAAAATTTCTTTCTATGTACTTTTTGAACAAAATATAAAATTTACATGAAGAGTGAACATCATTTGGATAGGTTTATCATGCTTAAACTGAATGCACTGGTTACTGTAATATGTCTGACTTGAAGGACACTTGCTGACATTGTGATTTTTGTAAATTCATGCAAATTGAATTAGCTTTAGATGTCCTTGCGAAAGTAGCAGGAAATTGTATGATCTATGTTGTGTAGAAATTCATATTGAATGGATCATTTTTGGATGATGTAAATGGTTGTGAATTAGACATGTATGCTTCTCTCGTGTTCTATTTCCATAGTGATATGCCTTAATTCTTTGATTTTTAGAAAGAATCTGTTGCAGATGTCTTCATGAGATTTATTTGGGATATCACCTAGAATTTGATCTAGAGATTTTGTGACTTTAGTCACTCTTTTTTAATACAAAAGATGTCTTGCTTTTGATTGTCTTGATACGTGATGTTTGTTTTTTTCATTTGTATGTACCTAGTTATTAGTTTCTTGGACTGGGTTTAGAATAGGATCCTGAACATGGATAAAGCGTGAAGATGGTGGAGGTCGATGTCCATTCCGACCATTGTCATGTACTATTTGTTTTCCCGACATATGTCTCGGGTTCCATGCATTGTATAAAACCCGACGAGTTGCGGGTTTCCTTTCTTTCCCGATTGTTTTCTCTTTTATTTTTCTTAGAATTGCATGATTAGGTTTACTGCTTTTCTTGATTGTTTAGTTGATGTCTTGTAATTCCAATTTCATTGATTATTTTCCTTTCATTTTTTTTAAATAGAATAGAATGAAAGTAATCCACTATGCATGGTCACTTAGTATAGAACTGATGATCCCGAAAATGTAAAAAGAGACGCATGGACATGTTAGGAAAAACACAACATACTGTTTAGGTATCGAAAGGGTGCTAATAGTTATATTAGCGCGACCCAAGTCCCCGAATCTAGATATCTAGTTGCGTAGGAATCAAGGGAACTCTCCCGACCCTAGATTGGGTTTTCTAGCCGACCCCCAAAAGAATGAGGTTAGTGGCAACTCCTATATATTCTTAGGTTGTTAAACATTTAGATCGCATAAATAAACCCGCTGTCACACGGGGTACGAGCTTGGGAGAGCTCGCAATCTCGTGAGGGAACTGTCATGATCAAGTACCCCTAAACCCGACATTTCTCACCTTGGACTTTTCGAGGGCAGCAAGATCGGGTCGCGACACTATTCAAAAGTGGAATCTTTTTTCCCCTTCTTAAGTCAAATGGTTGTAAAGCTCAAGCCCAAACCTTTTTAAAAAGGGTTTAAAAAAAAAAAAAAAACTAAGCCTATCCCAAAACCGAACGAACCGAATCAGTCAGATATACGAGCTGGCTCAAAACAAACCCGCCCTAGCCCACTTGGTCTGCGGTCTCTCCCTCACTTGTGGCTTCGCTGCTGTGATGGCGACAACGAGACTAGCCGTCGCCGCTCATCTCGCTTGTCTTTGTGCAACCGAGGGCATGCCCAGGCAGCTCAGGCTAGGCAATCCACCCTAGTCTGACCAACAACACCACAGTATGCTCTTGTCGGATACCCGAGCTACAACCGTCAGGTGCTTTCACAGACCACCAAATTGGCAGCTATGGATCGGCCACCTCATGGCCAGGCAACTTAGATGCCTTAGCCTTTGCGATTGTCCACGGTTGGGCCTAGCATTGCCGATCGAGAACACCCCCAATGGCGGAGGGGACGACATGGGCACGTCGAATCAACCAAACAACCAACACTTGGGAGTGCCAACACCACGGGGACACCTCCATGAAGCGAGGCTGAGCGTAGACGACTCTACTCCAACCAAAAATGATAAAATAAAAACAAATCTCAGTCAAGCATTTATGCAAATAATTGTAGTGCACTAATGGGACGAGGGGTTACTGACCCAAACCGGGACTCAAATTTACGCCAATGGCCTTAACGCACGACGTTCGAGAATACCATAACAAAATGCAAGGGCAACGTGGGCTAGAGCTTGTGCAAGCTGGACGGCCCCGAGCGCCAGTCCGACAACACCCACAACAAAATTAAACAAGGGACTCAAGGTAAAGAGACAAAAAGGGGCATTCACGGCAGTGGCCCTAACTGACTTGGGGGCGGCGAATGGAGGGCAAGCTCTACAAATCGGATGATGACCGGTCTCCTCGCACGCCCAAGAAGCAAACAATTGAAAAAATAAAATAAAATGAGTCAAGACCTATCATGGCTTTGGCGTAGGAAAAGAAGCACAATAGTGTGTTGTCGATCGCGGCTTGGATGTGACCTTTGCCCTGCTCCCGCCTTTGTTTTGCTTCGTATTTTATTTGTAGAGACGCGAGGGAGAGGAAGACCAATGTGTAGATTGGGTCAATGGGGAAAGGAATGGGGCTTGCCCATGCGAAGGCCGAAGAAGAGAAAAAAGGAGGCCAGGCGAGGCCTAGCCAGCAGAAAAGGGGAAGGGAGATCAGTCGACCTAGTTTCGACCTGACTTACCCCCACTTTTTTAATAATAATTTAATTTGATTTTGGGAAAATCTCAAATAAGGACCCAAAATAGCTTCATTTTCTCAAAAAAGGACCTGAAGTGGAGTTTGTCTCAAATAAAATATCCGTTTTTTAAATTTTCTTAATTTTTTTAATTTTTTGAATATTTTAAATCATTTAATCTCAAAAGAGGCACCCGACAAAACGACGTCGTCGCCGGCCGGTGAACTAATGCATTTTACGATGTACGTATTCCGCGTATTCCGACCTAATCAGGGTATTTTCGTCCAAAAAATATTCTCTTTTCATTTTCCTTTTCCCCTGTTTATCTTCTCCATCTGCAAGCAGACCTCCAGTATCTTGCCGGTGAAGTATTTGCCAGTGAGATCGAGCCACTTCAGCTTCTTGAGCCTTGCCATCTCCAGCGGCAGCAACCCCGTGAACTTGTCATTGCCCAAGTGGAGTTCTTCAAGCTAGGTTATCACCCGCAAGACTTTGTTGGGGAAGATCCTGGAGAGGTTGAGGAATCGGAGGGAGGTGGGGCTATCGAGCTCCGGCGGGAGGGTCCCGGTGAGGTTGTCGGTGGTGAGCGTGAGGTTGACGAGGTCACGGAGAAGGCCAATTTCGGGTGGGATGTAGCTCGAGAGGCCGACGGATGTGATGTTGAGAAAGACGACCCACGAGCCAATGTCGCACATGACTCCGGTGAAGGAGCAATGTGGAAAGGGCGGCGGCAAGAAGGAGGAGGAGGAGTCGACCCAGTCACCGATGGCGATGGAGGGAGGCCCGGCCATGGTGGTTTTGAGCTTCGAGAGCACGTCCAAGTCGCTCCGTGCAAGGGAAGCGGAGATGAAGAGGAGGAAGAAGAAGACCCCATTGCAGGGTGGTTTTGTCCTCAGTGAGTTCGGCGAGGCCAGCAAGGGCTCGCCGACCACTGGTAAGGGCAGGCGAGGGCCTGCAAGCCCTCACTCGCTGCCAACGCTTGCTACCAGCGATGGGCGTTGAGCCCTCGTTGGCCTCAGGTTAGGCCGACCCACGCTGGTCCCACGACCTTCGCTGGCCCTTCCCCACTTCCGATGTCCTTGATTTGGGCAATGCCTATCTTTGACAAAGAAGACGATGAACAAGGACAACCATGGGTAGATCCAGAAGATGAACAAGAGAAGGAAAACAAAAAGATAATATTTTTTGGACAAAAATACCTCAAACCAGGTCGCCGAAATACACATGGAAAATGCATCAATTCACCAAGCGGCAAGTCAGGTCCTTTTTTGATACTAAATGACTACTTGAGGGCCTTATTTGAGATAGATTCCACCTTGGGTCCTCTTTTGAGAAAATGGGGCCACTTTGGGTCCCTATTTGAGATTTTCTCTTTAATTTTTTCTAAACTATAAAATATTTTATTTTAACAAATTTTAATAAATTATGTTACTATTAGTGCAAATGCTCATAAAAACATATGTTATAATAAAATTATTTTTGCATAGGAGTTAAAGTTTAACCTCTAATTTCCTATACAATTTATCACTAAATGTTCTATTACTAGAGAGCACTTTATGGACTTTTTCTAGTATTGTTTTATTCATCGACTGTACATCATATTATTGTTTACTAGTAGTAGTGCTTTGCCTTTGTTTTTCAATGTTTTAAAAAACTCTTGTTTTCCCGCCATATCGTATGGTATATTATTTCATTAGTTGACATAAACAATGAAGTCACGATGATTTTCCTAATCATATGTTTCTTTATCTCATTAATTCAATTAACAATAAGTTTAATGAAAGAATTCAATATTTATTTTCTTCGAGTGAGAAAAGCTATTTATTTGAGTGCCAATTCTTAATATTAATTTGTGATTTCGAATTGATTTCAATTTGGATTATTCACTTTCATGATGACTATTTTTATCCGTATTTTATTTTATCTATTAGTTAAGTTTAATTGAAGATTTCGATGCGGATGTTCTTGATTAAGTAAATTATTTCTATTTGAACAAAAAAAATTATGTCTATTTAAGCTCAAACCCTAATACTCAATGCAATTTGTGGTTTCAAGTCAATTTCCATTTGGATGTTTTTATGACGATTCCTTTTTTTCTCATATAGTTTGTTCAATCCATTAGTTCAATTAAGTAAAGAATTTAGTTCAAAGGTTCAAATATTTTTTATTTTTTGTTTCAATAGCATTAAAAAAAAAAAGAAACTAAACCCACTTATTGAAATTTCACTTTTTTCATATAGGATCAAAATGATTGATGACGTATTACTAGAAATATAAAAAGATACATCTGAAATGTAATAAAGAGTCAAGTCTGAAAGCTCGGCTCGAGCTATTGGGCTAAGTAATTTTGACCCGGTCTAGGCCGGACCATACCCGTTCTTTCATGTCTAGCCAACGGTGTTTGCCTCATTTTGGGCACATCTTTTTGGCCTGAAATTCCAAAAATTCCAGGGCCAAGATGTACTGCTAGGCAGGGTTAATTTCTCGAGGATAAGCTTGGTCCGTTTGTTTCACTATGACTAAGTGAACTCCGTTAATACTATCAAAAATCTCAAACTCATAATAAATTTACCTCAAATTATATATGTAGTAAATTTACCTTTTATTACTTTCCATTTAATTTTACCGTGAAATTGCTAAGTTAAATAACACATAGCAGATAATGGTTATATCAGTTTGGGATTTTACCATTCCTTTGTCGTATGTGTACTAATTTGTTATTTTTTCAGTTATTAATTTAATTTAATAAAAATTAACATAGGGTAAATGTGTCATAAGTATATCAATTTTAGGTTTTTATGGTCGAAAAATTAATCTATGATAAATTTATCAATTGTCATATGTGTAACAATTTGAATATTAGGTAGTCAAAAAATTAATCTCCACTTCCCAGGTGGATTGCGACTTCGTCTTGTGTCGGCCATATTGTGCACATCCGTCAGTCCTTTGGGTTAAAGAGGAGCGCCGTGCTTAATAATAAGGGCGATGATTTCTTCTGGCTGTGCATAGAACTAGGATGCTTGCTTGACTGCCGGAGCTGTTGCTTTTCCCATTTTATGTCCTATTCTTGATTTCTTGTTTTACAAGGCAGGAAATTTTGCTTTTCCCAACCGTAGGTAGCTGTGTTGGTTCAGAATCTCTCCTTCATCGCTGAGATCAAGAGTTCGAAACCTGCAGTTGCTAACATTGTAAGTGGGGGATCATAGTATCAGGGTTCCGTGCTAGTCTCACTTTAGGTATAGAGGCTCGACCCTCACGGGGAGCCCGTAGTGGAGTCCTCAGTTACCAAAAAAAAAAATTAATGTCTAGGGGCATCAATGGGGCAATGTAGGTCGGCGTATCCCCCCCCCCCCAAAAAAAAAAAAAAAAAGGGAGAGACAGGGATGGGAATGTAATGCTTGCTATGAACGGGGTGCTGAGTAGGAACAGTAGTGATTATTTGCACGCGGGGCGGGGGTAGGGGATTTGCTCGCAGATCTTGCACGGCCTGCCTTGTGGCCGTCCCGAATTGTGTGTCTATCCTCTGTTCGAAAAACTTCCTTCTCGCTTCTGCCGCCAGTATGGCACTTGAGTGTTGCTATCTCTGTTCTCACCTGCCCTTGCGGCTCTAGCAGTCGCAAGCAGTGTGGCTCGTTTTCCCTTGGCTAGTTTAGTTTTTAGTTACTTATCTTTGTTGTTTTTATGGTCTCAAGGCAATATGACCTATTACTCAGCATGAGGCAAGCTGGTGGACTATTTTTAGAGCGAATCGCTCACGTTTGGTTCGTCTTCTTTCCACATGTGGCGGTTGGTTTGACACAACAAGGGTTGACACTGAAAAATCCTTGATTGCTTTCCAGCGTGGTCCAGCTGGGGTTATCTTTTGTCTCATTTGTGGTGGTTTTTGTTGGCAACCGGAATTTTCTTGGCTATACATTTTTTTTAGGAAGACTGTTGCTTGGTTGTTACTTAGCATTACTAAGGCATATAGGGGTTTCACTGCCAATTAGTTTTAAATAAATGACTCCATGTCTTTATGTAAGGACAAAATTCAAACCCTCTGGTGTTTACTAATTGCTTGGATCTTAAACTCATATCTAGATACATCATAACTCGAAGCCTGGCATAGAACAACGGGCAAATGCCTATATGGAAACTTTCAGGTGTTAAAAGAGCAAGCGGTCCCATAAATCAAAAAGGATTGTTGAATCTTTAAAGTTATAAATGGGTGACACCGATTTGGGAATTGTTTTATCTCAAATTTACGGGTTTTCCTTGATTTCTAGGCCATCAAAAATTCCGAAAGTATTTTGTAGATTTTCGAGACGCGATTTGAAGATTTGAAGAATCTCTCCCATATCGATATTTTTTGCTTAATTTTGTTATTTGATTTCGGTTATATGAGTAATTCCTAAATGGCGACCTCCCTACATATAAACACCTAAAATATAGTAAACGGCACTTCATTATTCAAAATAAACATCGTCTTTTAAAATCCTTTTCCAAGCATATCTTCATCTCCATCAAATCCCCGATTTACCAATATATTGACCAAAAGCAGTAGCAATATTAAACATTAATCAGTTCATGAGTTACTCAACGATATCCTCATAGAAGAACTTCTTGAAATCTTCAATGTGCGCTGTTTGCAAGCACACGGCCACCACCAAGCTACCTGCTTCCTCACGACCTGGAAGAACCACAAAATCGGCGTCCAAATCGTGGTTCCCAAGCCCCATGTGAATCTCTCTCCCCCATCCGAAATCAAGGCCGTTCAGCGGCAACGTCAACCAGCACGACACCCTGAGATTAGGATTTCCATAGAAAACCCCTTGTGTGCTCCCTTGGGCATGCAGATCCTGAAACGTGGTCAGGTCCGGTTGTCTCCGGATGTGCTCAATGGCCGACTTCACATGGTCGTGGGTCACTGCCTCGATGGCCTCTCGAATCACGCTCGAGGTGCACCTGAGAGGGCTGGACACCAGCTCGCCGGATGTGCCACCTGCGACCATGTTGAAGACCACATTGCCGAAGAATCCGGGCTCTAGGGGTGGCCGCAGGCGGCTGCGCGCATCTATGTAGAAGTACAGCGAGGTCGCCTGCTCGGGTTTGTGTTTGCGCGCCTTGCACACACACCGCCATATGTGCGCGGCAATCGTCTCAAATCGGGTGTAGGGGTGCGGGTGGTGGCTGGGTCGGTCCTTGTTCACAGCGTTCTTTAGGGTTTCAACTTGGGTCTTCGTCACCTTTAGCATGGCCAGGGCGGTCTTCTTCATGCGCTGTTCTAGATTGTTAGCGTGGCCAATTAGCAATGGTGGGTGGTTGAACTCGGAGAGCTCCAAGTTTGACGGCGGCAGCCGTGCGCCGGATGGATCTTCACCCACCCATAAAACCTTGTTGAAAACAAAAAATCATGCAAGTGATTACAATGACTGAAGTTATAGAATACAACTTACATACAAGATGTCAATTTCTAGATTTTGGCATGAAAATGTGACGACTATAGAAAATGTTCGTTACAAGCACTCACGCATGCTCTACGCGCTTGCGCAATTGCTTACTCGAAGAACTAGTACTTTGAGTATCAACATCGATAAGGAAAACTCCAACTGAACTATTTACAAATCCAAAATCGGAAAAAAAAAATTAACATAAAAAACAATCTGTTAAAATTATCTGATGGGGAAACTTGGGAATGAAATTGAAAATGCAAGTTGATGTAAAAACACATTCGAGAACATGTAAATCATATAAATTTACATTTGCACTGCCGGATAAACAGGCCATAGCACGTTGCCATTTACCAAATGCAAATTAGGGGAGAAGTAAACAGGCCACAATAAAAATATGAAATGAGTTTAATATTCTCAACCGAGCACGATAATTATGCAAATATAACGGCTTTGAAGAAATGGACACCTCCTTCGATCGATGACGACAAAAGCAAAAACTCCACACATAACGATAAATAAAATAAAATAAAATAAAAAGAGCATTAGGAAATAAAAAAGGTGGAGAAAGTGAAAGGAGACACAAAAATCACAAACTTCAATTGCACAGACGCAAAATGTTCTCAAAAGGAGCTTCATTGTTGCTTGTAATGCCAAAAGGCAGAGGCTTCTGCGATAAACCATTTTCTTGTAATGGGTAGTGGGGAGTTAAATAAACTAAGGAAAAGTCCATTTAGTCCAAATTATATAGTCAACCTGGATTTTTTTTTAATCGGTACTTTGGTTGTCATTTATTAGCAAGTTAGGGTAATAAATTATATCATTCCAAAGATTGATAGTGTAATTCATTAAAAAATTATTGTGTGTCCTCTTAGTAGCAAAAATCTTAGTTTTCATGAACTTTTTTTTAAAGAAAATTCATGTTAACAGCATCAAAAGATTCGGATACACATGCACGGCGTTTCATGTGCCTTTAAGTGATTGAGTCTCCATTTTGTACCACTAGATTATGAGAAAAAAAAATGAAAAAAGGATTTGCATGCTCTGAGTTATCGAAAAGAAAACCCTTTAAATTAATGCCTAACCTTTCTATGGTAGTACGGCTCAATATTCAATGGCTCACCGCGGGCAAGCCGAGCCCACTCATTGTAGAAATGAGCAGCACTCAGCCCGTCAGCAACTACATGAGATATAGAGAGACTCAAGGCGAGCCCACCACACCTAAACTTGGTGACTTGAACTAGCAATAGCGGCTGCTCATGGATCGGCATCGTGTAGTCCAAGCTTGGCATAAGTTGTTCGAAGTCCGGACCTGGACAAAAATCGCCTAAGTCATTGAGCTCACCTTCGGATTCGGCCTCGATGAGGCAAACACCCATGGCATTGCAATCGAGTCGGAGCCGTCCCCCATCGAGCTGCTCGAGCCTTCCAGCAAGCGGATAGAAGGGGACCAGCACGCGGCTCAATGAACCTCGGAGAGTGTTGAAGATGGCATCGGCCGAGTGGAGCCATTCTGAGGGTGGTTTGTAGAAGTAAATGGTGTACCAATGGCTGATCATGTCGATTTGGTCCAGCTCCGAGAGTGGTAGGTAGCCACTCCACGTCTCTGTCTCAGGCTTTATGTTGTAAGTGTCCCGGTACCTCACAGTCATGGACATTTCGTTGGATTGCGTTGGAGATGATTTGCAAGTGTGGTAGTAGAAGGACAACTTTTCTTGGGGGTGACAAGTGAACCCTAGACTTTGCATCTAAATAGGACAATTTGAGAGAGGCGGGGATCTTGGAGACGCATCACGAATGATAAAGAAAAAGGAAGGAAATCAAAAAAAGTCGAAAACTTGGAAGTTCCAAGGAACAAAGTCTCTATTCTGTCTCTTAATGGCAAAATATTAAAGTTTACCATTTGAATTAGTGATCCTTAATTAATCCATTGTTGACACCTAATTTAAATTTAGAAAATAGAAATAGAAAATAATCTTTGATTAAAAGGGAAATTTAAAAGAAAAAAATTTGAATTCAAAAACTCAACAGCCAAATATTTTGGAGCCACTTTATTGTTGAGAAGTTAAGTGAGGATGTGCAAGTATATCGGAAAATCTTTATCTGCAAAGAAACAAACTAGTCTTTCTTTATAAATAAAGAGTACGAAACCGTGAACCATGGGGGTTTTCTTTTCGTCAAAAAAATTGAAAAGTGAGAGGAGAGAAAACAGAGGAGGCTTCTCTTCGTCTTTCGTCGAAGAAACAAAAAAATAGAAAACTGAAGAGAAAGAAAAAAAGTGTGGGGTTGAAAGAAAAAGAGAGAAAAGTCAAAAGAAAAAGTGTACAGAAAAGAGAGCTGACGTGAGGGAGAGAGAAAAACAAAAAAAAAAAAAAGTTGTGCACTGTTGATCTTCTTCGTGGGTTTCTTCTTCGCAAGCCCCCACGACGCCCCGCTGCAGCCCACGCCGCCGCGCCCCTGCGCCGCCCGCTGTCAGCCTCTATCGGCGAGCACCCGTGCCAGCCCTGCTGCCAACGCTCGTATCCGGACCTCCGTCGTGCCTCCACAGCCGCGAACACCCCCACGACTTTGCAACCCGCTCGCCACCAGATCTCGTCAGTGCTCTGCCCCCGTGCCGGCCACTGCACCATCAACGCTGCTCGGAGCCCGACGACCACGCTTGCAGTGCCCACAACCCAGCAAGTTCGCCTGCCGACCCGTGCCACTGTCCTCAACGCCTACAGTAGCTCGTTGCCGCACCACCGTCGCGCCACTACTGCCCCGTCCGTCACCGGAACTCCGATGTGCAGCACCCCCAAGCTCCGCACCTGCACTAGCTGCCACGCTCGACGCCTTTGCCGCGATCGTGACCAACAGCAACGTTTCTGCCTCCTGCTGCCCGAAGCCCATCGTCACCTGCAGCACCTTCGAGCACCAGCGGCACCGCCCTCCACCCGCAGCCGCGAAGCCACCGAGCCGCACCAGTCACCTCACCAGTGTGAGTGAGAGCAAGATTACAGATGAATGCGATTGAAGAAGATGATTCCTTGTTCTCTTCTGTATGATGGTGTATTCACCTCAAAAAATACAGAGCACCTTTTCAATGGAGTATTCTCCTCTCTGTTCACTCATAGATTGTTACAATGAATCAATCAAAAGAGAAGAAGTCACTCGTTATCTATATACAACAGATCTTGATGAATAACCGAATGCTAGCTGTCAACATAAAACTGAATCAATGAAAGACTTTAAACAGAAAAGAACTTATTTCACAAAAGCTAAGCTAACAGAATCAACTGCCTCTCTTTTCCTTCTGGAAATTGTTCACGTGATGTCTTTTCTTCACCGACTTATGTAGATACACAGCTGGCCTTATTTGACAGCATTACTGGTTACACAATTGCGAATTCTACTTTTTCCAAGCTTCTCCAATGACAGCCATAGATATAGACTTATCTTTGTTATAGTCTAACTTCTCTCTGTCTCAAGCTTCTTCTCTGTTCCGAGCTTCAAAGAATGAATGTTCTTAACATCCCCCTCAAATTGGGAGGGGATGAAAATCCCATGCCCAATTTGGTACGAAGATTAACATGAACCAAACGTGTCAAAGATTTTGTAAAAATATCTGCAAGTTGAAGATGGCTAGGAACATAGCTAATACGAAGAGATCCGGAGGAGACTTTCTCCCGAACAAAATGGAAATCAACCTCTATATGTTTGGTTCGGGCATGAAGAATTGGATTGGCTGTAAGAGATATAGCAGACTTATTGTCACAAAATAAGAGAGTAGGAGACAGAAGTGATATACCAATATCACGAGAACAAAAGCAATCCAAGTAAGATCAGCCGAGGTAGATGCAAGAGCTCGGTATTCGGCTTCGTGGGAAGAACGAGAAAAGCTTGGTTGTTTTTCTTTGCTGACCAGAAAGGAGATTTGATCCAAGATATGTACAGTAGCCAGTTGTGGATCGCCTGGTGTCGGTACACCCAGCCCACTCAGCGTCTGAGAAGCCATAGAGTGTTGTTGAGCTATGTGAATGAAGAAAAAGACCAAGATGAGTGGTGCCTTTGACATAGCGAAGTACTCTTTTTAATCGATGAAGATCTCGCAACGGTTGGATGCTGCAATTTTTGGCACAAGGTATTTGTTGCATAAGCAAGATCAAAGTCGAGTAATTGTTAAGTATTGAAGCCCTCCCACAAGACTTCTATACTCAAGAGGGTTCGAGAGCAAAGTAGTATCATCTCGTCATAGTAATTGATCGAAGTGGAAGAGGAGTTGATACAAAGCTTACAGGGTCATATGAGCTCTTGTTACCGCATCAATGGCATATTTGGTTTGACAGAGAAATAAATCGAAGGAGAGCGTTTGACTTCAATGCCGAGAAAGTAGTGAAGATGGCCCAAATCTTTCATGTGAAAGTGAATGCTCGCAACTCAATCAAAGTGGTTAGTAACTGAGCTGAGCTTCCTGTCAGAACTATGTCATCAACATATAGTAGTAGTAGAACTGTGTCTGAACCGGAGTGAAGCACGAAGAGAGACGGGTCAGCAGTACTACAGAAGAAACCATTCTCCAGGAGGAAGTTGCTAAATTTGTCAAACCATGCTCGTGGTGCTTGACGAAGGCCATATAGGGATTTCTTAAGCAAACATACACAATGAGATTGTTGAGGATCAGCAAAACCAGGGGCTGCTCCATGTAAACTGTTTCATTCAATGTACCATGGAGAAATGCATTTTTAACATCTAGCTGGTGTATAGTCCACTTCTTCATTATTGCAACAAAAGGACTATCCGAATAGTGGCATGCTTGATGACCGGACTAAATGTTTCAAAAATCAACCCCTGCTTCTTGATGAAATCCCTTTGCAACTAAGCGAGCTTTTAATCTTTCTAGACTGCCATTAGGTGATAGTTTAGTTTTAAACACCCACTTACAGCCTATAACATGCATCTGCTTTGTTCTAGGAACTAAGAGCCATGTCTGATTCTCATACAAAGCATCCATTTCCTCCTTCATGGCTTGATACCATCCTTTATCGCTAAGGCCGCTTTGACCGATTTTGGTTCCAAAGGTACTTTATAGTCAGCCAAATATGCATATTTGGGGTTAGGTTTGATGATACCGGACTTCAATTGAGTTTGCATACGATGGACAGAAGAAGTACCTGAAGAAGTGGCTGTTAAGTCTGGTTGAACTTGATTAAAGATAAGCTCTCCTGATTCGGCTATTTGAGATTGTTGCTCTGTAGTAATCGAGTCTGACTGTTGCTGAGGAGAAGCTGATATATGTGGAACATTCTCATATTGTGGTGTATGAGTGTGATCGATTGTTACTGAAAGGAGGTAGTTGAAATGTTTGTTGTATGATTAGTGGAAGGGTTGTCCACTAAGGTTGTGTTTGTGGAATCAAGAAGATTAACCACATCTGCCCATTGATTATACAAAGTTGTGTACGATCATAGTCGATATTACCTTCCTTTTAAATGGAAAGAAGGTTTCATCAAAGACCACATGGCGACTAACATAAATTCGGCCATTAGTAGGTACAAGGCAACGATACCCCTTATGCCGTTCACTATAGCCCGTAAAAACACAAGTGAGAGATCTAGGGTCGAACTTGTGTTGAGCATAGGATCGAAGACATGGGTAACAGTGCACACCCAAAAACCTTGAGATGGTCATAGCTAGGCTGCTTATTAAAAAGTCTCGGAATAGGGAGAAGCCATTTGTAATTTTGGTGTAGGAAGAATGTTGACAATATAGTTGGTCATTATGAAGGAATCTACCCAGAATTTCAAAGGAACTCGAGAATGATACATCATGGCTAACCCCAACTCGACTATATGGCGATGTTTCCTCTCTCGCAATTCCATTCTGTTCGGTGTATGAGGGCAAGACATACTGCTTTATGCCACAATTTCCGTAAATGACTCGAAACCCGTTACTAGTAAACTCTCCTCCACCATCACAATGAAACATTTTGATTTGATGATCAAACCGCTTCTCAACTAGTTTCTCAAACATGACAAAGATGTCATAAAAGTCGACTTCACTTCATTGGATAGATCCAGCCAGTAGCGAGAAAAATTATCTACAAATATGACATAATACTGAAAGTTCTCAGAAGATTTCACCGGTGAGGGACCCCGATGTCACAATGTATCTTTTCCAATGGTATAGTAGATGTAGAGTCTCGATAATGGGAAAGGTAAAGTCTGCACTTTTTGCAACTTGACAGCTGCTACAAATGGATTCAGACTTTGTATTACAGAAATCAAGTCTTTATTCTGCAAATGCTTCACTATATTGAAGTTTGCGTGGGCTAATCTTTGGTGCCACATATCTGCTGTTATTGCTCGTGTCTTCGAGTAAAGTATGCTCGTGCTGTAGTTTGAGGATCCACACAAGAAAGTCCCATAATTTTCCTTCCAAGCATCTCTGTCTTGTTGGTTTGGTTGTCCTTTATATAGACACCAATTTTATCAAAAATAAAAGAACAGGGATAGTCATCTGTCGCTTTGAAACAGAGAGAAGATTCTTTTTGATTTCAGGCACAATCAAGACATCATTTAGAGGTAACGTGTTATTTTCTCGTATTCAACCGAGTATTACCGCATAAGTAATAGGTAAACAAGAGCCATTACCTATCATAACTGTGTCATTTCCAAAGATATTGAGTAGAGTTGAGAAGAATACCAGGATCAGCACTAATATGTGCTGTTGCTCCCGTATCGATACCACTCACTTCCTCTTGATCCTCTAGATGAACTGCTGCCAAAGCAGTTGGAATTTCTTCAGCCTGATAAGAGTTATCGAAACGATACCAGCAACGAAGAGCATCGTGTCCTGGTCTTTTACAAATCTGACATTCTAACCGGATGCTTTCTGTTGGTTTCTCATTTTGCACATGTTTCTGTGGCATCAAGACTTGAGTCGGATAGGATTTAGTGTCTTGATACCTTTGTGAATAACTGGCATATGGACGAAACCCCGTGTGACTAGAATAATCAACCCTCTCGCTTGAATTGTTGATCGCCTCGTTCGATTGAAATTGTTTGGTCTCGTAGTACTGATTTCTTCCCCGGTATCCATAACTACGGCCCGCATTATTCATTGCACGGCCGACCAAAAAGCGTCCTCCTCTGTTACCACCTCTTTGACTTCCAAAACTTGAAGTCTGAAAACCGTATTCTCTTTCGAATTTCCTTTCGCTTGTGTTTCGAACTTCTTTGACCCAAGTAAGCCGATTAGGGTTAAATTGATTCATCGAATATGTCTTTAATCTTGTTTCAAATCGTTCAAGCCGTGCTATCACTTCATCATAATCTGGCTGGGGTTTCAAACAAAGAGATAGTAGTTCTGAAATTCTCATACTCAGACCCTAAACCCTCAAGAACACCAAACATTTTAGTTATCTCATCTATAGGTTTTCCAATCGCATTCAATTGATCACAAATGGACTTATACTCCCTCAGATAAACAGAAAGCGCTCTATCTCGTTTTTGACATGCCTGTAACTTTCCTCTTAGTTCAAACTCTCTTGCTGCTGATTTTTGTGTGAATCTATTCAAGAGTGTCTCGCCACACTTCATAAGATGTTTCTAAGCCAATTATTAAGCCTAGTATATTCTCTACATTACTCCGCTATCCATGAAGATACTAGCTGATCTGTTTTTATCCAAATAAGATATTCAGGATTTACAACCTCAGCTTCAACACCTCCAACTATATTCTGCAGCATTCGAGTAGGTGGTGTAACATCACCATTAACAAAGCCGAAGAGTTCTTGGCTTTTTAGAAACCTACAGATCTGAGCTTGCCACAAAAGAAAGTTGTCTTCGGCAAGTTTTATAGTGACAAAGTTCGAAATATTAACATGTATAGGGAAAGGATACTTCGGTGCTCTTATCGCCATTGCTATACTCTTTTCAACTATAAACGAATCAAGATAGTGATTTTGTCTATGAAAAAAAAAAAAACTAACAGAGTTACCGTGATACAGTAATCTGTATGGCTTCAGATTCTTCTTGCTTGATCAATCAAGTAGCTACTGAGTGAATCTGGTTGGTTTTCTTCTCGATCTCGTTGAAAACGATCGTCACGAGTGAGGAAGAAGTAGCTACGAGTGAATCACGATGCACGATCTCTCGCTTCACGATCCCGTACGGCCTCATCCTGGTGATCGGAAGAGTCATCGTGTACTTGAGGAAGAAGAGCGTTTGGCTAAGACGATCGACCGCTCGATACCATGTGAGTGAGAGCAAGATTACGATGAATGCGATTGAAGAAGATGATTCCTTGTTCTCTTCTCGTATGATGGTGTATTCACCTCAAAAAATACAGAGCACCTTTTCAATGGAGTATTCTCCTCTCTGTTCACTCATAGATTGTTACAATGAATCAATCAAAAGAGAAGAAGTCACTCGTTATCTATATACAACAATCTTGATGAATAACCGAATGCTAGCTGTCAACATAAAACTGAATCAATGAAAGACTTTAAACAGAAAAGAACTTATTTCACAAAAGCTAAGCTAACATAATCAACTGCCTCTCTTTTCCTTCTGGAAATTGTTCACGTGATGTCTTTTCTTCACCGACTTATGTAGATACACAGCTGGCCTTATTTGACAGCATTACTGGTTACACAATTGCGAATTCTACTTTTTCCAAGCTTCTCCAATGACAGCCATAGATATAGACTTATCTTTGTTATAGTCTAACTTCTCTGTCTCAAGCTTCTTCTCTGTTCCGAGCTTCAAAGAATGAATGTTCTTAACAACCAGCACCGCCACACCACCCGTGACCCACGACCCCACCGCACGCCGCTCGAACCTCCGTCTCAAGAAATTTTGCCTCCATAGCGCCTCGCCTCTCCCGCTCGCTCGGTGGCCGGGGCCCGCCGTGCTGACGCCCGCCTCCGCATAGCTCTCGCTCCGCACCTCTCGAGCCCAAACCGATCCACGATTTTTCTTCCCCGCAGCTCCCGAATTGCCGGATCTCGCCGGAGCTCCGCAACCTCCGATCGTCGGTGACGCCACCGTTACGCCGCCGCCGCCCTCACTGGAGCTGGTGACCAGCCGCACGAGCACAAGCCGTGCTTGGGAAGAAAAAGAAGAAAGGAAAAAACAAAAGAAAAAGAAAAGGAAATTAGGTAGTTTTATTTTCTTTTTACTTTAATTTGTTTATTTTTATTTTTATTTTTTTAAAGTTTAGTTATTTAAATTGGAACCTCATGGACCTTGTAGATATTAAGGGGTTTTATCCCAAATTATAGTAATTATTAATTTGACCCGTAAGACGTCGGGTTATTTTTTTAATTACTTTAATTTTTATGAATTTTGATAGTATTTCAATTGTTAAATCATATTAGAGTTAAAATAATTGTTAATTTAATCCGTGAGACAACGGATTATTTTTTCGGTTATTTTAATTCTTATCTTCATTCTTTTAAAGTAATTACTTGTTTGGAAATATTAAAAAAATCAAAAAATCAAAAAGTGCATAAAAATCTAAATATTGCATTAGAGCATTTAAGTTTAGTAAATTAAGACTGCATTTTTAGGGTTAGTAAATTAGAATTGCATTTATAGGATTATGATTTTTAGATTATACTTTTAGATGGGTGATTTTTGTTAGGGCTAATTTTAAATAATGTTGGCATGTCTTGATTTCTTTATATAGCTTTTAAGATAAGATATAGTTTAAGTTAAATTGATTCCTAAAATAAATTAGAATATCATTCACTTTAGTTAGTCTAATTAGTTTTAATTCCGAATTTCAATAAAAAGAATCCAAAAAATATTAGGTATATATTAATTAATTTGCATAATAGGTTTAATTAGAATTTGTTTATTAGTAAAATATTGTCATATCTAGAACTTAGGTACTTAGGTCCATACACATTTCATATTAAAGCAACACACCTAGATATTTTTAGATTAAGTCAATTTTCGTTTAGTAAAACAAAAAGAGGAAAAAAAATGTTATGCATGCCATATGAGTTTTAGTTTAATTGTTTTCTTTTAATAAAAAAAATGCTAAAAGATGATCATTGCACCATTAAGTTACTTTCTTTTCAATAAAAAACATTATGTCATTAAAAAATAAAGAAAAACTAAAGATCATTTCCTTGGTTAGTTAATAGGTTAATTCATAATTAATCTCATTTCATATCATCATTATTTAGCATAGGTTGCATATATGCATTAAAAAATGAATCATCATAAAAAAAATCATGAAAGAGCATGCATGTAGAAATATCATGTCATTCATCCCATATCACGTAGCACATGCATATTTAGGTTTATATAAATTAGATTGCATATATATAGTGATAAGTTTAAGTCATACCATATGAATTGCATCTCACATGTCATTAAAATAAATCCATGCATATTAAATTTAGATTAAGATTGCATATAATTAACATTTAAAAAAAAATTATGTGTCCTGTCATTTAGAAATCATGTTTAGGGCATGTATTTTTATTAGCATTTTCTATTGAATGTTATTTTATTGATTGTACACCCGCATGACCACCATTTGCATGTTAGTAGCTTAGGTTAAAATTAATCAACATTGCTTGCAAAATGTTTTTGAAATAAAAGGTACCGAAAGGGCGTTAGATTAATCTAGCGTAACCATGTCCCCGAACCTATTAAATCTCTGGTTCGCAAAAGTAAAGTATTCTCCCATACTTTACTTGGGTTTCTTTAGTGGCGGCTCCAAATTGAATATAATTGCATGTTTAAATAGATTAATTTTTTAATATCAAGTCGCGATTGGTAGGACTTGGGAAGGTCCGTGCCAAGTCTTCGAACTTAGTAATCAATTAGCCTTCTTTAGGAAATTCACTCTCGGGAAGGTCGCGACATCCATTTAAGTGACTCACAATGCCAAAAAGGATATCAAATAAGAGGGTTGGTGACAATTAATGATATGCTACCAAAAGAGATGCATTTGAACTAGTCACCCTTGTCCGGTCCATCTAAGTGACTCACAATGCTAGAAAAGATGTCAAATAAGAGGGTTGGTGACAATTAATGATATACTACCAAAAAAGATGCATTTGAATTAGCGACCGTTATCCAGTCCATCTAAGCGACTTTATGCAATCCATCTATGTGACTTACAATGCCAGAAACGATGTCAAATAAGAGGATTGGTGACAAATAATGATATACTACCAAAAAAGATGTCAAAAGAGGATTGTTGACAATTAATGATATATTGCCAAAACTAATGGAAGGGGGAGTTCCCTCACTTTTCCCCTCTTTCTTCTCACTAAATGTAAGGTCATTGAATCGTTCCTCTTTGACTCGGTTCCGATGCTGCAATTAATTAATAAATGTGAGGTCTATTTTTTCCCCTTTCCTTTGCGCTAATATTATTTAATTTCACCAGAAGCTCTAGTTTTTTCCCATCTGGCTTATTAATAAATAGATCGACACATAGGCTGTTTTTTTCTAGAAAAGAAAAGGTTCAATGCATTACTGTTTTCACATGCTTTGTGTTTTATCTCACCTCACCTTTTCATTAGTAACATCATATTTATTATGTAAGAAAACATAATGCATGGGTTTCTTCTTTACTCTGCTAACAAGTACTGTTGCTTGATTTTTAGCATTAACATATGATGTTTCAAATGCAGAGGATGTGGAAATGAATAATAATAAAAACAGAATAATTTAACAAAGAAAAGAACGTGTGCTCCGCACAAGAGGTGATACACGATGCATCCCGACTTTCTTGTGAGAAATATACTTTTCGTATTCTTTGAATATTATCGTTCTCATCTTCCATATGTATCTAATGACTTTTTACGCATTCTCGTAGACTTATTCACATGAGCATCTATTCTAGTATCTCCTTGGTTCGAGCATACACTCGCAAGAGGAGGAAAAAGTTACATTATTTGCTAAATCAATATGCGTGTCGCATACATGTCATATGCGTGCTATTTAATCAATCTATCATTCCATAAAATATTATTATGTTCAACCTGGTTGGAAGCCTGATTACAATCAATTACATGACTTAGCGTACTATTTTTAATGATATAATTCCACAAAATATTATTATGGTCAACTTGGTTGGAAATCCGATTACAATCAATCACATGACTTAGCGTACTATTTTTAATGATACTGGATATTAATATAACAAATAAGAGCTATAACTTTCTGTCGCATTTGCATCATCTCCTTCTTCTCTCCCTCGCCTTTACATTGAAGCTCTAGCATTGTTACAAGAGAATTTCTCTAGGTTTACTTAACTTTGCACAGTTTATTGTGGTGAAATGGTAGACATGCAAGAGGATAAATCTCGTGTTCAAGAGCATGGATGTTTAGATTTTCTTCAAGGCAATATATTGAGAATACTCATTGAATGAACAATTCAATAAGAGATCCTGGACCTAATCAATATTGAGGTACCGATTCAGTCCGAGCTATTAAATTTGAATAAGCTAAATATTTATGGTCGTCATTGCATGTGTTCAAATCAGCTTATTGTCATCTTGTCGTTGGTCTAGATACGGGCTTCCCCTCGAATATACTTTTATCCGATCCAATCATTGTAAGACTATGCATGCTTAATTTGTGCACAGATCGGTAGGGCTGGCTTTGGTGGTGCAATTCTTTCACAAGACACGTAGTTAGTGTTCAAGTTGACGTAGATCACATTGGTTTTGCTTAACCCATTTATAAATTCGTTAGCTTAAGGTGTCATATATAGATCCCGCTTAGGCCATATCACATAGCCATTCCTCGAAGACAACCAGCCATATGTCTCCAATGGCGTGCGCTTCCCAATAACTTGTTCAAATACCATGTCCTACTACTACTTCTCGAGAAAAAATCAGCACTTTAAAAGATTGTTCCTATCATGGTTTCTCCAGCATATGTGCATCGTTGGTAGACAATTAGCATGTGGTAATAGCTTAGAAAGTGAAGGGGTTGCTTAGTTCATTACTTTAACTGAAAGGACAAGTTCCATGCTTGTATAGTATCATGGCTATAGTACTAAAAGTAGTATTTAGGAAATCGTGAGATAATATAATTGATGTTAACAGAAATAAGTATCAGAGGCAACTATTAAGAAGGCCATTTTTTTCATAACGCATTTCCTAGGAACAATTGGAGCCTAATGACAGAATTTACGGCAATGCTAATCACGACGGATAAATAATCTAGAGCACCAAGGAAGTAAAATGAACTAAGACATTCGCAGCACAATCTGCTTCATCTATCTGATTTCAATGGTCGCCAAATGGATGAAAGGATTTCTTTTCTTAATACAAAAAGGAAATCACCTTACTGGAAATTGACCGCATTTTGGAGGAGGATGCTATGATTTTTAATTCACTTCATACTATGGGAACTCCATTATATTTCTTTTGGTATAAGTTGATGCAAGCCTATCCACCCTCAAGGTCGAGATTGGGAATTTCAAATTATTACCAATGTGTTGTTTTCTGAAAAGTAGTTCGCCGTTGGTAAAATTCAACTGAAACTCTTTTTGCATCTGTCAGTGATTGGAAGCGTCTTTCTAATCCTACGGGCAGGAGAAATCATCATAAGCATGGTACATTTGTCTGGCTATTTCTTTTTTTTATTGGTTTATATATGCTTAACATGATTTGCCTTATAGTTGGTTAGAATTGATATTTAAGATAAGTTCATTGCTTAGAGCAGTTTATCCAAGAGAAGGTTTTGATAAGTTGTGGATAGCAATTAGTCTGTTTGCGTTACATTATTTTCATTTCAGGTTGTTACTCTCCATTTTGCTTTACTCACATTTCTTAGTTTTTCTTTTAGATGTATGTTGTCAAGTTCTTTGCACTGAAGCTGAACTTTGTTCGGTAAAGCAGGATTTAAGAAACCCAAGACCCCTGTGATATGTGAACATTGTGGGATTGCGAGAAAGAAGCAGAAGGTTGAAGAACGCATACTCCACAAGGGATATCTCCTGATCCTGCAGGCATGTCAACGCAGCTTTCTTACTGTAATATATATGGATAAACATCTTTGGAAGTGTTCATTATCAAACTATTTATCGTGTATTCAGTCAACTACTGTTCTTTTCTTCTTTGACATTATTTATCATGTAATTTCAAGCGCTTCTCTAGATATCTACGACACTTCTCTATGGTCATCTCATGAAGCCTTAGTAGAAAACATTGCGCTTCAAATGAGATTTTAGTTGCAGAAATTACGTTTATCAGGATATCTCTTACTTGATGATTCTGTCTGAAATTACAATGCCTGACATGAGATCCGGGGCCGGCATACCTGAGGATCAGTTAGTTGATCTCGCAGTAAAGCTTAAGTCAAATGGTTGTAAATGAATTGAATATTCACCTTAAAATAATTTTGTACTGCTATCACTTGCCGCAGAACTCAGTAACGTGGATAATGACGAAGAAGCAATTTATAAAGAGCCTTCTGCCTTTGACAATTTGTTAGAGACTCTGGGGTCTGACGGCAAATATTTCTCTGAAGAAGGTAATGGTACAATTCTATCCTCCTCCCTTCTTGCCCTCACGGGAAGTCAATTGCGAGCTAGATGTTCTAACTACATTTCAATTTTCTGCTGAGGGCGTCAGACGATATTACTAGTCATACTTCAGTATCAGAGTGTACATGGGTAATTATACCTGGCTGAGATATCCTTATCTGCGGCTTTTTTCGACGTCCACAATATAGCACTACAAGGAAACTAAGCTTTCACATCGATGCAGCACTTTATCAAGATAAAAATTCTTTTGCTTTTCTGCACTCATGATTGACATGCAAACTGAATCGGGAAGGAGAACAAAGTTTGCACCAGCAAATTTTTATTTCACCGAAGTGAAGCAAAGTTGACCGATATTTTGGACAGTCTGTAAAACGAAATGACTTGCTAAATGCATCCAAATCGATCTCTCTTGCAATGATACGCAACTTACTGCAAAGACTTAAGCAACATCTTAATCGGGGAGGCGTCGCTGGAGAGGAGTCGAGATTAGAATGACCTTTCCGATTATTAAAGCTTGGCCAACCAAAAGCGGGAGCTGCGATTTTCGAAAGTTGATCAAAAAGCATATCTTTAGGAACAGCCTTAACTGTTGACAAATTTGGTCGATGGTCTTGCCGTTCTCAATGTATATGCAAGAATACGGCTTCTTGATCTTCCCACCAGCATAGCACTCGAACTTGAAGGGACCAACGTAATACTACATGGTTCAATATAGAAGATAAGTTATCGTACAAGTTCCCAACTCTTACCATCCTCTTGAACTCTAGAACTGAATGGAAAGAGAAATAAATCGAAGAACAAGTATTTGCTTACTTTAGGTTGTTGCATTTTGTTGCAGCTGTAAAGAATCTTGAGACCCTTTTATAATGCCATGAAGAACAATCTGTGGAACTTCATGCCTCAAGTGTCAAATAAAGAACCAAAAAAATTAAGAAGAGTAAATTAGAATGGGGATGATCGGATCCCTGCTGCCATATCAAACTCTAGAAGTCAAAGTAGGTTGTTCAAAAAAAGGAGAAAGCAGGGTGGGATGTTATGTCAAAGTTTACAAGTAAGATTCTGCAAATAGGGGGAGAGGTGGGCAGGGGCAGCTGTGGCAGCAGGTTGTGCAGATGGAAGGGGGAGTGCGGTGTTGACGTGGGTCACCCCTTCACCTAGTTTTGTGGACGTGGAGATCCAGATGGAGATGGAGCAGCTTTCTGGTTTCTCAGTTCGCATGTTGCTCCATGTTGCGTGTTGCCATTAGTGCCATGGGCGGCGGGCATGATCATCCCTAATGCCACCTGTCTGCTGGTCCCTTTTGCAGGTGCGTTCTATAATTGACCCCGCTCGCGCCAAGTGCTGCAAAAAGGGAGCTCCTCCTCATCCGCACGCGCAGTGCACATGTGGCGACGGAGGCCTGTTTGTCAAACTCCCTTGACTACGGACTTCGTGTATTGTGTTTCAGCGGATGGGTCTACTTCCCCCGACCACATCTGGAGAAAGAATCTAGCCAACCGAATGGTTTAGTGGCGCCTCTGCTTTGAGCTGACTCCCATTCACTCGTTATCGCCCGCCCTAATAAAGCTAGTAAGCTACCCATCCTTGTCCCAACAAACATTATTTCTATGCTTGGCCCATAACAATTAGAAACCTATGGTTATGGTTGACCAATGAAAGAGAAGGGAACTTTATCTTCCATGAGGGGTGGTGTCAATTATCTTTTGCGTTTTAATCAATGTTGAAGCGGCTTAGACACTGAAATGAATGCCGAGCATGGATACGCAAGATTCCATTTACTTTCATGGAAGCTTGAATTTATAATAGACAGCGGGAACTATTCATTCGGACTAATCCTATTGCATAAAGAGCCCATGAATGCACAGATTTCATTTGAAATCCACAAATCCGTACTACACTTATTGTGCAATATAGAGTTAGTATGCTTTCAAAATGCCGGTGTTCTGATCATTTTATGAACCGGAGGTCGTTGGCCTCATGGGACCGTAAATTGTATTCCTATAACTAAACGGTCGCTAATAATTGTGACCTCCTATGTTGTGTTGTGGACACCCAAATGCATGGAGAGAGAGAGAGAGAGAGAGAGAGAGAGCTGGTGGCGACAGCGATTAATGGTGAGCCTAAGGCAGCGAAAACGGGCAAACCATGAGTGGTGGTGCTTGGGGTAGAGAGAGATGGGGCAGCGAGGGAAAGGGAGAGAAAATTAGGATTATGGATCAGCATATATGATTCTTTCCAAACGTGATGGCATTTTGTTAAGGCCATAACCTTTAGATGACTTGACTTAACCTAAACTCTGTAATATTCGATTGTGCGCATATCGCTCACACGACCCTACTCCACACTCATGTCCCAAGTAATGATGGGTCAACTTCTAATTTAATCTCCTCCACCAATTCCTTGCATGGTTCGTTTTCATCTAGTGGACTCAATCTTTCTCCTTTAATTAGAGAGTTATCCCAGTGTGTGATTGGGTTTGTGTATCATAATTGACTAGATAAGTTGATTGGATCACCTTTGGATGTAAGTTGTGCAATAGTATTTGATACAAAAAGAAATAATAATAAGCTTAACTTCATCACGACACTCATTAACCCAAGTCCATAGTATCTTTGGAGGAGCAATAGAGAAGAAAAATTCTTGTACATGTCCAGAGCATGTGAGCACACTTTATCTTAATCATTCAATGATATGGATCCCATAGTTAATGATTATTTTTTGTGTCCAAGGATTGAATGTAAGATGATTTGCATATTCTATGTCCAATTGGCTTATGACTTGATTGCTGATTAGATGACTAAGTGAATTCTACACCGCTCGTATCTTTAGTCGTGTGGTGAACGATTTGATCAATGGCTAAATAATTCGATAACTTGATCACAATCTTAGGATTTACTGGTTTGATATGCAAATGATGAAGATTTGAATGGTGATTTGACAAATGTTGTGATTATGACGCTTTGACTTTTTCAAAGATGATTTTCACTAAGATGGAACGGGGCTCACATATATCGAGTGCATACAAATCTCGCTTGATAAGGAGAAGGTAAAGGTAAAGCCATGGGATAATGACATGGCATTATGTAGAATACATTGAATCGACAATTCCAATACCGTCGTCATTAACAATTAATTGGTACGAGGGAAAGAAGAATCTTCAAAGTTGATGGAGAGGGCTTGGGAGAAATTTGTGAAAGTGGACGATGGATACGAAGATAGTAACATTGATTTTGGAATTGTGCAATCATGAGTAATATTGAATCAATGGCCCGTCAAAGTTTCTACCAAAGAAGAGGAGATAGTCATGTGAGAGTGACATTATGAAAGACACTGAGCCAATTTGAGTGGCTTGCAATTTTATTTATCTTGTTCATCTAATATATACCATCCATTTTATTCTCTATGCCGACATTGATCAAGTTTATATAAAAATATGTATTTAGGTAATTTTCTCTGGCTCACTCTCCCTTACAAGTTACAGTTCTCACATCCCCTCCTAGTGTCCTAGGACTATAGCTATAATTGATTGACGCATTTAATATGGCCACAAAAATAGGAAATTCATCGTACGATCCTTTTGTCCTCGATCCGCTTTTGTAATCTGGGCCGATCTATGAAACGTTCTAGCTTCTTCAAAGCTAATGAAGGGTCAACGATACAGTCAACTTCGGTTCAATTGACCGGTCCATTGGGTTTAGCTCTAATTGAAACCCTTGATAAGAAATTTTTTTTTGGTCGAAACTTGATAAGTACTTCCATGTGCAGAAAGGGAGAGAGCCTCCCTCCTCCCTATATTGCATATGGCTACACAAATGCACGTTTCTGGTTTTAGTCATCAAGAATCACCAAGATATGTCTCTAGAAGTCCCAAATTCTTTGTACATCATTCAATAAATCATTCAATGAGCACAATCAAACCTCGAAAATTCTCAAGAAAACTCAATCAATTCATTTCAATAAATAACCACAAATAATAACTCCCATGATGTTCTAATAACGTATCAGCCTAGAATAACACCACTAAACAAAAGTCCAAGACCTGACTGCAAGAGAAGATTTGAGATTCAATTGGACGAATTGAAAAAAAAAAATCTAAAATATAATTATGATCTATATATCTATTTTATGACTTTTTTTGGAGTATTTTTCTCCAAAAAACTCATTTCTATTTCTATGGTACAAAACGAGCTCCGCTTAGAGTCGCACAGACTCGGCCACATTTGGTGGGGTAACAAAACCACTACAAAAGCTCCCCCTCCAGAGAGTACGTACAGACTGTGGTTCACCATCTCCATCCTTGGCCAAAACTTCAGCATAACTCGCACCGCAAAAAGATAGAAAACGAATGGGAGCTCTGTTACAATTCCATGTTCAAGATTCCCCTTGTTTCTTCTCCATCTCTGAGATACATCCTCTTCAATCGCCATCACCTTTTTCAAGTAATGAATAAATTAATAAGCAAATATCCCCACTTTTGAATGCTGTACCAAATATATCCTTGCAAAAAACCCTAAAAGAAGTTGTTTACAAATCCGCCAATCCCTACTCCCTAGAAGTTTCCACTCAAAAGAGGTCGTGATTAATATAATCCCTTCCTTTATGAGGAGCGACAAGCAATGATCTGTCTTAATTCCTCAGTGAAGGGCCACCTATCCTTTTTCTTTTTATCCTTTTGGAAGGGGGTGAACATGTGCTGAGAGAGTCCGATCCTCTCTTTGCCTATAAAAGGACAAAGCTCCCAAGGATGTTTGTGAAAGTGTGCGCAAAGAGGACAAGAACCAAAACCAATTCCTCCTGTTCTGGTGTCTTTCAGTCCAATCTAGCCCTATCAACTTTTTGCAATGGTGGGTGAAGCGATCCCTCCTTGATTCTCATAGACTTTCGTCATCCAACTATTAAAAGAACGATAGAAATCCTTAACAGTTATACTTTTTCAGGAGGAGAAGATGAGTTGGGCAATTTCGGATGCTGTGGACTACAAAGGGTTCCCTGCAGACAGGTCCAAAACGGGCGGTTGGGTTCCTGCTGCTCTCATTCTTGGTCTGCCCTTTTACTCCCCACTTTTTATTCTCGTGTATGCACGTATCATCCCTAAAATGCATATCCAAGGAACTGGAGACGATTCACGCACACCTTGACACAGCGCACGAAAAATCGGTGGGACTTGTCACATGGCATACGAAGTTCCAGTCCACACACACTTTCTTAGTGATGATGTAGAATAGGATTGAGCCGCGTCTTTCCTTTATGAGTAGGAGGGATGAGATCACGCTCACTGGATATTTGCTGATATTCTGCTGATATTGGTGCGATAATTCAGGAGTGGCTTCAGAATTTCATCTCTGATTCCTCCCTGTTGTTTCAGCTTTTTAAGATGTCCTATATATTTATTTTCATGTGATTCTCATATTAGTTTATTCTATTAGTTATCCTTTCTTTTGCTCTTCTCCTTCTTCATTCAACTTGGGCTAGGTTTCTCCCTTCTATAAAAACGAGATTTTCTAAGTTTCATTTTTGATTTTTACTTTCATTCGGTTATAAATGTTGCATGAGTATGATGTGCATAACAAGTGAAAGATGGATAACGCATAGAAGGCAGATTATTTATGAACTACCCTAACTCTGAATGAATTTACAATTTATTTGGTTCCCCTAGCGGAATAAGACTGCAATAATTGATAATAGAACTGTAATAACTATTAAGCTATTTGGTTTATGTAGGGCAATACTTTATATACTGTTTGATTTCATTTATAGGGGATAAGTTTACTAGAAGTATCAAAAATTATATATAGCGCTCACTTTAGTGCCAAAAATTCATTTTGGATCACTTAAGTGCTACTTTTTTTTTTTTTTCAATTTGGTTCTTAAGTAAGCCAGTAAAAACTTTTAACACTAAAGTGAGTGTCATACACAATTTTTGACACTTCTAGCAAACATATTCACATTTATAGCATATCCAATGAGAGCATGATATCATTAGAATTCCCAAAATACTACAAAAAGTCATAACTAAAAGGAATATAATAATTATCACCTTAATAGCCAATCAAGAGTTTAGTATTCCGTATATCAACTATCTATCTTTCAATTATATTTATGATTATTACACAATTTAACCATATAATAAATGTATTTTTATAAGGATTATCACTTTAAATCACGAGTGCAATACCCATACTTATCAAGATGTCATCATATTGATGTATAATTTATTTGAGATTATTGAATAACAGGGATAGAGATATGTGAGAGGCTGTCGACAATGGGAATAGCTGTGAATCTAGTGACGTATTTGGGCGGGACCATGCACTTGCCGAGCTCAACCTCGGCCAACATCGTCACCGACTTCATGGGCACCTCCTTCCTGCTCTGCTTGCTCGGTGGCTTCCTCGCCGACTCCTTTCTTGGCCGATATAGGACCATCGCCATCTTCTCCCTCATCCAAACTTTGGTAGGTCTCAATTTGATTTTTACATGCACAACCATCGCAATTGCCTATCTGTCTAGCTTGCTTTTATCCCAGTTCAGGTTCATTCGTCTTCAGTGTAGGTCCACAGCATACATTTAACTCCAAATTTAGGTCAATGGGTGAAATCTTAGGGGTAGCAAACGGGTTTTCAAAATTGGTTCGTAAAGCAATGCGATAGATTATGAATGGACACTTAAATAGGTCGGTACATGCAAATAACCAATTAGTAACCGGCATGTCACCTTATCATCAGTCGGTTTTATAAACCGGTCTCTAGCCCTCGAGTATACTTATGAATTTGTGAACATTTAATTGCATTTATGTTGCTTCCAAACCCTAAGACTCTCAACCTGCCTTTATTTTAAATATAATATCATCAAGTTATATCATTACATATAATTCAATTAAGATATTGTATAAAAAAAAATTTCCCTAAAGTCATCGATAACCTTTATTGTGGTACCCACACAAATTATCTACAGGGCACGGCCACGCTAGCTCTATCAGCAAAGCTCCCCCGGCTTCGCCCACCTCCGTGCCTACCTGACCGCCCATGCGAGCAGGCAGATGGGCTCCAGATGGGGATCCTCTACTTGGCCCTCTACCTTGTGGCCCTTGGCACCGGCGGCCTCAAGTCGAGCGTCTCGGGCTTTGGGACGGACCAGTTCGACGACAAGGACGAAAAGGAAAAGGCCCAGATGGCCTATTTCTTCAACCGGTTCTTCCTCTTCATCAGCATGGGAACCCTGACTGCCGTCACCGTGCTCGTGTACGTGCAGGACGAGGTCGGCCGGAGCATTTCCTACGGGGCGTGCTCGGTCGCGATGTTCATCGCGATCCTCGTGTTCTTGTCGGGGACGAGGAGGTACAGGTACAAGAAGTGTTTGGGGAGTCCCATTGTGCAGATAATGCAAGTTGTGGCGGCTTCGATTAAGAAGAGGAGCTTGGAGGTTCCGTACGATGTTGGGTGCCTGTACGAGGATGGTCCTGAAGGCTCTAGGATTCATCACACTGATCAATTTCAGTACGTGTTCATGCTCTCATTTGTTGTTTGTCTCTCTTTAGCTATTTTTCTTATCTTGCACACCTGACATCAAGCATGCGAAGCTTTACTCTTTCCCCTTCTAAAGAAAGGAGAGATGTTGCTGAGACAACAACCTTACATCTATTGAATCATGTTATTTGTATGATCATATCTAAATATCCAACCCCTTATCTTTGTCGTGATTACAGGTGCCTGGACAAGGCAGCCATTGTCGCTGAAGGTGACTTCATGAATGACGGTCATAATTCCGCACCAAATCCATGGAAGCTGTGCTCGCTGACAAGAGTGGAGGAAGTGAAGATGATGATAAGATTGCTTCCGGTTTGGGCCACGACGATCATATTCTGGACGACATACGCACAGATGATCACGTTCTCGGTGGAGCAAGCTTCGACCATGGAAAGGTCCATTGGGACCTTTCAAATTCCAGCCGGCTCACTCACTGTGTTCTTCGTGGTAGCTATTATGATCACTCTTGCTGTTTATGACCGGTTTATCATGCCTTTTTGGAAGAAATGGAAAGGAAAACCAGGTATATATACCCAACACATTGCAATTGCATGAGTCATAGGTACACGTGATATTTCTGTTCCCTTCTAGTAATGTTGGTTCATGAAGCATTATTGAGAGGTGATCATCAGAATAGGAACATTTTTGCAAACGTTATTAACTTTGTTTAACATGCAAAAAGTTTAAATATGTCAATGCTAAGCATTTCTCAATACAGGTTTCTCCAATCTACAAAGAATTGCAATCGGACTAGTTCTTTCGACTTTAGGAATGGCAGCTGCCGCAATAACCGAGCGCAAGAGACTGTCAGTCGCCGCATCCGTCAGCCGCACTACCGCCACCCTGCCAGTGAGCGTGTTCCTACTGATCCCACAATTCTTCTTGGTAGGCTCCGGCGAGGCTTTCATATACACGGGCCAGCTTGACTTCTTCATAACTCGATCGCCCAAGGGCATGAAGACTATGAGCACTGGGCTCTTCCTCACGACTTTATCACTAGGCTTCTTCGTCAGTAGCGTCCTGGTCTCCATCGTGAAGAAGGCAACGAGCACCGGTGCTGGACAAGGATGGTTGGCCGATAACATCAATTATGGGAGGCTCGATTGCTTCTACGGATTGCTAACGTTCCTGAGCCTAGTAAATTTCGTTGCGTATCTTGTCTGTGCAGCTTGGTGCAAGCCAAAAAACCTTAAACCTACGATGCAGAAGGAAAAGATTGGCAACGGGTCATCCATGGAGGAGAAAGTTTGATGCGGGCTTAAGTTTATGAGGGATTGGAATGTCAATAATCACGTGGGAAACTGGATTCGAGCGTGTTGATGTTCATTAGGGAAAAGTGAGATTGGGGTGGATACACCTTTCACTTGTAATTTTGATTGGTCATGGAATAGTTTGGATTTCCCCTATGTTGCCTTTTCTTTTTCTGTAGGTTAGTACTCTGGTTTCCCATACTTATACATGTTTCATATGTTTTGCCCCATTCATCGAATGTATTGAAATAAATGACATTTTGGCAAATTAAGTCCACCTTCTCGATCCAATCAAAACAAGCCATCCAAAATAGGACTAAAAGAATTGCAACGACTTATTATATAATTGGATCACTATCATCTATATGCTCGGATTTTCTCAGGGAGAATATCAATACTACCTTACACTATAGAGGTCCAAATGAAATGTCTCTTTTTTTTGTTATCCTAATTGCTTATATAAACAACTCTGCTAATTACCCTTTTGCCAATTGAAATACAGGATAGAAGGATAGAAAGTCATTGCATGTCATCACGGGTCGTATTATCTTCCATGCTCTATTGGATTGAGTCGAAACATGTATGGAGTCACTCGAGGAACCAGTTGCATAAAAATTCCTTTTTCGCCTTTGCTTCTTTGGACTTCAAACTCCATAAATATATAAAGTGCAGTATGGTGGCAGGCCCCTTTCAAAAGAGACAGGTATAGAGTGGTCCCAGAGTGATATTTCCATTAGGGAAAAAGGTGCATATGAGCCCAACTTTGACAATTTGACTTGTTTGACTTCAAGTCAAGCCTCTTTCATTGATCTCTAGTCTTGGAGGGGTCCCATCTTATTCTTTTAATCCACGCATTTGCAAAAAGCCCAATGCCCACGAGGTTAGGCCACCACATTAGTTTAAGCAGGGTAGGAGAGGAATTAGTCGAGTCATTATGAAGCGAAGTTGTGAAGGTTTTATTTCGACTGTCCAAGCTTATAGCTCGTCACATGCAACGTCATCAGTCGAAATGACGTACAATTAACAAGGCCACGTCGCATTTTGTATGAGCTGGCTCTAATGTACGGCTTCGTACTTTGGATGGTTTGTGCTTGTTGAGTACCGCACGCTACGTCGATTGAGGATATGACTCGTGACTATGATAGCAAGATCTTAGTTGTACCCAAAGCTTCAACATACTAGCTTCTATTAGGGTTTCTTTTCCCAATTTTGAGGTCTACGTGAATGTTCATAACACAAAAATGGTCGACTACTTATTTTCTTTGTGTGGCCAACTTGAGAAAGGTATGAAGGCCCAAAAGAAATAAATAAGAGAAAGCACGACCAGCCTTAATCAGTGATCGATATGATATACCATGCAATGTCTTGAATTTTTGGGAGAAATTGTCCAAAATCAATTTTAAATCTATTGTATAAATGCCAATTTAATCAACTTTTCAACCTTGCCAAAGAACGGATATTGCTCAAAAAGTCCTCAAGGGTTTTTTATTTGATGGATCAAATTAGGTCCGTCCGTCCATATTGGACCAAACCCAGTCAATAAAAAAAAGAGCCTGTGAGAGAGGAAGAGTGATTATTTTTTTAGTAAAAATTAACTGCTATATATAAAAAGAAAAGGTAAAAGGGGAATGTAAAGAATTGAGAAGAACAAAACTAGAAGGGTTTCAATCAATTCCTCTGAGATTGTAACAATTATTTAATATGGAACAAACAAGATATATCTATCTTCGTGATATGCAGTTTGATCAATGTTACATGTTCCATGGGCACATTTTCGCATTTCTTTTCGATATTCAATCAATCGAGTATCGGTTCAGTTTTTAGGAATCTATTTCCTACATTGGTATTAGAGTGATGTTGTTCATGTTTCTTGATCATTGTTAATGTTTATAATTTTTTTTTAGTCGAAATTTTGAGAAATGTTGCCATTCGACGCCTAGGGATGGAAATCCAAACACCCTTCTACTTTTCGCCCCTCTTTTAAATTTTTTCCATAAATCAAAATTTAATTTTGATAGTATCAGGTTGTAGTTCTCATCAAGACAAAAAAAAACGACGGATGGCACGCCGCCAGGGGCCGTCAGCGCATCCTTATGCCTGATCGAAAAGAGCGGGCATCGTCGGCACGTGCAACGTGCACTGCGCGCATGTAGCAACCGCACACATGTGAGCTACACACGCATAGTGTGATTTTACACTTTTGCCCCTATTTTATTTGCATTATTACCATTTTGCCCCTATATGGTGTTTTTAATGTTTATGCCCTTGTTTTTTGTCAATATTACTATTTTGCCCCTTGATGACCCAGCTAACCCACTAACCCAACCCGGTCATCTGTTGATTGGTGTTGATCATTCGTTGACTGGCATCGATCGACCATCGATCATTGACCACAAAAAAAAAAAATAGAAAATGTGTTTTTCAATTTTATTCGTTGTAGATTATACATAATCCCTTTTTTTTTTTTTTTTTTTTGCATTTGTTGCTAGAAGAATGATGCATTCAGTATGCATGCCTATATTCCCATGAATAAACGAACAAAAGGCGAAACTTGAAAGGCTAAAAATAGAATTAGCTAATTATCGGTGGAATGACAGTAATATAATGTCACACATGATCAAGGTCAACCAAATGATACAAGGAATCATCTATGTTGACACCTAATTTTGGAAAAATAAAATTGCATTTTGAAAAGAAAAAATAAAAATGGAGAAAATTGATTTGATTGAATTATGCAAGGAAATATGAAATTCTGATGGATGTCCGGATTTTGTTAAATGCAGAAACAATTTAAAAATCAAGTGAATAAGAGGCAAGAATTTTGCAAAATGGAATAAATCTGAACAATATCAAGATAATTGCGAAATCATGCTATAATTTACAGATTTGATTTAATGTGGACGAGAAGATGGAAACTCGAAAAATACCATTCAAGGTGGCCGTTCGGAATTAGTATAAAAGAGAGTTTCGTTTTTCGTAACTGGAGGTGCGAAAAAATTGAGAGAGAATCCGCTAAAAAAATTCGTACAAAAGGGAGGGCGAATTCAAGAAAAAAAATTTCATGTCATGGGGACTTTTCTCCTACGGTTTTTGAGTTCAAAAATAATAGTCAAAAGTCAGCAGAGAAAGTACGCCCAGAGAGAGAGGGACGTGCGAGTGGGGGTGAGAGTTGAAAGAAATTCGAGAGAAAAATCCGTGTGAGGAAAAATCCTTCGTCCGTCTTGGTCAAAGGAGAAGCCATTTCTCTTTTCTTTCTCTGACAAGAAAAGGAAAAGTCAGGAAGAAGTACAGAGAGGACATGAGGGAGACGTGAGGAGAGAGAGAAAGAAATAAAAAAAAGAGAGAGAAGAACACTGTTCTTCTTCGTGCGGGTGTTCTCCCCACCGCCGGCCTCCGTCCGTGACTACCTGCGCAGCTCGCCATCACTCGCGAGAACCAGCAGCAGCCTGCTCGTCGCTATTGATCGCCCGGCCGCGCCCTGACGACCGCGCTCTCACCCTCGCCAACGCCGCGCCGCTGCAGCACCCCCGACCGTCGATCTCCGAGCTCCGCCGCACCTCCGCACCGCCACCTCACTGGTTCGCTCATCTCCGCCGCCGCGCGCAGCCCCGCGCCTCGTCGCCGCGACCTTCCTCGCCCCGACGTCCAGCGGATCCGCTGCCCGAGCTCGAGCTCGCCCCCATCCATCGTCGATTTACCCCCCCCCCCTTAGGTAGTTTTTGTTCTTTTTATTTTATTTTGTTTTACTTTTATAGTTTAGCTTATTTTATTTATTATGTTATTTTTGCTCATTTCATTTGATAGCATTTTTAGTTTAGCTATTTACTTTGTAATTGTGGATGTTAATATTTGTGAACTTAGTATGCATTATCCATAGGGATTTTGTCTGAAATTAATGTAATTATTAATTTGACCCGAGAGACATCGGATCATTTTTCTAATTATTTTTTAATTTCTGGGCTTTTTGATAGAATCTCAATCATAATAATTACTTAATTTGGTCCGTAAGACTTCGGACCAGATTTTTTAATTATTTTAAGTTGTTGTGATGATTAGGGTTAAAATAATTGTTAATTTAACCTGTGAGACGACAAGCTATTTTTTCAATTATTTTGATCATTTATTTAGTGATTATATTAATTGTTTAGATTTAGCCCTTGTTTAACAATTATTCAACTTTTAAAAAAATCAAAAAAAAAATCAAAAAATCAAAAATCAAAACATTCAAAAGATTTGCATGAGCATATAGGACATTAAGGTTTAACAAAATAGACACGTAGGTTTAATTAATCAAATTTTTAGGATTATATTTCTAGGATTGCATTTTTTTGATAATATTTTTAGGACTGCATTTCTAGATATTTTAAAAGAAATAAGTTAGGATTAGACTTAAATAGCCTTTTTAGAGTTTTAGATATAATTGGCACATTTTCATCCTCTTTTTTAAAATAAAAAAAAAGTAAAAATAGTCTTCTAAGACAGAATAGGGTTTAAGTCAAATTAATCCCAAAAATGGATTAGAAGATTATTTTTAGATAGATTAATTAGGGTTTTCATAAATTCTGAATTTCAATAAAAAAAATGCAAAAATACTAGATGCATGTTAACTAGTTTGCATAATAGAATCATTTAATCAGAATTTGTTAATTAGTAAAATTAGGTCATGAGGTGCATGTTAATTAGTTTGCATAATAGGCCCATTTAATTAGAATTTTCATATTAATAAAATTAATTCATTTAGTTTTAAAATGCATTTTTAATAAAAGAATTCTAATTTTTAAGAAAATCCAAAAAAGTTGTTTGCTTGCTTTGTGTGATGCAATTTATTTATTTGAATGTTTTAATAATGGATGAGTACCCGTGTGGCCACCACATTTGCATGATAATGATTTAGCTTAAAATAAATCCAAGCTGCCTGCGAAAATATTTTGAAAATTAAAAGAAATGGTACCGAAAGGGCATTAGAAAATTCTAGTGTAACCAAGTCCCCGTCTTTAGTCTCTGGTTTGTAGAAGTAGAATAAATCTCCATTTATTTTACTTAGGTGTCTAGTCGACCTACCATAAACCGATTAGTGGGCGACTCCTAATTAATAACCTCTTGCATGTTTAAAAATTTAGACTTAAGTCGCGATTTGGTATGGGCTTGGGAGAGCCCGAGCTAAGTGTAAAAACTTAGCAATCCATTAACCTAGTTTTAGGTGGTACACCCAAAAAATAGGTCGCGACAATCTAAAATGGTTATTTTTATGCCAGATTTTCAGAATGTGCTAGCCCTAATGAACAATCTTCCACCAAAATGGCAAATAATGTTAGATCGTCTATAGGAGGTCAACATGGTCCCAGATTATAAAAAGCTTGTAGTGACTTTTGTGAAAGAATACTATAAAATTGAGGTAATAAAGACTTCAACCATTAAGTTGAGTGTCACTTGACGCGGAATGCTCCTTGGAGGAGCCATGAGAGCTCTCTGAAGGTTTTTTGATGGTTGCTCAATGAGCATTTAGAATTCTCAGAGGAATTTGCTAAGAAATTTGAAGAGACTTTCTCAGTTTATGAGATAAATGAGTATCTTTGAATTTATTTATTATTTTTCTTAGATTGGTTTGAGATGTTTTAGATGTAAATATTATTTCTATGTTGATGTTGATATGTTTCCTCTGAATATATTACTACATGTAAATGGCATGTTTATTTAATAAAAGTTCAATGTTATTTGCTGTTGTAAATTATTATGTTAATTTACAATTATTTGTGAGAAGTTCAAGAAAATTTTAGTGACTTGGTGAACTTATTTTTGCATAAATGATTATATTAATGATGATTTCAAGTTATGATTTTTAGATGATAATTGGAAATAAAGTGATATTTCAACTCTAAAGATTTGTTTGATCTTATTCATTAACATGATTAGTTTATGCAAAATAGATGCATAAATGACAAGTATTAATAATTTGTGAATGTATGTGTGATATGTTCAAAACCAATGACTTCGGCAACTAAAAACATAATTGCTGAGTTAAACAAATGAGAAGAACTTAACACTGATGATTATGAAATATGTCATATGAAAATCCAATATATGTAAGAAGAGTAAGAGGCACTAGAAGTTCTTGACTTGGTTATAGAAGAGCCTAAAGACAAGAATACTGCACAACACAAATGAGATAAGGAGGCATTTGCTACATGAAAGAAAAAAAAAAAAAAAACTCACTTACTGACATCACATTGCTGAGTAGCATGGACAATAATGTCATGTGAGAATTTAGGCGTTTTGAGAATTGTGGGAAGTATTGACAGCGAGATTTAATCATACATTAGCGATTAAGTTAAAATAGCTCACTATAAGATTTGAATCTTATAAGGAATCTCATGGTCAAATCATAAAACAACACCTAAGAAAGATGTCAAACATGATTAATGAGCTAAAGGATACTAACCATATTTTGACTGATGAGCAGCAAATGTAGGTAGTGATCTATTATTTACCTCATAGTTAGGAGCATATGAAAGTACACTTGACCCTCAATGAGAACATTAAAACATTTGAGGATGTAGCGCGCCATCTTAAGCTAGAAGATGATCATCTCCTAGATGCTAAGCTAGAAACTAATATTTATTATGCTGGTTCTAGATTACAAGTAGGTTCGAGTTCCAAGTGCAAGCGTCCCAATTCATTCAAAAGGTGGAAAGGTAAGAGAGCGAGCTCTTCGAGAAAGAAACTAAGAGTTGACCAACATGAAAGAGGAAAGCTTCATTAAGTAAAAAAGTTGTTAAGGGTGAAGTATTATAACTATGGCAAAAAATGATCATTATGCTCGCAACTATTGCGAGCCAAAGAATGTAAACACCCATTGTATTCTTGCTAACTTTGCTTATGTATCAAATTATGTATTCTTAACCGAATCTAATCATTTGTGGACTATAGATTCTGGAGCAACAAACCATATAGTGAAAAATAGAGAATCTTTTGTGGAATTTCGACGAGTACCGATTGAAATGAAATGAATCTTTGTGGGAAACAATTTTAGAGCTAAAGTAAAAAGGGATTGACACCTACCATTTAAATACGTGTGGTGGACGTAATTTGTTTTTACATAATGTGTTATATGCTTCAGAGATTCCTCAGAACTTAGTATTTGTGTTAGTGTTGGTTAAATTTTTAAACTTCCATAATAATTGTGTGAATTTGTATTTGGATACAAACTATTATGGTTGTTATGATTTTCTAAATGGTTTTATTACCTTGGATGTTGACTATGGTAATAACAATAATTGTTATTCATTCTTCACGTCTTCTAATTCATATGATAATTATGTGAATATGCGACATGCTATATATGGTCCTAGCCAAAGAGAGTTTATTGGGCAACATTGAAAAGGCGATTTGCCTATATGTGAGCATTACTTTGTAGGAAAGCGACAATGAAATCATTTGAAAAAGATAAAAGAGCTAAATTTATTTTACAATTAATTTATTCTAACATTTGTGATCCAATGAATGTGAGAGGAAAGCATAGAGCTGTTTATTTTATCATGTTTATAGATTATTATACTTGATTTGGACATGTCTATTTGATATCTTTCAAATCTGAAACATTGAGTTGTTTCAAGAAGTTTATGAGCTTGATAAAAAATCAACTAGATTAGAAAATAAAATTAGTAAAATCCAATCAAGGTCGAGAATATTTATCTAATTAGTTCAGAAATTTATGTAATGAAAAATGAATAGAAAAAAATTGTCTATTTCTTATATTTCTCAATAAAATGGTATTGCGAAAAGGAGAAACGAAACCATACTATAAATGGTTAGATTCATGATGACGCATGCTAACTTACCTTTCACCTTTTAAGGTGATACTTCATTAACCAGTGCATACATACTTAACTATATGCCTTTCTATCGTGACCTTCCTAAAGGTGAATTACCCAAAAGAAAGCTAATGGATTACAAAGTTCGAAAACTTAGTACGAACCCCCAAGTCCTTAGTACGAACCCCCCCCCCACCAAGTCCTACCAATCGCAACTTGACACTAAGAAATTAATCCATTTAAATGTGCAATTATACTCAATTTTGAGCCACCATTAACCAATTAAGGTTGATTAGAAACCCAAATAAAGTATGGGAGAATAATTTACCTTTACGAACTAGAGATTCAATAGGTCTGGAGACATGGTTACGCTAGATTAATCTAACGCTCTTTCAATAAATTTTCATTTTAATTTCAAAAATATTTTTGCAAGTGGTCTTGATTAAATTTAACCTAAGTTACTAACATGCAAAGGGTGGTCATGCGGATGCACAATCAATAAAATAACATTCACTAAACCAAAGTGATAGATTATAAGAAATTATAACTAACATTAAGCAAAATAAACTACAACTTTATTAAGGTTTACCCTCTAAAAACTTATATAAAAAAACTAATTAAAAATGCATGCCCTAAACATGGTTTTTAAATGACATGACACCAATTTTTTTAATTTTTTTAATTTTAATTATATACAATCTTAATCTAAATTTAATATGCATGAGTTTTACTTTAATGACATGTGAGATGCAATTCATATGACATAACTTGAACCATCACAATATGTGTGCAATCTAATTTATAAGATCCTAAATATGCATGCGCTATATGATACGGAACGAATGACGTGGCAATTCTATATGCATGTTCTTTTATGATTTTCCTTTTTTTTAATATAATGCAACTCCAATAAATTCTCTTTCTCTTTATATATATGCAACCTACACTAAATAATGATGACATGAAATGGGATTAATTATGAATTAACCCTATTAACTAACCAAGTAAATGACCTTTATGTTTTCTTTTTTATAAATGACATAATAAATTTTATTGAAAAGAAAGTGACATAATGATGCAACGCTTATCTTTTGGCATTTTCTTTTTTTTTTTTTAGATATATAAAGAAAAGACTACATGATCGCAACCAAAAAAAAAAAAAACTACATGATGGGAATGCTAAGACATTAAACCTAAAACGTATGACTTACTAACTAAAGCAAAACATATGGCATGCATATTATGAAATCTATAAGACCTAAATAACAATTTTTTTGTTCTTTTTTTTTTGTTTTATTACAGGAAAATTATCTTGACATTATTCGAATCTTAAAAATCAAGGTGCGTTGCTTTAAACATGAAATGTGTATGGACCTAAATTCTAGATATGACATATGATGCATGATATGTGATGTGCACGTAACAATGAAGCATCGAAATATATGTCCTATTGATAATCCACCAATGCAAATGAATTTACATATTATCTTAATGCGAATCACTTACACAAAGCAATCCATAAATTTGCCATGAAAAGTCGAAATAATCAAAAATCTAACCCGCCGTCTCGCGGCTCAATATTTTTTATTATTATGGCTTAATATGACAAATTTCATAATTGGATAACAATTAAATATGACAAAACAAATAAAGTCGGAATCACAAGCTAGGAAACCAAATATTTGAATTGAATTTAGTCTAAAAAGATTACCTCGTCCAGGGGACGGCTTTCTCAAGGGGGCGGTGGCAGCGCTTGATCAGAAATGAGCTACAGCTAAATGATATTAGCAAGGCGCTAATCATTGATGGTATCGGTGATGCTATAATGATCGCTGGAGATTGTGGCAAAATAGGAACACTGGGGCTAATGGCAAGATCGTCTAATGAGGCAAAGATCCATGGTTGGCTCACCAGAAGGCCTATAAGAAATCACCAAGAGCTAGATCGTGAGCCGAGAACACCTAGACTCCCTTGGAAACAAGATTGAGATCCAATTTGGATGCGTTAAGGGAATCACTGAGGCTAGGTTGGACCATCGTCAAGGATGTCGATTTTTTCTCACAATGCGACTTCGAGGAAAAAGACTCATGACCTCTCTCTATGGCTGCGTCAGCCTCTTCCTCTCACGAAAAACCAATTCTCACTTTCTTTTCTTTGTGTCACTCACAAGGACTCTAAGAATTCCTTTCTCTCTCCACAAAACTTCAACAAAACATCACCAGCACCTTTTAAATTTCTCCCCCATGAAACCATATGAAACCAAATGAAAACCTTTCACTCCCTATTTATAGACAACAAAAAAGCTTGTTTCATAAGTGAAGATTTTCCAAGATAATTGCATATATTCACTCAATCACCGACAATCATCTTTTAAAAATAGGGGGTACGCTCAACAACAAAAAGGTTCCAAAATCTAAAATCTTATGTGAAGATTTTCCAAGATAATTCACTCAACTATTGAAGATCATCTTTTGAAAAGGATCCATTATCCAAGATCTAAAATCTTTCGAGATCTCCCACCACAACCAAATGTTTTATTTTATAGATTATTTCTTATCTTCTTTTTAAATAAAAAAAAATTAGAACAATTTTTTTTAAAGATGAGTTTAAATGTTATTGTTACCTAAATGTAAATGTTATGAAATGCTTAATGTAGTTTTATATGACGAACAAGTAAATAAAATAGTCAAAATTTAGATGTCAACACTTTCAAATCAGCTACTTCCATTTTATATAAGTTATGGGCAGATAGAGAACTCGACTTAAGTTTTTTTAAACCGTGGAGTTGTGTTGCATATATTCACAAACCCTCTCACAAGTATGAGAAATTCAATCTTAGAGGTAAAAAGAGTATTTTTATAAAATACTCGAAAGGGTATGTGTTTATAGGTGAGCAGGATAGTGGAAATATAACTAAATTTAAATCACAAAATGTCATTTTTATGGATTTCTTAAAAAGAACGAAATGGGTGAAGACTACTCCCTATTTGAAATCTTGAATCAAAATAATAAACTTAATGGAGTTCGTCCAAATTGGAGCAATGTGAGAAGTGGAGAATTAAATTCGACTCATTCTCAATTACAATCAACTAATGAGACAATATTGTTATTATCTAACTGAGTAGCAGCATAATGGAAAATAATGTGCAAAGTATATAATCTCTCGTACGGCGAACAAATCACAAAAGTATTCACCGTCAAATTTTGATATTGAATGAGAAACTTTCATGGTTGCTCTACAAGATGAAGATGAGCTAAGGAATATAAATGAGGTTCTAAATTGCCTTAATAAGAAAAAATGAATGTGTGCAATGAAAGAGAAAATGGATTCAATGAAGTCAAACTATGTTTGGGAGTTGGTTGATATTCCATTAGGATGCAAAATCATTAGGAACAAGTGGATTCTGAAAATAAAATGTAAAGTTGATGTCTCAATAGAGAGATATAAGGCTCGCCTTATGGCAAAGGGGTATAATCAACAGAAGTGAATTGATTATGAAGAAACATTTTCTCCTATAATGAAATTTACCTCAATTCACATTACCTTGGTAATGGTAGCTAATATGGATCTTGAGTTACATCAAATGGATATAAAAACTGCTCTTCTCAATGAAGAATTAGAAGAATAAATTTATATAAAAAAACCTGCTAGTTTCATTTCAAAAGGCGAAGAATAAAAGGTATATCAACTTTTAAGATAAATATATGGCTTTAAGCAGTCATTGAGACAATAGTATATACGTTTTCATAATGCCATAATGACATATGATTTTAGAATAATTGATGAGGATCATTGTGTATAAATCAAAAGATCCAAAAATCAATTTGTGATCATATTATTATATATTGATAATATATTAATTACTGTAAATAATATGGAGTTTGTAAATACTGTTAAGAGTTGATTATCTTCCAACTTTGAGATGAAATACATGAGTGGTGCTGCATTCATTCTTGGAGTTAAGATTTCAAGGGATCATTCGAAAAGATCATTATCTCTTTCGCAAAGAACCTATATAAACAAAATTATTGAACGATTTCATATACAATACTATAAACTCATAGATACTCCTCTTGCAAAAAGTGAAAGATTGAGCCATAGATTTTGTCTAAAGACTCGACAGGAGAAGGAACAAATGTAATGTGTTATTTATGTTAGTGTTGTTGAAAGCTTAATATACGTTATTGATGTGTAAAAGACCTGACATATGTTTTGTAATTGGAATGGTAAATAGATACAAATTCAATCTGGGTCAAGTATATTGGAAAGCCATTAAAAAAATATTAAGATATCTGAAGGGAACTACTAATTATAAGCTGAGTTATCAAGGAAATGATTTATGACTTGAAAACTACTCAGATACTAATTGGGAATAAGATTTAGATAAAAGGAAATCTACATCTAGATTTGTTTTCTTACTCAATAATGGTGACATATCTTGTAGCAGTAAGAAACAAATGTATATAGCCTTGTCTATAATGGAAACTAAGTTCATAGCATTATCAATAGCAATACAATAAGGTGTTTGACTTAAGAGATTTTTGGATTATTTATGTGTTGTTAAGAATGATGCTAACTCATTATTAGTTAATTGTGATAGCTAAGTAACAATAGCGTACATCAATAATCCAAAATATTATGGTAAGACCAAACATATAGATACCAAATATAATTTTGTCAAAGATAGAGTTGCACAAAAAGATATGAACTTATAATACATAACTACGCATAGAATAATAACAGGGAAGCTAATACCTAAAGATGTGCTCTGTAATTATATAAAATCACTAGGATTACGTAGAAGCTGATGTATTAAATATTGTAATTTCCCTAAGTGTTAACATCTAATGAAGTTGTCTTTCATTATTAATGCTTATGCTTTTTGTTTGACATTCATGCATCTTAATGCTTAGTACATCATATAAAATTGAAAAAATATGTTGGACAAATAAGAGATTAACCCACTCTCTATGATAAATAAAAATGAGAAGGTTTTTAAACTTATTATCTAGGTGATAATCGAGAGGTCAAGCTTAAAATATAGATATCTCCTTAAATGAGTGAATATTTATTATATCTAAAAGTGAAATAACTCATATATTTTACTTTATCTGTCTTTGATGTCAGATGTGAGTTCTGATGAATTTTTTGAGAGAGTAGATATGTAAAATCAAGTTAGATATTAGATATATCTTAATTATCATCTGTACGGTGTTGAAATTGAAAACATATCCTTCATGGGAAATGAGTTAATACCAAATATTTATTTCATATTATGTACGCATAAGACGACCAATAAGAGTAGCAAAAATTTTAACCTCAACTTTTATGCCATGCAAGACTCTTATGAAAAAAAATTCTTCAATTAAGTGCCCTCATAACTCATACTTATTCTTAAAATTTCTATCCAATGTTTGTTATCTTAGAATGTTACCAATGATCATAAATTGATTCGATCTAATTGGACATTTTGAACTAAAATTGAGAGTTTCAATGAAAGAGGAAGATCGAGTTTGTAAAATCACATCATAGTTTCGCATTCACTAGTCAACCACTTATGATTATTTTTTAAATAATTATAATTTTGAATACAATATGATATTATTAAAAAGAGATCGAAATAGATATAAATATGATCGATCGATCTAGGGTTTGCATACTATATCTACTCAAAAATATAAGGGATATGTTCAGTAAAAGTCCTAAAACTTATCAAGAAAGTGCAATTGAGTCCTAAAACTTACAAAAAGTTCAATCAAATCCTAAAACTTGTCAAGTTAGTTCAATTGAGTCCTAAAGTTAACACCGTTAGCTTTTTCCGTTAAAAATGCTGACGTGTCATTTTAAATTATTTTTTATTTTCCACGTGGATTTTTTTAATGATTTTTTATTCATTTAAAAAATATTTAAAAATTAAAAAATTAGATTTATTCATTTTATCTTATTTTCACCAAAAATTAAAAAAAAAAAAAGTTATAAAAATTATTTTAAAAATTGTTTTAAAAAAAATCAGGGCTCTTCTCCCCGCCGCCGCCCATCGTCGGAGGAGCCGAGCAACGTCGTCGGCCCTAGGCGGGGTGGCCGGCCCTCGCCGGCCCCGGTGAGGGCCGGCGACCGTCGCTTGCCCTAGGCGAGGCCTCGTCGACCCTCGCCGAGATCGGTAAGCCTCGCCGGCCCCCGAGCAAGGGCCGACGAGGCCTCGCCCGAGGCGGGCGACGGTCGCCGGCCCCCGTGAAGGCCGGCGAGGCCTCGCCCGAGCGAGGGCCGGCGACCGTCGCCGGCCCCTCCGACGATGGACGGCGGCGGAAGTCCACCATGCCCTTTTTTTTTTTAAATAAATTTAGATTTTCCTTTTTTAAAATAAATTTAGATTTTCCTTTTTAGTTTTTAATCTAATTTTTAAAGATTTTGAATAAAAAAATAATTTTAAAAAGCCATTTGAAAAATAAAAAATCATTTAAAATATGACGTCAGCGCCACGTCAGCAAATTCCATTAACTTTCTTGACGGTGTTAATTTTAGGACTCAATTGCACTTTTTGGACAAGTTTTAGAACTTTGGCTGAACATATTCCAAAATATAGTGTTCATTTTGAACTGCTATATATTCATAAAAGATGTATGGCAACGAACTCTAGAAATATGTTGGTCACATAGATTAATTACTAGTATGAGCATTGTAGAGAGGTGAACAAAGAGTCATGTTCGACCCATCATGTGCGAGTGGGAGATAATAGGTTTTTTATTTAATGGGCCAAGTCAGGTCCGTCTGCCCATGTTGGGTCAAACTTGGCCCATAAAGGAAGAGCATATGAGAGAGGAAGAGTGGTTATTTTTTCAATAAAAAAACACTATTATATATATAAAGAACTATAAGGGCTTCAATCAAATTCCTCTGAGATTGCAACAAATATCTAATTTGTGATAAATAAGGTATGTCTATCTTCGTGATATGCCTTTTGATCGGTGTTACATGTTCTCTGGGCACGTTTCCTTGTTAGTTTTTGGTATTCAATCGTTCGAGTATCAATTCGTTTTTCAAGAATTTATTTCCTACAAGTCCTAAACTTATCGTACATAATCAATTTGGTCTAAAATCTTTCAATTGTGCCAGATCAACCTTAAACCTATTGTTTGGCAGCTAATTTAGTCTTAAACCTCTCAATTATGCCAATTTAGTTATAAAAAATTTAACAATTTGTTAATTTAATTATAGACATTTTAACGATTTGCCAACATAATCCCTCTAGTAAACTTTACTCGAAAATTCCAATACTATCCTATGTGGCACGATCGGTGTTAACATGGACAATTTTTATAAGTTTTTTAGAATTTCTGATTTTTCTTTCTTTTTTTCCCCTTTTCTTTTCTCTCTTTTTTTTTCCCTTTCTTTTCACATAGCCCTAGCGAGAAATGAGGGACAGCAAGGGCCACAGCCCTTGCCAAATCTAAACAAGGGTTTGCAAGCCCTCGCTGAGCCCTCACAAGCCACATAAGGCCATCGCAAGGGTCGTTGGTCCTTGCCCAGTATCCAATGGCTCTACTGGCCTATGTAAAAAGAAAAAATAATAATAATAGAAAAGAAAAATCTATAAAACATTTGGAATTCTTTAAAATTGCAAAATTATTGGTGTCAGCATCAATCACACCATGTAGGATAGCTGATGCAGACTAGTCTATTACATCAATGGTTTCTAGTCAAAATTAGGCAAAAAGATCACATTATCAAATTGTTAAATGGTTTATGATCAAATTGGCAAATGGTCAAATAAATTGAATTGATAAATCATCAAAAGATTTAGGAAAAAATTGATACAATTGAAAATTTTAAGACTAAATTAACTATCATGTAATAGATTTAGAATATTTTGAAAAAATTTCCCCCAATTTAATCCTAAATCTTTGGGCAAATTCCAATGTAGTTATTTCAGCCGATTTTTGCTGGAAATTACCAATGTGACTTGTACTATATAGGATGGCAAGTGATGATAGAACCAAAAGACTATTTAGAAAAAAGTACCAAAAAATTTATAAAAACTTATTACATTGGTACCAATTCAATCACAAACCTTTCAAATGGATCAATTTAGTCCTAAATCTTTTTATATTAGTACCAATTCAGTCATAAACATTTCCATTTAACCAATTTAGTCCTAAATCTTTTCATATTAATGTTAATTCAATCCATCTAGTGAATTTTGGTGGGCCAGTGCTAACGTGGACACGGCCGATAGCCGGACGCTGATGTTGCAATTTTTAAATAATATTTTAATTTTTTGAATTTCTAAATTTTTTATTTTCTTTTTTATTTTTCGTTTTATTTTCTTTCTTCTTCCTCCTCGAACTTTCCTTGCAGTGGCCAATGAGCCTTCGACGAGGCTCATTGGCCACGGGCGAGGGCCATGAAGCCCTCGCTAGCGGCCTTGCCCGGGGCCACAGGTAAATGCCGTGATTGTCGCATGTGGCCAACAAGGGCTTTGCGGCCCTCACCCAATGGCCAACGAGCCTCATCGAAGGCTCAATGGCCACTGTAAGGAAAGTTCAAGGAGGAAGGAGAAAGAAAAGAAAAAAAAAATTAATAAAAAATGTGAAAGAAAATAAAAATTATTTAAAAATTACTACATCAGCATCCGAACGGCCAACATCCACGTTAGCGCTTGCCAGCCAAAATTGCCTAGATTAACTAAATTGATACCAATATGGTAAAGTTTATAACTAAATTGATCTAATTAAAAAGTTTATGACTGAATTGGTACCAATATAAAAAGGTTTATGATTAAATTGGTCCAATTAAAAAAAATTAGAATTGAATTGGTATCAATACAATAGGTTTATGACTTTTTTGATATTTTTCCTGACTATCTATAACTAAATTGGAAAAAAAATTGCAAAAATTTAAAACTGAATTAGTATCCATTAATTTTTCCCATAACTTTGTAGCCTTCCATTTCTGTGCCAATATCAATTGAAACTAGACTAAATTAGTTCCTAAACATACTCCAACAAATTGTTGTATATTTTTATACATTACATCAATAAAAGACCCGTTCGATGCAATACTTAGTCGGCCGTGTGTAAGAGTATGTAGAACACTAGGCCACCAGAACGCTTTGGTGGTTAAAGAAAATAAAAATGGAGAAGAAGATGCTTGTATAGCATCATGTGATCAATTGATTAGTATTATCCACAAAATTCAACTTGACCGTAAACATCTCTCTCGCATCATCATCTGGACCGACGTTTGTTAGATGTATGCTCTAAAGCTACCATGTAATAGTTACATATTAGGGAATTCAGTTGTACTATCATTATTATTATTATGTAATTAATGGGAGTGATGTATTCATTCATTTGTCCAATTATTTTATATTTACAAATGATTCCATAAGATCAGTTGCAACTATGCCTATTTTTAAGAGACGTTAAGAATATAAATGACGGGTTCATAGTTAAACTGAATCTTTAAATCATTCCCAATCAATGGATTATTGAGTGGATATTAATAATCCTGTTGAGACTGGTGTGTTCTTAACTTCACCATTAAGTATTGGATACTTAAGGGAATGATAAATCGCAAGTCATTGGATATTGTGATGCCTAAGTTAGAACGCAGGTATTTGTATTAGACAAATTAACTTAATGTGACGCATATGAAACGATTAGCAACATGGAAGCTTTTAGCGTGGTTAATGTCTAATTATTCATGCTTTGATCTTGTATAAATAATTCTTAGACCTGAGGCACAGTGTTAACTTGTGTGTTGAACAACGATGGTTCACAGGTGCACGTAATACCGAGTCATTGATCCGTCTTTATACCTGATAGTCATAGTTTATTCATATACCAAGTTGCACGTACACAATAATGATGTCATGTGCGATCTAATTGTGACAATGCACTAAAATCCTCGACCGAGGTTATAATCGAGAATAAATTGTTTAGGTCTTGAATAAAATGCATGTCAATTAGATTTATGCATATGATATAATTGATGACTTGACAAATATTACATAATTTTTATTTGATCGGGATATAGTAAGACAGAAGAATTGAATTATATTGTAACCAAAGCTAACAGATTCATTATGTTCTTAAAACATTCATACTATCTGGGTAGTCATGACATATTGCTAGATGTCAATCATAACTTGTAAGACCCAAAAATTAATCAGAACAATTAATTCTTTTGGCAGTACTAATGTATTTGTACAAATCTTCCTACCAGCTTAGTGATGAACCTAGGGATATCACACACCATAAACAATTAAGATAACATGGAACAAGAGAGAAATAATGTTGCAAATGTGTTTGTAATTACTACAATCGAATTGAGTCGACTTGAAATTAAATTAAATGAGATTTAATTTAATTTGTATTATAGTCATGAGCCTACTTGCATATGATGCACACACATGCCCAAAGTGAATATATGTTGATGTATTCCAAATGCACACATAAAGATTATGTTCTTTTTATTTTTTATTTTTATTTTTAAAAAAGGGGATTGATTAATTATTCATTTATTTAATTAATTAATTAATGTGCACACGGTCAGCAATTGTTGCTGACCATGTGCGACGCACATCAAATGTGCTTATTTTAGTAATAAAAATTTAAAAAAAAAATGGGAAGCTTTGTGCATGATGGTCAGCAATCGTTGCTGATTGAGGGATGTTTTCCCACACGTAGCAACGATTACCGATTGTCACGATCAATAACCGTTGCTGATTTGAGAGGGCGTTTTCAAATGCCGTATAAAGGAGAGCATAAGAAACGGTTGCTAAAAGGAGAGAAACAACCGTGTGTGTTTTTGTATGTTGGTACGCGAAAAAGAAAAGGGATTATCTCTCATTCGAGCCGTGGCTATAACATCAATGAGATTGCTAGCACATTCATAGTGGTGATTATCCTAAAGTTCTCTCTTTCATTCAACGTCCATTGATAATGTGTCTGAACTAGAGGTCCGACGTTTGTAGAGCTCGCACTGAATAAAATCCGAACCAATTCATTTAAAGCGCATTTCGAAAGGTAATTCATTTAACTCCCTTTTATATTCAGATTTTGATTAAAATGCATGAAAAACATTTTCGGAGAATCATGTATAGAAATATATCATTTTTGTTTCCGTTGTTTTTATGTTAATTTTGTCTATACATGATTCATGAAACCCCAACAACATCTATTCCAAAATATAAATAATAAAAACTATATAGTATAAAATTAAAGACCCCACTTTACCACCAAAAGAAGAGGAAAGAGGAGAGTATCTCATTTATTCATCGAACCGGTCTTTTATAGATGTCGCGTATAAAAATTGGAGATGAAAGACTTGGATGGAGATCGACAAGACACTTAGATTAACACATAATGTGACAAAGCAGTCAATTACGTCGAAATCCAAACATAATGGATTTGCGTTGAGTCTATATTTAACATGCATATTAGGTTTTTTTTTCAATATATATTATGATTAATTCTATTCATCACATCATTCAATTAAATAAGTTTATCTAATATCTTTTCAATTTGACTATTCAAATGTACAAATCTCTCTCAATGTATCTCTACCTAAGGAACATAGAAAAACCAACTCTCTGATCCCAAGGAAAGATGAACTTTAGCCCAAGAAATGATATGATAATTCAAGCTCGAATTTATACGGGTTGAGCTCTTTCAAAAATTTGCTAAATAGGTACAATTGATGACTCCAAAATCAATGTAAGAGAACGTGATCTGTAACACATCACATGTCACGATCAATATGCGGAGAGAGGTTGTTACCTACCATTTAAGTTCTCCAAATCCCAAATAATTAAAGTGGATTGCCCATGATACTTGACTTTCTTAACCATTAAATTCACAAATTAATACCATTTTTCTAAACATAGACTACTGATGGGTAAAACACATGAATTTGATCATTTATCGAGTGAGAAAATTGATTATGAAAATCAGTGAACAATATAAGACTGAAGGGCACCCAATGATTTTAGGCCATTTCATTCAACTCATTTTCCTCGAATTTTACACGGAAAATTTGAATTTTTTTTCATTGGAGTCTCATAATTATGAAATCCATGTATTTTATACTTTTATCATTGTTACGTGATTCAATTCGCAATAACCTATTTCACGGGCAAAGGAAAATCAAAAATTTCACTACACAGTTTTTGGAGTGCAATGAAGAGTAAAAGAAAAAGAAAACTCTCATAACCCGAGTTTCATTATTAGAATATTTAAATAATAAACCACATTTTCATCCAACGATTTAAGTTTTTAAAATGGTTAGTTGTGATCCTGTCAAATTTCACATTTATATATATGCTCAACATCTTTCACAACCTCCATATATACACTAAAGCCTAGACAGAAAATACAAAAAAGTAACCGTACTCAAGCCAACTCGGACCTTCGCAATTGGATCACCACAAAATATAAAAGTTTGGGCAATGAATAAAGCAGCCGATATATAGAAAATTCAAGTCACAGGTATATTAGGAGCCGATTAAACCACTATAAAAGGGTTTTCACTTGTTTAATACTTGTCCCTCTAGTCTGTAATATAAAATTGCGTTCTATCACCCCAAAAGAAAGAATCTTCGTGAATGCTCCACTAGCTTCTGCATCAAAGGAAACTTTTGTAGGCACAAAAAGGTAAGGGACGCCTCTAAAACGGTGTTTAGAAGGCCTAAGCCTTGTCGATATCGTTGTTTACTAAGCATCACTTTGCCCATGTTGCAAGTGTAGGAAGTGAGACACTCAAAATTGACTTCTAAAGCTAGAACATATCCTTCAATTGTTGAAGACCATGGCTTTTATTTTCCAGCGCAAATTACCCTAAGACCAAAATTATCAATCAAACCCAATGATCAATCACCAAAAGCAAGTTTGAAACAAATAATTTTGAAGACCTTAGTCCATTCAACCCACTTATCAAGAAAATGACAGTCACAAAGATGCCCGGATAGAATGAGAGAGAGAGAGAGAGAGAGCAAAGGAAAAAGATAACCTGCTCTATTTTCTCCATGCACAAGGGTGATTTATATATTAAACCATTTGATATTGTGAAAAAAGTTGATAATAGTGGGAGACTCCGTAGACTTGCGTCCTTTGAATAGTTACATGATTGATTACGCAGCCAGAGGTTTTGGTGGGAAAACGGAGAACGAAAGAGATATCGTTGTTATATGTAATAAAGAGCAAAACCTAGAAAGGCATTCCATGATCTTGCTTCGTGGTTGGTCATGCAGAAATTGCAGGACAGGAGCTAGAAGATTTTTTTTTTTTTTGGTCGGGTGAGCTAGAAGATATTGGTTTGGTGGGAGTAGGTACGCATGCCGAAATATCTTTTAGTGTTGCAAAGTTTCTTCCCGCAAGGTAGGGAAACTGATAATGTAAATATGTATAGAGAGAGTTGAGTATAGTTTCAACAGCATTTTCACAAACATGAACTATCGTATACACAGTGACGAAGATTTGATGGTGCGTTGGATGTCCAGGACATGGAAATGGATCGTGGTAAAAAGCCATAGTAATAGCCCCACCTCTCCCGTGCATCAATTACATAATGAAATGACGTTCACTCTGTCTAAAACCTAGACAACCTTATTCAAGCAGATGGGATTTAGTCGTGGGGGCAGCGATGGGACGACAACATCAAGCTGGTGGCGTTGGAAAGACAACGTCCGGGGAAGAGATTGGTTCGGGCGACATCAAGGGACAGATGATCGGGCATATCATGGGAGACAGCAGATATGCGCCCCTTAAAAGTTTCTCGCATTCGATCAAGCGTATCATTAGCTTTTTAGGTGTGTTTGTAGTTTTGTCATGGACCCTTTTAAAATCTGCTCTTCGCATCTCATCTAATAAACTAGAGAATGCAGAGTAAAGTTCTTGCAGAAGTGTATATTATAGAAAGGAAAAAAAAAATGAAGAGAATTTGCTAAGTGCTGGTCGGAAAGTTGAGAATGAAGTTTATGATTATCCTAGAAAATCACTATCACCTGTGCCTAACCCAAAAGATAGTTCAATGCGCGTCACGTACGGAGAATCGAATTTCACACCGAACGACTTTTTCCTTAATGGATCGATCAGTTTGCAAGAAGACGCTGTTTAGACGTAGACGAGAAAAGAAAAAGTAACTTTACATTTAGAGAAATCAAGGGACGACAAAGCGGGAAGAGGTACAAAAGTGGAGCTAGATTATAAACATTCCATCCTCGTGAGGATTCAAATAAAATGGACTTTATTAGGTTCGACCAAATTAGAGACCATTCGAACGGCTGAAAAATAGAAAAACCAAATCTCTAATCCCAAGCAATGAAACCCTTTCTTAAAATTTTAAGAAACTCATTTATCTCAAATATCAAATTTCAGAAGTCGAAGTAGGTTATGTGGATGTGGAGGTGGAGCAGCTTTTTGGATTCTCAGTTCTCAAGTCGTGTGTTGCCATAGTGCATGGCTGGTGGGCATGATTATCCCCGATATCCTGTATGTCGATACGTGCATAGGTGCATTCTTTTATTGCTCCCGCTCGTGCCAAATTCTGCAATGGAAGTTACCTCATGCGCACGTCCAGTGTCCTGTCAGTGAAATCTCGACTCTCATTCGTGAGCCGTAATTCAAGTGGGCAGGTCAATTCGCAATTTGGAGAATCTCGCCAACCGATCGATATAGTGGCTCCTCTTCTTTGAGCCGACTCCATTCGCTCATTACTGCCTTGCCAAGATAAATCTACTAATTATTGCCCAATTAACCTTGGTTCCATGCTTGGCCCATGGCATATAGAAACCTGTTGTTACGGTTGGCCAAGAAAAAAGCTTTACTTTTCATGTTGGCAAGAAAAAGCTTTACTTTTCATGTGGGGTTAGTCACAAAGATCTTTCGGTTTTAATAATTTTGTAAGCCGCTCAAACAGTGAAATGAGTGTCGAGAGAGGATGGGCAAATTGCATGTGATTTCTCGGAACTTTGAAATCACAATAGACAACGGAACGATTCATCCAGATTGATTTAACGGTGTGAAAGGTGCCACAGATGCACGAAATCATTCGGATGCACCAATCCACACAGGGTTAACTGTGAAATATAGAGTAACCATGCTTTCAAAATGTCATGTGTCTTGATCATTTCATAGAGGTCTAGTGACGTGGCCGCAGTCGTGAAGGGCAGTGGTGAGTCTGAGGCGGCGACAACAGGCAATGATGAACCAGCTGCGGCGGTGCATGGTGGGCAAGGGAGAGAGTGGGTGGGTGAGGGAGGGAAGGGGGGAGGGAAGAGAAAATCACGATCAAACATGTGTGATTTTTGGCAAGATATTGAGGGTATTTTCAATTTTGCTAAGGTCACATAGTTTTTAGATGACTTGACTTAACCCGAACTCCATATTATTTAATGGTTTGCATATCGCTCATTGAAAGTGGACAACTTTAGAGCCTCTCAATTTTTCTTATTTATATGAGGTTTAGGTTTAGGCAGCAATAGCTAGTATAATTTAATAAGACAGACACCGAAAGTCTCCATGACTGGTTCCAGCATTCCTGCAGACATCATGGGACGTGCATGTCGAATTTAGGTGCGATGGGAATGCGGTGTGTTAAGTCGACTCACTTGACCCTACGCTACACCTTCGTTCCAAGTCACGATGGGTCAATCTCCTAATTTGCAAAGAACCTACGTCCATCACTGGCTTGCATGGTTCATTTCCATTTTAGGGACTTAGGATGTATCTAGTAACGTTTATGTTTGAAAATAATTTTTTTATCAAAAATACCTTTTTTCTATTTTGTTTTCCAAAACAATTTTTGAGCATTTGAAATTTTTAGGGGTGCATGATAAAAATTATTTCTGTTTCAGAAATGATTTTCTGTTCCAAACCAATTTAAGACGTAAACTTGTTTGATAACATTACTGAAATTTTCTATTTGCGGAATAGAACCTATTCGAGAAATAGAAATGGAGGAGAAATCGAAGTAGAAATTTTCTACTTCTGATTTCTTCAAATCAATTTCTGATTTCTCCCCCTAACCCTATTTTTGTAATGTATTTCTATTATTTTGTATTTGGGGATTTACAATCTTTGCTTTTGTATTGTGATAATGTATTTGATGATTCCTATCTCAATTCTTGTAATGTAATGTTCTACTTGATGATTTCCCTTATTTGTAATGGTCCTTGTTACACTTCATAAAATTCGCCGATTTTATAAAATTTACCACAAATTACCCAATACACTTCTTAGTGTTTCTTTGTAAAACAATTGCTCGATATCGTAAACCGTGGCGGCGATCAACGTGACACACTAGCATGAAGGGGATTAGAATATGGTCGCCCGCCTTCATTCTACTAGAATTTTTGGAACCTTCTATCATGCTCAAGAGTAATGCATATTGATCTCTTTTTTCTATTGTATGGAGACTATTGATAAGTATATTGTTTGACCGTAATTACCTATCTACGTGGATGCTAGAGAATTTTGTGTGAAAATTTAGAAAATTTGATATAACATCTCTTACTTTGTATTTTTTTTTTTTTTTTTGCAAAAAGGGGAGACTTTACTTTTAAAAAAAAATCATACTTTGTATTTGAGTCAATGATGTCATAAGCATATGAAATTTGTAAGAATGTACATCTCATTTGCTCCAAAAAAAAAAAGAAAAATTTTTTTAAGAAATAGAAATTTTATTCGGTTATCAAACAAATTTACATTTTGACAAAACGAAAATTTTGTATCATTATCAAAACAGATTTTTTTCCTCGAAACTCGTCAGGAAATAGAAATGTTGTCATGCACCTAATAACTACACAAAATTTCTGTTTCCGGAAGAGAAATACATCTAGTATGACCACATATATTTTTGTGACTTAGAATTTCTTTTAATTTATTAATAATTTTATTACAATTTTTTTTTTTTTTTTATTCTCCTTCCTCTAGCCGTCGCGCAGTCAACAACCGGACGGACAAGGACTAGCGAGGTCGTGGGCCTTAGGGGAGCCTCACCGGCCATCAACAAGGTCACCTCGAGCCTCACCCAGCCATAGCGAGGTCGGCGTCGCCCTCACAGTGGTTAGGAGAGACTCGAGGGGGCCTCACCGGTGGCCAGCCGAGCCTCCCCAGCCACGACGAGGCTCCAACAAGGTCGCAAGGCCTTGTTTGGCTAGTCGCCGGCCAGCGCTAAGGCTAGCAACCAGTTAGGGGAAGAAAAGAGGAAGAGAAAGAAAAAAAAAATGAAAAGGGAGAAAAGAAAAAGGAAAAAAAGCTTGATTTTTTTTTTTATTCTTGTTTTTGGAGTTGTTCTTGAGAACAATAAGTAAATTTTTTTTTTTAATGTTCCAAATCTATTCTTGTGAACAAAATTATTCCTAAGAACAAAAAACTTATCAAACACATTTCTACTCCCGAGAACAAAATAATAAAAATACCTATTCCCGAAAGCTTTACCAAATGCAGCCTTACTTTTTCCATTTTTTTTTAAGGAAAAATTATCAAAAAGTTTTAAACCTATTTTATATATATATATATTCATATCTAAAGCTTTTTTAATTTGGTCAATTTTTTTCTTAAACCTTTTAATAATTTGCTAATGTAATCCAATCAAACAATTTTGGCTTGAAATTGTTAACATGTATGATGACCATCCTACATGGCACAATAGGTACTAATGTATGCAATTTTGGTATTTTTTTTAATTTTCTAAATTTTAATAAATTTCCCTTTTTCATTTATTTTTCTTTTCAATCTTTTTCCTTCCTTCTTCCTCCACTAGTCGCCATGTTGGCAATGTCTAGCAACTAGCCATAGGAGAGGCCAGTGAGGTCCAGCCTCACCCAGCCATAGCCTCTTCACCATTGCCAATGGCCAGACCTCACCAATGGCTGGGCAAGGTTAGATCTCACTAGTCGACGGCCATAGCCAAGGTTTGGCGATTAGCGAAAGGAGAAGGAAAAAAAATAAAAAGAAGAAAGAAAAGAAAATTTCAAAAAAAAATGTAAAAAAAATGGTCAACATCAACACTAGCAATGTTACGAAAGATGGTTAACATCCATATTAGCAATTTTTCACCAAAATTGATTGAAATACTACGTTGGCAAATTGTTTAGAGGATTATGACTAAATTGGCCAAAAATTGAAAAATTTATAACTGAATTAGTGTCCATACAATAGTTTTAGGATTTTTTATTTTTTTTGGTAATTATCCTTTTCTTTAAGAGTTCTTATATTGAATAATTGGGTTGCCTGGTAAATTTGAATTGATAACTTGCTTGGATAACCAGTTCAATATATGACCTTAGTTCAATTATCAAATTAGCGGGTTTTGTGCAAAATTATATGATATATAAAGTTTAGCTTATCATGAGGCTCATTAACCAAGTCCATGGTAGCTCTCTATACATGTGTGTTGAATTATCTCATATTGCTTGACTATAGGGTTTTTATGCTCCAATACCAAGATAATAGATATACGTGGAAAAGTAAATATCCCAAAACCTTGAGCCGTTAGATGAATATAAAATACAATATTCAAGTATCCTAACGACATGCATGTGAAAGGGAAAAGTGTCAAAAAAGTCCTAAACCCTTTTGCATTTGTGCCAATTTAGTCCTAAACTTTTTTATTGATGTCAATTTGGTCCTAAAAATTTTCACTTTGTACCAATTTAATCATAAACTTTTTCACTTGATGACAATTCAATCTTTTTCAGCTAATTTTAGCCAAATTTTGCTCAATAGGCACCGATCGGCTGACATAACATGATTAGCGTTGATGTAGACAACTTTTAATAATATTTTAATATTTTTTTATTTTCTTTATTTTATTTTATTTTTCTTTTTCTCTTTCTTTTTTCTTTTTTCCTTCTTCTCCTCCTTCCTTCAGCCAATCGTCGGACCTTGGCAACCGGCCAGAGACCTCGCCAAATCTAGTGAGGGCAAGCCTCGCCAACTAGCCTTTGGCGAGGCCAACTCGAGGCCGCCCTCGACCTCGACCTCACCATCACCTCTAGCCTCGGCGAATCGTCGAGGTTCAACGACTGGCTGAAGGAAGGAGGAGGAGAAAGAAAAAATAAAAATAAAAAGAAAATAAAAAATTCAAAAAAAAATTAAAATATTATTAAAAGTTTTCACGTCAACGCCGATAGTGCCACGTCAGCTGATCGATACCCAATCAGCAAAATCCCGCCAAAATTTGTTGGAAAGACTGAATTAGCACTAATTCAAAAGGTTTAGAACTAATTTGATACCACTGAAATATTTAGAACTAAATTAGCACACCTGCAAAAGATTTAAGAATTTTTTGACACTTTTCCTCGTATGAAAAGTACTAGCACCCTATATGTAGGTTGAGAAGACGATCATATTTAATTGCAATTAATGTCAATTATAACTTAATCTCAAATAGTGTTTACTTGAGGCAAATGCTTCAATGGATTCTTTTCTATTCGATGTGCAGTCGTTGCAGGACATGGAATCCATTTTCAGTCACATGCTAGCATGGGAAATTGTTGCCTCATTGTTGACCTATAAGAGATTTATTGCACACTTAGATCAATTTATTTAAGTGGAAAATGAATAATTTAAACAATATTTTTCTGAAAATAATTGATTATATTTCCTAGAATAATTAACCAACAAAAAATACTTTCATTATCAATAATAATTTATTACTAAAATTTTTTGGGAGATAATAAAAATATTTATCTTTCATACATTTATTTATTGAAAGATATTTTCTAAGATGTGACTTTTTCATGAAATGGACGAACCTTTAAATTCAAGATTTCAAATACGAACGGGGTACTTGATCGACGAGAGAAATCGGTCCGGTGTCGATCGACAAGGATTATGCGATCGGTGGGGTCTCCATTAATCCATGCCTCTGTCGAGTCGACTATCTCCGGTCTCTGTCGACTTTTATTTGTCACCGTGTGTACCCAAGTTAGCTCGGTCGAAAATCCGCTTCACAGCCAAATTCTCGAGTCGATGCATTAGGGAAACTCTTAACGGCTTCACCGTGTTGGTTTTCGCGCCAGTGTGAGTTCGAGAAGTATATGCGTGCGATAGGAAATGCCGTCGTTTATTGAAAATAGGATTGGAAAATCGGGATGTCACAACTCTTCCCCTCTTATAAAAATTTCGTCTGAAATTGACCTTTATCAATTCTTAAACAAAAAGGTGGGTATAATCTTCTCATATAGTCTTCTCTTTCTCATGTTGCTCATACGTATAGCTCTTTGCCATATCACTACTATCTTGCCCAAACCACTTCGGATACAAAATACCAAACACTTGCCCACTTAAAATTCCACATGTCTTAGCTACAATTTCTGTGAAGCTATTTGTGAATGATTACAAATTAGCACACCTGCAAAAGATTTAATTTACAAAGAGTTTACACAAAAGGTTTAACCAAAAGATTTCTCGAGGAATTCGTGAAAATCTCGATGATTCAAATACGGACACAAGGTGGCAGCGATGGAAATCAAATTAGTATCATTCGACGAAGGTTTTCAATTTAATTAGGTCACACGTCGGTCATTCATCTCGGTCGGCGGCACATCTCAGATGCCGATTCGATTTTAGCCAATAAAGCAATGATCTCTAAAGATGAGCACGGTCCAGAAAAGTCAATTACAGTCGAATCGCCAGTGCAGCTAGCCCAAGTCTTGACAGCCACCCGGTGATACAATTTATCTCGTAAGTGGCCAACCTAGAATACTGCTATGTCGCGTCGATGGAAATACCCAATTTAACGATCGAAATTAGAGTACGAAAAAAATGAATGTCACACACACTCAAATAGGTCTATTCATCTTATCACGGACAATATTTGAAATTACTATGATTAGCTTCCCATAAGATATCTTCTTAAATCTCTACATCATCAATTACACATGATCATCCTCGGAGACCTTAGCGTTACGTCTTGGTACGAAAATCAACCTCTCTCTCATTTGCATTCTCTTATAAAGTCTCACGAATTTAAGATACATCCTTTGAAGCGCTTTGATTCCTTGTCTGACCTCTCGGCTCAATTAAGGGATAGTCATAAGATTCAAAAGGTGGCATACCTTAGATTTAATAGAATTTACCGAACTTTCTCAAATAAGATCCAATCATTGAGTACCAAGTTACACAATTAAGGACTCTCGACTCGATTGCATGCGCGACTTTGCTCACATTCCAGTACAAATATCATAGTCATAATCCTTAATGAGTTACGTAAAGCCGTGTTTTATACCATTATTGTCCAAAGGGTCTCAGTGACAGGGCTAGCATATACAGCAACCCTATCACATTGCATCAGTAACAAATCCTTTAAACGACACATCATTACGAGATCTCATAACTCGGGACCGAGATGGAATAGTCGGCCTGGTGCGGTAATCGGCTTACGCTTAAGCTCTTGAAAACACGCTCGCACTCATCATCCACACAAACTTTTCTTACTTCCTCGGTAGTCGAATCACACCATGACAGCGACATGCGAAAACCCTTCATAAAACTTACGCAATAATGCATTTAATCCTCAGGCTCCGAACTCTATCACTATCTAGTCAATATCGACCAAGCGGAACACTCCGCACAATCTGGAGTGAGGTCTATGAAAGTTCCTTCTGAAATCGTGACTTAGGAACATAACACAGGTCATCCAAAACTTGCATTTGCTGGCTGCTGCCAAAATCCAAGAGCACTCAAGGTACGAGTACCATCCTCAAATGCCTCTCGTGCTCCTGCAGTACTCTTTGAACACTAGGATAACTTCAATGAACACGATCTGTGGGTTTTAGTGTCCTTAAACATGCTGCTCATCAAGCCCCATAAGCAATGAGCAGGTGTCCATTACGCTTCCATGACATTACGGTGACCTCATAACTACGTATTGGGCAAAATGCTACACTTAGGTATGTCCCTTTTTTCTGATGCAAATAACGTACCAAGCCTCCAGTCGATCTTGAAGATATCTGACATACAAACATAAACCATTTTAACCTTGTGAAATAAACGGTGTCCCAGTGATACAACTGGAACGTATGAATCCCCTATTGACACTTCCTGCCCATCACGCACCTTCGATTATTTCAACTTAGGTAATACCATCAGGTAAGGAACATAGGGGCGGCTGTTGGAGTCTTCAAACCAATCATGAAATTTCTGTTTCTCTTTAAAGCAGAGACTTGGAAAATCTTCATAAAACACCTCCAAAGAATTTAGTGCAGTTATTCTCCATATTCGGCTCCTCCCAGCTACTTGTATCCATTGCATTGCCATATTAGATTCAATAACTAACAACACAGACTGATCATCTTAGGTGACGAATAACAGAGATTGAAGTTCCTCTTCAACTTTGAGTAATTCAAGAAACTTTCTTACATCCATTGAACAAATTGAATTATATCTTGCTGCGATTCTGTGACTCCTGGTGAGCCATTTTCATAAATGACTTCAAGTCATACATAAGCAAACTCATCGGGTACAGACATAATTAGAGACTCATATTCTATTACTTTATTACCACAAAAACCCTACAACCTTCATGAAAATTCTCTGCGTGCACTACGCACACAAAACATCTCATAAACATTCTTCTTGATTGACGCATGGTCAGTCCTTCATGCTCCTCTAGCCATGCGAGTGGCGTCCTCCTCTGCCCGTGCGGTGCTTATACTCTCTAAACTTACTCGGACAGTTCCTAACTGAGTGGTAGTGCGGCCATATTCAAATCATGCTCCATTTTTACTATACGACACTAAGTGACTCACTTTCCTTTTCTAGCTAAGCACACCATGATTGAGTCCTTTACCTCCCATCGAGAAAATCTTTGCTCTACTGTACATTGAGATCTGTTCCAAATGCTGCAGTGAACATCGCGAAGCATGCTTCCTGCAATGCAATAACATCGCCGACGGTGACAAAAAGCGACTATGATTCCATGCGTAATCACGGAAATCTTTGATCGAGATGGTATCATGGCAACCCTTATAACAAATCCTTTTCTCTCTTACGGCGGGAGGCTGATTCCTTTCTTTTCTTACGGTCACGACACACATCGGCCTAGTCGAGGCTCGGCTTTCAATTTTACTCTTCCAATTAGGTGAAACATGGCACCTCTTCTAACATCGGCCTTTCTCCCAATCGATATCCACCTCTGCCAGGCGAACTTTAACTCGAGATCACAGTGGCTTGATCCTCGATACGACTCCCGATTGGGCCTCAGCAGCCCAGCGACAGCAATAACGGTGCAACAACGCGTACGGTAGAAACAACGGCAACGGTGGCTCGGTCACGAACTGCCCGGCCACTTGAAGCTTGGGGAACACTGGCACCTAAACCAATCCGGTGAAACTGGATCATTGGTGCCTACTACCTCTCGAGTGCCCGGCCTATGGCGATGCTCTCACACCTGTGTTGGACTAAGCACAAGCTCTACCTCAGTCACAGGCTCTCGTCGACTTCCTGCGAGGTATGGGGTCCTATCGACCTCCTCGAGGAGTTCACCTCCACCAGTCACTCATCCTACAGGCTCTTTATGGGTAACGTTTCGATTCGACACGAGGTTAGAATCGAGTGACCTCTAAAACAAGTTATCAATACGGCTATCAACCATGCATCAACATATTAAAGCCTTTCATACTAACTATCCCATGACTCATCGCACCTTATCCTCCATACACGAGACCATGCTACGTACAGCAAACGGGGATGTCACTTAGAACCACCGAGCGCGCACACATCCCACGGTCGATCAAATATGCGACATCCCGAGACACGTCGCCCAGGCCGGGTTCGTTGTTACGCATGCGGAAGCGAAACCGATCCACGGCTGACCAAAATACGGGATGAAAAGCGAGCGAAACCACAGCATAGCACTTTCATAATTCAACGGAATTACAAACAGAGGTCTACGGCTAAAAGTCTACAAAGAGCCAGAAGCTCTTAAAAAGGAATTGTCTCTGGCCTCTGAAGTCGGGCCAGCGTCTCGTGTACCAAACTGACTACCCCATCTTCAAGGCCAATAAAGCTATGCATTTCCCAGTCGTCAGGGACACAAATGGTTGTTAAATAATGCTTGAGAGCCAATAAATACGACAAGTTCAACCCCCAAGCCTATTAGAAAGAAAATACACCCAAGGGTGGCCTAGCCACATCACACAGAAAGACTTACCTCGCCTCAGTTCCTTCATATAAGTTAGCACAATTTCAAATCACTCAATCACAGAGATAGCAATATGAACTTAACAACGGAACGCGTTATGCTGTATATGTGCATGTGTGGGGGGTAAAGTTATAAGACTAAATCGTTATGACACGTCGCGTTGTTGCGTGATTAGTCACATGTCAGGCACATCGATAGCCCGGCGTCGTTCGTTGTTATTCAACGCCACCTGAGGCATAGCCTACTCGTGTTCGGCTATCTCACGGCTTCACTCATGCCGGGCATCGCCTCCCCATGGAGCGCGGCCGTCGGTCTCGTCGGCGGCATTCCCAGAAGGAGCATGGGCCGGAATCTCTTGGCCCGCATCCCACCGCGTGGGCATCCCATATAAAGACGCGTCAGCTCATGACGGGCGATTATATTAGTTATCGTGGCAAAGCATCTTTAGGCCTCAGGACACTTTTATAATTCAATCAATGCTTCCACGCAAAATAGTGATCCCAGCGTTTCTCCACGTATTAAAAATATTAGAGAGTGTTTTCGCGTGTGTGGGGACGGCAATTTCGAATCAAAAGCCAATATCTCACTTTTTCAAATCCTTTATTTAATATAATAATTAAAATCACGATTTTTGTCAAAACTGACAAAAGGGTTTTTGAATAAAATAATGTTATCATGATAACCTTTCGATTTGCCACATCCATTCATCAAATTCAAATTAAATCTTGTGATCAATACCGAAATTTTGAGAATTTGAAATTTTAAAATAATTTTTCGGATTATTAAATAATTAATTTATTAGAAAATTAATTAAATAATAATATTACGTATTTTTAAATCGCATTGATTTATAATATCAAGTATCGATTTTAATCAGAATCTGTGACAATAGGCGAAATTACGAGAATTTAGGGTGCAAGCAAAATTTTCGGAATTTAATAAATAATTAAATTTATTCGAAAATAATTAAATAATAATATTTTAATAATTTCGAATAATGATATATTATTAAATTATTAAATAATTTCAAGAAAATATTTAAATAAATCAAAAGTAAATTCCTTTATGTCACATCAGGCTAAATTTTAATATAAACATTCATTTAGCCTTAAATTAAGAAACTCACTTTAAGCTAGTCAGCTTGCATTATTACAAAATCCACACTTAAATCAATTAAACTAACCACCTATCACAATTAACATAAACTAAGCACATCAAAGCATAATTAACCTGGCGAGGTTTAGTGAGTTAAAGCTAAGCCGGATTAGCGGTAGAAGCGGTAGAAACAATGAGGGACAGCCAGGAGAACAGCACCCTTGAGCGAGTGGCGTCCGAGAACAAGGAAAGCGGCCGAAAACAGGCCAAACGTCCGCTGCATACCCATTTTTCTTGGTTGCTGATCGGGGCCGAGAGGGAGGAGATCCGGCGCCGATCCGGGCGGCCAAGGGCGGCGGAGGCAAGGCGAAGCTCCGGCGGGCTAAGGCGGAGGTCGGCGGCAGTTCGTAGCGGCGGGGACAGCTCCGGTAGCTCTTGCACGAGCTGAATAGCAGCTCGGGATGTTGGCCAAGCGCGGGCGGCGCGGGCGGAGCGGGGACGCGGCGGACCGGCGAGCGGCGCACGGGCGGCGCGAAGCGGACACACAACGACGGCGGCGACGGCGGCGTCACGAGCGGGAGCGGACGACCATGGCTGCAGCTCTTCTTCTCTGCACAATTTTCTGGTCTTCGCGCAATGAAGATGAAGGAGAGAGGCAACGGGAGAAGGAAGAAGAGAGGAGGAGAGAGAGGTGGTAAGTTTCTTCTTCTTTTCTTTCTTTAATCATGAAAATGGCCACATGCAGTAGCGTAAATCGTGATGTCATGCTAAAGTGCTTGAATCATGCATGACGAAGTATTGATGGGTCGCCCGTTTCCCATAAAATTGGAATTAGCACGTAATCCGTTAGCGATTAAGCCGATTGCTCTTAGGTGCATTAAGTTAAAGCGTAAAAAATTAATTGATCTTTCACAGCAGCACAATTCCGTCTTGTGCTCATAGAGGCAGAAACTAAATTAAAAGCGGGTAAAGCAGCGTACTAATTTCTCGAACCAAATTAGTAGTTTCGATTATTTTATTCAAAAGCTAAGAATTTGCATGAAAAATCTTAAAAGATGATTGATGATACGGAAATGATTTATAGCCTTGGGGCTGCGATTTACAGATTGATCTGATTCCACCGGTTAATTTCACTTTGTACGATATTAAGCGCTGACTGACCTAAGATAGCCTTTAGAAATTTTCATGCATTTACGACCTGGTTGATCATCTCAAGCCACAGTATAAATGCTGAAGCGTTGTGGCTTTCGGTTGTCAGGATAATCTCAAGATTTTAAATCCAACATGGGGAGTAAATCGACCCAATCGGTCAGGTGTCGATACGACAGGATTATGCGATCGGTGGAATCACCCGCGTTCGTCGCATCATATCGAAAGTGAAGCACTGTCTCCGTTATTCGACTTATTTGTGCGTCAATATTACTTGCGAGATTAGCTCGGTCGAAGGTGGCTACGGCGAATTCTACGGAGTCGATGCATTGGAAACTCTTAACGGCTTACTAAGATAGTGATTTTCAGTAATTAGTAATTCGAGAAAGAAGCATATCGTGAGAGCTAGAATACGTCTCAATTTATTGAAAGTAAGAAGACATTATGAAAATCAGATGTCCAGCACCTACAAAGTTTAAGAATTTTTTGACACTTTTCCTCATATGAAAAGTACTAGCACCCTAGATGTAGGTTGAGAAGACGATCATATTTAATTGCAATTAATGTCAATTATAACTTAATCTCGAATAGTGTTTACTTAGGGCAAATGCTTCAATGGATTCTTTTCTATTCGATGTGCGGATTGCAGGACATGGAATCCATTTTCAGTCACATGCTAGCATGGGAAATTGTTGCCTCATTGTTGACCTATAAGAGATTTATTGCACACTTAGATCAATTTATTTCGTGGAAAATGAATAATTTAAACAATATTTTTCTGAAAATAATTGATTATATTTCCTAGAATAATTAACCAACAAAAAATACTTTCATTATCAATAATAATTTATTACTAAAATTTTTTGGGAGATAATAAAAATATTTATCTTTCATACATTTATTTATTGAAAGATATTTTCTAAGATGTGACTTTTTCATGAAATGGACGAACCTTTAAATTAATTTTCCTTTTCATGTATATACCTGAAAATAGACGAGTGTATCTTCTTTTGTTGCTTCTTAATTAAGGAGGAGACATCTTGTCTTTCTTTATGGGGCAGAGTGCATTTTGGAGGGGTCTTGGGGGAAAAAATTGTTGTACGTGTCCGTGGTATGGATCCTATGTTAATAGATGATTTTTGTGTCAATCCTGATATGCTAGGGACGAATCCTACACCACGTGTAAATTTAATCTTGTGGCCAGTGATCTCGGCATGGCGTCCCGCAGATTATGTTGAATTGACCACTTTAGTGGATTGATAAGGTTCGACAACTTGTTGTGTCGTTAATGGCAGTCAATTTGTTTTGTGGAAGTGGATGATGGAGTCTGAAGATAAGTAACCTTGGTTTTGGAAGCGTCTAATCATGAGTAACATCAATGGCCCGATAAAGTTTCCACCAAAGCGGAAGAGATACAAAGCCAATTTGAGTGGGTTTCAATTTTTATTAATCATGTTCTCTTAATATACCTCATCCTCCATTGCGTCGCAGATCCATTTCCACTAATGAAAACGTTCACCCAAAAACCCATTATCTATATGGTTACACTAATCAAGTTTATAAAGTAAAGAATATTTAGGTAATTTCTCTAGCACTTACTCTCTATTGCAAGTAAACCAATCAAACGGACAGGTTGGATTTAGGTCCAATCAAAAATCATTAATCACAAATTGACTCATTTAATCCGTTTTGATCCATTTTATTATAATACAAATCTAATGACCCGTGTTCAACTTGATTCATATTACTAAAAAACTCATACATCAAATTGAAATAAGAATGTAAAGTGAGTGAGCACAAAATTGACTAATTTGTGAACTGGTGGGCGTGCGGTGCTCATATGGGCAAGGGGCGGCTCGACTGACTTCTAGGTGGTTTGGTGGTTGTTGAACGGCGAGGTGGATGGCCAGAGAACGCAAGACAACGGCGGAGCAGCAACTGGACTCGTGGTTGCACGCGACTGGGCGCGACGGGCAAAGGAGTAGCCACGACGAGCTTCTTCGGCAGGCGAGCGAGCGTGCGAGCGGGCGGAGGGGCGGCCAGACGAGCTCCTAGTCGCACACTCTCTCTCCTCCTCTCCTAAGTTCCAATACTCCTTGATTCAAGGAAGAAGATGATGTGAAAGCCTACATTTTCAAGAGCCAATCTCCACCCTCCACTTGTCAAGATCCTAGCCATACAAGCCCCACCATGACATCACTTAATGATGTTACACTCCACTAACTCCAACCTCCCACAACCTTATTCCAATTGGTTCAATTTTATTTTCCACTGTGGCATGAAATCTTTTACATTAAATTCTTCAATTCCAATCAATCCACTTCCAATTAAGTCCAATTAAAGTTCATAAATTAATCTAATGTCACTACACTTCAACTCACATATTTACCTGACTATAGAACCATCTTGATCTCAAAAATACCACCCAAAAGCGGGCCTACCAATTTTCCGAACCAAATTAACCATACCTTAATTATTTTGCTGAAAAACTCGCTTTGCATGAAAAATCTTTCAAAGATGAGTCAATGTTCCTAAAATGATTTATGACACACCCAGACTTTCAATTTCTGAATTCGATCTCAATTCACGGTTAATTTCACTCTGGTACAATATTAGCGCGTCTTAATCTACCGGGTAGCTTTTAGAAATTTTCATGCATTTGACCTGTGGTTGATCAAGCCACAATGTACATCTTTGACACATTGGCGACTCTCGGTTGTCGTGGTAATCTCAAGGTTTCAAATACGGACACAAGGTACCCAATCGACAGAAAAGTCGGTCCAATGCCGATCGACAAGAATTGTGCGATCTGGTGGAATCACCCATACTTGATCACATGTCTCTGTTGAATCGACCTATCTCCGATCTCTAATCGATTTTTAATTATGCTGTAATGACCCTTGCAAATTAGCTCGGTCGAAAAGTCGTTTGCTGGTCAAATTCTCAAGTCTAATGCATTAGAATCTCTAAATATTAGTTTAAAATGGGGCTTTATGACCTATTGTGTTGGGAATTTAGGAGGGGATGTGCAACTTGCCACTTGCAAATAGACCTATCAAAATAGGACATAAATTCCCAGCACAAATGCTTCACGATTAATTGACACATTTAGAACATTCCCCGAATGGAAACTTTTGTCCTCAATCAGCGTTTTCAAATCTCGCCCGGTCAATAACCGGTCTGGATTCGGTTCCCTGGTCAATTAACAGGTCTATTTGCAAGTCACAAGTCGCACATCCCCTCCTAAATTCCCAGCGCAAATGCTACGTGATTAATCGACACATTTAGAACATTCCCCGTATGGAAACTTTTGTCCTTAATCAGCGTTTTCAAATCTGGCCCGGTCAATGACCGGTCTGGATTGGGTTCCCTCGTCGACCGGTTATACCGCTGGGTTGATGATTTGCACAATTCACGACTGAGGACGAACACAAGCACCTAGTAGTAGTTCTTTAGGCTTCGGTGTTAGGCACGGTGCCGACTCTGCTTGTACTTCTTCGAAGCTAGACGGGTCGCAGTTTTGGAGGAATTCAGTTCAATTCTTGACCATCGATATGATAACTATTGGAAAAATACTAGATAATAGCAAATATTCCATATAAGAGTTTGAAGTGAGGTCATTTTCTCAAAAAATAGTCCAAAGTGGACTTTATCTTAGATAAGGGCCTGCCGGCAAGCATTTGATTTTTCCAATGACTGAAACAGGTGCATTTTCATCTATAACAAAATTTGGATAAAGATTAGAAAGAAAAAGAATGTAAAAAAAATAATAATAATCTGAGATCGGCACCATCTCCAGCAAACTCTGAAATTGCTTCGTTTCTTTATCCATTCTTCAATGCCACGAAGCTCCAATTAATCAAATTCGCAAAATAAATTGTTGATATCGGTAGGGTTCTCTTGCTTCTTTTTCCTTTTTCTGTGTTCATCTTAAATGGGATTAGTTCTTGATTTTCGGGAGAAGCATGCCCAAATTGAAAAAAGTTCAAGCATAATCTTCTGAAACCATTCAAATTTGGCTAGGGCAAAAGGTGAATGGAGTTTTCAGCATCATCCCATCTATTACTTCCTCTCCACCTTGATTGATACCAACACACGGACACACACATACTCATGCACAAACTTCCTGCAAAAAATAAATGAAGAAGGATTGAGAGCAGAAAGAAAAACGCAAGCTCAAGTTCCTCGATCTACTACACACACGTCAATCTGCCACCCCAGTCACCTTTACAGGAGCATGGGTAGTCACCAACATCATCTCCGGTGGACCCAAACTGAGAGTTCCCTAGTTTGCGGCCATCCCCATGACTACAGATTAGGAAATGAAATTTGCGCCTCATCTTCACTTCGATTAAGCCAAAACATCGATTGAGAAATAAAGAATGGTCAAGAAACAAATAAAAAGTGAGAGAGAGAGAGAGTCGAAGATCCGATCAAAGCTGAAGTGAAGCAGCAATTTCATAGCCCTAATTCGTTTCTCTGTGAGGTTTTTCAGTAAGCCTTAATCGTCTCTGTTTCTTTGAGTTACAAGCGCGAGCTGAACCCTAGTTGTTTGAGGAGGTTTTGTTGGTGAGATTAGGGTTTTGGAGGTTGCTTTTCCCGGATGGAATGTCCTAAGTCGAAATAATTTAGGGATTTATTTCTAACCTTATCATATTTTGTGAGTGTTTATTAGTTTGATTAGGGTTTCTGGAGTTACATGTATAGCTTTGGGGATTGAGGTGATGATGGAGTGAGGAAGAAGCTTGGGTATGCAGAGAGCAAAGTCTAAGCGAGAAAATCACTTAAGGACTTAAAAAGGACGCTGCTGTGAACAATATTGGATTGACTTGGACGAAGAAGAAGATGAGCAAGAAGAAAGAAAATGAAGGGAGAAAAAAAAAAAAAAATCATTATGACAAAAATACCCCCATTTCGGCCACCAGAAAAATCAAGTGCTCGCCAACTAGCAAAGATTTGGCTAGCCCAATGAGGTCAAGCCCTTATTTAAGACAAAGTAGCCACTTTATGTCCTTATTTAAGACAAAGTTTTTTACCTTATTTTAGACCCTTTTTTGGAATTTTTCCCAAATAATATTAGAAATAATAATTGCTGGAAATCTATTGAAAATGATTAAAAAAATCAATTTATCTAAGGCATGCAAGTATTGTCCTTAAAGATAATTCATATTCCTTCTAATATTCAGTGCAGAATACAAAACTCGAAGCTACAGTCTCTAACAGTTAAAAAAACTATTATAATATTTAAATAATAAATCACGTCTTCATCTAACAGTTTAAACTTTTAGAATAATTGGTTGTAATCCTACCAAAACTCACATTTATATATATGCTCGACATCTTTCACACACTCTGTATGTGCACTAAAGCCTAGACAAAAAATACAAAAAAGGAACAATGCTCAAGCCAACTCGGACCTCATGAAAAAATTTGCAATTGGATTACCACAAAATATAAAAGTTTGGGTCATAGATAAAGCAGCCGATACATAGAAAATTCAAGTCATGGGTATATTAGGAGCCAATTAACCCACCGATGAAACGGTTTTTACTTGTTTGTTACTTGTCCCTCTAGCCTTTGTAACATAAAATTGCGTTCCCTCACCCCAAAAGAAAAAACTTTTGCGATTGATCCACTACCTTTTGCATCAAACGAAACTTTTGTAGGTACAAACAGCTGAGGGAAGCCACTAAAATGGTGTCCGGAAGGCCTAAGCATTGTTGATAGTATTGTTGATTAAGCATCACTTTACACATGTTGCAAGTGTAGGAAGTCAGACACTCAAAATTGACTTCTAAAGCTAGAGCATATTCTTCAATTTTTTGAAGACGACACCTTTTGTTTTCCAGCACAAGCATTATTAGCCTAAGATCAAAATCATCAATCAAACCCAATAATAATCACCAAAAGGAAGTTTGAAACAAAAACTTTGGAAGACCTTACTCCTTTCAACCCACTTTATCAAGATAACGACAGTCACGAAGGTGCCTCTATAGAATATAAGAGAGAGGGACAAAAAGCAAAGATGAAAGATAACGTAGTCTATTCTCCACGCATAAGGGTGATCAATATCTTGCACCACTCGACATTGTGTAAAAAGTTTATTATAGTGGGAGAATCTGTAGACTTGCGTCCTTTGCATAGTTACTTGTTTGACTACGCAGCCAGAAGTTTTGGTGGGAAAATGGAGAGCAAAAGACATACCGTGTGCACAGTGGCTAGGATTTGACAGTGCGTTGGATGTACAGGAGATGGAAACAGATCATGGTAAAGACCCATAGTAATAGCCCCACTTCTCCCTTGCGTCAATTGAATCACGAAATGATGTTCAACCTGTCTAAAAACCTAGACAACTATATTCAAGCCAACGGGATTTAGGGATGGGGGCAGTGAGGGGACAGCGACGTCGAGCCGGTGACAGTGGAACAACAATGTTGGGGGAAGAAATAGGGTCGGGCGACATCTGGGGACAGATGGTTGGGCATATCATGGGAGACAGCAAATATACACTCCCTAACAGTCTTTCCCGTCAATCAAGTATATCATTAGCTATTAGGCATTATTTATAGTTTTAACACACACAATTATCCTCACATAAAGAGCACTTACTAAGCATTAAGGGTGAGGGACCGTCTCATTGAGCCGGTGATACGGAAAGTAATAAGGAGAGAAGTACTTGCACTTTGAATCATTGCTTTCCTATATCAAAAATGATGGGCTCCAAAATAGGTGTATTAATTTTTTCTACTCAATTATTTGTGTTCTTGTTTTTAGCTATAGAGATCGTGGGATTGCGTTTTTGCAACTAAGAAGCACTTGAGTACTATTTATGGAGTTTTCGGCCAAACTCTCTCATCACAATAGCTAGCATTATATTAAACCAATTAAGAAACATTATCTCTCTCTTTCCAATACCAGAAAAGATAAATTACAACATTAATTAATGTAGCACACATCTAAAAAAATCTTACGTTCTCTCGCTTGGGTTATATTAATTGAAATTATGCTATATGTGCTCACCTTGGTCTAGACATAATATTTAATAGTCAATCATGTTTCATGAAGTCTCAAACACCAAATCATAAAAGTAACTACACATATATACACAAAGCCTCATATGATCACGAGTGTTGTTACTCTACTAATATGAATTCAATATAGTAGTGTGGTAATAGATAACACCTCTCATAAAAAGTAATACATTTATGTGTCTTCCCCTTTATTAGACAATATTTTTTTACCTTAAGTGTCACAAAAAACCTTATGTGCTACTAGAGAATATCTTTATGATTCCAATAAATCCATAATATCTTATCCTTTTAGTTAATCATTCTTTATATGTAACAAGACTTATGCTTAAAATTAACAACCGGATGCTCTTAGTCTTAACTCAAAATTTACACAATACCTTGAGATTTTCATTAATATGTATTCAATAGTACATGGATTAGGATAAAGCGCATGGCCTCCTATGGCACTGCGCCGAGCTGCAGGAAAACCCCGAAGGTATCCAACCTGGCCTCGCCGTGAACTGCATGATGCCCGTCGAGCTTCAAGTTCTAGTATCAGAAGTGTAGAGTTTGAGAACACACTTCATCGAAGAGGCCAACGAGTACAGTCAAATAGCCGTATTTTCTTTTCAATCCTTAGCTCTGTGCATTATCATAAAGAACAACAGAATAAATTTTTTCAACAATTTTCGTGTCCCTTATTTTATTTTATTTCCCATCATAGTGGGAACTTTCTCTTTTTAAGGACAATTTGACGTCCATTGTCTTACCTTAATCCTGCCGCTCACGTTCTCTCTTTTTTTCCTCCTTTTTCGCAGACGCACATAAAGACATGAAGGATTTGTTGGAGGTCGACACGACATTTAGAACAACACATAACGTGACAAAAGCAGTCAATTATGTCAAAATCCAAACATAGTGGATTTGCATTGAGTCTATATATAATACACATACTTTTTTTATATATTATAATTAACTCTACTCATCACATCATTTAATCAAATGAGTCATCTAGTATCTTTTCAATTTGACTGTTCGAAAATATAAATCTCTCTCTATCTCTATCTCTGCGTAGCAAACACATAAAAACCAAATCTCCACTATCAAACAATGGTAAATTTTAGCTCAAGAAATGATATGATTGTTCAAGCTTGAATTTGTGCAGGCTGAGCTCTTTCAAAAATTTGCTAATTGATGACTCCAAAATCTATGTAAGAGAACATGATCTGTAACACATCACATGTCACGATGGACATGTTGAGAGAGGTTATTACCTACCATTTCAGTTCTCCAAATCCCAAATAACTAAAGTGGATTGCCCATGATACTTGACTTTCTTCATCATTGAAATTCAAAAATTAATACCGTTTTTCTAGACATAGGCTCAATTGATGGGCAAAACACATGGGGAAAAGTGTCAAAAAAAGCCCTAAATCTTTTGTATTTGTGCCAATTTAGTCCTAAACATTTTTACTTAGTGCTAATTCAGTCTTTTCCAATCAGTTTTGGCCGAATATTGCTGACTAAACGGTGGCTAGCTAATGTAGCCTAATTAGTGCTGACGTTAACAACTTTTAATAATATTTTTAAATTTTTAAACTTTTTTATTTTTTCTTTTTCTTTTCTTTTTCTTTTTTCTTTTTTCCTTCCCCTCCTCCAACTAATCGTCGAACCTCGGCGACTAGCCAAAGGCGGCGGTCAACGAGGTTGACCTCGCCGGGCACCTCACTAGTGGCCACGAGGGTGGCCTCACACTGGGTGGCGAGGCTCGCCCTCGCCGGCCACCTCGCCAGTGCTTGCGAGGGCAACCTCGCGTTGGGTGACGAGGCTCACCCTCGCCAGTGCCCGCGAGGGCGACCTCGCGGGCAGCGAGGCTCACCCTCATTGGATCTGGCGAGGGTCGAGCCTCACCCATGGCCAACGAGGGCGAACCTCACCGGCGCCGCCCAAGCCACTATTTGGCGAGGTCGAGCCTTGCCGGCCATGGACGAGGCTCGAGCCTCCACGATTTGGCGAGCCATGGGCGAGGCTCGCTCTTGTCGGATCTGTCGAGGGTCGAGCCTCACCCATGGCCGGCGAGGCTCAACCTCACCAACCCGGCGCTAGGTCGCCCTCGCAGCCTGGGCGACACTAGCAAGGCTCGCCCTCGCGACCTCTAGCAAGGTGGCCAACCAGGTTGACCTCGCCGGCAACCGGCTAGAGAGGGGAAGGAAAAAATATTAAAATATTATTAAAAGTTGTCAACATTAGCACCGATCAAGTCACGTCAGCCGGCCGGCGTCCAATCAGTAAAATCCAGCCAAAATTGGCTAGAAATGATTGAATTGGCACTAAGTAAAAAAATTTAGGACTAATTGGCACCAAAAAAAGGTTTAGCACTAAATTAGCACAAATACAAAAGGTTTATAAACACATGAATTTGATCATTTATTGAGTGAGAAAATTGATTATGAAAATCAGTGAACAATAGAAGACTGAAGGGCGCCCAATGATTTTAGGGTATCTCGGTCAACTCATTTTCCTCGAACTTTACATGGAAAATTTGAATTTTTTTTTTTCGTTGGAGTCTCGTAATAATAAAATCCATGTATTCTATTCGTTATTTAGGGTTCATGCGTAATAGGATGGCTCTCATTTTCAGGGACGAAATGCCTTTGATGACGATAGCATGACTAGGTTGAACATTTTTCAAAAGGATTCGTTATGTAAAAATGATAAGAGTATAGAATATATAGCAGGAAAAACAATACAATGAAAGAAGGACTAGGTTTGCTTGATCACTGATTGCATAAAGTTGCATGGAAAGTAGTTTGCTCACCTAAAAATGGAGGACTAGGTCTGCTCAATCTGAAATTATGGAACAAAGTATTACTAGGTCGCATGTTATGGACTTATCTTTCCTCTTCCCTCTGGGGTAGTCAGCACTAAATGCAGAGGTACTTCAATTATGCTACTTAAGATTAAGGGCAATATGACTTGGAGTTGACAATAAATTCTGAAGGTGACACCCACTCTAACTTCAATCATCTCTAGCTCTAGCTACTGTTGCAAAGAGGTATATTAGGAACTTAGGCAAGTGAGGCTGATTGTGGAGTGGTGTGTTTTGATATGGACCAATGATATTAGCAAGCATAATTTTATAGGCTAGCTTGCCTGCAAAGATAGATTACCGACAATAGAGGTCGTATCACGATGGAAGCCTTCAGTTGATATTCAGTGTAACTTTCATATGTCTAGTATAGAAGACAAAACTCATTTATTCTTTGAGTGTAGCTAGATTAGGCGTATATGGTGAAGTATCCTCACATAGAATGTTATTCGGCATTCTTCAAGAAGATGGGATTTTGAACTTCATTGGATCGTAAGAGCTACAAAGGGCAAGAATTTGGAAGCACAACTACTAAAGTTATCCTTCTTAGGGACCATGTATTGTATTTGGATGGAGCACAATCATAAACATTTCCAAAATAAGTCAATTGAGACACATCTTTTTTTGGCTGGGATACGTAAAATTGTAAGAGGTAGGGCTTCACTTTTCCATAATTGTAGACCCTCTTAGGCAAATATTTTGTTGGCAACTATGTGGAGGCTTCCTACCTCCATATTCTCACTTAATAGTCATGGTTGTAATGTTGGGGATGCTTTTAAGCCTCTGTACTTCATCTTATTAATGCATTTGCATTTTTATAGCAAAAAAATAAAAATATAATTAAATTACATGGTTCGATTTGCTTGACCTATTTCATTAACGAAGGGAAATGAGAAATTTCATGAGACAAAATTCGGAGTGCATTCATAACCCAAGTTTCATTATTAGAATATTTAAATAATAAATTACGTGTTCATTCAACAGTTTAAGTCTTTAGAATAGTTGAATGTAATCTCACCAAATCTCGCACACATCTTTCACATGCTCTCTATATACACTGAACCCTAGATAGAAAATGCAAGAAAGTAACCATACTCGAGCCAACTTGGACCTTATGAAAAAATTCGCAATTGGATCACCACAAAATACCAAAGTTTGGGTTAGAAAATTCAAGTCATAGGTATATTAGGAGCCGATTAACCCACCGATGAAACGGCTTTGACTTGTTTGTTACTTGTCCCTCTAGTCTTTGGAGTATAAAATTGCGTTCCCTCACCCCAAAAGAAAAAATCTTTGTGATCGCTCCACTACCTCCCGCATCAAACAAAACTTTTGTAGGTACAGACATCCGACGGAAGCCTCTAAAATGGTGTCCGGAAGGCCTAAGCATTGTTGATATTATTGTTTATTAAGCATCAGTTTACACGTGTTGCAAGTGTAGGAAGTGAGACACTCAAAATTGGCTTCTAAAGCTAGAGCATATTCTTCATTTTGTTGAAGACGGTACCTTTCATTTTCCAGCACAAGCATTACCCTAAGGTCAAAATCATCAATCAAAACCAATGATCAATCACCAAAAAGGAAATTTGAAACAAAAAATTTGGAAGGCCTTACTTATTCAACCCACTTCATTAAGATAAAGACAGTCACGGAGGTGCCCGGATAGAATAAGAGAGAAAGGGACAAAAAGCAAAAGGTAAAAGATAACGTGGTCTATTCTCCATGCATAAGGATTATTTATATCCTAGACCATTTGACATTGTGTAAAAAGTTTATTATAGTGGGAGAATCTGTAGACTTGCGTCCTTTGAATAGTTACATGTGTGATTACGCAGCCAGAAGTTTTGGTGAGAAAATGGAGAGCAAAAGAGATATCATTATTATATGTAATAAGTAGCAACACCAAGAAACGCATTCCATGATCTTGCTTCGTGGTTGGTCATACAGAAATTGCAAAACAGGAACTTAAAACATATCGGCTTGGTGGGAGCAGGTACGCATGTTGAGATATCTTTTAGTGTTGTAAAGTTTCTTCACGCAAAGCAGCGGAACTGATAAAGTAAATATATATATGTTTCATCGGTATTTTCACGAACATGAACCATCGTGTACACAGTGGCGAGGATTTGATAGTGCGTTGGATGTGCAGGAGACGGAAACAGATAATGGTAAAAACCCATAGTAATAGCCCCACCTCTCCCTTGCGTCAATTGAATCACGAAACGATGTTCAACCTATCTAAAAACCTAGACAACTAGATTCAAGCCAACGGGATTTAGGTGTGGGGGTAGCGATGGGACGGCAACATCGAATCGGTGGCAGTGGAAGGACAATGATGGGGGAAGAGATTGGATCGGGCGACGTCTGGGAACAGATGATTGGGCATATCATGGGAGACAGCAGATGTACACCCCCTAAGAGTTTCTCCCGTCAATCAAGCATATCATTAGCCTTTTAGGCATTGTTTGTAGTTTCGTCACAGACCCTTCTAAAATCTGCACTTCGCATCTCATCTAATAATTAGAGAATGCAAAGTAAAGTTTTTTGCAAAGGCGTACGATTTTAGAAAAAAAGAGAGAATTTGCCAAGTGTTGGTCGAAAAGATGAGAATGAAGTCAGCGATTGTCCTAGAAAATCATTATGGCATGTGCTTAACCCAAAAGACGCCATGAACGGAGAATCAAATTTCACGCCGACTAACTTTTTCCTTAGTGGATTGATGAATTTGCAAGAAGAAAATGTCTGGACATATACGGGGAAAGAGTAAGCCACTATACATTTGGAGGAATCAAGGGACGACGAGCGTCAAAGTGGGCCAAGATACAAAAGCTGAGCCAGATTATAAGCATATGAGGATTTAAATATCAACTATAAGCAATGTGATATCAAAGTAGGCTGTACAGATGTGGAGGGGGGAAATTATCAAAACAGTCATAAACATATCATAATTTTTTCAATTCAGTCATAAATCTTTCTTATTTTTTTTGTCAATTCAATTCTAAACTTTTTACATTTGCGCCAAGTCAATCTATCCAATCAATTTTGGCTAATTAGTGCTGACGTGGACACAAACCAACATTGACGTGTCAATTTTTTATATTTATTTATTTATTTCTATTTTTTATGTTTGTGTTCTCTTTTCTTCTTCCTCTGGTTGGTTCGGTGACTAGCCAAAGGGTAGGGCCAATGACGTCGACCTCACCGACCACTAGGGTGGCAAGGACTAGGTCAAGCCCGCCCAAATTTGGCTAGGTGAGCTCCACAATAGCAAGGGCAAGGACTAGCTTTGCCTCAGCTAGGTGAGGTCATGGCAAGGCTTGCCCTCACCCAAATCTGCCTAGACAAGACCTCGGCCAGTGCTGCAACGGCAAGGGTAAGCTCACCCAAGCATGGTGTGGCTCACTATCGCCTTGATCTAGTTGGGCAAGACCTCAGCTGGCACTGTGACAACAAGGGCAAGAGCTAGCCTCACCGTTACTAGGCGAGGAATCCCTCATCCAACCATGGTAAGGCCATCCCCTACCCAGATTTGGCGAGGGTGAGCCTCACCATGGCTACGCTGGGTGAGGCTCACCCCGCCACTCCAGTGGTCGTGAGGTCAACCTCACTGGCCTAGCCTATAGCCGATCGCCGAATTGGAGGAAGAAGAAGAGAGAAAACTAAAAAAAGGAAAAATCAAAAATTGAAAATGGAAAAAAAAAATTATGAAAAAATTGATATGTTAGCGTCGTATCGGCCAACATCCACATCAACTCCAGCCAAAAGTATGCCTGATGGATTGAATTGGCACAAATACAAAAGATTTAAGTCTAAATTGACAAAAAAAAAATGTTTATAACTGAACTAAAAAAATTGCAATAAATTTATAACTGTTTTGGTAATTTTTCTATGAGAAGGGGAGGGATATGTTATCAAATATCAAATTTCATAAGTCCGAGAAGGTTGTACGAACAAGGGTACCCCCTTCACCTAGTTATGTGGAGGTGGAGGTTGAGGTGGAGGTGGTGGTGGTGGTGGAGGAGTTCTTTGGATCTTTCGGTTCTCATGCTGTGCGTTGCCATAGTGCTTGGCCGGTGGGAATGCTTTTCCCTAATATCCTGTCTGTCGGTATGCGCGCGGGTGCACTCTATCATTGATTGCTCCCGCCCGTGCCTAGTTCTGCAAAAAGGAAGGTGCCTGATCCGCACGTCCAGTGGCCCTGCGGTGGATTGAGTCCCGCTCGTCGACCCTCTCGACTCTCATTTGTGTGCTGTAATTCGGAGAATCCCGTCAACTGATCGATTTAGTGGGTCCTCTTCTTTGAGCTGACTCCATTAGCTCATCACTGCCTTGCCTTAGACAAAGCTTCTAATGAATAATGATTGCCCCCATTAACCCTTGTTTCTTTGCTCGGCCCATGGCAAATAGGAACCTCTTGTTACGGTTGGCCAACTAAAAAGCTTTACTTTTTATGTGGGGTTAGTCACAATGATCTTTTTTGGTTTAATATTGTAAGTGGCTTAGATAGTGAAATGAGCGTTCAGACTGTATTATTCGACGGTTCACATATTGCTCATTGAAAATGGATAAAATAAATGACTTTAGAGCCTCTCAATTTTTCTTATCTATATGAGGTTTAGGTTTAGCTTTAGGTTTAGGCAGCAATACCCAGTAAAATTTAATAAGACGATGTCGAAAGTCTCCATGACTGGATCCAGCATTCTAGTAGACATCCTGAGACGTGCATAACGAATTTATGTGCCATGGGAATGCGGTGTGTCAACTCACTTCACAGTACGCTATGCTCATGCTCCTAGTGATGATGGGTCACCTCCCAATTTGCATAGAACTTGGGCCGTTAAATGAATATAAAGTACAATATTTATATATCCTAACAACATGCATCTGTAATGGAGATCAAGTTGAGATTTGTGGTAAAAGAGAGAAAAACGTAATATCATGTACATTCTAGATGAAAAGTACAAGCCCCTATATGTAGGGTGAGAAGACAATTAGATTTAATTACAATGAACGTAAATCATAATTAACCTAATCTCAAATCGTGATTGCTCGAGGCAAATGCCTCAGTGGACTTCTTTACTATTTGATGTGTGAATTGCAGGACACGGAGTCCATTTCAGTGACATGCTGGCACAGGAAATTTGTGCTGCACCATTGACCTACCAAACATTTATTGCACACTTACGGTCTATTTATTTCGCGAAAAATGAACAATCTAAAAAAAAAATTCCTTAAAAATAATTAATTATATTGCTAGAAATAATTAATCAACAAAAGATGTTTTCATTATCAATAATAATTTCTATTTTAAAAAAATTTCGTTGACAATAAAATATTTTTTATTTATATATTTATGTAAGCAATACAAGCAATCATTGTTTTTCAAAACGTGAATTTTTTATTCAACAAACAGAACTTTAAATAAAATTTTCCTTTTTGCATATATACCTGCAAATGGACAAGCGAACTTCATTTGTTGTTTCTTAATTAAAGGGGAGACATCTTATCTTTCTTTTCCTATATGAGATAGAGTGCATTTTAACGGGGCGACCAGAAGGAAAAGTTCTTATACGTGTTCAAAACATATGAGCAAATTTCATCTCTGCCGTTCAATGGAATGGATCCCAAGATCGAAAAATTTTGTGTCAATCATCGGATGATAGGATGATTCGCATATTGTATGCACAATTGGCTGATGACTTGATTGCTGATTAGATAACCAAGTGAATCCTACACCGCTCATTTGGCTATTGATCTTGACATGGCGTCCGGCATATTGAATTGACAATTCTAGTTGGATTGATTATGTTCGACAATAAGTTTTGTCGTTAATAGCAGTCGATTTGTTTTGTGAAAGTGGATGATGGATAGTTAACTTTATTTGGGAAGCGTCTAATCATGAGTAACATCAATGGCCCGTTGAAGTTATCACCGAAGAAGAAGAGATGCAAAGCCAATTTGAGTGGGTTGCAAATTTTATTAATCATTTTCATCGACTATACCTTATACTCATTTTTATTGCGTCGCTTTTCCGTTGATGAAAACTTTCGTCCTACAACTGATTACCTATATGGTTACATTAATCAAGTTTATAAAGAAAAAAGATATTTACATAATTTCTCTTACACTTATCCTCCCTTGTAAGTAAACTTATCAAATGAGTGAATCGGGTCAGATTTAAATCGAATCGAAAACGATTAAATGCAAATTAACTTATTTTACTCGTTTTAACTCATTTTCTTACAATACAAATTTAACTATTCATACTCAATATAACTCATATTACTAATGCACTTCTATATTTAACACAATCTATAAAAACTTACACTCAAATTGAAGTAAGAATACACAGTGAACAAGCGTAAAATCGAATGAGAGTGAAAGAGAGAGAATCATAGAAGAAGTGGGTTTATCCTAAGTAAATTGTAAATTCATTTAACACTTATATTATTTTAGGCTTGGTTATTTTAAACTTATTTACGACCCATCTACTAAATATAACTAATTAATTTAATAATCCAGCCCATTAAATATGAGTTAAGAAATGGATTTATGACCTATTTTGAAAGGTCTACTTGCAAGTTACAAGTCACACGTCCCCTCCTAAGTTCCCAACACAAATGCTACCTGATTAATTGACCTATTTAGAACATTCCCTATATGAAACGTTTGTCCTTGATCAATGTTTTCAAAACGGGCCCGGTCAATGTACCAATCTAGCTTCGGTTTGCGACTAGTTGAACAGTTGGAATGATGATTTGCACAATTCATGACCAAGGACAAACACAAGCACCTAGTTGTAGTCTAAGTAGCAACTACACACAATAATGACACGCGATACAACACGACACACTAACACGTCATTTTTCAAAAATAGAGAATTTCAATACGTTGGGACACATTATATATTAAATTAATATTTTTATTTTTAATTAATTCGATTCAAATTCATAATTAAATCAATAATAAAAAAAGCCTACAATGAATTATTAATGCGTATCCATGTTTGGGGACATGTTTCTAACTCTAACAAAAATTCTTAATGAAACTAATTACTAACAAGAAATTAAAATTAACTTATTTAAATAAATATATGATTTTCTACAATGACCAAAAAGTTATCATCATTCAACATTCAGTACTTTTATTTTTCAAAATGATTTTATAGTCTCCCTTATTTATTTTTCTGATAAAAAAAAGTCCCATAGGGTCCACTGCCAACGCCCACCCCCCTAATTTATTTCACTTCCCTGGTTTCTCAATATTTCCCTCATTTCTTCACCCCACCTCTCTAGTGTCATGGGTTGATCGATTGGGATCGTGACCACGCGACGACTCCGGCTCTTTTGAATTGCCTAAGCCAAGCCTTGCTCAATCGAGCGCTCACTCGCTCTCTCACCCAAATCGTAGAGAGAGAAAGTTTCTAGAGAGAGGAGCTCTAGAAAGAAATGAGTTTTGTATTGCTAAAAGGATTAGATTGATACAAATGAGGGGGAGGGCACCCCTTCTTATACTTGAGACCCTCTAATTACATCCGTTGATTGAGAATTCATCTAGCGAACGAGATCGCACCGCCATATCTACCGACACTAATGACAGCTACCAACTACCGACATTAATGACCGAATACTTCTAGAATGCGGCTCAATTACCATATCGTCCACCCTTGCAAAGTTCTGAAAGGAGACTTGTCGGGATTCCCAGCGATCGCAGGAGGTCCACCACATTAAGGCACAACCCTTTAGCACCATAAACCTCTTGTCCATGACATTCTCCCCCACTCATTCGAGCGACGCCCTTGTCACTCATAGCTTGACGGGCGGCCTTCTTGGCACTAGCACGGGCTCTTTTCTTTTGGTTTTGCTTCGCTCGGACACTCACGAATGAAGGACCACACCCTTCTATCTTCAGCTTAGGCATGGCATGCGGCTCCATCTTCAGCTTGGGCATGACGTGCAGTGAGTACTCAACCTCAGGGAAGAGCACATGGATCGGCATGGCATGTGTTGGGGTAGGATCCAACTCTTCCTTTGGCTTCTCCATGATTGGCTTGTTCATGCACTTCACGGCCTTCAAGCTCTTGTCTAGACGCTGGATCATTGTGATGGTCTTGATGTCGATCACCCCTTTTATCATGGGAATCATCGTCAGGTGTTTTGGGTCAAGGATCACAATGCACTTGGTCCTCATGTGGATCATGGATCTCACACTATGGAAGAATTGCATACCCAGGATGAGATCATAATCGTCGAGAGGAACTACCTCGAACAACAGCTTGCCCTTCCATCCGCTGATTTGGACGTCCACATCGGGAGTCGATCCTATGCCATGGAGGCCATCCGAGTTGATGGGCTTGAAGGAATTCCCGGTTGGCTCCACGCGAAGCTTCAAGGCTTTCGCCACTTCAGTCGACATGAACATGTTCAACGCACCCGTGTCGACCAAGGCGTATAGCGTTCGGCCACACACGTCAACTTCCACGAAGAGCATGTCCGAGTTCGATGTAGCTTCTTTTTCTTTGGACGGTGATCAAGCTTGAACAGAGTTGATCATCTTCACACCTCCAAGTCAGACTTACTGCTTTTCTTCTTTGGGCTCCTCCTCCACCTCTTCGATGGCCAGGAGGGATCCTACCCTTCTTTGGGCACTTTTGGGTCCAATGCGAACCTTTGCAAATGAAGCAAGGAGAAGGTGGGAGTTGATCGAACTTACTCATTGTGCAGTCCGTTGGTCAACCCTTTTGGAATGACGGCTTAGAAGTGCCTTCACCCCATGTTTTGACTCGGCCGCCTTGATCATGCAGGCCTCGAGGAGTGCTTCTTCCTTCATCCTTGGAGGATCGATCTGACCTCTAATCTCTTGCTCTACTCCTTTGTTCGGCTTTGATGAGGTCGACGAGAGACTCGGCCACACTAAGCGCTCTCACGAGACTTTGCACATCCCTTCGTTTGAGCTCGAGTTGCGCCCACGGCTTCAATCCATCCATGAACGCTCCGAGAGCCTCCTCCTCACTTAGGTTGCGGATTTTGAGTTTGAGCTCCGTGAACTCCTTCACGTACTCTCGGATCGCACCTCTTTGTGCGAGGTGATGGAGCTTGCTATGGGCTTCTCGTTGAACAAACTCAGGGAAGAAATAATCTCGGAACTCCCTCACGAAGTCATCCCATGTATCCACGGGATCGGCACTATGCTTCGTCTCGTCGCACCTATTGCGCCACCAAAGCATTGCGATATCAGAAAGGAACATCGAAGCGGTTCTTACCTTGATCAACTCGTCTTGGATGTTGACAACGCCAAAATATTGCTCCATGCTCCACACGAAGTTGTCCACCTCCTTTGCGGATTAGTCGCCTTTGAATTCTTTTGGCTTTGGCACCTCAAGTTTGGGCACCGCTTGTGTGGGCATCGCTCCATTGGTGATGCTCAACTTGCATAGGGTGAGCTCGGTCTTGAGCTCTTGGATCTCTGCCTTCATGGCTTCGACCTCATCCCTACAAGGGCTTTCTTTCTCAATCACTTGGACACGCTCCTTCAACACATCGATCGATGCTTCAAGGGCTTCGTCCTTGTCGTGCAATGGGGCTATAGCTTCGTTGAGGCCGGTCGTGAAGTCTTCATGAAGCGAGGTCTCAACCTCCATGATCCGATCTCTCACGTCTTCAAGACCTTCCATGAACTCGACCATGGCACTCTAGACCTTCGCAAGCTTCTCATCCAACGTAGCTACAGCATCCATCGAGGCTTCTCTCTTCTTCGTTCAGTCGTGGGTCTCCTTGACTTGCACGGCCTCTCCATCCATAGCAGCTTCTTGGCTCGATATTCTCTCGAACAATTAGTGCTCCTTGATCTCTCAAAACGGATCTCTCCTTTGCTCTTATACCACTTGTCACAAGCTGATCAATTGGGATCATGACCACACGGCGACTCAAGCTCTTTTGGATTGCCTAAGCCAAGCCTTGCTCAATCGAGCGTTCACTCGCTCGCTCACCCGGATTGTATAGAGAGAAAGCTTCTAAAGAGAGGAACTCTAGAAAGAAATGAGCTTTGTATTACTGAAAGGATTGGATGGATACAAATGAGGGAGCGGGCACCCGTTCTTATACTTGAGGCCTTTGATTACATCCATTGATTGAGAATTCATCTGGCGGACGAGATCGCACCGCCATATCTACCGACAATAATGACAGCTACCAACTACCGACATTAATGACCGAAGACTTCTAGAATGCGGCTCAATTTCCGTATCGTCTGCTCTTGGAAAGTTCCGGAAGGAGACTTGTCGGAATTCCCAGCGATTGCAGGAGGTCCACTGCATCAAGGCACGGCCCTTTAGCACCGGAAACCTCTTGGCCCCGACTTTAGCCTGTCACTTCTTTCTTGAAAATTGAACACCCTCTCATCCACCCCCCCCCTCCCCTCCCCTCCCTCCGAGAAGAAAGAATCATGCCAAAGCCCCAACAAAATTCCATTTTTAATTTTTTGAGTTTCCTCCCTTACAAATCTTAGCCGCTGCCTACTCCTCCTAGCATCTTCCTCTCAATCCCTGCTCTCTCTTAGTTGCCTCATCACAATCGCTCGTCGCCTCACCTCTGGCCCTCTTGCCCTTCTTCCTTCGCAACCGCAGCCTCGCCGCCAGCCTTCCATCACAGCATCGCAGTCGCGGCCCTTTGGGTTGCCTCGGTCTTTGCTCTTCCTTTGGCGCCCCCTTGCCGTCACTCGCAGCCTTGCATCCACTCCTTTACCCTCGCCTCTACCCTCCATGGTCTTCTTCAATGATCCTCTCTCTTGGACACGCGTGTCGGAACGTGTCAAGAAGAGTTGACCATGTGTTGAAAAATCCAACAAGTGTTGGAAAATTCAACACATGTTGACTGCGTGTCTGAGCATACCCAACATGTTGATATATATTGGACACAACACAGAAGCTCCAGCAACATGTCCGTGCTTCATAGGCTGTAGTTCAGGAAGCTTAAATGTGAGGCATGATGCCAACTCTGCATGTACTTCTTTGAAGCTAAAGACAGGTCAAAGATTTGGTCAAATCCGGTTCAATTCTTGACCCCTCTGCTTGTTAAGTGAAAACTAGAACGGACGATGGTCTGGGAAACATTGATAAGTACTTTTATGTAGAGAAAGAGAGAGCCTCCTTCCTTATATTGCATCTGGTTGCAACAATGTCTGTTTCTGTTTTTAGTCATCAAGAAATACAAGAAATTTCACTAGAAGTCCCAATTTTATTTTATTTTATACAACATTCAATTGGTGTCATCAAATCTTAAACCTTCTCGAGAAAGCCCGATCAAGTTCCTTTAGTAAACAACAATAAACGTTTACCCCCGTGATATTAGGATACTGCCAGCGTGTCAACCTCAAACAATGCTACTAAATATAACTCGGGGCCTAATTGCACTTTTTAATAAAGAAGATTTAGGATATATTGGGTAAATCGGAAAATACAATCTAAAATACAATTACATTATGTATGTAAATTTTAGAACTATAAGGTTTCCCTTTTAAATAAATGGTTCTGTGGAACAAAAACAAACTTCACATAGAGTCGCTCAAGCTGTTGCCACCTTTGGTGGGGTAACAAAAGCACTGAAAAGCCTCCCCTGGAGAGCAGATACGCAGTGCAATTAACTATCTCCTTCCATTCCCTTTACTTAATATTAACTGGCACCACAAAAAGAAAAAAACCAATGGGAGTCTCCGTGACAGTCCACGTTCAAGCTTACCCACATCCTCCTCAATCACCATCACCTTTTTCAGAAAAAATAAATCTCCCCACTTGATACCAAATATCGTCTTGCAAAAACCCATAAAGCGTTTACAGATCCTCCATCTCTAGAAGCTACCGCTCAAACAAGTTGTGATAAACATAATCCCCACCTTCATCAGGAGCAGCAAGCAGTGATCTGTCGCAATTTCTCAGTGGAGGGTCCCCTACCTTTCTTTGTTTTCTTTCGAGGGTCAGAACGTGTGTTGAGAGAGTTTGAGTCTTTCTTTGCCTATAAAAGGACAAATCTCCTAAGCAAGTTCGTGGAGTGTGCACTCGCAGTAACAAGAACCGAAACCAATACCTCTGGTTCTGCAGTCCTTCGGTCTATTTTGGCCCATTCGAGTTTTTGCAATGGTGGGTGTAGAGAGCTCTTCCCATCTCTCATGGATTTTCATCATCCAGTAACAGTTATTTCACATTTTCCATTACTTTCCCTGATATTTTTCAGGAAGAGAAGTTGAGTTGGACAGTTTCAGATGCTGTGGACTACAAAGGGTCCCCTGCAGACAGGTCCAAAACTGGTGGTTGGGTTCCTGCTGCTCTCATCCTCGGTCTGCCCTTTGGCTCTCTCCTCTCGTTTTTCTCCGCACTTTTCGGACACATTGAATGACACCTAATTATTTCTGTCACGTCTACATAACCCTTCTTTCAAGATGCATGCTCATCAAAGCTGAAAATGATTAAAAAAGATCTTGATTCACCTCTAATGTTATAAACAAGAGGTGATGATGCAATCACCCGCGCGAAGGATCGGCAGGACTTGTTACAAGACATAAGAAATACAGTCCCCACACACGTTTCAGGTGATGATGTGGTGTGGGATCGAGTCACGTCATTTTCTTTTTTTGAGGAGAAGGGATGAGATCCTAATCACAGGATATTTGCAGATATTTTGCTGATATTGATGCGATCTCTGATTCCTCCCTTGTCTTTTGACTTTTTAAGATGTTCTATGCACGTCTTCATGTATTAATTATCGTTCCTATGTTTTCTTTTGCTCATCTCCTTCTTCTTTCGACTTGTGGAAGATTTCCATTCTACAAAACGAAAGTTTATATCAGTTTTGTTTTTGTTCTTCATATAGATGATGCAAAGAAGGTAGGTGATTCCTGAAATACCCTGAGCCTCAATGAATTAGAGCTTGGTTTCCTAGTAGTAATGGAATATTATTGATAATATCATATCCCGAAGTCACAACTATAAGAAATATCAGTCAATCATGAGCTTACTATCCATGCATCATTCATGTTAAATTTAGGGTTGATACCTTGAAAAACCCCAAAAATTTATACTTGTGACAAATTTATCCCAAACTAATTTTTTGACCACAAAAAACCCCAAATTTACCCCAAACTAGTACATCTTTGGCAAATTTACCCCAAAATGGTACATTTATGCCAAATTTACTTTCTGTTAGTTTTCGTTAAATTTTACCGTCAAATTACTAAGTTGGATGACATGCGACAATGGACTAGGGTACTAGTTTTGGATTTTATTATATCATTGTCACAGTTGTATTATTTTTGTGATTTTTTGTGTTATTAATCCAATTTAATAGTGGGTATATTTGTCACAAATATACCAATTTAGGATTTATGGTAGTCGAACAAATTAGTTTGAGGTAAATTTGTCACAAATGTACTAGTTTAGAGTTTTTTGTGGTCAAAAAATTAGTTTTTGGTAAATTTATCATAGGCGTACTAGTTTAGGATTTTTCATGGTATTAACCCTTAAATTTATTACATCAAATATTTATTTGCAAAAATCTAATCGTATAATAAATATATTTTTACAATGGTTATCACTTTAGTAACCAATCATGAGTGTGATTCCCCATGTTTATCAAGATATTGCAATCTTGATATATTTAAAATCTAATTATTATGTAATAATTAATCGGAGATGAATTGAATAACAGGAATAGAGGTATGTGAGAGGCTGTCGACAATGGGAATAGCGGTGAACCTAGTGACGTATTTGGGCGGGACCATGCACTTGCCGAGCTCAACGTCGGCCAACATGGTGACCGACTTCATGGGCACCTCCTTCCTACTTTGCTTACTCGGCGGCTTCCTCGCCGATTCCTTTCTCGGCAGATACAGGACCATCGCCATTTTCACTCTCGTCCAGACTTTGGTAGGTCTCGAATTGATTTTTAGGTGCCTAACTAGCACAATGTTTATCTATTTGTCTAGCTTGCTTTGGTCCCAGTTCAGGTTCATTAGTCTTCAGTGTAGGTCCAGGACATTATTCCCAGAAATCTTTCAAGAATATTTGATGGTGCCTTTTCGACTCATTTCCTATCCTCATCGATGACTTTCTTTTCTTTGTGGGTACACGCACGAATTTTATACAGGGCACGGCGTTGCTGGCTATATCAACAAAGCTCCCCCGGCTGCGCCCGCCTCCGTGCCAACCCACCCTCCCGTGCAAGCAAGCCGATGGCTTCCAAATGGGGATCCTCTACTTGGCCCTCTATCTCGTGGCCCTCGGCACTGGCGGCCTCAAGTCGAGCGTCTCGGGCTTCGGGACAGACCAGTTCGACGACAAGGATAAGAAGGAAAAGGCCCAGATGGCCTATTTCTTCAACCGGTTCTTCTTCTTCATCAGCATGGGGACCCTGACTGCCGTCACTGTGCTCGTGTACGTGCAGGACGAGGTCAGCCGGAGCATTGCCTACGGGACATGCTCGGTCGCGATGTTAACCGCGCTCCTCGTGTTCTTGGCCGGGACGAGGAGGTACAGGTACAAGAAGTCTACGGGCAGTCCCATAGTGCAGATAATGCAAGTTGCGGCGGCTTCGATTAAGAAGAGGAGCTTGGAGGTTCCGTACGATGTTGGTTACTTGTACGAAAATGGTCCTGAAGGGTCTAGGATTCATCACACAGATCAATTTCGGTACGTGTTCATGCTCTCATTTGTTGTTTGTCTCTCCCTAGTTATTTTAGTTATCTTTCAAAGGAATCGCTCTTATTGCCCCTGATATAAAGCATATGAAGCACTCTTTCCCCTTCTAAAGAAAGGAGAGATGTTACTGGGACAATATCAGAATCCATTCCTTTTGGCTACAGTTGAGTCATGTCATTTTATGATCGTATCAAAATATCCACTTCCTTATTTTTGTTTTGACTACAGTTGCTTGGACAAGGCAGCTGTTGTTGCTGAAGGCGACTTCGTGCAAGGTGGTCATAATTCCGCACCTAACCCGTGGAAGCTTTGCTCGGTGACAAGTGTGGAGGAAGTGAAGATGATGGTCAGATTGCTTCCAATTTGGGCCACGACGATCATATTCTGGACAGCATACGCACAAATGATCACGTTCTCGGTGGAGCAAGCTTCGACCATGAAAAGGTCCATTTGGAGCTTCCAGATCCCAGCTGGCTCGCTCACTGTGTTCTTCGTGGTGGCCATTATGATCACTCTTGCTGTTAATGATCGGTTCATCATGCCCTTGTGGAAGAAATGGACAGGAAAACCAGGTATATATGCACGCAATGCAATAGCATGAGTTATAGGTACAGATGATATTACTGTTCCCTTGTACTGTTGTTGGTTCATGAAGCATCGTTGAGAGATGATCATCAGAATAGGAACATTTTGCAAATAATATTAAATCGATTAACACGCACAAAATGTTTGTGTCTAACCATGCTAAGCATTTCTTAATACAGGTTTCTCCAGTCTACAAAGAATTGCGATCGGACTCGCTCTTTCGACTTTAGGAATGTTATCTGCTGCGATAACTGAACGGAAGAGACTGTCGGTAGCTGCATCCGTCGGCCGTGCTACCACCACACTGCCAGTAAGCGTGTTCCTATTGATCCCGCAATTCTTCTTGGTAGGCTCCGGCGAGGCCTTCATATACACAGGCCAGCTCGACTTCTTCATAACTCAATCGCCCAAGGGCATGAAAACCATGAGCACGGGGCTCTTCCTCACGACCCTGTCACTCGGCTTCTTCCTCAGTAGCTTGCTTGTCTCCGTCGTGAAGAAGGCGACAGGCAGCAGCGGGCGACAAGGATGGTTGGCAGATCACATCAATTACGGGAGGCTCGATTGGTTCTTCGGACTGCTGGCAATCTTGAGCCTAGTGAATTTCGTTGTGTATCTTTTTTGTGCAGCTTGGTACAAGCCACAAAAACCTAAACCTACTTTGCAAATGGAAAAGATGGGCAACGGATCCGCCATGGAGGACAAAGTTTGATGTGTGCTTAAGTTTAGGAAGGCTTGGAATGATCATGCGGATGGTAGATTTTGTGCGTGTTCATTTACATAAGGGAAAAGTGAAGAGAGGGGTTGGATATACTTTCCACTAGTAATTTTGACTGGTCATTAGCTTGTTTTTCCTCTATGTTGCCTTTACTTTTTTCTGTAGCTATGTACTCTTACTTCCTATTGTCATATATGTGTTTCATATGTTTAGGCCCTTTTATCAACGGTATTACAATGAATGGTACTTTGGCCATCCAAATTATCAAGAAAAGAGTTGCAATAACTACTTGTTTTATCATATAATCTGATCACTATTATTTAATTGCTCATATTTTCTCAAGGAGATTACATATTCTTCCCTTCACTGTGGAGATCCCATTGGAATATCAAGCTCTTGCTGTTCGGTAAACAACCCCACCAATTGTCTCTTCGACGACCGAAGGAGTCACCGCATCTCATCTTTATAACTACGTAGAAAAGTGGCGTTGGGAAGTGGTGTCGTGATGGGTCATGTTTTCCTCCATTCTATGTTGAAATAAGTTTGAAATGTGTGCAAACCCAATCGAGGACATCGAATGGACATTTTTGGATTCTCGTAAGTTGTCAAATTGCCATCTAATTCCCCAAATGTCGGTTGCTTATATCTTTGAGGATTCATCCGACAAACTATTTTAATACTTTGACCGCGGGTCCAAACTTTTGTATAAGGTCACTCTTTGGATTATTAACCCCACATATACGTATAGCTCAGTTTGGTGGTGGTCCCCCTTGTGGCCTTTGCTTTCAAAAGAGACAAAAAGGAAAAGTACTCCGGGGGGTGACAATTCCATGAGGAGAAAAGATGCAAATCTGCCCAACTCTTTTGACAATTTGGCACTTGGCTTCACTTCAAGTCAAGCTTCTTGATTGATCTCGAGTCCATGGAAGGGTCTCCCATCTTATACTTCCCAATCAACACGTTTGCAAAAAGCCCAAAGCCCACAAGATTAGCCCACCAAATGAAACTCAAGCAGGGTAAGAGAGGAATCCCCCTTTTATTTTATTTTTTGTCGGAAGATAGTGAATATCATTGCTAGCCCACAAAGAGGGCACCATTGGTTGGCAAGTCGAAACATAGTAAGGAAATTAAGGACTGAGGAGGAAAACAAACCCAATTACTAAGAAGGAAATTGGCTCAGTGGGCTTTGGCGACTCAATTTGCGGCCTTATTGACTTGAGTCACATACTGGGAAAGTTTTTATTTCAACCGTCACAAGCTTATAGCTCGCCACATGCGATGTCATCGGTTGAGATGATGCTCGACGCAACGAATAACGTGGATGCGTCCCTTTGAACACGAGCCCGCTCTAATGTACGGCTTCAAACTTCAGGTGGGATGTGCTTGTCGATTACCACATATCTCATCAATTGAGGATTTGGCTCGTGACTATTGTGGCAAAGATCTTTTTATACCCAAAGCTTTGATGGAATAGCTTCTGTTAAGAGTTTCTTTTTCCCAATTTTGATGTCGACACAACACGAGTGGTTGACCAAATATTCACTTTGTTCCTTGGTTGGTGTGGCCACCTTGAAAAGGCTATGAAGGCCCAAAAGGAGTAAATAAAAAGAAAGTATAAAGGCCAGCATTTTTCAGCGACCGATACAGTATATCATGCAATTTCTTAATGGTAAAGATTATCAATCACCAACTTCATAATTTAAAGGAAACTGTCCAATCAATCCTAGATTAAATTGTGCCACCTAAGACAGTCCGGAATGTCCTATGGAATTATGTACAAAATTTAGGATTAAATTAGTAAAATTAAAAAATCAAAGACCATATCCGCATCATATAGGACCAATTGGTTTACCTGTTGTTGTGCCAATATCAATCTAAACAGGCTAAATGATTCCCTATACCTACTTCGACAAATTGCTATATACTTTAGAAGCATTGCATATATAAAAAGACCGGGCCGATGCGAATATTTAGTCAGATGCATATGACTCGTCGGTGGCTAAAGAAAAAGACAAAAGGAGAAGAAGATGCTTGGGCAAGGAGACAACGTGATGTGATCAATAGTTTAGTATAGTCCACAAATTCATCTTGACCGTAAACATCTCTCTCGCGTTATCATCTGGACCGACGTCTAACCCAGAATATAGATATATAAATATAAAAACTATATAGTATAAAATTATTGACTCCACTTTACCCCCAGAAAAGGAGGAAAGAGGAGATTATCGGATTTATTCATGCTAATCTTGTCCTCTAAACAAAAAAAAGACAAAGCACGAAAAAAAAAAAATTGGGACATAAATCAATTTACCATGTAATATCTGAAATTCTTTTGCTCCTCTGAAATTTAAAAAACAAAAAAAAAAAAAAATGAAGGGTTTTACCAAATTCAACATCAATTTTTCTCGTCGCTTTTCTTCTCATACTCTTCTCCGTTCTTCGACTCCTTCTCCTCCAGCAGCTTCCCGGCCTCCTCGTCGCCGCCCTGGCCGGCCTTCGCCGTCTTGGCCTCCTCCGCGGCCTTCATCGCCTGGAGCTTCGCGTGGTTGTAGTAGGCGACCCCGAGGAAGGCGATGCCGTACCCGAACAGGTTCACCGGGGTGACCGTGTCCTTGATCACCGACCACGAGAAGGCGATGAGCAGCCAGTCCTTGACCACCCCGGCCACGTTCATCGTCAGCGCCGAGGTCTTCCCGACGAGCAGGAACACCGCGAGGTTCAGCGCGAAGGCGCACAGCGAGTTGGTCCCGAAGACGAGGAGATCGAAGTGGAAGCTGGACGTCTGGATCAGCCTCGGCATCTCCATCACCGCCCAGGGCAGGGACAGGAACACGAAGCAGCAGGGCGCGACGTAGTAGAGCGAGGTGATGGGGTTGAGCTTGATCCCGGCGGAGGTGAGGAGTATCTGGATCAGGACGAGGCGGGTGGCCTCGAACGCCACCGCGCCGAGCTGCAGGAGAACCCGTAGCCGTTGAACTGGGCCTCGCCGTAGGCGGCGATGGCGACGCCGAGGGTGATGGAGACCATGTTGGCCATGGTGTTGGACCGGAAGGTCTCCTTCTTGAAGGAGATGCCGATGGAGTAGACGGCGACGGGCATGAGGGCCTTGAGCATCTGGATGAAGGAGACGGAGAGGTAGATGTAGGCGGAGTTGGAGAACCAGAGGGAGAGGGCGTAGAGGGCGCCGATGGGGACGACGTTCTTGAGGTAGAAGTCGCGGGTCATGGTGGTGACGGGCTCGACGACCTGGAGGACGCGGACCAGGAGGTAGGCCAGGGAGGAGCAGAAGGCCATGTGGATCATGGTGAGGGAGATGGGGAAGGGCCAGTTGTAGAGCTTGGGATCGAGGATGTACTTGTTGTACACGATGACGGCGAAGGAGAGGGAGATCCAGATGGCGACGTAGGCGTACGAGATCGCCACCTTCTTCACCACCTCCTTCGAGAGCGCCATGGCGGCGGCGGCGGCGGCGGCAGGGGGCTGGAGGCGGAGAGCGGAGGGCGGAGGCGGCGGTGGATCTCGATCCCTCTCTTTCTCTCTCTCTCTGGTTGAAGGGGAAGGGGAGCGATTAAAAGAGGAGGAAGAAGAAGGAGAAGGAGAGAGGAAAGGGGGAGATCGAGTGGGATAGGGGTTTGAAGTTTCTTATTTGTGATGGGATCGTTGACTTGGAAGTTGGAAGGATTCTTCTTTCTGCTTTCTAACTTTTCTCTTTTTCTTTTTCTATATATATATATATATATATATATATATTTTTGGGCTTTAGGGTAACTCTTTTTTAAAGAAAATTTTAATTTTTTTTTCCATATTAACCACATCTATCAATATTGATTTGAATGGTTCAGGTTTTTTAAGCAATTGTCCATATAAGGTGACTAATTGATTATTACACAGATGTATGCAATGTATTGGTCCAAATTATTTTATAATAGGAAGGTAATCTTAGTCTGGTCATCCAATGTTTGCATTTGTGATTTGCATCAATGGGTTCATTGCTTTCAATAATACAAGTGCACGAGTGTAGAGATCCAACTAATTAGAGACAATATAACACTTTGCAAATTCCCTACATGGTTTAAACCTTTGATTCGTGTTTTGAATGCGGTTGGTGATATTCGATTGGGTTATCCCATTTATACGCATCTTTCGAACTACTTAACAAAGAACTTTGATTTGCGTCTCCGATTTATAATAACAAATCCACAATTGATTCCATGATGTGCTTAATTGAGCAACTTGTGTTGATCAACTATTGGATTGAGAGTAATTGACCTATTGAACACATATAACTTCTTGGCCATCTTTTTATATATTCTTAGTTAAAACATTTAACGAGCAGATAATTTTTATTTTTAATTTAAATGATTATTAATTCGAAATCTCCGAAGACATATTTCCCATGTAGAAATAATAATAATAATAATTGTTGATTATCACCATCCAAGTGTGAAAAGAGAACTTCTTCAGTTTGGAAAAACAACTTCAAGGAAAGCACCTTTTCGTCCTTTCAAGAATCGCAAGCAATGCCGTGAAAGCCGGTGAAAAGGAGAAAAAGTTGAAAATAATTTTCATTATATGATATCACTAATTAATCGATCATAATATTATTTAAAAATTCAATATTTAAATCTAACCCCAACTTTTACCGATTTCATAATTTCATATTCGCATAGTACGCAATAAGATCACCGAATATGCGATCACAAATTGAATATAATAATCATTCTTTAGGCAGAGGTTGAACCATTCCTAGGCAGACGTTGAACCGGGAGACACCTAAGGTTGAAGTCCAATTTTTATGGTTGCACGTCTTTATCAGTTTGGTAAATTGCAGTCTTGACTGGGTTTAGATCTTTCAATGGAAGTATTCCATGAATATATTTATAGTGGACCGAAAAATATCATATGATAATTGTTCTGTGTGAATTTTTCTTTGCTTTATATTGTTTTATTCCCCTGAAAAGCACGCTCATCTAGACAGTTATTATAATCATAAAATCATAAGAAAAATTATTTATTGCTGAGATACCCCGATGAGAGAATTAATGCGATGGTTACCACCGTAATAAGTAAGTTAATTAAGCGGGACTATCTCGAGACGAGCGGTCTATCTTTTGTCTGGACATGCTTTGATTGCGCATCGAATGGTCCACCGGATTTGGACTTGCATGCGTGGATCATGGAAATTTAATTTCTCAGGAACCCCCAAAAAGTTGGTCAACAACTACGAACTCACGCTTTGATTTTATAGGCTAAAAGATTCGGGTCTTCAAAAAGGAAACCCTGATTTTTTTAAGCAAATTAATTATTGCTTAGGTTTGTTTTTTATCAAAAGAGAAAGAAATTTAGAGGGGGATATTGTAAACTTAAACAAATCGAGGATATAATTCGTTGGTCTTACCCAGTAATCCATACATGGATATATATTTAATAAAAAAAAGACAAGTGAGGTGGGATTGATAAAATCTCTTTTCGTGTCGATTTCTTTCGGTAAACATGGCGGCAACTTTTTGTGGATTTCTGATTATTAGTCTATACCAGATGAATTGCTAGATATTGCTCTGTCGTGTTATGGTATAAAATCTTGGTAATTCTCAACATAGATATTTTCCCAAATTTATCTATCTATAAGAAGGGGAAAGAATCTATATATCCACGTCTCTACTAAATAAAAAGCAGAGAAAAAAAAAGGATGGTCTCGACATCATAGTTTTATAAATAAATAAAAAGAATTGATGAAATTCCACGAGTTGTGAAGATAAATCTTGTCGATAATTACTATTTTTTTTAATTTATAGACATGACAATAATTCAAAAGTAGCTATGATAATTACAAAAGGGCGGCTTTTCAAATTTCTCGGACTTTCTAAAGTTGAATCTTAAAACTCCCCACTTCAACGAAATTCCAAATCGTTCCTTTCCAAAATAGATCAAAATCTCTAGACGTTATTCTTTTCCTAACTTAATCTAAAACTCATTTTCTCATAATCTTTTTCGCACGCAACTCATGTACACTTTCGCTGGTGTAAATAATTAGAAAAAATTTACAGGCCACCCTTGATTAAAGAGGTTTAATTCAGGGCAATTCCAGATCAAACCCTTCTCTTTCCTCTGACCCGAAAATAAACAAAGAAAATAACTTCTTGTAGAAAAGCAGAATTTCTAACGTAAGTACCACGATGTACATGACAAGCATCAAGGTCTTGGAACGTGGACTCCCGTAGCACCCACGTCAATAATTTAATGGTTTGAGAAACCCTAGGACTTAAGCGTCGGTGGGCTTTTCTTTTAAAATTTTGTCCGATTTCTCATTTGTACTTTTCAGTTCTTGCGTGTTTTCATTTACTCGATTCACATGGGACTGCCGACCTAAACGCATGTACCGACCCCCCGGTTTTATTCAATTCTTTCTTTAAAATTTTAACGTACGTCTTGGAGCCATCAATGTGCTTGCCCTTTGCACCCTTTTGCTTCTTGGGGAAAACCACGATGCCCGTAACGTCGAGCAACTTATAAAAAACAGTGAGATCCAATCTCGTGATCGCGTATTCCACGATCTCCTGCATCTTTGACACGTAGAGAGAATTGCTAAAGTAGGAAACTGCGGGTACAGCACATGTCAATCGTGATTGGAAGTTCGTGGCCTGGCTAATGGGCGCTAGCTATCTAGATTGGGGCTAACCCGATTCACCGGACGGAATTAAATACCCTTATTTTATTGAGCGGCGAAACCTAATATTCTTTTCCACTTTCGTGTTGCGATGAGATGGCGCTTCGAATACTGTCCGAGCATGGATTCTCTATCTTTTAGCCTCGTCGTTTTAGAGTGCATCCACAAATCATGACCATCGATTTATGAAAATAAGCTTTTTATTGACCATTAAGATTTGTCGAAACATCAAAAGGCCTCCCCTTTTACGAGGTATGCAGTCTCAAATATCCCTTTGAGGCCATCTGCTAAGCTGGTATTGAAACTTTCTGTAAAATAAATAAATTGTATGGTAAATTTGTCGAGAGTATATAGTACCACTGTACACATACAACTACACGGTATCAAGAGAAGGTTTTTAGGTCCTTCCAAAAGACCTCGTCGTCCATCCCCAATTTGGCCAATTATGAGATAATATATTGGGTAACATTTGTTAAATATTTGGCCCTGATGAAAAAAGAGTTTAGAATGCTTTAAATCTATAGAAGAGAACCACTTAAATTAAAGTAACATTTTCCTCATCTACGAAGAGTTGACGCGTTCATCAATCAAGATATGGTAGTGAAATAACCGGGGGCGGGCAAATTCCCCAAATATGGAGATCGACTCAAATTCATTTTAGCCTATAGTAGTGAACCTTCATGACTAGGGAGTTGGGGAGTTCAATATTCCCACCTTTGGACAGAGTGGTTTATGGGGTTTCCCAAATGGACTCACTAGGGGCCCGCCAAACTTCTTCATAGAGGAGCTCCAAAGTCTAGAATACACCCGACCGACAAAAAATGAAAAAAAAAAAGATGTGGTAGTGAAAATGCAACATATTGACTATTGCCCCTCAAAAACGAGAAAATATTCAATATGATTGTCGTACTTGATGTAATTGGTCAATCACTATAGTTTGCATAATATAAATTTCATCGTACTTGATGTCGTGTATTATGCTCCCAAATTTTAATTGGCATTTTATACTAGGCAGACTACCACGTTTCACCGCAAGTGTGATAACCGTGGCATATTGTACATTCTCATAATAATGATGGATGCTTGTCTAAACTCGTTTTTTTCTTCTTCTTTTTTCAATTCGGTCATTACCATATGAGAATCTTTGGATTATAATAATTAAGATATGGCCAAATCAGTACGTGGTGTCGCAATGATTTGCGTTAGAAAACCATCCCAATCATCACTTTTTTTTTCTTTTTTTTTTTTTGTGTACCAAGTTTTATAGGTCGTGTTGAAACGAAACGATGGTGCAATTAACGCGGTACCCACCACGAGCATAGAATAAGAACATAAGTTTGGTGAGGAGGACCCTTTTTTTTTTTTTGAGGGGCTTAGCAAGTGTAAGGAGGAGCAGATCCCAGAAGTGGACACGATCGATAATGGGCGGAGAATAATTCAAAGAGGGTTGCGGGGTCGCAATCAAGAAAGGGTTAGGCGGCAATACAATTCAAAGGGCACGCGCCAGACTAATTGTAGCTGGCCGTTTGAATAGAAGCCAAAAGCGAAAGCGAAAGCATGTAGTGGGATGGAAACATGTGTGCAGCCTTGTGTTAATGGCATTCCAAATGGTCGTGGTCAATCGCTTCATCATCTAATTAGTAGTTCGGCATTGAATTAGGAAAGACTTTTCAGCTCCGTTTGTTTCGCCGAAAATGTGGTAAATTTTTCAAGAAGTCATTTTCTAGATAAATGTAATTATTTTCTGATTTTGATGAAACCTGAAAATAAAGTGGAAAATATTTTTCATTTGTTTAGTAGGGAAAATATTTTCCTTCATATATTATTTTTAAAATTATTTTATATTTTTTAAATTTTGATTTTTTTTTTATGCCCAAGATCCATAGGGTGAGCACCCACGGCCCATAGAATGCATAGTGTACCCCGGACTAAGCATCAATATTTAGGGGAAAATAAGACATGACCACCACCGCGACCTCTCCCTTAAAACATGTCGAACAACGCAGAAATTTGAATTCATTCCCTCGGCGGTAAGATAGTAGAGCTCAACCAACTGCGCTTGCCACCACCGGTGGGTATTGATTTTTAATTATTTTAAAATTTTTAAAAGCTATTATTAATTTTTTTCTTTTTTTATTTTTATATTATTTTTTCTTTGTTTTCCATCTCCTTCTTTTCTTGGCCGATTGTTGGCCACCGGAGCCTCGAGTTTGCCGATGAGCATAGGCTTGCCACTCACCAAATTGGCGAATGTGAGTGTCGAGCTCAAGGCTCGCTAGATCGACGAGCTCGAGGTTCGACGGCAACAATCAACGAAAGAAAAAGATGGGAAGAAAGAAAAAAATGGAAAAAAGAAAAAAAGAAAAGAAATAGAAAAGAAAAGGAAATTAAAAATAATTTGAATTAAAAAAAGAAAAGGAAAATTAAAAAATAATTTGAACAAAAAAAGAAAATAAGAAGAAGAAATGGGAGGAGGAAGTGAGGATTTATAAAGTGTGAGATAAGAGAGATCGAGTGGAAAATGTTTTCCACTATTTAGAATCTTTTTCATTTCATAAAACGAACGCCGATGAAAATCCTAAAAAATTTGGAAACGTTTTCCCAGTTCCGCGAAATGAACGGAACCTTCTTCATTGCCTCTCTCCCCTCACTCTCCCCCCACTCTCTCCCTCTCTTGAGTTAATGTTCTTTTTTTTCAAATCTATCATGCCAGTTATATAATATGGTCGAGTACCCGACAATAGTTAAAAAAATTAAGACTGTGATTTAAAAATTATTCTTCTAAAAATGATTATTTATATCTCTCAAAATAATTAGTCAATTAAAAAATGCTTTTCTTATCAACAACAATATGTGTCTAAATATTTTTGTAGATGAAAAAAATGTTTTCCATTTATTTATTTATTTGTTTATGTAAGTGATACAAGCGATCAATTTTAGGAAAATATTTTTTAGATCATTCGTTTTTTACGAAACAAATAGAGCCCAAAATTAGTTTGCAATCTAATGAGGGGGAATATTTGCTATATCATTCAAATTAAGGTAGCCAATCTCATGTAAAAGTTAGTAATACGCAATGGTTAATTACACATATATTGCTAGACTATTTAAACAATTGGTAATTTTGAAGATACAAAAGAATATATATCATTAATGTTTAAAACCTATTGGTAATTTACTCAAGTTACGTATCACAACAAGTTATTGGTGAAAATTGGCACCTTTAATCCCTATAGTTTTTCAATATGTTCAATCTCAATCCTATACTTCTTCTTTTTTTGTCAATGCGGTCCGTGAATTATATTTTTTGTCTTGTTCAAATTAGGCTTTCCATTAAAAATGAAAAAAAAAAGAATTGCAAACGTCAATCACCGTAACAATGCCACATCAGCACTCGCCGGACAAACTAGATATTTTTATGCGGAATGGACCAAACTGATTGGAAAAATAAAAGTCCTCGAACCATAGGGAAGAAGTGGGACGAAAGAGAGGAAGGTGCGGTGGGGGTGGCCAGACATGGACATTGGACAACATCAGCCAGGCCCTAGCGACCTCGGTGCCACGGCAAGAATTGGAAGCTTGCTTCCTTTTTTGGCATTTATTGATATATTCATTTTACTTCGTCTTTTTTCTTTTCCTCATTTTGGATATATCAATTTGTTGTGTTATTCTTTTAAACTTTTTAAAGACACATAGGACATAAATTTTTTTGGCCAATGTCAGCACATAGATTGAAGAATCAATTTTAAAAAAAAAAAAAAAGATATTATTCGGGACCATCTTCACGAAAAGGAAATTGTTGAAATGAGATATATTGAACTGATAAGCCACGTGGACCAGTGGTGTGATCATTCCAGATTGAGGCTTTTCGACTTTTCTAGCACGAGAAAAGCACTGCATAGGTGGTTTCTGCATATTTGTCCGCTCTCCATACCCCCCAGAAAAAGGAGAAAAATCAAAACACGACGTTGGTATTTTTCTGTATTATTTAATGCATAATTAAAATATGAAATAATCACACGAATGGTCCAATATACAATGTATCCCCGAATTTCTAATTTATTCAATGCAGTCCTTAAACTTTATATATATTCAATTTGATCCATAAATTATATGAAAACGTTCAGTGTTTTTCTTATTTAGTAATAATACTTAATATTTTCGTATAAAAAGTCCAGGGACTACATAGAACTAATTGAAAGTTCATAAACGAACATTACATATCGAGTTAAGAGATCTCCATTATTAAATTTAAAGTTCAAAAACTACATTTCACATTGTGTTAAAATTTAAAAGTCATATGTGCCATTCTCTCTTAAAATATAAATGATGAATGACATATCTAAATAGGCTTGAATCTTGTTTTTGGCATTTCGTCTTATATATAATAGGAAAAACTGACTCTTCCACTAACGTAAATAGGATAAACTAACAAAAGAATACACACGTTTTCTTAGCAAAGGAAAAGGGGGAATTAAACTTTCTAATAGAGAAAGAAATTTGTCATGGACCTTAGGACGAGGTGTAGACTCCCACTTTGAACCCTTTTTTTTTTAAGGATTGTATTATCCATAAGATAGGATTTGTAGCCTCTCCTAAACAATGGATGAGTCTTCATAGAATTCTTTACTCTTTAGGTAATATCGACACGATGTTACGTGAATTATTACTAAACTATGGTTACTGGAAATTCAATAGTTTCAATTAGTGATTAATCCAATCGAGGGTGATTCATGATCAATTGGATTATTAGATTTAACTTTGTATAAAAAAATAAATGGATTCCAATATGCCCTACAAGTCTCTGTGAAATTCAAATTACTAAATAAGGTGCAAACAAATTATGAAAATGGCAATAAAATTGCGTGAAACTTTATTAATTAGAACGTATAGTTTACCGTTTTCCATGCTATGCTTGGTCAGTGACTGAACTTGAACATAGACTGCTAATGGAGATGACAAAAATGCATAGAGAAAGTAAAGAGTTTACAAAATCCGATTGGAAAGCTTTTTATAATCAAAGTCGAGTACTGAAATTAGGAAATCTAATATAATTTGAGTTTCAACTTCAAGATTAGGCAATATCTAGTATAAATCGATTTGTTACGAATGATCTCCTCATCTTCTTATCTTCATTGTCAAAGTCTAATGCGATGTTGTAATCTTTTGCGATGTCTTGATTGCTCGTCATTTTGTGTGAATGCCCTACTCTTAAATTCATAGATTCTTCCTTTATCTGAAAATACACCCTCACGCATCGCGATCTTCCTCAGCATAATATCTGCCTGTCTTGACTTGCGTACTGCTCCGGGAATGATACGTAACTACAAATTCCTGAGCTATAGTTATCGCTCAATTGATGGATCCTCCGAGACCCGGTCTTCAAATTCGGTGCATGCTTTGAGTCGATAGATCGTCATCATGCATCATCCACTTCACTTAAACTCCGGGCATTGAAAACTAATTATCGATGAGCTGACCAAGCATTCCATCCTTAGACATTACGGATTAGTTACATCGTCCCGTCCTTCACGATTGATGGGTCTTGTGAAGTAATCCCATCAATTGGCCTTATGGGCTAAGCATATGAAGGCCATGGCCTGACTTAGGCCATTACCTTCTTTGCATCTGGGCCCAAATTTCAAACATGGTGTCAACAATTAGGCATGGGGCCAAGCACGTCCTCACCCGGGGCATCGAGACTTGCAAGGGGGCACGACTTCTCGTTATATTTATAATAAATTTCAAGACTAAGAATATATGATTGTTTCATAATCATTATGCTACCTTATGTATATTCATATTCCACGATCATTGAAAGTTTATCGAGAGTTTGATCTACTTATTCATATTAATTTGTTTGTATCTTTATCATTTTTCACATAATAAGATATACTTTATATCAAAATAGTTGCATTTTCTCAATAGATCATTTACCAAACCATCCCTACTCCCTTACATTAGATTACTCACATAATTTTGCGAAAGCAAAACAAAATTTCAAGCATGACTACTCATATTAGGAACGTGAGACTTTATACTCTTTTCCAATCATATATTTTGTGATCGTGTAGGCTTCTTAATTAGGGATATTGTTTGTAAATCGATCTCATTTAGTACATGTTTGTAGCACAAGATATTTATTCACTAAAAAAACAATTTACTACATGTTTGGATCCGGTTCCCTCGCTTGGTAGGATATACTAGCTTGCAATTCAGTAAGAAAGTCAGCGTCTTATGTTGTCGGAACATGCGAAGGTTGGAGAAAGCATTCCATTTGCTACTCACGCAACCACCTGAGGACCCATGACCAGACCTCAGCACGAAGGGAAGAGGCGGACAACCCTAGGGTTCAACAAGGAAGAAGAAAGGAGCATTAAAAACCTTGGAGTGGACGGTTTGGATCTCTCACACCGATTGGACGACTCTCGGTTGTCCTCCTCAACCGTTGGATCCAATGGACAATATGAGGCCACGTCAGCTCCGAGCTTCAAGACATCCAATGGTCCACATTTTGCCACGTCATCAAAGATTAATGAGCAGAATTTTAAGGAAAAAGGTAAATTGTTTTGTGATTATTGCAAATGGCCATATCATACGATTGATACTTGCTGAAAATTATATGGAAAGCTTGGAGAAAAAGGGAAAAAGGAAAATTGCAACTACTTATCAAGTTACTAGTGGGCACAATGATAAAGTTCATCAATCAATTACCCATGACCAATATCAGCAACTTATGAAGGCCTTGAAAAAATTGGATACTTCTAAAAAAAACATGAGTTTTTCAGGTACCTCTTACTGCTTGATGACCTCAATACCGAATGATGCATGGATAATTGATTCAGGTGCTATAGAGGTGTCAAAATGGGTCATTAACTCATTTATAGACCCATTTATAGTTAAATGGGTCTTAAATGGGTATGCTCTCATACCTAGCAGACCCATTTAAGACCCATTTAAAGAGGCTGAGATAAATGGGTCTTAATTGGGTCTACTCTCAGACCCATGTAAGACCCATTTATCAACCCATTAAAAATAAACCCATTTACTCTTCCTCTTCGTTTTCTCGCTTAACCTCCAAGCTCCATCGTATGACGTACTGCAAGTCAGGACTCGAGAGGCCGAGAGCTCACTAGCGACTTCTTCTGTCTTTTTCCGAGCATTTCGACTTTTACGTTTCTTCTCCTCCTTCTCCTTTCGTCATCAACCGCCTCCACCGCTGCCATCGTCGCCGTCTTCGCTGTCCGCGGAAAGCGATTGCGCTTTGATTGGGCGGATCTTCAGATCTGTAGTCTTTTAGATCTCCGTCGCTATCGTTCGGCGCGGTTCGGTTGTAAACCTAAACCGTTTCCGTAGTAGCCGGGTAAGTAATCGTGTCGCGGGGGCACCCTTCTTGCTTGTCTCGTTTCTGGGTTCGACCTCTTTTTTGGTGACAAGTTGATGGGGGCGTGGGGCTTGCTGGGTTTTTTGATTGGATTGAGTTGCGACGTGGGCACTCGTGTTCATGGCGGTTTCATTTCGTTTTCTCGTCTCACTCTTGCTCCTGTCAATTTGGTCTCCTCTCGAGTTGCGGTCGGTTGGGATGATAATTGATATGGTTAGGAATGATGTGGAGGTATTGCTTGAGTTGGTGCATAGGGTCTTTTCGATGATCTAGTTTGGTTCCTCTGTTCTTGCCTTCCAGATTGATCTGTCTATGTGGATCATTCCGTTTTGGGCTAGTGAATTAGGTTTTGTATTAGAAAGTTTGTAAATGTTCGACGGTTTTCTGTTATCTTTTATTTTTTAAGCGTAGTAATGTATTATGGACTTCTTAGCACAATTATAGTGAACTGTGCTTGCTTCTATTGATGCTTTCTTGCATTCCTGTTACTGATGTATATGTCTAACTTCTTACCTTTCAGACCTAGTTTATGGTTTTACTACTTGATTTTTGGAATTTGTAATTAGCGAAATCCTATGTACATCGAATATGGAAATCTTGAACCTAAACTTGCTTGTCTTTACTAGAGATTGTTGTCATGATATAAATGATCTACCGGTTATTTCTCTGGCTATTAATCATCATGTTTTTATATGTTCTAGGACAAGTCAACTACATCAAATTTGAAAACCGAGGCTTTGATCTTTACAAGATTGGTGTTGACTTCACATTCGCCTTCTGTTTTCCATCCTTACATAAAGGGGTAATTCCTACCTTTGCTGTGTATATAAACTGTTTATGCTACCTGCTTCCTCAAGAGTTGGCTTTATACGAAATCAGATGCAACTGGTGGTGTTTACTTTCTCTATTTTTATTATGATGTTTTAGGCGCTTTCCTCCCTTGTTTTATCTACTGTTGGTGAGAGATATAACAAAGTCACAGCAAAAGCATTACAAGATTGTGGGGAGCTTGTTCGTGTTGTTCGCCCAAATATTGAGGTGGGGTACACTCATCTTATGATTTAAGAAGTTGACATGTCGAGACATAACGAGGATCAAGGAGAATATTCAACTACCGAACGATCCAAGAGACGTAGAGTTACATCCTTAGTTCATGAGGATGAGGAAGATAACTCTACTTGCTCTAATCAAGAAAACACACTTCGATTGTATGGTCTGAATTCGAAAAATTCACAGATGGTGATGGCATGAGTAAGACTAAATGTAAGTGGTGTGAAGTAACTTATATGGCTAGCCATGGGACAAAAAACTTGTTGCGTCATTTAAATGCTTGTCCCAACCGAGAGGTTAATGTTGATGGTTCTTTAGTACAATTCGACCAAGGTGTGTTTAGAGATATGCTTGCAAGAGCGATAATCAAACACAATTATACATACTCTTTTGTAGAGCATGAGGCAACAAGAGAATTGTTTAGTTGCCTCAACCCTAATATGAAACACATATCAAGGAATACAGTAAGAAGTGATGTGGTAAAAGTTTATGAGAAGGAGAAGGGAATTTTGAAATCCAAATTATTGTCTCTTTCGAGCCGAATATGTTTGACTTCTGACCTATGGACTTTTATTACTACGGATCATTATATGACTGTCATTGCCCATTATATTGATGAGGATTGGGAATTGCTATCAAAAGTCTTGTGTTTCTCCTATGTGCCACCTCCATATAATGGTGTCATACTTTTAGAAAAATTGCTGACTTTGTTGAGAGAATGGGGCATTGAGAGAAAGATCTTCAACATGACTTTAGATAATGCATCATACAATGACAGTATGATTGATTTATGGAGAAATACACCTTCTGTGAGATCCTCTTTGTTATGTGATGGACAATTTTTTCATGTGCATTGTGGTGCATGTGTTTTAAATCTCATTGTACAGGAAGGTTTAAAGGTTATTGATGAATCCTTACATAATATTAGAGAAGCTGTCAAGTATGTGAGAGCTACACAAGAGAGGAGAGTAAAATTTGCCGAATGTATATTGCAATCGTGCTTAAAGACCAGTAAAAAGGTACGTCAAGATGTGGCTACAAGATGGAATTCTACGTACCTAATGCTTGAGGGTGCCATTTTCTTTGAATGTGCATTTTTACATTTGAAGTTAATTGACCATAACTTTGTCACATGTCCATCTTTTGAAGAATGGGTCAGAGGAAAGAAAATTGCTTTCTTGTTAAAACCCTTTTATGATATTTCTTCTTTGTTCTCTAGAGTTAGATATCCCACGGCGAATTTATATTTTTATGGAGTATGGCAGATTCAGCTTTGTTTAATACAGGCAATGGATATCAAGGATGAGGCTATTAGTTCTATGGCTAAGGTAATGCTAAAAAAGTTTGAAAAATATTGAAAGTGTTATAGTGTTATCTTATCATTTGATGTTATATTGGATCCTCGCCATAAGTTACACTTCTTGGAGTTTTGCTACTCGAAGTTGAATATGGATGATCATGTGGAGTTTGTACGGGGCATTCGAAAAAACTCTATACACTTTTTGATGAATATGTGTCTAGAGGTGATCGCTTTACTTCTTCAACTAGTTAAGGTAACATTTCAGTTGAGGGCATCGATGAGAACATTGGGAATGACATTGATGAGTATGATGCATTTGAGAGTGAACACTTTGGATCACAATCTACTAAATCACAATTGGATTTGTATTTGGAGGAGAATAGGCTTGATAGAAAGAAGTTCCTAGATCTCAATGTCCTTGATTATTGGAAGACTCATTCTCATTGGTATCCCGCGTTATCCCTCATGGCATGTGATATATTGAGCATTCCTATCACTACCGTTGCCTTAGAATCAGCCTTTAGCATTGGAGGATGTATTTTAAATAAATATCGTAGTTCCATTTCCCCTGAAAGCGTAGAGGCTGAGCTGTCCACTAGGAATTGGTTATTTGGAGTTCCGCTTGAGGAAGATTTGGATGAAGAGTCTCTCATCATTGACTTTCAAGACTATTTGCATTAGGTACTTTTTTTCATCTCAGTCTTTTCGTTTGCTCATATGATTTAATACACTTGTCTTCATAATGATGTATTCTTGGTATACTTTGTGGTGCTACAACTTATAATCAAAGTTGATGCTTTTCCTTTGGCAAAAGTACGCTTCAAGTGCCATAACTTTGACCAAAGAGACACTTAAGTGCCACATTCGAAGAAAAACGAATCACTTGAGTGCTACTTCGGCCAAAATCTGGCCAAAACGCCAACATGGCGTTTTTCCGGCGAAGCGCGCCCAAAACGACGTCGTTTTGCACGCGACATGACTAAAACGGCGTCGTTTTGGGCTGACGTTGTAAAAAAAATTAAAAAATTAATTAAATTAAATTTAGTTAAAATATTTAAAAATTAAATTTAGTTGAAATATTTAAAAATTAATAATTAAAAAAAAAAGAGGAAAGGGGGAGGCGGTTGAGGGATTAGCTCTCGCACCGTCGCCGTCGGGAAGGGCCGGTGATGGCGGGGGGGGTCGGCCGGGTCGCCGGCCCTGGCTAGGGCTCGCGACCCCGGCCGACCGGTGGCGAGGGATCACGAGCCCTCGCCGGATCCGGGCGAGGGCCACGACCTTCCCTCGAGGGCTCGCGGCCCTTGCCTAGATCCGCGAGGACTCGCGACCCTCCCCGACGCCCTCGCCCGGATCGTGGCGAGGGCTCGCGGCCCTCGCCTAGATCCGGCGAGACTCGCGAGCCCTCGCCGTCGGTCGACCGAGGTCGCCCGCCCCAGCCAAGGCCTCGGTGACCCCGGCCGACCCTCCCACCGCCGTCGTCGGCCCTTCTCGGCGGCGGCGGGGCGATGGTGGTGGCGGGCCGAGGGTTAGCCCTCCGCCGCCTTCCCCATTTCCTTTTTTTTTTTTTAATTATTAATTTTTTAATATTTCAACTAAATTTAATTTTAAAATTATTAATTTAAAATATTTTAACTAAATTTAATTTTAAAATTATTATTTTAAAATATTTTAAATACATTTAATTTAATTAATTATTTTATTTTATTTTATTTGCCACGTCAGCCCAAAACGATGCCGTTTTGGCCACGTCAACGTGCAAAATGGCATCATTTTGGGCTCGGTTCGCTGGAAAAGTGCTTACGTCGAAATTTTGGCCTGATTTTGGCGGATTGGCACTCAAGTGATCCCTTTTACTTCGATTTTGGTACTTAAGTGTACATTTCGTAAGTTATAGACTTAAATGTCCATTTTGGCCAAAGTTAAAGCGACTCTGCGGGGTCGCGCGTCCTTTTCCTTTTCTCAGTCATTGCAGGGTTCCATATTCTTTATATCAAGGCCTCTTGCAGCAAATATTAGGAGGTACTTGGCTCCCACATTTTCTTTATGAGCATTCTACTTTAGCCTTAAATTCAATCATCATTAAATGTATATTCCTAGAAATTTCATGGCTTGATTAATTATTTTTTTTATTTAGTCCATAAGGGATATTTACTTTGCTTGATGCATATGCAGAAGCTAGAAGCCATGGAAGAATTTGACGAGAAATGCTCAGTTCAAGTCTATTGTGTGCAAACTTGAATTCCAAAGGATCTAGCTACACTTTGGAATGCTGAATTTATGTAGGCAAAGGAGCTTTTCAGCCAGGATGCAATCACCGAGAATTTGTGCAAGTAGTGTGCAAACTCTATACACTTTTTCATGGTTCCTCCAAGAATGTAAATAATAAAGTGACAAATCCTATGCCAACCTTACTGAAGAGGCAAAAGGTTTTGAAGACTAGAATCAATGAGCATGGGTCATAATGGGTTGCTTAGTATATTTTTTTTTTGGGTCGGTGGATGCTTAGTGATTTAATGGGTTTTAAATAGGTTGGCCGGCGAACCTCTCTAGATGTAGAAGAAAAAAAGGAAAAGAGAGAAAAAGAAAAAATAATTTTTTTTTGAAAAATTATTGATTGGATTTGTATTGCCGGGAAGTTTTTTAGTAATATAATCTTTAAAAAAAAAAGAATAAGTTTTCCTAAATTTGGTTAAATATGAAAATATTTTATTAAAATGGGTCGGGTTGGGTATGGGTTGAAAAATTTACATTAGACTTAAATGGGTCATAAATGGGTTAAGGGTCCATTTGGGTCAACCCATTAATGACCCGACCCACCCGATTAACACCTCTAGGTGCTAGTGATCATATTATCTGCAATAAAAGTTTTTTTGAATATACTCATGAACAATTGCCTTTCCTTATTTTTGTCCGTCTTCCAAATGGGAACGTGACATCTGTCACTATGATTGGAACAGTAAATTTTAGTCCCCTCATTACACTCCAAAATATTCTCCATGTTCCTGATTTTCATTTCAATCTAATTTCTGTTGCCAGAGTTTGTAAGGAAAATTCATGTCATGTCTCTTTCAACTTGATAATTATTTCTTTTAGGCACTTTCGACTAGCAAACTGATGGGCTGTGGTAGTGTCTCAGAAGGTTTATATTTTTGGAACAATCTTCCAAGTGACTTGGATTTGTCTTATGTTTCATTGAATAAAAATTCATTGTGTAATGCTGCTACCAATGATAAAAATTTCATTTCTCATCAAAGATTGGGACATAGTGCTGTTTTCCCTTATCCCCAGTGTCATATTTGTCCTTTAACAAAGCAATCTCGCCCTCCTTTCCCAGTAAGTAAACTCGTGCTACAAGCATTTTTTCATTAATCCATGTTGATATTTGGGGATTGTATCATACTTCGCATCGAGATGGTTGCCGGTTTTCCTCACAATTGTAGATGACTACTCTCATGCTACATGGTTTTTTCTTATGCACTCAAAGAGTCACAAGTTTTCCATCATTTAAAAGTCTTCATTTCTCTATGTAAAAATCAATTTGGAAAATCCATACAACGGATACGAATTGATAATATAAGAGAATTCTTCAACAATGAGTGTAGTTCCCTGTTTTCTTCCCAAGGAATCCTTCATGAAAGTTCATGTACCTACACTCCTCATCAAAATGGGATAGGTGAATGGAAACATCGTCATTTGCTAGAAGTAGCAAGAGCACTTAAATTCCAAGCCTCTATTCCAGAAACTTTTTGGGGAGATTGTGTAGTCACAGCTGCTTACCTAATCAATCGCATGCCGACTTGTATTCTTAATGGTCGAACACCGTATAAGTTACTTTTTGGGAAGAAACCAAAGGTTCATCATCTGCGTGTTTTTGGATGCTTATGCTATGTCACCACTGTGGGATCTTGAGATAAGATGGGACCTTGTGCTCATCAATGCATATTCATGGGATATCTGAATCTTCAGATAGGATATCATGTTTATGAACGTTCCACAGGTGATTTATTTGTAAGTAGGGATGTCATTTTCCATGAAGACAAATTTCCCTTTCATGACTAGACACCTTCAAATGGGAATTCCGAAGCAAGGGCAACTCCTTCTTATAATGATGAGGATCCACCTTATGATCGTCAAAATGTCTCCCTTGTGCCTCTAGAAAATCTAGTAATGCCAGAACCTTCTAATGGTATTTCAAAAGAGGCATCAAACAACTTGATTGAGGAATCTGTCATGCCAATCGAGGAAGACCACGATCATCCTACCAAGGACATTCCTTCAGCTCGTATTTCTACTAATCAAACATATTATGTGCCTCATCATGATCCACCTCGACACTCTGGTTGAATCACTCGTCCTCCCACCTGGACCAAGGACTATGTCCATGCTAGCTTGAATTCTCCAGATACTCATTATCCCATTTCCTCGTATGTTTGTTTTCATCGGTTATCACAAGAACATATGTGTTGTATTAGCCGAATATTAGAGGAACGGGAACCTTCCTGTTATACTAAAGCAATCAAAGACCCACGTTGGCAACGGGCCATGGAAGCAAAATTACATGCTTTAATTGAAAATCAGATGTGGGATATCATACCATTACCATCATCACATACCGATAGGCTGCAAGTGGGTCTACAAGATCAAATACAAAGCAGATGGGTCAGTTGAACGTTACAAAGCCCGGTTAGTGGCTAAAGGCTTCAAACAGTGAGGATGTTTTGATTATCACGAGACTTTCTCACCAGTGGCCAATGATGTTACTGCTCGATCCTTCTTGTCAATTGTTGCCCTTCGTGATTGGCCATTGCATCAAATGGACGTTCACAACGCTTTTCTTCATGGCAATTTGGACGAAGAGATATATATGGACCTTCCTGAGGGCTTACGGAGACAGGGGGAGACTAAGGTATGTCGTCTCCAAAAATCCCTTTATGGTCTTAAACAAACTTCTCGTCAATGGTATGCCAAGTTTACTAGTGCACTCACTGCTACGGGTTTCAAACAAACTAGGCATGATTATGCTTTGTTCACATGGACAAAAGGTACATCATCCATTTATTTAATGATATATGTTGATGACATACTTATTATGAGAAGTGAAGAGTCCGCCATCAATAGTCTTAAGGAATATTTGCATGCCACATTTCACATCAAGGATTTGGGATCACCCAAATATTTTCTTGGGATTGAAATTGCTCAATCATATCAAGGAATCTCCCTTAGTCAATGGAAATTTGTATTGGAGATTATATCGGAAGTAGGTTTATCAGGATGCAACTAGCTATCATTCCTATTGAGCAAAATACGAAGTTAACCACAATAGAATATGATGTGGATTTATCATCTCTAGACAATGATCTATTGCTCATGATCCATCAAGCTATCAAAGACTTGTCGGGAAGCTTATTTATCTCACCATGACTAGATCAGACATATGTTATGCAATACAGACATTAAGTCAATTCATGCATTGCCCGAAACAGTCCCATATGAATGCCGCTCTTAAAATTGTGAGGTACTTGAAGAAATGCCCAAGACTTGGGATGCTTCTTTCTCGAAGTTGCAATATGGAAATCACAGCTTTTTGTGATATAGACTATGCAACTTGTCCTATGAGCCGAAGATCCATCATTGGTTTTGGCATTAAACTTGGGGAATCTTTGCTTTCGTGGAAAACAAAGAAACAATCCACTGTGTCTTTGTCATCAGCTGAAGCCGAGTATTGAGCGATGGCTAAAACTACTTGCGAAATAGTATGGATGCGAGGGTTGCTTCTGGACCTTGTACAAGTTAAAGGACCAACTTTGTTATTTTGTGACAATGACGCGGCCCTCAAACTTGCGGCGAATCCCATAGTACATGAACAGACGAAGCACATAGAAGTTGATTGTCACTTCACTTGTGACAAGATTCAAGAAGGGATAATTGAAGCAAGAAGAATTGAAACAGTAGAGCAACCTGCAAATATCTTAACTAAGCCCCTATGTCAAAAACAACATGCATATCTATTAAGCAAGCTGGGCGTCTTGGACATATACAAGCCACCAGCTTGAGGGGGAATGCTGGAAGATATTCTTATTTCTCATCTTGATTTGATTAAATTGCAATCAATTAATTTTGTAAACTCATGATTAAATTTGATTCTTCTCGATTCTTTTGTATTTATCATTTCCTTTATTATTGGCCTTTATGTACTATATGTTGGGCTATACATTGAGGATGTAATTACATATACAAAAATCATTTTCTCCATCTTTTTCAATTTGTGTCACCTTACATTAGATTACTCACATAATGTTGCGAAAGCAAAACAAAATTTCAAGCATGACTACCCATATTAGGAACGTGAGATTTTATATTCTTTTCCAATCATATATTTTGTGATCGGGTAGGCTTCTTAATTAGGGATCGTCTTTGTAAATCGATCTCATGTACTACATGTTTGTAGCACGAAATATTTATTCACTAAAAAACAATTTATGGTGGATTGCTTTAGTGAGTCGGATTTGAGATTCCATGTGATAAAAACAAAAAAGAAAAAAAGTCAAATTTCCCAACAGCCAATCATCTCCCTTCAGGACCCACTTTCACAGCTGAGTGCCACTCCCAGAAAAAGGCCAACTTTTTCAGAATGCACGCGCTCTCTCTCTCTCTCTCTCTCTCTCTGTGTCACTCCCTGTCTCTGTCTCTCCATTAACTTTTCCACTGCGACAGCCAACCGAACTCATCATTCCCCCACTGATTCCGTGACCTCCGGCGGAGGTGGAGCAAACCCACCACCCAAAGTTGGATCCTTCCACGATCCCAGAGAGCAGAACGGCAGCCATGACCTTGTTCTTGCCCAGTTCACTTTCTTGATGACGTTCTTGATCACGCTCTTGATCCCCTGAAGTCCACCCCCTGACCTCCCCAGTCCCCACCTCGCCTCTGCCATGGACGCGGCCGCCAAGCCCCACAAGAAGAAGAAGTGGTTCCTCCTCCTCGCCTCCGCCCTGGCGCTCTCCACCCTCCTCGTCTTCTTCACCGTCTTCACCTCCTCTGCCTCTGCGCACTTTTCCTCTCAGTTCTCGCGCCGCGCCCGCGTCGAGAGGGAGCTCCCCGTCTTCGTCGAGGCCAAGCTGGAGGTCTCCCCGACCCTGGACGACCCGGTTCCGCGGCTGGCGTATCTCATCTCCGGCTCCATGGGGGACGGCGAGAGCCTGAAGAGGACGCTGAGGGCTCTGTACCATCCCAGGAACCAGTACGTGGTGCACTTGGACATGGAGGCCTCGGCGGAGGAGAGGCTGGACCTGGCCCGGTTCGTGGGGAGCGAGCCGTTGTTCGCGAAATTGGGCAACGTGAGGATGAGCGCGAGGCCGAACCTGGTGACGTACCGAGGGCCGACGATGGTGAGCAACACGCTCCATGCGGCGGCAATCCTGTTGAGGGAAGGAGGGGAGTGGGATTGGTTCATTAATTTGAGCGCTTCAGATTATCCCCTGGTGACCCAAGACGGTATCCAAAGTGACTTCAACTTCGTTTTCTTGATGTCGTTCCATGATATGAATGCCTCTGTTTCTGCAACCGCCCTGATTTTCAGATTTCCCCTTCGTATTTAACCGATTCTTTAAGGTCGTTGGTCTGCTCTGCTGGGCTTAGATAAGCATTTTATCAGGAAAACTAGTCTTTGTATAGGGTCCGGACTATATTAATTTACTAACATAATAACATGATCATGTAAATTGTCTGCTGTGATCGGTCGAACGTTTCTTTTTCCGGGCTCTATGTTCGTGGGGATTTAAAGTTGATACGTTTCAGAACTACTGACGACTTGGTGTCACCATTCTTAACTACCTCTAGCCGTTTGGAAGGGGGATGGTAGTGTCTACTTCATCAATAGTTTCTTGAAGTAGGTAGAAGCCGTTATTTCTTCTTCTGTTTCTTGACCTTTGGGGCTTTTCCTTTTTTTATCTTTCCTTAGGCAACTTGAGGAGAGTGAGTCTATGCTTTGATCTGCTTTCATAATCAGGAGTAGGATATTATTTAATTACTCCTTTCGCAGAAACCAACAGACTTGCTTATTTTTACTAGTCAATCTGCTGACTAACCACCCTGCACCTAGGCTTTTGGTCAAAAAAAGTCTCAAATGGTTTATTGACTCGACGCCTTCTGCTGTGGGTTATCACAACATTCTTAGTAGTGAAATGGGTTTTTCTGTCGCAAAAAATTCGATGTAAATGAGCATGGAATCGATATCTGTAGCGTACGCCTACTGGTCACTTACTGAACGTACTAATCCTGTTTGTCTTTTCATTGCTACAGATTTGCTCAGCACTCTGTTGAATATACCCAGAAACTATAACTTCATCGAGCACACCAGCGATATTGGTTGGAAAGAGTTTGTGTCTCATCCATTTGTCTTTACCCATTTTTTATGTCGCAGATATCTAGTGAGAATTTCTAAGTGCTCGCTGCCTGTTTAATGTCTTCAGGTACCAGAGAGCCAGGCCTGTTATGATTGATCCAGGGCTGTACAGGATGCAAAAATCAGATGTCTTCTGGGTCCCAGAGAAGAGAAAAGTGCCTTCTGCGTACAGGTTGTTTACAGGTGAAGAATCCACTATGCAGAAATATCTTTTCATATGTTCAATTTATTAGTTAGGTGGTGTCTTGATGTTGCTTTTAAGAACTTCAAATCGCAATGAAATTTTCTCAAAGCACACAAGTGTATATTATCTTTAGCATGAAGACACATATTACTCTCTCCACATGCACTATTCCTTGTTCTGTTCCTCCTGGAGTTAAAGTAGTTATATGAAAGCTGATCACTAGTAAGGATATCGAACTTAGTCTTTGAAAATGTTGCAGGTCAATTGCTAAAAAATTCATAATTTTTTTGCTAGAAGTAGAAGCTAACTTGCTGTTTCAGTCCTGAAGAAAGCTTGTAGGATACAGTTTTTAAGAGTAGGTAAAAATTTAGTAGCCTTCAAACTCGAAATGGGAATGCCTGTGGAATTTAGATGCAATATCATCTGGCAGGAGAGAATAAAAAGCAAAAAAGTTCTAACGAAGTTAATTTCAGGTGTATATGATGCATGATGCCTGCAGTCCTGTCCTACTAAGTGAGCTTTGTGATAAGATCTAAAAACCAAGTCAAAGTTTCTTGCTGTTGCTTCTCTTTATACCTATTGCTTACCTTTCCAGAAGTAGGAATATGCAGATGAAGCAAATGACATGCATATTCATGTAAAACTTGTGTGCCAGTGTGTGTTTGTGTTATGTACATATGTACTGAGACAGAGATGCCGATTAGGCCGAGAAATTTTATCTTTCTGCAATATATGTAGATCGTATTGGATCTATAACTTAAATTCATTACATTCCACAAGCAAAATTTCAACATTTTCAGCGTGAAATTACTGCAGATGTCTTCTAAAGCGTGCCTGTGAACACTTTTCAGGCTCTGCTTGGATGATGCTCTCCCGGCCCTTTGTCGAGTATTGCTTATGGGGGTGGGACAACCTCCCAAGAATTGTGCTTATGTACTACTCTAACTTCCTTTCTTCACCAGAAAGCTATTTCCACACGGTCATTTGCAATGCTAACGAATTCATTAATACGACCGTGAACCATGACCTCCACTTCATATCCTGGGACAACCCTCCGAAGCAACACCCGCATTTCCTCACACAGAGTGATTTCGAGATGATGGTTGATAGCAATGCCCCCTTTGCGAGAAAATTCGGCAGAAACGAGCCGGTTCTTGACAAGATTGACTCTGAGCTGCTCGGTCGAAGTGCTGATGGATTTTCGCGAGGCGGATGGTTTAACAGTGAGGAAAGCATTAACAGTACATATGCCGATCATGTCACACCCAACATTACAGAACTGAGGCCTGGTCCTGGAGTTGAAAGGCTTAGGAAGCTCATTGCTGGTTTGTTATCAGGGGATGACTTTCACACAAATCACTGCACATAGCAAGAAAACTTCCGAGCCAAGGGACTTGTTTTGATCACCTGTGCACTGTAAGTCAACTGGTAATGAAGGATCACCATAGGAGAAACTAGAGATTCTTCTGGGATTCATGAAACAGGATTTGAAAATTACTAGCTGAAAAATCTGGTTACACGTCTTCTCTGATCTGGAATCTCATTGAGCTGTTCATATCACTAAGGGACAAGTAATATATGTATCGGAGCTGGAAAAGTCGAAGATGGAGAAGTTCTTATCTTCAACTGCTGCTTTAAATTAGTTGCGGGAGCGCAAGTTTGAGTTCTATAAGTGTTTAGCACATGAGCTGTTTACTATACTTTTGCAATTCTTTGTATACATAACAGAAGCATTATAAACAACTGTAATGGTGTGCACTAAAGGTGAAGGTATACACGACTAACTTTTTTCTTTCTGCCACTGCATGACAGCATTTCTAACCCTCGTCCTTTTCACGATACTGCGCTTCATCAGACGAGTGAGATTGACAGACATGAAGGAAAGATGCTTATTGCAAAAGCAGTTTTCCCCCCACAGTTTTATGGATTTACAAGCATGGGATAAGCTTCTCAGAAATCATTCCTTTTTGTCCGTATTCCTTTGAGCGGCTCAAGTGTGGAAGGTGAACGTGAGGGAATTGCAGATTGTCTCAAACAAAACTAGCTAGTGCATCAATGTAAGTTGTGCAGACTGAAGTTGGAGCAAGGATGAAGAAAGAGATTCGAACATAAATTTCAGGTGCTGGAACGCCGCTTTTTCTCGACATTGTCAATTACTACAGGCAGCAATGACGTCTGTAACTTAGAAGCAACTTCACAAGTTAGACTTGTAAGTCAGTATCATAAGCAGACTTCAAGTATAGCAACAAACTTTTCAAGTCGGTCTTAAATCTACGCTAGGGCAATCTGAAGGAGAGGATGAGACTCCTCCTCAAGAAGCAAGTTGAATCTCTAGTTCGATTCCTGTAAATACCAAAGCCGGGGCTCTTTATTTTATGGAAAATAAATAATTTAGAAAATATTTTCCTGAAAATAAATACTTGTATTAACTTACAAAATGAATGAACGAAAAATATTTTCGTTACTTGTAAAAATGTTTAGATATAAATTATTGTTGATAATAAAGATATTTTGTTTTTGTTGAGAAACTAGATACACTTAGGTTGACTCAAATGGTTGACTCAAATCCTACCACTATGATTTAAGAGCCATGAGAAGCCTTGTACTACGTGGAGTGTTGTCCCTTTCGAGTCGAAAGACGATGATGATCGGTCCTCTAGTCGCTGAATTGACTCATGACGAAGGAATTATGTTTAGAGACTCCAAATCATCCATCAAAAGTTAACGGAAAAAATTGTCCTAAAGGTGCTAAAACTATCATATGACAATCAATTCAATCATAAACATTTCATTTTATTAATTTAATCTTAAATCTTTTGACGATTTGCCAATTTAATCATAAATCTTTCTTTAGTCCTAAACACTTTCAAAATTTATCAATTAAGTCCTAAATCTATTATTTGGATAATTGGCTAGAAGGACTAAATGGAGGCAATTAAGGCCCTGCATGTTTGTGTTCTTTTTTGTTGTTCATGAACAGATTTTTTGTTTTTTTGTTCCCGGGAACAAAAAAAGAATAGAAATGCGTTTGTTTGCATTTTTGTTCAAAATCCGTTTTTTTGTTCCCGGAACAAAATTGGAACAAAAATTAGAAACAAAAAAAAGTTGTTTCTTTTGTTCCGGAAACACTTCTAAAGAACAAATTTTCTCTCTCCTCTCTTTTCTTCTTCTTTTTTCTTTGGCCTGTCGCCTGCCGTTGAGGGCCGCGCGAGGCCAAGCTCGCCCAACCAAGGTGAGGCCGAGCTCGCCCAGCCAAGGTGAGGCCAAGCCTGCCACACCCATGGTGAGGCTCGGCCTCGTTGGGGGCCGGTGAGCCTCGCTATGGCTGGGCAAGGCTACTGGCCAAAAGAAGAAAAAAAGAAAAAAAAGGAAAAATAAAATTAAAAAATTAAAAGAAACAAAAAAAGAATATAAATTTACCAAATGTGTTTTTATTTACTTTTTATTCTCTAACATGTTTACTAAACTTGTCTTTCTGGTCAAAAATTGTTCCGCGGAACAGAAATAATTTTTGAACAGAAACGTTATCAAACGCGTCCTAAGATATTTAAGATAGAGATCAGGTGCTACCCCTAATGTTGGCTAGGGCCAATAAACACTTGATCATTGATCACCTACATTAAAGCGATAGTAATCCAAGAGAGGCAGGCACCCTCCCATGCTACCACTACCAAGCAACGAACTCGTGGCCTTTGTCACCTTGTCGCTCTTGCCACTGTCGCCTTTGCCGCCACCGTCGCCTCCGCTACTCAATTGGCCGATCTCACCACCAATAGGCGATGGCCTGCCCTTGCCCCAATCTCTCGTGAGGGCTGGTTGACCATTGTCGGAGGTGACCTTGCTCCTTATTCTCCCTTCATCATTTCCATAAAATTATCGATTTTGAAGTGTCATATTAATCCTATGTGGTAAACTTTTGTCACCCGACTAAGTTTCTAATGGCAATTGATCGAAGCATTTAATTGCACAAATGAAGTGATTTTGCTAACATGATTAAAAATGGTTAATATTACGAAAAATCCTTAACTGATATTTTTGTAACAAATTTATTTGAAATTAATTTTTTAACCACCAAAAAACTCAAAGTGATAAATTCGCGATATATTTACCCTTAATTAGTTTATGTTAAATTTGATTAATACCTCGAAAAATCATAAACCAATAAGTACATGACAAATGAAGGGTAATTTCCTAAACTAATACACCCGCTAACCGTCACATGTTAATCTTACTCAATAATTTGATGATAAAATTTAACGAAAATTAATACAGGGTAAATTTGTCATAAATTTACTAGTTTGAGAATTAAGTTTGAGATAAATTCATTACAAAATTTTTTGTGAAATTTTTTGTGGTATTTATTTATTTATTTCAAAGTAACATAGGCGCCTTAAGTTCCATTAGGGCTTTTGGGGGGTTTATCACACTCTCTCTCCTCTTTCGTCTCCCCCAACACTTTTTTCCCGCCTTCGAGCCCTAATTCCGATGGCCACATGAATCCGCACCGCTCGATCCGCAGCTGAAAAACTCCCTTCCTTCTCCTCCTCCCGTCGGAATCGGCGCCGGCGATTCCCTCCCCCCCTCACTTCTCCCCCATTCTCCTCCGGCGATGTCGTCGGCGAAGCACCTCCTCTCCGTCATCGAGTCGGCGCTGCTCGGCCCGTCGCCGCCGACGCCCGCCCAGCGGGTGGAGCTCATGCACGCCCTCCGCAAGTCCCGCCCCTCCCTCCAGTCGCTGCTCTCTTATCCCGTACCGCCCTTCCCTCCCTCCTCCTCTCGGAATCGCCTGTTTGCCTGCGTGTCGCGCTTGGCCCGACGAGATTTTGCGGGAGAATTTGATGTTTGATTGATCTCTCGAGGGAAGAAGAAAGCTTTTTTTTATCTTTTAGTGTAGGCCCATGGTGCACTGGTCGTGTGATAGTGGCGCGCGTCGATCGCGTGCGCAAGTTTCTGATGCTGCTTGCTCGTGCTTGGCCGACGAGAAATTGTAGGAGAATTTGATGTTTGATTAATCTCTCGAGGGAAAAAGGAAGCACTTTTTTTTTTTCGAGTGTGGTGTGTGTATGTATGTATGTATGTATGTATCCAGTGGAGGCTTATAGTGCCACTGGTCATGTGAATGTGACGCTCGTCGATTGCGTGCGCGAGTTTCTGATGCTGTGTTGGGATTGGGTTTAATGGAGCTGACTTGTTGTTTGGCTTTTGTTTTTTGTTGAATTCTCGGCTTCTGCAGCCTCCGAAGCCGTCGGATCGAGCGCAGGTTCAGGCAAAAGAAGTGAGGCTGCCGGATTCCTCGCCGATCTCGTTGGACGATCAGGATGTTCATATTGTAAGCTGCTATTGGCTGTGGCTGTAGCAAACTTTTTCGTGCAGTGTGTTGTTTTAATTTTTTTGTCCTGCATTTTGAATATTCTTACTTCAGCTTTGGTTGGCTTTGAAATGGAGAATAGGAGAAACCAATTGAGTAATCGAAATGACTTACCGAGGCAGGACTTTTATGTGGGGATCTTCTTATGAATGTGCTGATTTTTCTCCTCTCTCCCATAAGCGATTGTCGGATACTCTCTCCTCATGAAGTTCTCATTTTGCTCGTTACGGGAACGATCTATTTGTAGTTATGTTCTCTGCTTCATCTTTTGGGCTGTAAATGATTTTGTGTTTTATTTTTTCTTAACCTGGTTTGATATATGATTGATAGGTGGGTTAATGCCTGTCTCATTTTAAGGCATCCATTGTTTTTTATATGAGGAATGGCTTCTTTTATATTGCAGTCTTCTGAATTGCATTACATGTAAACTCTTTCTGGGTCTATTGAATTCTCTGAGTGATGGAGAAGTTTGAGTTTTTGGCGCATCATTTGATTGTCCTATCATCGATCCATTTTGTATTATGCTATCTATAGTTAGATGATCTTTCATAGATAAAGAGATAGATCTACTTTCTTATACACAATGCAATCCTGCCATTTCCTTTTCTGTTATTGCGTGAATGTAATTTGATTTTGTTTTTGTGACAATGAATAGGCTCTGAAATTGAGTGATGATCTTCACCTAAATGAAGTGGAGTGTGTTCGATTACTTCTTTCCGCCAATCAGGAGGTAGTGTTTGTACACATCTTTATACTTCAGTCTCTTTTTTTGACTAATTTTATATGCAATCTGCATTTGTGGTTATATTCTTACCAATTTAATTTATTTTTCTGCCTAATTGTTTTGGTAACTTTGTTGGCAATGATATCTTTGTGATTTCCCAACTGCTTGCTCTGGAAACTTCTGGTGTCACTCCTAGTGGGGTCTAATGGGAAGAGAGCCCCTAGAAATTTTGCGTCTTGCGGCTGGACTCTGGTATACTGAGAGAAGAGATCGGATGACAGCCTTATATACACTCTTGAGGGTACCTTCTCATTCTTATATAGAATTTTCTTTTGTCATAACTTGAAACTCTTATCCCTTATGTCGCCTTTTCAGGCTGTTGTGCTAGATCAAGGATTTGAACCCGATATTCTAGCTGACATTCAGAAATACCTGGAAGAACTTATAAATCTCGGTCTTAGACAACGGTTCATCTCTTTAATTAAGGTTAGTACCTCAGAGTCTTCAAGGATACATTTCTTTGTGCGATTTGAAGTGAATTTGCTATTTCCTTTTATGTGAAGGGGTTTTATATGCCGTCTTCACTGTCACTGAATGTTTTTGTTTGTGCGATCTATTGTTGGTTATTATTGTGTGTTGTAATACAGTTTCAACTCTCACTAATTCTTGAGATTGTGGGTCTCATCTTATTTGGAGATCAAACTGAAATGCTGATGTTGTGTTGCAACTTGGGGTCCGTGACTCTGGAATGGTGGACAGTTGCTTTATTTTCTGCTCGATGAGATGCAGTAGATTCAAATTGTTTTCTTATTGTGCTTTTTTGAGCTATAGTAAGATCATAGATTTAAAGGATTTCTTACTGATGAAAAATAGATATCAGTGCATTTTCCATATGTTTGTGAAACATCTTCTAAACACTTGATCGTCTTACCCTCTTGTGTGGTGATGCCACGCGTCAACAAATAAACGGGCAATCCTTTCTTTCTTTACTTCTTTGTTCTTTGACTTGCTTTTGCTTTCTTTCTCCTTTTTCTTTCATTAGTTGAACTATTGATGCATGTCTTCCTTTTTTAAGCAGGGAATTCACATAAATTAGCCTTGGTGTGGAACTCACATAAGTCATTAAACTATTATGATAATTATGATTTAAGCATTGCAATTGTCACCTTTAAGTTTGTGAAAAATAAATATGTTTAGATGTCTTTCTCCTTGGTCCAGTCTAAAGGAAAAAGATAAGAACATGTAAAGAAAGGATGCTCGATTGATGACATTCTGGATTTATTTACAGAGAGACAATGGGAGATTTTTTCTTGGGTCAAACCAACAGAAGATTGGTTGTGCTTGGTGTAATTATATAAGAAGGAGCTGAACCCAAACTCTCTGCCTCTAATGCTTATTGTTTGTCATTCATCCTAAAAGGGTTTTAATAGTCAGAGGGAATAGACTAAAAGATGTGATGCTGCAATGTTCATTGATGAACAATTGCAGTAAAGGTTGGTCATACATTTGCAGAGTTTTCTTTTACACAGAGTGTAAAAAGGAACCAATTTTGTGGACATCGTGGTAGCTTTAGCAATACCATTGTTAATATATCTCTACTTTTTGCATTTCTTGCTCAAAAAGATTGATGGAAAAATGCACAAGCGTTATTGTTACAAACTGAGACAATGTGTTATCTGGCCTATGAGTTGTAACTTCTGCACCTTTGGCTTTAACCTAACCCAGTAATACCACATAAATTGCTGCTACTGAGTTCCTAATGCATCAGTTTTATAATGGTTCTCATTCCTGTAATTCTTAAATGTGAGGTACTTGATCTCCATTTGGTGTTTACGACTTCTATGCAGTTGTTGAAAATGACACCAAGGTCAACTGCTGTATTATTTTTCCTTCCTGGTATTTTTCTTATTTCAGTTGGCGAAACTTTTCAACAATTCTCTACAAAATCTGGTGGCGACCTTTACGGCAGGATATTTGTATTCTGCATAGTCTTCCAAGCCATGTGAAATGCCCACCAAAAGAATTGCCTTATATATCATAGATAGGCAGCTCACTGGAATGATTACTTCTCTAAATTTGGCTTTTGTGTTGCTCTAATATATGACAACCTACCTGATTAGTGCAAAATCACTCTGCTAACTAATGCTTAATTAGCAGATTCTTCTTTTGCCATTACTGCCGTAATGTCTTTAAGGATTTTGGTTTTTAATTGATATATGCTCATTAGGTAGTGTGGGGAAGTCCTGAAAGAAAACATTTGAGTGTTACGTAACTGAACTCTTTAATATCCTGTTCCTGCTGAGTTAACAAGCTAAATTGCTGAGTTTCATGCTAGGAACTCAATCGGGAAGAGCCTGCTGGTTTTGGTGGTCCACAGTGTGAACACTATATTCTAGACTCTAGGGGGGCTCTTGTAGAGCGGGCAGCTGTGGTTTCCAGGGAAAGACTCATTATTGGACATTGTCTTGTCCTCTCTGTTCTCGTTGTTCGAACAAGTAAGATGGAATCCATTTGTGAGATTTGGCTGTTTGCATACAAGTAGATATACAATAGAATTTGCAGATCAAAAGCTCTGCATCTTTCTTTTCATTTCTCTTTCTGTTTTGATATCTGTGCAGCATATTTATTGTTTAATCCCGAATCATGTTTCTTTCTTCTACGACTGAAAGAAATTTGGTAAATGAAATAGAGAACCATTATTAAAAAAGAATTATCAAATCACACCCTCTCTGTAATAGGTAAATGCCTCTTTTCCTATCTAGCCATGAATTTTCCTTAGCAAGATCCTTGCTCTAGATTTTTTCTTTGAAAACTATTTTTCTTTGTTTTTTATACTCTTTCCTAGTGTAAAGATAGTATACCACTTAACTGAGAAGATTTGAAAAGCCAGTTTGCATTTTAGAGAGGAGGGAAAAAGATTGGGGGGGGGGGGGGGGCGCCTTGGGGTTTCATAGGGATTGTGGAAGTGACTTAAACTTTGGCTGCCAGCCAGATATCTAAAATTAGAAGAAACTTAAGTTGGATTGTGTTTTCTCTTGGATAAGGTGGTGGGTTGGTTCCTGGCCTAGTACCAGAAACGAACCCTATGACCCCCAATTCCAATTCCAATTCCAAAAGTGGGACTGAGAAGCAAACGGGTCCATTCTTATTTTAAAAATTTTTGTAAAAAAATATAAAGTTACACCATTTCATTACAAAAAACATTCCATGGTTCAAATTTTGATGGTTGCAAATTTTTTTTTTTCCCAAAAGAGGCGTCAAAACAGGTTCAAGATCAGTTCAACTTGGGAACTGGCCTGGGAACTGAACCAGTCCTAGATGTAGGATCCTGGAGTTGGGAATTGAACCAGTTTTCCCTGGAATGGCTTGGAATTGACCAGGATGGTTTTGGCTGGTTTCCAGGTTTAATCGGACCTGGTATTCACTCCCAAGTTCTGGGTTCGGTGAAGTTTTACTGGGTTGTTACCTATCAGTTGGTTTGAGAAATCAGACCTGCATTTACCGGGCTAAATCAGAGTGAATAAATTAAAGCCAATGCTGGGGAAAGTGAGGTATCTCTTGAAGGGGGATTGGATTGATTAATTTGATGGATCATCCGCATATGCTCAAGGGGAAGAGGTCAGACTATTTGATGTGAATATGGCCATTCATGTCTGTAGGGTTTCTTCGAAGTTGTATAACTTTGGAGGTATTCAAAGGGCTGATGAATCATGAAGGCTATAGGCTTGGCTAGCTTTTCTCCTGGTTGAGTCCTATAATTGTCCGTTACCTCTGTGATACGAGATTAAACTGTGGTTACTATGAGCTAGATATTTGAAATCATTAACCCTTGAGCTCTCTGAATACGCATCATACTGAGTGTTGGGTAAGACTGAATAGTATTTTAAGAATCTTTGGAGTTTCTCTGAAGATTTTAATTGCAAGGAACTGGTTGTTATATTGTTTCAAGAAGTTGAAATACTGCACATTCTATAGGATAATCACCCGATAATGAATAATTATTATCCTCATGCTGTATTAAACCTCCACTGACTTCTCCAACACCCACTTTACACAAATTAATTACATAATTGGATCTCTAATGACTGTCTGCAATTGAATATATGCCTTGGCAGTACTTTTCCCAGGATGATGACCTGTTTGTGGCTGTGTTAGATATTCTTTGGGAGTGCAAGGGAGTGCAAGGGAGTGCTAGAGTTCTGTATTTGATTGTTAGAGTTAGTTATTTGCAATGGACTACTTTCTCCAGATCTTAGCATTGGGAGCTCCACATTAGATCTTTCTGGTTGATTTCAGAAGATTCTTACTGGAAATTCAAAATCAATTGGTGCAGCCTTCAATATATAGACAATTTGATCATTCCTAAGTCCTAACCAAGCTTTCACACATTTCAGCCTTTAGCCTCATGCTTTACTATCCTGCTTATGAAAAGCAGTTGCATGTTATTCTTCCAACATCAAGTAGATGGGAAGAGGACTAGAATTTGTAGAGTATGTTTGCTACCTTGACGAGGACATCTTTGATTTTTGGTATGGGTGGTCTTTGTAGGTTCATTGAGGATGAAGTAGAGGTACTGGAGGGTGTAGTTGGAGGTCTAGAAAGGGAAAGAAGATTCCCCTATATATATATTTTTTTGTTGGTATGTGGGGACAAAAATGAAGACTATTTTGTTTGACTTTCTTTAGTAGCTTTCCCGGCAATGATTTTTGTTGTCCAAGGATTGACAGAATAGTGATGGTTCCAGACTAAAATTCTTGTAGTTTAAATTTTGTCATGCAAAGCTACCCCTAGTTACTTGGGGTACCCTACCTTTGGAACGTGGAATCTACCTAAGACCTCTTGGAGCATGACATTGACCACCTTTCTAATGAAACAATGACTGATCAATTAATGGTTAGATTTTATCGTCTATGTTGAAATAGTGACAATTTATGACTTCAATACTTCACAATAGTTAATGAAATAGTAAGTTCTTGAATTTAAAGATATCAGACAGTTAAAGATAAGAAATGAGATCATTTTTTTTTCAAAGAGGAAAAATAGCTAGTGAAAAGCAATCAAGTTAAAGTGATGGATATTAAGTTTAGGATATCGTATCTGGAGTGTCAAATTTTAAGAGTGAGTTATGGATCTAGAGATTTTGGTCTTTAGTTAAATATGTTACAGCAGGACCTGGAACATGGTCCGATGCCTTGGGTATAAGGCAATTAGGGTGGGGATAATCCTACACTCAGGAACCTATATGCACTCATACGTTCCAAGATTTTGACCCTATATATTAGGTATCTCCAGGAAACCTTTTAGATCATGTTAGTTTTGTAATTTCAATGGTTTTAGATAGAAGTGTAGAATGACACTTTTTGAGGGAATAAAGTAGGTCTTCTAATATGAGGAGTCTTGATACTTGACCATTAATGCAATTTAAGTATGACTAGACTTGATGCAATTGATCTAATAGCTTTTTTGGTCATGTAAGACAATGGCTAGTGGCTCGCATAAGAAGCACCTTTTGCCTGTCCCATGATAAAGTCTGCGGCTTGAATGCTGGACCTTCCTTCTTCAAAAGAGAGTAGATGCTGCTGAGGAAACAACTTCTTGCAATGACCTGAGAGTTAGTGGATACATAGGTCGTAGATGAATTTTGTATAGCGAAAGGCTTTCTTTGGTGCCATATCAATTTAAATTTCTTTTTATAATTAAAAGAATGTCATGCATTGAAAATTAAAGTTCTTTACTTCTAGAATACTTAAATAAAAGAGCGCTTACAATGCCCTTTTTATAGGTGCCAAGGAAGTCAAGGATATTTATTCTATTTTGAAAGACAGTGCTGCTGAACTCAATGAGAATAGTTCCACTACCAAGCAGCAGGTATGTTAATATATAGTGGTTGATGAAAGCAATGGCGGTTTTTGTTTTTCCTATGGAATCAATTTTATTAAGGTTAATATCTTTCTGGAGATGGAAGGCATTCTGTAAAACTATATTACCTACTGATAATTTTCTGTTGTTTTTGCAGATCGCATTTAGCCTTATTTTCTCACTTGTAATTGCTTTCATATCGGATGCTTTGAGTGCAGTACCTGATAAAGCGGCCATCTTGTCCCATGATACTTCATTCATAAATGAGTTCCATGACATTGTAAGACCAAAAACAGAGTGATTTTTGATCTGTATGAAGTGTAAGCAATTTGTTCATTTTCATGCTTGCTGTAGGTAATGACTTCTGGAAATAATGTCGATACTTTTCTGGATGGTGTGAGACTTGCTTGGGCTGTACACTTGATGCTGATTCAAGATATGGTTACTCCTAGGGAGCATGTCCCAAATGCTTCATCAAATGATCTGGAGAAGATTTTTTCATGCTTAGAAGTAATTTTCAAGAACAACGTTTTCCAGTCATTATTGGAGAATGTTCTTCGAACTGCAGCCTATCAGGTATTAGTTGTCTTTTCATCCTGAGTTACATCTAAGTTCATTTCAGTCAAGGCCATTCTTTGAAGTAGGTAGGAATGTGAGTGTTGATTGTCAACTTTACAACTTTATAATTGGAGTGTTTAATACTTTTGTAAAGAGGTTTTATTGGTGGATTGAAAGCAACTGGAAAGAAAGTATTGGCAATGAGAGGATTGAAAGTGGAAGGGACCCACAAGAAGTGATAATTTTGGCTTTTCTTTGTTTTTAGAATAGGTCCATTGTTGACGAGCCACCTATGTAATAATTTTGGCTTCAGATAATAGTTGACCTGTCGTTTAGCTCCTTATGCTTTTAAGAGAACTGCATGTATTCCAAGGCCTGTATGAACCAACTTTGGGCTTAGAGAGGGTTTCAGTTCGTTGTTGGAAAGAAATGATTGCTAAGGTGATTTCTCTTCTTGTTTTCTGGCTTGTTTGGAGAGAGAAGAACAAAAGGCATTTCAAGGAGTTGAATCGTCATTCGGATTCTTTTAGCGATAATTGGTTGCATACTCTTCACTTTTTATACAGCAGGAAAGTTCAATTTCATACATCTAGTTTGTTGGAAATGTTAGAAACAGTCTTTTCTGCATAATTTGTATATGGCTGGCTTCTACCTGAAGCCATCTTGTATGGGGGTGGTCTTGCTTGATGTCTTCTTAATGAAATTCTATCTTTCATTCAAAAAGGAAAAAGTGTGCTGAGGCTGTGAGCTTGACCAATTGGAACAAGAGAACTTCTATTTCCTGTGAAGCTGCAGCATTTTTCCCATATCCTATCTCTACTTTGCTATCTAAGTAAACAATTTAAGGAGTTTCTCTCATTGTAATTTTCTTTTGGAGATTTATTCTAATGTCAATTAGTGCTCTTGTTGGATATCTTTGGTGCCTGGATTTATTTCACGTCTGCTATACTGTTTATGGTGCCTAGGCTGTGAGATTTGTCAACTTTTGGACCAAGACAAGTATTATGACTATAACCCTGCAGCATTTTTTCTCATTGTAATCGTTTTTGGAGTTTAATTCTCATGTCTACTAGTGCTCTTGTTGTTGTCTTTGGTGCTTGGATTTTATTGCATGTTACTATACTGCTCAATCTACATGACCATTGCAATATTGTCATGCGCGGGGATTATTAAATTTGCATTTCGAGACTGGATGTGTTTGTATTACTTACATATTATCTTCCCTCTCTTCTGTGCTCTTAAGACTGGTTTTCTTATTGTAACTGCCTTTTGGGCATTTGCTTCTCATGTCTTGAGAATATGGCCAGATACCTAGATGTACTTTTGTTAGGCACTTTGTCACATAGTGGCATTTTTGAATGCATTACATGTCTTGAAGTAGTTTTTTGGGATCCTGATTCTTGCTGCACTAAAGAAATTATTATTTTTCTTTGCTTTGTTGTCTGTTTCTGGCAGAATAGAATGATTGATGATGGCCAGACCACCTATTTCTTTTGATTCATACCTACATCTTGTTGCTTGTTTGGGTGTGATAAGTCTGTCCTCTTTCTTTGTCTCCCCCTATTGATATTGGACAATTACTGCAGAACGACGATGAGGACATGATCTACATGTATAATGCCTACCTACACAAGCTGATCACTTGCTTCTTGTCTCACCCACTTGCTAGAGACAAGGTTAGTTAGATGGTGCTACAGCTAATTATCAATGCTGATCTTTCTACAACACTCAATCTGAATCTTCCTTTTCAGGTAAAAGAAGCAAAGGAGAAGGCCATGAGCATGCTTATTCCTTACCGAACAGCTGGATCACATGATACTTTTGCGGATAAGAACCTGAATTCTGAACCGGCCATTGGATTTGGTCCTGTACCATTTGTATCTCTTTTGGAGTTTGTCAGTGAGATTTATCAGGTTAGTCTTGCAGGGCTTTAGCTAGATGAATTACTGGGGAACATCCTGCGCTTAATAATATTACTTTTGAAATTAATGGAAACTGTATGATGCTCTCTTGCTTGTTCAAGGACAGCATAAGGAGAATTTCTTCCTTGTTAGAATCTTCTTATCATGTCAAACTAGAGGCAAGCATAAGTTGTCAAGGGCCTCAAAGCCCACCTCCAGAAGTGGATTTGGATCCTCTCAGCAATGGAAGTTAATATCTTTCTTGTTGGAGGGTGCGGCTAAGCTTCTGAATTAATGACAGTGCTCAAAGAAATAAATAAATCAATACGGCAAAGGATATAGGCTATGAATAATGACCGTCTTTATCTGTGGAACTTCCAAGACTATATATTGATTGTATTAAATACTATTAAGTCTCAGTTTATATTTTAGCTGAATTCTGCATGTGTTTTGATTCAGAGAGAAGAAAAAGTTGATTCTTTTAATACAATGTTTTTTTAGAATTTCGTAATGATTTGAAAAATGACTAAGTTTGTTCTAATGATTGTAGAGCACAAGTCTCCATTAATTTCTTTAGCCTTTTCTACTTAAATTTCTTTTTCTCCCCTTTAGAATTGTGCTTCCAGAAGGCAAATCATATCTGCCCAGATCTTAGAAGAGTCCATGTAGCTGTTTTTGAGAAGTCAGAAATGACTTAGTTGTTTACATTCTCTATCTGACGACAAGTTCAAGGCATTTACCTGGTCAAATTGTTCAGGAATACTAATGTTTTTATAAGTTACATGTTAAATAGTCATATTTCGTAAATCTATGTATTTATTCAGTTTCGAATCCTGTCTTTCTTTTTTTCATGTACATAAAGTAGAAGGTGCAACCTGTCACAAAGGAAGATGTGTGCTTTATTATGTTTAGATGGTTTGAAGTCTACTTTTGCATGTCTACATATAGCTTCGGCACTTGAAGCTCTTTTTATGCATCTCTGTGTAGGTTAGCTATTCCCTGCTTTTGCTGTAAATCATACTTGCTCTGTCATCCTTTTCTTTATGATGGTATTTTCTTTAAGTTAGTTATGACCATCTTCTTATCTTAATTTGGATCAGAGGGAACCAGAGCTGTTGGCTGGAAATGATGTATTGTGGACATTCGTTACTTTTGCTGGAGAGGACCATACGAATATTCAAACACTCGTTGCTTTCTTAAAAATGTTAAGTACATTGGTATGTCAAGCTTTTTTTCCCCCTGCAATGTGGTGAATTTATCTTTAAGAGAAAATTAGGTACCTTTAATGCTAAAAGAGCTTGTCTATGCTTAGTATGTCATATGTATTATATTTTGTCATCTGTGCATTCCTGCATTTGACCCAATGCAGTAGTCGCTAAACTGGTATTTTCTTCAGGCTTCTAGCCAAGAAGGTGCTTCAAAGGTTTTTGAGTTACTTCAGGGCAAAGCATTCCGTTCAGTTGGGTGGAGCACTTTGTTTGATTGCTTAAATATCTATGCTGAAAAATTTAAGCAGTCTCTCCTAACTACTGGAGCAATGTTACCTGAGTTTCAAGAGGGGGATGCAAAAGCCCTTGTTGCATACTTAAATGTTCTTCAAAAGGTTGGTTTCTTTTAAATGTCCAAAAATCTGCTAGATAGGGTTCTCATTTAAGCAGTTGAGTTTGCAGGGCATTTGGAGTAGCGTTATCTTTTTCCTTTGATGGCTAGTCATAATTAATTTAATAAGAAACTTCTTAAGAACATGCTCTATTAAGTGAATTCATTATTAATCTTTTAGATATTTATTTTTGAATGCATTTATAGATAGGTGTAATTGAACAAGAGCTATGGTATCTTGCTGTAGGCGTGCATGCAATTTTGCGTGTACATGTGTGTGCATGGGTGTGGTTGTGGGCATGGGTGTGGTTGTGGGCATGATGCCCATGCATGTGCGATATTGTTGCCTGTAGGACCATTTTTTCCCATTTCATTAAGATCCAATTCTCCGTTAATCTGCAATATCCATGGCAAGGTAGTTAAGATACATTTATTGCGTTAGGGAAAGGAATGATCTCTTTGGCCAGAAATTATAGAAGAGTAAATATTCATCTACTCAAGCAAACACTAAAGGCAGTAGCCTCCAACATAGTTGCATTCCAAAAAATTGTACATGTATGGGGCACCTCTGCCTAGCATGGTAGCAGAGTAATTAGATGTCACAGCCCAACTGATTGGCCCTGTTTAAGGACTGTGCGACCAGGGCCATCAGGATTGGGATATTGGGTAGGGTCCTTGAGGGTCTTTAATGATTGGATTGAGGATCATAAGATGCTACAAGTTTAAGAACGTGAGGCCTATATTGTGAAGTGTTACTTTGTTTAGCACTATTGCATACTTTTTTTTTGGAGGGGGGGGTGTGAATTTTAGCTCTAATAGAGAAGAGGTGATGGTCAAATTCTTCTATTCCCTAATTGCAACTTAAGCATAAATTCTAGATTGTTCAAATAAAACATGTCATTTAAAATTTTGAGTAATTTGCATAAAATTAATACAACAATACTCATACTTAGCCAAAAAAAAAGAAAATCCAACAAACTTTCATTGACATCACCCCACAAAATCAACTACTACAAAATATTTCTAGAATTCACTATTAATATAAACTTCCAACAAAATCCGAAGAATTTAACAACATTGCAAACAAATAGTTAAATAAGTAAGTTCAACAAGAGAAGCAGCGTTGTCAACTATAAACTTCATTCTGTTGAATGAAAAGACCAAAAAAATAAAATAAAATTGGATGAATGGAAAATGAAGGAAGAAAATCAAAGAACAGAAGCAGCTTCACTAGTCTTAATATCCAAAGAAAAGGCATTTGTCAATTGGAAAAGAGTTCAGCATGGTGCCACGGTAAAAGAAAAAGCAAGAAGATGAAGTTGAAATAAGGTAAGAGATGTAGGTGAAGTTTTGATTCCCAGCAAAATGCCCTTCCTTTGACGGAAGATGAAGTTGAGGTAAGAGATGTAGATGAAGCTTGATTCCCAGCAAAATTGCCCTTCATTTCACTGAAGATGAAGTTTGACTCCCCTTACCTCTGCCTCTACTTCATTGCTGTCTTCAAAGACATCAGGTCAAATTTTCATTTTATTCTTCAGCAGAAACCTGAATTCTGCTTATGAGATGGGCTCATTATTATCGGATTGGATGTGGGATCCCAATCCAACTCCGATGTCCACAGTCAGCGATTTTTCTAGAAGATCCTGATCGCTCAGTGAAAATTGGGTTGTAGAAACATTTGAATCTTGATTTTGACAACTATGTATGTGACTTGTACTGTCCCTACTTGCATATAGTACTCCGACCGACTTAAATGCTTAAAAGCCCCAGATCAAAGGAGTGCACACAGTTCTTTCTTGAATAAGTTAGCTAGCAAGCAAGCAATGGTTCCATTGTTTGTGAATAAAGTTGTAATCCTGTGATTAATGCAAACAATGGACAAGGTGGGAACTTGAGTAGGAAGGTTGAGTAGTTCAGTCCCTTAAAGGGATTTTGAAGCATATTGCCCCCTAGAAGAGGAGATGTTACATATGCTTGAGATTGCACCACGCCACAAATAAGAAATATAATAAAAATATATATCTACATCAGTGCCCCTATAGTAGGTGTGTACGATCCAAGTGGCCTTGGTGACTCATCCTGAACAAGTCGGATTGTGGGAATCACAGGTTGTGACATTAAGGCTTCTGACTCTTACCAAGTAGTCGTGTCTGAACCCAAGGGGTAAATAGTTGCATGAACCAATCCCCTTCAAAAGAGGGTCACAACACTTGCACTTCAATGGGGTTGCAGTGACTGGTTTGCCCCTTCCTGAAGGTTCCCCAGGGCCTTGTGTGGGGTTATGTAGCTATACCTCAAACAAACATTTATAGTAGGTTTGGAGCTCTTATAAAAACACTGAGGCTGCCATGTTGGTTCCCTGTTCTGACCCTGTTACCAATAAGGAAAGTACACCATGGTGCATGTCTAGAGTCATACATCCCCTATATTGAATTATTCTATTACCTGGGCTTATCCAAAATTCTCTCAAATTTATTCATTATCACGCTTTACAAAATTTTGATTGGCCCTTTAATGTGGATTTCTATGAAAACCACTAGCAGTTTTCTATTTGTCAGGTTTATTTGACTGTTTCAAATTGACGAGCACATGTCTGTCCTGATTTTGCTTATTTCTTCTTGGTGAATAGATTACACTCTGAGGTATTGGCACATTCCTTTAATATTGATAGTGGAGTTGATTATGTTGAAATGGTTACCATGAGGATTGCATACTTCATTACGTTGTTTGGAATGAGAGCACCGATTACTCTTTGGATTATAAGTACTTGTGGCTTACGTTCCGCCAGAATCTTTAAAAGATTGATTCTGTCTCCTCTTTGAAGTACTAACTACTGGAAATTATCGGTTTGCCTTTTGCTTCAGGTTATGGAAAATGGGAGTCCTACTGAAAGAAAGAACTGGTTTCCTGATATTGAACCTTTATTCAAACTCCTTAGTCATGAGAATGTTCCGCCTTATCTCAAGGTCATCATGGTTTTTCCTGCTTCATTTCTATCTGCGACTTTTTTGGACTAGAGGTCAGAAGTAGCCAATTGTTCATGGCTTTTTAATTTTCCTTGAATCAAGTCTCTGTTCACTTCTACAGGGTGCTTTGCGGAATGCCATAGCTACTTTTGTTCCTGTGTCTCCTGTTCATAGAGATACAATTTGGAGTTTTCTTGAGCAGTATGATCTACCAGTAGTAGTTGGTCCTCATTTGAGGAATGCAGCACAATCAGTTGCACCGGTCAGTTATAACTTACCTTGATTATTGAATTTCTTCCTTCTTTCTTTCTTTGTTTATTTAATTTTTTATTTTTTGGTAATACTGAGTTGTCTTGTCAACTATATGCCAATCCATATGGTCAATGTATCTAGTCACGTAGGATTTTGTCATCGTATTATTTTTCACATGTTTTGATATGTATTAGTAGTGTACACTTGGATTTTGTTTTACTATCATGAGCTTAAATTTCACTAAACCTAATCTGAATAGCCAAAAGTGGTAGCCTCACTATATGTAATGGGAGTGTTTGATCACATGCAAACACTTTCTTGTGGAACCCTTATTTCTATCATTATGCAATCATCACCAACTTGCATATAGATATGTGCATTAATCAATAAGCTAAAGGTAACATAAAAAAGATGAAGCAAAGTGAACCAAAAAATAAAGGAAAATAGGAAAGACCAATCATGGGTTGACATGTGGCATATAACCTGTAGGCCATTCCCATCGCTCGCAATTAATGGTTAGGTTTGAATTCTACAGTGGAGCCCCTCATGAAATTTGTTCTTTGGTTCACTAGAAGCAAGCGTGGCTGCAGTGGCTATAACACTTCCTGTAGTTAGGTTTTCACACAAAGCTTGGCTGAAAGAAGTGCCTTATTTGTTAAACAGAAGACCATATTTTTTGTGCCTCAGGTCTATGATATGCAATTTGAGTTGAATGAGATTGAAGCAAGAAGTGAACGATATCCATCTACGGTTTCATTTCTCAACCTGATAAATATCCTCATTTCAGAAGAACGAGATGTCAGTGACAGAGGGCATAGGTACTGGTTATCTTATTTCTCAATGTCGGTATAACATTTCTTGTTGCCAAAACTTTAATTAGATATTCAGTGGTTTTTTTTCTTTTGCAGATTCATTGGGATCTTCAGATTTATATATGACCATGTATTTGGGCCATTTCCTCAACGAGCATATGCAGATCCTCATGAGAAATGGCAGCTAGTCGTTGCTTGTCTCCAGCATTTTCACATGTGAGTTCCTTTTTTCATTTTCTTGCGACGGTTTCTTCCTGCTTTTGCCCTTTTCCACCAATCATGCGTTTCTTCTTTTTTTCTATTTAGTACAAACATTGTTTTTGTAAAGACTAGTGTATCTCCCTATTATCTGCCCTTTATCCTCATTGAATGTTGATAAGCTTTATTTATTGTCTGATTTTCAATTAAATAGAAAATATGGTAATTTTTATATTCTGGACATGCATCACACAGGATATTAAGAATGTATGAAGTTAAGGATGAGGATGTTGTCAGTGTCATTGAGAAGTCATCACTTGCGGTGGTCACACAGCCTGCTTCGCTTCAGACTCAGCTACCGGTCTTGGAACTGTTGAAAGTATGTGCTAGTTTTTATTTTCAGTTGGGAGCATAATGGCTGTTATTTGTGTCAACTTGGATATCGTCTTTAGGTTGCATATCTTGTCTGGTTATCGCATAATTCTCATGTGCTTATGTATTTTTTTTTTCAATAGAAGGAAAAAAAACTGTAAGTGAGCGCAATGTCGGAGGTATCAGGAACTATTTAAATTTTGCATTCTCATGAGTCAGGTCATCCCCATAGTGAAGCTGATTTTGCATCTTGCAGAGAAGATATTTCCCTTCTATTTAGATATCTGCAGCCATTTTGTTTCCTATTTAGGATCACATAATCTCCTCTTGGAATTGGCCCTAGTGAATTGCACATGCCTGTGGAAAACGCTCCTCACCAACTGAAGCCAGTTCAATGCCTAAATTGCCTGACCCTAAGTGGATCTGTTCTTGGAATTGTATATAATGCATGATTTGTCGTTCACTGCCAACAACTCCTAAATAGCTTCCAAAAAAGTGCTCTTCCCAACAACTGAGAGCAAATAAGAGAAGTTGCAAGTCACAATTGTTTACTGAATGGTTACCTTACAGATTTCTCATTTCAAGATCCTTAATAACAACTTAATTCTTGTCTTCCATTTTGTTTTCCTTTGTGATTTTTCAATCTGCTAGTACAACAGCCACTTCTTTTCCGCTTTAGTCTCCTTTTGTTGGTTTCTTCACTTCCTTTTTTTTTTTTTTTGGTTTTTCTTAGAATTCTTTCCATCAATGTGCTCAACATCAACAGCAAAACTCTTGTTAAGTGGATCTGCTTGCACAACAGAACAAATTTTATATGGATTCTTGGCTTTGGTTCTTGTTGGGCTTGATTCTGTGTCTCTTCCTCTATGAATTGCAACTATTTCTTCATTTTCATTGCATCATTGAGTGAACCAGCAAATAAAATGGAAATTTGTTTTACATATTGTTGGCTTTTGGTTCTTATTGCTGTGCTTGATTCAGTGCCTCTTTCCTCCATTGCTATTTCCTCATACATGATCCTCTTTTTTGCAGCAAGTGGATAGATTTTTTTTAAATTTTTTTTATGCTACTTTATTTTTTTTACTTGGGGAGGGGGTGTATTTGCTCGAACTTGCACTCATTTCATGACTTAATTAACAAATATTGCATAGAATAGTTTCTTAATCAAACTTTTTCTGGCAGGATTTTATGAGCGGGAAGACTGTCTTCCGGAATGTCATGAGCATTCTTCTGCCTGGAGTAAATTCAGTTATTGCAGAACGAACTAGTCAAACTTATGGTCAACTCCTTGAGAAGGCTGTGCAACTTTGCCTAGAAATTATTGTTCTTGTTTTGGAGAAGGATCTGATTCTTTCTGACTTTTGGCGTCCCTTATACCAGGTGAGATCTTAATATTTGCAATGCAGCTTGTTTTGGGCTTCCTTCTTTGCATGATTACCTTTTCTATTTTCTCGTTCTTATAGTATATTTTCTGTGTCAACGTAGTTACCTCGACATTGAGTGAGTTATTCCACTTAATACTTTAGATGCTACACCAACTTTTTTTATTTTTTCAATCATTTATTTTTGCAGTACTTTTCTGCTGTCTTTTGATTTTATGAGATTTTAGATTCTCTCTTTCAAAGCAAATTTAACTTTTTCTTTTTCAGAACAGGACAGTGGAAAAAATTATTTTATATCTTAAAAAGTCAATATTTATATGTCATGAAAGTTTTAAGGTATTTTTTGTTTAAAATCAAATTGTGTATATCCCAAGATTTGATATTGTATTGTGGAAGGGTTTTTAGCTTCTAACAAATTAAGCTACTATATATTGGTTCTGATAAATCTATTTAAAGGGCATTTTATTAACATATTAAGTGTATATATGGCTTGAAGCACCTAGTGTGTTTACACCCTGGATCATTTTCTTTTTTAAGGGCCTCTTTGTTTACACTTAAAAAAGAGCAAAAAGTAATCTTTTACCCAGCCAAAATTTGAAATATTATTTGATTTCGAAAGTTATGAAAAATTACATGTGAATCTACATATCAACGTTTTAGTGTTGTGAAAGTTTCAAGAGTTTTGGTTGGGCTGTAGATTTGGATTGAAAGGAAAAAAAAGGAAGTAAAAGTCAATCCAAATAGACTCCAAGGGTCCACTTGTTTGAAGGAAATCTGTTTTCGGGAAATGGTTTTCCAACTTTCTGGTGTTTGGAGGACAGAAAATTAGTTGATCTACGGAAATGTTGTCGATGGAATTGAAAACAACAAGCTTAGATCGGGATAAAACGACTTTTCCTTTTGGAAAGAAGGATATCACTTTCCCTAAACCACCAGAAAAATGAAAACTAACTATTTACCTTGGACATGATTTCCATGGAAATATTTTCATTTATCATGAAGTTTTCAGTGAAACAAACGCATCCTAAATTTGATTTCATCTTTAAAATATTTATGTGGTAAATTAGGAACTTGTTGCTGGATATATATGGAATGAGGTACTAGAGTTTTTTTATTGTCCCTATTCTCTGTAAATATTGCTCTTATGGATGGTAGTTAGAATTGCGATTCGGGTCATAATATAGATGATTTTACTGGCCAAATGATGAAGACTGAGTCAACTTGCTTCAAAAGATTTTATAGTTAAAATCAAAGTAAAATCATGAGTTGACTCAGTAAACTCAGTAAAATCGCTAGTTGACTGGCTTTGAATCGATTGCTGATTTTCTTCTGCGCAGATGCAATTCACCTGGATCTGAGCTTCTTAAAGCCGAAAAGCTTATTAAGCTGAAAAACGCCCAGAAGCTTTTAAAACAGAAAGTATCTAATAAATTATGAGTTCAATACATTCTGTTTAGCAAAAACACGAATGTTCCTTGCTCATTGTCAAATAATCACTTATTCACAAACCTCGTGTGGGGCTAATAGTTTTCATTTCGCATCTCATGGAAAATCCTTTTCGCTCCGCTTAACCCTATCCCCCTCTAGGGGTATTTTAGTGATAGGTTCTATAGGAACTGGACGATCCTATTTGGGCAAATACCTAGCGACAAACTCCTATTTACCTTTCATTACAGTATTTCTAAATCAATGAAATGCAAAATAAATAAGAAAACAAGTAAACCGCTAACAAGTCAGGGCACAAAATTAAAGGTCTCTCTCTCTCTCTCTCTCGTGCTCAACTCCATCTCCATCCATCTTCCATCCATGACTATTTTGAGATTCTATCTCTTACTTTTAGATGTAATATCTCCTTGCTTTGTCACAATATTTCGTCAATCTTTCCTCTTCAATTATTAAAGAAAAGAGATTTAGAAATTTTGTTTTCATTGATTATACCTAATAATCTAATTGTACTGCGAATATTTACCATGTAATTTGCTTTTATGGCTGAATTTAATTGTTCAAAATATTATAACTATTTCATAAAGAAACTGAATAATTTCCTTGAATAATTTAATAAATTTGTGAATTCTTACGATTTGATTTTACCATAGACTCATCAACCCTAGGTGAAAATGTGAATTTGACAACTTTGCTATATGTATTCTTGACGTAAGCCATTTAGGTAAAACCTTATAGTCGTTTCTAATTCTCTATTCGTCTCTCTTGCAAGCAGAAAATATTAACATGGTATCAATGGAGAAACATTGATTGGGAAAAGGACACAAGTGCTTTAACTTTTGCAAGGTGCTCGCTTGAGTGCCATAACTTTTTAATTGCTTACTTGGATGTTATAACTTTATAGAAACATTCACTACAAGTGTTGGAAATTTGTTGTGGCATGGCACTTGTGGTGAACATTTTTTAAAAGTCATGACACTCAAATGATGGATCAAAAGTTATGGCGCTTAGGTAAGCACCGTATGAAAGTTATGGCATTTTTGGAAGTATCCGGCTCATTGGTTAAGCCAATATTTAGCGATTAATAGAATGCAAAAAACTCATGCATCGTGAGAAAACTGATCAAGCAAAAATATATGTTTTTTTTTTCTTGTTCATTACCAACTGTATCTCAACAAGGGCCATAAGTGTGCTAGTTAACAATTTCATAAAAACTACGGCATTCATGACCTGGATGTAATTTATTGTACCACTGTGAAGATCTGTGGGAATCTATCCCTTTTTTTTTTTTTTTTTTTTTTACAATTGATTACTTTCCCGCCTCTTGTGGTAACTTTGGATTTCTTGTGTAGTATTCTCTCTTTTTTGCACATTTGTTCGGTTTCATAATGCCTATGGCACCATAGAAAAGCCCAGTGTCAAAGCAACTTAGTTTTATGTTCTGTTTTTTTGGTTTTGGTAGATTGTTTTAAATAGATGAGACATCTAGTGAGGCATGCAAAGACTGTCAGATATTTGCTTCTGTACTTGGGATCTTTAATATGGGTACTTTCTGAACCTAGACTATCAGCTTTCTACATCAAGCTTGTGCTTGCTCAGTTAAATTTGGGAAGTGGGAAATTTAAAAGAGACCACTGAGCTTGGATGTCTAGATGTTTTTTGTTAGCATTTGACTAAAGAAAATCTAGCATTATGAAGGAGCTGTTGCTTCCACTAGTTTTTTAAAATTATTTTGTGACCTTGTGAACGCCACCTAGAACTCATTGTTCAGCCTTAATATTTTGCAGCCTTTGGACATTATTCTATCTCAAGACCATAATCAAGTTACTGCCGTACTGGAGTACGTCAGATATGATTTTCAACCACAAATTCAGCTTTGCTCTATCAGAATAATGAGCATCTTAAGGTATCCTCCTTTCTCTTTCTCAACAAATTATTTCTGGTTCAGAGTTTTTTATTCTATTTGGAATTAGTAGCAGTATGTTTAAGTGGTGGTTTATAGTTAACACTAGCCTTGCATAGTGGGGGTAATGGCCTAGATGGACTTTTCTGAATCATGTGTAGGGAACCGTAGAGTTTGAGTTTCAACAGCACAGAATTTCTTACCTAGTGGGTTAGGAATTAGATGGTGTTATGGTGGTGGCTGTTGGGTGGAAAGTCATTATTTCAAGCAACAGTGTTTATTGGTATTGTCATTAGCATCTCTGCCTTTCATAATGACCTGCAGTATTATCTTTTTGTGGCAGTTCTCGCATGGTTGGGCTTGTACAGTTGCTACTAAAATCAAATGCTGCTAATTGTCTGGTCGAGGATTATGCAGCTTGCCTTGAGTTGCGGTCAGAGGAGTCCCAGATTATAGAGAACAGCAGTAATGATCCTGGTGTTCTTATAATGCAGGTCTTGCTGTTTTTTTGGTTTTACTTCATCTGAAAGAGCAGTTTTTTTGTAACTTAGTCCTTTTATTATCTAGAAAAAGAAGAGAAAGCTACAATTTCTCCTTTCTTTTTTCTTTATCTTTTGTAGGTTTTAATTGATAATATCAGTCGGCCTGCTCCAAATATTGCACATTTACTGCTTAAGTTTGATCTTGACGGTCCTATTGAGCGGACTATGCTGCAGCCAAAGTTTCATTACAGGTACATCGAGGAAAATGTGCTGTATCATTTCTTTCTTCTTCTAATGTCATCTTGGTTTGGTTTCATTTATGATGCTTCTGATCTTTCATGTAGTTGCTTGAAGGTTGTTCTTGAAATTCTGGAGAAACTTCAAAAACCAGATGTGAATGCACTTCTTCATGAATTTGGTTTTCAGGTTAGCTTTGTTTGATCTTGGTTGCCATGTGGCAAAAAGAGAAAAATTATGCCTAAGCGCTCAAAATTTGGTCAGAACTTTGTCGTTATTTGGAACCTCCAATTTCATGTTTTAGATTCTTTTCTTTTTCGCTTTTGTAGCTTCTTTATGAACTCTGCTTGGATCCAGTCACAAGTGGTCCTACCATGGAATTACTCAGCATCAAAAGATACCAGTTTTTTGTGAAGGTGTGAGATTTTTTTTCTATTTTAATCTTGCATATATGGTAGTGTTAAAGAGTTCTACCTCTGCAAATTTTTGACCTTTCCCCTCAGAATCTCACTTTTGCACTTCATTGCAGCACCTGGATACAATTGGTGTTGCTCCACTACCTAAACGCAGTAGCAACCAGGCACTTCGCATTAGTTCCCTTCATCAGGTTAGACCCCAACTATTATGTTGTTAGAGAAGATTTGGTGAAGATTGAATTGTTCATGTGGTAAGGTTCCACGAATATCCAGGCCACGGGATCATCATGCCTAAGACATGCTGAAATCTGAATTTTTCTCTCTGATGAAGTTCAGGCTTTTTTCTGCATTGCATTAGTTTGTCATTTTTTTTTTCTTTTTCCGATTTTTGGGGGTAGCACTTAAATGCTCATCAAATTTCTTCTGTCTAGGTTATTACTGCGTCGCTTTCCTATGCCTATACTGATTTCTGTGTTGTTGTTTATTGCAACAAAATCAAATTGCACTTTCAGTGGATGGCAATATATATTTGATGGACTCAAGGTACATAAAGTGACCTTGCTATTCTAGAAGCGCTATCAATCAGGATTTTCTCGCATTTCATGGTTATAAACAGTGTCAGACATCTGATAAATTGTTTTAGCTTTATTAAACATCTATGATATACTGATAGTTTTGTCATGTTGCTCCTTAAGTGTTAAGCAAGTGATACTCCTTTTTTTAAGTTGGTGTACTTTTTGCTGATTCTCGGATAGGATCTCATCAAATATTTACTTGTGGCTTGTACAACATAAAAACATGCTTGGATGATATGCATTTTTTGAATCATTGATCTAATTAGCATTTGGAAATTTTTCCTGGACATCTTCACCCAAATGAGTGCTCAGTGTATGGTTCATATGTTGTGGAGTTGGTTGCATAGTCTATGCTTTCTGCCAGATGCTGGATATCTTTGTCTCTGAATGATGGTTGTTGAATCTTGAAGGTTAATTAAGTTTGATTGTTTTCTTAATGCCTGTGTTTAACCTGCTCTTATGTTTCTAGAGAGCGTGGCTGCTAAAGCTTCTAGCTTTGGAGTTACATGCTGCTGACATGGATAGCACCAATCATAGAGAGGTTTGCCAGAGAATCCTTGCTCATCTGTTTGGTCAGCAAGCTACTAATCTTGGAGGAGATCACATCATTGCTCATCAAAATGATGCAGAACACATTGGAACTAGTGCTGTTGATAAAAATAAGGTATTGAGAACCTTACGTTGCAATATTTTAACAATAATCTTACCAAATGCAACTCACCAGATTAATTTTCCCAAAAAATAGGGTAGTAAACGACATCATTGAAAACATTATTTGCTTCAAACTGAAATTGGGTTTTAAATTGAGTGCAAACAAAACCCTAGCCTGATAAATGGGTGTTACACTCCTTAGTCTGATCATAGAAGATCTTTGATTGCTCTAACGACTGATCTTAGATATGATGGCATCATGATCAATCAGGAGGTTCTATCATAATAACAGAAAAAGTCTTTCAACCATTTCTCTAAATTCACTGTGAACCATAATTTACTCTTCCTGGAACTGAACTCAGGTTCTAGAGTTGCTTGAGGTTCTCCAGTTTAGATCTCCTGATACCACCACAAAGCTTTCTCAGGTTGTTACAAGTGGAAAATATCAAGTTATGGTGAGTCTTCAGAACCTTGGATTCATAGCTTTTGTGACTTTTATTCCTCTGAGCTGCATTTGACATTATACATATGATAGGCTGAGGAGATACTCATTAATCCAGCAACTTCAGAAAAAGGTGGAATCTATTATTACACCGAGCGTGGTGATCGCCTGATTGACCTTGCCTCATTAAGTGACAAGCTCTGGCAGGTCAGTCATTCGCTGGCAGAGTGACTTTGTGAGACCCAACCTCTTCTATTCCTAATGCTGGGCTTTACTTATTTCTGCTGATAAATTTTTTCTGGTGCTTAATGTTTCTTGCTGTGCCAGAAGTTGAATGTTGTTCATCCTCAGTTGAATAGCCTTGGCAGTGAACCTGAACTAAATGAAGTAAGAGAGACTATTCAATTGTTGTTGCGATGGGCATGGAAGTACAACAAAAACCTTGAGGAACAAGCTGCACAACTTCATATGCTTACAGGGTGGTCGCATATTGTGGAGGTCCTTCTTTCCCTCTACATCTCCTTTACCACTATGACCTTTTTGCAATAATGGATACACCAGATGCACCTCTTCCGATAATCAAACCTTCCAAATTTTGCCTTTATATTCTATAACAGGTTTCAAGACTATGCCTGGGATTGTCATTCCTTTTAGCCAATATGGTTTTGATGCATCCATCTGTTGGTTTTGTAGATCTCTGCATCTAGAAGATTGTCACTACTTGATAATCGATCGGAGAACTTATATCAGTGAGCATCCTCATCATTGATTGTGCTTGTTTTTTTTACTCATGTAGAAGTTTAATAACTGCTTTGGTCATTACAGGGTGCTTGATGCCACCCTGAGTGCTTCAGCCTCTCCAGACTGTTCACTAAAGATGGCATTTGTATTGAGCCAGGTAGACTCTGAACCTTCATCTCAGTGTCAGTTGGCTTTATAATTGTTGACAGAAGCTTTTTTGATGGTCATATATAGGTTGCTCTCACATGCATGGCTAAGCTGCGGGATGAAAGGTTTCTGAGCCCTGATAGTCTTAGTGCTGATGGTTTTACGTGTCTTGATATGGTCATGGTAAAACAATTGTCAAATGGTGCTTGTCACTCCATATTATTTAAACTCACTATAGCAATATTACGAAGAGAATCATCGGAAGCCTTGAGGAGACGGTACGTAGTAACTGATGGAAATTGATTTTGCTTCTTCATTTTCTTTAGCTGTTAACTGGACTTCCACCTCACATATTTTGTTCAGGCAATATGCATTGCTTCTCAGTTATTTTCAGTACTGCCAGCATGTGCTTGACCCAGATGTTCCTGCAAAAATTCTTGGATGCTTATTTGATGAGCAGGATGGTGATGATACAGATCTCCAAAAGGTGTCTGACTTTCTACATTCATGATGAAACACTTACAAGTTTGTGATCAGCTTTTGCTTGGAGCTATGAAGTTCCTGCTTGATTAGTTTTCATTTGTTTTCTTTCAGCTTGATAAAGAGCAGCTGGAATTGGCTCGTGCAAACTTTTCTATCATCAAGAAGGAAGCCCAAAGTATCCTTGATCTGGTGAGTAGTTTTGTTGACTAGGGTTATGAGGATGTATTTGTGAGAATCTCAAATCAGAACAAAGTTTGTTGAAAGGCATATTGTATCCACTTAGATAAAGCATATTGGAAGACATATAGAAATCTCAATGGATTTCATTTGTTATGCTTTGATGTGTTCATTATCTTAGCCCAAGGAATTTTCTGCATTCTCTTTATCATGAACACGCTATGGAAATGATTAGGAGTGGGCAAATTGTTTTTGGCTTATGAACTCACTGTTTTGCTCTTCATCAATGCAGATGATTAAGGAAGTTCAGGATCCTTTGATCCATCTTCTTTGCAGACTTTTATCTTTGCTTTTTCTTCTTGCGGTAGCAGAACGTAACTTAAACTTGAAAGTAAATTCTGTGATGCGACAACAAGGTTGATGATGCTTTATGATACAGAATGCTAGGTTAAGCATTGATCCGCACAAAATGAACATTGATGAGAATGCTACATTGGATTGATAGGTGCTTAAGGAAAGATATGATTTGGACTGACTGTGCTTGAGAAAAGGTTGGTGTGGCAACAATTAGGGTTAAGATAAGAGAACCTCATTTGAGGTGGCTTATTCATGTGGAATGGTTGCCATTTAATTGTCGTGAGAAGATCTTAAAAGACTTGGCATATGAAAAATCTTGTGTATTTGGACTTTTTGAAGACTTGAAATAAAATAGACGGAATTTCTTAAGAGAATCCATCTTGCAGACCTCACGTAGTGAGATAAGACTTGGTGGTTGTTGCTTCTACTAAGCTGCGCTACAATTCCTGTAAAATAGCGGCAACAACATAGAAATTTTATCCCACACGAATTTAATCTTGTCAAGTCTAACAATTCCTCTTGTATTCTGTCCCCTGTATTATTATCAACATAGACATTGTTTGATCATTTTCACTCTTATTGGTCCTTAGAGTTGTTCCTTTTATTGCTTCCCTATTTATTTTATTGGTTGCAATCTTCAGGTGATAAAGGATGCAAGTCAAGGCAGTGAACCTGGGAAAACAATAGCATTCTACGTTTTGGACTCACTTGTTTGTATTGATCACGATAGATATTTTTTGAACCAACTCCAAAGCAGGGGATTCTTGAGGTCTTGCTTCATGAACATTAGCAATGTGTCTTTCCAGGTTAGTTGGCTTGTAAATTCATGTTAAATATTTTGTCAGCTCATGTGAGTTGCTACAATATGAGCTATAAATAAAAAGATTAAATAAAAAGAAGTCTAATCCTAAATTGAAATGTGGACTTAATTTTGCAATGTCAACATCTGGCATTTCCTGCTATTTGGTTCATTCTTATGGTTGATGCATTCCATGTCAAGTTGTTTCAGTGCTCCCATGATAAAAAATTGAAGGCTTCTTTCTTACATTCAGAGACTTTATTGCCATGACTGTTTTTGATGATGCTTTCCTCTAGTCCAATTACATAAGTCATCTTTCCAAATGAGTGTTGGAGTTATAATTTAAGGGTTTTTTTCCTCCTCCTTTTAGGACGGTGGTCATTCCCTTGACTCGATGCAAAGAGCGTGTACTCTAGAGGCTGAACTTGCTTTTCTTTTGAGAATCAGCAACAAATATGGCAAATCTGGGGCCCAGGTTTTGTTATCCATGGGTGCCTTGGAGCATATTTCCTTGAGCAAGGCAGTGAGTATGCAGGTGATGTATCTTATAATTTGCTTAATCTGGGTATTTTATTATTATGTTCTTTTAAGCTGACATAAATCCTGTGTCAGGGATCCCGAAGGCTTGTAGACTCTAAGAATCGAAGTTATATAGCTGCTGAAGTGGACAAACAACGGATGGTTGTCACTCCCATTTTACGATTAGTGTTCTCTTTAACATCACTGGTAGAAAAATCTGATATTTTTGAGGTCAGTGAATTTCTCTCTTCCTAATGGTTCCATTATTTGAATGTCTACTTCGCCAAAGAGTGTATTTACTGTTGTTCGGCTACTAATGAATTATAGGTTTTATATTAGAAAGAGAATTTCCTCTTTACCCCCTCTTTTGCAGTTTCTATATAGCAAATTCTATAGAGAATATATCTCACCAACGTTTCAAGGTTACTAACTCTTATGGCAAATCAAATTACTTATCTTAGTTTGAGTGACTTAACAACTTTTATCTGATTAAGTTTCTGACTTGTTTAAGTTCAGTAACTCTTATCGAGTGGCTTACAAACATTCGTTTGATTTTTATCTGCATAGTTTACCAAAGGTCTATTTACACCTGTAACCCATTTTTCAAAATTTACTTCCTATAATTAATAACATTAATTTGAGTGAGTTCCTATCTGATTCAATTAAATTACCAACTAGCTCTACTTTACCGATGCTTATTTGAATAGCTCACTGACATATTTGATTGTTTTCAAATTACCAACTTTTGTAAAAATTTCATTATGTCACTTTCATCAAGTGGAACACAAAGCGATGTAAAACTTAAACATCACTTTTGATATCGAACATACAACCGAAATGTCATGCTCGAAATTTTCATGTGGTGGTGGACTACATCAGATGTGATGATTCTGGACCTTGATTAGATTTTTAATGCACATACAGGATCAAATGACCAGAAATAAAATGCTTATGACTAGTGACTACTCTGACTCCGTTTGTTTAATGGAAAAACAACAATCTGGAAAATATTTTCCTAACTTTAATCATTGTTATCTCTTGCAAAATTGAGTCAATGAGAAGTATTTTCATTATTAACAACAATTCATGCCTATACATTTTTGTTGATGATGAGAATATTTTCTGTTTCCTCTTTTCCTAAGAGATACAAATGATCACAATAAGGAAAATCTTTTCCAATTCATTGTTTTTCTGTGAAACAAATGGAGCCTAAAAAAATTTTAGCACTTCATTTGTGATTTTCCTGACTGACCACCCCCATATTGCAGGGAACCAACAATCGAGTCCACAAGTTAAATGCTACAGTTCCTGTTTTATTGATGATGCTTTTTAAGTTGTATGTAAATTGATGATGAGAGCTCGTTCTTCCTGAATACCTACATAGCTATGTGAAGCTGGGCATGATGCCAAAATGCCCCTGATGAATTTGTCATGTGCAATCACATTCTTTTTGTTTGTCAACATTTTGCTTTTATTTCTGTAACAGGTGAAGAATAAAATTGTCCGTGAGATTATAGATTTTGTTAGAGGACATCAACTACTCTTTGATCAAGTTCTTCGGCAAGATATTTCTACTGGTGATGAACTGACAATTGAGCAGATAAATCTTGTAGTTGGTATCCTAAGTAAGGTAATGACCTTTTTTATGTATTGTGCAGTTGATAGTTTAATGCATTCATCTAGCTTCATTGAATCATATATGGATTTTTGCTAATTCTGGTTAGCTGTTGCATTGACCAGCCTGTAATTATCTTTAAGAATTGTTCTCTATTTTTACATAGGTTTGGCCTTACGAAGAGATTGATGTGCACGGTTTTGTCCAAGCACTTTTTGCCATGATGCGTGCTCTCTTTTCTCTTGAATCTGGCGTTCCTAGTTTTGCTCAACAAGTAGGTGCTCTTGAGGTAATCTTATTGTACTTCTGAATATGATGAAATATCTTATTAATACGACTTAGCTGGTTAATTCTTTTTGGCATGGACAGAGTCAAAAGAAGTCGGAGCTGAGCTCATTTCGGCTATCCTTTAGCCTGATGTCTTATCTGTATTTTCTCGTCACTAAAAAGATGCTACGACTGCAGGTATATATGTGGAGATCTTTATCACTGAAGATATGTTTGTAGATTCTGTCAGGTAGATATAACTTTTATTGACCAGAATATCTCGTTGCAGGTTTCTGATGGTGGTGATTACCATACTGCTGCTGCGTCACTACAACCTACATTAACATTACTTGCATCTCTTCTTAATTCTGTGACAAGTGCACTTGAGAGAGCAGCTGAGGAGAAGTCTTTGCTTTTAATTAAGGTGAACTCAGGCAAAAGACATGAATAATGCAGCTCTCTCTAGCTCTCTCTCTCTCTCTCTCTCTCTCTCTCTCTCAAGCGTGTGTTGTGTTCTTACAAGTGGTTAGGTTACAGTTACACTGTAAATATTGCTATTGAAACAATTGTTGCTGTCTGTTATAGTGGTGGTCGGTTAGGTTGTTGTCTTTGTTCTTATTATCTATGTGTGTTGCAAGTGCAGATTCAAAACATAAATGAACTGTCAAGACAGGAGGTGGATGAAATCATCAACATGTGTCTTCAAAGAGATACTCTTTCAGCATATGACAACCTGCAGAAAAGGTATCTACCATGTAAATGAAAGTGTTTACAATCTGGAACTTCATAGCATGGATTTCCCTATATCCAAAGGATCTTGTCATGTAGTGTTTAGATATTTTGGAAACTATGACAAGGACAAATAACTGTTATATGTCTGAGACAAGTTATGCTTGTTGCAGATTTTGAAGGATTGAACAAGCTAACCAATGCAAACCAATGCAAGGAATTGAAACATGAAAGTTTAATTAACATAGTGAATTTTAAGAACGGAGAATCAATTTTAATGATGCTAGGAGGGGATGAATGATCATCATGTAGATATGCTATGAGGCCTTGGGGATGAATGATCATCATGTAGATATGCTATGAGGCCTTCCCAGAAATCTACCATGTACCAGAGTTGTTCCAAATTTGCTGTCCTGCGCCCTTCTTGTTATCCTTACATCACATATAGTGACAAGGAATAGGTTGACTTGAGAGTAATTTTAAAATTATCAGAAATATCTTTAATAGAAAATGATGGAGGATGAATGGAAGGTCATTTTTAGTCATAATTAGAATTGTATGGGCATCCACCATTCTTGGAATGGAATAATGATTCCCTCTACTGTGTTAATATTTACCTGAGCAACTTCTTTGTTTATGATTCGTGTGTCTGCCGTCTCACATAATTTGTTCAATCCTTGTATGCATTGTTAATCTGTGGCATAAGAATTTGAAGTCATCTATTGTGTTTTTTTTGGTATCAAATATTCTGATAAATTTCATGATGTTTTCGCTCTCTTTCAGGAGGTATATTGCTATGGTAGAAATGTGCCGCATTGCTGGTGATAAAGATCAGCTTATCACTTTGTTGCTTCCGCTGGCGGAGCAGGTTCTTAATGTCCTCCTCATCCATTTTCAAGATAGGTACAGATATTGCCCTCCCCCACTTTTTCTCTTTTTCCTCCCCCCCCCCTTCCTCCTTCTCTCTCTCCCTCCTCCTCTCTCTCTCTCTCTCTCTCTCTCTCTCTGCCTTGCATATGAACATCCCACTTTCTTGGCAGTTCACTTTCATCTGATGCAATGGGAACTAGTGGAGCAATTACATATGGTTCCAAGTCCAATTCGGCACAGGATGTATCTCCATTGTGCGAAGAATTGATTCCCATCTTGGAACGGCTTGAGTTGCTAAATGAGGTATTGCATATCATTTCTTCATCCTATTTTTCGAAGCCCGGCATATTGGCAGGTCTATGCCTGTTGCTGCTATGGGATCATCTTTTTGACAAGTCTGTTTCTTTTTATAGGAGAAAATCGGTAGCAATCTTAAGGTGTTCCACAGACTGGTGAGTTCCCTCAAGGAAATGATGATTGAAAAGTTATCGTCGTGAAGTTTGCTCGAAGAGATCTGATGGTTGCAGAGCTCCTAGGTCATGGCAATGATCTTTGTAAATATGCAAAGCTAGTGTAGTTTAATTACTTCTTAATGTGTCATAATTAGCTTATGTTAGTTGAAATGACACGACTGCGGACATTATAAAATGGCAGCGATCTTTTTTGGCTCGGCCAATTCTGCAGCACATCAAAGTCTCGGGCGGCTGGTGCTGCAATTTTCACTGGTAGGGCATTTCTTGTTGTAACCTGAGTAGAATCTTCAACGTGAATGACTGATGATATATTCTTTCTGGAACTTTATAATCTTTCAGAATGGAAATCCATAGGATACACTGTTGTTACATCTGTTTGCGATACCCTTGATCTCAGTTTGAATCCAAACTCCTCCAGTGCCAATTTCACCGTCTTCTGCTCGCTCATCTTGTTTGCGCAGAAACTCTAATGTTTGATATGTCATAATCTGGATGTAAACTGTTTCAATACAAGACCACTGCTTTGTTAAGGTTTTGCATTTAAATGCTAAAATTGAGCATCGGTGTATACTGATTTATCAACTTTAATAATTAGCTATTACTTATTCTTACCAAGGTATAAGAAAAACGTTCAATCAGAAAGGCAATCTAGTTATGCCTTAGATATGGAAATTTACTAGTGAAAAGAGGCAACCATCGATGAATTATGACGGAGTCTAAGAGAAAGGAAGGGCTGTCTTGATGAAGTCTTGTGTAAATTGTAGTAAAGATATTTACACGGTGTTTTACAGTAAATAATTATTTTCCTTTACATCATGAACACAAACGGAACCGATGAAGTGGAGAAACTACATCGGACGTTTAACCCGTGCATCCGCGTGCCCTTATTTACACCGGTGACAGTATCAAACGAAGGATGTCTCCTGAGTACTTGAAAGATCTTTCTGTTTCCTCCAAACAACGATTCTTCTCCTCCCTAGTCCAGCCCTAGATGACACCAAAAGAACATGTTTTAGTCACTGCAGGAAGAAAAAACAGCTCGAGATCCACAACAGGAAATAGAAAAAGCAATGAGAGGGAGAGGCAAGAGCAGCACCAGAGTAATTTTATTGATTTTGTCCCTCAGATTCTGCAACATCTGCTTGAGCTCTCCGTCCCACTTGTAGAACTCTAAGTCCTTGTTGTTGAGTATCTTCCCAGCAACCTGAAGCATCAGAGTTAGAGAGGGAGATTTTTAACTTAATCTTGTGCATGTCCCTACTCCTACTTGTTTGTGACTGACTGCTTATGCCACTCACAGTTCCTTGAGACAAGTTATGCAACTGTTGGATATTTTGAACAAGAAAGAAAACAAAGTAATGTAACAGGAAAAAAAAAAAGTTAAAAACATATGGAAAGTAAAAGAATTATCTATTTTATAAGTGGGTTAATTTTCATCTTTTAATTTATTGGGCTCGGTTGTCGCTTAGACGTGGATAATATAGAATCATAAACATATCTGATGGTCGACATTCCAACCCAATTGTTAACATGTCGACATCTTAGCCGTTGACACCATTGGAGTTGCACCACCTGGGCATGCCACAAGTACAATATTGCCCATTTTGATTACGGCCCACCCGTGCTTTGTTTGCACTATTACATCATGCACCTTGTCAATTTATTATTGGATGGGACTTATCTAATAGGGCAACAATTCAAGCACAAGCAAGACCGGAGAATGGATATACCAGTGATAAATACATGCATACAACATTGCAAGCACATCATATTATATTTTGTGCAGACTCGACATAGAAATACGAGTAACAAGTATTATGTCTTTGTTACCTTTTTGCCAATTATTCGGCCGCCGGCGGTGTGGGCAAAGTAAAAATTGTAAAAGTGGCAGAGAAAGGCAGGGAAGTCTTTCTCTGACAGTTCTTGAATATAACATGCATAGTTTACACCTGGACCAGATGGCCCTGGGATTCCATAGCCTTGGCCTTTAAACCACTCAAGGTCTTTCCCCAACCGCTCTGATCTTTCCAGGCCAGTGTTCCTCAGTTCAGCATCTGAAATCAAATGAAAAGAGTTAAGAGCAAAGTTAAATCCAAAGATTCATCTAACTAATGAAAAGATGTGACCTAATATATATATATACCAAGAACAATCAAGGTTATAGCTAAGAATAAGGTCTGATTGTGTTCATCAAACATGCTTGATATTTTAACTTTCAAGGAGCACCATAGGGCATAAACTAATCTAGATATAAATCATGAAGTGAAGTATTGAATTTATGAATCATAAGCCAAATATCAAATTGAATGGTGAAATTCGATAAAGTATCTCAAATTTGTTTTTTTTTTTTTTTTTCTACTTTACATATAAGTTCAGGTAGGAAAAATCGTGAAACTATAATTTATGAACATTTTGTGGAGGGATTCGGAAGGATTTGTGTATCATATTCTTCCTTCTCATATTAAATCTCTATGTAGATATATGAAGGATATCCATTTTTTAAAAAAATCTCATTTCCCTTGCAATCGTCCAAATTATATTGCATGTCATTTCTCTGTTTCTCCCATTATTATTTTAATCCCTTCTTCTTCCTGATCACTTCATCCCAACTAAATGTAAGAGAGAGAACAGCAACTTTAGCCTAAATCCATACAAATCAGAGACGATAACCCCCGCTATCCAATCTAGGTCGATCCTGCTTCCAATCGACACAATCGATCAAGAACTTGACCGGATCAAAATCTCATAAACTCGACAAACTCCGTAGAAAAACCACCACTTTTTTCATCGAATGGTGAGAGAAAAAAGTCTTCTTGGACCACAAAAGCAAAATCAAATTGAACTCCAGAAAGAAGGGGGAAAAAGGAAAGCATGGCAATCAAGAATCAGAAAGACGAACTCACAGTAAGGAAAATCAGGCTTGTCAACGATGCCCTCAAGTGCATCATACACCGACTTGCTCTCCACAAGAAACCTCAGATACCCATCGACGGTTGGGTTCCACTTGGAGACCGACCTCTCCTCTGGCCCCTTCACTTCCTTCTCTCCCTCTCTTGCCTGCTCTCTGGTGTGCAGCTTCATCGCCACCATCCTCATCTCATCCACAAATCCCTTGGCCTGTGATGCCATCTTTTGAGGTGGAAGGGAAAATTGCTTTGTGATATTTGGTGCCTTGATGAATTAGGATCCGCCCAGGTATATGTAGCGTGTGAGGAAGCTGTTGATGCTTGAAAATATGGCCCGCACACAGGATTAAGAAATGAAATTTGGTCATGGCTTGTGATTTCCACGGATAAGTTTGGCACTGCCTTGACGGCAAAGACATGAGCAAAGAAAGTCTTTATCTGGTCAGAAAGAATGAGCCACCTCCATGAAATAAGCAAAGAGTAAAATGAACGGTTCTGTTCATGGGGACGTGGACAGCTTGCTTCATTAGGGTATTTAAACTGCAATCTTCCATTAATTTATGAATTCCATATCCTCAGAGATGCTTCCACTGGTCAAGGGTCAGTGTCAAATAATAATATCACAATCGGAGGATTTCCAAAAGATGATTCAATCACTAAAGGCGTGCAGGTGCATACCCTCTTGCCAGATTAGAAGTCTTGCTGCATCCGTTTCTTGGACAGACAACTAGTCACGATGTTATGTCCCCAAATCTTATCATGTCTTTTGTTATGCGCGCACCGTTACAATCGAATGCTTTGTGGGAATGATATGCGAAGTGAACTAACCAAGCATCGACAAACCTTCGAACATTTTATTTCATAATCCATGGCTATTGCAATACTAATCGCGAGGCACATTACTTATTTCCTACGTAAAAGACATGGAATTTCGGTGAATGGGTATTTCCAATTAAGAGACAAATCCAAAATCCTCAAGATTCCGTCTCACCTCATTTTGTCACCATGCCGTTTGTTTAACTTGGCGTGCTTCAGGAAGGCGTGTTAACGTCAGTCATCGACCCTCGAGTATGCACTGACAGAAATCTGAAAGTAATAGAAGTCATATAGCCGGTGAATTGTGTTTCATTTTATATTCTGAAAGTAGTAAAGATGGTATTAACAATCGCACTATATTGTCGTCAGGGCGTTTGTTGTGGTACCGATGGCCGATAATTACCGCAAAATGGAGCGTTTTAAGAGATTGATCAATCCCCAGAATTGATCGATTCATTATGAAGCTAGAGGGTAATGCTTTAGGGCTAACGCACAGGGACACCAACCCACTCATCTACCAATCCTGCATTTTCTCGTGCCATGCTTTTATGGAGTTCCTCTTTATGAGTGTCTATTTGGAGGAGAAAAGAGAAGGAACTTGAACTTGAGATCGCTTTTGAAGACCTAGCTTCGGGTACATAAAGATTAAGGCTTGCCTTGCGCAGAGGAGTAAAAAGCTTGAGATGTATACAACTAAAGTAAAACTAAGATGGTGATGCACTGAAATACAATGCCCGGGAGATGCTCGTCATTGAAACTACAATTAACATGAACTTCAGAAAAGCTCAAGACAGGTTTTTGTGGTTGATGATCTATCCATCTTGCAAGGAACGAACAAGTTGACCTTAGCATTATCCTCTGCACAGAGATATTTGAAAGAGGGTATTCAAATTTCAACGATAAATAAGTTCCACAACAAGAAAACTACAAGATGTCCTCCTTTTCAGTAAGATAGGGGGTGTACAACAGTCGAAAGGATTTCTATGCCCAAACCTACTCATATGTAATAACTTTCCCATATATTTCAGCAGCTTCTTACACAACTCAGTCTATAAATCATGCATCTATGATGCATGGAAGGGAAAAAAGGGAAAAATATAAGTGCAACGCAATGCATTTGCCAAACAAATGTTCCTGCTATTTGGCAGCTTGCTCAAGAATGGGGATTTTATGTCATGTTCCGTCAAATCCCTGAATCTGCAGGGGTGGTAAAGAGAACACGCTCACAGTCGAGCTTCCCCTACGGATTTCCTTCAGAACCCTTAATGCCGACACAATGCTCTTCATGTACAAGCTCTCCATTGGCTCCATTTCTATGAGTTCCCTGTTCGCCTTAAACAAATTGCCATTCCCAGTTGAGGTGGAAGCTGTCGGATCATACCGTTCATTTGCATGAGTGACCTCAGATGAATCTGGGGTGTCATTATTGGGGAAGAGGAGATCAAGCATGTTCTCACACTCTTTCACGAGTTTGTAAAGCAGATCAGTGGTGAAGAAAGGCTGTTGCAAGACCTTTTGGATGAAGGGCAAGCGAATGAGAGCTCCTGTCCTCTTGTCATACTTCTTCAGGATTTTCACCAGTCCTGTTCAAAACCACATGAGATATTGATATCACACTAAATCATGAAACACGACAAAATTCCTATAACAACATTCCAATTACTTATAATTACTTGATGGAAACATCTCAGTGTTATGTCATATAGAACCTCTGAGAAACGAGTAGATCACTTTGCCTTACTGGCCTTCTACTTAACATCACAAAAGACACAGAAATGAAAATCTGTAACATGATTCCTTTATACTGACCACAATTTGGTGAATTAGCAAATTTTACCAATTCATAGAGCTAAACTTTGTTATCAAGCATCAGATGGCAAGCACTATCTCATGACGCACAACCATCTACTGACAAAGCTACAATACCACCAAATGAAATCTAGGTTTGCCTAGAGTTATCTTAAAAGATCATTTGCTTCTGAGAAAATATTCTTTTAGAAGAATAGGGACACAAAAGCCACCCAAAAAGTTTGTGGGCCAAATACTAGCAGAATCGTGCACAAGATAACAACTGGACAAGTTGAACCAGAACGTAGATATTAGTATACCTTGACAAGAATGCCATGAAAGATGATCAACTCAAAAGGGCCCAGGTCAGAGAGAGCAAGGTACCTGTATAGTTGAGGGCACTATAATTCTCTAACAAAACCATCTCCCCATGGAAGTCTACAATTTCCTTCCTAATTTTTATCAACTCTGTGCTAATATTCTCTGACTTAGCGACCCTATCTTGTAATTCCTGCATCAGATAAAAAGAAGGCACAAGTGTCAATTATTTTCTCCCAGTATGCTTCAGCAGTCTCTTAGCACACCACTCCCTTAGATTCATTATCTAAAACATGGATCCGTTTTGCCCACCACTTCCATTTTTTACTAGGAGATTAATCATTACAATTACATGGAAGATCATATCCAGACACATCTCAATTCCGACATTCAAACAGAGCTTGAGGACCCCACGGAAGAAAACAGTTAGCTAGTGCTCCAGGAAAGGAACAATTAAGCGTGGCTTAGGCTTTTAAGTTCCATGGCCTTCTAACCTGCAACTACTGTTGAATTTGCTCTTCGAAAGTGACACCTTTCTTAGCTAATTTTAGCCAGAAAGAGTAAAATTCAACAAAAATGTGTTAATTTTATTCCATACACTCTAGAACATTACTTGATAATTTGACATTCCTTTTCAAGAGTCAAACAGCTGCGTGAGAATAGCTTCTATTTCTGATTTACTTAGAACTGCCAGCTATTGAGATTTTCATTCCCTTTGGACGTCAGATTTCGAAATCAACGACGCTTTTTGCTGCCCTTCTAAGTTCTAACAGTGTTCGTCCCATCATCACCATGTTTAGCTTAAATTACTTAGTAAATTTACAGTCACACAATCAAAGTATAGGAACAGGTTGGATCTGTCACTAATAAGAGTTCGAGTCTGTCCACTTTATGTGATCCAAGATGGTTGCACTGTTTCCCAAAGTTATTGCACTCTCGTCACTTCCCTCCTCTAGTATGAGTTTCAGTAGTTCAGATATTAACAATCAAATGAATTTGGATAATAATTCTACATGTACTCTCGTTGCTCTCAAATGTCATAAATGAATTTGGCCGATAACTTTTGTTGACTCTAGGCAGCTTAATACTAGAACAGTCTAACCACACCATAAGAACCAAAAATATGCTCTTTTTTCTTCCATTTTAAACAAGAATATCACCCCGTTTACTCTCTGCTATATGTTGAACGGGGTAAAAGAGAAACCCAGTAATCTTTAAAGCCAGTGAAAGGACATACGAAAGAGTGCCAACTTCGTCGACGCCTATCCCCTATTAATCTCTCAGGCACGGCTGTTGTGGAGCTTGGAGACCAAGCTGCAGCCAGGCAATCTTTTTCATAACCTCAGGGCAAGACCTTAGTTAGCTGGGTACCCGGAGGGGAACTCACGCAACAACCCTCCGCCACGGCTCTCCCACTTATTCCTACGGCAAGACTCGAACCCCCGGCCCTTGGTTCCCGCCCTTGGTTCCCGGAGCAGAAAGCATGGAATCGCCCCTATTACTGCTAAATCCCGGGGGCAGCAAACGCATTTTGGCACGCACATCGTGTTTTCCCTCGTTCAGTGTTTAAAGCAGTAGACAAAATCGCACCAGAACCTCGTATGGTCTCGCACCACAAGTACATGCTTAAATCACTAGAAAGAGAAAAGTTCTTGATCAAGATGCGCTTGGAAAAGAGCACCTTTTCGGAAAAGCTACCGATATAGGAATAGAAAATTAAATGCATTCTAAAGCAAAAAGTGATCCATAGATAAGCGCGTTACTGCTCAAATACGTCCCTAAGATGGAAATCACATTACCACCACAAACCAAGTCCCTCCCTCCTCGTTCTACTGCCAACCCAAGAAACAACGAAGACGAAAACCGACGCGAGAACATAGCAAGAGATGAGAACCGGCGTTACCTTCAGCCTGATGATGTATTCCTCCTCCTTCTCGACGAAGAATGCGTTGAACTTCTCCAGCTCGTCCTCCAGCAGCCGCACGAACTCCACCTCCACCTCCTCCGCCAACGCGGCGGCGGCGGCCTCCTCCTCGCCGTCCTCCCTCCTGGGGCGCTTTCCGGGTCGCTCGCCGGGGTTGGGGTGGATCGACTTCAGCCTCCGCTTGAGCTCCTTGTAGGACAGGAACTTGTCCCGCCAGTCGGGCAGGGTGACCTCCATCTGGTTGCTGAGGCTCTTGCCGAACTTCATGGCAACGTCGCGGCGCCGGCGAGGGAGGCGGAAGCGACGGCGGAGCGGGGAGGCGAGAAGGAAGCGGCGGAGGCAGGATTTAAGGGAGGAGGCGGGGTGAATATTCGGTCCGGGAAGAAATGCGGCGAATATCCTCTGTTCTTGTTCTGTTTGCTCTTCCTCTGGTCAGCCGAATATCCTTGGCTTCGGGGAGAGTTTATTCCCGCCACAGGGACCAAGAATATTATTAAATTCTCCGAAGACATGGTTTGACATTGGACCTGAGTGACGTAAGGACAATGATATTTTTAATGTTTGGTAAAAGTGCCACCTAAAAACCAACTAGATTATACTCGTCACGACTTTGGACCTGTCTGATTTTTATAGTGCAGTGGTTGGCTGTTTATGGGCTGACTAGTCGCACCCACGTTTATTTTCTAGAGTTGATGGTGGTAATACAGTTCATCCATGGATAAATTTAATACAAATTATAAGGCTACGGCACGAGTAAAATACTAAACAATAGTAAGAATTATCTTAACACATTTGGAAGGATCCCATCTGATAATTATCTATGGCTGGTTATGTCTTTAGCATAACAACTTGATGAAAGAAATGGTGGAGGGAAGTGGGATAAATGGCTGATACTACTGGAAGGATTCGTCTTTGGATGATAGGTAGTGTTACTGGTATTTTTGTGATTAGTTTAATAATTTTTTTTTCAATGGGTTGTACTTCGAGTTAGATTCATCTATGTAATAATCTAATAATAAGATGAACTGAGTTGGAGACATGAAAACTTAAGACTTGCCTTCTTAAGCTTTCATAATATTTTATTAATATAAATAAAAAATAAACAACTTTTCCCAATTTTAAAAAATATTCATTTCATTATTTTTTGATAATGTACTTGGAAATGTTATTAATTGATTTAGAATATCTCTTATTTACTAGTAGTTTTATCTATTTTTCAAAGTTAAAAAAAAGAAGGAATCGCTTGATCTCATTTTCCTTAATGACACAATTACAACACATATCTCCATCTACCATAAAAAAAAAAACCTAAGCTTTGCTCCCTATGACGCTAATACCATGATTTCTTTTATGTCATAAAATTCCAAACTTATATTTATGTGATGAAAGTTTGAGGTAATGGTGTCGCAATGATCATCTTGTAAGAAATTTTGGTGACTCCAAATAAAAAAGATTTATGGTATTGATGTCACAAAAATTTATGGACTAACGTGTTAATTTCGTAAGCCGGGGCCTCAAAAGTAAAAATCTTGCATTTGAGGACTGGGGATGCATTTTTCCCTTTCGTTAGAAATGTTTGAGTTTCCTTTTCTAGCTTTGCCATTGATTACCACTGGTGATTTTATGCAAATGGTATATCCAAATTCATTAGTCCTAATTTTCTAATTTATGCAAAGCATATTATTTTTTAGATTATCGAGTGCTCAATGAATAATATTGACGGAAAATTGGAAAATTGATTGGTGATGGTTAAATAATATGTAAGGGATCAAATGTGGATATCCTTTATTCTTCTATTGGTCTTGGGCCTTATGGGCCTTTGCTTCTTGTTTGCTTATCTAGGCCTCCGTTTTCCTATATTTCTATATATGCTTCTGGGCTTTTTTTTTTTTTTTTTTTTTTTTTTGGGGTCGGTGGCTTTTTATTCATTTCATCTGTGTAATTAGAATACGTATTTCCGTATAAATTTTTGTTAAATTGTATACTATTTTAGATGAATCTTCCTCTATTGAACAAAAGAAGACAAAATTCTTAGTCCGTATCATATGTCAAGGTAGTTTCTTTAAAGCTTACACAATTTAATTTCTGCTCACAGAAGAATATTGTCTAACTTTAATTTTGATAAAATGAGAAAATTGTCTAAAAACTCATAAATCTTCAGTTCTAAATTTTTCAATTTTACCAATTAAAACCTAAACATTTTTATGCCATCGTACCAATTGAGTCCATTTAGTAAATTTTGATAAAATAAAATTGTCAAAAACTCATAAATCTTCAGTCCAAATTTTTCAATTTTGAATTAAAACCTAAACATTTTTATGCTTTACCAATTGAGTTCATTTAGTAAATCTTTTTTGAAATAATATTTCCTATATATTTTTGAATTTATTTTATTTTTTTGAATTTATTTTTTTTTTATTTTTCATTTTTTTCTAACCCTAGTCCCAGCCACAAGCAAGGGCATTGGTCCTCAACAAGATCCAGGTGCAGCCCTTACCTAGATCCGACAAGGGTATTTGTGGGAATATCGATTGCTCGATCAATGATATTGACGGCGAAATGGAAGATTGATTGGTGATGGCTAATAATATGTATGGGATCAAATGTATATGCTTATCTAGGCCTTCATTTTCCTATATATCTGTATATGCTTCTAGACTTTTTATTCATTTCATCTATGTAATTGGAATACGTATTTCCGTATGAATTGTTCATTAAATTGTATCATATTCCATATGAATCTTCCTCTTTAAACAAAATGAAGACGAAATTTATAGTTTGTATCATAATGTTAACGCAATTTCTTTAAAGCTTACACAATTTAATTTTTCCTCACAAAAGAAGATCGTCTATATTCAATTACTTATTGTATTTTTACCAATTCAGTCCTAAATCTCAAATTTTTTTCCAATTGAATTTTAAACATTTTCCCGTTTGCCAATTAAGTCAATATGATCAATTTTGGCGAGAAATTGTTGCTGTGAACACTATCCATCCTACGTGGTAAAGTCGGCCCTAAATAAACAGTTTTTAGTAATGCTTTAATATATTTTTTTAATTCATTTTTATATATATTTTTTCTAACCTTAACCTTAAGCCGGCAAGGGTCGTTAGCCAAGTCAACCTTGATCGTGCCACGTAGGAAGGTCAAAGCACACATCAATGATTTCTAGTTAGAATTGGTCGTATGAACTCAATTGGCAAAACATGAAAATGTTTAGAACAATTGGTAAAATTGAAAATTTAGAACTTGATTGGTAAAAGTACAATATATTTATGATTTTTTAGACAACTTTCCCTGATAAAACATATAATTTCTCATTGCACTTATAATGTCATTGTAGAGAGAAAAAAGGGGCCATATATGTTTAAGCAATGTGACTGTTATAATTTACCGCATCAAGAACCCCAAGTATAATTTATCTAGTATATCTTCGGTCATAAGAAATAATAAAACCCTTGTAATAGATGGATAGCATGCAAAGTCTGCAATTTTCATAAGTTGTCATTTTATTGTACATGTAATCTCACAAAAAGATTGAGCAAAAGCCTGGAGCTTCCCAAGCTTGGCTGAGCAAGTGTGACGTATACAATAGCACGGATGAGAATAGAATATTTGATAGATCATAGTTAACCCATAGCATTAAAACTAATAATTTGGACGATAATTGTGATTCTTTCAAACAAGAAAGTCTCCAATTTGCAAAACAGAGGTTTTTTTTTTTTCCTTAAATTATTATTATTATTTTTTTTAGCTTACTACTATGAGTTCAAATTGAAGGGCATGTTTGTTTCACTGAAAACTTTATAATAAAAAAATTATTTTAAAGATAATAATTTTAAAGGAAAATGATTAGTTTCCATTAGCAGGATCGAGTGTAGGATAGATCATAATAAACCCAAAGCATTATAACCAATAATTTGGACAATAATTGTTCCAAATAATTCTCTCAAGCAAGAAAGTCTCCAATTTGCAAAACAGAGGTTCCTTTTTTTTTTTTTTTTTTTTTTTTTTTTCATTAAATTTTTCTTAAATTGTTTTCTTAAGTTCACTATTGTAACTTCAAATTGAGCGGCACGTTTATTTCACTGAAAACTTGATAATAAAGAATATTTTTAAAGACAAATTTTAAAGGAAAATGGTTGGTTTCTATTTTTTTGGTGGTTTAAGGAAATCGATTTCCTTCTTTATAGAAGAGAAAGTCATTTTCCCCCAATTTAAACTTGTTGTTTCAATATATGAAAACTATTTCCATAAATCAATTAGTTTTCGGTAATTCAAATATTAGAAGGTCAGAAAATAATTTCTAAAAAACTGTTTCCTTTCAACTAAATGGACCCAAAGTTTTCATATATAGGCCCTTTATTAAAAAGCACACTTGAGCAAAATTCTCCAAGTTTCCATTTGAAGTGAGACAGCGAGAAAAGTAATTCTCCATTGTTTGACGCGACATGCCAAATTCTATCCACGTTTCCTTTTGAAAATAAGAACAAAGCAAGTGGCTCTTCCGTAGATTGTAAAAAGACAATCTTAATGTTGAACTATAAACATCAATTAAGTAATAAATTAACTATCTAAGGAAACAAATTGGAGAAACTTGTTGGAAGCGCCTTTTTTTTTTTGGGGTCTGTTTGGAAGTGTATGCTCAACTGCTTTAATGAAAGAATTTTCTTACCTGTCGACAATAATGATAAAAAGTAAATAAGGAATTACCATCATAATGAAAGCAAAATTGAAGCATGCCATTGTAGTCAATGCCCCTTAATTGAATTAAGTATCTCTTTAAAAGTTACGAACTATATATGGTTTGCTTAAAATACACAAAAATCCTTGTCTGTGTACCTCCATTCAAGCAATTTGCAATTCTGATTATTATATATTCATATAGATATAGGTTTATCCATTTCATCCAACAACTTATAGAGTATTCTGAAAATGTTTATGGGTGTTGCACGATTTAATAAATAATGTGCAACCTCAATCTAGCTATGCATTTCTTAATAATTTTGATGCGACGGGTTTGTTGGATATGAAGAGTGAATATATACTGCAGAACTTATTAATCTCATCCTCTGTACAAGTCATCAAACTTGGCGGTTCTAAGGCAGTAGAAACCTAATACTTTTAGCTGGGAGATCACCAAGTATGCTCAAGTTCGAACCTGTTGACCTATTCAATTTAAATCCATATTTGCCCAAAAGTTTAAATTAATAATTTGTGAGTCAACTATAAAATATTAATTATACCAAATCATACTAGGAATCCGTTATGAAACTTTTCTAACACAATTCACACGTCTACATTAATATAACTCGCGCACAAACTAATTGTTGTGATGTAATTGCAGCAAAATCAAAATGCATATTGCTGTGCTCGAGTGATTAAATGTGAATTTTACCAAGTAAATCTCTATGACCTTAAATGCTTAAATTTATTTTGAAGTTATTTCGGATGGTCCCTACGTTGTGGATAAAATGGTCGATCCCTCTTTTATGGCTCTTTATCGGTCTGGACCCATCCGTGACCAATCCACTAATTTTGGGGGAGAGATCTGGGGCCTATTATTAAACCTCTTGAAGACAACTTTGGCAAAACCCCAATGGACTTTATCGGTCTGTAACATTGATGAATTGCCCAACCACTTGGGTGATCTCATGGAATCCTTCCAAATCTTTAAACCCATTTTTGATCGACCTCTATGAGCATTTGGGCCACGGTCTATGGTCATAGTGAGATTTTGTGGGGTTTGAGTACGGATTTAGTTAGGTTTTTGGCAAACATGTGATTTGGTCAATCTCAATTTATTCTTTCAGGCAATCGAGTCGGTTTCATCTTTTAAATTATTCGATCTAGGTTATTTATCACTATTATTCATATCATCATATTGATGACATGACATCACTAATATGGTACGTCTCGGACCTATGGTGTTGATGTGGAGCTCATATCAAAGACAAATTTTGTAGAGAGAGAGAGAGAGAGAGAGAGAGAGAGAGAGAGAGAGAGAGAGAAGGTGGTTTTCTATGAAGCACCAACACTCTATGAAGTACCGACACTCTTCAAGAGCTTTCATGTTGTGTCGGACATTTCGACATGTGTTTGACACTATCCAACACTCTCGGACACTCTTCGATACTTGGTCAAACACGTGTCGAAAAATCTGACATCTAATCAACTTTCCCGACACTCTCTGCACTCAAGTCGGAATTTTGACATATGAGTTTCCGACACGTGATTTGATATGGAGGTCAATTTTAAAAATGCAATGAATGAGAGGTCATATATATATATTATATGTGTGTGTGTGTGTGTGACAAAATGAAACATAATAATAAAAATAATAAATGAAGAAAGAAGAAAAACCTAGTATTCTTTTCTCTTCCGACTCTCACTTCCCGTCATATACAATTGACCCCTTAAGGTTTTTTTTTTTCCTCTTCCAACATATCTAACATGCGAGTCTAGAATATAAATCGCTTATTTTTTTCTCCAGGTTTTATGAATGATTGAAATAGAGTTCAATTTGTCAAATTGAAACAATGGATGATATTAATAAATGGCGGATTAATGTTTTTAATGTAAATTCATTCTAGGCTTTTTTAATTATTTAATTATTTATGAATTTGATTCAAATTAATTTGATTGAGATATTCATAAAAATGATAATTTATTATGTATATATAAAAATATATTTAATTTATAACGTGTTCCAACGTGTCGGAATTCTCTGTTTTTTGAGAAATAACATGTCGGTATGTCGTGTCGTATTGTGTGTCGCATGTCAGGGTTGGTGCTACTTAGGCAATTATACACCAACGATTGTGATGGTACTTAGGCAAGGTCGCCAAACCAGAGAGAGTGTGCCTCAATCGTCCGTTGTGGCGATGGAGGGAAGAGGCAAAGTCATGAAAACCTATGGGAATACTTGTATTTTACTTCCAAACTGTCACAAAAGTTACTTAATGACTTCCTAACAAAAATTTGAAATATTGTTTAAAATCAATTCAAAATTTTGAAATTGTGAAAGTCAAGTGATTGCAAGTGCAAATATTGCTCACTGAAAGATTTAAAATGTTTCGTGTTAAAGAAAAATCACATTATGATGTTTTTTTTTTAGAACCGTAAGAAAGTGAAAGTCACTCCAAATAGATCATGGAATTTCTAATTTGTTTGCTTTTAATCAGTAAAATTTCCATTGACGACGCCTAATATCTAAAAATCAACCTGACCTGCCGTTTTAGATTGGTAATCACCTTTACATCTTATCACAATAGTGTTCGACTTTTGATCTTTATTTATGGCTAGTCGTTAATATACACACTTTTTTTTTTGGTCAGTCCTACTCTATACCTATTCTACACTCACGTGCAGACTTGTGCCATGCCTCTTGCAGGGCGTGGGAGTCGCAACCCACTCTCGAAACTTACGCGTTCTTACCCCCATCCCTCCCTGAGAAGGTGGGGATTTGAACCCCTCACCTCCCTCTTCCATGTTGGAAGGGTGGCCACTGGGGCGAACCCCCAGTGGTTGTTAATATACGCACTTGAAGTAGCCATTATCTCTTCAATTCAAGTTGTCATGGATTATTCTTGATACATCAAGACAAATTCTCGAGGTAGTTTAATACACACACACACACACACATTATATCCTCTTAATATAGATTATCATACGCAAGAGAGGATATTAAGGTCAAGCCATATGATTTGAAATATCTCCTGGTTAATTTTGTTTATCTCCTGCTTTTGGTTTTAATTATGTCTTACTTAGGGCTGAGTTTAATCGAATCAATCGAATTGGGCCGAATTAAAGTGGTCTGTTCAATTTGGGGGATAATCTAAAAGCTTACCTTTTTGAAAGCACAAATAAGTTGAACGCCCCAATTGCAGCAAAGATTAAGCATTTATGTGTAATACAAATTTTTATATTAAAGTAATTATTAGTTATTTAGTTTAAAGATGCCACCTTCTCAAAGATATATATTGTTAATTATTAACATAGTTATTTGCATTACAAATGTTTGATCACATGAAACCTTGAAAATTCTATATTCTAAACGAGGCAACTGACTTCACAACTAGAATAGTGGTCTCTATCGATAAAAAGAGTTATCTGTTAATATACATGTTAAGATAAGTAAATAGTGTATAATATATCCGCCCCCAAAAAAAAAAAATAGTGTATAATATAAATACTTGTTTCTACATTATTCCATATAAATGTAATTATAATTTGTATTCCTTTATAACATACTATATTGATAACGCTTCATGCCATGTAAGCATTTAGGTTGCTTTTGTTAATTTTTGACATCTCAAATAGTTAAAGAAAACTTATAGAATATGGCCTTTCCAATGGCACAATGAGTCAAAAGTCACAATTGCAGCAAATGATCAAATTCATCATGGAAAAATTGCGTCATAACAACGAAGATAAAAAGTAAGATTATTTGATCTAGCACTACAAAAATATTTGACCCTTTGTGACCTTCACTTTTTGGCAGAGATTCTTTGCTTTGTATTGAGGTAGTCGTTTCACAATTGCTAACCGACTAGACTCGTCTTGCTACTTTAAAGGCATAACAAGCTATTCATTTTATTATTTTTTTCCTCCATCCCAAAAAATGTGGTAATAGCCACTTCTAGTATCTAACTTTTATTGGGTACAATTTGCTGCGTGATGGGGCAAGTGACTTCAAAACGAATTTTTTTTTTCTTTTGGGATTTTTCTAGTTGAGTGTATGGAGTAGTGTATACGGTGAAGAAACGAAGGGGAATAAGAAGAAATAGAATGATCTCATTCCAAGGTATAAAGGCCATGCCACCAACCGAAGAAGAGGATTGAGATCTACGAAGTTCACCACCAAGGCCTAAAGCTTTCACTAGCCAATGATAAAGGACTTCGGGATAGGAGAAGCTCACCACCAAGGCCTAAAGATTCTACCAGCCAAGGATAAAGGGTTTCTTGGCTCACCACCAAGGAGTGATCTACGCTCTAAAGATAAAGAGACCGAAATGAGTTATCCACTCTCCGAAGAAGTTCACTCAAGCAAGTAATTCTCACAATTTTCATTTGTCAAATTCGTATGTCCTTTCGTTGGATAATTTTCCCCTGTTTATAAGAGGATTTTAGACTTAGGAAATATAAAAAATAGACTTTTTTTTTTGACCTAGGAACTTAGACCTTTGACTCTTGAAAACTACATAACGATAAAGACACCTAAGAACTTAGGAAATGCATTTATTAGCACAGGAACTTGCATTCTTGAATCTTCAACCTTCCAAAATTCGTGCTCTTCCCTTGACCAGAAAATAATCCTCCTGAAACTTCATTAATTGATCATGCAAGACGTCTAAAATGGTCTTCCATCGATAGTTATCGACATACCACAAAGTATCGATAAGTAATTGACATTATTCATTCAAAATGATCCATTGAAGCACATGATGCCCAATTTCTTTCTTGGCTTGAATAAGCATTGATGGTTATGAGTTGGTCGATGGAGCTACATTGGATGCTCCCGCATCACAATCTCAACAGACTACATGGCCAAATAACTAATCTTTACCATAGCAGCTGCTATCAAGGGTTCCATTGGCGACTCTCCAGTTACTCTTTCTCTGGAGGATCTCCGTACTCCTTTGAGAATCTGTTAGTTCTAGCTTCTGTATCACTAACACATCTACCCTGTCTATCACTCTAGGCACTTTTCACTCATGATTATTTGGCTTTGCGCGTTGCAATCACACGACCTCTAATTTTGGCCTCTTTACGTCAAATTCATTTACTTCACAAGTATCTATTATCTGTACAGCGATTAATTTACATATGATGGTAAATGATATAGTAAATATTTTCACTCCCATGTTATCTTTACCAATCACTTCTATTAAAATGTATGTGGTCTTTGAATGCATGTACGACCAAGCTGTATGTAGACAGCAAATATAATAAATAAAGCCAAATACAAGAGTGGCAAAAGTCTCTTTGCGTCTACACAAACCTGTCTGTGATTGATATAGACTTCATAATCAATAACTTTCCAACCAATCGGTATCCGTTACTCATTTCTAGCGACGAGGTTGCGTATCAAACCTCAGATCTCTCTCTCTCTCTCTCTCTCTCTCTCTCTGTGACTTTAATATTACAATGATGGGTCATGATTATTTTACCAAAAAGTAAGGTGAATGAAATTTCTAACGACTCATGCTTCGATGGGATCAATGCTATAAACAACCAAACAAGCGATGCCAATGATATCATAATGCGGGTGCACGACGATCGGAATCGGAAATGATAATCATGACATTTCATTTCCTATAAGCAAACTAACATGTTTCGAAATTGGGATGTGCATGTCTCATCGACGACATGCTGGGTTTTTGACCTTTCCGCAATGCATTAATTGGGAGTGGTTAGTGTAAAAAATGAGTGGTCGGGATCTAACCGAGGATCGTGCATGCTGGCCTACAAACCTAACGGCTCTGTTTAATTTATTTAACATTGCTAAATGTTTGGCTTTCTTCGTTATTAATCAACCGTGCGTTAGTACAGGAAATCGAGTTGACTCTAACTAATCGCGAAGAAATTAGGGCTACGGTGACGAAAATAGCTAGGTCACTAAAGGAGACCGTTTCGTCGCGATAGACCAAGAAATGGCCACGGAATTTGTGTTTCAACGATTGCACGATGAGACGATTCCGTCGCCATTATTGCACCGACGAAACAAAATGTGCTTTGCGCTTGGGCAGAGTTGTGGTGACAATATTTGTGTTTCGTTGCCATTGCCCGACTGACTGTGGCCAAGATATGAATTTGTCCTTGTTGTAGTGAATTTAATTAAAAATGCTACACTATGTGTGGTCGATCTGCAAGATGATTTTTACTCGCTAAGGCAAATGTAAGAGTGAATGATCAGTTAGAGTGACGATATGAAACCATAGAAAAGTTTTTTGCTCAAGATATATGCAGGGGCTCTCCAGCAAGTGTTCTTTAGGATATTCAATTTTATGCATAGCCAGTGTAAGAAGTAAATCCAGCGACCAAAGCTATAATTAATAATTTCCATTAGAGTTTATGTATTTGAAATAACACAATCTTAGTCGAATTATACTTTCTCCCTCGTTTTACGTCTGCCTCTTATTTTAATGTTCATGGTTCTATAATAGTTTAATTGGAGAAATCCTTTAAATTATGTTTTTATGTTAAGGAAAAGAAATATATTTGAATAATATATAGACGCGCACTCATGTAGAGAGAGAGAGAGAGAGAGAGAGAGAGAGAGAGACAGACAGACAGACAGAGACAGAGAGAACTTGGTGAGAGAGAACAACCCTAAAATCTCTAACATTAATTGCCAATTGAGCGAAATGATTTAAAAAAAGAAAAAAAAAAAAACAGTTAGCACCAAAGCTCCAAATTTAAGCCATTTTCAATAGCTTTCATTATAGACAAGCGCATAGAATCATGGTCATATTTGCATGTGATGTATCGTGATCCTACAAGCCACTACATGCATCAAAAGGAGAACTAGAATCTACAACAGGTCTAATAAATTACTCCCTTTCTGGTAGTTGATAGAAAGATGCTTCTTTCCTTTATATATATAAACATGATAATTGATGGTCATTTTCGCTTACCAATTCTGGCATGTAGCTTCATTACTGTCCTTCGTGAACATTGAATTCTCTCTCTCGATGTCTCAATTCACAATTTACTAGAGGCTATTTTCTGGTACCAAAGTGGAAAGAACTTCGTCCTCGAATTTGGTCATGTGGGGGGTCCCTCGATTTTCTTAGTAAGTTTCGCTGATATTTCCTCGTAGATATAAGACCTCGACGGAATCATTGCAATGGCTATCCTTATATTTATTATTTTGCCTGTCGTTATTTTGCAACGAGTTAGAAATTACAATTTTCGAATTTAAATAAGGTCCCCATTTCCTTGTTACGTTTCTGCTGGATCTTGCGCTAGTCTTGGATAATCTAATTCGATCATTTTTGTACGATGAGGCGCCTGCATCTGTGTTTTACATAGATGAACTTGATTCTTACGGCCCAATGGTGTTTGATCTTTGGTCTCGAATGCGATTTCCCTTTTTTCCATGGCACCATGGATTTTGATCTAAGACGCTGATTTGCACGTGACGTTGTTGCTTCGTGTGTTTATTCACAAAGTAGTCATTTTTCTCCCAAACATCATTATCGATATACTAAATTCCTCACCATCCCAAAGTCCCCAGGTCAATTCTAATCCTAATTCAGCCACCTACTCCAGTCGCTGTCTTGTACCTCCCCCCTCTTCCCGGTCCGGTGTGCCGTCTGTCGTCAACAAGCCCCTCCATCTCTACTGGCCCTCGTACCTCTCTCTCTCTCTCTCTCTCTCTGTGAGACAAGCTGGATATGAAACCTGAAGTAGCCGCGAACGAGCTCAATTTGAGGTCATCCATGGCCTCAAAAAGGCTCACAACTTAGAATTGTCACAGTGGAGAGAGAGAGAGAGAGAGAGAGAGAGAGAGAGAGAGAGAGAGGTGGAAGGCGATGAAGGTAGAGATGATGACTGACGGTGGAGGAGCGACTGTCGACAGCAGCAAGCAACGATGGACGAAAAGAAGATACGATCTATGATGATAGGTTTTTTAGAATTTGGTAAAAAGCAAGATGTTAAATTACCTTTTTGTTCCACTTAAAAGAAATTCAAGGATAAACAAAACTTGCCAAAGTTAAAATGACTCGGATTAACGACAATTTCATCTTAACAGGGGCTACTGGCAATCTTTACCCAATAAATAAAAACTCTTGTTATTTTGTACTCGATATTCTCAAAATCAGTGCTGATCAATTCCCTATATGCAAGAGCTCCTTGTGCTGAAAAATATCGGATCTCAAAACACGAACGATCCAATCGACATATGCCTGGTCTCCATTCACTGTGCACATGATAATCTAGCCACACATGATACCCCAAATCACCGTCTTTCTGGTGGACCTGTCGTCTAGACTCGTACAAGAAGAGACCTTTGAGAGCATGTAAATAGCCTGGACGTTGCTGTCGTGAAAGGACAGCAGAAATGGAGATACCTGCATATATCACATTTATATATTTGTATGGTCCTGATATTCCCACGTAGTAATTGGATCGCATGCCTTTTAGATGGTGGGTGAGAGGAGGTGACAAAGTCGGAAAAATATTATCCCAAGCCGGAGCATTGAGTGCCTGTTACGAAGCTTTTCATTCAACGAACTACCACATCCATGAAATCTCAAGAAAAACTTAGCATTTGAGTAATTCTTTTCTACTACATTTGATATGGAGACTGATCACCCATCTCTCCCGTTCGCTATGTAAATAAGAACACCTTTCTTTTTCTTTCCCTCGTGTCATGCTCAATAGGAGAAAAAAGCGAGTTCACGTGGATTTCGAAACCCTAACTTGCAGAACACGGCATAAATGGGAGCAAACTACTTTTTTGAATTACCAGACTCGGAACTTTCCGAACATTCATTCATACATCATGGTAAGCAATCATGGTGGAGACAGACATAAGCAGCAGAGTTCCTCGTTCTACTTTTCTTTTTTCTCTTTTTTTTTTTCTTTTTTTTTCACACATTATCCAGCACTATAATAAGTTTACAGTAATACAGAGTCATACTGTCATTTTATACGAACAATGGAAACTATAAGATTTTTATTCCATCCACCAGACTTATATCATTTTCCACGGGCCATACTTATGGCCGCGCGAGTTTAGAATTACATGCCCGTATTATTTATTATTTGGCGAGCAAATTTTATGATGGATGAAATAAAAATCTTAAACAGTACATATATATGTCTGTATATAAGTATTTGGTTTTTGGTATCCTTTTTTCTCACTCTTGGCGACTAGAGGGAGAAAAGCAATCCTCACCCTCGGGACAATCACTGTTGAGGAGCTCCTCAATCATCTGCAATGCGATTCTCTGCTCTTCATCCACTGCATCTCGCCCTCTTCGTTCCGGCTCCGACGCAACGCCCTCGGAATCGTCCGAATTCGGCTTGTTGCCCTTCGGCTTCTTGGTTCCGAGCTGTACGGTCATGACCCAGTTGGAGTCCGGCCTCTGGCCTGCCCGCTTCTGCCACACGCCGATGTCGGAGCTCTCGGTGTCGAGTCTCAGGCATGTCAGGGACGCCGTCGGCTGCCTGCTGCATTTCCGGAGCTTCGCGTGGAGGACCTCCGAGAGGCCCTTGATTGGCGGGGCGGCCGTGGCGGCAGCGGCAGGGGACGTTGTAGGGTTGGCAGCAGGTGGGGCCTGGGAGATGGGGAAGTTGGTCTTGGCATTGCGGCCGCTCATGAGGACGGCAGCCTGGTCGTAGGCGCGGGCCGCTTCCTCAGCCGTATCGAAGGTGCCAAGCCAGACTCGCCTTTTCCTGTAATAACCGGAAATCGAGCCACAAGGTTCAGACATGGACACAACATCGGCGTTTCCAAATCGGTGATGAACAAAAGGGGCAAGGCTTACAGCAAGGGGTGGCGGATTTCGGAGACCCAAGAGCCCCAGTGACGTTGTCTGACTCCTCTGAACTTCTTTGATTGCACCATCTTGATTGATTGAGAGAGAGAGAGAGAGAGAGAGAGATAGATTGAGAGAGTGAAGATGGAGGAGATATATATAGGCGAGAGAGATGAATTGTAATTTTTGGAAAAGGTACCTGTAGTGTACAGCAGCTCTTCCTATACGGGCCTCCGATGTGCTCTCCACATCGTGAGCATGGCAGCTGGCCACGCAACTGTGGTACTTTTGAACTCCGGTTTTATTGGCTGATGGAAAAATCTTAGGCTCAGGAAGCTTTTGTGATGTTTGTACGAGCCTTTTTCGGGAGGTTGGTCATTTTGAGCACACAAAAAAAAGCTCTCGCCCGTGCCATTAAAAATACCCTCTATAGTTTTCGTCGTGTTACGATGTTTTTGCAAGAAAATTCACAACAACCGCGTGTGATTTACAATCGGTTAAGATAAAAAACACAAAATTGATCTCTCGAGAGACTATAAAAGCGTCTTGGTTGATGCTTTACTTAAACTATTAGCGCGACTTATGTTTGTGAGGTTAATTTTCTTCTCATCCTTGATTGGAGGCCTTTTCCTTTATTCTAACTTTTAAGAGAATGTAATCGATTATTAATAAACTAAACATAGAAAAATGAACATAGTCAAAACCCAACTCTCACACCACGGAAAAATTGTCCAAAAAATCCTAAACCTATTGTATAATGGCTAATTTAGTTATAAATATTTTAATTGTGTCAATTCAATCCTAAACCCCTTATATGATGGCCAATGTAATTCTAAAACTTTCAATTGTGCTAATTTAATTGTAAACTTGCTAATAAATTGTCAATGTAGTCATTTCGACTAATTTTGATTGGAATCGCTGATGTGACGGTCTAGTTAACGTTAGTCGTTTTATGTAATAAACCTAGCATTAACATGTGACTTTTTTTAAATAATTTTTCCTTTCTTTCATTTTTTTCCTTCATATGGCCAACAACCTCCATTGGCCACTGGGCAAGAGCCAATGTCCTTTGCTAGCCCTTGGGTGAGGACTGTGATGCCCTCATCTCGCCACATCTAGCAAGGGCATAGTGGCTCTTGCTGGATCTGGGGAGGGCTAGCGAGCTCTTGCTATGGCCAACAAGGGTGGTTGAGCTCTTGCCTAGGTCCTTGTGAGCCACAATGAGCATAGTAGCCCTCACTCACCCTCGCTACGGCCGGCGAGGGTGCTTGTCATGGTGAGGGCCAATGAGGGTTGCGACCCTCGCTTGCGGCCAATGAATGTTTTGTAGCTCTTACCCTGGGGTTGGCGGGTGTTGCCAACCCACCCGGTGGTTGGGATGGTGAACCCTCCCCCCCTCCTCCCCAAGCCCTGTGAAGAAAAAGAAGAATAGAAAATTTAAAAAATCAATAAAGAATTCGAAAAATCTTTAAAAAAACTAAGAAATCATATCATCCACATTAGCTTTGGTCCTGCCATATAGGATGGCTAACACCGAATGGACCTTTCATCAACGATTTCTAAAAAAATTAGTTGGAAGAACTATATTGATTATTTGTTAAAATGTTTTAGGCTACATTGACAAAATTTTGAAATGTTTAGGATTAAAGTGACATAATTGAAAGATTAGGACCGAATTGGCAAATTGTAAAAAAAATTAGAACTAAATTGGTACAATTGAAAGATTTAGAATTGAATTAACATTTGTACAGTAGATATAAGATGTTTTGTACAACTATCCTCTTAAACCACACACCAGCCCACATCCCCATCTCCTCTTTCTTTTCATTCTCCCTCTAGTCTGCCACCGTGCGTTCCTTCGTCTCCAACCACCTCCATAGAGAAAGGCGTTAATATCAACAGTTCAGCACATTTGGTGGTGGCAACAAGAAGGACTCTAAGGGAGGCTTGTGTTTAGTAGTTGAGAGAGAGAGAGAGAGAGAGAGAGAGGGAGAGATGGATGCAACTGGTGTTAACGTGAATAATTCTGCTGCCCAATTTTAATTGAAATGACTAAATTGATAATTCATTAAAAGATTTAGAACTAGATGGGCGCAAATAAAAGATTTAGAATTAAATTGACTAAATTAAAATATTTGAGATTGAACTTGTTTTTGGTAATTGTTTCGTTCTAAATGCTTGGACATGGTAATTCTCGAATACCAGTGTTCAATCTGTCGCGTCCACCTGATGACATGACTTGGTTCAACAGAAGCACTGCGCATAATGCAGACTGTCGGTGAAGAACTGAGAACGGTTGGTCGATCGCTGCATGCATTGGGCGACGCGATGGATCGAGGAATGGCTGATGCGGAGCGGAGCGAAAAGGTAATAGAACAGCATCTTCCATTTAAAAGAGTGACCTCCAACAATTAATGAAGGGGCTACACAGCCTCATCATCATTGAATTGAACCCTTTCCTTTGAATTTAATATGGTCTAACCCCTTCTCCAGAAGATTTTTGGTAGGAAGTCGCCCGTTCATTCGTGCACTTGCACGAATCCAGGAGGGGTAAAAGGAAAGAACACAAAAGGATGACCCGTGAGTTCATGAGTACGAATTGAGAAAGCAATGATGCATTTTGGTAAGATGGAATTGAATAGAAAGCGCAGTCGAGATTGCTAGCCATATGCTTTTGCCTCGGTACACCATCGAGCATTGAGCTTCTTGATGTTTTGATTTTTGCTATCCTGCTCCTCTTTTATTTCCTTAACAAGAACCTCTCATGTTAGGATTTGATGCACAAACACAACGCATTTGAGAGTAGAAGCGAAAAAGAGAAATCGAGGCATAATGTTTATCTTGATTAACCCTTAAATTAGGATTACATCCAAGATATGATTTTATTATAATTAGCACATCTCAACTCTTTATTATAATTTTTAATTACGAGAGAGAGAATATTTAGGGAGTAATAGTTATCCATGGATAAGTCTAAATTATCAATAAAATATGGACTCAAGTTCTAAAAGTCCTTTGATGAACGAGGGTGCTACCTCCTAAACCCCCATTAGGTTGGTCCCTTAACCCTTGCCTACTCACTGAGGAGTGGGATTCTCATGTTTTCCTATCAATGGAAAATATAAACTACACCCAAACATCTCACTCCAATTTCCCCATGCTCCTTTCGCTTTGCATGCTCGTGTAAAGTTACTAGAGACGCTTTTTGCTTATTAAATTAATAAAAGTACTCCCAAAAAATGCTCTTCATTGACATTTTCTTAACATCGATGAGATAATTTAAACATCACCTCAGTTTTTTCATCTAATTACTATCTTTTTCCGGATTCTTTCAATGTCCTCTCTACCCCGCTCTCGATGCACATATCTTGTACCATACTACCGAGCGTAAATCAAGTTCATATAGTGGTTGTCTTTTAGGCCCTTTATGTGTATTTAGTTGTTCAAATATTGAAAGGAATATAAAATTATATACCGTCAATATGAGAGAAAATTTTCACGAGCCAATCTGTCCACTTTCACTTTGAAGATTTTAACAATCCACTCTCTCAATAACCATCAAAGAGTGGATAAGCCTACTTATGAAAGCTTTTCCTCGAGAAAAAAGTTTCAATATATAAACTATACACCAGATTTTTTTTTTTCTTTTATGAGATGGAAACTATACTTACAAGTACGTCGTTTCATTGAGAATTTCAGATGATACCTTGTGGATTCGTACTGCCTAAACCGTGATATAAATTAATAGAATTATATATATAAAACTTTGGCTAAAGAACAAAAGAGGGATAAAGCAGTGACGCGAAGGGACGCAAACAGTTGGCTCTGGACCAACTCCGCCATGAAGTCTGACCCCACAGAGGACGACAGTGACACCATCGCTGTCAGTCATTGGCAGACGATCTTCGCAGCTTCCTGCGCCCTCCAAACATGGCGGATCTACGACTGAACAGTCAAACGACCCCATCCTCATTTCGATCTACAAGGGGATTATCGTATTCATTTAGGACCATTCAAGATTCTCGCCATCCTCAACCTTTGATATTTCCGTCTTGAAATGTGAAATCTCACTTAAGAATTTTTCAATTTGATAAGATTTTCATGGTTTGCTACGGAGTGACAATGAACTTTTGGATTACAAAATGTTACATTATATGTAATTTTCTTTTAGGCCAACTTTTGGATTTCTCATATGGTAATTGGATTGTTGCAATCTGATATAATAAAACTTGTTTGTTTTGAATTAAATTCAAGTGAAAAGTAATTTTTTTTTAAAACTTTCGCTTCAAGATTTATAACGAGTGATTGGGTGTCTATATTCGTGCTCTTGAATTATAATAAGAAAAAGAATCAAGAAAAGTGTCACGTTTGGTTCATGAAATATTAATGATTTGGGAGATACTTTCTTAAAAAATGATTGTTTATATTGCTAGAAAAATTGGTCGACGAAAAATCCTTTCATTGTCAATAACAAATTATGTCTAAATATTGTTGTTGATAATGAAAGTACATTTCGCAAATTCACTTCCGTAAGTGATACAAGCGGTTGTTGTTCAAAAATATTTTTCAAGCAAATGATTTTTTGCGAAACAAATGTACCTTTTACAATGCGAATTAAGAAGATTAGTTAATCTCATATGAATCATGGAATTTAGGGATAAATATACTAGAAGTATCATAACTTTCGCACGGCGCTCAATTGAGTGCACTTTTTTTTGCTTACTTAAGTAACTTAAATTTAAAAAATTGATCATTTTAGTGCCATTAGCGACTTGTTTCGTTGTAAATTAGGCATTGATGCTGATTGTTTTACATGATATCGCGAATGCTAATGTGAACACTTAATAAAAAATTTAAGGGAAATTTCAAATAAGGTCATGAAGTATCATTATTTTCTCAAATAAGGGCTTGAAGTGGACCTTATTTCAAATAAATATTTAAAGTGCTATCATTTCTTCAAATAAGGATATAAGTAAATTTTGTTTCAAATAAGGGTTGAAATGGCTACTTCATTTTCAAAGAAGGGCTTGACTTTCCAAGTGGTCAGAGCATTTTCATCCTTTACCTTTTTTGAGTTTTTCCTTTTCTTTTTCCTTTTTTCTTCCTTTTTTCTGGTTATCCCTTTCCACTTTGTCGATGGCTAGTAGTTGGCCACCAGTGATGCCCGATGAGGGTTAGGCTAGAGTTGTCCTCATTGGAAAGAAAAGAAAAAAAAATAAAAAATAAAAAATAAAATTGTCTTTTGACGAAAATGCCTTTGACTAGCCATAAAAAATTTAGCTAGCTAGTGATTGGCAATGTTAGCTTTTATTTGAAACTATCATAATCATTTCGGCCATTTATTTGAAACTAATACAACCATTTTAGGCCCTTATTTGACATAAAGGCTACTTCAGGTCCTTATTTGAGAATGTCTGAAAAAAATGATGGTATTTCAGGCTTTTATTTGAGATATTCCCAAAATTAAATTCACATCAAAATGGAAATTAATAAAAAAAATCCACGAAGGACGATTTGTTAGGAATGATATTCAAATGATCGATTTTGCTTTGATGTGAGACTTAAGTGAACGGGAAAAAAATTATAGTACTCAAGTGAGCGTTGTACGAAAGTTATGACATTTCTGTTGTCAATATTTCAAACATTTTTATTTATAAGTGAAAAGGTTGGGTAGGGCCAATCAATATAGCTAGCCCTCTGAACTTTACCATAAGGGTCTCATGTAGACAAATTCGTTGCATTAATTAATTCTTTATAAGACATATTAATAGAAGTGAGAACCATATATATAAAACTAAGTATTTCTTATGAATGAGGCACATTTCATATAAATCCAAAATATTTTAAATTTAATTTTCAACAAAGATCAATAAAATATTATCAAAAAAATTATTATGTACTAATACATAAGTAGTAATAATCATAAATTGCCTCATTCGCCTTTCCTTTTTCACAACCACTGTATGACTCTTGTATCTAGATACCCATCATACTCTCTCCTTATTTTACTCACATCAACCCAAAAATAAATAAGTTAGGTTTAACATTTACATGAGCAATTATGTTAAAAGGATAAATGCATAAAGGCTTGTGCTTATTCCATACATTTTTTTGGCTTCCGAAGCCCTTTAGTACCTTAAATTGACCACAATATCTCTTGCAGGTCTCGGATTTAAGATTATTTCTCGCCCTTTTTACTTCTCTTTCTTTGGAAATTTTGATGCATTTAGAATTGACAAAATAATATGTATTTACCAATGGTTTGATTGGATTGTCTTATAATGCAATTGCAATTGTCATAATTTTTCTGCTAAAAATTGATTAATCCAATTAATCATCCATACTTTTTAGTTTTGTTAATGTAGTTCTAAAATTTTAGATATATTTCAATATAGTCTTTCCCCATCAATTGCCAATGAAAATTGCTGATGCTAGTCTAGTCATCACTAGCCATCCTAAGTGGCATAATGAGCAATTTGTTGATTTCTACATCACAATTTGCGTTGACAATTGACATGGAAGACTACATTTAAATATTGTGCAAATGTGTATGATTATATTGACAAAAGTGAAAAGTGAAAACTCAATTGACATCAGTATAATATGTCTAAGACTAAATTGATAATTTTTTCAAATATTAAAATTATCACTCCTTCAACGGACACATGTATTAGATTTTTGGGATGTGTATATTAGAAATGCCATAACTTCATATGGCTCTCACTTGAGTATCACAAATTTGATAAATGCCATTGGCGATTTACCTCTTGGGGAGCTCCATTAATTTGGAGTTGAACTTTCAAGGTAGAAAAGAGCTAAGGTTGTCTTATGTGGTATTACCGATGCTGACGTAGACAATTAATAAAAAATTAAAAAATCCATGTTGGAAATAGCACTCAAATGATCGATTTTATTCCGATGATGGTACTAAAGTGAACAAAAGAAAAATAATGGCACTCCATTGAGCGTCGTCTGAAAGTTATGGCACTATTACTATACTTTACGGCACTCGTACTATACTTAATCCTAGAAGTTAACCATGAAATGATGTTACCTCAATGATGAGAAATCATAAAAGCTCGCATGTATGCCTTGGTAATTCAATAGAACTGGCAAAGCTCATTCATTTTTCTTCGTGCCATTAATAATGTGCATCTAACAAGCATCGACCTCGATGGCTTGGGACCATCGACATGATATCGGTGGTTTTCATATCACTATCTCCATAACTCTTGGAACTCCCATGGACTTAAAAAAAAAAAATGGAAAGCCTCCTGACTTTGCCGGGTATTGGAACCGTAACTCCGAGCACCTCATTTCCAAAACCAAGAAGACTTTTTGCGTGGTCGTCAATTTTCTTTTAACAACCCATTTCAATTCGCTGACCACAACCGATTCAATTGGGAGACTCGGAATTAGTACACTAACAGGAGCAAATTAACAAGTGTCAGATTCAATCTTAACGGAGTCAATCGAATCGTTTTCTTGGTGGAACGGTCGCGTGGGCTAGAGGGTTTGGAAGGAACTATACATCGTGGCTTAGTCCTCGAAGATTGTGTCGCAGAGGAACCGATACCTTAAATGAAACTTAAAAGCAGAGTCCTAGTCATTGTATCACTCCATCGGTCCGTCTGAATCATTCAAGTCTCACTTCAAGAGATGCAAACGGTCAGAAGCCCAAGTCAATCTCCAATTTACATTCCAGAGAAAAAAGCTCTTGTTGTTTATTAGCTTTTAATTGCGCGTTCGGTGAACTTTCATTTTTCAACTACAACACTTAATACTTTGATCTGTTCCTCTAAACTTATCATCCTATTTTTTAGTCAATTTGCTTTAAGAGTTTGTCTCTTACCCATTTGGGAATCCATTCGATTAAGTATGAGAAAAGGAAAACCAATAGGTGAAATATTATATTCTCGAGAAATTGACTATATTTGAACTTTCACTAACACATATGACGCATCTTCTTAATAGATTGATCAATAGTTGAAACACATTATGAGCTAGATTGAGTCGATTTACTCTTAAATTGAGAGTGGAGCGAACCTCTGCTGTACAAGGAAGGTGTTTATGCATAAATTGATATAACGATAGTGTACTTGATAGCACAAAAGGTTTTTCTTGGATGTACTAGATTGGGAGGCACATCGGTGTCTTTAAATATGAAAAACGTGAATGATTCAAACTTTAAATAGATTGATAAAGATATCACAAATTCAGTACGGTATCATATTACAAACATGATAACAATCACAACATTTTTTTTTTTTTTTTTGTATAACCCATGAAGAATTTCAATCCAAATATATTTTGAGATACATATGGGGTGTATATTGTGTAGAGAAGAGAATTGCAATTTATCAACATCTTTATATATTTATTAATACAAGCTCTTTCATAAGACCTTCTAAGTTGTTGCCAAGTGTACTCATGATGAAGTTTAAGTAAAACGTCTTCATATTGCAAAATACAACAAAATTTTGCTTCTGAGGAGTATTAGGAATATATTATCAATGGGCAACGGTTTTGTAACATGTAGAGTTAGCTTCAATTAGTGAAATTAATACCCATCTAAAAGAAATGTAACTTTGAAATCCTTCAATTCCTTTTCGAGTATTTTAACTTGACCTGCATGTGGCATGGCGACAACATCTAACGTCTAATCAAATCAAGTGACCAGCCATATGGGGGTCACGTGATGATATATATGTATACAACGTTTGTAACCTAAAAATGTGGTTTTGTGTCGCTTTATATTATTAATTACCTAGGGAAAAAATGGACATACTCATGACCTGTCTCCTGGTTGTGCGATTTTATGTGATGCATGATTAGATCTGTCTCAGGGTTGTTAGGTTTCATGGGAATACATGACTTCTGCTTGGAGGATATAGAAAGCTGAAATATCTCTCAGGACCCTAGAGATGGACATGGCCTATTTCATAATTCAGAGGATGCATTCATCAATGTTTATGTGCTTTAGAATGCTTACAGCTCCTTGGCAGGGACGTGCTGCCTATTGTCTCAATCAGCAGCTGCGTGTTTGCGGGGGAAACATTATATTTGGTGCTAGATTAATTCTGTCGATCAAAGCCCTCGCAATTAGAGTTTTCAGAGGGTACCACGAGTCTTGAATTTATAGTTTGTGTAATCTAGTAAAAATGACTCGTGATATGATGCGGGACATCGTTCGTGGGTATATCTGCCTGCCCCATTCATTTGTTTGTGTAATCTAGTAAAAATGATTTGTGATATGATGCGGGACATCGTTCGTGGGCATATCTACCTGCCCCATTCATTTATGCTTATAAAATCTTCACGAACTCATGTGGTCGCTAATGGTCTTTAACCACTTCCGTCCTAGGAAATGAATGAGGACAAAAGTCGTCGTTTCTTGTGAGCTCTAAGAAGCTCAGACATTTCTCTGGCCAAAATAAGAGGAAGGGGGAAGAAAAGAGTAATGATAGAGTTGCCGACTTCAGGAGCCGACACCCCGGTCCGATGATGCATGGTTATAACTCTCCCTTCGGCTGTGCAGGTGACCTGCACGATGCTTGACATTAGGCTTTTTCCACGTACTTCTGGGTCCATGTCCTTTGAGTACTGTAGACGAACTATATGAAAATTACATCGATCCTTCTTTGCCCGGGTTATATGGAGTCATCTGTACGTTTACATCAAATGTCCGAGGAAATACCCAGAGGTCGAGATATAGTACATCGTACCATCCTTGAATAGCATAGTTTCTACCATCGAGCTTTTGAAATTACCATGCCGGCTTTCTTAATGGTTTGCATAAAACGAACGCCGGATTAATCCACGTGTTCATACTGACTATTCAATAACCTGTTGTTAAGTTGCTATCTATGGGTACAAAAGAAAATAGTGCAGAATGTCACTCTTCAGTAGCGACGATAGCAACAAGAAGGGACAAACAAGAAATGGAGAGAACATCTTGCAAATGCTGGAGCGTGGTTGGGGTTTTATGGCATATGCAAATGTCGGAAAATGATAATAAGACTTCGATTAGTTGAGAGTTAAGAAAAGACTCCGATTGGTTACTTCATTGAAATTCCTATCCAGTTGTCAAGTAAACCCTAGAAAGCATTTATTAAGACGCGGACTACATAATTTCAAAACGAGTTTGGAGTAACTTGGTGGGAACTCTCACTTACGCTTGCAAAACATTGAAAAACACCAAACGACTGAAAAAAAAATGAGGAAGAACTCCTTTATAGGAAAGGACAGAGGCCCATATCTTTTCATTATCAGCATGGATGGTGGCGATGTGACTGTAGAGCCAATCGAGGGGCTTTGATGGTGGGGCAGGAGCGCGACGATGGTGGCACCCCACGATGCTCCGAGGGAACATAGCATTGAGGAACGATGACCGGTCGATTCAATAATTTGTGCAATGGACATGGACATTGTCAAATTGTGGTCCTCCTCAGCAACTTCATTGTCAGCACCAACTCCCCATATGATGATGAGCCTTTGTCATCGTTCACTGGAGAAATCCTAAGCTTCGGTCGACATTGATATATGATATTCCTTGTTATTTCCGTGCATGGTTAAAAAAAGAAGAGAAAAGAGAAGTACAATTGTACACATGGAAGTAATGTCATATATATATATATATACTTCTTCTTTTTTGTCAAATATATATATATATTGTTATAACATTATGCGTTTCGCAAATCTCTAAGAAGATGAGGAATCAAATATGTGTGAATTAGTGGAAGACAACCTCCATCAGAGCTAGTCACATCAACTAGTGCAGAAGAGCGGAAGATCTCTATAGCATCACATGGATTGCATTGTAACAATTACATGCAATGTGGTGTAACATAACTATAACCGAAAAGACAATCATGTCGGCAAATTACAGCATCCCATGCATTGTACTGTAGCAATCACATGCACTATATTATAGCATCACTATAACAAGCAGGCAGTGTAGCATCGGATGACCATAAATAAGCGTGTACATTGTATGTATATGTATTGTTAGCCCATTTTCTAATGTTTCTGGTTGACACTTGATATTGGAACCTTGCATTTATCCTCATCTTTTTCATGCTTGTGATTCCATCTGTTTTTCTTATCTCCCATGATCTGTTTGATGTGATTATATTGTTCACATGTTGTGTTTGATGTGTTACTGAAATTACGCGTGAGAAGTATAAAAAAAAGTGTTAGCTGATGGAGATATTAACTCTTATGGGAACTAGTAACGTGTAAACAATGTCAAGCCAAGACCGATCAATATCTAAACGGAATGGATTCGAACCTCTTATAGAATAGTTTTCGGTGTAAAATGAAGTTCATAGGATATGTAATTGAGTTATTCAAAGGAGAAATAGAAATATGTGATAGGATTCGCACGAGAAGTTTTTAAAAAAAATGCTCAATATACATTAGTAACCAATTTCCTAATAGGTTAAATGAAAACGGGTTTCTAATAAGAGAAATAAACAATTCTAAAGAAATAAGCAGCCCTCACCATGGGCGCACACGTGTGCACAACACATATCGAGGGATAATTTTGTAAAACCCGCTTGAGATTTTGGGTGGTACGGATATCCCATTTGCTCTTGAGCTTTCAATTTTTATTAGGAAAATTTCAAATAATGACCCAAAGTGCCATCATTTTCTCAAAAGAGGACATGAAGTGAAGTTTATCTCAAATAAGGACCTAAAGTGCCTTCATTTTCTCAAAAGATGACGTGGAGTGGAGTTTCTATCAAATAAGAACCCAAAGTGATCATTTAGTCTTAAAGAAAGACCCCATTTGCTGGCCAGTGAATAGATGCATCTCCAATACATACTCCGGTAGCCTAATCAGGGGTATTTTTGTCCATTTTTTTAAAAAAAAATTTCGATTGTCTTGTTCTTTATTATTATTATTATTATTTTTTGGGTCAATGGTGACACTGTTCATCATCTTCTTCGTCCCCTGTTCATCTTCTTCTCAAGAATATTAGACTTGGGAAGGGCCGTCGAGCGTTGGCCGTTGGTGAGGGTTGGCTAGGGTTGGACGCCCATTGTCGATAGTAGGCGAGGGCCACTAAGCCCTCGCCAACCGTGGGCAAGAGCTTACAGGCCAACCCTCGCCAAATTTGGCGAGGGTGGCCTCAGTTGCGGCCGGAGAGGGCCATCAAGCCCTCGCCGGCTGCGGGTGAGGGCTTACAGGCCATCACGGCCCTTATCAATGACCGGTGAGGTGGGCAAGCCCTCACCCAGGGCTGGCGAGGGGCAACCTCGCTGATGGCCGTGAGGGGTGACCTCCCCCATAGCCATCGAGGGCTCGATGGCCCTCGCTCGCGATCAGCGATGAGCGTCGAGCTCTCACTGGCCCTTACTAGCAACTGGCACTTGCTGGCCTTTCCCCAAGTCCGATGTTCTTGATCTGGGCAAGAAGAAATGAACAAGGGGCAAAGAAGACGATGAATAGGGCAACTAAAAATGAAAAAAAAGAAGACGAAAATAACCTAATCAGGTCACCAAAATATACGTCGGAGATGCATCAATTCATCGGCCGACAAGTGAAGTCCTTCTTTGAGACTAAATGACTACTTTGGGTCATTCTTTAAGACAAACTTCACTTCAGGTTCTATTTTGAGAAAATGATGGCACTTTGGATCCTTATTTGAAATTTTCCCATTTTTATATATTACCCCTGTGAACTTTCATTTTCCTACAAGCAATTACTCCCCGTCAATTAGAGACATATTTCCCATAAAGAAATATCTCTCTGATTCTTAAATTGCTTTTAAAAACAATCAATAAATTACTAATGAAATATGGAAAAAGAGAAAAATATAGTAAACTAACAAAAAGATAAATGATAAAGAAAATATTTTTTTTTTATCTTTTTCAAGTATGATAAAAAAAAGCAATAATAAACTAACAATAATCCAAAAAAAGAAGAAGAGGAAGATGATATCCTGTCGCCTTCATTTCATATTTCTCTTTCAAATTTGTACTCTTTGGGGAAATTTTTTTGACTTCATAAGTCATTCTTTTTTAAAATTTTAAGCTTAGCAATTTCCCTTCCAATAATTATTTAAAAAATACATCAATCTTCAAATCAAAGATTCATCATGTCCGGTTACGGTAATGTAAAAAAAAAATCTCGAAACAAGGTCATATTGGCTTTGGAATTTTTTTTTTCTCATTTTATATAATGTTTCTGTCAAAGAGGACATTTAGAAATTAAGTTCTCAGAAGTTGGAGTGTTGAATTCCACAAACGAAAGTTAAGGTAGTAATGTTATTATATTTATCGTTGTAATTAGTTTCTTTTTATATTATGCGATACTAAATTGTTTAGCTTTTGTTTTCTTGTTTTCTCTATACTTTATTTGCAAGTACTTTCTATCCATAGTAGTCAACTCACCATAAAACAGATATGACAAGAGAAAGTACAATTTTATTACAAAATGAAACTTTGGGAGAGCAACACACAATGATTAAAATTTTCAAGGTCAAATGCCTATTACTCCGTAAGTTTTGGGCGCTTCATGGAAAATTTCCGTATCATCTTTTTTCTATGAGCCACTCTAAAAACATATTTCTAGTTATTCTTTTTCATAGTTGAAAAAAAAATAATAAAAACGGCTGTACACGTGTAAGAAATGTTATGATATACGTTACATATAAATTGTTGGCAATTTTTTAATGGTTACGGTTGACCTGGGTTTTGGATCCCTGCATTTTCTCTCATCTTTATTCTGCTTGTTGTTTTGTTTCGTTATCTTATCTCCCGTTTCTCGATTTGACGTGGTTATATTGTTCGTATATTGTGTTTGACGTGTAGCCGGACTTACATGTGAGGAGTTTAAGAAATGTGGTATATAATTAACACATTTTTTTAGTAGCTTAAACATTCGATAATAGTGGATTGTCTAATAAGAAAAACATTGATTTGATTCCGAAAAAATAAATCCCCACCGCACGCACCCACACACAAACCCAAATTTGAGATAATTTGGTAAAACCCTATCGAAACTTTGGGGTGGTATAACGTACCGTATTTGCTTCTAACCTTTCGATCTTTACCCATGGACTTTCATTTTATTATAGACTTTAGGAGACATGTTTATGTGTCTGTCCTTATTCTATACTGATATAAACAGCCTATGTTGTGTCACAAAAAGAAATAAATAAATAAATAATTATAATTTATTGTGGGGTCCACTCATTCATAAAACTATATCTTACAAGTGGCCCAAAGATTGTTATACTAGTAACCCAAACATCAGCTTCCCCTCAAATTTCAAATTTTTATGCTTGTTTTGAGGGAGGAAACATACTTTGCAAAAAGAAGTACTCTCTCGATTGAAAATTGCTTTAAAATCAAGGGTTAATACCACAAAAAATCCAAAATTAATATGTCTATGAAAAATTTACTCGAAATTAATTTTTCGACCACAACAAAATCCAAATTGATGTACTTGTAACAAATGTATCCCAAACTATTTTTTTTTTAATGCCAAAAACTTCAATTTGGTATATTTGTGACATATTAAGATTCCGTTAGTTTTCGTTAAATTGGATTGATACCTCGAAAAATCATAAACTAGTACGGCAAACGGAGGGTATAACCTCAAACTAGTACATCCATCAAGTTCCACACGTCACTAAACTCGGTTATTCAACGGTACAAGTTAACAAAAACTAATGGAGGGTAAACTTGTTACAGGTATACTAGTTTAGAGTTTTTGATTGTACAAAAATTAGTTAGAGAGCAAGAGATCCTTTTGCTGTAGGGTGTTTAATGGCCACATGGTGCAAATCCAGTGATAAAAATTTAGGGTAGCAGGATGTGGGGAATAGCACATGATAACAGCAGCCCCAGCACCAATGTGTTTCCCTGAAAATGAAGAAGCAGAAGGTTTGCAGAACCGGAAGTGAAGAGCCAGCGTGCATTCCTTAAATGCTGCACGAGCACGGGACTTTAAAAGGACCACCAGTGGTGGGTGGGATATGCTGTCAACTGCGGCCTCTTCCCCCTTGGAGCTCTGTAGGATTTGCCCACCAATGTTGGGTGGGACATATTCTTTTCTTTTCTTTTCTTTTCTTTTCGATAGTGCAGAGCTCGAAGAGATAGAAACGATGTTAAATAAATGGAAAATACCGATAACATACAGCGTTTTTTATTCACTTACATTTTCCTTAATTTTTTTTTTTTTTGGTTACTGCGATTTATATATCTCTAAGGAATTGCCCACATTGAAAGGACCAGATTGCTCTTCCTTACAGGCTCGTTGCATTGTCTTGCTTAGGGTTTCAGTGATTTGGTTTTGAGTGTTTTGGGTGGATAAGAAAATTTAAGACATGGAGATGGGTATGTTTGGAAAGAAAATTTAATTTATGTAAGAGCATTGCTAACTTAATAGTATTATTAACTAACGGTACAATTCATATCACAAGTTGAGAGAGCATTAATTCTTTAAAAAAAAAAAAAAAAACTACTCATATCATTTAAGGTGGAAATCTAAAGATGGAGAAGCCAATGTTCCATTTGGATTACAGTACCGTCACGTCATCATTAACTTTTTCGTAATTAAGGATACCTGAATAATTGATCTGATGGTGCAAAACGGTCTGCCAACTATAAACTCATGTACTTTCTATTTTCATTGGTTGAAAGGCCCGATATATTTTTGGCATTTTTCCAAGATAAACTCTACAATAACTGTTTTGGTTTCAAAGCCCATAGAGGCAATCTAAAAAGAATTGGCTAAATTTTAATTTTAAATTTACCTCCCTTAAAAACCTAATAGAATAATTCATTAAAGGGCATAGATTTAGTGGTCCTCCTCTCTCTCTCTCTCTACCCTAACTTGCGTGGAGGGATCAGCAATGTTGGCGCATTGTATTAGTATTTGCAGTTCGTGCCGGCCTAAATCGTCATTAACTTTGATTCAATAAGCGAAAGAATTGAATTATTATGAAAATGCCACTACCATTATTAGTATTGTTGGCATCGCTGGCACAGCTGCATTCACCATTGCTCAACCACCTCAACTATCCCTTGCCCCCTCTCATTTCGATCACCGTCCACCATCCTCAGCCATTTCTCAACCAAGCATTGGGAAATCGCTTGCCTTTGGGGCTTGGTTGAGGCTGCAATGATGACGGAGGGGCGGCTTGTAGCGGTGGGATGGGACGGCGGGTGGTGCGGCGACTGTACATGAAGACTCAAGAAGGAGGAGGGAAAGAAGAAAATCAGTTCAAAGAAAAGGAAGAAAAAAGGAGAAATATAAAATGAGATTCCTCCTCAACGTTGTAAATTTACCCTCTAAAATGATTGAGAGGATTTCAGTAATTTCTGGAGCATTATTTTCTCTATGATTTATATTTTTTATTGTGTGCTTACGGCAAGATGTTAACATTGTTACATCTTTATTTATGAGCATCGATGTTGATATTGGTAATGTTTTTTTTTTTTAAATTTTAATCATGTGTTTGAATAATAATTGGTGCAAGTTCAGTCCATAATAAGAACGATCTGGAAGACGTACTAATTTTCCATCTGTGAATAACGTGGAGTCAATAAGTGTAATAAATTTCTAACTTGGCGCTTAGAATAAATAAGGTCATAGAAGTAAATCCATTCTAGTCAGATCAGGAACAAAAATCTTCTATCCTGGCCGGTGCTTCCATTAGTGTCATATCTTTTCATTGGGAAAAAAAGGATCTTCATCCCAATATAACTTGAACTCGGTCCCTACCCAAGTTGTCCAGTGACCAGGTTCAACTAGCTAGTGATGTCCAAGCACGAACTTCGCCAATTCCCAATACAATACCAATCGTCTACTGTTTGCTATCATTAATAGTTGTGACGTGATTTATCCTAACTGATATTTAACAATGGATCTACTAAAACAACAATTAGGTCATTGCCGATGTCTTGTAGAGCATAATGGAATGGACTATTATTCGTTCAAATCAATTTGCAATAGAGCATCGTTTTCCCTATTATAAACTGCCATTTCTACTTGAGTAGGTAGGAAGGAAGGAAGGAAGGAAGGAAGGAAGCAATTGAACATGCGATATCATACTGGTGAAGCTTATGCAACGCATATGGGCACAACGGTTTGTGTACATCCCCGTAGATTAATTGATCCCAACGGCACGGGGATGCTCCGTGTTATCAAGGGAAATGATGCAAAACCCTAATTCTATGTACTCCACATACTAAGCATCTTTTTGGTTGAGGGGAAGCTTTCTCTTCGTACATATATATTGGAAAGCAACCTGAAAAGAGAAGATCATCAGGTCATCAGTCATCATGGGTGAGTAATCATGGTAGAACATTAAAAGTCTCATCTACTTTGATTTGGAAGCGAACCCAATGAAATTTCAGGAACTTTCATCAACCACGTGGATGTGTGCACGGAGGTGCTTTCTTTTGAATTTTCTCTGGGTACAGCGTTGAATAATTGCAGCACGGTTTTTGTTTTGTCGAATTCAATACACCGTTGCGGGAAAGAGCAAGCTCACATGCAATGCGACCTTTTCAAGGAACATTTAAGACCAAAGGAGGGTGCGCGGCTTCGTTAAATTCAATCGTAGCAGGTTAGTGAAAAGGAAAGGAAAAATGTTGCCTGAGCACAGAACAAGCAAATGCAAACCTCCGTCTGTTCGATTCACGACAAAGATGATGGTGACACTGACGATCCCTACGATCCTTTTCTTTCTTCGATTGTGTGAATTTTGCTGCGAAAAGAAGGGTTTGAGGGTTTGAGAAAACGGGATGAAAAGTTAATGCTTCGAAACCAGAGGGTGAAAAATGTTACTAAGGGTTAACAAGAGGATTCTCCTTGTAATTTTGGACTCCTACTTATACTGGCCAAAAATAAATAAAAAATCTCTGCAAGTTACTGGGGTTGTATGCAGTTTCTGATTTCTGTAGTTGCATCCGTTGCCTTACTAATTCGATATTTTATGACTGCTTGTGGTATAAAAAAAAAAAAATGCACAAAGCTGTTCTTAATAAAGTTCCTTGTAAGCTACCCTTGAAAGAAACCAATAAAAGATGAGAACTTAAGATTGGAAACTTAATTTGTGACCTGAGAGAGAAATAGAAGTCGCAAGTTAGATTGATGGTTCGCCATGAAATACCATAGAAACGATGCTAGTATTCATCAAGATGTGCTAATTTGTATACCTAAATGTGAAGGCCAGACCATGAGAGAAATCATATCTCTGTAAACGAGCTCTGGTATCGCCAGCGCTCCCACGTTTGGTTAATCGCCATGTCCCTTTGGCATGATCTTTGCGCTCCTTCGCCATGATCTTCAAGATCCAGGATCATAGCGTAATTTTTCTCTGCCTTCTTCGTATTGGCAGTTCCCCGATTGGCATTGGCAGTTTTAGATATGCCAAATTTCCCTACTAGCTGAACCCAACGCCTATCTCCTTTCGATCGGCATATGTTCTGTTAGAATATTTAAATAATAAATCATGCCTTCATCTATCAGCTTAAGCTTTTAGAACAGTTGGCAGTGGTCCCACAAAATCTCACATGGTATCAAAGCTAGGAGGTCCTGAGTTCGAATTTTCCAGGCCCCTATTTGCCTCCCCAATTAAATTTCCACGCTTAGTACTAGGCAAAAGACTAGACTAAGCGTGAGGGGGAGTGTTAGAATATTTAAATAATAAACCACGCATTCATCTAATAGCTTAAGCTTTTAGAACAGTAGGCAAAAGACCAGACTAAGCGTGAGGGGGAGTGTTAGAATATTTAAATAATAAACCACGCCTTCATCTAATAGCTTAAGCTTTTAGAACAGTAGGCAAAAGACCAGACTAAGCGTGAGGGGGAGTGTTAGAATATTTAAATAATAAACCACGCCTTCATCTAATAGCTTAAGCTTTTAGAACAGTTGGCAGTGGTCTCACAAAATCTTACATGGTATCAGAGCTAGGAGGTCCTGAGTTCGAATATTCCAACCCTCTATTTGTCTCCCCAATTAAATTTCCACGCTTAGTACTAGGCAAAAAGACCAGACTAAGCGTGAGGGGGAGTGTTAGAATATTTAAATAATAAACCATGCATTCATCTATCAGCTTAAGCTTTTAGAACAGTTGGTAGTGGTCTCACAAAATCTCACATGTTCCAGATCATCGAGCTGGGTTTTCCATCGTGCCAACTCGATCGAACTTTGGTGCCAGCAGGTTGTCATGTCATTTGATATATAATTCTCAGTTAAAAAGTTTAGTACCTCCGCTTCTGATGCTATTGTATGTGGTGGCAATTATGCCGTAAGGGATACAGACATATATATAATCATCTTTCTTAAGAGTAGATGAAAGAACGTCAGTGTTCCCGATGATAGAATGGATAAAATTGTACAAAAAATGTGACCCTTGTCCAAGCCCTCAGGGCTAAGCCCTTGCCGACTCTCTGGCCACAAGCAAAAGAAAAAAAAAAGAAAAAAAAAAAAAATAGGAAAGTTCAGAAATTTTTTCAAAAGAATGCAAAATTTGTTCACATTAACATTAACCACACAATGTAGAATGTTTGACGTCCATGTCGTAAGCATTCTACATTGTGTTATTGAAACTCATGCATTTTGTTTTATACATGTAACTCATGTATGTTTGCACTATTTTAATAATGTTTGACGCACTATTTTGTTTTATAGTGCAAACATTTTTTGTACAAAATTATCCCCAATGGAGTGTATAAATAGTTTTATCATGAGTTTACATCAATAATGTTACAAAGAGAAAAGCCTACAATAATAAAAGGGCCACGCTTTTTCCACTCCTTCTTTGCCTTAGACACTCCTTGGGTAATTTAACTAGGACCCACTACTTCTCATTTAACTCTATAAAAGTGATCCTTTTTTTAATTATTATTTAACACTTTTTTTTAAATTTTTAATTTGTTTTTCCTAGTGAGTCCCACTTTCCTTCTTTTTCTTTCTTTTCACACCTTTGATGTTTCACTTCTCCACTTTTGTGAATAGTCTCTTGTTTTCTCTTTTGCAGGCCATTCTCTTCTTTTTACACCTCTCACTCCTTGTTTTTCCACAAATCTCTCCTGCATCTACAGTCTAAAAAAAATTGTTTACTTCAACGGTTGCAACACAAATGAAAGAACAAATGCAGCATTGTAGCAGTGTATTCCAAGAATTAATCTATGAAAACACAATTTTTATATCAACACTCGAACAAGGTAATGAAAAATGCAATCAAATTAAATCACTAATTTGAATCCTGCTTCGTATTACCGAAAAGAACACAACTTGCCTATTGCCCTTGAATTTTATGCCTGCACATGGAGGAGACACCTTTCCTTTCTCTATACACTCACATGTGCAAGAGGAGGAAAGAAAAATATAGAAAAGGGAAGAGAGAGAAGCAATGCTTCCAATTAACTTCCATGGTGCAAGAAATGCTTGCATGTGATGGAGAAAAAGGGTTCGTTGGGAAGGTCACCAGTCAGCCCAATTATGGTGCCAGCTAAAATGTGGAGGATGACAGGATTGACATCACAGATAGAAAATAGAGGACGGTGGGCTTTGTGGAAGAAGGAGTGGGGGGCGTAGAAAGAAGAGAATGCCCTACAAGAGAGAAAATGGAGAGACAATTCGTACAAGCAAATAACTAAGAAGTCAAAGATGTGGAAAAAGAAGAAGGAAAGTGAGGCCCACGAAGAAAAAAGAAGAACGAAAAAAAAAAAAAAGAGCATTAACCAGATAAAAAAAGAAGAACGCTTTTATAGAATTGTAGCAAAAGTGGTGGGCTCCACAAATTATAGTATGGTCAAACATAAAGAAAAGGGAGTATCCAAATTAAAGGAGGAGTGGAAAAAACGCCACTCTAATGGACCATTTTAGATGCAAGATTGTACATAACATATTTTTGCTAATATATAAGGTTTTATACTAGTGCATCCTATTTGATAAGAATTCAAAAGGGTGTTATACTATCCATTTAATAACACACAATGATGATTTGGGAATATTATTCAAAAAGTCATAAACCTATTGCATTTTTGTCAATTCAATTTTAACTTTTTAATTTTGCCGATTCGGTTCTAAAATTTGTTCACGCTTGCCCATTGAGTTTATTTGGTCAATTTTGAATGAAAATTGCTAACATTGACACCGACCATTTTATGCGGCACGGCCGGAGCAAATGTTAATAACTTTTAATAATGTTTTAATGTTTTTTGAAAATTTTTATTAATTTTTTATTTTTGTTTTTTTTTTTTTTTTAACCCTAAGCACATGAAGACCCTTGCCCAGACCAAGTGAGGCTCGCCAGCCTAGGGTTAGAAAAAGAAAAGAAAAGAAAATGATAAATGAATAATTTTTTTTTGAAAAAGTATTAAAATATTATAAAAGAATGTTCACGTCAACGTTGGCGGTGTCATGTAAGATAGCCAACATCCAAAATCTAGATATCCGGTAAAAATTGGCCGAATACACTCAATTGACCAAAAGTAAAATAGGTTTAGAATTATTGGGACAATTTTCCCATCATAATTTTGATATGAAATGATAATGTCACATAATTAATTGATTGACCAGAAAATATGCAATAAGTTTAAAAATTTGCACTATTTCTACCCAGGTATTGTAACTCATGCATTTTGTTTTATACATGTATCAATTATTTAATTCTACAAGAATGAGTACTTTGCCGTAAGCTCAACGAATGTTATTGAAAATCACGTACAAACGGGTACTTTATTTGAAAGTGCGACACTTTACTAGCAGAGCCCTCCCAGCATTACTCAGAAAGAAACACAATTTTCCATGTTATTATGCATATTAAATACCAAATCCACTTGCATGTTAAAAAATAAGATCACTTGCTCAGTTCTTTGGTTGACCTTTCTAGCATGAATTAATGTGTTTGTCATCTCTTCGTACTTCCTGAAATGTATTGTATTTCCAAAGGAGGAGGCTAAAGTCATTCCTCTAATTAAATCCAGCTATAAACCAGCCTTTTGATTTCATAAGGTGCAGATGACTGAACTGACAATGGCTAAGGGTAATCTCCACGTAGTTCCTCGCATTTTGTTTGCTCTGGTACCGTCCATCACGAGACCGAGCAATGCCGACAATGAAGATAGGAAGGCAAGCATGGTCCTTCACAGGTGGTCGGAAAATTACTGTTACTGAGACTCGATGATTTGGTAAACACAAGCATGGTGGTCGGGTCATTCTTGTTGAAAGCTTTAGAAAATAATCACTATAGTGAATGCAGTACATGATCGAATTGATTTTCTTTAGCGAGATTGTTGATTAGAAACTCATTCTAACCTTGTTAATCATTAACAGGTATACATTGTGTATATGGGTTCACCTCCGGTGGAAGGGTATTAGCCATCGTCCGAGCATTTCAACATGAAAGGATGAGAGGTAACGTTCACATGCTAGAGCCTGGTATTGCTAATTTGCCAATTCTGATCTCTCTCTCTCTCTCTCTCTCTGTGACATACAACGCCCGCCTTCTGAAGATGTTTTCGCGGCCAAGCTTACAGAACAAGAGGCAGATAAAGTGGCCAGCGAGTCTTGCAGGATAAGTTTCAAGCACTTTTAAATTATTTTGATTATCCTAGACAAGGGACTCTTGTAAAATGATTGGAAATGTGAAGTGCAGGCATGAATGGAGTGCTCTCCGTATTTCCCAGCACGACTCTCAAACTTCAGACCGCATGATCTTGGGACTTCCCGGGCTTCTCCTCCAAAGCGAAAAATCCAACTGCCGAAAGTGATGTCATCATCGGCCTTATCGACACCGATGCATGGCCCGAGTCTGAGCCGTTCAGCGACGGAGGATTGGGTCCTCCACCAAAGAAGCGGTAGGGCGCCCTCTCCCACGCACCAAGTAATACCTCTTGAACTCAAAACCTGATTGCTAATTGATCTTTAAAGGCTTTTCCTTACCCTTGTAAAATCTTTGTTCCATAACCAAACTTGATTCTGACACATCAGCAAGCACAAAAAGATTTAGAAGTAATGCATATTATAGGATAAAATAAGTATCAAAAAATAGAAAGAAAACTTGAGGGGCAAAAAAAAAAAAATCAGACCAGGCCCAAGTTAAATTCGACCTGGGGCTTGGTGACCCTCGGCAATGCTTGGCAGAATCACATGATCCCAGACCAGATCTGGGTATCGCCGGCGTCGCCCAACGCCGGCATTGACAATTGGGGTCACACGACCCCAAGTATCACCTTGCTAGGGTTGCATGACCTGAGGTCAGATTTGGATAAAGCAAGGGTTTGGCTGCCTCGGTGGCGTCTCTCCCAGTTGCCTCATGCATCTTTCTCTTTCTCTCTAGTTAACACCTAAAAATTACATGCAAGCATCGATTTACATAGTTTGTATAGACATGGCAGTTACCGATTAGTCCACTTCATCATTTGTGCTTTATATTAATGGAAGGACTAACTCGAACAAAATCATGTCCTTTAAAACCCCGATTACACAAAAAGTAGTACAAGGACCTTATTGAACAATATGGAAAAATTTAGGGACTTTTAATACGTTTTCCCTCCATTCCATTGTGACTCAACTTTCTTTTCCACAGTGAATGTACTCATCGAAATATAAATTTTAAGTTTTGAGTTTATTATGATATTAGTAGAATATTTAAATATTAAATCACATATTCATCTATCATTTTAAATTTTTAGAGCAGTTGCAGTCCCACCAAAATTTCACAATCAGTATATTCTCTATTGATCTATCAAAGTACTTGAAAGTGGTTGCTTAGAAAAACCTATATACTCACAATGTGAATGTTGAAGCTGCTCATTAATTTTCAAAAACAAAGAGCATAAAAAGGATCAGGTATTCATTTCTTTAAGTCAATCTGATACTATTGTTTGGGTCAAGATGTAACTAAATAGATACTACCGCATAGTTTCAATTGCTGTAACATTATATTTTTCTTAAGATAATATATCATAGTAGTTTGCAATTAGTTTGGATACAATTAGTTTGGAATAATTGTATACATCAACAAAGCTAATTATAGACAAAGGGGGATTTGTCACTTGTTGCCACATTGGGGAATTTCTTAACTACCGTTAACTTGGGAAAGATGGTAAACAAAGCCAATTATAGACAAAGGGTCTTGAACCATCCACTGGTCCTAATCCCCTATCAAAATTCCAGCATTTTGATGTATTGGTTACAAATTCACGTTACTTTGTAGATTCGATAAATTAAGAATGGATTCTAGGGAAATTTTCATTTGTGCCCTAATTTTGGGGGCGGTGCACTCTTGTTTGAAAAAAAATAGAGAATAGAAAAATGAGAATTGTTGGAATATGTTGGAAAAGATGAAAAGATAAGATGAACTATTTGAGGCATGCAAGCATTGTCTTTAAGTGTAATTTTGCCCCTCGGAAAATGAAACCCAATGTGATTGGTTCTAGTAGTCATCCTCTCAAGATACAACATATATATATATATATATTTACTCTGCACTGAATAATGAATAATAAAAGAAACGCAAACAGTTAAATTGTATGTATAACCAACAAAGAAAGGAAAGAAAAATGTAATGAGAGTAAAGATGATCATGTTGTTCTTCATATCTTTTCAATTATGTCCATCAATTCTGGCATTAAATTGAAAAAAAGTTACAAAAATGTTATAGAATAATGACTTTCATGACTATCATAATTTCTATAAAAGTCATTCCAAGACAATGGCTTGCAAATTTTCAAAACTATTGAAATACACAACAACTTCAATATCTGAACTTCAATGGAGTATATATACAAGCGGTATCTCTCAAAAACAATGCTATCACCTTGTCATGCAAATGTGGCAATATGAAGTTGGGATTTATATTTTGAAAAAAAAAAAGTTGGGATTTCTAGAATGCATATTCCTACCTTTGGAAGCATCTTTCTACTAAATCACATATTCACACGACAACATCGTTGTAAAGGAAATACAATGAAGAGCCTTTCAAAGAATTTGAGTCAACTTTATAATTGGCAGGCAATCATCAAGCTTTAATCTTTTCAACATTTTTTTTATAGGGAAAATGACTCAAATGGTTCTTAAACTTTAATTCAATGTATTATCTCATCCTTGGACTTTTAATTAATTCAATTTGATCCTTGAACTATTGCTAAATATCGAATATAGTTTGTAAACTATTGGAAAATGTTCAATTTCATCCTTACATTAGTTAAAGTTAATGGAATTTGCTGACGTGGCTTTTAGTCTCTTAAATAAAATAAAAAGACGTGGAATATCCACATAGCTTATTTATTTCAAATTAAGAGAAGAAATATCCACATGAATTAATTATCATTAAAAGTTAAAACAACTCAAACCGGGCCACTGACCAAAAAGGAAATAGGGGCACTTCTTCTTCTATTTCTATGATCGGTGCTCTCAATCTTCGACTAGTCCAAATGCTGTCTCAAACCATGAAGAAGAAGGTAAGCCTTACAATCTCCATTAGGAGTAAGTATAATTTTTTTTTTTAAGGGCATATATGTGAATTTATGGTTGAACACTCAAGCTTCCTCCAATTGGAGACTCTATCATGTCACATAGAAAAATTTACTTTATGCTCGGAGTGTTGTCTTGGGCATAATGCTTCCAATGAAGACTCAAGTCTGCACACATGGGGTTCTACAAGGACGACATGTCATGTAGGCTCCTCCATGGCTATTATTTAGGGTTAATTAAGGCTTTCTTGAAGATGAGTTGATCAGGGTTTTCTAGAAGTTGATAATGCATGGTTCATCTGACTCGATCAAAGATAATCAAGCTATTATGTGGCATGTTGTGTTATGCAATACCCTATGGGAATATAAAAAAAATATCGAATGAACGGCAAGTTTTGTTATATTAATTTAATGCGGTCCCAACTTGCCGTTGTTTTAGGTTATAGCTTTCTCATGGCTTTTCAGACATGGTCCCAATTTGTCATCAATTTCTTGTCTTTAGATAATACTTTCAATATTTGTTTGTTCATATGGTATAAACCATAGAAATATATTGATTGGTGTCTTTTTTTTTTATTTTATTCCAGCTGATTCTATGTGTAAGTTTTTGCAGACTTACATGATTGATGAGACATTCCGATTTATTGTATGTGTCGGGGGTAGGTTTGTTCATAATAGAATAATGGAGTTTGTTGATGGTCATAGTAGTGAGTGGCTTTATGATTTGGATAAATTGAGCTATTTTGATATTTTACTTTTAGTAAAGGATATGGGTGACTCTAATATTGAGAAATTCCACTATTTAATGCTGAGGAAAAATCTTTGACAATAGTCTAAGATTTGTTGAAGATGATACTTCGGTACAAGAAATGGTGGGACTTTCGCAAATTTTGGCGTTACATGTGAGATATTTATTGAACATGGTGAAGACATGAGTGCTGGCATTGGTGATGGGTTAGGTGAGGGATTGATGAACACATAAGAAGATGAGGCAGCTATAATACTTATTAAAGATGATGATGAGCTTGTTGATGTGCCATGGTTATCTGATAATGAAGAAAAAGAACTTTAAGTGGCTAGGGGGAAATTAGAACTTTTAAGGGAGACAATACATATGGAGTTGCTAGGTTGTTGGAGATACATGGTGAAATAGATGTTGAAGTAGAACAAAAAGGAGGAGGAAAGAGGCTATAAGATAATGTTGAGTTTGAGACTAAATACTTGGACTCAAGTGACTCTAGTTAGAGCTTTATCACAAGTAATGAAAAAAACTAGAGATAGAAAAGGCTGTTAGAAGAAAGAGCACACATATGCAATATGATAAAACCATGGAGATACCTCACTTTACACCGAATATGGTATTAGATGGCCCCAAGTAGTTTAAGGAAGTTATCAACAAATATGAAGCCACTAGAAGAGTTGACGTTGATCTTATCAAGAATGACAAGGTGAGAGTAAGGGCAAAATGTAAGGCTAAAAATGATTTTAGGTAGTTAGAGATAACAAGTCAAGCTTGTTTCTAATGAAAAGTTTCAAGGATGAGCATATGTGTTATTGGTCTTTCCAAGTAAGGAGGTTTACATCTACATTTATGGCGAAGCATTATCTAAGATTGTGGATGTCAGCTCCTTCAATGAAGTTGTAGGAGTTCAAGAAAATTGTGTGAGAGCATATCAGCTTAGATGTTATTATAAGCTAGTATAGAAAGACTAAGCTAAGGGTAATCGAAGAACTAAATGGGATGTACTCTTATGAATTCAATAGGTTGTGGAGTTAATTTAAAGAAATTATTCATAGAAATCCTCGAAATGCGTTGAAGGTAAAGTTTATAAGAGAATCACCAAATTCAAGACTCATGTCTAGCAGTTTTATGTTTGTTCTAATTCTGTGAGAAAGGGATTCCTTGAAGGTGTAGACCTTTGATAGGGTTGGATAGATGTTTCTTAAAATGAATATTGAATGGTGATTTATTGACTGTTGTTGGAGAAATGCAAATAATCAAATGTACTCTATCACATGGGCCATTGTTAAGGTAAAAAATAAGGATTCATGGGGCCCATTTGTAAATGCCTTGAAGTATAATCTTGGAACAAAGGATGGTGTGGGATACACAATGATCTCCAATTAGCATAAGGTAATGTTATTACTCTTCCTTCATTTTGTATTTTCTAAGTGTGCCATATTGTTATATATATATATATATATATATGTGCAAGTACTGGAGGAGGATATATCATATGTTGAGCACCAAGTATGTGTAAGACAATTGTATGTAAATTGGCGCAAGAACAATAGGGGGCAACGACTATCACAAGTAATTATGGATGCGTGCAAAGTCAACTACACTCCTGAAATTTAAAAACATATCGAGGAATTGGATAAGATGAGCAAGCCAAGCAAGGTTGACTTGATAAGGATTACTCCAAAATATTGGTGAAAGGCTTACTTTAAAACTATATGCAAGTCGGATATTATGGACAATAACTTGTCAAAAGCATTTAATGGATCAATATTGGAAGCTAGACAAATGTCTATCATATCTATGCTTGAGGATACCAGAGAGAAGAAAGTGATAAGAATGCATGAGAAAAGAGACACATGTGAACGATGGAAAATGGACATTGCCCCGAGGATATTAAAGAAGATAAAACACAAAAAAAGAAAGTGCATTTTGTCATGTGCTTTGAAATGGAGAAAATGGATTTGAAGTGCGTCACAAGAATGATAAATTTGTATTGGACATAAGGAACAACTAATGTTCTCATAGGGTGCAAGCCTTGAGTGGGATTCCATGTCCTCATGCAATTTGTCATTCTATTCAAAGGGGAGGAGATAGAAACTTTTGTCACCCATGATACAAGAAGGATATTTATTTAAAGACATACAATCACTACTTGGAAGCAATGAATGGTGACAACCTTTGGCTTCCAGTGATAAAGAACCTTTGGTGGCATGAACACCTCGGATTATGCCCAGTAGGCCTAAACAATAAAAGGACAAGAGAGGAAGGAGAATTTAAAAATGGATTGAAAGTGTCAAGACAAGGCACAAAAATCACATGTCATTTGTACTTTAAGTGAGGCCACAACTCAAGAAATTGTCCATTGAAACAAAAGGAAAAGGTAAGGTTTATCCATTTTGTGTCTCTAGTATTTGTTTGGGTCAATAGTTTTTACTTAATTTTCTAAATGAACAAGATGAAGAGATATTTAGACAGAGAGAAGCCATACCACTTGTCATAGAGATTTATCATAATAGTGCCACCACTCAAAAGGTACTCTTGATCTTTAACTAAGTGACTAGGTACTTTAATAATTATAAGCGTCATTTTAACTTGTGTATTGTTGTTTTTAGTAGCCATACCACTTGTCATAGAGATTTATCATAATAGTGCCACCACTCAAAAGGTACTCTTGATCTTTAACTAAGTGACTAGGTACTTTAATAATTATAAGCATCATTTTAACTTGTGTATTGTTGTTTTTAGAAGCCATACCACTTGTCATAGAGATTTATCATAATAGCGCCACCACTCAAAAGGTACTCTTGATCTTTAACTAAGTGACTAGGTACTTTAATAATTATAAGCGTCATTTTAACTTGTGTACTGTTGTTTTTAGTAGCCAATATTGGAAGAGAGTCGAGCCATTTCTCTACTTAGAAATACCAACCATAATGCAATGAAGGTGGAGAGCACATCTCTCAAACTAATCACTACAATGGACTAGAGGTTTTTTTGAATTTTTTTGAATTTTTTTTTGAATTTTTTTGAATTTTTTTTCTTTTTCCTGAGCGTTATGGTAGTAAACTTGTTATGCAAAGATTTGAATAACTGCGGTCACCGGCCGACGTCCACGCCACGCGCCGGCCGGCCAAAATTGGCCGGATGGACTGAATTTATCAAAAGATTGATTGATGTGTTTCTTTTGTCTAGCAGCAAAAGGCAGACATTATGAAAAAGAAGCAAGAAGAACGGAAACAAGCTAAGGAGCATTTGAACGATATTGGAAGTGTTAATACGATAAGATCTCTGAGAAAGAGGAAAATTGATCCAAAGTTGCTGTTTGAAGAGTTAGAAGTAGGATATGTTCTAGTATTTTTTATTTTTTTTGTTGACATGATACTCTTGAATTTAAAATCAAGAGATGGAGTTTGTTTTTTTTTGTTTTTTTGTTTTTTTGGTAGTTTTAAAAGTGTCTAAGATGTGGCAATGATGCTGTTAAGAGGACAAACATTCTGAGCCAGAGTTTTTTTGTTTTTGATAGTACACTCAATATTTGAAAAGAAATGGAGTTGGCCTTATTTCCATCCAATCTGTTAATGTTTAGAAGGACATTCAATACAATTGAGTGGTTGGCTTGAGCGCAGCTCCTTCGTTTGTAAGAATTTTGTTGCGTTGGATTGCTACTTCAGTAAAATGGGTCTCGATGAAGGTTTACCAAGAAGAGGTCTAAATAAAGGCAACTGCAGTCTACGTCCCCATTCTCAAATGGTTTGATAGCCATATGCAGGTAATCTGCATGTCTCCCACTCCTAACAACTTTGACAAATTCATTCTAAGAGCATCAATTTTCATTGCAAACACCGGCAATGAATGAATTTATCCTTTTCATTCCTAAAAAACAATTTTCTATCGCAACAAATCACGACCACTAGAGCCTATTGCTGATATCTCCTCCTCGCTACGTCTGCTGTCAACATATCTGACAGTGTGAGCTCAATCAATGTCGGACTGGAAAGAGAATTTGATAGACCGGATCATGATGCCAATATTCACGATGATAGCGAGGTAAGGAAGGCCAAAAAGGTCTCTTGAATTGGAATTATGAGCTGCAGAGTCTTGAGTTCATCCATCAATTTTCCTTCAGGAGAGGGATGGATTGCTAGAACTAGTTGGATATTCAAAATATCCTCGCAAAATTATGGTATCTAGGAAAAGAACTCACAAATGAAATGAGCATGTATCTTGCAACTTATCATGAACAGAATCAATTGTGCTCAGGGTTTGCATAAATTCAGTTTAATTCTTCTTTACTCAACGCTTGGGACACCCAGGAATATGACTTTCAGTCATAAGTGGCGAAAATTCATCTTCTTCCTCATGTCGTGATGCGATGAAAACTAAAATCCACCTCCTCCATACAAGCGAACGCGAACAACAGATGCAGGGACTAGGGCGTTCCTGACGAATTAACTCCCCAGATGCCTATCCTGAAGAGGGGTTGCGTAGAGCAAGAATCGAAGCAAAGACCCTCGCATTGTCATGCTGCTGAATAGAAGTGATTTCTTGATACTGAACATTTGCAGCGACGAGTACAAACGGGGTCAACTATGCAACCAAGTTACTCTATGCCCATAATTTTTGTATGCTTTGTCAGCTATATAACCTTCCCAGCACTTTTCATTGTAAAGCACTCCAAATTCCGAACAAGTTTTCCGGAAGTGAAGCAAACGCCACCCATACCAGATGAATTAGAGAAGCATTATTCCCTGAGCCAAGATCACGCTGACCCCTCGAGAAGCCCGTGTATTCTAAGGGTCCAGTGCTTGTAGACAATCCGAGCTAAAAATATAAACGATAAGAGTTGAAAGTGAAATTTCATGGCTTTTTTACGTACGTTGTAGTTGACCAAGTTCATTATGATGGAAGCCTATGCCAAAGTCTAGAAATCAAAAAAGAAGATTCCATTCCATGTTATATCCCCTCAAAATTGTGCGATATAGATTGGTCCGACCCTCCTTTTTAACCACATGCTGCACTCAACTACTTAGGCATTAATTTTAGCCTAAAAGTAAAAAAATGATAGCCGTGTGGGCAAAGGCCTTCTTGATCTTGAATCAGAGACATCTGATCTGAGTCGTTAAAAACCCATGTGCGAAAATCCCTCACCAGATTATTTTATTACAGAAAGTGGAGTTGGTCACCTAATAAAGATGTCCGATGCTTGATGGTGCGAAGGCTTATGGTTGAAGAAACAAAATCGCAGTCGTCTTACGTTAAATTAATTTAGCTGTAAGCCAGCATCATCTGACTTTCTTATGTTTCTGGAAGAGAACTCATGGCAAACTGAGATTTTCTTGTTCTTTGTCACCCTCTTATAAGTCTGCATGAGCTGTTTCACGTCCATACAGGAGGCCAGTATTACGTATTAAAAAGTACAACAAATTTCCCATCGTTATCGAAAACTACGGTCATGCATTATTCTTTATTTTCTAAATCAAGAAAGTAAAATATTAATAAACCCAGAAGACATCTCGAATGTTTAGACCGTTATGACTTCACCAAATCATGGCAAAAACCTTTAGAAGTCACGACCGCAAATTGGCGACACAGCTGGATATCGAGGTTTCTCACACCAGCTGCAGATAAAGAAAGATGCCTTCATGCAGAAGAAATTGTCGCAACTAATTCTTCTTTGTTCCATTCTCAGGAGACTTTTGAGGAAGTCAATTTCTTAAATCCATCACAACTTTTCATCGTGATGATTCCAGCCAACTCTTCCTTATTGTATAGTCCCTTGAAATTATTTACTTGAGGATTTCTGCAATTAATATGAATTGTTTAGTGGATGCATCTGCTATTCTTTCTTTCTACGACCAGCACACCAACTGGTCAATAGGACAACCTTAAGGATTCAGAAACGTTCCAGGAAACTACAATTGATGTCCAGTGAAATGCGTGAGCTTGATATAAAGTTCATGCCACAAGCAAGACAGGTTAGCTTGTTTTCAAATTTACTGGCGAACCTGCAATCAAAGTTAGCCGATTTCTAGCTACTCATCAGACCAATCTGCAAGGCGCCTTGAGAGAACTGCCTTGACCTTGAGCCCAAGAACTCCTCTGTTTGATCAGACTTGGTAAGTATGCAAATTCTTTGACATTATTAGGATTTTGCTAATAAATTTTAATTGCCTTTTGACCTTTCCTCCGATGAAATGACAGGCGATGGATATGGAGGATGTGCTTTTGCATGGAACGCTTCACTTGACGATTTTCGAAGTTGATGGAATTTCTAGAGGAAAACCTGCTGCTTTCTTTCATAAGGTACTCAATCTCTTATCGAAAAACGTTAATGCCCTTTTGAAGCAAATGTATCGAGTTAACTCTCGTCTTTAATAATTATCTTTACCGTAACTCGTTTCTGTCTTTTGACATGAATAAAAGCAGAGAGGAAAGTAGAAATAATTCTCTAGTATTAGAGTCAATGCAAGCAAGGTAGATCATCATTTCAAGTCGAAAATTTTCTGAAGAGGATAATTACTATGCTCGAAAAATGATCTCAATCTCATTAGAAATTTCCATTGAAATGCTTGATGGTACAAGCTCGTCTAGCTTCTCTGGGTTTCAGAACGTTCTCTGCTATGTCTTCTGTGAGTCGATGTTAGACCCTGTGTATGAACTTCTAATACGTCTGGACAACTTCACGCAGCTAACAAAGGAAATTGGGAAATGCATTGGGTGCGGAAGACCCACGTTCGAACTCTATACTACCGTCGATATAGGCAAAACTCGAGTTTCGCGAACAAGACTAACGGAGAGTGGTCATGGCAACCTAAGATGGAATGAGTCCTTCCACATATACTGCGCCCACGCGGCTTCTCAAATTACCTTCTCCATCAAGGAATCTGACCCTATCGGAGCACCGGTGATCAGAACGGCTTCGCTTCTCGTTAGCGAGATCGTGAAGGGACAAGAAGTCGACAGGTGGCTCAAGATATCCAGGGGAGAGCACACATCCCTCCACCGTGGTTCGAAGATTCATGTCAAGTTGAAATTCGAAAGTGCCGCTGGAGACCCGCACTGGTCTAAAGGGATTCGGCGTCCTGACTTTCCGGGAGTGCCTCACACGTTCTTCGAACAAAGAAAAGGTTGTAAAGTCACTCTTTATCAAGATGCTCATGTCGAAGATGGCTTTACCCCGAAGATCCACCTTGCCGGCGGCAAGCACTACGAGCCTCGTCACTGTTGGGAGGATATTTTCGATGCGATATCAAATGCCAAGCAATTTGTTTATATAGCCGGATGGTCGGTGTACACGAAGATCACCTTGATCAGGGACCTAAAGAGGCAAAAACCGGGGGGAGACATGATTCTCGGAGATCTCCTGAAGATGAAAGCTGACGAGGGCGTCACGGTCCTAATGCTTGTCTGGGACGACAAGACCTCGGTTAAAGATCTCAAGAAAGATGGAGTGATGGCTACTCATGATGAAGACACTAGGAGCTTCTTCCATGGGACTAGAGTCCATTGTGTCCTATGCCCTCGGAATCCCGACAACGGCCGAAGCCTTTTTCAAGGCATGGAGATTGCAACCATATTCACGCATCACCAGAAGATTGTGGTGGTCGATAGCGAGGCTTCGGGTGGAGAATCCGGGAAGAGAAGGATTGTCAGCTTCATCGGCGGAATCGATCTCTGTGACGGGAGATACGATACTCCTTCCCATCCCCTGTTCAGGACATTGGACTCGGTTCATCACAACGATTTCCACCAGCCGAATTTCGATGGCGCGTCGATCAAGAAAGGCGGACCGAGGGAGCCTTGGCACGACGTGCATTGCCGTCTCGAAGGCCCAGTCGCCAGAGACGTGTTGCTCAACTTCGAGCAAAGATGGAGAAAGCAAGGGCACAGCGACAACTTGCTTGTCGAACTAAATTCCGACGTATTTATGTCACTATCTGAAGAACTTTTGCTCAAAGATAGTGAAACGTGGAACGTTCAATTGTTTCGCTCCATTGACGGCGGGGCGGCTCTCGGATTGCCGGACAGCCCAGACGACGCGGCGAACCGTGGCGTCATTAGGGGCAAAGAATACCCCATCGAGAGAAGCATCCAAGATGCTTATATCAACGCGATTCGACGGGCGAAGAATTTCATTTACATCGAGAACCAGTACTTCCTGGGAAGCTCATTCTCGTGGGAGTGCAGCGATGCCAAAGTCGAGGAGGCCGGCGCTCTTCCTCTTCATCTGATCCCCAAAGAGTTGTCGCTCAAGATTGTTAACAAGATTGAAGCAGGGGAGAGATTCGCAGTGTATATCGTCATCCCGATGTGGCCGGAGGGCATTCCAGAGAGTCAGTCGGTCCAAGCTATACTGCATTGGCAGAACCAGACGATGGAGATGATGTACAAGGACGTGGCGCGCGCCATCCGTGACAAGGGGCTAGACGCAGACCCCACGGACTACTTGACATTCTTCTGCTTGGGAAACAGGGAGACCGAAAAATACGGAGAATACGTACCTGCTGAGCAGCTCGAACACGATACAGATTACCGAAGGGCTCAGCATTCGAGGCGATTCATGATTTACGTGCACGCCAAGACAATGATCGGTACGGAATCTTTGTATCATTAGTTCACTTGCTTGAATTGGCTACGTTAGAGTTTGGTATTGAACAGATGGACTAATTCCTGTGCTATTCAGTGGACGACGAATACATCATCGTGGGATCGGCCAACATCAATGAGAGGTCGATGGACGGTGCCAGGGACACTGAGATCGCGATGGGGGCGTACCAGCCGCATCATCTAGCCAACGAGGGACACCGAGCCAGAGGCCAGGTCTATGGCTTTCGGATGTCCTTGTGGCACGAGCACCTGCGCGAGCATCACCGCTCCTTCGATCACCCCGAGAGTTTGGAGTGCGTCCAGACGGTGAACCAGATCGCCGATCGCAACTGGACGCTATACTGCTCGGAGAAACTCGATCGAGACTTGCCGGGTCAATTGCTCAAGTACCCGATTGCAATTGCCGGGGATGGGAAGGTTGCAGAGCAACCTGGTATGGAGTTTTTCCCAGATACAAAGGGTAAAGTTCTTGGGTCCAAATCACATGTCCTGCCATCGCTCCTCACTACTTAGAAATAAGTAAAATTCAGTACATAATAATTGTTCACTTGTCACAGATTTGTTCAATTTGTACCTGTTCTTAAAAGAAATTGCTTCATTTTTATATATATTATATTTTGATGTTAGCGGAACATGTATTTTAAGAGAGAGGGAAAGTTGGGCCCAGTTGCCAGAAGCCTTATGGAAAACGGTGCAAACCGGGTGACACGTGTCGTTAGATGAATGAGTTAGAATTTTCATATGTTAGTATCCTAACGGTACGCAATATTTTCTCGTTAATTAAAGCTATCGTGTCAATGATACAAAGATGGTCATAGATAAGAATAGTTATCTTGATGACCTCAACGTCGATCTGTCCTAGAGCTCTCGTTGAAAACATTATCCAAGTTTGGAAACTACACTATGATTCGTAGATCGCTACTGATTGCTTGAAGAGTTAAATTTATAGTAAGAAAGGATAAGAGCTATGTTGCGGTTTATGGTCACAGAGGATAAGAACTATGTCAACTTCAAAAGGAGAAAAAAACAAAGTTGGAAATTTCGTGAAAGCATGTGGGTTTGGTTAATTGTGACATTGATTATGAGACCAATACAAGACATTAAATCTTAATCAAGTTGTATAATCAGCTTACTTGGAAGTGAGTTTCCATAGGGACTTATGAGTGGATGGAGTCGGTCGTTACAGATTGTATTAGCCTTTATAGATGGTGGAGTTGAAGGGATGTAGTCTCTCTCTATCTCTTTTCTTCCTCTTTTTTCTTCTAAGTATATAATTTTCATTAATTATATTTATTTCGAATTTTTACATGGTACATAATCTGGGTAAGTCATTAATTTATAGCCCACCTCCATCAACATTAATATGGAAATTAGGATATAAAATTTCAAGGATCTGAATTAGTGATAATGAACGAGGGTCATATAAAAAATGAATTATGCATGCTACGTACTCTAAGCCCGATCTATCTCTAATGGATGGATCATTGTTCATATTCTCATTTCCACAAGAGTAATCAAATCCCACATCATGGCATTCTTTGCTAATCTTTATTACACTAAATATTCTCTTGATCACTTTATTGGGAAGAACAAAGCCGTCGTACATGATTTCATCTAATAAGTTAGGTGGGGCAGATGGGGTGGGAGACGTGGGAGCCCCTTCTTCGTCTCCGGTTTTGAAATTTTCGGCCAATGAAATGGAGAAAAGAGAGAAGAGATCCAAAGATAAGGATTAGTGATCTTAATTATTAGTTTAAATTTGATTCCGTGTGCTTTTCCTGGTGGCGAATGACGAGGGTCTACAAGGGCTGTCTTTGTCCAATGTTGGACCATCCCCTACATAAGCTCCCACGGCAAGCAAAGTAAAATTATTTAATGAATAACGCCTCCTTCTGTACTTTAAATGAAATAATTCTAGAAGTAGAGTTCACATATAATATACATATGATATGTATATGATAGAAAAGGTGTAGTTTTTTTTTAAGATACATGATGAAAAAATCTGTGATATATTAAGATAAATAATGCAAGTCGTAATGACACCTTTGCAACACGAAGCAGAAGTACTACTTTCATTTATGTTTGTACATTAAGCTATGGAATATGTGGTGTATGGGAGTGATTTTGCGATGCTAGTTCTTTCAAAATACAATTAAACTACTCTAGTATAACATTTGGCATCACTTCATGAGAGTGAAAAACGGGGGCATCAACATTAACAAGTCAAGGGTTGATTTTCGTTAAGTGATATGGTTCGGGATGCTAAGAAACTTTGGTTTGCTGCAAAAATTGCAACATTTTTGCTTCTTTAAATTACTTAGTCACTTAATTAATAACTTTTAGTACCGAAACGGTCTCGAAAAAAGCGTTCTGCTTTCATGAGAGAAAATAATAATAGTTTTTAGTCATTTATATATTAACTTTAAGCATCAGAACTCTCTGGAAAAGGTCACCTCGCTTTCATGAAAAAAAAAAAAAAATAATTTGTACTTCGTTATCAATAATCATTTGCTTTTTATTGCTTTACCACGCCAAGTTATCTACTTGTCAAGCACCTATTGCGGCCTCAGCCGAAGACAATAAATTAGTTTGACTTCGTGTCTGAAGTTCACTACTAACCAAACCATGGCATTGGCCAACAAAGAAATATCAATGTCGATAATAGATGGCACTATTGATATGGGGATATGCAGCACTTATGGGGTTTATAATTGGCCAACTTATGCTTCGTCCCAACAGGAAAGTGACATCATCTATGCCCACTATTTTCTTTGCACTGCCGTGTAGAACATCAACATAAGACTCAGCAATTAGTGATTGGATCCCATGAAGATTTTTCCTTGCATCGTGAGATTAAACTAATCAGATGTCACATCACGATAAGATGCGTATTAAATGCCGCATAGAAAACACAAACCACTTTTCTCCTTCACTTTTTGGACGGCAGACTCATTTGTCTATGATAGCAACGTTGGAGGAAAGTTGCGATGAATCGAGAGGTTGAATCAGTGAGCTATAAGTAACGTTTATGTTAAAAAATTATTTCAGGAAACAAAAATAAAAAAAAAAAATATTTCTTTTCCTAATAATTTTTGACTAGAAATATGCGTTTGGTAAACTTGTTTGAGAATAAAAAATGAATAAAAACACGCGTTTGTAAATTTTTATTCTTTTTTTGTTTCTTTTAATTTTTTAATTTTTTATTTTATTTTTCATTTTTTCCTTTATTTTTTATTTTTCTTCTTTCGGCTAGTCGTCGGTCTCCGGCGACCGGCCGACAGGGCCGACAACCTCGCCCGGTCGCCACGGCGATGAGCGCCGAGGCCTCGGCAAGGTCGCCGGGCCATGGCGGCGCCCGCGAGGTGAGGCCGACCTCACCGGCGTCACGCGGCCTCGACGGCGGTGACGCTCAGCGCATGGCCGGCCCTCGGCGGCGTGCCGGCCAAAGAAGAAAAGAAGAAGAAAAGAGGAGAGAGAAGAAAAGAAGAAAAAAAAGTGTTTCTGGAGAAGTGTTTCAAAAAAACAATTTTTTTTTTTTTTTTCTTATTTCTGTTTTTTGTGTTTCGAGAACAAAATATCTGATTTTGAATAAAAACACAAACAAACGCGTTTTTTTTTTTTTTGTTAGAAGAACAAAAAAACAAAGTTCTTGAACAGAAAAAAGAAATAAAAACATGCAGCCCCAAACTAACCGAAGATTGTTGCTTTCTAATTACTTGTTCTGCATTCTTCTACACCAACAAATCTGAATATGAATCTCCAGTGGTACGAGGGCTCATTTGGTCATGATCTCCTTTTCTTGAACCAAACCGTGATGGCGATTCTCACTCTGCAATAATTATTATCCATGAGATCTCTTATGAAGCCCATATATTGGTGTGGACTGAGAGGGGCCTATCAATCAACAATTCCTTCAATTATTGATATACATCGGGAGGATCCATCAATCGACTACAACATTTTACTTGAGCTACTAACCAAACTTTTTTTCTCAATAAAGTAACCCTATGGAAAAGTTGGTAAATTAAAAAAAAAAAATCAAATAAACGTGGGTGACTCAAATAAAAATTGGTAATTCATACTTACTCAATAATTTACTCTAAAAAAAGTTGACAAATCATTTAAGGAAAGAAAAAAGAACCTCATGCTTATGTAGAAGGTACTTTCGTACTTAATGAATATATTCTCTCCCTCGATTCAGCACTATATAAGCCTTCACTCTCCACCCTCATTGTCTCATCAACTCACCCTTCGCTCTTCCTCATTTCCCTCTTCTCTACCTCATCGACCAAACCAAAGAACAAACATGAACCTCATCCCGAGCTCAGACGGGGCATCGCTGGCCACAGCCATGGCGGTCTCGGGCACGTTTATCCTCTTTGCCATAGGCTTCCAAAAGTCGTACTCGACCACCCGCGTCATAATCGACCACATCACGGAATTCTCAGACCTGGACATACCGTCTTGCACGATCTCCGGTACGCCTAACTATTCAACTACATAGACACGCTCATCTGTATGGCAAGAACATCGTAACTGATGAGCGTGACCTTGTGCAGGTGCCGCCAAGAAGAAGAAGATCAAGAGAGAGAAAGCAAGGAAGACAGCTCACTTTGAAGAACATGTTGCAGACCCTGATTGTTACAATGAGGAGCTCAAGATTCATCGCCACGGAAATGATTATAACGATGATGGAGATAGCGATCATCGTCCTTCGCCATCCACAAAGGATAAAAGCTCGTCCAAGTTCGGAGGAATGCCAGCGAACAGAGCAGCACTTTACGAAGCAATTCTCAGCGATCGCGTCCGTCACAGATTGGCCAGTTGTTATCGATAAATCCCTTCTTTATTTTCACGTGAATTAAAAAAAAAAGATAAAAAAAAAATGTCATGTCTGTATGATATCCGCCATCATCAACCATAAGTATATTCCGATTAATATTTTCTATTTTCTTTGCTTTTTTGTCCCCTTTTGTTCTATAGCTCTTTTGTTTTTGTTTTCCCTTTTTTGGTTCTACCTTGTCACTAAGCAATGAAGTGTTAAGAGCCTGTAGAGATTAGTATTTGGGCTCAATTGTGTATATTTGATGAATATGTGTGGAAGCAGGAGGTTTTTTCTTAAGTAAAAATATCATTTTCGTAAGAATCCTATGTACCATTCACATGTCACTGAAACTTGACTTGTACGTCATGCCACATGGAAGGATAATCAATTGGGTAGCTAGAGACAAAGCAGAACTGCTGGATAATTTATTTTTCACTGCATTTAAACTTGATTTTTAGTTTATTGAAAAGCATATCATACATATTTAGTTTATCAAAGTAATGAGGGAACTACCAAACTAGTGTTTAAAGTGCGGGAGAATGCACTATTAAAGCAAATCAAGATGCATTGTGGAGGTGTTTTTCAGATGATTCCCATGGAAAATGCAGTTATTTCGAGTAAAATCCGTATATTGGTGGGTCAACATATAAATCTCATGAGCGGTAAATGGATTCCGCTGAATTTAGGTTTTCTTGATTGTTGTTGTTAGTAAGATGGACCAAAGTCTATAATAACAAAAAACATTGTGAAATGAACGCAGATTCTCCTATTTTTGACTCTACAATAAAGCGGGCTACACATCGATTATGGGAAATTACCCAAAAAGTCATAAATATATTACTCGTGTGCTAATTTAGTTCTAAATAATTCAATTTGGCAATTTAATCATAAACTTTTTAACAATTTGCCAATGTAGCCATTCTAGCAAATTGTTGGAAATTAGTGACGTAGGACGGTAGGCACTAATGTAGACAATTTTTGCAATTTAAGAAAATAAAATTTTTATAAAGTTTTTCAATTATTGAATTTAATTTTGTTTCCTTCCTTCTTTTTCTTTTTTTTTTTGTCCCCCTCTTTCCTTCTCTGGACCTCAATGATGAATGGCGACTAGCCATAGGCGAGTGTTGCCCTGCAAGGCTGGCCCTCACTGAATCTAGCAAGGATCAACCTTGCCAACCTGAAGTAGGCTCACTAGCCTTAAGCCTCACCAAAGGCTAGCGAGGGTCAGCCTCAACAGCTTCGGGCTAGGTCACCTTGCTATAGGATTTGGGAAGAGGTGACCTCACTAGACATCTAGCTAGAGGTCGGTGAGGTTGAGCCTCACCTAAAAATGGAGGTCAACCCTCATTGGGGGGCCTATTGAGGTCACTTTGCTAGGATCCAGCGAGGTCAAGCTTCGACAACCCTCGCTTGTGGCCAATTGCCAATCATTGTCAAGGCCTCGTGATCGGCAAAGGAAAAAGAAAGAGAAAAAAATTGTAAAAATTGTAAAAATTGCCCACGTCAGCGTTAGTTGTGTAGTATATGATAATTGGTATTCACGCCACTAATTTCCGGCCAAAATCAATCGAAATAACTACATTAGCAAATCATCAAAAAATTCAAGACTAATTTGGTCAAACCAAAAAGCCTACGATTGAATTAGTACAAGTGTAGTAGAATTTCCTATTGGATTACTATAGCTGCGTTTGGTTCAAAGATTTCCAAGGGGTTTTCGAGCTGAAAGCCTCTTGGGAAATGCTTTGACTCGTTTGGTTCAACTTTGAAGCCGGCTTTCAAATTTCAATTTGCCTTCAAAATCTTTGAAAGCCCAAAGTTCTAGTAGGGACTAGCTTTGGGCTTTCAAAGATTCTCCAAATGCTTTGAAATTATTTACCAAACACAATTGCATTTCCCAAAGTAGCTTTGGGCTTTCAGCATTTGCATTGGACTCAAAGCCCCTTGCAAATGCTGAACCAAACGCAGCCTATAAAAGTTCAAGTTATCAACCAGAGAATTTGGCAATCCTTTTCTTTTATATATCTCATATTGCGTGACTGATTTCAACTAAGACGGTTCCCTCATCATGAGGATGACATTCTTGTTATGTAAGGAAAGGAAAATGAAGTAGCGGCGGCTCTTCAATTTTTTCTCTCCCTCGTTCCAAAGGTGTCTCCCTTTTTCCATTCTTAGTATGAAAGAGAAGAAATGACCTCAGCTGTGGCGGCTGACCGACCAATAGGGGTTAAGAGAGAAGCTAATAAGGGTTATCCTCATTTTATCTTCTTGTTTAGTGTGATCACCTAAGTATTAAAAAAATGTATATAACATAGGGTTTCGTGATATAATGGAACATTACAAGATTCGTTTGTATAAGTTAGATTCGGCACATGACCTCATCTAACATTTTTGTTAGGACAAAGTGGATGGTGACGAGAGAGCTCTCATCTTTACTTAAAAGGTTTGAGCTGCTAAGATTTAATAATCAAAAGGGTGACAGTGGGATTCTAATTTTTCTTCTTTGTAATATCAGGGCATTCGGACCGCTTACTTGATTAGTTTCTACTAATCCACGCAAATTTGACTCGTCTGCATGTCTCAAATGAAGCTCTGCAAGTAATCTGACCTACATCATCCAAGAGTTATTTTGAGTGGGACTAGCAGGGGAGGGTGTGTTTGCATTGAGATTCATTATACCCAAACCAAGCGCTTGACTATTCAACAAACCCGTTTTAGGTAGGTTTGTGGATCAGTTTTCTCAACCATTAAAGGACAATTGCTTTTGCCCTTGCTTTGGACAATGTGGGCTTCTTGTTTGGACTCACATCAATTGGGCCGGATTCATCTCAACCATCAATCACGAACCCCATGTGTGGGGATCCACACGAGACCCAGGTCATTGACGGTTAAGATCAATCCCACTCCTCATAGATAAGCCGTGAAGTGAACCCTAGGGCAATTGGTCCTGTATAATGAAGCGAATCTTCTATGGAGCACTTGATAGATTCACAAACTTATCAATAAGTTTATGAACCACGTTAAACAAATTAAAAATTTAGATACCACATTGCATATTAAACTAAAGTTCATAGATCATATTGAACAATTTAAAATTTAGAATCCACATTACCTATTAAAAGGGTGAAAGCAAGTTTTTCTATTTGAATTGATCGTACTAGAACCAAGCGCTTGACAATTCATCTGACCCTTAACCAATGAAAGGGACTTGCCATCAACTCACTTTTAAGTTAGTATGCGAATCAATTTCCTCTACTATTAAGGACAATTGCCTTGCCCTTGCTTTGAAAAAAGTGGGTTTTTTTTCTAGACCTGCATCAATTGGGCCAGGTGCATCTCAATCGTCGATCACGCGAACTGCACATGTGGCAGATTCACACGAGACCCTAGTGATCGACGGTTAATATCGGTCCCATCCTCACTAATAAGCCGCGAAGTGGACCCAGGAGCAATCTTCCGTGGACCACTTGAGGAGGCGTACGAACGAGGCACTTGAAAATTGGGCTCGAATTGGCCGGTGGCCTTATCCAAATTCAAGTTCAAATGCCAATCAATAATGCGCAAAGAGATTCTCCACGGTCGGTGGCATCCATCCGCCGAAACAAGCTTTGAACCGTTTGACGAACCGCATGATTAGCCAAACTGATTCCCAATTGCGACAACGCCTTCATCGTCTTCTTACCTAACATATAATAATAGTAGAAGGCTTCTATACATATGAATATGAAACCCATCGTAAAAAATAATTAAAAAATGGAATATTTTTTTTTGGAATGCCTGGTTGGAAGGGACGTTTTTTACCTATTCTTTATCTAAATGGGATTACTTATAAAAGTAGTATATCCATTGATACAAAGTCAATCCCAATAGATTTATTGTAGGATCCCATTGGTGTGCGCATCCGGTGGGAATTGAACTTACAAATTCGCCAATTATGAGTCGGGCGTTTTAACCATTCAGCCATGAATGCTTAGCGGAGATCCTCGTACATGGTGACCCATAACCATCTCCTATTCGTTGATCTGCGCTCGCCTTTATACAGTTAGATATAAAATTATCTATTTTTGACTTGTCGGCCTCGTTTCTTGGGCCGAACAAGAACCGTTTCTTGGGCTCGAGCCCGGGGACTGCGTCCTCGTCGGAGGGCTCCCGGCGGCCGGCGGCGCGCCCGGTCAACGGGGAGCGGGGGAATCCGAGGTAACTACTGCCCCCCCGACGAGACGAAAGGGGGCCGCTGTTGTTTTGGCTGCGACAACCCGGGATCAACTTCTTTTTTCTTCCCGATAAAGCTTTGCTTTTTCTTATTATTTTCGATCTGAAAGCGACTGGGTTCTCGTTGTTCTGACTCCCACGACTCGCTAAAGCGTACGTTACAGCGGCTGTCGGCTTCTGCTGATTGGGTAGGAAGGAAAAAATCCCGTCTTGCGCAGTCATCATTATCTTCTTGGTTTTGGGTCGGGGCGATAATATGGTGTTGATCAGTAGCTCGAGTACGGTTTGGATCCGCCACATTCTCGCTTGTATGGGGTAAGCCCTCGATTCGTTCTTTTTCGATTTGCTCGGGCTCTCAGGAAGCTGTTTGTTTTGGGCTGATTTCTGGGAGGAATTTCTTGTCTTGAATATGGAATGATTGTCGGCTTGTCTGACTCTGTTGTGTGTGCTGTTCTCTGCTTGATGTTTGATTTAATTTCTGGGTTGAATTGGAATTTGTTAATTTGTGGAGTTGATTTGAGATGGGTTCTTTGGATTTATCTATCTTGCTCTTGACTACTCCAGTTTATTGGAATTGAAAGTGGAAAAGGTTCTCCCTCAGAAATCATTTCAAGAAGTGATGGATGGGGTAGAACAGAGAGGGCTTCTTGATAGTTTATCGTTGAAAGGATTAGGAATGGATTTGTGATGCATAATATTGAGACTAAGCCCGGGGGTTTCTTGATCAGGTCCACTAGTGTGTTCCTTGCTGCTGGTAATTCTTGCTCATGTGATTAACATGGTTTATGATGCGGCAGTGGTTGCTTTGGATGCTATTCTAAGCCCACACCAATCATAGCTGTGGATGAACCGAACAAGGGGCTTCGAATTCAAGGGCAAACTGTGAAGAAGCCCAGTTTTTCCGATGATTTCTGGAGCAGCAGCACCTTTGATGTGGATAATGGCCCTTTGCAATCTCAGAGAAGCTTGTCGTCAATCAGCACATTGACTCTTAATCAGAGCAACGATTCTGAGTTTGTAAATCATGGTGTGTTTTCAACTCCATGTTGCTTGTTCTGGTATGGGGAGAAGTGCTCCGTCATCACGACAGTTTCTTCTGCTCATGAGCTTAAATGCTTCAAATGAATTTTTATGCCCACTTTAAGGAGTTTTGTCTGCTGTTACTCTTGTCGCCAAATGTAATGTTGCAGCTTTATTATTGCAGGCCTTATATTATGGAATGAGAGCAGGCTGCAATGGATTGGAAATGGGAGCTCCAGGAATCAAACTAAACAGAAGCGTGGGCGTACATTGAGGTGCGTGCTCTAGCCATCTCCTCCTCTTTGTCTGCACAATCTTGCCCGTTGCTACTTTCTCTCCATTTTCCTCAGTGCGTGTATTTGTTCCAACTGACATTAGCAACTCAATGAACCCAATTACTATCACGTGGAAGTAATTACTAAAGTTCAAAGAGTTATGCCATCTTTTAAACCTGATTTGTGGTCTGGAAATCAAATTGGCTCAGTTGCTAGAGGCTTCGTTTTCCAGAGATCAGATTGGAGCTTCAGTCCCATGAACCCCCTTGCTTACCTCACACAATTAGAATGACAAACTGAAATAAAGCAAATATTAGGCTCTCTTGTAAAAACGATTTATAAAAACAATAATATGAGGAAGTACCTGTAGAGGCCTGGTTTGCTTCACACGACACAGCATGGGTCAACCAAATGGATATACTATAGAGTGTGAGACCCTGTCAACCCCCTAATCAAGCAGTCCAATACTCAGATTACATGTATTCAACTACTTGACGTACATTGCACTTCATGAAGCTATCCATCATCTCATTAATAAGTTTGTAGCGTATAATGTCATGCTGTTCCTTGCACACCTGTTAGCTGTCAGCATCTCGGAATTAGGTTTTAGTGCTTCAAAAATCACTTGATCTTATGTTTTATAGCGATATAAAGCATTTATTTGTCATATGCTTTTGAAATCAAGTATGAAGAATATATTGTGTGGTAAGCTTATGCTACAGTGGGAAGTCCTATATGTACATATTCTCACCTTTCATTTGGTCTTTCACATTCACAGATGTGTATAGTTATACACTTATACGGACACATATATTCATTCTTCCGTTTGTGATTATACTTTCTAAATGTACGCAGTTGGAATACCACTTATGAAAGCGTACTCGCTAGGAGAACTCCTTTTGCCAGGCCTGTCCCTTTATCAGTAAGTATGCCAGAGTTATATATTTCTCGGACATAGTGATGTTTAAAGAGTTTGTACCAACAACTGCTGCATACTCGCTAACTAAGCCCTGTGATTTCTTCTTATGCTGAATTCGCAGGAAATGATAGAATTCCTGGTTGAAGCCTGGGAGCAGGAGGGGATGTATGACTAAGAAAGTATGTCGCCGAGAAGTTCCATGTGTGTAGCCTGCATTGATTTGTGATCTTACTCAGCCTCTTTGATGTAACACAAGAAACAGCTGATGATGTGAAGAAAGGTCTCTATCTCAGTTCTAACACCCGCTGTGATTCTGCCCAGGTCTGCTTGAGCTTTTATGTTCTCCATGCCAGACGCTGACCATGTTCTGTTGTATATCTGATTTGGAATGTACAGATTAAGCTTGTTGGTTGTTGTATATTAGCAAAAGATGCTGTTAGTTGCTGAACCTGGCGGGCGGTGTAATATGATGTAACGCCTGGTGGGTGCAGTATCAACTATCAAGATTGGAAAGCAGATGATGTTGTCACCGTTCCGATTTTGTAGTGGCTAGCAAAGCTATGTTTGTGAATCTTGGTTAAGTTGCAGTACATATGGAAATGCTGCAAAAAGCGATGATGACGCTACCGATGATCCTGAAGCTTTCAGGGATAAGAAAAGCTGTCGCGGAAACTCGCTTTGAAAATTCAGCAGAGCAATTCGGTTTGTTTTGGAGGAGTTAATGGTGTTTAATATGACGGCATGTCGGTGCCGCTATACTCGACGGGGATGACATTGCATTGTGGACGGTGGTGTGGTGTCTTCAGAAGCAAATCTTTCTTCTCAACAGTTCTCCAATGTTATAATTACCGGTTTGGTCCATTAAGTAACTTTCTTTGTCCAATCTCATTCTCAAAATGTATTAAATCATGAGTTTTTTGACACATCAAATTGACGATAGAGCAAGATGCATCATGTCCCGGGCCACGCGAGGCAATCGTATCTACACTTCCTCCGGCCTTGGCGGTAATTGCAAATGCCCACTTGCGAATTTTGGTTATTTGGGATTAACTAGTTTCATGGGAAGAGCATAGCAGCCAATGCCAGGCATGTTTATATGCAAAAGGATGCAATGCGACAGTCGGATATGGCAGGAAGAGAATATCAAGAATGCAACGATTTACTGGGGCTAAGGGCATCGATTAAGACCTAAAATCAATAATGACGCATATTAACAAAATGTGAGAATCCAAAAAAAAAAGATATTTTACAGAAGTGACATGTTTCAAATGGAAATATTTAGATTTTCAAAGCACGATTGACGACTCTGCTCTAAGAGTACTCGTTGACATTTTCCTTTTCGTTTAATTACTTTAAGCAAGTCTATTTTTATAAAGAAACAAGTGTGGTTCTACATTTCTGAGAAATCCCTAAATCAAAGAATACAAGTGGTGATGTCTCTGGATGAAAGCTAAGATCCTTCATAACGATTTCGTGATCATCATTACTACCATAATCTACAGAGCCATACATATACAGCTTCTTCTTTTTCTTCTTCTTCTTCTTCTTCTTCTTCTTCTTCTTCTTTTAATTAGTTTTTTTTGGGTATATTAGCCCGAAGCTGCTGTATTTTCAAGGGGTCGATCACCTTGGCGAAGGAGCAGCTGTCTCGGAGTGCACTCTGCGCAGTGATTTGCCTCACGCCCACTACAATGGATCAGCAAGTCATTGTTCTGAGAAGACTGGCGCTTGCCAAATGCTCTGCCGGTTTCAAGATGATGGGTTCCAGATTTGAACAGAGGTCCTTGTAGAACTGCCATAGACAGATAACAAAGAAGTTAGCTAAACGGGGTTATATCCATGATGCATTATAGTCTGAAAGGGAAAAAATGAGATACTGGTAGACTTCAATTTGCATCCCAGGAGGTGGAGTAGTTGCGCTCGAACAGACACGATAGGATGTGAGTGGTTCAACTAGACCTCATTGGTGCTAGGAAAATACAATGGAATGTAACTAAAATACCGATCAACCTTAATTAGTAATTCCCTTCCAAGGCTTTAATAAGATGATTAGATACTCGGCTTCAGCAATGTAAATCTGATGTAATCTATACATTACTTACAAACTTACACGTACCAAGATAAATAGGTCAAATTGCATAGATGAAGTGAGATCATTGAATGAACTTGCTGAAACAGATTGCAAAGGCACTGGGGTATTACTGTAAAGGAAAGTTCACAAGTGCAAATCTTACTATCAAATGGCCTGTAAGGATTCACTTGCAATTTCTTGGCCATTAAAGGGGGTGCAAGCCAGTCTAGCTACGTGAGCTACTTTGTGCAGTTGTGCTCGACTTGTCACCTTCTTGAGATTGGCTTGAATTTTTTCAAGCTCAAGTCAGGTCCAAGCCTAAAGATACTTGGCTAGATCAGCTCGTGAGCCTAATCAAGTTATCTCATTTGTTATATAGATTTTGCTGATTCTGTAACAGATAATGACTTATGATATTACTTCTTTAGAATGTAGTTACACTTTCACTTTTCAATATAATTTTAAACACAAACAGAAAAGTAGAGTGCGAGTATTTCGAGCCGAGTCGAGCTGGAAAAGTCGAGTATGTCTAGTTTTATTTATTTATTTATTTATTTATTTTGAGAGGGATCGACTTCAAGCGGGAAGAAAAGTTTCAAATTCATAAGTCGAGCTCAAATCAAGTTTTTGAGCTCCAAATTTAAGAGCTGAGTCAAGCGTGAGCTGCCAGGCATTGTCGGCTCGACTCCAGTAGACTCGAGTGCACCCTAAGTCATTAGTGGAGGCATGTAGTCAATGGATCCAAACAGGGATTACCAGATGGTAGCTCTGAATCGAATGACATATTAAGAGCTCACCTTATGATACTCGAGTGTATCCCCAGCAGCCTTTCTAACATCAACCATGAACAGAGATGGTGCCACTTCAAACACCTAAGAAAGAATTACTCAAATCACGTTATGAATGACAAGGATCCACAAACCAAGTATGTATCACCGAAGATAATCTGAAGTTAATGCAAAACTTATAAGAGTTACCTCCAAGACGATTGCAAGTTGACCAGCCTTCTTTGCAGATATTCCTTCAATTCTCATCTTCAAGGACAAAGTTATGAGGTTAACAAACGTCAAAAGACAACCAAATGTTATTTACTGGAACTGAACTTCTTTAACACATTGATAGTACACCGAAAGCATGAGAATGAATAGAAAAAGATCATTAAAACTGAGTAAATATAAACCTTCAACCTGAAAATGCATGCTCAACAACAGGATGTTTGCATGAGAATATCTAATTATGCCATCTCAGGCATGTTAAGTAATTCGAACCATTAAACAAACAAAGATCCCTATAAGAAATGAGAAAACTACTGGGGATTATATGATGAGTTACATCAACAAAGATCGATGGCCAAGGATGAATATGACCACTCTTTCTTTCTACTACAATAGGATCCTCTAAGAGTAAGGTTGGTAGAGTGGACATCCCGTCCCGTCCACTTCTCAAACACTCATGAATCAATGAATAATCTAGCTTTTCCACACACTATGATATGTTTCTAGTTGAAATTGGGCATATTCTTGGTAGATGTTCCTAAGTGATGGAAAACACAACATGCAATACAACTGATCCTCTTATCAAATATTAATCCTTGGCAGAAACTGCTGAGGGAAAATGAAAGTCATGAACCAACGTTCTAGCTTGACAGAATGAATGGTGCACAGCATTCTTCTATTGATATTATTTACTCATGTCCATGAGATATGATTTTAGCATGGATGTGGACTTAGGAACACTGCAGCTCAAAACTTGAGTTTCAACAGAAAAAACATACCATAACCATGTCCTATTGCAAATTTACCATTGCACTAAGCGCTCATAGTATAGATGGCAAAAATATGAAGCATAATCACTGTATGTCCTATAAAACCAAAACAATTCTAGCACACGTTTGCATTCTAAGAGAGTACATGCTTATGTATTTGCCATGCCTGTATATATTAAAGTCCCGAGTCAGATATAGGTGTACGCACATTTGATTTTACAGTACTTCAAGATGTTCAAGAAATGAAAGCTGTTTAACTTTGAGTTGTGTCATGTGCTAGACAGATACCTTGAAATTACGTGTATCGACTTTGAGACCCATTGATTTTCCAACAGCTTCAATAGATGAAATCACAACTTGTGCTGGTTTTCGGGAAACAAAACGAGTTTGCCGCTTTACATGATCCTGCCACAGATAGACAATGATGAGAGAGAGAGAGAGAGAGAGAGATCCGAAAGGGCTACTTTTTTATTTTAACTCTAGATGTGTGAATGTATAAGTTGATCCAAGTAAACTGGCAAGTGAATAATATGACAGATTTTGTTTTACTTTTCATTTCCATTCCCACAGACCCACCTAACATGGGCCTTAAAAGGTGAGCTAAATCATATGGACGGACCCAATTAATTCAGAGTTTGACAATTCCTAATCTGTTGACAGTAGTAAGGCCGCAACAGGTTAACTTTGAAAAACTGCAGTATTAAATGGCCAGAATTACATTTTGGGACATACTAATTGGAAAGAATGATGAATTCAAATGCATTACCAGACCCCTGTCAAAAAGAGGGGATAGATTCAGCCCTTGAGATAGAGTTATCATCTCAAACGCATTCATCATTAGAGGGCTCCCTTCTAAAGTCTCTGAGTTCTCAGCCACATACTTTTCCTGCAAATTAACACGACTTCTTTAATAATTTAAGCAAATACAACAAAAAGCATTGAACTTTTAGGGCATCAAAAAAAAAAAAAAAAAGCCACGAGACAGCTTCTATTGAACAATTTTATGAAGTAATACCAGAAATAAGACAGCTTTCTGGAATTAAATCAGAGAATAGTAGACTGAAGCAAACCTCGATATCATCGAAAACCGCATGCACATCATCCAGATCCACATCTTCATGTTCTCTATGTTTGATAGGCACATAGTTCTTACAAAACCACGGATGCTTCCTGATATTATTGATATCAATGCGCTGTTTTAAGAAATATCCACAAAGTTATGCATCAGCATTAAAAAAAAAAAAAAATTGCTAATGCAAGCTCAAGAAGTATTCAGAACAGTTTTATACTATTGTTAGTGATATGACAAACTTGCAAGAAGATAAATCTCACAAAAATAACTTAAGAATATTAATTGAGTAATAATGAAATCTGAAATTCTGAATTAACATCCCATTAAATACTTGGACAACATAATGCATAAAGTTCAAGTAAGATGATCACTACACACATGGAAGAGATAAATTCAATCATGCCTCAACATCAACCAACCTAAGCAAAATTCAAGTCAACCCACCAGATGGATCAAAAGAAGTAGGTAATTATTGCCAGCGTAAAAGTATAGAGTGTCGAATTGGACAACTTACTGTCTTGGGACTGGGATCAAGAATCTTTTGGATCAAGGACTTTGCACCTGGAGAAAACCAGATGGGGCAAGAAAATGCGGCAGCATTTATCTGTACAAAAACTACAGAAGTGAGAACTTTCGAATCATAAAAGCAGATAACCATTTACTTGTATAACAGAGGACAAATGTGATGAATTAAAATGATGAAGGTCAACGATCTAAAGTTAGACACAGTCCAGGAAAAGCACCACGACGAAAGGATCTAAACAGAGGAGATAAGAAAAGAGAGAAGAACAAGTAGCCACTCATTCCAACATCCCATTCAGTCAGTTACCCAGTAAAATGGACCAACTTCTGGCGTATTAGAATTGAGCAAACTATCATATGTCCAACTACTTTTTCTACACACCAATCCCCAATCAAAAGGAGCAATGTGAAAACGATAAGGAATATTATTACATTGAGTTTAACTCTAATAGCATTCAACGTTACATTGTTACAGGAAAAATCAATGTTTCAGTATGCACTCAATACTAATCAGAGGAAACACTGTTGAATACATCCTACAGTTGCTGTCCATACACCATCAACACAAGCACTGACACATGTCTTCCATGTCCAAATGACTAGAAACTCTAAGCTGATAGCTCCTTTTCAATGACATACCCATAAATAAACAATGGCAGATATTTATGCTCGCCGCATTTGCCAATACTTTTTCTAATACACTCTTGAATCTACTTAAAGAGAGCAGAAGAGGTAAAAATAATTACCACATATCAACTAGGAGTCTAGGTCTACCCATATTTTTTAAATTGGAAAAAATCAAGGCCAGAGCATGACCTTGTTATAAAGACTAGGAAGGTCTACTTCATCAAATGGGAGAAATCCAGCCATAATGACGTAGAGAATGACTCCACACGACCATATATCTGCTGCTGCACCATCATATCCCTGCTGCCCAAGCACCTAAGAAACAAATAATTCCAAAAGGAATTCAAGTGAGCTAGTATTGCCACAACCAACAAAGTGAGTTCAAAGTTGGCCATTTACTATACAAATAAGCAATATGAGGGGTATCCACCATTTGATATAGCATGCCAGCAACCATCAGGCAAGAAAGCCATGAAGGGAACAATTGCTTTAAGAGTATCCAACTCTCTGATACAGTCCTTTTCTTTTTTCCTTTCATTACCTACTTAATAGCAACCGCCAGCATTCAATAACTTTCCACTGGGCATAATATCAAAAATGAATCTTTCAAGATTTTTGAAGCATCTCCAATGGTTTCCATGCAACATCTTCACATAGAGCGAGGAAGGTGACTAATGTTCATGTCAGCTCACGTTCCCCAGAGACCAGAGTATGCATAGAAGGTTACTTCTATAGGATTACCAACCTTATCAGGAATTTAATTCCCATCACAATCAACTATGTTAATGAAAAAAGGTGACTCAAGCTTCTTCACTAATAGAAAAGGAAAAGCAATACCTAGTGAAACAAAGCCACTGTCTGGTTAGATCCTGTGATATTTAATGATCATATGTTCTGGTAAGCGAAGCCCACTAAAGGAAAAGGTTACTAGGTGCTAACCAAATCTAAAATAAGATCATAATTTTTAACAGTAATGACAATGTAGTTTACCAACTGAAAGATAAATTCTCGAGAAATAGAATACATAAGAAGTATGCATGTTGGAGTGGCCGTCCAATCATTTGGCCCAAAATATATAACTGGCAAGCAATAATACACCTAAGGTGTGACATACAACCAAAATGAGGATGAAGCAGCACATCAAAATGTTAATTTTACTGTACAGAAGGTGATTAGATTAGTACCTCGGGAGCAACATAGTTTGGTGTTCCACAGGTTGTGTGAAGGAGTCCGACCCCCTGTAAACAAGTAGAAGCATATTCAGAACAGAAAACAGATGGGAATGGAGGAATGAGGAACTATAAATCAAATAAAATTTTGATGACTGTGAAGTAAATATGATAATGCTTACCTGCTGGGGCAGAGCACTCAATCCAAAGTCAGAAACTTTCAAGTTTCCATGAAAATCGAGAAGAAGATTCTCAGGCTTTAAACAAACAGCAAGTGAAAACTAATCAGTCATACATTGTAGCAAATGAACGCATAACATGAAAGATGATACATGCAAGGCATAGCTCCGCACCTTCAGATCCCTATGATAGACACCCTTGCTATGACAATGAGCAACTGCATCTATAAGCTGCTGGAAATATTTCCGACATAAGTTTTCAGGAAGTCTTCCTTGGTGAACCTGTGAATGCAAATAAGCATAAACAATTAGGAATCGGAATTTCATGATAGTTAAAATCACGATCCAGATTTTAAAGGTGTACTCTTTAACAACCCAAAACTTAAGAAACAATCCCGATCTTGAGTAGAATTTTGGCCTGTTAAAATAGTCAGAAATTTCCAATGTTGATTGATAAAATCATAAAATCATAAAATCAATGCTATATTTTGATCTGAACGAATTATTCTCCTATAAATTTGCTAAACTAAAACTTAACATTCACCCTTTTCGAGGTTTTGACATTATTAAAGATTTTGCTAGCATTCAATTGCTTCTCAATACCGCTTTTCTAAATTTTGGTTTCACTAAGGACACAATTACTTATTTTCACACAAGTATAAATATCTGTATAATTATTTTCGGCAACTTCTAGAATCTTAAGATTCTCAATCTGATATCTGAAACATCTCCATCAATCTTAAGTAGAGTCCACATTTTATAACCTTGTTTCTAGGGTTGCCAAGATAAACATCCCATGTGCAAATAAAGAGAGAAGAAAAAATTAAACTGGCCCGTTTTAGCTTAATTTCCAATGGTCCAAGATCATGTTACTGCACCAGTAAATAAAATACACATCTTGTGCAAAATGAAACCAGCAAAACTAGCTCAATCATTCTCCAAGCAGGATAAAATGCATACAAAGGCAATTGTAGTTCTTACAATTTTATCAAATAATTCGCCGCCACTCACAAACTCAAGAATGATATATATCTTTGTCCGGCTTGCTAAAACCTGCAGCATTCAAGTAACAAGGTGAAGCTTACATTATTCAAGTAAGAGTCATGAGAAGTAGCACAATTCACTTGAATTCAAAGAGATCATGAACAAAGCCATGAGGATCATAAAAAAGAGGAGATTATTCCATACCTCATGCAGCCTAACTATGTTAGGATGCCTGACTATCTTCATTATGGATATCTCCCTTCTGATCTGCAATGAAGAAGGGAGATTGTTAGAGAGAGACAATACTATTGACAAGCTAAGAAGAAGAGTTAACAACCTCCTGAATAAACATAACAATTACTTAATCTTGCTGGCTATCAGTTGACCCGGTTGTCCTGGAATAACAACTGATTACAAGTAACATGGGCAAGAATAATGCCCTGCATTACATTATATACTGCACGGACTGATAGTGCTTATGGCAACATACAATCTCAAATACTCTGAGCAAAGTAAACGTTAATACTACAGTGCAAATTGTATGAACATTTTAGAGATGTAGCTCTAAAGTAAAACAGTTCCTAAAAATCTCCAAAACTGCGAAAATTGGACATCAAACAAATGCTAGTCTTCCTTCCCACACGAGTTGGACCAAAGCCCTCAATTTCGTCCTTTACAGTTTAGTAATTTAACCATGTCGTCGCTCTGACTGCATTTCTTGAAAAAGCACCAAAGTCTGGGTCAGACTTCAATTAAGTGCTACACAAGTTTCAGATAGCCACTGGGCAAGCTAAATTTATCCAAGCAGCAATTTCATCTCTTTTTCTTCTATCGTTACAATGAAATTCTGCCCCTTTAAAATGGACCACAGCCACAGGAAGAGGAACAGCTGTCCATTACCTCTGATGACTTTCTAGCTCCTTAATTAAGTTATTGTTCACTCGGTCTTTTAAGTGAGATCAATCATGAAACTGAGAAGTGGCACAGGGAGGCAAAAACATTTTAAATCTCAAAAGAGTGAACTTGAAGTTAGGACTACTATCAGCCTAGAAATTGCCAAATCAACTATCAACAGTCGAAGAGATTCCGGATACATATGCGAATGCAATTCGATTGAATGAAAAGTCGTTCTTAGGAAGAAAGCCGAAAGATAGGCACCTGATCAACCATTCTGTGCTTAAGAATGGTGCTTTTGGCCATAACTTTTATGGCCACGCTGTTCCCATTTTCCAGATTCTGCGCGAACTTGACCTTGGCGAAAGTTCCCTCGCCAATCGTCCGCCCGACCCGGTACTTCCCGACCGTCCTCGCCGTCACCATTTTCGAGGGCTATTCAGCTCGTTCTCCTGTACCAGCAGTACCAACAATCACAACTCACTCGCTTAGCGGAAAGAAGATGCCACAAATCGCGTCAACCAAAATCGAGAACTCGAAAATCGCGCTATCGACAAATCCATCAGTTACGGAAAAACATCCAACGCAGCAGAGCCCCCCGAACTCGACGTAGAGAACAAAAACTCAAATAAAATCGAAACATATCCTAAGCAGCGACGACTGCCGATCCATGAAGCACCGAATCGGCGACGAACCAGACGACATCACGACACCGAAAAAAAAAACAAAAAAACAGAAATCGCATTGACGAAAAACAAGAACCGACACGCGATCGCTCGTTTCCGGCGAGTCGCACGCGATCGCTTCTGAGCCGAAGCAACTGAGAACACGAACATGGAGCACCGAATCGGCGACGAACCAGACAACATCACGACACCGAAAAAAACAAAAAACAGAAATCGCATTGACGAAAAACAAGAACCGACACGCGATCGCTCGTTTCCGGCGAATCGCACGCGATCGCTTCTGAGCTGAAGCAACTGAGAACACGAAGGAGAGCGAAGCAAAGAACCGGTCGCTTAACCGGAGCGACGATTTCGGAAGCGGCTCCCTCCTCCTCCGGGAACTCGATTCCGTCCTGCTCCCGCGAACCGAACGGGGGCAAAAAGCGAAGAGAAGAGGGAGAGCAAAATCGGAGAAAGAAAAAGCGAAGCGCGGAGGGCGCGTGGCCGCCGGCCGCCGGCGTTCCGGCGCCGGAGGTCGCCTTACCGGAGGTGAACAAGCTCGCCGGAGCTCCGTCATGCGACGTCGCGCGCGGTGGCAGAGAGAGGGAGAGAAGGGGGCGGCAAATATGATGATGAGCTGGACAATGGCGACGTCGTCGTCGTCGTCGTTTTATATATACGGGGTCGTGCGTAATTGTCAATTGGATCACGACTTTTCTGTCTTATTTTAAATTATAACTATTTTTTATTTTATTTTAATTATTTGCCACGTCATATGGCTTGCATTCAACGGCCACCGTGCGGGGTGCGGGGAAAGCGGAGAAAATGACGTGGCGGGGCCTGAGAGTCGCGAGCGCTTATCAAAACTCATTTCCGTATATCAATAAGCTGATTGATAATAGACTTAGGCTTTGTTTTGTAAAGGAACATTTGGTAACGATTCTGCTCCCGAAAATAACTTTTAATCAAAATGTTTTTTTTATTCTATTCTCAAAATTAATTTCTGAGCAAAAAAAAAATTATTTTTGTTCTTTTGTTGAAAAAAGAACAGACACTCGTTTAATAAAATTTTTGTTCCGAAAATAGATTTGGAATAAAATGAAGAATTAAAAAAAAGTAACTTTTTTTCCCGAAAACAATTTCTAAAATCAATTCTTTTTTTTTTCTTTTTTTTCTCTTCTCTTCCCATTTCTTCTTCTTTCTTTTGGCCGGCGATGCTCTGGCGAGATCGTCTGCCCCCGGCGACGCCAAGCCTTGCCGAGCCACCTTCAAGTTGACGTCGCTTGGCAGTGGCCCCGCGAGGCCAAGCCACTTCATGGCTGTGCGGGCTCAGCCTTGCCAGTCGGCACAAGGCTTGGCCTCACCAGGCTAGGTCAAGGCCGACCTCGTGCTGCCTAAGCAAGCTTGCTAGGCCTTGCTTAGCTGGTCACTGGCCACGGCAATGGCCGGCAACCGGCTATGAAGAAGAAGGAGGAAGAAAAGAGAAAGAAAAATTAAGAAAAATATTAAAAATTAAAAGAAATAAAACAATTTCTATCTCGGGAATATAAATTTTGGATAGTTACCAAACGCGTTCTTTTGCTTAGAAATTGTTCTTGAAAATAGAATCGGAAAAAATCATTTTCGACCAAAAATTATTTTCGAGAACGAATCGTTATTAAATGCGCGCTCTTAATTTTTCTATTTCATGATTGGAACATTTGTTGCTATAAATGGTAACACGAGGAAAAAAAGCACTAAACTTTTTTATTATTATTTTTCTTAAAGGAAAATGAAGGGCCAGGACCCTTGCCTTGGAGCTGTATACGGCTAAGGCCCTAGCACTTTAAAAAAGATGAATAGTGATTTTAATAAAAAGGGTAAAAAGAAGAAATTTTTTTTTTTTTTTTAAATGGGCCAAAGTTGCCAGTAACTCTAAACAACTTTTTTTTTTGTAATACAAAAAATCTTAAATTTATATTTATATGACATATTTGCTTTCTTTCAAAGTACTGTCAATGAAAATCGTTAAAAATCTGCATATATAAATACTAAGAAGCAAACAACGTTAATATGGCACCCACGTGACTTGATTGAAAAAAAAAGACCATATTTTTCTTTTGAAAATCATATGATTGAACCTTGATGGAGGAGGGTAAATGTGTAACATCTATACAAGTTAAAGTTTTTAGTGTCACCAAAAAGTTTCAAGTAAACATGTTATGATTGGCATAGTTTAAGATTTTTAATGTCACAAAATAAAAGTCGAGATAAATGTGCGGTGTAGGTTTTTTGTCTTTTTATAAAAAAAAAAGAAGATTATTTTTGAGAAAACACTAAAAAGATTGTGAAATTTATCTAAGTTAGTGCCAATTATACTACGTAGGATAATCGACGTCAACATCATCGATTTTCAATCAAAATCGATGGGAATGAATATATTGACAAATCAAACTAAATTAATCAATACGAAAAGAATATGATGGAATTATTCTTTCATATAATAAATTTAGAATTTTTTGAATGATTACAAGACAATGATTGGGTTGCGTTTTAGAAATGCCTTTGTGTGGTCGCCGCGGTCTAGGGAGACAAAGTCCGCGCGAGAAAACAAGGACAAAATGACCAAAATTACACCCAAGAAACAAGTACGAAAGGCCAAAGACAAGGACGGATTAGATGGCCACCTAAGAAAACGAAAGACCACGTTTTGCTCCTTACAATTTCGTTCTCTTTTCGCTGGAAACTGTCCCTTCCATCCAACGTCAAAACCTTTCTCCCCGGGGGAGACGCACGACAAGATGTCGAACTTCGTATCATCACGTTTGCACAATCAATACTAATTTAGCAAACCCAACTTGGAGAGATGCATGTGACATGGTGCTCTACTTAAGGGAAGACACATATCAAGCCAGTATTCATAAATTTGATATTAAAATAAATGAAAATATTCAAAGGTCACATCGAATAAGTAAGAATTCTTTAAAAAATTACAGTCTAGATGTCGGGCTATGCATAATGACGCAAGACAAATGATTAGCTATTGTATAATAAGTTTAGGATTTTTTAGATAATAATTCATCGGGAAAACATAATGACACAATACAAATGATAAGCTTAACGACGCGATAGAAATGATATGCTTGTATTGAGTCGTGTGGTTGCCGCCATCGAGGGAGGAAAAGTCCACGCAAGAAACAAGGACAAAATGATCGAAAGTCCACCCAAGAAACAAGGACGAAAGGGCGAAAGAAACGGATGGATTTGATGGCCACCTAAGAAAACAAAACTTAGAAATAAGAACAGGTTTTGTTCCTTAGCATTTTGTTCTCTCTTTTTGCTGGGAACCGTTCCTTCCATCCGAGGTCAAGACAAGATGTTGAACTTGGTCATTTGGAAAAGCATTGAGGAAACCAAAGAGTGTGTTCAAATTTCATTTATGTCGCCTTAGGCATAGTCACAGGATCCGTCGATTATCGACTTCTATGTTATGACTAGGTTCGGTACAATTTAATTTGAGACCTATCAAATGAATAGTAACATCTAAAATCACAAGGGCATTTATTAATTCACTTTTTCATTTACGATGCAACACGTATCCATTGATTCAATCGACTTGTGATGCATAAGATTGATAGCTATAGAATAGTTAAAGTGTAAAATTTGAAATTTATGTTGCCATCACGATAGGTGCATAACACGTTTGTGTAACATGATCAATGCCCCTCTAAATTTCCGTCACCAGCAATGACAATAATCATTGGCTCTGAGCAGATTATAGATCTTCCGGAAGTAAATTGTCCCGAGACTCTTGAATCAATCCAAAGCATCTAAAGATATCACAAAGGAGGTAATATGACCCCACTAAAGGGCCGAGTCTCCAATAGTTATAATTTTTACATTTAATTAAAAGCCAAAAACAGTGTTTCTCTCCCATCGAAATTGAAAAGACTATTCAAATTACAAAAATTTATGAGAGGAATTCATAAGTGAATTTACTATTGGAGACTCATGCTCGTGCACGCGAGAGGGAGAGAGAGAGAGAAATTGACTAGCGGACGAAAAATAAGAAGAAAAAGAAAATGCTAAAGTGGACGGAGAAAAGATGAAATGACGTCGGATTTCATATCATCACGTTTGCACAATTGATGCTAATTTAGCAGCCCAACATGACTAGGTGCGTGTAATATGGTGCTCCACTTAACGGAAGACACGTGTCAAGCGGGTATTCGAAAATTTGATATTAAAATACATGAAAATATTCAAAGGCCACGTCAGGAAATCTTTAGAAAATTATAGTCAAGATGTCAGCCCATGCATGAGGTGCAAGTTGTTTGATAAATTAAATAAATAGGTCTCAATCTATGAGCTTTAAACGTGGAAACTGATTCTACACACTATATATATTTTAATTTGTGATTGATTGGATCAATACAGGTCGCTTTCAAATAAGAAAACTTATCAAAAACTGTTTCGGTATATACCTTGCCGATATGCTAATTCGTAATAATTTATAATTATTCGTCATTTGATTTTTATGGTTCATAATAGACTTATTCAAATAGTAGATTAAAGATTATCAAATAATCATTTCTCTATAATTATTCTCTTTTTCATAATTTGATTATGGAAAAAATATATATTTTTTTGTGTTGGAACATTTGTTGCTATATATGCTAAAGCGTGGAGAAAAGCACTCAATTTTTTCATTATTATTTTTCATGAAGGAAAATGAGGGGCCAGGAATCCTCGCCTAGTGGCTGTCGAGGACTTTAGAGACGATGGACGGTGATTAAAGAAAAAGTAAAACAAAAAAAAAAAACAAAAAGAAAAAAAAAAAAGCAAAAGCCCAAGTACCCTAAAAGACTTTTATAAATTTGTATTTATTGACATATTTACTCTTCTTCAAAACACCATCTATGAATACCATTAAAAATCTACCCAACCACGGGTAGCTGCGTTCATATTCGTTTTTTCTTCCATCGCAGAGGTTGAGAGTTCAATCCCCGCATTGCTAAAGTGTCTTAAGCGAGGTCCCGATGTTGGGGTTTTGGGCTAGCCTCCCCCGAGATTTACGTCTAAATAATGGCTTACAATGAAGCTCGATGGTATCACCCGGCACCAGCAAGTCGTGTGAACTCTTCGACGGTTCCTCGGTATCAAAAAATAAAAATACCATTAAAAATATACATAAAAAGTAAACAGTATTTGACATGATACCCACATGATTTAAGTTCATGATTTTAGGCTTTTTGTGGCTTTTTATTAAAAAAAAAAATTATAAAATCAAGAAAATTATAACAAAAAATTATCTAAGTTAGCGTCGATTATACCACATAAAACAATCCGATCAATATCATCGGTTTTTAATCAAAATTAATAAGAATGACTACATTGGCAAATTAACAAAATATGTAAGACTAAATTAACCGATCTGAAAAAAATTATCATCAAATTCTTTTTTTATATAATAAATTTAAGAATTTTTGGACAAATGATTGGCTTGCGTTTTACGCATGCCTCGTGTGGTCGCGGCCACCAAGGGAGGAAAAGGTCCACACTAGAAAACAAGGACAAAATTATCAAAAGTCCTCCTAAGAAACGAGGACGAAAGGCGAAAGAAACGGACGGATTAGATGGCCTCCTAAGAAGACAAAAAAAAACCAGGTTTCGCTCCTTAGCATTTCGTTATCCTCTTTTTGGCCTGGAAACTGTCCCTTCCATCCGACGTCCAAAACCCTTTTCCATAGGGGAGACACGCGACAAGATGTTGCCCTTGATCGAGCGGAAAAGCAGTGAGGAAACCAAGGAGGGCGTTCAAATTTCACTTCCGTCACCTTAGGCATAGTCACGAGGATGAGGATCGGTCCATTATCGACTTCTATCTTACGATTAAATTCAATTCGATTGGAGCATCACATGAATCAGTAGCATCTATAATCACAGGAGTGATGCATTTACTATCCATTACATATCCATCGATTCAATCGAGTTGAGATGGATAAGATCGATAGCTATAGAATAATTGTTTAAAAGTAAACTTTGGAATTTATGCACCACCAAGAAACAAGATCAACACCCCTCTAAATCCCCGTTACCACCAAACCAACAATAATCCTAATCGCTATCCCAAGTCCAAGCCGCAAACTACCTCCAATCAAAGGTCGAGTGAACTTGAATATTAGGCCATGTATCCTAATCGTTTGTGCGAAAGCGAGACAGTTGACCGGCATAAGAAAATAAGAAGGAAGGGAAAATGCTAAAATGGGGGGAGAAAAGATGAAATGACGCCGGAATTCATATCATTACGTTTGCACAATCGATGCTAATATAGTAGCCCAACTTGGCGAGATGCATGTGACATGGTGCTCCACTTAATGGAAGACATATCGAGCCGGTATTCGTAAATTTAATATTTAAATAAATGAAAATATTCAAAGACCACATCAAACAAGTAAAAAGTCTTTAGAAAATTATAGTCAAGATGCCAGCCTACGCATGAGGTACAAGTTGTTTGATAAATTAAATAATTAGGTCTCAATCTATAAGCTTTAAATGTGGAAACTGACACTACGTAATGTAAATTTTTTTTCTTCAATTTGTGATTGGCTTGATCTCTACAAGTCGCTCATGGAACGTCATTAACTTCTTGATTATACTCTTTTTTTTTAATAAGCAGAGATTTCCATGTGATAAATTATGGTAGGTTTTGTCTTTACGCTTTAGATAAACTAATTTATACATGGGAGCATTCATTAATTACATATAAAAAAATTGCTTCCTTGTCCAGCTCGTACGCTTTTCTTTGTATTTTCTAATTTCGTTTTCAGCTCTAGCTATAGCTTGAGTTCGTACCAATATAATAAAAAGATGACGAGGGTTTGGCCCAATTAAGAATTTTAAGAGGATCCTACACCATTTCTTCCTCTTACTAATATTATTTTAAACCTTTGGACCCCTGCAGATAATTCTCTCTTGATGCTTTAGAAATTAGGTGAAATAGACATGAAATATATTTTAAAGGCGCCCTCCTCCCCGGGGGGCGGGGATATTTGGGATTGGTCCCGCTTTCCTTCATTTTTCTCCATCTAAGTCCCTAATTAATACTAGCAAAGTCATCAAGTGTCATTGCTTGAAACCTTTGTTGCCAACGGATAAGTAGTTGTGATATCTTTGTTGTATGACCTCGCATCACATATTAATTAAGAGGGAAAATTGTGATTCTTTAAGAAATTAGACTATATAGTAACAAATATCTTACACAAGCAATCTTATCCACCATTGATTTGGGATTTCAACTACCCACTCTCTCACTAACTTGCAAATCATGGGTGAATAATGTCGTTTGGATAAAATTTCTTTATCCAAAGGCCACATTAGGAAATCTTTAGAAAATTATAGTGAAGATGTCAGCCCATGCATGAGGTGCAAGTTGTTTGATAAATTAAATAATTAGGTCTCAATCTATAAGATTTGAATGTGAAAATTGATTCTACACACTGTATTTTTTTTTCTTTAATTTATGATTGAGTAGATCAATATAGGCCGCTTACAAACAAGAGCGCTTATCAAAAGCCATTTTAGTATATACCTTATTGATACTCTAATTCATAATAATTTATAATAATTTATTATTTGATTTTTTTATGATTTACTATTATTCTCAAAGTAGATTAAAGATTATCACATAATTATTTTTCTATAATTATTCTCTTTTTCATAATTTGATTATGGAAAATATATATTTTGTGTTGGAACATTTGTTGCTATAAGTGCTAATGCGTGGAGAAAAGCACTCAATTTTTTCATTATTATTTTTCTTAAAGGAAAATGAGAGGCCAGGAATCCTCATCAAGCGGCTGTCGAGGACATAGGCCCTAGCACTTTAGAGAAGATGGACAGTGATTAAAGAAAAAGTAAAAATATAAAAAAAAAGATTTAAAAAAAAAGGCAAAAGCACCAAGTACCCTAAAAGACTTTTATAAATTTATATTTATGGCGTGTTTGTAACGCTTCACGTTTTAAAACAATTTTTTTTTATGAGAAATGATCTTTTATGTTTTTGTTCTCGAGTACAATTTCTGAGTAAATTTTACCAAAAAAAAATAATTTCTGAGTAAATAATGCATTTGGTAACTTCCTAAAATTTCTATTCCCATGATATAAATATGATTGGTAAATTCTTAAAATTTTTTATTTCTTTTAATTTTTTTAATTTTATTATTATTATTATTTTTTTTTTCTCTTTGGCCGGTTCTTTCGGCACGCCATGGCCGATAACCAGCTAGGTGACGTCCAATGAGATTGCCGGAGCCTCACCAAGCCAAGGTGAGGCCTGGCGAGCTTGTCGAAGGCTAGCCTAGCCTCGGCGAGGCTCGGCCTTACTTAGGCGGTGCGAGGTCAGCCTCGCCCTGGCTTGGCGAGGCCTAGCCTCACGTCGGCTGGGGAGGCCATTGTCAAAGGCTAGCCTAGCCCTGGCGAGGCTCGGCCTTGCTTAGGCGGTGTGAGGTCAGCCTCGCCCTGGCTTGGCGAGGCCCAGCCTCACGTCGGCTGGAGAGGCCGAGTTTCGCCGTGGCCACATAAGAAGAAGAAGAAGAAGGCCTCACGTCGGCTGGAGAGGCCGAGTTTCGCCGTGGCCACATAAGAAGAAGAAGAAGAAGAAGAAAAATAATTTTAGAAATTATTCCCAAGAGCAATAATTTAGGGGGTGCATGACAAACTAAATTTCTGTTCCGTAAGAAGAAGAAGAAGAAGAAGAAGAAGAAGAAAAATAATTTTAGAAATTATTCCCAAGAGCAATAATTTAGGGGGTGCATGACAAACTAAATTTCTGTTCCAGAAACAATTTTTCTATTCCGGACTTGTTTCTGGAATAGAAATCCGTTTGATAAACCTATTCCGTTTTTCTATTTCTGGAATAAATTTCTGTTCCGTAAATAGATTTTGATCGAAATCGAAATAGAAATTTTCTACTTCTCTATTTCGGAACAAATCGAAATAATTTCTCCATGAAATTTTTTACTAAGATGAATATGCTTAGAAAAAATATTGCCAATAAGATGGCAAGAGATCATAATATGCCGGAGATTCTATGAGATTGTGTTTTCAACTTTTGTAATGTATTTCTATTATTTTGTATTTGGGATTCCCAATCTTTGCTTTTGTAATGTGATGCTATATTTGATGATTCCTATCTCAATTCTTGTAATGTGATATTCTACTTGAGGATTTCCCTTATTTGTAATGGTTCTTTATGACAAGCTCTATTACACTTCGTAAAATTCGCCGATTTTGTAAAATTTGCCACAAATTGCCCAATACACTTCTTTGTGTTTCTTTCTAAAACGATTGCTCGATATCACAAACCGTGGTGGTGATCGACATGACATACTAGCATGAAGGGGATTATAATTTGGTTGCCCACCTTCATTCTACTAGAGTTTTGGGAATCTTCTATCATGCTCAAAAGTAATGCATATTGATTTCTTTTTTCTATCATATGAAGACTATTGATAAGTATATTGTTTGACCGTAATTGCCTATCTAGGTGGATGCTAAAGAATTTTGTGTGAAAATTTAGAAAATTTGATATAACAACTCATACTTTGCATTTTTTTTTCAAAAAAGGGAGACTTTACTAAAAAAAAAAAAACTCTTACTTTGTATTTGGGTCAATAGGTTCATAAGCATATGAAATTTGTAAGAATGGACATCTCATTTGCTCCAAAAAAAGAAAATTTTGTTTTAAGAAATATAAATTTTATACTTTATTATCAAACAATTTCTATTTCTAAAACAGAAATTTTGTATCGTTATCAAATAGATTTTTTTGCTCGAAAACTAGTCTAGAAATAGAAATAGAAATAGAAAAATCTATTTCTGTTCCAGAAACTATTTCTTATTTCTGTTTCGAATTTATTCTCAGGAATAAAAAAAAAAATTGTTTCCTGGAACAAATTTTTTACCAAATACGTTTTGATTCTTTTTTGGTTCTTTAGAACAAAAAAATAGAAATTTTTGTTCTTAAGAATATATATATATATATATATATATATATATATATATATATCATGTCAAATTTAGAAAATATTTTTGATCTACAGAGTCTGTTTAGCAAATCTTTTTTATTGGGTATAGGGTATCTTATCCATCTAAGGGCTGTATTAAGAGGTTTGTAATTAATAACTAACCTGGGAACTCCTCTTTCTAGTTCAGCATTTTTATTGACATAAAAAGCAGAACAACTCCAAGGGGATTGGCTTTTTCTTATGAGTTTTTTTATTTAATAGATCTTGTATTTCTGCTTGACAAAATTTTAAAACTTCTTGGTTCATTTGTGTTGGGCGGGCTTTGGTAGGAATTTTGTTTTCAGAAAAATCATGTTCATAAGGTAAATCAACGATATGTTTTTTTCTTTCCCAAAAGGCATTGGGTATAGTAGAACATATAGTTTTCTCTATGTGTTTTTGTAGAGAAGCTATCTTTTCTATGATGTTTGGTTTTATAAGATTCTCTTCTATTCTTTTAAACTCTAAATCTTCTTTTAGAAATTCAAACTAGTTTTCTTTGTCTTTTATGAGGCAATTTATTTCTGAAATGGAATGTTCTTGTAAAATATTAAGACTTCTTTTCTGTGGTTTTGTTATGAAATTGAAGGTGATTTTTTTGTTTAAAGCATGAGTTTCTATACCTTCATTAGTAACAGCAAAGGGTTGAATCAATTGTATAAAAGGTGTTCCAAGGATAACCTGTTGTCTCATGTTTTTAACTAAAAGAAAAGATGTTTTGTAAGACATTTGGTCTTTTATTATTAGGGTTTCGGGTAACTTGTATTGTATATTCAGCTTGTCTCCTGAAGCTGATTTTAAGGACTCAGATGTTTTGTCAAAGTATCTTGTTGGAACAAGGCCTTCCTTGATACAATTGAGGTCAGCCCCTGTATCAAAGAGTGCCGTTGTTTCAATAATATACTCATTATTGATTTTTATCTTAATATTTATTATCCATTTTCTAGATGTGATTTCTGTTAATAACATAAGAAAAGCTGGATCAGAGGTATCAGGGGTACTAGTGATTTCATTTTGGTTTTCAAGTTTTGTTGTTCCTTTTATGACAAGAGACTTTATATCAGAAATTTCTTGTTTCATTTTTGATTGAGTTTCTTTTAAGGCTTGTATTTCTAACTTTTGTTGTTTTATTTCGTTTTGGAGGTCATTAATATTTATAGGTCTAGACTTGTGGTTTTTTGTTTCTATTTAGAATGTCTTTAAGGTTGTATGAAGTATTAGGCTTGGAAGTAATATTCATAGAAGAGTGAAGTCTATCTAAGTATTCTTTTTTGGCTTCGGGGTCAAGTATTTTGTCGCAGTCTTTGAGAAGGAATTCTTCTTCTTTAGTTAAGACGTTTACTTCGGGAATGGGTTTTTCTCGGAGAAGCGTCTTCATAATCGAATCAAGAGGATTCTATCTCATTGATTTGAAGACCTTCTTCCTCAAGAAATTCATCGAAGAAGTATCATCATTTTCTATGAAGATATTGTTTAACTGATTAAGAGTATTGTCATCTAAAGAAAGTTCATTTAATTTTTTATTAATCCTAAAATATTTTGAAATATGACCTTTTCTACCACAAGAATAGCATTTAATGTCTTTAAAATTTTTTCTATCAGAATTACAAGATCTATTAAATAAAAAACTCATAAGAAAAAGCCAATCCCCTTGGAGTTGTTCTGCTTTTTATGTCAATAAAAATGCTGAACTAGAAAGAGGAGTTCCCAGGTTAGTTATTAATTACAAACCTCTTAATACAGCCCTTAGATGGATAAGATACCCTATACCCAATAAAAAAGATTTGCTAAACAGACTCGTAGATCAAAAATATTTTCTAAATTTGACATGAAATCAGGATTTTGGCAAATACAAGTAAGTGAAAATGATAAATACAAGACAGCCTTTACAGTACCTTTTGGCCAATACGAATGGAATGTTATGCCATTCGGCCTCAAAAATACCCCATTCATGGTGGTTATTAAGCCTCAGGCAAATTTCGAATGAGGTGGTTATTAAGCCTCATGCAACCCCTCTTTCTCAAAGATCAAAATTTTTCCCCAAAACATCTTTTCAAAAAATATTGACTGTGGAAGATGGATTCTTCGATAAAGATCCAATCAAATTTGCAGAAAACATATTTCCAAAAAATTAGCTTTTCAAACCTCACAATACAAACAAAACCCTTGCTTATTATGAGCAAATTTTAGTGGAAACAGAATTGGCAAGGTTCACTCACTTTGCTGATAAAACCAATACAGAAAATATCCTTTATTCCACTATATCCATCAGTAAAGTTATACACCCCTCACACTGGGGAGCCTCACCCCATACATCCAGAAAATTCCAAACCAGACTTACCCAAAGTCTACCATACTCCTCCTCATATACATACTGGGACTACCAACAAGCTTGGTGGAACGTCTTTTTCGAGACGAATACAAATTTCCAACACTCCTGGTTATTATTCTTCAAAGACAACTTCCCAAGACAAAGCTTACCAAACTGGTTTGACTCCTGGTGGGATCTCTTTGGTCATTTGGACATAATATTACACCCCACAGTCAAACAAGGATACAAGGTTTTCAGTGAAAAATTCATACCAACACCTCATGATATAAGGTTCCCATGCCTTATGCATTTCTTTATAATATTCAGAATCTCTTGGGTAACAAAGATGGGAATTTGAATACAATACATCCAATAAACCAGGTGTACCAAGTACTTGTCCGAAAATACAAAACAAAATGGTGGGATGGATTCAGATTTCTTGATCAAGGATCCGAAGCTGCGGTTAAAACATGGCTAAATAGCCGAAAACCCAAATAATCGCATCCCCATCAAATACATCGTTTTTACAGGAAAAATCCATGGCAAGTGCAGCACTTGCAGCAGTCCAAAACAGAGATGAATACTGCAACATCCTCAGGACAATGCTCTCAGAAGCGGAAGAATCACAATGTGGATCTTCCAAATCTCAATACAGTAAAGAAGGATTCTCCCAGTCATATCATAGTGGAAACACTAATTAAGACGACTGCTACGGAATCAATCTGGACAGAGATTAAAAGACATCACATGCATATACTATTACAAACGGCGCAAAAGGCTACACACCGGAGCGTAGTAGACATACACTGTTCATACACTGTTCACTGTTCACTATTCATACACTGTTCAGTACTGTTCACTCTACACTGTTCAGCACTGTAGCACCCTCTATAAATACACCCACTCGACATAGAAGAAAGGACCTCGAAATTTTCCAGATTTCTCTCTTCTTCTCTCTCCCTCTCACTTGTAAACCATCCTCTCTTCCATCTCCATCCTCATCTCTTCCATCTCCAAGCTCTCTTACCTTGTATCCCCCGGTTTCAAAGTAAGTTAGTTTTCACATACATAGTTTTATACGGGGTTACCAACTTACATGATAGTTGGTTAACCATTTCTTGTAATACAAACATCAATACTCCCTGGAGTGCGGATTACCGCCCTAGTGGATGACTTGATGCTTTAGTTTCTGCATCTTTCAATACATGTAATTTCAGCTTTTCAGCTTTATATAATACAAGTTCATACCACCTTCATGGTTGGTTTTTGTTTATGCATACTCTTACTTTATATTTTATATATTGCTTTCGGTCTTTACATTATTTTTAATTCTCGCGATTTTATTTAAGTCATTTATTTTCTTGTTCTTATATATCATTTCTTTTTAAGATACATCCTTCCCCTCGCTTTCATATAGATTTGTTAATGCTTATACTTCCTTGTTCTCTCATATAGTACTCAGATCATACCCCCTTCATGGTATCAGAGCCAGTGGGAAGGTATAGATAGTCTTTGTAAGAACATACACTTAGATCGAGAGCTATTCGTTGGCATCCTTCTTGTTTCTACAGAGTGGTCCAGGCCGTAAGTCCTTGAGTGGCTGTTAGACCGTTGGTTTAGCTCTCAGAACGGTTCAAGAAGGAATAGTTCCGATCTTAAGTATGAGCTTACATAGAAGATCTACATCTTCCTCTAGTTCTCTATCACAAATGGACTCAGATCCAAGTCCTATACATGAGAAGAAGTAAGAATAGAAGATTTCAACAAATCTATAGAAAATTGGGAAATTCCTAAAATACAGCTTAAGGAAATATACAAACAATCAAAGTTGAAGTTTTTCAAAAAATCAGACTATGTCATATCCACCGAAGAAAGAGATGTCCCTCTTTCTAATTCCTATGAAAAAATACATCTTTTAAACAAAGAGTCCATCCAAAAACACAAACAAAAATACAATTACATTCATATAGGACTAGTCCAAGTAGGAGTCAAACCTCTTACTAAAGAAGGTCTTAATACTTCCATTCTGTTAGTGATTCACGTCTTTTAAACTATGATGAATCCATTCTTGGTACTGTAGAGACAAGTCTCTGCAAAGGACCCATACATTTTGATTGTTATCCCAATTTTTCTGTATCTCTCAAAGATAAGAACGTTCTTAGAGCCATAACACTCCAAATCAAAACCCATAATTACAAAGTGGCAGATGGTTCTATTCCTTTAGCCATTGTTTATAGAATCCATTATAAAGCCATGTCCTCCGCCTTTGGAGAAAATGCTTTCAAACATAGTCCTCGAGGAGAAACACTTCTCCTCCAAACTGACATTTCTAGAGCTAATACAACAATTCCTAGGTCTATTAATTGGAACCAAGTTACTTTACCAGAACAATGGGAATTAGAAAACCAAATTCCCCAACAAGTTGTTCAAAATACGATCCGACTAATGTCATTCAACATCCGAAAGGAAAAGTGACCATTAGATTTCCTAGAAGGTCTTTTGATTCAAGATCTAGTCCTTCTTTTCATAATTCTTATACGAGGTCCATAGATCTTAATCCTAATCTTCCTCCTATAATCACCATTCCTCCTAGTACGCACGAAACACTCCTCCTCCTAGTATACATAGAGACACTCCCACAAGAGATACAACACATTTATCTCCTTCCACCAGTAGAAGTAACCATGAGACACCTCTTGAACCAGAAATTAGTGGTTTAGATAATAGATCGGGCATTTCCAGGCCGGTTTATCAACAAAATCAGCCTTGAACCAGCCGAACCAGCCCTAGGAAATACAGATTCTCCTCATCATTCTCCTACCTACTCACAAATGATAGATGCCGAACTTAATGTTTTAGAAAAACATTTTTAGCCTAACAAAGCTTTTCTTAATAAAGAATTTAATTCTGAAAACAACAAATAAATCGAGAGAATGGTTCTTCAAAACCTTTGCCGATGAAGCAAAAGACATCAAACAAAAATATTACGACTACATATATGAATATGAAGTCCATATATTTTTCTTTGATTGGCTAGAAGAACAATTCCTTGAGTCAAAAGAAATATTTGTTTTAGATCATCATTATAAGTGGAAACTTAATAATGGTGAAACCATAGAATCCAATCATCCACCCCTTAGGAGAATAAAAATACAGCATGGAGATAGTGAGGTTACGACCACTCCTTTTAGACTTCCGACAAAGGAGACTCTCTCTACACCCACAAAGTTATTGAACAAAACAATTTTACTAATCAACATTTAGTAACCATAGGAAAACAGTTGAATAGGATAGAATCCACCTTCCGAATCCTACTCGGCTTATTACACCACAAGTTGACACTCTCAAAAAACCCATTTTTAAAGCCTTTGAATTTCCAAAAATCTTAGCCTAGAGTTTGCCAAAGCTATAGAACAAAAGAAAAAACTCTTAGGAAAATCAAAGATGGAACCTGATCCTATACTAGACACTCCTAAATTCCAGAATCTTATCATTAGAGACACTCCAGACCAACCCACCATTAATACCCTGACCAAACCCTCTGATAATCCTGATAATGAGTCAGTCAATGAGATTAACAGACTCAATTGGAGACAACCACAGAAGCTTTATTATAGTAGAGCTACCCCACCAGACATTGCCCAAGAAGAATCATCGCAAAAATACAGAATAAATACTCTCCCGACGCCATCTATGAATGGAACATTGATGGTGTTGCGAAAACCAATGTTATGAACATTCTTAACAACATGGTGATGCTTGCTAATGCCTACAAAACACAGCAAGATGTTTCGACCATGCTTTGTTGCTAATCTTTTAGTAGCTGGTTTTACCGGACAGCTAAAAGGTTGGTGGGATAACTACCCGACGAGATGAACAAAAGACACAAATTTTAACTGCTTATAAGGTAGATGATTTTGGTCAACGCATGGATGATGATCAAGGTCATCTCATCCAAGATGCGGTTAATACCCTTATCTATTCCATTTCACAACACTTTGTAGGAGATCCTTCACATATTAGGGATAGAAACCAAGATCTCCTTTCCAATATGCGTTGCAAATCCTTAGGAAGATTTAGAGAATACAAAGAGCTTTTCTTTCAAAGGGTTCTTATTAGACCCGACTGCAATCAACCCTTTTGGAAAGAAAAATTCTTAGTTGGTTTACCTCAGATTATAGGTGACCAAGTTAGAGATAAAATTAGGGAAGATTACAGCGGCCAAATTCCTTATGATCTCCTTTCTTATGGAGAAATAGTCTCTTATGTTTATAGACAAGGAACACAAATGTGTAATACAATCAAATTACAAAGACAACTCAAGGAAGAACAATCCCTCACCAATAGGAGTCTAGGAGATTTTTGTGCTCAATACAACCCCTCTTATAATGAAAAAACAAAACCAAAATGTAAGGGAACTTGTCCTCCTGAGAAAGAAACAAAGAAACATCACAACAAACCTTCATTTCGTAGGAATAAACAAAGACACCAGAATAACCAAAATAGACATATTTACTCTTCTTTAAAGCACCATCTATGAAGACCGTTAAAAATCTACATAAAAAGCAATCAGTGTGGACACGGCTCTCACATGATTTAAGTTCATGATTGTAGGTTTTTTGTGGCTTTTTATATAAAAAATTATAAAATTGAGAAAATTATAACAAGATTGTGAAAATTGTCTAAGTTAGTGTCGAGTTATACCAAGTTGGACATTCCGCGTTAATATTATCAGTTTTTAACGAAAATTAATAGGAATGATTATGTTGGCAAATTGACAAAATATGTAAGATTAAATTAACCAATCTGAAAAAAATATCATCAAATTGTTCTTTATATAATAAATTTAAGATTTGTTGGATAAATGAGCTTGTGTTTACGTATGCCTTGTGTGGTCGCTGCCATCAAGGGAGGAAAAGTCCACACTAGAAAACAAGCTAGGAAACAAGGACAAAATGATCAAAAGTCCACCCAAGAGACGAGGACGAAAGGCGAAAGAAATGGACGGATTAGATGCCACCTAAGAAAAAAAAAAAAAAAAAAACCAGGTTTGCTCCTTAGCATTTCGTTCTCCTCTTTTTTGCTTGGAAATTCCATCCGACGTCCAAAACCTTTTTCCATAGGGAGACACGACAAGATGGGAAAAAGTGCCAAAAAAGTCATAAATCTTTTGGTTTTGTGCCAATTTAGTCATAAACTTTTTTTTGGTGCCGATTAGTCCTAAACATTTTTTATGTTGTGCCAATTCAGTCCTTTCCGACCAATTTTGGCCGGATTGTGTTGATTGGACATCGTCCGGCTGAAGTGGCCTGATCGGTGCTTGACGTGTATAATTTTTAATAATATTTTAATATTTTAGAATATTTTTTTATTTTATTTTTTCTCTTTTTATTTTTATTTTTATTTTTATTTTTATTTTTATTCTTTTCTTTTCTCTTTTTTTTTTTCTTCTCATCTTCTTCCTCCAGCCGGTCGCCGGAGCTCGGCAATTGGCCATAAAAGACTGAATTGGCACAACATAAAAATAAAAAGAGAAAAGACTGAATTTCCTCGCCGGCCACCTCGCCACCCAGGCCGCGAGGGATTGGCGAGGGCGAGCCTCGCCCGCCCGGCGTGAGGCCGCCCTCGCGCTTGGGAGGCGAGGCTTGCCCTCGCTGGATCTAGCGAGGGTCGAGCCTGGCCCATGGCCAGCGAGGGCGAGCCTCGCCTCGCCCGGCTCGGCGCGAGGCCGGTGCCTCGGAGAACCCCAAGAATCACAAAACCCCCACCTCCGACGAATCGCCACCACGGGAGAAACAGGCGAAAATCTGGGGCCGGAGCCGCGCGACCGAAGACACCCCGATCTCCCATAAACCCTAGAGACAACGACGACGATGAGCGGAGGAGGGAGGAAATTTCTAGGGCGAGATTGGGATCGGAGAACGGAGCCGGGGAGGAGTCCAGCTGGTCTCGCGCCGAGCTGGCGGGGCTCGACCTCGCCGGATCCGGTGAGGGCGAGCCTCGCCCACTGACGCGAGGTCGCCCTCGCGGCCACCGGCGAGGCGGCCGGCGAGGTCGACCTTGCCGGCCGTCGCCTTTGGCCGGTCGCCGAGCTCCGGTGACCGGGCTGGAGGAAGAAGATGAGAAGGAAAAAGAAAAAGAAAAAAGAATAAAGAATAAAGAAAAGAATAAAAATAAAATAAAAAATATTCAAAAATATTAAAATATTATTAAAAATTGTACATGTTAGTGCTGATCAGGTCACGTCAGCCGGCCAGCGTCCAGTCAGCAAAATCCAGTTAAAATTGGCCGGAAAAGACTGAATTGGCACAACGTAAAAATGTTTAGGACTAAATCGGCACCAAAAAAAAGGTTTAGGACTAAATCGGCACAAAACCAAAAGGTTTAGGACTTTTTTGGCACTTTTCCCCGACAAGATGTTGCACTTGATCGAGTGGAAAAGCAGTGAGGAAACCAAGGAGGATGTTCAAATTTCACTTCCGTCACCTTAGGCATAGTCATCTTAGGCATAGTCATGAGGATCGGTCCATTATCGACTTCTATCTTACGATTATATTTGATTCGATCGGAGTGTCACGTGAATCAGTATCATCTATAATCACAAGTGTGATGCATTTACTATCCAATACATATTCATCGATTCAATCGAGTTGAGATGCATAAGATTGATAGCTATAGAATAATTGTTTAAAAGTAAACTTTGGAATTTATGCACCACCAAGAAACAAAATCAACACCCCTCTAAATCCCCGTTACCACCAAACCAACAATAATCCTAATCGCTATCCCAAGTCCAAGCCGCGCACTACCTCCAATCAAAGGTGGAGTGAACTTGAATATTAGGCCATGTAGCCTCAGATGTTGGTTGACCGACCTCCATCACCGAATGAATCTCTCGTGTTAGTGCGAAAAAGAGAGAGTTGACCGGCAGAAGAAAATAAGAAGGAAGGGAAAATGCTAAAATGGGGGGGGGGGAGAAAAGATGAAATGACGCCGGAATTCATATCATTACGTTTGCACAATCGATGCTAATTTAGTAGCCCAACTTGGCGAGATGCATGTGACATGGTGCTCCACTTAATGGAAGACATATCGAGCCGGTATTCATAAATTTGATATTTAAATAAATGAAAATATTCAAAGACCACATCAAACAAGTAGAAAGTCTTTAGAAAATTATAGTCAAGATGCCAGCCTATGCATGAGGTGCAAGTTGTTCGATAAATTAAATAAGTAGGTCTCAATCTATAAGCTTTAAACGTGTAAATTGACTCTACGTAACGTATATTGTTTCTCTTCAATTTTTGATTGGCTTGGTCTCTACAAGTCGCTCATGGAACGTCATTAACTTCTTGATTATATCTTCTTCTTTTCTTGTCCATTTTATTTATTTTAATAAGCAGAGATTTTCATGTGATAAATTATGGTAGGTTTTGTCTTTACGCTTTAGATAAACTAATTTATACATGGGAGCATTCATTAAATACATATAAAAAAATTGCTTCCCTGTCCAGATCAAGCTTCTAATTTATAAGCTCGTACGTTTTTCCGTTGTATTTTCTAATTTCGTGTTCAGATCTAGCTTGAGTTCGTACCAATATAATAAAGAGATGACAAGGGTTTGGCCCAATTAATAATTTTAGGAAGATCCTACACCATTTATTCCTCTCACTAAATATTATTTTAAACCTTTGGACCCCTGCAGATAATTCTCTCTTAATGCTTTAGAAATCAGGTGAAATAGAAATGAAATATATTTTAAAGGCGCCAAACCCCCACTCCCCCCCGGGGGGATACTTGGAATTGGTGGTCCCGCTTTCCTTCATTTTTCTCCATCTGAGTCTCTAAATAATATAAGCAAAGTCATCAAGTGTCATTGCTTGAAACCTTTGTTGCCAATGGAGAAGTAGTTGTGATATCTTTGTCGTATGACCTCGCATCACATGTTAATTAAGAGGGAATGTGCAAGAGAAGAAAATCAATTTCAATCAATATAAATTCTTAAAGTACATAAATCAAAGCGAAGGATGGACAAATTAACTAGTTATAGTGGAGTCACTAGAAATTTGAGGAAATTTTATGGACATGCATAAAATTCATGTTTCTATACTGATATATGGTTATGATCGACATGACAACTTAATCATCTTTAAAAAAGTATTATGGGTTATCTAGAATAAGGCCCCAACCAAGCACCGTGACTAGAATGAATTGCACGCGTATGGCATCTCAAATCATTTCAGCTGTGTATTCAATAAAACTAGATCAAATTAAAGTAGATAAATGTACTAGGTGTTCTTGAAATTTATATAGATTGCCTTGTTTTGCAATTATTGTCCGTTGAAATATCATATATTGCTTGATTACATAGTTTATATGCCCATCATATACACATAAAAAAAATGCCTTGTTTTACAATTATTATCCATAAAAATATACATTGCCTGGTTTTGGAGTTTATATGCTCAGTTAAATTTTTGGGTTGGTTTTTCTGTCATGACATGAAAGCCAGGTTTTTTCCCACTTTATTTCTGGTGAGCGCATTCGCCCCATTTGTCAAATTCTACATGTCGACATAAGTTTGGGGTCGAATTTTCTATCATTGTCATCCTCGGTTTTTGAGAGACTTTAATAGCTTCCGATATCATATGTTCATGTGTCATGGTTCCTCGGGTACAATAATATTTTTCACTGCTTACTCGATTGATGGGAACTACCCGGCCTTTTAGATGGTGTTGTCGGGTGACTTTCACTTCTAATTATTTTTCAAAGAAAGCCAAGATTATGCTGATCACACGATAAGCCCAAGAAGAATAATATAATCAGCACGCATCTAACGCACGCCGTGTGTGGCCGTGGTCATCGAGGTAGGTGAAGGACACGAATGAAACAACGACACGAGATGGAGTCCACGAAGGAAGCGGGGATCGCGGTTCGACGGCGACCTGAGAACGTCACTGATCGAGACGACAGAAAACGACTTGTCTGTCTTTGTTTGGCTGGGAATTGTCGCTTTCAATCCTCTGTGATGTCCAGGATAATCTTTTTTCAGGTGGAGACACAAAACAATAGGATGTTGACGCTAAAAGTCCAGTGTGTAAACGGCGAGGAAACCAAGCCAGCTCAAGATTTATGGGATCCACAAAACCCTAGATTCGCTGGATTCGCTCCTCTCCCTCCCATCTTCAAGCAGCCGCTTTCTTCGAGGGTTTGAGCTAGTTCGCTCCCTCCCCTCCCTTTTTCCCCCTTTTCCCTCTTTTTCTTGAAGTGGTTCCGATCTTTATTCTCTCTGTCTTTACTTTCCTCTTGTTTTTTGGGGAGCTTTTCCCTTTTGATCTAATCAAGATCAATTTTGAAGATGTTTCTATCCCGATCTAATCCATATTTGAGATCTTTTGCATATATAATTTCGAGGTTTCGATTCCCTCGAATTTCTGTCGAGTAGAAGTGCAAGTTTTAGGGGGATCGGACAAGTTTCATGAAGATTTTGCTCTCGGAGGTATCAAATTTGTGCTCATTTAAATATGAAAATATTGCAGAGATCGAATCTTGGTGCGTACCGCTAGAAGGCAAAACTATATTTGATAGTTGGAGATGGAGATCTTAATGTATGCTCATTACTGAAAATAGATTCGTGATTGGCCCCCAAGTTTCTACTAGTGTGGTTCTAAATTCTATCTTGATAAATGCTCACCCCCTAATTCCAATCACCACCTGCATAATAATAACCACAAACCGCAAGAAGCAAATTTCTCCTCCTTCAAATGTTTGTCATGCCTCAATTCTTGCATTAAGGGGATCCAAGGTTGCTATTCCAAATCTAAGTCGCACGACCTCCAATCTAGGTCACTTGATGTTGAATTATGGCCATGTAGCCTTAGATGTGGTCAGATGACCTCCATCAACAGTGAATCACGCACGTGAGATTGAGATATAGCCTGTGTGCCCCGGTGGTGGTGATTAAAGAGGAAGCAGCATGACAAGTTGCATTCCATAGAAACAAAAATAAGAAGAAAAGGAAAATGCAAAGCTATAAAAAAAAAAATTGAAACAACGTGACAATTCAATCATTTTGTTTGCACAATCAATGTTGATTTGGCACCCATAATAGCGAAGTACATTCAACGTGATGCTCCACTTCATAGAAGATCATATTGTGAAGAAGTTAAGGGATTTATTGTTGAAATATAATATGTGGAAACCACATGATCTTGCAACTTGGGGTGAAAGGCTATCGGCTGTGGTGCACGGCTGTGGTGCACTGATCCCAGATCATCCGGTTTTCTAATCAACAGAGATGTGATCTTTGACGAGACTACAATACTTCAACAGAGGAGTTCTGAGACACAACTAGCAGAGACGACAGATCACGGTACCATTAGTGAGGTGGAACTTCAGGTGGAGACTCTAGAGATCTCGAAGGTAACAGAAGTTGAAATTACAGATGAAGCCACAGTTTCTGAAGTCAGTGATAGTGAACAACCACCAAAGCCGCATCACATTATAGCTATTGATAGACAAAGAAGGCAAATTAAATCATCGGTATGTTATAGTTATACATATATTGCTTATGCATTGACTGTAGGCGACGAGATGAAGATAGATGAGCCTTCGTCTTACTCTGAAGATATGGCTAGTTCGGAGTCGTCGCAATGGCTATGGGCTATAAGTGAAGAGATGGAATCACTTCATCGAAATCAGATATGGGAGCTGGTCAAAGTACCGAAGAGTTAAAAGATTATCGGAAGTAAATGGGTTTTTAAACGGAAAAGAGGGCATTCCCGGTGTCAAGGCTATGAGCTATAAGGCGAGACTTGTGATGAAGGGATATACACAGCATGAGGGCATTAACTATAATGAGATGTTCTCTCTTGTGGTAAGACATACTTCTATTCGTATTTTATTGCCTTAGTCGCTTTGCAGGATCTCAAGTTAGAGCAACTAAATGTGAAAACTACGTTTATTCACGGTGAGTTGGAGGAGTAGATTTACATGAGGCAACCAGAGGGATTTGCTATTCTAGGTAAGGAAGATCATGTTTGCTTGTTGAAGAAATCTTTGTATGAGCTAAAATAGTCCCCTAGGCAATGGTATAAACGTTTTGATACTTTCATGGCTAGTCAAGACTACACGAAAAGTCAAATGGATAGTTGTGTCTACTTTAGGAGATTGGAGAATGGTTTTTTGATTTATCTACTCTTATATGTTGATGCTAAGAATATATCTAATATTGATGTGCTGAAGATGCGATTAAATGTTGAATTTAAGATGAAAGATTTAGGTGCTGCAAAAAAACAATTTGGGTATGGAGATTTTACATGACAGGGTTGCAAGAGTTTTACGTTTATCTCAGAAGAAATATATTGAGAAGATATTGGCATGTTTTAATATGCAGTTAGCAAAATCTGTGAGTATACTTTTAGTGAAGCACTTTAAATTTTCAGATAAATTATCACCGTAGATTGAGGAGAAGGAGGAGGAGCATATATCCCATGTTCCTTATTCTAATGCCGTGGATAGTATTATGTATGCTATGATGTGCACTAGGCCTAATATTTCATAAGTTGTGAGCGTGGTTAATTGCTATATGAAGCGTCTTGATAAAACTCATTGAGAAGTTGTGAAGTGGATCTTCAGATATTTGAATGGGACAACAGAGGTGGGTATAGTGTACCAAAGGGATGGCAATGGCAGTGAAACCACTAGTTTTATGGATTAGGATCTCGCCGATGACTTGGATGATCGCAGGTCTTTAGCAGGATACGTATTTATGCTAGTGGGTGGTGCAATTAGTTGCAAAGCATCCTTACAGGATTATATTGCCTTGTCTTCGATTAAGGCAGAGTATATGGCACTAACATTTGTAGCGAAGGACACGATATGGTTATAAAGTTTGCTTTTGGACTTTGGGTTAAAACATAAAAGTGTGGATATACACCGTGATAACCAATGTGCAATATATTTGACATATAATCCAGTTTATCACGAGTGAATGAAGCATATCAACATTAGGTACCACTCCATCCGAGATGTGGTAATGTTATTGTCAAAAAGATTGCTATAATAGATAACTTGATAGATATGATGACTAAGTCTGTTCCTTTGGCGAAGCTCAAGCTCTGCTTAAGCTCTATTGACATCTGTGAAGAGTGAGCATCTATCGAGACGTTGGGAGAGCAGCATGGATAAGGAGCGCTATAATTTGGTTTCAAACATCGAGCCAAGGTGAAGAATTGTTAAATTATGTTTCGAGTTTGAGTATTTGCAAAATGCGATTCGCTGGGCTCTTGAAGATTTACAAAACAGAAAATAAAAAAAATAAAAAAAAGGCAGCAAAGTTTTCTTCTTCATCTATAGGAGGAGGCCGAATAAGGTTAGTTATGTGGGGCTCAAGTCAAATATTTGACTTTGGGCGCACACACATATTCCACGCCGGAGTTTCCTTTTTTTTGACGATGGAAATTAAGGGTGGAGTCTACACGTGGAGCCGAAAAAAAAGAGAGAGCTGGTGGGCCCAAGTCAAATATTTGACCTTTGGGCACACGTTTTTCTTCTTTGGGCCTGTGTGAGCGGCTTAAAATAAACCCTATGAAAGCAGAGAAAGAGAGGAGCCACACGTCACGTTGCTTGAGAAGAGCCGCAAGTTTTTCCTTGAAGCCACGCGAAGCTTTCCAAAGGAACGAAGATTTACGTTTGTGAACCAAAGACGAATGTCGGAGTTCTTGATTTTAGCGTACGTAGAGTATTTTGTTTTGAGCTTGAACGCGCTGTAATTTTCTGCCGTGAGTTTATGTTCAAGTGAGTTGTTTATTTATAAACACTTTGGATTTGAGGTTAAATTTAGGTGTGGGAAACACTTGAGCGTGTGAGTGATTATAAACTCTGATTTTCCGATTATAGTGGATTATTTGCTACCGGCTCTCTCCATGAACGTAGGTATCGATACTCAGACCGAACCATGTAAATTTCTAGTGTCCTTATTATTTCTTGTTTATTTCTTTTGTGATTTCGTATTGACGTAAATTGCAAGAACTTGTCATTTCCGCATATTATATTTTAACATTTATGATGCCATTATCCTTATTTCTATAAAGATGTTCAAATGACTATGCACTCCTCGATCTACTAGCAAGAACTTTTAGATGTGTGGAAATGGTTGCACAAATTCTACATAAGGGATCAAATCAACTAGACTTTTAGGTTCAAATCTTTTGGGGCCCTCACTCAATTTCCGTGGATTTACAATCTGTCGTTCTCTAGAAATCATGCTCAAATGTCTGCCCACAAACAAGGAGCACGTCTCTCCATAGTTAAATAATTACGTCACATCTATGTGCTTTAAAACATGGAAACCACTTGTACATAACTTAATTAAGTCTCTTGTCTCTAATCAGGTGAGAACATAACAAGCGGAGTCTATCTCCTTCCTTCTTTTTCTCAGGATCAATGTAAATCCCCAATCCCTCCCCCCCCAAATTTATGATTGACTTAATTGAATGTTACGATTTCTTTTATTTTACAAAAAATAAATGATAAAAATGATTACTTGTATATAAAATATTATCCAAATTATTCATTTTCTACAAAATAAACACACTTAAGTCGCTCCACATTAACTTCCTATTATAGTCTTCTTCTTTTTTACTTTTTTTCTTTAAGGAGAGGTTTTCACGAAATAAATTGTTTTAGGGTTTTCCTCTACGTTACGAAATAATTCAATTTAAGGATGGGAAAATCCATTATATAAACGAAGTAGCTTCCTTGTCCAAATTGAGTTTCTAATTTGTTCAGCTCGCACGTTTTTCCCTTGTATTTTCTGCTGTCGTTTTCAGCTCCAGCTATGGCTAGCTGTCCTGGTGCCGATTTGAGATGGGATGACGAGGGTTTGGCCCAATTAAGAATGATAGGAAGATCCTGCACCATTTCTTCCTCTTTACCTATATTACCTAAACACTACAAAATTCGTCAGTGACGCGTACGGAAAAGAAGCCGCTAGTCTGTCGTAATTATAGATGGGGGGAAACGTAATGCGTAGTTTCGTCGTTAATGGGGCGATGCTCCTCTTCATACTTTCGAAAATTTTAGGTGAATAGGTAATAAAAATGTCGTGTCGTGGAGATTGACACGAAATATGTTATAAAGATCAACTGCAGTTTGTGTCCTAAAAATTTGGGATTGGTTTCGCTTTCCTCGTTTCTTCATGTTTACCTATCTAGTTCCAAATTAGTATCAGCAAAATCATCAAATATTGTTGCTCGAAAACCTTAATTGGCGATGGAAAAATAGTTGAAGTTTGTTTTACTGTTAGTTAAGAGGGCAAGTTGTCATTTTATAAAGAAATATACCATAGGGTGAACAGATATCCACGAGCAATCTTATCTACTATTGATATGACTGTTTTAACCACCCGGACTCTTGCACAACCCTCGAATCACGGTGGATCATGTTAATGTTTTTATTAAACTCATGATATATGCTCCGATTTTTCTTTTATTAATAGGCATTCCAAAGGGACAATCCTAGGTATTTCACCTTTCAATTGGACTTTCCTTTTAGTTTTAAGCATTGAATGGAGTACTTGTCAAAGTTCAATTTGTCGTATATCCATGTAATTTTTTTTTTTTTTTTTGGGTCGAAGTATACCCATGTAAGTCGAAAAGTGGGATTATATGGCATTAAGTGAAGAATGGGAAGTGTGAAAGGGTTGATATATTTGAATTGTGGAGTGGCAATAGAATATTTGTGCTAGAAACGTCAGGGTGAGATCTATCATATTTGAGGATTTCTAAAGGCAGGCAAGCCTCCTATACACAAATTGATCAGGAGCTGATGCGGCTTTGTGAGAATGGCCATGGCAGGCCTAAATTAATTATTGTAAAGTAAAGATTTGTATATCTCACTCAAGATACTAATTGCACGGGCTAAATGGGGTGGGGTACAGTTTGGTGATGATGATGCGACTCTCCATACTGTTTTAAGGAACTATCCATTGAGAGGAAGTTGACCTAATATTCCAACTCATCAAGTGTTGAAGAGGCTTGTCATCAATGAGAAAACTTTTGCCCCTCCTCCTCCCAGGCTATTTATGATAGGCATTCGAGAGAGTGATGATTACAATATGGAAGGACCTTAAAATCAGGGTTAGCCTCTCATATACAAATTGATCGGGAGCTAATTTTGTTCTTCTTATGATGGCCATAGTTGGCTGAAAGTAGTTGTTATACTGGAGTGATTTGTAAGTCTCACTCAAGAGACTAGATGCAAGCTAAATCTAGCACAATATTTTCAATAATAATGATGCGATGCACCATTCTTTCATTGTTAGGAAAATATTTTCAAAATCATTTATTTTTGCCGATCCTAAGTCTCATATATGTGCTTCAAACAAGGAAATTGTTTCTACAAACTTTATAAGGTCTCCTATCTCGAACTAGGTAATAACAGAGCACATATATTATATCTTTGTTTTTATGTTAACCGGTTTTTTCCAATAAGTGTACTAGAATTTATAAAACTTATTAAGAAAGTTTAAGAAAGTATGATTAAGTTTTAAAACTTAAAAACTTGCAATCAAATTTCAAAGCTTATCAAATTGACGCAATCAAATCCTTTTATTAACTACATCTCAATTGGCTAATGGAAAATGCTCCGTGACTTTTTCTTGTTTGTTCTTTTGTTTTTTTTTTTTCTCTTCACATGGTGTTGATGTGGCTAAGATGATGTCTTTTTGGTCCAAAATTGATTTTTTTTACAAATTTTTTTATATATAAATTATATTAAAAAAATCAATTTGTAAAAGAAAAAAAAATGAAATCGCCACTGCCGTGCCACCATCATGAGGAAGGGTTGGCAATGTTGGAGGATGGCCATTAGCTAATAAGGGCCTTCTGGCCCTTAGGACATAGCCCAAACATGGGTGAGGGTCGCAATACTCCCCTAGATCGCGTGAGGATCGCTAGTCACTGGCCAAAGCCTAGTGACCCTCGCCAACCCATGGCAAGTCATCACCCCCCAACTAGCCCATCCCGGCTATAGTAGGGCAGTGGCAGCAAGGGCACATCATGCTTGTTGTTTTCACTTTCTTTTTTTTTTTATTTATTAGTTATTTTTAATCTAATTTAAATCATATTTAGATTATTTAGATTAAAAAAATCATATTTGGATCAAAACGACATCAATTTAGCCTTATCCTTCTTGTTATAGCCACGTTAGTGTTATGAAGAGCGATAAAATAATTTTAAAAAAAGAAGAAGAATTTTTCATTACCTAAATTGAATAGAGTTATGGGAGAACTTGATTGCATCAATTTGATAAGTTTTATGATTTGATTGTACTTTTGTAAGTTTTTGGACTCAATTGTGCTTTCATGATAAATTTTAAGACGTTCAATGCACGTCTCTTTTTTTCTTTTTTCCCTCAATATATGATTAACTTTCATTGATAACTCCAAGTCGCTTACGGAACTGATCTCTTGTTATACATTTTGAAAGATTAATTTACAGATGTAAAGTTCATTCAATAAATAAAATGGCTTCTTTCTCCAAATTAAGTCTATAATTTGTTAGCTCGTGTTGCTTTTGCTTGTAATTGCTGCTTTGGTTTTCAGCTCTATCAATGGCTAGCTGTGTTTGTGCTAATTTAATGTGAGCTGAAGAAGGTTGGCCCAATTAAGAACTAAGAAGATCTTTCCCCCATTCCTTCCTCTTACCAAATCTTACCTAACGACAATTAAATGGAGCATGAGTGGTACGATAAAGAAGTCTCTAGTTCTTTGTGATTAGGATGGAGATGTGGAATGCGTAGTTTTGCCAATGACTATACTCGCAACGCCCTCTTAGCCATTCGCTTGTCCTTTATTATAAACCTTTATACCCCTATAGATACTTCTCTTTATACTTTAGAAAATAGGTGAATATGCAATATAATTTGTCGTGTCGTGTAGATCGACACTATATATATATATTAAAGAGCAATTATAAATTTTCCCCTGAAATTTTGGAATCGAGTCCCTTTCGATTGGAATTTCCCTTTTGTTTTGAGCATTGAATGGAGTCCATCTCATGGTCCAATTTCTCTCATATCCGTGTAGGTTGAAAAGCGCGGCTTTCTGGTGGAAGTGTGAGAAATGAGAAAGGGTTCATACACTGAATCTTGCGAGTGGAGTTAGAATATTTGTGCCAGTAATTTGGGTGGAAAATTACTAAAACAATCCTAAATCTATTGTAATTTTTTCAATTTAGTCATATTTTTTTTTTATCATTTTAGTCCTAAATCTTTTATAATTGTGTTAATTAAGTCGATTCAACCAAATTTGGCCGGCCAACACTCATATGAATATCGGCCGTCCGATTGATGCTAATGTGGCAATTTTTAATAATATTTTATTTTTTGAATTTTTATATTAATTTTAATCAATTTTATTTTTCTTTTATTTTTCTTTCTTATTCTTCTTTAGACCGGTCGTCAAACCAGCTAGAGGTTATGGATGATGAGGTCAATCTTGCCGACCACAAGCAATGCCTTGTTGTCGTGGCACTAGGCGAGCTTCCTAATGCCACAACTACGAGGCTCACCCTCGCCAGACTTGGTTGGGCGAGCCTTTTGGTGGCTAGGCGAAGACTTTGCCTAGCGCCGCAATGGGGAGGGTCTCTTTTGCTAGATCTAGGCAAGGGCGAGCTTGCCTACAATGGTGAGGTCAACCTTACTGGTCAGAACCTTTGGCCCGTTCGACAATTGACCGGAAGAAGAAGAAGATAGAAAAATAAATAAATAAAATTAAAAAAAAAAGATTTATGAAAAAATGACCACGTTAGAGTTGATCGAATGGCCAGTGCGGTTTGGCATCCACTTCAGCGCTAGCTAGTCAAATTTGGCCGAATGAGATGAATCGATACAATTACAAAAAGCTTATGGTTGAATTAGCTAAAAAGCAAGGTTCATGACTAAATTGGACTATAAGTTTATGACTATTTTGGTAATTTCTCCATAATTTGAGAATCGGATGATTATCATTTGTAGATGATCTTTGAAGGCGGGCTGGCCCTCCATGTGCTAGTAATTGGTGCTGATCTCCTGATCATGGCCACGTTAGGTAAAATTAATTGTTATATTGAAGTGAGTTACATGTCTCACTCGAAAGGGTGGATGCACAAGCTAAATGGGTGCAATTTGGTTTGTGATGATGATGTGATTGGCCATATTATTCTTGTGAACAATCTTTGAGGTAAGATTGATCTCATATTTCGACTCATTAGGTGAGGCATGGGCTTGTCCTCTGCCAGAGAAGTCTCGACCCACCAAGGTGCTTGTGCTAGATATTTGGGGATTAGATAATTATTCTCCTAGAAGATCCCTAAAGAGAGGTTTAGACTCCCATACGCAAATTCGTCTAAAGCTAATGTTGCTCTCCTAATAACGGCCACGTCAAGCCAAAACTATTTATCATGTTGAAATGATCTATGTCTTGTTCGAGAGACTAGAAGGCCCTAACTAAAATGGGCGTCCTTAGGAATGATCTATTGAGAAAAGGCTAGCCCAGGTCGCTACATGAGCTTGTCTTAACCCAAGTCTTTGCCCGTGACGATTGGAATTAAAAAACAGGTTTCCCATGGACAGAGGACATTAAAGATCCACTGGAACATTACCAACCAAAAGAGAATACCTCTGATGGTTCGTTGAGACCAAGAAAATCCTAGAACGCGATAGAAAAGGGATTGATGTTGATTGAGAGTGCCATACTTGTAAGAGAGTACAAATGACTGGAGAGTTATGGACAAATTTGATCTAGGGAAGCAAAAGATGGCGTGGAGCGGCATGTTCTCTTGGGCAAATGTTTTTCAAATTTGATCTAGGGAAGCAAAAGTTGGCGTGGAGCGGCATGTTCTCTTGGGCAAATGTTTACCATTCATATTAGTCCTGGCAAAGTGGAGATGATGGTTGAAGAATGCAAGGAAGTTGACAGAATAATTTGAAATGAGGGCGTTGCAAAATTGGTTGGGGCAGAATGTCACTGTTTAATTTCTTCCATACCCATTGGTTTAAAACACGGAATTTCGTGTCATCGGCATGAAGTGCAAGGGATATTTAATGGTTCTTGCAACCCTCCCACGATGAACTATTAAGGGAAAATAGATGGATTACTAAGTGGGCAGGCAATCCCTCTCACGAGAGACCGTCTTTGCCTAGCACGGGCCCTCTCAAGCCCTATTAATACCAACTTGCTTTTTTGATTCAATTATGCAATTTTTTTAACTTTGGAGCTGCTACTAACTAGTTACTAGTTGGCTACCCAAGCAAGATTCAGGAGATCATCTTATTTCTACAAATTAGAAATTTTGAATATGCGGATTTGATTACATTAGATTACTCTAACTCTCTTTCAATACATTTTTCTCTTAATATTTTTCTCTTAATGAAGACATTTTGCATGCAATCTTCATCAAATCATGTTATCCCTAAACCTCTCATGCATTGTACGTGAACAATAGAGATAATACTGAATAATCAAAGCAGTAAACAAATTACAAGGAACAATTGAAGAATCCGAAATACTTCAGGCAAGCTTTAAGCAAAGCCTCCTGTGGACTACGAATCAAAAGATAAAACGCAATGCCATAACGCATCGCTTAAATGTGGCGTCTAAAATATGAATGGCTATGCATGATGATCCATGGACCATCAAACTGTCACTTAATTAACGCTATAATGAAAAACTAACTGACAAGCGACTTAATCTAATGTTTTTGGTTCTTATTTTATTTAATTAATATTATCATGAACAATGCAAAATGCTTTTATTATCGATAATAATTCATGTGTAGATATATATTTTTTCATTTATTCATTTTTGCAATACATACGAGCGATAGTTTTAGTAAAAAAATTTAAAAATATTACACCCCCATATCCCCCAACCCACGCCCCACCCCACCACAAAAAAAGAAAAAAAGAAAAAAGCATAGCACTCATGTCCTGCACCTGCCTTCAAGAACAAAGGGCAAAGAGATAAAGGAACAAATAGATTCATCAGACATTCAAGAATTCATAACACATTACTCCAAGGAGCACTCCTTTTGACACCACAAAAGTTTGGCGAAACTAGAGAAAGATCGCAAGACGAGATGCGACGAGTTTCAATTATAACGTTTGATAGTAAAACATCGAACATTTCCTTCTCCTTTCCTTAAATGGAATCCATCAAATGTGCTTGGGCATCACGGGGGAGGCGACCCAGCAGCGATGACATCCCAAATCAACATCCGGCTTGCTAATTCACACAACTTGGAGCAAACTCATCGCAGGAGGGGACGGATCAGCTCCCACAGCATGGATGGTTGCGAGGCTGCGGTCCAGACAGTGCGGCCGGCATGGCCGACTAGAGTGTCGGCCAGCCAGGCTATACTTTGGCGTATCTTGAGAAGCAGCAGTCGCCATAGGACCCTAGTGACCTTCCATAACTGGCTAGACCCAGATCCCGCCCCTCTCGTCAGAGCTCCCAAGCTGTCCCCGAGGACCTCCATCATCGTTGCCTGATCTCCCATGGCCGTGGCCAAAGGATTATTCCCACTGCCACGGAAGTTCTTCGTTATGAGATCCGCCACCTTCTGCACCACTGATCCCAAAGGGTCGGCATCTCTCTCTTCTTCAGGGTCAATGGGGAGCTTGATCTCGAGGCTTAGGCATGTTGTTGAGTTTGTGGTGTCGCCCTCTTGCTTTCCTCGCATGGGCTGATCAATGCCCCCATCTCTCCAGCTCTCGCGCATCATGTCTTGGATGCACCCGACGTGGAAACGGCGATCCTTGCCCACCAAGACATATGACCAGCTCGGGGTAACAGCTCTGCGAGCCCGGATCGACATGGTCTTGCACCAGTTGCATTTCAATGATATGTTCTTCGTGTTAAGCATGAGTTTCTCGCTATCAAGAAACAAAACAAAAGGCACGAGGATATTATGACAGGAGACGGCTATTGTTATGCAATAAGGCGCAAACTAATGAACGCCTGCAATCAAATATCAGATGATGAAATTACAAGAGAAAATAAATAGAGAAGGATATGGCCAAGAAAGATTTATGTGAATTGGTTAAAATTAATACCTACTTTATGCGAATATGTGTCACAAAGATTCCAATATAAACTGAAGAATTACAAGACTTACCGAATCGATCAACTGTTCAAATATTTCTCAGTCCTAGACTTAATTCAAGCGATCTGACAAAGATCAGAATCTCAGTAAAGAAAACTCTGGGAATAAGACTTTCTATCTAAGCAACATTGAAATTCAGTTAATTAGTATTGTAATCTCCAAAATAAACTTTGAATTTGGCAAGAACTTGAGACATTAATTCTTCCTTCTTTACTTTGACTCAACGTTCGCGGCCAAGTTAAAGTGCTCATCATTGATCCATGGGGATTTGGGCTAGCAACCTTTGGCAATCTTGGACAACTGATTGGGGGGCACACCAACACGGAATCCTCAACTCGAATTGGCTATATAGTCCCCCTGCTTTCCTTTGGTCCATACTATGTTTAGATTTCACAAACTCTCGCAGTACGAGTATGTAGTACGAGTATTTCTACGTAAACGAAAGACAGTATTTCATGGGAAAAAAAAAGGTGCTCATCATTCATTCATGCTAGTTTACCCAACGCCCCTCACAGGCACTCATCCTTGCAGACGCCAATCTAGTGCCCAAAAAAAAAAAAAAAAAACTGAAGTTCGACAATTTAGTCCTAAACTTTTTATAATTTGTCAATATAGTTCTTTTGGACAATTTTCATAAAAAAAAAAAAAAAAAAAAATGACATGGACACTAGCCGTCAGACAATGCTAACATATATAATTTTTGTAATTTTTTTTCTTTTTTTCCCTTTTCTTTTATTTTCTTTTTCTTATTTCCCTCTCTAGTCTGTGGACTTGATGGTGGCTGGTGGAGGTCACCAACCATAGGTGAGGATCAGGATGCCCTCGTTGGCCCAGCAACCCTCACCCAGGGATGCTTTGGAATCCTCGCTATGGCCGAAGGTTGCCGGCCCTTGCCAGCCATAGTAAAAAAAGAAGAAGAAAGAAACAAAAGGAAAACAAATTCAAAACATATTATAAAATTGTTAAAATTGTCCACATTAATGCCAATTGTGCAACATAGAAAGATTGGGAGATGGTTACAGTCTATGTTAGCACTTTCTGGCCAATAATGGTTGGAATTACTACCTTGGCAAATCGTAAAAATTTAGGATTAAATTAGCCAAATTGAAAAATTTAAGACTAAATTGATATATAATAGATTTATCACTTTTTTGATGATTATCCTCTTAATTAACTATAAATAGGAAATATTCATCTCCCACTATAGTTGTTTATAACTTAAACAAGTATGAACTTATAACCGTTCATAAAATTATTATTTTTTAACTGAAATACTAACATTTACAAGTACATTTTAGTGTGTTCACGCTTAAAAAGATAAAATTTCACAAAATAAACTAAAAAAACACTTCACTAAATAATAATAATTTTTATTTCAATCTTAAAACAAAAAAGTAATTTACACTATTTTACTAGGCAACGCTGTTTCTTGCATGTGATAATAAAGATATCGTTTGAATCAAGCCCCGCAGTATTTCTCCGACTCCATTAAATTTCTATCTCTGTCGCTGACTATGAGCAGTGGTGAAGTCGCCGGCCGGACAGTTGCCGCTGCCACTTCTTCCGGCCATGGGGATACTCACCTTCTTACCCTAAATAAATTAGTAGATCAAACAAGTGAAAAACTCACCCGTTAACTTCTATGACTTTGTCAAGGTGAAAGACAACATGGGTGGAAGCAGCTCCTTCCACCAGCAGACATGTACCCGCAACCACGGAGCGGCTTGGAGCATGCCCCGCAAAATTTGCTGCCGCCACTGCCACCGCCACCGCCGCCATCGTCGTCATAGTCGTCATTGGTGTTGGTGTCATAAATTTTGACACTTCGAACGAAAGAGAGATCACCAGGATACTCCGGTAGACATCAACATGAGGACTTGGGTTTCGTTGTGATCCCAAAGAACGGGAAGAAAACCAAGAATCGACATATTTTTCTTTCTTCTTTCTTTCTTTCTTCCGCTTCCCTCTTGATTACTCCAAAGAAATGAGAGTGAGAAATGGAGATGGAATCTGAAGAAAGAATCCCTCGTCGGTCCATCTTCCACCTCTAGAAAGAACCCCATGTTGGTCCATCTTCCACCTCTAGAAAGAATCCTCGTTTCTATCGAGAAGTTCGAGTAATTATGCACTCCTCCATCTCCAAGCACGAACTTTTAGATGGGTAGAGATGGCTGCACAAATTCCACGTATGGTATCGAATCAACTAGACTTTTAGATTCAATTTTTTTGGGGCCCTCACTTGATTCACGTCATCGTTTAGAAATCATACTCAAATGTCTGCATTTGCCGAGAAAGTATTCATGATTTCAAACCACCACATCACCAGTCTACGTGGCAAGCATTAGCCTAATCAACTTCATTGAAAATGCGACACGTGTCTTGTGATATGATGTTACAAAATTAATGGAAAGTCCTCTTTTCTCTCCTCTAGCTGGCAGCAAAAAGGAGTGACACACAACAATAAATAATGAATTTTGTAGCGTACTTCTCTCTCTCTCAAACAAAAACTCATTTCAAGATGAGGACCTCTTTCTCTTTCTCAAACTTTGCTCTCTTTCATTGCGTCCGAAGACACATTCTCACCTTCGGCTCTGGCACCTCACCTCCAGGAACCCCATCGGCGGCTCCAATACCTCCAAGAGCTCTCACCGGTTGCATCTCCTAGGTCCGAAGCTCTTATCCATCTCCGGCCATGGGGCGTGACCCTTGCTGCCTCAGCGAGGGCCATCCTCGCTGAATCTGGTGAGGGCTGAACCCCTCACGCTTTTGGGTGAGAGCAGCGCTTGCCAATGGCCTGCAAGGGCTGGATCCTCGCCACATTTTTTCAATTGCTTTTAAAATATTTCACCACGCACAAAGGTTACATTGCCATAAAGTCATCATTCACAAAGTCTGTTCAGAACACTCCAAAAAGCACTACTTTTGACAACATAATAGTCTGGCGAAACACAGAAATCGCAAAACGAGATCTACAAGTTATAATTATAAAGTTCAGGGCTTTACTAGTATAATGGTCTTTGGGGTATTGTAAGAATAATAGTTTGTTGTAAACCACAAATTCTAAAATAAGCGGATCCCATAACAACTTATAATTATTTCTTATTTGGTTTTTTGTGGTTCAGAATAAATTATTATTTTCATAGTAGATTAAAGACTGTTATGCAATCATTTTTCTAACATTAATTAGTAAAACTTTGAATATTTCCTTTTCCTTTCCTCAAATGGAATCCATCAAGTAGGCTTGAGCATCTAATGGGGGTCGACCCAGTAGCGAGGACGTCCCGACCAACATCCGGCTTGCTAATTCACATAACTTAGAACAAGCCCATCGCAGGAGGGGATGGATCAGCTCCCACAGCTTGAATGGTTGCGTGATCCCGGTACAGACCTTGCAGCCAGCACAGCCGCTGGAGTGTCGGCCAGCCGGGCTATACCTTGGCGTATCTTGAGAAGCAGCAGTCGCCACGGGACCTTAGCGAGCTCCCATACCTGGCTAGAGCCAGACCCCACCCCTCCCGTTGGAGCTCCCAAGCCGTCCCCCAGGCTGCGAGTATTCTATTTGCCTGATCTCCAGCTGCGGCCAAAGGACCATTCCCGTCGAAAACGTACTTCATTATGAGATCCGACACCGTCTGCGTCGCCAAATCTGAAGGGTCAGCCTCTCAATGGGGAGCGGGATGTTAAGGCTTAGGCATGTTGGTGAGTCGGCGGTGCTGTCCTCTTCCTTTCCCTTTTTCGCCCCCATGTCGCCACGCGCGAGGGGGCATGGGGCGCAATGCCGCTGTCACCCGACGTGAAAACGGCGATCCTTGCGCCCCCACTCCCGAGACGTATGGCCAGCTCGAGATGACAGTTCTCTGATCCCGGATCAACTCCTCCTTCAACCAGCTGCATTTCGATGATATGTTCTTCGTCTTAAGCTCGAGCTTCTCCCTATCAAGAAGCAAAAACCAAACGTACAAGGATATAAAGACAGAAGACAGCGATTGTTATGCAAGAAGCGGAATGTAATACACCATTCAATTCAATATTAACCGCTGAGATGATAAAATTAGGAGGGAAAATCCACGGAAAAAAAAAATTAAAGATATTAGAGATAAACGTGGTACGAGTCAATACCTCACGAGGAATGCGTGCCACGAAAATTCAATATTAATCGGAAAATCATAAGTCACACAATTACTTAATCGCTCAAGCATTCATCAGTTTTAGATTACGCTTAGCAATCTTACAAAATGTTATCTCATAATCTCTTATAGAATTTACTCATAAAACTCATGGAGAGAAAAAAAAAGGCTAACACTCCTCTTGGTTAATAAAAATGCAATGGAGGGCAAGCCAAAAGTTTAAACCTTATGATCGAAGCAATGTGGGACTTCGGTTTATTTGTAAAATGATCTTGGAAATTAACTTTTCATTTGGTGAAGAACTTGAGACATTAATTCAACAATTCTCTATATTGGCTTTATGTTCGCAGCCAAGGCAAAGACTGAATTTCGCCAAAAGAATGGCTTCTTCGTCATGTTTGTCAGGATTCTTTGCTATTGTGATTTTTTTTACAATAATTTTGTCTTTCGCTGCGACATTTTAGATGAAATGATACCTAATGTTGATATACTTTTTTTTCACTGACCATATAACAGATTCCAAACCAGGCACATCACACCTTGGTTACAATGTAACAATAGTCAACTACTCACCTAAGTTTAAGTGCAACACCTTCTTCACAAGATAAGTGCCATGTACTCCACCTCTATAGAAGGCAATGCTATATTGTCTTGCTATGTCGCTTTGCAACTCGCTGCACCACTTACTAGCATAAAAGTTTTCTCGCTTACAATCTGCATTCATTCAAGTCTCTAGCATGACTGGAATATCAAAGACCTATAGTTTCACTATGATTGTCATCCATTTGGTATATAATGTTTATTATGCCTTTCAAATATCTGAGGATCCACTTCATAGTCTTCCAAGTAGCTTTGCCTAAATATTTCATGTAACAGATAACAAGCACTTACATCCTGCAAATGTTAGGCCTACTACAAATTATAGTGTACATAGTTTACCAAATAACGAGAAGTAAAATGTCCCCTTACCTACTTACATCCGAGACAAATAATTAAGGATGATCGATTCTCAGATTTTGGAACTATGAACCTACCCCGTAAACTCTAAAATTGACTCTAGAATCGGCCCACCAAGGCCAATTAGGTTCAATTCTCGAGAGAAATCAGACTGAATGCTCAGATCTAGTTTGAGGGTCATGTACCACTACACTATCACCCTTATGCAAGACTTAAATGAACAAAAGAGCCCACGCATGTATACACAAAACGACTATTTAAATATTTTTATGGATGACGGAAATATTTTTTCGTTCATTTATTTTTATAATAGATACAAATGACTATTTATAAGAAAATACTTTTCAAATCGTTCATCTTCCTCTAAACAAAAATGCACCCTTAATTGCAAATAATTGGGTGCCGACCATCTAGACTGCCTGGGCATCATATGTGAGGTAACGTTGCGGCGTGGGCATCCCGATCATCCGCTTTGCTAGTTCACGTAACTTGGAAGAAGCCCATCTGAGGAGGGGACGGATCAGGTCCCACAGCTTGGACGGTTCCGTGACTGTGCTCCAGACCTTCCGCGCGGCTCGGCCGATTGGAGTGTCAGCCAGCGAGGCGATCCCTTCGCCTACCTTTGCAAGCAGCAGTTGCCACAGATGCCTGGTGTTCTCCCATCCAGCCCAAGACCCCCGCCCCCCCCAGAAGTCCTTCATTAACTTCTTTATTTTTGACTTATCTCCCGTGGCTGCGGCCTCCACCATGCCATTCGCCAGCTTCTCCGTCGCTGTCTCTGAAGGTTCAATGGGGATCTTGATCTTGATGCTTAGGTACGTCGCAAAGCTGGTGTTGTCGTCCTCTTCCTTTCCTCGTACCGGCTGATCAAGGCCGCCGACTTTCCAGCTCTCGCGCATCATTTCTTGGATGCACCCGACGTGAAAACAACCATCCTTGCCCATCGAGACGTAGAACCAGCTCGGGATAACAGCTCCGTCAGCTCGGATCGACACCTTCTTGCACCACTTGCATCCCAGTGATACGTCCTCCATCTTGAGCATGATCTCCTCACTATCAAGAAGCAAAACAAAAGGTACACGGATATTATGACAGAAGACGGCGATTGTTATGCAATAAGGTGCAAAATAATGAACATGCAATCCAATATCAGATTATGAAATTACAAGAGAAAATAAACGCGAAACAATGAGGACAAGAAATATTTACGTGATTTGGTTAAAATTAATACCTACTATATGGGAATAAGTGCCACAAAGAATCAACTATCAATAGGGGAATTGCAAGACTCGCATAATCGCTTCATCGTTCAGATATTTCAGTCTTAGATTTAACTAAAGCAATCTCACTTAAAAAACTTTGGGACTAAACCTTTCTATCTAAGCAACAAGGGGCTTAAGTCAATTACTATTGTAATCTTGAAATTCAACTTTGAATTTGGCTAGAACTTGAGACATTGGCTCAATCCTTTTCTATCTTGGCTTGACGGTTGCAGCCAAGTGGAGAGAATTATCAAAAAAAGTCTTAAACCTATTGCAGTTGTGTAATTCAATCCTAAGCTTTATTTATTTATTGTCAATTGAGTATTAAACTTTTTATAGTTATGCCAATTCAGTCCATTTAGCCATTTTAGCTGGCTAGTGTTGACATGAATGTCAACCGTCCCATACGTATATTAAAATATTTGATGTTGACATTTTAAAATAATATTTTGATATTTTATTTTGTTTTTCTTATCTTTCTCTTTCTTTCTTTTTTCTTCTTCCCTTCCTTCATTCTCCAACCCAGGGTCGGTGAGGCCGAGCCTCACCCAGCACAGCGAGGTCAAGCCAAATTGGAAGGTTTATGACTAAATTGACATCCATATAATAGATTTAGGATTTCTTTTTATCCCCGTAATTAACAATCAATAGGAAACATTCATCTCCTATTATAGTTCTTTATAACTTACACAAGTAAGAACCCATAACCTTTCATAAAATTAATTTTTATTAAGTGAAATACAAACATAATAAGTAAATTTTAGTGTGTTATTATGAAGAAGAAATTTCACAAAATAAACTAAAAATACTTTACTAAATTAAAATTACCTCAATAATCATAATAATTTTTTATTCCAATCGTAAAGAAAAAACTAATCTACATTATTTTACTACGCAGTATTGTTTCTTGCATATAATAAGAAAGATGTCGTTTAATCAAGCACCGTAGAATTTCTCCGACTCCGTCACTGACTTCGAGCAGTGGCGAGGTCACGGGACCCTTACCGCTGCCCCTTCTTCCGGCCATGGGGGCAATCACCTTCTTACCCTAAATAAACAAAGTAGATAAAACAAATAAATTTACTCACTCGTTAACTTTTATGATTTTTTCGAGGTGAAGACAACATGGGTGGAAGCTGCTCTTTCCATCGATCGACTTGTACCCGCAACCGCCTAGCTGCTTGGAGCATGCCCCGCAGAATTTGCCGTCAGCAGCTGTGAAGCTTCGAACAAATAAGAGAAGACCGAGAGGATGGGGCTTGTCGATAGGTGGGGACATGCACGCCTTGTGGACATGGACCGCGCACCGCTCGCACGAGTACGAGCACCAGAACCCGATCTCCTTGCACGCAAAGCAGTAGAACGGGTTGGGGCGCTCGGTCCGCTGGAGCCTGTGCTCCGGGTGGATCCACGACCCACCCTCAACGGCGCCAGCTCCTAGGGCATACATTAAATTGCGGACTAGGGTTTCGAGGTAATGCCAGAGTATGGAAAGAAGATCAAGAATCGGCACCTTTTGATCTCTCTTTTTTCGCTTCCCTCTCGAATCTCGATTAAATCCGAAGAAATGAGTTTGAGAAATATAAATGGAATCTGAAGAGGACAATCCCAAGTCGGTCCATCTTGCAAACACTCATTTTTTCTACCATCAAGACAAACCGGTTGACCTGATCGATCTCAGTCACCAGGGTCAATACATCGACAGCCCCTCATGACGAAAATGTCTTGCCTTTGTCCCCACTTTTTTTTTGTTTTGTTTTTTTGTTTTTTGGGTGGTTCTCTGAATTCTTTGCACTAGGATAGGACTTCATCTCGGTCTCGTCGAACCGTGTTCCCAGTATTTGAGAGAGATACTTTGTTTTGATGTTCCTTTGTGTAGACGAAGGTAAATAATTCTCATAAGTTAAAGCATTTCCTTCGCGGGTGTTGAAAGAAGATATGATTGAAGATCTGGGATCTGATTGAAGATTTGTATTGATTGTAATTGATAGGAAATGTGATTATTTTAGGACTAGAAAGATTAGAAGAATTTATTTACTTTTTTATTGAACCCACTTGTACAATATATACATCATTGTATTACAATCAGAAATCAATGAAGCAAATACAATTTTCCTCTCCACACAAACTTCCCACAAACTTCTCAGATTCGTGACATGGTATTAGAGCATGTCTTGATCCCGGCAAAGCTTCCGCACTAAAATCAGCCTTTGTTGCTTCTCTGTTCCTCGTTGCTGCAACACTCACAAAATAGAACAGCATCATGTCTTCTCTGTTTCTTGTTGCTGCAACACTCGCAGAACATAATAGCATCCGGCAGGAAGTTCTTCATCCAGCCTTCAATTCTTTCTTCAAAAAACTAATCTGCAAATCAAAGTTGTTGCAGATTTTTTAGAAAAATTGTCCTGATGACAAATCCACAGGCACTTACCTCAGGATCCGGTGATCAGTCCGCAGGAGAAATAACACCGCGAGCCTCGCATATCCAGGAACCATCATCAGTTGTCACTACGTCCAAAGAGCAAATCCAGCCAGAGTCAAACTCAACATACCAAGTGGGTACCTGTTCCGGCTCAGGTCAATTTGGGGCAACCTTATTCGGGCAACCTTACCAATGGGTACAGTATCCTTGGTACTATGGGACGGGCCCAAATGCATCATTGTCGGGATTTCGAAATGGTGTACAGACTGATGGATGCCTACCAGCTAGCAACGGGGTAGGCACAAACACCAGTTCACAGTAGATGGGTGGATCAACCGAATCGGGTATGGAAACGAATCCCTACCCGGGTTCGTTTTTTTCCAATGCCGGTCATTCAACCGGATCTGGGGATCGGGTTTAGGAGCAAATCCCTACTCGAATCCGCCACCGGGCTTCTCCTGTACTAGATCTACGTTGCCAGCAGCCGACCGGAGCCCGCCGACTCTTTTTTCACAACTAATGCCAACAGACCAGAACTAAATCTTGTTGCTCAGCAGTTAACTAGACCAGATAATTACTCGAGATGGTCGCGCGGGTTTCGGCGTGTTTTGGTAACGAAGGATAAGGAGGGCTTTATTGACGGAACGGTTCCGATTCCATCTAACGAGCGACTAGCACGACTTTGGAAAAAATGTAATCAACTAGTCAAAACGTAAATCGGAAACAACATCGCTTCCGAAGTCGCGGCCGGTCTTCCCCCGACGGAGGACTCGAAACAAATGTGGGAAAACATTAAGGAGATGTATGGAAAATTGGATCAAGTAAAAATCTTTTCTTTGACGCAACAGATCTTGAATTTAAATCAAGGAAACATGACTGTTGCTGTGATTTTTAACAAACTTTCGGGTTTGTGGAATGAATTGGAAGCGGCCGAAGAAAAATTCGACTGGCCGGAGCCGATTTTACAGTAGTACAAAAGGATGCGAGACAGGGAGAAAGCAATCAAATTTCTCCTCATATTAAACGAATCTTACCTTTCATTTCAATCGCAGATCTTAACCATGGAGCCGATGCCAAGCCTTGGCCGTATCTACCAACTCGCTATCTAGGAGGAAAGCCAACAGAAAGCAGTAGATCTTAGAAAGGAAGGCGAGAGTGTGGCTTTGGCGGCGAGGGTTTCCTCTCGCCCGCTACAAAGAACCACAGGAGGAAGAGAAGGTCGAGGACCCAATCTAGGGTTCCACGAAAACCCTAGAGCATATATATGGATGACAGATGGCCACGATTTTCCTAATCGATCGGACGGCTCACGATCAGTCCTTGGAGCTGCTGGATCCGACGGCTCATAGAGTGGCATGGCCACTGAATCCAACGGTTCACATGTAGGGGGTTTCTATGGGTTCGATGGCCCACACGGCCAAATTTTTTCTAGGCCCGATGGCCCACGAGGCCATTTTTTCGCATCATCTGAAGGCCTATATGGGGGAACAACGGCCCATGCCGTAAGCAGGCCTTCCTCATTCGCAAAAAACAACAATCACAAGGGAAAGGGTAAGCTGTCTTGTGAATACTGTAAACGCCCACATCACACAGTTGAAAGTTACTAGAAATTACATGGTAAATCTGGTGAAAAATAAAAGGGAAAGTTTTCAACTGTCTTTCAGGTGACGGGTAAATCAATAGACAAGTCAATCACTCATGGGGAATATCAGGAGTTGATGGAAGCTCTAAAGAAATTGGATCATTCTAACAAGGCAGGAAGTTTCACAGGTATTTCTTACTGCCTTATGAACTCAATTTCGAAGGATGCATGGATCATTGATACAGGAGCTAGTGACCATATTGTCTACAATCCAAAATTCTTTTCCAATGTCAAAAGGTTATCTTTTCCAATATCAGTACAACTCCCCAATGGAAACACTACACATGCTGTGCATCTTAGTCCACTCATCACTCTCAAAAATGTCCTTTATGTTCCTACTTTCCATTTTAATTTCATATCAGTCTCTCGAGCTTGTGAAGAAAATTCTTGTCATGTCTCCTTTGACTCTGATAAATGTCTATTTCATGCCCTTTCAATTGGCAAACTGATGGGCTTGGGTAGAATCTATCAAGGACTGTATTTTTGGATTAATCTTCCAGGCAATTTTAAATTATCCTCTATTGCATTCAATAAACCATTGTGTAACATTGTTGCCAATGAAAGAAATTTTCTTCATCATCAAAGATTGGGTCGCACTGCTTCTTTCCATTGTCCTCAATGTCCCATTTGCCCTTTGGTAAAACAAACTCATGCCCCCTTTCAAAACAGTAAGACTCGAGTAGACGACATCTTTTCTTTAATTCATGCTGATGTCTGGGGATCATATCACACAATAAATCATAATGGTTCAAGATTTTTTCTTACAATCGTGGATGATTTCTCACGTGCCACTTGGGTCTTTCTCATACATTCAAAAGGTCAAGTTCTTTCTCACCTTAAAATCTTCCTCTCCTTATCCAAAACTCAGTTTGGAAAATCAGTTTGTCACATCCGCACTGATAATGGAAGAGAATTCTTCAATGGTGATTGTACTTCATTTCTTTCCTCAAATGGAATTTTGCATGAAAGTACCTACACTTATACCCCACAGCAAAATGGGGTTGTTGAGCAAAAGCACCGTCATCTCTTAGAAGTGGCACGTGCTCTTAAGTTCCAGGCATCTATACCAGAAAATTTTTGGAGAGATTGTGTGGTCACTGCGGCATATCTGATAAATCGTATGCCATCACGCATTCTAGAAGGCAAAACTCTGTTTGAATTATTATATGGAAGGAAACCAGATTTGAATCATCTTTGAGTGTTTGGCTGTCTATGTTATGTGGCTACAGTAAGTCCCCGGGATAAAATGTCCCCTCGTGCTCAACAGTGCATCTTCATGGGGTATCCCAACTTAAAAAAGGGTTATCAAGTTTATGAACAATCTACCGGAGAGTTTTTTATCAATAGGGATGTGGTTTTTTATGAAGATATTTTCCCTTTCTGGGATGTTACTTCTAAGTCTGCAGATGATATGAGAACTAATCATCGATTCATGTCAGAAGAAGATCTATCTTCTGGAGAATCATACCTTATTACCTCTCCTCCAAGACATTAGATAGTAGATACAATATTGCCTTCACCACCCAATGATTCATCTCATGACAATTCCGTTGAGCAACAACTCATGGAACATGAATCCCAGGAGACAAATCACGGAGAACCTACAAGTATTGAAGAATCATCTTTGAAGGTGCTGGATGAGCCACCACGAAGATCTGGTCGAATCACTCGCCCACTAGCATGGACCAAAGATTATGTCCGTTCCTCATCACTATCATCAGGTACCCGTTATCCTCTTTCCTCATATATATATATATATATATATATATATATATATATATATATATATATATATATCTTTCAACCGCTTGTCGTCAAACCATTTATGTTGCATTAGCCAAAATTCTGAGGAAAGGGAGCCTTCTAGTTATAATGAGGTTGTACATGATGAACGCTGGCAAAAAGCAATGGAGGCGGAACTTAAGGCCCTGATTGATAATCACACTTGGGATATTGTGTCGTTACCTCCTGATTGCAAGCCCATTGGGTGTAAATGGGTCTATAAGATCAAATACAAAGTAGATGGCTCTGTGGAAAGATACAAGGCCCGGTCAGTGGCCAAGGGTTTCACACAGCGAGAAGGTTTTGACTACCATGAGACATTTTCTCTGGTAGCCAAGGACGTCACGGTTTGCTCCTTCTTATCGGTTGCCGCCTTTCGCAACAGGTCATTGCATAAGATGGATGTCCACAATGCTTTTCTTCATGGTGATCTGGAAGAGGAGATTTACATGGACCTTCCATAAGGATTACGGAGATAGGAGGAGTCTAAGGTATGTCATCTCCACAAATCTCTTTATGGATTGAAACATGCTTCTCAACAGTGGTACGCCAAGTTTATTACTGCACTTACGGGAGCTGGGTTCCAACAATCCAAACATGATTACGCTTTGTTCACTTGGGCAAAAGGTATGTCGGTCATATACTTGTTGATTTATGTTGACGACATACTTATTATGGGAAATGATGATTCCGCTATAAAGAAGCTTAAAGACCATCTACATTCGTCTTTTCATATCAAAGACTTAGGGTCACTTAAGTATTTTCTTGGAATAGAGATAGCTCGTTCTGACCTAGGGATTTCCCTTAGTCAGCGAAAGTTTGTGATGGAGATTATATTAGAAGCGGGATTATCAGGGTGTAAACTTGCAATTATTACCATTGAACAAAATGCCAAGTTGACCAGTGTTGATTATGATGCTGGGATGTCCTCCTTTGATGATCCACTATTGAAGGACCCGACAAGCTACCAAAGACTTGTTGGGAAGCTTATCTACCTCACTATGACTAGGCCAGACATTTGCTATGCAGTACAGATTCTCAGTCAATTCATGCACAGTCCAAAGCAGTCACACATGAATGCAGCCTTAAAGGTGGTGAAATATCTGAAGAGATGTCTAGGACTAGGGATACTCCTCTCTAGAAAGTGCAGTATGGAGATGACAGCCTATTGTGATGCGAACTATCACTGGTTTTTGCATCAAATTTGGGGAGTCATTAATTTCATGGAATACAAAGAAACAATCCACTGTATCATTGTCATTGGCAGAAGCTGAATATCGATCTATGGCAAAGACTGCTTGTGAGGTAGTATGGCTACAAGGCTTACTTATGGACCTTGGGGTACAAGTTAAAGGTCCGACATTACTTTTCTGTGATAATGATTCAACACTCAAGCTTGCGGCAAATCCTGTACTACATGAAAGGACAAAACATATAGAAGTTGATTGCCATTTTACTGAAGAGAAGATCAAAGAAGGGATCATTGAAACCAAAGGGATTAGGACCGTAGAACAGCCCGCGGATATCTTCACTAAACCCCTTTGTTAGAGACAACATATATATCTTCTAAACAAGCTAGGTGTCTTGGATATATACAAGCCACCAGCTTGAGGAGGAGTGTTGAAAGAAGATATAGTTGAAGATCTAGGATCTGATTGAATATTTATATTGATTGTAGTTGATAGGAAATGTGATTATTTTAGGACTAAAAAGATTAGAAGAATTTATTTACTTTTTTTATTAAACCCACTTGTACGATATATACATCATTGTATTACATTCAGAAATCAATAAAGCAAATACAATTTTCCTCTCCACACAAAATTCCCACATTCCTCTTCTTCTCGGATTCGTGACAACAGGCATCAACCAATTGATGGGGAAATCTGAATTGTGTATCTGTTCACATCCTTGCAAGGACCCACCCGACCCAACCTACGCCGCGTAGGGCATGGAGTAAGATCTGAATGAATTATTTCCCCCTGTATATTATTGGCGTACGAAGTTAACGAGATATTTCATGTGCTCGTGATTTATTTTAAAATGATGTTGTCATTGATGACGATCCAATACACCTTCTTTGCATCCTTCCCGCCCAATAATCCAACATGAGTCTCTGAATAGGTATAAACAAGAGCGTAGATTTTGGCTCTTAATTTCCATGGTATCAAGATCAGAAGAAATTGATTGGACAAGAACTCAAAAGGCATTTTGATTCCACCTACCTCCTATCTACGGTCGTGTTTACATTACGAGTTACTTTAGATTCACATTAGAAGAGGGCCAACGGTGATAAATGAGAGAAAATTATCAAAAAAGTTCTAAACCTATTGTAATTGTAACAATTTAGTCATAACATTTTGTAGTTGTGCCAATTCATTTCATTTGTCCAATTTTTGCCGGCCAACACTGACATGGATGCTGGCTGGCACTGGCTATCCACTCGACAGTGACATGGACAATCTTAAGTAATTTTTTATTTTTTATTATTTTTATTTTTTTCTTTTATATCTCTCTTTTTTCCCCATTTTCCTTCCTCCTCTGGTCGATCGCTGGACCAAGATGACTGACTAGAGGTGAGGGTTGGCAAGGTTGACCTCACTGTCATCAAGCGAGGGCGAGCCTCGCCAAGGCTAGGTGAGGCTTACCCTCGCCCTCGCCCTTGCTAGATCCGGCGAGTGCTCACCTCGCCAATGGCTAGGCGAGCTCGCTCTCGCCTACTGACGGTGAGGCAAGTCTCACCACTAGTTGACGAGCTAGCCTCAATTTGACAACTAGCTGTCGCCTCTAGCTAGTCACCTTAGTCCAGCGACTAACTAGAGGAGAGGAAGAAGGAAGAGGGAAAAAAAACAATAAAGAGAAAGAAAAGAAAAAAATAATTTAAAAATTCAAAAATAAAATAAAATATTATTAAAAATTGTCAACGTTAGTCCGATCGTGCCACGTCGCCAATCGTGCCATATCAGTGCTTAGCCAGCCAAATTTGGCTGGATGAATTGAATTGGTACAATTGTAAAATATTTATGACTGAATTGACAAAAAAATGTTTATAACTGAATTAATACAATTACAATAGATTTATGATTTTTTTGATAATTTTCCCAATAAATGATGAGTACAGTTGCAGAAGATCTATCCAAAAGAAAATCGATTGGCATTTCCACCCGATACTTCCAAGAAATGAAGTTAATCATCCTCCCTTTTGTTCCGTGAGTTATCAGAGTACGAAATGTCATTTTCACCAATGAACTTAGATCGAGATGTAAATCTTTTGCGCCTGAAGTTGCCCTCTCGTGGATTCATGCTTTATTAGTTAGATGTATCAGATCTTCTGTTTAGCAATCCTCTCTGCACATAGTATGTGTCATAACATACGTGAGCTAGTATGTATTGATAGATGACTTTAGGTCCATCTTACAACTCTCGCTTTTAATTCATCAAGAGAAAGCGGTTGACTTAATTGGTTTAAGTCAATGTGTCAATACATCGGACGCCTCTCGTGTGACACCGGGTGTATTATTTCTCTAAATTGGACCTTGTTCGTGGCTCGTTTAAATGGGTCCCTAGTGTCTGAAAGGCTATATCTGATGTTCTTCTTCTAGACAAAAGGTAAATGATTTGCACGTGTAATCGAATTTCCTTCACAAGCACCAACCATCCGTTAAGGCAAAACCTAAATTACGGATCTATTCACATCACCGGAAAATGTCGAAACGTTGCCGCCTCACGAGGACCCGCCCGAACTCACCCTACTCGGGGCGGCCTCGTAGGGGCGTGGAGAAAAGATGAGAATAAAATATCATTTCATGCACCGCACTGGGTGGGACTGGATTGAGATCACCCTCTCCCCCTTATAGCCCTCCATTTTCTGTAATATATGATTTTTCTCGGATCTTGTTAACGAGTCACCGCTACGGAGCGCTTTTTAATATTTATATCTTTTCATCGCTCGAAATATTGTCCGCTTTGACTTTGTCCCGTACCAAGCCATACAGTTTTGTTCTTTAGAATAAATTCGCCGCCGTATAATAGATTTATGATTTTTTATATAATTTTCTTCTTGTTTCACTTATGTAACAGCTTTCAATTATAATGTTTGTCAAAACAAACTAATCGCTGCTTGAATGTACTAATTAGAGTTGTCGACCGAAGAATTCAACTCACCGCCTCAAGAGGACATGCTCAAGCTCGCCTGCTTGGGGGTGGCCCCGACCTGATCGGCGTGCGTAAAGCATGGAGCGGGAAATAATTACGAAGTTTTGGTTTAAAATTTCATTGGAGTTTTTTAGTTAACCGCTCAGTAAATTCATCCATCCAACATTTGACTTCCATATTTTATCCGCATAAAGTTAATGAGATATTTCGCATCCGGTCGTCATCCAATATGACTCTTTGAGGTGGTCCTTTCCTCTTAATTTCCACGATATCGACATAAGAAGAAATCGATCGGATAGGACTCAAAAGTGAATTTTATTCCTCATGCCTCCTAGGAAACCACTAAAATTCTACACAATGTGAATTGCTCCAATTCACATCAGAAGAGGGCGTATGGTAATAAAAGATGGGTACAAGTTAATGAGATATTTCATATTCGGTCATCATCGAAAGAGACAAATGATGAGGACGACGATGACGAACCATTATATTTTTTTATGAATCCTTCTAGAGACTCCAATATGATTGTTTGACGTGGTCCTTCCCTCTTAATTTCCATGATATCGAAATAAGAAGAAATCGATTGAATAGGAACCCAAGTCGGTTCATCTTGCACCTCTCATTTACTTTTATCATCAAGTTAAGGTAAACAACCGCTTGACTTGATCGATTTCGGTCACCAGGTCAATACATTTACGGCCTATCTTGCTTTCCTCCCTTTTCGTGTCTTTTAGTATCATGAATTCTTTGCAATAGAATATGACTTTTTTTATCTTCGACTCGTTATTCTGTGTTCTTATTATTATTTTTTTTCAACTCACTCTCAAATTTTTGCTATATTCCATTGCCAAGCGTGGGAGTCGAATTCTACATGTGAAACTAAACGTCCTCACTCTCAGAATTTGGAAGCAATACTTTTGTTTTGGTGTGACGAAGGTTAATAATTCTCACACGCTATAGAATTTTCTTCACAAGCATCGACCAATCAAAGTGGAGATGTTAATGGTGGATCCATTCACATTGCCGCGTCAAGAAGTCGCCACCTCACAAGGACTGTCCTGAGAGGCTCGAATATCACCCTCTGAGGTGGTCCTCGATATCGACATAAGAACAAATCGATTAGATAGGACTCAAAAGTGAATTTTATTCCGCATGCCTCCTAGGAAACCACTAAAATTCTACACAATGTGAATTGCTCCAATTCACATCAGAAGAGGGCGTATGGTAATAAAAGATGGGTACAAGTTAATGAGATATTTCATATTCGGTCATCATCGAAAGAGACAAATGATGAGGACGACGATGACGAACCATTATATTTTCTATGAATCCTTCTAGAGACTCCAATATGATTGTTTGACGTGGTCCTTCCCTCTTAATTTCCATGATATCGAAATAAGAAGAAATCGATTGGATATGTGAGATAGCTAGTACGAGTACCTAGAGGGAGGTGAATAGGTGTATAAAATAAACCTTGGCAAATATATGCGGAATAAAATAAACTTCGAGTAAAATAAAGGAGTTAGGGAAGAGAATAAGAACAAAAGATTTATAGTGGTTCGGCTTAATCCAAGCCTACGTCCACTCTCCCACGCTAACAACCTTCTTGGTTGGATTCCACTATGCAATCAACAAGAGATTACAATTTCGAGTGCAAACACTTAGTAGTAGATCACACTATCTCACTAAGTCACTTTTTTGGTATTTCTCTCACGATTACAAACGTTTAAGCTCTTCAAAGACAAGTATATGATCGAAGGTCGCTCAGACTTTGGAATTATAAATTCTACGCTCCGTCTCTTACTTGCTCATTGGTCAATGATCTCTTTAAATACTCCTTCACTTCCAAACTACCCGTTGGACAGTATCCCGGAGAATCGTCTTCCAATATACCCATTGGACAGCTCTGTATTTAGAAGATTTGGTAGCCGTTGAATGATAAAGGTAGAATCCCAAATTGATTTCGATCGCCCATACAAACGAAATCTTGGTTTCCATAAGTAAAGCTTCTTCGTATAGAAAGTTCTTGTCTTCAAGATCCAATCGTCAATCAATTAGATTGAATCAATTAAATCAATCTTGATGTGGAATCCAAACCAGATCACTAGCCGTTGTATGATTGGGCTTGAGTTACGATTCATCGAATCTGGATGTAAAGTCTGAGTCTGTAGACTTTACAATATGAGTCTGAACATATCTGCTTCGAATGATTTAGCTTTAAGGTCTGTACCAGCTTCAGCTTCAAGATAGAATCTGTCTTCTAGTTCATCATTCACGTTCGTCTAGAATTAGTCAGAGTTGACATACTTCTGATGTAGAACAGACTTTGACACTAAAGTCTGGCAGTCTTCAAATTTTGAGTCTTGAGTCTGGCAATCTTTAGACTTTGAGTCTTGAGTCTGGCAATCTTCAGACTTTGAGTCTTGAGTCTGGCAGTCTTCAAACTTTGACACAGAAGTCTGGAAATCTTCAGAATATACTTCGGACATGTGTTACGTTCAGTCTTCTGGCCGTCTTCGGACTTTGACAATATCCTTTACATGTTTTATTATCTGCATGGTCTATTACTTAACCATTAAACATGTTAGTAGCCTTTGATTTATTTTGTCATCTTCAAAACATCATAAGGGATTTCCCTAACAATCTCCCCCTTTTTTATGATGACAAAACAATCTCTGAATATGCAGATTTGTAAACATGCTTTTAAAAATATTAATTTAAATCAAAGGATATCATAAGATAGCAAATAGATTGAGCATAAGAATATATAGAAAAATAATCGCAGCTCAATATTATGCAATAAATAATATTAACCAATCAGCACATATGCATATTCATATCTTCTCCCCCTTTTTGTCATAATCAAAAAGCGATAACAATAGATTCATGTAGAGAATATAAAATGACATATAATTTCCAAAAAGATCAACTTTTATAAAACAAGTCGAATATTAAAGATATGCAATATAACTCACTTCGATCATATATATCAGCAAATATTCAATAAAAATCACAGATGCATCATGAAATTCACGTACCCTTTTTGTCATAATAAAATGATAATATCAGTAAGAGATTTGTTAATGACAAAAGGTAATAAAAGATGCACTAACCGGATTTTTTTTTGAACAAATTCTGACACATTTGCCTTTCCTTCCATTCATAATAAGATCACGATCGATTCAAAAAGATTTTTCCAAAATTGATCAAAGCTCCCCCTCAATTTGTTGCCTTTTTTGAGATGATCATGATTCTTTTCCTTTTCTTTTGGATTTGCTTTCTCCCCCTGTCATCATGATAATATTTGCGAATAGAAACAATTGTTGAACATAATATTTTTCCAATATTTCCTTCGTAGCAACAATATCCGTAATGATCACTTGCATTTTGAAATTCGAGGCAAAAATTTATTTTCTTCAATTAAGATTTTCTCGAATTCAACCTGCATCAACTTAATAAACTTTTTCACAAATAAGCTTTTGTACGATGCATAAGGGATTTCCTCAATAAGCAAAAATTTTCCACAAGGAATGGAATCTTTGAACCTCGCGAAGATAGTATAGAATATCAATGATTTTCAAATTTAGCTTTCCAAAATCAAAATGGAAGATTCTTTTGTGACCTGCAAATTCAGATAATAATCCTTGCAAAAATATCACGTAATATCTTTCTTTGATTTGAGGATCAAATTTGCTAGATATAATATATCTTCTAAGAATATATTAAGAATATCCATGAATATGTAGAATATCTTTCGAGATCAAAGAGATTTTCTTGAGCATAAATTTTAGATATGCATTTTGCAAAAGGAAAATAGATATTTCTGTCACATGCCAAAATTGCAATACCTTATATTTATAACAAAAGATATTCGCAATATAATAAACAATCATCCAAAATCATGATAAATGCACGTAGAAATTTGCAAGGCAGGATAAAAAATTTCTCTTACCCAAGGTATATGTTTCATATATACCATTGATTAAAAAAAATCATTACCAATTGTCACAGGAGATTTTTTCTGATTGCACCAAAATTTGCGTAGATTCGCAATCATCCTTCTCTTAAAGAATTTCCTGCAATCAACTCATTTCCCTTTTTGGTATCCATCAATTTGGATCATTCCTTGACGTTAGAGTAAAATAGAAGATCTCCATAATCAAATATTCTTTCTTAATTCATCATAACAAAGTATTCAAAGAAACAATATTATGCACAATGATATTTTGAAAAATAAATTCTCACTTAGTCATAGTACAATAAAATTAGGGAGAATAAAATCTTTGAATATCTAAGAATATCTTGCATCATCACGTAAAACAGATTTTCACTTTGCAAAATATGATTAAATATGAGAGTATAAAATTAGACAAAATAATCTGAATTATCTCAAATAATTGCACGTACTAAATCAAATCTCAACTCACAAATCACAAAAACAAATCATACGATTCTTTCTTCAATAAAGCAAAATATGATCATTATAAAATCTGAATCAATCAATGATATATCGAATTTCAAGCATAATGAGAATTATTGCCCAAATCAAATTGAGAATAAAAAATTCCTTACAAAATCCTCTTTCTTCTTTATATCCTGCAAAAATAACTTATCTTTTCTTTGGTACCCATTTTTTCTTGGGTCCATGAGAGTTAGCAGAATATGTTGCTTTTATCCAATTTTTCTTAATAGGTCTCCAAACTTGAGAAAGATCTTGTTGCCTAAGTCGAGAATTCTCCTTTTTAAGTTCGAAAATCCTTTTAAGAGAAGATTTGAGATTTGAACAAAGCTCATTTATATACTTTGAAAGGAATTTTTGAATTGCTTACCTCGATTTCCTCATCGGATTTTGAGTCTGTATCCGAGTCAGACTTTAATTCTGAGTCTGTGTCTAAATCAGACTTTGATTCTGAGTCTGTGTCTAAATCAGACTCAGATTTTGAATGTGCCATCAAACATATATTTTCTTGATCATCTTCTTTCATGATTCTTTTATGGCCATTATGCTTGTATTGACTTCTTCCATCGAATTTCCTTCCTTTTCTACTCAGCTTTTAAAATTTCTCAACCATAAAGGCAAGTTCTTCATCGTCCATGTCATTTTCTGAGTCTGTTTCATCAAAAACAGAATTAGATATTAAAGCAATGGACTTCTTACCTTCGGGATCTTCATCATTGAGTTGTTCCACTTCATATGATTGAAGAGAGCCAATCAATTCATCAACAGAGAGTGGCATAATCATTTGAGTCTCCCGGATTGAGGTCTTGACATGATTCCAATCTTTTGAGAGACCTCGCAAGAGTTTGTTGACCTTCATCGGGGTAGAAATTTGCTGACCTTGATATGCTAAACCATTTACAATTTCTGTAAAACGGCTAAACATATCTCCAATTGATTCTCCTTGCTTCATCTTGAAGGAAGTTTACTTTTGTCTCTCTTACACGATCGGTCCCTTCATATGTAACATGAAGTCTATCCCAAACTTCTTTTGCTGTTTCACATGAAGAGATTCTGTTATATTCAGCAAGAGATAAAGCGCAATATAAAGAATAAATGGCTTTTGCATCAAGCGCTTCTCTTTTGGACAACTCCGTCCGAGACATAAGAGCGGGGGGTTTGGTTTCTTTGTCTTTACCATTCTTATTTGATGTAGATGCAGCAATGGGATTGATTCCTCTTTCCACAACATCCCATTGTAAGAGATCTCTAGATCTTAGGAATGCTTTCATTTTGTTCTTCCATACGTCGTATTCATTTCCATCAAAATATGGTGGCCTTGTGTTGCTTTGCCATTCCATAAGTCCTGGTGCCAACATACTAGCCATAAAGAATCTTTAGCTCAAAAGTAAAAACACTTTTATAAACCGAGCACTTGGCTCTGATACCAATTGAGATAGCTAGTACGAGTACCTAGAGGGAGGTGAATATGTGTATAAAATAAACCTTGGCAAATATATGCGGAATAAAATAAACTTCGAGTAAAATAAAGGAGTTAGGGAAGAAAATAAGAACACAAGATTTATAGTGGTTCGGCTTAATCCAAGCCTACATCCACTCTCCCACGCTAACGGCCTTCTTGGTTGGATTCCACTATGCAATCAACAAGAGATTAAAATTTCGAGTGCAAACACTTAGTAGTAGATCACACTATCTCACTAAGTCACTCTTTTGGTATTTCTCTCACGATTACAAACATTTAAGCTCTCCAAAGACAAGTATATGATCGAAGGTCGCTCAGACTTTGGAATTATAAATTCTACGCTCTGTCTCTTACTTGCTCATTGGTCCATGATCTCTTTAAATACTCCTCCATTTCCAAACTACCCGTTGGACAGCATCCCAGAGAATCGTCTTCCAATATACCCATTGGACAGCTCTGTATTTAGAAGATTTGGTAGCCATTGAGTGACAAAGGTAGAATCCCAAATTGATTCCGATCGCCCATACAAACGAAATCTTGGTTTCCATAAGTAAAGCTTCTTAGTATAGAAAGTTCTTATCTTCAAGATCCAATCGTCAATCAATTAGATTGAATCAATCAAATCAATCTTGATGTGGAATCCAAACCAGATCACTAGTCGTTGTATGATTGGGCTTGAGTTACGATTCATCAAATCTGGATGTAAAGTCTGAGTCTGTAGACTTTACAATATGAGTCTGAACATATCTGCTTCTGAACAGATTTAGCTTTAAGGTCTGTACCCAGTTCAGCTTTAGCATAGAATCTGTCTTCTAGTTTATCATTCACGTTCGATCTAAAATTAGTCGAGTTGATTGGACTTCGATGTAGAACAGACTTTGACACTAAAGTCTAGCAGTCTTCAAACTTTGAGTCTTGAGTCTAGCAATCTTCAGACTTTGAGTCTTGAGTCTGGCAATCTTCAGACTTTGACACAGAAGTCTAGAAATCTTCAAAATATACTTCGGACATGTGTTACCTTCAGTCTTCTAGCCGTCTTCAGATTTTGACAATATCCTTTACATGTTTTATTATCTGCATGGTCTATAACTTAACCATTAAACATGTTAGTAGCCTTCGATTTATTTTGTCATCTTCAAAACATCATAAGGGATTTCCCTAACAATAGGAACCCAAGTCGGTTCATCTTGCACCTCTCATTTACTTTTATCATCAAGTTAAGGTAAACAACCGCTTGACTTGATCGATTTCGGTCACCAGGTCAATACATTTACGGCCTATCTTGCTTTCCTCCCTTTTTGTGTCTTTTAGTATCATGAATTCTTTGCAATAGAATATGACTTTTTTTTTATCTTGGACTCGTTATTCTGTGTTCTTATTATTATTATTTTTTTTCAACTCACTCTCAATTTTTTGCTATATTCCATTGCCAAGCGTGGGAGTCAAATTCTACATGTGAAACTAAACGTCCTCACTCTCAGAATTTGGAAGCAATACTTTTGTTTTGGTGTGACGAAGGTTAATAATTCTCACACGCTATAGAATTTTCTTCACAAGCATCGACCAATCAAAGTGGAGATGTTAATGGCGGATCCATTCACATTGCCGCGTCAAGAAGTCGCCACCTCACAAGGACCGTCCTGAACAACCGATGACGACAACGATGACGAACCATTACATTTTCTATGAATCCTTCTAGAGGCTCGAATATCACTCTCTGAGGTGGTCCTCGATATCGACATAAGAACAAATCGATTAGATAGGACTCAAAAGTGAATTTTATTCCGCATGCCTCCTAGGAAACCACTAAAATTCTACACAATGTGAATTGCTCCAATTCACATCAGAAGAGGGCGTATGGTAATAAAAGATGGGTACAAGTTAATGAGATATTTCATATTCAGTCATCATCGAAAGAGACAAATGATGAGGACGACGATGACGAACCATTATATTTTCTATGAATCCTTCTAGAGACTCCAATATGATTGTTTGACGTGGTCCTTCCTCTTAATTTCCATGATATCGAAATAAGAAGAAATCGATTGGATAGGAACCCAAGTCGGTTCATCTTGCACCTCTCATTTACTTTTATCATCAAGTTAAGGTAAACAACCGCTTGACTTGATCGATTTCGGTCACCAGGTCAATACATTTACGGCCTATCTTGCTTTCCTCCCTTTTCGTGTCTTTTAGTATCATGAATTCTTTGCAATAGAATAGGACTTTTTTTATCTTGGACTCGTTATTCTGTGTTCTTATTATTATTTTTTTTCAACTCACTCTCCAATTTTTGCTATATTCCATTGCCAAGCGTGGGAGTCGAATTCTACATGTGAAACTAAACGTCCTCACTCTCAGAATTTGGAAGTGATATAACTAGTACGAGTACCTAGAGGGGGGTGAATAGGTATATAAAAGATTTTTCTTTGTGTTTCCACAATATTTAAACAGTTAAGGAATTTGCAACAAATAATTATCAACCTAAGACTGAGTAAAGAGATGAGAGAATTGAACACGAGGTTTATAATAGTTCGGCTTGATTCAAGCCTACGTCCACTCTTCTGCACTGACAGCCAATTGGCTGGATTCTACTATGAACAAAGAGATGTTACAGCGTTGATCTTCCTTGATTTCTAGGTGTAGATGATCTACCACACTCGCTCAAGGTATCACCAAGTATAAACACTCTTTGTGTATACAATTTCGCTCAAACTGTATCGACTAATAATCAAGGTGCTTCAGACTCTGGAATTTCTCTATCGATCACGCTCTTTAAACAACGAGAACGTCTTCCTTTTTATACTCATTTATGCCATCATACCATTGGCACTTACCAAATGAATTCCTCCAATCTACCCGTTGGACGGAATCAATTAAGGAGATCGTTCGAGCTATAAAAGGAACCTGACGATAGCCCATCAATCCTGTTCGCCCATACAATCAGGATCTTGATTTCCAAGAATAGAACATTCCAAGAATATTTCGTTGACCACCGGATCTTCAATTGATCTAGATACAAATAAAATAATCCGATATATATTTATCTAACCAAGAGATCTTCTCTAGCGGATAGGATTAAATCCTTAACCATAAACTTCGGCTTTGGATTTCCTTCGTCATTGGATCAAAAAGACTGTCAATGAGAATAGTCTTGAATCTTAAGTCTTAAGTCTTGAGTCTTGAGTCTTGAGTCTTGAGTTTGGTGATCAACAAGTCTTCAGACTTTAAACAGACGGTCTACAAATATCCAGACTAGACTGATAAAAACGTTTTGTCAACTTCAAAATATTCTGGAAAGATTTCTCCAACAATCTTCCCCTTTTTGATGGTGACAAAAATTTCCGGTAGATTTGAACAACTTTGACCTGCAAAAACATTTCTCAAGCAATATGGCTATCTCATAAAGATTAATAAAATAAGCAGACTCTGCATCCACAGAAAATTGGTTAGTCTTTCATGAGTACCATATGCAAACGGTCAAGCATCAAAGTCAAGTCTACTGCAGTCATATTCAATTCACACCCAAGTTCACTCAAGTCATACTCAAAAAAATAGACACATTCAACCACAAATCAAAATCAAAGTTCAAGTTCAGTTTAAAGTTCGTTCAAATTTGCTTCTCCCCCTTTTTGTCAGCATAAAAAAGGTGAGAAAAGCGTCAGGTCTGCTTGGGAATGCGCACGATATGGAAATCTCCCATTGACTAGACTATGCCTTATAGCCTCTTCAAGTCTTCCTTTAGCTGAGCTACCTCCTGTCCTTTAGCATTGGCTTGCAGTTGTAGAGCGAGGTCTTTCATTTTGTCTTCCAGGGTAATTGAAGATGCTTGGCCAACATTCTTGATGGTTTGAATTTCACAGTCTAGAGCATAGATTTGGCCCCGCATTTCCAAAAGAACATCCAGAACACGATGAAATTCTACAGAATTGTCTGTCTGCATACTTGCATTTGCTTTCTCAGATGGGGGTGAATGCAGACGATGGTGCTTCTGTATAATCTTGCAGATTTGGTGTTGACGTATCGTGTCCTTCTTCAGGCAATTGGGAGGCCTGAAACTCTTCTAGATCTGCTAGAGACTGTCTTGGACTTTCACTATTGGCAGCATGAGGTGTTGACCTTTCTTGCTCGCCAACTCCCCTTGTCTCTGGGACCTCAAACGGGGAATAGTGATGATCATGCTCTTCTTGATTCTCCTTCTCTCCAGATTCGGCTGCAGACTTTTCTTTCTCTTCTTCGCCTTCTTCTTCAGCTTCTTTCTCCTTCTCTCTCTGCTCTGCTTCTTCTCTGAGCTTGACTTGCTCCTCTTCTTCTCTCTGTTTCTTCTGAAGTTCTGTCGATTGAGGCACATAACGTTTGGTTCTTATCAAGGCAGTGATTGTGAGATCTTCCTCCTCATCTTCATCCTCCAAGATGAGGGCTCTCTTCTTTTTGGATGGGGCACCAATGGCCTCCTTCCCTTTTCTCTTTGAAGCAGACGGAATTAGAGTATTGACTCGGAATTTTTCCATTGCCTTGGAAAGTTCTTTCAAACGCATCTTCGTTAACATCTTCAAACCTACCACCATCTTATCGCACGGTCGAACACAAAGTGTATGTGGCGGTTCAATATTCATGTGTCTGAAGATCTTGGTCACCAGACTTGGGTAAGGCAATTGTCCCTTGTTCTTCGACATTGCTCTATACATGTGAAAGAGAATAGTGTGAGGGAGAGAGAACTTCTTTCCTGAGTTGATTGCGTACATCAGTTTTGCCTCGGAATTAGACACATCAGTCTTTGATGTAGACTTGGGTCTAATGCAATTGATTACAATTTTGTGCAGCACAATATTGATGGCATGCATCCTTGAATAGATGATTCTTCCCTCGATATCTCTATCTTTGACAAGTTCCATTGAGGCACGAGCAACTGAGACTTTGACTGGTTGATAATGTCCTCGTTCAACTCCAATTATGTCCGCCAACATGTCCACGTCTACCACATAATCCTGGTCTCTAACACTGAATGATATTCTATTCGCATCTATAAAGCTGAGATTCGAATAGAAATACGCAGTCAGTTGTGCATAATCGTCTATGGTATCAGTGCAGAATTGCTCAAGTTGAAGCAATTTGAACTTTTCCCTTAAGTTCACGTTAACGGCATCCAAGAAATCGAAATCGACACTCCTAGGGTTTATCACCCCTCGTTTCAACAGTCTGAAAAACAAATTCTCCTGTTCCTTTGATTTGAATAACTCCATCATCTTTCCCTCCACCTTTGCAGCAATACCCATTCTAGGTTGAAAATCACTGAACATTTTATCATCGTCGTTTCCTTTAGTCGAATTAGGTCCCGACATACGAGGGTCACTTGGGAATATTTGCAAGAGCTTCATCTCGCTTTACCCTTGGGAGCAATTCCCAAATCCTCCATTTTTCTCGAGAAAGATATACCCATTTCCATAATGCTTATCTTTGAGAAAATCATCCATGTATTTCAACGGAGTCCCGCACTTTTCAACGCACAAGAGTTTGTAAATAAAAGAGGATTTTGGACTCTTACGAGGTCTCGCGTCCTCGATTATCTCTTCCTCCGGTTGTTGGCCCGCACCTTGTGGGGTAGATTGCGTTGAGTGACGTGGTGGAGAGTGAATCGGGCTCTGTTGCTGACTCGATAATTCTTCCTCTTCGGTGAGATCGAAATGGGTAGGTCCCTCCTTCATTCTCTGTGGTCCCATGTTCGCGATTCTTGAAGACTTCATCGAAGAAGACATTCTTCCTTGTCGCTGAAAGATTCATTTACTTGCTTTCCTAAGAAAAAATGACAACTTTCTCGAAGATGAACACGAAGTAGAAACCGGATTGGGAGGAGAATGCTTTTTAGGGTTTTGAAGATTGGAAAATGAAAACTGTATATATATAACTCAGTTTTAAAAAGGAAAGTGTACGAACACTTCTTTTTAAAATCAATAACTGCCAAAATTAATCTTTTTAAAAAGACAAGATTTCGTTTTTCACGGAGACTACCAAATAACTGAACGAAAGATCATACCTTTTCAAGTTTAGATAAAATAGCAACTTACGAGTCTATAGCCATCAATGTCTCGAGTCCGAGGATTTAAAGTGTCGAGAGATTAGAGTCGATAATCATCAACTTTCCGAGTCTCGAGGGTTGGAGAGTCTCTAGACTTTAACTTCTTCGAGCTTCAAAATGTTGAGTCTGGAATGGATAAAATCGAATTGATTTTTCTCCAAAGGCTTTGTGAATATATCCGCTAGTTGACTTTTTGAATCAACAAATTGAATCAAGATTTCTCCATTTTGAATATGATCTCTAATGAAATGATGTCGAATCTCTATATGTTTTGCTCTTGAATGAAGAATTGGATTTTTGGTGAGATTGATTGCGCTGGTGTTGTCACATTTGATTTTTGTGCATGAGTCTTCAATCCCAAAGTCTTGTAGCTGTTGTTTTATCCATAGAATTTGCGAACAACAACTTCCAAGAGCTACATACTCTGCTTCTATTGTTGAGAGAGTCACAGTGCTTTGTTTTCTTGAAAACCAAGACACTATCCTACTTCCAAGCAACTGGCAAGTTCTTGAAGTACTCTTTCTATCGACTCTGCAACCGGCCAAATTTGCGCCTGAATATCCTAGAAGATTAAAGTCTCCCTTCTTAGGATACCAAAGACCGATGCTTGAAGATGAAGCGACGTATTTAATGATACGTTTTGCAACACTGAGATGGGATTCTCGAGGATCTGATTGAAACCTAGCACAGATGCAAACACTCAACAAAATGTCGTCTAGAAGCGATGAAGATAAATAAGTGAGCCAATGATGCTCCTGTACAGCTTTTGATCAACTTTCTTCCCTTCTTCATCTTTGTTTATCTTCAAAGAACTTGACATTGGTATATCAGTCTTTTTGCAATTTTCCATTCCAAACCTTTTGACGAGATCTTTAGCATATTTTTCTTGATAAATGAAAGTTCCTTCCTTCAATTGCTTTACTTGAAGACCAAGAAAGAATGTTAATTCTTCCATCATACTCATTTCAAACTCATCCTGCATAGACTTAGAAAATTTCTTGCATAGACTTTCATTAGAGAATCTAAAAATAATATCATCCACATATATTTGAACAAGTAAAAAGCTTTTGTTTTCGTTTTTTATAAATAAAGTAGTATCTACTTTACCTTTGACAAAGCCATTATATAATAAGAACTTACTTAGTCTGTCGTACCAAGCTCGAGGTGCTTGCTTTAAACCATACAAGGCCTTTTTTCATCAAGACCGAGTCCGCTTCTTTGGGTCTTCAAACCCGGTGGTTGTTCCACATATACTTCCTCTTGGATAAATCCATTTAGGAAAGCACTTTTGACGTCCATTTGGAGTAACCTGAAATTTTTATAACAAGCAAACGCAAGTAATAGTCGGATAGCTTCTAACCTTTCTATAAGAGCGTAAGTCTCATCATAGTCTATTCCTTCTTCTTGCGTGTATCATTTGGCCACGAGTCTTGCTTTGTTTCGTACGACTTTTCCTTTTTCATTCATCTTATTTCTGAACACCCATTTGGCTCCAATAACAGTTTTACCTTTCGGTTTAGATGTCAATTCCCAAACATCATTAATGTTGAACTGTCTGAGCTCCTCTTGCATAGCTTTGATCCAGCTTTCATCAGATAAAGCTTCTTCTATGCTTTTTGGTTCAATTTCAGAAATGAGAGCCACAGCACTAGACTCTTCACGTCTTTTAGATCTGGTGCGAATTCCTTCATTAATTTCGCCGATAATGAGATCTTTAGGATGACTGGACTTGTGCTTCCAATTACTGGTTGATTTGTCTGGATGATGATCTCTTTCTTTGATTGAATCTTCATGAACATCTTGATGCTGGTTTTCTAGAGTCTGAGATACTTCTTGAGTTGTAAGCTTTGGAAGGTCTGGAGCAGGTTCAGACTCTTCATACTGAGGAGTCTAACTGGATTCATCTAACATAGAGTCTTTAAATTTGACATTCATTGACTCCTCCACAGATTGGCTCTTCTTGATGTAGACTCTGTAGGTTTTGCTTGATGTAGAATATCCAAGGAAGATGCCTTCATCTGATCTTTCTTCAAACTTACCAACTCGATCTTTTGCATTTTTCAATATAAAGCATTTGCAACCGAACACATGGAAGTATGAAACAATGGGCTTCTTACCTTTGAATAATTCATAAGGGGTTTTCTCTAGAATAGGTCTTAGGAAGACTCTATTGATGATATAGCATGCTATTGAAACAGCTTGACAGCCAAAAACGTGAAGAAATTTTACTTTCAATTAAAAGAGTTCTAGCCATTTCTTGAAGAGATCTATTCTTTCTTTCCACAACTCCATTTTGCTAAGGAGTGTATGGAGAGGAGAACACATGCTTAAATCCAGATTCATCACACAATTTTGTAAAATCTTGATTTTCAAATTCACCTCCATGATCTGTTCTTATACTTGAAATAACACATCCTTTTTCATTTTGAACCTTTTTAGCAAATTTTTCAAAATACGAGAAGGTTTCTGACTTGCTTGCAAGGAAAAATACCCAAGTAAAACGAGAGTAATCGTTCACAATTACAAGACAATATTTCTTACCTCCAATACTCTGGGTTCTGGTTGGTTCGAAGAGATCCATATGCAGCAGCTATAGTACATGATTAGTAAAGACATGATTTATTGGCTTAAATGAATTTCTTACTTGCTTTCCCAGAATACATGGTGTGCATGGATCGGACTTTTGGTATGGTAATTTGGGTAGACCTCGAACAATCTGTTTTGAAGAGATTTTAGCTAATTGCTTCATGTTGAAATGACCAAACTTTCTGTACCATAAGCTTGCTTCATCTTGAATTGAGATTAGGCATTGCGATTCATTTAGATTCATGTCTAAGAGGTAGATATTTCCATGTCTTCGACCCATGAAAGACAAAGTAGAGTCTTTACTGATTCCAGAGCATATTCCTTCTTGAAAGGAGATCTTGAAGCCAGTATCACACAACTGGCTAATGCTGAGAAGGTTATAGTTGAGTCCTTCCACTAGAGAAACATTGCTTATTGTGAGATTTCCAATTTTCATAGTTCCAAATCCCACAATGTTTCCTTTGCCGTTTCCTCCAAATGAAACTTTTCCACCATTCACTTGAATAAGCTTTATGAAGCAGTTTGAGTCTCCTGTCATGTGTCTTGAACATCCACTGTTAAGATACCATTTTACCTTTTTCTTGACGGAGACTTGCATTTAAAAGAGAGTCTCAAGCTTTCTTTGGTACCCAAATTTTCTTGGGTCCTTTGGTGTTAGCAGAATAAACATTATTAGGCCATACTTTCTTAACAGGCTTCCAAACCATAGGACATTCTTTTTCAAAGTGATCCTGACTATTACACTTTGAACACCTTAGAGCATTTTGACCTACGAGACTTTACAAAAACTTTCTTGAAATGATTTTTGTAAGTCTCTCTCTCGACGGTCTTTTCTTAATCCTTTCTTTTACTTTAGGAAAATCAATCAAGGGAATTGTTTCTGCTGTCATACCTAGACCGGACCTATTGAAGTAAGGTCTTTGAACCGAAAGAACTTTTTCAAGTTTTTCGACCCTATCGAAAATTTCTTTGAAATATTTGATAAGTCGGTTTTAAAAAAGCATTTTCTTTCAAAAGATTATCTTTTTTTTCTTTAAGAGTAGAAACATTCAAGTCTAAACTTTTAACTTTTTCTTCTAAAATGATTTTCTTTTGTTTTAGATATGAGTTTTCCCTTTTAAGTTCGGAAATTCTTTTGAGAGAAGTCTTAAGACTGAAACATAGTTCATCAATGTATTTAGAGACTTTGATAGGAATTTTAAAATCACTTACCTCAAATTCGCTGTCTGAGTTTGATCCGAATATGAGTCCGAGTCTCGAATGTGCCATCAAACATATGTTGGCATATTCATTATCACTTTCTTCACACTCTGTATCACTCCATGTTTCGGCTTTGAGAGCTTTTCGAAACTTCTCAGCTTTTCCTCTTTTCTTCTTCAGAAGAGGACAGTTGGGTCTGATGTGTCCCTTCTTCTTACATTCGAAGCGACAACATCTTTGTTTGGTTCCTCATCATCAACAGACTTGGTCTTTGTCTTTGTAAACTTTGTTTCTTTGAGTTGAACCTTCTTCCTTTTCTATTCAGTTTTCTGAATCTTCTTATCATGAGAGCGAGCTCCTCATCGTCCATATCATCTTCAGAATCTGTATCATCAGAGTCATCATTTGATTTTAATGCAATAGATTTCTTGCCTCTTGGATCTTCGTCTTCATTAATTCGTTCCACTTCATAAGATTGAATGGTTCCAATCAGCTCGTCGACAGATAGTGGCATAATTCTTTGCGTCTCTCTTATTGAAGTCTTTATATGATTCCACTCCTTAGAGAGTCCACGCAGTAGCTTGTTTACCTTCATGGGATCATAAATTTTTTGTCCTTGGTTCTCAAGACCATTAACAATATCTGTAAAACGACTAAACATGTCAGTTATAGATTCTCATGGTTTCATTTTGAAGGCTTCATATTGACCGAGGAGAATGTTAATTCTTGTCTCCTTCACTCGATCTGTTCCTTCATAGGTGATATGTAATCTGTCCCATACTTCTTTTGATGTAACACAAGAAGATATTCTGTTATATTCAGTTGGTGACAAAGCACAATATAAAGAGTAAATTGCTTTTCCATCGAGTGCTTGTCTCTTGTTTATCTCTTCCTGAGTCATTCCACTAGTTTCAACTTCTTTCCCTCTTTCAGAGACTGATGCAGTAGTTGGAGTGATTCCTCTTTCCACAACATCCCATTCCAGAGGATCCTTTGATCGTAGGAAAGCTTTCATCTTGTTCTTCCGATGTTTTAATCATTTCCATCAAAGTAGGGTGGTCTAGGTATTGCTTTGCCCTTCCACCAGCCCCGGTGCCAACATACTAGCCATGGATCTTTTACTCAAGTAAGACACTTCAAATAAAGTAAGAACACGAGCTCTGATACCAATTGATATAGTTAGTACGAGTACCTAGAGGGGGGTGAATAGGTATATAAAAGATTTTTCTTTGTGATTCCACAATATTTAAACAGTTAAGGAATTTGCAACAAATAATTATTAACGTAAGACTGAGTAAAGAGAGGAGAGAATTGAACACGCGGTTTATAGTGGTTCGGCTTGATTCAAGCCTACATCCACTCTTCTGCACTGACAGCCAATTGGCTGGATTCTACTATGAATAAAGAGATGTTACAACGTTCATCTTCCTTGATTTCTAGGTGTAGATGATTTACCACACTCGCTCAAGGTATCACCAAGTATAAACACTCTCTGTGTATACAATTTCGCTCAAACTATATTGACTAATAATCAAGGTGCTTCAGACTATGGAATTTCTCTATCGATCACACTCCTTAAACAACGAGAACGTTTTCCTTTTTATACTCATTTATGCCATCATACCGTTGGCATTTACCAAAGGAATTCCTCCAATCTACCCGTTGGACGGAATCAATTAAGGAGATTGTTCGAGCTATAAAAGGAACCTGACGATAGCCCATAAATCCTGTTCGCCCATACAATCAGGATCTTGGTTTCCAAGAATAGAACATTCCAAGAATATTTCGTCGACCACCGGATCTTCAATTAATCTAGATACAAATAAAAGAATCCGATATATATTTATCCAACCAAGAGATCTTCTCCGAGGATAGGATTAAATCCTTAACCATAAACTTCGGCTCTGGATTTCCTTCGTCACCTTTGGATCGAAAGACTATCAATGAGAATAGTCTTGAGTCTTAAGTCTTGAGTCTTAAGTCTTGAGTCTTGAGTCTTGAGTCTTGAGTGCTGAGTCTAGTGATCAGCAAGTCTTCAGACTTTAAACAGACGGTCTGCAAATATCCAGACTAGACTGATAGAAACGTTTTGTCAGCTTCAAAATATTCTGGAAAGATTTCTCCAACAGGAAGCAATACTTTTGTTTTGGTGTGACGAAGGTTAATAATTCTCACACGCTATAGAATTTTCTTCACAAGCATCGACCAATCAAAGTGGAGATGTTAATGGCGGATCCATTCACATTGCCGCGTCAAGAAGTCGCCACCTCACAAGGACCGTCCTGAACAACCGATGACGACAACGATGACGAACCATTACATTTTCTATGAATCCTTCTAGAGCTTGAATATCACTCTCTGAGGTGGTCCTCGATATCGACATAAGAACAAATCGATTAGATAGGACTCAAAAGTGAATTTTATTCCGCATGCCTCCTAGGAAACCACTAAAATTCTACACAATGTGAATTGCTCCAATTCACATCAGAAGAGGGCGTATGGTAATAAAAGATGGGTACAAGTTAATGAGATATTTCATATTCGGTCATCATCGAAAGAGACAAATGATGAGGACGACGATGACGAACCATTATATTTTTTATGAATCCTTCTAGAGACTCCAATATGATTGTTTGACGTGGTCCTTCCCTCTTAATTTCCATGATATCGAAATAAGAAGAAATCGATTGGATAGGAACCCAAGTCGGTTCATCTTGCACCTCTCATTTACTTTTATCATCAAGTTAAGGTAAACAAACGCTTGACTTGATCGATTTCGGTCACCAGGTCAATACATTTACGGCCTATCTTGCTTTCCTCCCTTTTCGTGTCTTTTAGTATCATGAATTCTTTGCAATAGAATAGGACTTTTTTTATCTTGGACTCGTTATTCTGTGTTCTTATTTTTTTTTTCAACTCACTCTCAAATTTTTGCTATATTCCATTGCCCAAGCGTGGAGTCGAATTCACATGTGAAACTAAACATCCTCACTCTCAGAATTTGGAAGCAATACTTTTGTTTTGGTGTGACGAAGGTTAATAATTCTCACACGCTATAAAATTTTCTTCACAAGCATCGACCAATCAAAGTGGAGATGTTAATGGCGGATCCATTCACATTGCCGCGTCAAGAAGTCGCCGCCTCACAAGGATCGGCCTGAACAACCACACCCCCCCCCCCCCGGGAATGGAGCAAGATCTGATTGACTATTCCACAAAGGTCGGATTCCCCCTGTAAATCAATGGCCCGGGTTCGACCCGCTTGGGGGTGGGCTGATCAACCCGCATGTAAGGGCCAGGCTCGACCAGAAACGGTCAGGCCTTCCCCCCCTAAAAAATTTGCCCGCAAGCCCAGGCGAAGAAGGCCAAGCGGGCTAGATCAAATCTAGCCCAACTCGGTCCTCCCTCTGGTCTACGACGGCTCAGTCGCGACCAGAGGGAACCGCGACGGTGTAACTTCGGCGATTTCCGAAAGGGGAAGGAGGCGGTGGCCAAGGGGCGAGGAGCTGGTCGAGGGCTTCGTTGGCCCGCGACCTCCCCGTTCAGCGACTATCCAACTGCAAAAGAGAGGAGGGCGGAGGCGAAGGGCACAGGTGGTTTCCGGCTGGGGCCACGACACTGCTGCCTCGATCAGGCGGGGGGCCGTCCGGCTTCCGGGCAAACGGCGGCAACCCCAATGGCCAAAATCCTAGCTGGGCTCTACACGGAGGAGTTGGGGAGGCAGAAGTCGCTCGGGCATTTCAACGAACAGATTGCGTGCGCTAACGAAGCTAACGGATTTTGACTCGGGTGCCGAGACCCGAGCATTGATCCGAACCTTAAAAAATACTTGCTAGAACATCAAATAGGATAACGGGGACTAGTGGTGGCCGGAGCTCGCTCGAACTGGTCGGGATGAGCTCTGGTCGGCTCGCTTTCGAAGACACACGCCAAATGCTCAATGGAAGGCCTACCTAGGTTCCAGTGGGAATGGCGGGCGGTTGGCGTCGGTCGGCGGCTCGCAGGCGGCGGTAGGGTGTCAGACGGCCAGCTCTCTGGCGGTGGCAGGGCCTCTCGAGCTTCCTCTCTTCTCCTGTTCTCTCTCCGGTCTCCTTTTCCACCGTTTGCTCACGGTGCTCGCTGTTCTATTCGCTCCCTTGTTCGCGAGCTCCCCTCCGCTCCTTTTCTTCTCTCTACGTGCGCCCGGCCTTCTGCTGTGCTAGCTACGACCTGCCGGCCTGCCCCCAGACCACCAACTCTTGCCGAGCATCGCCCCTGCCTCCCTTATTCTCTCTGTCACCTGTTTGTTCTTTTTGCAGGTCTTGCTCGCGAAAGACAGCATGAGGAAGAAGCTAGGGCGTGGGCTGGGCCGAGCAGGAGAGGGCTTAGGCTGTGCAGGGAAAAGAGTTTTTTTTTTTTTTTAATAATTTAATTTTTTTAAATGATTTTGTTTAAAAATATGTGTCAACAAGCGTCATCCCTTCTGTGATGTGAATTCAACGATCCTAAAGTTTATGATCAGCATATGAAATGTCTTTTCCGCCGAAGAACTTAAACCGAGATGTGAATTTTCCGCATCTCAAGTTGTCTTTTCGGGGATTAATTCCTCTCTTGTATTGAATCTTCTGTTTGGTTTAAGTCATTGTGTCGACACATCGGAAGACTCTCATGTAACACCTGCTGTGTCCTTTTCTCTAAATGGGACTTTGTCTCGGGTCTTGTTCAAATAGGTCCCTAGCCTCTGAAAGTGAGACTATATTCGGATATTCTTCTTCTAGACATAAGGTAAATGATTAGTGCACGGAATCGAATTTCCTCCGCAAGCATCAACCATCCGTTAAGGCAAATCCCTAAATTGCCGATCTGTTCACACCATTAGAAAATGTCGACATGTCGCCGCCTCAGAAGGGCCCGCCCATACTAATCCTACACGGGGCAGCCTCACAGGGGCATGGAGAAGAGACATGATTGAAATATCTTTTCATGCACCGCATGTGGTGGGATTGGATTGAGAACCCCCCAAAAAAAAGTAGCCCATCATTTCCTATAATATATGATTTTTTTTTTGTCTTGTTAATATATATATATATATTGGTGTGGTTGAATGTGGTTGTCCTTGCAGCAAAATAATAATATTACTCAGTTCTAGCCCCATACTAATTAAATGATGTTCAAAATTTTGAGTTGTGGATTGTAGGGTGCCCACCATCTTATCGAGGATCTCACGTACCCTTTTAACAAATTAATGTAACAATTGTTGGGAGGGCACGATAAAAGCTGGAGCCTAAGTCCGAGTCTATCAACATATCTAGTCAAACTCATATTTACTCAAAAGTTTAAGTCAATAAATTATGGGACTGAGTAAGATATATAAATTGCTTGACACCATATCAATTATCCAAAGTGGGACTTATTTAACACAACTCAGACGAACAACTCAAACACTATCTTCAAGCATGTTGTTCAATGTCCAAGACATACCCCATAGCACTCATGGCTTGCCTGTACCTTCAAAATATTGCAATACACACAAAGATTACATTGCCATAAATTTATCAAACATTCACGAAGTCCGGGCACCGTGCTCAAAAAGAACTAATTTTGACACCACAAAAGTTTGGCGAAACACAGATCGATCGCAAAACAAGATGCTAAAAGTTCTAATTATTATGTTTAATAGTAAAACTTCGAACATTTATTTTCCCTTTCCTTAAATGGATTTCATCAAGTAGGCTTGGGCATCATGCGAGAGTCGACCTTGCGGCGAGGACGTACAATCAACATCCGGCTTGCTAATTCACATAACTTAGAACAAACCCACTGCAGGAGGGGACGGATCAGATTCCATAACTTGCGAACATCACGAACGGTTGGAATGTTAGCTATCCCTTGGCGTATCTTGAGAAGCAGCAGTTGCCATAGGAGCTTAGTGAGCTCCCATCCCTAGCTAGAGCCAGACCCCCCCTCCCGTCAAAGTTCCCAATGTTATAGATGAAGCCAAATATTTGTTTTTACGGGCTTTTTTGTCTTTTCTATCATATTTGCTTTTAGGTTAAAAGTGATACATTTATATTAGCGATGGCAAAAACCCTAGCTGTCAAGATGCTAAAAAAGGAAATAGAGAAGCAAGAAAAAGAGAGAAGAAAAAAGTGAGTTTTTTTTTTTTTTTATGAGGGTTCTCAATCTCTTTGTGCTCTGATCTTGAGAGAAAATCATCATTGTATTCCAACTTTTTTCGAAGTCTAGTGAATTCGCAGAGTGCCTTTGCGCAGAGATGTAGCCCAGGTTTGGGTGAACTTTGATAACAAATTTTCTGGTGTGTTCATCCGATTATGTTATTTTATTACTATATTATGTCCGGTGAATTGTTTGCAAATGTTATTTTCTGTGGAATCAACGTGCGATTTCCTAACAACTGGTATCAGAGCCTGGGTTGGCTAATTAGAATATCGAGGTTTTTTGGGTGACGTTCGATTGAAAGCAAACAGGATGGCAGAAGATAAAATCAAAATCGATAAGTTCAATGGGGAGGATTTCGGATGGTGAAAACTACGAATAAAGGATTATCTTTATCAAAAAGATCTCTATGCACCACTTGAGGGTTGGAAACCCGAGATGGCGGAAGTGGATCCGACAGTAGAAGCCGGATGGAAAATTCTTGATCGAAAGACATTAGGTGCGATTCGTCTAGGGGTTGACGAAAAAGACAGAGTACCACATCGCGAAAGCAGAAACTGCAAAAGAAGCCATGGATATTCTAACGAATATTTATGAGAAGCCGTCCACATCAAATAAGGTATTTTTGCTGAAAAAACTAGTTAATATGAAGTTATCTGATAGACGTTCTGTAGCAGAGCATATTAATAGTTTCACGCAGGTCACGGGTCAATTGGAATCCGCAAGCATAAATTTAGATATGAAGCTTCAAGGTTTATTATTTTTATGTTCTCTTCCAAAAAGCTACAATACCGTAGTGCAGGGAATTTCGAGCACCATGAATGATGATTTAACTCTTGATGATGCTATGAGTAGTATCATGGATAAAGAGATGCAAAGGAAAGTCTCAGGTGGAGATAATTTTTCTGCATCTACATCTTCAACGGCACTCGCAGTGGAGAACCGTGGAAGAAGTAAAAGTATAGGAAAATTCAGCGGGTGTGGCAGATCACAATCAAGGGGTAAGAGACAGGTTGCAAAAGATGAGTGCTAGTTTTGTCACAAAACTGGACACCGGAGGTTTTAGTGTGAAGCCTATAAAAAGAAGCAGCAAGATGAGAATCAGGGAGCTAATGTGGTTAGTGATGAATCTTTGCTAGATAACTTGTGTTTGTTTGCAGGGTTTAACTTGGCAACAGATAAATGATTTATTAATTCCAATGCTTCTTTTCATTGCACCTTGCAAAGAGACATATTTGATGATTATGCCAATGGAGATTTTGAACAAGTGGTTGTGGGAAACGGCCACATGTGTCCCATTGTTAGGAAATGAACCGTGATTGTGAACATCTCAGGTGGAGGACGTCTAGTTTTGCGTGAAACTAGGCATATTCCGGAATTAAAGAAAAGTCTTATTTCAACCAGTAAACTTGACGAAGAAGATTTGGTAATAACCTTTGGATGTAGAGAGTGGAAGATAATCTCAAGGGCAAGAGTAGTAGCAAAGGGAAAGCATACAGGTACACTTTACCTTCTCCAAGGAGACAATATCAGTGATATGATTGCAACTACAATAGCTACATGTAATTTGTCTACTCTTTGGCATTATCATTTGGGACATATTGGTGAAAAAGGTGTAAAGCAGTTACACTCGAGGAAATTACTTCCAAGTTTGCAAAACATTGAGTTAGATTTTTGTGAGAGTTGCATTTATTGAAAATAAAAAGTTGTTAGTTTTCAATTGAATGTGCGACAAAATAAAGACCAGAAGCTAGAGTTGGTTCGTATTGATGTATGGGGACCTGCTCAGGAACTCTCTTATGGTGGTAAGAGATATTTTGTCACATTCATTGATGATGCGACAAGGAAGATTTGGGTCTATGCTCTTAAAGAAAAATCAAAAGTATTTTGGATGTTCCAAATGTGGAAGACCATGGTAGAAAAAAGATAAGTTATCAGATTAAAGCTCTGAAATATGATAATGGTGGAGAATACACAAGTAAGGAATTTGCAGAATATCTGAGTCGAGAAGGCATACACGGGCTAAAGGCTGTTCCTAGAACTCCTCAAGAGAACAGTGTAGCTGAAAGAATGAACATGACTATTTTAGAACGTGCGAGATGCATGAGACTACACGCGGGTCTCCTGCTACACTTATGAGTTGCCACAGTTGATGCAGTTGTTTATCTTATCAACAAAAGTCCATCTAGTGCGTTGGATGGAGAAATACCACAAGAACGGTGGTTAGGTAAAAAGATTAATTTTTATCATCTAAAGGTGTTTAGCTGTATTGCATATGCTTTGATTGACATAAAGGATAGAAAAAAGCTTGATGCTAAGTCCTAGAAGTATGTCTTTATCTGATACGGTGGCGATGAGTATGGCTATAGGCTTTGGGATTATGAGAATAACAAAGTCATCCGCAGTCGCAATGTGGTATTCCATGAAGAAAAGATGTACAAAGATCGTCAGACAAAGCATGAGAAGGTAGTAGAACTAGAGTATGTTGAATTAGACACACTGCTCGTGAAGATGTTTCAAGTAGATCAAAGTGCACCTAAAAGAGAAGTTCAAGATGAGCCTATTATTAGTCAAGAGGTAGTTCAAGAGGAACGCAATGATTTGGAGTAGACTAACAACCTTGAAGTACCTGTCTTGAGAAGGTCTACACGTGTGAAAAAGCCAAAGGTAATTTTTGATCCATCAGCTAATACTATTCTGAGCCATGTCTTATATACAGATTTAGGAGAACCGGAGACTTACGATGAGGTAAAGGTAGACACATCTCACTTGCAGAGAGAGTGTGCTATGAAAGACGAGATGAGCTCGTTACTTCAGAACAAAATTTGGGAGTTGACCAAGTTGCCCATATGTAAAAAAGCTTTATTAAACAAATGGGTGGACAGGATTAAGAATGAAGCAGATGGTAGTATTAGATACAAGGCAAGACTTGTAGTCAAGGGCTTTTCTAAAAAAGAATGGATCGACTATTCTGAGATAATGACATCAATTAGAGTTCTGCTGAGTATAGTTACAATGGAGGATCTTCATCTTGAGCAATTGGACGTAAAAACAGCATTTTTACACGATGACTTAGATGAAGAATTATACATGGCACAATTAAGGGTTGAAGTCAAAGGTAAGGAGCACATGGTATGTCTCTTGAAGAAAAGCTTGTACGGCTTGAAACAAGCTCCGTGGCAATGGTACCTAAACTTTGATGGTTTCATGCAAGAAAAAGGATTTGCACACTATGAGTCTGATCATTGTATTTATTTTCACAAGTATGATGATGACGACATTGTGTATCTCTCTTTATATGTGGATAACATGCTAGTGGCTAGTTCCAATATGAAAAGAATTGTAGAAGTGAAGAAAATGTTATCATCACAATTTGCTATAAAAGACTTGGGAGAGGCCAAGAATATTTTAGGTATGAAAATGATCAGGGATAGGAAAAATAAAAAATTATGGTTATCGTAGGAAGACTATGTGAACAAGGTGTTAAAGAGATTTAACATGGACAAGGCAAAACCAGTTGCAACTCCTCTAGCAAGTCACTTCAAACTTTTCAAGGATATGTGTCCAAGCGCTCAGGCTTTGAAAGATAAGATAGCAGTAGTTCCATATGCATCAACAATGGGGATTTTGATGTATGCCATGGTGAGCACGAGATCAGACATTGCACATGCAGTGAGAGTTGTGAGTCGATATATGCAGAACCCAGGCAGAGGACATTGGAATGCAGTAAAATGGATATTGAGATATCTAACAGGTACTTCCAATAACTCATTTTGTTATGATGGTACATCTCTAGAGTTGCAAGGTTATGTAGATGCAAATCATTCGGGTGATCGAGATAGTGGTAAGAGTATCACTGGATATGTCTTTACAGTTGTAGGTACAGTAGTGAGTTGGGTATCTCAACTACAAAAAGTAGTGGCTTTATCGACGATAGAGGCAGAATACATGGCGATCACAGAAGCCTCTAAGGAAATCATGTGGTTACAAGATTATATGGAGCAGTTACATCGAAAACAGCCAGTCAATACACTTTGGAGTGATAGTCAAAGTGCAGTGCACTTAGCAAAGAATACAGCTTATCACTCAAGGATTAGATATATCAAGAGGCGTTATCACTTTATCAGGTCAGCATTGAAAGATAATGAGTTAAAGTTACAAAAGATTGATGGCTTGAAGAATCCAGCTGACATGATGACCAAGGTAGTAGACAGAGAGAAGCATATTTTCTATACTACTACCATTGGTATTACTCCATGTTGATTGATGAGGAGTATCACAGAGGCATAAGTTTTTTAACTACTATTTTTTGAAGAAGATGGATGCAAAGTTGCTTGGTGTTTGGGTATATTTGTCTTCAAGTGGGAGATTGTTATAGATGAAGCCAAATATTTGTGTTTATGGGCATTTTTGTCTTTTGTATCAGATTTGCTTTTAGGTTAAAAGTAATATCTTTATATTAACGATGGCAAGACCTTAGCCATCAAGACGCTAAAAAAGGAAATAGAGAGGCAAGAAAAAGAAAGAAAAAAAAATGAGTTTTTTTTTTTTTTTTTGAGGGTTCTCAATCTTTTTTTGCTCTGATCTTGAGAGAAGATCATTGTTGTATTCCAATTTTTTTCGAAGTCTAGTGGATTCGCAGAGTACCTCTGCGCGGAGACGTAGCCCAGGTTTGGGTGAACTTCGATAACAAATTTTATGGCGTGTTCATCTGATTCTGTTATTTTATTACTATATTCTGTCTGATGAATTGTTTGCAAGCGTTATTTTTTGTGGAATTGACGTGCGATTTCATAACACCCAAGCCATGCCCCCAGGGCTGCGAGTATTCTGTTTGACTGATCTCTGGCTGCGGCCAAAGGACCATTCCCATCGAGGACATGTTTCATTATGAGATCTGCCACCATCTGCATCGCCGAATCCGAAGGGTCGGCCCCCCTTTCTTCTTTCTCGTCGATGGGGAGCTTGATGGTAAGGCTTAGGTATGTTGTGAAGTTGGCGGTGCTGTTCTTTTTGTTTCCTCGTGCGGACTGATCAATGCCATCGAGCTCTCGATCATCATGTCTTGGATGCACCCAACGTGAAAACGGCGATCCTTGCCTCCCGAGACGTATGACCAGCTTGGGATAACAGTTCTCTGATCCCGGATCAACTCCTCCTTGCACCCGTTGCATTTCGATGATACGTTCTTCGTCTTCAGCTTGAGCTTCTCCCTATAAAGAAGCAAAAACAAAACGTGCAAGGATATAATGACAGAAGACAGCGATTGTTATGCAAGAAGCGGAATCTAATACACCATTCAAGCCAATATTAACCGACAAGATGATGAAATTAGGAGCCAAAATCCACAGGAGAAAATAAAGACAATAAACGTGGTTAGATTAGAGTCAATACTTCACGAGGAATGCGTGCCACAGAACTTCAATATTAATCGGAGAATTATAACAGTCATGCAATCACTTAATAGCTCAAGCATCATCAATTTTAGATTACACTCAAGCAATCTCGCAAAGTGTTATATCGGAATCTCTCGTAGAATTTACTTAAAATACTCAGAGTAAAAAAACCCCAACCCTCCTCATGGTTAATAAAAAGGCAACGGATAAAAAGACAAGAATTGAAACCTTCGAAATAAACCTTTCAATCTAAGCAACGTGGGACTTCGGTTTATTTGTAATCTTGAAAATGAACTGTCCATTTGGCGAGGATCCCGAGACACTAATTCATCAATTCTCTATGTTGGCTCAATGTCCGCAGCCAAGGCAAAGACTGAACTTTGCCAAAGGAATGGTTTCATCATCATCATGTTTGTCTTGTTATCTGCTATTGCGATCTTCTTTATTACAACCATGCCTTTCACCGCAACATTTTGCAATGTTGTTCTACTATGGTGACCTAGGAACTGTGAGGTGTCTCTTATCCTTTCATTTTGGTAGAACCAGGTAAAGTCTTTACCACAAAATTCCATGCGGTTGTTAGTTCTCTAGTGCTTCATCTGTTTTCAAAACTTCTTCCTCATCAACGTCTTAAAACTATTTGAATGGACCAAACACATCATATTTGTTGTAAGGAGTATAAAATATCTTCCTCACCTAATTATCAATGAAATGTATTGGACACGTCCTATTGAAGGAATCAGAGAAGTGCTTAGATTTTGGATATAGTCAACAATTTGCTTAGAGCTTGTTTGGTAACCATTCTATTTTTGAGAACAATTTCTGCTTAGAAATGGATTTTTTTTATTCTGTTTTGTGGATGAGTTTTTGAGTATTTGACGACGTTTCGTAACTATCCAAAATTTCTATTCTTGAGATAGAAATGCATTTGGTAAGACCTAAAATTCTTTTGTGATTTAGAATTTATTTTAATTTTTTAAATAATTTTATTATATTTCTCTCTTTTTTTCCTTTTATTCCTCTCCTTCTTCCTCTTTGGCTGGTCGCCGGCTCCATCATCACCGGCGACCAGCTTGACAATAGCTAGTGACCTCGTTGGAGCGTTGCCAACCAAACCTTCCCGATAGTTGGCAAGCTTAGCCTTGCCAAATATGGGCGAGGCTCAGCCTCACTGAGGGTTGACGATGCTCCGATAAGGTTGCCAGTCCTCGTTTGGCCGATCTTTGGCAACAGCCGGGCTAAAGATCGACCAAAGAGGAAGAAGGGTAAGAGTAACAAGAAAAAAAGAAAAAAAGAAAAGAAGAAAAGAAAAGAGGAAGAAAAAGGAAAATTGACTTGATTATGAAGTTGTTCGCAGGAATAAAAAAGCAACTTTTTTCTATTTCTTGATTCTATTCCACATTTATTCCTGAGAACAAATTTGTTCAAGGGAATAAAAAAGTTACTAAACGGATTTCTATTCCTTTTTTTTTAAAACAAAAAAATAGAATCAAACACTATTTATCAAGTTAACAAATAGACCCTTAGTCTAACATATAGCCAAACTGAATTAAACTCGGCACTACTTTTCGAAGATGTGCTTACATAAGTCAAAGTTCCCTGATTTTTGACCCTTCGACAATCTCCTCTCATTGATGTGCTCTACCCTGAGTCAAGTTTGAGTCTAGCTCACTAGACGAAACTACAACAACTTCTGTCAAGGTCTCTTCCAATAGATGAAAGGGAGAACTTACTTTTTGCACTTTGATCATCCCTTCGTGGTCTATTGAGACTCAAGTGTCCCGAGAGAATTAAGGTTCTTCTTAAGCTTGATACATGCATCACTTCTGTCATTGTGCTTATCACCTTATTGTGCATCCACATCCAAACTATCCCCATCTCCACAGCCATACAAGCTGTGCTATTCCCCTTCCATGCTCTACCGCCATCTACAACATAGTGAGGAGTAAACTACCTCCTCCGTCATATGATGAAAACACCATCAATCTAGAACCTGTTCATCTCCTGATAATCACATATAAGACTGCCTCAACATCCCTGGCCCTCTCTTCGACAACATTCATTGCATTATCGCTTGTGGCATCCTGCCTTCCGCCTGTGTTTCTCAACTCCTAGCAATCTCTCTTAACGTGCCCCTCATTGCGACATACAAGCATTTCTTATGAACCTTAGACTTTCTATGGCGCAACTTTGACTTGCTTCTCCCTTTGTTGTTGGCTGCCAATGCTCATCTCTACCCTAAATCACCACCCAACGGTGCGCTTTCTGCGCTAGACTTCATCTTGCAAATTAATCATAGTACACCCCTACTATTCCTTTAGATAAGTTCTCCAAGGAATCCAATAGAGACAACAACAACATCATACCTTGTTTCTCATTAAGTAGGGCCTCCTCGACGTTCTTCAAATTTATCATGAATTTGTTAAACTCATTTAACTGGGCTCTAATTGAACTGCCTTCATTTATCCAGAATTGAAAAATCCTTCTTAACATGAACAGGCGGTTCTTCAGACCCTTTGTCAGGAAAAGTGTTTCAAGTGTTGCCTAAAGTTGCACCATTCTTTTCTCTGATTAATTTAGTCAACACATCATCCCATGGATTCAATAGGGTTATACTCTTTGCCTCCTTCATCAACTCAATCTTACTAGCCTCTTTCATTGTTTTTGACAATTTATTATTGTCATTGAAAGCCTTTGCCAAACACTAAATTGTTTATAAGGCATTATCTTGATGTTCCACAACCCAAAGTAATTTCTTTTGTGAAATTTCTCTATCTCAACCTTTGCTCCTGACATGATTGCAAACATAATATTTCCACACAATGATTAAATAAGCAAAAGCCCCATATTATTCTACAAAACCATACCTCGAGTTTTCATTCCAATTTTTGTGCAATAAGTGGAACCTAAAGTTGTTCCTTTCATTAAATTTCTTAATCTCAACCTTTTCTTCTGACATGATTACGAACAGTCCTTCCACACAATAATCAAACTATCAAAAGCCCTAAATCATTTCTAAAAACCTTGAGATCGGGCTTTGATATTATTTTTTGTGCAGATGGAACTTAAATATCCGTGCAGTTCAATAGCAAACACAAGAGAATGACATCACCAAAAAAATAAACAAGAATCAATAAGGATACTTGTGGTTTACTTCGAGTGTTAGTGGTTTAATCTGAGTGTTAGTATATGCTCCACTGGGAGAGGCACCGCAATGAATCCACTATTAATTAGAACATCGCAAGAGTCATACAATTGTTCAAGTATTTCCTAGCCTCAGATTGCACCTAAGCAATCCCACAAACTCTTATCCCACATTCTCTCACAGAATTCACTTAGAAATTCTCAAACTTATAAATAGAAAATCTTAATAAAACAAATAAACCCAATGTCTCTTGTTGCTTAAATGGAAATGTTTAATTGCAAGAAGTCAAAATGAACCTTAATTCGGTAAGAACTTGAGGTACTAATTTATCAGCGATGATGTATGTAGGTAACATTCATCTTATTTAGCAAATAAACTTGCCGCGATGAAAAGAAATCTAAACGAGATGGATTTATTGTGACCGAAAAAAAGGGGGGAAGTACTTATTTAAATGACCGCCTGCGTAGGCTCATGGTTGAAATTGTGCAATATTCAATTTATCCCAGCCGTGAATACAAAAGTGAACATGAAACCCTCCTCTCTTTTTCTTTTTCTTTTTCTTTTCTCTCTCTCTACTCTAATTAGAAAATAGCTCTCCCACCACCCAATTCTCCTTCATCGACCACCGCAATCGATATCATCAGCTGTCTCCAACCAATAACTGCCCGCCACCATTAATGGAGACCTCGCCGCTGCCGCCGCCATAGATAGAAAACAGAATCCCCGCCCTCCCTCTCTTTCCTTAACAATGAAACGATTGCCACCAAGATTTGATGGTGCAGCCCATGCTAAGTTAGGGGATTATTATAAAAGAAAACCATAAATATATTATACATATATTAATTAAATCATAAACGTTTTAATTAAATTAAATCCTAAATCTTTTGATGATTATCAATGTAGTCATTGAGGTCAATTTTAACTAGAAATTACTTACATGGACGGTGATTGTCCTACATGACCCAGTGAACATTGACATGGTTAATTTTTGCATTTAAGAAAAAAAATCTCTGAATTTATTTCTTTGTCCATTTTTTCCTTTTCTTTTCTTTGCTTTCCTTTCATTGTTCCTTTTTTCTTTTATTTCCCTCATCCAGCCACAAGCGACAGTGTCGCACTTGGCCAGAATCGGCGAGGGCTCACGGTCCTCACCTAGGCCCTCACTGTTGCACAAGTAAAAAACTCAGAGCCTTTCATAAAATTAAACCTTTATCGAGTGAAATACTAACATAATAAGTAAAGACAAAATTTCATAGAATTAACTGAAAAAGACTTCAATGTTAAGCATTTTCATTTCAGTCATAACCAAAGAAACCAATTACGTTATTTTACTTGGCATCATCTAGCAACAAAGATAATAATCGACTCCTTTAAATCAAGCGTTGAACCATGATCGCTGCCCTTCCAGCCATGTAAGTAACTCACCTTCTTGCCTTAAATAAATAAATAAAACAGATAAATTACTCACCCGTTAACTTTTATGAATGTATCAAGGTGAAGACAACATGGGTGGAAGCTGCTCTTTCCATCAGCCGACATATACCCACAGGGCCACAACCGCGCAGCGGCTTGGAGCATACCCCGCAGAATTTTCCGTCGCCACCACGGCCACCACCGGTTGTCGATCTATGCGTCGGTATCATGAGTTTTGACACTTAGAACAAAAGAGAGATCGCCAGGATACTCTCGTACAGGACTGGGAGCGACGGGAGGTGGAGACATGCACACTTCGTGAACGTGGACCGCGCACGGTCCGCACGTGTACGAGCGCCCGAACCCAATCTCCTTGCAAGCCGTGCAGTAGAACGAGTCGCGGCGCTCGGCCAGCTTGAGCCTGTGCTCTGGGTGGACCCATGACCCATCCTCAAGGGTGCCATCTCGGAGGATAAACATTAACCTGAGGAATAGGGTTTCAAGGCCATCCCAAAGAACGCAAAGGGAACCGAAAATTGACATCTCATTTTCCTTTGTTGCTTGCCTCCCGATTAATCAGAAGAAATGAGATGTGGAAATGGAAATAAAATCTAGAATGAGAATTTATATGCTTTGAGTGCCTAATAAAAAAAAATATTAGGTTACTATCTTCCCAAGTCAACGAGAATTCCGTAACAAAATTTCCTTCGCTAGGCATCAACCAGCTAATGAGGAAATTGGAATTGCGAATCTATTTACACCACCATGTTGAAAAGCCGCCACCTCACCTATCGAACTCGCCCCTACCCGCGCCCCGGGTGGGGTGGTTTGGTTTGGGGCGTTGCTGACTTACCCGGAACAAGGCATGGAGCATGACCTATGTGATGAAATTATCAAAGGCATGCGTGATTTCATATATATTCCGATACTCCTTCTCACACGTTAATTGAATTTTGGCCTAAGACTAAATCATGCAAATAATTAATAGAGGAGGCAGATAGGGGCTCAAAATTATTTGATTTCAAGATCATTGTCAATTGTATACATGATATTATATTTATATATTCTAACAATCAGACTAAAATATCTCTTCATACTGCACACATGTGAGATCATAATGAGGAAATACCCCCACACCCTATGCACATATAATTTATTTGTGGCATAATAACATGAAAGGGTTAATATCACAAAAAACTCATAACTGGTATAATAAATTTACTTTAAACTAATTTTTTGACTACAAAAAATCTCAAACTGGTGCATATGTAACAAATTTACTCTAAATTAATTTTTTAATAGCAAAAAACCAAAAGTGGATACATTTGTGATAAATTTACCCTCAATTAGTTTCTATTAAATTAGATTAATATCACGAAAAGCTACAAACTTGTACACCTATGACAAACACATAGTAAAACCTAAACTAGTACACCCTTTAATAGCCACTTGTCATTCAACTCAGTAATTTGACGGTACAATTTAATAAAAATAACGGAGGGTAAAATTTGTCATAGGTATACTAATTTGAGGTTTCTAGTGGTCAAAAATTAATTTGTAATAAATTTATCACACATGTACCAGTTAGAATTTTTGGATACATTATCCCTAACATGAAGTCTAGTATTTTTAGATATTCATTATGCTAGTACTAACAAATTACATCAATTGCATATTACAGTTCCAAATACCTTATCGTACGGGCCACCAACATTAACAACCACTTGGACATCATTATAAGAGCTTCACATCAGCGATGTATGAGAAGTTCAATGCTATAACTACTCCACACCACCCGTCATCCCGAAAGTTGGAGGTTGAGGAATCTGTTACTGTAGTCTATCAAGATACTAGCGGTCAAGAAGTTTTTCATGCTTCATTTTTTCTTGTGTGGTTTAGTCTGTACAATCTAAACTCTAAAATTATATCTATATGTTTTCTTTACATGAACTAATTATCTCACTAATAATTAACGTGACATAGTAGTGTTATGATTTACTAATGGTGATTGATAGTTGATGCTCTCAAGCATTTTGCGTGCCGAAAAGGGGGGCCAATTTGAAAGTATGAATGAAATAATCTTCGTCCCTTGTTTCACTTACATAACAGCTTTCAAATATAATGTCTGCCGGAACAAACTAATCTCCCCTTGGATTTACTAATCACAGTTATCGACAAAAGCACTTCAATCGCCACCTCAAGAGGACACGCCCGAACTCGCCTGCTTCTTGACCCAAAAAACACAGAACTCGTCTGCTTGGGACGGCCCCGACCTGCTCAGCGGACACAAAACGTGCAGCGGGTTATAATTATGATGTAAGAACAATATTTTGGTTTAAAATAAACCTAGTATTTCGTTGACCTTTTCTACTTCACCACCAATTAAATCATCCATCCAAGATTTGACGAATCATGGACACTTGAAGTGCCAAAACTTTGCACGGAGGGACACTTAAGTGTCAAAAGTTAGGAAAGTAACTGATGCGTGATGGGGTGAGTGATTCTAGAATGGATTTTTGAGAAGGGATTTTTGTGGTTAAGTATATGGAGTAGTGTATATGAGGAAGAAATGAAAAGGAATAATAAAAGATAAAACGATCTCCTCCCAAGGTATAAAGGCCTCGCCACCAACCGAGAATAAGGATCGAGATCTACGAAGCTCACCACCAAGGCCTAAAGCTTCCACCAGCCAAGGATAAATGACTTCGGGATAGGAGAAGCTCACCACCAAGGCCTAAAGATTCCACCAGCCAAGGATAAAGGGCGAGGCCTTTATACCTTGGGAGGAGATCCTTGTATCTTTTATTATTCTTTTTCGTTTCTTCCTCATATACACTACTCCATATACTTAACCACAAAAATCCCCTCTCAAAAATCCGTTCTAGAATCACTCACCCCATCACGCATCGTTGACACTTAAGTGCCAAAATTGGAGCAAAATATATCACTTAAGTGCCAATCCGACCAAAATCTGGCCAAAATGCTGACGTGGCGATTTTCCAATGAGATAAGTGCAAAACGATATCGTTTTGCATGTTGACGTGGCTTAAAAATGCAAAAACAATGTCATTTTGCCTCGACGTGGTAAAAATTTAATATAAAATTAATTAAATTAAATTTAAAACTAAATTTTTCTAGAAAATTTAAAATACAAATTCAAATATATAATAATAATAATAATAATAATAATAATAATAATATTTATTTTTATTTATTTTTAAATAAAAAGAGGGGAGGGAGACGGCGAGCCCTTGCCGTCGCCGGGAAGGGCCGGGCGACGGAGGGGGAGGGTCGGCCGGGGCCGCGACCTCAACCGACCTTCCCCCCGGTCGCCGGGTCCTTCCTAGTTACGACGGCGGCGGCGGTGAGGGCCCGCAAGCCCTCGCTGGATCCGGGCGAGGGTCGCGACCCTTGCCCCAAATCTAGGCGAGGGCTTGCGGCCCTCACGCGGCCGGCCGGGGCCCGGCGACCCGGCCAACCCTCCCCCATTGTCGCCAGCCCTTCCTAGCGACGGTGGGGAGGCGGCAACAGCGAGGGCTCAACCCTCAGCCGCTGCCTCATCTCCCCACCTTTTTTTAAAATAAAATATTATTTTATTAAAATAATAAAAATAATTTATTTTTATAATTTAATTAAATTAATTTTATATTAACATTTGAATTCGCTTAAAAATGACGTCGTTTTTTGCTTTGTTTGTTGAGTCAGTATTCTGGTGACCCACGTAGACGAAAAATAATAATAAAAAAGTGCCACATAAGATTTCCGGTGGGGTTCGCCGAAGATGACACTTAAGTGTCCCACTTTTTTTGAAAAGTGACATTTAAGTGTCACTTTCTTAACTTTTGGCACTTGAACTATACTTCTTCCAAGATTTGAGTCTCATATGTTACTAGGATAAATTAATGAGATATTTCATATTCGATCGTGAGAGAGAGAGAGAGAGAGAGAGGGAGAGAGAGAGGGAGGACAACAATGACGAATGAATACATTTTCTTTGAATCCTTCTAAGTATTCCGACATTATTCTTTAAGGAGGACCTTCCCTCTAATTTCGACAATATTGATGCCGGAAGAATTGACGGATAGGAACTTAAAAGAGTCTTTTATTCCTCATGCCTAGGGCCGGCAAAATGGGTCATGTACCCATTTCATAACTCAGTTTTAGGAGGCTCAACTTTATATGGGTAAACTCATATTATTTTTAAATGGGCTCAAATAGGTTAACAAAAATTAAGGCCTCAAAAAATAGGTTGAATAGGGGTCATTAAGGGTACGTTTGACAGCCAGCCAAATAATAACTAATTTTATTCTTTTATTCTTAATAATAAATTTGGAACAAAATCAATTTGATAAATTTTTGTTCCCACGAACATAAATATGTTTTTTTGTTCCCAAGAATAGATCTAGAATAGAATTAAGAAGTAGAAAAAAGTTACTTATTTATTCTCGGAAACAATTCCAAAATCAAGCCCAAGCCTATATAGAATCAAGAAGTGGAAAAAAGTGATTTCTTTATTCCCAAAAAAAATCGCCTCGCCCAAACACTAGCAAGGCTTGGTCTCCCGGCCAAGGCGAGGCTGACCTCACATCGCCTAGGCAAGGTCGAGCCTCATTTATGGCCCGGCGAGGCCTACCTAGCCTTGCCCAGATTTGCGAGGCCGAGGCTTGCTAGACCTTGCCCAACTAATTGCCGGCGACCGGCCACAAAGAATGAGGAAGAAGAAGAGAAAAGGAAAAAGAAAAAAGAGAAAAAAATAAAAAATATTAAAAATTTAAAAGAAACAAAAAAATTTAAAAGTCCTACCAAATGCATTTTTTTTTCCAAAAATAAAAATTTTGACCAGTTATGAAGTGCCTTCAAATACTCAAAAATGATTTCAAATAATAAAATTAAATAAATTATTTTTTAATAGAAATTGTTCCAAGAAATAGGATGATTACCAAATGCACCATAAGTGTCACGCCCTGATCCTCGAGCATGTGCCCATCTCTCGGTGTTCGATAAATATGCGACATCCTAGGACGTGTCACCGACCCATTCATTTTAATACACATGCGGAAGCGAATAAATACCCCTGACAACAAATGCTTGGGATAGAAAGAAGTAGGAAACCAAATCACCACCAAAACACTTATTTTATAAACACACAGGTTTATGTACAACACTAGTCTATCTACAAAGACCAGCTCAACAAAAAGGGAATTGTCCTATGACTAGATAGTCAGACACGTTCGCCGATTCTTCGGTCTCCATCTCCCTAGACTCTGGGGCTTCGGGTCCTCCACGACCACCATCTAAAGACCTGAAAATGTCTCAGCAAGTTCCCCCCCTAAACTCCAACTAAGAAGGGAATACGCCTAAAGGCCTAACCACACAAGTCAAAAGACTTACCTTGCCTTAATACATTCTTGCACGTTAGTACCATTCATAAACCCAAACAATCGATCTAATCAATCGATTCAATCAATCCAATTGCTCACACAAGCATGAACTACCGACACACATTGGTCTATCAATTTAATAAATCACTGCTCACACAAGCTGAGATGTACTATTGCTCCCATAAGTTGACTTCTATCAATGCTCACACAAGCTAAGTTATTATTGCTCTCACAAGCTAACTTATACTGATGCTCACACAAGCTAACTTTTACATTTGCTCACACAAGCTGACTTATCATTGGGCTCACACGAGCTATTCGTTCAATACTACTCACACAAGCTGCTATGGTACTTAAAAATCACATTCGGTGTCGAAACCCGACACCCGATATTTTCAAGTTAAATACCAAAACTTCACCAGCATCACTCAATTTCACCATACAGCATTCAATTACAGAAACTAAACACACCATTGTGATCAGCTCGAAATTATACCGGGAGAGCAAATTCTATCGAGTGGCTCTCCGGTATAATTTCCAAAAATATTAATTAATTAATAATAAATAAATTCCGAAAATTTAATTAATTAATTAAAAGGTCTAAACATGATTACACTAATATAATTGCATTAGTAGACTAATTAATCCATCCACTAAACTAATATTCATCTAATCTAGTTTATAATTAATTAAGCTAATCTAACCATCTAAACATACTTAGCATAATCTAAATACCCATTAAGCATAATTAACTCCATAAGTAGAGTTTAGTGAGTAAACTCACTGAATTAACGTTCCGATGAATCTGCAACGACGGCAAATGAAACTCGAACTCACAACGAGGCCGAGGGGAGCTTGGACCAAGCTAAAAATAGCCCAAGACGGCTCAGCAAGGCTGAGCTTCGGCCTTGGTTTTGCGACTAAGTTGTGGGCTTGGCTTGGCCGCCAAATCGAGCTGAAGACTCGGGCTGGGAATTTGCGTGGCTGTAGGTTGATTCAGTGGGAATGTGCGAAGACTGAGCTCGAGGAGATGGGTTGACGTGAAGAAAGATGAGCGGCTAACTTCGCTGGTGGGGTGCCTTCGGTGGAGATGCCGCAGACGCATGAGGCAGTGAAGCTACAGCGTTGAACGTTGAATCAGTGGGGCCGGCAGCAAGGAAGAAGCAGCTTTGACTGAGCTGCTAGGGACATGCGGTAGTTGGCGGTCAACAGCGAGGGAGTTCGCGAAGTCAAACGAAGGTGGAGCAACTTTGGTGGCAGAGGAGAAATGGGCGAAGGAAAGGAGCCACTACAGTCACTACTTAGGGAAAGGTTGACTTGGCAGCTGCAAAGGGGGATGGACATATGGCAGCTTGGATGGAGATTCGATGGAATAAGCTGCACGAAGGAAATGGAGGGAGTTGCAAGCATGAGGAAGAGAGAGAACGACATGGAGAGAGCTGCTCCGAGGGAAATGAAAGAGAGGTAGCAAAGGTGGGAAGCAGCTGGACGTGCGAAGGAAGCAGCGGTTGGGGGAAAAAGTCAACTAAAAAAAATCCACACAATTAATGTTTGGTCCCCCAAAAGTCTCCATTTCTATCCCCTTGTCCCCCCAATTACTTTCTTACATATAATCCCACAAATTACTCAATTTTGGTGCCAAAGTTGCAGCCCCCATCCAAGGCTCCGAATTTCCCAAAATGAGCTTCAATTTGTTCACCAATTCCCCAATTCGATGTCCAATTTTGCTGCAGAGGAAGCCCACACCATTTCCACAAGTTCCCATCCCCAAATAGCTCACGAAGGAGGCCAAAAATCCCTTCAATTTGGCCCATCCGAATTTCCATTCTTTTCCGAATCGTCCGAATCGATTTTCCATAAAAATCCCAAATTTGCCAAAAATTCTTCAGAGGATGAGTCGATTCTTAAAATAAATCGTGACATGACAAAACTTTTAATTTCTAAAATCAGGTTCAAATTCGCGGTTAATTTCAATCTGACGCAATTTTAGCGTAACCTAACCTGCTAGGTAACTTTTAGGAATTTTTCGTGCAATTGACCCATGGTTGATTATTTTCAAGCCACAAAGTGCATTTTCGACTCACTGGGGACTCTTGGTTGTCGTGAAAATCTCGAGATTTCAAATACGGACTTAAGGTACCGAAACGACAGAGAAATCAGTATAGTGTCGATCGACAAGAATTATGCAATTAGGTGGAATCACCCACACTTAATCACATACTTTTGTCGAGTCAACCTATCTCCGATCTTTAATCAGTCTGTGCCATAATGACCCTTGCAGATTTGTACGGTCAAGCAATCGATTCCTGGTCGAATTCTCAAGTCTATTACATTTAGATTTCTTAATGGCTTCACTTGATAGATTATTTATCTTGTAAGTGATCAGCTCAAGGAAAAGAATTATAGGCGCGTCGATGAAAAACCTAATTCATTCAATTGAAAACATAATTAGAAAATCAGGATATCACAATAAAAGTGTATTTGGTAACATTTTTCTTCCCAAGAATAAATTCTGTTCCAAAATAGTTTTTTTTTGTTTCTATTCTTTGAATGTGTTTGATAATGCACAAAATTTCTATTCTCGAAATAGAAAAAGAGCAAACTCTAAAAATTTCTCTTCTTGGTTTCTTCATTTAATTATAAAAGTATTAATGGAGACTTAACAATTCATATTTGAATAAAACTGGACTTTTGTAAGTATTTACTTGATCAAGATATTCTAAGATGGCCTCAGAAAATCCAACTTAATAGTTAATCAAATATAGAAGGTTGGAAATGGCAGTAGAGAGTCTCATTGATTTATAACTCATAATGTGAGGAGGTTGACTGTAAATATTTGAGCACTACGATAAACAAGTGCATAGATCTTTGGAGCTTTTTTAGCTGCAAAAAGAAGAGCAAACATTGCTTAGTTGAATGGGCAATAACGGAACAATTGAGGACGGAGGTGATCATTGGTTCATTTATTTGCACAAAATCATCAAACCTTTAAGCAAATGACATCAGAAATCTATGGAGCACAAGCTTATCCGACTACTATAAACACAAGACAAAAAAAATACAAAAGAGTTGTTTAGAATCATCTAATTTTCTATTAAAACAAAATTGCATATGATCTTAAGGATGTCTCCAATAGAATCTTAAAGGAAGTAGACCAGAGTCACCAAGTTTTCATAATATAGCTTGTCTCTAAAAGAAAATAGCTTCCAAAAATCCATATAGTAAAGCTTAAAAGCTTATTTAATTTTGAATCCAATTTTCAACAAAATATTTTCACTTTTTTTTTTGTGTGTTAAAACTGATTCCATACTAAAATTAACACTAAAAAAACTACTAAAAATATAATTTCAATTTTTTTCCTAAATTTCTGAATTTACTTTTTATTTTTATTCCAAAAAATGGGGACTCATATCGGGTTAGGAGATTGGACCTTATGTTTATTGTGTAAAAATGAATATTAGGTTAAATTTGAGTTTGTTTTTCTAAAACGACCTTATTTCTCTTTTTGTTTTTAGGAACAATGAAGTGGGTTTTTTTCTACTTCTTGTATTTGGTCCAAATCTACTTCTTGGCCACTCATCTATTTTGGAGAATAAAAATTAGCTAAAATTACCAAATGGATTTATGTTTTTTTTTTCTATTCCTTGAAACAAAAAAAATAAAAAAATAGAGAAGTAGAATGATTATCAAACATGACCTAATTGACCTATATTTAAACTCATATTTTACCCACGAGTCCAAGACCCACTAAACACCCTTTTGCCTCCTTTTGCTTCACTTCATCTCTGTTTCCTTCTACTTCACCAAGACTAAGGGGGCATATAATAAAATTTCTAGAACAGAAATTGATTTCTGGCCATAAATTGAGAAGTTAAAAATTTTAGCTTCCAATTTTTTCTTCAAATATATTTCTTGAATAGAATTCTATTCCAGAAATAGAAAAATCAAATTGCATTACCAAACGGATTTCTGTTCCAAACCTATTCCGGGGAACAGAGAAATAGAGAAATAGAAATTTTATCATGCACACCCTAAGAAGCTTCGAATCATCCCCCCAATTGCCATCGATGAAATTCCGTCAACTTGGATGCCGAGACCCCTTGATACGTCTTCGTTGTCTTTCGATACTCATCCAATTCTCTAGTTTCCGCTGCAAGATTGAAACCAAGTACAATCTCAGCACGGACTCTGACTCACGGGATCGATTCGCGATGCAGTAGTTTCTTGGTTGCAGGAATTTGCTTTGGAGATGTTAAGCCCACAGGATCGATTCGCAACACCTTGTGAGTAGTACAATTCTTATAATTGTCAAGTTTCTTTTTTCAACGTGATTTGGTCTTATGGTGATTGTTGTTTGCTAAGGTGGGGTTCGGGATGGTGTGTAGTCTGCGTGCGTTCGTTTGGTGGGTAAATCATTGGGTTTCCCTTGGATACTCCTACCTTCTGTCTGTTACTATTTTTTTTATTATTTTACTTGTACATTGATGGATTGGGCATGTTATAGTAAAATTTTCTGTTGCCTCAGCGATAGTTCTCTCAAGTCCTTCGTTTACAAGTTAATAATGCAGTGACATGCATTCTGAAAGACGTAAGATGATGGGTGGGGGTGTTTTATTAACAATCTATCTTAGTTATATGTTTTTGGTAGGGACAATGACTCAAAAAGTCCCTGAACTTTGCTCCAATATGCATTTCGGTCTCCAAACTTTTTATTTGCTTTATGTGATCCTTGAATTTTTAACCCAAAGTATAACGTGGTCCTTAAGCTTTTAATTTGTTTAATGTAATCCCTGAACTTTAGGTACATGTTCAAAATAGTTCCTGAACTTTATGAAAATGTTCAATGTAGTCTTTCCATTAATTCAAAACCAGGGACTATATTAAACGTTTTCAACAAGGACTATATTGAACATATACCTAAAGTTCAAGGATTACATTAAATAAATTAATAGTTCAGGAATTACATTACACGTTGGTCTAAATTTTAGAGAGTACATTGAACATATACTAAAAGTTTAAAGACTGCATTGAACAAACTAAAAGTTCAAGGACCAAATAACACATTAGGCCAAAGTTCAGGGATTATTTATGTCGTTTTCCCTTCTCGGTACTCGCAGATGCAAAATAATGCCCTAGCAATTGAGAGTCCAAATAGGCTTGATTAGTTTCCAAAAGATGTCAAGGTTGGTCTTTCGATTTTGTGGTATTCTCTATTTTATTTGCATTATTAAGTTGCATTTGATTATCTGAATAGGATAATAAATTATCTTATCTAGTCTTTGGTGATATTCTCCGAACCGAATAAATCCAAATACATTTAGATAAATTGCTGGATAAGAAATATGGCATACGGGTGGGATAACCCCGGATTGTTATAAAAGTTTAAAAATTAACTCAGCAATTTTTATGCACTAGGAAAATCCTACCTCATGCTAGACTCATTGTCTTTGGCGTTTCTCATCGACAGCGCCCCATCACCTCTCCTATGGCCATAAACCGAGATGGTCTCTCACTTCGACATCAACGAGTATTCTTGTTGCGGCCTTTGCTCACAGCTAGGGGTAAGCATAATTCTAGGGTGGAACCTCAAACTTTGAAACCGGACTGATGGGAACCTATTTGATTATAGGTTTCAAGATATGATGGACTTGTAGGTTATAAGTTCCAAAAATTAGGAACCTATTATGATGGGTAGATTCCAAGTCCTAGGTAAATGTAACTTGAAATTTAAAATAAGTTTTTGCATTTTTCTTGGTCTCTATCTTTGCACAATCCAACGGTATTCCATAGCATTTGTCGATGAGTTTATAATCTGAAACTACTAGTTCGAACTTCCATTTATGATTGAGACTTTTACTTTGTTGATATTTCATTTTTTTGTATATCTAAATATAAGTTATGGTCAATATATTATAACAGTAAATGATAATCATTAAAAGAGATGATTCGCTATAATCGATCAGTTAATAATACAAGTGGAATTTGGATAGATCTTGGAACCGATCCTAGAACGTGTAACAAATAGATTCTAAGTTCCAATATATGTAGGGTGGGTTCCAGGTTCAAAAAAATAAAAAACCTATTTCAACAGCTAGGTTCCAAGTTTCAAGTAAAATATGTATAAAACCTGAATCCACTCACTTCTATTCATAGCTCATTTGAAAGGCTAAGGCTCACCACCTCCTCCGTGGCTCTCTCTCTTTCTAAGTCGGTTCTCCAACTTTTCCATCATTACTGAATTATTTCTCAATTCCTCTCTCTACTTTACCTCTAATTACTTATTCTCAACTTCTATTGTTCCATGTTTCTCTCTTGGTTGACTCTAAACTAGCTGTTCATCAAGTGTTTGATGAAACGTCAAAGAGAAATCCTCCTCACCTTCAATTCAGAATATTTTTATGATTTGAAAATCACTTATGCTCTTAACTTTTAACTTTTTATTTTTACTTAAATTGAGCATGAAAAACTTGAAATTGTTTGAAATTATCGGATATTGTGTAAAAAAATGTGCCATGTTTTAGAGTTTACAAAATTTTATTTGTAGTTTCAAATTTTAAAATAGAAAGTCGTATAGGTAAATATTGCTAAATAAAAATAAATTTATACGAATCTTGCCTTTACGGAGTACCCAAATTGAATTTGGTCTACGTTTGATCAACGTTGCAAAAGCGTTGCAACGCTTACCTATAAAAAAAAAAAAAAAAAAAAAAAAAACGCTGCAAAAGCTTACCTTTTTTTTTTTTTTTCAGTCCTACTCTATTCCTACTCTACACTCACTTTCAGACTTTTGCCCTGCCTTTTGCAGGGCGTGGGAGTCGAAACCCACTCCTGAAACTTACGCGTCCCCACCCCATCCCCCGAAAAGGTGGGGATTTGAACCCCTCACCTCCCCCTTCCATGTTGGTCTCACTCTTTGATCGCGTGCGCGTGCACGTGCCTGTGTTTCATCCTATTGTTCTTTTATGACTTCTAAGGGTGAGCTTGCGCATTGATAGGTCTCTTTAGCTCGTGGGTAAATTGCTCAGAGATGGGTGGATCTAGGCTTGCAATGGTTATGCTGAGATCATGAGGTTTTGCACTTGAGCTTGTATGTATTTAGTTTATGGAGTGTTTGATTTTTTTGAGTGGTTCAAACTAGGGTCTCAGGAGCAAGAGCTTGGCGTATATAGTAACTTTCCCCTTCCGCATCTTGTAGTTGTTTTGGAGTCTATGGAATTATTGTGTGAAACTTATTGTTTTTTTTTCTATATGATGGTGTTCTTTTGGACCATATCACGGTGTTATAGTGTAATTTTGAGAGAGGAAAATTACAAGGATGATTGGACATATTCTATGCTTTAGTTCAATACCAAAGATGTAAAGCTTCAAACTTTGACCTCCTTTAGAGCTTACTCCGTCAATTAATGTTTCTATGCACCTATTCTGCTGCCAACGTCTTTCGTCGAAAGCCCACATATCCTCTGCGATGTAATCATATCTGGATGTGTTTTTGATGAGAACTAGCGACCAACTTTTGATGCTAGTTAATATTTTTCCATCTTATTCGCCTAGAGAGATGGCATCAAATTCCCTTAATGTTATCATTTTAAATGTGATTCTGAGTAAAATTGACTAGAATGACTATATTGAAAAATCATCAAAAAGTTTATGACTAAATTGGACAAATTGAAATATTTAGAATTGGAATTGTGGCCATACAATAAATTTAGAACTTTTTAAACAATTATCAAAAGGCATATCAAATGAGTTAATTACAACAACCTGATTTCGTGACGGTACAAGTTTTAGATGGTACTGTCACATCCTACTTTTATGTGAATATAATAAATCTTGTTGGCTTTACAATCTGAAGGCCAATTTTTAAACAAAGGGGGACCAAAGTTCATGTGCTGGGTAGACTTGTAACAATTTTAAAAGATGCGAACAGGGGAGGTTGCATTCCGACATTGATCACTTGCATGTTGCCAAACACCAAAAATGGAGTGGAAAAACAACCAATTGGATAAGGAGATCAAAAGTCGCTGAGGGCCAAAATGCCAGGAATAAGTGGAGTAGATAGATGATATTATAAATAAGAATTGGAATTGTGGCCATACAATAAATTTAGAACTTTTTAAACAATTATCAGAAGGCATATTAAATGAGTTCATTACAACAACATACTTTCGCAACGGAACAAGTTTTGGAGTGGTACTGTCACATCCTACTTTTATGTGAATATAATAAATCTTGTTGGCTTTGCAATATGAGGGCCAATTTTTAAACAAAGGGGGACCAAAGTTCATGTGCTAGGTGGACTTGTAACAATTTTAAAAGATGCGAAGGGGGGAGGTTGCATTCCAATATCAATCACTTGCGTGCTGCTAAACACCAAAAATGGAGTGGAAAAACAACCAATTGGATAAGGAGATCGAAAGTCATCGAGGGCCAAAATGCCAGGAATAAGTGGAGTAGATAGATGATATTATAAATAAGGGTTAATATCATGAAAAACTCCAAAGTGGTATACTTGTGATAAATTTACTCTAAACTAATTTTTTGACTACAAAAAATCCAAAACCGATACACCTTTGACAAATTTATCTCCAAACTGGTATAGTTGTGATAAATTTACTCTCTATTAGTTTTCATTAAATTTTACCATCAAATTACTAAGTTAAATAACACTCGATAGTTGACTAGTATATCAGTTTATGATTTTATTTTTTGTTTGTTATAGTAATACAATTTTTGTAATTTTTCGTGGTATTAATTTAATTTAATGTAGGGTATATTTGTCACAAATATATCAATTTGGGGTTTTTAGCTGTCAAATTAATTAATTTGGAGTAAATTTATCATAAATATACCGGTTTAGGATTTTTATGATCAGTCGAGGTAAATTTGTCACGGATGTACCTGTTTGAGGTTTTTTATGATCAAAAAATCAGTTTGGGCTAAATTTGTCACAAGTGTATCAGTTTGGGGTTTTACAAAGTATTAACCCTATAAATAAATGACCTGCCAAAACCCTAAACCTTTGTGCTTAATATGCTTATTTCATTTAGATATGCCATATTTAATTGTCTCCAACTATAAGATTCTAGAGCTGTCCTCAGAGCCTTTCCTAAATTCAGTAAAGGCCTTTGAAAATTCCAGAGCTGAAATTTATAAATCATTTTCACTTGTTTATTTTTATTAAACATTCTTTCGATCAAAAAAAAAAAAATTTGGTTACGCAAAATAGTAAATGTTTATATATCTCGCTAAACAATGTTCGTCATGTGCAGATGTTACAATACCTTTTATTTGTGTTACTCCATGATATCTTTCATCATAATGAAAATAAATGTCAATTAGCTAGAACTAACAAAAGTAGCACATTTATTTCTATATAACATTCAAAGAACTACTCTAGATATTCTAAGGATATTTTCATCATTTATCATCAAACACAAGAAAGTTTTTAATTATTGAACATTTAATAAAAACTTCAAAGATGCTGATAGCTCTTAAAAGAATACCCTCATTTATTGCGTTCAAGAATTTAAAAAAAAAAAAATTTGATTATATAAACGTAACCAAACGACTTTTAAGAAGTCCAAATAGTATGTAAACCATCAAACGCGTACAATGCATATGCCATATGCCCTGGTAGGTTTCATGTGCCCTTGTAGGTTTCATGTGCAGAAGCCTTCCTTTAAGGTCGCTACATGATAAACTCAGATGTGTATTTTTCTATAGGTAATGAATTCAGAGATGCACATAGAAGTAACCGTGATTTTGATGAAACTCGCAAGCATATTTGGAGTCAGAATCGAATCTTGATATATATATATATAGACAGAGGGTGGTGATAGTGACAGCTAATGGTTTGTGGAATTAATTTCCTAAATAATATACTAACGTGTAAGTGGCCATTTGAGATGAGTATAATTACATTTAAGCACTATGAGAAATTAACCAAAATCACCCCATAATCGTAGTAAACTTTTTATAAGTTTAGTGTGTCAAGCATTGGTTTCATAGCGAAAAAGAGGCATTCGAAGAACAGCACGAAATAAGGTTTTGATAGCAATAGCGGATTCATGAAAGAACCAGCCCTTGATGGCACTCTGTTGGCTTTGTCAAGAAAATTTCTGACTTGTTAAAAGGAGCCTTATAAAAGAAGTTTGGCATGTTTTACCCCAAAAAAAAAAAGTTTGGTATGTCATTCCGCCTTTCAAGTTTTGTGCTCCTTATGCTTTTCTATCAATAGAAAAGCATAAAAATGATAGGGGAGCTAGGAATTATTGCAGAAGTTCATTCTCATAGTTTTGCTGAGTTTAATCATTATAGAAAATTTAAGCTGTTTTTCTCCTTTTCTAATTATTTAGTAATTAATTATTTGAGTTTGAGAATGCATTTATTTTGGGGCCAATAGACATGTTTCATGCTTTCAAGTTTGAACTTGTAGCTGCATTCAAAAGTCAATGCCCGATATGTCCTATTTCTCCCTTATAAATAGTTCCCCTCCTAGCTGAAAAGAAGATGTCATTTGCCCGTTCAAGCCTTCTTCTTCACTTTCCTTTTGCACGCCATTAACAATGGAGATCGGTCCAAGAATGGTGGCCACTGTTGTTACAGTCATGAGCTTCACCATCTTCCCAGGCGTCGTTTCTACTGATCCCGACATGCTCCAAGATGTCTGTGTTGCCGATCTTGCTTCCGGTAAGAGCATATACGCTTGTCTATGTGCGTTTCTTATAGTTTTCTTCTTAAACTACTAACCACTCTAGACAAGTATCGATAAACCCTAGACATTAATTCTAACAAGTACATGGCTTGTTTTCTCTTATACTTCTCCATGACAGGAACTCTGTAGCGCTACTTTTTCTTGTTTCATTAGCCAAATTGTTTTTGTAGTATAGGGCTCATAAGTTTCTCTCATTGATGAAATAATATACACGTTTAAGGCACTGTATGATTCATACTTTTATTGTGTTGAACAGAAGTGATAGTCAATGGATTCCCATGCAAAGCGGCTTTCAACGAAACGGACTTCTTCTTTGACGGGCTGGCCAAACCTAGACTCACCAACAACACCTTAGGCTCTCTAGTGACCATGGCCAACGTCCAAAAGATCCCGGGCCTCAACACCCTTGGCGTGTCCCTACACCGCGTCGACTATGCTCCTTTCGGCCTCACCCCACCCCACACCCACCCACGAGCCACCGAGATATTGTTCGTGCTCTATGGGGAGCTACACATTGGATTCATAACCACCGCTAACATATTCGTTGCTAAGACCATCAAGGCGGGCGAGATCTTTGTGTTCCCTAGAGGATTGGTCCACTTCCAAAAAAACGTCCAGAATGCCCCCGCAGCCGCCATTGCGGCATTCAACAGCCAATTGGCAGGGACTCAAATCATCACGACTGCACTGTTTGGGGCCAAGCCCACGGTGCCTGACGACGTGTTGGCCAAGGCATTCCAGATTGATGTTGATGAGGTCGAGATGATCAAGGCTAAGCTTGCCCCCAAGAGCTAGTCTCCTTGTAAAATTACATACGCTTCAATTCAAGTTTGATTTGGCCCACAAATAGAATCAAGTTTGACATTGCAATTTCCATTCTACTCCTCTAATAATTATTATCTTCATTGGTCACAAAAACCCCATGTCTGTAATCTTTGTGTGCCCTTTTTATCGAATAAAAGAGGTTTTGAGCCCCAGAAAAAAGGTTTGAAGATATTATCACTTTGCGCTACTGAAGTCAATTTTAGGGCTTCCTTAGAAATTTTGTGTATGATCTGTCTAATACATTAATAAATTACCTAAGCAAACATGTTTGACTGATCAAACAAAATAAAACTTGGCTTTTTACTCTCTATCTTGTCCTCAAACAAGATTTGGTGAATCAGCAAACTTAAATCAGCTGTGTATATGGAAAGATGCAACTTTGATGAGGCATAAATAGATAATCATGATGGCAAGTCGTGATCAAGGGACTAAAAATTTGAGATAAAATGATTTAATTCTATCAGAATGTGTTCAATCTCAATGAAGAATCTGAACAAACCGCTGAGTAGTTTGCCATGCTATGTACCCCTAGATTTACGCAAGAATTGCAAAACCCATGAGTATGTGGGTTTTTTAGGAAATTTAGTTTGATTTAATCGTTAATCAAAGTAGCTTAAGGAGCTGCATAGTTGCTAAACACAGGCATCCTTTCCCTCTCATTTTCAGATAAGCTATAGCTAGCAGAAACTCAAGCAGGACCGTGGTAGCTTTAGTAAGCTAAATGCCATAGATGCATGTGAATACTAGAGAGAAGAAGCGAGGACTTCGCCATTGAATAGACAGCTCTAGACATCATTTGATTGGATCCAGATCTCGTGGGCCAAGCCATTTACTGCTCGCGCAATATCCGAGTTTAAGGCCATGTCCATTGTATTCTTCTGAGTTCTGAATGCTGGTACTGACGTGAGTTTTCGCAAGGGAGAGATAATATCATACATAATTTAACGAAAGCAAATATTTACATCAATCGAGGCAGACTTTGTCAATGTACCTGTTGTTGGTCAATGGTGGTTATCCGTGCATTGGTGTTCCTTATTCCTATTAATTATTTTCGAAGGCCGCACTGGTGAGATTGTAAGGATTGGTCCACAATAATCGTTGGCAAGTGCTAAGTGGGACAAATTCCAATATCCAACAAAGCATTTCACATTTCCCTTTCTAACTCACTATTAATAATTTAATACCATCAGGATTTTTTGTTTTTGTTAGATGCAATATGAATCTATTAAGGGGAATGTGAGTTTATCTTCTGATTTCCAGATCAAATCTATCTTTCTAGTCTCAAAGTCATAGAGGAATCGACCATATGATCAATGGGTTTTCTCCAATCCCAATTGTTTTTTAATAATCATATCTCAGACAAACGATTAGATTAGAGAGATAACTATGAAATATATATATTTTAATGTGCAAGTCTCAATTAGGGATTTCCAGATTAAATCTTAGCGGCCAACTTTTGATGCTGGTTAATATTTTTCCATCTTATTCGCCTAGAGTCATGGCATCAAATTCCCTTAATTTTATCATTTTAAATGTGATTTTGAGTGAAATTGATTAGAAAGACTATATCGAAAAAATCATCCAAAAGTTTATGATCGAAATTGGCCAAATTGAAAATTTTAGAATTGGAAAGGCAGCCATACAATAAATTTAGAACTTTTTAAACAATTATTTGAAGGCATATCAAATGAGTTCATTACAACAACCTAATTTCACAACGGTTCAAGTTTTGGATAGTATTGTCACATCCTACTTTTATGTGAATATAATAAATCTTGTTGGCTTTCCAATTTGAAGGCCAATTTTTAAACAAAGGGGGACCAAAGTTCATGTGCTGGGTGGACTTGTAAGAGTTTTAAAAGATGCAAAAAGGGGGGAGGTTGCATTCTGACATCAATCACTTGCATGCTACCAAACACCAAATATGGAGTGGAAAAACAACCAATTGGATAAGGAGATCAAAAGTCGACGAGGGCCAAAATGCCAGGAATAAGTGGAGTAGATAGATGATATTAAAAATAAGAGTTAATACTTTAAAAAACCTCAAAATGGTAAACATGTGACAAATTTACCCTCAAACTAATTTTTTGACCACCAAAAACCCAAAACCGGTACACCTTTGACAAATTTACACCAAATTGGTATAGTTGTGATAAATTCACCCCCTATTAGTTTTTGTTAACATTTACTATCAAATTACTAAATTGAATAACACACGACAGTTGACTGGTGTATCAGTTTAGGATTTTATTTTCAGTTTGTTACAATTACAATTTTTGTGATTTTTCATTGTATTAATTTAATTTAACGGAGGGTATATTTGTCACAAATATATTTTGGCGGTTGAATAAATTAGTTTAGGATATATTTGTCACAAATGTACCAGTTTAAGGTTTTTATGATCAGTTGGGCTAAATTTGTCAAGGGGGTACCAGGTTTAAGGTTTTTCATTGCCAAAAAATAGTTTTGGATAAATTTGTTACAAGTATACTGGTTTGTAAATAAATGACCTACCAAAACCCTAAACATGTGCTTAATGTGCTAGTTTCATTTAGATATGCCATATTTAATTGTCTCCAACTATAAGATTCCAGAGCCGTCCTCAGAGCCTTTCCCAAATTCAGTAAAGGCCTTTGAAAATTCCATAGCTTATACTTATAAATCATTTTAACTTGTTTATTTTTATTTAAACATTCTTTCGATCAAAAACAATATATGGTTAAGCATAATAGTAAATGTTTATATATTTTCAGCTCGCTAAACAATGTTCATCATAAGCAGATGTTATTATACCTTTAATTTGAGTTACTCCACCGGCCGCGGTGGCTCCACTGGCTAAGACTCTACCGATCCTCAACGAAGAGGTGAAGGATTCAAAACCCAGAGGAGGCGCATATCTTTCATCATAATGAAAGCGAATATCAATTAGTTAGAACTAACAAAAGTAGCACATTTATTACTATATAACATTCAAAGAACTAGTCTAGATATTCGAAGGATACTCTCATCATTTATCATCAGACACAAGAAATTTTTTAATTATTGAAGAACGAATAAAAACTTCAAAGATATTGATAGCTCTTAAAAGACGGACCCTCATTTATTGCGTTTAAGAATATAAAAAATTGATTAATAATGTTCCATTGTTCTCTCTTGGCTAACTCTAAACTAGATGTTCATCAAGTGTTTGATGAAATGCCAAAGAGAAATCCTCCTCACCTTCAATTTAGAATATTCTTGTGATTTTAAAATCACTTATGCTCTTAACTTTTAACTTTTTATTTTTACTTAAATTTAGCATGACGAACTTGAAATTGTTTGAAATTTTCAGATATTATGTAAACAGATGTGTTATGTTTTAGAGTTTACAAAATTTTATTTGTAGTTTCAAATTTTAAAATAGAAAGTCGTATAGGTAAATATTGCTAAATAAAAATAAATTTATATGAATCTTGCCTTTACAGATTACCCAAATTGAAGTTGCTCCTATATTTGATCAACATTGCAAAAGCTTACCTATTTATCTGCAATTTATTTGCACATTCTTTCCATGACGTTGGATTTGAAATTTAAGTCATTAAAGGTCTTGAACTGAATTTTTGAGAGAATAAAGAATTATAAGATTTTTGCGGTTAGATAATGTAATCAGGTTATATTATATAATATATGTATTAGATTTTGACTAATTTTATGGTCAACTCAATAGCTGAAAAATGAACGATTTAAGCAATAGTCGAAGCCCTAATCCTCCAAAGAAGTCTCGATTCAAACTGCATTTGACTCTAAAGGGAAAGAAGTTTTCTCTCTCGAAATGCAGAGCTATCTTCCTACCACCATGGTAGTCCGTGTCTTCAACCCTAATTGTGCAGATTCCCTTCATCATTAACCCTAATTGTGGCGACTTCCTTCATCGTCAACCCTAATTGCACAACCCTCTCTTGACATTTCCTCTTTTCCCCACCTTCTCCTCTTCCGTATCCTCTTTTCGATCAGTCTTCGGTTTTCTTGGACATACCTTCTTCCTCCTCCATTTTCCATCCTTGTCTAACCCATCACACTACTAGTATACACCGATTACCCAGTAACTCAAACCCTAATCTTCTCCTTTCTAACCTTCTTTCGACATGCACCTGCTCTCAATGTCCAACCCCTTTCAACCGACTATCATGACACATCAATCCCTTTCGAAATTTGCATGGCCATACTGTCTTTGACCAACCTAAACAGCTTGCGTCAATACCTTTGGTTTTGCTGTTAATGGATACCCAAGAAGACGCCAACACTTCCCGACTTGCTGCTCTATGCCATAGGATGGGGCGTCTTTGGACGGACCAGGAAATCGAAGATTGGCAAGACTCACCACCCCTGGAAAAAGTGGAAGAATGTAAACTCATGTTAGTAGGTAAAATATTATCCAATCCCTCCATAAATTTGCAAGCTCTTCAGAATACGTTAAAGCTAGCGTGGCGAACAGAGCAAGTGGAAATTACTCAATGGGAAGTGGGTACATATGTAGTCAAGTTCCAATCGGAAAGTGAGAAGAATAGAATTTTAGAGGGCGGACCTTGGTGGTTTTCTAGTCATTTAATCATATTTCAGCCCTGGAAACCAAATACACCACTACATTGTTATGAGTTCACCACTTGCCCTTTGTGGGTGCAAGTATATGGCCTGCCACTGGAATGATGTACTACTGATATGCTTTGTAAGGCTGTTAAGAATGTGGGAAAGGTGATGGAAGTAAAGCTCGATCTTAAAGACAAATCAACAATTAAAGCAAGCAGGGTACGTGTAGAATTCGACTTAAAAGAGCCACTGAAATTGGGACAACTCATACGTATAGCAAGCAAACTTATCTAGCTGGATTTTCGATACGAAAGACCGCCCCATTTTTGCTATTCATGTGGAAAAATCGGTCATTATGCATCATATTGCAAGGATATACCATTTACAGAAGCCAAGATGGAAGGCAAGGAGAAAATGGCGTATGGGCAATGGTTGCGAGTAGAGGGTAAAGAGTATAGTCCATATTAGATTACCTTTTATGAGGCCCAGGATAAACAGAAAGACGAGGTGGTACCCGAGACACCACCTTTTGCTCCTTTGATCCCTGCTCTTCCCCCTTGTACAGACACACATATAGTAGAACAGCACCACATTCCAGCAAATACACAAGGAGCTGCTGCATCAGTTACTGCAGTCAGTGCAGAGATTATGTCACCGTTAAAATTGCAGGGCATTCAGTATAATGCAGACATTAACAATAAGCTGGATGGAGGAATTGAGCAACACGCAACAACTCACATAACTTGCTCTGCTCTTCAATCCATCAAACCTCAACTTTTTGAAGGTATTCTCCCTTTACCTTCACTGAAGGGACTCTTTAGTGCTGGTACCGAGCAGCATACGCCACTACAAGAAAAGACAAAAGCTGATATTAATCCCAAGAAGCAGAGGAATACCAGATTATTGACCAAGGCAACAACTTCGAAGAAACAAAAAAGATATACTCCTTATGAGATGCCTTATACTATAGTCCAAAATCTGGATGAAAGGCAGCTAATGGAGACACCTGTTAAGTTGGATGAAGAGATAAGCAGCGGGCTGTGGTGGCTAGCCCTCAACAGCCACTCACTGACAAATGAAACTAATCAGTTAGAACTGTCAGGGTTTGGGTTCGGCCTTGACAATTCGATCCCTAAAGGCCCTTGTGGCCAAAGAAGAGCCTGATCTTATCTTTTTTATGGAGACCAAAAATCAGGAGGCAATTTTACAAAGGTTGAAGTATCGCCTTAAGTTTCAGAACTCTTTTGTGCTTAATCCTCTTGGCCTAGCAGGAGGTATGGCTTTATTTTGGCTTGCTCATATTAGTATTTCTATGACTCGTTCAAACCAAAATATGTTGGATTTCCTTTGTATTGATACTAGAGTTGGGAGATCTATGCATCTAACCTGCCTCCACGCACCTTCAGTCTATCACGCACCTCAACCTTTTTGGAATGAACTGAGACAGCTTGCACTTTCTAACAGAATGCCTTGGATTTGTGTCGGGGATTTTAATGAGGTTCTCTATCATTGGGAAAAGGAAGGTAAATGACCTGCCGACCCGAACAGAATGCAAGCTTTTAGAGAGGTTTTATATGATTGTTCGCTAATGGATTTAGTTAGTAAGGGTTGCGCCTTTACTTGGATGAATCATCGGGAAGGAGAGGAATTGGTGAAGGAAATGTTAGATCGGGTTCTTTGTAATTTGGAATGGCATGAGACTTATCCAGAAATTGAGGTGATAGCTTTACCTGTAGTGGACTCGGATCACAGCCCGTTATTTCTCTCTACGGAAGCCCTTCCTAAGCATCGATGTAAGTTCTTTACTTTCGAGGCGTTCTGGCTACAGGATAAGGAATGCGGTGAGATTATTTTTGATGCATGGAATTCAACCCAATCATCTAGAAACAATCTGCCTCAAAGACTATTAAGAGTTTCTGCCGCACTTACTAAGTGGATTAAATCGAAATTTTCAGCACCTAGACAACAAATCTCCTATCTACAGAACTAGCTTCAAACAATTGTGAATCAACCAACAAGCAACACTACTAAACAACAAATTCAGTATCTAAAGGCAGAGATTCAAAGATTATGGCAACAAGAGGAACGATTTTGGGCGATGAGATCTAGAATCAATTGGCTCAAGTGGGGCGACAAAAATACCAAATTCTTCCATGCAACTACACTCCAACGAAGGCAGCGAAATAGAATCAGTGTGCTACAAACTGATGATAATAGTTGGGTTCGAGACGAAAATGATTTAAAGGCTATGCTGGTCAGCTTCTATTCCACTCTTTATCAATCAACGAGTAGTCGAAACTATGCATCTATCCTTAACCAGTGCCCGCGGGTGGTCACAACAGAGATGAATGAGGGTTAACGGCGGAACTAACTCAAGAAGAAGTTCAACGAGTAGTCTTTCAATTGGGATCTACTAAAGCTCCCGGACCAGATGGTTTAAATGGCCTCTTTTATCAAACACACTGGGATATTTTAAAGGAGGAGATGTTTCTAGCAGTCCAGGATTTCTTTGAGAGGGGAGTTATGCCAGCGGAGCTTAATAAGACAATCTCCACTCTAATTCCTAGGGTACCGCATCCAGAACGATTAGATCAATATCGCCTTATAAACTTGTGTAATTATGCTTATAAGATCATTTCCAAGGTACTTGCTAATAGGCTCAAACCCTGGCTTACGGATCTAATTTCCGTTGAACAAAGTGCCTTTATGAGTGGTCGTCAAATTCAGGATAATATTCTCATAGTCCATGAGGTGCTTCATCAACTTTGAAACCGGAAACGAAGAAGGGATTTTAAGGCAGTTCTGAAAATGGATATGAAGAAAGCATACAACCGAGTGGAATGGGATTTTCTTAAAGACTATCTCCTAAAGATAGGATTTCATACCACTTGGGTCAGATGGGTCATGCAATGTGTCACAACAGTCTCATTTAGTATCAGATTCAATAGTGATCTTTTAAACTACTTCCATCCAACACGTGGCCTCAGACAGGGAGACCTTTTTTCTCCTTATTTATTTATTTTGATGGCAAATGTCATGTCCAATCTTATTCATCAGGCTCTTGATATGGGCAATATTAAAGGCATCGAGCTCAACAAGTTCTGCCCTACCTTGTCTCATTTATTTTTCGCAGATGATGCCATATTTTTCTTAGATGACAAGTTGCTGGAATGTCAAAATCTTTTTAATATTATCAACCAATACTGCTGGGCAACTGGACAGGAGGTAAACAAGAATAAATCTGGAATATTTGTTAGTAGAGATTGTCCTGTGGGATTACAAGAAAATTTGGCCAATGAATTCAAAGTACCTTTGATGGTTAGAACAGGCAAATATCTAGTAATTCCCTCAGAATGGGGTATATCAAAAAGAGAAATGTTTGCCTGGATATTGGCAAAAGTTGATTCAAAGTTAGATGGATGGAAAGAAAAGTTAATTTCGAAGGGCGGAAAGGAAATTCTAATTAAGTCTGTTGTTCAAGCGATCCTTCAGTATGCTATGGCTATCTTTAAAATTCTTGCATCTATTTGTAAATTTGTTGAGAAGAAGATTGCTCGTTTTTTGTGGCAGAATAATAGTAAAAAACCAGGTATTCACTGGAAGAATTGGAAGGAGCTCAAAAATAGCAAGAGTGAAGGCGGACTTGGTTTTCAAGACCTTATGGACTTTAATAGAGCCATGCTCGGAAAGCAAGCCTAGCATTTAATTAAGGGACCTTCCTCCCTTTGGAGCATGCTATTTAAAGGTCTTTATTTTCATTCATGCGAATTTACACAAGCTGAGAAAGGAAATAGACCGTCGTGGGGTTGGCAGAGCCTGTTAGTAGGAAGAGATTTCATCTTACCAAGACTACAATGGGCGGTGGGTGATGGGCGAACAATCAGAACTAGGACAGATCATCCGAAAGGAATTTTGGGCAGTCCAGCTCAGCAAAACGAACCCCTTCTGGTTGCTGATTATATAGATTCCAGTAATAACACATGGAACGTTCCTCTCTTAAAAAGGTTCTTTGATGATTCCACTATGGAAGAAATTCTTACCATTCAAGTAAGACCTCATTACATTTCTGATCAACTTATCTGGACTAATTCTACTGATGGCAACTACACTGTTAAAAGCGGATACCAATCAGTCAGAATAGCAACCCTCTGTGGTACTCCAAACAGAGCAACTAATTCGGTTCAAGCCCATGATGTCCTATGGAAGACAATATGGAAGCTGAAGCTTTCCCCAAAAATACGCATATTTTTGTGGTCCCTTACCATGATGCTCTACCAACCAAAGCTAACCTTTTTCATCACCATATAACCTTAGATCCCATATGCCCACTATGTTCCACAAATGCACTAGAGACTACAATACATACATTTCTACTTTGCCCATGGATGGCAACTATTTGGTCACATCCAATGCTTAATATTCATACTCCCATACTAGATATACAACATATCGGAGATTGGTTGGCACACAGAATTACACAACATCATGACTCACCTACATTTGACGTTGTAGCTGCAATCTTGTGCAATATTTGGAAAACCATAAACAATTTTGTGTTTCGACAACAGCACCCGAATCCACTTTGGGTTGTTGATTTGGCTTTGGCTTCTGTTCGGATGGCGTGGCTATCCAACTCTGATGGCTGCGGCACGAGTCGCAACCGGCTCAAACCCGATGAGCTATGGAGACCTCCGGATCTCGGATTCCTGAAGGTGAATATCGATGGAGCGTTTCAACCAGGGGGTAATGAAGGCACTATGGCGTGCATATGTCGTGATCACAATGGGAAATTGAAAGATGGACTCACCAAAAGCTTCATCGCATCATCAGCTTTGCAAGTGGAGTTTCAAGCATTAACCATCACTTTGCACTACATGTTGGAGCAGCACAAGGCGAATGATTTGATTGTGCTCGAATTTGACTCAACAATTCTAATAGAAACAGTCCAAGGTTTACATTCTTCGCCATGGGAGGTCAGATCCATCTTTGCTGAAGCGGCGGCTCTCCTACGCGACTTCTCCAAGCTACGCTTTAGGTTTTGTCACAGAGGTGCTAATTTTGTGGTTGATTGGGCTGCAAAGGCCCACAAAAATGGCACTCTTCCCCTTGGCTAGCCCACTTCACCTCCTTCTGCTTTATTAGATATAATGTATTCGACACTTACAAAAATGGCACTCTTCCCCTTGGCTGGCCCACTTCACCTCCTTCTACTTTATTAGATATACTGTATTCGAACGCTTTGGCTGTTGGTTGTACTCTCAACTTTTATGAATGATATTATCTTTTAGACAAAAAAAAAAAGCCCTAATCCTCTTTGCTGCTCTCCTGGGCGTTAAAACTCTCTCTCTCTCTCTCTCTCTCTCTCTCTCTCTCTCTCTCTCTCTCTCTCTCTCTCCCATGTGCTTTCAGAATCGAGCTGAACTTCCCGTCGAATCTCTCTCATATGGCTCAGGGAATCGCCCCATCCCGGGTCGACTCGAGCTAGTGTGTGGCCGGCTCTCCTCTAGCATCCAAAGGGTCAATTTCTTTGCCCCGCAACCGTCATCGCTGAGGTGAGTTGGCATAATCTCGCATCCTCTTCCTGATTACACGGATTTGTGTCCAAGAAGATGCATGATGTCCCCTCTGTCGGGCACTCTCCCATTTGCGGTAATTGGGGCCATGAAGCTTTATATGCTAGGTGCTAAGATGGATGAATGGAGAGTTTTTTTTTTTTCTCTTTTTTAAAGATGTTGCGTTGATTCTCGATTGAGTTGGCCAAAATGTAAAACCGACTTTGCTTAATGATGGGCTCAAGGTTGGAGGAGGGTTTACATCGGAAAAGTTGTTGTTGACACCTAAATTTTGGTGACTCGTTATTTATTTACTAAAAATTAGGGATTAATTTTATCCCTAAAAAAAATTAGAATGCATATCATATAATTTTAGGTACATTTATTTAGTTGATATTATTTATTTTTACTACATTTTCATTGAACAGATAACATATGGACTTAACTTATTGGCCTTGAGTTTTATTGAGACCGCGAGTTCGGACAAGCCGATGAATGAGAATCACATTGATATCGATTTTATCAATATGAGAGAATGAAAGAAATATCTTGTCTAACGAAAATAAGTAGGAGCAACATCACTACATGTCACGACCAAATTTTCGAGTGTACCACCTAGGTTTGGCTAATGGATTGTTAAGCCTAAACTTAACTCGGGCTCTCCCAAGCTCATACCAATTCACGACTTAAATTCAGATTTCTTAACATGTAAATAGATTTTATCTAGGAGTCGCCACTAATTAGTTTATGGTAGGTTAATTAGACACCTAAGTAAAATAATTGTAGGATTATTTTACTCCTATGAACCAGACTTCTCTAATGCCCTTTCGGTACCATTTCTTTTATTTTCAAAAATGTTTTCTTTGCAGGCAGCTTGAATTGATTTTAAATCTGTCTCCCTAACATGTAAGGTTATCATGCAGGTGCGCAAACCATCAATTTAATACACAGACAAACAATGAATAAAATGCAAAACTTATCTCCAAGCAACGAAAGCATCTGCAATGTTAATTCAAAATCCACATCAACAACCCTAGATATGATTTCTAATTAACACGCAATTCCTTTTTTTTTTTCACTTGATTAATGCAATATTAACTAAATGACCTAATTCTAATGACATGCAATTTCTAATTAAATTGACCTAGCAACAATCACTAAATGGCATGCATTTCATGAATCTAATCTTAAAGACATGCACATGACATTTTTTATTTTTTTTCTTAAAAGAATGCAATCTATCCTAGAGATTGAAACTAATTTATTCTAAGACATTTTTTTGTATTTTTTTTATGAAATTCGAAATTAGAAAAATGTGAAAATTATCTAATTAGATGAAGATCTTATTCAATTTGTATTAGGAATTAGGTTGAGCTAAATCCTAATTTAAAATAAAATATTATATTAACCCAAATAATCCTAAAATGCAATCTATTTAAGAAAATACTTAAACTTATAATAAATTAAGAAAAGTGTTATCTAAAATTAAACTAAGTGCAATTTTACCCTAATATGCAATGACATACAAAATATGCCCTAATTCTACATGACATATGCATGATGATTTTTTTTCCTTTTTTTCCTTTTTTTTTAATTTCGAAATAAGAATTGCCAAATAATTAAACATGTAATTCAAATTAATGAAATGAAAATCTAACATCCTAAATTCATGTTTTTGGTATTTTTTTTATTTCAAAAATTCAAAATAAATAAAATGCTTAGTCTACATATGTAAATGACCCTAAAGCATGTGATATTCTAACTCAAACACATTTCAAGATAAATAAAGCAATCGAGACAAAACAGATCATCCAAAATCATTAAAAATATCACATATCGTTAAGATCAAGTGGTAATATTTCACTGATAAAATCGATAAATTGATCTTAAGCCTTAAAGATCAAAATATCAATTTTATTCCCGCTTGATTAATTATTTCATCTAAAGTCTTATAGATGAAATAAAAAATGCAAGCGTGGTTGCGAATCAGGTAATATGTTGGAATTTCCAATGATATATTAAGGACTAATTATACTAAAAAAAATGATAAAGTAAAAAAAAAATAAACTAAAAAAACTAGCTAATGTGTTTTCTCTTTGATTTTTTTCCTTTTTCTCAAAAATGGGCTTGGCAGCCGTGGGGCCCGGCCAAGGGTGGCTGATCGGAGGTCCTGCAAGGGCGAAACAGCGCTCGGCAAGGGAGGCACAGCTTAGGTTGCATCACCTGGTTACTGGTCTTCAACTTTGGGCAGCGTTGGCACGGCGAGCAGGGACGTCGGGCTGGTGCAATCGCGGGCGAGGAGGATTTTGGCGACGTCGGGTGGTAGAAGGGACAGCAGTGCGGCGAGATCGGCGGTTGTTGGGCGTCGTTGTAGGAACGACGGGGACGCGGAGGTCACTGAGGCACGGCGTCGGGCTCCGGTGGTGCTATTGGGCGTCAGCGCTAGTTCACGAGCAGAGGCGAGCTTGACCCAATTCTTCTGGTGTTGGGTCATGACCAGAGGCGAGCTCGAGCGGGGTGTCATCAAGTGCTGGCTCGAGCAGAGGCGGTGCGCGACGGCGATGCAGCAGGCAACGTCGAGCACCGGGTCGAGCAGAGGCCGAAGGTAGGAGCGTCGCTACTGCTCGGAGGCCGGCGGCGTAGCCCGGAGACCGAAGATGCAGGGACCGGCGATGCAGCAAAAAGAACCCCTAGAGAAGATGAATAGTAGGGGTCTTGTCAATTGTTTTTTTTTTTTTTTTTCCAAATGACCGGTCACTTCCTCGCAGACTTCTTCACTGCAGCACTCTTTTGACTTTTTGTTTTTTTTACACAAACAAATGAATTTTTCTTTTCTCTCTTCAATTCACAGGCTCTCGTCAAACAAAAGAAAAAGACCCAAAAAAAAAAAACTCCTCACCTATTTGCTCTCAAATTTTTCGAATTCCCCCCACTTAGTTATGAAAATGAAGCTCCCTTTTATACTGAGTCCAAACGGCCGCTTTGTATGGTATTTTCCGAGTTTCCATCTTCAATTGCATTAAATTAAAGCTGCAAATCAGAGCGTGATTTCGCAATCAGCTCGATTTTGCTCCAATTTATTCCATTTTGTAAAAATTCATGCCATTTATTCACTTGATTTTTAAATTAATTCTGCATTTAACAAAATCCAAATATTCATTAGAATTTTAAATTTTCATGCATAATCAATCAAATCAATTTTCCTCATTTTTTTTTTTTTTTTTCCTTTTGTTCTAATGCAATTTTTATTTCCCTATTTTCCTATATTTGCTAAAATTAGGTGTCAACACTACACTTGAATGGCTCATCCCCAGAGAATATATGTTTTTTTTTTTTTTGGTCAAAGTGAAATCGCTTTGATTGATACTAAGTAGGTGGAATACAAGTAGTAGGAAAATCAACACATAAGATAAGAAAGAGTTCTTGCGGGGGATTAGTAACCCAATTACCCGGCAAGGAATCGGAATTGTGTGATTTAGCGATCTAGTCCGCAGCTCGGTTGGACTCATGCGGTTCGAACTACAAGAAGACATCCTTCATTTGGCCCAACAACTGTTGGCAGTCAAGGACAAAGGGCCACGAGGCCCATGGAATCTCTGTGAGGCCCACAATGGACTAATAGCAAGGAAGCAGTCACTTGATACGTAGAAAGCAGCTTCAGTTCGTGCGGTTGAAGCTAGTTCTGACAGATCAATTCGCTTCTCCTTCAACCACTCAAGCGAACGCCGGATAGCTAGGGTTTCGGCCATGTGAGCCGATTGAGCTCAAATTTTCTGCACAAAACCAGCGGTACATACCCCATCAGCTCCTCTACAAACTCCAGCTATGGATCCCTCAAAACTCCTCTCCTGCCATGAACAATCCACGTTGATCTTCCACGCGCCCGGATCTAGAGGTACCCATGAGTATCGTTCCGAGGTAAGCGCTGTCCTTTGTGGTTGCCACTTCTTGAATAGGTGCTGAGCTAGGCGAGCTTCACTGATTATCTTGTTTTGTTCTATTTTCCGGCCTTGAAAGATCAGGCCATTTCGTGCTTTCCGTATGTACTACAAAGTGGTTGTGAAGGTCGCCTTTTGACTTGCTGAGATGCCAGAGAAGAGGTAGTTGCATACCCACTGATCTATTCTTGTAACTGATGTCGAGGAGGTGCTGATTTGATCACTGAAGTTTAGCCATATTGCGTTTGTCCACTGGCACAGGATAAATAGGTGCTCGGAGGACTCCGGATGCTCGCGACAAAAAGGGCAAGTAGGCTCAGGTAAGATTTTCCTCCGACACAGGTTGAGTCTTGTAGGAAGGCCTTCGGTACATAGGCTCCACATGAAGTGCCTGATTCTGGGATTAGTATGTAGGTGCCATATTTCCTTCCATAATCGGTTGGGGACTTGAAAAGAAGATGATGCCTGATTCTCTGTGTTTGTTATGGTTGCTGCTCATAGTCTGTGGTACCCATGTTTGATTTTGTAGTTCCCCGAGTGATGCCCTGTCCATATTAAGTAGTCAAATCTGGTGTTTATACTGAGTGTTGTTTGCTGGATCTCCTTTGAGATGTTACTGTCAAAAAGCTCATTGATGAGTTGATTTTTCCATGTGCGCGAGTGTGGCTCAATAATATCTGCAACTAGCTTCGGGTCATTTTGATTCGTCGGTCATCCAATTTTGCCTGACATGAGCCAACGATCTTCTCTTAAGTTTATAGATTTGCCATCCCCAACCTCCCATTTCAAATTAGGTTCAAGAGCATCTCGGCCGAGTAGGAGGCTCTGCCAACCCCATGATGGTCCGGTGCCCTTAGTAGCAGTCCATAGGCTACCATTAGGGAAGTAGAGTCCTTTAAACATTTTGCTCCATAAGGCCTCTGGAGTTTGATGGAGTCTCCATGCTTGTTTCCCCAGCATTGCCTTGTTAAGTTCCATTAAATCTCTAAATCCCAATCCACCTTGGTCCTTTCTCATCTTTAAGACATCCCAACTCTTCCAGTGAATACCTCTTTGTGTTGCATTCTTCCTCCACCAGAAATCTGAAATTTTCCTTTCAATCGCTCGACAAATGGATAGGGGTATTTTGAACAACCATTTTTATTAGTACTTCTTTCCCCGCCTTCGAAATTAACTGCTCCTTCCAGCCCTCCAGTTTTCTATCCACCCGTGCCATGATCCAGTTGAACATCTGTTTTTTTGTTGGACCCTAATCGGATGGTATCCCCAAGTATTTTCCAGTCTTTTCTAAGATAGGAACCCTCAATTCAAATGCTATGTTTCTTTTTAAAACCTGTGGACAGCTTTCCCCAAAGAACACCCCAAATTTGTTACGATTAACCGACTGGCCCGTCGCAAAGCAATAGCAATTCAGTAAGTTTGCAAGATTCTGAGCTTCTCTAAGTGTTCCATCGAGAAAGAAAATAGCATCATCCGCGAAAAATAAATGGGAAAGAGTGGGGCAGTGAGGGTTTAATTTGATACCTTTTAGGCTACCATCACTAACAGCATTTTGCACCATGTGGGAGAGGACATTGGCCAAAAGTATGAACATATAAGGTGAGAGCGAATCGCCTTGTCGTATACCTCTCGATGGAATAAAGGTTTCCCTTGCTTCACCATTGCTTAATATTCGAAATTGGGCTGAGGAGATGCAAAATCTGATTAGCTACACCCATCTATCACTGAAACCCATCTTCTTCATGCAATCACATAGAAAGTCTCACTCTACTCTATCATATGCTTTATGCATATCTAGTTTCAGCACAGCCTGGATTTTTCTTCACCTTTTTCTAACTCGTAGCTGGTGGATGACTTCTTGGACTATAAAAATGTTATCTTGTATCTGTCGATTGCTAACAAAAGCGCTTTGTTCAGGAGAAATAATAAGATGGAGCCAAGGTTTGAGTCGATTCGCCATGACTTTTGTGATAACTTTATAGCTGAAATTGCACAAGCTAATGGGCCTGAATTCTAATATGCTTTCAGGGTTTGCCACCTTGGGGATGAGTGTAATATGGGTTAAGTTTAGTTCTGGATCAAAGGTTCCTTCTCTGAAAAAAGAGTTTACAAGATGGAATATGTCTTCATGAATGATATGCCACTGACTTTGATAGAATATGCCACTTAAACCATCTGGTCATGGGGCTTTAGTTGCCCCCATTTGAAAAACAGCCTGCTGCACTTCTTTCTTTGTGACTAGTCTTATGAGCGCCTCATTCATTTCCTCGGTTACCGTGCTTGGACATTGCTCTAAGACTGGCTGATAGTATCGGTGCCCCACAGATTGGTATAGATTCTTGTAGTAGGTTGTGATGTGTTGTTTGATAACTCGAGGTTCGCGGCTCCACACATTCTCATCAAGTTTGAGCATGTTGATTTTATTTCTTTGTCGCCTCTGAATGGTTGTTGCATGGAAGAATTTCGAGTTCCGATCACCCCACTTCAGCCAATTAATTCTAGATCTAATGCCCCAATACATTTCTTCTTGGCGCCATAATGTGCCAATTTTCTCAGTTAGATTATAGGATTTCTCTCCCATATTTGTCTGGTCTGCTCTGTTCATTATCTAGATGAGCTGGTTTCTGAGCTGATCAATCTGTTTGGATGCATTTTTAAAAGATCTCCTGCTCCAATTTCTCAAGTCCTAAGTTACTTGCTTTGTTTTCCTTACCAGGTTTTGGTGCTACCCATTAACTGCCTTCCAAGCCTAATCTACTACAACTACACACTCAAGATGATCTACCCAATAAGGTTCAAATCTGAACAATTTTTGTCTTTTCTGTACCACTGAATTTAAACAAAGCATTAGAGGACCATGATCAGAACCTATTGCTGGATATACAAAAGCTTCAGCATTAGGAAATAGGAGCTTCCATTCTAGGTTGCAAAATACTCGATCAAGCCTCTTCTTGACTAATTCCTCGCCTTCCCTGTTATTTGTCCACGTAAATGCACACCCCTTACTTTCAATGTCTATTAACAAGCATGAATCAACAAACTCTCGAAACGCTGTCATTCAGAACCTCTCCACTGATCTTTGACCCACCTTCTCCCAATGGTATAAAACCTCATTGAAATCTCCTATGCATAGCCAAGGTTGTGAGGTGTTTCCATTTCTTGCTCGAAGAAAGTTCCAAAGAAAGACTCTTTCTTGGAAATTTGTTGATGCGTGCAACATCGAAATCTTCATTTTAATTCCATTTCTAGCATCTGTGAATGAAATTTCGATCATCTCGTGGTAGCTATACTCAATAGAGATTTGCACCGACTCATCCCATAAGAGTACTAGTTCTCCCGCAATGTCAATAGGGTTAATAGCAAACATAGAAGTAAATCTTAGTCTTTTTTTGATATTTTCCACCACCTAGTATTGATTCTTTGTCTCCATAAGAAAAACTAGATTAGGTCTCTCACGAGCCACTAAGGCTCATAGGTGCTGGACTGTCAAAGGAGAGCCTAGACCTTGACAGTTCCAGCTTAACATTTTCATGGCTCCTTTGGTGGCTTGTTAGAGCTAGCCACCAAAGCCCCTACAGATTCACCTTCCCAGACTTGAATTGGTGTTTCCATAAGTTGGTCCAAATCCACTAGAGCTGTCAGTGAAACCCTCTTCTCATAGGGAGCAAACCGTTTCAATTTTTTGTGTATTGGTTTTGTTGGACCAAGTTTCACTACCCCCTGAGTTGCTACACCTGCATCCTGTATTTGATATGTCTTTAGAAGATCTGAAGGCTGATGTGTCCTTTTCCCTTTCTTTTGTGCAATAAGCTCTGCTGAATCTGGTTCTTCTGGTATTGTTTGTGTCACAAGTTGATAAAGCACAAGGGCTTGACTCTCATCACAAGAACTTTTCCTGTTTGATACATCACAAGAGGGGATAATAGGGGTTTCGGGAACCATTTCATCTTCTATTAAGGTAAAATCGATGTCACCGTGAAGGTATTCCAGCAAGGGCTAAGAGTTTTCACCCCTAGAGAATATATGTTTAACCATTGAAAATTCGATCAAGTCATCCAAAGATTTGACCAAATATCTCTGCTAAAGGAAAAGGGGTAGGAAGGCATTTTGATAAAAGGATATTGTCTCGTGTGGGGCATATATTTGATCTCATTATTCTGGAATATATCCTTTTGACAATGTTATTGTTCGTGAGGAAGGAATGTCTACAAATATCATCTCTTTTGATATCTCTACATGAAAAAATGATACAAAGAGAGGATTGGTAGACGTGGGTCATATATTTAGTGAATATATTCCTGTTTTAAGACAAGAAATTGCGTGCTGTCAAGGAAGATTTCAAGTGTCCAGAAGAGGAAACGAAATATGTTTTTTTTCTTGATGAGTTCGAACCCTCTCCCTATAAAAGGGACATTTCGCAGACAAAAAAGGAGGATTCTTCTGGTCGGCAACTAGAGTCTTCCCACGCATACTACACACACGAGAGGATTAGAGAGATAGAGAGGGAAGGTCTCAACCGACCCTTAGCGGGGACCTTGCCGAACACTACTCGAGACTTGACGTAGGTCACCCTCCCAACGACGTTGTTGCTGAGCCATCACAACGAGCTGCTCTTCGTACGGTGCCGATCGCTCACCTGCTGCCCGGCGACACGTCTTGGTCCACTGATCCACTCGCTATCGTTTGTGTTGCTATCGAGGCTCGTTAATACTCGACCAATTCTGAATCCACTGCTGGTCGAGTTTGCTTTGCTTTCCTCTTCATTGGATCCGACGAAGTCAACAGAATTCGTTGGGTCCAATTTGGATTATTTGCAGATTTCTTTAATTTTGTTGAGAAGTACAAAATTCCTGAAGCCAAAATCCATCGACGGTTGACGTCCATCATCATTATTCATCGCAAGCTAACCCACTGCCGATCTACCACCCGTTGATTGTGGTTCACAAGTTGCCAAATTTTTAAAGTTGATATTTGAATTAGAGCCCATTGTGACGATCCACCGCTGAATGCAGCACGGTCTTCTAGACCCAAGCATCAGCTAACGAGTATCCAGCATCCTCAGCGAGCCTCCCTGAAGGTTGCGGGTTCCTATCGAAGTTGCCATTGTCCCGTGGTTTGTGGTCCTATCCAGCCACCATCCAACGCGTTCTAATTTAGAAGCATTATCCGTATGATATTGTGAATTAGATAAGAATTTTGATTAATTCGTTATTGCTGCCCAATCTGTAGAATTGTGATGTTGTTTGAATATTTGATCGATATTGCCATATCCAAGAGATTTCTTGATCCCTCATAAATTAGGAAATTTTCCTAATTTCGCAACGTACATATGATTAACAGTCCGATTTCACGTTTGAAATACGACCCACAATCCTACAAAAATCACCAATCCAATTTCACGCTCAATATACGATTCGTGATTTTATTTAAAAATTGGCCAATCCGATCTTATGCACGAGATACGATTTGTCAATTTATTTCCCAAAATTAAATGAACATGGATGATATCTTGCTTGATTTGTTGTTGTGCTATTCTTGATGCCTTTATTTGTTTGCTCTCGTAAAAGAAAAAATATATTTGAGTTAGATTAGATGCATGTTAGGACATTACTTGTTTTAGGTTATTTTGCATGTCTAGAATGGGAGATTTATTTATTTCGAATTTCTTAAATAAAAAATACCAAAAACATAAATTTAGGATCTTAGATTTTCGTTTCACTGGTTTAAATTGCATGTTAATTATTTGCCAATCTCAATTTCGAATTTTTATTAAAAAAAACACAAAAATCATCATGCATATGTCATATAGAATTAGGGCATTCTTTGCACGTCATTGCATATTATGATAAAATTACATGTTTCGTTTTAAGTTTAGATTAATCTTTTTAGATAAATTGCATCTTAGGTTAGAGATTGTTAAGTTAAGATAATATCTTGATTTAAATTAGGGTTTAGCTTGACCTAATCCTTAATATAAGTTGGATAGAATCTTAATTTGGCTAGATAATTATCACATTTTTCTAATTTCAAAATTCATATACAAATAAAAATAAAAATAAAAATTGTCTTAGAAGAAATCAATTTCATTCTTTAGTATAGACTGCATTTTATGCCATATGGGTAGATCATATTGCCATTTCAATCATTTCATGTTAAATTAGCAGCATGCATTGCATGATTCTCATTAAATAAATGAAAAAAAAAAAAATTGCATGTTAATTAGAAATCATATCTAGGGTTGTTGATGTGAATTTTGATCTAACAATGTATATGCTTTTGTTGTTACGAGGTAAGTCTCTGCATTTTTTTATTTTCTTTCTTGGGTGTTAAATTAGTGGATTGCACACATGCATAATCATTTTATATGTTAGGGAAATTGATTTAAAATCAATCCAAATTGCCTGCAAAAATATTTTTGAAAATAAAAATAAATGATACCGAAATGGCATTAAAGAAGTCTAGTGTAACTAGGTTCCCGTACCCAAAGTTTCTGATTTGTAAAAGTAAAATAATCCTCCAATTATTTTACTTAGGTGTCTAATCGACTTACACTAAACTGAGTAGTGACGACTCTTAGATAAAATCTATTTGCATGTTAAAAAATTTGAACTTAAGTTACGAATTGATATGGGCTTAAGAGAGCTCGAGTTAAGTCTAAGGCTTAACAATCCATTAGTCAAACATTAGCTGTTTCACACCCGAAAATTGGTCGCGACAGCTAGTGTTCAATTCGAACGGGAAGATCTCGTAGTAAGTAGAGAGCCTCCTTTGTGTGATTTGTATTGGTTTGATTTTCACGTTGCGGGCTCGGACACCCCTAACTATCTTAGATAGTATGGTGTCACTCTTTGATTGTGCGCGTGCATGCATGTGTTTTGTTCTATGTTTTTTTTTTTAAAACTTATGAGCTTGCGCATTGATAGGTCTCTTTATCTCGGGAAACCTTTTGTCTTTGTGCCGATTTAGTCATAAAACCTTTTTATGTTGTGCCGATTCAGCCATTTCCGGCCAATTTTGGTCGGATTTTGCTGATTGGATACCGGCTGGCTGACGTGGCCTAATCGATGTTGACGTTGACAACTTTTAATAATTTTTTAAAATTTTTAAATTTTTTTCTTCCCCTTTTCTTCCTTCCACCGGTCGCCGAATCTTGGCAACCAGCCAGAGGCGACGACTGGCAAGGTCGACCTCGACCTCGCCGGCCACCTCGCCAGTGGCCGCAAGGCTCGCCCTCGCTAAATCTCGAGGTCGAGCCTCACCCATGGCCGGCGAGGGCGAGCCCCGCCAACTTGGTGCAAGGAGGCAGCCTCGAGTTGGCCTCACGCCAAGCTAGCGAGCTTGCCCTCGCCAGCCATGGGCGAGGCTCGACCCTCACTTCTTAGGCCTCGAGGGCGGCCTCGCGCTTGCTCGCCCTTGCCAGCCATGGCCGATGGTCCAAGTGAGGCTTGACCCTCGCCAAATCTGCGAGGTCAACCTCGACCTCGCCGGCCATCAACCCTAGCCGGTCACCGAGGTCCGGCGATCGGCTAGAGGAAGAAGAGGAGAAGAAAAAAAGAAAAAGAAAAAAGAAAAAAATTAAAAAAATTAAAATATTATTAAAAGTTGTCCGCGTCGACCGATCGAACCACGTCAGCCGACCGGTGTCCAATCAGCAAAATTCGGCCAAAATTGGCCAAAAAAGACTGAATTGGTATAACGTAAAAATGTTTAGGACTAAATCGGCACCAAAAATATGTTTAGGACTAAATTGGCACAAAGATAAAAAGTTTATGACTTTTTTGACACTTTTCTTCTTTACTTCGTGGATAATTGCCCAAAGATGAGTGGACCTAGGCTTGCAATGGTTATGCTGAGATCGGAAAGGAAAAGGAGGTTTTGCACTTGAGCTTGTATGTATTTAGTTTATGGAGTGTCGGATTTTTTTGAGTGGTTCAAATTAGGGTCTCAAGAGCAAGAGCTTGGCGTATATAGTGACTTTCCCCTTCCGCATCTTGTAGTTGTTTCGGAGTCTATCGAATTATTGTGTGAAGCTTTTTTTTTTCTATATGATGGTGTTCTTTTGGACCATATCACGGTGTTATAGTGTCATTTTGAGAGAGGAAAATTACGAGGATGATTGGACATCTTCTATGCTTAAGTTCAATACCAAGGATGTAAAGCTTCAAATTTTGACCTCCTTTTGAGCTTATTCCGTCAATTGATGTTTCTATGCACCTATTCTACTCCCAACGTCTTTCGTCGAAAGCCCACATATCCTCTGGGACGTAATCAAATCTGGATGTGTTTTTGATGAGACCTAGCGACCAACTTTTGATGCTGGTTAATATTTTTCCGTCTTATTCGCCTAGAGACATGGCATCAAATTCCCTTAATTTTTTCATTTTAAATGTGATTTTGAGTGAAATTGATTAGAATGACTATATTGAAAAATCATCAAAAAGTTTATGACTGAATTGGTCAAACTGAGAAAATTTAGAATTGGAATGGCGGTAATACAATAAATTTAAAACTTTTTAAACAATTAGCTGAAGGTATGTCAAATGAGTTCATTACAACAACCTAATTTCACAATGGTACAAGTTTTGGATGGTATTGTCACATCCTACTTGTATGTGAATATAATAAATCTTGTTCGCTTTCCAATTTGAGGGCCAATTTTTAAACAAAGGGGGACCAATGTTCATGTGCTTTTGTACTTGTAAGAGTTTTAAAAGATGCAAAAAGGGGGGAGGTTGCATTCTGACATCAATCACTTGCATGCTACCAAACACCAAATATGGAGTGGAAAAACGACCAATTGGATAAGGAGATCAAAAGTCGACGAGGGCCAAAATGCCAGGAATAAGTGGAGTAGATAGATGATGTTATAAATAAGGGCTAATATTCTGAAAAACCCTCAATTGGTACACCCGTGACAAATTTACTTCAAACTAATTTTTTGACCACAAAAAACCCCAAACCGGTACACCTTTGATAAATTGACCATAAACCGGTATAGTTGTGATGCATTCACCCTCTGTTAATTTTTGTTAAATTTTACTGTCAAATTACTAAGTTAAATAACACGAGACAGTTAACTAGTGTATCAGTTAATGATTTTATTTTCTGTTTGTTATAGTTATACAATTTTTGTGATTTTTCGTGGTGTTAATTTAATTTAATAGATGGTATATTTGTCACAAATATACCAATTTAGATTTTTTGGCAGTCGAATAAATCAATTTGGGGTAAATTCGTCACAAGTGTATCAATTTAGGATTTTTATGATCAGTTAGGGTAAATTTATCATATGTGTACCAGTTTAGAATTTTTCATAGTCAAAAAATTAATTTGGAGTAAATTTGTTACAAATATACCAGTTTGTAAATAAATGACCTGCCAAAACCCTAAACCTATGCTTAATGTGCTAGTTTCATTTAGAAATGCCATATTTAATTGTCTCCAAATAAGATTCTAGAGCCGTCCTCAGAGCCTTTCCCAAATTCAGTAAAGGCCTTTGAAAATTCCAGAGCTGATATTTATAAATCATTTTAACTTGTTTATTTTTATTTAAACATTCTTTCGATCAAAAACAATATTTGGTTATGCAGAATAGTAAATGTTTATACATTTTCAGCTCGCTAAACAATGTACGTCATGCTCAGACCAAAAATAAAAATAAAAAACAATGTACGTCATGAGCAGATGTTATTATACCTTTTATTTGAGTTACTCCATGATATCTTTCATCATAATGAAAATAAATATCAATTAGTTAGAACTAACAAAAGTAGCACATTTATTTCTATATAACATTCAAAGAACCAGTCTAGATATTCAAGGATATTCTCATCATTTATCATTAGACACAAGAAAGTTTTTTTTTTTTTTTTTGTGACCCATGAATCCCATACAGCCGGCAGCCGGCGAGTAAACCTAGGGGGACACGTAAAAGCGAGAAAACCCACCACCCCCGGCGCCCCACTTAAGACCCCAAGTGACTATAAGAGGATTTGAACTCCCCCCTTCGTGAGAGAGAGAGGCCAAACCATCGCGGCCATCAAGGCGGTGGTTAAAAACTTCAAAGATGCTAATAGCTCTTAAAAGACGGAGGATACTCTCATTTATTGCGTTTAAGAATATAAAAAATTGATTATATAAATGTAATCAAACGACTTTTAAGAAGTCCAAATAGTATGTAATCCATCAAACGCGTACAAAGCATATGCCATATGCCCTAGTAGGTTTCATGTGCCCTAGTAGGTTCCATGTGCAAAAACTTTCTTTTTAGGTCATTACGTGCTAAACAAATATGTGTATTTTTCTGTAGGTAATGAATTTAGAGATGCACATAGAAGTAACCATGATTTTGATGCAACTCACCCTGATATATGTATATATATATATATATAGACAGAGAGTGGTGATAGTGATAGCAAATGGTTTGTGGAATTAATTTCCTAAATGATATACTAATGCGTAAGTGGGCATTTGAGATGAGTATAATTATATTTAAGCACTATGAGAAATTACAAAATCACCCCATAATCATAAACTAAATTTGCATAAGTTTAGTGTGTCGAGCATTTGTTTCATAGCAAAAAGACGGGTTCAAAGAATAGCACGAAATAAGGTTTTGATAGCGATAGCGGATTCATAAAAGAACCAGCCCTCGAGGGCACTCTGTTGGCCTTATCAAGAAAATTTCTGACTTGTTAAAAGGAGCCTTATAAAATAAGTTTGGCATGTCATTCCACCTTCAAAGTTTTGAGCTCCTTATGCTTTTCTATCAATAGAAAAGGCATAAAAATGATTGCAGAAGTTCATTCTCATAGTTTTGCTGAGTTTAATCATTAAAGAAAATTTAAGCTATTTTTCTCCTTTTCCAATAAAATGGTAATTAATTATTCGAGTCTGAGAAGCATTTTCTTTGGGGCCAATAGACACGTTTCATGCTTTCAAGTTTGAACTTGTAGCTGCATTCAAAAGTCAATGCCTGATATGTCCTATTTCTCCCTTATAAATAGTTCCCCTCCTAGCTGAAAAGAATATATCATTTGCCCATTTAAGCCTTCTTCTTCACTTTCCTTTTGCACACCATTAACAATGGAGATCGGTCCAAGAATGGTGGCCACTGTTGTTACAGTCATGAGCTTCACCATCTTATTGGGTGTCGTTTCTGCTGATCCCGACATGCTCCAAGATGTCTGTGTCGCCGATCTTGCTTCCAGTAAGAGCATATGTGCTTATTTATGTGTGTTTCTTATAGTTTTCTTCTTAAACTACCGACAAGCCCAGACAAGCATCGATAAACCCTAGACATTAATTCTAACATGTACATGACTTGTTTTTTCTTATACTTCTCCATGACAGGAACTCTGTAGCGCTACTCTTTCTTGTTTCATTAGTCAAACTGTTTTTGTAGTATAGGGCTCATAAGTTTCTCTCACAAATCAAATAATATGCACGTTTAAGGCACTGTATGATTCATACTATTATTGTGTTGAACAGAAGTGATGGTCAATGGATTCCCATGCAAAGCGACTTTCAACGAAACGGATTTCTTCTTCGATGGGTTGGCCAAACCTGGACTCATCAACAACACCTTAGGCTCCCTAGTGACCACGGCCAACGTCCAACAGATCCCGGGCCTCAACACCCTTGGCCTGTCCCTACTCCGCGTCGACTATGCTCCTTTCGGCCTCACCCAACCCCACACCCACCCACGAGCCACCGAGATAGTGTTCGTGCTCTATGGGGAGCTACATGCCGGATTCATAACCACCACTAACGTCTTCGTTGCTAAGACCATCAAGGCGGGCGAGATCTTTGTGTTCCCTAGAGGATTGGTCCACTTCCTAAAGAATGTCCAGAATGCCGCCGCAGCCGTCGTCGTGGCATTCAACAGCCAATTGCCAGGGACTCAAGCCATTGCGACTGCACTGTTTGGGGCCAAGCCCACGGTGCCTGATGATGTGTTGGCCAAGGCATTCCAGATTGATGTTGAGGAGGTTGAGATGATCAAAGCTAAGCTTGCCCCCAAGAGCTAGTCTCCTTGTAAAATTACAAATGCTTCAATTCAAGTTTGATTTAGCCCACAAATAGAATCAAGATTGGCATTGCAATTTCCATTCTACTCCTCTAAGAATTATTATCTTCATTGGTCGCATAAACCCCATGTCTGTAATCTTTCTGTACCCTTTTTATCGAATAAAAGAGGTTTTGAGCCCCTGAAAAAAGGTTGGAAGGTATTACCACTTTGCGCTAGTGAAATCAATTTTAGGGCTTCCTTAGAAAAATTTTGTATGATCTGTCTAATACGTTAATAAATTACCTACTCCAACATGTTTGACTGATCAAACAAAATAAAACTTGGCTTTTTCCTCTCCATCTTGTCCTTGAACAAGATCCAGTGAATCAGCAAACTTAAATCATCTGTGTATATGCAACTTTGATGAGGCATAAACAGATAATAATAATGGCAAATCATGATCAAGGGACTCAGAATTTGAGATGAAATGATCTAATTCTATCAGAATCTGTTCAATCTCAATGTAGAATCTGAACAAACCTGTGAGTAGTTTGCCATGTTATGTACCCCTAGATTTACGCAAGAATTGCAAAACCCATGAGTATGTGGGTTTTTTAGGAAATTTAGTTAGATTAAATCATTAACCAAAGTAGCTTAAGGAGCTGCATAGTTGCCAAACACAGGCATCCTCCCCCTCTCATTTTCAGATAAGCTATAGCTAGCAGAAACTCAAGCAGGACCGTGGTAGCTTTTGTAAGCTAAATGCCATAGATGCATGTGAATGATAGAGAGAAGAAGCGAGGACTTCGCCATTGAATTGACAGCTCTAGACATCATTTGATTGGATCCAGATCTCGTGGGCCAATCCATTTACTGCTCGCGCGATATCCGAGTTTAAGGCCATGTTCGATGTATTCTTCTGGATGCCGGTACTGACGTGAGTTTTCGCAAGGGAGAGATAATATCATACATAACATAACGAAAACAAATATTTACATCAATCGATGCAGACTTTGTCAATGTACGTGTTGTTGGTCAATGGTGATTATCGGTGCATTGGTGTTCCTTATTCCTATTAATTATTTTCGAAGGCAGCACTGGTGAGATTGTAAGGATTGGTCCACAATAATCGTTGGCAAGTGCTAAGTGGGACAATTCCAATATCCAACAAAGCATTTCACATTTCCCTTTTTAACTCATTATTAATAATTTAATACCATCAAGATTCTTTGTTTTTATTAACTGCAATATGAATCTATTAATGGGAATGTAAGTTTATCTTCTAATTTCCAGATTAAATCTATCTTTCCAGTTTCAAAGTCATAGAGAATCGACCTTATGATCAATAGGTTTTCTCCAATCCCAATTGTTTTTCATAATCATATCTCAGAAGAACGATTAGATTAGAGAGATAACTATGAAAAAAAAAATCTTTTTTGTTTATGCATACTCTTACTTTATATATATATATATATTTTTTTTAATGTGCAAGTCTCGATAAAGGATTTACTATGTGTGGCTTTGTTTCATCGGAAGAGCTTTTCATAAATTAATTAGCCAAACTTTCACATTTTAGTCAATGGAAAAACATTTATGATCAAAATAAAATAGATGCACATAAAATTAGAGAAATAAATGTCCTGTTTTGAATAGGAAAAAAAATCCTTTTTTCAAGCGTAACGAGTCTTTCACCAGGAAGGCTTGGTAACTTCTTCACCTTCTATCTTAAGATAGAGTTTTATGTGCTTTTCAACATATTACCATATAAAAGAAAACTAACTATTTTCCCTAAAAATGGAATGTGAAGGCGACTTGTTATAGCATCATCTTATGTTTTCACGGGCCTCTTTATATTACTCTATGCTTGTTGAGAAAGAATCCACATTACATCATGAAATCAAAAATGGAATGTGAAGGCAACTCGTTCTAGCGTCTCAATCTTGCTTGCTCTAAATTTGTTACAGCATTAATTTTAAGAAACTAATAAATTAAACCAATCACCGAACATCCTCAATTAACGTTCACTATGAAAGCAACAACCCACCTCGTGATTCCAATTAAAACAAGAACAAGCACTTTAGTGATCATGGCTTTGGCATTGACTAATTATTGTATTCAACTTGATCAGGATAAGTTGGCAAATTAAATTCCACTCCCTTCTTCTTATGCATATGGCGAGTTGCCTCATCTAGGATTGAACATCAACTGTTCTTTTACATTAAACAAAACACAATAAGATTATACATAAGTTGAACATCACGAGGGTCTTGCCCAATACACATGTGCATTGTGCCAAGCCTGTGAAAAGAGCATATGAGTGATCAACTTTATGAATGAGCATCCACTTAATGATAACAAAAAATCCGATGTCATGTCCTTGCTGTCATCACTCCATCCCCTCAGTGCATAACCCATCATGTATCTATATAATTGGATAATTCTTATTTGGACTCGGACCGTTACACACGTCCATTTTATGGGTCTCGAAAATTGGATGATCGAGACGTACTTATCTAATCAAGAAAGTCGAGTGGTCATCATTGCGCACCCTTTTACAATTAGTATGCCAGGCTATCTAGCTCGTGGCTTAGCACGATGATTATGCATATCTTTCGGATGAGCTCTTTGCATCCAATAATCATGTGGATTCGATTGATTTTCTAGCTAAACAAAAGAAGTTACCCATGTCATTGGACAGTACACAAGATCAAATGACCAATTACGATCCGTCTCTTGAGTTTTTGAAACACACTGAGTTCAGCATTGTGTCGGACCATGTTCGCATGTCGACGGCGCAAACCATCCTTGCCCTCCTGCAAGGATGCAACAGCCTCAGGAGGATCAAGGCCATCCACTCGCGGGTCTTCGTCCACGGCCTCCAGAGCGACCCCTCCATCTCGGGCAAGCTTCGCCACTTCTGCGCCGTCTCTGTCTCGGGTTGCTTGGCCTACGCTCGGACTCTGTTCGACCACATCGAATGCCTGCCACGATTGGAGCTCCATCTTCAGAGGCTTCGCCGTTGGCGCGTCCCCTCGGGAGGCCCTTCTTTACTACAACGGCATGCTTGGGTCTCCCTTTTCTTGCCCCGATGGCTACTCTTTCTCGTTCGCTCTCAAGGCATGTGAGAGAATTGGGGACGAACGGAAGTGTGGAGAGACTCATGGGATCATGATTCGATCTGGGTATGAGGTAGACATCATGGTTTACACGAATTTGATGAGGTGCTATGCGGGGAATGGGTGGGTTGAGGTTGCGCAGAAGGTGTTCGAAGGTATGTTTGAGAGGGACTTGGTTTCTTGGAATTCCATGATCTCCTGTTACTCTCAGGCTAGTCTGCACCATGAGGCCTTAGGGTTGTACCTGTTGGAGAAATCTTCTTGAAGTGTTTTGAAGCTGATAAAACGTTTCCATCAGTCTAGTCTGAAGGTTTGCAGACTCTGCTATTTAAAGTCTGAAGACCTCCGAACAGCCAGACTCAAGACTCAAAGTCTATCCTCATTGACAGTCTCTAATCCGTTGAAGAAAGGTTATCCAGAACTGGATGTTTCGTTAAGGGCTTGACCTTATCAATCGGAGAAGATCTCGTGGCTGGAAAAGACACAACGGAATTCTTTGATTGATTGTGATTGACTCGAAGATTAAGGAATCGATGATTGCCTAAATATTCTTGGAAGGTTCTACTTATGGAAACCGAGATCCTGATTGTATGGGCGAACAGATTGATGGGCTATCGACACGTTCCTTTAATAGCCGAATGATCTTCCTAATCGATTCCATCCAACGGGTAGATTGGAGGAATTCCTTTGGTAAGTGCCAACGGGTATGATGGCATAAAAGAGTATATAAGGAAGACGTTCTAAGTTGTTGAGGTGTGCGCGATAGAAGAATTTCAAAGTCTGAAGCTCCTTGTTGTTTAGACAATTCCTTTGAGCGAATACTTGTATACAAAAGAGAGTCTATATTTGTGAGAAACCTTGAGGAGGTGTGATAGAACATCTACACTTGTGGAATCAAGGAAAAGGAGTGCTTTGTAACTTCTCTTTTGTTCATAGTGAAATCCAGCCGGTGGGGCTGTCGGTGCGGAAGAGTGGACGTAGGCTTGGATTAAGCCGAACCACTATAAACCCCGTGTTCAATCTTCTCTCCCTTACTCTCTTTACCTTGATCGTATTTCATTTTGTCAATCAATAGTGAACTACCTTTCTATCGTTTGCCAAGAATTGCTTCTGTATTTTGATAAATTGATTGTGCACATATTCACCCCCCTCTAGGTGCTTATACTAGCTATCTCAATTGATATCAGAGCTTGTGTACTCACTTTGTTTGAAGTGTTTTACTTCAGAGTAAAAGATCCATGGCTAGTATGTTGGCTCCAGGGCTGGTAAAAGGGCAAAGCAACACCAGACCGCCTTACTTTGATGGAAAGGACTACAACATATGGAAGAACAAGATGAAGGCGTTCTTAAGATCAAAGGATCCTCTAAAATGGGACGTTGTAGAAAAAGGAATCATTCCTAAAGCTGCATCTGTCTCCGAAAGAGGAAAGGATACTGTTGAGTCCAGCGAAATGAGTCAGGAAGAGATAATCAAGAGACAAGCTCTCGATGCAAAAGCAATTTACTCTTTATATTGTGCTTTATCACCTACTCGAATATAACAGAATATCTTCTTGTGATACAGCCAAAGAAGTCTCGGGATAGATTACACATTACTTATGAAGGAACCGATCGAGTGAAAAAGACAAGAATCAACATTCTTCTCGATCAATACGAAGCCTTCGAATGAAACCGGAGAATCTATAACCGACATGTTTAGTCGTTTTACGAAATCGTGAATGGTCTTGAAAATCAAGGTCAACCAATTTCGATCCCATGAAAGTGAACAAGCTACTTTGCGTGGACTCTCCAAGGATTGGAATCATATAAAGACCTCAATCAGAGAGACCCAAAGAATCATGCCACTATCTGTCGATGAGTTGGTTGGGACTCTTCAGTCTTATGAAGTGGAACGAATCAATGAAGACGAAGATCCTAAAGGTAAGAAATCTATTGCATTAAAATCTAATGATGACTCTGATGTAACAGATTCTGAAGATGACATGGATGATGAAGAACTTGCTCTCATGATAAGAAGATTCGAAAGCTGAATAGAAAAGGAAGAAGATTCAATTCAAGGAAACAAAGTTTTCAAAAGCAACAGACCAAGTCTGTGAAGATGATGAATCAAACAAAGATGTAGTCTGCTTTGAATGCAAGAAAAATGGACACATCATACCCAACTGTCCTCTTCTGAGGAAGAAGAAAGGAAAAACTGAAAGGTATCGAAAAGCTCTCAAAGCTGAAACCTGGAGTGATACGGAGTGTGAAGATAGTGATGATGATTATGCCAACATATGTCTAATGACACAATCAGACTCAGAATCAAACTCCAAGACTGATTTAGATTCAGAAAGTGAATTCGAGATAAGTAATTTCAAAATCCCTATTAAAGTTTCAAAATACATTGATGAATTATGTTTTAGTCTTAAGACTTCTCTTAAAAGAATTTCCGAACTCAAAAAGGAAAATTTTGCTTTAAAATAACAAGAGAATGTTTTGGAAGAAAAAGTGAAATGCTTAGACCATAATGTTTCCTCTCTCAGAGAAAGTAAAGATAATCTTTTAAAAGAAAATGCATTTTTGAAAAATGATATTTCAAATATTTCCAAAAGATTTTCTCTAGGATCTGAAAAACTGTAGAAAATACTTTCTGTTCAAAGACCTTATTTCAATAAATCTGGTTTGGGAATAACTGCTGAAACTATTCCTTTAATCGATTTTCCTAAAGTAAAAGAAAGAATTAAGCAAAGACCCACAAGAAATGCTTACAAAAATCATTTTGAAAGAAACTTTGTAAAACCAAAAGGTCGCAATGCTCTTAAATGTTCAAAATGCAATAGTGCGAGATCATTTTTAGAAAGAATGTCCTATGGTTTGGAGACCCGTCAATAAAGTTTGGGCAAAAACCGTATATCGACTAACTCAAAAGGACCCAAGAAAATATGGGTACCAAAGAAAGCTTGAGTTTCTTTTTAAATGCGAGTCACTATCAAGAAAAATGTGAAATGGTATCTGGATAGTGGATGCTCGAGACACATGACAGAGACTCAAATTGCTTCTTAAAGATTGTTCAAGTGAATGGTGGAAAAGTATCATTTGGAGGAAACAAAGAAAGGAAAAATAGTAGGATTTGGAACTGTAAAGATTGGGAACCTCACAATAAGCAATGTTTCTTTAGTTGAAGGGCTCAATTACAATCCGCTCGATCGAGTCAACGTGTGATGCTGGTTTTAAAATCAACTTTCAAGAGGGTATTTGTTTAGGAACCAAAAGCAAGACACTACTCGGTCATTCATGGGTCGAAGACATGGAAATATCTACCTCTTGGACGTGAAACCGATGAATCGCAATGTCTAATCTCAATCCAAGACGAAGCAAACTTATGGCACAAAAAGCTTGGGCATGTCAACATGAAGCGATAGCCAAGATCTCAAAGAAAGAAGCTTGTTCGTGGTCTACCCAATTTATCATACCAAAAGTCTGATCTATGTACACCATGTATATTGGGAAAACAGTCAGATGAAGGCATCTTCCTTGGATATTCAACCACAAGCAAGGCATACAGAGTCTACAATAAGAAGACTCAAACAGTGGAAGAATCAATGAATGTCAAATTCCAAGATTCTACACAAAATGAATCCATTCGCACTCATCTCGAAGAGATCGAACTCTCCGAGACTCTACAAAGTCTAAATCTCAAGAAGCAGCTCGGACTTTGAAGGACCGGAACAAGTGACTCGTTGAAGATTCTAGTGAAGGAAGTGACCATCAATCGATAAATTAACCAAAGAATGGAAACATAAGTCCATTCATCCCAAAGATCTTATTATTGGTGACATCAATGAAGGAATACGCACAAGATCCAAAAGGCGAGAAGAGTCTAGTCTTGGCTCTTATTTCGAAATAGAACCCGGAGCATAAAAGAAGCTTTATCCGATGAGAGCTGGATTGAAGCTATGCAAGAAGAACTCAGACAATTCAGAGTTAATGATGTCTGGGAGTTGACTCCTAAACCAAAAGGTAAATCAATTGTTGGAGCTAAATGGGTTTTCAGGAACAAAATTGATGAGAAAGGAAAATTCATAAGAAACAAGGCTAGACTCGTGGCCAAGGGATACACACAAGAAGAATGGATCGACTATGACGAGACTTATGCACCGTAGCAAGGTTAGAAGCAATTCGTTTATTACTTGCATTTGCTTGTCATAAAAATTTCAGGTTATTTCAAATGGACGTCAAAAGTGCTTTCCTAAACGGTTTCATCCGTGAGGAAGTCTATGTGGAACAACCACCAGGGTTTGAAGACCCAAAGAAACCAGATTCATTCGACTCAAAAAGGCCTTGTATGGCTTAAAGCAAGCACCTCGAGCTTGGTACGACCAGATTAAGTAAGTTTTTAATTCGAAATGGATTTGTTAAAGGTAAAGTAGACACTACTCTTTTTATTAAAAGAGAAAGTAAAAGTTTTCTACTTGTTCAAATATATGTCGATGATATTATTTTTGGATCTTCTAATGAAAGTCTATGCAAGAAATTCTCTAAGACTATGCATGATGAATTTGAAATAAGCATGATGGGTGAGTTAACCTTCTTTCTTGGACTTCAAATAAAACAATTAGAGGAATGAACTTTCATTCATCAAGAAAAGTATGCAAATGATCTTGTCAAAAAGTTTGGACTAGACAATTGCAAAAAAACTAACATACCAATGTCAAGTTCCTTGAAGATAGACAAAGATGAAGAAGGAAAGAAAGTCGATCAAAAGCTGTACAGGAGTATCATCGGATCACTTCTTTATCTTACTGCTTCTAAACCTGACATTCTGTTTAGTGTTTGCATTTGTGCCAGATTTCAATCAAACCCAAAAGAATCACATTTGAATGATGTGAAGCGTATTATTAAATATGTTTCATCAACTTCAAGCTTTAGTCTCTGGTATCTAAAAAGGGGAGACTTTACTCTTCTTGGATATTCAGATGCAGACCTTGCTGGATGCGAAGTCAATAGAAAGAGCACATCGGGTACTTGTCAACTACTTGGAGGTAGGACAGTGTCTTGGTTTTCCAGAAAGCAAAGTACAGTAGCTCTCTCTATAGCGTAAGGAGTATATAGCTCTCGGAAGTTGTTGTTCGCAAATTCTGTGGATAAAACAGCAGCTAAGAGACTTTGAAATTGAAGACTCATGCACGGAGATTAATTGCAACAACACCAGCGCTATCAACCTCACCAAAAATCCAATTCTCCACTCAAGAGCAAAGTATATAGAGATTCGACATCACTTTATTAGAGACCATGTTCAAAATTGAGATGTTTCAATCCAATATGTTGATTCAAAGAATCAACGGGATATATTCACAAAGCCTTTGGAGAAAAATCAATTTGAAACCATCCGTTCCGGACTCAACATTTTAAAGTATGAGGAGATCAAAATCTAAAGACTTTCAGACTCAGACATACAAGACTTTAACTATAAGTTAGTCTTGGTACGACCATCAGACTGTAAGTCTTTTTCTCTCTCTCTCTCTCTCTCTTGAATCTTATCTTGAAGAGGTACGATTGTCAGACTGTGTTTAAATTGTTGCTATATTTAATCGACTTATTTATTGCATCGTTTCATTTTCAAAAAGGAAGTTATTTTTTAAATGACTATTTTCGCGGAAAAAGACAGTTATTTTGAAAAGGCATTTCTTTATTTCTTGTGTGACGGTTCGCTTATCTCTCTTTTTAAACCGATCGTGCACTGTCGATTCCTCTTCACTTTACTCTCAGAAACCCTAGAAAACATCGATCCTCCATTCCTGTTTTCTTCCCTTGTTTAATCTTCAAAAAGTTGTCATCTTTCTTGGAAAAGTCAAGAAAGGAATCTTCCAAAAAAAACTGAGGAAGATGTCATCTTCAAGAAAGTCTTCGAGAATCGCAAGCAGGGGACCACGGTGAATGAGTGAGGGGTCTACGACTTCGATCTCACCAAAGAAGAAGTGTCTTGAGCATGAAAGAACCGAGCCCACAACATTCTCGCAGCATTATTCTCCTCCATCTAGTCCTCAAGGCGTTGATCATCAACAAGAGGAACAAATCATTGAGGATGCGAGATCCGAAGAGTTCAAAAGCCCGCTCATATTTATAAGCTGTATCGTGCCTTAAAAGCAACTCGTACTCTCTTGAACTATGTCGATGATTTTCTTAAAGATAAAGGATATAGGAACGAATATATCTTTCTGCGAAAAATGGAAAGTTTTGGAATTGCTCGTAAAGGGTTGGGCGAGGAAACTCTTGCGAATATCCCGAGTGATCCTCGTGATTGGGGACCGAATCCTGTAGATGGGAATGATGATGACAAATTGTACGAGTCAATTTCAACCGAGAATGGGTATTGCGGTTGAAAGTCGAGGAAAAAGGGAGATTTGTTCGGATCGAAGGAACAAAAAGAGTTGTACTCGAAATTGCTGAAGCGTGGGGTAATAAACCCTAGAAGTGTGGATTTTGATTTTTTGGATGCTGTGAATATGAACTTGAGGGAAAAGTTCAGTTATCTTCAACTTGAAAGGTTCTGCTCCGACACTACAAAGGCCTATGCTGAACTAGCTGCATATTTCTATTCAAATCTTAGCTTTTTGGATGCGAATAGATTTTCTTTCAGTGTTAAAGATCAAGATTATGTTGTCGATATGGATATCTTTGGCGAGATGTGTTAGGAGTTGAAAGAGGAAAATATCAACCGATCAAAGCTTCCATTGCTCGGTCACACTGAACCGTGAAGGACGGAAAACGAGAGGAAAAGATCACCTACTTGAGGATGAGAGCATTCAACATCTTGCTTCACAAGATTGTGATCAATTGCCTCCGACTGAAATCAACCTCCAAGACTGATGTTTCAAGCTCAGAGGCAAAGCCGATGTATGCCATCCTCACTGGGAAAAGGTTTTCTCTCCCTCACACTATCATGTTTCACATGTATAGAGCGATGATGAAGGACAGAGGTCAACTTCCTTACCCAAGCCTTGTGACGAAGTTATTCAGACATCTGAATATTCAGCCTCCACAAATCTTTTGTGTTCAATCGTGCGATCATATGGTGGTAGGACTAAAGATGGTGACCAAAATGCGTCTGAAGGAACTGAAAAAGGAGTTGGAGAAATTCAAGGAGAAAACTCCAGTCAAAGCTCATCAAATCTCTTCTTCAAAACGGAAAGGAAAAGAGCCTTTGGTTGCTTCAAAACCAAAAAGGAGAGCTCTTATTGTGGAAGATGAAGAAGATGATGACCTTACCATTTCGGCCATAGCTTTGAAGAAACTAAGTCGCACTGTTCTAGAGTCAATGGAACAACGTGAGAAAGAAGGCCAAGAAGAAGATGAGAAGGAAGAAGAAAGAGCAGTTGGTGAAAAAGAAGCAGAGGAGGAAAGACCTGAGGAAGAAAGACGAGAAGAAGGAGAACATGAGGAACACTCATCTCCACCTGTAGACATGGAAATAGGGGGAGATCAAGAGAAAGGAGGGAAGTCCTCATATCCTGATGCGAGTGAAGGAGTCAGTCGATCACCTGCAGACCCAAAGGATGTTTATGCCTCTCAATTTCCAGAAGAATGTCATGAAGTTTCATCGCCAAACCTGTGAGATTATTCTGATATGCCATCATCTGCAGAACGTGCTGAAGCTAGTACGCAGACCGACAACCCAGCTGATTTTCGCAGAATCATGGATATTCTAATGGAAATGCGATGTCAAATTTATGCCTTGGGATGCGAGGTTCAAAATTTGCAACCGCTGGGTCAAGTTTCTTCATGTTCATTGAATGATCAAATCCAAGCCCTCTCTGTTCAAATTCAGGCCAATGCCAAGGGTGAGGAGATTGCACAATTGAAGGAAGACTTGAAAAGGCTGGAAGGCATCGTTCAGTCTATGGGAGATTTCCAGCTTGTCCGCATTCCCAAGCAATCTTGACTTCATTCCATTTTCATCTCAACCTTTTTAAATACTTTGACAAAAAGGGGGAGATGCAAGATTTGAACAACTTGATTTTTAGTCGTGTGGACTGTTTGTTGGATTGTTTTGATGTTTGAACTCTGTTTGTTTGATTTTGTTTTTGTGTCTGGATGAGAACTGAACTAGACTTGGACTTGACTGCTTTTATTAACTATCATTGGTATCTTATGGATGGCTTTATTATGGATGGCTTTATCACTTATTAGACTAACCTATTTTATGTGGTTGCAGATTCTAGTGTTATTCATTTAGCCATTTATCTCTATAAAATATGCATATGTGTTTGAGAAATGTTTTGCAGGTCAAAGTTGTCCAAATCTGCATGAAAGTTTTGTCACCATCAAAAAGGGGGAGATTGTTGGAGAAATCTTCTTGAAGTGTTTTGAAGCTGACAAAACGTTTCCATCAGTCTAGTCTGAAGGTTTGCAGACTCTGCTATTTAAAGTTTGAAGACATCCGGACAGCCAGACTCAAGACTCAAAGTCTATCCTCATTGACAGTCTCTAATCCGTTGAAGAAAGGTTATCCAGAACTGGATGTTTCGTTAAGGGCTTGACCTTATCAACGGAGAAGATCTCGTGGCTGGAAAAGACACAACGGAATTCTTTGATTGATCGTGATTGACTCGAAGATTAAGGAATCGATGATTGCCTAAATATTCTTGGAAGGTTCTACTTATGGAAACCGAGATCCTGATTGTATGGGCGAACAAGATTGATGGGCTATCGACACGTTCCTTTAATAGCCAGAATGATCTTCCTAATTGATTCCGTCCAACGGGTAGATTGGAGGAATTCTTTTGGTAAGTGCCAACGGGTATGATGGCATAAAAGAGTATATAAGGAAGACGTTCTAAGTTGTTGAGGTGTGCGCGATAGAAGAATTTCAAAGTCTGAAGCTCCTTGTTGTTTAGACAATTCCTTTGAGCGAATACTTGTATACAAAAGAGAGTCTATATTTATGAGAAACCTTGAGGAGGTGTGATAGAACATCTACACTTTGTGGAATCAAGGAAAAGGAGTGCTGTAACTTCTCTTTGTTCATAGTGAAATCCAGCCGGTGGGCCGGTGCGGAAGAGTGGACGTAGGCTTGGATTAAGCCGAACCACTATAAACCCCGTGTTCAATCTTCTCTCCCTTACTCTCTTTACCTTGATCGTATTTCATTTTGTCAATCAATAGTGAAATACCTTTCTATCGTTTGCCAAGAATTGCTTCCGTATTGTGATAAATTGATTGTGCACCTATTCACCCCCCTCTAGGTGCTTATACTAGCTATCTCAGTACCGTCGGATGAGGAAAGAGAATGTGGATGTCGACGGCTTCACGTTGGCGGGATTGCTCTTGTACTGCATTCCCGTGGGGGCGTTGTGTTAAATATGACTCGAGTTTGAGCGTTTGCTAAAATATATATGAATTTCCTCTTCGGAAATTATGCGAATCCGAAACTCGCGAAGCTCCCGCACGGGATTTCCTCTTCATGCGAAGATTGGTTTATTGGTGGGGCCCAAGGTCAAAGTTTTGACCTTGGGCACACACACACGCACACCCACGTCCGCCGAGAGAGGAATTTGCCGTGTGAAGCTAAATACGTGGATGGTGGGACCAGGTCAATTGTTTGACCTTTTCTTGGCACACATATATATACAATATATTTTCTTCTCTGCGAGTGTGCGTGGGACGGCCGAAAGTCATTGCGAGAAAACCCTACGAAGCCACAGAGGTTCGACGATCCAAGAAGCCGCACGTTAAAGGAGTTTTTCGCATATCCGCACCGCTTGCAAAAAGCCGCGAAAGAGATCCTTTTTTTCGGGTGTTGCCGCTTGCACCCGTACGAGAGAAAAGGAGGAGCCGCATGTCTTCAAGCTGAAGCGCGATCAAGAAAAAGTGTTCTTTTTCAGCGTTTGTTTTGAGCTTGTGTGATAATTTTGTGCCGTGACTTGGGTTTGGATTAAATTGGGGTTTGGGAAACACCGAGTGAGTGTTTGAGTGACTTGAGTGTGTAATCTCCTTATATCGTTTGATCTATAGTGAAATTCGCTGCTGCTCTCCCCGTGGACGTAGGTCTTTACGACTGAACCACGTAAATCCGGTATCCAATTTATTTTTCTTCTTCCATCTATATTTTGTTCGATCGCTCGCCCCATCGCAACAAGTGGTATCAAAGCACCAGGTTTGGATAAGTTGAAGCGAATCGATGGCGATAGAAGAAGTAAAAGTGAAAATCAACAGATTTGATGGGAAGGATTTTAGTTTCTGGAAGATGCAGATTGAAGATTATCTTTACCAGATGAATTTGCATTTGCCTTTATTTGGGGAGAAACCAGAGACGATGAAGCAAGCTGATTGGGATTTGCTGGATAGACGAGCTATTGGTGTTATTCGGCTGACGTTGGCTCGTAACGTCGCATTTAACATCTTGAAGGAGAAGACCACTGCTGATTTGATGCAAGCCCTGTCGGATATGTACGAGAAGCCCTCTGCGATCAACAAGGTCTGTTTGATGCGACGTCTGTTTAATTTGAAGATGAGCAAAGGTGCGTCGGTTGCTGATCATATTAATGAATTTAATGTGATTGTTAGTCAATTGAGTTCAGTTGAGATTGACTTTGAAGATGAGGTACGTGCTTTGATTCTGTTATCCTCATTGCCTGATAGTTGGAATACTACCATTACTGCTGTTAGTAATTCCTCTGGGTCAACAAGTTTGACGTTTGATGGGGTTCGAGATTTGATTCTAAGTGAGGACATTCGTAGAAGAGAATCTGGCGAATCTGTATCTACTGCTCTAGTAGGTGAAAATAGAGGAAAATCTGTAACACGTGTGGGTAATGGTAGTACTAATATGAACAGTACGTAGTCAATCTAGGATTACTAATGTTGTCTCGTTGAGCCGTGGCAAGAGGGGCATCTTAGAAGGGATTGCCTTAAGCTGAAGAATGAGAAGAGTAAGGGAATTATAGTTGATTCTACAGATAATGTTGCAGCTGTAGAAGATAATGCTGATTATGTCTTGTCTATCACTGATTATTCATCGTTTGATGGATGGATTCTTTTGACTGCTCGAGGAAGACCTGGGTGTTTGTACCAAGGCACAAGTTTGATGCTAGTGTCAGGATCTCGCAGTAAAGAGCTTTGATCGAGACGGAGACTAGTAAGTCGATCAAGCATGTGTGGACTGACAATAGCATGGAGTTTTGCTCAGAGCTGGCAAATAAATTCTGCATGAAAGAGGGCATAGTGAAACACCGCACTAGTGCTAGTAAATCACAACAATTTGCAGAATTGACGAGCAGAACATTACTAGAGATGGCCCGAAAAATTATCTCTAGTGTTGGTATGGCTAGGAGATTCCTGGCTGATATGCTAAGTACGGTAAGTTACCTGCTAAGTACGGTAAGTTACCTGGTGAATAGATCCCCATCAATTGCTATTGAATGGCAGACTCCTAAAGAAGTGTGGTCACGTAACGTTGCTGATTATTCTATTCTTAGAATGTTTTGTTGCCCATGTTATTTTCGAGTGAGTGATGGTAAGCTCGAAGGGAGGGCAAGATGCATATTCCATGGCTATGCACAAGGTGGGCGGGGTGATCAGTTGTGGTGTCCAGATATAAATTCACATGTTAACAGTAGAGAAGTTACCCTTGATGAGTCTCAAGTATTTCTGGCTAGGAGTGATTATAGCAATGTTAATACGAATCTGGACGGTGTTCAGCTTGAGGTGGAGTTGCGACCAGAAACTCCTGAGGTAGCGAGTACGAGTACTAGCAAAGTAATCGACACAGATGGTGCTCATAGCGAGGTGGAGCCTATAGAGCCAACAGTTGCTGTAACTGCTGATATTGATAAGGTATGTATTCGATCTCCTGACAGATATGGATGCAAAAATGGTTTTGCTTTATCTGCGGTTAAGGAGGTTGTGTCAGAAAAGCCTTGCGGAGAAGTTAAAAGTGCATGTGGAGTTGGTATTCTGATGAGATCCTCAGTTATGGCGAAGTTCAAGCGAAGCTTGAACTTGAATAATATCTGTGGCGGTTAAGCCCATTGGGGGCTATGGGAAAGTAGCAACAGAATTTGAATTTTTGCGAAACGATTGTGACTTAGCTCAAACGTCGAGCCAAGGTGGAGATTGTTAAATATGACTCGAGTTTGAGCGTTTGCTAAAATAGATATGAATTTCCTCTTCGGAAATTATGCGAATCCGAAACTCGCGAAGCTCCCGCACGGATTTCCTCTTCATGCGAAGATTGGTTTATTGGTGGGGCCCAAGGTCAAAGTTTTGACCTTGGGCACACACGCACGCACACCCACGTCCGCCAAGAGAGGAATCTGCCGTGTGAAGCTAAATACGTGGATGGTGGGCCCAGGTCAATTGTTTGATCTTTTCTGGGCACACATATATATACAATATATTTTCTTCTCTCGCAGTGTGCGTGGGACGGCCGAAAGTCACTGCGAGAAAACCCTACGGCCGCAGAGGTTCGACGATCCAAGAAGCAACACGTTAGAGGAGTTTTTTGCATATCCGCACCGCTTGCAAAAAGCCGCGAAAGAGATCCTTTTTTTCGGGGTGTTGTGCTACACCCGTACAAGAGAAAAGGAGGAGCCGCATGTCTTCAAGCTGAAGCGCGATCAAGAAAAAGTGTTCTTTTTCAGCGCTTGTTTTGAGCTTGTGTGATAATTTTGTGCCGTGACTTGGGTTTGGATTAAATTGGGATTTGGGAAACACCGAGTGAGTGTTTGAGTGACTTGAGTGTGTAATCTCCTTATATTGCTTGATCTATAGTGAAATTCGCTGCTGCTCTCCCCGTGGACGTAGGTCTTTACGACTGAACCACGTAAATCCGATGTCCGATTTATTTTTCTTCTTCCGTCTATATTTTGTTCAATCGCTCGCCCCATCGCAACAAGTGATATCAGAGCACCAGGTTTGGATAAGTTGAAGCGAATCGATGGCGACAGAAGAAGTAAAAGTGAAAATCAACAGATTTGATGGGACGGATTTTAGTTTCTGGAAGATGCAGATTGAAGATTATCTTTACCAGATGAATTTGCATTTGCCTTTATTTGGGGAGAAACCAGAGACGATGAAGCAAGCTGATTGGGATTTGCTGGATAGACGAGCTATGGGTGTTATTCGACTGACGTTGGCTCGTAACGTCGCATTTAACATCTTGAAGGAGAAGACCACTTAACGCTGATTTGATGCAAGCCCCGCTCGGATATGTACGAGAAGCCCTCTGCGATCAACAAGGTCTGTTTGATGCGACGTCTGTTTAATTTGAAGATGAGCGAAGGTGCGTCGATTGCTTGATCATATTAATGAATTTAATGTGATTGTTAGTCAATTGAGTTCAGTTGAGATTGACTTTGAAGATGAGGTACGTGCTTTGATTCTTTATCCTCATTGCCTCGATAGTTGGAATACTACCATTACGCTGTTAGTAATTCCTCCGGGTCAACAAATTTGACGTTTGATGGGGTTCGAGATTTGATTCTAAGTGAGGACATTCGTAGAAGAGAATCTGCGAATCAGTATCTACCGCTCTAGTAGGTGAAAATAGAGGAAGATCTCAGTAACACGTGTGGGTAATGGTAGTACTAATATGAATGATCGTAGTCAATCTAGGACTACTAATGTTGTCTCATGTTGGAGTCAAAAGAGGGGGCATCTTAGAAGGGATTGCCTTAAGCTGAAGAATGAGAATGGTAAGGGAATTATAGTTGATTCTACAGATAATGTTGCAGCTGTAGCAGATAATGCTGATTATGTCTTGTCTATCACTGATTATTCATCGTTTGATGGATGGATTATGGATTATGGTTGTTCTTTTCATGTCATACCAAATAGAAACTGGTTTATCACTTATCAGTGCACGGGTAGTGGTAAAGTCCAGTTAGGGAACAACGCTGAGTGCGATGTTGTGGGTGTTGGTGATGTTAAAATCGAATGCATGATGGTATCGTGAGGACATTGACTGGAGTGAGGCATGTTCCAGAATTGAAAAAGAATTTAATTTCCTTGGGTGCCCTAGATTCACTGGTTTGCGTATTCTTCAAAAGGTGGAGTTCTAAAGGTTGTTCGAGGTGCCCTGGTAATAATGAAAGGAATCAAGCACGATGGCCTGTATAAACTTCAAGGTGAGACAGTGATAAATTTCGTTGCGGAGACGTCGGATGCATCTGCTCGAGAGTCTTTTGACTGCTCGAGGAAGACCTGGGTGTTTGTGCCAAGGCATAAGTTTGATGCTGGTGTCAGGATCTCGCAGTCAAGAGCTTTGATCGAGACGGAGACTAGTAAGTCGATCAAGCATGTGCGGACTGACAATAGCATGGAGTTTTGCTCAGAGCTGGCAAATAAATTCTGCATGAAAGAGGGCATAGTGAAACATCGCACTAGTGTCAGTAAATCACAACAATTTGCAGAATTGTCGAGCAGAACATTACTAGAGATGGCCCGAAAAATTATCTCTAGTGCTGGTATGGCTAGGAGATTCCTGGCTGATGTGCTAAGTACGGTAAGCTACCTGGTGAATAGATCCCCATCAATTGCTATTGAATGGCAGACTCCTAAAGAAGTGTGGTCACGTAACGTTGCTGATTATTCTATTCTTAGAATGTTTTGTTGCCCATGTTATTTTCGAGTGAGTGATGGTAAGCTCGAAAGGAGGGCAAGATGCATATTCCATGGCTATGCACAAGGTGGGCGAGGTGATCAGTTGTGGTGCCCAGATATAAATTCACATGTTAACAGCAAAGAAGTTACCCTTGATGAGTCTCAAGTATTTCTGGCTAGGAGTGATTATAGCAATGTTAATACGGATCCGGACGGTGTTCGCCTTGAGGTGGAGTTGCGACCGAAACTCCCGAGGTAGCGAGTACGAGTACTAGCAAAGTAATCGACACGAGATGGTGCTCATAGCGAGGTGGAGCCTATAGAGCCAACGGTTGCAGAATCGCGATATTGATAAGGTATGTATTCGATCTCCTGACAGATATGGATGCAAAAATGGTTTTGCTTTATCTGCGGTTAAGGAGGTTGTGTCAGAAAATCCTTGCGGAGCAGTTAAAAGTGCATGTGGAGTTGGTATTCTGATGAGGTCCTCAGTTATGGCGAAGTTCAAGCGAAGCTTGAACTTGAATATTATCTGTGGCGGTTGAGCCCATTGGGGGTTATGGGAAAGTAGCAGCAAAATTTGAATTTTTGCGAAGCGATTGTGACTTAGCTCAAACATCGAGCCAAGGTGGAGATTGTTAAATATGACTCGAGTTTGAGTGTTTGCTAAAATAGATATGAATTTCCTCTTCGGAAATTATGCGAATCCGAAACTCGCGAAACTCCTGCACGGGATTTCCTCTTCATGCGAAGATTGGTTTATTGGTGGGGCCTAAGGTCAAAGTTTTGACCTTGGGCACACACACATGCACACCCACGTCCGCCGAGAGAGGAATCTGCCGTGTGAAGCTAAATACGTGGATGGTGGGCCCAGGTCAATTGTTTGATCTTTTCTGGGCACACATATATATACAATATATTTTCTTCTCTGCGAGTGTGCGTGGGACGGCCGAAAGTCACTGCGAGAAAACCCTACGAAGCCGCAGAGGTTCGACGATCCAAGAAGCCGCACGTTAGAGGAGTTTTTTGCATATCCGCACCGCTTGCAAAAAGCCGCGAAAGAGATCCTTTTTTTCGGGGTGTTGCTGCTACACCCGTACGAGAGAAAAGGAGGAGCCGCATGTCTTCAAGCTGAAGCGCGATCAAGAAAAAGTGTTCTTTTTCAGCGTTTGTTTTGAGCTTGTGTGATAATTTTGTGCCATGACTTGGGTTTGGATTAAATTGGGATTTGGGAAACACCGAGTGAGTGTTTGAGTGACTTGAGTGTGTAATCTCCTTATATCGCTTGATCTATAGTGAAATTCGCTGCTGCTCTCCCCGTGGACGTAGGTCTTTACGACTGAACCACGTAAATCCGGTGTCCGATTTATTTTTCTTCTTCCGTCTATATTTTGTTCGATCGCTCGCCCCATCGCAACACGTTGAATACGGGAGTTGAATTGCATAGGAGGGCTAGTCGAGAGGGACTTTTGGGGAACATTTATGTTGCAAATGCTCTTATCGACCTGTATGGAAACTGTGGTGACTTGGCCAGGGCTCTTTCCGTCTTTAATGGGATGTCGAAACGGGATGTTTTCACGTGGAACTACATGATCAACGCGTATGGAGTGAATGCGTGTGCGGATGAAGCCATCTTTTTCTTCAGGCAGATGTTGAGAGAAGGTGCGCAGCCGAGCTCCATCACCTTCCTGGGATTGTTGTTGGGCTGTAGCCACGAGGCCTAGTGGACAAGGGTGTTGGGTTTTTCCACATGATGAGCTCTACGTTCAACTTAAAGCCAGAAATTAAGCATTATGGATGCATGGTTGATTTGTATGGACATGCTGGGAAGCTTGAAAAGGCGCTGAAAATCATAGGAACCTCTCCTTTTCTGGTCGATCCTGTCATTTGGCGAACTCTTCTAGGTTCTTGCAAGATCCACCAAAATGCGCGCGTAGGGGAGATTGCCACTAAAAGAATCTGGTCCAGCTTGGTGCATGTAATGCAGGGGACTATATACTTCTTGTTACAATATATGCCGAATGCAATGACAAGCAAGGTGTTGCAAGAATGAGAAGGTTAATCAAAAGCCAAGGAATTAGGACGATTCCTGGTGTGAGCTAGATTGAAACTGGCAACCAGGTTCATAGATTTTTTGTGGATGACCAGTCACATCCTGATCGAGATGAAATCTATCGTAAGTCATAATTGCATAAAAGGAGGATAAGTAGTGGCTGTGGCGCATGTGAACTCTTTTGACTCTTCATGGTTCGCTGTGAAAAAGAATAGGTTGATCTTGGGTGTAAAGGAAGAGCTGCTAGTAAGAGGTGAAAGAACAAGCGAGGGATTGGGAATGAAAAAGTGCTCTTGCTCGTTTACTTCTTTCTCTTAGCCTTCCTTGAAGCATTCGGAGAAAGAGAATGCATAAGAGTTGGGCTGGAGGTACGGTAAACTTGGCCGAAATAGGACACCCAAAGGGCCCGGCAGGCACAATCCTATCCCATCCGAGTCCGAGTTTAGCCCTTGCATTTCGGACAGCCATTAACTGGATATACATGTTCAAAACATGTTTAAAATAACTTTTACCAAAAAAAAAAACATGTTTAAAATAACACACACTAAGGCAAACTCATGACATCCTTCACCTTCAAATTTCCAAATAATATGCAAGCTAATATTACTATAAACAATGACAACACAACCGATAATGTTTTTAATTTTGAAATTTTCTTTTTTCAACATTGTCACATCTTGTGTTTGCATGTTCTAGTTGTGCCTCGAGAGCCTTGATTTCAGCATCCTTGGAACAATCATCATCTTCGTCATGGGTTGGCACCGATTCTTCTTCAACATTGCTCCAGTGAAAATTTTTTGACATGCTCCTTGCCGATTGATTGATTTCTACATCAACCCAAATAAAAAAATCACAACTTTCACCTCTGTTGTTGGGGCTGTATCTCAAAAAGCCATGATATCTTCTTCCCTGATTTTCTCTTGTCCTAGCTATATGTATAGGAGATTTTAGGTCACAATGGCAAAATACATAAGCATCATTGTCAGTTGGAGGGACCAACATCACTAATTGTGACATATTTGATGATATCTTCATGAATTCGCTGACCTCACTGTCAGTTTTAGGACAATTCCAATAGTCGAGATAATAAGCAAACATAAATGGACAAATGAATAGATAATAGATGAACATAAACATCAAGGAAATCTTTTTGCCAAAATCTTTGTTTCTACAGGAAGTTGGAAAATTGATTTATTAAAAAATAGTAATAATAAAACCAACAACATGCATAAGTACCTCGCCAGTGAATTGCATAGTGGTGTACATGTTGTCAATCCCAAAAGTCTGTTAAAAAACCAAGCCACAAGAGAGTGCACATTGGATGATGACTAGAAAGCTTTACATATTGGAAGTCTAAGATAAGCAACCACCAGTCACACAAGCATGAGTAGAAACTATATCCAAATTTTATTGACAAAGAAACTAGCGAATCATAGAACCTACAAAGGTTTAAAAAAAATTAGCCGAGCCAAAATAACCCACACTATCAGTGGGCTTACATCACTCTAGAGCATAGAGGATATATAATTTTGCTTACACAAAATGTTAATCAGACCACTTAACATTGTTCTCCTCAAGAAACTCGATCACAATTTTTGAATGATTATTTCGTATGATGTTATCACACCTCATCACATACAGCCAAGAAAATATTCTTCATGTTCTATTTTTTCTAATGCTTGCAATGCATAAAGAGATTTCAGTGGGACATTAGCTGAAAATGAGTACATATGAAAGTGATGCAAGTAATACAATCCAACCAACAAAGATGCAATATCAAGAGAGGTAAAGGAAAATTGAAGATGCTGGCAACTTTGACTAAGCTTGGTGCCATCTAAACTATCGTTGACCCGTGTGAACAAGCATTATAAACCATTTTCTTCATTTATCAACAATACAATTGATTGTAACAGATATAAATGTGTTCAAGATCAACAAACATAGTTTTAGAACCTGAAAATTTGAAGTTCTTATAAAAACTTGTTCCATCAGTGAAAGAAAGAACAATTAATTGCATGACATCAATTGGGCTGATTATTACCAATAGGCGGCTAATAGAATTTTAAACAAATAAAACAAGATGAATTAGGCTTGATTCAAAAGAAAATCATCTAACAAACTTACCTCAGAACATAAGGCAAGGTTCCAGCGAATCTAGGGAGAAAAAAAAATTATCTACTTAAAATAAAATATCGTCTGGGTAGATATTGCTAAACAAAGAAAAAAATTATATGAATCTTGCATTCATTGAATACCCAAATTAAATTTACTCCTACATTTGATCAAAGTTGCAGCAACTTGCCTATTTATTTGCAATTTATTTGCCCATGTTTTCTGTGATGTTGGATTTGAAATTAAGTCATTAGAGTTCCTCGAACTGAACTTGAGAGAATAAAGAATTATCAGATTTTTGTGGTTAGATATTGCAATTAGATGACATTCTAATTATTAATATAGACACACACACACACACACAAAAACACATTACATTTTGACCAATTTTATGGTCAACTCAATAACTGAAAAATGAACGATTTACGCAACAGTCGAAGCCCTAATCCTCTTTGCTGCTCTCCTGGGCGTTAAAACTCTCTCTCTCTCTGCTTTCGGAATCGAGCTGAACTTCCTGTGGAATCTCTCTCGGACGACTCAGTGAGTCGCCACGCCGCGTCGACTCGGGCGGGTGCGTCGCCGGCTCTCCTCCGGCATCCAAAGGGGGTCAATTCCTTTGCCCCGGCAGCCGTCGTCGCCGAGGTGAGCTCGCATGATCTCGAATCCTCTTCCTGATTGCGCGGATTTGTGTCCGGGCAGATGCGCGATGTGTCCCCTCTGTCGGGCGCGCTCCCATTCGCGGTTTCTCAGGGGGGCGTGAAGCTTTGTGTGCTTGCTGGGTGTTGGGTGAAACCGCTTCGGGGATGCTGAGATGGATGAATTGAGAGGCTTTCTGTTTCTTGAGATATTGCATTCGATTCTCGACGACTGGGTCTTGGCTTGATGAAGGTTGGAGGGTTTACGTCGGAAAAAAGTTGGTGTTCAATTTGAATGGGAGCCTCACTCATTGATTGTGGGTTTTTTTTTTTTTTGGGTCCTATTTTTCTTTTTGGTTTGTAAGGTTGAGCTTGAGGATCCATGGGTCTCTTTATGTCATGGGTAATTGTTTAGAGATGAATGGATGTAGGCTTGCCCTAGTTGTGCTGAGATCACAAGGTTTTTAAGGAGTGTTGGGTTTTCTTAGTAGTTCCAATTGGGGTCTTAGGAGCAAGAGCTTGGTGTACATAGTGACTTTTCCCTTTTGGCATTTTGTAGTTGGTTCGGAGTTTATTGAATTATTGTGTGAAACTTATTTTTTTTTCTATATGATGGTGTTCTTTGGGACCATATCATGGTGTTATAATGTCATTTTGAGAGAGGAAAAATACAAGAATGATTGCTCATCTTTTATCCTTGTGTTTGATACCATGGATGCAAAGCTTCAAACTTTGACCTCCTTCTGAGCTTTATTCCATCAATTAATGTTTCGATGCACATATTCTGCACCTCACGTCTTTCATCGAAAGCCCACATATCCTCTGTGATGTAATAAGATCTGGATGTCTTTTTGGTGAGACCTAGTGATTAACTTATAATGCTGGCTAATTTTTTTCCATCTTGTTTGCCTAGGGACGTGGCAGCAAATTCCCCTTTTTTTTATCATTTTATATCTGATTTTGATGGACGGAAGAATAAGGAAAATTAAAGAGTGAGCGATTGTACACTTGTCAGCATGTTCTTGCTTTTTGGCTGGGGGAAGCCATTACCAGAGGAATCTGTAGCCTATAGTATAGGGATCTTGATGTAATCTAATTGCCAGAAAGTTAATTGGCATTGTCTTCAATTTCGATATCTTGGTTCAGAACTGGTAGAAGCCTTTGTCTTTTGTCTCTTAGTTTTTAATGAGGCTATAAATACATTTGTTCTTTGATTAAGTTGGAAGTCTTCCAATGTCTTGTGCCTTGAGCACCGTACTTCACCTGCTGAAACTTTCTGGAACTAGTAACATCAGATATACAGTTCATTTTGTGCAAAACAACAGAAAGATGATCAATGTCAAGTACAATTGGCTTCCACTGTACCCAATAAAATAAGATCTCTAGTGACATGCCCCATTTCTATTGATAATCAATTGCAGATCCAGGTTTGGATTGATTTGTTTACAAGTTTATATAGGCTGGGTTTTAATTGAAGAAATCCATACCTTAGGGACCATATGATTTTCCCTCAATAGATGGTGGATTGATTTATTTAGCCATTCTTTTGTTAGTAATTCTTTCCTTGCCAACTGTACTTCTCCTGACTTTTCAGCCCTTTTTTTTTTTTTTGTGTTCTGAAGCTTAAACTTAGCAAAGTTACAAATAATTTTTAATGCATCCTGAGTCTATGTTTTCTTCGCTGCACTTTGGCACATTATGTGGTATTGGAACTCTAATATAAATAGCGTTAGTGGAGTTTTATCTATTATGCAATTTTTTATTCATTGCATGTTGATAATGTATATGATTTAAGAAATCACTATGTAGTTCTCTTAAACCTGTCTATCTAATGCACATGATGTGTTTTATGGTTCTCTTATTAGTACACATGATGTTGGATTCAGGGCATGTTGGCACATTCATATGACATAGGAAATATGGATTTAGGTCTTTAAATCTCTTCGTATACCAAACATGATGTGTATCACATTTCTCACTCTGCTAAAAGTGTTTGTTTCATTTCTTGTATCTGTGCAGTTAATCAGTAGATGACACAGATATTGAGTGCTTTACATTGGAAGACTGAGAAATAACTAATATGGATCCATCACAGAATACCATGGCAAGCATGGGTGTGAGTGGTGGGAATGGGGTGATAAATCCCCAAAATGATGTTACTTCAGCTTCACAAGATGATCCGAAGCAGGACCTCAATCAGGTCATCAATTCTATCCAGAAAACTCTGGGTCTCCTCCATCAACTCTACCTCAATGTCTCATCCTTCAATACAGGCCTTCAACTCCCTCTCCTCCAGCGCATGTAATTTTGCTCTTAATTTTATCTCCTTCTGTAGCCCTGGACTTAGAAGTTCTCAAGATTTCTATATGTATACTTCAACTGATCACACTAATCTGTGGCTTCCAGAAATTCTCTTGTCTTGGAGCTCGACAACATGGTTAAATTATCAGAAAAGTGCCACATTCAGGTTCCAGTAGAGGTCCTTAAGTGAGTCGGTGATCTCAATTTTTTAATACCTTCTAGAAGCATTTATAGGTTCATAAATTCAACCTGTGTTTTCTGTTATTCAGCTTGATTGATGATGGCAAGAATCCAGATGGATTTACAAAGGACGTCATCAATGGTTGCATTGCAAAAAATCAAATTACGAAAGGAAAAACTGATTCCTTCAAGGTACCATTTCTTTGTAAACCATACACAATTCTTAGTCCTTGATACAAGAAATATCTTCTTACGAATATCCGTTTTTCACTTTATCAGGGTCTACGCAAGCATCTTCTAGAGGAACTTGATCAAGCATTCCCAGATGAAGCTGATTCTTTTAGAGAGATAAGAGCAGCTTCTGCTGCTGTAAGTTCTTATTATTTCTCGGTTCTCTCCTCCAGTGGTCTATTATTGCTTTGTCACATAACTTGGCTTTGGTGTTAGAGAACACTCCTCTTTGATGAAAATACAATCTTAAAGCACTGATATCCACTTAAGAGCATTTTCCGTTGGGCTAAAAGCCATCCAGAGAAGCAACTTCAGAAATAATTAATTTTAACTTCATCTAAAGTATGAACAAATTTCAATGACTATAAATGCAAATTTTTATGTCTTGAAAAGTTCTCAGGTGATTATTATTAGATATGTCACTAATGCTATAAGTAATTGCCCTGTTTGGTTCATCTATAAGCTTTTCTCAAAGCACATTTTATTTTCTCGCTAATATGAAGAATTATTTTAATTCTATAATTGATGAAGAAATACAATTAGGTAATTTTAAATGTAATATGTACACAATGTGACAGATTTGATGAGTTTGATTTTAATGCAAGTCTAATCTCAAAATCTAAACTTAAAGGTAAGAAAAGATTGAAAAGGAAAGCTCATTCCAAGCTCCTCCCTTAAGCCTGGAGTTAAAGCTTGAAAACTAAAAGCAACATACAACATGGTTGCATCTATTATTGGTCATTGTTGTTTAGAGAGATAAGAGCAACTGCTGCTTCTTTTAGTTCTCATTTCATTTAGGTTCCTCTTCTCCAGTTGCTTACTTTTGGGTAGTCATCCCCTGGCTTGTGTGTTTGAAAGAAATCCCTGAAGAAAAAGGGATTTTTGAGTGTTTTTGCCTATTTAAGTTGAATATTCATTATCAAATGGCACAAGGGAAGAGTTATATGAGCTAGGTAGTTAGTAATGTTGCGGATGGCATTTTAAGTGGGGGGGAGGCCTAGGAGTACTGCAGAGCAGAAGCATTTCAGGCTCAGAAATATGTAGCTTTATATCTTCAATTTTAGTTTTCTTGTCTGTAAAATCATTTAATACTGATGAAGAGATATAACTGGAATCTATAGTGCAAAATATCATGAATGTTTGATGGCGGGAATTAAGCATCCATAGAAGTCATGGTTATTTTTGGCCAATTTTTCTTGTTTGTTTTCTCAACACATGAGGGAGTAATGCTGGGTATGTGAAGGTTACATGAAATTATTATACTAACCAGTGAAAAGTTATCAGTGGGCATTTAAATAAGTAACACTCAATGAGTCTTCGACATCATTCCATCATCGATTTTATAAATCAGTCATCAATTCATGTTCATTCTTTGGATAATCAATTTGAGCTTGGCAGGGTCTTTTGAGCTAAAAAGTCACTGATTGTATCTATATCCCAATAGTAGACCTGATTGTATTCATGGAACTGGCGTAGTGGGCAGCGTCTACTGGTGGTTCATTTCATGGTGAAAGTACTATAAAAGTGTTTCCGATCTTAGAAAAAGAGTCCTCATAGTGTTTTCTTGATACAGGAAGCGAAGCGGCTAGCTCAAGCGCAAAGTTCCTTGCCAAATGGCGATATGAAGGTTAAAGCTGAACCATAGGTGAACCAGTAGCTTATACCAAAAGACACTGTAAGCGCCTCTGTGAATTCGCCACCCCTTTCTGTCACTGGAGAAATATAAGGCATCAGTAATCTGGATATCTGCAGTTAAGGCATTTCAACGAGTGCATTGATGCCTCAGCTTCTCTTTGGATGAGGCAAAGGCTTTCCATGCTACCCACCTTATTGGCTGTTCATTCTGAAAGTGTCACACGGTTTTCAGGACTAAAACAGGTGTAACTATGAGATTTGGAAATGCTGATAAGGCAAATTTACTCTGGGAAACCGATTGTGTCACGGCACAATTTAAGAGTTAAGGATGATTGCATGCTTTGTTTGGCTCTTCAGTTTGTGCGTCCTACTTAGTTCATGTCTGTGGTACTCGAAACTGCACCTAGCAAGTTCAAACACGGTTTGATCGATTAGCCGGTTGACGATATTGCACTGTGTTCCGACTCATAACAGGTTCGAATTCATTATGCTTTTAGGTCAACTAATGAGGTTCAATGAAGTGCACGGACAAGTGAATGGCTGGTGCATCGAGAACTAAAATTTGGAAGGGGAACGTCTCTTGGATTTCTTGACCAATGAAATCAACACCCAATTATCTAATCAGAATCTCATAGTCACCTCTGCCCAAGCCACCTTGTTGAGGGCCGCGGTGACTGGGCCACGGTAGATTTGTATCCAAGTCTCAAGATGGAATACGGCGATCCTACGGGGCTTCGCTATTAGGAGTTGTACACCGATTCCAGAAATACAACACAAGCAAACAATCATAGACAATCCACATGAGCAAAACATAATTATAAAAGAACAGAATTGGAAGAAACACACCGAAAAATTTGTTATAGAAGTTCACCTAAATTACGGTTATGTCTCTGTGTGTAAAGGCATTTTACAAATCCGTTGGACTTGGAGAAAAGTATAAATATAATGATAATCTTCTCTCAAGATCATAGCACAAAAAAGTTTCTATCTCAATTTTATTGTTGGATTGACTTATGCGATTTCGAGTTTTCAACTTTTAAGTGGTGTATAGAAATCTTTCTGATAAAGATAGTCCTTGATCTGAAATCTTGCGTATCAAATTTATCGATTTTACCATCTCTCATATCGTTTGCTTTTAATCAAACGTCATCGAAATACTCTCAATATTTTCGATTAGCCAACTTAGGCTTTGATATTAATTGTTAGGAATCATTCACTAATCCAAAAAAAAACAAAAAACAAAAACAAAACAAAACACTAGTAAATAATACACATAGGCTGTATATAATAATAAAAGGACATAATCGAAAAAACACACTAGACATTTTGTTGTAGCCTTTTAACCTAAAAACAAAATGAAGTGAAAAGCAAAATGACCCTTAATAAAAAAAATAAAAAAAAAAATAAAAAATTGGCTTCACTGGCCAGCATTTGCAACTCGACCCGAGCCCCTTGCCACGGCTAATGCCAATTGATTTCAGGCCAACCGTTTCATGTTGGGTACCTTTCAATGGTATTGCGATCGTAGAACAATTATTGGATCCAGGGAATCGAAAAGCGAAAGGGGTCCGCGATAACGATCTTTTCCAAAGCTGAGACGACGCGAAGGGAACCAAACAAAACTGTTCTTTCTCGTGCGGAAGGAAGTGGACGGAGACTGATTTTTCTCTTACAGTTGTACTTGTCCGCAGCTGGATATCATTTCATTGAAAATTCTTCTTGAGGCTCCTGTTAGTCTGCCCAAAAAACATATATGGAATCTCCTTCACACGACCTGAAATGGGGCTTTCAAAACTCTCTTTCTCTCTCCCTTTCTGGTGGTCCTTGCAGATCATTTTCTATCTTGAAAGCAGATCTCTTCCCAGTCTCTCTGCTGTTATCATCAGCTTTTCCTAGATGGAGATTCTCTTGATGTTTTTCTGTTGTTTCTCCATCACCATATGGTTGAGGATGGGCGAAAGAGGACATCACGCGGATCATAAAACTCCTTTAAATTATCATAAAGAGTCCTATTGTACATCAAAATTCAAAGCAACGTCTGTTAATCACTATGAGCAAAAATAAATATCAAGTTGTCACGCGACGGTCTATTGAGCTTAATTCTAATCGGCCCGCGATAGAATCATTTCGTCTTCCTTACTATGTATGAACTTTGGCTCCCAAACATGAGAAATCTTCCCCCTTATCTGCCGCACCTTACTTTTTCTTATTATAGCAAATTCCGAATCGTGCGACCTTCCTTTTCGAGGCCTGACGAAAATCTGCCGGAAAACGACAAAACGCCACGACCTAAAACCCCACATAGTCAAAAGCGAGAAAAGGTTGGGATTATTAAGGTTGAAAGAAAAAATATCTCTAACGTATCCAAGCGAGGGGCGAAATGACCGAACTGCCCCTGAGCCAAGGCCAACTTGCGATCGCTCCATGACAAAGCGCACGTTCGATGGGGTCCCCCCCACCTAAAAATCTGCATTAGTGGGCTGAGTGCGCCCCGCCCAGAGACGTCCCTTCTTGACGTGCGACGGCCAGGTGACCCTGGCTCGAGCTCCCGCCGTTGAATCCCGGCCGCCGGGCTCCACATCTATCATGTTTCGTTTAAGCGTGCCCGTCTTACTCGCTCGAGTTTCAAGTACCAATGAAAGCATGGCGCGCACGAGTCGAGCAATCTATCGCGAGGAGAGAGGGCGATCTATGGATGGGCTGGGACTGGACCTTTCGGATCAAGCATGCGCTTGCTGCCAAAGATCGTCTATGGCGAAACCAATTTTCTTTTTTTTTTTAATGTTTTGGAATCCTTAGCATTTAGGTCATGCTATCTTCTTCTTGAGCTGAGCGGACTTGGCTAGTCCTAATTAAGTCGAGACTTGTGATTGAAAATTTGTTTTGATGGGCTAAGTGCATCCGCCCACAGGATTTGGCCTTTGTTCCTTGACGTGCGATGACAGTGTGATTCCCATCTGTCGGCCTCCACCTGTCATGTTTCGCCCCCTTTCAATCCTTTTGTAAAATTGTGAAGCTTGCTTGTCTTCTTCGCTCAAGTTTCAAGTGTGGATTGCCAAAATTAAGCATGGTGGGCATGAGTCGAGTGGTCTGTTGTGAGCAGATAGGGCGATCCATAGACGAGCTGGGACCGTACATTTCAAATCAAGAACGCACTTATTGCCAAAAATCGTCTTATCGAAAAGAAAGTTTATACAATTTCTTCCCGAACCGTGAAGGCATGGCATAAGTCTAAACCGAGTCGAAACTTGTATTTGAAAAGCCCACACTCAGACTGGCCCGAAATTATCGTCGAACCCATGTGGCACACATGGGCAAGCCGACAAACCACGATCATCATCGACCTGTCAATTTTGCAATCTTGACTATGCAAACCATTCAAATCTAGCTCAATTCCCTTTAATCTTTGATAGCTCGATTTATCAAATAAGTAAAGCTCGTATTTAAAAATATCTGATTCAAGTAACTCCAAACGATCAAGTGATTGAGTTTTCTCTTATATAATAATTACACACATAGTTGTCACATCACTCTTTCCGACTCCTTTGTATCGGCAAATTCAATGTTGAGCTTGGATTCGGGCTAAATTAGAAATATTTCTAAATATTAATCAGGTCAAGTATTGAGTGATACATTATCGAGATAAGCTTGAAGTTCGAAAATGAAATGTTGTCTGCGTCGGGCAACAGGAGCAATGATCTGTACGTTTTCGAGTGCTCGTAGGCCAATATGCTATCTGAATATTATTACGAAAATACCGCCCACGAATTTCATCGCTCCGTGGGAAGATATAATTGAGTTGACAGATCAGTTTCATCCGCGCGCGACTACCAGGGCCCACAACAGCGACGCCCAGCCACTCATTGCGCGCGGGTGGCAAAATCGTTAATACCGCTCAACATGGAGGGGACTTTCGAGGCCGAAATGGAGACAGGGAAGAGGAAAGGCGTCACGTGGGGGGTCGAACCTCAATCGTCCGTCGCCGCTCCATCACGTGGCTATGGCGGCGATGGCGGCGACGGCGGCGGTGGCCCCACTCCAAGGATAACTCCGTTTTAATGAAGGGGCTCCACCGAGCAATGACGGAGAGCGATGTAATATCCATCGTGTAATTGCGTGAAGTGAGAATCGCATGAGCTAATCCAATAGAGATCGTTGAGTTTCTTATTTTAATTGTAACTTATCGCGAGTTCAATGAATAGCGCCCCAATTTTGAAACCAGGGGTCGCTCGAGATTGTGTTTTTTAATGTTGGGGCAATTCGTTGAATCCAGTCCTTTCATATTTTTCTTTTTTGCCTAGAATATCCGTGCTCAAGCAATTCTTAATACGATATGAACATGAACAAGCAAATAGATCGAAACCAATGCATTTCCACTTGTATGTAATGAGAAATAAGGTCTGTAATTAAAGGCTCTATTCATTTTACGAAAATAAAAAAATTCAGAAAAACATTCTCCAGATTTTTCGATATTCATTTTACGAAAAATGATTTGGTGAGGGAAAACATAAAGTCTTCTAAAATGGAAGAAAATGTTTTTCATTTTTCAAGTAGGGGAAAGCATTTCCCATATCTCCTTTCACCTCACTTCATAAAACACATTTTCCTTTTTATTTTTATTTTTTAAATATTTTTTGAAAAATCAAATTTGTATTTATCTTTTTTTTTCCTTTTCTTATGGCGATGGCTAGCGATTGGCCATAGGCAAGCTCGAACCCCACCAACCCGTGAGGCTCTGCCTCCCCTAATTTGGCGAGGCCCAAGCTTGCTCGAGGTTGTCAGGCAAGCTCAGGCTCTCCAGATTCGGCGAATTGGGAGGGGCTCAAGCCTCATTAAATTATGGTGACGTTCCACCTCGCTTGAGCCAATGAAACCGAGCTTGGCGACCCCGAGCCTCACCTAGCTCGCTTATGACGGCCAAAGAAAAAAGAAGAAAAAAAAAAAAAAATTGAAAAATCGATTTTAAATTATAAAATAAAATAAAAATTTATTGAAAAGGAGCGCATGAAGGAAAATATTTTCCTTATCAAACGGTAAAAAAATATTTTTAGTTAATTTTTAAATTTCAGCAGAATACGAAAAAATATTATCATTTTTTTTTTTTGAAAAATAATTTCTTAAAATGTTATATTTTCCGTGATATGAACGGCTGCCAAGGCACGCGAATGGTAAATGCGACCCCACCCGACACGACATCGTATCAATTATCAACTCAAGGAGTCAAAACAACAACCAACGATGGAGAGGCCTTTCTCGGAAACCGGACCGTGATGTGAAAAAAAAATACAACGTGCGTGCGTAACCTTTTTCCTGTAGGAAAATACCACCCGCCCCTTCCCCACCCGGGGCCCAGAATCATTTCCGCGCCTTCGATGGGCTCCCGAATCAACGGCCACGATCGCCTCCGTACCCCCGATCTCCGCACCCTATAAAAGCTCCCCTGGTCTCCCCTCGTCTTCTTCAACCTCCCTGCAACCTCGCCCTCTCCGAGAGCGAGTCTCTCTCTCTCTCTAACTTTCTCTCTCTAGAAGTATCACCAGCTCACATTCTCTCTCTCTCTATCTCTCTGTCTCTGCACTGTTCTTCTGAGATCCGAAGGACGAACGAGGGGTGAAAATCGAGATGCTTTTGCGGAGCGCATCGACGCCGGTCCTCGACTCGTGGTCGCCCCACCCGAAGGAGCCCACCTGCCCCGAGCTCGACGCCGTCCGACCCGTGACCCGGAACCGACCCGTCTCGCTGGCCGCCTCTTCCTCCGTTTCGCTGTCGCTCTCGCCCGTCGAGGACGCCGCGGGCAAGCGGGTTGCCCGGGCCCGGTCCGAGACCAACCTGCAGGACGTCCCCGTGCCGGTGCCGGTGCCGAGGAGGAAGCAGCCCGTCGCGGGGCTCCTCCTTGATGGGTTCGCGCTGGAGGAGGAGAATGGGGAGCTGGGGTTCGATGGGGTCGAGGGCCAGATACCCGAGGCGGACGCCGGCTTCCTGAGCGTCCTGATCGGGGGCGACGTCGGCTGCGGCTGCGGCGGCGGCGGGGGTGGCAAGATTTGCGACGGTGGGGGGAGCGGCGGCTACGGGTCGGATGGCGGCGACGGGAAGGAGGGTACGGATTCGTATTATAAGAGGATGATCGAGGCTGATCCGGGGAATGCTCTCGTCCTTGGCAATTACGCGAGGTTCTTGAAAGAGGTATAATTTTGTTGAAAGCATGATCTTTTTTGTTATTTAACTTGATGGATTCGTTTCTTTCTTTTGCCCATGATTCTTTGATTTTGGTTTGGTTTTGCGTTGCGAGAAAAGAATTGATTTTGTCTTTTTGTTTGTTTAGTAAGTGAGAGGTGAGTGAAGTGTAGAGTTACGCTCTACTGTTACAATCTTCCTTAAAAAGCAGGAAAAAAAAAAAAAAAACTTAACTTTTCTTAGAGAGAATGGAATTTTAGCTGAAGCTCATGAATTATGTGGGCTTCTTTCTCTGTTTGAAAGGACTGGAGCTCTTTGACATATGATATACACATATGGAATGAGTGAATTGGGTTCTAGAGCAACAGCTGTTTGAGACATTGACTTGAATTGTTCATCTTTGTGCTTGGTTCAACGATGTAACATTGAGGGTGGAATATGAGATATGTAGCTGATTTGTTATTCTGATGATTTGGTTTGGAATTGGAATCAGGTTCGAGGTGATTTCAAGAACGCCGAAGTGTACTGCACGAGAGCGATTCTAGCGAACCCGAAAGATGGAAACGTTCTGTCCATGTATGCGGACCTAATATGGCAGAGCCATAAGGACCCGGAGCGTGCAGAGAATTACTTTGATCAGGCCGTTAAAGCTGCCCCTGATGATTGGTAAGCAACTTGTCGCTATTAAGTGGATTTGATTTGGTGATTTGAGCCTGAATGCTTGGACATAACTGGAGACGGAACAGGATTAGTTCAACAGATTTGGTTGTTCATGTAGTTAAAAAGTATCACTGTATGATTTTAGTAAGTTGGTGAGTTTTGTGATTTGAGACTGGAACTTGGACATAACTAGAGAAAAAAAGGATTAGTTGAACTGATTTGAACGTTTTGGCTACCACAATGGTTGTTCGTACGGTTCGTGTATGGCTTTTTGAAGTTGGTTGTGTTGAGCGATTTTGGTTTTGGTGGTGGTGCAGTTATGTTATGGCTTCATACGCGCACTTCCTGTGGGACGCCAAAGAAGACGACGATGAGGAGGTTAAGGACAAGGACGATACCATGACAACGTCACCTCTGAGTTTCTTCCGAGGAGCATCTCAGTCGCTCCCTCCTCTAGCTGCTGCATCTTAATTTGGCCCTTCTCTCTCCTGTGTTTTTCCCTTTCCTCGTGTAAAAATGGCCCTTAGATATCAAATTTTGACCCCCTGTTAATATCTTTCTATGACCTTTTTAGCTCGGCCCTTGTGCCTCCTTAGATATATTGTAATAAAGAAAGATGTAGAGAGAAAATAATCAACGAAATGAGTTTTTCCCAGTGCTCATTCTCTGTGCTGCTGCTGTATTTCATTCAGTTGCTCTTCTGCTTTTGCCCCTGCTGTTTCATTATTACTTTTTAGATTATTATTAGCAGTGCCCTCAGCTTCCTTAGATTATCTTACCACCACTTCCACCGCTGAAGTCAGCTGTGTGGGAGTGGAGAAGAGTAGTTGTATGTGATACATGAGTGGAGAGGCTTCCACTTGAGTAAATTGTTTCGAGATGCAACGGGTTCGATGCTGATGGTTATTAGAGCGAGGGACCACAGGCGCGTCTCGTGCAGCGTGTTGGTTCGATGAAGCGGTGTTTACCGTGTGGCATCGTAATGGTGAATTTGTAAAGACGGAAGGGAAGGGATGGTTGAAGCAGCGAGTGCATTCTGTCTTTCCTTGTTTAGGGTCTTGGTTCAAATCAAAGCGCCTGCAGTTTCTTCGTGAGGGACTCTTTGGCCATGCATGTTTTCGTTCCTGAAAAGTGTTCCTGGAACACTTTTTTTGTTTTTTTGTTAACACAAAAAGAACAGAAATGAGATGTTTTGTTCCGTAAACGATTTTGAAGAAACGCTTCTTCTTCTCTCTCTCTTCTCTTTTCTTCTTCTTTTCTTCTTCTTTTTTTCTTCTTTTTTCTTTGGCCGGTCGCGGCCTCGGCCATGGCGGCGACCGGCCGTCAAGGGCCGCGAAGCGTCGAGGTCGGTGACCTCGCCGGTGTCGCCGGCCCCGGCGAGGTCGAGCCTCGCCTTGGCCGGGCGAGCTCGGCCTCACCGGATCCGGGCGAGGCCGAGCTCACCCGGCCAAGGCGAGGCCGAGCCTCGCCCAACCACGGCGAGGCTCGGCCGTCGGCTAGTCGCTTGAGGCTGGCGACTGGCCGAAAGAAGAAAAAAATAAAAATGAAAGGAAAAAATGAAAAATAAAATAAAAATATTAAAAAAATTAAAAGAAACAAAAAAAAGAATAAAATTTACCAAACGCGTTTTACTTTCATTTTTTATTCCTTAACAAGTTTTTACTAAACACATTTTTCGGTCAAAAACTTCTAATGTAAACACTTTTTTTTATTTATGTTCCCTTAAACAATTTTTTGAACGAACGGGTGTTACCATTCGTACCTTTGAGATCATAGACTTGTATACTTTTAGGTTGTGTTTTGCAATTTGCCAAATAGTAATAGCATGAATGGACCTAGACTTAGAACCAGGGAAGGAGAGTAAATTTCCCACAGATATGCATCCCACAGTGGGCGAACAACTCCGTTCAAGTCCTTCAGGGACAGCCTTTTAGTAGGAAACCACTCAGCCCTTTAGTTCAGAGCCTAGAGACACCCAAGAATTTCAGGATGGAAACGTTTCTAATCTACCCAAGCTGCATTTCTCGAAGGATTTTACCAGGCTGGAGAAGAAGAGAAATTTAGAAAGCCATAGAGAGGTTTCTCATAAGCACTCACTTTACTTAAGGGGACTCTGCCCAAAACACTACACACACATTGCCTTATATAGGCAATGAATGGTTACAAGCACACACACATGGATCAACTTACGGATCCAGATACAAACAAAGGCACCGGAAACTTTCCGGGAGGGAATTATTAGCACACTATGAACAGTAACTATACTGCGAACAGTACTTTCCCTAGCCTAGTGCTACAGTAAAAGTAAACAGTGATTTTGCTACAGTGAATTTGTATGGACTCAACGGTCTCGTCCATCACGAGCATTGTAGCTAAACACTGAGTCATCATTTGAGCTGTCTTCTAGGAGATGTGCTTCATATTTCTGCTGGAGGGCTTCAAGGTCTTGAGGTGAGAGAATTTGGTTTAGCCTTCGAGATGAGGATGCTTCATGAGCCCAATGGGATGCTTCTTCTTCTGCCCAGTTTGTATTTTCATTGGTAGTGTTGGTAGGGATGCTTGGCTGCGGCCAATTAGATGGCTGTGCATAAAAAGATGTGTCCATGTTTTGGAATGAGGACGAAGGTCCTTGTTCATAGGGATTCTGGGACAGAGGACCTCCAAAGCGTGCGTATGGGTCTTGAGTAGACTGGATGATGTCTTCTTCGCTTGTCATTTCATGCTCTTGGGACGATGCAACTTGTCTGTATTGCCTGAGTGCTTCCTTAGCTTCTGGTGCTAGGTCATAATGATCCCACGTAGTGGGTGCATTATTCCGCACGTCTTCGGGGAATGGTTTTGTTTTCCCCGACATAGGATTCTTTGAAGTTCTCGTACTCGTTTTCACAAAATCTAACGTATCTTGGATAAAATTTGTGAATCCGGGCTTGTCGACTATTCAAGTGAGGCTTATAGGATGTGGTTCCTATTTCAAGTGGTGCATCGAGAATACTACCATTATTTCTGCAGAAATTCCATGAACGTCTGAAAAACAGGATGGTATGGATTTCAGGATTCGGTGTCATGGTTCTCAGTTCCTTTTCTAAGTCTTGTTTCCAACATGTTGGATGATAGAACCAATTTAGAAAATTTAAAAGATTTTTATCACATTCTTTTTCGATGTTTCTTCCGAGCAAGAATATCCTGGTGAGATTTGCAATGAATCTTTTGGTGGGAATTTCAATAGCTATTAAGTACTTATTAGTTAGGTACCATAACAGCGTCTTGAGCTGGTCGGGAAATCATCTTCTTTCCGATAAGAGGATGAATGAAAGGATAATTCAAATTTAACCCGAAAGGATAAAGAATCGAACCTCCATTGAATCGAATAGGTCGTGTGACATTGCCACATGAGGTTCTCTAGGTTTTCAAAGAAGATCGTTAAGTTTTCTTTTGTTGAATAATCTCCTGGGGATATTTCCAGCTTGGCAAATTTTTGATCTTCTCAATCTTGTATTTTACACCATGATTGAGCATATGGAAAGCAGGCCTCTTGATGTACATGTTGATTTCAGCTGTTGCTTTGGGTCTTAACAAGAAGTCAGCAAGCACATTCTTTTTCCCAGGAATGTGTTTGGTTTCAAATGAGTATTTTGAAAACCATTCAGCCCATCGAAGCAATTGAGAGTTTGGAATCTGCTTTTGTTTAAACTTGGTCATCTGTGGAAAAGATGTCATGTCTAATTCTACTAGGAAATGATGGCCGATGAGATGAAACTCAAATTTTTTTATTCCATTTTTTACTGCTAAGATCTCTTTGAAAGTGGAATGGTAGTGCATTTCGGCTTGAGAGAACTTTCCACTTTTGTGAGCACAAAGAAGTCTCTTACCATCAATTTCTTCGAACATGACGGCTGCCCAGTATTCATCACTGGCGTCAGTCTGGAGAATTCTTTTGCCTGTTGATGGTATTTGCAATGGTGGGAGATTCTGCATAATCTCCTTAAGTTAAGCGACTGCTTTGGTTTGAATTTTTCCCCAAGGTGGAGAATTCTTCTTCAGCATGGATTGCAAAGGAATCAGAGCTTTGCAATGTTTGGGACAAAAACCCGAGATAATTGATTATCCCAAGAAATTGCTTTAACTTGTTTCGTTGTAAAGTTATCTTCGTGAAACTTCAATAGTTCTTGAGCAATATGTGGCCCTAGATAATATGTTCCTTTGTTGAGATGCATGCCAAGGAATTCAATTTCTATTTAGGCAATATTCATTTTTCTTTGGGAAAGCATAATTCCATGCCTCTTCACAATTTCTGCAAACTGCTCAAGGAGTTGACAGTGTGACTGCTCATCAGGACTGTAGAGCAGAATGTTGTCGATGTATACGGCTGCACTTGACAAGATTGGTTGGAAAATTCAACACATGGCCTTTTGGAACAGGGATGGTGCTACCTTTAGGCCAAAAGGAAGAACTTTCCACTGGAAGTGCTGGTTCGGGATACAGAATCCTGTTTTGGATCTGTCTTCAGGATGGATACCCAATTGCCAAAATCCGGCTTTAAGGTCGAATTTGGAGTAGATATGGGCTTTGGTTAGTCCACAAAAGAGAGAATCTCGGGACGGTAAAGGAATTTATCATCTTGGAGAAAAAGATTGAGAGGTTGATAATTTATCACCGGTCTCATTTTTCCTCTGTTTTGCTCGCGTGCTTATTGACATAAAAGGCTTCGCAAGCCCATTGAGAATCGGAAATTTCAATAAGGCCTTGTTGTAATAATTCGAGCATTCCCTTTGAGCTAAAGCCAAGTGTTCGGCTTCATTCCCGTATGACTCGCCTTGGTCGGATTGATGTCTTCATTTTTCTTGAAGGGAAGGCGGACAAAGAACTCGGGATTTTCCCATAAGGGATGAGAACATTTTTGAGTGAATTCACGAATGGGATTCTCAACAAGATTCAAGCAACTTTTGCATGATTGGATCTAATAAACTCATTTCAATGGAAAAAAGTCTCTGGATATTGACAAACTCAGAGAATTGGTCTTTATATCTAAGACCTTTTTCAGGAATAATGCGAAGCTGAGAGATTTGAGTCATAATATCCCACCCAATTATTAGATCTTTATTGGGAAGGTTTGATCCAAAAATATTTGTGGTTATGGAACACTGAGGAAAAAACTGGACGGTGACTTGGAGTTGTCCTAACATTCGTGGAGAAAGTATCTCCGGCGAGCATTGAAGTATCCGGGTGTAGGGATTCCAATTCTTCAGCGTAACTTTAGTATCTAGAATGGAACGACTTGCTCCAAGTATCAATGAGAGCAATGACATTAATGGGTTTGGCAAACTTCGAGGTGAGAATTTTTACGGGGAAATGGGGACAATGAGTATGACTTGAGAATATGTCGATTTGGTTATGAAGATGTGGGAGATATATGAAAAATGTCTTCGATTCGACTCGTCGACTCGCCACCGGGTAGTTTGGTAAGATGGAATGATACAAAGTGTTTGGTCAGATGGTTCTTCATCAATAGAGAATAAAGATTCAACATCATCATTTTCAATAGAGATATCTGTTTCATTCTCAATTTGATGAATTAGATGATTCTGACCTTTTTTGGCTTGAGGACAATTTTTGGCAAAATGTCCTTTCTTGTTGCAAATGTAGCAACGATTTGATTTCTTATGGCCTGTGCGATCCTTCCTTTTTCGTAGGTATTGCCATTTCTTCTTTCTCCGGAAATGCTTGGAGCTGTGTTTGGAACTCTTTATCGAATACTTTTTGTAGTGCTTTTTCTTCCGGGAATATTGGCCACAAGTACCATCACAGTCTCGCTTAGAGCATTTGATCTTTAGTTTCTGGCGAGAACAAGCCGATTCAAGGCGCTTGTCGTCTGTGATGTAGGTACGGACCATCTGGCGCTTTAAGCATAACTCTTCAAGGCATAGATGGATTTCTTGTTGAATTTCTCCTAAGGGAATATCTTGTACTCTCCTTTGTTTTCCAAAGAAAGATCTTTCAACCATCTGGGATAGCTCTTTAGGAATGGATGTAAGGAAGACATGCTTCAGATTTGGATCTGCGCCAATTTGATAAAAGAGCTGAAGCATTATTCGATAATGCTTATCAAGATGCTTTTCCTGATTAGAGCAGCATCTTCTTTCGAAGAATTCTCTTCTTTTTATCTCTATGAGATCTCCGGGTGTTCCCACAAAGACATGATATAAGTAAGTAAGGGCATGGCTAAAATTGGGTGACATCAGAAACATAATCTAGTCTTGTTCTGAGAGTGATTGCCACCAAAATTAAAGGCTCCCTATGAACCTTGTAACAAATTTGTAAAGGACATCATTCATATCATGGTTGGTGATGGATTGTGTTTTCAACCAAGTATGAAATTCTTCAAGTCTTTCTAGCCATTTTGGATAAGGAATATCGTCGATGGTGAAGAATTGTTTTGATGCCATGGACACATGCCTAGTAGGATTGTTCCTAGTAGGATTGCTTGTCTGACCAATATCTGGATCAAAATAATTTGATTCCATTTCATAATCTGGAGGATCAGCCATGAATATTTGAGAAGTTATTGGCGCAATGGGGGGGAATCAACTGTAGGTATTGAGAAGGATGAGGAAGAAGAAAGAGATGCTGAATCCGATGTAGTTGGGGAAGTTGGTTCACTGGAACAGAATCATTTTTTCTAGGATGGCGAGGATCAGGCTCGTCTGTTGGATAACGGATCGGTTCTCGAGTACCCAAATCCTTTAGAAAGGATTCTAATGGATTTGACAACATCATCTGTTCTGGCCTTTCTCTTATAACTATTGAACTTGATTATGTAGGTGAGCTTTTTTCTTTTGCTTTTTCCTTCTGCAGGGCCTTGAGGCGATTTCGTATTTCTGCCATAACTGGTTCTCTTCTGTAAGGATCTTCTGGGATGGAGGCAAAAATGGACATCTGTGGACGTGGGTGTAAATACCCAGTTCGAATAGGAGGTGCCAATGGATCGAGAGGTCTGAACCTTCCTTCTTCAAGAAGTTGGATTTGCTTCTTGAGCTTTTCTATTTCTGGCTTTGGGTTTTCAAGATAATGATACCCAAGATGTTGTCCTGATTCCAAGGCGTGAAGCCTTTTCTGGAATTCCGAAAGTATCTTTTTGGTGCTTTCATCATATCTTCGGAGGTCTTGTTGCACAGTTCCAATCTTGGAATCAATAGCTTTAAAGGCATTATTTTGTGCCAACAGAGCCTCTGATTGCCAGTTTAGAACGGCTTCAGCAGCAGAGGTTTTTTTCTGTCTCCCATGTTCATCCACATCAGTGGGAGTGGGAATTTTGGGAACATGACGATATCTGCCATGGGGATCAATAAACTCTTCTGAGGCAGGGAACGAGAGTTTAGAGTTTTCCTTGACAAGAGGAGGAAAATCTGTATCTTGGAACATGGCTATAGAAGAAGTGGGTGGTGTTTCTACTGGGACTTCAAGTGGGTAAGAATGTTTCTTAGCCCATTTGAGGATTGGCTTATAAAATGGAGAGAGAGTTTGCTTTTTCTGAGGAGGAGAAGGTGGAGGTGATTTTGGTGGATCTGGTAAGGCTTGGGATGTAGTACTAGACTCTGGTGGTGGAGGAGGTGCATAAGAAATCATAAATTGGTATTTATCACATTCACCGAGAGTATCAACGGAAGAATCTCCGTCTAAGTACCTTTGGTATACCTTATCCTTTGGTCTTTTCCGTCGAGGTGGAGATCTTGCAAGAGGGTCTACCTCGTCAGGAGAATTTGTACAGTGGGAACATTGGCAAAAAGGATCCCAAAAACAATGACCATAATTGTCTTTATAATAATGAATAGGATGTCCATCACCATCGAAATGTCGAACATGTTTTTTTGGGTCTGGTTCGGAAATATATTCAGGAACACATGGTTCAATCATGAAGAGGGTCTGAAAAATAGAAAGACTTTCTTCCTTTTCCTTGCCAAATTTGTTTCTAGAAGTAGATTTAAAATAGAAATCCATTTGGTAAGATTTTTATTCCTGGGAACAAATTTCTATTTTTTTTGTTCCCGAAAGTAGATTTGAACAAAATCGAGAAGTAAAAAAAAATTGATTATTTGTTTTTGGAAATAATTTCAAAATCAAGCCAACTTATTTTTTCTATTTTTTCTTCTTTCTTGTTCTTTTTCCCTCTCTCTTCTTCTTCAACCGCCGCCGTCCACCGCCGCCGGAGGCTCGCTAGGCCAAGGTGAGGTTTGGCGAGCTTGTCGGTGGCTAGGCGAGCCTCCCTCGGGCACCGGCGAGACTTGACCTCGCCAGATCTGGTGAGGCCGCTCACCTAGCCAAGGCTCGGCCAAGCCTCGCCCAGCTGCTGGCAAGGCTCAGTCAACGAGGTGTGGCATCGCTGAGGGTTGATGACGCTCCGGCGAGGTCGTTGGCCCTCGTCTGGTCGGTCACCAATTATCCTAAGGCCGGCGACCGGCAACCCTTGAAGAAGAAGAAGAGAAAGAGGAGAAAAAAAAGAAAAAAAGTAATAAAATTATTAACAAATTAAAAGAAAATTATTTGGATTATAAATTTTCATAATGATACCAAACGCAATTCTATTTCGGGAATAAAAATTTTGGATAGTTACCAAATGTCTTAAAATTTGTTCTTGAAAATAGAATAAAAAAGAATCATTTTTTATCGAAATTATTTTCGAGAATAGAATGATTATCAAATGCACTATTAGCCTCAAACACATTCAAAGACTCCAAGTAAAATCTTTTTGGGGGTCATACCCAAGAATGGAGGTCATTGTGAGGAGCCGTGACTCGAGACCATAGCAATTAGCTTCATGGGTTTTATGCCTCTGTCGAATCGTCCGGGTCTGGAGATCAGGACTATAGGCATCGTGTGGTGGTTCTCCAAGGCTCAAGATATGCAGCGTGTCAAGGCGAGCCAGGGGTACCTATCTCGAGGAGGCTACGGCTCCGTCGGGCATGACGGCTGGCTCTGCACGAGCCATGTGTCAATCGGAGCAAGCTGTGGCCTGGGACTGTGGTAGCAAACGCGATGGATGACCATGTTAACGCGGTAGATTTCTGAGACTAAAATGCTCCATAAGGAAGGGGTTATGGATAAGTAGACAGATCTCGAATGAGCTAAGACTGCTCGAGTATTGAAGGCCTGATAGATGTACATTCGAGTTGGGCTGTGATAAAAATGGCGCCATCTTAATGGTGTTGATCAACGAGATGGTGGGCTCAGGGCCGCATCTCTCCATCGCCTAGTGGAGTCCGTGCCTGCGGTTGTGCTCCTTTGGCATCGAAGACAGTGGCAGAACCTGGATCGTGAGATTCGCAGCTCACGTGGTGTATGAGAGGGTCCGTCCGTCCGTCCATGATTCAGTGTTTTAAGAAGAGACATCCCTTCTTTTTGGTTAATGGCTAAAGATTCAGAGTGAGCGACAACCTCACACCACTTTGTGACACTGGACTATTGTTGCCAGCAACAAAACGCTTTTTGCTAAGTGTGCCAAAAAGATGTTTTGCTAGAATCAAATCAACGACGAAATACATTTCAATATATTCAAAATGATGTTATACTAGAATTGAATTGACAATAAAATATCTTTCGAGCATACATATGGTCGATGTGTGAATCGACAAAAAGATATGAAGGGTCATTTGTTAACTTTGGACAAGAAAGTAAATGATGAGGAATTTAAGGTACGAGGATCGGAGGCAACAAAGCAGGAAAGATAAATTGCGGAAAAGAAAATACATATATTTGGAACGGAAAAGAAAAGGCACATATATATTTGTGAAGAACGTTGAGTTCTATGATTTATTGGGGTCTTTGCAAAGAGTGCAGCTACAATCAACCATTGTAGACAGTTATTGAATTCAAAACAAATAACTTCCTATTCCTATTTGCGATTGCAAGAAATCACAACAACATTTATCCATGAGGAGTTACAAAATCCTTATAGAGTGGCAATAAACATAACCACCAAACTTTTAAGAATCTCCTATTATCAATAATGTCGATCTAAAGAGATGTTACATATAGTTTCGCTACTCAGCAATTACATGTCAATATCGATCCTCATCCCCCATAAAGGTTCTCATCGATAACTTCCTTGGCTAGTTGTTGATATTCTTCAAGTTGTTAACTGTTCTTGTTATCAATGACCTCTGTCGTTTGCCAAATTCTACTATTATTAACTAAGTCCGTCACTTGTCGATTATAACCCAAAGTATTGATGTTCGGTGTCGATAACTTCCTTGGTGAGTTGTCGATATTCTTCAAGTTGTTAACTGTTCTTGTCATCAATGACTTCTGTCGTTCGCCAAATTCTACTATTATTAACTAAGTCCGTCACTTGTCGATTATAACCCAAAGTTGGTAATTTTTGGATGTGAAGAATCCTAATCCTCACGCCTGCGGGGAAATGTGAGTTTCAAAATGAATAAATAAATATATGAAATAAAGGTGGTTTTCACAACCGTTAGAATCCAAATACAAAAGATAACGGATGTTTCTTTTTATGACGGGGTGATGTGGGCTTTGCCCGACAGATTCCCCCCGAGATGCATGAACTCCTCACTAGTCCATGGCCGAAGTAACTCTGTAAAGCATAGGTAGCACTGCGCGAAACAGAGAAGATCGAACCTGGCGGAGCCAACTCCTGTTTATTGGGTTTAAGATAATAGATAATATTTTATTACATATAACGATGAAAAGCTAAAAACTCTTATTCATTTTGACTACCACGAACTCAGATTGGTCTGTCCTAACGTCGAAGGATGAAAAATTGGAGAGTGGCGATCCGAGATCTACTTCCTGCTACTGATTGTTGTGCTGCTATAAAGGGGAGCTAACTTGACAATTTCAGCAGTATTGTTTATGCAGCTTGATATGTATATATCCTAATATATAAGTATTAAATATGATTGTATTAACTTAGTGGTCATCATATCACCATAGAGGTGTGTTTCTATCACATCTATCAAAAGCGGTCATATACCCCTTTTTAGTCTGTATTTCATAGGTTTGGTTGTTACTTAGGTTAGTTATATTTAATAAATGGATTTAGAATTTGAAGGTTTAAGATAATATGGGCATTAAATGGATTCACAATTTACTTAGATCTAATCCACCTCTATGACTTTACTTACTCTTATCCTCACTCAATCTCTCGCTCGCTCGCTCCGTGCTCTCGCTTTAGTTTAGGTATGTGTCGCGACTCACCCGAAGCGGGTTGGATAGATTGCTAAGCCTAGACTTAGCTCAAGCTCTCTCAAGCCCATATCAATTCGCAACTTAGGGTTTAAGTTCTTAATATGCAAATGATGTTTATCATGGAGTCGTCACTAATTTATTTTTGGTGGGTCAATTAGAAACCCAAGTATAGTAATGGGAGAATTACTTCACTCCTACGAACCAGAGATTGTGAGTCCAGGGACTTGGTTACACTAGATTTCTCTAATGCCCTTTCGATACCATTATTTTATTTTCAAAAATATTTTTGCAAGCAGTTTTAGATTGATTTTAAATCTATTTCCCTAACATGTGAGGTGATCATGCGGGTACGCAATCCATCAATTTAACACCCAAGGCAAGCAAATAAATAAAAAAATGCGGGGACTTACCTCGTAGCAACGAAAGCATCTGCATTGTTAGATCAGAATTCACATCAACAGACCTAAATATGATTTCTAATTAACACGCAATTTCCTTTTTTTGGTTTTCACTTATTTAATGAGAATCATACTTTATGCAATGCATGCTACTAATTTAACATGATATGACATGGTAGCATAGCCTAAACTATATGACATGAGCAAAATAATAATTTTTTTTTTTTTAGAAATGTAATAATTAAATGTGCAACCTAAATTAACCTAATGACTTAATTCCAATGACGAGCAATTTCTAATTAAATGAACCTAACAACAATCACTAAATGACATGCACATGACATTTTTTCTCTTTTTCTTAAAAAATGCAATTTATCCTAGAAAATAAAACTAATTTATTCTAAGACATTTTTTTGTATTTTTCATGAAATTCGGAATTAAAAAAATGTGAAAATTATCTATCTAAATTAAAATATCATCTAATTTGTATTAGGGGTGAGGTTAAGCCAAATCTTAATTTAAACTAGAATGTTATCCTCACTTAGAAATCCCTAACTAAAATGCAATCCATCTAAAAAATTTATCTAAACTTATAATAAATTAAAAAACTATTATCTAGAATTAAACTATATGAAATTTTACCCCAAAATGTAATGACATGCAAAGAATGCCATAATTCTATTTTTTTTTATGTTTTTGTATTAATTTCGAAATTAAAAATTGTCAAGTAATTAAACATGAAACCTAAGTTAAAAAACTAGAAACCTAAATTGATTGATTTGATTTTTTAATTTTTGAGTTTTTAAAATTTGAAATAAAATTTCTATTCTAAATATGCAAACCCTAAAATAGGAAATAAACCTAATTCTAACCTACATTTTTTAGATTTTTTTATTTTTTATTTTATGAAAGCGAAATTAACTTAAACGGCATGACAGCAAATCAGAGCAAGATTAATATCCAAATTGAGAAATCATATCTCGAGCATGAAATCAGGTTGGCCAATTTTAAATAAATCGCAAATCGAATTATTGAGCATGAGATCGGATTGATGATTTTGCAAGCAATTGTGAGTCGAATTTCGGGCGCGAAAATGAGACTGTCAATCACAAATTTCACAGGATATTTCATGTCGAACATTCTCAATCTTATATTAAGGGATGATTCTACTAAAAAAGTAAAGTAAAAAAAAAAAAAGTAGATAAAAAACTACCTAATTTGCTTTTCCTTTTTTTCTTTTTGTTTTGCTCCCACGCACGGCTTGGCAGCTCAATCAATTGAGAGGGGCAACACCGGTCAGAGCTCCGGCAGGGGGAAGACGCCGGCGAGGAGCTCCGGCAAGACCACAGCAGGAGTCGCGTGCGGTTTGCTGGTGCAAGACCGACTCAGGCGAGCAGGGGGCGCCGGGCAGCAAGGACCGGTGGAGCAGGGGTGCTCGGGCGGAGGACTCGGGGCAGGCAGACGCAGCAGATCGGCGACGGCGGAGGCGGAGCAGGGCGTCGAGGCTTCTGGCGCTGCAGGTCGGGGTCGTGTGCAGGGAAAGATTGTAGCTGGTGGTGCTTCACACGGCTAGTCGTCGCTGGTGCACCTGCAGGGAAGAAGCAGCAACGCACGGACAGAAGCGGGATGGCAGCGACTTTGGGCTTCTCGATCACGGTGGTACAGAAAACAACGGTGACTGGTTCGGACTCCTTGTCAGTGATGGTGTTGAAAGACCAGGAAACAGCAACACGGTCGACCGGGGGGAAGGGACTCAGCAACGTTCTCGAGCTTGGGAGGGTGGAGCGACGGAGTCGGGTTGCTGCAGCGGTTGCTGCGGGCGTCGGGCAGCAGCGAAAGCGAGCGGCACTCAGCGATGGGCGGAGCCGCAGGTTGCAGCTGGTGTTCGCGGCTGCGGAGGCGCTGCTTGCAGAAACAGCGGTGGCGGGTGTAGACGGTGGCGCGCTCGGAGCTCGCTGGAAGGAGATGCCGACGGGCGGGCGGAGGCGCGGCGACGGGCGGAGTTGCAGGTCGCTGCTGGTGCGGGTTGCAGGCGTCGGGTCGTCGCCGGTCGGCGCGAGTTGCAGGCGGAGGCTGGCGGGCGCGATGGAGGCGAGCGATGGCAGCAGCAGAGGCAGAGGGGCGTCGGGCGCTGCGGGTGGAGGCGAGGCGAAGGCGAGCAGGTCGTGGGTCGTCGGGTGGAGGCCGGCGACGGGTGCTGCAGCTTGCGGGCGTCAGACAGAGATGGCGGTGGTGGAGTTGCAGGCGTCGCTCGAAGCCCCCACCTGAAGAAAGACAACCCCTCTTTTTTATTTATTTTTTTTTTCTCACGTTCTTTCTCTCTCTGTTGCCCTCTCTCTGACTTCACCTTGTTTTTTGTTTTTCTCTGACAGACTCTTTTTTTAATCTCCTCCTTTCTCTCAATTCGTGTGTCTCCACACGGGCTCTCTTTTTTTCAATAGCTCTCACAATCCTCTCCAGGGAATTTTTTCGTTCTCCCCCTTTGCCCCCCTCCTAAGCCGAGGATCCTTGCTTATTTATAGGCAACAACCGACTTTAGCGTGAACAGGTGAATAGGTGAACAGGAGGCAGCCGCAACTTTTCCTTGCTTGTTCAAGTTTGGTTCTTTTTTTCAAATATGGTGCCCACTGGCCACCGATCTGCTCTCTAGGAAGGAAAATATTATAAAAATGTTAGCCCATCTTTTTGAGGCGTCCGTAGAATTTTCACATCCCCCGTTCCATGCGTGCATGTGCATGCATTAATGAGGGGGGGAGAAAATGCACGTTCATGGATTCTTCTTTCCTCTTTATGCTTGGGGCTTCTTATACAGCTACTTGTCTCTCCCTTTTATAGGATTGTCTCAACTTTTGACTTTTCTTGTTTATTATTTGCTTCCTCCTTCAGCAAATTTCGCGTTGCTTCTCCTGACAACCCACACATGAGAGAGAGCATATTATATAATATATCATTGGCTCATTTTGCTTCTCTGAGAATTCCTCTAGAATCCACACGTCCGCCGAATTTGTGCGTGCATGCGCATGCATTAATGAGGGAGATACAACGGACGTGCGAGAACTTCCTTCCTCTTTTTTTCTTTTGACTTTCGCTCTTTTGCGTGTTCATACCAGTAAAGAGAGACCATCCTTTTGTGCATGTAATCGACTGCGAGCCGCTGCATCTTGTTGCGCTTTTAGTACCGATGCAAATGCAATTATATGAAATGCAATTTTACTTTTTTCTTTTTCATTTTTTTAATTTTTTTATGCAACTAATTACTAAATGATTAAGCAAAATTTAAGTGTCAACAGTATGATTTTCTTATATTGAATTAAACGTACAAGTGTTTTATTATTATGGGTCTGGACAAGTATAGGTCATTAAATTTGTATTACATTAAAATGAGTTAAATGGATTAATGGATCATTTTCAACTCGACTCACCTATTTGATAGGTTTAGTTTCTATAGAATAAATTATGCTCATATATGATGCAGTAGAAACAATAAATAATTACAAGTAAAAGTTGCAAAACACGCACGTAAGTCATATTTTGAGGGAGAGTTCTCCTACTCTATATATTTAAAAGGATGGATGAAAGCCATTTGGAATTCTGAAAGGAATATATAAATATTATGAAGACACCTAGGTGTCACGAGATAATTCGAAAATTACCTTAAGTAATTAAGAAATTCGAAAAATAGACCTAAATATTGAAAGTGGCTTGAAATTCATGAAAATAAGGTTGAAAATTCGACAGCACGTTCCCCATTAGGCACAGCATAGCTCGGACAGGGAGCTTTCCAGATTGGTATTATGATCCTTGTAACTCCTTTCGGATAAAAAAGTTATGATCCGTTCACCGAATTCTATTCAAACTCGTGTTTTGGCCCCACCTTTTGAGTTTTTGCTTATCTGAATGCTCTGAAAAGTTCTCATTAATCACGTCTGCAACAAGATATAGTGAGCGTGTTCCCACAATAATCTCATTAGTAAGCAGTTGTGCTTTTAACTTTTTTCCAAACTTTGGTATATACATAAGGAGCAATGTTATTTTTTCTTCTACTCTTATTTATTTATTTATTTTGCAAGAACCAATTTTTTTTTAAACAACGATATCATGCCAGTTGATGAATCTGGTGGCACCAACAACAGCTTTTAATAAGGATGAAAAGAACCACATGTCAATAGTCTAGCCTTCCCCTGACTCCTTGGGCCACCAAGATACAAGAAGAATTTCATCAAGCAATTATGTCGTTTTTCAAATGAAATAAATGGACTGTAAGTACACGTGTCAGTTCATCAAATAAGTGGAATGTCCCGGGCATAATATCAATGCAGTAGAAACGGAGGCATCACAGGAGACACGTACAGTCAAATCCAAATCGTCAAGCAACATGTATTTTATATAATAACAGATTTGGTAAAGCAGATCTTCATGAATTTCTGCAATTTAAATGTGACCTTTTGGAGAAGGATTTGAACTATAGAACCCTCTTTATTTATTTATTTTGCTAGACAGGGACTGATTGAATAAGGTATGGTTCATAATTCATTTTCCAATGGCTACTGCATGCTTCTCGATCTGATTCGAAAAGGAGTTAATCGTTTGATAAATCAATAATCATCGTCATCATCGTCATCATCAGTCACGTGTATCCAGTCAAGTATATCCTTGAACTTTGGAACTCTCAATATTTTTTATTTAATTTGTACTCTTTATTTATTTATTTCATTCCCTTTGAAGTTCTATCTATACAATAATTACTATTTCTAAAATTATGTCCTCTCTCTCTCTCTCTCTCTCTCTCTCTCCAACGGTCCAGGAACTGATCTAGAGTAAACATGGAAAGTTCTATCATGCGTAGCACATGTATGTATGCTAGAAATTGCCAATTGTTTCATGTTGCAGTACCTTTCAATGGTATTGCGATCGTAGAACAATTATTGGATCCAGGGAATCGAAAACAGCGAAGATTTTAGCGAAAGGGGTCCGCCCGCGATGACAATCTTTTCCAAAGCTGAGACGACGCGAAGGGAACCAAACAAAACTGTTCTTTCTCGTGCGGAAGGAAGTGGCCGGAGACTGATTTTTCTCTTACAGTTGTACTTGTCCGCAGCTGGACATCATTTCATTGAAAATTCTTCTTGAGGCTCCTGTTAGTCTGCCCAAAAAACATATATGGAATCTCCTTCACACAACCTGAAATGGGGCTTTCAAACGTCTCTCTCTCTCCTCTCTTTTTTTCTCTGGTGGTCCTTGCAGATGATTTTCTATCTTGAAAGCAGTTCTCTTCCCAGTCTCTCTGCTGTTATCATCAGCTTTTCCTAGATGGAGATTCTCTTGATGTTTTTCTGTAGTTTCTCCATCACCAGATGGTTGAGGACATTCTTCAAGTTGGGCTCTTTCTTGACCTCTTATGAAACTTCTTTTGAATGGGCGAAAGAGGACATCACGCGGATCATAAAACTCCTTTGAATTATCATAAAGAGTCCTGTTGTACATTAAAATTCAAAGCAACGTCTGTTAATCACTATGAGCAATCCATTAGTTGAAATGAATATCAAGTTGTCACGCAACGGCCTATTGAGCTTAATTCTAATTGACCCGTGATAGAATCATTTCGTCTTCCTTACTACGTATGAACTTTGGCTCCCAAACATGAGAAATCTTGCCCCTTGTCTGCCGCACTTTACGTGTGAAGTCCTTCGCTTTCTTATTATAGCAAAATTCCGAAACGTCCGAGGCCCCCCCAGTCCTTTTCGAGGCCTAACGAAAATCTGCCGGAAAACGCCACAACCAAAACCTCAAATAGTCAAAAAGCGAGAAAAGGTTGGGAATATTCAGGGAAAAGAAAAAGGTTGAAAGAAAAAGTATCTCTAACGTCGCCGAGCGAGGGCGAAATGACTGAACTGCCCCTGAGCCAAGGCCAACTTGCGATGCTCCATGACAAAGCGCACGTTCGATGGGGTCCCCCCCTAAAAATCTGCATTAGTGGGCTGAGTGCGCCCGCCCAGAGACGTCCCTTCTTGACGTGCGACGGCCGGGTGACCCTGGCTCGAGCTCCCACCGTTGAATCCCGGCCGTCGGGCTCCACCCCTATCATGTTCTGTCTTACTCGCCCGAGTTTCAAGTACCATTGAAAATATGGCATGCACGAAACAAGCAATCTATGGGTAGGCTGGGACCGGGCCTTTCAGATCAAGCATGCGCTTGTTGCCAAAGTATGGGTGATCGGTTCCCGGTTCAGTCCGGTTTCAAGGTGGAACCGGGAACTGGACCGGGAAAACCGGTTCCCAATTTTGGGAACCGTGGACCGACCATCGGTTCCGGTCCGGTCCGGTTGATCCAATAAGATCAGCACTTTCTTTTTTCACTAAATAACAACCATTCATTAAAAACGATCATCTTTCGGACCGATCAATCCAATTTGATTAAACGATCAAATAAAACTACTCACACATGTGTTTTCACGTCAAAATATTCAAACTTCACTTGCATGAATATTAATCATAATTTATGTGTTTCACTCTTAATTTTAAGCATAAAAGTTATGAACAATTTGAGTAAAATCTGTGCTTGGCTTAGGTTTTATAGACAATCTTTCTTCTATACTTTGAATGTTTAGTCGATGTCGAACTCTTTAAGGCTTGAAGTGCCTTGTCGTTTGCAAGTGAGGGGAGCAAGAGAGAGAGTAAGCATGAGGAACTCCTAGAGCCTTATCCCACGTCAAGTAGAAGATAAAACTAACAAATAAGTTTTCTAAGTCTCTTGGCCACATAAGAGGTTATTCACCGATTGTAATTCCAATTCCAATGAAAAGTTCACATATAATATTCATATATTTATATGTGTTTATATATTATATGTATATAAATTATATATATAAAAATTTAGTCCGATCCGGTCAGTCCGGTTGGTCCGGTTCCCACCTTGGAACCGGGAACCGGACCGCCGACCGTGGGAACCGCCCAAAACCGGCCGATCCGGTCCGGTCCCGGTTCGGGCGGTTTCCATTGCACACCCCTATGCCAAAGATCGCCTATCGGCAAAACCAAATTTTTTGTATGTTTTGGAATCCTTAGCATTTAGGTCATGTAATTCCTTCTTGAGCTGAGCGGACTTGGCTAGTCCTAATTAAGTCGAGACTTGTGATTGAAAAAATTGTTTTAATGGGCTACGTGCATCCGCCCACAGGATTTGGCCTTTGTTCCTTGACGTGCGACGGCCGTCGGGCTCCACCTATCATGTTTTGCCCCCTTTCAATCCTTTCGTAAAATTGTGAAGCTTGCTTGTCTTCTTCGCTCGAGTTTCTAAGTGTGGATCGCCAAAATTAAGCATGGTGAGCATGAGTCGAGTGGTATGTTGTGAGCAGATAGGGCGATCCATAGACGAGCTGAGATCGTACCTTTCGGATCAAGAACAAACTTATTGCCAAAATCATCTTATCGGAAAGAAAGTTTATATAATTTCTTCCCGAACTGTGCAGGTGTGGCACGAGTCTAAACTGAGTCGGAACTTGTAATTGAAAAGCTCACGCCCCGATTGGCCCAAAATTGTTGTCGGACCCTTGTGGCACACATGGGCAAGCCGACAAACCACGATCATCATCGACTTGCCAATTTTGCAATCTTGATTACCCAGACCATTCAAATTTAGCTCAATTCCCTTCAATCTTTGATAGCTCGATTAGTCAAATAAGTGAAGCTCGAATTTAAAAATACCTTATTCAAATAGTTCCAAATGATGAAGTGATTGAGTTTTCTCTTATATAATAATTATCCACATAGTCGTCACATCACTCTTTTCGACTCTTTTGCACCGGCAAATTTATTGTCGAGCTTGGATTGGAGCTAAAGATTAATCAGGTCAAGTATTGAGTCGTACATCATCGAGATAAAATTGAAGTTTGGGAATGTTGTCTAGGTGGGCCGACAAGAGCAATGATCTGTGTGTTTTCGAGTGCTCATAGGCCAATTTGCTATGTGGATATTATTACGAAAATACCCCCCACGAATTACATCGCTCCGTGGGAAGATAAAATTGAGTTGACAGACCAGTTTCATCCGAGGGCGACCACCAGGGCCCGACGCCCAGCCAGTCATTGCGTGCGGGTGGCAAAATCGTTAATACCGCCCAACATGGGGGGGACTTTTGGAGGCCGAAATGGAGACGGGGAACGGGAAAGGGGTCACGTGCGGGGTCGAACCTCGATCATCCATCGCCGCTCCATCACGTGAGCGAGCAGGCGGCGGCGGCCCCACCCTAGGGGCAACTCCATTTTAATGAAGGGGCCTCGCCGAGCAATGGTGGAGTACAATGCAATGTTCACCATGAAATGGTGTGAAGTGAGAATTAAATGAGCCAATCCTATAGAGGACGTCAAGTTTCACGTTTTAATTGTCACATATCGCGAGTTCAATGAATAGCACTCCAATTTTGAAACCAGGGGTCGCTGGAGATCGTGTTTTTTAATGCTGGGGCAATTCGTTCAATCCAGTCCTTTCATATTTTTCCTTTTTGCCTGGAATATCCGTGCTCAAGCAAGTCCTAACACGGGATTTGGCCTTTGTTCATTGACGTGCGGCGGCCTAAGAAGTATCGACACTCTCCGAAAGCTTTCGTGTTGTGTCCGACACTCCGATATGTGTCCGACACACTCTGACACGCTCCGACACGTTCCGACACGCGGTCAACAAGAGTCAGAAAATCCGATACATGGTCAACTTTTCCCGACACGCTTCGACATGTGAATCCGAAATTCCGACATGCGATTCCGACACGTACGGGGTCAATTTTAAAAATTTTCAATACTTGAGGGGTCAAAATGTAAATATATGAAAACATAATGAAAATAACAAAAATAAAGCGGAAAGAAGAAAATTCTCACTTTCAAGTTTCTCACTTATAAATTCTGATCTTTTCGTGAGTGACGATGGAACGCCCCTCTCCTCATTGGCATCGTTTTGTTGCACCCACATACTTAAAGTTATAATTTATTTTTATTTTTTGCTTCTTTCTGTCTCTCGCAAGCATTGCTTGCAATTTCTTTTTGTCTGTGCTATTAGCTTGTGAGTTATCTCTCACATTTTCTATGACGAATTTAGTGATTTCCTTTTCTTTTGGTCATACTTCGAGAGTTCTTGTCCTGAATTTTTATTTTTCTAGAACATTGTTTTGCATAGGAGCTCCAAGTTAGTCTATATCATGAACTCCGAACTCTGTTTAGGACTATAAAAAATCTCACTAATCTCCGACAAGTATAAGAAAACAGAACATGTTCCTTCAAGTTTACTCTTTCATGTTTGCAATTTTTGAATTTCTTGTTCAATCTTTGTTAAATTAAAACAATAAATGATATTAACAAATGTTTGATTAATATTTTTAGTATAAATTAATTCTATGCTCTTTTTATTATTTATTTATTTAGTTATATATAAAAATATATATTTAATATAGAACGTGTCGGGACTTGTCAAAATTCTCTATTTTTTGAGAAATGGCGTATCGATGTGTTGTGTTACGTCGTGTCGCGTCGCGTGTCGCGTGTCTGTGTCGGTGTTACATAGGTGATGGCCGTGTGATTTCTATCTGCCCAGCTCCACCTATCATGTTTCGCCCCCTTTCAATCCTTTTGCAAAATTGTGAAGCTTGCTTGTCTTCTTCGCTCAAGTTTCTAAGTGTGGATCGCCAAAATTAAGCATGGTGGGCATGAGTCAAGTGGTCTGTTGTGAGCAAATAGGACGATCCATAGACAAGCTAAGGCTGTACCTTTTGGATTAAGAACACACTTGTTGCCAAAAAATTGTCTTATTGGAAAGAAAGTTTATATAATTTCTTCCCGAACTATGCAGGCGTGGCACGAGTCTAAACTAGTTAGAACTTGTAATTGAAAAGCCCATGCCCCGACTGGCCCAAAATTGCCATCGGACCCTTATGGCACACATGGGCGAGCCGACAAACCACAATCATCATCGACTTGCCAAATTTGCAATCTTGACCACACAAACCATTCGAATTTAGCTCAATTCCCTTCGATCTTTGATAGCTCAACTAGTTAAATAAGTGATGCTCGAATTTAAAAATATTTTACTCAAGTAGCTTCAAACGATCAAGTGATTGAGTTTTCTCTTATATAAAATTACCCACATAGTCGTCACATCACTTTTTTCGACCCCTTTGTACCGACAAATTTATTTCCGAGCTTGGATTCGAGCTAAATTAAAAATATTTCTAAAGATTAATCAGGTTACTCATTATCAAGATATGGTTGTAGCACGAAAATGAAATGTCGTCTGCGTCGGCCAACAGGAGCAATGATCTGTGTGTTTTCGAGTGCTCATAGGTCAATATGCTATGTGGATATTATTACGAAAATACCCCCCACGAATTACATCGCTCCGTGGGAAGATAAATTGAGTTGACAGATCAATTTCATCCGACGGCGACCACCAGGGCCCACAACAGCGACGCCCAGCCACTCATTGCGCGCGGGTGGCAAAATCGTTAATACCGCCCAACATGGAGGGGACTTTTGGAGGCCGAGATGGAGACGGTGAAGGAGAAAGGGGTCACGTGCGGGGTCGAACCTCGATCGTCCGTCGCCACTCCATCACGTGAGCAAGCAGACGACGGCGGTGGCAGTGGCGGCGGTGGCGGTGGTGGCGGCCCCTCTCTAGGGGCAACTCCGTTTTAATGAAGGGGCCCTGCTGAGCAATGGCAGAGCGCAATGCAATGTCCACCATGTAATAGTGTGAAGTGAGAATTGCATGAGCCGATTTGATAGAGATCGTTGAGTTTCACATTTTAATTGTCACTTATCACGAGTTCAATGAATAGCACTCCAATTTTGAAACCAGGGGTCGCTCAAGATTGTGTTTTTTAATGCTAGGGCAATTCGTTCAATCCAGTCCTTTCATATTTTTCCATTTTGCCTGGAATATCCATGCACAAGCAGTTCCTAATACGACACGAACATGAGCAAGCAAATAGATCAAAACTCGAGCCAATGCATACTTGCATTTAGGTTTGTAATCTAAGGTTCCTTTCATTTCACGGAATAATTTACAGGAATACGTTTTTCATATTTTTTTGTGTTCATTTCATGAAAAATGATTTGGTGAGGGAAAACATAAAGTCTTCTAAAATGGAAAAAAAAAAGTTTTTCATTTTTCAAGTAGGGAAAGCATTTTCCAAATTTTCTTTCACCTCTTTTCATAAAACACATTTTCCTTTTCCTTTTTATTTTTTATATATTTTTTGAAAAATCAAATTTTTTTTTTCTTTTCCTCTTTTCCTGAACCAAAAAAATTCGGTTTTTTCGGTTCGGTTCTCGTTAAAAACTAATATTTTTTTATTGGTTCGGTTTTTATCAGTTAACCGAATCGAACCGAACCACAAACCGATAAAATATGTCCTCTCCCGTTTCGTCTCCACTACACCCAGGAAAAAGAGATGAACTTGGTGACGCCATGGAAGCTAAGACCAATGCTGAGGCACAAAATTCCGAACCGGAGGAGGGTCCGGTTCGCTTGCCGGTTCTAAAAAATTCTCGGTTCCTTTTTTTCGGCGTTCCGGTTCCGGTTCCCGGTTCCCAGAAAAAGGGAACCGGGAACCGGAACCGGAACCGGTCATAATTTAAAAAAAAAAACCCTAACGTCGCCCCCCACCCCCGCAAGATTTCCCCCTCTGCGGATTCTTCCCCCCTTTCCCTTTCTTTTCTCTCTCTCTCTTTTTTTCTCCCCTTTTCTCTCGTCACGTCACTTCCTGCCCCCCTCCCCAACTTTTTTCTTTTCTTCTTTCTCTCTCTTCTCTTTCTCTCTCGGCCGAAACCCTATCCCTTCTTCTTCTTCTTCTTCTTTTTCTTCTTCCTCCTCCTCTTGCTAGCTGCTGCTTCACCCACCACCACACCGCCGCCCCACGCCCTACTCACCACCACCTCTTGGCCACCGAACCACCACCACCCACCGCTCGTCCGACAAGCCGTCTTGCCGTTGAGCCCGATGAGCTGTCGCGCCGTCCGCGCCGTCCGCGTCGCCCCTCGCCGCCGTGAGCCACCGCTGCCGTCCCCAAGCCACCGTCACCACCTCTTGCCGCGCCGCGCGGCCGTCCAGGCCGTCGTTGCTCCAAACCGCCACCGCCACCGCCTCTGCGCAGAACCGAGCTCTTCCTCCGTCGGGAAGTTGAAGCCCTCGAAGATCGATTTGGCCTCGAACGATTCGATGGCGAAGTTCGGGCTTTCGCTCGCGGCTTGATGAATGGGATGGCCTTGTCGAGGTTCCGGTTCGCCGCCTCCATCTCGCGAGCCATGGCTTTCGCGAAGTGCCTCACGGATCGTAAGGTGTAGTTGAGGGCTTGGGCGAAGTGGGTCGGGCTCAATGACGCGAGCTTGAAGCCGTCGAACAGGGCAAACCGATAGCTTCTTCTCCGACGATCGGTTCTTAGAGACAAGCTCGTTGAGCTTCCTCTCCCGTTTTTCATTTCATTTCTTCTCCACAGCTAATGTATTGTTTTCACCCAAGGAAAAAGCCTATGCTCATACAACATGCCCGCTTATTATTATGAAACATCACCAAATTATATATTAGACAATGTTTTCTCTAGAAAACTATAAATTTAGTTGTTTGACGGATGTAAAAGATTTATATTGCTGTGTTTTGGCAGGTGGAAACTATTGAGATTTCCAATGCTTCGAGACCGACGCCCCCGCTCGCTCCTGTTCCCTCCGGCCTCGAAGCGACAGCCTTCCGCCCACCTTCTCGCCATACGCACGATTGCTCATCCCCTTTCCGCGTGTGCCCGTCTCCGAACAGGGCATTCGCGTCGCTTAGCAGGAAGCGGGACTCGCAGCCCGAGCCGATCCTGAAGCCGACCATCGTCGAAGAAGTGTCGGCGGGTGTCGACGAAGAGGAGGATGCAGTCATCTTCGACGGTTTTGATGATGGTGAGTGAAGTGATTGTTTTCGATTTCTCATCCTTTACTCCCCTGTTTTTGCCTTTCCCAGTTTTGCAGATCGTGGATTGTTCATAGTGAGTGATGAAGAACAGGGGAATTGTTGTGAAATATTCTGAAACGACCTCAATGGACAGTAAGGTGTGCTTTTCATTTAAACTTGATGACGTCTTAGTTTCATGTGCAGATGCATTGGAGGATGAGTATGAGGATGGGACTTTTGAAGATGAGTATCTGGAAGATGATGCTGAAGTCTATGTGAGTTAGTGCTGTTTTAACAGAGCCCGTGTTCTAATTTTTTTGGACATGAATTTGATAAGTTGCTTGATGGACCTAATCTTTTCCTTGACACTGTACGAAAAAAAAAATCGAAAATCAAAAGCTGAAAACCAAAAATCGAAAAATCGAAAATTCGGTTTGGGTCTCATTCGGTTTGGTTTGGAAGATTTTTCCAACAATTCCGTTCGGACCGAACCGAACTATTGATACCCTTGCTAGCGACTGGCATAAGCAAGCTCAAGCCCCACCAACCCATGAGGCTCCACATCCCCTAATTGATGAGGCCCAAGCTTGCTCAAGGTTGTCAGGCAAGCTCAAGCTCTCCAGATTCAGCGAATTGGGTGGGGCTCGAGCCTCATTAAATTCTAGTGATGTTCCACCTCGCTTGTTGACCCGAGCCTCACCTAGCTCGTCTATGCTGGCCAAGGAAAAAGAAGAAACAAAGTAAAAAACATAATTGAAAAAATCTATTTTAAAAAAAATAATACAATAAAAAAATTTATTGAAAAGGAGTGCATAAAGAAAAATATTTTCCTGGAAAAAAGTATTTTCAGTTAATTTTTAAATTTCAGTCGAATATAAAAAAAAAACACTATTATTTTTTTGAAAAATAATTTCCTAAAATGTCATAATTTTCATGAGATGGACGGAGCCCGATTTTGGGCGGTGTCGCCAAAGGGACGCCAATAATAAATGCGACCCCACCCCGACGCGACACGGTATCAGTTCCACGGACAGCCCTTTATCGGAAACCGGGCCATGACGCGAAAAAACAAATACAACGTGCGTAACCTTTTTCCTGTAGGAAAATAATTTCCGCCCCTTCGATGGTCTCCCGAATCGACGGCCACGATCGCGCCCCTACCCCCGCTCTCCTCACCCTATAAAAACTCGCCTCTCGCCTCCTCGTCTTCTTCAACCTCCCTGCAGCCTCGCCCTCCCCGAGAGCGAGTCTCTCTCTCTAACTTTCTCTCTCTAGAAATATCACCAGCTCACAATCTCTCTCTCTCTCTCTAACTTTCTCTCTCTAGAAATATCACCAGCTCACAATCTCTCTCTCTCTCTCTCTCTCTCTCTATATTTGCGCTGCTCTTCTTCTGAGATCCGAAGGAGAAGCGAGGGGCGAAAGGGCGAGATGCTTCTGCGGAGCGCGTCGACGCCGGTCCTCAACCCGTGGTGGCCCCACCCGAAGGAGCCCGCCTGCCCCGAGCCCGAGGCCGTCCGGCCGCCCGTGGCCCGGACGCGATCCGCCCCGCTGGCCGCCTCTTCATCCTTCTCGCCGCCGCTCTCGCCAGTCGAGGGCCCCGCGGGCAAGCGGGTCGCCCGGGCCAGGTCCGAGACCAACCTGCAGGACGTCCCCGTGCCGGTGCCGAGGAGGAGGCAGCCCGTTGCGGGGCTCCTCCTTGATGGGTTCGCGCTGGAGGAGGACATGGGGGAGCTGGGGTTCGATGGGGTCGAGGAGGGTAGTTACCAGATACCCGTGGCGGACGCCGGCATCCTGAGCGTCCTGGTCGGGGGCGACGTCGGCGGCGGCGGGGGCGGCAAGATTTGTGACGGTGGGGGGAGCGGCGGCTACGGGTCGGATGGCGGCGACGGGAGGGAGGGTACTACGGATTCGTATTATAAGAGGATGATCGAGGCTGATCCGGGGAATCCTCTCGTTCTTGGCAATTACGCGAGGTTCTTGAAAGAGGTATGCTTTTGTTGAAAGCATGATCTTTTTTGTTATTTAACTTGATGGATTCGTTTCTTTCTTTTGCCCATGATTCTTTGATTTTGATTTGGTTTCGTGTTGTGAGAAAAGAATTGATTTTCTGTCTTTTTGTTTGTTTAGTAAGTGAATGAGTTGAGTGAACTGTAGAGTTACTTTCTACTGTTACAATCTTCTTTAAAAAGGGAAAAGAAAAAAAAAAACTTAACTTTTCTTAGAGAGAATGGAATTTTAGCTGAAGCTCATGAATTATGTGGGCTTCTTTCTCTGTTTGAAGGGACTGGAGCTCTTTGACGTAGGGTATACACATATGGATATAATGAGTGAATTGGGTCCTAGAGCAACAGCTGTTTGAGACATTGACTTGAATTGTTCATCTTTGTGCTTGGTTCATCCATGTAACATTGAGGTTGGAACATGAGATATGTAGCTGATTTGTTATTCTAATGATTTGGTTTGGAATTGGAATCAGGTTCGAGGTGATTTCAAGAAGGCCGAAGAGTACTGCGCGAGAGCGATTCTAGCGAACCCGAAAGATGGAAACGTTCTGTCCATGTATGCGGACCTAATATGGCAGAGCAGTAAGGACTCGGAGCGTGCAGAGAATTACTTTGATCAGGCCGTTAAAGCTGCCCCTGATGATTGGTAAGCAACTTGTCGGCTATTAAGAGGATTTGATATGGTGATTTTGAGCCTGAATGCTTGGACATAACTAGAGACGGAACAGGATTAGTTCAACAGATTTGGTTGTTCATGTAGTTAAAAAGTATCATTGTATGATTATAGTAAGTTGGTGAGTTTTGTGATTTGAGACTGGAACTTGGACATAACTAGAGAAAGAAAAGGAGTAGTTGAACTGATTTGAACGTTTTGGCTACCACTACGGTTGTTCTTATGGTTCATGTATGGCTTTTTGAAGTTGGTTGTATTGAGCGATTTTGGTTTTGGTGGTGGTGCAGTTATGTTATGGCTTCATACGCTCACTTCCTGTGGGACGCCGAAGAAGACGACGATGAGGAGGTTAAGGACGATACCAAGATGACGTCGCCTCCGAGTTTCTTCCGAGGAGCATCTCAGTCGCTCCCTCCTCTAGCTGCTGCATCTTAATTTGGCCCTTCTCTCTCCAATGTTTTTTCCTTTCCTCGTGTAAAAATGGCACTTAGATATCAAATTTTGACCCCCTGTTAATATCCTTCTATGACCTTTTTAACTTGGCCCCGGGCCGCCTTAGATTTATTGTAATAAAGAAAGATGTAGAGAGAAAATAATCAACGAAATGAGTTTTTCCCAGTGCTCATTCTCTGTGCCGCTGCTATATTTCATTCAGTTGCTCTTCTGCTTTTGCCCCTGCTGTTTCATTTTTACATTTTAGATTCATATTAGCAGTGCCTGAGCGTCAAAGAGAGCTTGCTCAGCTTGCTCAGATTCTTTGTATGTGATACATGAGTGGAGAGGCTTCCACTTGAGTAATTGTTTCGGGATGCAAAGGGTTCGATGCTGATGGTTATTAGAGCGAGGGACCAAGGGACCAAGGGACCGCAGGCACGTCTCATGTGCAGCGTGTTGGTTCGATGAAGTAACGTTTCCGGTGTGGCATCGTAATGGTGAGTTTGTAAAGATGGAAGCGAAGGGATGGCTGAAGCAGCGAGTGCATTCTGTCTTTCCTTGTTTAGGGTCTTGGTTCAAATCAAATCGCCTGCAGTTTCTTCGTGGGGAGCTCTTGAGATCACGGACTTGTTTACTTTTAGTCTCGAACACGTTCAAAGACACCGAGTAATTCTTTTTGGGGGTCATACCCAGGAATGGAAGTCATTCTGAGGACCCGTGACTCGAGACTATAGCAGTTAGCTTCACGGGCTTTATGCCTCTGTCGAATCGTCTGGGTCCGAAGAGACTGGGACGATAGGCATCGTGTGGTGGTTCTCCGAGGCTCAAGATATACGGCGCGTCAAGGCAAGCTGGGGGTACCTATCTCGAGGAGGCTACGGCTCCGTCGGGTATGAAGGCCGACTCTGCACGAGCCATGTGTCATTCCAAGCGAGCGGTGTCCTGGGACCGTGGTAGCAAACGCGATGGATGAGCATGTTACCACGATAGATTTCTGAGGACTAAAATGCTCCATAAGGAAGGGGTTGTGAATAAGCAGACAGACCAGGAAGGAACTAGGACTGCTCGAGTATTGGAGGCCTGATCGATGTACATTCGAGTTGGGCTGTGATGAAAATGGCGCCATCTTAATGGCGTTGATGAACGAGATGGTGGGCTCAGGGCCGCATCTCTCCATCGCCTAGTGGAGTCCATGCCATGCCTGCGGTTGTGCCTCCTTTGGCATCGAAAACAGTGGCAGAACCTGCATCGTGAGATTCGCAGCTCACGTGGTGTATGAGAGGGCCGTCCGTCCGTCCGTCCATGATTCTCAGTGTTTTAAGAAGAGACATCCCTTCTTTTTGGTTAGTGGCTAAAGATTCAGAGTGCGCGACAACCTCACACCACTTTGTGACACTGGATTATTGTTGCTAGCAACAAAACGCTGACGAAAAATATTTCAATATATTCAAAATGATGTTATACTAGAATTGAATTGACAATAAAATATCTTTCGAGCATACATATGGTCGATGTGTGAATCGACAAAAAGGTATGAAGGGTCAATTGTTAACTTTGGACAGGAAAGTAAATGATGAGGAATTTAAGGTATGAGAAACAGAGCAAAAAAGATATATTGCGGAAAAGAAAAGACACATATATTTGGAACGGACAAGAAAATGCACAAATATATTTGCGAAGAACGTTGAGTTCTGTGATTTATTGGGGGTCTTTGCAAAGAGTGCAACTACAATCGACGATTATAGACGTTTGTTGAATTCAAAACAAATAACTTCCTATTCCTATTTGCGATTGCAAGAAATCACAACAACATTTATCCATGAGGAGTTACAAAATCCTTATAGAGTGGCAATAAACATAACCACCAAACTTTTAAGAATTTCCTATTATCAATAATGCCGATCTAAAAAGACGTTACATATAGTTTCTTTACTTAGCAATTACATGTTGATATCGATCCTCATCCCCAATAAAGGTTCTCATCAATAATTGATGTTTGACGTCAATAACTTCCTTGGCAAGTTATCGATATTCTTCAAGTTGTTGACTGTTCTTGTTATCAATGACTTCTGTTGTTCACCAAATTCTACTATTATCAACTAAGTCCGTCACTTGTCGATTATAACCCAAAGTACTGATGTTCGATGTCAATAACTTCCTTGGTGAGTTGTTGATATTCTTCAAGTTGTTAGCCGTTCTTGTCATCAATGACTTCTATCGTTCGCCAAATTCTATTATTATCAACTAAGTCCATCACTTGTCGATTATAACCCAAAGTTGGTCATTTTTGGATGTGAAGAATCCTAATCCTCATGCCTACGGGAAATGTGAATTTCCAAAGATGAATAAATAAATATATGGAATAAAGGTAATGGTTTTCACAACCGTTAGAATCCAAATATAAAAGATAACGGATGTTTCTTTTTATGACGGGGTGATGTGGGCTTTGCCCGACAGATTCCCCTCAAGATGCATGAACTCCTCACTAGTCCATGGCCCAAGTGACTCTGTCAAGCACAGGCAGCACTGCGCGAAACAGAGAAGATCAAACCTGGCGGAGCCAACTCCTGTTTTTTGGGTTTAAGATAATAGATAATATTTTATTACATATAACCATGAAAAGCTAAAAACTCTTATTAATTTTGACTACCGCGAACTCAGATTGGCCTGTCCTAACGAAGAAGGATGAAAAATTGGAGAGTGGCGATCCGAGATCTACCTGCTGCGACTGATTGTTGTGCTGCTATAAAGGGGAGCTAACTTGACAATTTCAGCAGTATTGCTTATGCAGCTTGATATGTCAGATATGTTCTAATATATGAGTATTAAATATGAATGTATTAACTTAGTGGTCATCATATCACCATAGAGGTGTGTTTCTATCACATCTATCAGAAGCGGTCATAGACCCCTTTTTTAGTCCCTATTTGATAGGTTTGGTTGTCACATAGATTAGTTATATTTAATAAATGGGTTTAGAATTTGAAGGTTTAAGATAATATGGGCATTAAATGGATTCGCAACTTACTTAAACTTAATATACCTCTATGACTTTACTTTCTCTCATCCTCACTCGATCTCTTGCTCTCTCGCTCGCTTGCTCCGTGATCTCGCCTTAGTTTGGGTATGATTTTCTTATATTGAATTAAATATAAAAATGTTTTATTATTATGGGTCTAGATGAGTATAGGTCTATTGGGAAATTGGGTTTATACCAAAGGGCATAATTGTCATTGTTAGCCCTAAACCCTATGTATATATTGTAAATTACTTCATGGTATTAGAGTGGCGATTCTTGGAGCCCATCTCTTGCGTCTCTCTTTGGCCTTCTCGCTTGAATCAACAATCACAGAAACTGCAATAATGTCTACCTTCTTTGCCTCGGGAACTAGCCCACGAAGCGTGTCAAGATGCACGTTGATCCTCACTCTCCGCCATCTCTCCGCCTCACTGTGATTCTTCAGGGCACCAATTGACCCCCTTGGCGCCGTTTTCCTCTTGGCGCTCACGGAGGCCTCGCCGTTTTCCTCTTGGTGCTCACCGATTTGGAAGTCCGATTTGATCCTCGCTAATCCCCTTGCCCCCGACGAAAGCCCCAACACAAACGGGATCCACATAGGCGACTCGTCCCGCATCAAAATCACTTACTCCAAGATCAAGGTTCAGTGGACAGCAAGAACTTCCACTTCAACGTCTTCTCCTGCCACGATCTCGAGTTCTGGCGCATGCGGATGATTCCCCCCTGATTTGAAAGTCCCCCTAATTCCACAGATTTGGAAGTCCTCGGGAATGTTAATCCCAGAGTTGACCCGAGGATCATCGCTCAAGACCTCATCCGAGTCGTTCATTCTCTGATTTTTTGGCCGCAAGTAATCATGGCAACCGAGTCTCAAAATTGTTCAGCCACCGTTCCCGCACATGAGCAGATGGGCAGCCCTTTTTTTTTTTGCATCATTTTGATAACCCAGAATCTAATCTCGTTGGCATGGTTCTTACGGGTGACAATTACAACAATTGGTCTCGTGCCATGAAGATTGCCCTTTCCGCCAAGAACAAGATGATGTTTGTTACTGGAGAAATAAAAAAGCCAGTTGCAACAAATCCTGCCTATGCGTCTTGGATTCGTGTGAACAATATGATTTTATTTTGGATTCTTAATTCCATTCACCAAATCTTTGGTGCCAACAATTTTCTACACAGAGTCAGTTGCGGATGTCTGGGCCGATCTTCGTGAACGTTTTTCGCCATCAAATGATCTTTGGATTTTTCATCTAGAGCAAAAGATATGCACCCTTGCTCAATGTGACGATGCTGTGACTAGGTACCACAACAATTTGCTAAGCTGCTGGGATAAATTGAATAATTTGGATCCATTTCCGCAATGCTCTTGTTTGGTTCATTCTATCATCACCACACAACAAGAGAATCGACGCTTGTTTCAATTTCTCATGGGTCTCAATTTGAGGTACGCTAATGTTATTAGTCAGATTTTACTAATGAATCCATTACCTAGTGTTGCACGTGCATATGTGCTAGTTCTTCAAGATGAATCACATCGCCATATCCAATTGGACCGCCCACAATCCGACCAAGCCAGCACTTTGCTTAGCACTTAGGGAAATAATGCTCCACGGTCATACATGAATTCCTCATACCATGGACAGCCTAGCTCTCTTGGTGCCCTTGCTCCGTTCATTAACCTAGCTAAACGGACAAACACGTCTCGTCTCGCAGTCGAGAAAGATGTGCCCACTGTGGCATCCTGGGACATACGCGGAATGTGTGTTATCGACTTCATGGCTTCCCTCTCAACAACAAGCAACGCCATGGACAGCCATCTACTTCCTCCCGGCTCGCAGATAACAAGTCCAGTCATATTTCTGATGCAGCACCTCCACCATTCACAAATGATCAGTATAAGCAATTGATGCGCTTGTTGCAAGAGGTAAACATCCCGAAAGCCAACCTCTCAAGTAATGTTCTTGGCTTAACTTCGAATTCATTTAATTCCAATACTTGGGTCATTGACACTGGCGCCACAAATCACATCACATTTGAACCCCATTACCTTACAAACCTGACACACTATTCCTCTCCACATCCCACCATTGGAATTCCGAATGGTGTTGGTGTTCCTGTGACATCACATGGTTCGGCCCATCTTACCTCAACTATCTTCCTTGATAATGTCCTTTGCGCTCCCTCTTTCAAATACAACTTATTGTCAATCTCCAAACTCACTCAAACTTTAAATTGCTCAATCATTTTTTTTCCTAACTATTGTCTTTTTCAGGACCTCTTGACAAAGAAGATCATTGGTTGGGGCCATGAGCATGGTGGTCTCTATTATCTAGAGATTTCTACCGAACATGCCGTTCTTTCTACTACAACCTCTTCATCTCATCTTTGGCACGCCCACTTAGGACATCCATCTGAGTCAGTTTTATCTACTTTACAACAAATTTTATGTTTTAGTTCAACAAAACAATTCAGTCCATGTGATGCTTGTCATTTATCCAAGCAAACGCGTCTGTCTTTTGCGTCTAGCACTATTACTACTTCACGTCCTTTTGAGCTTATTCATGTTGACATTTGGGGACCTTTTCTCATTTTACACATAAAACATGTCATTATTTTTTTATCTATTGTTGATGACTATTCGCACTATACTTGGATTTTTTTGCTTACTTTTAAGTCTAATGCAATTGACTTTATGATTCGCTTCTTTACTTTTGTTGAGACTTAATATCAAACCAAAGTCCAAAATGTTTAATTTGATAATGGGACTGAATTCCTTTCCTCTCGCTTACAAGATTTTTTTTGCGCACACGGTGTTCACCACCAACGTAGTTGCCCTCACACTCCTCAACAAAATGGAGTTGTTGAGCGTAAGCATTGTCACTTGCTCAATGTTGCTTGTGCATTGCATTTTCATTCTAGCATACCTCTTCACTTTTGGGAGGATTGCTACTCATCTCATTAATAGACTACCTAGTCATCTCCTGCATAATAAAACCTCGTATGAACTTCTTTGTGGCAAACCACCTTCCTATTCTCATCTTCATGTCTTTGGCTCATTATGCTATGCTTCCACCGGTCATCTTCACTTTGATAAATTTGGTCCTTGATCTTGCCGATGTGTTCTAATTGGTTATTCCACAAACCACAAAGGTTACCGTCTCTATGACCTTCAAGACCAAACAATTTTTACCAGTCGTGATGTCATTTTCTATGAACAAGATTTTCCTTTCCGTCAAACCATCAAACATACCACAACCGAACCTACCTCAGTACTTCCACTACCCATACCTGACCTTGGTGAATCGTACCCACCTCCCTCAACCCCAGTCCTTGCACTGACCTCAACTCCTCAACCTCCTGCACCCACGATTGCACCATCACCAATTGAACCCGAAGCCATGCCTTGGCCATCTCGGCAACGCCATCCATCCGGATATCTTTGAGACTACCATTGCGCTATTGTGGCCTCCGATGAATCCTCTTCGAACTCTAAGATAACTGAATCAGGTACTCTTTATCATTTATCCATCTGTTTATCATACTTGCGTTTTCACCCACTCACCGTGCATTTTTAGCCTCCATATCCTTTGAATAGGAACCTGAAACTTATGATGTTGTGTGTCAATCTCCTAAGTGGTGGGAGGCAATGTCTTCTGAGATACAAGCTCTTGAACAAAATGGCACTTGCGAAATTGTTCATCTTCCTCCTAACAAACATCCTATTTGATGTAAATGGGTTTACCAAATCAAATATAATTCTGATGGCACCATTGAGAGTTACAAGGCTTGGCTCGTTGCAAAGGGTTACACTCAAACAGAGTGAATTGATTACCATGACACATTTGCGCCTGTTGCTAAAATGGTAACTATTCCCACTTTATTAGCTCTTGCTTCAATTCGTCATTGGCCTCTCTACCAATTAGATGTGAATAATGCTTTTCTGCATGGTGATCTTGATGAAGAGGTCTATATGAGGTTTCCATCGGATTTTCATACTAAGGGGGAGAATTTAGTTTGTCGACTTAAGAAATCACTCTATGGCCTTAAATAGGCATCAAGGCAATGGTTCTCTAAATTCTCTTATGCACTACTTGATGTTGGTTTTCAACTGTCAAAGGCGGACTATTCACTTTTTACATTAGTCCGTGGCTCTCTCTTGACCATTGTCCTTGTTTATGTTGATGATTTGGTTATAATGGGCGATGATGAAGTTATGATTCAACTTCTCAAGCAATTTCTCGACACACAATTTCGTATTAAGGACTTGGGCACTCTCAAATATTTCTTGGGCATTGAAGTTTCTCGTTCCAAGTTTGGGATTTTCTTGTCACAAAGGAAATATGCTCTTGATATTTTGTCTGACATTGGTCTTCTTGGTGGATGTCCTATTGATACTCCGATGGAACCCAATATACAATTTTCGGAGTCCTCTCCAACTCTTAAGGATCTAGGTTCATATAGACGACTTATTGGTAGATTATTATATCTTACATTAACTCATTCAGATTTACTCTTTGCACTGCAACATCTTAGTCAATTTATGCACTCTCCTCATGAAGACCATTGGAATGCTGCCCTTCGCATTGTGCGGTATCTCAAGCATGATCCTGGCACTGGTTTATTTTTCCCATTTGATTCAACTCTCCAACTTAATGGTTATATAGATTCTGATTGGGCATCGTGTTCTACATTCCACGATCTGTTTCTGGCTATTGCATATTTCTTGGTTCTTGTCCTATCTCATGGCATTCCAAAAAACAAACTACTATTGCCCGTTCCTCAGTAGAAGCCGAATATCGTGCTATGACGTTTGTCGCATGCGAAATCACAAGGCTTCACATGCTTCTCTCGGATCTCCATGTCAACACTACTACTGCCAATCTTTTTTGTGATAATAAAGCGACCATCCACATCGCCACTAATCCTGTCTTCCACGAACAAACCAAACACATCGAGATTGACTATCACTTGGTTCGTGAAAAAATTCAAGATGGCACTTTGTGTACCCTTTATGTTCCCAGTCACTCCCAACTTGCGGACTTGTTCACGAAACCGGTCGCACGTGATTTATTTTGTAATTTTAGGAACAAGTTGTTGACATGTTTACATTCACCAACTTGAGGGGGAGTATTGGGAAATTGGGTTTATACCAAAGGGCATAATTGTCATTGTTAGCCCTAAACCCTATATATATATTGTAAATTACTTCATTAATGCAAGTGAGTTCACCCAATCTCTACAAGGTCATTAGATTTGTATTGCATTAAAATGAGCTAAATGGATTAATGGATCATTTTGAACTTGACTCACCTATTTGATAGGTTTAGTTTCTATAGAATAAATTATGCTCATATATGATGCAGTAGGAACGATAAATAATTACAAGTAAAAGTTGCAAAACACACATGTAAGCCATATTTTTAGGGAGAGTTCTCCTACTATATATATTTAAAAGGATGGATGAAAGCCATTTGGAATTCTGAAAGGAAAATATAAATATTATGAAGACATCTAGGTGTCACGAGATAATTCAAAATTACCTTAAGTAGTTAAGAAATTCAAAAAATAGACCTAATTATTGAAAGTGGCTTGAAATTCAGAAAATAAGGTTGAAAATTCGACAACACGTTCCCCATTAGGCACAGCATAGCTCGGACAGGGAGCTTTCCAGATTGGTATTATGAACCTTGTAACTCCTTTCAGATAAAAAAGTTATGATCCGTTCACCAAATTCTATTCAAACTCGTGTCCTTTTGAGTTTTTGCTTATCTGAATGCTCTGAAAAGTTCTCATTAATCACGTTTGCGACGAGATATAGATATAGTGAATGTGTTCCCACAATAATCTCATTAGTAAACAGTTGTGCTTTAACTTTTTTCCAAACTTTGGTATATACATAAGGAGCAATGTTATTTTTTCTTCTACTCTTATTTATTTAATTTGCAAGAACCGATTTTTTTTTTTTTAACAACGATATCATGCCACTTGATGAGTCTGGTGGCACCAACAACAGCTTTTAATAAGGATGAAAAGAACCACATGTCAATAGTCTAGCCTTCCCATGACTCCTTGGACCACCAAGATACAAGAAGAATTTCATCAAGCAATTATGTCCTTTTTTTCAAATGAAATAAATGGACCGTAAGTACAAGTGTCAGTTCATCGAATAAGTGGAATGTCGCGAGCATAATATCAATGCAGTAGAAACGGAGGCATCACAGGAGACACGTACACTCAATCCAAATCGTCAAGTAACATGTATTTTATATAATAACAGATTTGGTAAAGCCGATCTTCATGAATTTCTGCAATTTAAATGTGACCTTTTGGAGAAGGATTTGAACTGTCGAACCCTCTTTTTTATTTTATTTATTTATTGATTTTGCTAGACAGGGACTAATTGAATAAGGTATGGTTCATACTTCCTTTTCCAATTGCTACTGCATGCTTCTCGATCTGATTTGAAAAGGAGTTAATCGTTTGATAAATCAATCATCATCATCATCATCACCATCATCAGTGTGTATCCAGTCAAGTGTATCCCTGAACTTTGGGGCTCTCAATATTTTTTATTTAATTTTATTCTTTTTATTTATTTATTTCATTCCCTTTGAAAGTATCTACGCAATAATTACTATTCCTAAAATTATGTCATCTCTCTCTCTCCAACGGTCCACGAACTAATCTGAAGTAAACATGGAAAGTTCTATCATGCGTAGCACATGTATGCTAGAAATTGCGAAACTAGGTCATCGTTCAATTATTTATAGTATATTGCCTTAGAATTTTATCAATTTTTTTAATGGTACGGTAGTTCATGTAATCAACTTAATAATGTTCTAGCTGGCATTAAAATTCAATTCTTTCTTAAGTATGATAGTAACTCTTAATGTTATAAGATTATAAATACACGAGAAAATGTCAATAGAGTGATAGGTTTTATAGACAACTCATATTACCAAAGTACTTAGGTGGCCGAAAAATTAATGGAAAGTTAAATCGACCCAAAACTAGTGTTTAATCATTCCACATACAATGTATGTTATTTCTTAAATTATAAAAATATAGTTAATTTTGTCTCAAGTTTTATGATTATACTTCTTTCAATTATACTTTAAACTTAGAAGATTTTTGACATGAAAGTTCCCAATAGTAGCTCCTCATTATCTTGGTATTTGAAGAAATTTCCATTCTTTTAGCACGCATAAAAGCCAATTTTAGAAAATTTGAAGGGTCAAGTAGGGATGTCAATAGGGCAGGCAGGCTCGGGAATTCCATCCCTCATTTCTGCCGGGAGAATTACCAAAAAGTCCTAAACCTATTACAATTGTGCTAATTCAGTCCTAAACTTTTTTTTTTAGCCAATTTAGTCCTAAACCTTTTACTTTTGTTCAAGTTCAATCCATCTGGCCAAAATTAGGCGGCCCGGCACGACGTGGCAATGGTCGGTGCCGGCGAGCTTTTCTAATAATATTTTTTTATTTTTATTATTTTTATTAATTTTTTTCTTTTTTTTTCCCTCCTCCCTCCTCCTTTCTTGGGCTTCGGCGACCGGCTAGGCTGGCCGGTCACCGGACTAAGGCGATCCGGGGCGAGGAGGCCTCGCGCCGACGCGACGGTGAGCCCCCTCGCAGTCGGCGGGCGCGAGCTCGCCTTGTGCGGCGGCCGTGAGGCGAGCTCGCGCCCGGCCGACGGGGGGGGGCTCGCCGTCGCGTCCGGGGCAAGGGTTTGCCTCACCCCGTTGTTGCTGGGCATGAGCTTGCCTCGCGGTCGCCGCGCGAGGCGAGCCCTCGCCGCCGATCCGGCGAGGGGCTCGCCCGGCGGCTGCGAGGCGAGCTCGTGCCCGGGCCGACGGTAAGGCCCCCTCGCCGGATCGCGGCGAGGGCTCGACTCTCGGTCGCCGGGCGCGGCGAGCCCTCGCTAGATCCGGTGAGGGGGCTCGTCGTCGCGTCGCGAGGGCTCGCCTCGCTGGTGACCGCGGGCGAACTTGCGCCCGGCGATGGCGAAGCCCCCTCGCCGGATCCCCTCGGTCCGGCGGCCGGCCGGCTGGCCGATTGCCGGAGCTCAAGGAAGGGGGAAGAAAGAGGAGGCAAAAAAAAAAGAAGGAAAAAGGAAGAAAGAAATTAATAAAAAATGTTGAAAATAAAATATTATTAAAAAATCACGCGGCACCGGCCGCCACGCCGTCATGACCTGGGGTCTGACCAATTTTGGCCGGATGAACTAAACTGGAACAAAAGTAAAAGGTTTAAGACAAAATTGGCAAAAAAAAAAAAAAGTTTAGGACTAAATTGATACAATTGCAATAGGTTTAGGACTTTTTTGGTAATTCTTCCCATTTCTGCCCCACCATGAATGGAGATGCCCCACCCCTGCCCCATGTTATGTTCCACGCAGGGTATATTTATGTATTCTGTCCCAAACTTATGCGGATATCCCCGCCTCGCTTGCCTCATTCCGAAACCATCTCAAGATTTAAGTATTTTTATAAAATGATTTAATACACATAATTTAATTTAAGTAATATTCCTATAGAAAATTTGCAAGGTGAATGAATCGTTTATGAGCCAAAAAATACAATTGAAAATTTTAAATCCATGTGGAAATTAAGGGTCTGAGCAAAAAAGTTCGCCCCATCTCCATCCCAGAGTCCATTAATTGCAGATTTTTCACCCCCCACTCATCTCTAGTGCCAAGTTCCCCTTGCCACACTTTTAATCCACCTTATCCGTTGTTTTTACCTTAATATTTTAGAAAGAGCAAGATATCTTTATCAACTTTAAGCCTAAACATAATGAGCTGGTCTGCCATGAAGTTATATCTAGCTATCATTTGAGTACCAAGAAGCCACTCGTTGAGCAGGTTGTGCGCCAATATTGTCTAAATAAAAATAAAAATAAAAATGGGCACTTCCCACTTCTCACATAAATACGAAATTTTACTTTTATTTTCCTTGTTATATATTTTTTGAAATTAATTCTCAAATGATGGGTTGAAATGTTAATTTATGACCATTGGAGGAGTAGTCCATTATCCACCGAATTAGATTTAATGTGTATGGCACCTTTCACTGACATCATTTGGATGTTCCATAAAACAACCACCTCGGTTGCTCAATGCTTAGGCTAAGTGGGCTCATCACGTAGCTCTTCCCAGCCCCACCCATTTTGTAATGTTTCCCTCCTCATGTACTAAACTCGGATTTATTTATTATAATCTCACTTATTAAATAAAAGAAAGGCGGCATGTCTCTTCATTAATTTTGATTAGTCGATTAACGTCAATTTGGCTTTAGCAGTCCCTTTCACCCATTTATTCAGATTTTGATAACTTTCTTTTCACCTTGGAGAAAATTCATTCTCATCTTTAAAGCCATTTTCTCTTAGAAACCCATCGAGGAAGCTTTGGAATTTCTTGCATTTCTCTTCATCTCAAATTTCTCTAATAGGACCCCGAATTCTGACCATTTGAATTTTTGCTTCCTTTTAACCGGTGAGCATAGGCCTTTGTTTCTCAATGTGAGTCTAGTTTAGGCTCCATTTATTTTACAGAAAAATGAGTGTTCAAAAAATATATATTTTTATAAAATTAATCACTTGTATTACTTGAAATAATAAATCATTTTAATTATGAATAATAATTTATATCTAAATATTTTTTTGAACGATGAAAATATTTTTTCATTCATTTTTACAAATGATACAAGCATTTTTTTTTTTAGAAAATATTTTTTTACATCATTATTTTTCAAAAAACAAAGAAAGTCCTAGCTTGGTGCAATTGATCTCCATACTAATTTCTCAAGTGACGAGTCCCCTATGAAACTAGGTCAACCTGATAGTTAACTGTCGGGGAATTTTATAAAAGCCATATTCAACTTTACCTCTCATATCAAATACCATTCTGACGTTTCAAAATCTACAACTATCATCCTTACTCTTTAGTTTCTACAATGAATTTCAAGTTGCATCTCTCAATCACAAATGAATTATCAAATTGCCATTTTATTACCCAGACTACTCCCATTCCTGGATTAAGCAAGTACTTTATTCTCTTTTTTCATTGCGTTGACTTGTGATTGCTGAGAAGCCGAGAAGGACTGTGACCTCAGACCACATAATGCAACTTTTATATAGTGGAATGGGCAAGACGCCATCGGCAGGAGTTATGAGTGATCATGTGGTGCATAAGAGAAGCTTAAGCAAATGAAAAAAATCAGACTAACAATCTTGATAAGAGTCTCTTATCTGTCCATATCCGGAGGCTTCCTTCCCCTGGCAAATTTTAAGTAGCAATTGCGATTGTTCTACGCAATTTCTTCTTCTTTCTAGTTTGATACAATTTCCATATTCACTTAACGGCTCCAGATTTTCTTTCTTCATTCAAGAACATTTTTTTAGGGAAAATGGATGCTAAAGATTCAGTATTTGGCATCAACAGTGTTATGCGGAGTGAGGCTAACTCCAACCAAGAGGTGATGATCACTGAGAAAGCAAATGGGGGTGGTGGTGGTACTCCGGAGAGTGAAATCCTTCCTTCTGCAGCGGAGAAAGCAGTTAACGGGTCAACCCTCTCAGGGAAACTTTCTGGTTTAGACATAACTGAGGTCGATACACTCGCAATGAACTTTTCTTTTGTTCTGCTTTAACCGAAGCTTATCAGAGTCTTTTGTGACTGTTGTTATGTTTGTGATCAAAGAGAGACGGCATAGGTTGTTCTGAGTGTTCAGGACAACCCCTAGATATCAGTCTGAAAAAGAGTACGAGGAGTGCCAAGAAGTTTGTGCCTCCAGTTGAAGAAAACAACAATGTCGAACTCAGTATAGCCGATATGCCCGATAAAGGGATAGGTCATCTTCCTTCTTACAGCTTCAACTTTAAGTGCGCCGAGAGGGCTCACAAAAGAAAGGAGGTACTAGTTCGAATCTCTGTCATAATAGTGGTATTAACTGATCTGATTCTGCACTATGTTTTGATCATTGGCAGTTCTACTTAAAGATTAAAGAGAAAAACCATGCGAAGGAAATGGAGAGAGTGATTATGCTGGCCAAACTCAAGGTGTTGCGAAAAACCTTGTTCTTTGGAGTCTCATGTACAGAAATTTTCGAGCGTTGTCGTCAACCCCTAGCTTGGTCGTATGCAGGAAGCTGAGGAAGCTGAAATTAAGATGCTTCGGAAGAGTCTAGTCATTAAGGCGAAACCAATGCCCGGTTTCTACTTTGAACGCTCTCCAATCCAGATGGAGTTAAAGAAGGTAAGTGCCATCCTTATGATTGACATCAGTTGAGTTAACTATCTTTCGGGCAACGTGACTAACTTCCCATCTGATAATAAATTTATACCTCGATGTTCACTAGCTTTTCTCTTCTTTCTTTTCAAGGTTGATATCTACTCGATCAAAGGCTTATCATGAGAGCATATTGTTCTTGTTATCTTTTGAGAAATCTCAAGCATTATTGGCCAACTATGTTCATTATGTTTAAATTCAGTATGAACCATGAACTTATCAGTATGTTATTCATTTGCGGAAGCAAATGTAATGACGCACAATCTACATTTAAGCAGATCACATGATTTTGCACTTACCTTTCCTTCTATTGCTTTTCTACCATGTGCCACTTGCATATTTTCATGCAAATCTGCCTCGACTCTCCTGAATTCGAACTCTTTCAGCTACTACTATCTCTTGACATGTTTTGTAAGCCCAAGTCTCGGATTTAGGAATTGGCAATTTGTCGCAAATCCCACTTTTTGTCATCGTCTAGGAAGCTTTCTTCAGGTACATGTTTCTTGATCAAAATAGCCAATCATGCAGGTCCCAGCAAGAATGGCAAAATCACCACAGGAGGGCCTACCTGACAGCACCAACCACAGTGTAACTCCGACCAGATTCATGGGATCGTCCCCGCCTCAGTGCAAGAGGCCACTTGAAAGGTCTCTCCCAAGATTCCCCCCTGGAAGAACGAATCGGTCGATGCATCAGGAAATCCCGTCTCTTGTCAAACCCCTGCCCTGCCTGGGAATGGAGCATGTGGCCGGTAAAACCTCGCGCTGAGCCAAAGAAATGCAGAAGATGTTTCCAAACTACAAGAGTGCTCTGCATTAATCAGAGAAACGAGTGAGGGAATAAGGTGCTTGGTCCTTAAAACTGTTTGTTGTTGCTTTGCACTATCGTCAAATTATCGTAATATTTGCGCATGGTCTATTATTTATCGTTGAAACTGTGTAATAATAACTAGTGAGTCGCAGATCTTGCTGTCTGCTTCTTGCTGAAGAATGATGTGAGTGACTTGGTAAACACATGGCCGAAGAACATATACAATTCTGCGGTCACCATGTCTATTTGCTGATTAAGATCTGGCATTTCTTGTATCTACTATCATTTCACAACATGATTAAAGAGTTTTTTCTTATCCTTGTTCATGTCTTTCAAGGTAGTTGCAAATTAATCAGAAATCTTGCTTCAATTCTCAGCAAGCTGAATTTCGAAGTTCATTGTGACGGTGTGCGAGGAAAGCTATAGAATATAGTATTTCGCAAAGGCGACCCAATGATGTTCATGGTAATGTGTGTGTGCAGGGCTGGCAATTCACGCCGTCGTGTTCTAGTTGTGCTATGCTGCATTTAGGGTCTAACCCGAACACAACACGTTTATTAATTACCATACTTTTAAAATCCGAACGGGACGCGTTGATTAAAGAGGTTACCTGTCACAATACAACACGGCCCGACAAATTTGTCTGTGTAAGCTAAAAATTTCATGTAATCTTATAGAGACGTATCTAAATATATGGTGTTGACACGATTAAAAAGTTGATAGGTTTAAATAAGCTCGTCTAAGTGTGGTTACGAATGGCACGTTTGTTTTATTCATGTCGAAACCAATTAATCCATTTACAGCACAACTCTGCCGAAGCTCAAATTGAACACGCTTGTGTCACAGGCAGGCAGTTATTTGATCGTGGAATAGCCCATGTTGTGTCTAGTGAGTGGGCAACACCAGGCCAACCTTCCTTTTATAGTTGTTCAAGAGAACAATACGACAAATAGCTTTCTTGTGTCGGATTATACCATGTCCAACTAGCTCGGACGTCTAGTCCATCAAGCGAGACGATGAATCATTTTAGGCTAGACGATTGGTTTCAGCTTATCATGACCTCATTAGGAGAGTGCTATCAACTCCCATTCAATTTTTGTACGAAATTGCCTTCAGAGTTCCTAAGAAATATATTCGTTGTATTCTAGAACCCTGGTACCAACTGTCTTGACACCATTCCCATGGACTATTTATATTTATCACATTTGCATCACTCACTTTTCACTCGATAACCCCAAGCTCCACTCCCAAGGTTTATGAGTACGAGAGAATCATGGACCATGACTTCTCTCACTCAATTCCGCAACGCCCTCATTGTAAGTTGTTACTGTCACTTCCTTATATCTCCTTAACTATAGATACGCCAATTTAAATCATGTATCGAATTGCAATCCTCACCCAACAAAACAAGCCACTCCACTGGTACTAGTAGCTTCTTTTGATCGTAGCTATTAAGGCCCCTTCAGTCACTTGGGCTTTCCCTAGCATCCCACCTCGAGAGGCTTGCTCCATCTAAACCCACCACCACGTCTCTGATGGGAGAATGGTAATAATTCGAATAACATCGAATCAACGCAGCAGAATAAAATAATCTCCTCTCTTGTGTAAACATAATATGAATCGATATAGTAGAGTAAAATAAGTAGCAAGCACGCGAATACAAGACGATTTTTTTACGTGGAAAACCTCCTCGATGTGAGGAGATAAAAAACCACGGGACCGGAGTCCACTCGAAAATCTTCACTATCAATAAAATTGTTCTTCTCTAGTAAATACTAGAGGTACATAGCAGCAAATACCTCAAGAACATAATTCTTGGCAATATATATGAACTTCACAAGAGATCAAGGATAAATCTGACCAAAAACGCAGGTTTTGATCAATCCACGAAAAACCTGATGTATGGAGCTTCAAACGAAAATCAAACCGTTCAGATTCGAGAAAATTGATCCACGAACATGCTGACAAAATTTCAGCTCAATCGGACCACGAATCGACCTTCGACGCCAGCTTGATGTAAATCAGATATTGCCTCAAACCCCAGATTTTCTGCTTTCTCTTTTTCTTTTATTACTATTTTCTTTTCTGCTGCTACCTCTTTATATAGATAGTGAGAAGCCCTATTTCCTCATATAACTTATTATATGAACTCAAACCCTTTTTGGACTTACAACTCATTGTGCTTCCTCCACATAGAAGTAAACCCAGCTAACAAATCTCTTCCTCACGACAATGTGGAGGGATTCACCATCACTGCTATCAAACAGCAATGTTCAAGCTTCTCTCTTGGTAGAGTCTTCGTCATCATATCGGAGCCATTATGATCTGTATGAGTTTTCTCAAGTTCCAACAACTTTTCATCTAGAACATCCCTTATCCAATGATATCTAACATCAATATGTTTCGATCTAGAATGAAAAGATGAATTCTTACCAAGATGAATTGCGCTTTGATTATCACAAAATAGCATATACCTCTGTTGCTTGAACCCAAGTTTTTCAAAGAACTTCTTCATCCATAGTATCTCTTTACTAGCTTCAGTCACTGCAATAAATTCAGCTTCGGTTGTAGAAAGTGTAACACACTTCGCAATCTTGACTTTCATGACACAGCTCCACCAAAGAAAAGAAATCAAATAACCAAGTAGATTTACGAGTATCAATATCTCCCCGCCAAGTCGGAATCAGGATCCAACTAACTCAAGTTTCCTGGTCCCGAAACTGAGTTTCAAATTTGAAGTTCCCCAAAGATATCTCATAATCCACTTCATTGCATTCCAGTGCTCTCTACCTGGATTTGACAAATAGTGACTAACAACGCCAACTGCATGCGCCAAGTCTGGATGTGTACATACCATCGCATACATTAAGCTTCCTACAGCTGAAGCATATGGAATAATTTTCCTATCTTTCTTCCCTCCCTTTATCAGTCGTAGGACTTTGCATCATATTTAACTTAAAATGGGCAGGAAGAGGAGTACTAACCACTTTAGCCTTGTCCATGTAAAATTTCTGAAGGATCTTCTCGATATATTTCTCTTGCGACAAAAATAACTTCTTAGCATCTTTGTCTCGGGTAATTCTAATGCCAAGAATCTGCTTCCCGAGCCCAAGTCTTTCATGTCAAAAGACTTGCTCAACTGCTTTCTTCAATAACTCAATTCTTGAAGCATTCCCGCCAACAATCGGCATATCATTAACATAAAGTAAGAGAATAATAAAGTCATCATCAGAAAATTTTTGGACAAACACACGGTTATCCGAGGAAGTCTTCTTAGAGCCCCAGTCATCATAAATCGATGCAAATTTCTTATACCACTGTCTCGATGCTTGTTTTAAGCCATAAAGACTTTTCTTCAATTTGCATATATAATCCTCTTTCACTTTGAAACCCTCAGGTTGTTCCATGTATATATCTTCCTCCAAGTCACCATGTAGGAAGGCTGTTTTAACATCCATTTACTAAATTTCTAAATCTAGGCTAGCTACCAAGCCTAGTACCACACGGATAGAAGACATTTTTACTATTGGAGAAAATATATCATCAAAATCAATATCCTTTCTCTGACCGAATCCCTTAACAACCAATCTAGCTTTGTACCGTGGTTGTAAAGTATGTTCTTCTTGCTTCAACTTATATACCCACTTGTTCTTCAAAGCTATTTTACCTTTAGGTAACTTCACCAATTCAAAAGTATGATTATCATAAAATGACTACATCTCATCTCGCATAGCATCAAACCAATTGCTTTTATACTCATCTTCTATTGCTTCTGCATAACACTCTGGTTCACCTGCATCAGTCAATAATACATACTCATCTTCAGAATACTTGGTGGAAAGTCGTCGGTCTCTAATGGATCTTCGGACTGGAACATCCAGTGGAACATCTAATTGAGCCTTTGGTTCAGGAATAGTATTATCTATTTCAACATGTTCAGGAACATGTGCGTTATTTGGAACATTGACTTCCCGCTGCTCTTCATCAACCTGTGTAAGAATATTTGTAAGAGGAATTGGATCTAAATCAACCAGATTATCACTAACCTGTGGTGCTGAAATCATCTTCGATTTCTCAATATCCTTTATTGTTTGATCTTCCATAAACACAACGTCTCTGCTTCTTACAATTTTCTTTTCAAGTAGATCATAAAATTTGTAGCCAAGCATATCCTGTCCATAACCAATAAATATGAACTGTTATGTTTTCACATCAAGTTTAGACCTCTGATCTTTGGGAACATGCATAAATGCTTTGCACCCAACCCAAATACTCGCAAATAATCATAAGAAATTTCTTTGCATGTCCAAACTCTATTAGGAACATCAAACTTTAAAGGAATGCATGGAGTAAGATTTAATATATGCACAACTGTACTTAAAGCTTCACCCCAAAAGGATCCAGGTAACTTTGACTGTGAAAGTAAGCATCTTACCATTTCAACCAATGTTCTGTTCATTCTCTCAATTAAGCCATATAACTGAGGCGTCTTGGGATGTGTCTTTTGATGTCGAATACCTTGTTGTCTGCAATATTTATCAAAAGATCCAATATACTCTCCCTCGTTATCAGTTCTAGTGCATTTCAATTTCTTTCCAGTCTGTCTCTCAACTGAAGCCTGAAATTGCTTAAAAGCATCTAACACTTGATTTTTAGTTTTCAAGGTATAAATCCAAATTTTCCTTGAAAAAACATTTATAAAAGTAACAAAATAAAGAGAGCCACCAAGTGATTTTGTTTTTATAGGACCGCAAACATCAAAATGCACTAAATCTAGTATACCTAACTTTCTTGAATGAGGGGAGCTTTTAAATGCAACTCTGTTCTGTTTTCCTGCTAAATAGTGAGCACACTTCTTTAGCGCTGAACTTTTCAATTCTAAAAGGAGCTTCTTCTTGGCCAATATTGATAAACCCTTCTCACTGATGTGACTGAGCCTCTTATCCCATAACTTAGCTGCATCTTCGCTATCTACTGCATTAATTTTGTTTGTAGACAACTTTGCCTGCATAATGTATAACGAAGAATATTTTTTACCTCTAGCCACAACAAGAGAACCTTTGGTAAGTTTCCATTGACCATTACTGAAAGTGCTGCAATACCCCTCATCATCTAACTTGCCTGTGGAAATCAAATTCAAGCGGATATCAGATATATGTTTAACATTATTCAATACTAACCTTGTGCCATTGCTGGTTTCTAGGCACACATTACCGATGCCTATAGCTTGAGCTAGTCCATTGTTTCCCATCTTCACAGATCCGAAGTCACCTGACCTGTATGATGTAAAGAAATCCTTATGAGACATAGCATGAACAAATGCATCACTATCAATTACCCAACTGGTCTCATGAGATACAAAATTCACCACATCACCATAAAAAATAGTGAGAAAATCTTCTTTAAGTGCAGCGACACGATTGTCGTCACTGTCATCATCACTTTTCTTCTATACCTTTCTCCTTTTGTTTCTCCATTTTTAACTGGCAACAAAACCTCTGAATATGTCCCTTCTGATGACAATAATGGCACTCAACATTAGCAAATTTATTACACTTACCTCTGCTTTTGTCTCGACTTTTATCTCTATTTCTCAGACCTCGAGACTCACTTCTCCCCCTTTTCTCAACAACCAAGACATCATAATGTGAAGAGGACGATCCCTATATCTTCCTTCTCATCTCTTCATTCAAAATACTACTCTTGGCCAAATCCATGGTAATTGTACCATTCGAGGCAGAATTAGACAAAGATGTTCGGAACGTCTCCCATGAGTCCGGCAAAGTACCAAGCAACCATAGTGCTTGTATCTCATCATCAAACTTGATTCTCATCGCAGCCAACTGATTTATAATTCCTTGAAAATAATTTAAATGATCGATCAAACGAGTACCATCATGATATCTCAGAGCCATCATCTGTTTTATCAAAAATAACTTATTATTCCCAGTCTTTCGAGCATATAACTATTCGAGCTTATCCCATAAACTGCGTGCATGTGTTTCCTCAATAATATGGTTTAAAACATTATCATCTACCCACTGTGATATAACCACACACTTGACGATGAAATATAGACCTTTCAAATCGGTTGTATTCTCTGGTTTCTCCTCAAAGAAATACGAGACAAATAAAAATCTTTCACATATAAAAGATCTTCCATCTTCCCTTTCCAAATATGATAATTCGAACCATTCAGTGTAACCATTCTACTCATATTCGTTTCCATTGTTTAACACAAGACAGAAAAATCAAGCAATAACTTGTTACTCTGATACTACTCTGATAGGAGAACGGTAATAATTCGAACAATATCGAATCAAAGCAGCGAAATAAAATAATCTTCCCTTTTGTGTAAACCTAATAGGAATCGATATAGTAGAGTAAAATAAATACCAAGCACGCGAACACAAGACGATTTTTTTTACGTGGAAAACCTCCTTGATGTGAGGAGATAAAAAACCACGGGACCGGAGTCCACCCGAAAATCTTCACTATCAATAAAATTATTTTTCTCTAGTAAATACTAGAGGTACATAGCAGCAAATACCTCAATAACATAATTCTTGATAATACATATGAACTTCACAAGAGATCAAGGATAAATTTGACCAAAAACGTAGGTTTTGATCAATCCATGAAAAACCTAATGTATGGAGCTTCAAATGAAAATCAAACCGTTCAGATTCGAGAAAATTGATCCACGAACATGCTGACAAAATTTCAGCTCAATCGGACCACGAATTGAGCTCCGACGCCAGCTTGATGTAAATCATATATTGCCCCAAACCCCAGATTTTCTGTTTTCTCTTTTTCTCTTGTTACTATTTCCTTTTCTATTGCTACATCTTTATATAAATAGTGAGAAACCCTATTTCCTCATATAACTTATTATATGTAACTTATTATATGGGCTCAAACCTTTTTGGGCTTGCAACTCATTGGGCTTCCTCCATAGGAGTGAACCCAGCTAACAATCTCCCTCTCCATTTCGCATGCTGCCGTCACCGACCTCAAGACTCAGGGCACTGATGGTCATTGAGCCAACTCAAGGCCAAATTGGCCTCGATCTGGTGTGGATAGCCGTCATGGCTAATATAGAGCTTTCGCATTTCATGAGCTTGTTGAACAGGTTTGCGGAGTCGGTTGCGACCCTCACGAGCTCAAGGCCGACCTCGCATGGAATTGGTGATCACAAACTGCGGGCTTCAGCCAAGCTCGATGACCTTGCCATTACAAGCCACAAGGATCTCATGCCGCAAACAAAGACACGGAGAAGGGTGCATATGATAGGCAAGGTAGAAGCTGTTGACATTGGCTTTGGCTCATAGAGTCGAGTAGGGGTGAGCAACATGAACCAACCGAATTATGAAATGTTTAGATCGGATCGGATTGATTGCTTCTAGGCAGTTCCCAAGGATGTCGGTTTGGTTCCTACTTTCATAAAATTGGAAATGTTGATTTTCAATTTGGTCCTCCATTCCAGGGGAAACTAGACTTGATCGGATTGCTTGGACCAGATCAATGATCTTTTATTTTTTATTTATTTCTCACACAAGTTTCTTTCCCTTCCCTTCCCATGTGTCTCGCTCGGAGTTACTTCACTGTCTATCTTTGTCCTTTTTGTTTGGTAATCCACTCATTATCTAGTATGAATAATCTATAAACTCTTAGAGGGAGTACAAAACTGGCTGATTAGTATTATAATGGGTTTATGATGCGGTCAACCTCATGACTTATTGCTGGAAAGGAGTAGTTTGGGTTCTCAATGTCTAGATGCAAATATGCCAAGGGGTTGTATTTTGATTTCATTTTCATCTCCCATTGGACCACTTGAGAATCGGACTGGTGGATTGCTTGGGAACTAGACTACATCGATTGGTTTGGCCCTGGTTACAATAATTGGGAATAGGTCCTTCTTGCTCGGTTTCTAGTTCTTAGGCAGGACAAACTGAACCAGGAATCGATCACGTTTAGTGTCGAGCAAGTTGACGTTATGGGGATGACTCTCGATGGTTGTTGTGTTGCGGCAGATGTGTGACGAGAGAGAAAGGCGAAGGAAAGAGAGTGGGAGAAGGGTCTAGGTGTAGAATATGGGTGTGCATGAGGGCAAATACGGTTTTTAAGTCAGAAAGATGCAAAATGTAGGTTTTGAAATATGAGCAGTATGTTTGATATGGAAAGCAAAGTTGAAGGGTCTTTCTTGCGATTATCCCTAACTGTTAATTGAGCACCTTTGGACTGACTCTTATGTTTCTGTCTATTTCAATTGTAGCAATTTGGACTAAAGAGATCACGGAGGATCACACCAAGAATTATTCTCTGAAAATGAGCTCTGACGTATGAAAGAATTGACAGGTGAGGTGGTAATGTACTCTCTCTCCCCATTAATCTTTACTCCCCCACTTTGTACTCTCTCCCCTCTTTCTCTCTCTCCACAAAGGCCAATGTATTTTGGCTAAGTAGAAAGACAGGAAGAACAGAGAACACAAGCCAAGCGAATGAGAGATATTAATCAATCATCCTGTTCAGATGCAATATGTGAGAACAAAAATGAGACTTGAGATCGCCTGAGCAGAATTTTCAGTCCATCGAGTACCTCCTCAATGCAACACAAAGAAGGGTTTCCACAAGAAAAACCCACTCTAACGGTGCAAATAACTTTTAGCATTAAGTTTCTTCCACACACGTGAACACTTCCTCAGCAAAAATACACCTATCACATGTGCATAAAACCGATGCTGTTCCTCAGTATACAAAGTAGAGATTTTCACGCTTCAGTGTTTGAAGATTTGGAGTTCTAATCGCCTTGTTTAGGTCCAACATGAACAAGTCAATGAACAGATTCACATGCCATAGTCAATTGAGGTTAGTTTATCTAGAGTCTACAGGGTTGTTAGCACATCTCTTTCTACTCCTTAAATTCATGACTCAGTCTACTCAAGCATTGCAGTTAGTCTTTCCAGCTATCCTTTTCTGTTTTGAGCAAGAAGTTTATTCTCTTTTGGCATTTGACTAATGAGAAGCCGAGAAGGAATGTGACCTCAGACCCCATGATGCAACTTTTATATACTGGAACGGGTAGGACATTATCGGCCGGAGTTTTACCTTAGTGATCATGCGGTGCATCAACAAGTTTTAGCAATGCAAAGAACTCAGACTAACAATCCCGAGGAGAATCTATAAGTTGTCTACATCCAGGGGCTTCTTTCCTGGGCGAATTTTTACATTAGCAACCGCAGTTATTCCGCACTTTTTCTTCTCTCTAGTTTGATACAATCTCCGTTTTCGCTAAACCGCTCCAGATATTGTTTCTTCATTCAAGAACATTTTCTAGGGAAAATGGGATGTTGGGGATTTGCGGCAGAAGAACACCCGGGTGCTACAATTTGATACGGGGAGACTTATATGTACTAAAACTTTCGAAAGGTACTCTGAAGCCCCAAAATCGGAGAAGAAAAAAATAATTAAGTGCTAATAGCGAGAATTTCCCATCAAACAACTAACATGATTTTTTTTTTTGACGAGAATTTTAAATGATATGACATTTCCTTTAAAAAAAATTGTCCAAGTAAACGTGATGAAGACATCATGCCGTCCACGTAGACTACTACGCAAGACAACGTTCAACGACGTCGTTTTGGCACTTTGATCACTTTCTGTAAAATTTGTACTTAAGTATTTACTTTTAAACACAAGTAGCACTTAAATAATCATTTACACCATAGCTTGACACTTAAGTGGTCCTTTTTTTATATTTTTTTTGTAATCGTGCTTGGCACTTAAATAACATGGATGATAAGGTCATTTTAGACAAGGATTGCCCAGTGGACATTCCGATGAGTCATGTAAACCAATTTTTTAAATAAAATAACGCTCAAGTTTGCTAGAATTGGCACTCAAGTAAAAAAGTGACACTTAATTGTACATTTTGGAAGTTTTGGCACTTATATTTCCTGTATGCCAAATTGTAGCACTTGAGGTTTATGACTCCAGCCAAGAGGTGATGAAAGTGAAATCCTTCCTTCTGCAGCGGAGAAAGCGGTTGACGGCTTAAACATAACTGAGGTCAATCCGCTCGCGATGAACTTTTCTTTTGATCTTATTATTCGCTTTAACCTAAGCTTATCATAGTTCTTTTTTTATGACTGCTTCTTATCCTTGTTCATATGTCTTTCAAGGTAGCTGCAAATTAATCAGAAATCATGCTTCAATCCTCAGCAAGATGAATTTCGAAGTTCTTTGACGACGGTGTGCGAGGAAAACTGTGGAATATATTATTTCACAAAGGCAACCCGATAATGTTCATGATATTGTGCGCACGCGTAAGGCTGGCTATTTGCGCTATCGTGTTATAATTGTGTTGTTCCACATTTAGGGTCTAACCGGAACAAAACCACATTTATTAATCGCATCATACTTTTCAAATCTGAACAGGACACATTGATTCAAGATATTACACGACATGATATAACACAGTATAGCAAATTTGCATGTGTAAGATAAAAACTTTATATAAACATTTAAAGACATATCTAAACATATCTAAATGTGTGGCATTGACACGATTATAAAATTAACATATTTAAATAATCTAGTCTAAGCGCGACCACGAATGGCTTGTTCATTTTACTCATGTCTAAACCAATGAATCCAAGCTCAGACCAAGCACACTTGACTAGGTGTTGGACACTTGTGGTCGTGTAATGAATCCTCACAAACTAACAACCTAACCAACAAATCGATATATTCATCATTCTCGTTAGAGGCATGCAATCAGATCTACCTAAAAACTAGATTAGACCGCTACCGCTTGGATATAGTCTATTTTTTGGTTCTGAGTAAAGACCCACTGGACAGCTAGATTCATCAGACCAATTTTGAAGCTGGTTTTGGAAATCGGTTTCATAAAGCCAAAAAAATAAATAATTATAAACAAAAACAAAAAACAAAAACTCTTAGGTTTATTTGTTTCTAACCTCTAGGGTGAGGTTTTATATAAATATATTGCAAATTTAATTATGTTGCTTGTTTTGTTTTTGGGTGGTTAGATTCTGGAGAATTATATTTTTATGGATGAATGATGAATTGTACGTTACTAATTTTTATGGATGAATGATGGGTGGTTAGAATTGTTTTATCATTTATAATTGTACGTTACTAATTTTTGTTTTATGGATTGTTACTTTTATTGTTACGGGCAGGGAATTCTATTGTTCATCTTTATTTTGAATTGTTTTATGGCTCATATTATTTTGTTATAAAAAGTGAAATTAGAAAAAAGGAACAAAAGAAAAATAGGTTCTCGAGTAGATATTGGAACTAGATTCCTAATCTAGGTCTAAGGCAAATATGGTAGCTTTTAGGTTCCAAAAATTGAGAATCGATTCTAACACAATAGGTTTTAGGTCCAATACAATGCAAATAGAATCATATATATATAATATAAATATATATATATATATATATATAACGGAAATGTACCAAGATAGTAGCCCAAACCTATAATTGGTGATTATCACAACAATTTCAATTGCATAGGACCTCAATTGCGCCAAGTGAAAGGATTATAAGGTAAAAAACTACAAGATGTCTTGTCTCACATCAAAAGGATGTGAGTGTGTACATGTACAAGATTTGATATTAATCAATGATCATTATTTTATTTATTTATTAAAATTCAGATTTATAATAAAAAATTAACCATATTTTCCTATTAAAATAGTGCGGACGTTCACGAAGGAATTATGTTTATTTATTCATTTATTATTTTTTTCTGAATTTTATTACTTCTTCCAATGGTTATTTCGAAATTTATATATGTTCATACATCTTTTTGGATATAACTTCTTGTTTTTGCTATTAATCATTGAATGTGTTTGTTCAATAATGATTTTCTTCTTTCCCAAAAATATACAATCATAGATTTCAATTGTTTCCTTTGGATACCCTCGAGATATACTGAAGTTGTTATATAGTATTATCAATCGAGATTTTATCGTATCGTAGAGAAAATTTGTTAATGACCATTATCAATGTTATGAGGGCAAATAATTTATTAAAAAAAGTGATGTCATAATGCCTCAAAGTCCGATTTCATTATTCTTCTCAATTGATGGCGATATTTTGCCAACATACATAAGATTTTTGTCAAAACTTTCTCCAGTCAAACCCCAGGACATGTGGCGAACGAAATCGCCAAGAAAGAAAACGAAAATCGAAAAAGGCAAAAATATACGCAACAAACGTGGAAAGAAGAAATTAATTATTTTTTTTTTAAAAAGAAAAAGCCCCGGCCCAAGAACCGAGCCTCAGGGACCCAAAAACTGGCACCCGCACCGAGGCGGGGGCGTGCTCATACCGACCTGATCCAAACCGTTGTTTCCTTGTCGGCATGCGCCACGCGTCGCCCCCTCACCCCACCGCGACCCCAGCAAATTGCACACGAACTCAAACTCCCCAGAAAAAAAAAAAAAAAAAAAAAAAAAAAAATCCCCAAAAATAAAATAACAAAAAAAGACAAAAACCGATAGCGGAAAATAAGGTTAAAAAAACAAAGAAAAATATTAATAACTCCCCTTCGAATTGAAGAGAGAGAGAGAGAGAGAGAGAGAGTATTTGTCTGTGTCATCACTTTCATCATCATCATCATCAACAAGGCAAGCGCAACACTTCAAAGTCGCCCCCCTCCCTCACTCGCACGGGGATAACTCCGGAGACGCGCCCGCATCTACTAGAAGAGCAAAAAGAAAAAAGGGGGTAAGCAGCTTCCGCTCCTCTCTCTGCCTCTGCTCTTGGCTTCTTTCTTTGCTTCGTGCCGAGCGAGGTCGGTGCGCGTGTGTTGGGTTTAGCTGAAAGCTGAAGGGGCGCGGCCTTGCGAAAACGCTTCGCGTTTTTGGGGTGTTCTTTTTTTTTTTTTTTTTTTTTTTTTGGGTGGCAGGGAAGAGGAAGAGGAAGAAGCGTTGGGGAAATGGCGAGCTCGGCGGAGAAGGACGAGGTGGTGTCCCTGGAGCTCCCCGCTCCTCTCGGCTGGACCAAGAAGGTACCCTTCCTCACCCCTCCGCCCCCCGCTCTGTGCAGCCCTGCCTGTGTCTATGCCCATGCCCGTTTTCCCCTCTCTCTCTCTCTTGGCTTTTCTTGCTTTCGTTCTCGCCTGCCGTGTCTCGAAACTGTGGCTTGACGGTTTTTGGGCTCCGACCATCTGCGAAAGTTTGGATTTTTGCTCGGAATTTGGAATTGGGGTTGGCTTGAGGTAGGTGGAATTCGGCGGTCTCGCGAGTGGGTTGGTGCGGGGATTCGTGGTTTTGGGGGTTAGGTGATAAGGCTAGGGTTTCTGGAGTCGCCGCCTGTTGTTCTGAAGAGGGCGTTGCTTAGGAAATGCTTGACTCTGCAAAATTGGCCTGGAGTTGTGTGAGTCGTGCCTGTCTTAGTGTGGAACGGGTTGGAATTAATTCTAGTGAGTAGTCACTTTCTAAATTTGTGACCAAGACGCTAGGGTTTCTGGGAGGGGACCGTGCTCTGTTAGCACTTATGCTTATTTCCTTCCTCTATTTTTCGAGGGTTTACTCTTTTTATTGCTTCTCGTTAAATTTTCTTAAGGGTAAGCGTTTCCTTGAACATTTCGGTCCGTGGTTTTGTCGAGACGGTGGGTTTTTGCATTGCGAAACAGGAATTTTGTGCCTGATGATGTTCCTCTGTTTCTTACTTTCCCTTTCCCCCTTCTTTGGTCTTCTGGTGGGGGATTCGACTCGTGTTGTCTTTGCTTGGGGACTAAATGTTCTGTTTTAGTCTTGAACATCAGCTGTTTATTTTGTCAGTCTGATGCACGTGGGAAGCTACTGGATTTTCTTCCTTTTGTCACTGGAAAGCTACTGTGTTGGCAGAAAGCAGCAGCGGTGTCATTTTTGAATTAGTAATTGCTGCAATGAGAAGAAAATTCCAAAACTTAAATCCCCAAAACACGCATGCACACAAAGGATTTGTGTGTACATTTTTGCCATTGTTTGATACCCTGGGGTTTGCATTGAGACATTGTGTGGAGTCAAAGGTTTCTTAAATAACTACAGCAATGATAAATTTCTAACCAATCATAAATTTTTTCCTTTGTTCCATTACCTATGATTTGCATTAAGATCTGATGTCCATTTATTTTTTAAAAAAAATTGCTGTAAAATGAGTCGTGCAATGAAGCCTAATTTTGTAATGGTTTTTTCATGAAGTCCTACCATGTAATGGAATCTGAACTGTTGGTTTTTTATAATTACAAACCTGAAGGTGTGTTAACTTGGAAGCTTTGGATGGAAGTGAGTCATTATTTTCTCATCATTTTTACAAGGGTGTTACTTGCAATTATCTTCTATTACATCAAGTGGGATTATCATGCTGACTCTCTTCTTATAAAATTCTCAAGCTAGATGAATTGGGTTGATGTCTCTTTCCTTTCTTTTGATTTTGAGTTGGGGGAGAAGAGTGAAAGCAGAAGGGGGACTTTTTTTTTGTGGGTGGGGAGGGTAATATTCTTGCAGTAATGTTGAGGATATTGCATTTTCTTTCAGTGACTTCGTAGAAAGCGTGTCTTCAACTCTTTTAGGTGCAAAAATAACTCCAATATTGTTCCTTTTAATATAGCTGTATGAGAATTCCCATCCTGCACAGAAACTACTTGGTTTATGTGAAATTATTTTGACTAAGGCATTTGCAGTCTACATGTGTGTGGCTTCAGTACTTCCCTTTGATGGATATTTTGTCAGTTCTCTATGACATCTTTAGCTATTCCTTTTGATTATGTGGCCTATAGTACTATGGTGAGGGGTTTGTCCTGGCGTATTATTTGAAGAGCCGTAGTCATCTTTGATTTTAAATGTTTGAAGTTGGAAATTGGAATGGGCGAAGAATTGATTTGTACCTACTAGGATGAGCTTTTCTCAGTTCATAGAAGTATCAAGGAAATGGACGGATATTTGGATGGTACAACTGGCCTTATTGGAAAACTCAGGGGCAGTTTGGTTTCAAGCAATGTTTCCAAAAATTTGTTTTCTCAGAAAATGGACCGAGAAAAAAAAAATTATTTTTCACTTCAATTTTCTTGAATGCATGTTTAGTTTTTGAAAAAGAAAAATTTCAACAAGGATTTGAAATATTGATACTTGTTTGTTTTTTGTTCTTCTCAAATCAAGGGATTTATGAGAAAGATAAAAACATGTTTGGGAGATTTTTTTTTTTTCCCTTTCTTATTTGGTTGAGACAATTTGCACAAATATATACAAAATAGATGCACTAATATCTTGACATCTACTTGGAAGTATATTAGTGAACTGGCCTTATTGGAAAACTCAGGCAGTTTGGTTTCAAGCAATGTTTCCAGAATTTCTCAGAAAATGGACTGAAAAAAAAATAATTCTTTTTCACTTCAGTTTTCTTGAATGCATGTTTAGTTTTTGAAAAATAAAATTTTCAACAAGGATAAAAAATATTGATACATGTTTGTTTTTGGTTCTTCTCAAATCAAGGGATTTATGAGAAAGATAAAAACATGTCTAGGAGATTTTTATTTTTTTCCCCTTTCTTATTTGGTTGAGACAACTTACACAAATATATAGAAAATAGATGCACTGATATCTTGACATCTACTTGGAAATATATTAATGAACTGGGCAGTTCGGTTTCAAGCAATGTTTCCAGAATTCGTTTTCTCAGAAAACGGACTGCCACAAAAAAAAAAAAAAATCGTTTTCACTTCAATTTTCTTGAATGCATGTTTAGTTTGTGAAAAAGAAAAATTTCAATTTCAACAAGGATGAAAAATATTGATACATGTTTGTTTTTTGTTCTTCTCAAATCAAGGGATTTATGAGAAAGATAAAAACGTGCCTGGGAGATTTTTCTTTTTTCCCTTTTCTTATTTGGTTGAGACAATTTGCATAAATATATACAAAATAGAAGCACTAATATCTTGACATCTACTTGGAAGTATATCAATGAACTGGCCTTATTGGGAAACTCAGGGGCAGTTTGGTTTAAAGCAATGTTTCCAGAATTTGTTTTCTCAGAAATGGACTGAAAAAAAAAGAAAAAATCTTTTTCGCTTCAATTTTCTTGAATGCATGTTTAGTTTGTGAAAAATAAAATTTTCAACAAGGATAAAAAATATTGATATGTGTTTGTTTTTTGTTCTTCTTAAATCAAGGGATTTATGAGAAAGATAAAAACATGTCTGTGAGATTCTTTTGTTTTTCCTTTCTTATTTGGGTGAGACAATTTGCATAAATATATCAAAATGGATGCACGAGTATCTTGACATCTGCTTGGAAGTATCAATGCAAAGTTCAGCAAAAAGGAATATTACCCTCTATGGGTGTTTTTCCACATACATACAAATTTGAAGATCTGTATTGATGGCTTGCCAATGGTCCACGTGCTGTGGCTTCTTTTGGGTGCTTTAAACTGTTATGCTATCAAGATGCTGTATGGCTTGACCAAAAAAGAAATTCATGGTATGATTGGTCTTCAAAGCTTTAGCTGCTCTATTTGGAGTTGGGAAAGGTGCAGTACCTAATTTGTGGCTGTTTCCTCTGTCAAACATTGCCTATTCCTTGATTTGTCTGAAGAGTTGATTCTCTGAGATTCTGGACATTGACATATTTGAGAAAGCAGAGTGTGAACTGAGGTGAAGAAGGGATATCTCTTGATTATATCTTGGAGCTATCAGCCTATATAGGACAGAGCATGAAGATTGAATATCTTTTCTCTGAAGCTTTTTTGGTATAAATAGATCAGAGAGTGCTGAAGAAATAGATACTTTAATGGAGGTACCATCTCGGTTTTGTGAACTCTAGGCAATCAGTTTATGAAAATTGGAAACAAGAAAGCTGTCTGACAATTTTGAAGCTCAAAATGAATGGCTTGAATGAAATGCTGCGTGGATCTTCTATTGATCAAGGAAGCTGTTCTCCCTTAACCATACTGAGGCTGAAAGTTCGGCAATAAATTTTAGGTGGATATTCATATGAGTGTATCATTCAGTCCTTTTGATCGACAAGGTTGATTTTGGGTGATTAATGGTTGGAATCTGTTGGTTTGATATATGTAATGGAGAAAGACGATATCTAGATAGGTTTGAGATGTAATATATTTTTAAATATGATTCGCGAGAAATATAGCTGCTGGTGGTGCCTTTTTTTGCAGCTAGTCCTTTATCTGATTATTCACAAAAGGGGAAGGCTCAATAGCATGTCACTATATGACCAGCTTTAGACTCCATCTTGGTTCGATATGGGGAAATAGGAACCTGAACAAGTGAAGAGACTAGCTTTGACTCATTTTTAAGGTACATTTATCGTTTGAGATAGATTTTTCTTGCATTTACATTTCGAGAAAGATCTGTCTTGCTTTTTTCATTCACTGTTGCATGCACCTCTAACCAGAGAATCAGTTCTCATAAATAAAAAGACCATCCTACTAATGTGAATCTGTATTTTGTAACTATTAGGATAAAGGAAGTTGGTTGGTGCATTAGTGACAATGGATCTCTTGTACTTGGCATCTGTCAAATAACAAGGTGGAGGCTTCATCTAATTGTCAAGCGCTTGGAAACTAGTTACAAGTAGACAGGCATATTAGTGGGGGTGAACCTTGGAGTTTGATTTTGAATGGGGGAAATAGAAAACCTTTGGAATTGATATCTAGTCTTGACTAGTAAATTTCTATATACTGGGTAACGGGTTTTCTAGTATTAGCTGTTTGTGGTCTATAAGAAAAAGCTGAACAGTGTAACAGGGATTTGAGCACTCTTTAGTTTTTAGAAACTTGGAGCTTTCTGTGCTTGTGAAAGTCGAAGGATGAGACAAAGGCAATACGGACTTTAAGTTCACTTTAGTTGGTTTAAAGTGCAAAGGTGGCAGCTGGTGGAAAGTATTGAGCGAAGGAGTAACATGATCTGCTGAAGTGCTCCAAAGCATGATAATATGCAAGTGCTTGAGAATATACATTGATTCAACCATGTTTTGCGCACTGCAAAATCACAGTAGATGCTGGCAGGTGCTTTACAGATAACATCCCTGTCTGCATGTGGAATGAGAACAGTTGAATCGTTTGAGTTAGGACATCCTAGTCCCTTGTGGAATTATCTAGACTTAGGGTTGAACTTTATAGTTGCTGAAGTATTATCTACTGTGGTTCATTCGAAAGTTTTTTTTTTTGTTTCCTGTTAATCTGGATGCAGTTTAGCTTTTATGGGTTCGACTTCACCAGTGCAGTGAAGCAATACCTTATAGAGGAGAGCTGGATTTGTTTGATAAGCCTTTGAAGTTATTGAATTTGCTTTAAGTAGATGATTGAGAACATAGGGATGATGGTAATCATCTAGTCAAGATATGTGAAGTTCTATGGCATGTGTTTGGCTTAAGAGAATATATGATAAAGAGCAGGCCTTGATCAAGTTCTATAAGGGTGGAGTACAGATTTAAGTGTTCGCTGTGGACATAACACCTTTCTGATTCTATCTTTCGACTGCATAGTAATGAACGTTAAGAGGAAATGGTGCAAAGCACGAGGAAGTTTATGGAAAAATTTGAAGAGCGGTATGTGTTTTTGCATCTTCGGCAAGACAGGAACTTGATAGACAGATATTTACTCTTTTTCTTCACTTTTCTCCACTTATGATAGTTTTCACTGTTTCTTGGAATTAGATTGTGTTGCTTCCCATGCTCTCTCTTCATTGGAAGAGGCGCATCTATAAGAGAGGATTTTATGCAAGTTGGACTCATTCGAAAATTCTGCTAGTGTACTGGGTTGAACTTGATACTAACAGATATGATCAGATTTTGTCCATGTCGACGTTCCTGTTAACCACCGTCCAATATTTCTGAAGCGGGAGCGTCAAGTTCCATTAAAAGACCATTTGATGTTTATGCAAGCAAAGGGAGATCTCAGCCATAACATGATCCAATGGGTTCCAATGAGGAGAGAGCATTCAAGATGGAGTTTCAATAAGTGAAGAATAAAGGCTCATCAACTGAATCACTGGCTGAAGGGTTGTTTCCTAAATTATATTCACTAATATGAGTAGGTCGCCTAGTTGAAGTTGGTTTCTTAATTTGATGTTTCCTACTTTAATGTTTCCTCATTTTACATTTCCAAATTGAATGTTTCCTAGTTTAATGTCCCCTCTATAGATAAGAGGTGCACTCTCAGTTGTATGCTAGCTGTTTTTTGAGTTGTTAATATATGAGGATTTCTCTCAAGTGAGTGATTCCTTTGGTTCTATGTCCAGTTGCCAGTTCTTTATCTAGTTCATTGGTGGTGAACATAAAAGTACATTTTTCTTGGCTGGTGGAACTCTTCTATCCCAAAGTTCTTTTTTGCAAACACATCGAACTCTTTTATTCAGTGTAATTCGTTCAACAACTTCACCCAAACTCACCTTGCATCAATCTCTTGATCGATAATGGCTTAGTAATGGATTTATTTGACTGGGAAAACTCAGAATTTGAATGTTTGGATAAAAACCTCCCAACACATTTGATCTACTAACCAGCCATTGTCCCTTCTTCAAAACATCTCTTTTTGATTCCTTTTGACCTGTTATCCGCCCTTCTATCCAAAAGTGGCATTTTCTTTGACTGGAGGATCATGCACCACTCCCCAAACCATCTACCTTGGCAGATGCATCTGCCTCATTTTTTACCGGGATTTTTCCATTTCTTTTTTTCTGTTGAGATCTGTCAAATCATCTTAATTTTGTCTGGAATCACGTTTTAAAATTTTTGCTGACCTGGCATTAAGGTTATAGAAGATGGCATTGATCTGATAAATTCATTAGTCCTGGTTTAGTGGATTTTTGTTTTTTGGTCAGTTTTCTAGTACTCCCAAATTTCCATATTATAATGGAACGTCGCTGTGTTTGAATCTGTTATGAGAATTTGAGACAGAAAATTGACAGAGGAGGATACCGGCTTTAGTCAAGTCAAATTTAGAGTCTGTTGCACACGCGACTGAGATGCAAACCTTTCGATGAGGTCAAAAGGGAGTTGGAGTCAGTGTCGACAGCTGAATGTCTCTCTCATATTTTCTCGGAACAATGCTGAATCTTGCTAAACAAATGATGGCAGCATGAGCTCAATTATGTAACTATTGAGTACCATGAAGCCCCATCATTGTGAGGTCCCAAAGGATTTGAAGCTGGAAGTTACCCGATTGTTGTCAAGCCCTCAAAAGGTTAATAATCCCTTAGTTGGCTGGAAAACCTTTCAATTAGCCTTTGCATGCCTTGTAATAGGCAAGAGAGGAAGTGTCATTAGAAACTTATGGTTACAAACGATGCCTCCACATCTATGTTACCCATTTATATGTACATGCTTCAGTGGAGGGGTAATATATGCTAATTCACATTTCAATGACTTGACCATTGATGAGTGAGTTTTTTATCAATGCTTTCTCAGAACTTAAAACGTATTTTGGGTCAAATCATATGGTAGATCTGGACTCTGGAGCCATGTGATCCTTGAGTACCACTCAAGCTGGATGAAAATATTATACAGGCTTACAAGAAAGCAGGTTGACAGTTGTATCTGCAAACTTGGGCTGTTGAATGTCAACGTGTCCACAAATAAAGTTAGCAGAGATGAGGCTGCTATGGTAAATGCATTTATAAGATTGGGCAGAACAAGAGAAAGTTGCTGCGATCTCAATCAAGATTTAAGAGGAGAAGACCTTGGTTCAGACGTGTGGTGATTAAATTACTCTGGGAAAAGATGTACAGGTCATGGGAGTGGTGATTAGAAGACCTGTGGAGCAATGTTAGATACCCAAAAGAAGGAAGTTTGATTTGTGGAACTAAGAAATATAGGGTGCTAAGTTGGGTGCAACGGCTTTAACGAACTGGTATAGCTGTAGATTCTCTGATTTCGAGTAGAAGGGTCCTGTTTTTTCAGTCAGATCTATCAATTGTTGGTCCTGTTTTTACTTGTAGATGAATGCATTCAACACCTTGAAGAATATTTGACCTATTTGGATCTAGGTTTGTGCTAATATTCTGCAAAGGCTGTTCTTTTTTCTTTTTTTTTTTAACCATAAATTCAAGAGATTGTCTCCAGAACATGTATGGTGTTTCTGCTGTTGAAATAATTTCTCCAAGAAGTTTTTGAATTTGGTCCTGTAACTTAACTTTCAAGTAGCTATAAGAGAAAATACTTTCCTTCTTGAGGGGTAGAGAGGTATAGTTCTCTGTTCTCTTATTAATGTGAGCGGCAGCATCTAATTTCATCTTCTACAAAGCATATTTCAGCTTTATGCTGCCTTTTGAAGGTCAGATTTCGTTAAATTAGGTCGTGTGATTGAAGTGCTAAGCACACAGTCTACACATTGCGAATGTGCTCTTTCTCTCTCTCTCTCTCACAGGTCTGATGTTTATGCTTAGCATTCATTTTCTATGAGCATGATCTATATGTGGACCTCATCACTTCTTGACTCAGATCTGCCTCGTCCTTTACTCTCATGTAAGATGTTCATGTTAAGCACTCATTTTATATGAGCATGATCTTGTATGTGGACCCCATCACTTCTTGACTCTATTTCCTTTTGTTTTGTCTGATCCAATGGTTGGTCTAATACCTGCAGTATTTGATCAAGAAAGGTGGGACTCCTAAGAAAAATGAGATTGTCTTCACTGCACCAAGTGGAGATGAGATCACCAACCGGAAGCAATTGGATCAGTACCTCAAACAACACCCAGGTGGTCCAGCTATATCAGAGTTCGACTGGGGCACTGGTGAGACTCCTAGGAGATCAGCCAGGATCAGTGAGAAGGCAAAAGTAACTCCTCTGCCTGAAGTTGAAACCCCAAAGAAAAAAGCGAGGAGGACATCAGCTTCCAAGAAAGACAAGAAAGAAATTGAAACTGCTCCTGAAGGGACTGATGAGAAGAAAGAAGTTGACATGGCAGATGCCGAAAAAACTGAAAGGGATGTAGCTGAGACTGAAAAAGAAAAGGAAGTTCCTGAGAATAAAGAAAGAGCTGAAGATGGTGATGTTAAGACTGTTCAAACTGAAGAGCAAACAGAGGGAGCCGATACTGGCAAAGATGAGGAATCTAAGGAAAATAAGACAGATGCTGGTGGAGATGATAAAGAAAATGAGAAAATAAAAGATGTGGAGCTGAAGGAGAAGGTTGAACAACCACAAGTTGAGACAGAAAAAGTGGATGGTCCTGGCGAAGTTAAAAAACCAGAAGAAACTACTGGTGACAAGGACAAAATGCTTGATGGAGAAGAGAAGGATCAAATCAACCAAAGCGCTCCTGAACCTGAATCTGATGTCAAGGAGAAAACAGCACCAAATGGAAGCGCTGACAACCCGAACAAGTTAGATGTTCACGAGATGGGCAAAAAGGTGGATGGCGAAGCCATTGAGAATGGAAACCGTGGAAGCGGACCTGGAGAGGTTGCGGCTTGAGACTTGAGAGCCTTCTGTGATTATTAGTCCGTTTAGGCCGCTTCTCTTCCTTTTAGGTTTGTGGGTACTTTTGAAATGACTAGTGTTGATGGTGTAGCTATCTGATTGGTTCTGTACACAATCACAGATTAGGTCTCTGTAGTTACTCTAATGTTGTATCGTGTAATGACTGCTGTAACATTATGGTGTCAGATGTTGATGATGTTATGTAGCTATGTATCCAATAAGTCTTATGTACGAACTGGTTATTCTCAAGGGTACTTAATTTGTAGGTACTGATTGTCAGGTTCAACTTATATTAGCTTTGGTATCTTATGGGTTTAATAAATGTTGGACAACCGATGCCAAAAGAGCCACATACTACAGATTGTTTTGAAGAACGAGTTCAGATCTAGATTTGAGATGACATGATTCTCTATGCTTCTACTAACAAGGAAATCGTGGCACAAGCTGTTAAGATTACGGAAATATGAGCACTAGTAGCATTTGTTAGATGCACCCGTCTAATAAGAATGTCTCAGAAGTTTTGCCATGAACCATCTGAAGCAGAAGCAGGGAATAACGTCAAGCCTAAAGCTAGGAGAAACTTATATGATATTTAAAGTACAATGAAGCAAGAATTTGAGGTACTTTTCAGTGCGCAAAACAATGGTCAAATTGAATTGGCAACAACTCGTCGGCAAGGATGAAATCTGAGATATCTGATGCAGGAGCAAGAAAACTTCTCTTAGGGGAAGTAAAATGAAAATTGAAAAATCCTCTTCGTTTCTATAGTCCTTTGAGCACTTCGACGAGCCCTGTTAAGGTTGTCCATCTCTCAAAAGCGCTAGCTGATGTGATGAAAGCAACTTTGGAAGATTCAACGTCATTCCTTGTGACTGCAAGGTGATGTGATATGAACAATGTAAACATCAGAACTTCAAAGACAATTTAGACTGTTTTGGTGTCGCATGCTTAAAAACTATATCCACATAAGCTATAACACAAGTAGAAAAACAAAACACAAATCCGTCAAACAGGTGGAGTTGATTGCAGGACAAGGAACATTATACCTGATGATATTAATGAAGCCACTGATGAATTAAACGTGTCCACCTCAGTCTTTTCTTCAGGACTTGAAGTCAGCTGCATATAATCATTAAGAATGATCCAAATTAAAGCAAGATGAAAAGGAATGAAAGGGCTTTTTACGATTCCGATTTCAGTCAGAACTTTAATCAGCAAGTACACTGACATTGTGCAAGTGGTTGGTCAATGAATGTAGAATGAAAGAAAACTAGTTTTGATTGAGATCAGTCATTCATTACATGGCAGTTGAAGTGGAGAAACAGCAGTTGCCGATCAGTTAGCCTGCAACAGCTGAAAAACAACTAACCTTCATCAATGCAAGGTTGGCCTTCTTGAGCCATTCTGTCTCTGTGCTTCCTCCGAGAACTGAACTTGCCGCTGGTAGGTCATTCTTCTCTATGGCTTGGCCTACTTCACTCAGTTTGTACACGAGATCTTGCAAATATCCTGCAAGACTTTTCATCCTCGGATTATTTTTGCGCGCAGTATAACTAAGGAATCACCAAATGCAAGGAAAGTGTTGCTAAAAGAATTGGAAACACGTTAATTACTGTATTTTCTCTGACATGTTGCCCCAAAAACTAATGTTTGACATAATGTAATCATAATACAAAGCAAATAACCAGCAACATATGTTGAAGCGCACTAGTTTTGGATGATATTGTACAGTTGTCAGCGGAAGAAAAGATCAAATTATTCCCAGTTCCTTAGATTTCCATAGCAGAGATGCAGCGACCACCATCTTGGATCAATAGCTACTAATATAAAACAAAGAATAAGCGCAACTTCCGAACGTAAGACTTCCCATATCTTAGCCAAATCACGAGCCATTGGATTCAAGTATAACTATCTCACGGCTTAAATAAAAAGCAGTCAGTTGTGCAACAGTGCACAAGTTTTCATGACAAACCAGGACGCGTTACATTTTAAGCGGAAACAGATTCAGCTTAAGGCTAGGACCACATGATTCTATCCAGTTGAAACTTTCTGCTCCGCTCCAATTCAAAACATGATCTTACACCTGACCAGCATATGATTTCTCCATTTCCATTTTGAAAAATTAAACTATCATGAGACCATTAAAGAAAATGGGTCGCAGAATATCCAATCCAGCATGCACTAAAACACCGGGAGCATCACTGGGTCTATCCCAATCAATGCACGCCCATCACTTTTTCTTGAGAAAACAGCAGAGTTTGAAAGTGAGAAGACCAAACCCTTTTCAGTTTTGGATGAATTGATGATCCCTTGCCTCTCCAGCCTCTTCTTCCTGTCCTTCTTCACCTTCTCCAGGAGCTCCACATCATCATCAGCCTCAAGAATAGCTGCATTGGCACCACCCGATTTCTCTCCCCCTCCCAAAGAGAAAAGGAAGGAAGTGGTCACGAAAGAAATGGCAAGGCCTCTCCTGCTCGCCGGTGCAATGAGCGGATCGCTCAATGCCTTGCAGGTAGTGATGTTGCTCCTCAAGTGGTTCTTGCGGGGACTAAATGCGGCTGGTGACAATGAAGAAGTTGAAGAAGAGGAAGAGGAAGAGCAGGGGAGGAACAGGGGGTTTGCAGTGGGAAGGAATGAGGTTGCCATTCTGCTCCCACCATCTCCGTTTGCTTAAATTTTTCAGGTAGCTTTTAGTGAGAAACTTGAGGCATTGGCAGTTTGGGGCCTTTCAGAGGATAAGGTTTTGCTGGATTCTGTCATCTGATCCAGTCATTCCTGCAACTCAATTTGGGCATTTGGGTCATTTTGAGCATGAGAAACGAGCAGTTTTTAACCACAAAATCTTACTCCCTCCTCATTTGAGAGAGAACTAAAGCTCGCCGCTATCGCCACACTTGCGCATTTTCTTGGAGCTATTCTTTGGAATATGGTTATGTGCATCTCCATTATAATTATCTGGTGTGATCAGGATTGGAAATATCATTTACAGTGGAGGATACACATGCATACAATTTGGTCTAGGTGAGTTGGACTGCAACTAGTTTATCATATCGGCTCAAGTCCGGTTTAATCTCATCCGTGATCACTAAAAATCTAGTGCATGCATTTAGGTCTAGGCGGGTTCAGCCTCTATGTATGATTTGGGCCCGTTTAATCTCATCCGTGATCACTAAAAATCTCGTGCATGCATTTAGGTCTAGGTGAGTTCTGGACCTCTATGTATGATTCGGGCTATAGGACCATATTTTTTTCTTCTTTTTTCATGTTTTAAATATCGAAAGGTGATAAGTGATTATTCTTTTGTCCAATATTTGTTTGACCCAATTTTCATTGTGTCACACTCTAGTTGTGGGATTTGAACTCGAAATGGGAAAATTATAAATTGCCCGACATCGTGAAATCGGTTGACCGCCAATTCAAGTTGCAATATGGGTGTCCAAAGGTTTGTTTTGATGTGTAGAACACATTTCTTATGTTTAAATGTATTATGGCTCTAGTATATTGCCAGTCTAACTTTCAATCAATTCTTGGTGAGCAATACCTAGAAGTGACACCACTGGCCGCGGTGGCTCCGCTGGATAAGGCCCTGCTGATCCTCAGCCCAGAGGTGAATGATTCATAGGTATATTAAGTGTGACTCAGGTGTAGTGGGTCCTCCTGCTTAAGTGTCACCTAGGGGTTTACAGCGCGGCTGTCGGCTGCAAGCCGGTTCCTCCTGCACAAAAAAATAAAAAAATAAAAAATACTCTGAAGTGACAACACATATAAGAGAATTAGATACTTTTAGAATATTCTAATATTAGATCTTTCATGTGGAATAATAATCTCATCAATGGTTAATGCATTACAGGTGTGCAACTGCAAGACTCAATTTTATTGAATGTGAACATAGATTCTTCTTTTTATTCAAAAGGATGCTTCTCTTAAATTGATCTTTTCATTTTCCTTTTTAATATTAATACGGTGTCCAAGGCTTTATTAGCATTTGACTAATCTCATTGAGTGGGTGTGGTAGTCATCCCTAATGGAGACTCGTATCTCTATATTTTTTGAAGTGTGGCTTTAAGAGAATGTGTTAATATAATAACTCAAACTCAATTCTTGACTAGAAGGACAAACGCGTATACCAAGCAAATCCTTAGGATTGAAGTTTGCGATTCGAATAGATAAGTGGGAGATGTGAAAGAAAGGATGGTATCTATTGGCGCATCAAAAGGCCTGCTCTTTCTCTTTTGTTGTTTTTTAACATCATCTTTTTTAACCTCGAACACCAATACTCCCCAGCCACCTCTAAAGAGGTGACTTTATCGTCAGGAACCGATCAGACATTGGAAGGAAGTTGATTCCTTAGCCTGTCTGAAAATCTTTTTCGGGGTAGTAACTTAGTGCTCGAGTGACTACAGAAAGACAGCACACGTTCCCCTTTTCTTCCAATATAGAATTCACGTACCCAAGTCACTTTTTTGGCTGTCTCTCTCTCTCTCGATCAATCGATTGATCGTGCAACGAAAGCAAAAATTGACAGCGCACATAACTTCTTACAATGAATCATCAGTTTGTATCCAAGGGAATTTAAGACTTATAGGCTGAGGGCCCTGCTTTCCCTCTGAGGAGGAGGATACTTTTAAATTGCATTGGATTCAAATTTGGTCCAAGGACTTTGCTTTTATGATAAGAACTTTATTTTAAAGAGTTTTCATGAAAAAGGAGTAGTGTTTGATAAACTTATCGCTTCACTTTTGGTGTCACTTTTTCCGGACAAGAAAGAAAACGTGTTATCCCCTCCAATCATAGAATGAATAAGCGTAGGTTACGTAGCACCACTTAAGAGATGGTTTATCAAGGTTGTGTCACCCTAAGTGAGGCGACACCAAGGTCACGCAACCTCAAGTGAGCTAGGTTTGAAGACCAAATGCCAGCATTTACCCTTGGCGAAGGTTGCTAGCATTGAAGGATCCTTGGTAAGTTAAATTTGGAACTTGGCGAGTGTTGACTAGAGGTCAACGGCCTGAGAAATGATCATCTCCATCTGAGAAAGACGATGAACAATGCGGAAGTAAGGGGAGGTGAAACAAGAATATACATATATTTGTAAGACCAATGTTGGAAGAAAAATAATTGTAAACCTCTGAAGTAGCATTTTCGGGATAAAGCCAAAACTGGTTCGAAGGTGTATTGAGCTCTCACATTTGGAAAACTCAACTTTGATTCAAGGTCATCAAACGCCTATAACTTTAAAAGCTTAAATGGTTTTTGAAAATGCTCTTCCAGACACATCCTTAATTACCCATCTTGAGCTCGAACATATGTGCGTGGCCAAGAGAAACTATAGACTAAAATTTTTATTGCCTCAATGATGGAGTCTTAACCACTAAGCTTTCTTCCAATTCGTTTTTATGGTTGTTGCATCAGTACCTTGGCTATCGATTTCATAACTACTTTGTCATCACTAACCAAACTTTTTCCTCATTTATATAGTCGGATGGCCGTTTTGTCTATTTAATAATGGTTAATTGGAGGAGAGAGTCCCCATCTAATAAGGTCGTTTAATATATTTATTCATATGATGCCAAATTATCAAAAAAAGAAGAAAAAGAAAAGAATTTTGAATGAAAAGAAAGAAAGAAAGAAACTCTTATTAGAAAGAGACGAGCTAGTGGAAAAGCCATGAAAAAGCTAGTCTATAATGATTTTTCCTTTTTTGGGTTGACTTCTAAGTCATTATTGCTCATCAATTCTCTTTTTCCCTTGTTGAACACTAGAGGAAGCTATGTATATAAAAGTTGATGTGGGAGATTATAAATAGAAAAATAGGATCCATACCATTTGAAGCTCATTATTATTGCCTTTTAATGACCAATTTAACTTTCTTTTTTTCTTCAGTTACATTTTTCAACTCTCGCATATTAAACTTACGTTAAATTGCTGTTACTCTCCACTATGCTCATCATTCAATGGTCTTCTTTAATATCCATTAATTCGTTTTTATTTCTTAATCAATAGGGTAATGCATCCTTTCACCATCTTTCGTCCGATGTCAACATCTCAACTCGACATAAGATGTCCAAAACAAATCTAAAACTACATATTAACAATGCTTCGATGTGAAGTTTGTTTAAGTAATTCATGAATTTTGATCCAATGCGCGTTACTGAATTTTGGCATGATATGTGATATTGTGCGGTCCTTGAATTATCGAGTAAATGTTCAATATAGTTCATATAATGCCAAAGTTGGGGACTATTTTTTTGAAGCACGAGCAATTATGACAAAATTATTGGCCCCCCCTTAGGTTTCCATCTCCGTGGGCCCCTTCCGCACGCGTGGCTGAGGCCCGCGCGTGAGCAACAAGCGAGAAACCCCCGCGCGTGGGGGTGGGTTTCAGACTGGAAATCCCCACGTATTTTTACTTCACGAAGACAGTGCGATGCGCACGATCCCAACTCCGAACTCCTGCCCGATTCCTCGTCAGTAATTAATTATTTACTTCTTCTTTTTAATTTTTTTTAATTTTGTTGGTCTTTTTTTTATTTTTTTTTTTTTTTGGGGTGGATGTGGACTTCTTTGTTTCTTCCTCCCTTTTCAAAAACCGCGTAATGCAGCCGCGAGCCTGAAAGTACAAGCCAACACCGACCACTGCCGACCTGTACGCAATAATTCACGAAAAATCAGAACAAAATAAAGATAAAAATCCCAACTTTTTCGAGAAAAAAGCAAAAAAAAAAGGCTATTCCCAACAACAAAAAGCCCCAAAAACTGTGTCTTTCGAAACGTCCCCATAGGAAAACGACCGCCATTCTAAAACCTCCCCTCCCACCTTCTTCGACTCTTCTTGCCTTTCTTGCTTTCGCTTCGTATATATTGAGAGCTCCACCCACCTTCATCGACCCTTCTTGCCTTGCTTCTTTCGCTTCGTATAGAGAGAGAGAAGTTTGGATTTTGAGTTGTATATTGGAGAAAGCTGAAGTGGGTATTTGGAGGATGAGAAAAAAGATGGTGGGAAAGTGTTAAAGGTGTGCGTTTTCAGTGGAGTGAGAAAGAGAGAGAGAGAGAGAGAGAGAGACAGAGGCAGAGATATACAGGGTCGAAGGGAATCTGCCCCTAGTCTTATGGCATGCCTTTGGGGGAGTAGGAAGGAGGAGAAGCTTCATCGTGAAGGAGATCGGATTGTCGGTTCTGCCCTCGCCACGCCCCTCGCGATCGCTCCACGCCAAGATCTTCTTGTTTCCACGAGGAGGAGGAGATGAGGCGGGGCAGGCTCCTCGTGCAGTTTCTCTATCTATTATTGCTCTGCTGTGATGACCCAATTGGTAACTTTCCCTTTCTTTATTGGTTTGGAGTTCGAAACTTAAGTCTTTTTCCTTTTCTTGGTGTCGGTTTCTGTGTGATTCTTGATTTTTGTTCTTTTCGCCAAATTTGAGTTCCCGTTGTGATCGTCTTTATGGTTCTTGAGTTGGGTCCTTTTAGGATGTGGGTTTTTAGTTTTTTTTTTCCTCTCTTGTACGCTTGTAAGTTTGGATATGATACTGCAAGTATAACAACAATTTGAAATCGAATTGACCCTGTTTTGTGGTTGGTGATGGTCAGCCGTCTCCTCACTTGACTGGACTGTTCCTACCTGGGAAAATTCAAGACGATTTGGATGAGAGTTTGCTTACTTCAATAGCAATTGGTGTCTCAGAGCTATATGTCTCAACCATTACTCTGTGTGCGTGATGGTGTGTGTGTGTGTGTGTGTGTGTGTTTGGGGAGGGGCGTCAATTGTGATTTGTTACTTGTCAGTACTTGTGATGGTGGGAGTTCAAGAAAGATCACCTTCTGGATGGGTTTCTTGAAGGCTGATTTTAAAGAATTCCTATCAATCGAAACTGTTGCTTATGTAGTGTTCTGATGTGCATGATATTAGGTTTTCTCAGTTCTCTAAATCTTTAGGACTTATCAGATTTCTATGTGCACAAAAAATGTTTTGCTCCATGTTAGACAAAATTTCTGTTGTGTTTCTGTTGTGTATGTTGCTCTGTTCGTTCAAAGACTTTATGTTAATGTATGACTTTTGCGTCAAGCCTACTTGGCAATCCTAATGTTAATGCCACACATCAATCTTAGAGAATCAGTTGAATGAGAATTTCAGTCTCGTGTAGTTAGCTGCACATATTATGTCAAAATCCAGCAGCAGATACTCGGTTGAATTGATAAAAGTGACCGTATTTTCTCAGTTGCGTGGGCTGCTGAAGCATTCATCGGTACCTATGGAATAAATTACGGGAGGATTGCAGATAATATCCCTTCCCCTGACAAAGTTGTTACTCTGCTCAGAGCAGCAAAAATAAGGAATGTGCGTATTTATGATGCTGATCACACAGTCCTCAAAGCTTTTAGTGGAACTGGACTCGATTTAGTTGTTGGGCTTCCGAATGGTAACCTAAAAGATGTCAATGCTAGTGAAGATAATGCATTAGATTGGGTTAAAGATAATGTGCAGTCTTTCCTCCCTGACACACGGATTCGCGGGATTGCAGTGGGCAATGAAGTGTTGGGAGGAAGCAGTAATGAACTCGGGGGTGTTCTTTTGGGCGCAGTGAAAAATGTGTACAGTGCCTTAAAGAAACTTAATTTGGAAAAGGTGGTGCAAATAACAACTGCACATTCAACGGCCGTCTTAGCTGATTCTTATCCTCCCTCTTCATGTAAGTTCAATGACAATGTGGACCAGTACATGAAGCCTCTTTTGGAATTTTTCCAGGAAATTGGTTCTCCATTCTGTTTGAATGCTTACCCATTTTTGGCTTATCTGAGTGATCCCGGGAATATCGACGTCAATTATGCCCTCTTCCAGAAGACCCAGGGTATCTATGATCAGAAAAACGATGTACACTACGATAATATGCTAGATGCTATTATTGATGCTACCTATGTTGCTCTTGAGGATGCTGGATTTAAAAAGATGGAAGTCATTGTCACCGAGACAGGGTGGGCCTCAAAAGGGGATAGTAATGAAGCTGCAGCGACTGTGGATAATGCGAGAACATACAACTATAACCTGCGCAAAAGACTCGCGTTAAGGAAAGGGACTCCTTTGAGACCAAAACATGCGCTGAAGGCTTATATTTTTGCCTTGTTTAATGAGGATCAGAAACCCGGACCTACTTCTGAGAGAAATTATGGACTGTTCAAGCCTGATGGAAGCCTTGCGTATGATATAGGATTTCCGGCGCTTAAATCTTCATCTGCAACATCTTTGCGTGGCTCTTTGAAGGTATGAAGTTTATGACCATCTACATTTTGTAATTCTCGAATAGGTGATACCAGGTGTTTGTGGGAAATAGGTCTTGCTATTGTTCTTTTAGGGGCATCCTTTTATTTTATTTTATTTTTATTTTTAATGTGATATCATAATTCATAGGCATGCTCATTAGGCCATTTTTCGTTTCTGTCGGGGTTCTCTTGTGATGCGAAATGCAGGTCTTGCCGTCTCTTATCCCCAATGAATTACTGTAGCATGGTTTTAATTTAGCCAATGTCTTTTTCACTTAAAATGAGTCTAGACAAGAGGAGCATTAAAATTAAACTCTTATCTTTAAAATAGGATGTCATCGTTGCTCTGAAATGATGCTTCACATGATGGTTGAGAAAATTATTCTGTAATTGCAAATTTGAAGAAAGCAAGCTTATGCTCTGCACCTATAAGCTCTCATTCTACTTACTGATGGAATTGAAAGGGAAAACATATAAATCATCATTAAGTTGGGTAGCATCATCATTTCTGCAAATTACCTGCTGACAAGACTGGTACTGTAAAATAGAGTGATCTGAGATGATAAGTGATCTGATTCTTGCAACACTCAAGCTTCCTGTTCTGACTCAAAATTGTAACCGATATGCCAAGGGTGGTAACTCTGTATCATGATACTTTGAACCTGATAGAAAACATTCACCAGAAAGTCTTTATCTTTGAGCCATCAACCACTTAGTCAATTGTAGTTTGCATCTTATGGGCTCATATCAGTTGACACAGAGACTTTTTTTTTTTTTCCAATCATCTTGGTTCCAATTGTGATCTTCTCCAGTGCTACAATATAGCATACATGCATTTTACCTTATCAAAATGGCAAAATATACGGTGACAGTGTTGAAGTTGGATCATTGGGTATGGAAGATGGTCCATTCCACTAAATGGGCCAATTGTTTTGAGACTGTAGTTTGAGGCTGCATGGAGATTTGCTTTATGTCTCCGGAATATACAAAATGTATATGGGTCCCATCTATCTTGTTCATTTTCCTTGTACTTTCAAGTCATAATCCTCTCTATCTCAAGCTAATGTATATATTCACCAATCAAAAGCTGTTTCATATTGATTTGCGTGTAGAACATATATTTTGAGGCCAAATGATCTAAAATTACTAAAATTCTCTGTTTCCTCACAGTTGTTCTCCTGCTCTTGTTATCTGTGCAGGTAATTCAAGCTCGAGCTTGTATTGGGTCAAACGTTGTTGTCCATGTGGCCTCTACAATCATACTGATACTGTTTTCCAGATTCTAAAGCGAGTAGGGTTTTTCTTTTTCATCATTTGGCGCCCGCCATCTGAGAGTTCTAGGTTCTACAGATTACGATGGATAAAAAGATGAAATATTCATTTACCAGGAATGTTATCCTGAACGCTGCTGAGTACTTTCGCTCCAAAGATGTATATGACTTTAGGCACATTCAAAAGCCTCTTTCCTCTATCAGTATATATGTCTCTTATCTCTTTCGAGGATTTCTGGGTGGTTCTTAACCGTCACTCGCGTCTTACCATCACTGTATTTCTTGGGGAGAAAGTACATCATACCAGTGACTATACTACGTGACATGTTAACATAATATCATCGAAGAATGGCATGCTTCTTTTGTTTTTTGCTTGACTAGTAGTTAATAACTGTACACATATGGTAAAAAGAGGACGTTTGATCGGGGTGTCAAGATGTTACTGCTAGGCCACTGCAAGCTTGGCCTGCCGTCACTCTGTGTAAGCATTCCATATAGGATATGCTTCAACATCGCGTGTCAAGTATCAAGGGTAACATCGCTAATGACGCCGGTTGGGAAAGGAAGTCATTTTCATCCAAATAATGACATAATCAGCAGCCATCGTTAGAGGCTTTGTTGATTAAATTATTGTCATTGGCAATACCAAAAATTTGTGGACTAAACTGCAAACTGATGAAATGAAATTCAGTTCTTGTGATTTTTAACTCACGATTTGAAGGCAAAGAGCTGAAGAACTTCTTCGACAATGAGGAGGAACGCTGCTATTTGTTCCACTTTTGAAAACAAGAAAGTGCTCATGAACGGAAGTATTTTTTAGACAATTCTTGGACAAACATCTGCAAATATGAAATTGGTGAAAAGATGTCTCATTGGGACAAACTGAACTTGGAATGAGTCATGCCTTGCGTATAGAACACCTAAAGGTCGGCAGATGTATTATTGAATATGTTGTCCACCGAAGCGAAGAGAAACATACTAACTTAAACAATATAAAAATCAGTTATTTCAAAAGTTGGAAGCCGTCACAGGACGACCCTTGCATGTACAACCAATTGTAAAATAAGAAGCCGAAGTGAAAAATCGAACTCAAGAATCCTCGACATCAATAACCCCATCTGCAATCCGATTCTTTGAAAATGTCTACAATGAACGGCGCAACTTTCATTCTACGTATATATATATGCATAAACTGTCCAATAAAGATGAAGAAAATCTAAAGGTCCAAAGTCATGTTGCAATGTCTTAGCGAAGAAAATATGCAAGATATTTGTGGTCAACGAAGGACTAGAAAAATGTAATTTGATCGCGTAATCAACCTACCTATAGGATAATATCATAACTAAAGATATTCTAGAAGCATTTTCCTTTATAAATCTCCCATTTGACTCAATTACACAAAGAAATGATAAAAAAAAGTTCCATTTTGTCTCAATACGATTTCACGGCTGCCCGTCTAGAGGAGGTTCAACTTGGGGCGGTGCATTTTATTGATCTTATGTGTTGTTCACTCCCCTTTCGTCCGAGCATCTTCTTTCGGGTTTTCAAATTCCAGGATAATGACATCAAACCGTCTTCCACGTTTAATCCAATATACAATTTAATCTTCAATATTTAAGTTTGTGTGATCAAACCCTAAACGATCGGGACTTCAAATTTACCACTGATTCACGTCGGAATCCGTTGTGACTGTACAAAACTCAAACGGTTAGGACTTCAATGCACGTTGCACAAAATATTTAGGACCGTTGACGCAATTTTCTCTTAAATCTGTACATGTCAATTCTCAGTTGAGTGTATATTTTTCCTTTTTCTTTTTTTTTTTTTTTAAAAAAGAAGAATACTGCAGTGCCCTATTCAAGTGGGGGAGACGTGACAACTTTAACATGATATCTTTGTAGATCATATTAAAATAAGCTAAAACTTTCACCCACCTTCTTGTGTGATACTTAAGTTCTTATAACTTATAATTCCAGCAACCAAGATTGATGCATGCAGGAACTTCGTTGACTTTTCAGTTTTCTTGTCCAGGGAGAAGATACATGTCTACACCAGATGATTCAATGGTGATGTTGCCTTAAGTTTTGTTCTGATCTTTCAAATAGAATAGTAATCATTTGTCACATCAAGAGTAAGAGATGACATAGGGAAGTCATGGACTTTAGTTGGATGGTGGACCCATGATCAAGCCACTCTCGCTTGAAATTGTCAAAATTGTTCTTTTTCTAGCTAATTTGAAGAAGATTAATTTCGTAATCTCAATGTATTTTGTTTTCTTTAAAGTCGGTATAGCTCGAACAAGTTATACATAATTTCCACGGTCAGGATTGGGATGACCCATCTATTTCAAAAGGTTTTACTTATCAAGAGAGTACGTATACATTGATATGTGCCAGTTTAGGACAAAGTAAAAAATTATATCATAAGATATTGTTGTTTATGTGAGGGGTCTTGCATGCAAAGGAGGTATAAATGTTACTCATGCCGTCAAAACATGATTTCGCTCACCAAACCAAAAAGAAAATATTAGAAGAGCCACCAAATCTGAACGCAACATCTGAGGATGGAACAGACTTTCCAACTAAACCTCAAATCCCCCGACTACATAAGTGAGCATAACCGCAACACAAGTTGCACAACAACACATTAACACCCTTCGACCGCATCGTCAGTTTACAAGCATAGCTACAGCTTTAGGCATCCGGGGCGACCTGAGATATACACATTAGCTCCGAAACGACGCCGCACTTAGCAAGATGGCCGGGGACAGAGCGATGACCAACTTGGCGGGTCGCGTTCTTGCGGTTGTGGTGGTGGAAATATGGTGGATGTTGAGGAGCGTGGAGGCGACGTCGTACGTGGTGGGAGGCTCCACTGGCTGGAGCACTCCGGCAAACGGGGCCTCCTTCTACTCCAGCTGGGAGAGCGGCATCACCTTTCGTGTCGGTGATGATTTAGGTATGATCACGAAATCTTCGACTTTCATCTATCCTGTCCACCGGCAATAGAACGTTTGTGCATATACATGGTTAGTCTTCCCACTAAATGCAAGAACTGTTTATAGAACATTTGACACGAACGTCATGATCTCCTCCGAATTATGAGGACTAGGGTTAACTAGAATAGTATCAGCTCTATCAGATTACAATTTAAATTGATTAACTTGTACCTGCATCTCACAAGGACAGAAAGTCACGAACGAGAGTGATATTTGGACTATAGTCAACCCACTTGAAGCGGTCTTAATCTATTTTGGTGCCCTTAATCTATTTAAGGCCTAGTTGATTTAGAATTAAATACACCAACCATGCTTCAGAAAGCGTGAGTTAGATTATCATGAAAAAAAAAAAATTCCTACAATGATCTCTAAGGGCTAAGGGTGAGAAGTTTCACGGTTGGTCCTAGTTCTACCTGGAACCTGAAATCTAGAACCTACCTTGTCAATTGGTTCTAGAGTTTACTTAGGAATCGACTAATTTCTTTTTTAATTCTTTTTTCGTTTTAGTTAAGCAAACTTGATTTGTCACTAACAACTACACATAAGAGATGAACACATAAAATAAAATATAAAATAAAAAGTTTAAGACATGTAAACGTGGTTTATTGATTCTCGGTCCAGTTCCTGGCTCGGTTCATACCAAAAAACTAGGAACCAAACCATATAGTATTGATTTCACTTTTTTTGGAAATGGGAAGCGGACTAGTAATCGCGGGAACCTAGAATCTATGCCCGATTAGATTTGTTTCCCGGTTCTACACATGCTCACCCCTACGGGCTTCTAAACCTGATAATTTACTCACCTACTGTAAAATGAAAAGATTATAGTGATAAAATGAGATTGATCAAGTGCTCGGAGAGACTCAAACACCTCACATAATAAGAAAATACATTATGCATGATTTTTGGGTGAGGGATAAAAAATGAGACCATTATTTTAACCCTTTATATAGCTTAGTCTTTATAAGTCAACTCGAGAAATGTTCATCAGCTCCTCCAAATTGCTCCCATGCCCAAAACATAGTTTTTTGACATATGCTCGAGAAGAAGTAGCATGAGATGGACATATACTGTCATTATACATGGAGCTATACAATTAACAGTACTTGTATTTGATCTGAATGAAAAAATTCAATTGACTTTGCAGTCTTCAACTTCATCGATGGCCAACACAGCGTCGCCGTCGTCTCAGAGTCGGACTACAACAACTGCAACACCGCTTCTCCAATCCAACTCTTCAATAATTCGCCGGTGAACTACATGCTCAACACCACCGCGACCATCTACTTCATATGCACCCACGACTCTCATTGCTCGCAGGGCCAAAAGTTGGCTGTCACAGTTGGCACCGCTGCTCCGCCTGGCACCTTCGCTCCTCCGCCGCCCCCGCCGCCTCCAGGCTTTTCCGGCGCAGGTTATCTGTACATCTCAGGCCGTGTCATATTTGCTTCTATGGCCATGTATTTTCTCGTGATGTAGCTGCAGTACTGGGGTTAATTGGCAAGGACTACTATATTTGCGCGAATAAGATTATTGTCCTGGCGAGTGTCGTGATGTACCTACTACGTTTTGTCGTCTTCTCTCCCTTGTTGATGAGAATAAAGCTTGCTTAATTTCGATGTAAACATATGATGTCATGAGATTGAATTTCCTTTTTCTTTTTCTATATCCTAAGTAAATAAATATGAGCTCACGGGTTATGCCATACTCAGTTAGGTCCTCAAGGTACTCATTGTTGGAGATTGTCAAATGTTTAATTTGTAAGATGCAAATGCTCTACCCAAAATCTCCATAACTTGAATAAAAAACACATATATAATCGAGTAGAAAAATTAACTCACCTGATTTAGATCATCGTTCTTGAGTTCGACGGTCCACACTATCCTTTGCGGCTACATTGAACTCTAGAAACTTTACTGTCTGTGATTCCACAATTTTTGTACTTTCATTAGTTATAAAATCAATACCCTTTCAAATGATTTGAGTAATATACGAAATAATACCAAATGATTTTAGATTTCAATGTACATAATATTCGATTATATAGCTCTACTTTTGTAGGACACCTCAAACCTTAAGATAGTTTAAGCTAAATTTATGTTAAGTTTATCACTCAAAGAAAGTTAATGGAACAATTTTGGTAGAAACATGGTTTTGTATGTGAAAAGGCTACTTTCAAAGCATTAGCCCATAAACTGGGTAAATTAGTCCTACTAATCATACTCATCATCATGTCTATTATGATGCAATTGCACCTTTCAACCACACTATTTTAGTTAGAATTTTCGGGTATGGTAAATTAAGTTACCATCCAAGAATTTTTCAAGTATTTGACAAATGGCCATTTAAACTATCTAGTATTGCCATACTTGCCAAAATACTCACCACCACGATCAAGTTTAACAACCTTTAAGTTTTATCTCAACTATTTTTCGATTTTAATCAGAAAAAAAAAAACTAAATTTATCCAGAGATTCAGACTTTTCCTTAATCAAGAACAAAATAAATAGTCGTCAATAACTGTGTTGAGATAAAAATTTCTATACAACGTTACCATATAAGGTCCACTAAGATCAATATGAATGACCTCTAATAGGTCAAAATTTTAGACTACAGTTTTATTCTTTATCTTAGTCATCTTACTTCTATAATAATCAACACAAATCTTTAAATAACTGTTAAGAGTAGATAGAATCTCAAGTTTATTAGCCCTTGTACTCTTTCTTTATACATGTGATCAAGACGTTAATGCATAAGACTACCCTTAAATAGAAGTCTTTTGGAAGCAATCATTGGGAGTTAAACATCCATTGAACATACGGTATTACTCAATCTTATTTGAATTAATGAACATAAAAATAAGATCAATATATTTTTATTTGGAAAAAAATAGCTACATATGTTTAGACATGATGAAAAAACTAAAATATGTCTCAAAGAAGGTATATAAAATGTGTTTCTTATTAAAACTAGAATCTAGAATTAATATGATATCTTCCATGATCTCAACATTGACTTTACCGTTATTTTCCTTAGTGAGCTATGCTTCACCTTGATTTGGCTTCTTTCAATTTATGAATCCCTTATGGTAAACAACATAATTTGTTATATCACTATCTAACCACTATGAACAGGAGGTACTTATCATAAGTATTGGACTCATAAACAATGCCAAAAGATCATTAATTATAGGCTCACGCTTCAAGTTTTATATATCTATTGCAGTCTATCTTTATGTGATCTTTCTTTTTAAAAAGAATTAACGATCACCAATCCTTCTAGAAAAATTCTATCTTAGGACCCAAACGGTTAGAATAGCCGGTAGTTTCATTGATTCCTCTATGACTATGATTTTTAGACTTTACATCTACCATTCTTAGAACGTAATTCCTAACTTTATCAAAACTATCATACCTTATGTTGAAGAGTCATTGTATATGTGTCATAATCTCGACATTAGACAATATATAATTTCGGGCCACCAAGGTTTCCACCATATTTTTGGAAGTATAGTCAGCTGGTAAATCATTTTTCAAGTGCTCATAAATGGAATGCTTCTTGGATAATAGGCAAGTCCAATTGTCTTTTCCCAAATAGAAAATTCTCTTTCCACCGCTTAAAGTTCAAACTAGTAAGAACTTCAATAATTATGGAGTTATTAATTACAGATAAGTTGATTAAAATAACAAGCAAACATCATGTGAGTACTGTGTAACTTAAAAACGTACAAGTACACATTTAGAGAGTTACATGCATCATTACATTTGAGCAGAATACGTGACATACATTTGTATACTTTTCACATGACAGTGGCCATGAAAACATATTCCAACCTTTGTGTATTCATTACCTTTGGGTATATGAACTACTACAATAGTCACTCCTCCACCATATGTTGTTCATGCATCCTTCCATGAACAAAACACAATCATCTCTTTTGAGAGTATGATCACGTATTAGAACAAAATATATTCCATCATTATACGAGACCAATATTTCTCAAATCCAATTAAATGTGCTATTTTGGTGGTTACAACTCAATTGAATTCTCAAAATTCTCTCATACTGAAGATGTAAACTTTATTTGTCATGTACACTATATACATGTTATTTTAATCTTAGTGATATCTTAGTGATAGGGGTAATTTATCACTAAAATCATATATCATGCCAATTACATTACTTTATTCATTGATACAAGTTAAACTTTATATATATATATATATATATATATATATATATATATATATATATTATCATGAATCACACTCTACATGATATTTATGTGATGATATACTTGTAAACCAGCACCTGTATTTCCAAAATCACAGAAAAATACAAAAAGTATACACAAAATACCCTCAAAGTACATATATTTAAGGTTCTATACATATTTTCACATCCATTTTTTTTATTATCAAACATTAAAAAAAAAAAAAATGCCACAGTGTAGGGCATCTTCATATGAGTACATAGACTCCAAGAACGCCCCAATCGGAGCTCAAAAGAGCTCTCATGGGCTTTTGGAGTGTGCAGCACATGTAGCGCACGCACGGGCCGCTTAGACTGATCTAACCGCTGGTCTGATCGGTTCAACAAGTCAACTTCCAATCCGATTGGTCAATGTCCAGTCCTATTGGTTGACCGGTTCGATCAATGAAGAATTGAGTCGGGCTGCTCAATTGGTCGAAGCCGGGTCAGTCAACGGTCAATCAAGTCAAGTCAATGGGTTAGGTCGCTGGTCAATGGGTCACTGGTCACTGGTCGTTGACGTCACGATGACGTCAACCTTGGCGTGTGCAACCCACGCATCGGCTTTGCCTACATGTGAGGGCACGCGGCCACGCGTGTGGCCTACCCTAGCGATGCATCGGCCACTGTTTTGCTTGTCTCGATAAACTTGTTTTGTTTTTGTAACTAAAATGATTTTTTACTGAACAAAAAATATGAAAAAGGGCAAAACCTTACTTTCACATTATAATCTGTGGAAGCTTTGATATTACATGTAAACACAAAAGCACAATCCAAGATCTCCATAACTAGAACCAAGAATACATATATAATCGAGTAGAAAAATTAACAAATCTGATTTGAAATCATTCTTGATGCCGAATAGTGACGATCCGAATTAGATACGTTAATTTTTTTACTCAATTATATATGTTATTGATTCTTGCTATGGAGATCTTGAGTTGCACTTTCACGTCTTACATAATTCTCTAAATGTATCAACCAATGATCGCATGATTACTTTATCACTTGCGAAGTAGAAACCCTAGGAATGAACATGTCCTAGTGCATGGAAAATAAGGCAATGAAAGAGAGGTGAGATGCATATACAAGATTGACTTTTTTAAATAAAGAAAAATCTGCGGCCTTTGCCACAGTTTTGGCGGAACTTTAAAAAATAAATAAAAATAATATTTTCCCCTATTCTACGTAGGCGTTTGCGCTTATCGTGCCGTTATATATGAATGATGTTCACAATTTATTTTTAAATGCATCGTTGAAGAGAGTTTCCTCCAATTAAGGATGGAGGAAAACATAACTCTAAAAAACATTGTAAATTTTTAATTTGAAAATAAACTTCGCGATATTTATTGACGCATTTCAATATGTTTCGAGCCAAAGTTATCTCAAAACCAAAAGTTGGTCATTTCTTGTGGACATCAAGGCCTAAAAGATGTATTTTCTTGCTTCATTTGCCTTTTCTTTCCCTAGGCGAGTGAACAGAAATATCATGTCAATCTCATAGCATAGATAAAAGAAAAGGGAGGTGAAAGGAGACCGAACAAACGAGGGGAAATTGATTTGGATGCGCCCAAAAATCGATACCCTAAGAAATCACAAGCAATTAACTATATTTAAGACCATTTGATATTACAAAGTCTATCAAATTTACATTGTTGTTCACCAAATTTTAGGGATGAATTAATTGACTTTCAAAAAGTTCAACTAAGTCATAAAACTTATCAAATTTGTGCAACTGAGTTCTTTCATTAATTTCGTCTAATTATGTTGGTAGAAAATGCATACATGGCTTTTTATAATTATATTCTCTCTCATACATGTCATCGACATTACTAAAATATATAATATAAGACTATATTGACGTTGTCTGTGTCAAAATCCTAATTTCTTTAACCAAATTAAATTAGATTTTAAAATAAAAGGGCTATTTTTTTTTTCAAAGATAAGAACACAAAAAGGCAGCATGCCCTCGTCACTACCACCCCACTATCGACAAGAAGGGCTAGCAACGGTCGCTGAGGCTTCGGCAAGGGTTGGTTGATGCGAGGCTGAGGGTTTCCAGATCTGAGCAAGGGCCATAGGGTCCTTACTGAGCCACCAATGACCCTTGTTGGTCATTGCTGAGCCACTATCGGCCCTTTGCAGCCCCTGTGGGGGTGGCAGTAATGAGGGCCTACTTTTGGCTTCTTTTTTTTTTTTTTTCTAATTTAAATAATATTTTGAATAAAAAAAATGATTTTGACCAAAACGATGTCTTGTAATCTTGTGTTTCATGTTTTTATAACACATAGGAGAGCGAAACTAATAAAATAAGTCATGTAAGAGAAAGAAAATAATAAAAAGGACCATATCAGCATTATCTATTAGCCAAGTTGGATGGAATTAATGAAATGAACTAATTCACTAATTTGATAAATTTGAGTACTTGATCGCACCTCTTGAAATTTTTTTAACTTAATCACACTTTTGTTACAAGTTTTAAAACTTTAAATGTACTTAACATTTACAATTCGGATGCGGAACCCCCTTAGTTTCCACTTTTATTTTCTAGTAGAAGAAATTTGCATACGGAAAAAAAAATGCTTGTCTATCAATCTATTCTCTTTGGACTTGAATATGTTTTAAAATTGATTCATTTGAACTTTGGGATGTAAAATATTTATGGTATTCCTTCTTGAGTGGAGAAGAAAAAAAGTATATTCAGAATTAAGAATATTTAAAGTGTTTGAAGAACTTCCGATGTAGTAGCCGCTTGTGCCGATGAAGGTGGAGGGATGGGTGAAACTCTTGCTGCAAACAATGGAAAAAAAAAATATCAATTCTTCTCTCTCCTCCAATAAATTATATTCAGGAATTAAGGGGCTCTTCAGATAGGGAAGGTAGACACCACCGCATCTCGTAAAGGGTGTTTGAAGAACTAATAGGCCGATGTAGTAGCCGCTTGTGCCGATGAAGGTGGAGGGATGGGTGAAACTCTTGCTGCAAGGTTGACAATGGAAAAAAAAAAAAAAAAAAATGTTCTTCTATCAATCTCTTCTCTCTCCTCCAATAAATTATATTAAGGAATTAAGGGGCTCTTCAGATAGGGAAGGTAGACACCACCGCATCTCATAAAGGGTGTTTGAAGAACTGGTAGGCCGATGTAGTAGCCGCTTGTCCCGATGAAGGTGGAGGGATGGGTGAAACTCTCGCTGCAAGGTTGACATTGGAAAAAAAAAATGTTCTTCTATCAATCTCTTCTCTCTCCTCCAGTCTTTCTCCTCCTCCAATCTTCAGCAAAAGGGGCCGGCAGCTATTTCAATATATATATTTACAAGCGGATTCAAGATAATGACAGATCATACTGCTGGATATCCTTTTCTTATCTAGGGTTTATTAAATGCAAAGAAATTATTGATACGACCTTATGCTTTCAAACCATCATTTCACTCACCAAACCCTAAAGAAAATATTCCAGGGCCGACCAAATCAAAGCATGTGTTTTCAACATCCGACGATGGAAGAAGCGACTTCCCAACTACTTTCGAATTCTCCAACTACATAAGCGAGCATAGCTGCATCACAAAATGCACGCACAGGCATAAACGCGCTTCCGACTGCATCGTTGGTTCGCAAGAGCAGCCAATAGATTTTAGGTACAGGGGACGACCTGAGATATACACATCGGCTTCTCGTATAGCAAGATGGCTGGGGCTAGGGCGAGAACCAACTCGGCGGTCTGCGTTCTTGTGGTGATGGCGGTGGAACTGTTGGTGATGCTGAGGAGTGCGGAGGCGGCGACGTACACGGTGGGCGACTCCACAGGCTGGACCAACGTGGCGAACGGGGGGGCCTCCTTCTACTCTAGCTGGGCCAGCGGCAACACCTTCAACGTCGGCGACATTTTAGGTACAAATCCCCGTCCCCGATCGCCATTTCATCGACTTGCATCAATCGTGCCCATCGGCCATAGAAAGTTTGCGTATTTAGGGTCAGTTTTCCCACTAAATGCCAAAACTGTTTATAGAACGTTTGACATGGCGACATCCTTTGATTAATGAGGGCTATGATTGACTTGAATAATATCAATTTCAGGCCATTACATCTTACCTGCATCTGACAATGACGAAAATGATGAACTAGCAAGATATAAGGACTTTAGTCAACCCACTTTAGTGTTCTTAATGTGTTTTTTTTTTTTTGCCGCATAAATTCTCTTGCACACTCGATCATCAGCGAATACAACTTTCTTATGATCATCTTCGAGGGCCTCTTATTTTAATATTTGATTCGATTGTTATAATATGATGAGAGTAATCGACTGATCTAAGAGGTTTAGACGCCTCATATCATCAGAAAAATAATGACAAAAGATAATTACATTATGCATAATTTTTGGATTAGGGACAAAAATAAGACCATTTTTTTGACCGTTTATATAGCTTAGATTTATAAGTCAACGCGAGAAATGTTCATCAGCTTCTCTAAATTGCTCCGGAAAAGGTAGCATGAGATGGACATGTATAGTCATTAAGCATAGAGATATATAAATAGTGTTTATATATATGTAATTCCTATGTGATTTTAAATGCAATTTATAAATTTAATTGCTTTTGCAGTCTTCAACTTCGTCTCTGGCCAGCACGACGTTGCCATCGTCTCGGAGTCGGACTTCAGCAGCTGCAACACCGGTTCTCCGATCACTCTCCTGAGTAATCCGCCGGTGAACTACGCCCTCAATACCACTGGGACCGTCTACTTCATATGCACCCACGACTCTCATTGCTCGCAGGGCCAAAAGCTGTCTGTCACGGTCGGCACCGCTTCCGGCCCCACCACCAGCCCACCCGGCACAACCAGCCCGCCTGGCACCACCACCCCGCCTGGCACCACCACCACTCCGCCTCCACCACCGCCCAATTCCGGCACAGGTTATGCGTATGTCTCATGCGGTGCCATGTTCACTTCTATGGCCATTTATCTATTTATGATGTGGTAGGAGCTTTGGTGTTGATTGACTAGGTCTCTCATTTGTATTAATAAGAATATTGTCGTGATGTACCTACGTTTTGTCATTATCTCTCTTGTCGATGAGAATAAAACTTGCGTAATTTCTATGTTATTATATGATGCCTTGAGGAATAATTCTCTTTGTCCTTTTCCTTTTTCCTAAGTAAATAAATACGGGCTCACATGTGATGTTATGCTCGATCGATCCGACGATGTCGCGTTTACCAACTTGTCCACCCCTGTTGGAGATTATTGCAATTAATATTCATAGTTCTAACAAAAATGTCAAAGAAGGATGGCGTGATTACCTCATTGCTGATTGGGACTCGGTCTGCTATTCACTGTACTCCCACCAACCTTTTTTTTTGTTGATATCCAGTATTCCCAACAGCCTTAATAAGAAGCAAAGTAAAAAAAAAAAAAGGAATCAAAGTGTTCTAGTGCGCGGAAAATAAGGCACCGATAGGGGGGGTGAGATGCATATGCAAAATTGGATTTATGAAAAATTCGCTTTATGAACTGATTTTCTATGCCCACTCATTGCACTTCCAGCATTAATAAAAACATGTTTCACAACGAATTGGTCATTTACACAAAAAAAAAAAAAAAAAAAAAAAGGGCTAAGTCTCCCCACACCCAACGCCAAAAAAAACTATAGAAAAAAAAATGTGATGTAACTGCAGCAATTTTTGACGAACTTTTGGAACATATTAAAGAATTTACTTTTATAATACTTAATTGGAGGAAACTTGCTTTGACCGTGCTGTGACTTTCGAATGATTTCCATAACTTATAATCAAATAATTAAAAGAATAATTGGAGAAAGTTTCTTTCAATTAAATATGAAGGAAAATATAACTTTAATAGAAATCATAAGTCTCTACCAACCTCACCCACCTTGCCTCCATTTTTGGTAAGAAATAGAAGGTCGAGACAATTATCACACATTTCAATATATTCTGAGCTGAAAGTTATCTCAAAATCGAAAGTTCGAGATTTTTTTTTTCTCCGGACCTTAAGGCATAAAATATGGCTTTTTTTTTTTTGGGTTCATTTGCCGTTTCTCTGCGTTGGCGAGTGAATACCAATATGATAGTTAAGCACATAAGTGAAAAGGAAAGTGGAGGTAAAAGGACAACAAGTGAGAAGGTTCTCATAATATTCGATGATTGGTGGGATAAACTTGATTAGAAGGCAATTGAAAATTTATTAGGATGTATGTGTGACCGAGTTATGTTAGAGAAATTTCATATTGAAGAATTGATGTGATGTAGAACATCCAATATATCTTAGTTATGCCATAACTTATCGGTTTAAGCTTTTAAGTGAAGATATTGATAGGCTTGGATTTAGACTCTCTCTTGGTGATCTCTCCAAATTGAAGGTATCGAGCGCGCTCCCAACAAATAGTGATAAGGGTATTTTGGACCATGCACATTTACTTTAGGGTTTTCTTTTAGGCAGACTATAAAAGAGATGTATTTAACAACACATCTCTAACCTAGCCTCCACATAATTTCCTTTCTTTTGTTTTTCCTATCTTCTTGTTGGATCTTTAGGTCTCATGACTCACTAAAAGTAGTTTTTTTTTTTTGAGTTTTTGGATTGTACTCTTGTACTCGCTATTGAAAATAGTGAATCCCTCTCTCTCCCCATAGTTTTTCTCTTTTTGGGTTTTCCATGCGTATCTTGTTTCTTGTGTAATTTTGATTTTGCTTTCATCATTTGTTAGTTGTGCTTTGATTAGTGCATCTTTAGGTGTTGTCCCACAACAAATGGTATCAGAGTCCATGATTAAGGTTTCCACGCAGGTAGGTGTTGCGATGTAGCACTGCGGGCCAATAAGAAGTTGATGTAGAAGAATGCCTGAATTAAGAAGGAGTGAACCTAACACTGAGCTCACATGTGAGAGGGAGAATGGTAAGATACATGTGTGAGTGAGTTGTGTTAGAGAAATCCCACATCGGGAAATTGACGTGATACGGATAAGTTAATATATCTTAGTCACAACTTATTAGCTTAAATTTTTTAGTGAAAATAGGTCAAACTAGAAATATTAACGGGCTTGGACTTGGGCTCCCTCTTGGCGATCTCCTCACGTTGAAGGTATTGGTTTTCCATTGCACACTCCTAACAAATTCCTTCGGGAGAAAAAAGAGCTTCTTATGGTAGTTGCTTCTATCGTCGAGATTCGAACATTTCGTCTTGAAATTTTAAGCAATGGCTAAACTTCTAGACCATTTGAAAAGGCAGTTGACGATAGGCTAGTTGCTTCTATGGTCGAGACTGACGACAGGCTAGTTGCTTCTATGGTTGAGATTCGAACATTTCTTCTTGAAATTTTAAGCAATGGCGAAACTTCTAGACAAAGACAGTTAGTAGTTGGCGACATGCTAGTTGTTTCTATCATCAAGATTCCAACATTTCATCTTTTAAACAATGGCGAAACTTTTAGACTATTTGAAAACGTCGAGATTCGAACATTTTTGTCCTGAAATTTTAAGCAATGGTGAAACTTGTAGACTATTTGAAAAGACAGTTAGTAGTTGGCGATAGGCCAATTGTTTCTATCGTCGAGATTCGAACATTTCATCTTGAAATTTTAAGCAATGGCGAAACTTCTAGACAAAGACAATTGGCAATTGGTGACAGGCTAGTTGCTTCTATTGTTGAGATTCGAACATTTCGTCTTGAAATTTTAAGAATGGTGAAACTTCTAAATTATTTAAAAAGACAGTTGGCAGTTGGCGACAAGCTAGTTGCTTCCATTGTCGATATTTGAACATTTCGTCTTGAAATTTTAAGCAATGACGAAACTTCTAGACTATTTGAAAAGTCAGTTGGCAGTTGACAATTGGCGACATGCTCAAAGATAGTTAGTAGCTGACAAGTTGAAAGATGAATACCAACTGAAGTGGTCAATAAGCTCGCAAGTTTGCCTCTATTGATTACCTCTATTGCAAGCACTTTGAAATTAACACCATGTCTGCGTGGAAAAATGCGTTGATAAAAACTAGACAAGTCAAATATAGCAACCATGGTGAAGTTGAGTGATGACCATTTAAAAAGCGAGGACGCGGAGTCCTTATTCTTGCTCTATGGTCTTATTGGCGACTATTTGAATCGGAGTTCTGCCAGTACTAGGCATGAGTTCGGGTTTCTTTGAGGGATTCAATAACCCGATAGAAGATTCAAAGGGATAGATTGAGTACCATGCTCAATGAACTCCATTCCACTTGTTCATTGCTAGATGATCGTGATGAAAGGGAAAATGTGACTACATGATCTTTACGGCGAGGTGGTTGTCTCAATTCTATTTAGAGGTTGGAATTCCTTAACAACGAACAGTAATCATGGCTCATGGTCAAAACAAAGGCCTACCTAGGAAGAAATGTTGGGCGGTATGCCAAGTTGATGTTTGGCAGTGACAGGTTTGCTGAACTGATGCGGTGTGGGGGCAGGAAGGAGACACTGGAAGAATCCCAACTCTTCCTTTCGTGAGTATCGAGTTCCAAAGTCAAAGGCGATTCCTTGCAGCGGTCGCAGCAACATTTCTGAGGACCATCTTCGATGGCAAGCAAGAAGCTGCGTTAAAGGCGGAACTTTTAGAACTGGGTGCTTGTGTTCTGGAGTCTTTCTTTCGTGGGTATTGACTTCCAAAGTCAAAGGCGATTGCTTGCAGCAGTTGCAGCAACATTTCTGAGCACCATCTTCGATGGCAAGCGAGAAGCTGCGTTAAAGGCGGAAAATTTGGGACTGGGTGGTCGCCTTCTTGAGTCCTGATGCGAAGTACAATGAACTGGGGCGCCGTCTTCGTGTTCTGCTGCTTCTGGGTATTGGCGGAAGTTGATGGGTCGTCTCGCCACCGGCTCCGGCACGATCCTTGCGACCCCGGCGTCCAGAGGCGGCCGGAATCGCTGAGGCCGGACCAGATGACGGTCCTGATCAACGGCTACTCCGAGCACCGCATTCCCCTCCTCCTCTCCGTCGCCGCCGCCTACTCCGCGTCGCCCGTCGTGGCGGCCGTGCTCGTCCTGTGGGGGAACCTGGGCACTCCGCCGCGGCTCCTCTCCGAGCTCTCCCGCAACCTGTCGGCGGCTTCGCTTGGGGCTGCTCGGATCTCGCTGGTCCCGCAGTCCTCGGGCAGCCTCAACGCCAGGTTCCTCCCTCGGCCGCTCGCGATCGAGACGCGGGCCGTGCTGGTCTGCGACGACGACGTGGAGGTGGACGCCAAGTCCGTGGAGTTCGCGTTCAGGGTGTGGGGATCGAACCCGGACCAGATGGTGGGGATGTTCGGGAGGTCCCACGACATGGACCTGGCGAGGAAGGAGTGGATCTACACGGTGCACCCGGACAGGTACTCGATAGTCCTCACCAAGTTCATGCTGCTGAAGACCCAGTACCTGTTCAGCTACAGCTGCGGCGGTGGGGCGGCGGGGGGGAGGATGAGGAGAGTGGTGGACGAGATGAGTAACTGCGAGGACATTCTCATGAACTTCGTGGTGGCTGACGAGATCAATGCGGGTCCTGTACTGGTTGGGGCGAAGAGGGTCAGGGATTACGGGGACCCGAGGAACGATGGGGGAAGCAGCGAGGATAGGGATGAGGTGAGAGATGCGGGGCTAAGCAGGAGGAGGGGAGAGCACAGGAAGAGGCGAGGGCAGTGCATAAGGGAGTTCCACAAAGCGATGGGGAGGATGCCGTTGAGGTACTCCTACGGCAAGATGGTGAACTCGGTTGGAGAGCAAGGGCTGTGCAACAAAGGTGGCAAGCTTGTCCTCTGTGATCAATTCCTCGATTGAAGATGGCCATGTAACCTCCTAACCATCCCTCATTGTTCTTTGGAGCGTTCTTTTCTGTTTGTAGTTATGTGATTAATGATAAAAAGTTGGGTAATAGAACAGGGTTTATTTGGATTATAGTGTTCAAACCCAGCTTCTCTATATGAAACAGTAGAAGAGCTAATCATTCATATAATCTATTTACTCAAAGGGCCACGACAATTGGAGATGGAACAAAGGAGTATGCTGAAGAACTTGCCCTAGAAGACTATCTACAAGTGCATCCTAACAAATAAGGCCAGCTGTTAGAGTAAAAAAGACTGCATTGGCTTGAGCTTGAATAAAGCCAGGGAGTTACTTTGCATGAAATTTATTAACCCCGGTGAGCTTATCAGATACGAAAAAGTTCATGTCTATTCCAAAAGAATTCTCTCAAAAAAGATCATGAAAGAAATCAAAAGATAGCACGGAGGATCCGCTCCAGCTAAGAAAATAGAACACCTTTTCCATAGGATTTACATGTTCCAGGCCATTACCATCAAGTTAACTTACTGCTTTCGTAGATGAATGACAAGGATCATAAGATTGACAATGTGGGAACGATAACTCAGAATGTACAGCAAGATGATCTATATAAAAAATTGGAATTGTTAGCATCCTGGCGAAAGAAAGATTCATAGTTTCTCAATGTGGCCATGGATTCAGACAGCTCTAGCTCCTCCATGAAACCAATGGTCATTATTATAAATTTATTTGTTTGCTTTGCCTTACAATCCTTCAATAGTCTAGGAAGAAAGGGCAGAACCAGACTGAAGAATAATATATTGAGTAGGCAAGTTTAGAGTGATTAAAGACAATAAGAAGTAAGCATCCTAGGCACTCCAGATGCAAGTGAGCGGTTGGTTTTGCATTACTAAATTACAAGTTGGCACAACATAACTGCGCAGTACTTTGTAGCTATAATTGATCTGCATCAAAAAATGAATTTCATGTTGACATTATGGAATGAAGGGATCATGTTTCTCAAAATTCCTAGTTGTCTCTGTACAAGTCTGGATGACTCCAAATATAGGATTAAGCTTTCAATATTTCATGACTATCATGCAAAAGCCTCATTCTCATCCTCTATGTAGACATCTGAAGAGCTGGTCCACTTCATGCAAGCTAATCCAGATGAAACACTACATTAAATATCTTTTGCCTGACTGAATCATTATGAGGGGTGCCAGATTCGTATTAATACTAGTTTAAACTGCGCCATTCAAAATCAATGGCAGAAACACTTAGCAGTAAGCGATAACTGAAGTATGACTGAACTTTCTTACAAGGTAATCTCAACAGTTCTGCTTTCATATTCAAGACATCTTCAACCTAAATTATCTAATAGAGGAACAGTAATCCCCGTATATATTCTGGTGAGAGAGAAATTTTGTGATGGAACAAAAGAAAATAGTGATGATTGCTGCAATTTGACAATAGTATCAACAGTTTAATGTGATTCTGACTGTTATATGTAGATCATCATCCTCTTTTTTCCTTTGAAGGTGGATCATCATAGTTTTAAAAGCACATAGCCCAAAAGAAGGTATATGACCGTAATCAATGTGTACAGGACTGAAAGTTCACTAGTACTGATAACATGTCAACATGTATTACCATGTATTGCTGAGGATTAACAGAGATAAATTTTAGCAAAATTGCCAAGATGCCCAAAGGACAGGGAAAGATAAACTAAAGATACTATCTGTAGCTGTCATGCTTAACATTCCCTACTTGGGATGTATGACTAAGACCATCACCCATATCCCAGGTAAGCAAAGTTGATAGCAAACCGAAGACAAGTGGTGAGTCTACGGAACTTGTTAGTAATAGTCTCTTCAGCTACGGGGAGAATAAGGAATAATTTTTGTCCACTGATGCTGATCCTGTAACTGTTTGTCATACCAAGAACAAAATGGTTGAGACAGAAACCAGTACCAATGAAGGGACAACAATCAGCATACAAGCGGCAAAACATACAAAAGTACTGTTCTTGACTTATAATTAGTTATCAAGGATGGTTCAGACTTGGCTCATTATGATCTTAAGCAGGTAATTTATAGGGATACCATTTTGTTTAGTTGGATTACACTTATCTCAATTTTTATGGTTTCCTGCAACTTTGCTTCTGCTTGACTTGCTGATTATCTTCCTTTGAATGGTTTTCTGGTTATTCTGAAGTCTGTTAGCAGCAACTTAATTTAGATGAGTAGTGTTGCAAATATTCTTATGTCTATTTGTGTTGGTCATTATGGTAGAAAAGTTCGGGAACTTGCTGTAATGTCATTGTGCCATTGACTTGTAAAGGTAATAAGGTATGTTCTTTAGTCTGAATTGGATTGCGTTGCTTCGTTGTCTGCACTACAGGGAAGAAGAATTCTCAGACTTATGACTGGACCTGGATTGCTGTTTTATCTGTCAACTTACACATCCAAGTCCGAATGGATGTCAAACTGTTTGTTATCTTGCAGAGGGCTCTGACTTCAGGAAATGCGGCAACCAGCAAGTTGGAGGCAATGAAAAAGATCTTATTAAGGTTTTACAAGTTCGGTTGTTATTTTTGTGGTCTTTCAAAGTCATTGTTTCCATTGGTGCCATGACCGCTCATCATTGAGATCTATGCTAGGGCATTAGCTGAACCCAGAAGAGAAAAGTTGTCACTTGAGATCGAGGTTTATTTCTTTTCGCTGGTTATGATTTTGAGCCAATGAACTCTCTTAATCTGATTGAGGAAGAACGGTTGTACTAAAAGGAGAAATTTATTGTTGGATTTGATGCTTTAGAGGATTTCTGATCTTTCCATGAAAAGTTCATTTTGCCATGTTTAATAGGTAACTCGGCGTTGTTGTTTAACTGTAATGAATATTGTTCCATTGAGAGGAAAACGATTCATTCACAGGATATTTAGAATGCCTCTGATCCCCCTAAATCATATGACCGATGCTGTGGCAAATTAATTGAAATTAAACCATCTACTTGGCTTGAAATCCTCTTCTAAAGCATCCAGATGACAAAGACACATTCTCTAGTCTAGGATGTGAAGGACTCATCTCCTCGAAGGCTTACATTTTCGCACAAGTGAAACCCATGAGGCACAACATGCTCAAAGTTCAGACTGTTCTGCAATTTGGTTAATACAGATATGGGTATACATCAGTTCCTCAAGTCAACCAAAAACTTGATGTTACAAGGAGAGGTTTAAGAAGAAGCGAATGAATATAATCAATAGAATCATACGGCGGCAGCTCAAGATTATTCACTTCATACAATTATATGGCAGCAGCTCACAAAGATGACTCTTCGACATCGTCAGAATTTGGGAATGTAACACATTTGAATACCTTGCACTTTGAACACAAGACGACTCCAATCTGCAGGGACATGAAAGTGCAGAAACCTTCAGAGTTCTTAGAAATATTTCACATATCATCAGGACGTTTGCTGAAACAGAACAAACATAAATAATCCGTGAAAGGTCTACAACGGAAGTATCTTGAAAAGTATCTTTTTTCGAAGATGAGAACTTTTAAGGTAAATTTCTTATACTGATATTGTGAGTGCTCATCTCATGGCATGTTAGAGAAGAACCTAAATGGAGAGTGAAACTTAGGGAAGCACATAATCGGGAGAACAAAAGATCTTGACTAGAATTTCCAAATAATTTCCAAATTCACATGCTGTGTTGTTATCTCCATCTTATCAACTCAGGCATGCATATGGACACTTCAATTTCAATCCCAGAACTCGTCTACACTGTTCTATAGGCATCACAAAGTAGTGAAACAGCTGCAAAATCTGAACTGTGGAACATGCCCTATGTGGTTAAATATCCCAGTCGACAGAAAACTAAGTGCTGCATGCAAATGTGAAGGACACACGTAAAATCTTAATACAAGCCAAGAGAGAAACGGTTGCAAGATATCAGCTAATCAGAAATTCTGAATTCTGGAACATTTCATAACATAAAATCCAAGTTATATCTTCAGTTTCTTGCAAAATGGTCCATCAAAAGTCTCAGATTAGATATGATGGCCTTACGATGCAGATGTGAGAAAGGTATTTGTCTTGGGCAAAGTTGTGGTTTTAGACATAATCTGCCACAGGAATGCCTTTGATCTAATCTTTTGAGTACTCAGTTCAAATCTTGCACACGTGTCCAAAAATTTAAGTTTTGGAACAGTAACAACTGAAAAAATCTCATTCAGGATGACCATATGGCTAGTTGAGTATGGCGAGGATAAGCATGGGAAAGGAGTATTGGGCAAGCAAAGTACCGCTCTGCAAGTTGGACACCGCCGATAAATCCGCTTGTTTTCTGCTTTAACATTCGTCTTCTGTCCATTACAGAAATCGCAAACTAACCATCCTTTGCCATTGCAAGGTTCACAAATAATTCCTGCATCAGCCTGCTAGTAACTCATACACAGTTAGGGGAGAAAGGAAGAACATGGGACTGCTGGTGCATTCAAAATGGAAATAGAATGTAAGTTAGACAAATCCCACTATTCTTGCATAAATGTCAATAGCAGTAAATAAATGCAATGAGATGAGAAAGCTTCAAACAAATTCAAGCAGATTCGGGGTAAATCCTTGAGGGGAAAACTCTCTTTCATCACATATACATATGATGGAGGTGGAGGAAGTACCTCATGTTGGATGTGCTGGACTGGGGTGCAGAGGGGTGGCTTCAAGAAGAAGAGAGAAGCCGGTCGCAAAGGTAAAGGCGATGACTTCGGCCAAATTTTATGCTTCATAGGGACAGTGATGAGCCGTGTGCCACTTAGTATGGTCGCCATAGCACTTTCCTCTTAAATCATGAGGAAAGGAGACTTGAAACCTGATCTCTCTTAAAACACGAGGACAGGAGACTTGAATCTGATCTTTCTTACTGAAAAAAAGTGAATCAACAAAACCAATTGTAATGGTGTTCAATGCTCAAATGTTATTATCCACATGAGATGTTCCCCAAATCAAAAAGAAAAAATACAGATCCATCTAAAAGTTGGAGTTAGATTCCAGGATAAGGAATAAGTAGCTGATGAAACAAATGAAGCCAATGGTGAAGTGAACCTTCCACCTCAGCCTTCTTCAAAACTCAAATCAGCTGTAGAAAATTAACTAATGAAAATTAAAGTAAGATGAACTAATTCCTACATCAATGACATCCATCAGTAAGCCCGCGAATCCATTCGATTTCTAAAAAGGATTACTAATCCTTAACTTTTCGAGGAATCCTTCATCAGTGGTTGTGAATGACTGATCACTGAAGTAGCTGGTGACCTCATTCAAAAAAAAAAAAAAAAAAAAGTAGCTGGTGACCGGTCAGAAGGGAATAAAACAAGTTCTGATTGAGATCAGTCCTCCATCTCATGAGAGTTAAACGTGGAAAGTAGCAGCTGTTGCCATTAAGTTCGCCTATGGCTGCAACAGTTGCAACAAATAATAACCTTGGTAAATGCAAGGTTGGCCTTCTTGAGCTAACCTGTCTTCTGTGCTTCATCCAAAAATTGAACTTGCAGCAAGCAGGTAGTCTATGGCCTTTCCTACTTCACTCAGTTTGCACATGAGGTCTTGCAATATCCTGCTTGACATATTCGTTCATGGATTGTATAAGCATATTGTTGCCCGAAGAAAAATTGTTTAACAAATGAAAGTAGCAGGCAAAGAATTGGAAATATGCTGTGAAATTTATTCTTAGTGCGTTGAGCAAGTAATGCAGGTGTCAAGCGCACTCAGAATTGCATTCCTTTTGCCCAAAAAGGGAATAGTCAATCAAGTCGGAAACTTGATGCATCATTAATGCACGATGCTCCGTTTCCCCTACTCTACCATCAGGATACATTTTGGAATACCTTGTGAGGCCTGTATCTTACATGGCATAAACCCATCCTACCCATTTCCTCGTCATCAACAAAGTATCGATCACAGATCGTATCGATATGGATCCACAGATATGTTGCAGGGGATAGAAGAAGCACTTGAAATTGATGATCAACAAATAGTCAGTTTTGTGATCCCTAAGCATGTCACCTTTATCTTCAAAGTTATGCGTAACCTAAGGTATTGTAATATAGGGCATACGGAAAAGCGAACTACATCAGAATGCATGAAGTTTTGGATTGTGTTTTACACTCGCAGATGGAAAGGACAGTGTTTCATGATGTCCCCAAGATGTCAATGAAAGAATGCATCTTCCATCACTAGCTCCTTGAAGACCGTACACCGGTGAAAGCAACTTCCAAGTACAAGACTTCCTGTAACCATTGACCATGATGTTGTCCTTTTCTTACATCATCCCAAATGATGAAGGAAATCAAAGATACAACAGCATCTCATCGCTTCATCGGATTCAGTCATTTTTGTAACTGAGCAAAGTTTTCATGGAAAGATCAGAAGGCATTACATGACTGGCTAAAACAGATTCACACTAGGATATTAACCACTTAAGCTTCACCCATACTGGTAGTTCAAACCTGAGGTTTTACTTGCACATAATAAGCACATGATACCTTTAGCCCTGGTTTCAAAATTTAACAATGTTGAGCCAATTTCAACGGAATGGCAATTTGATATATGCATCAACCAGTGAGAGCTTTCACGGCGGTCAACATCATGTTTTGCGCTCAATTACTTTTCTTGAAAACAATAGAGCTCGGCGTGAAAGATCAAACCTTTTCTCTTTGAAGGATGAAACCGAGGGATGACCACTTTGTCTTTCAAGCCTCTCCTTCCCTGTCCTCCTTCACCTTCTCCAGGAATAGCTGCTGCTTTGGCAGACCCATCTTTTTATCTCCCTTCCAAAGAGGGCCCTTCCAAAGAGGGGGAAAAATAAAAGAAAAAGAAAGGTTGGAAATGAAAAGAAAGGGCAAGGCTTCTTCTCTTGCTCAACTGTTAAGAGAGGCTGCAACGGTTGATACAATGAAATGGCCCTGCAAACAGTTTGCTTTTGCCTTTTGCAAATGGCTTTTTCTTTTGTGTGAGTTGGTGACAATGAGAGAGAGAGAGAGAGAAGAGCAGGAGGGGATGAAGGGATTTGCAAAGGCAGTTTTGGGTGCGGACTGTCAGAGGATAAGGTTTGGTTTCCCCCCTGCCATCTTCTGATCCAGTCATTCAGTCACTGTAGAAACGGGGGAGAGAGCTCCAGTTCATTTGCATGAATGGCAGGAAATCTTTGAACCATGTCGATTGTCATGTGTACAACTTTCATATAGTCCTTGAATTTGCATAGTGGCGGGATCCGATTCCTGTGGACCGAAACCCATAAAGATCATTCGAATCATACACGCTGGAGGCGAGTCTTCACTTATGTGTCACTTCACAAAATTCTCTCTCAAAATTTCACTGAAACTTGAAAGTGTCATAAGGACTTTTAGCACATTTCACCTTTGAGTGTTATTTAATTGGTTCTCATAGTTAGGCACGCACCTTCAAATCATCATTATTGTTGTCCTCGAATATCTCATTGTCCTTTGAATGACTTGTACTGCGTTAATATTTTTTATGGAGTGACTTTATGTTACTAGCATCTTGGTGGGATGAACTTATCAAACTCAAGCTTTGGAAATGATACTAGTATAAAATAATCGTGGCTCAAATTGAACATTCTATAATGATTACTAAGTCTTCTTTTTATAAAAACCTTGGATATTTTTACCAACAACAAAAAGATAAATTAATAAAGGCACACATTTTCATCGTCATCCTAAAAAAAAAAATATTACTAAAGCATTTCGTTGTTGTCCTACCATGTCTCATTAACCTATAATGTCATTGTTCTTTAATGTCCCGTTATAATAAATTGCAGCACACATCATGAAAAGACTTTTTATTGTTGGGTCTTGATAGAATGGGTTCATTAATTTTTAATTTTTAAAATGAGAGTAGTATGAAATAATTATGACTACAACTCTTCTTTTGATGATAAGAAGGCTAGGCTGTCGTCCCTCCCATGATTTTACTAATATGAAAAAGATAAATTAATAGAGGTACGCATTTCCCTGTATGATTAATTTCTTCGCCTGTTTTCCGTCTCTTCCCTCCCACCAAACGTATTCAAGCAGCAGCCAAGTGCCAGCGATCAAGCCATCACATCACACATTGTCCTAACATCTCACCATCGCCTTGCCTCCTCCGTTTCCTCAGCTCACTCTAGCACGGCGATTCCTAACGTTGCGACCTAATAGCGGGCGCGCGCTCTAACTGGTGGCGATAATGTCTTTTTATCTACTTCTCCCCACGCCTCCTACATGCTTGTGAAAATTACCCATTGGCGAAAACTTAGCGATTCGCGCGAAAGTTTGCAACTTCATGATTTAGAGGCAAGATGATTTCATCCCTCTATTGTCTGACGATGGAATCTGCTCGCAGCTACATTACCCAGGTTGGTTTGTGGGTTTACTTTCATTGGTCTTGTTCTAGTTGTGGATGATATGCTTTGAATGATGGTTATTACCTCTCCAAATACCATCTTTACTATTCTCTGTCAGTTGAAAATTTAAGGGGGAAAAGTGTTCATTTAAGTGTGAAAAAGGGTAATGATGAGTCTTGTGCATATCGTGATTCTGACAGAAGATGCAGTCGTTTTCGATTCTTTCTTCTGCTCTGAAGCTTATATATACATCTCATTTTCAGGGGGGGAAAAACCTGCTTGGCATGTGTTTCTATAGTAAGTATCATGTGGATATTCCTTGGAGTTTTGAAGATCCAACTATGTAAGCTCGATCAATGAAAGTCAGCAGAAGTGTCCTATTTTTTTTCGGAAGATGTGGACATTTCCCGTTGTCTTGAGGTAAATAATGTATTATGAATCATGTGTCCATCATATTTTTATCTTCACTCTTCAGTTTGAATGCAGATACTCTTTGATCGTTCATTTGGCTAATTTAAATGTCGGTTTTTTTTTTTTTTTTTCTACTTTTTTTTGGGGGGGGGGGGGGGGAGATTGACATAATTTGTTCTCGTGATTTCATGCCTGTGTACCTCAGAAACAAGAAAGATTCAGATCAACTTGATGAGGAATTGTTCAGATAGATTGGACTCAATTATGTTAAATTTATATTATTAAAGCATGTTAAATACTAATGTAATGCTAGAAAAAGAAAAATCATGAATTTGCATTTTTTATTCATTAGGTACTTATGATATCTTGGTTTTCTTTATTCCTCAGAGTGATGCGAAGACACAGAGATAAGTATCATTGCAACTCTCTTCCATATGCTGGATCTCTCTGCTCTCTCTTCTCCACAAATGCTCTGCAAATTGAATCAGATTTCATTGGAGTTGAGAAGGAAGAGAGGGATTTTGATCTTCTGATCCGATCTCGCACAAAAATGGATCATGCTAAGTGTCATCATGCTCAGCTTTTAGTATCAGGGAAAGCTCAAAATAAGTTCTTCTCCACCAGACTAGTGAATCTTTATTTACATCTTGGTGATGTCTTCTTATCTCGATGCACCTTTAATTGGATACCCAAGAAGGATGTCTTCATATGGAACTGTATGATGTCCTCTTATGTCCGTTGTGGTTTTTTCAGTGCCGCTATAGATTGCTACCGCAAGTTTCTTTTATCCTCTGGTCTTCGTCCTGATTTTTATACTTTTCCTCCACTGCTGAAAGCTTGTGGAAATGTATTGGAAGGAAAAAGGTTCCATTGCTCAATTATGAAGCTGGGTTTTCAATCTGACGTATTCGTTGCTGCTTCCTTGGTACACATGTATGCTCGACATGGCTACTTAGGTGTTGCTCGTCAGGTGTTTGATGATATGCCATTCCGAGATATAGGCTCATGGAATGCAATGATTTCTGGGTATTGTCAGAATGGGAATGCTGCCGAAGCGCTGGATATTTTGTTTGCTATGAAGTCGCAGGGAATAAAGATGGATTCTGTAACTGTATGCAGTCTCCTTGCCATATTTGCTCAGTTTGATGATGCATTGAGTGGGATATTGATTCATGTATATATCATTAAGCACGGGTTGGAATTTGATTTATTTGTGAATAATGCTCTGATAAATATGTACGCCAAGTTCAGTAACTTGGGAGATGCCCAACAAATATTTGAGAGCATGGTGGTAAAAGATGTAGTCTCGTGGAACTCAATTATTGCTGCATATGAACAGAATAATGATCCAGTAACTGCATGCTTGTTTTTTAAAGAGATGCAATCAACTGGTTTAAAGCCTGATTTGTTGACAGTAGTTAGTTTAGCTTCAAGCTTTGCTCAAGTAAATGACTTGCGGAATAGCAAGTCTCTTCACTGTTTCACCCTCAGGAGGAATTGGGTTTTGAAGGATGTAGTGCTTGGAAATGCAGTTGTGGACATGTATGCAAAACTGGGCTATGTGGGTTATGCACTTCAAGTGTTTGAAGAACTCCCTGCCAAAGATGTTATTTCATGGAACACTTTAATTACAGGTTATGCTCAGAATGGTCTTGCAAGCGAAGCAATTGAAGCATATCACCTGATGGAAGAGTGTGAAGGGATACCTCCAAATGAAGGAACTTGGGTGAGTATTCTAACAGCTTGTGCTAGTGCAGGAGATCTGAAAGAAGGCATGAGAATTCATGCGCTTATTTCTAGAAATGGCCTTATAGCAGATATCTTTGTGGGGACCTGCCTTATTGACATGTATGGAAAATGCGGGAGACTTGATGACGCGATGTCATTGTTTTACGATATTCCAGGAAATACTTCAGTCCCATGGAATGCCATCATATCTTGCCATGGTCTTCATGGGCATGGTGACAAAGCTTTAAAATTATTTGAAGAAATGCAAAAAGAGGGAGTTGAGCCAGATCATATAACCTTTGTGTCCTTATTGTCTGCTTGCAGCCATGCTGGTTTGGTTGATGAGGGTCAACGTAGCTTTCAGGTGATGCAGGAAAAGTATGGGATTAAACCCGGTTTAAAGCATTATGGCTGCATGGTTGATTTGCTTGCTAGAGCTGGTTTGATAGAAAAGGCATATGATTTTATCCAGAACATGCCTATACGTCCTGATGCTTCTGTATGGGGTGCTCTTCTTGGTGCATGTAGAATACATGGAAATGCTGAATTGGGGACCTTAGCTTCGGACCGCTTGTTTGAGGTTGATCCGGAGAATGTTGGTTATCACGTTCTATTGTCTAATATTTATGCCAATGCTGGGAAATGGGATGTAATGGGCGAAGTTAGATCATTTGCCAGAGACAGGGGCTTGAGGAAAACTCCTGGTTGGAGTTCAATTGAAGTGAACAATACGTTTGAGGTCTTCTACACTGGCAACCAAACTCATCCAAAATATGAGGAGATCCATAATGAATTGAGGATTCTGACTGCAAAAATGAAAGGCCTGGGTTACATTCCTGATTTTAGATTTGTGTTGCAAGATGTCGAGGATGATGAAAAGGAGGATATTCTTACAAGTCACAGTGAGCGATTGGCCATTGCATTCGGAATCATCAGCACCTTTCCTAAATCTCCACTTCGAATCTTCAAGAACCTTCGTGTTTGTGGTGATTGCCACATTGCCACAAAGCTCATATCTTTGATTACAGAGAGGGAGATTATTGTGAGAGATTCAAACCGCTTTCATCACTTCAAGGATGGCATTTGTTCATGCCGAGATTATTGGTGAAGTGAATTATTCAAACCGCTAAGGATTTCGTTATAAGCAAGAGATTTTGGTATCTTAAATTCATTTATCAGTTGGATGGAACAAATGCTTAAGACATTACCTGCTAGATACAAGCAGATGAATTCGAGTAGATAAGCATGTATGGTATGTGGGTCGATTTCAACATGCTGATTAAGCTTAAGGGGAACATAGTGCGAGGTATATTAGGACTGGTTTATGTAAATGGTATACTGAGCAAAGAAACAGACTTTTGTTGAAAGTTTAATATGGCCAATTTGCCTAAGGACCCCTCTACATTCTGCCACATAAAATGGGTGTGGTGGATAGGAGAATGTTTGGATGGATGGATGGATACTTGTGACAGAAAGAAGTAGAAGTGGTGAATTTGAGTAAATATGACTCCGCCTTGAACATGTGAGATGATGGATACTTATGAATTTCATGGACCCAAAAAGATTTGGTAATCGTTGGAGAAAAGCATCTTGAGTTCTTGAATGTCATGGGAGATTTGATATTGTACATAGGGCAAAGGCATGAAAGAATTAAGATACCCTGAATGACAAAATATAATGAAGAATACAATCTACCGAAATTTATAAAATTTGAAAATTAGTCATGACAAATGGTTTTCATAATAGGAAAAGGCAGGGTGGTTGTATTGGACTTACCAATCTATTTTCCTATTGATCTTCAGAACCCAGTAATAGGTCTTTATCAGATCATATGTGGTGCAACGACAGAATAGAGGGGAATATCTCAAGGGTGACCACATTTTACAAAAATCACTGAGAATTCTTTTTACTGACAAGGAGCCCCATGAGCATTGGCTGATTAAATGCAATGGATTCATGTGTTGGCATTATCCATGAGCTTCAAGGTGACTGAATTCTGCTTGTTAATCCCACTTCAGGTAAGAAGCAACAGTTTGTGCAATTGCTTACTTGTAAATAATGCCATGATGCATGATATATGCTCTTTTTTGATCGATATGACCCAGTGCTTATGATGATCTCAATGGTCCAGGTTGGATGAATTTTCTGAGAGGTTACTGGACAACCTTTTCATTTTGAAGCTCAACAATGTCTGCTTCTAGCTAAGGCCCGTTCACTTGTCTCAGAAGACTTTCATCAAACACATCAGAATGCCTAACAGAAATAATCCCGTTGAGGGGTACTATATCGTGCTCTGAACATTCCAATCACTCATCCGTGAGTTTCAGGTGGGTGACTACAAACCTCGCTGAGCTTTATGAGATATACTATTCACATTCTGCTACTGATGCTCATTTGAGAGGTATAGCTGTCTGATTTGGCCGCATAAGCCTATAACAATCTGAAGAATATTTCACTGCAGTCTCTCTGCTGCTGTCATTTGATTACCATTGCCACAGGCATCCTTGGCACTGCTGCGCAACATGACAGTTGCTAAAAGAAGGATGCTTGTTTTGGCTCTGTTGTGAAGCTTATGATTACAAGGATATATTGTTTTTGCCTTCTTTTTTCAGTTCCTGAGGTGCTGTTATTGAATGAATCATGTCATTGCTTGGCCAAAACAAATCAAACATGTTAGTAATCATGTCAATTACTTCCGTGCACACAAAATTCTACTGCTATTGATGAGTTATTAAGAATTATTGTAAATCATGTCAATGCATCTTCCTCCATCTAAAATAACTGATTAAAAGTTCCTAATTAATTATGTTGTTGGAGAGTTCCGTTGGGTGATGAGATTAAAGGAAAGGACGCCATATATGAACTTTTCTCCAACAGCATAATGTGACTTTATTGATTCTACAAGGTGAATATCTCCAAAAATCCCAAAGTTCTGCTATATATTGAGTTAAATTCGATGCCCAATCAAAATCTGTCACATTACTTAGTATCTCAACTTTGTAAATTAAACTAATATATATCCAATATAATCGAATCGAATTCATGCATTTATCATCGTCGGCTGACTTTAGGCTGATTAATTGGCGGTGGGCCAGGCCTACCATCAGGCATAAATTTTCTTTTGGAAAAGTTATCAAAAAGTGTCAATTCAATAAATTTTTTTTTTTTTTACCCAGTGGCCACCCTTTCAACATGGAAGGGAGAGGTGAGGGGTTCAAATCCCCACCTCCTCAGGGGGGATGGGGTAGGGACGCGTAAGTTTCGAGAGTGGGTTGCGACTCCCACGCCCTGCAAGCGGCAGGGCACAAGTCTGCAAGTGAGTGTAGAGTAGAAATAGAGTAGGACCGACAAAAAAAATAATAATTTTTTTTAATTTAACTAATTTAATGATAAATCATTTACACCATGAGGCTCTCTCTCTCTCTCTCTCTCTCTCTCTCTCTCTCTCTCTCTCTTAGAGTTTTTGCCTTTCCCTCTAATTTTCACACGGCTTTTTTCTTCAACCTCGATGAAGTGGGGCGCTTGAGCTAAATCTCTTCCTCTCCTTCCTTTTCCCTTTTTGATTTGGTCCTTTGTTCTCTTTTTCTTGTTTTCTGCTTACCTTGTGGAGCTTTTCTCATCTAATGTAGTCTAGATCTTGAAGCTTCTCTCTCCTGTTCTGAAGAGATTTCTATCCCTATCTAGTCTAGATTTGGGAGCTTTGCATGTATGATTTCAGATTTTCACTTCTCTAAAGTTTCGATGGTGAACAAGTTCAATTTCGAAGGAGATTAGAAGAGTTTTGTGAAGGTTTCGCTCTCACAAATGTCAAATTTGTGCTTCTTCAACTTTGTTTTTCTAAATGGCGATGGTTTTAGGAACATCAGACTTATGCGTGCCACACTGAAAAGCAAAGCTGTAACAATAGATGGAGATATTGTGTACGATCATCACAGAAGAAGGATTTGGTGATTGGCTGCTGATTTGAATTTGAAGAAATTTAAAATATTGCTCTTTGAGCAGGTGACTCATAATCTCGTTCTAATGATTTCTCTTGTCATTTGGAGCTTGTTTTTATTTTGAAGTTGTTTGGGTTCGTCTTGATTTGTACTTGGACTATGGTGTTTCTCTCTTGTATTTGGTGGAAATGAATAAAATGTTACTTCGACCAAAAAAAATAAAAAATGAAGAAGAAGAAGATCATAAACCTTGTGATAATTTGTCAATTAAGTCATTTCAGTCAATTTTGGCTGGAAATCACTAATGTCAACACTAGCGTTGATGTGGATATTTTGAATTTTTTAAATTTATTTCTTATTTCTTTGCTTCTTTTTCTTTTTTCATTGTGCCTTTAAATTTATTTCTTATTTCTTTGCTTCTTTTTCTTTTTTCATTGTGCCAGCAACCCTCGCCAAAGCTAGTGAGGGCCACTTCACCCTGCAGTCTTGTTGGTTGGGGGAGGGTGCAAAGGCCCTCGCTAGCACAATGAAAAATAAAGGCAAAGGAAAAAATAAAATTAAAAAATTCAATTTAAAAAAGCTTACAAAAGTTATTTATGTCTGGTCATACCACTTAGAATAATTGGCATTCACATTAGCAATTTCATATCAAAATTGGTCGGAAGAGCTCAATTGACAAATTATGAAAATGTTTAGAACTAAATTTATTAAATTAAAATGTTTATAACTGAATTAGCACAAATACAATTGATTTATAATTTTTTTAAATAATTTTCCTAATATTCTTTTGTCCAAACCGACTCATAATTAAAGAAAAATAAAATTTATGCATGAAATTGTTCATATCTTGATAGACCAATGCAAATCAAGGTGATCAGGTGTGATCCAAGAAGGGAATTAACTGAACACAAAATCATCGCTTCGAATAAGGTTGCGATGTTCAAGCAAGGGAATTTCGATTTTATTTTGGTTTATCTATATTAGCCAATTAATAAACACATGTGGGATAGATTTTTTTTTTTTTTTATCATTTGCTTAACTCTAAACTACCAGTAATTTTCAAGAGCAACATCTATTTCCCCTTCGATTATGAATTAAAAACGATATTGCTTCTTATGGATGATGGATAAAAATTCCACGCGATAATCTCATTTTACTTTTCAGCCAATGGAAAGTTTCTCAGAAGGCCCTGCGGAGACAATGGGACATGTCAAGATAAGTGAGGAAGACATTTCCGCCTCGCGCCACCAAAATTCATAGAAGAAAGGTTCCTGTTCCAATGATTTGACGAAGCCAACGTTGTTAGTTCGTCCGATTTGCTTTTGCTCGAATTCATCCTGCGTCCCTTTGATTGACTTGTAAAACATTGCGCGATTTACTTTAGGAGTGTGCAACCGGATCAGGTATATCCGGAAATCGGACTGGTCCATCCAAAAAATAGAGTCAAGAGCCAATTCCTGTTGAAACTAGTTCGAGAATCGATTCCAAAAATTCGAAACTAGTTTGAACCAATTCGGGAACCGGTTTTGTAAGCAGAGGTCAAAAACCCTAATTTCCCCATTGATTTCTATTCTTACTCCCACAATCACACGACATTTTTCCTTTTGACTTTCTCAAACACGCACAACTCTCCTCCTTCGTCGTTCCTCTTCCTCGTTCGTTTCCCTCCCTCATCGGCTCCCTCTCGCATCATTTGACCGATGGACGGCGTCTGTCGCCGCCAAATTCCTATGTACTACGTGAATTGGCTCGCCTAATTTCTCTTTTGAATGAGGAGTTATGTTTGTAGCAAAGATTTGTTAATCGTTTTAAATAAATGAATAGTTTCATGTAGTAGTTATGAGAATAAGACTAATATTAAACCCATGTTTGTTGATACCATGAATGGACCTAGACTTAAAACCAAGGAAGACAAAGTCAGTTTCCTGCAAGTATGCTTTCCTACTGTGGGCAAACCTCTCCCGTTCAAGCCTTTTAGGGATAACCTTTTAACAGAAAATCACTCTGACTTTTAGTTTAGAGCTTAGAGATACTCAAAGATGCCATGATGGTAACGTTTCTAACTATCCAAGCTGCATTTCTCAGAGGATCCTACCGGGCTAGAGAAGAAGAAGGAGTTTAGAAAGCCATAGAGAGTTTCACACAAAATACTTACTTTATTTCAAGGGACTTCGCCCTACACATTATATCCTCTTTGCTTTTTATAAACATTGGGAGGTCATACAAACAAGGACCAAGCTCATGGATCCTGAAACAAACAGAGGCTTCGGAAAATCTGGCGGAAATTATTTTCAGTGATATGAACAGTGATTTCCCTAACCTACTATCACATTAATGCTACAGTGACTTGCTACAGTTAGCAGTCTCGTCTGTCACGAGCATTGTAATCATAGTTTAAGTCATCGGAATTATGCATCTCTGCCATGAGATGTTCTCCGTACTTTTGCTCAAGTCCTACAAGTAAATCTGGTGAGAGAATTTGATTTGATGTGGATGCTTCATCTTAATTCTGAACGGAGCCTGTAGTGTCGGTAGACATGTTTGGCTGAGGCCAGTTAGATGGTTGAACACACTAAGATGTGTCCATGCCTAGAGATGAGGACAAAAGTCCTTGATCATAGAGGTCTTGAGAAAGAGGTCCTCCCCATTGTGCATAGGGGTCTTGAGAAGACTATGTAGGGTCATATGTGTCTATCATTTCTTATTCCCGTGATGATGCAGCTTGTCTGAATTCCTCAAGTGCTTCATTGGCTTTTGGTGTAAAGCTATAATGATCACATGCATTTGGTACATTATAGTTCCATACATCCTCAGGAATGACTTTATTTTCCTAATATAAAACTTTTTGGAGTTCTCGATATTGGTGTTCACAACAACCAATGGGTCCTAGAAAGGATTTGTAAATCCGAGTTTCTGTAAGGTGCAATTGAGGTTTATAGGATGTGGTACCTATAATTTGTGGAGCATCGGTGATGCTACTATTGTTTGTTACAAAAGCCCATGGACATTGGAAAAATATAATAGTGTAAACTTCAGGGTTTGGTTGGATGGTTCTCAATTCTTATTGTAAAAGCTGCTTCTAGTGAGTGGGAGAATAAAACCAATTGAGGAAGACTAAGAGGTTTTTGTTACTTTCCTTTTCAGTGTTTCGACCAAGTCCAAATATCCTATTGAGGTTGGTATTGAATCTTCTAGTTGGAATTTCAATAGCTATTAAGTTCTTATTGATTAAGTACCATAATAAGCATCGAAGTTGATCAGGGAAGTCATATTCCTTCCAAATTAGAGGATGTATGAACGATAGTCCGAATTTAATCCAAAAGAATAAAGAATTGAACCTCCATGGAGTATGAATAGATCTGTATGGTATTACCATATAAGGTTTTCCAGATTTTTAGTGAGGCTGTCATTTTGGACTTGTTCAACAATCTCCTAGGGCTATTGCCAGTTTGGCCAATCTCGTATTATTTTAATCTTATACTTTTCATTGTGTTGAAGAGTATGGAAAGCATGCCTCATGATGTATATGTTGATTTTTGCTAGTACCTTTGGTCTCGACAATAAGTTAGCAAACACGTTTTTCTTTGCAGTAATGTGTTTGGTTTCAAAAAAGTATTTTGAAAACCATTTAGCACATCGAAGTAGTTGAGAAATTGGAACCTGCTTCTGTTTGAACTCAGTCATCTGAGGAAAAGATGTCATGTCTAATTCTACTAGGAAGTGATGGTCGATGAGATGGAATTCGAACTTTTTTATCCCTTTTTTCACCACCAAGATTTCTTTGAAAGTGTGATGATAATGCATTTCAGCTTGGGAAAACTTTCTTCTTTTGTAGGCACACATGTGTCTTTTCACATCAATTTCTTCAAACAGGATGGTCGCCCAATATTCATTATTAGTATCAATTTGGGAATTCTCTTTCCTATTTATGGGATTTGTAATAAAGGAAGAGTTTGCATGATCTCCTTAAGTTCAACAACTACTTTAATCTTAGATTTTCCCTAAGGTGGGGGATTTTTCTTCAGTATCGATTGCAATGGAATTTGCAGTTTTGCAATGTTTGGAACAAAGTCTCTAAGATAATTAATTATCTCAAGAAATTGCTGAACTTGCTTTGTCGTGAAATTTTCTTTCAGGAAACTTTAACAGTTCTTGAGCAATATACGGTCCTAGATAGTATGTAACTTTGTTAAGGTGCATATCAATGAATTCAATTTTTGTTTGGGCAATATTCATATTTCTTTGAGAAAGCATGATCCCGTGTTGCTTTACAATATCTGCAAATTGCCCAAGAAGTTGCTAGTGTGATTCCTCATTAGGGCTATAAAGTATGATGTCAACGATATATATCGCTGCATTTGACAATATCGGTTGGAAGATCCGACACATGGCCTTTTAAAAAAGGGATGGTGCCACATTTAGGCCAAAAAGAAGAAATTTCCATTGGAAAATGTTGGTTCGGAATATAGAACCCTGTTTTATGTTTGTTTTTAGGATAGATGCCCAATTGCCAAAATCCTGCTTTAAGATCAAACTTGGAATAGATATGGGCTTTTGATAATCCGGTAAAGAGGGAATTTCTGAAAGGTAAAGGAAATTTGTTATTTTGGAGGAAAATGTTAAGAGGCTAATAGTTAATTACCAGTCGCATCTTTCCTCTATTTTGCTTGGCACGCTTATTGACATAAAAGGCTTAACAAGTCGATTGAGAATTTGAAATTTCAATAAGGCCTTGCTGCAATAGCTTCGAGCATTCCTTCTGAGCCAAAACTAGATGTTTTGGCTCTATTCTTTGGGGATAAAGGTTAGGAAAACTTGCTTGAGGTTTGGATAAGCTCCAATGCCATAGAAAAGCTTAAGCATTTCCCGATAATATTTATCGAGATGTTTTTTCTAGAGAGAGTAGCATTTTCTTTCGAAAAATTCTCTCATTTTGAGCTCATGAAGGTCAGAAGGTTTTCCATTAAAAAAATTGTGTAGAAGGGTAATGGCATGACCAAAGTCAAGTGAAAGTAAAAACTGAATCCAGTCTTGTTCGGTCACCGATTGCCACCAATGTTTAAGGCTGCCTATAAACTTGGTGACAAAACTAAAGAGGACATCATACTTATCCTAATTGGTAAGAGCTTAGGCGTTTAACCAAGTATGGAATTCCTCAAATCTTTCTAGCCATTTAGAATATGGAATATCGTCAACAGTAAAGAACTGTTTGAAGTAGGTGGACATATTCTAAGAAGGATTGCTTGGCTGAACCACTTCTGATTCAGAAGGGTTGGATTCCATATCTTGGTCTGGAGGATCGGCCATGAATATTGATGAAGTTACAGGTACATTAGGAAATGAATCAATGGCGGGGATTGAGAAGGATGAAGAGGATGAGAAGGATACCAAATCTGATTCAGTATCAAAGATGTTCGGAAAAGCTGGTTCTAATGGAAATAAGATCTAGGCCTTGTTTGGTTCGACTTTGCAAATGGGCTTTGGGAGTCTAAAGTCCCTTGGCCAAATGCAAACGCGTTTGGTTTGTTTTTTTATGTGACTTTGGTAAGATGCAATTGCATCTCCAAAGGAGTCTAGAGGCCTTTACCCCAATGGAGCTCTTGAGGTGCATTGGCAAGTTGCATCTTGGGAATGCAAGTCGGTACTGTTCATCTTCTCCAAGCCACCACCAATTGGAGGCCGACGACTGCCGGCCAAGGGGTCATGTGCATCGGCGACGCGCTGGCGACCACCGCCTGAGGGTTGCTCGACCCTGGCAATCGTTGCCAGACCTCAGGCGGCCGTCGCCTGGGTTCACCCGACCTCAGGCGTCGCCTGGGGTCGCCCGACTCTGGCGACCGTTCGGAGGCTAGATTCGGCCATCCGGCCGCCAGATTCCAGTGGTCCGGCCGCCGGATCAAGCATTCCGATGGCCGGGCTTAAAAATATATATATATATATATATATATATATATATATATATATATATATATATGCCTTTTTAATTTAATAAAAGTCAATTACAAATGCAAATTTTACCAAACGATATTTTGGCCAAAGTTGTTTTACAATGGAAATTTTACCAAACGATATTTGCATTTCGGAAAATCCCATTCACTCAAAGGTATTTGCATTTTGCAAATGCATTCCCCAAAAGCCAAACCAAACGGGCCCCTAGTCTTTCAAAGTGACAAGATCAGGCTGAGGATTAGGCTATTCTTCCTGATTGCCTAGATCTCTTAGAAAAGATTATAATGAATTTGACAATATCATTTGATTTGGCTTTTCCTTTATAACAAGCGATGATTCTTTAGGCATATTCTCTTTTCCCTCTTCTTTCCTTATTCGGTCTAGTTCCTTGAGGCGATTTTGCATTTCCATCACATCAGTCTTATCCTTGGGTGGGGTTTTTGTGATAGTAGCAAAGATAGACGTATTCTGAGTGGGTGGAGGAGGCGAATGCTTTGTCTGCAATGTAGTTGGGAATTGATTGAAATGATTGAATCTTCATTCTTTAAGGAGTTGAATTTGCCTTTTGAGCTTTTCTATCTCCGCCTTGGGACTTTCGAGATGGTGATACCCCAAGTGTTGTTCGGATTCCAAAGCATGAAGCATTTTTTTTTAAAGTTTGAAAGCATTTTCTTGGTTGTTTCATCATATCTTCGAAGATCTTGTTGCACATTCACAATCTTTGAATCAATTGCTTTAAACGTATTGTTATGTGCTAAAAGTGTCTCCAATTGCCAACTCAGGACGATTTCAGCAACATGAGTTCTTTTCTATCTCTCATGTTCATCCACATCAGTGGGGGTAGGTATTTTGGGTGCATTGCGATATCTACCTTGTGGGTCAATAAATTCTTCTAGAGCAAGGGATGCAAGTTTCAAACTTTCTCGAACAAGAGGAGGAAAATCTATCTCTTGGAACATGGCGATTGAAGAACTCGGTGGTGTTTCTTTTGGAGTCTCAAGTGGGTAGGAATACTTTTTTGCCCACTTCAAGATTGGCTTAAAATACGGGGAAAGAGTTCGCTTTTTTTGAGGAGGAGGTGATGGTGGTGGATTCGGTGAAATGGAGGGTGGAGCAATGAACTCCGATGGTTGGAGCATAGGAAACTATAAACTAGAATTTATCGCACTCACCTAGAGTATCAATAGATGAGTCTCCATATAAGTATCTTTGGTACATAGCATCCTTTGGCTTCTTATGTTTCTGTCGGGATCTTGCATTCGGGTCTACCTCATCGGGAGAGTTTGTACAATAAGAGCATTGACAAAAAGGGTTCCAAAAGTAGTGACCATACCGGTCTTTGTAGTAATTGACAAGATTTCCATTACTCTGGAAATATTGAATAAGCTTTTTCGGATCTGGCTCGAAATTGACTCAGGAACACATGGTTCAATCATGAAGAAGGCCTAGAAGATAGAAGGACTTTCTTCCTTTTCCTTGCCAAATTTGATGGAAACAGTGCCATCTTTCTTTCTAACGAATTCGGAGTCCAAAAAATGGAAAGGCTTGTTATTTTGATGTGGCTTCTCATAGTTGGTGATCTAAGTTTCTAAGAGTTTGGCAAACTTTTCATTCAGGATTTTCTTGGGGACATGAATGTAGGATGCTTGGTCATTATGCATAGAGATGAATAGAACATCTTCATTTCCATTGTGGAAATTTAGATCAAGAGCATGGTTCTACACTCGATAAACTATCTAGTAATGCAATGTTGTTACGATAGAGTCAGCAGTTTGAGAAACTTTAGTGAGCTGGACCTGAACTTTTAAAAAGGAAAGTAATTGGGGATTTGAAAGAGCGATATTGAAGTTTGGATACAAAGTTATAAAGACTGTTCCAGCATTTAAAGTGGTTTGAATAGTACCAATGCAAGCATGCTGGTACTCTAAGAACCGAATATCCAATAATGCTATTCTTGCCACAATTGGCAAGCCCTTGCGACCATGAAAAGTAAGAGCAAGACGAACAGCTCCATAATGGACATGGGAATATCCTTGTTGGGTCCATTGCCTAAAAAACTTTAGAGGAATTTGAAGAGTAACAAAATACTCATTTTCAATGGCATGAATGGGATGTTGATTGAACTTGGAGGATTGGATGTACTCCTTTACTTCCTTTGGAGTTTGGCGGATGAGTTGGCGGATGGAGCGAATAGAGAGAATGATGAGGTGGGTTTAGCAAAAGAGAAATAGGGATTCATAAGGGGAAGTTGGGTTTAAGAGATCTTGGTTTCATCGCTAAAAGAGACTTCATAGAAATAATCTATCTTAGAAGTATTAGAAACACAAAAATCTGAGTGGGTTGAAGAAGATGGGGATTGCAACAATCTCCTAGGGGTATTGCAAGCTTGGCCAATCTCGTATTCTTTCAATCTTATACTTTTCATTGTGATGAAGAGTATGGAAAGCATGCCTCATGATGTACATGTTGATTTTTGCTTTGCCTTATGATTTTATTTATGATAATTAGCCTTGTGGATCCTTAATTTTTCGTGTAGTTAAAATTTTTATATATTTATTGATTACAAGTGCTTAATATTTCAATATAAATTAGGAGGATTATATTATTTTTTCGCTTATGAATGTAAAATTCGAAGCCGTATAGGATATCGAGCAGTTGCAAAACAGGTTCCAGTGGAAAGAGGGTTAGCCTAGAAACCAGATCGGAAAAACATGGTGGGTTGGGTATAGGATCTAATACAAACAAGGTTCAATATAGGATCCAAAAAATGAGAACTAGTTATAACAGGGTTGGGTACAGGGTCCAAGTCTAAATACTACCCACTTTGGACCCGATCACCCTTAATTTGCTTCACTTCCATATGAGGCCCAAAATGGGTTCATCTAGCACTCACTTCATCAGAGATTAGTTCTTGCACCAAAAAAATTCGAGGCTAAAAAACAAGAGATGCATAGAAGCCATCAAGGGCGGTCCAAAGACATGGCCAACATGGGCGTAGCCATTGTGGCTGTGCTGGTTGTGGCAGCTCTTCTTCAGCCTTAGCTGCCAGGACCAAGTATGTTGTCGGGGATGACCAAGGGTGGTTGGTCCCGCTCAAGAATCCAACACTCTACCAGACATGGGCTGAGTAGCACAAATTCGTTGTCGGCAACGTTCTCAGTAAGCACACTTGAAAGGAAAGTTTTTGTGCTTTGGATGTATTTATTTTTATGAAAAATGAATAATTTTGAAAATATTTTCCTAAGAGTTACACTTGTATCACTTATAAAATGCATAATCAAAAAATATTTTCACAATTCGTGAAATTATTTAGACATTAAGTATTATATTGATAATAAAAATTATCTTCGTTAATTAATTAATTCAAATGATACCGGCGATCATTTAAAAAAAAATATTTTGCAAATTATTTATTTTTCTGCGAAACAAATATAGCCTTAATTATACTTGTACTTTTGCTTGCCATAGTTAGTTGTTCTTATCATGGTAAAATTACATATCTGCAGCTTCTAAGTGAAAAATTTATGGTTGGTTTGTACTTGCAAAGCACATAACATGGAAGAAAAATTAACTTTTACGCTAAATTCTACATGATTTTGAAATACTTCTGGGACTGCAATTTGCTTTGCAAGTAACGAAGTTTAGCTAGTTCAGACCATAAACTTAAGGCGTATTGAGTCGAGCCGGTGCAAGCCAAGCTCGAGCTCGAGCTCAACAAGAATACTCAAGACTCGAATTTGAGCTCGAGAACGGCTTGAAATTAGATAAGATCAATCCTGAGCAGTCATCGAGCCGAGCCCGAACGGGCCCGGTCTCATTTCAAGATTGCAAAATGCACGGCGCTAGTAATAATCATTCGATCAAACATTTCCTTCTCATTTTGGCCCCCCGAAACGTTGTCAGGGTTCAACTTCCAAAACGAAGAGGGAGGTGTGGCGAGGGTCGAGAAGGAAAAATTTGAATCGTGCGACTCCACAGACCCCATCGAAAGGGCGGAGGCCAGCCCGTTCGAGTTCAAGTTGGAAAAGGCCGAGGAGTACTACTTCGTCGGCACCAGGAGCAGGAGCTGCTTCTCGGGACAAAATCTGACCATCAGTGTCGGCCCCTCCCTTTCGCCGGAGGATCTTGCCGACCGCTCTTCACGGAAGAAGGCCGTCACTGTAAAGCCAACGCCAATTCCCAAGCGTCCTAAGGTGATGCCTCCTCCCTCGCCCCCGTGCAGAAGAGTGGGGAGAAGGCTCTGCAGCTGAAGATCTCTCCATCTGAATAAATGCATGTTAAAAGTTATTTGTTTTAAGATATTTTCCCTCAGCTAGAGATATTTATACTGTATGTCTTTGATTCTTCCTTACCTTTTCCGCATATATTTCTGATGAATTGTGCATATTCTCGATTGATACGTCGTTCAGATTATATCTAATAAAGCCTATGGATAGGCTAATGTACTCGCATTATATATATGAAAGTTTTAATGCATCTATCTTCTTCTATATATTTCTTATTTATGGTACTAAATAACAATTTAGTTATTTTAATCTAATATTATTTTTACATATATATTCGAATTTAATTTCTATTTTAGAATACAAATTCAATATAACTATATAAATATATATTTATATTTATTAAATATTATAGGTACATTAGTATAGTTTACTATATAAAATTTTATTAGAGAATGATAGGAGCAAAAGAAAGACATAACAAAGAAATTAATTATAAAAAGAGAGGAAATTTTTTTTTAAAAAAAAGTGGGTAAAAGTGTTACTAGAGATTTTTACCATATCTATTTGTAAATTTTTTTGTTTATTTTTATACTAATATGTCGTTTATACTAAATAATGTACATGATATGATATGAATATATCATATTATAATTACCAAATAGTAGATATGATATACTAAAATTCCCGGATTTTATATCATATCCTATTCAATTCTATCATGGTTAAAAATCCAAACGACCAAACGTAATCTTAAAACTCTATCATGAATTGAGTTAGATTCATTGCCCAATGAAAGCTGATCATATTATTAAGTATATTGACTTTATAACTCAAACTAATATATGAATTGAAATTCATGCATTTAGACTAGATTAATTGGAGTTGGCCCAAGCCTATCTTCGGGCATAAACTTTTCTTGTTCGGATCCGGACAAATTAGTGCAAATCAAGGGAACAACTTGTTTAGGCCTACCCCGATTTGTTTTTCAAAGCTGATCAAGCTTCTCAATGATCATGTCTAGCTGACTACTCGTTGCCGCTTTTGCTTCTTTCTAGTTCTATACCGACCATGATTTCGTTTCCATGTTCTAAAAACTGTCGATTATTTTGATGAGCATGAAGGTCTCTTTAACTTCAAGTGCGCATTTAACAATTGTCGACATGTGGGGGATGTTGGAGAAATTTTCTTGAAATGTTTTGAAGCTGACAAAACGTTTCCATTAGTCTAGTCTGAAGGTTGCTGTTTAAAGTCTGAAGACCTTCGGACAGCCAGACTCAAGATTCAAAGTCTATCCTAATTGACAGTTACTAATCTGTTGAAGAAAGACTATCCAGAACTTGATGTTTTATTAAGGATATGACCTTATCGACTAGAGAAGATCTCTTGGCTGGATATGACATAACGGAATCCTTTTAATTGATCGAGATTGATTCGAAGATTAAGGATCCGTTGATTGGCAAAATATTCGTGGAAGGTTCTACTTATGGAAACCGAGATCCTGATTGTAAGGGCGAACATCATTGATGGGCTATCGTCATGTTCCTTTAATAGCTCGAATGATCTTCCTAATTGATTCCGTCCAACGGGTAGATTGGAGGAATTCCTTTGGTAAGTGCCAACGGGTATGATGGCGTAAAGGAGTATATAAGGAAGACATTCTAAGTTGTTCGAGAAGTGCGCGATAGAAGAATTCCAAAGTCTGAAGCTCCATGTTATTTTAGTCAATTCATTTGAGCGAAAAATTGTACGCAAAATAGAGTTTATATTTGTGAGAAACCTTGAGGAAGTGTGGTAGAACAACTACACTATGGAATCAAGGAAAAACTGTGCTGTAACATCTCTTTTGTTCATAGTGGAATCCAACCGATAGACTGTCAGTGTGGAAGAGTGGGCGTAGGCTTGGGATAAGCTGAACCACTATAAACCTTGTGTTTAATCTTCTCTTCCCTACTCCTTACTTTACTTTGATCAAAATTCATTTTGGTCAAGTAAAAGAGTACTTCATTTCTATCGGTTGCCTAGTATTGCTTCCGTATCTCGAGAAATTATTTTTACACCTATTCACCCCCCTCTAGGTGTTTATACTAGCTACATCAATAGGTATCAGAGCTTGTGTACTCACTTTGTTTGAAGTGTTTTACTTCAGAGTTAAAAGATCTATAGCTAGTATGTTGGCTCCAGGGCTGATAGAAGGGCAAAGCAATACCAGACCACCTTACTTTGATGGAAATGATTACAATATATGGAAAAACAAGATGAAGGCATTCCTAAGATCAAAGGATCCTCAAGAATGTGATGTAGAAAAAAGGAATCATTCCTAAAGCTGCACTTGTCTCAGAAAGAGGAAAATATACTGTGGAGTCTAGTCAAATGACTCAGGAAGAGATAATCAAAAGACAAGCTCTTGATGCAAAATCAATTTATTCTTTATATTGTGCTCTATCACCTACTGAATATAACATAATATCTTCTTGTGTTACAGCTAAAGAAGTCTGGGATAGATTACATATTACCTATGAAGGAACCGATCAAGTGAAAGAGACCAGAATCAACATTCTCCTCGGTCCAATACGAAGCTTTCGTAAATGAAATCGAGAGAATCTATAACTAACATGTTTAGTCGTTTTACAGATATTGTGAATGGTCTTGAAAATCAAGGTCAACCAATTTCTGATCCCATGGAGGTAAACAAGCTACTACGTGGAATCTCCAAGGATTGGAATCACATAAAGACCTCAATCAGAGATACCCAAAGAATCATGCCACTATCTGTTAATGAGTTGGTTGGAACTCTTCAGTCTTATGGAGTGGAACGAATCAATGAAGATGAAGACCCTAAAGGTAAGAAATCCATTGCATTAAAATCCAATGATGATTCTGATGTTGCAGATTCTGAAGACGATATGGAGCTTGTTCTCATGATAAGAAGATTCAGAAAGCTGAACAGAAAAGGAAGAAGATTCAATCCAAGGAAACAAAGTTTTCAAAAGTAACAGACTAAGTCTATTGAAGATGATGAATCAAATAAAGATGTAGTCTGCTTTGAATGTAAGAAAAATGGACACATCAGACCCAACTGTCCTCTTCTGAGGAAGAAGAAAGGACAAGCTGAAAAGTATCGAAATGATCTTAAAGCGAAACCCGGAGTGATACGAATGTGAAGAAAGTGATGATGATTATGCCAACATATGTCCGATGGCACAATCGATTCGATTCAAACTCCGAGATAGACTCAGATTCGCATGGCTGAATTTGAGGTGAGTAACTTCAAAATCCCTATTAAAGTTTCTAAATACATTGATGTGTTGTGTTTTAATCTTAAGACTTCTCTTAAAAGGATTTCCAAACTCAAAAAGGAAAATTCTGCCTTAAAACAACAAGAAAATGTTTTGAAAGAAAATGTGAAATGTTTAGATATGAATGTTTCTTCTCTTAGAGAAAGTGAAGATAATCTTTAAAAAAAAAAAAAATGCATTCTTGAAAAATGATATCTCAAATATTTCCAAAAGATTTTTGATAGGATCTAAGAAACTAGAAAAAATACTTTCTGTTCAAAGACCTTATTTCAATAAATCTGGTTTGGGAATGACTGCTGAAACCATTCCTTTAATTGATTTTCCTAAAGTGAAGGAAAAAATCAAACAAAGATCCTCAAGAGATGCTTACAAAAATCATTTTAAAATGACCTTTGTAAAACCAGTAGGTCGCAATACTCTCGGATGTTCAAAGTGCAATAGTACAAATCACTTTGAAAAAGAATGTCCTATGGTTTGGAAACTTGTCAATAAAGTATGGGCAAAAACCGCATATCATACTAACACGAATGGACCCAAGAAAAGATGGATACCAAAGAAAGTTTGAGTTTCTTTTTTAAATGCAAGTCACTATCAAGAAAAAGGTAAAATGGTATATGGATAGTGGATGCTCAAGACACATGACAGAGACTCAAATTGCTTCATAAAACTTGTTCAAGTAAATGGTGGAAGAGTCTCATTTAAAGGAAACAACAAAGGAAAAATTATGGGATGTGGAACTATGAAGATTGGAAACCTCACAATAAGCAATGTTTCTTTAGTTGAAGGACTCAACTACAATCTGCTCAAATTACCAACACCTATGTGATACCGGTTTCAAAATCTACTTTCAAGAGGGTATATGTTCGGAAAACAAGAAAGACTCTACTCTCGAGTCATTTATGGGACGAAGACATGGAAATATCTACCTCTTGGATGTGAAACCGGATGAATCGCAATGTTTAATTTTAATCCAAGACGAAGCAAGCTTATGGCACGAAAGCTTGGGCACATCAATATGAAGCAGATAGCCAAAATTTCAACAAAGAAGATTGTTCGTGGTCTACCCAATTTATCATATCAAAAGTCTGACCTATGTACACCATGCATATTGGGAAAACAGGTAATAAATTCCTTTAAACCAATAAATCAAGTTTCCACTAACCGTGTACTGTAGCTTCTGCATATGGATCTCTTTGGACCAACCAAACACGAGCATTGGAGGTAAGAAATATTGCCTAGTAATCGTGGATGACTATTTACGATTTACTTGGGTGTATTTCCTGGCGAGTAAGTCTAAAACTTTCTCTTACTTTGAAAAAATTGCTAAAAAGGTTCAAAACAAAAAATGATATGTTATTTCAAGTATAAGAACATATCATGGAGGTGAATTTGAAAATCAAGATTTTACAAAGTTTTGTGATGAATCTGGTTTTCAGCATTTGTTCTCCTCTCCATATACTCCAGAACAAAATGGAGTTGTGGAAAGAAAGAATAGATCGCTTCAAGAAATGGTTAGAACTCTTCTAATTGAAAGCAACATCTCCTCACGTTTTTGGGCTGAAGCAGTTTTTACAGCATATTATATTATCAATAGAGTTTTTCTAAGACCTATTTTAGAAAAAACCCCTTATGAATTATTCAAAGAAAAGAAGCCTATTGTTTCATATTTTCATGTGTTTGGATGCAAATGTTTTATACTGAAAAATGCAAATGATCGAGTTGGTAAGTTTGAAGAAAAGTCAGATGAAGGCATTTTCCTTGGATATTCAACCACAAGCAAAGCGTACAGAGTCTACAACAAAAAGACTCAAATTGTGGAAGAATCAATGAATGTCAAATTCCAGGATTCTATACAAAATGAATCTATTCGACTCATCTTGAAGATCCTGAACCTACTCCGCACTCTACAAAGTCTAAATCTCAAGAAGCAGCTCAGACTTTGAAGGACTAGCAGCAAGAGACTGTTGAAGATTCAAGTGAAGGAAGTGATCATCATTCTGACAAATTAACCAACAACTGGAAGCATAAGTCCAGTCATCTCAAAGATCTTATCATTGGCGACATTAATGAAGGAATTTGCACAAGATCCAAAAGGCGCGAAGAGTCTAGCGCTGTGGCTCTTATTTCTGAAATAGAACCCAAAAGCATAGATGAAGTTTTATCTGATGAAAGCTGGATTGAAGCCATGCAAGAAGAGCTAAGGCAATTCAGTATCAATGATGTATGGGAATTGACTCCTAAACCGAAAGGTAAATCAGTTATTGGAGTTAAATGGGTTTTCAAAAACAAGATGGACGAGAAAGGAAAGGTCATAAGAAACAAAGCAAGACTCGTGGCCAATGGATACACGCAAGAAGAAAGGATAGACTATGTCGAGACTTACGCACCAGTAGCAAGGTTAGAAGTAATTCATTATTACTTGCATTTGCTTGTCATAAAAATTTCAGGTTATTTCAAATGGATGTCAAAAGTGCCTTCCTAAATGGATTCATCCATGAGGAAGTCTATGTGGAACAACCACCTGGGTTTGAAGACCCAAGGAAACCGGACTCAATATTCAGACTCAAAAATGCCTTATATGGCTTAAAACAAGCACCTCGAGCTTGGTATAACGAAAATGAGTAAGTTTTTAATTCAAAACGGTTTTGTGAAAGGTAAAGTAGACACTACTCGTTTATCAAAAGAGAAAGCAAAGTTTTGTGCTAGTTCAAATATATGTCGATGATATTATATTCGGATCTCCTAATGAAAGTTTGTGCAATAAATTCTCTAAGACTATGCAGGATGAATTTGAAATGAGTATGATGGGTGAGTTAACCTTCTTTCTCAGGCTTCAAGTGAAACAATTGAAGGAATGAACTTTTATTCATCAAGAAAAATATGCTAATGATCTCGTCAAAAAGTTTGGTCTGAATAATTGCAAGAAGGCTGAAATACCAATGTCAAGTTCCTTGAAGATAGACAAAGATGAAGAAGGAAAGAAAGTCGACGGAAGCTATACAGAGTATCATTGGCTCACTTCTTTATCTTACTGCTTCTAGACCTGACATTTTGTTTAGTGTTTGCATTTGTGCCAGATTTCAAGCAGACCCTAAAGAATCTCATTTAAATGCTGCAAAACGTATTATTAAATACATTGATTCAACTTCAAGTATCGGCCTATGGTATTCTAAAAGATGAGACTTTACTCTTCTTGAATACTCAGACGCAGATCTAGCCAGTTGCAGAGTTGATAGAAAGAGTACCTTGGGTACCACAACTACTTGGAGGCGGATGTATCTTGGTTTTCAAGAAAGCAGAAAGCACGTAGCTCTCTCTACAGCAAGAAGAGTATGTAGCTCTTGGAAGTTGCTGTTCACAAATTATGTGGATAAAACAACAGCTTAGAGACTTTGGAATTGAAGATTCATGCACGAAGATTAACTCGCGACAACACCAAAGGCAATCAATCTTACCAAAAATCCAATTCTTCACTCAAGAGCAAAGTATATAGAGATTCGACATCACTTCATTAGAGATTATGTTCAAAATGGAGAAGTTTCGATTCGCATGTTGATTCAAAGAACCAACCGACGGATATATTCACAAAACCTTTGGAGAAAAATCAATTTGAAATTATTCGCTCCAGACTCAATATTTTGAGATTTGAAGAAGTTAAAGTCTAGAGACTCTCAGGCTCAGGCAAACAAAACCTTGACTGTAAGTTATTCTCTCTCTCGAATCTCATCGTGAAAAGGTACGATCATCAACCGTGTCTTACTATTGCCATCTTTAATTGGCGTGATTAGTGCAACGTTTCTTTTTGAAAAAGAAGTTATTTTTTGAAATGACTATTTTCTCGAAAAAAAAAAGGGCAGTTATTTTTTAAAAGGCATCTTTTCACCTTCCTTTATGGCGTTCCGTATGCCTCTTTTTAACCGATTATGCACTGTTGCTTCTTCTTCGCTTTACTCTCCAAAAACCCTAAAAAGAACCGATCTTCCATTCATGTTTTCTTCTTTTGCCTAATCTTCGAAAAAGTTGTCATTTTTCTTGGGAAAGTCAAGCAATGAATCTTTCAAAGAGTGAGAAAGATGTTGTCTTCAAGAAAGTCTTCGAGGATCGCAAGCAGGGGACCACGGCGAATGAGTGAGGGGCCTACTCACTTCGATCTCACCGAGGAAGAAGAGGCTCCAAATTAGCAACAGAGCCCACAATATTCTCAGCGGCGTCATTCTCCACCATCTAGTCCTCAAAATGTTGGTCATCAACAAGAGAAAGAAATCATTGAAGACGCAGATCCTGTAAGAGTTCAAAGGCCCTATTTTATTTATAAGTTTTATCGTGCTTTAAAAGGGACTTGTACTCCATTGAACTACGTCGATGATTTTCTTAAAGACAAAGGATATGTGAATGAATATATCTTTTTGCGGAAAATGGAAAGTTTGGGAATTGCTCGCAAAGGGGTGGCAGAATAATCCCTTGCAAATATCCCAAGTGATCCTCGTGATTGGGAATTTAATCCGATAGATGGAAATGATGATGACAAATTGTACAACTAATTTCAACCGAGGATGGGTATTGCGGCGGAAAATCGAGGAAAAATGGGAGAGTTGTTTAGATCGAAGGAACATAAGGATCTATACTCAAAATTGCTGAAGCATTGGGTGATAAACCCTAGGAGTGTGGATTTTGATTTTCTGGATACCGTAAATGTGAACTTGAGGGAAAAGTTTAGTTTTCTTCAACTTGAGCGGTTAAATTCGACACCATAGAAGCTTACGCTGAATTAATCCGCTTATTTCTATTCGAATCTTAGTTTTACTCGGATGCGAATAGATTCTCTTTTTAGTGTCAAAGATCAAGACTTTGTAGTGGATATGGATATGCTGACAGATGTGTTAGGGGTTGGGAGAGGAAGATATCAACCGATCAAAGTTTCTATTGCTCATGCTACATTGGAACTTGTTAAGGACAGGCGAACAGAGTAAAAGATTTCCTACCTAAGGATGGGTGTGTTCAACATTCTCGCTTCACAAGATTGTGATCAATTGCCTCGACCAAATCAACTTCTAAGACCGATGTTTCAAGTTCGTAGGCAAAGCGATGTATGCCATTCTCACTTTGGGAAAAAGTTTTCTCTTCCTCACACTTGTTATGTTCCACATGTATAGAGCAGTGGTGAAAGACAGATGTCAACTTCCTTATCCAAGTCTTGTGACGAAATTATTCAGACATCTGAACATTCAGCCTCCACAAATTCTTTGTGCTCGTTCGTGTGATCATATGGTGGTAGAACTGAAAATTGTGACCAAGATGCGTCTGAAGGAGCTAAGTAAGGCGTTGGAGAAATTTAAGGAGAAGACTCCTGTAAAGTCTCATCAAATCTCTTCTGCATCAAAAAGAAAAGGAAATGAGCTCATGGTTGCTCCATCCAAGAAAATGAGAGCTCTCATCATTGAAGCTAGTACGCAGACCGATAGCTTAGCAGATTTTCACAGAATTATGGATATTCTCTTGGAGATGCGCGGTGAAATTTATGCTCGGGGATGCGAGGTTCAAAGCTTGCGAGAATGCGGTCAAGTTTCTACGAGCTTTGAAATATTAGATCCAAGCCCTCTCGCCGTATCTCGGCTAATGCTAAGGGTGAGGAGGTTGCACAACTGAAGGAAGACTTTAAAAGGCTGGAAGGGATCGTTCAGTCCATGGGAGATTTCCAGCTTGTCCGCATTCCCAAGCAATCTTGACTTTATTCCATTTTCTTCTCAACCTTTTTAATGTTGACAAAAATGGGGAGAAAGATTTGAATCAAACTTTGAATTTTTAATCGTTTGGATTGTTTGATTTGGATTGATGTTTGACTTTAATTTTGTGTCGGATGTGAATTTGGATCCGATCGCTATTGATCGCTATTGATATCTTATGAATGGCTTTATCATATTCAAGACTAACCTATTTTCTGTGGTTGCAGATTCTAGTATTATTAATTTAGCCATTTATCTTTATAAGATATGTATATTTGTTTGAGAAATATTTTGCAGGTCAAAGTTATCCAAATCTACAGGAAAGTTTTGTCACTATCAAAAAGGGGGAGATTGTTGGAGAAATCTTCTTGAAATGTTTTGAAGCTGACAAAACGTTTCCACTCAATCTAGTCTGAAGGTTGCTGTTTAAAGTCTGAAGACCTCTGGATAGCTAGACTCAAGATTCAAAGTCTATCCTTATTGATAGTTACTAATCCGTTGAAGAAAGGCTATCCAGAACTGGATGTTTTATTAAGGATATGACTTTATCGACTGGAGAAGATCTCTTGGCTGGATATGACATAACGGAATCCTTTTAATTGATCGAGATTGATTCGAAGATTAAGGATCCGTTGATTGGCGAAATATTCGTGGAAGGTTCTACTTATGGAAACTAAGATTCTGATTGTATGGGCGAACATAATTGATGGGCTATTTTCATGTTCCTTTAATAGCTCGAATGATCTTCCTAATTGATTCCGTCCAACGGGTAGATTAAAGGAATTCCTTTGGTAAGTGCCAACGGGTATGATGGCGTAAATGAGTATATAAGGAAGACATTCTAAGTTGTTCGAGAAGTGCGCGATAGAAGAATTCCAAAGTCTGAAGCTCCTTGTTATTTTAGTCAATTCATTTGAGCGAAAACTTGTATGCAAAAGAGAGTTTATATTTGTGATAAACCTTGAGGAAGTGTGTAGAACATCTACACTGTGGAATCAAGGAAAAACTATGCTTTGTAACATCTCTTTTGTTCATAGTGGAATCCAAATGATAGGCTGTCAGTGCGGAAAGAAGAGTGGACGTAGGCTTGGGATAAGTCGAACCACTATAAACCTTGTATTTAATCTTCTCTTCCATACTCCTTACTTTACTTTGATCGTAATTCATTTTGGTCAAGAAAAATAGTACTTCATTTCTATCGGTTGCCTAGTATTGCTTCCGTATCTCGAGAAATTATTTTTACACATATTCACCCCCCTCTAGGTGTTTATACTAGCTACATCAGGGGAAACCCTGCATCGGTTTCCCATTCACTATGGCAAATCATGTTGACTTGGAAAAATTACTTTGGAAGTAATAATCCTATTGTATGAATGTTAATTCAATCTTGAACATTTTAGTTTGACCAATTTAATTATAAATCTTTTAACAATCTGTCGATGCAATCCTTCCGACCAATTTTGACCGACTCGCTAACATGGATGCTGACCGTTAAGTGGCATGATTGGTGTTTATGTAAATAATTTTTTTTCGCATTTTTTAATAAATTTTTTGAATTTTTTTTCCTTTTCTTTTCTTTCTTATGTTCCCCCTTCTTCCTTGACTTGTCACCAAGCCTCAACGATGGCTGGCAACTAGTCACAAGAAAGGGCCGATGAAGGTTAACCTCACAAGTGATTGTGAGACCATACTCATGGGATTCAAGCAAGGAAATTTTTGTTTTATTAGTTTATCGGCGTAGTTTTAGCTCAGCATATTAGCTCAGTAATAAACCAATAGGGATAGATTTTTATCATTTGCTTTTTTTTAAAACTACAAGTAATTTTATAAGTAGTATATATCCCCCGTCGTTTGAAATTAAAAGTAATGTTGCTTTCTTGGTTAAAAGATAAATTCTTGCTTCTGTGGATAAAAGATTTTTATCATGTGCTTTATTATCTCACCAACCAAACGACACAAGAAAATGCACAGTAATTTCCTGGTAGAATGCAGTGAACTCTCCAACCCTAACCTTAAAAGCCCCTGCAAGTGACTCGATCATGTCCTCCATACATCACGGGCAACATCGTTTGCAGCTCACGGTGGCCGTCACACGGCATATATAATCTTGGCATTCAGTGCACGGCGATCCCTGCAACTGATAGCGGCACTCCATGCACCCTCATCAGCAATCTTATAATCTGCTGTTGGCAAAGGAGCTTGGAACTATCTTTGAAACAACATGACTTCACAATACAGATTTTTCCACACTAACGGCTATCATCAGACCAGATCAGACTAGGACATCCTTTATAAACTGCAAAAGGAAGCAGCACCGAAACAACAACCCACGTCCACATAAAATGATAACTTTGCATCCTTCGCTCCGCTCAGCAATCAATCTTCGAAGTTTTGATATCCCACCAATGTCTACTCTCCAAAGATTCTTAAACCTAAACAGTGAACATTCTCTTCCGTCTGCATTGCAGAACGAATTGTATAGCCATATGAAGTCCAGAAACATGGTCTCACTAACCAAAATCTCTCCATCATTGAGCTCGCATTCAAGGGGTCTGAAGTCCGACATGTGGAGCTCACTTTTGTTCGTGATTGCCAAAGTTACGAGCTCCAAGCTCGCCTCAGGGTCACATTTCCTGAGGTCCGAGACGCCAAGCTCGCTTCTGTAAAACGAGCTCAGCCTATTTTAGTACATTTAGCACCGGATTTTTATTTATGTGTTATTACCAGCTAATGTCGTATATCAAGCCGATGCATTTCCTCTGTCTAGAAGAAGTGTAACTAATTATGTTATGGAGAGTTCTGTTGGGTGATGAGACTCATCGAAACGGACACCATATTTGACTTTGCTCTCTCAGCATAATGCAACTCCCTATTTCGGTTCTACGTTTCCAAGCTCACGATGTAAATTAAGCACAAGTCGATGGAAGTGCTGTGGTAATCACGGCAAGTCTGAGCACTTCGTTTTCTTGATGAGCAAAGCTTGAGTGGGGAGAACGGAAGCTCGTTTGACTTTTGCTAATGAGAGTTGCATGTACCTAATTTTCCTGCTTCCACGGCGGATTATTCTAAGCCAGAAAATCTTCCAAGTCTAGGTGGCGACAAAGAAGTGGTTCAGATCATTTTTCTTCTTTGAATTGTTTGATATATTCTTTTATTATTTGCTTGGGAAGCACAGGAAAATGACACTTTACCGAGCTATGCATTTCTCAAACCTTTCTAGAAACCCGTCCATCGCGTTCGTAATTTAGCCGGAGATATTGACAATACTTCTCTCCCTAAAGCACTTTATAATTAATTATTTTTTCTATAAAATGATAGAAAAGAGAGGAGACAAAAGGAACTTGACTTCATGACTTATATATTACATAAATATGCATGTATGTGTGAAAGTATCGTTATTTGTTTTTTCGTGGTTGAGAGGAAATTAATATGATATTGAACTGATGGGTTTTACATATGAACCTTCCATTGTACCTAACTATATTTAAGACGTGAAAAACATTGGGATGATTGAGCTTGTTATAATGAGAAAACAAGCACGACACAACAAAAGCGCACTAGTGCGAGAAGTTTCAGTATATTCTTGCTTTGTATCTAAATGATAAACATACCAGTTGCGTCTTATAATAGGAGACACTTTAATTTGTGTAAAATCAAACTTAATCATATAATTTTTTTGGTCAAATAGTTACCGTAGATTTAGTAAGACTAATATTCGAAGGTAATATATAAATAGACGTGATGGATTATTAACGGATATTTAAATAGTCAAGTATATTCAATGCCCAATAAAAATCAGTCATACTTTTTTGTATGTCAATTTTGTAAATCAAACTTCGATATATCTGGTATTATTGAATCGAAATTCATGTGGTTGTTATTATCCGATGACTTTAGACTAATTGGCGGGCCAAACCTATCGTCGATCATAAAAATCCTTGTCTAAGCCCGCCATAATTCAAAGAAAAGTAAAATTTCTATATAAAATTGGTCGGATTTTGACAGAATTGTGCACATTAAGAAGATGGGCACGTGGCTTAAGAAAGGAATAACTTGCCCAGATCTGCCCGATTTGCCTTTCGAGTTGTATCGGGACATATCGCTTTTGGTTCTCTCTATTCCTGTACTGACTATGATTTCATATATTTTTCCCTGTAAATCGATTTTTTTATGAGCACCGAGACCTGTCCAACTTCCATTGCGCATTTAACAATTGCATCATTTTCCCAGCCGCCGTAGCAAAAACGCGTTGACTGCTCAAGTATGCATATAACATACTCTTCATAGGCCTTTTCTACATTTAATTTTATGTCCCCATTTAAAAAGATGCCTCGCGCAAAGAATGTTAGAGATTCGGATCGGATTAAAAGAAAGTCTTATAAGTTGAAGGATAAATGACAAACTGAAAACGTAAAATCATCATTTCGATAGGGCTGCGAGCCCTATTAAGGGGTGTTTGAACAAGGAAATTTATTTACTTATTTATCAGCGTAGTTTAACTTAAGCTAATAGCTAATTGATAAAATAAATGCATTCTCATAATAGATTTTCATCATTTGCTTAATTTTAAACTACCCGTAATGCTTATATGTAACATATACTTCCCATTATTTGAAATCAAATGTAATATTTCTTTTGTGGATGGAAGATAAAATTCACATAATAATCATAGTCGTCCTTTTATGCTTTCATTAAACTTCAAAAGTAATGTTCCTCACTTCTTCCAGGCAGCTAATGTAATCTCCTTTCAGGAACTGAACGGAAGTCCACTCCACGTCGTGGCAAACTTGTTCTACAATTTCTCCGAGCCTCTTTCTCATTTTGCCCTTCCGTCAATGAAAAGTTTCGGAGGTTCTGGAGACAAGGAACGTGTCAAGGGAGGAGGGGCATTTTTTTTCAGAGTGCTGCCAGAATTCAACGCAGAAGGTTCCTGTTCAAATGCTTGACAATGAAAACTTCGGCTGCATTAAAGAGATCGGTTTAACATTTTTGACGTCTTGACTTCGGCGGGATTTGCTTGAATCTCATCCCGCGTCCCTTGACTGACTTGAGAAACATCCACACGATTTGCTTCGTTATATAAGAGGCCTCAGATGGGTTCATTTGGCATTCACTTCATCGGATTTGTTCTTTGCACCATAACACTAAGAGGCAAAGAAACAAGACAGAAGAGCCATTAAAGGGTCCAAAGACATGGCCAAAATGTGTGTAGCCATAGCGGCGGTACTGGCTGTGACGGCCCTGCTCCAAACCTCGGCTGCGCAGACCGTGCACGTCGTTGGGGATAGCCTCGGGTGGTTGGTCCCGCCCGGAGGTCCGATAGCCTACGAGACGTGGGTTGACTTGCAGACCTTCGTGGTCGGTGACGTTCTCGGTAAGAGTTTTTTACGCTTTGATTGTAATTTTAGCTTTGCTTGCCATCTTAAACTTTTTGCAATAAGAGTTTCCTACGTGATTTATCAAATATTAGTGGATTAGCTTTCAAGAAAAGAAGTTTTAGCAAGTTCAAATCATGCAATAAGGGTATAATCGAGTTGAGTTGAGTCGAGCTGATGCAATATCAAGCTTGAGCTCAACTTGACAAGATACTCGAGTAGTTCAAATTCGAGCTCAAGAATAACTTGAAATTAGGCGAATCAATCTCGAGTAATCATCGGACCGAGCCTAAATAGACCCCTTTTCATCCTGAGATGCAATCCATGGTGCTAATATAGTCATTAACTAACTTTTCTTCTCATTTTGGCTTCAAACTTTTTCAGTGTTTAACTTCACAACCGGCGAGCAAGATGTGGCCAGGGTCACCAAGGAGGCATTCAACTCGTGCAATTCCACAAACCCAATCTTCCTAGAGACAACCGGCCCATTCAACTACACTTTGGATGCTGCCGGTGAGTACTACTTCATCGGCACCATGGACAGCCACTGCTACTTGGGACAGAAGCTGGCCATCAACGTCTCCGCCTCTGCCGGTCCGACCCCTTCGCCGCAGGCTCCCACCCCAACACCACCCCGGGGCCCCGTGACATACATCGTCGGTGACGCCTTGGGTTGGCTGGTTCCTCCTGGCGGCTCGATCGCTTACAAAACTTGGGCATATGGCAAGACCTTCTTGGTCGGAGATGTCCTAGGTAAGTGCTACAACGCTACGAAAAATCAGGCTTCTTTATGTCTTTCAACACTTGGGTCCCATCATAAAATTTATGGCGCATTTCATGGAAAAAGCTAAGCTCTAGTTACCACGTTTTTCTTTTATTTTCTCCCGGCTTCAATGGAGATACCTCACGTTAGATTTGATCATATAAAAGAATATTTAAAGTCGATTTGTTTATGGAAAATAACGAATAATTTAAATTTTTATAAAAAAAATTAATTTGCATCACTTGAAAAAATTAATTAATAAAAAATATTTTCAAATAAAAAATAATACATCACTAAATGGGTCCAAAAATGATTATTTGTAACACTCTAATATCTTTCCCATGGGATTAAGTAGGATGCGAAGCATCTAATTAATTTCCAAAGTCTGATTGGTGCTATCTTTGTTACGCAGTTTTCAACTTCGCCAATGGAACCCAGGACGTCGCGGTGGTGACAGAAGAGGCCTATGACTCGTGCAATACCACCACCACCATCGCGGTCTATGCGACAAGCCCGGTCAAATACACCCTCGCCGCTGTGGGCGAATACTTCTTCACAAGCACCTACTCTCGCCACTGCAACTTGGGTCAAAAGCTAGCCATCAACGTCACCGCCTCTAGCTCCGCCACTCCGCCTTCCACCACCACAACCCCGACGCCATCCGGCAACCCCTCTTCCTCCGCTCCATCTCCAGCAGCCGGTGGCCCCTCCGCGCTGGCAGCTGAGAGCTCTGCTCCGGCTAGGGCCGTCCTCGGCTTCTCATCCACGTTGTTGCTCATTGCCTTGGCTTTTGTTCATTGAAATTTTCTTCTAGAATCTAGTAAATACAATATTGGTCTATACGAAATTCAATAAATAAACCACACATGTCAATTTGTCTCGGCCAGCTTTGCTTCACGTGTTTGTTTATACTTTCCACAAAATAAAGGTGCCCCCGATTTTTAAGGCCTTTATGTACCTTGATTTATTGTCAGTCCATCCAGGAAAATAAAGCTAGATCGATGTATTAATTTCATGTGAATAATTGGAGATTATACTATATGGTTGTGAAGTGAATTGCCTTTGATTTTGTTGCCTATGCATCAATAAACATCCGATTTTTAACACTCTTTCCCATTCTTGACATATATCTGATTTTCAATTCAGAAAGAATACAGAAGTAAAATGGCACATATACAAATATATGTATGTATGTACATAATCACATACTCATATACAAGTATACATGCTCATATACATGTAGATATCTATATAAGTCGGTCCACACGCGCTTGCTTTTTGGTCGCAAATGTCGGTCCACGCAATTCCTATTCGCGAGGCCGATGTTCAGTATGAAACCCTAAGAATATGGCCACACCACACAAGACTTCCATCCACTTCCAAGTCGTGGAAAACTTTTACACGTTGTTATGTGGGGCTCGAATTTCAAGGGTGTGGATGAGGTGCTGACTTTAATAAAGTTTGATATGCGACATATATATTATATAATATCGAATTTCTAGTAAGAAATTAATGTGGGAAAGAAATGCTATAGCAAAGCAAGAATAGTGGAGGTGATCATTTCGTTCCTATAGAACAATTTTTGACCGTAAAGACGCGTTTGGTAAACTTGTTCGAGAATAAAAAATGAATAAAACACATTTGGTAAATTTATATTCTTTTTTGTTTCTTTTAATTTTTTAATATTTTTATTTTATTTTTTTATTTTTCCTTTTTTATTTTTTTCTTCTTTTGGCCGGCAGCCTCGCCTAGCTACGGTGAGGCTCGCCGGCCGCCGGCGAGTGCGCGTCAGTGACTCTCCGGCGAGGTCACCGGCCTTCGACAACCGGTCACCAGCCATGGCCGAGGTCGGTGACCGGCCAAAGAAAAAAGAAGAAGAAAAGAAGAAGAAAAAAAAGAGAAGAAAAGAAAGGAGAGAGAAAAAATGTTCTTCAAAAGTGTTTTAACAAAAAAAACAACTTTTTTTTTTGTTTCTCATTTCCGCTTCCAATTTTATTCCGGAACAAAAAAATAAATTTTGAACAAAAACGCAAAGAAACGCTGTTTATGTTATTTATTTGTTTCCGAAACAAAAAAACAAAAAATCTGTTCATGAACAGATAAAAAGAACACAAACATGCACGCCCTATGCTTTTTTCTTTATAATTGCTTTTTATCACAGGGAAATTGTGGGGGCACGCGCATAGAACCTTCTCTTGTTGACGATGAGGTTGTACTCTAAGATGGAAACGGCAAAAGAATTGTCTACTTCAAAACTGAAAAAGTTGCCGAAAAATATCAAAACCATATATAATTTTTTTTATATCACTTTCAGACCTCTATTTCTAAAAATATCAACTAGCTACATGAATTTTGATTTTCTGACCATTTTGCATCTTCAAATGTGCTTATGGACTTAGGTACCAAAAAGCCATTTCTCTTTTGAAAGTTCCACCTTCCAAATCCCAAATTCCCAGGAGCATCCAAAACCCTCGAAACACGCCAAAACCGAGAAAATTGTCTAAAAACTCCTAAATCTTTTATACTTTTATCAATTAAATCATAAATCTTTCAATTTTGCCAATTAAATCTTAAGCATTTTCACTTGTTGTTAATTTAATCCATCTGATTAATTTTGATTGAAAATCACCGACGCGACGCCAAAGAATGCAACATAGAATTGTTAAGACGATGTGACAAATTTTAATAAAATTTTAATTTTTTGAATTTTCTATTATTTTTCTCTTTTTTTTTTTTTCTTTTTCTTTTCTTTTTGACTTCTTCTTCTTCCTTTTACTAGTAGCCAGCCATCGGCCATGCTGGGCCGATTGGCCTCGCACAAGCTAAATCTAGCGAGGCCGCCCTAGCTTGGACAAGGGCCTTGCTGGGCGAGGCGAGGCGGACCCTCTAGGGCCTTGCCTAGGCGGGCGAGTCCCAACCAGGGCTCCCTCCCCAGATCTAGCGAGGCCAGCCCTCGCCCAAGCCAAGGCGGTCTCACCTAGTGTCACGTGTGCCCAAGCGACGCTCAACGTAGGTCGACTAACCTTGTCAAGGCTCGCTCGACCGTGCCTTGCTTATGGTGGGCAAGGTTAGTTGGCCTGACATGGTTGGTGGTCGACCTCTAAAAGGAAGAAGAAGAAGAAGAAGCAAAAAAGAAAAGAAAGAAAAAAGAGAAAATCAAAAAAATAATAAAAATTTCAAAAAATGTTAAAATATTATTAAAATTTGTCCACGCAAGACCAATAATCTTACGCAAGACTGTCAACTTCCACATTAGTAATTTCCAGCTAAAATTGGCTATATGAACTTAATTGATAAAAAAAATGAAAATGTTTAGAACTCAATTGACAAAAATAAAAGGTTTATGACTAAATTGACAAAAATACAACATGCGTAGGACTTTTTGTACAAATTTCCCCCCAAAACCTAACCATCGAAACCAAACCCTAAGCTCAACCACTAGCACTAGTCGTCACTGACGCCCCTCCTTGATGATGGTGGAGCTTGCCATTGTCCATTAGAAACCTCAAAGACATCTTCATTTACTGGTGCGTGCTTACTCTAAAAATTCTCTCTCACAATCAACCTCAGTCGAGGTCACCCATGGTGGCTCACAACCTTAGAGCGAGGCCGAGAGCCACCTGTGGCCATGTGTCTATCAAATAATTGGAATAAAGAGGAAGATGGAGAAAGTTACAAAGGAGAGAGAGCCGCCGATGGTGATAGACCGACCTTATCCATAAGTCTATAAGGACATGTAGAAGAGAGAGAGAGAGAGAGAGAGAGAGAGAATCACAACATAATTGAGTAGAGACGGTGACAATGATGTTGAGGGGGCATCTAAGATGATGGTGACGGCTACAGTGGGTTGGGGGATTGACGGTGGCAAACAATGGCACATGGTGGAAGTGGGGATTATGGGCCTGTTTGTTAACCATTCAAATAGTGTCTGATTCTGATTTTTTGTTTCCGGGAGCAGTTTAGGAACAAAATCGCATTTGGTAAATTTCTTGTTCCCAGGAACAAATTTCTATTTTTATGTTTTTGTTTTCGGAAGTAGATTTGGAACAGAATAAAGAATAAATAAAAAAATTGATTCTTGTTCCTAGGAACAAATCTAAGAATCAATACCATATTTCTCTTGTTCTTCTATTTTTCTCTTCTTGTTCTTCTCTTTTCTTCTTCTTCATCTACCGACATCCCGCAATTGCCATCCACCGCCATCCGCCGTTGTTCGCAATCCGCCACCCATCACCACTAGTTGCCGGCAATCGGTACGGCGAGCTTGCCGGAGGCTCGCTAGGCCAGGGCGAGGCCTGCCTAGCCATTGGCGAGGCTTAGTCGACAAGGGCCAGCCTCGTCTAGGGCCGACAACGCTCCGGTGAGGTCGCCGACCCTCATCTGGCTAGTTGCGGTCCGGCAATCAACCACTTGAAGAAGAAGAATTGGAGAGAAAAAGGAAAAAAAAAAAAATATTTAAAAATTAAAAGAAATTGATTTGAATAGAATTAATGAGCACAATCCCAAACACAATTCTTTTCTAAAATCAAAATTTTTGGACGATTACCAAACGATTTAAAATGCTTAGAAATTGGTCTCGAGAATAGGAAAAAAAATTATTTTTGATCATAAATTGTTTCCGAAAATAGAATTGTTATCAAACGCGCCCTTGGTAACCGGCCAAATAATGCCAAATTTTTTTTTTTGTTTTTGTTTTTTTTTTTGTTTCTGGGAGTAGTTTTGGAACATAATTATGTTTGGTAAAACTTTTATTTCCGGAACAAATTTCTATTTTTTTGTTCTCGAAAGTAGATTTGGAAGAGAATTAAGAAGCAAAAAAAAAAAGTTGATTCTTGTTCCCGGAAACAATTCTAAAATCAAGCTAATATTTTCTCTTCTTCTTCATCCACCATTGCGATTGCGGTCCACCACCGTCTGCCGCCCACCGCCACTAGTCATCGGCAACCGGTGTGGTGAGCTCGCTGGAGGCTCGCTAGGCTAGGGCGAGGTCTAGTGAGCTTGTCGGAGGCAAGCCCAACCACTAGGAGGCTTGCCGGTGGCAAGGCGGGCCTCACCCAGGCTTGGCGAGGCTCACCCAATCTTGCCGAAGGCCAGGCAAGCCTCTCCCAGCCCCGGTGAGGCCTGCCTAACCATGGGCGAGGTTGGGCGAGCCTCATCCAACTGCTGGTGAGGCTCGACCGATGAGGGCGGCCTTACCGAGGGTCGGCTACACTTCAGTGAGGTTGCCTACCCTCATCTGGTCGATCGTTAGACTGGTGACCGACCACTTGAAGAAGAAGAATAGGAGAGAGAAAGGAAAAAAAAAAAAAAAAAAAAAAGTAATAAAATTATTTAAAAATTAAAAGAAAATAATTTCAAGTAGAAATTTTGAAGACGATACCAAACGTAATTCTATTCCGGAATTGAAATTTTGAACAGTTATTAAACGGCTTAAAGTGTTTAGAAATTATTCCCATAAATAGAATAAAAAAGAATCATTTACAATCAAAAATTGTTCTCGAGAACAAAATCGTTACCAAACACATCTTATGCCTCTGTGGTGAGAATTTGTAGAAGAGTGGTTTTCCTTTACAAGTAGCAAATTGACATTCAAACAATAGAGGTATGAAAGTGATATTTGAATGAAGCAAGATTGTTTTACTTAGTATTTTTGGAAATATTTTTAAGTCCTAACAAATGTAATACAAGTCTAGGTTTCTACTTAGGCTCTATTTGTTTCGCGAAAAATAATTTCTGGGAAAATGTTTAAAAAAATCTTATGAATTAGGGGAAAATGTTTTCCACTTTTGAAAAGTAGAAAAAATTTTTCTCACTTAATCTCTTATTCATACCTCTACAAATCCTTACTTTCTCCTCCCCTTACTTTTTTTTTTCTTTTTTTTTATCTGAATTATTTTTTAATTTTCTTTTTCTTTTTTACTTCGAATTATTTTTAATTTCCTTTTTCTAATCTTTTTTTTTTCCCATCTTCTTCTTTCTTCGCTAGTTGTTGGTTGTCGCTAGGTGAACCTTAAGCTCATCGAGGCTCACCGACGAGCATGAGGCTTGTTGCTCACCGTGATTGGTGAGTGCGAGCATGGAGCTCGAGGCTCGCTAGATCGACGAGCGCAAGCTTGAGATCGACGAGCTCAAGGTTTGCCTGGTAACGATTGACAACTAGCTAAGAAAGAAGAAGATGCAAAACAAAGAAAAAAGAAAAAAAAAAAAAAAGAGAAAATAAATATATTAGAAAAAGGAAATTAAAAATAATTCGAATTAAAAAGAAAATTAAAATTAAAAAAAATTCGAATAAAAAAAGAAAAGAAGAAGAAGTAAGGGGAGGAGGAAGCAAGAATTTGTAAAGGTGTAAGATAAGAGAGATAAAATAAGGAAAATGTTTTTTACTTTTGAAAAGTGGAAAATATTTTCCCCTAATTCAGAAGAAATTTTTCCTTTCATGGAAAATATTTTTCCGAATGAATTCATTTTCCGTCAAACGAACGCCGAAAAATCCATAAAATGTTTTCCCAAAAATTATTTTTCACGAACGAACAGAGCCTTAATGTCATGAGATTTTTTCCTCAAAACTTTCACTTTTTCTTGGAAAAGCTCTTGATTAAGAGAAGACTCCACTAATAAAAATTCAATGTATTTGAAGTGCAAAAGTTGCTTTTAATATGATATATTATATAGCGATATGAGTGATCTATTAGGAATATAAAGGTAATCGTAAATGTACTATTTTTTTCTCCTTCATTTTCAGCCATTATTTCCTTCATCTTATCCAATATTTTAAGTATCATAGTCGTGCAAAGTTCATGTAATATGATTAATTTATTCAGCACAGATGACTGATTCTAAGATTGTAATACCATTCTATACAATGTTTAAAGATGAGTTAGATATGATAAAATGTTTGAAGAAAATTGACTAAATGGTCAAATGATTAGCTTAAACATATCCCTTGTTTTAACTTAACATCTATCGTTCCGAATAGTCTTTGAGATCTCAACGAAAGAGCGTGGAACATTTGTCGTGGATATACTCCAATGGACATTTTAATATACATTAGTTATTAATTTCTAAAAATGAGATTATTGTCGTGGTTGAGATTTATCGAGACATAATAGCACCGTTTTGCCACCTACAGTAGAGCCTTATCAAGATGTATCAGGCAGCTAAGCCCAACTTATGTCAACAAAGAATCTAATATATACATTAGTCAAACAAATAGTTAATATACAAGAAGTTATCCTTAGAAAATGAAAAAAAGAATTTTGAAGTATAATTTTCTGGGGAAACCAATACTAATAGACTCTACAATTTGGTCTAATGTGTAATGTAGAAATTGATACAATTTATTTGATCTAATCTCTCAATTTTTCAAAATAAAATCCCATAAGTCATTTGTCATTATTCACAAATTTTCATAATTATGCTATTCCCAAATTTGATAATATTTTTTATTTCAATTAATTTCCTCAATTAATAAATAAAGAGATCTTTTTTTTTTATTGCTTTTTACCTTTCTGGTCTAGATATTGTTCCTAATTTTTAAGAGAAATTTTTTTCAACCTTTTTATACATAAGGAAAGCAGAATAGCAATGATATGAATTTGATACAAAACGAGGCTCCGTTTTAAAACAAATTTTCATTTTATGCTATTCCCAAATTTTATAATATTCTTTATTTCAATTAATTTCCTTAATTAATAAATAAAGAGATCTTTTTTATTACAAAATGAGGATCCATTTTAAAACAAATTTTCATTTATGATATTCCCAAATTTTATAATATTTTTATTTCAATTAATTTCCTTAATTAATAAATAAAGAGATCTTTTTTTTTTATATTGCTTTTTACCTTTCTGGTCTTTCTAAGTATTATAGTAATTCTATTTAAGTATGTTTTAACTTATAATCTCTATAATAGTAAAAGTAGAACCTCATTTAGAATTGTATCAGGTTGATATTTCGGTTTTTAAAAGAATAAATGTTATTATAATGATATCTCAAAACGAAATTAATCTAGATATTGTTCCTAATTTTTAAGAGAATTTTTTTTTTCAACCTTTTTATACATTAGGAAAGCAAAATAGCAATGATATGAATTCGATACAAAATGAGGCTCCATTTTAAGTATTATAGAGATCATATGCTAAAATATATTTAAATGGAACCATTCGTAATGTTTATAAAGACCAAGATGGTAAAAAGAAATAAAAAGAGAGCACTCTTATGGATCGAAATGAACAAAACATTTTAAATTTGGATAGTAACGTAATTATAAAAACTTATAAGCAGTATCGGAGGAATGATCCGACTATATTATGAAAAGCTGAGGGCCTAAGAATGTTTAGAAATTAGATTCAACACTTAAAAATAATTTAAAGATCACATTATATGAATTATAAGTATAATGATTAAATTACACATTTCGCCAAAATTTATAGATTATTTTGCGTTGTTGTCCTCGGATTTTGCTTTATCACCTTAATTTATCCTTTAGACTTAATACGAAACCGAAGACTTCCACTGAAGCCAGCAGCCGGAACGCTCTCTCCCCCTCCTCTCCTCTTCAGAGAAAAACCCTCGCTCGGGAAGAAGGGGGGGCAGCAGAGCTAGCGTCCGCCGATCACCCCCTAGCGTTTGCGCTGTAAGTGCACCTCACCTCTTCTCCTTTGCCCTGAATCCCGTTCTTGTTCTCAATTTCCGAGCTTTCTCCGAAGCGCGTGCGAGGAATCTTGGAAGGCCCGAGCTCGCGCTTCGTGTTGTGTGCGTCTGCTTTGAGGTCGATTGGTTGATTGATTGATGGGTCGAAGAACTTGGGTTTGTTTCTGTGGGTTCTGTTGCTGCGTCCATGTTTTGTGCGGATGTTGTCGCGATTGTGCGTTTGTTTGTTTAGCTAATTTTCTTTTTGGGGGTCGAGATGCTTGCTGGTGTTGAAAGAGATTTAAGCTTGGGGCAGAGATTGGAATTGGGTTGTGGCGTATGTTTTAGGTTCTGAGAATTCAGTTTCTGGGTATTTGTCTTTTTTTGGGATTGCGGTGGTCTGGTAGATTGGATAGGTTTCGTGGCGACTCGGGTTTGAGATCTGTTGCTGAAATATTGGGTTTGTCTTGGAAGGTGATTGAGTGGTCATTCGTTGAAACCTTGTTTTCCCCCCATTGGGTTTTCAATGGTGAAAATGGAGAGCATTGAGTTTCTTCAGTTACTGTGTGGTACGGATGTTGTGTTTGGATAAACTTACATTTGGTTTGGGGCGTTTTTCTGGTTTCTAGAAACGTGAGAAATCCAGATAGAGTCCGACCATAACAACCAAATTTATTATCTTCTTGTATAAGGATACTGGATTACCTTGTATCTACTAGAGGATTCGCTCTTTTCTCTTAAGAGAGTTAAAATCTTTCAAGTTCAAGGGTAGGGATGAAGACTGGTCAGAATGAAACTAGGAAAGGCTCAATAAATCCTGGGCACTCCTACTGGTTGTAAGAGAAAGAAGTGAGGTTTCCTCTTTTCAATTCTGACTCTCCCACTTTAGTCGTTGCTTTTCTTCGTTAGAATTCAATCCAACAACAGGCTTCTTAGTGAAAATAGAGATTACTAGACGATGTGGTAAAAAGAAGAAAAAGGATACAATTCCAAATAGAAAAATTCAATCATTTTTTATTTGTTTGAAAGGAAAAAAGGAGAGGTAATATCTACCCCTGCATATTCATCCACATTGCCCATGAATCTCAATGATGAATAATTGGAAATTGACGCAGTAAGGAACTAACCAAAGAGCTGGCCTGTGAAGTAAATTTGAGGAGCAATGCATCCTTCCTGAATGTATCACATGACTCTCTGTTGTACTTCACTAATGCGGTTGATCTTGAGCCACCATCCAAGCATGAATACCTTTGTTTAAAGATAATACAAACTCAGGATCTTTTGCTGTACCAGTCACTTGAGAAACAAAGTCATAGGCATTATCCAATAGTATTGTGGATCTTTCTTTGATATAATTATGATGGATGAATACCTATTTAAATTGAGTGAATTCGAAAACAGTATTACTGCATGAAAGATAGATAAATAAATTCAATATATAGATAAAGAAATTAAAAAAAGAATAAGGAATAGAGAGTAATAGGAAAACGTGAAGTGATTCAAGAAAAAAAAGGACTCTTCGATTTTCTTTTTTTTATCTGAGAGAATAGATTGTATGAAAATGTAACCAAGTCTTTCATTTCCTTTGGTCACTAGCCATCGTCCTGGAAGCGGCTGAATTTTTTTTCCATAAAGGGTTTTCTGCGTGAGTTATTTAAGCTTCATGCTTGCCATGAGAAAGGTTTCATTTTCGCTTGGGCCTTATGTTATTTATTGTGTTCCATGAGCATCTTCCCTACTCATTTGCACCTTGATATGCTCTGGGATTCAATCATATGTCACAATTCATAACATTTGTTGGATTCGAACAAGTTAACATTGTGTGCAGCAAATAGTACTTTTTCACAGCATTGTACTTTGAAACTTACTTTTCCAGAGTTCCTTTTTTCATTTGTAGAAACCATATTGCTTTTGCTTTTTCTGAAAAACTCTCTTTCTTATGGGGGAGAAAATCCCTGCTTCAAATAAGAATTCATTCCCCTCTGGATTGGTGCGAGCAACCCAGAAGAACTGGCCTAGCTGAACATGCATTTCTATTTTTCTGTGTTTTAAGATAAAATCTTTAAGAATGAAGATTCCACCATGACTAGTTAAATATATGCATCATCCATTGAGCTCATCTGCATGGACATATATCTATTTGTTTATTTGGTCAGTTACATCGGAAATGGAGGAGTATCATTAAAATATGGGATTGCAATTTCGGATCTTTAATTTATCTGCTGAACTCTTTCTTTTTTATTAGATTCCGGTTTATGTGTATGGTGGGTGACTATCTACTATTTAGAAGCTTGGTCAAGGAATTCTAGCTGAAGCTTGATAGTTGTTTGTGATTGCAAGAATTGACTGGTTTAGATCATTGTATATTTAGCAATTATTTAAGGTTGGGTGATCTTCTTCAATTAATTCTAGCCTAAATCACAATGAATATTGAAGAAGGAGGGCGTTTTGAGAGAGAAGGGGTTTAGGGGTGGGGGGTAGTTGAGGCTGATTATCCGAAAAAAAAAATCTATTTTATAACTCTTTCTTTATCTATATGGGTATGTGAAGAGCAAGAAAGTTGTAATTTGCTTGTTTGGAAAAAAGAGGAAAAACAAAATTGAGTTGTGCTTGGCACCAACACTCTACCTGTTCCAGTTGTTACCGGGTTTAGAAAACTTGGCGTATGAGGGATTACTATCAAGTCTTGCAGCAAATGGCGCTTATGCTGCCTCTGTTAACCCACAGTACAATTGGGATAGTATGAGTTCACGACATGACAACTTGACCTAAATCCTTTTAAAGATCTTGAAACGTTTGGGTGCTGACTCTTCAAATTGATACATGGCATTCGCCTTTCAAATTCTGAACTTCAGTTAGGAAATGGCATACTGTCATTGTGTCCTCAGTAATTCAGATAATTTTGTATATGTGCCAAAACAACTTAAATTAGCCTTTATTTATTATGATGGAAAGATGTTTGATGCGAAACAGGTCCAAAAGCAGTCAGTCGTGTCAATTTCAAAGTAGTTTTTTTTTCTGCACCAGAGAAGGGTTTCTCGATTGATATTATACATACGGTGGTGTGCTCTCATCTGATGTTCGATATATTGCCACTTGTACCCTTTTATAAGTTGATTTGCAAGTTAGGTTGCAATATTTCTGGTTCTTCTATTTCCTCAAATCCAAGGTTTTTTCCCCATGGCTTAAAACTTTGCTTTGCTTTGTTGTTGAGAGTTTTATGACATTTTTGAAATTGTTTGGTTTTGTGATGTCTGTCTGGATTTGCCAGGCCTTCTGACCATGCCGAAGAATAAGGGAAAGGGAGGAAAGAACAGGAAGAGAGGAAAGAATGAAGCTGATGATGAAAAGCGTGAACTTGTTTTCAAGGAAGATGGGCAGGAGTATGCTCAAGTACTTCGCATGCTCGGTAATGGCCGATGTGAAGCAATGTGTATCGATGGGACCAAGCGCCTTTGCCACATAAGAGGGAAGATGCACAAGAAGGTTTGGATTGCAGCAGGTGATATCATACTTGTGGGGCTTCGCGACTACCAGGATGACAAGGCTGATGTGATCCTCAAGTACATGCCTGATGAGGCCAGGCTCCTTAAGGCATATGGAGAGCTTCCTGAGAACACACGTCTCAATGAGGGTATTGCTGGTGGCCTCGACGAGGAGGATGAAGGCCCCGGTGATGATTATATTGAATTCGAGGACGAAGACATTGATAAGATCTAAGTTGGGTTTGATAAGCGCCACTATTTGGTTACCACGAATGTTTCTTGCCATTGAGTTATATTTGCTGATGGCCAAGTACCACAGTATTTGGTATTCGTGTTATAAAGTTGGATCTGTCTGTGAACCCTCCCGTAATCTTCATTTTACTCAGCGCAAGATTCTATATTTGCCCAGTCTCTGCAAGTAATTACCCTTTGCGCAGGTAGTAATAATTAAGTTGCCCTAGGGAAGGCAGGTGATTTCTAGGTGTGGCTGAAGGGTCGAAGTGTTTAATTCAATTTCATTCCATCTGGTGCTCATGTATGCTCTGGTTTTGCTCTGGATTTTGGCTTGTCGTAAGTCATGCTACATCGTCGCTAGTTACTAAGAATTGATAGCCCTTTAATTCTCTCCGATTTTAAACTCAAGATACGGTCAGTAATTGGTCTCATGAACTTATCTTTGTTAGTGGGAGCTCCCCCAAGTTTACTTAATTTGCAATGTCCAAGATTTGGTTTGAGTGTACTGAACATTGCCAATTTGATATTGCAATTCGAGTTATGAGCTTAGGTCATCGCGGTAAAAACCATGTTCAACTTTCAGTGTTCTTGTCCGGGTGAAAGAAATTGGTTTTGTACATTGTGAAATCGATTTCTTGGTCGTGAAATTCAATCTTCACGATAGCTTAAACTTTTCGGATGGACTACTTTGCAAGATATCACGGACCTCTTGGGGCTTTCACGGCCAATGACTCTCTGGGTAACTGCTAGCTTAATAATGTCTTTACCACCGTTTCCCATGTATCATCAAGCAGCTGCTGGTTAGTGTTGTAGGATTGTTTGGTTTGCCAAGGTAAATGGGCGCTTCACGAAATCAACGATAGCTTTGCTTTTCGAGAAAGAGTGTTGAGGAATATACCTCTTTTTCAGAAGGAGCATGTTTCGTATGTTTTGAGTATTTATAAGCAAAGGGGTCACTTTCGACAGATCCGACACTAGGAAAACTTCCACCTAAGCTAACCCATAAATACTATTTAACAGAAAAGGTACCTACAATTTCCATTCGTCGCTAAAGTCTTTTCTTAGTCAAACCGGCGATTAACATGAAATTACCTACTAATCGCAAGATTCGGAGGCATAGATTATCTTTTCATTGAACTAATTCACAAATGGAAATCGTGTGTCCAGTGCTCTTGATTTCAACCCTTTTGTCCCGCCATGTTTGTGATTTCACATGCGAATTTCTTAGTTCTCTCCTCTTTGCATGCAAAGTCAATAAATCTCACCCGCCGTCGCTTCTTGCTCTTTTCTTCCTTTCTGGGTTCCTCAAACCAGGTCTTCAAAGACTACGTGAAATCAAGGCCTTTAAATTATAAAAAAGAGTTAGACTGAAAATGCTATTTGTCCAAATTTATGGCAGATGTTGCCTTCTTTGACACTTCCTGCTTCCATCTTCTCATTTGTGGCTCCTCCCAACGAACTTGAAGCGATATAAAAACTTTGTTTGCACAGGGTGTTCTAGATGAGTGTTAGTTACGGGCAAGGAAAATTGTTCAAAAAGTCCTAAACTTATTCTAAGGTGGCCAATTTAGTCTTAAATTTTCAATTTAGCCAATTTAATTCTAAATTATATAATGATCTTCCAATATAGTTCTTCCAACCAATTTTGAATGAAAATCATTAACGTGGCCATTAGTTATCTTATGTTGTATAATTGGTACTGACGTTGACAATTTCTAATTTTCTTTTATAAGTTTTTTTTTTTCTTTTCTTTTCTTTTCACTTTTCATCTTCTCGAAAGGGCTGGTGGAGGTCGCTAGAGCCTCTGCAATTGCCATTGACCCTCGCCAGCCACAAGAGAGGGGCTACATGTCCTCGCCGACCATTGGGCGAGGGCCACAAAGGCCTCATGGCTGCAAGCAAGAGCCTACAAGCCCTCACTAGCCTTGGGCGAGGGCCATGAAGCCCTTCAAGCCCTTCAAGCCCTTCCCCAAAAGTGGCCAAGGGTCACAATCCTTGCTTGTAGTTGATAAGGCCTTTGTAGCCCTTGCCCAAGGTTGACGAGGGTTGTGACCTTCGCCCATATTAGTGCCGGCACGTCAAACAACCAAAGGCCAAAATTGGCCCTTAACATATCATTGAAAAGTTCAAGACTAAATTAGTTAATTTAAAAGTTTATGATTGAATTTGCTATTATACGATATGTATAAAACTTAATGAATAATTATCCTATGGTGGGTATATATTTAAACTTTTAAAAAGAAGAATTAAATATGCCGCAAAAATTAATAGCCTTCGAAAGAAATATCCGACTCTCATCCAGGCGAACATGCATTAAAACCATAGTGGTTTACTCAAGTTCGATACCAATCAAATATCGACTTAAGCTTACTAACGGAGGGAAAATATATGTATATAAGCAGTATATAAACCTTGTAAATAGGTGATGGGAGACACTTTGATAATTTTGGATAGATATTTAGTGGAAGAAACCGGCGATGCAATGCCTGGGATCATCACTTTCACAAACTTTCAAGTCTTTCCCTTCGCCTATTGGCATTTTTTTAGGAGAAATTTAGTGCCTTGCTTAGACTTTCATTGATGGCATTCAACGAAGATGCATTGACTTTGTGAAAACAGGAAAGCATGAGATAAGCCTTTGGGTTTGGTGAAGTCCTCACACGGCAGCCTGATTTTCTGGAAGGCCAACCGGTTCAAATCGCTCTCCATTCGTTCGAGAAGCTGTTCCATTTTGAATAGTTCTCCTTTTTTGTGGCCAACGTATATGCAATAGTTTAAATAGCAAAAGAGGATTTCCGTGATTCCATTGGGTCCGGTTCGGTTGGAGAAAACCTGAGACCGAGTCGGATCTCCGATTAATTTGATATCTCACCATTAATCAATTAGCTAAATTGGATGCCTACCTGAAGTTAAATATATGGGATTGATAGATGGAAAAAAAAAAAAGGTTACTAAAATTATTTTTTGGTCAGTTTCCGTCGAGTTCGATCCTACGTCACAAAAATGATGGATGAAATTATATAGGATACATGTTTTCAATCCAATTGGGCACTCCCCTTATAGTTCGAAATCCATTTATCATTGTTCTTAATGAAGTATTTAAATGGATAGCGTTTATTTTGATAGATACATTATATCGGCATGTCACGTGATGTATGTATTATGCCACGGGCATGCAAAAGTCGTGCCACCATTTTCATACCCATGCCAAAGCAAGGCAAGACCCAGATCCTATAAATAGAAACCCTAGCCCAAATGATCATCTCACTCCGGTCCTAACTCTCTCTCTCCCTCTCATTTTTCTGGAGCTCAAAGAAGCTCAGAGAGCACGTCATAAAGGAAGGAAAGAAAGAAGGAACAATAAGAAATGGCGAGAGGAATGAACATGCTTGTGTTGATGGTGTTCCTAGGAGCCGCGATCCAGAGTTGCAGCGCTCAGACGACGCATGTGGTCGGTGATTCGCTTGGGTGGGTCGTCCTGCCTGGTGGCGCGATCGCCTACTCCACTTGGGCCGCCAACGAGACCTTCGTTGTGGGCGACACTCTCGGTACGAGTTCTTCACTCTACTTCTGCATTCCTGTTTCTTTTTCTTCCCGTCCCACTGCTTTTGTCACGAGTCACGAGTCTTGATAGCATTTTTTCATGCATGCACGTTATAAACCCAATTCGTAATTAATGTACTCTTCAAATGGTTTGCAGAAAGATAAGTGCATCCCTCCGGGGTTGCGCATTTAGTATCAGTTTCGCCACTTTGGCAAGTGATCATCGAAGAATGCAAACAACACAGTTTTCTCAACTTCATTCAAGATGAAACGCACCGTGTGTTGGAGACCTAACTTATAAAGGACTTTGAAGTATAAGCTTGATATATGCTAGTAGCAATTCCACTTTTCTTTGATTCTTCGTTTTCGAGCTCAGTCGAGAAGTGACGAGAATCATGAAATCTTCAGGGCCGAAAGCATAAATGATCTTTTATCTTTCCATCTAAAAGCATAAGCTTTTCCACGTTACATTATTCTTGAGCGCACCATCGCTCGCTCGACAAAATTGCAAGTGAACGCTCAAGTGTTTCCGGTTCCACGCAGTCTTCAATTTCACGACCGGAATGGACGATGTTGCCAAGGTCACGAAGGCGGCATACGACAGCTGCAACTCCACGAGCCCCATCTCGCGCTGGACCAATGGGCCAGCGACCATCACCCTCAACCAGTCCGGCGAGCACTTCTTCATCTCCACGTTCGACAGGCGCTGCAGCCTCGGCGAGAAGCTTGCAATCAATGTGAGCGCTGCCTCAGGTCCCGCCCCGGCCCCAACAACCACACCAACACCACCAGCTGCTTCTGCACCAACACCAACCACAACCCCGACAAGGTCGCCGGTGACTTACACCGTGGGTGATGTTGTTGGATGGAATGTGCTTGTCAACACCACTCAGGCCTATGCGCTCTGGGCCGCCAACAAGACCTTCATGGTCGGTGACACCTTAGGTGAGTGTTTCTATCCATATCTCTATTGGAGAGCATTGCATACTGAATCGTGTTTTCTTGTGTAACGGCTCAAATTCTTAAATCGACGATAGTGTTCCCACGAAACGTAAAACCAAAGATTAAGTGCTTAAGAAAAACACCAATCCTATCTTATGAAATGAACTTTTTCCTCTAGCTTTCAAACTAAACATCTAAAAGGCTAAGACTTAGCATAGACCAACATCATTGGACATAATGAAATATGTATTGCTTTGGCTATTAATTATAACGCGGTTCATTTTGGTATATGCAGTGTTCAACTTTGTGAATGGGACACAAAACGTCGCTGAGGTTACCAAATCAGCGTACGACTCCTGCAACACCACCTCCACCATCTCCGTCTACACGGTCCCGCCAGTCAGAATCATCCTTGCCGCCCCTGGCGAGCACTTCTACACATCCACCTACCCGGACCGCTGCTCCCTTGGTCAGAAGCTTGCCATCAACGTCACCGGCAGCTCGGCCACAACCCCATCGCCGTCTCCTGCTGCCACCACCCCATCACCATCATCGCTTTCCCCTGCTACCCGTCCATCGTCCACTGCCACGCCGCCCTCCACCTCTACTAGTCCTTCTCCACCTTCTACCACGACCACTACTAGTGAACGGAGGAAAAAGAAGACTCGGCAGCCTCTTTGAGCATCACTGGCTTGTTCTCGGGGATGTTGTCTGTCGCCGTTGTGTTGTTGTACTAGATTACTTGAGTCTTCTTTTTCCTCCGTTCACTACATGGTGATTGTGATTCGTTTTTGTGAGTTTTTTTTTTTTTTTTTTTTTTTTTTTTTTTTTTTTTTAAGAATTTAGACTCATACTTGTTGATTGTGATTGATTCTATAAATTAAGTTGATTTTTCGTGAAATACGTACTAGAGTAGCTGGATAACTAAATGGGTACTCAGCTCAATTTATCAAACCTTCTAATAAATCACAGTATTTTTTTTTTTTTTGGTAACTCAGGAAACCCCGAAAGCCGACAGCCGGCGGAAGAACCTAGGGCTGACGCAAGCTAGCCACAACACTCACGACAGCGGTTAAGTCACCAAGTAACGCTGCTGGGATTTGAACTTGGCACCTTTCGTGGGAGGCACAAAGCTCAAGCCAATTGCGCCACCGCAGTGGGTGGTAATAAATCACAGTATTTGGCTTTGACAAGGCGCCGAAATTGAGGAATTGAATTAGCCTATCACGAGTCGAAAGGTGTGCTTTCGATGTGCAAAGAGTGATCCAATCACACGTTCTAATAAACTCTCACCAAACTCTTGGAAGTAATTACGGGGAGAATTACTAAAAAAGTCATAAACCTATTGCAATTGTGCCAATTCAGTCATAAACCTTTTTTTTTTTAATCCAATTTAGTCATAAACCTTTTATAATTGTGCTAATTTAGTCCATCCGGCCAAAATTGGCCGGCCGGTCTTGATGTGGACGCCCGGGGACAACGGCCGGCTAGGCAATTTTTATATATATTCGAATTTTTAAATATTTTAATTCTTCTTTTCTTTTTATTTTTTCCCACATTCCCCTTCCTCTGGCGGGCCGGTGGCAAGGGCCAGCGAGGCTCGCCCTCACCCGGACGTGAGGGCCAGCGAGGGCAAGGCCCCACCAGATTCGGCGAGCTCGGCCCTCGCCAGATCCGACAGGGCCTCGCCCAGCCAAGGTGAGGGTCGACCTTGCTAGTGGCCACAGCAAGGCTGCCGTATCTACGACTTCCCTCTCATTGTCAAGCGCGCCGTGAACCGCCCCCACTCCTTGGTGCTCGGCATCGTGGCCCTCGAGAGAGAGGGTGAATTCGGTTAGGGAGGGTAGGGTCAGGTGTAGGGCGGCGGCGTTTTCTTGGACAATGTCTCATACGGGCAACTCCAGGCTCTTTCCGCCGTGATGGTAGCCTCGCCGGCCACTGGCGAGGTCGACCCTCGTTGTGGTTGGGTGAGGCTTGCCAGATCTAGTGAGGCCCGGCCTCACCCATCCTTGGCAAGGGCTGAGCTCGCCAAATCTGGCAGGGCCTCACCCTCACCAGTGGCCGACGAGGCTGACCTCGCCAGATTTGGCGAGGCCTTACCCTCTCTAGTGGCCAGCGAGGTTGACCTCGCCGGCCCTCGCCTCCGGCCGGCAGGGGCGAGCCTCACCAGCCCTCGCCACCTGCCAGCCAAAGGAAGGGGAATGTGGGAAAAAAATAAAAAGAAAAGAAGAATTAAAAAATTAAAAATATATATATTTAAAAATTCGAAAAAATTAAAAAATATTAAAAAAATTGCCTCGCCGGCCCTTTCCTATTCCTTCTATGTCGTAGGGTTAAAACCAAAAAATATTTTTTGTTTTCCTGATGCTTCCTCACATTTTTGATAAAACCTTATCTTAAAAGTATTTTAACAATGTTTTCCGTGATGTTAGTGGATGCTATTTGAATCGTCCATTTTCTATTCATTTCAGCATTTCGTATAGAGGTTATTATGTTAGCAATAGTGTCCCTACCCATGATAAACTAAAATTTTGGTTGCCTCCCATTTTTGATATAATCAACATGCTATTTTTTATTCTTTTGGTCGGATGGACTGAATTGACACAATTATAAAAGGTTTATGACTGAATTAGATATAAATAAAAAAAGGTTTATGATTGAATTGGCACAATTGCAATATGTTTAGGACTTTTTTGGTAATTCTCCCAATAATTATGTATTCTAATATTCGATGTCATGAAAAGTGGCTCGAGAAAAGTACATGTAATTTAATTTGATAAATGGTCGGTGTTTCCTGCCATCCGATTTTCCACAAAATTAGCAAAGCAAGTATCCTTTGCCCTATCCCACAATATAAAACAGAGACACGTTGCGGGAGCTTCCGTGTCAACATGTGTTGGATTTTTCGACAAGTTATCAACTTTTCCGACACATGTGTCCGGAATTGTGAGAGGTATGGTGGGTTTCTGAGGCGGTTCTACAAGTGCGAAGGGAGAGAAAATCGTTGAAGAAGACGATGGAGAGTGGAGGTGAGGGCGAGGGAGCAGAGGTGAGGCCACGAGCGACGGTGAAGCCGCGCCTCTAAGGGAAAGGCTAGAGGAAGAGCAAAGACTGTGGCAACTTGGAGGGTCATGATTGCAATGTCATGATGGAGGTTTGAAGGCGAAGCTACAGCTGTGAAGGAGGCAGGGCCGAAGGCAAGGTGAAGGCAAGGTGGTGAGCGATTGCAAGGCAACCAAGAGAGAGCAGAGATTAAAAGGAAGTGGCTCATGTAAGGAGAAAGAGGAGGAGGCAACAGCTAGGTTTTTGAATTTCTTCCTCTTTTAGTTTTAGGTCTTAGCAAGAAGAGTAGGAAAAAAAAAATGGAGATTCTGATGGGACTTGGCGTGATTTTTGGGGAGGGTGGAGGGTGACCTCAATGTTCAAGGAAGGAAATGACGGATGCTGGTGTTGGGGGGGGGTTGAAGAAAAACGAGTGAGTGAAATAAATTTTGGGTTGGATTGGGTGGGGCAGGCAGAATAAATGAGGGAAAGAAACAAGGTAGTGAATTTTTTTTTTTCTCTTTTTGATTTTTTCTTTTTTATCAGAAAAATAAATAAATGAAGCTAAAAGAAGAAACGAAGGAAAGAAATGAGGGAGTGAATTTTTTCTTTTCGATTTTGATTTTGATTTTGATTTTTATTAGAAAAATAAATAAGTGAGGCTAAAAAGTGATTTCGAAAAATAAAAGCACTAAAGGTTAAATAATCATAAATTTTTATCATTATAGAAGATCATAGATTTATTTAAATAAATTGATTCTAATTTCTTATTAGTTATTAGTTTCATCATTAACTTTTGCTAAAGGGAAAATATCACTAAAAACCTCAAACTTTGCCTAAAGTGATAAATTTATCCTAATTTTTTTTTGTAATATGAAAAATCTCAAACTTTACCAATCGTGACGCATTTACGTCAAACTTTTTTTCATAACACAAAAAACCCCGAACTTGTATCCATGTGATACATTTACTCTAAATTATAGAGCATTTTGGTCTTTTACTTTTTCTTTTCTTTTTCTCTCTTCCCTCTGCTGGCCATGGTGAAGGGAAGCCGGAGTTGGGTGAGGGCTGCCCTGGCCTGACTGGCCAAGGGCTACCATCACCCGACGCCGGCAAGGGTGGCCCTAGCTAGACCCTCGCCTGGTCTGGCTACGGAGACCCTCTCTCAATGCCGATGAGGTCCGCCCTCACCTGACTTCAACTTCCCTCCACCATGGCCAACAAAGGGAAGAGAGAAGAAGAAAAAAGAGAAAAAAAGATGAAAATGCCCTTAGTAGGGTAAATATGTCATGGTTAGCAAATTTTGGGGTTTTTCATGTCACAACAAAAAGTTGAGGGTAAATTTGTCACTTTAGACAAAATTTAAGATTTTTGGTAGTCTTTTCCCTTTATTAAAAGTAGAAACATGTCACCAAAAATTGATATGCATTAAATATGAAAGTCTTTTGAATTCCCATGAATAGATTCATTAATATTATTAGTGTAAATTCATTGTAAACTATTTTGTATTATTTATTTACTTGTTGAATTTGAATCAAATTAATTAAAATAAAAAATATTTATTTAATATATAATGTATCACAATATGTCGGGATTCTTTATTTTTTATAAATAAAGTGTCTCATGTCGTATCGTGTCGTGTCGTGTCACGTATCACGTGTCAATTCTACTTAGATTCTACCCTCAAGAAAAGAAATTCTCAAGGGGTTAATCGACTCTCTCTCTCCCTCGCCCTCCCCCTCCCCCCTTGGTGGGTTTTACGAAAGATGTTGGGTGGCTCATATTGGGCCAAACTTGACCTGTAACTCCAAAAAGTAGTTATTTTTTATGTAAAAGAAACTGCAATAGAAAAGAACGATGTTGACGCTTAAATTATTCCTCTTTTTTAATTAATTAGGTTTTTATATTATATTATATTATATTATATTATATTTTGTCTTTTTCAGAAAAACAGACAAAACAAAAGTAAAACAAAAAAGAAATAGCCATGGGCCCCTACGGCCCATTTTTTCCTCCAAGCCCAGCCCTCTTCAGTCATCTTCTTCCACCGTCCGCCTCTACAACACACGCGTGGAGGGTGGGATGTCGGAAGGGAGGAGAGGACGGCGACGCACATGGGGGAGCTGGCGACGCACTGAAGGACGGGTAGGTGGCGGATGGGATGCCGCCAGTTCAGCCGGCGGAGGCCGTTCGGCACACAAGGATCGGCAGTCAAAGCTCCATCGACCGACCGCCCCCACGCCTATAAATAGGGCTCCCCAACGACGTCAAAGGACACGCCGAGAAGGATCGCGGGTTGTAGATCCTCGAAACCTCCCACTGAGAGACTTCAGAAGGGAGGCCGAGGACAAGCACGCCGAGATCCAAGGTTGGCGAGAGGAGGGGCGACCGAAGAGGTGATGACGCGAAGCAAGATCGACAGCAAGCGAGCTTCGAAAGCTTCCCCCGAGAGACTTTAAGGGAGGCCCGAACGCTCGCAAGCCGAGATCTGAGAGCTCACGGCCGAAGAGGGAAGAGAGCATACACAGAAGAGAGAGAAGGAGTTCCGGCCAAATCTAACAAAATCCAAGACTCGCCGTCGCCATTGTTGTTCGCCGCTGTCATCGCCGTCGTCAATCGATCCCTGCCATCACCGTTCATCGTCCCTGTTTGAGGAAAGGTAAAAGGGCTGTCGCCGTCGCCTTCACCGTTCATCACATTCATCGTATTCCGCTGTCGCTGTTGTCTTTGCCGTTGCCGTCGCCATTGTCGCCGTCGTAAAGCCTCGGTTTTACCCCCTCGGTGCCACGGATTCGAAAACCCTAGGGTTTGCGATTTTCCGGGTCACGAAGCGGACTTGAATTCGAGTTGGATCAGGTAGGTTTTTCGCAATTTCGGGGTGGCAGGAAGCCGAGTTGTGAGGTCACGTCGGATCCGGGTAGGGTTTCGCTAGGAACCCGGGTCGTCGGGCCGGGCCGGGCGTCCCTAAACGCCCAGCCGTGACGCTGTTTTAGTAAAATAAAATAAAAAAAGGAAAAAGGAGAAAAATCTGAGTCGGGTCCGCAACGCGGCCTGTACTCGCGATCGGGTCACCGACTCGGGTTGGTTTATTTTATTATTTTAATATAAAATAATGTTTTGATGAATAAATAAATAATTTATTTTCAAAAAAATCAAAAAATGTTTTATTTTCAAAAATATTTAAAAATGTTAAAAAATGTTTTATTTAAAAAAAATCGAGAAAAATAAAAAATAATTTATTTTCCAAAAATATTTAAAAATATTTAAAAATATTTCATTTTCTGAAAAATAAAAAAAAAAAAAAAATATCCATATTTTCCAAAAAATGCCAAAAATCCAAAAAAGACCAAGAATTCATGAAAAAGCCAAAAAATTCAGAAAAAGCCAAAAAAGACTTGTCTTTTTCCAAAAAATACCAAAAAAAAAAATCCCTTTTATGTCCAAAAAAATTAGAAAAAGACTCAAAAATGTTTTTCTTCCCAAAAATGCATGGAAAATCCCTCGAACATAAAAAAAAAAAAAAACCCAAGGTTTAAACAATATTAGGTACCGAAAGGATATTAGTGATTAACTAGTGTAATCAAGTCCCCGATCCTAATTTCTCTGGTTGCGCAGAAGTGAGTATTTCTCCCGATACTTCGCTTGGGTTTCTAATCAACCCACCCCAAATCGATTAGTGGCGACTCCATTTTACAAATTGATTTACAGGTTAAAACTTGAACTATTAAGTTGCGAATTGGTGGACTTGGGAGAGTCCGGGCATAACTAATTTCAGCCGAGCCATTAGCCTCCTTTAGGCGCTCGTACCTAATTGCGGGTGCCGAAAAAAAGAGGTCGCGACAAATGAGAAAAAGAAATATAACATTTAGCAAGTTTATATTTTGTGGATTCTCTCTCTAAAGTAAAAGAATTCTCTTAAGAAATGAAAGAGGCTTCAATCAACAATTGAAGGATCGATCCCTCTCGAGACTGCAACAACATTAAATCCGAGAAAAACAAGATATGTCTATCTTGATGATTTGCTTTATGATTGGTTATACAAGGATTCTCGAGCATGTTTCCACATTTGTATTTTAGTGTTACTCAATAGTTTGAGTATATGTTTTTATTAGGAATTTGTTTCTCAAATTGGTATCAGAGCCTAATATTGTTATTTCTCGATCGTTGTTGTTGTTGTTGTTTATAAATGGATTAATGGCCAGAATTCAAGAAACAATGCCGATAAAATACTCAAGGGAGAAAAATCCGACACCCGACCAACTTGTTCAATGCCCTTTTCTTGAAATTCCATGCAACAAAATTTATCTTTGAAAGTGAAAGGTCGAAATTCACATCCAGATGAGGAAATCGACAGGTGGCATGTCCCCTAGGGAGGCTAGATGTGCCTCCACGTGCGACTAGAAGGGGCTGGGCTCATCGGCGCATGCCCAACACACACAAGGGACTCCCCAAGCGCATGCTCGACATGCCCAAGCTAGAACCACTGGCATATGTGCGGCATGCTTGTAAGACTTGTAGGCCCATGCGACACACGCCTACCTTTGCAATTACGGTTTTGCCCCTTACTTTTCGCAAAATTAGGATTTTGCCTCTATCAATGTTTTTTACAATTATGTCATTTTTTCACTGATGTTGCCGTTCTGCCCCTCGGTCGACTCAACCCGATTGACTCATTGACCCGATCTGATCATTCGTTGATCGTTGACCGGTGTTGACCTCTATTGATCTTTAACCCCCCTCCCAAAAAAAAAAAAAAAAGAAGAAATGCTAATGAATTGCATTATGGATTATGTGTAATCCATGTTTTGTTTTGTATTCATTGTAGGAACAATGATATGTTTCGTGTGCATGCCTATATTTGTAAAAACAGATAAACACAAAGTGAGACTTGAAAGGCTAGGAGCATAATTAACTAATTATCAGTGGAATGACAATGATATAATGGCACATGTGATCAAGGTCAATGAGATAATACAATGAATCATAAAAAATGATTACTCTATGCCAGATTTTGAGAATGTGTCGGCCCTAATGAACACTTTTTCATCTAAGTGACAAACAATGTTAGATAGCTTATAGGAAGCCAACGTGATTCTAGCTTATAAAAAACTTGCAATACAGTTTTTGAGGGAATACTATAAAATTGAGGCAACAAAGATTTCAACTCTCATGTTAAATGTAACTCATTGCAAAATGAATGTGCCTTGGAGGAGCCATAAAGGATCTCTGAGAGTCTTTCAATGGTTGTCCAATGTATCCTTAGAATATTTGGAGGAATTTTCTAAGAAATTTGAAAAGTCTTTCCTTGTTTATGAGATAGTTGAATATCGTTAAATTTATTTATTTAATATTTTTCTTAGTTTGGTTTGAGATATCTTAGGTGCAAATATTTCTTTCCATGTTGATGTGGATATCTTTCTACTAAATACGTTACTTTGTGTAAATGACATATTTAGTTAATGAAAGTTCAATGTTATTTGTTGTTGTAAATTATTATTTTAGTTTACAACTATTTGTAGGAAGTTCAAGAAAGTTTTAATGACTTTGGAGAACTTATTTTCGCATAAATGATTACATTAATAATAATTTCAAATTAGAAATTTTGGATGATGATTAGAAACAAAGTGATCTTTCGACTCTAAAGCCTTATTGATCTTATTCATTAATATGATTAATTTATGCAAAACAGATGCATAAATATTATAGGCTTTAGTAATTTGTACAAATATATTTGAAATGTTCAAATACAATAGCTTTAGCTTTTAAGAACATAGTGATTGAATTGGACAGAGGAGAGAAATTGAACTACAAGAATTATGAGATATTGAATATAAAAATTTAATATGTGCTAGAAAAGCAAAAAGAAATAAAAGTTTTTAACCAAGTTATGAAAGTACTTGAGGATACCATGCGCTACCTTAAGTTGACAAAGGATCACCACATGACGACTAAGCTGAAAATGTATATTTATTTTGATGGTTTTAGCTCACAAAAGGCTTTGAGCTCTAAGCGCAAGGTTTTGATTCATTCAAAAAATAGAAAAGCAAGGGAGTGAGCTCTTCAGGCAAGAAATCAAGACCTACCCAACATAAGAGAGGAAAACGTACTCATATGAACAAAATGTTAGGAGTGAAGTGTTAGAATTGTGACAAAAATAGTCGTCATGCTCGCAATTGTGGCGAGTCAAGATGAAAGTTTAAGTCATAGACTATATCCAAATAATCCACAAGAGAATGAATAAATGCAGTATATTCTTTATGCTAGTGATATTGAATACTTAATGTACACTATGATGGGTACAAAATTTGATGTATGTTTTACAGTTACAATGGTAACTATGTATCAACCCAATTCAAATCAAACGCATTTGACAGTCATTAAAAGAATACTAAGGTATCTGAAGAGTACTGTTGATTATTCACCAAGTTATTAAATAAAGGATTTGCGGCTTCAAAGCTACTCAGGTGTTGATTAGGGAGGAAATTTAGATGAAATGAAATCTACTTTGGATTTGTTTTCTTACTGAATAATGACGCCCCATCTTGGAGTAGTATGAAGCAAATGTGTATAGCATTGTCCACGATAAAAGCTATATTTGTGACATTATCAGCAGCAATACAAAATGGTGTTTGGCTTAAGAGTTTTTATTTTTTATTTTATCATTTAGGTATTATTAAGAATGTCGGAAACTCATTGTTGATTAGTTACGATAGTCAAGCAGCAATAGCATACACCAAGGATCTAGATTATTATGGTAAGACCAAATATATAGATACCAAGTATAATTTGTCGAGAATATGATTGCATGAAAATATATAAACTAGTAGTGCATAGTACGTATAAAATAATAATAGATCCTATGACGAAATTAATACCTAGAGATATTTTCTGTGATTATGTATAATTTCTAAGACTGCGTTGAGACTAATGTACAAAATATTATAATTTCCTTAAATGTTCACATTTAATGAAGTTATATTTCATTATTAATGCCTATGAGTTTTATTCGGCATTTATGCATCTTTATGCTTAATGCATTAAATATTGAGAAAGTATATCAGACAGCTAAGAGATTAGCTTATTGACACGGGTAATCGTTTTTATTTATAATTTGATAAATAAAAATGAGACAATTATCTTGATGATAATCGAGAGCTCTAGCTACAAATATATATCATCTTAACTGAGTGTTAAGATAATGATATAATAATTACTATATCCGAAAGTAAATAATTCACATGTTTTATTTTATTTGTCTTTGATGTCAAATATGAGTTCTGATGGATTCTTTGAAATAGTACATACATAAACTCAAATTAGACATTGGGTATGTTGAACTATCATTTATATGGTATTGAAAGTGAAGACATACACATCATGGGAAATAAGTTAATACCTTAATACGTATTTCATACTATGTATGCATGAAACAATCAATAAAAATGACAAAAATTTTGATCTTAACTTTTATATTGTGTAAGACTCTTGAGGAAAATAGTTCCTTAATTAAATTTCTTCATGACTCTTATGTGTTCTCAAGATTTCAATTAAATATTTGTTATCTTAGAATGTTGCTAATGATCATGAATTAATTCAATCTAATGAAACTTTTTTAGAAAAGCAAATTAAACTGAAATTGAGAATTTTAAGAATAGAGAAAGATCGAGTTTGGGATATCACAATCTAAATTTATATTCATTGGTCAACCAATTATGATTAGTTTGGGATAATCATAATTATGAATACAATATATCATGATTAAAAAGATATCGAGAGAGATATAAACGTGATTGATCGATCTAAAATACTACATACTATATCTACTTGAAAACATTATGCCCATTTGTTATATATTTCTAACAAATGTATGACAATGAGCTCTCGAAATATGCTAATCGCACAAATTATTTGCTAGTATGAATGTTGTAGAGAAGAAAAAAGTGAGTTATGTTCAACCCACCGTGTGCAAATGGGAGATAATAGGTTTATAAAAGATGTCGGGCTACCCATGTTGGGCCAAACCCGGCCCATAACTCCAAAAAGCGATTATTTATTATGTAAAAGAAACTACAATATAAAAGAACGTTAAAAAGAAAGACAACGTTATACAAGTTTATATTATGTGGATTCTCTCTCTCAAGTAAAAGAACTCTCTTACTCAAGAAGTAAAATCTTCTAATTGACAATCGAAGAATCGATCCCTCTCGAGATTGCAACATCATTTAATATGTGGAAAATAAGGTACATCTGTCTTGGTGATGTGCTTTATAATCGGTGATAAAAGGATCCTCAGGCACATTTCCACATTTGTATTTTAATGTTATTTGATAGTTTGAGTAAATATTTTTTTTTTTATTAAGAATCCGTTTCCACACTGCTGAAAATAATTTCTTATTCATGCGTCCTCTTCATTCTCACTATCGCATCTCTAGAAAGAAAATGGTTATGAGCATTTGTCGCAAAATGAACACAACTATGACAAATTCGAGTGGCCATTGTCATCGGAGTGGAGCTCACAGTCACCATGGACACTCAAGTTCAAGCTTTAGGATTGTGGCTATGGGAGCTTTGAGCTCACAACCATGGTCGTTCATGCTCAAGCCCATGGTTGCTCTCTCTCCTCTCACTTGCAGCTATAGTCGCTATTTCTATGAGTTTGCGCCATGCTCAAGATTCGAACTCAAGGTTGTCGCGACCTACCCTTTGGGGGAGGGAACATGTTTAGGGGTATTGTCTCAAGGACGGACATAAAGCCCATGATTATGTGTGAACTCTCCCAAGCCCATACCCCGGATGACATTGAGATATTTTTTAAGAATTTTGCACAAAAGGAGTCACCACTAACCTATTGGGATCGACTAGAAATGTAGGCATGGGAGTGTACCTCACTTCCTACACAACCAGAGAATTTAGGGTCAAGGACTTGATTACACTAATTGACTAATTAGTGCTCTTTCGGTATCTAATCTTCTTCATTTTAACAAAATGATTTTTGGCAAGCAGTTTCGGTTGATTTTATACTTATCTACTAACATGCGAAGTAATCATGCGAGTGCATGTTGCGACCTAAATTTTCAAGTGCACCACCTAAGTTTAGGCTAATGGACTACTAAGTCTTTAAACTTAGTTCGGGCTCTCCCAAGTCCATACCAATTCGCGACTTAAGATTCAAATATTTAACATGCAAATAATTATTATTTAGGAGTCGCCACTAATCGGTTTATGGTAGGTCGATTAGACATCTAAGTAAAATAATTAGAGATTTATTTTACTCATACGAACCAGAGACTAAGGGTATGGGGACTTGGTTACACTAGATTTCTCTAATGCCCTTTCGGTACCATTGTTTTTTTAATTTTCAAAAATGTTTTTGCATGTAGCTTGGATTTATTTTAACCTAAATTACTATCATGCAATATGGTGACCACACGGTGCTCAATCATTATTAAACACTCAATAAATCAAACAAATTGCATCAAAAGAAATAAACATACAAAGCAAACAATTTTTTTGGGTTTTCTTTTGTCTCGAAATTAAAACATGCACTTGAACTACATGATTTAATGTTACTAACAAACTATTTCTAATTAAATGGACCTAACATGCAAACTAGTTGACATGCACCTAATATTTTTGTATTTTTATTGAAATTCGGAATTAATAAAAACCCTAATTAAACTATCTAAAAATGAATAATTTTCTAATATGTTTTAGGGATTAATTTAACTTAAATCCTCTCCTTTCTTAGAAAACTATTTTTTAAGAAAGATGAGATTATCTAAATGTGCAAACATTATCTAAAATCAATCCTAAGCTATTCTAAAAAATAATCTAAAAATGCAATCCTAAAAATGCAATCCTAATTTACTAAACCAACACTCTCTAATGCAAGATTTGATTTTTGATTTTGATTTTTTTGATTTTTTAATTTTTTTCCAAAATAAGCAACTATATCTAAACAATCAAGATATTCATCAAATAAAAATTAAAATAACCGAAAAAATAATCCGTCGTCTCACAAATTAAATTAACAATTATCTTAACCCTAAACATTACAACATATAAAAAGTGGTTCAAAATAATTAAAAATTTGACCCGAAATCTTACGGATGAAATTAATAATTATATTGATTTAATAATTAAAATACTATCAAAATGCCCAAAAATTAATATAATTAGAAAAATCATCTGACGTTTTACGTATCAAATTAATAATTATAACAATTTTGGGCAAAACCCATGTAGTTAATACTTTCAATATACCTCATCCAAGGTTCCAATTTAAATAACTAAACTTAAAAGGATAAATGAAAAATAAAAATAAAATAAACTACCTAAATTGATTTTTCTTTTTTTTCCTTTTCCTTTTTCACACGAGACTGGCAGGTGGTTCGCCGGGGTTGATGGGCACGGTCGTCGGAGCTCTGGCGAGGTGGGATAGCGGTGGACCAGCAGCGACAGAGGGCGGAACAGCAGGTGCCAATGGTGTTGCTTGGTCAGTGGGCCACTGCAGGAGTGCGGCGGCGTCGGGTTGTTGTGGGTGGAGGTCACCGGAGAGGAGTTTCGGACGGAGGCTGGCAGACGCGGCGATGGCACTGGGTCACAGGCTATTGGCTGCTGGGCGGCGAGAGCAAGGCGATGCTCGGGCTTTTGGTTGCAAGCGAGGAAAATCCGGTGGCAGCAGCAGTGTCGCAGGGGCTCACAGGTGGGGCACAGCAATGTTGGTGCGGCGGTAGCGACCGGAGACTCGGGATCTGCAGGTGGGTCGCTCGGACGTGAGGCGGAATAGGGCTTGAGCGCGGTGACAGGTAGCGGTGCGCTGAGTCGCGAGTCGCCGAGGCGCGGCATCGGGTGCAGGCGAGCTCAGATCTGCAGGTGTCGGCACTCGAGCGGCGAGATCGGGTTAAGATCTGGTGGAGGTCCTGCAAGCGGTGGTGGCGCGGTGAGCAGAGGGGGGTCGAGCGCTGGAGAGCAGCGGTGGCGAGTAGTGGCGTTGCTGGTGAGGCGTCGATGGAGCGGCAAGGAGCGCGAGCGTCGGCGGCGGTGCTCCGTGTCGAGGAGAATCTGGTGGGGCAGCAAACAGCGAGGGCTGAGGTGCGAATGGAGGCGCGGAGGTGGTTGACGGAGGCGGCGCCGGCGCGGTGAACAACACTAGCATACCTGGCACATCGAGGAGGGCCTTCGGGGAAGACGACACTGTAGCTTTTTTTCTTTTATTTTTTCACCTGTCTCACGTCACTTCTCTCTCTTCTCTTCTGCTTTTCTTTTTTCCCTCGACTCCTCTTCTTCTTTTTCGAAAACCGAGAGAGCACCCCCCTTTCGATTTCCGTACATGCCCTTTTAGGCTGCGCATGACAACGCTTCTGTTCTCGGGAAGAGTTTTTTTTTCAAAAATAGTTTTTTTCTATTTCTGCTCCGGGGAACAATTTCTGAGTAAAAGAACTCATTTGGTAACGACATAAAATTTTTACTCCTGGAATAAAAAAAGAATAGAAATGTGTTTGGTAACACAACAATTTCTTTTTTGTATTTATTCATTTTATATTTTTGCTAATGGATCTCCGCCGCCCGGTGGCAGGTACGGCGGCGACGGCACGCGACCGGCAGCGGCGGTGGCTCCGAGCGGTTGACGATGGTCGCGGCAAGAAAATAAAATTACAATAGAAAATCAGCTTACTTCTAGAAATTATTCCCGGGAACAAGAAGCAACTTTTTTTTGCTTCTCAAAACTGTTCCGGGAACAAAACGGGAAGAAAAATTGAGAAATTGTTCCGGAACAAATGTTTTACCAAACATGTTTCTATTCTTTTTTTGTTCGGGAACAAAAGAACAGAAATTGGGAGAAACAGAAACATTGTCATGCGGACCCTTATATGCCCAAAAAATGGGATCATTTTGTGAATATTTTATCTCACGAAGATTACCTATAACATGTCGATCACCAAAAATAAATCCTTATCTCATGAATATTCTCTCATGATTTCATCATTTATTGCTAAAGATAAGATTGCAATGCGATTTTTTAAATTTTAAAAATCCACCGTAATATCGCATCAAATCTCAATTTCTTATAAAATAATCAATTGAAAAAAAAAAATAACAGGCTTGGACTATTGTTCCTTTTGTGGGCCTAGCCCAGCTTGCCGAACTAGAGCTCATAAACATTAATTTAAATCCATCCACCACCAGTTCAATACATAAATGCACAAAAATGCAAATTAAAAACAAATGCACATAGATTAATATGATATTCAATTAATATTTTTTTAGGAATAAAATTAACCCATAATTTTTATGCAATAAATAAATGACCGATCACCAAAATTTAGGTTTCAACAGTTGTCCCTCTTTGAAGGTGAGCTCGCAAAGGTTACCTTCAAGGACAAATTGAAACCTAAATTTTGACCATGTACATGCACTGAATGGCTTTTTTATTTTTTTGTTGGAAAATGAATTCCATTTTAAGATGCAATTTATATGATGCATGTAAATGCTAATGCAAATGATAAAGGAACCTACTTGGAATAACTTACCTTTAAGAAGGGTAGAGTAATTCAAGATAGTTGCTATTACACTTTTAGGACCCGTATCTTTCTACGGTCGCCTAAAATAGTAACGAGACTTTATAAGGAGACTACTTTCCTAAGACCCGCACTTTTCTACGGTTGCCTAGTATGGTAGTGTTTGGTTGTGTCTATGACCCGTATCTTTCTACGGTCGCCTAGTAAGGTGATGGTTGTCGCGACCTTCCCGAAGGTGAATTACTCAAAGAAGGCTAATGGATACTAAGTCCGAAGACTTGGCACGGACCCTCCCAAGTCCTACTAATTGTAACTTGACACTAAGAAATTAATCCATTTAAACATTCAATTATACTCAATTCAGAGCCGTCACTAATAAATTAGCGTTGATTAGAAACCCAAGTAAAGTATGAGAAAATACTTTACTTTTGCAAACTAGAGATTCAATAGGTCTGAAGACATGATTATGCTAGATTAATCTAATGCCTTTTTGGTATCTTTTCATTTTAATTTCAAAAATATTTTGCAAGCAGTTTTGATTAATTTAACCTAAGCTATTAACATGCAAATGGTGATCATACAGGTGCACAATCAACAAAATAACATTCAATAAACTGAAGTGATAGATTGTAAGAAATTATAACTAACATTAAATAGAATAAATTACAACTTTATTAAGGTTTACTCTCTAAAAAATTACAAAAAATGCTGATTAAAAATGCATGCCCTAAACATGATTTTTAAATGATACGACACCTAATTTTTTTTAAATTTTTTTAAAATGTTAATTATATGCAATCTTAATCTAAATTTAATATGCATGAGTTTTACTTTAATGACATGTGAGATGCAATTCATGTGACATAACTTGAACCATCACAATATGTGTGCAATCTAATTTACATGATCTAAATATGCATGTGTTATATGATACGGAACGGATGACGTGGTAATTCTATATGCATGTTCTTTTATGATTTTTTTTTTAAATAATGCAACTCCAATAAATTCTCTTCTCTCTCTCTCTCTCTCTCTCTCTCTCTCTATATATATATATATACACACACACACACACACACACACACACACACACACACACACACACACATATGCAACCTACACTAAATAATAATGACATGAAATGAGATTAATTATGAATTAACCCTATTAACTAACCAAGTAAATGACCTTTGTGTTTTCTTTTTTATAAATGAATTAATTATTTTTTATTGAAAAGAAAGTGACATAATGATGCAACACTCATCTTTTGGCATTTTTTTTATTATTGGCATTTTTTTATTACTGAAAAAAAAAACTACATGATAGGAATACTAAAACATTGTTGCAACCTACCCTCAGGGAGAGGGAATATGTTTAGGGGTATTACCTAAAGGACGGGCCTAAGACTCATGATTAGGCACAGGCTCTCCCAAGCCCATACTCCGTGTAACATTGTGATAAGGAGTCGCAACTAGCCTATTGGGGTCGGCTAGAAACCAAGTGAGGTGCATGAGTATGCCACACTTCCTATGCAACCAGAGAATCTAGGGTCAGAGATTTGATTACACTAATTGACTAATTAGTACCCTTTCGGTATCTAATCTTGTTCATTTTAAAAGAAAATATTTTTATCAGGCAATTTAAATTGATTTTACACACATCCACTAACATATGAGGTGATCATGTGGGTGTGCAGCCATTAAAGTAACAACCATAGCTACCAAGATCCTAATTGCAATAAAATTAAATGCGTAATTAAACATAATCAGATATACAAATTAAACATACGATATAATCAAAATACGAGCAAATAAAGATCTAATTACACTAAAAAAAAGTAATACATAGCAATTCCTAATCAAATCCCATTATTTTTAGATTTTCGAAATTTTTTAAATATTTTTTAATTTCATTTAAAAAAAACATTTTTTGCGTCTATGGAGAGTGAGCGCCTGTCGGGCGTTGGGAGAGCGGCGTGGATGATGAGTGCTATAACTCTCATTGAACATCGGCGTGCGATGTGGAGAATTGTTAAATTATGTTTTGAGTTTTCACTGGAAAAACAAGAAATCAAATTTTGGCACGAATAAGGAGCGTGAAGGTGCACGCGTACAAAACTAAAGTGGGCCTAGGTCTCCTGTTCCTTCCTCGTGCTACCGAATTCCTTTTGGATTTGAACTCTGCACGTGAACGGAAATAAAGGTGGGGCCCAAGGTCAAAAGTTTGACCTAGGGCACCCACACACACGTATAAAATAAGTAACAGAATTTTTGCAGGTCTCTCTTCTCTTCCGAAAAGTCGCATGCCGAATACCTACGAAGAAAGGAGCTGCACATCCGCGCCGCTTGTAGAAGCCCTATGAAGAGGATACGTATGTGAAGACGCTGTTCTTGTTTGACATACGTAAAGCGTTTTGTTCGAGCTTGAATGCGCGGTAATTTTGTGCCGTGAGTTTATACCTAAGTGAGTGATTTATTTATAAACATTTTGGGTTTTGGGTTAAATCTAGGTGTGGGAAACAATTGAGCGTTGAGCGATTGTAAACTATGATTCTCCAATTTTAGTGGATTATTTGCTGCTGGCTCTCCCCGTGGACGTAGGTATCGATAATCGGATGGAACCACGTAAATTGTAAAATCTCATCGTTTCCGCGTATTATATCCCAACAAGATCATTGTATATTTAGCAATTATTTAAGGTGGGGTGATCTTCTTCAATTAATTCTAGCCTAAATCACAACGAATATTGAAGTTGTCTGACCAATTTTGGCTCTATGACCTCAAGTGAGAAGGAGGGGGTTTTGAGAGAGAAGGGGTTTAGGGGTGGGGGGTAGTTGAGGCTGATTATCCGAAAGAAATCTATTTTAGAATTCTTTCTTTATCTATACGGGTATGTGAAGAGCAAGAAAGTTGTAATTTGCTTGTTTGGAAAAAAGAGGAAAAACAAAATTGAGTTGTGCTTGGCACCAACGCTCTACCCGTTCCAGTTGTTACCGGGTTTAGAAAACTTGGTGTATGAGGGATTACTATCAAGTCTTGCAGCAAGTGGCACTTATGCTGCCTCTGTTAAGCCACAGTACAATTGGGACAGTACGAGTTCACGACATGACAACTTGACCTAAATCCTTTTGAAGATCTTGAAACGTTTGGGTGCTGACTCTTCAAATTGATACATGGCATTCCCCTTTCAAATTCTGAACTTCAGTTAGGAAATGGCATACTGTCATTGTGTCCTCAGTAATTCAGATAATTTTGTATATGTGCCAAAACAACTTAAATTAGCCTTTATTTATTATGATGGAAAGATGTTTGATGCGAAATGGGTCCAAAAGCAGTCAGTCGTGTCAATTTCGAAGTAGTTGTTTTTTCTGCACCAGAGAAGGGTTTCTCGATTGATATTATACGTACGGTGGTGTGCTCTCGTCTGATGTTCGATATATTGCCACTTGTACCCTTTTATAAGTTGATTTGTATGTTAGGTTGCAATATTTCTGTTTCTTCTATTTCCTCAAATCCAAGGTTTTCTCCCCATGGCTTAAAACTTTGCTTTGCTTCGTTGTTGAGAGTTTTATGACATTTTTGAAATTGTTTGGTTTTGTGATGTCTGTCTGGATTTGCCAGGCCTTCTGACCATGCCGAAGAATAAGGGAAAGGGAGGAAAGAACAGGAAGAGAGGAGAGAATGAAGCCGATGATGAGAAGCGTGAACTTGTTTTCAAGGAAGATGGGCAGGAGTATGCTCAAGTACTTCGCATGCTCGGTAATGGCCGATGTGAAGCAATGTGTATCGATGGGACCAAGCGCCTTTGCCACATAAGAGGGAAGATGCACAAGAAGGTTTGGATCGCAGCAGGTGATATCATACTTGTGGGGCTTCGCGACTACCTGGATGACAAGACTGATGTGATCCTCAAGTACATGCCTGATGAAGCCAGGCTCCTTAAGGCATATGGAGAGCTTCCTGAGAACACACGTCTCAATGAGGGTATTGCTGGTGGCCTCGACGTGGAGGATGAAGGCCCCGGTGATGATTATATTGAATTCGAGGACGAAGACATTGGTAAGATCTAAGCTGGGTTTGATAAGCGCCACTATTTGGTTACCCCGAATGTTTCTTGCCATTGAGTTATATTTGCTGATGGCCAAGTACACAGTATTTGGTATTCGTGTTATAAAGTTGGATCTGTCTGTGAACCCTCCCGTAATCTTCATTTTACCCAGCGCAAGATTCTATATTTGCCCTGTCTCTGCAAGTAATTACCCTTTGCACAGGTAGTAATAATTAAGTTGCCCTTGGGAAGGCAGGCGATTTCTAGGTGCGGCTGAAGGGTCGAAGTGTTTAATTCAATTTCATTCCATCTGGTGCTCATGTATGCTCTGGTTTTGCTCTGGCTTTTGGCTTGTCGTAAGTCATGCTACATCGTCGCTAGTTTAGTAAGAATTGATAGCCCTTTAATTCTCTCCGATTTTAAACTCAAGATACGGTCAGTAATTGGTCTCATGAACTTATCTTTGTTAGTGGGAGCTTCCCCAAGTTTACTTAATTTGCAATGTCCAAGATTTGGTTTGAGTGTACTGAACATTGCCAATTTGATATTGCAATTCGTGTCATGAGCTTAGGTAATCGGGGCAAAAACCATGTTCAACTTTCAGTGTTCTTGTCCGGGCGAAAGAAATTGGTTTTGTACATTGTGAAATCGATATCTTGGTCGTGAAATTCAATCTTCACTGTAGCTTAAACTTTTCGGATGGACTACTTTGCAAGATATCACGGACCTCTTGGGGCTTTCACGGCCAATGACTCTCTGGCTAACTGTTAGCTTAATAATGTCTTTACCTCCTTTTCCCATGTATCATCAAGCAGCTGCTGGTTGGTGTTGAAGGATTGTTTGGTTTGCCAGGGTAAATGGGCGCTTCACGAAATCAACGATAGCTTTGCTTTTCGAGAAAGAGTGTTGAGGAACATACCTCTTTTTCAGAAGGAGCATGTTTCGTATGTTTTGAGTATTTATAAGCAAAAGGGTCGCTTTTGACAGATCCGACATTAGGATAAGTTCCACCTAACCCATAAATACTATTTAACAGAAAAGGTACCTACAATTTCCATGCGTCGCTAAAGTCTTTTCTTAGTCAAACCGGCAATTAACGTGAAATTACTTACTAATCGCAAGATTCGGAGGCATAGATTATCTTTTCATTGAACTAATTCACAAATGGAAATCGTGTATCCAGTGCTCTTGATTTCAACCCTTTTGTCCCGCCATGTTTGTGATTTCCACATGCGAATTTCTTATTTCCCTCCTCTTTGCATGCAAAGTCAATAAATCTCACCCGCCGTCGCTTCTTGCTCTTTTCTTCCTTTCTGGGTTCTTCGATTTGTTTATACTCCCAAACCAGGTCTTCAAAGACTACTTGAAATCAAGGCCTTTAAATTATAAAAAGCGTTAGACTGAAAATGCTATTTGTCCAATTTTATGGCGGATGTTGCCTTCTTTGACACTTCCTGCTTCCATCTTCTCATTTGTGGCTCCACCCAACGAACTTGAAGCAATATAAAAACATCATTTGCACAGGGTGTTCTAGATGAGTGTTAGTTACGGGTAGGGAAAATTGTTCAAAAAGTCCTAAACTTATACTAAGGTGGCCAATTTAGTCTTAAAATTTTCAATTTAGCCAATTTAATCCTAAATTATATAATGATATTCTAATATAGTGTTTCCAGCCAATTTTGATTGAAAATCATTGACATGGCCATTAGTCATCTTATGTGATATGATTGGTATTGACGTTGACGATTTCTAATTTTCTTTTATAAGTTCATTTTTTTATTTTATTTTCTTTTCACTTTTCATCTTCTCGAAAGGTCTGGCGGAGGTCGCTAGAGCCTCTACAATTGCCAGTGACCCTCGCCAGCTACATGTCCTCACCAACCACTAGGCAAAGGGCCACAAGCCCTCACCGGCCTTGGGTGAGGGCCATGAAGCCCTTTCAAGCCCTTCCCCAAAAGTGGCCAAGGGTTGCAACCCTCACCTGCAGTTGATAAGGCCTTTGTAGCCCTTGCCCAAGGTTGATGAGGGTTGTGACCTTCGCCCATATTAGTGCCAACATGTCAAACGACCAAAGGCCAAAATTGGCCCTTAACATATCATTGAAAAGTTTAAGACTAAATTAGTTAATTGAAAAGTTTATGATTGAATTGGCTGTTATACGATATGTTTAAGATTTTATGAATAATTATCCTACGGTGGGTATATATTTAAACTTTTAAAAATAAGAATATGCCCCAAAAATTAATAGCCTTCGAAAGAAATATCCGACTCTCATCCAGGCGAACATGCATTAAACCATAGGGGTTTACTCAAGCTCGATACCAATCAAATATCGACTTAAGCTTACTAACGGAGGGAAAACATATGTATATAAGCAGAATATAAACCTTGTAAATAGGTGATGAGAGACACTTTAATAATTTTGGATAGATATTTAGTGGAAGAAACCGGCGATGCAATGCCTGGGATCATCACTTTCACAAACTTTCAAGTCTTTCCCTTCGCCTATTGGCATTTTTTAAGGAGAAATTCAGTGCCTTGCATGGACTTCCATTGATTGCATTGGCATTCAATGAAGATGCATTGACTTTGTGAAAACAGGAAAGCATGAGATAAGCCTTTGGGTTTGGTGAAGTCCTCACACGGCAGCCTGATTTTCTGGAAGGCCAACCGGTCCAAATCGCCCTCCATTCGTTCGAGAAGCTGTTCCGTTTTGAATAGTTCTCCTTTTTGTGGGCAACGTATATGCAATAGTTTGAATAGCAAAAGAGGATTTCCGTGATTCCATTGGGTCCGGTTCGGTTGGAGAAAAACTGAGACCGAGTCGGATCTCCGATTAATTTGATATCTCACCATTAATCAATTAGCTAAATTGGATGCTTACCTGAAGTTAAATATATGGGATTAAGAGATGGAAAAAAAAAGGTTAGTTAAATTCTTTTTTGGTCAGTTTCCGTCGAGTTCGATCTCATGTGACAAAAATGATGGATGAAATTATATAGGATACATGTTTCCAATCCAATTGAGTGCTCCCTTTATAGTTCGAAATCCTCATTTATCATTGTTGTTAATGAAGTATTTAAATGGATAGCGTTTACTTTGATAGATACATTATATCATCATGTCACGTTATGTATGTATTATGCCACGTCATGAGCATGCAAAAGTCATGCCGCCATTTTCATACCCATGCCAAAGCAAGGCAAGACCCAGATCCTATAAATAGAAACCCTAGCCCAAATGATCATCTCACTCCGGTCCTAACTCTCTCTCTCCCTCTCATTTTTCTGGAGCTCAAAGAAGCTCAGAGAGCACGTCATAAAGGAAGGAAAGAAGGAAGGAACAATAAGAAATGGCGAGAGGAATGTACATGCTTGTGTTGATGGTGCTCCTAGGAGCCGCGATCCAGAGTTGCAGCGCTCAGACGACGCATGTGGTCGGTGATTCGCTCGGGTGGGTCGTCCCGCCTGGCGGTGCGATCGCCTACTCCACTTGGGCAGCCAACGAGACCTTCGTTGTGGGCGACACTCTCGGTAGGAGTTCTTCGCTCTACTTCTGCATTCATGTTTCTTTTTCTTCCCATCCTACTGCTTTTGTCATGAGTCATGAGTCTTGATAGCATCTTTTCATGCATGCACGTTATAAATCCAATTCATAATTAATCTACTCTTCAAATGGTTTGCAGAAAGATAAGTGCATCCCTCCGGGGTTGCGTATTTAGTATCGGTTTCGCCATTTTGGCAAGTGATCATCGAAGAATGCAAACAACACAGTTTTCTCAACTTCATTCAAGATGAAATGCACCATGTGTTGAGACCTAACTTATAAAGGACTTTGAAGTATAAGCTTGATATATGCTAGTAGCAACTCCACTTTTCTTTGATTCTCCGTTTTCGAGCTCAATCGAGAAGTGGCGAGAATCATGAAATCTTCAGGGCCGAAAGCATAAATGATCTTTTATCCTTCCATCTAAAAGCATAAGCTTTTCCACGTTGCATTATTCTTGAGCGCACCATCGCTCGCTCGACAAAATTGCAAGTGAACGCTCATGTGTTTCCGGTTCCACGCAGTCTTCAATTTCACGACCGGAATGGACGATGTTGCCAAGGTCTCGAAGGCGGCATACGACAGCTGCAACTCCACGAGCCCCATCTCGCGCTGGACCAATGGGCCAGCGACCATCACCCTCAACCAGTCCGGCGAGCACTTCTTCATCTCCACGTTCGACAGGCGCTGCAGCCTCGGCGAGAAGCTTGCGATCAATGTGAGCGCTGCCTCAGGTCCCGCCCCGGCCCCAACAACCACACCAACACCACCAGCTGCTTCTGCACCGGCACCGACCACAACCCTGACAAGGTCGCCGGTGACTTACACCGTGGGTGACGGTGTTGGATGGAATGTGCTTGTCAACACCACACAGGCCTATGAGCTCTGGGCTGCCAACAAGACCTTCATGGTTGGCGATATCTTAGGTGAGTCTATTCCTATTCTTAAACCGACGATGGTGATCGCATGAAATGTAAAACCAAAGATAAAGTGCTAAAGAAAAGCATCAATCCCTATCTTATGAAATGAATTTTTCCTCTAGCTTTCAAACTAAAGTTATAGTTGAATTTGATTTCCTAAAAGGCTAAAACTTAGTATAGACAAATATCAATGGACGTATTGAAATAGACATCGATTCGGATAAAAATTGTAACTCCCCTTATTTTGGTATATGCAGTGTTCAACTTTGTGAATGGGACGCAAAACGTTGCGGAGGTTACCAAATCAGCGTTTGACTCCTGCAACATCACCTCCACCATCTCCGTTTACACAGTCCCCCCAGTCAGAATCACCCTTACCACCGCCGGCGAGCACTTCTACACATCCACCTACCCGAACCGCTGCTCCCTTGGCCAGAAGCTCGCCATCACCGTGAACGCTGCCCCAACTCCCACCCCAGCCCCATCAACTACACCAACACCACCAGCTGCTTCTGCACCAGCACCGACGACAGTACCAGCAACAACCCCAACAAGGTCACCAGTGACTTACACCGTGGGTGAAGGTGTTGGATGGAATGTGCTTGTCAACACCACTCAGGTCTATGCGCTCTGGGCCGCCAACAAGACCTTCATGGTCGGTGACACCTTAGGTGAGTATATCTATCCATATCTCTATTTGAGAGCATTGCATACTGAATCGTGTTTTCTTGTGTAAGGGCTCAAATTCTTAAATCGACGATAGTGTTCCCACGACGTAAAACCAATGATTAAGTGCTTAAGAAAAACACCAATCCTATCTTATGAAATGAACTTTTTCCTCTAGCTTTCAAACTAAACATCTAAAAGGCTAAAACTTAGCATAGACAAATGTCATTGGACATAATGAAATATGTAATTCTTTGGCTATTAATTATAACGCCATTCATTTTGGTATATGCAGTGTTCAACTTTGTGAATGGGACACAAAACGTCGCTGAGGTTACCAAATCAGCGTACGACTCCTGCAACACCACCTCCACCATCTCCGTCTACACGGTCCCGCCAGTCAGAATCATCCTTGCCACCCCTGGCGAGCACTTCTACACATCCACCTACCCGGACCGCTGCTCCCTTGGCCAGAAGCTTGCCATCAACGTCACCGGCAGCTCGGCCACAACCCCATCGCTTTCCCCTGCTACCCCTCCATCGTCCACTGCCACGCCGCCCTCCACCTCTACTAGTCCTTCTCCACCTACCACCACCACGCCTTCTCCAGCAGGCTCTGCCACCCCTCCGTCCCCAGGCAACTCGGCCGCCTCTTTGAGCGTCACTGGCTTGTTCTCGGGGATGTTGTCTGTCGCCGTTGTGTTGTTGTACTAGATTACTTGAATCTTCTTTTTCCTCCGTTCACTACATGGTGATTGTGATTCGTTTTTGTGAGTTTTTTTTTTTTTTTTTTTAAGAATTTAGACTCATACTTGTTGATTGTGATTGATTCTATAAATTAAGTTGATTTTTCGTGAAATACGTACTAAAGTAGCTGGATAAATAAATGGGTACTCAGCTCAATTTATCAAACCTTCTCGAAGTCCAAGTTGTTGACTAGCCGATCATTTACTTACGAAAATTTAGTATTTGGCTTTGACAAGGCGCCAAAATTGAGGAATTGAATTAGCCAATCACGGGTCGAAAGGTGTGCTTTCGATTAGCAAAGAGTGATCCAATCACACGTTCTAATAAACTCTCACCAAACTCTTGGAAGTAATTATGGTATTCTATTATTCGATGTCATGAAAAGTGGCTCGAGAAAAGTACATGTGATTTAATTTGATAAATAGTCGGTGTTTCCTGCCACCTGATTTTCCACAAAATTAGCAAAACGAGTATCCTTTGCCCTATCCCACAATATGAAGCATGGACACGTTGCAAGAGCTTCCATGTTGTGTTGGACATGTGTTGAAATGTTCGAACATGCAGTCAACAAGTGTTAGATTTTTTGACATGTGGTCAATTTTTCCCAACAAGTGTGTCTGAAATTGCAAGAGTGGAGGCAAGGGCGAGGCAATTGCAAGGCAACCAAGAGAGAGCAGAGATTGAGAGGAAGAGGGTCGTGCGAGGAGAACGAGGAGGCAACAGCTAGGGGGTGCATGATAACCAAAATTTCTGTTCCAGAAATAATTTTTCTATTCCAGACCTGTTTCTGGAATAGAAACCTATTTGATAAACCTACTCAGTTTTTCTATTTCTGGAATAGATTTCTATTCCATAAATTGATTTGGAAGAGAAATCAATAATTTCTCCCACTAAACCTTAATTTCGATGAGTCCCCCCTCATCTCCTCTATGTCTCTACCTCCTCCTTCTCCTCCACCTCTCCTCATTTTATTATAAATAAAAATAAATATATTCATTTGAAAATAAAAATAAAAATTATTAAAAATAAATAATTTTATTTATCATTTTATTTTTAGTTTATTAAAAACAAATTTATTAAATTTATTAAAAACTAATTTATTTATGATAAATAAAAATAAATTATTTTTATTTGCCTTGAGTGTTTTGCCAAATATTTATTTTTATTTTTTTTATTTTTATTCAATTTAAAATAAATTTATTCATAAAATAAAATAAAATAAAATAAATAAAATAAATTTATTTTTAAGGATATTTTTATTTTATTTTTTTATGATTTATTTTATTTTATGATTTATTTTTTTGTTACTAAATCATTTTTATTTTTATTTTTATATTAAATTAAAAGTCGTCAATGTCGTCGCCATTCGAAATGAAGAAATTTTGTGTTGTTATCAAACGAATTTTTATTTTTAGAGTAGAAATTTTGTGTCGTTATCAAACGATTATTTTTTTTAAACTCTTCTGAAATAGAAATAGAAATAAACTTTCTTTATTTTCTGTTCTAAAACAAAAATAATGTGGGACTTGGCGTGATTTTATGGGAGGGTGGAGGGTGACCAAAATTTTCAAGGAAGTGATGGATGGTGGGTGGGGGAAAGAAACGAGGGAGTGAAATAAATTTTGGGTTGGGGGGAGGGGGGTGTTGTTGCGGTGGGGACGGGCGGGAGAAGAAATGAGGGAAAAAAAAACGAGTGAATTTTTTATTTTTTATTTTTTCTTTATTTTTTATCAGAAAAATAAATAAGTGAAGCTAAAAGAAGAAACAAGGGAAAGAAATGAGGTAGTGATTTTTTTCTTTTTTGATTTTTTCTTCATTTTTTTTATCAAAAAAATGTATAAGTGAGGCTAAAAAGTGATTGCCAAAAATAAAAGCATTGAAGGTTACATAATGATAAATTTTTATCATTATAGAAGATCATAGATTTATTTAAATATATTGATTATAATTTCTTGTTAGTTATTAGTTTCAACAATAACTTTTGTTAAAATTAGAAACATGTCCCCATATATGGATATACATTAAATATGAATGTCTTTTGAATTCCTATTAATAGATTTATTAATATTATTAGTGTAAATTCATTGTAAACTATTTATTATTATTTATTTATTTGTGAATTTGAATCAAATTAATTAAAATTAAAAATATTCATTTAATATGCAATGTATCACAATGTATCGGAATTTTTTATTTTTGAGAAATGATGCGTCACATGTTGTGTCGTATTGTGTCGCATGTCATGAGTCACATGGCGGTGCTACTTAGATCCCACCCTAAAGGAAAGAAATTCTCGAGGTTAATTCTCTCTCTCTCTCTCTCTCTCTTCTTGATGGGTTTTATGAAAGTGTTGGGTGGCTCATATGGGGCCAAACCCAGCCCGTAACTCCAAAAAGTAGTTATTTTTGTGTAAAAGAAACTACAATATAAAAGAACGTTAAAAAGAAAGATAACATTATGCAAGTTTGTATTTTGTGGATTCTCTCTCTCTGAAGTAAAAGAACTCTCTTACTTAAGAAATGAAAGAGGCTTCAATCAACGATCGAATGATCAATCCCTTTCGAGACTGCAACAGCATTAAATTCGAGGAAAACAAGGTATTTACGTCTTGATGATGTGCTTTATGATCGGTTGTACGAGGATTCTCGAGCATATTTCCACATTTGTGTTTTAGTGTTGCTCGATAGTTTGAGTATCCGTTTTTTTAGGAATCTATTTTCCACATTGGTATCAAAGTGTAGTGCTTTAATTTCCCAATCATTATTGTTGTTTATAGATGGATTAATGGCCAGAATTCGTGAAACGATGCTGACGAATTTGTTCAATGCCCTTTTCTTGAAGTTCCATGCAACAAAATTTATCTTTGAAAGTGCAAGGTTGAAATTCTTGTTAAAACGAGGAAATCGACGGGTGGCACGTCCCCTGGGGAGGCTAGACGTGCCTCCACGTCCCCTGGGCTTGTCAGCACATGCACAGCACGCCCAAGGGACTCCTTAAGTGTGTGCTCAACATGCCCATGGGGGAACCACTGGCATATGTGCGGCACACATGCAAGGCAACTGCAGGTGCATGCGCGGCACACACTATGGTTTTGCCCCTTACTTTTCGTAAAATTGTGATTTTGCCTCTATCAGCGTTTTTACGATTATGTCCTTTTTCGCTGATGTTACCGTTTCGCGAAGAAGAAGGAGAAGGAGAAGGAGGAGGAGAAGAAGAAGAAGAATGCTAATGAATTGCATTATGGATTATGGGTAATTTATTTTTTGTTCTGCATTTGTTGTAGAAACAATGATACGTTTCAAGTGCATGCCTAAATTTGTAAAAACGAATTAACATAAAGTGAGACTTGAAGGGGTAAGAGCAGAATTAACATGATGATGATATAGGGACACGTGTGATCAAGGCCAACGAGATGATACAAAGAATTATCTGAAATGGTTACCCTATGTTAGATTTTGAGAAGGTGCCAGCTCTAATGAACACCCTTTCATCTAAATGGAAAATAATGTTAGATAGCTTATAGGAAGCCGATGTGGTTCTAGCTTATAAAAAACTTGCAATACAGTTTTTGAGGGTATACTATAAGATTGAAGCAACGGAGATTTTAACCCTCGGGTTGAATGTAACTCGTCACAAAATGAACGTGCCTTGGAAGAGCCATAAAAGATCTTCAAGAGTCTTTCTATGGTTGCCTAATATGTCCTTGGAATTTTCTAAGAAATTTGAAAAGTCTTTCCCTATTTATGAGATAATTGAGTATCATTAAATTTATTTATTTAATATTTTTCTTAGTTTGGTTTGAGATATCTTAAATGCAAATATTTCTTTCCATGTTGATGTCGATATCTTTCTACAAGATATGTTACTTCGTGTAATGACATATTTAGTTAATAAAAATTCAATGTTATTTATTGTAAATTATTGTTTTAATTTATAACTATTTGTGTGAAGTTCGAGAAAGTTTTAATGACTTTGGAGAACTTATTTTTGCATAAATGACTACATTAATGATAATTTCAAATTAGAAATTTTGGATGATGATTAAAAACAAAGTAATCTTTCTACTCTAAAGCATTATTTGATCTTATTCATTAATATGATTAATTTACGCAAAATAGATGCTTAAATATTAGGCTTTAGTAATTCATACAAATATGTTTGAAATGTTCAAATACAATGGCTTCGGCTTTTAAGAACATAATGGTTGAATTGAACAAATGAAAGAAATTGAACTGCAAGGATTATGAGATATTGAATATGAAAATTTAATATATATACTAGAAAAGCAAAAACCACTAGAAGCTCTTAACAAAATTATAGAGGTACTTGAGGATACCATGCACTATCTTAAACTGACAGAGGACCGCCACCTAATGGCTAAGCCAAAAATAGGTATTTATTATGCTGGTTTTAACTCATAAAGGATTTCGAGCTTTAAGTGCAAGGATCTTGATTCGTTCAAAGGGTGGAAAGGCAAGGGAGTGAGCTCTTCAAGCAAGAAACCAAGACTTACTCAACATAAGAGAGGAAAGCGTGCTCATATGAAGAGAATGTTAAGGACGAAATGTTACAACCGTGGCAAAAAAAAGTCATTATGCTTGCAATTGCGGCAATCCAAAGAAGATAAACACCTATTGTATTCTTAAGAGCTTTACTTATGTATCAAGTTATATATTTCTAATTGAATCTAATCATTTGTGGATTGTAGATTCAAGAGCACCGAACCATATAGCAAAGAATAGAAAAGCCTTCGTGAAGTTCCGACGAGTATTGACCATAACAAAATAGATCTATGTAAAGAACAACTCTAGAGCTAAAGTAAAATGAATTGCCACCTACCAATTAAATACAGGTGGTAAATGCACTTTGTATGCTATATGCTCTGAAAATTCGTCGAAATTTAGTATTTGTATTAGTATTGGTTAAACTTGGTTTTTGTTTGAACTTCCATAATTGTGGTGTGAATTTATATTTTGATGCAAATTTCTACAATTATAGATACTTTTTAGATAGTTTTATTGTATTGGATGTTGACTATAGTAATGTTAATATTTGTTATTTTCTTTTCACATTTTCTAATTCATATGATAATTATGTGAATGTATGGCATGCTAGATTTGGTTATATTAGCCAACAACAAATGAATTGATTAGCCAAAGAGAGCTTATTGGACAATATCGAAAAAGTCGATTTGCCCATATGTAAGCATTACTTTGTAAAGAAAACAACGAGAAAACCATTTGAAAAGGAAACAAGAGCTACATTTCATTTATATTTAATCCATTCTAGTATCTATGATCCAATGAATGTGAAAACACGGCATGGAATTATATTTTTCATCATGTGTATAGATGATTATACTCGATTCGGATATATCTATTTAATTGACGTGCGGACCCCCTGGAGTGCCATAACTTTGGCCAAAGGGACACTTAAGTGCCATAACTTACGAAAGGTACACTTAAGTGCCACTTTCAAGAAAAATGGATCACTTGAGTGCCAATCTCAGCGAGAATCCGGCCAAAATGTTGACGTGGCACTTTTCTCGGCGAACCGAGCTCAAAACGATGCCGTTTTGCACGACGTGGCCAAAACGGCGTCGTTTTGGCTGATGTGGCAAAAAAATAAAATTAAATAATTAAATAAAATTAAATTTATTTAAATTTATTTAAAAATAATAATTTTAAAATTAAATTTAGTTAAAATATTTTAAATTAATAATTTTGAAATTAGTTGAAATACTTTTTTTAAAAAAAGGAAAGGGGGAGGCGGGCCGAGGATTAGCCCTCAACCGTCGCCGCAAGGAAGGGCCGGCGACGGTGGGGGAGGGTCGGCCGGGGTCGTCGGGCCCTAGCCGAGGTCAGGGCGACCCCGACCGACCGCGGCGAGGGTCGGCGGCCCTCGCCCGGTCGGGCCAGGGCCGCCGCCCGCCGGGGTCGCCGGATCCGGGCGAGGGCTCACGGGGTCGCTTAATGCGGGGCGAGGGCCGCGAGTCCTTGCCACAGATCCGGTGAGGGCTCGCGAGCCCTTGCCGCCGGCCGGCCGTGGTCGCCGACCCCGGCTAGGGCTCGACGACCCCGCCGACCCTCCTCCGCCATCGCCGGCCCTTCCGGCGGGCGGCGGGAGTGGGGAGGCCGCTGAATCCCCGCCGCCTCCCCACCTTTCCTTTTTTAATTTTTTAATTTTTTTAATTTTTTTTAATTTTTTTAATTTTTAATTATTAATTTTTTAATATTTCGACTCAATTTAATATAAAATTATTATTTTTAAATATTTTAACTAAATTTAATTTAATTAATTTTTTAATTTTTTTTACCACGTCAACCTAAAACGACGCCGTTTTGGCCACGTCGGCGTGCAAAATGGTGTCGTTTTGAGCTCAGTCCATGGGGAAAAGTGCCACGTCGACATTTTGGCCGGATTCTCGCCGGATTGGCACTCAAGTGATCCATTTTTCTTGAAAGTGACACTTAAGTGTACCTTTCGTAAGTTATTATGGGCACTTAAGTGTCCATTTGGCCAAAGTTATGGCACTTGAAGCGTTCTTTTGCCCTATTTAATTTCTCATAACTGAGGCATTAAGTTGTTTCAAGAAATTTATGAGCTTAATAAAAAAAATTAACTAGATAAGAAAATGAAAGTATTAAGATTCAATCAAGGTCAAAAATATCTATAGGATGTGTTCAAAAATTTGTGGGATGAAAAAGAATAAAAAGATAATTGTTTATTTCATATACTTCTTAGCAAAATAGTATTGCGGAAAGAAGAAACATAACCCTATTGAAAATGGTTAGGTCCATGATGGCATAATCTAACTTGTCAATCACCTTTTGAGCAAATGTTTTATGAATTGTTGCTGATATTTTTAAGCCGTGTCTTTTAAATTAGTTATTTCTACTACCATATGAGTTATGGATAGGTAGAAAATCTGATTTGAGTTTTCTTAAACGTTAGGGATGTGCTGCTTATATCCACGAACCCTCTAATAAGCATGGAAAATTGGGTCCCAAAAGTTAGGAGAGTATTTTCATAAGATATTCAGAGTACTCGAAATGATATGTGTTTATGGGTAAGTAAGAAAATAGGAGTATAACTAAATTTGAATCATGAAATATCACATTCTTAGAGAATGAACTTCCTAAAAAGCACAAAATATATGATAACTACTCCCAATTTAAAACTATGGATCAAGATAATAAATTTAATAAAGTTTGTTCAAATGGAAGCAATGTCAAAAGTGAGGAATTAAATTCGACTCAGTCTCAATTACAACAACTTAGTGAGACGACATCATTATTATCTAATCTAAATAGGAGTGTAATGGTGAATAATATACAAAGTATACAATATTCAATACGCCGAACAAATCGCAAAAGTATTCCCTGGCCATGATTAGACATTAAAGGGGAAATTTTCATGATCACTTCACAAAATAAAGATGAGCCAATGAATGTAAATAAGATTATAAATTTTCCTAATAAGGAAAATTGGATGCATGCAATGAAAAAAAATGGAGTCAATGAACTCAAATCATATTTTAGAATTGATTGATCTTTTAAAAGAACGCAAAATCATTAGAGGCAACTAAGTTCTTAAAATAAAGTGTAAAACTAATGATTCAATAGAGAGATATAAGACTTGCCCCACAACGAGCAAGTATAATCAATAGAGAGGAATTGATTATGAGAAAACATTTTCTCATGTAGTAAAATTTACCTTAATTCTAGCAATAATGGCTCATATCAATGCTAAACTACATTCATTTATCAAATGAATGTAAAGACTATTTTTCTTAATAGAGAATTCGAAGAAGAAACTTATATGGAACAACCTATTAGTTTCATTTCAAAAGGCTAAGAATAAAAGGTATATCGACTTTTGAAATCAATATATTACCTTAAGTAGTTATCGAGACAATAGTATATCCGTTTTCATAATGCCACAATGATATATGATTTATAAGAATTAATGAGAATCATTACATATATATCAAAAAATCCACAGATCAATTTGTAATCATATCATTATATGTTGATGATATACTAATTGCTAGAAACAATATGGAGTTTGTTAATACTATTTTGAGTTGATTATCTTCCAACTTTGTGATGAAAGAAATGTGTGAGGCTGCATATATTCTTGAAATTAATATTTCAAGAAATCATTTGAAGAAATCATTATCTCTTTCGCAAGAAACGTATATAACAAGGTTTTTTGAATGATTTCATATGCAAGATTACAAACTCATAGATACTCCAATTGCAAAAGATGAAAGATTGAGTCATAGACTGTATCCGAATAATCCACAAGAGAATGAATAAATGCAACATCTTCTTTATGCTAATGCTATTGGAAGTCTAATGTATGCTATAATATGTACAAAATTTGACATATGTCTTATAGTTGCAATGGTAAATAGGTATAAATCCAATTCAATTAAAGCACATTGGACAGTCATAAAAAAAAAAATATTAAGGTATTTGAAGGGTACTATTGATTATTTGCCGAGTTATTAAAAAAAGGATACGTGGCTTGAAAGCCATTCAGGTGCTGATTAATGATGAGATTTAGATAAAAGGAAATCTATTTTTGATTTGTTTTGTTATTGAATAATGGCATCATATATTGGAGTAGTAAGAAGCAAATGTGTATAGCCTTATTCATGAAAGAAGTTGAATTTGTGACATTATCATTAGCAATACAATAGGGTATTTGGCTTAAGAGATTTTTTGATTATTTAGGTGTTGTTAAGATGCTGAAAACTCATTATTGGTTAACTACGATAGCTAAGCAAAAATAGTGTACACTAAGGATCCGAAATATTATGGCAAGACCAAATATATATATATACCAAGTATAATTTTATCAAGAATATGGTCACAAGAAAAGATATGAACGAGTAGCGCATATCTACATATAGGATAATAGTAGATCCTATGATGAAACTAATACCTAGAGATATTATCTGTGATTATGTAAAATTTCTAGGACTGTATTGAGGCTGATATACAAATATTATAATTTCCCTAAATGTTCACATTCAATGAAGTTATCTTTCATTATTAATACCTATGAGTTTTATTTGACATTTATGCATCGTAATATTTAGTGCATTAAATATCAAGAAAGTACATCGAACAGATAAGAGATTAGTATATTCACATGGGTAATCGCATTTATTTACTGTATAATAAATGGAAATAAGACCATTTTTAAACTTATTATCTTGATGATAATTGGGAGCTCAAGTTTTAAATATATATCGTCTTAACCGAATGTTAAGATAATGATATAATATTTATTATATCCAAAAGTAAAATAACTCACATATTTTATTTTATCTGTCTTTGATATCATATGTGAACTCTGATGGATTCTTTGAAATAGTAGATACATTAACTCAAGTTAAACATTGGATATGGTATTGAAAGTGAAGACATACGCACCATAGAAATTGAGTTAATACCATAATACGTATTTTATACTACATATGCATGAGACAATAAAAAAAAATGACAAATTTTGATCTCAACTTCTATGTTGTGTGAGACTCTTGAGGAAAGTGAGACTCTTGAGGAAAAGAGTTCCTCAATTAAATGCCCTCATGAATCTTACTTGTTCTCAAGATTTCTATTCAATATTTGATATCTTAGAATATTACCAATGATCATGAATTGATTCAATTTAATGGGACATTTTTAGAAAATCAAGTTGAATTGAAATTGAGAGTTTTAATAATAGACGAAGATCGAGTTTGGGATATCACATTCTAATTTCATATTCATCGGTCGACCAATTATGATTAGTTTGTGATATCATAATTATGAATACAATATACCATAATTAAAAAGAGGTCAAGAGAGATACAAATGTGATCGATCGATCTAAAATACTACATGTTGCCCATTTTAAGCTGCTGTCTATTTCTAATAGATGTACGAGAATGAACTCTCGAAATATGCCGATCATATGGATTATTTGCTAGTATTAACGTTGTAGAGAAGAAAATAATGAGTTATGTTCAGTTCACCATGTGTGAATGAGAGATGATGGGTTTTATAAAAGATGTTGGGCCGCCCATGTTGGGCCAAACCTAGCCCATAACTCCAAAAAGCAATTATTTTTTGTGTAAAGAAACTACAATATAAAAGAACGTTAAAATGAAATACAATGTTTTGCAAATTTGTATTATGTGGATTCTCTCTCTCAAGTAAAAGAACTCTCTTACTCAAGAAGTAAAAGAGGCTTCTAATTGACAATCAAAAGATCGATCCCTCTCAAGATTGCAACGACATTTAATCCGTGGAAAATAAGGTACGTCCGTCTTGGTGATATGCTTTACGATCTGTGATACAAGGATCCTCAGGCACATTTCCGCATTTGTATATTAGTGTCCGATAGTTTGAGTATCCTTTTTTTTTATTTATTAAGAATCCGTTTCACACACTTCTGAAAATCATTTCTTATTCGTGCATCCTCTTCATTCTCGCCGTTGCATCTCTAGAAAGAAAATGGTTATGAGCATTTGTCACAAAATGAACATAGCTATGACAAATTTGAGCAACCATTGTTGCTAGAGTGGAGTTCATGGTCACCATAGACACTTAAGTTCAAGCTTTAGGATCATGGCCATGGGAGCTTGGAGCTCACGGCCATGGCAACTCATGCTCAAGCCCATGGTTGCTCTCTCTCCTCTCACTTGTAGCTATAGCCGCTATTTCTATGAGTCGCTATTTCTATGAGTTTGAGCCATGCTCAAGATTTGAACTCAAGGCCATTCTCGAGCTTCGTGCTTGTTAGAATAAGTATATATTTAACCACATCTTCTGCTAATAGCTCAAGCTTTTTGAACAGTTGACAGTAATTTTATAAAATCTTACTCAATATCAGTGCTTGAGGTTCTGAGTTTGAACCTTTCCAGGTCTCATTTGCCTTCCCAATTACATATTTGCACACTTTGGGCTTAGGGTAAAGACCAGTCTACACATGAGGATAGTATTAGAATAGTTACATATTTAACCATATATTCTTCTAACAATTTAAACTTTTAAAATAGCTAGTTGTGGTTCCACAAAATCTTACTATATTGATAGTGATGGCTGCTTCAACTTCAAGCTCTCAACATGGCAGCCCTCTTTTACCTTATTAGTTACAACCATGGCCGCTTGAGCTTGGAATTTGTCGCCATGGTTGTCACATCTCTATCCTCATGGTAGAGGCTACTCGAGCTTCAAGATTGTGGTAGTGGTTACTAAAGCTTCGAGCTCCTCGCCAAGGCTGCTCAAGCTTTGACGTCTTGTGGCCATGCACGCTTGAGCTTAAGAAGATAGTGCAAGTATGGAGCCTAGGGTCTTGTGTATTTTCAATTTTCAATTTTTTTCTTTTTTTTAAAGGTTTTTCTACTCATTTAATCTATATAAGCTTCCTACACCAAGTCAGTTTTCTCAATCACCAACTTAGTTTTCCATATACCAATCAAAATGGGTTATAAACCTATTTCTTAATCCATATGGGTATTGAATATATTTACAACTTACTTAGATCCAACTCACTTCTATGATTCTTTCTTATTTTCTCTTGCCTTCGCTCAATCTTGCACTCAGTCACTCCAAACTCTCACCTTAATTTAGTTATGAATTTTTGTGGAGTGGGTCAAATATCAAAGTGTTTTAGTAATACGGGTTGGATCGGTTACAAATTGGATATAGGTCATTAGATTTACATTGCATGAAAGGAATCAAAATGGGTTAAATATATTCATCTGGATTAGGTTATTTATTGAGGGTGAGCATAGATCCCAATCAACCATAGATCGACCCTAGACCAGGCCCACTCGGCCGATCCTTGTCCAATTTCCAAGGAGACTAGGTTGATCTTTGGTCTTGAGACCTTCATATCCCACACTATACCAGTTAGTCCTCCGCTTAAGAGTTTAGGATTGTTCGAACTTGGACCAACCATATACATAATATATATTATTTATTACATGTTTTATATATGATCTCTTAGATGTCTTTGTCTACTTTAAATTATAGCATCTCCTCTTGTCTTCTCTTTGCACTTCAGTTTATTGCATTAGGTAGAAAGTATAAAGTATAAAGAAACCTAGCTCTAATTTGATTATTAAAAAAAAAAAAAAACTCGTCGCTCGCCTCACCACTTGCCTATATTCTCTCACCTTGCGTGTATGTTTTTATGTTTTATTACTTTTAGCAAGTGTAAAATTCTATTGTTATCTTATTTTATATTTGGTATGTATAGGTATTCATAATTTTGTTGCTCAACGTTGCATTTTTATGGATATATAATTTGAAATGGTATGTTTTTTCCTTTTAAGGAACAAAAAATAAAATAAAATGAAAAAAATAATCGGTTGGTCCCAGATTAATTCTAGAATCGAATCAAACAATCCTTAGTTCTAGGCTCAATAAGGTGAGTTCTCGGTCCTAAAAAATTGGGTACCAACACTCTGAGGGTGAGCCATGGGTTAGATGCTGGACCAATCCAACCCAGAGCATATTCACCCCTATCATTTATAACTTGACTCTAACCACCCATTTGACAAGTCTAGTTTTCCTATGATCCATTTGAGCAAAAATCAACTGGAAAGAATAAGAGATCAACCAAAGAATGAATGATGCGACTTTTTGAACAGTGTACTGACGATTTAGATCTTCTTTATATAAATAAATAAATAAAAGTGCTTGACCAAGCTTTGCTACAATTAATTTCCCCTAAAAGACACTTGTACCTATTAGTTAAGCCAGCATTTTGCCCCCCAAAGTTGATAAAGCATGCTATTAAGAAAAATCTAAGATCATAAAAATCTAGTTACTGAAGAAAAATAAAACTGATAAACTACTAGTTTTTAACCGACTTTTAAGCATGAGAACACTACTTTAATTACTGAAACAAATATAGCAAAAGCAGGGCATTAGCTTAACTAGTTAGGTTCCTTTTGTGGGAACCGGGAGATGAAGGTTGCTTTCACTTCTCCCCATGTAGTCATGATCTATGAGTGATGGTGCTACTATTAGCTATATGCCCTAGAGTAACTATATAATAATTACATATTATGGATTATTTAATGGAAAATAAATATTCATTCATCATCCTATTTATATGAATGAGATCATAAGATTAGTTCCGACTGAACCTATTCTTAAGGTGTTAAGAATATGTGTAACATGTTTATAGTTATGCTTGATATAGCTAGTATAACCACCTAGAGGGGGGTGAATAGGTACACAAACAATTTATCGAGATACGGAAGCAATTCTAGGCAACCGATAGAAAGGAGGTTCTCTATTGATTAACAAAATGAAGTACGATCAAAGTAAAGAGAGTAAGGAAGAGAAAATTAAACACAAGGTTTATAGTGGTTCGGCTTATTCCAAGCCTACGTCCACTCTTCCGCACTGATAGCCCACTGGCTGGATTTCACTATGCATAAAAGAGAAGTTACAGCACAGCTTTTCCTTGATTCCACAGTGTAGATGATCTATCACACCTCCTCAAGGTTTCTCACAAATATAGACTCTATTTTGTATACAAGATTTCGCTCAAAGGAATTGTCTAAACAACAAGGAGCTTCAGACTTTGGAATTCTTCTATCGCGCACTACTCGAATAACTTAGAACGTCTTCCTTATATACTCCTTTATGCCATCATACCCGTTGGCACTTACCAAAGGAATTCCTCCAATCTACCCTTTGGACGGAATCAATTAGGAAGATTATTCGAGTTATTAAAGGAACGTGTCGATAGCCCATCAATCCTATTCGCCCATACAATCAGGATCTCGGTTTCCATAAGTAGAACCTTCCAAGAATATTTAGGCAATCATCAGTTCCTTAATGAAACATTCAGTTCTGGATAACCTTTCTTCAACGGATTAGAGACTATCAATGAGGATAGACTTTGAGTCTTGAGTCTGGCTGTCCGGAGGTCTTCAGACTTTTAAATAGCAGAGTTTGCAAACCTTCATACTAGACTGATGGAAACGTTTTGTTAGCTTCAAAACACTTCAAGAGGATTTCTCCAACAATGCTGAATCTTTAACTAGTTCCCGATTGATGGATCATTAAGAGGATATTGATGATCCTATTGAGATCGTTGTGTTCTCGAGCTTAACCATTCAGTATTGGATACTTGAGAGGATGATGAGTCACAAGCATTTGAGTATCGTGATATCCAAGCTTGAACACAAGTGTTTGTCTCGGACAAGTTCATTGAACATGACATATATAGAACGATTAGCAACATGGAAGCTTTTAGTAAGATCAATGTTTGATCATTCATGCTTTGGTCTGATGTAAGATCCTCAGACCTAACACACGATGTTGACTTATACGTTGGATGGTTGTGATTCACAAGTGTGCATATTAACACTTTGTCAAACCGTCTCTGTACTTAATAATAATAGTTTGTTCACATACGAAGGCTCATGTTTGTGCAATATGGAATCTATCTTCTTATTATATATATGTGATCTAATTATGACATTGTATTGAAATTCTCGGTTGGAGTTATAATCGAGAATGAATGATTCATGTCTCATAGAATACATGTCAATTAGATTTGGACATATGATCAAATTGGTGTCTTCAATAATTTAATGGCCTTTGTTCAATTTTGTCATGATGAGACAAAATGATCAAATTACATGGTCGCCAAAGCTGACAGATTCATTATGTTCTTAAATAGTCATGATATATTGCTAGATGTCACTAATGATTTATAGAAACAAGAGATTAATCAAGACAATCAATTATCTTAATTGTGCTAATGTGTTAGTACAAATCCTGCTGCCAGCTTAGTGATGAACTTAGAGATGTCACACACCATAACTAATTAAAATGACATTTGAACGAGAGAGAGTATATTGCAAATGTGTTTGCAATTGAGCCAATCGGATTGAGTTAGGTTAAAAATAAAAGATCTTACAAAGGAGTTTAAGCTTTTTCAAACTTTACGACCAAGTCAAAGATCTAAAATGCATTTAGATTCAATGACCGAATGAATAATCTGAAGTGAGTTCAGAATTAATAATTGCATTAATGATCTGAAGTGAGTTCAGAATTAATAATTACATTAATGATCTAAAGTGAGTTCAGAATCAATAGTCAAATTAATGATCTAAAACGATTTTAGACTTAATGGTTAAATTAAAGATCTATAACGGTTTCAAACTTAACAGTTTGGAAACAGTTTTAGATGTAACAACAACATCAATGATCTAAAATGATTTCAAATGTAACGGTACATTAATGATCTAAAACAGAATCATTGTGCAGTTTAATGATCTAAAATGGTTTTAGATTCAAATAAACAGTCAAATTAATATTTGCAATGATTACAAAGCTAATGCTCATAATGAAGACTTGTAATGATTACAAATTAATGTCTAGAAGTAAATGCCTGCTTACGTCCGTCGGACGTTACAACCGAATTAATTCTGAAACGATTTTATAGTTTATGAACTTATTTAAATGTGATCTAGACTGGTTATAAAAAGGACATTATGAGAGCAGATCACAAGATGATCGCTAATCGACAATTGAGATTGTTGATAGTGATCAACCAAGTCATTCACACACGAGAGTAATTGCTAGCACAATTGTAATTGTGAAATCTCTCAATTTCTCTCTTCTGTTCAACATTAGATTGATGGTGTGTCTAAATTAGAGGCCTAACACTTGTAGGGCTAGATTTGAAGAACGTCATAACCTACATTGCGAAGAGATTAAACGTTCTGCATCTGAAGAAAGTCAGAACTTGTATTACCATAAGACATTAGACGTCCGTCGACAAAATTCCAAGAACGTCAAAACCAATTTTACCAGAAGATCAACATTCGTAGTCAAAATATGAAAACCATCAAAACCACTGCTGTGAGGATATTAGATGTCCGTACTTGGAATCTAAAGAACGTTAGAACCAAAAAAATTTAGTAAGGACCAAGGATAATGTGATTAGCCATTTTTCTCATATCTGTGTTTGTACTAAAATGCTCAAAAATGCTTTGGAAATACATGTATGAGCATTTTTACTTCCACTGCTATCAAACTTTGATCTTAATTTACTTACGCACATATTATTATTTATCGAAACAAACCCCTGCAACTACTTCGATCACACCTTCGGATGCCGAATTTGGATGAGCATGTATTATTATTTATCGAAACAAACCCCTGCAACTACTTCGATCACACCTTTGGATGCCGAATTCGGACCCATCATCGTGTATTCATATCATACCCATATTGTATACAGTCGGCTAAATAAAGGCATTGATTCCCTATGAACTCAATTCGAAAGTCATCGGGCTCCACGGATGAAATTAGCACCCAAAATGATCCATTACCATCCCCAAGAGAAATGGACCGTTGTTAAAGCATTTTTTTTTTTTTTTTTTTTACAAGACACTTCGCTAATTCTAAAGATCAACTAAAATGTGAATCGAAATTTGAATAAGTTACAAAACGAAAATTTATAGTGGAGATGAACTCAACCATTGTGTTGTCCGGAATTCTATCATAATTGCTAAATCATAGACTATATAGACTTGGATACCTCACGTGCATTGAAGTTTCCTAAATAGACTTCGCTGCGTTGGTCTCAAATCATCCTATACAATTGGGAGTTTTCAGAAGTTTGCAACTGTGAAAGCAGATTTGACTGAATTAAGGTGTTTAAATAATTAAATATTAAATCACACATTCGTTTAATAGTTTAAACTTTTAAAATAGTTTGTAGTGATTTCATGAAATCTCACACGGTATCAGAGTTAGAAGTCATGAGTTCAAATCTCTCCAGGTCTCATTTGCCTTCACAATTAAATATATCCAAGCTTAGTACTAGGCAAAAAGACCAAACTAAGTGTGAGGGGGAGTGTTCGAATAATCAAATATTAAATCATGCCTAGGTTCTCCAAATTCCCACATGAAGCATGTTGGATTCAAGAGAAAACACTTGTGATTTGGTTAGACCGACCTAGTGAACACTCTTGGAAAAAAGATGGGGAAAGGCGTTGTTTTGGCCGGTTGATTGGTGCCTAGGAGGCATATTGGCAACAGAGAACGTCATGGGTGGTAGCTGAGGTTGGACGGCCGGTTATTGCGAAGAGTAGGCCACCGGCATACCTTTCACTGGCGGACACTTTGAGTAAGCATTCACCTACTTGTTATCCCTCTTACTAACGTGTTTAGTCCTACATTAGATATGTTTGTGAACAATTTCATGTAGACTCATATAGGTGTTTAATTAACTAGGACATGATTCATCAGGAAAAAAGTGTTAAAATAATCATAAATCTATTGCATTTGTGTCAATTTAATCCTAAATCTTTTAATAATGTTGGTTTAATCCTAAACATTTTTTACCTAGTGCCAATTCAATCATTCCAAACTAATTTTGGCAAAGATATTACTGACGTAAACACTACGTGGCACTGATATTGACAACTTTTAATAATATTTCAATATATTTTTGAATCGTTTATTTATTTTTTTCTTTTCTCTCTTTTCTCTTTTTTTGTTTTTTTATTTTAATTTTCCTTCCATTCCTTCTTCTTCTAGCCAGTCGCTAATGGCAACCAGCCAAAGTCCAGGGTCAGCAAGGCTCAAGCCCTGGCCAAAGGTCGTGAGGCTTGTCCTCGCACTGGGCTAGCAAGGCTCGTCCTTGTAGTCGCTGGTGAGGCTGATATAGCTAGTATGAGTACCTAGAGGGGGTGAATAGGTATATAAAAAATTTCTCGAAGCTTGTACGATATTTAAACAATTAATGATTCAATCGCAAGAGTTAAATATCAATCGAGAGACTGAGTAAGGGAAAGAGAGAATTGAACACTCGCTTATAGTGGTTCGGCTTGATTCAAGCCTACGTCCACTCTTCTACACCGACAAATGATTGGCTGGATTCCACTATGATCAAAGAGATGTTACAGTGTTGATCTTCCTTGATTTCTAGGTGTAGATGATCTACCACACTCACTCAAGGCGTCACCAAGTATATACTCTCTCTTTTTACAATTTCGCTCGAACAGTCTCAAACAACAATCAAGGATCTTCAGACTCTGGAATTTTTCTATCAATCACCCTCTTAAAATAACTAGAACGACTTCTTTTTATACTCCTTCATGCCATCATAGCCGTTGGCACTTACCAAAGGAATTCCTCCAATCTACCCGTTGGACGGAATCAATCAAGAAGATCATCCGAGCTATTTAAGGAATCGATGATAGCCCATCAATCCCGTTCGCCCATACAATCGGGATCTCGGTTTCCATGAATAGAACATTCCAAGATTATTTCGTCGACCAACGGATCTTCAATCGATCTTAGATAAGAATTAAAGAATCCGAAATGATTATCCAACCAAAGAATCTATTCCGAGAGAATAGGATCGAATCCTCAACCATAAACCTCGGCTTTGGATTTCCTTCGTCACGGATTAGAAAGATCGTCGGTGAGAACAGACTTAAGTCTTGAGTCCCGAGTCTTAAGTCTTGGGTCTTGAGTCTTGAGTCTTGAGTCTCGAGAGAACAAAGTCTTCGACTTTAAACCGACGGTCTCCGAACTTCCGACTTTAGACGAAAGAAAACGTTTTGTCGCTTCAAAATATTCGGAAAGATTTCTCCAACAATCTCCCCTTTTTGATGGTGACAAAACTTTCTTGAAGATTTGAACAACTTTGACCCGCAAAACATTTCTCAAGTAATATGGCTAACTCATAAAGATTAATAAAATAACCGACTCGCATCCACCACAGAAAATTGGTTAGACTTTCATGAGAAACACCATATAACAAAACTTGAATAAATGCGACCAAATCAAGCATCACAATCGACAGTCAATTCAGTCATCCAAGTTCAAGTTCTCAAGTCATACTCAAAAATAAACATAACCAAAAAGGTCAAAGATTAAAATATGAAAGTTCAAATTGATTCTCCCCTTTTTGTCATCATTGAAAAGGGTGAGAAAGGAGTCATGTCTCGCTTGGGAATGCGCACGATCTGGAAATCCCCAATAGACGGACTACTCCTTCGAGCTTCTTCGGTCTTCTCTCGATGAGCTACCTCTTCTCCCTTGGCATTGGCTTGAAGTTGCGAGCGAGGTCTTTGAGTCTATCCTCCATAGAGACCGAAGATGCTTGTCCAAAGTGCTCTTCAAAGCTTGGATTTCACAATCCAGAACATATATCTGGTTCCGCATTTCCGAAGAATATTCATGATGCTACGAAAGTCTACAGAATCATCCGTCTGTGTACTTGCATTGACTCTCTCAGATGATGGCGTTTTTGAATGGTCTGGCAGATTTGGAATCGATGCATCACCTTCTTCAGGCAATTGAGAGACCTGAACTTCTTCTGGGTCTTCTGGAGATTGTCTTAGATCTTCACTGACAGCAGCAGGAGGTGTAGACCTCTCTTGCTCGCTAACTCCCCGTCTCTAGGACATCGAAAGGGGAAGAGTGATGATCATGCTCTTCATTTCCTTTTCTCCGGACTTGTCGCAGACTTTTCTTTTTCTCCTTCTTCTTCTTCTTCAACTTCTTTCTCCTTCTCTCTCTGTTCTTCTTCTTCTTTCTCCTTCTTTCTCTCGTTCTTCTTCTTCTTCTCTCGTTGCCGAAGATCTGTTTGATGAGACACGAACGTCTTGTTCTTGTCGCGCTTGGATAGTGGGATCTTCATCATCTTCATCTTCATCTTCATCATCAAGGATGAGAGTTCTTCTCTTCTTCTTCGATGGGGCACCCATGGCCTCCTTTCCTTTCCTTTTTGAAGCAGATTGGACTGGAGATTTCACTTTGAATTTCTCCATTGCCTTGGAGAGTTCTTGCGACGCATCTTCATTAACATTTTCAACCCTACCACCATCTTTTCACACGGTCGATCACAAAATGTATGCGGTAGTTCAATGTTCGATGTCGAAGATCTTGGTCACTGCACCAGGATAAGGCAATTGTCCTTTGTCTTTTGACAATGCTCTGTACATATGGAAGAGAATAGTGTGCGGGAGAGAAAACTTCCGTCCTGAGTTGATCGCATACATCAACTTTGCTTCAGGAAGAGACACAGAAGTCTTTGACGTAGACTTCGGTCTGAGACAGTTAATCACAATCTTTATGAAGCACGATGTTGATGGCCTTCATCCTCGAGTAGGTAATTTTCTTCTCTGCGTCCATATCTTTAACAAGATCCAGAGTAGTACGAGCGGTGAGACTTTGATAGGGAGATAGCGTCCCCGTTCAACTCCAACAATGTCCGCCAACATATTCACATCTACCACGTAGACTTGATCTCGAACACCGAATGAGATTCTATTCGCATCCAAAAAGCTAAGATTTGAATAGAAATAGGCGGTCGCTTGAGCATACCCGTCTCGTAGAGTCGAGCGAGAAAGTCTCAAGTTGAAGCAATTTCAACTTTTCTCTTAAGTTCACGTTGATGGAGTCCAGAAGTCAAAATCGACACTTCTAGGGTTTATCACCCCTCTTTTCAACAAACAAATACACTTTCTCCGATCCTTGGATTTAAACAAATCCATCCGATTTCCTTTCACATTCGCTGCCACACCCATTCTAGGTTTAAATTCAAGGAACAATTTGTCATCATCGTTCCCGTCAATCGATTTTGTCCCGGCATACGAGGATCACTGGGAATGTTCTCAAGAGCCTCCATTGCCCTTCCTTTAGGAGCAATTCCCAATTCCTCCATTTTCCGCAAAAAAGATACTCATTCCCATAATTTTTGTCCTTAAGGAAGTCATCTATATACTTTAATGAAGTGCCGGTGACTTTCAACGCACGATAAAGCTTATAGATAACGAGGGTTTTTGGACTCTTATCGGGTCGCATCCTCGATTATCTCTTCTTCCGCATTTGCACCTTGTGGGGCGGAGATGCTGAATGACGTGGAGGAGAGCGAATCGGACTTTGTTGCTGACTTGGTAAGTCTTCATCCTCGCAAGATCGAAGTGTGTCGGTCCCTTCTCCATTCTCTCGTGGTCCCCCGTTTGCGATTCTTGATGATTTCCTCGAAGACGACATCTTCCTTTGTCTATAGGAGGATTCCTTCACTTGCTTTTCCCAAGAAAGATGACCACTTTCTCGACAATGAACAAAGAGTAGAAACAAAGATCGAGAGAGAGTGCTTTTTAGGGTTTTGAAAATTTGGGGGTAGAATAACCGTGAATTTATATGTGCCTCGGATTTGAAAAGAGAAGTTTAACCGGCACAAGGAAAGTGTACGAACACTTCTTTTTCAAAATCAATAACTCGCCAAAAATAACTTCCTCTAAAAAGACAAGTTTTCAAATTTCACACGAATTATATCTGAATAAAAGAACGTACCTTTTCGAGATAAGATAAACAAGAATTAGTACCTTTTAGATAGAATAGCAACTTACGGTCTTTTAGCCATGAATGATTGAGTCTCGGGATTTAGAGTCTTAGAGCTGGTGAGTCTCTAGACTTTAACTTCTTCACGCTTCAAAATGTTGAGTCTTGAGCGGATAAAATCGAATTGATTTTTCTCCAAAGGCTTTGTAAATATATCTTTGACAAATCCGTTCTGTAATAAGAACTTACTTAGTCTGTCGTACCAAGCTCGAGGTGCTTGCTTGAGACCATACAGCCTTTTTCGCCCGAAGACCGAGTCCGGCTTCTTTGGGTCTTCAAATCCAGTGCGGTTGTTCCACATAAACTTCCTCTTGGATAAATCCATTCAGAAAGCACTTTTGACGTCCATTTGGAATAACCTGAAATTTTTGTAACAAGCAAACGCAAGTAATAGACGAATAGCTTCTAACCTTGCAACTGGTGCGTAAGTCTCGTCATAGTCTATTCCTTCTTCTTGCGTGTATCCCTTGGCCACGAGTCTTGCTTTATTGCGTACGACTTTTCCTTCTTCGTTCATCTTGTTCCTGAATACCCATTTGGCTCCAATAACAGTTTTACCTTTCGGTTTAGATGTCAATTCCCGGACATCATTAATATTGAACCGTCTGAGCTCCTCTTGCATAGCTTCGATCCAGCTTTCATCGATAAAGCTTCTTCTATGCTTTTTGGTTCAATTTCGTAGATGAGAGCAACAAAGACTAGACTCTTCACGCCTTTTTGATCTCGGTGCGGATTCCTTCATTGATTTCGCCAATAATGAGATCTTTGGGATGACTGGATTTGTGTTTCCAAGCATCGGTTGATTTGCTTGGTTGATGATCTCTTTCTTTATTTGAATCTTCATGAGTATCTTGATGATGGACTTCCCGAGTCCGAGATGCTTCTTGAGTTGAAGACTTTGGAAGGTCTAGCGTGAGTTCGATTCTTCATATTGAGTCCGGGCGATTCATCTTGCGCCGAGTCTTGGAATTTGACATTCATTGATTCTTCCACAGACCGGCTTTTCTTGTTATAGACTCGTAGGCTTTGCTTGATGCAGAATATCCAAGGAAGATGCCTTCATCTCGATCTTTCTTCAAACTTACCAACTCGATCATTTGCATTTTTCAAAATAAAACATTTGCAACCGAATACATGAAAGTATGAAACAATAGGCTTCTTACCTTTGAACAATTCATAGGAGTTTTCTCAAGAATAGGTCTTAGAAAGACTCTATTTATAATATAGCATGCATTTGAAACCGCTTCAGCCCAAAATCGTGAAGAAATTTTACTTTCAATTAAAAGTGTTCTAGCCATTTCTTGAAGAGATCTATTCTTTCTTTCCACAACTCCATTTTGCTCGGGAGTATACGGAGAGGAAAACATGTGATTAAAACCAGATTTATCACAGAATTTTGTAAAATCTTGATTTTCAAATTCACTTCCATGATCTGTTCTTATACTTGAAATAGCAAATCCTTTTTCATTTTGAACCTTTTTAGCAAACTTCTCAAAGTACGAAAAAGTTTCGACTTACTTGCAAGAAAATATACCCAGGTAAAGCGAGAGTAATCATCTACAATTACTAGACAATACTTCTTACCTCCAATGCTCGGGTTCTTGTTGGTCCGAAGAGATCCATATGAAGCAACCGTAATACATGATTAGTAGATACATGATTTACTTGCTTAAATGAATTTCTTACTCCGCTTCCCACGAATGCATGGAGTGCATAGGTCGACTTTAGATATGGCAATTTAGGTAGACCTCGAACAAGCCGCTTAGAAGAGATTTTGGCTAATTGCTTCTTGTTGATATGGCCAAGTTTTCTGTGCCATAGAACCGCTTCATCTTGAATTGAGATTAAGCATTGTTCTTCATTTGGCTGTACATCAAGGAGGTAGATGTTTCCATGCCTTCGACCCATAAAAGACCGAGTCGAATCTTTGCTAGTTCCGAACATATGCCTTCTTGAAAGGAGATCTTGTAACCGCATCACACAAACCTGGCTAATGCCGAGTAGATTGTAGTTGAGTCCTTCCACTAGTGAGACATTGCTTATTGTGAGATTTCCAATTTTTACAGTCCCGAATCCCACAATACTTCCTTTGCTATTTCCTCCGAAAGAAACTTTTCCACCATTTACTTGAATAAGCTTAATGAAACAATTTGAGTCTCCCGTCATGTGTCTTGAGCATCCGCTGTCAAGATACCACTTTATCTTCTTTTTGACAGACCTCGCATTCAAAAGAGAGTCTCAAGCTTTCTTTGGTACCCAAACTTTCTTGGGTCCTTTGGTGTTAGTAGGATGAGCATTATTAGGCCATACTCTCTTAACAAGCTTCCAAACCATAGGACATTCTTTTTCAAAATGATCCCGATCTGTTACACTTAGAACACCTTAAAGCATTTCGACCTCTTGACTTTACAAACACTCTTTTGAAATGATTTTTATAAGCCTCTTTTGATGGTCTTTTCTTAATTCTTTCTTTTACTTTTGGAAAATCAATCAAGGGGATTGTTTCCACTGTCATACCTAGACCAGACTTATTAAAGTAAGGTCTTTGGACTGAAAGCACTTTTTCAAGCTTTTCGGATCCTATCGAAAACTTCTTTGAAATATTTGATAAGTCTGTTTTTAAGAAAACATTTTCTTTCAAGAGATCATCTTCTTTTTCTTTAAGAGCAGAAACATTTAGATCTAGACTTTTAATTCTTTCTTCTAAAATAATTTCCTTTTGTTTCAGAAATGAGTTTTCCTTTTTAAGTTCGGAAATTCTTTTTGAGAGAAGTCTTGAGACCGAAACACAGCTTCATCAATATATTTAGAGACTTTGACAGAATTTTAAAATTACTTACCTCAAATTCACTGTTCGAGTCCGATCCAGACCGAGTCCGAGTCTGAATGTGCCATCAAACATATGTTGGCGTATTCATTATCACTCTCTTCACATTCTCGTATCACCTGTGCTTCGCTTTGAGAGCCTTTCGAAACTTCTCGCTTTTCCTCTTTTCTTTTTCGAAGAGGACAGTTGGGTCCGATGTGTCCCTTCTTTTTGCATTCGAAGCAAACTACATCTTTGTTTGGTTCCTCATCATCAACAGACTTGGTCTCGCTGTCTCGAAAACTTTGTTTCCTTGGGATGAACCTTCTTTTCTATTCTTTTCTATTCAGTTTTCCATATCAATCTTCTTATCATAAGAATAGATTTCTTAGCTCATTTCATCTTCAGAATCTGATCTCATCATCCATATCATCTTCATGATTCTTTGCGTTTCTCTTATTGAAGTCTTCATGGGATCAGAAATTTTTTGTCCTTGGTTCTCAAGACCATTGACAATATCTCGTAAAACGACTAAACATGTCGGTTATAGATTCTCCTGGTTTCATTTTGAAGGCTTCATATTGACCAAGAAGAATGTTAATTCCGGTCTCCTTCACTCGACCGTCCCTTCATAGGTGATGTGTAATCTATCCCATACTTCTTTTGCTGTAACACAAGAAGATATTCTATTATATTCAGTTGGAGATAAAGCACAATATAAAGAATAAATTGCTTTAGCATCGAGTGCTTGTCTCTTGTTTATCTCTTCTTGAGACATTCCGCCGGCTTCAACAGCTTTCTTTCCCTCTTTCGTAGATTGAAGCAGCCAGCAGGAGTGATTCCTCTTTCCACAACGTCCCATTCCGTAGGATCCTTTGATCGAAGGAAAGCTTTCATCTTGTTCTTCCGGATGTTGTAATCCTTTCCATCGAAGTAGGGAGGTCTGGTATTGCTTTGCCCTTCCATCGCCCCGGTGCTAGCATACTAGCCATGGATCTTTTACTCAAGTAAAACACTTCAAACAAAGTGAGAACACGGGCTCGATACCAATTGATATAGCTAGTATGAGTACCTAGAGGGGGTGAATAGGTATATAAAAAATTTCTCGAAGCTTGTACGATATTTAAACAATTAATGATTCAATCGCAAGAGTTAAATATCAATCGAGAGACCGAGTAAGGGAAAGAGAGAATTGAACACTCGCTTTATAGTGGTTCGGCTTGATTCAAGCCTACGTCCACTCTTCTACACCGATGCCGATTGGCTGGATTCCACTATGATCAAAGAGATGTTACAGTTGTTGATCTTCCTTGATTTCTAGGTGTAGATGATCTACCACACTCACTCAAGGCGTCACCAAGTATATACTCTCTCTACAATTTCGCTCGAACAGTCTCAAACAACAATCAAGGATCTTCGTACTCTGGAATTTTTCTATCAATCACCCTCTTAAAATAACTAGAACGACTTCTTTTTATACTCCTTCATGCCATCATAGCCGTTGGCACTTACCAAAGGAATTCCTCCAATCTACCCGTTGGACGGAATCAATCAAGAAGATCATCCGAGCTATTTAAGGAATCTGATGATAGCCCATCAATCCCGTTCGCCCATACAATCGTGGATCTCGGTTTCCATGAATAGAACATTCCAAGATTATTTCGTCGACCAACGGATCTTCAATCGATCTTAGATAAGAATTAAAGAATCCGAAATGATTATCCAACCAAAGAATCTATTCCAGAAATAGGATCGAATCCTCAACCATAAACCTCGGCTTTGGATTTCCTTCGTCACCGGATTAGAAAGATCACATGAGAACAGACTTAAGTCTTGAGTCCCGAGTCTTAAGTCTTGGGTCTTGAGTCTTGAGTCTTGAGTCTCGAGAGAACAAAGTCTTCGACTTTAAACCGACGGTCTCCGAACTTCCGACTTTAGACCGAAAGAAACGTTTTGTCGCTTCAAAATATTCTCGGAAAGATTTCTCCAACAGAGGCATCAAAGGTTGGTGAGGTCCTCGCCTTTGGTCAATTACCAAGGTCTAGTAGTGACTGGTTAGAGGAAGAAGGAAGGGAAGGAAAATTAAAATAAAACAATTTGAAAAAATATTAAAATATGATTAAAAGTTGTTTATGTCGGCATCGGCCATGCCACATAATCCGATTAGTGTCCACATTAGTAATATCCAACTAAAATTAATTGAAAGAATTGAGTTGATATTAGGTCAAAAAGTTTAAGACTAAATTAACACCAATACAATTGATTTAGGGCTTCTTCTTTTTTTATGCTTTTCCCATTCACCACTTACATTAATAAACTGTCTTTCTAAAATTCAAGGTGTGAAAACGTAAGAATGTTTATGCTTTTCGGGTTCGCCGGTTTCATTACACTAGCGAGCCAGGTCTCCAAAGACTATTCGAAACGCAAAATCACGAAAAGAGCTCAACTCAAGATGCCGGTGTCCAAATCCATGGCAAGATCTTGCCTCCTTTGACGCGTTCCCTGTCTCCCACTATCCCATTATGGCACCTCCCAACGAACAGGAAGTTACACAGAAACTTCGTTCGCGCAGAGCGCTCTAAGGTGTCAATGGCGTGTGAGAATTTTGAATTTTTAATGGGAAGAATGAATTCTGCTGTAAAAACTTAATAGACATGAAATATTCACTTAGAACACATAAATATAAAAGAATATGTAAATCCCATAAACATGATACACGAGATATTTTAACAACTCTGGAAGAAATTACTTGAATCTAGAGAGCGTGGAGTCCCCGTAAGAGAGCGTGGAGTCCCCGTAAAGAGACGACTGGAAAAAAATAAGATAGCGATGCGGTGCCAGTCAATGCTCTAACAAATATTTCAAATCTTTCCCTATCTCGAATTGGCAACTCTTTTGTTTTCCTTTGAGGTGATTTTCAGTGCCTTTGCCTGGACTTTTCATTGATGGCATTCGGATGGAAAAGCATTGACTTGGTGAAATAGCACGAGTCTTCAAGTTTGGTGAAGTCTTCACGCGGCAGCCTGATTTTCTGGAATGCTCCCGGTCCAAATTGGCCCCACGTTCGTCCGAGAGCGTTTCTCTCTCTTTGATAGGTTTTCCTATCGTGACCAACCTATTCGTACTCGTACTCGTTACAATAGCAAACGTGGATCTTCGCTCGGTTCGGCTCGGCTCAATTCGATTTGATCAGAGAAAAACCAAGACTTAATTGGATCTCCGACAATTTGATATCTAACCATCTATCGATTAGTTAAATTGGATGCCTGCCTGAAGCTAAAATTCATGGGATCGATGAAGACAAAATAAGTTCTAGCTGGTTTCGTCCAATTCGACTCTGGTGTCACGAAAAAGACTAGACAAAATTAGTCTATGATACATGTTTCCAACCCAAGCTTTGCTTCCCTATAATTCCTAAAGATGTGTGAAAGTGGAGGACGCTCGACCGAATGGATTCAGCTCATCTTAGTTAGCAGGGACCACATGATTTAAGCATTGCGCCGAGTCGTGCTGACCTCGACAAACTCCTCTTTCCCACCACACTTTATCATGGACGCGGCACGTATCAGGCGGCTGCACTTTCCACACCCCTGCCAGAGCCAATGCAAGGCCCAGATCCTATAAATTGAGACCCTAGCCCGGATGACCCTCTCACTTCTCTCTCCCTCCTCTCATTTTCTGTGGAGTTCAAAGAAAGCTCTAAAGCACTTCGTAGAGGGGAGAGAGAACAGGGGCGACCTGACCAATTTAGAACACACAAGGAAAAAAATGGTGAGCAAAATGAACATGCTTGTGTTGATGGTGTTCCTAGGAGCCACAATCCGGGGTTGCAGCGCTCAGACGTCGCATACGGTCGGCGATTCGCTCGGGTGGGTCATCCCGCCTGGCGGTGCGGTAGCCTACTCGACTTGGGCCAGCAACAAGACCTTCGTCGTGGGCGAGACTCTGGGTACAAGTTCTTCCCTAACCTCAATCTATTTTTGTTCTTTTTTTCCGCCCTACAAAGATATCCGAAGTATAACTTCAGTATATGCTAGAAAAAACTCCATTAACATTTACTTCATCGTCTTCAAGCTCTTAGTGAAAAGTGACGAGAATCATGACATCATCGAGACTGAAAGTATAAATAATCTTTTATCCTTCCACTTCAGACGAGGAAAATTACTAAAAAAATCATAAACCTATCATGATTGTCTTAGTTAGGTCAGCCTTAAACTTATTTTTTTTACCAATCGAGTCATAAACCTTTTACAATTATTTTCGATTAATCCATTCGGCCAAAATTAGCCGACTAAAGCACTGACATGGTACCTGGCCAACGCCGACGACTTTTTTTAATAATATTTTATTTTATTTGAAATATTTTATTAATTTTTTTATCTTTTTTATTTTCCTTTTTTCTCTCTTTTTTTCCCCTTCGCCCTCTTACTTCTTCCTCCCTCCTTCATCTTCCTTCCTTTGGCCGGTCGCCGAACTGAGGCGATCCGGCAAGCTCGCCTTGCCAGTCGGCGAGCTTGCGCCCAGTGACGACGGGGCGAGCCCCCGCCAGATCTAGCAAGGGCTCACCTCACGTGACAATTGCAAGGCGAGCCCTCGCTAGATCTGGCGAGGAGGGCCTTGCTAGATGCGACGGCGAGCCCCTGTCATCGGATTTGGTGAGCCCTCACCAGATGTGGCGGGGGCTTGCCCCGCCGTCGTTGGGCACAAGCTCACCGACTGGCGAGGCGAGCCCGCTAGATCACCTTGCCAGATCTAGTGAGGTTTCGCCCTATCGTCATTGGGCGCGAGCTCGTTGACTGGCGAGCTCGCCCTCACCCAGCAATGGCGAGGTAAGCTAGCCCGGCCACTTCAGTCCGACGACCGACCAGCCCTCCCCTTTGGCCGATCGCCAAAGCCAAAGGAAGGAGGAAGGAAAGAAGAGGAGGAAGGAGGTTGAGGGAGAAGAAGAGAGAGAGAGAGAGAAAAAAAATGATTAAAAAATTAATAAAATATTTCAAAAGAATAAAATATTATTAAAAAAGGTCGTCGACATCGGCTGCCAATTTTGGCCGAATGGACTGATAGGAATAATTATAAAAGGTTTATGACTCGATTGGTCAAAAAAATAAGTTTATAACTGAGTTGGTATAATTGCAATATATTTAGGACTTTTTTTGTAATTTTTCCCCTCACATTACAGAGTTGCAACGAACACTCTAAATGTTTCCGTTTCCATGCAGTTTTCAATTTCACGACCGGATCACATGATGTGGCCGAGGTAACTAAGGCAGCATACGACGGCTGCAGCTCCACGAGCCGCATCTCGCTCCAGACCACAGGGCCGGCGAGCATCCCCCTCAACCAATCCGGCGAGCACTTCTACATCTGCACATTCGGCAATCACTGCAGCCTCGGCCAGAAGCTCACCATCAACGTTGCCACCACCACGCCTTCTCCAACAGGCTCTGCCACCCCTCCGACGCCAGGGAACTCAGCCGCCTCTTTGAGCGTCACTGGCTTGTTCTCGGGGATGTTGTCTGTTGCCGTAGTGTTGTTGTACTAGATTAGTTTACTATTAGTTTACTGTTCCAGTAAACTCTCATCAAACTCTTAAAAGCAATTATGGTATTCTATTATTGGTCGGTGTTTCCTGCCGTCCGATTTTCCACAAAATTAGCAAAACTAATATCCTTTGTTCCATCCCACCCTCAGGAAAGAAACTCTCGAGGGGTTAATTGGAATCCCAAAGGTGATGGTGAATTTTGGTACCCAAGAAGAGTGAGACTTACTATTAAATCACAAGTTCTAAGTCTTGCTTGGTCTGCCCATTGCAGGTTAGATCACAATGATAGCTGTTTCTCATGAATTTCCCTAGTCAAGACACGACTTGGTTGTCTCTGATATGAAAGATGCAGTTAATATATTCTTTGTTTGTGGAAGGACGGGGAGGGGCGACCCCCCTCGAGCTTTACCATAAAAGTCTTACGTGGCATTGATGCGGTTAAAATTTTGCTAAGTTGGAGTTTTTCTTTCCTTTTTCAAATGTTGCCTCTCTCTTCTTCTTCTTCTTCTTCTTCTTCTTCTTCTTTGCTGCGAATCATTTCTTATTCCTTCATCCTGAATGCACCTATGACATCTTGAAGCAGTCATCACCGACGCAGCATTAACGCTGTTCAAAATTTGCTAACCTAGATTTTTTTCCAGTTCTCTAATGTTGACAATGTTGACTCTCTCTCTCTCTCTCTCTCTCTTCGAGCAGTCATCACCGACGCGGCATTGACGCTATTAAAAATTTGCTAACCTAGATTTTTTTTCCAGTTCTTTAATGTCGACAATGTTGACTCTCTCTCTCTCTCTCTCTCTCTCTCTCTCTCTCTCTCATTGACTTCTTATTCCTTCGTTGTCTTCATCCTCACCCTCGCATATCTAGTAGAAAAAAAAAACTGTTGTGAGCATTTGTCGCAAAATAAGCATATCGAGCGGCCATGGCCCCTAGAGTGGAGCTCACGGCCACCATAGACACTCAAGTTCAAGCTTTGGGATCATGTCGTGCTCAAGCCCATGGCCGCTCTCTCTCCTCTTACTCGCAGCTATGGCCGCTATTTATATGAGCTTGCACAATGTGTGCTCAAGATTCGAACTCACGGCCACTCTCGAACTTGGTGCTGACAGCGATGGCCTAATCACCCGCAGCCATGGCTGCTTGAACTTGGAATTTGTCGCCATGGCTGTCACATCACTAACCTCTCGGTAAAGGCCGCTCGAGCTTCAAGATCGTGGCCGTGGTTACCAGAGCTTTGAGCTCCCCACATAGGCTGCTCAAGCTTTGACGTCTTGAGGCCATGCACGCTCGATCTCAAGAAGGTGGTGCAAGCGTCGAGGCTAGGGTTTTGTGCATTTTCAATTTTCGATTTTTTCTGTCTTTTTAAGATTTTCCTACTCATTAATCTATATAAGCTTCTGGCACCAACTCAGCTTTCCCAGTCACCAGCTCAGCTTTTTGTAGACATCAAAATGGTTCATACTCCCATTTCTTAATTTAAATGGGTTTACAACTTATTTAAACCTAACCCACATCTATAACTCTCTCTTATTTTCTTTCACCTTTACTCGATCTTACGCTCAGTCACTCTGTACTCTCACCTTAGTTTAAATACGAATTTTCATAAATTGGATGAATTATCAAAGTTTTTTTAGCAATACAGATCGATCGGGGACGAGTTGAACATAAGTCATTAGATTTACATATAATGGAAATGAATCAAAACAAATTAAGTAGGTCTATTTGGATCGGATCATCTATAACCCGATGTAAATCACTCTTTTGACAAGTCTAATTTTCAATTGATCTATTTGAGCAAAAATCAACTGGAAAGAATGAGAGATCAACCGAAGGATGAATGATAGAACTTTTTGGAAAGTATATTGATGAGTTAGACTTAATAACAATAATAACAATAATAACAATAATAATAATAATAATAATAATAATAATAATAATAATAATAATAATAATAATAATAATAATAATAATAATAGAACTTGGTTCTGACCACTAGAGTACTCTAGGTAAGAATCCCTAACGACGCCTTGAGATTCGAATTCCTCCCCTTCGTGAGGGAGAGAGCTCAAGCCAGCTACGCTGCTGCGGGGGTGGTGTCTTTTGCCCCCAAAAGTTGATAAAGCATACTATAAAGAAAATCTAAAATTAGGATATTCTAGTTACTACAGGCAAATAAAACTAGTAAAATGCGGGAAAAATATATTAAAAGTGCCAAAAAAAAATTTACGAATCATTTAAATGCTAAATTGGAGAAAAAAAACAACTTATGTTCAATAGTGAAATATTCAAGCCAAATTGATCACGTGATTTTTTTTAATTAAAAAAAGCATGATGTGACATTTTTTTTTAAAAACCAAGTCCACATGAACATTAAAAACCATGTCGGATTTCTAGCCTACATGGTTTTGAGTCTCTCCCTCTCTCCGCCACTTTCTTCATCTTCATCTCCTTCTCCTCCCTCACCATCGTCTCCACCACCCGCCCATGGAGCCCCTGTTGGAAAATATGACTTCGAAATGGGTTGAACAATGAAATTGGATCGAGTAAAACAACTAAGACTTTGAGGCGTGATATCACTTTCTTTAAGGATTTATTTGCCCCACAATGTTGCTAATGGTCACAAGCAAAAATCCTCCAGATATAACAAAGTCTCGGATGAGAATACTAGATAGCAATTCTAGTATTTCTCCAGGGTCTCTCTAGGAAAACAATCGAAAAGTTGGCTGTAGTTTTTCAGAAAGAATACTCGAAAAATGACCACCACACTTCTTCCGAAAATGGACAAGTATATATATATGAAACAGTCTTGCAACTATTCGTGAAAAACTGCCAAATAATGAACAAACACGACCTTTAGAAAATTGTTCATATAAACAACCGCGACTTTTCGGAAGAAGTTGAAAACCGAACAATTGCAACCTTTCGTAAAATGTTGCAAAACCGAATAAGTAATTTTTTTAAAATAGAATTTCGAATTTTCATTTTATATTCCATTTCCGAAAATTCTCAAATTAAAAGGCAACCTTTGAATTAAAATAAAAATAAAAAATTAAATAAATAGCAAGAGATTGATGCTAATTAAACCGCTGAGTGCTAAGTGCTAAGTGTGTCAAATAATCGCGCAATTATTCGCGCACCCGCACGCGGGTATGGTGGGGTCTAGCCCCACTCAATCATTCCTTTAACTACAAAAGGAAAAACCCACATTTTTAAACTGACCCACTTGCTCCCACCTTTTTTATATGGGACAAAGTAAAAAGCACTCATTTAGTGCTAAGTGCTAACTGCATCAAATAATCGCGCACCCGCACGCGGGTATGGTGGGGTCTAGCCCCACTCAATCATTCATTTAACTACAAAAGGAAAAACCCAGATTTTTAAACTGACCCACTTGCTCCCATCTTTTCTATGTGGGACAAAGTAAAAAGCACTAATTTTGTTTTAACAAACAAAATTCCAACAATCCCCCACTTTGTTTTTAAAACAAAGATTTCAAAATAAAATATACAGCCAAAGTTTCAGTAAGATTAATATAAATACATAAAGGTCTCTTTCGAGTTAAACATTTACTTAGTGTAAGTATATCAAAGCTCTATTAAAGTGACAAATAGCTCGGCTTCAAACTTGTACTTTTATGTAATAGAACCGGACATACCACACATACACTAACCTCTTGTTTCAGCGAGAATTTCTATATTACTCCGCACTATTATGGCCTTGTGCTTGATCCTGTTTCATGAGCTCTCTAGAAAGCAACCCCAACTTTCGTAAGAAGCGGCACCACTTCTAAGCTCATATAGGTGAAGTATCTACCATGTGTTTCTCACTATCAACACACTACAAACTTGTATCATACTTCATTAAGAATTCAATCCAACCTTCAAAACGTAATGTACAGACGATACTAACTTCTCATATCGTGGGCTACGTCGTATCAAACAATCACATTCAATAACTTGTTCTTACCCATTAAACCTTGTAACTAGTGATGTTCTAGAAAAAGGTCAGGTTACCATTATTGGTGATTTCAATTAAAGGGTTTCAGCCCCATTTCTTGTGAGGTCGTTATTACCATATGTCTTGGTAAAGCCTTCGTCAAAGGATCGGCAAGATTTTTACTTGACCTCACATAGACAATTGTTATGGTACCATCTTTAATCAATTGTCTCACATATTCATGTCTTAGACTAATGTGTCTAGACTTACCATTATAGGTGCTACTATAGGCTTTAGCCAAAGTGGCCTGACTATCATAGTGGACAGAAATAGGAGGCATAGGACTAGGCCATAATTTGATATCTAACAACAAATTTCTAATCCATTCAGCCTCTTTCCCAGCTGCCGCCAAAGCAATAAATTCAGATTCCATTGTTGAGTGAGTTATACATGTCTGTTTCTTGCTTGCCCAAGATACAGCACCTCCAGCTAGTGTGAAGATCCATCCGGAAGTGGAATGCTCATCTCCCACACTTGTAATCCAACTAGCATCGGTGTATCCTTCTAATACAGCCGGAAAATTATTGTAGAACAATCCTAAATTTTTAGTTCTCTTAAGATAACCAAAAATTCTAGTAATAGCTCTCCAATGCTCAGTACTTGGATTACTAGTATACCTACTCAACTTGCATACAGAATAAGCAATATCGGGTCTAGTACAATGCATCGCATACATTAAAGATCATATAGCACTTGCATATTCTAGTTGTGCCACCGCTCTACTAGTATTATAATTTAATTTAATACTAGAATCAAATGGAGTACTTATTTCTTTAAAACCAAGATGTTGAAATTTATTTAATATTTTTTCAACATAACTACATTGGCTTAAAGAATAACCCCCACTGTTTTTCTTAACTTTAATACCTAAGATAGTATCTACTTCACCCAAATCCTTCATTTTGAACATGGAAGTTAGATACTTCTTAGTCTCATTAATTCTAGTCATATTCGTTCCAAAGATAAGCATATCATCAACATACAAGCACACTAAGACACCATAGTCTTTAGTGAATTTAAAGTATATACACATATCGGCACTACTATTGATGAAATCATTTGACAATATGACCGAATTAAACTTTTCATGCCACTGCTTAGGAGCTTGCTTAAGTCCATAAAGAGACTTAATCAATTTACAAACTTTTCTTTCATTTTCAGGAAGAACAAAACCCTCCGGTTGCTCCATGTAAATCTCCTCATTCAAGTCTCCATTTAAGAAAGCAGTTTTAACATCCATTTGATGAATACAAAGATCATAAATGGAAGCTAGAGCAAAAAGAACTCGAATAGAAGTTATACGTGCAACAGGAGCATATGTATCAAAATAATCTATTCCTTCTTTTGCCTATATCCCTTAGCTACAAGCCTAGCTTTAAAAGCTTGAATGGAACCATCAGAATGATATTTTCTTCTAAAAACCCATTTGCACCCAATAGGTTTTGATCCTTTTGGTAAATCTACTAATACCCAAGTATTATTGGACACAATTGAGTCCATTTCATCATTCACAGCTTCTTTCCAAAAGGAAGCATCTCTAGAAAACATAGCATCATCAAAGCTTTTAGGATCATCTTCTAAATTTAATACTAAAGGGTATTTATTTACCACATTATTATCTCCATCTCCTTCAACAAGAAAAACATGAGTAATAAAATCAGGACCTAAGTCTTTTATTTTCCTAGCTCTAGTACTTCTCCTTAGTTCAATCATATCTTTAGAATCATCCGTTTCTTTCTCTTGAGAATCACTTTGAGTTTCCATATGTCTTGAATTATTTTCAATAATTTCAGAACTTGTAAAACATTTATTCTCAAAGAATTCAACGTCTCTTGATTCTATTATGACATTGGACTCTAAATCAAGAAGCCTATAAGCTTTACTATTTTCAGCATACCCTACGAAAACACTTTTAATAGCTCTAGGACCAAGCTTTGTTCTCTTAGGATCTGGAGCTCGGTAGTATGCCAAACACCCCCACACTTTAAGATATGACAAATTTGGCTTTCTACCTTTCCATATTTCATAAGGGGTTATGTCATTTTTCTTGGAAGGTATTCTGTTATGAATATAGCATGCAGTAAGTAATGCTTCTCCCCAAAGATTAATTGGTAGCTTTGAATTTGAAAGCATACAATTAACCATTTCTCCAAGAGATCGATTTTTCCTTTCAGCTAAACCATTTTGTTGTGGAGTATATGGTGCTGAAGCTTGATGAATAATACCATGTTCTTCACAAAATGAAGAGAATTCATTTAAGAAATATTCTCCACATCTATCTGATCGTAGAACCTTAATTTTCCTTTCTAATTGATTCTCTACTTCAGCCTTATATTTCTTAAACATGGTAAATGCTTCATCTTTTGATCTCATGAGATAAACATATAAAAACCTACTACAATCATCCACAAAGGTAATAAAATACATTTTACCTCCACGTGTCAGCATACTATTAAATTCACATATATCACTATGAACCAAATCCAATAAATTCGAATTTCTTTTAACACTAGGAAATGGCTTCTTAGTAAGTTTTCACTTAGCACATATTTCACATTTGTCAAATTCGCCATTAAAATTTATCAAGTCTAATTTTCTCATATTCTTCAAATAATGAATATTTATATGTGCCAACCTACTATGCCATAAAATTGAAGACTCGACAATATAAGCAGAACTAGAAATATTATTATTGATACTCAGTTGATACATGCCATCATTCGCATAACCCTTCCCAACAAACAGCCTATTTTTCGACAGGATAACCTTGTCGGATTCAAACAAAACCCGAAACCCCCTCTTACAAAGTAAATCAATAGAAACTAGGTTCTTCCTAATTTCGGGTATAAATAACACATTAAGAAGAGTTATCTTCTTTCCAGAAGTGAAGTCTATCTCAACCATGCCTTTTCCAGCAACCTTTGCAAGAGCATTATTCGCCATCAGGACCTCTTGAACATTTGAGTCAACAATCTCTTCAAATTGCTTGAACATGTACTTGTCCTTGCACACATGAACTGTTGCTCCAGAATCTATCCACCAACCAGATTGGACAGTGGTAGAATTAATTTCAGAAACCATAGCCATCGCATCATTGATTTCAGAAATTTCCATATTCGAAAACATGTTCGAAATCATGGCTAAATAATTTTCTTCAACCAGATTTGCATCTGCTTTCACCATCGGAATGTTCTTGTCCTTTGAAATGCTCTTGCAATGAATGCAATCCTTGGCGTAGTGTCCCTGTTTGCCACAAACAAAACAGCAACCCTTTGCTTCTTTTGTGTTCTCTTGAATTTATGTCCCCCGCTTTTTACTTTGAAGTTATGGCCGAGTTTCCGTTTTTTATCCACAAAATTCACCTTGGAATTGTACAAAACAGAATTATCACGTAAACGCGACTCTTCCTCAATGCGAAGATGTTTCTGTATTTGCTCCAAAGTAAAGTCCTCCGACTTGTGAATCAGCCTTTTTCCATAGTCTTTCCAACTTGGAGGCAATTTCGCAATAATTGCTCCAACTTGAAAAGCTTCTGGAATATCAATCTTGAGAGCGCGAATCTTATTCACAATCACTTGCAATTCATGGACTTGTTCCAGCAAGGGTTTAGTATTGTTGACACCTAAATTTTTGGGGTTAATTTTTGCTAAATAATATATAATAAAAAAATCATCAAATCACATGGCATATAGTTTAGGCAAGTTTTATATTCCGTTAAGATTTTAGGTAATATACACTCGGATGTGGTTTTTGCGCAAAAAAAGGAGAATTTTTTGATCGAATATGCAAAAAAATATCATACGCGGGTGCAATAATATATTCGATTAAATTTTACGCGAGCAAAATTGGCAGTAAAATATACCACGAAGATACAATTTTTTGGGGTATAAAAAGAGTTGCGTACGGTCGAAAATGGGGGGGTTCTTTTCCGTTGAGGTAAAAAAAAAAGAACACAAAAAGCAAAAAGGTCAAAAGTGAGTGACGTGAGAGAGAGAAAAGTAAAAAAAAAAAAAAAAAAGGGTGAAACCCGAATCAGGGGACTGTTCATCTTCCCCGAGGGTCCCCCGACCCCGCCGGCGCCGCACCGACGCGGCATCTCCGTCCGCGAGCCTCGGCACGCGAAGCTTGCGCCCCTCCGACGTTCCATCGCCGCATCTCCACCGTGAGCCCCGGCGCCTGAAGCTCAAGCCGCCCCGACGTTCCGCCGCCGCATCTTCATCCGTGACCCCCGGCGCCTGAAGCTCGCGCTCCGCTGTCGCCGATTTGCCGCATCAACCTCGATCCGCTGCACCGGAGTTGCTCCCTGACGTCGTTGCTCCAGATCGGCCTGCCTCTACTCAGATCCGCCTCGTTGAAACGCGTCGAAGCCCTTGCTCCGTCCGCGACGCCGCGCGCCGGTCTCGCTGAGCTGCCCCGACGCCGCCTTCGCCTCTGCCCGCGCTCAAGGTCTCCCTGCCCATGAACCCTTGCTTCGCCCGTGAAGTCGCCACTGCCGAGCCATTGTTGCCGTCCCGACTCACCGCGCGCCATCGCCGTCGAGATCCTCGGCCCGAGACGCCCCTGCCACCCCGAGGCTCTCGCCGCGACGCCCCTGCCTCCCGACGCACTGCCGAGCCGTCCCCGCGCAGCCCCGTCGCCGATCCGCCACGCCGGAACCCTAGCCGCCGCCCCCGAGAGCCTCCGGCCCCCTCTTTTTTTTCTAGAAAAAAAAAAAAAAAAGCAAAAGAAATTTAGGTATTTTCTCTATCTTATTTTTGTTTTCTTATTTCTATTTTTATTTTATCTTTTTAGTGTAATTATCCTCTTATGTGAAATTGATAATTCCATGATACAAAATTCCTTGAAATTAGTGATTGTTAGTCCGATTTTCGCTACCAAATCCAACTCGCAATTACTTAAAAAATCGCTAATCCGATCTCTCGCCGACATCCGATTAAGTGATTTATGTGAAATTGCCAACCCGATCTCAAATGCGATACGTCATTAATTTTTAGTGATCAATATTCTTGATTTGTTGTGGATACTTAGGTTAGTTTTCTTAAAAAAACAAAAAAAAAAATGTAGTTTTAGGGTTTGCATTCATAATAGGAATTTTATTTCGAATTTTAAAAGAAAATTTTAAAAAAATCAAATCAATTAATTTAGGTTTAGTTTTTTTTTTTTAACTTGGATTGCATGTTTAATTATTTGGCAATTATTAATTTCGAAATTAAAAAAAAGGGGAAAAAGGAAAAACACAAAAAAAAAGTCATTATGCATATGTCATGTAGAATTAGGGTATCTTTTGCACGTCATTGCATATTAGGGTTAAAATTGCACTTAGTTTAATTTTAGATAATATTTTTTTAATTTATTATAATTTTAGGCATTTTCTTAAATAGATTGCATTTTAGGATTATTTTGGTTAAGATAATATTTTAGTTTAAATTAGGATATGGCTCAACCTAATTCCTAATATAAATTAAATAGGATCTTAATCTAATTAGGTAATTTTCACATTTGATTTAATTTCGAATTTCATGAAAAATAAAAAATGTCATAGGTTAAATTAGTTTTATTATTTAGGATGAAATGCAATTTTTTAGGAAAAAAAACTTCATATGCACATCATTAGTGTTAGATTCATTGAGATGCACGTCATTTAGTATTTTTGCTAGGCCCATTTAATTAGAAATTACATGTCATTAGAATTAGGTCATTTAGTTAATATTGCATTGCATATTGCATGATTTTCATTAAAAAAGTGAAAAAAAAGAAGAAATTGCTTGTTAATTAGAAACCATATCTAGGATTATTGATGTGGATTTTAATTTAACGCTGCAAATGCTTTTGTTGCTTTGAGGTAAGTTCTGCATTATTTAATTGCTTTATTGGGTGCTAAATTGGTGGTTTACATTGACATTTAACAACACCTCACACGTTAGGGAAATAAATTTAAAATCAATCCAAACTTTGCAAACATTTTTCAAAATAAAAAGAAAGGTACCGAAAGAAAGCATTAGAGAAATCTAGTGTAACCAAGTCCCGTCCCATAATCTCTGGTTAAGTAGAGAAAGTAAATCTCCCATTACTTTACTTGGGTTTCTAATCGACCCACCAAAAATAGATTAGTGGCGACTCCTAGTTAAAATTCAATTGCATGTTAAAAATTCAAACCTAAGTCGCGAATTGGTATGGGACACAGGAGAGCCCGAGTTACGTCTAGGCTTAACAATCCATTAGCCAAACCCTAGGTGATTTCACCCCGAAAAATTTGGGTCGCGACAAGTATCAATAAACTTGAAATCAAAATACTTTGCGATTAGATATTTGTTGGTACCTTGCTCCTCCGCTTTGTACTTGAATTCCAGTGCATTCCAAATTTCTCTGGCCGACTTCATTTCAATGAATAAGTCGTACAGACGATCGGAGAGTGTGTTCAGAATGTGTCCTCGACAAAGTAATTCATCCTCCGCATGTTTGTTCTTTTCCTTATTAACCCTCTCAATGGCTTCCGCACTTGGCTGTCCTCCATCAAAAGTAGGCTTAGGATCTTCTATTGGCGCCAAGTTATGATCCAGTATGTAGGAGATCTTCAGAGCAGTGAGTAAGAACATCATCTTGTCCCTCCAGCGAGCAAAATTGTTCCCATTGAACCGGTCTAGTTTGACCATATCTTGATTCATAACTTTGATTGTCTCCGACTCCATCGTAGCAAAAAATAAATCCTTAAAATTGTTGGAAAATATGACTTGAAATGGGTTGAACAATGAAATCGGATCGAGTAAAAAACAACTCTGACTTTGGCGTGATATCACTTTCTTTAAGAATTTATTTGCCCCACAATGTTGCTAATGGTCACTAAAAAAATCCTCTAGGATACAACAAAGTCTCTGGATGAGAATCTTTAATGAATTTTAGTATTTCTCCGCGCCTCTCTGGAAAACAATCAAAAAGTTGGCTACGTTTTTTCGAAAGAAGACTCGAAAAATGACCACTACACTTCTTCCGAAAATTGACAAGGATATATATATGAAACAGTCTTTCGTTATTCGTGAAAAACTGCCAAATAATGAACAAACACGACCTTTAGAAAATTGTTCGTATAAACAACCGCGACTTTTCGGAAGAAGTCGAAAACCGAACAATTGCAACCTTTCGGAAAATGTTGCAAAACCGAATAAGTAATTTTTAAAAAAATAGAATTTCGAATATTCATTTTATATTCCATTTCCGAAAATTCTCAAATTAAAAGGCAACCTTTGAATTAAAATAAAAATAAAAAATTAAATAAATAGCAAGAGATTGATGCTAATTAAACCGCGGGTGCTAAGTGCGCCAAATAATCGCACACACGTACGCGGGTATGGTGGAGTCTAGCCCCACTCAATCATTCCTTTAACTACAAAAGGAAAAACCCACATTTTTAAACTGACCCACTTGCTCCCACCTTTTCTATGTGGGACAAAGTAAAAAGTACTCATTTTGTTTTAACAAACAAAATTCCAACAGCCCCCACCCATCACACCAAACGCCGCCGTCTTCTCCACTGAAGAAAAAAAAATCGCCTCTTTTCACTTTAGCCACTGTGAATTTCATTGCTGATCTGAGCTGTGTCCATAATTGAATGTAAACATTGTTAGAAAATTGCTTGTCACATGTTCTATAGAATTCCTAAACTGAATCCATGCAGATTTGTCTCCTCCTCCCATCAATCTCGAAGCCAAAACGAAACCCTAAAATGCCCAAACCCTCACCAAAGAAACCAATGACCAGTGCATCTTCAAGGGCTCCGAGTTCAAGGCCAAATCTGATTGCCGATTCTCCTCCTCCGACGCTGCCCCCAAACCCAATCCCTCCTCCTTCATCTGATGTTGCAGAGCTCAAATGAAGAAAATGGAGAGAGAAAAAGATGAATGACGTCATTCAGCAAGAAAATGATCAATAGGCTTTTCTTGCAAACGGTGTCGTTTTGGCTTATGCAAGCTATTGAACGACATCATTTGGAAATTTTTATGCTAATTCAGACCTCCGACAAGTCATGTCAGATGGAAAAGGTATTAAAAATATTGTCACGCCAAATTTCTACCTGTAGTGATCGGAGTGGGCACTTAAGTGATCTGAAGAAAAAACTTTTAGCATCAAAGTAAGTGTCATACACAACTTTTAGCACTTTTAATATCATTTTGCTGATAATGCTAATTTTTAACTGGCTTTTAAGCATGAGAGCACTACTTTGATTACTAAAAAGAACATAGCTAAAGCAGGGCGTTAGCTCAACCGTTTAGGTTCCTTTCGTGGGAACCGGGGAGGTGAAGGTTTCTTGTGCTTTGCCCCCACGTAGTCGTGATCCATGAGCGATGGTGCTATTTCGATCGCACCTTTGGATGCCAACTTCGAACCATTGTCGCGTACTCATATCAAACCCATTTATTTATACGGTCGGCTAAAGAAGGGCATTGATTCCCCATTAACCCGATTCGAAAGTCGTCAGGCTCCACAGATGAAATTAACGCCCAAAGTGGTTCGTTCCCCCACCCCCCCAAGAGCAATGGACCATTGTCGAAGCATTTTTCTATATGCGACACTTCGCTAATTCTAAAGATTAGCTAAAATTTGAATTGAAATTTGGATAAGTTATATAAAATGAAAAGTATAGTGGAGATGAACTCAAACCAATTTGGCGTCTGGAATTCTATCATAATTGCTAAATTATAGACTATATGCACTCGGATATCTCACGTGCATTGAAGTTTCCTATATATACTTCGCTGCGTTGGTTTCAAATCATCCTATGCGGTTCCTACTTTTCAGAAGTTTGCAACTGCGAATGAAGATTTGAGTGTATCGAAGCATTTTGGATTCAAGAGGACCTCGTGAACACACTTGGAAGAAAAGATGGGAGAGGCGCCGTTTTGGCCGGCTGCCTGGTGCCTAGGAGGAGCGGCAGCAACGGAGCACACGTCGCGGGTGGTAGCCGAGGTTGGACTGCACTGCCGAACATCATTGCCAGGTAATACGATGAGTGGGCCGCCGGCATGCCTTTTACTGGCGGAGACACTTTGTCTAAGCATTCACATGCTTATTTTGCCTCTTACTAACATGTTTAGTCTCCTCCATTAGATATGCGTATGAACATTTTCATGTCAACTCATATTGACATTTAAATTAAATAGGACATGATGATTCATTGAGGGGAAAGTATCAAAAGAGTCATAAACCTATTGCATCGTACCAATTTAGTTATAAATCTTTTAATGGTGTCAATTTAGTTCTAAACCTTTTTATCCGATACTATTCAATCTTTACAGCTAATTTTGGCTGGATATTGCCAGTGCTGAAATAGGCAAATTCAACTTTTAATAATACTTTAATATATTTTCGAATTTTCTTTTTCTTTTCTTTCTCTTTCATTTTTCCCCCTTCCCTTCCCTTCCTTCTTCCTCTAGCCCGTTGCCGACAACAACTAGCTAAAGTCGAGGGTTGGCGAGGCTTGTGCCCATGCCAGCCCAGAGGCCACGAGGGTGGCCTCACGTTGGGCTAGAGAGGCTTGTCCTTGCTATTGTTGGCAAGGGCACCAAAGGCCGGTGAGGTCCTTGCCTTTGGTCGGTTGTCGAGATCCAACAATCGGTTGGAGCAAGAAGGAAGGTAAGGAAAGTGTTTTTTTTTTTTTTTTTAAAGTAAGAGAAATAAAAGAAAAAATCAAAATCAAAATCAAAATCAAAAGAATATTAAAATATCATTAAAAGTTATTCACGATAACGCCAAATGCCACATGTTCTAATTAAAGTGTCTACATCAATAATATTCAGCCTCTTAGTTGAAATGACTTAATTTGCACTAAATCAAAATATTTATGACAAATTGACACTATTAAAATATTTATGATTAAATTTGCACTAGTGCAATAAATTCAGGACTTTTTTTTACACTTTTCCCGTTAATGGACTGTCTTTTTAAAATTCAAGGTGTGAAAACATAAGAATGTTTATTAATTTTAACCATCTGTTCTTGCTCCCTCCTTCCTTTTCGGCTTCGTCGGTTTCATTACACTAGCGAGACAGGTCTTCGAAGACTATTCGAAATGCAAAATCACGAAAAGAGTTGAACTCAAGATGCCGGTGTCCAAACCCATGGCAAGATCTTTCCTCCTTTGACGCGTTCCCTGTCTCCCACTTTTCCATTTTGGCTCCTCCCAACGAACTTGAAGCCGTGCGGAAACTTCATTTGCGCAGAGCGCTCTACATAAAGTGCTAATGGCGTCTGAGAATTTGAACTTTTGAAGAGAAGAACGAAATCTGCTTTAAAAACTTAATAGAAATGATAGATTGACTTAAACTCACGAGTGGAGAAAGAACACATGCATATAAAGAATATGTAAATCCCGTATATATGCGACACGGAGATATTTTAACAACTCTGGAAGAAAATAACTTGCATTTAGAGAGCGTGTGGTCCCCGTAAAGAGACGACTGGAAAAAATAAGATAGCTGGTGCGGTGCCAGTCAATGCTCTAACAAATATTTCGAATCTTTCCCTATCTCGAATAGGCAACTCTTTTGTTTTTTTTTTAGGTGAATTTCAGTGCCTTTGCATGGACTTTTCATTGATGGCATCCAAGTGGAAAAGCATTGACTTGGTGAAATAGCACGAGTCTTCGAGTTTGGTGAAGTCTTCACGCGGCAGCCTGATTTTCTGGAATGCTCCCGGTCCAAATTGGCCCCACGTTCGTCCGAGAGCGTTTCTCTCTCTTCGATAGGTTTTCCTATCGTGACCAACCTATTCGTACTCGTTACAATAGCATACGTGGATCTTCGCTCGGTTCGGCTCGGCTCAATTCGATTTGATCAGAGAAAAACCAAGACTTAACTGGATCTCCGACAATTTGATATCTAACCATCTATCGATTAGTTAAATTGGATGCCTGCCTGGAGCTAAAATTCATGGGATCGATGAAGACAAAATAAGTTCTAGCTGGTTTCGTCGAATTCGACTCTGGTGTCACGAAAAAACTAGACGAAATTAGTCTATGATACATGTTTCCAACCCAAGCTTTGCTTCCCTATAATTCCTAAAGAAGTGTGAAAGTGGAGGACGCTCGACCGAATGGATTCAGCTTATGTTAGTTTAGCAGGGACCAGATGATTTAAGCATTAAGCCGAGTCGTGCTGACCTCGACAAACTCCTCTTTCCCACCACACTTTATCATGGACGCGGCACGTAACAGGCGGCTGCACTTTCCCCACCCCTGCCAGAGCCAATGCAAGGCCCAGATCCTATAAATTGAGACCCTAGCCCGAATGACCCTCTCACTCCTCTCTCCCTCCTCTCATTTTCTGTGGAGTTCAAAGAAAGCTCTAAAGCACTTCGTAGAGGGGAGAGAGAACAGGGGCGACCTGACCAATTTAGAACACACAAGGAAAAAAATGGTGAGCAAAATGAACATGCTTGTGTTGATGGTGTTCCTAGGAGCCACAATCCGGGGTTGCAGCGCTCAGACATCGCATGCGGTCGGCGATTCGCTCGGGTGGACCATTCCGCCTGGCGGTGCGGTAGCCTACTCGACTTGGGCCAGCAACAAGACCTTCGTCGTGGGCGACACTCTGGGTACAAGTTCTTCCCTAACCTCATTCAATTTTTGTTCTTTTTTTCCCCCCTACAAAGATATCTGAAGTATAACTTCAGTATATGCTAGTAAAAACTCCATTAACATTTACCTCATCGTCTTCAAGCTCTTAGTGAAAAGTGACGAGAATCATGAAATCATCGAGACTGAAAGTATAAATATTCTTTTATCCTTCCACCTCACATGACAGAATTGCAACGAACGCTCTAAATGTTTCCGTTTCCATGCAGTTTTCACTTTCACGACCGGACAACACGATGTGGCCGAGGTAACTAAGGCAGCATACGACGGCTGCAGCTCCACGAGCCCCATCTCGCTCCAGACCACAGGGCCGGCGAGCATCCGCCTCAACCAATCCGGCGAGCACTTCTACATCTGCACGTTCGGCACTCACTGCAGCCTCGGCCAGAAGCTCGCCATCAACGTCACCGCCAGCTCTGCCGCAACCCCATCACCGTCTCCTTCCACCACCCCATCGTCACCGTCCCCAACCCCCACCCCCACCTCTCCCGCCGCCACCCCATCGTCACCGCCCTCAGCCCCCACCCCCACCTCTCCTGCCGCCACCCCATCCTCACCGCCCACAGCCCCCGCCCCTACCTCTCCCGCCGGCACCCCATCATCATCTCCCCCAGCCCCCACCCCTTCCTCTACAAGTCCTCCTTCACCTCCCGCCGCCACCACGCCTTCTCCAACAGGCTCCACCACCCCTCCTGGGAACTCGGCCACCTCTTTGAGCGTCGCTGGCTTGTTTTCGGGGATTTTGTCGATCGCCGTAGTGTTGTTGTACTAGATTAACTCAGCGATCTTTTTTCCTACCCTTTTTTGACAGGGCTATTATGATTCATTATTGTGAGTTGCTTTTCTAGAATTGAGACACGTTCTTGTTGATCGTCATTGATTTTATACAATAAAATCTATTTTTCCATGAACTACGTACTAGACTAGCTAGACAACTGAATGTGAACTCAGCTCAATTTTATCAAACCTTCTCGAAGTCAAAGTTGTCGACCGGCTGATCTAAGCCGACCCCTCAGGAAAAATAATTCAACGTTTGGCTTTGACCCGGCACTATGATTTTGAGCAATCGAATTGCCCAATCACAGGTCGACAGATGTGTTTAGCAAAGGACGATCCATTCGCACGTTCGACCAAACCCTCACCAAACTCTTGCAAGTAGTTGTGCCTCTCCTATCGCTATCTGCCAACACTGTCATGACAAGTGGCTAAAAGAAGTCCATGTGATTTTACTTGGTTGTTGGGTGTGTTTCCTGTCGTTTTCTTTTTCTTATTTTTCTTTTTCTTTTTTTTGTTAAGGATGTGTTTCCTGTCGTTTGATTCCCTTAAAACGAAGAAAAGTCTTCGGTTATTTAACGAAAAATAGATATTCTGCAATAAGGTGACCGACGTCCCCACAGGATGTCTGGACAAATATCTAGATATGACATATGAGAGAGAGAGAGAGAGAGAGGGAGGGAGGCAGCGACCCCTTGGACAATTGCGACGGTGGCCGATTAACGATGACCATAGCTCTCGAAGCTAGAAAGTTCGGGTACGTTTAGCTTTATCCCACCCGGTTAGAAAATGGCACCTGGCCTCGTGAAATCTCAGCACGTCCTAAATTGTTATTTTGTAAGAGCATATGGTCATAAGCGTTGAAATATAATAAATAAAAATGATAAGATGTCGCAAATTACGTCAATGTAAATTTACTAAAAAAAAAATATTTTCTCTTCTTCTATCTGTTGTAGTAGCGGATGAAATAAAAAAAAGAAAGCCTATGCCGAGGAGCCAAAAGGAGGTGGGCCTACGTCAAACTTTTGACCTAGTGGGCACACATATAAAACAAATTACGCATGTCTTCTTTCCTTATGGGCACAGCTGAAAACCCTCTGAAAGAAACGGAGCTGCACGTAGAAGCCACACACGTCAAGCTGAAGAGAGCCACACATGAATTTTTTTGATTCGGCATAAGTAGAGCATTTTTTGTTTCGAGTTTAAATACAGTAATTTTGTATTGTGAGTTTATGTGCAAGTGAATTGTTTATTTACAAACACTTTGAGTTTGAGATTAAATCTAGGTGTGGGAAACATTCGAGCTTATAAGCAATCGTAAAGTCTGATTCTTTAATTATAATTGATTATTTCTTCTTTTTCTCTCTTATGGACGTCGATCATCGATCTGATACTCTTACCGAATCACATAAATTTCTAGTGTTCTTATTATTTCTCGTTTATTTCTCTAGCGATTTCGTGTTGACGTAAATTACAAAATCCTATTGTTTTCGCGTATTATATTTCAACAATAATGTCGAAATGGTTCATCAAGAGGAGCCGTAAAGATAAGTTTTGCAAAAGGGTATGCATTCAATCAGTCTTCGCTACCTTTTTACTCCATGCCTTTCATACTTATTCTTGTCTCGATTCCCATTTGTATAAATGCCCGAAAGAGCTGCATCAGTTTCAAATCATCCTTCACAGTTCCCAGTTGTCAGAAGTTGCAGTTGTGAAAGAAGATATGAGTTGAGAGTATTGAAGCTTTTTGGATTTAACAGGAGACACTCGTGATTTTGGTCAGGGGCGACCTAGTGAACACACTTGGAAGAAAAGATGGGGAGAGGCGTCGTTCCCGTGGGTTGCTTGGTCGTTGCAATACTGGTTTTCCTTGGAGGAGCGGTGGCGGCGACCAAATACGTCGTTGGCGGTGGCCTGGTGAGGCTCTGGCAAGCTCTTCAGACGTCGCTTAGCCAGTCGCCGGCCCACGGCGGTGGCCGGCAACTGCCAAAGAGAAAAATAAAATAAAAATATTTAAAAATTAAAATATATATATACAAGTTAATCAAACGTGTTTATGTTCTTTTTCTATTCTAGGAATATAATTTTTGTGTAATTATCAAACGCATTTTTCTATTAAAAAATTATTCCCCAGAACAAAAATAATTTTTTTTATTTTAAACAGAAATGTCCTCAAACGCACCCTTATTTTTCAATTATTTAGTCTCCTCAGTTAGATGTAAATGAACAATTTCACGACCGCCTGTGAGTTCACTTGTTTGATGCGGACAATATTCCTGTGTCAGCTCATATTGTTGTATGATTAACTTGGATAGTAATCAACATAAATTGCTTTCTATAATTCAAGGAGTCAAAACACGAGAATTCATATCGATTCTAAATCTCTCTCTTATTTTTCATGTCACGTCATATTTTTGGTTTTGAAACCTTCTCTATGTTACAGGATTTGTGTGCGAATGTAACAAGAGAAGAATTCGACAGCTGCACAAAAGTGAGCTCAGTACTTGAAGGTGGCGATATGTTCGATTTCATACTTCCAGCGGACGCAAATGGCCTGTATTACTTCATTTGCACCGTCGATTCCCACTGCCAAAATGGGCAGAAGCTTGCCATTACCGTCATCAGCCCAACACCAACCGAGGCACCGAATAGCTCGCCTTCCTCGACCGCCATCGGCGCCTTATCCATGCTAGTTCTCTTATCATCAAGCATTGTCTCGATGCTTATGAACTAGATTTAGGTCATAGAGGAGGAGGATATTGTAATTGCTCCCTCTTGATTACTCATATTCGTGTATTGTATGGAATAAAAAGAGTGTCCTGTATGTTTTAGTGAGCCGTCGTAATTGATAAGCTCATCATATGATATGGATGTCCACATAGAGGAATTGTCTAGACACTCAATAGCTAAGGTTCGATATATATATATAGCTATCCGGTCATCGTTAGCAAGATTGTTTAAAAATTAAAAAGATTTATTTCAATTCCTCCTCTCATTTTCGGCATCATTCATTTGTCCTTCATTATCACTCTTATAATTTCTAAAAAAGGTTATGATAACTTTATAAGATATTTTCAGTCTTCAGCAATGCACCCAAATCAGCGGCAAGACCCAACCCACTTCCAGACGACTCGCCAATTCCATAGAACTCACTTCGGACCTTAGACACCTTCATTGTTCCGGGGGCATGACCCACTCCTTACATGCCCATGGGCTCATGTGAGCCCACTTCACCTAAGCTACGCGAACAACCCACTGACGATGACATACACAACCATGACGATTACACGCAAACATAATAATGAGTGAGGAGACCCATAAATCGGGAAAAGTGTAAAAAAAAAAAAAAAAAGTCACAAATCTATTATATTTATATTAATTTAATCTTAATTTTTTGTAATTATGCTAATTTAAACATAAACCGTTTACATTTGTACTCAATGAGCCATTTCAGTCAATTTTGGTCGAAAATCACTAACGTAGATGTCGACCATCTTACATTATATAGTTGGCACTAACATTAATAATTTTTAATAATATTTTCATATTTTATTGATTTTTTCTTTTTTCTTTATTTTCTTTTATTTTCTTCCTTCATATTTTTTTTCGAAACCCTAGCCAGTGAGGTTGCCAGCTAATCTTTGCCAGCAACAAGTGAGGAAGTCGCAAACTCTCATCAGCCACAGGCGAGGGTGTTGGGCCCTTACCTAGATCCTTACCTCATTTGATAGAAGTAATTTCTGCCAATATCCGATGATTCTTATCAACTTTGATCTTTTATCTTCTGCCTTTTCAAGCATATTAGCAATCATGACTCAACTAGCTATTCACATTTCTATAGTCCTTTCAAGTCTTTACGAATTTCCCATTCTCCTGGACTTGTTCACCTTCTACACAGGTCCATCCAAGCTTTATCGAACTCCTCATTCTAAGCTTGTTCACCTTTTATTAGGTCCATTAACTTTTAGACACATTGATGTCTAATACCTTGTTCACCCTTGATAGAGGCAAATCACTCCTCATATCAATTCACCTGCTTAGAACACCATATGCATATTAGCTTATGCATCTATCACCTAACTCCACTCAATCAAGACAAACATTAGCAGCCTTTAATTATTTTGTTATCTTCAAAATAATGTAGAGAATTTTCCTAGCACTTTAGACACGAAAATTAGGTGGAATTTCACCAATTTGACGTTGGAAAAAGGCCTGCTATCTACAGATGCATGGATGTAATTTTCCTTCCGTTATGCCATTGTTGCATATAATAAACACACGATAGGTTTCGGGCACTTGAGGGAATGATTCATACTTGTTTCATGTTTATACAAATAACTTATTTTCATTGCAAACACCTGTGCATACCATAGCTTCCAATGCCAATGTCGAGGAAGCTGTTGTTGTAGGGAAGCTCTTGGAGCAAGATAACCCTGACCTAGGATATGATGCAGCAAAAGGTACTCACAATTTTCCTCCTATACAATTCTAGGATGGTTTATTCTTTCAAATATAGAGATGGGATCTGTTCTTGTCTTTTTGAATTCTTTGCAGGTGACTATGTTGATATGGTGAAATATGGAATTATCGATCCACTGAAAGCTATCAAGATTGCTTTGGTTGATGCTGCAAGGTAAGAGAATAACTCTTCTTTCTGCAGTGCTTCTCTTCTTTGTTTTGACTATAGCATTTGCTCTTGATTTGGACTAAGCTATATCTTCTCATCCACTTGCCTAATATCAATCTTTTCTTTATTGCAGTGTGTCGTCCTTGTTGACGACGACTGAAGCAGTTGTGGTTGAACTCCCTAAGGATGATAAGGAGGGTGCAGCAATGCCTCCTGGCATGGGCGGCATGGACTATTAGACTTCCATAGACTTCCAATTGATGGTGCATGCAAATTGAACTCACCAATCTTTATAAGGAAAGGGGGAAAGGGTTTTGGTTATGCCCATCTTGTATGAGTTGATTTTTTTACGATAAATGTGGATCCTAGTCTAAGAGATAGAAATGTAGGTAGGAAGAGATCAATTGTTTCTTGTGAGGAAGAAATTGTAATCGACCCTTTTACCCCCAAGGATTTTCATCTTCTCTGGCTAATTTTGGTTTTATGTCTTGAGCCATCTATCATTTGTCAAAGTTTTGCACCATAATGTCATAAAGTTGAATTGGTGAAGTGTGGGGACAATGGGGAAGATCGGAGGGGATAGCTCTACTTATGTTGCATTGAGTCTAGCACGATGGACATCTAGACCATGGGTAATCCTTAAACATAAGCCAAAGCGGCAGCCTTTGGCTGCTAGCAAGTCCATAACTAAGGGTAAAACTTAAGGGTAAAACCGAGACGTCACTTGAGCTATGAGATAGATTAGAGTTAGGTTAGAGCTACCTAAATTTGACTAACGTCAATTGGTTAGGTGGCTCTTGGGTACAATGAAGTAATTGAAAAACTAAAGAGCATGCATAAAATATGACGTAAAGCAGATGTTATTTGGCATGAAAAAGCTCAAAGAATATCGAGTTCGACCAAAGGCCTACTATTTCAAATATACTTAAAGTCAAGTCGGGAGGCATACATCTCATGGAGTCTTACTTGAATATGAAAGGCGAGCTCTAACTTGTTGATTTAACATTGAATACTTAAGTCGACATTTTTGGTGATCATACAATATAATGTTCCGAATGTTCTGAAATATTGTTGTACTTTGTGACTCCGTTGGTTGCGGCCCTAGGATTTGACATTATTTGGCCAAATTTCCTAATTGATGTTAGGAGTGTGCTTGTGTTGAGGTATGGATTACATTACACATTGAGCAAATATTCAAAGACTATTTGTGTCATTTTTCTTTCCATAAATTAAAGAGCTTATGGTCCTTGAACTTTCGTAGGAGTTTGTTTTTCAGTATATAAACTTCCCCAAGCAATTGTTTCTCTATAGAAAGGGTGTGACATCCCAAATTTTCAGTCATGTTTTCTACTGAATAAATATGGCATTTCATTAACGTGCCTATAGGGCTGTTCTCAGAACTGATTACTCTCGAGATAACTAGACTATTCAACGAAGGCATTAAGGAATTTTAATGAATAGACTTGAGAATTCAACCAAGAATCGACATCTCGACCGTGCTCATCTTTAGATGCCATTACGGCACAGTTAAAAATCAATTTAAGATCATAGATAGGTTTGTTCGACTGAAACTTATGGCTAATCGTGGGTGATACCACTAAATTAGAAAATTCTCGTCGACTGACCCTAAACTGATTCTTCTGTCGTTTTAATACTCTGTGTCAATATTTGAATCCTCAAGATTTTCACGATAACCAAGAGTCTCCAATGTGTCAAGTGGCTTCATAGTGGCTCAAGAAAATCGACCATGGGTCATTTGCACTAAAATTCTCTAAAAACTATCAGGTAACCTAGGTCACGCTAAAACACACCGAATGGAAATTAACTGTGAATTCGAGTTTGATTTCATAAATTGAAGATTCTGTCATATCACAATAAATTCTAGGTACATTGACTAAGTCTCAGAAGATTTTTCTGCAATCCAAGACTTTTTGGAAAAGAGTCGGCATATGACCATTTTTTATTGTGAAATTGAGATACAAGATGAATATATGGGTGAGGAAAAATATCGATTTGATCGATGGAGGATCAATTGAATTTATTGAGGCCGATTCATGACGAAATTTGTATCAAATTCGTGTACCACCCTTCCCCTAGCCATTTGGACCAACTTAAGTGTCCATGGACAAGCCTTGGTGGCTCATTGTGAACCAAGGAAAGATGCTTGGCCAAGGATGAGTCTTGGGGGACAAAGATGTGGAAGATTTGGCCAAAGAGACCCAACCAAGCCAAAGTTGCCCCTCACTCCTTCCCCTCTCTCCTCCTTGCCGTCCACCCCATTTCTCTCTCTCCTCCTTGCCTTGCTCGACACACCAACAGCAAAGGAAGACAACCACACCACCGCCGAACCGTTTTCCTCCTCTATTTCACTTCTTCCAGTTTCTACTCCAGCCAACCTTTCGCCAAAGATCCAAGTAAAAAGTCGACTTCCCGGATGAATCAGCAAATGAACCACCCATCGCCGTGACGAGGACATCTAGACCGTTCCATCAAGCCTAACCTTGCCCCAAACAGAGTCGTCAGCCGTCTTGTATGCCGGCGTGAAGTTACCGGTCGCCGAACTGTCTAAAGCCTTGCCAAGTGAACTATTTTACGTTTTTCGCGAGTTTCTCCCTATTCTAACCCTTCCTTTACCCATTCCAACCACTAACACATCCCCCTTGACCTCAGGAGCCACTAGTTGCCAACCACCCGCTCGTCGGAGCTCCAATCAACCTATTTTTGCCATTGAAGCCGCTGGTTTCCTCTCTGCAGTCCAGCAAACAAAAACAAAAGCCGAACCAGCCCTTGTTTCCTTGTTTTTGCAGCTCAAAATAGAGGTTGAGTTTGTGGGTATCCAGCCACCTTCAAAGCCCTTTTTGAGGTAGTTCCGAGCCTCGAAAGTTTGGCCCGCTTTGGAGAAAGTCGGTCCCTGTTGCATTCCCAACATTTTGAATCGGACGGATCGCGAATCAAGTGAGTTTTTCAGACTAATCCTCACTTAGTAGGCTAATGATACTTAGGAGTTGATTAGATTTAATTAAGTGCAATTAAATGGATAGATTAGATTAGAGTAATTAAATTAGAGACTTACCGATGCATGTTAGGCAATTGGTTAGCATAGTTAGCAAGTAGATATGCTTTATTATTTATCAAACGAATCTCGGAAATTTTCCAGATCCGTCTTGGCTTTCAATTAGGCATTACAGGCCTAAATTGGATTTATTGCATTTATTGAATAATTTACATAATTATTTACTTATTTATTTATTTTCCAAAAATTAGGCTGGGATAGTCGATGACCGAAATTTTATGCTAATTATTGTGGTGCAGTTTGTTTATTTATTTGACTGTTAAATCGTGTTGAATTGATTTAACTATGATTTTAGGATTTTATTCATAAATTACTCAATTTTGGTAATTGATTGGAAATTAACCGAGCGTTGATTTACAGCGTCAAAAGTATGTTATGGGCTGTTGAAAATGGTGGGACTTATGAAAAGTGAAATTGTTATATTTTGGCTAAGGCCAACCATATACCCACACATGGCTATATGATCGGGTATGATAGAATGTGAGAAAGAATGGCATACTACGTTGGCTCAATGGCTAAGGACGTCATCTTGAAGAAAGGCGTTTTAATTTGTTGGCTCAGCGATTCGATATATCACCTTGGAGAAAGCACATGGGCTCGATGACTAAGTATGTCAACCTGAAGAATGCACGTGGGCTTGGTGATTAGACAGGTCATCTTGGAGTAGGCACGTGGGCTCGGTGACTAAGTACGTCAACCTGGAGAATGCACATGGGCTCGATGACTAGATATACCATCTTAGAGAAGGCACGTGGGATTGGTGATTAAGTATGTTAACCTAGAAAATGTACGTGGGCTCAATGACTAGATATACTATCTTGGAGAGTAGATGATATTGAATGTACCGACCAGGGAGAGATTGTGGTGATATGTAATCGACTAAGTCAATTGATCGATAATTCAATCTGATTGATGTGATGTGATGAAATCATATATATTTAATATATATAATAACTTGTAGGAAAGAACTAAAGCCAAGGTAAGTCATCTGACCCATATTGTGCTTAGGAAGCCTTTAGGGCATATTAGCTTCCTAATCGAGTCTTAGGGGATAGAACTTGCTAAGACGTTGTCTCACTGGTTATTGAATAATCATTTTCAGGTCCTTAGATGGCATTGGTGAAGGACTGGAGGCACGAAGTGTAGAAGGTGAAGCTTGAAGAACTGATGATCCTATTGAACTAGTTAGTCATAGGAAAATCCTCTTTTGATAGGAGTTGATTCCCTTTCTACATACTTTGTTTTATGAACCGGTGTTTAAAACCTGACTTAACAGTTCATCTTGTATATATTTGCATTATGGTTTGCAATGTATATAAGCGTGATTACTTTTAAAATGTGAAAACTTGGAGTTCTACTTTTCTATCACATTGTTTTATTATCTAGGTATTATTTTATATGCTTCCGCATGCGTATTAAAATGAAAGGGTTGGCAATACTTTCTAGGACATCGCTATTAAATCAACCAGGTTAGGGATGGGTGCATGCTCGAGGATCAGGGTGTGATATCTCTGTTTAAGTGGTATCAGAGCAATGGTTAGGGATTTGAGTGATAAGGTGTGATGGACCATGGGATAGTGATAGGAAAGACATTTAAATTCATGTTGGTACATGTCAATGATAGTTGTGTGATAATATTGCTTGTTGTGTGTCGCTCATCTTCTAATCCAATGTGAATTTGGAAAATAGGTTTTAGTAGAAAAGACTAAACCATGAGCAAGCTGAAGCAGAGAAATTCGAGTAAGAGAACCATTAGGCCTACGGCTCAGGTCAGCTCCCCGACTATGGTCGATACCTAAGGAGGCCACGATAAAGAGCTAGCATAGGCTAGCCCTAGTGGCAAAGCACCACCTCCTGTTAGTGCTGGGGTTACAGCCCCAGGTGATCAGGAATCTATGAGGATTGATCAGGCCTTGGATGCCATGAGAGAGTTGATGGGGTAATAGGCTTGGGATCAAGCTGCCACATTTACTGCCGTTGTTATAACTACCGCTCGAGTTGCCGCTACTACTGTTGTTGCTGCCGCTGTTGAGGCCACAATTGCTGCCGCACTTGCCGCCGCATGTGCTACCACGCCTGCTAATGTGCCAGTTGAGAATATAGAGGTGCAAAGAGAAGGACCGATCCATAAGCTGGTGGAACAATTCTTAAAGATGAGTCCGTCAAGATTTTTGGGTACTGGAGATGCTAAGGCTGCTTCACTTTGGATCCAGGACTTTAAGAAGGCCTTTTCACTCTTGATGTGCATAGAGGCAAAGAAGGTAACCTTGGCAATATATTAGTTGCAAGGCAATGCCAACACCTGGTGTAGAGCCGTCAGAGAGACAGTGTTTCTTGAAGGAGTGGTCCCATTATGGGATGCATTTCTCATAGTGTTCGATGAGCAATACTTCTCAAGGAACGCAAGACAGCAAAAGATTGAAGAATTTCTACGACTTCATCAAGGATCAATGACTGTCAACCAATATGGGGTCAAATTTGCAAAGCTATCTCAATATGCTCCGAGACTGATTGAAGACCCTAAGGAGAAAGCTCGAAGGTTCAAGGATGGCCTTTGACGTGAGTTGAAGCAGTCATTGGTATTGTTTGATTTGATTGATTATCAAGAGGTTTATCGTCGAGCACAGCTGCTCAAAAGTAGTCTAAATGAACAAGTCCCCTCGTTTGGATCGAGGTTTAATGCTCACCGAGAAGGAATTTCCAAGGAAAGAGGCTTATGCCTGGAGGTAGGTTCCAAGCCCCGCCCAAAGAAGGGTGGATGCCCAATAGGAATGAAATGTATCGTTTTTGTGAAAGACAACATGAGTCAACCCTGTGCCCATCTAGGCCAGATGCATGTTTTGAATATGGCCAGCAGAGCCATATAGCTAGGAATTGTCCTAGGCGACCAAGAGGACAACCTTAGTTACCGCCGCCGCCGCCGCCGCCAATGGGTCAGATCAGGGACTATGCACCGCAGAACATGCAGCAAGGGGATCAACTGAGACCACCAGTTCAGGGCACGATGTATGCCATCACACAAGGCAAGCAAAAGCTGCGCCTGATGCAATCATAGGTATGGTTACATTGAACAGACCTCCAAAGCAAGGAAGAGCACCATCACCAGAAGATAGGACAAAGGGAAAGCACCGCAGATAGAACACCACTAGGATGACGAAAGGGACAGGAATGGACCGACTAGGCACTGAGCAAAGGAAGAATGTTTTTGAAGTGTTTTTATCAGAGTAGCATAGCAGGATCTTGAGTGAAGGTTGTAAAATTTCTATTGTTATAATAAAGTGGTAGAAAGATGAATCTTTAACTATAGTTGTACTTGATGGGTTTGCTTGTGTATAACTTTGATACCATATATAAAAAGGTTTGGCTCGAGGAACTTCTGTTATAACGAATTGTTGTTGCAATGAGATATAGTTTAATCTGTCGATAGAGGAAAATTTCAAATTTATCAAAAGTCGAGGAGGACCCTCGATTTCCCTAACCTCGTCGCAAGAGACAACCCATTTTTTAGATGGGGGTTGTCAAGGTTACCTGGCGACTGTTGTGGATACAACAGTTGAGAAACTGAAAATTTTGTGCAAGGATTTGCATATATATTCTCGAAGGAATTGCCAGGATTGCCGCCAGAGAGAGAAATTGAGTTTGTTATTCAGTTAGCACCCGAGATAGAGCCAATTCTAAGGCTCCTTACCCGATGGCATTATCTGAATTGAAAGAATTGAATGTGTTGATGTAGGAATTGTTGAATAAAGGATTTATATGTCTTAGTGCATCACCTTGGGAAGCACAAGTTCTGTTCATAAAGAAGATAGATGGTTCGTTGCACCTGTGCATTGACTATCGCCAACTCAATCAAGTGGCGATCGAGAGCAAGTGTTCATTGCTGAAGATCGACGAATTGTGTGACTAGTTATAAAGAATATCAATGTTTTCAAGGATCGACTTAAAGACAGACTATCGTCAGTTGAGAACCAGGAAGGAGGTTATACTGAAAACAACGTTTTATACTCAATATGGCTTTTATGAGAATACTGAAATGCCATTCGGGTTGACGAATGCTCCAGCTGCTTTCTTGAATGTGATGAACCGAGTCTTCGAGGAATATCTAGATCAGTTTGTGATCATGTTCATCAATGATATTCTAGTGTATCCGAGAAGTGATGAAGAGCATGAGAGTTCATTAGTTGTACGCCAAGTTCAGAAAATGTGAGTTTTGGCTGACTTGTGTTGCATTTTTTTGGCCACGTGATTTCAAGTGAAGCAATCTCCGTGGACCTAAGTAAGATTGAAGCAGTGATCAGGCTAAGACCGACAACAGTGACAGAAATCAGAAATTTTCTGGGTTTGGCAGGTTATTATAGACGGTTTGTGGAAGTGTTCTCATCTTTAGCGTCGACAGTGACAAAAATTTTAAAGAAGGAAGAGAAGTTCGTGTGGTCAAACAAGTGTGAGTGTAGTTTCCAAGAGTTTAAGGAAAAGCTGACTACCGCACCCATATTGACGATTCCATCTGGTCTGGGAGGATTCGAGATTTATAGTGATGCGTCATTTAGAGGATTGGGTTGTGTGTTATTACAACATGGTAAGGTTGTTACATACACCTCCTGCCAGTTGAGACCTCATGTGCTGAACTACCCAACACATGACTTAGAACTCGCAGCAATCATGTTCGTGTTGAAGATTTGGAAACATTACTCATGTAGAGAAAGATTGTAGATCTTCACAAACCATCAAAATCTCAAGTATATATTCTCTCAAAAAGAGTTGAATATGAGACAACATTATGAATTAGAAATTCTGAAGGACTAGGGTTGCGATATTTTGTATTACCTTGGGAAGGTGAATTAAGTCACAGATGTGCTAAGTTAGGAGTCTTCAGTTGCACATATGCTGGTTAAAGAATGGACCTTACTTGAGAAAATTTGAAATTCAATTTTCAAATTTGATATGGGATACCTTCCAAATCTTATAGCCGCTCTCAGAATTGAGCCAGATACTCAAATTAGAATTAAGGCACAGGTTTGTAAGTCGAGAGGACTCTTGTACCTCTCGAGACCCCAGAGTGGAAATGAGTGCATATCACGATGGAATGTTGTGATAGGTTTACCATGAGTCAAAGGAATAATGACTCCAGTTGGGGTAGTGGTCGATAGACTGATGAAGTTGGCTCACTTTATCGCCATATGGAAAGATCTTGATTGGAAGAGGCATGCAGAAGTGTATGTGTGTCAGACAGTTCGTCTACATGGAGTACCAATGACGAACTTATATCAGATATAGAACCGAGGTTCCCAATTTCAACAAAACAGTCAGATAATTCCTTTTGAGGCAGGACAGAGCAAAGTGTATAGAACTTCAGTTTGTTGAGATGAGATCAAAGAAAGAAAGATCACAGGCCCAGAGTCAATTCAGTAGTCAGTGATTGCAGTTGCCATGATCAGAAACATATTAAAGACCGCTCAGAGCCACTAGAAAAGTTGTATCATTGAGCATTGAAGGCCTTTAGAGCTCCAAATTGGTGATTATATCTTTCTAAAGGTGTCACCAATGAGGGATACCTTACGCTTCAGCAAGGAGGGTAAAAACTAAACCGAGGTACGTAGGTTCCTTTGAGATTTTGAAAAGAATTGAGATCCTAATGTATTGTCTTGCGTTGCCACCGAGGTAGGCACAAGTGCATGACGTCTTTCACGTGTTGAGGTTGAGCACAAATGAGCCTGATCCGACCCACACGCTAAATCTTGAAAAATTTGAAGTGGATGACAGAGTGTCGTACGTGAGAAGCCCAATTCAAATTATGGTTTAGAACAGATTCGGTGAACCAAGATAGTCTCTTTAGTCAAAGTGGTCTGGACAACACCATGGGACCAAAGAAGTAACCTGGAAAAGTGAGACTCGATGACACGACGATATCCCCACATTTTTGTTTAAGGATTGGTAAATGTTTAAATTTCAAGAACAAAATTTTTATAAGAGGGGAAGAGTTGTGACATCCCAAATTTTCAGTCATGTTTTCTATTGAATAAATCGAGCATTTCATTGACGTACCTATATGACTGTTCTCAGAACTGATCACTCTTGAGATAACTAGACTATTCAAGGAAGCCATTAATTAATTTTAATGCAATAGACATGAGAATTCGATCAGGAATCGACTTCTCGACTATGCTTATCTTTATAGGCCATTACAGCACAATTAAAAATCGATTTGAGATCAAAGCTAAGTCTATTCGACTGAGACGTGTGGCTAATCATGGGTGACACCACTAAATTGGAAAATTCTCGTCGATCGACCCTAAACTGATTCTTCTGTTGTTTTAGTACCCTATGTCCATATTCGATTCCTCGAGATTTTCACGATAACCGAGAGTCAACAATGTGTCGAGTGGGTTCATAGTGGCTCAAAGAAAATCGACTACGGGTCATTTGCACTAAAAATCTCTGAAAACTACCCGGCAGCCTAGGTCATGCTAAAAAAGCGCCGAATGGAAATTAACCACTTATTCGAGTCCGATTTTAGAAATTGAAGATTCTGTCAAGTTACAAAAAATTCTAGAAACGTTGATTCAGTCTCAAAAGATTTTCTGCAACCCGAGACTTTTTGAAAAAAAGTCGGCATAGGACCATTTTTGTTTAGAAAATGCCATGGACCGTTTTTGATCGTGAAATTGGGATACAAGATGAAAAAATGGGTGAGGAAAAATATGGATTTGATCAATGGATGGTCAATTGAATTTATTGAGGCTAGTTCATGAAGAAACAAGCACGATCAGGTGTCCAATTGAGAAAAAATTGTATCAAATCCGTGTACCTCTTTCCCCTAGCCATTTGGACCATCTCAAGTGTCCATGGACAAGCCTTGGTGGCTCATTGTGAGCCAAGGAAGGATGCTTGGCTAAGGATGAGTCTTGGGGGATAAAAATGTGGAAAATTTGGCCAAAGAGACCCCCACCAAGCCAAACTTGCCCCTCACTCCTTCCCCTCTCTCCTCCTTGCCGTCCACCCCATTTTTTTCTCTCCTCCTTGCCTTGCTTGACACACCAGCAGCCAAGGAAGACAGCCACACCATCGCCAGATAGTTTTCCTCCTCTATTTTCACTTCTTCTAGTTTCTGCTCCTGCCGACCTTTCGTCAAAGATCCGAATAAAAAGTCGACTTTCCGGATGAATCAACAAACGAGCCACCCATCACTGTGATGAGGACATCCAAACAGTTCCGTCAAGCTGGACCTCGCCCCCAAATGGAGTCGACGGTTGTCTTGTACACCGGCATGAAGTTATCGGTCGCCGAACTATCTGGAGCCTTGTCAAGTGAACTATTTCGCGCTTTTCACGAGTTTCTCCCAATTTCAACCCTTATTTTGCTCGTTCCAACCACCAGCACATCTCCCCTTGATCCCGGAGCCACCAATTGCCAACCACCCGCTCGCCGAAGCTCCAATTGGCCCATTTTCGCCATTGAAGCCGCTAGTTTCTTCTTCTCGTTGTCCGAAGCGAAGCAAAAGTCGAACCAACCCTTGTTTCCTTGTTTTTGCAGCTTAAAATAGAGGCTGAGTTTGTGGGTATCCAACCACCTTCAAGGCCCATTTTGAGGTGGTTCCAGGCCTCGAAAGTTTGGCCCACTTTGGAGAAAGTTGGTCCCCGTTGCGTTCCCAACGTTTTGAACCGGACGGATCGCGAATCAAGTGAGTTTTTCTCAATAATCCTCACTTAGTAGGCTAATGATACTTAAGGGTTGATTATATTTAATTAAGTGCAATTAAGTTGATAGATTAGATTAGAATAATTAAATTAGAGACTTACCGATGCATGTTAGGCAATTGATTAGCCAAGCTAGCAAATAAACATGCTTTATTAATTATTGAACAAATCTAAAAAAATTTCCGAATCTGTCTCGGCTTTCAATTAGGCATGACGGGCCTAAATTGGATTTATTGCATTTATTTAATAATTTCCGTAATTATTTATTTATTTATTTATTTATTTATTTATTTTCCGGAAATTATGCTAAGATAGTCGACGACGAAAATTTTATGCTGATTATTATGGTGCAGTCTGTTTATTTATTTGACCGTTAAATCATGCAAAATTGATTTAAATATGATTTTAGGATTTTATTCCTAAATTACTCAATTTTGGTAATTGATTGAAAATTAACCAAGCGTCCGTTTACAACATCAAAAGTATGTTATGGGCTATTGAAAATGATGGGACTTATGAAAAGTGAAATGGTTATATTTTGGCTAAGGCCAACCATATACCCACACACGGCTATATTATCTGGTATGATAAAGGATGTCATCTCAGAGAAAGGCGTTATAATTTGTTGGCTCAACGATTCTATATATCACCTTGGAGAAAGCACATAGGCTCGTTGACTAAGTATGTCAACCTGCAGAATGCACGTGGGCTCGGTGATTAGGCAGGTCATCTTGGAGAAGGCACATGGGCTCGGTGACTAAGTACGTCAACCTAGAGAATGCACGTGGGCTTGATGACTAGATATAGCATCTTGGAGAAGGCACGTGGGCTTGGTGACTAAATACGTTAACTTGGAGAATGCACGTGGGCTCAATGACTAGATATACTATCTTGGAGAGTAGATGATATTGAATGTACCGACCAAGGAGAGGTCCCGATGACATGTAATCGATAATTCAATATGACTAATGTGATGTGATGTAATCGTATATATTTTATATATATACTGACTTGCATGAAGGAACTGAGACCAAAGTAAATCTTCTAACCCGTGTTGTGCTTAAGCAGCCTTTAAGGCATATTGGCTTCCTAATCGGGTCTTAGGGAGTAGAACTTACTAAGATGTTGTCTCACTGGTTATTGAATAACTATTTTTAGATCCTTAGATGGCATTGGTGAAGGACCAGAGGCACGAAGTGTAGAAGGTGAAGCTTGAAGAACCGATGATCCTATTGGACTAGTTAGTCATAGGACAATCTTCTTTTGATGAGAGTTTATTCCCTTTCTGCAGACTTTGTTTTATGAACCAGTGATTTAAAACCTGACTTAACAGTTTGCCTTGTATATATTTACACTATGGTTTGCAATGTATATAAGTGTGGTTGCTTTTAAAGTGTGAAAACTTGGAGTCCTACTTTTCTATCACATTATTTTATTGTCTGGGGATTATTTTATATACTTTCGCATGTGTCACAGGCCGATCGATCACTCTCAATCACTTGTAGGCTGACTCGTGCAGCCTTAGGATTTTACCCCTAAGCAACCTTTCAACACTCGACTCATAAGGATCTTAGAGAGAGAAACTCTGATTTTGTATTTCACTTGTGAATGACATAGTACAATGAGGGGAAGGAGACCCCTATTTGGGTGCGTTTGGGAGAAGCTTTCAAAGGGGATTTGAGCATCAAAAGCCCCTTGGGCCAAAATAATGGCATTTGGGAAAAAACTTTGGAAGTCTTTTAATGGGAAAGCAAACATTTACAAGGCTGAAAGCTCAAGGCAACCTGGGCTTTTCAGCATTCTCGACATGCTAGGGGCTCATTAATGGAAAATTTTATTTTGCCTTTGTTGCCCTCATAAATTTATTAAATTCCAACTTTGACCCTTTTGAAAACCCTAGATTTTCGTCGTGGCTCACCTCTCCGTCTTTCTCTTCGAGGTTGCACCTCTATAGTTTTGCTCCTCTTCAAACCTCGCCTTTGTGGTCACCTCTCTAGTTGCCTCTCTTTGATCTCAACAATCACTTGCTTCTCTCATGTCCGCCTCTCTCTTTTAGTTGCTTCTTTACTATGATCCGCCTCACTTGTCATTCTCTCACTTCTTAGGGATTGGACGGAATAGAGAGAGGTCCGAGTGTGAGAGAGAGTGTGGCGAAGAGAGTGAGACTTGAGAACGAGAAGTTCTCTAGCGGATTGGCCTCACCCGAACCCTCTTCGATGACCTTTGGCCGACGCCCTTGAGCCCACGATCTTTCGCTCCCCAAATCTCCGCGTCACTGGTGAGTTTCTTTACTTGGTTCGAACCTCCCTTGCCCAAGGATCCCAGCTCAAAGACACCAAGGTGGCAAACCATAGCCCGATTTGTCACAAGCTAGCCCACTTGCCGCCGTCTCTGAGTCGGGTAAGGAACTCCGCGATTAGACGATCAATTAAAGCTTAAAGTGTTGGCCTGAATTTGATTCTCTTTCTGTAATTGAATAGTATCTTTAGAACAAGGATGCATCCGTTAACTAGTTATAAAAGCATCTTATTGTAGACTGAGATCATAACTGTTTTTTCTTTGGCTACAATTGCGGAGTAGTTCAGACAGGTCACTTCAAGCATTATACTTTTGTGGTTGATCTTTCTCATCTTCCAACAGGAAGCAACCATGTCAATTGTCACAATGTTTTCCCTTTCATTCTGTGGTTTGTTTTTATTCAATTGGAAGTGCTCCTAATGCCCTAGAGATGGACATCACTATAAAATGTTCTTATTATGTCCGAGAGTTTCAAGAATTTACTAGCAATACAAATATATGGTAACTATCATTGAAAAGAAGCTCAACTAATCTGGTTTATCCATGATTGTGGCAAATCTCGGGTGGTAGCACTTCCTTGGCTTCTTTTGCAATGTGTGGAAGCATTCTATCAATAATTTCATGGATTTTTATTAGCTCCATTGCCAGTGAAAAAAATAAGTAATATATTTATCATTGGATGATTGGCATATGGACGAATTTAGTTACATCATCATCTTAAAGTACACATGACTATCATCCAGAGTTGAATATTTAAAAACTTTCTTACACCGGCGGTGGAATCCTAACTTATTGTTGGATGATTGGCATATATAGAACGTATTTTAAATTATAATTTTCACTATCATGACTTATTGTATATTGCAAAAATTTCGAGCCAAATATAAAATTCTGCATGAACATTAGGGTTTTCAGCAATTCTGATTTGCAAGCATTGTTGGCAAGTTAAGATAGTTTAATCTGCAATTGGAATTTTGATTGACATTTACTTTGATTTAAAAACACATATCAAAGACCCCTTCCATCTTTCCTATAAATAGATGGGGAGGGAGTGACCTAGTGTCCAATGAGTCAGCTTTTGATTTGATCTGGCATGATTCAAAGGCAGTGTTGCTGAAGACTTGATTTTTTTTTTTCATTTTGTGGTCTGATTTTATGTTGGTGTCGATTGGATGAATCTAGAACTTAACAAGACAGTGAACAAACTCAATTAAGCAAGGAAAGAAAAAGCCGAGAACCACTCATTTGTGAAATTCTGTGTCTATAAATTGATGTTTGCTTTTCCAAGGAATGAAGATACTCTAGATGGAAACGAGGCTGGCAAATGATGCCTGAAATATGTTATTGGTCCAAACCTTAACCTATTTCTTGTTCATTGTGGAAAGTATTTATGTGTGATTTTGTGATGTTCATTGTTTTGATCCACGCAAAGTCTAGACTCGATCTCCTTAAGCACATACACATGTTGGGTTTAAGTTGTCTCGTGATGATTTCTTTTGAGTCCAAACTTGAGTTCGGGTTCTAAAAGCGGTCAATATTTTCCTCTCACTCTGTGCTATTTTGCTAAAATGTTTAAACCGATGTCATGAGCATCTTTCTCTTATTTTGGCTAGCGTACCAGTACATCCAAGCATGCCATGTTCTGTTCTATATAGTGTTTGTTTGGCGAACTGGTGGGTCGAAGTTTTAGTACAATTCACGGCTACCCTAAATGTTTTTGTCGGCCCTCTTCTTTGTCTTGTATTAGTCTATACCAATTTGTCTATTGAGTTCCTTAAAATGCCATTGTTGAATAAATAGTATTTTGTAATTTACTGTCTTTAAGTGCCCTACTTCTACATAAAATTCGGGTGGTTCCCATTCTCACATTGCTGAATTTTCCACTTGTTTTAGTGTTTATTATTCTAAATTAAATCATTTTTCAGCTCAAAATCCAAGTGCTCAACTCTCTTTTTGCTCATAACCGAAATGCTTGCCTCTCTCTTCGCTCAAAAGGTGTCGATTGTCCCACTTCAAACCCAGGTTCTTTCACTTCTATTTCTTATGTTTCTATTCTTTTTTTTTCCCACTTACATATCCAGCTTGGTGTGATATTTCATGGGTTCATATGAATTGCATTTTAATTTATTGGTAGTGTCCATTGCTTTGTGTTCATAGTTAACATCATCTCTTTTCATTTTTCAAATATGTTTGTATTCATTTTATTGAAAGATGGCAAGTTCGTCAAAGGAAAAAGCATATTGGAGCCCTGAAGATATATAAACTTTTTGTCAATTATGCATTGAACAAATTGAAAAAGGCAATCATCCTGCGAGCAACAAAAAGGATGGATGGATGGATATAATTAACAAGTTTGAGGAGCTAAGAGGAAAAAAAGTATGATAAAAATAAAATAAAGAGTAAGTGGGATAATTTAAAGGAAGAATGGAAAAAAATGGAAGCAATTGGTTCAAAAGGAAATGGGACTAGGATGGGATCCAAGAAAGAAAACCATTGACGTGAGTGACGAACAATGGGAGAGAAAAGTTCAAGTGTTTATCTAATCTTTTGTTACTTTTTGTTTTGTAAGTTCATCTTTATAATATAACTCCTAAAAATATTTTATTATAACAAATCAATCCTAAGCTTAGAGTCTTTTGAATGAAAGGCATACATCCGGATGTTGAAGCTTTGTCGGATCAAATGTTCCAGGGTACAGTTGCTACTGGAAGTGTTACCTGGAATCCTGCACAATGTTTATTCAATAATGAGAATGTTGAGACTACACAAGATGATATTGGTGATTATGCAGATCTACAGATGATACTTTAGAAGGTGATGTAGGTGAAACAAATGCCCAACCAAGTCAAAGTAAGAGCTATAAAAAAAAACGGTAAAAAGTTCAACGAAGCAAGCTCGAGGAAAGAGAGGAAAAAAGTTGACCGGACCTGATAAGTTAGCATCACAAATCAACCAGCTATTGAAAGTAGGAGCAATGCAACATCGGTTGCAAGGGAGTTTGATCATTACAAAGAAATTGTGCAAATATTGAAATCCATACCTGAGATTAAGCAAGACAGAAAGTTGTTCTTTTTTGCACTCTCTCATTTTGCTGAAAAGAAAGACAATATGCAGATTTTTATGAACTTGAATGAAGATGAAGAAAAAGTTCAGTGGCTGAAGTATAAGTTGGAATAACATAATAATCACCACTAAGATGTTAGTTACTTCATTGAGCTTTTTCATATTTATCTATGTTGTAATGTGAGATTTATTTTCGATTGCTAATTTGCACTACTTGTGAGCTCTTCTTCTGATTATGTTCTAATGTGAGACGTGTGTTTTCAGTTTATGTTATTTCGATTTGGTGAAATTTTCATATATATTATGGAAAATGATTGTTCCATTGATGGATGATTATTCATCACTTTTCTTATTTTTTTGTTACTTTAAACAGATATGGACGATTCTCCTGAAAGAGAAATTCATGAAAACAAGAAGGAGGAATTCAATCAACTTGTGAAAATTACTCAAGCCACAATCGCTTATCAAGCAATATACAGTCACAAAAAACCTTGTAGGACATCATCATATACAGGATATGCATGGTTAAAAGAGTTGATAGGCAAATATGCTAATCCGATAAGATGTTATCAAATGTTTAGAATGGATAAGATTGTATTTAACAATTTAATACATGATTTAGTAACACATTATGGTCTTGAAGGAACTAGGAATATTGATGTTAGAGAAATGCTTGGAATATTTCTTCATATTTTAGGACATAGTATAGGTAACAAGTTAACACAAGAGCGTTTCAACGCTCCGGGGAAACTATAAGCATGAACTTTAGCTTAGTGTTAGACAAAGTACGTGAAATGGGAAAAGATTTGATCCAAACAACTGATTGGCAATTTATGGATGTTCCGAAGAAGATAAAAAATAATCGAAGATTTTATTTATATTTTAAGGTATGTTTTGATTGTTCAATAGAAAGAAAGAACTAAATGCAAATTTTGATTATATAATAATATTTGCATTTTTGTTTTATGATTGTATTTGAGCTATTGATGGTACTCATATCCCAATGGTGATACATGTAAAAGATCAAATTCGTTTTATTGGTCGAAAATGTACACCGACTCAAAATGTCTTAGCGGTTTGTAATTTTAATATGGAATTCACTTATGTTTGGGCTGGTTGGGAGGGCCAAGCCCATGATACTTGTATTTTCTATAAAACTTTAGGGAGACATGATATGCAATTTCCTCATCCTCCTCCAGGTTTGTTAATTAATAATTTTTGTACATTAATATGTATAAATATGGTATATGTTGATCAAATTTATATTATATTTATGCAGGTAAATAATATTTAGTAGATGCTCGATATCCAAATACGACGGGTTATTTGAGACTATACAAAGAAGTTAGATATCATTTGCCAAAATTTCAACAAGGTCCCGTCTCTACAAGCTATCGAGAGGTATTCAATTGTGCTCATTCCTCGCTACGATCAAAAATTAAGTGAGCTTTTGGTGTGTTGAAGAAAAAGTGGAAGATCCTAAAGCAAATGCCAAGTTTCCTTTTTGAAAAGCAAGTAAAAATTGTTATAGCAGCAATGACTTTGCATAATTATATATGACGAAACGCCACCAATGATAGACATTTTGCAAGAGCAAATTTGGATCCCAATTATGGATATTTAGTTAACCTTCATAATACAAATGAAGGGGTCGAACTTCAAATGACAATTTATTTCCTGACATGGCGCGTTTACATGATCAAATAGCAATGAGTTTAATAAATACTTGAGAATGTTTGTAATTTTCAATGAAAACGTTTTTCTTTCTTTGATGCATATGTAATCATGTTTATTATAATGAAATTACTATTTATTTTTATTAATATATCTCTTTTATATATACATCTCAGTGCAAAAATATAATAAAAAGAGTCATTGAATTTGTTAATATATCTCTTTTATATATACATCTTAGGGAAAAAAATATATATATATATATATATATCATTATTTTTATTTTCAATTTTAAAAAATAAAAACTTAAATTGGTCGCGTTAAAGGTCTTCTCCAAATATGTGTTTACCAAACAACATTTCCCCAAAGTTGCTTCTCAAGGCACTTTTCAATTATAGTTTACCGAACAATTTGTGCATTTCAGCAAAGGCCTTTAGACCAAAGGCCTTTGCATTTCCTTAAAGGTTTTTCCCAAAAGCTTTTCCCAAATGCACCATTTATACAAAAACAAGGCAAACCGTATCCGTGGATCTCTCATCGATCTAACGGTGGAGATTACATCTCCCCAACTACCAGCTACCCGCATTTATTACATATGATACATATACAGTATTGCCTATCCCCAAGAGTATTCTAGAAGATTCGATAAAACCCTAGCAGTCGGGCATACAAGCCAAGGGTCGCTTGGTCCATAGTCGTGTCACGACCGATTCATAGGAACCTCTTGGATCAACTTTCTTTCGAGCCGTGACATTCTCCCCTACCTAATCAAGCAACACCCTCGTCCCATTTTTGGCATGAAAGGCTTCAATCTCCTTCTTGAACTGCCAAAGACTCTCTGCAGGCTCCCAACTTGCTTCGCTCTCCAAAAGACCCTTCCATCGGATCAAATATTCTCGCTTGGGCGCACAATACCGCTTCCGTATGACTCGATCCGCCATTTGCTATTAACTTCTCGATCATACAAGGTTTTTGCCCTGAGTGGCGCCCATTGCAACTCCGCTCAATTCAAATCTTCGTCATCAACCTGGAAAGGCTTAGGCATACTTACATGAAAAACCGGATGTAGCTTAAGTTTTGGTGGTAGCTCCAGCTTGTATGCAACCTTCCCAACCTGTTGTAGCACACGAAACGTCCCCTCGTAGCGACAGATCAACCCCTTATGCACATCCTTGTATCGACGAACAACGTGTAGCTTGGCCAACACTTGGTCCCTAACTTGGAACTCAACATGCCGTCCCTTCTTGTCGACCCACTTCTTCATGTGCTTAGAGGCCTTGTGTAGACACGCCCTTGCCAAGTCGGCCTACTCTTGCCAATCCTTGGCAAATTTGTATGCGAGCGAACTACTCCCCCGATAACCTGATGCGATCGCACTCAAGGTATTTGGTTGCTGCCCGATCGCAATCTTGAATGGGCTTTGACCGGTCGACTCACTCTGCTGCAGATTGTAGGAGCACTGGGCTACGTCGATCAATTTCGCCCAATTCACTTGCGTTGTGCTCACATAATGCCGGAGGTAAATCTCCAAGAGTGCATTGACCTGCTCTGTCTGACCGTCGGTTTGGGGATGCAAATTGTCGACATATTCAGCTCCAACCCCAATAGCTTGAACAACTCAGACCAAAAACATCCCGTGAAATGAGGATCACGATCGCTCGCGATCGTTTGTGGCACACCCTAGTACATGGCCACATGCTTCATAAACAGCTTGGCCGCCTCCTCGACCGGATAATCCTTTGTTGCAGGCACAAAGGTTGCGTACTTGGAAAACCTGTCCACCAAGACCATGAGAGTCCACGTCGTCCCACATCTGTGGCCAATAGTACCAATCTTTGACGAGGGCCAAAGTCGATGGATCTCAGGATGACCCACCCACTTCGAGTCATGGCACTCACGCAAGATCTTTTTCCTCAGCTCCCCATGGAAGGGCACATATAAACGCCTTCCTTTGGTGTAAAGGAGCTCGTCCTCACACCAAAATTGTCGGGTCTTGCCTTTCTTTGCATACCTGATGAGAGCTTGACCTCTTGGATCATGCTTCAACCCCTCTTTTATGCGATCAACCTAAGGACAGCTCGGTCCACTCACGGAGCTGCTCATCAGCTCTATCTTCCGACTCAACGCGTCCGCCACGGAGTTGGCTTTCCCCGACTTGTACTCCAATGCTAGTCAAACTCCACAAGAAAATCCTGCCATCAAGCTTGCTTTGAATTTAGCTTCTTTTGCATCTAGAAGTAGCTCATGGCCACATTGTCTATCCTCACAACGAACTTCGATCCCAAGAGATGGTGCCTCCACGTCCGAAGGCAGTGTACCACCGCAGTCATCTCCTTTTCTTGAACAATATACTGACGCTCGATATCGTTCAACTTTTGAGACTCGTACGCCACCGAATGGCCATCCTACATAAGCACACCACTGATAGCATCATTCGATGTGTCGGTCTCTACCTCACAAGGTTTGGTATGGTCGGGCAATACCAACACCAACTCTTCCGTCATAGCTTTCTTCAGTCGATCAAACGTTCTTTGGCAACGATCCATCCACTCCCACGGCTTCTCTTTCTTTAGCAGGTTTGTGAGCAGCACAGTGATACTCAAGTAGCTTTGAATGAATTGACGGTAGTAGTTGCTGAGGCCAAGGAACGACCTCAACTCCGTCACCTTCGTCGACGGCTCACATTCGATGATTGATTGAATCTTCTCCTTGTCCACATCCACCCCTAAAGATGTGCCCTGGGAATGGAACTTCCTCTTGGGCAAACGCACACTTCTCGCACTTAACATATAACTCGTTTTCACGCAAGACTTGGAAGACTTGCCTTAAGTGCTCGACATGCTCCTCAAGTGTTCGACTATACACTACAATATCATCAAAATAAACCACTACAAACCGATCTAAAAACAAGTGGAGTACCTCGTTCATGAGCATACAAAATGTAGTCGGAGCATTCTTCAGGCCGAACGGCATCATGAGGAACTCGTGGGATCCATATATTGGCACACATGCAGTCTTCAGCTCGTCCCCTTCAGTGATCCGAACTTGGTAATATCCCGATCGAAGATTCAGCTTGGTAAACTACTAAGCTCCACCAAGTTAATCAAAGAGGTCCGCAATAAATGGGATCGGATACTTGTTCTTCACGGTTAGCTTGTTCAGTGCCCGGTAGTCGATACACATCCGGAGTGACCCATTGTGATTATTTTGAAATAAGACCGGCGCACCGATTGGGGCCTTGGACGGCTGTATGTAGCCCGCGTCAAGCAGCTCCTTGAGTTGCCTCCTCAACTCTTCCAATTTGGGGGGCGCATAAGATACGGCGCCATGGCAGGCGGTCGAGCTTCAGACACCAGCTCAATCCGATGATCTACCTCTCTCTTGGGTGGTAGCTTCTTCGGCAACTCCAAAGGCATCACGTCCTTGAATGAGCTGAGGACTTGGGCCACCTCCGTCAGGACTTCCTTCCCTTGGCCCCGATTATCCTCAATCTTCAAGGCGGCCAGGATGGTTACTTCACCCTTCCTTGCCCTTTTCATGAGTTGCATAACCGAGATTATCCATTGATCACGGTCCACTCATGATGGACCGTGATCATGCATTAACAACTCTTGTCCAATACACATATACACTCGGCAAAAGGCATGATAACAGCATGGATCTTATCTAGGAATTTTATCCCAATGACAAAGTCGTAGTCGTCAAGGGGAATTACCTCTAGAGTCTCCTTGCTCTTCCATGGCCCAAGTTGTAGCTCCACGTCCCTCGCAACACCGATTGCAAGGACTTCCTTGGAGTTTACCGTCTTGACTCACCCGGCTCCCTTCTCAACCCATAGGTTAAGTCTCTTCATGGCTTGCTTCGATATAAAGAGGTCAGAGACTCCCGTGTCCATGAGTGCACTCATTGTGGACTCCCCGATCTTCAAGTTTGCGAACATCAAGCCTTTAGGCTCCATCACCTACTTGGACTTGATCGTGCTAAGGATTCGCAACGATCTCAACCGCAATTCATCCTTAGGCTCATCCTCCTTACACAAGGCGGCTACCTTGACTTTGTTCAGGTAGTCCCACGCCATGTGTGGACCATCACAAAAGAAGCATTTATAAGATCGTACCTTCATTTGTCCTCCTCCGCTCGACTCAGCATGAGCTTTGTGAGGATTAGCCGGTGGTTTACCTCCAATCAAGCGGTTGTATCTCCCATAATCTCCCCCACCAGTGGCTTTGTCCCTAAATGAGAGTTTGATTGGGATGTGGAAGGCGCCTTGTATTCCCCGAGCAATTCGGCTACCATCATGGCCGTCATGAGATCTCCCAAATTGAACAGCTTCAGCTCTTGCTTGGTTCATGGCTTGAGACCACTCATGAACTAGTGGTACGCCTCAACTTCATTCATCAAGAGTATTTGAAGTAGTAACTTTGAAAACCGTTTGATGTAATCGCGCACACCACCATTTTGCTCAAGGCGCTTCAACTCGTTACGAGCTTCTTTCTCTGCATAAGCGGGAAACTAGCTCCGTCGGAACTCTTCGACGAATCTACCCCAAGAAATGATAGGATCCCCACACCTATCATCCGACCAACAATGCCACCACAACAATGCACTATCAGCTAAATATATCGAAGCAGTGTTTACTCGTGTTTGGTCGTCGTTGATCCCTATGGCCTGGAAGTACCGCTCCATGTACCACAGGAAGTTGTCCACGTCCTTGGCCACCCGCGAGCCCCGGAACTCCTTTGGCTTCGGTGTGTCCACTCATGGACCTCTTACGGTGATCACCCCGTTCACAAATGCAGCTTCCGATTCAGTGAGCTTACTCTTGAGCTCTACTATCTCCGCATGCGAGGCCACCACTGTGGCCTCCAAGGGTTCATACCATTGCACGAGTTCTTCCCTAGGGTCCCTAGCAACTCGTGTCGGATCTCTCCCATGCCGGTCTTGAGCTCTTGCACTTTAGCAACGAGCTCCTCCCTTCCAGCATCTACTCCATCCATGATCTGGGTCAGGTCATCGACCGATCCTTGGATATCAGTGATGAATAACTCTAACTTCGTCATACAATGCGCAAGGTCCCCTGTTGGATCCCTTGAACTCAAATCACCTCGGTCTTCTTCCCCCTAGCAGTGCCCTTCTCGGCATTCCTCCCATGATCAACACCATCACCACCCATGGCGAGCGCATCATCAAATCGTGGATCAGCCATTGTGCTTGCGCTTGGAACAAACTTTGGCTCTGATACCACTTGTCACAGGTCGATCGATCACTCTCAATCACTCAAAGGCTGACCCGTGCGACCTTAGGATTTTACCCCTAAGCAGCCTTTTAACACTCGACTCATAAGGATCTTAGAGAGAGAAACTTCTAGAGAAAGAAGCTTTGGTTTTGTATTTCACTTATGAATGAGATAATACAATAAGGGGAATGAGACCCCTATTTATATAAAGACAAGGCAAACCATATCCGTAGATCTCTCTGTTAGGGAAATCCCTTTGATGTTTTGAAGATGACAAAATAAATCAAAGGTTACTAACATGTTTAATGGTTAAGTAATAGACCATGCAGATAATAGAACATGTAAAGGATATTGTCAAAGTTTGAAGACGGCCAGAAGACTGAACGTAACATATGTCCAAAGTATATTATGAAGATTTCCAGACTTCTGTGTCAAAATCTGAAGACTGCCAGACTTTAGTGTTAAAGTATGTTCTACATCAGAAGTCTGTCAACTCTGACTAATTCCAGACTGAACATGAATGCTGAACCAAAAGACATCTATGCTGAAGCTGAACCGAAAGATAGACTCTATTCGAAGCCGAACGGTGACGACCTTAAAGCTAAATCTGTTCAGAAGCAAATATGTTCAGACCCAGATTGTAAAGTCTATTGCACTCAAACTCAGATTGTAAAGTCTATTGCACTCAGACTCAGATTGTAAAGTCTATTGCTCTCAGACTTTACATCCAGATTCAACAGAACGTAACTCAAGCCCAATCATATAACAGCTAGTGATCTGATTTGGATTCCACATCAAGATTAATTTGATTGATTCAATCTATTTGATTGACGATTGGATCTTGAAGACAAGAACTTTCTATACGAAGAAGCTTTACTTATGGAAACCAAGATTCCGTTTGTATGAGTGATAGGAATCAATTTGGGATTTTACCTTTGTCACTCAACGGCTACCAAATCTTCTAGATACAAAGCTGTCCAATGGGTATATTGGAAGATGATTCTCCGGGATGCTGTCCAACGGTTAGTTTGGAAGTGGAGGAGTATTTAAGGAGATCATGGACCGATGAGCAAGTAAGAGACGGAGCGTAGAATTTATAATTCCAAAGTCTGAGCGACCTTTGATCATACAATTGTCTCTTGAGAGCTTAAACGTTTGTGATCGTGAGAGAAATACCAAAAGAGTGACTTAGTGAGATAGTGTGATCTACTACTAAGTGTTTGCAATCGAAGTTGTAATCTCTTGTTGATTGCATAGTGGAATCCAGCCAAAAAGGCTGTTAGCGTGGGAGAGTGGACGTAGGCTTGGATTAAGCCGAACCACTATAAATCTTGTGTTCTTATTCTCTTCCCTAACTCCTATGTTTTGTTTGAAGTTTATTTTATTCCGCATATATTTGCCAAGGTTTATTTTATACACCTATTCACCCCCCTCTAGGTGTTCATACTAGCACTCTCACTCTCCTCGATCTAACGGTGGAGATTACATCTCCCCACATTTATTACATATGAATACATTTACAGTATCGCATGTCCCCAGGAGTATTCTAGAAGACTCGAGAAAATCCTAGCAGTCGGGGATACAAGCCGAGGGTCGCTTGGTCCATAGTCGTGTCACTACCAGCCAATAGGAACCTCTTGGATCGGCTTTCTTTCAAGCTGTGACACATGCGTATTAAAATGAAAGAGTCAGCAATGCATCCCGAAACGTCGCTATTAAATTGACCAGGTGAGGGATGGGTGTGTGCCCGAGGATCGGGGTGTGACAAAGGGTGTTGCAAATAGATGGTCAAGATAGATTATAATATTTCCACAGATCAGTAGCTATGGAATGGCCAATTATTAAATGACTAATTTTATCTCGTATGTAATTTGTGCGAACTTCAAAACTTTTTTCTTGATATGCTGGTTTGAACGAATTAATAAATTATGCTTCCAACAGATGTTCTTCAAAACACTCATCGTTCTGCAAACTAGTTTGCATGAACAAATGCAAGCTATGTATACAATAAAACTTCTTCTTCTTCTTTTTTTGTTCAGTTAGTAAAACATCTTTTGATATCCCGAAAATGTATTTGCCACGGTAGCGGGAAGCATTGGATCAGTGGTATATGCAAATAAAAGATATAAAGCATAGAGAAAAACTTACAAAATATACATTGTTAAGATAGCCCCAGGGAGAGAGAAAGCACACCAACCTCCACTAAAAAGCAAATCGAACCATCTAATTGAACACTCGAACTAAAACCCTATACATCCCTTCCCTTGCGAGAGGATCTTTCTCTCCCATGTAGGAGAAAATATTCAGTGATTTCTAACCACCACATCACTCGCCTACCTGGCATGCGTGTTCCATTCAAATTGCACCACGTGCCCATGACATGGAATTAAAAATTTTGAATCCTAGCGCTTGTTTCTCTCTCCTGCAGACTGAGTAAAGGACTGACACAAGTAAAAATGAATGTATTGCCTTCTCTTTCTCCTCTTTGTAGAGATGAGATCTTCCTTCACGACCTCACTCTTTTGCAACAAAGCCCTCCATCTCCATCCTCTCTTCCTCTCCCTTCCTCCTTCGCATTTCCGCCTCCTTTCTGGCTCTAGCTCCAAAAACCACCGACCGGCCTCCCAAACTCTCCTTCATCTTCTACTCTTAGTTCGATCCTGATTTCTAGCTCGATACGTTGCCAACGATTTTGAGTCGATATTAAGCCATTAAAAATTCGCTGACATCTCTAGAAAAAAAAACGGTCATGAGCATTTTTTGCCAACTGAGTGAACCTATGACAATTAAAATGTGAACTGAAACTTGATTTTTGCAAGATGACTATCCAAAATAATATAATATCAATTGCAATCAATCAAGACCAATAAAGAAAATATACAAAATCTCCAAAATGTATTTCGAACAATGTAAATGAAACTGTTTCTATTAAACAGTAGAGAAGAGTCCAACTAATGCGGTGTCCGTGATTCAGAGTCTTGTATCCGTACTATAATTGCTAAACCTGTGACTACTCATACTTAGATATCTCGCGAGTTTGAAATTTCCTATGGTTTTTCAACAAAAGCCTTGAAGGGCGCCACGTGCGCCAATACCTACGCGACATTTTAGGAACGAGTTTGCTACGGACACGCAAAGCAAACAGAGGAGATTCGTTCTTTTACAATAAGGTGACCGACGTCCACACAAGATGCCTGGACAAATATCTAGATGAGAGAGAGAGAGAGACAGGGAGGCAGCGACCCCTTGGACAATTGCGACGGTGGCCGATTAACGATGACGATAGCTCTCGAAGCTAGAAAGTTCGGGTACGTTTACCTTCATCCCACCCGGTTAGAAAATGGCACCTGGCCTCGTGAAATCTCAGCACGTCCTAAATTGTTATTTTGTAAGAGCATATGGTCATAAGCGTTGAAATATAATAAATGAAAACGATAAGATGTCGCAAATTACGTCAATGTGAATTTACTAAAAAAAAATATTGTTTTGTAAGATCGGATGGTCGTAACGTCGAAATGGTTCGTGAAGAGGAAGCCGTAAAGATAAGTTTTGCAAAAGGGTATGCATTCAATCAGTCATCCCTACCTTTTCACTCCATCCCTTTCATACTTATTCTTGTCTCGATTCCCATTGCTATAAATGCCCGAAGGAGCTGCATCGGTTTCAAATCATCCTTCACTGTTCCCAGTTGTCAGAAGTTGCAGTTGTGAAAGAAGATATGAGTTGAGAGTATTGAACCTTTTTGTATTTAACAGGAGAGACTCGTGATTTTTGTCAGGGACGACCTGGTGAACACACTTGGAAGAAAAGATGGGGAGAGGCGTCGTTCCCGCGGGTTGCTTGGTCGTTGCAATACTGGCTTGCCTTGGAGGAGCGGTGGCGATGACCGAGTACGTCGTTGGCAATGGCCTGGTGAGGCTCCAGCAAGCTCTTTGGACGTCACCCAGCCAATCGCCGACCACGGCGGTGGCCGCCAACCGCCCAAGAGAAAAAGAAAAATGAAAAATAAAAAAAAATATTAAAAAATTAAAAGAAACAAAAAATATATATACAAGTCTTTGTTCTTTTTCTATTCTAAGAATAGAAATTTTGTGTAGTTATCAAACGCATTCTTCACATTAAAAAATTATTCCCCGAACAAAAATAATTTTTTCTATTTGTTTCCTGTGAACAATTTTTGAACATAAACGTTATCAAACGCACCCTTATTTTCCAATTATTTAGTCTCCTCAATTAGATGTAAATGAACAATTTCACGACCGCCTGTGAGTTCACTTGTTTGATGCAGACAATATTCTTGTGTCAGCTCATATTGTTGTTTGATTAACTTGGATAGTAATCAACATAAATTGCTTTCTATAATTCAAGGAGTCAAAACACGAGAATTCATATCGATTCTAAACCTCTCTCTTATTTTTCATGTCACGTCATATTTTTGGTTTTGAAACCTTCTCTATGTTACAGGATTTGTGTGGAATGGTACGCACAACGTTGCGAATGTAACAAGAGAAGAATACGACAGCTGCACAAAAGTGAGCTCAGTACTTCAAGGTGGCGAAATGTTGGTTTTCAAACTTCCAGCAGACTCTATGCATTCAGGTTCCAATCTCAAGCAGACAAACAAAAAGTGCTGGATGGAGGCCCCTGGTTATTCTCCGGACACTTGGTCATTCTAAAGCCATGGATTCCTGATACCCCCTTTCATTGTTATGACTTTTCTACATGTGCATTTTGGGTTCAAGTACTCGGCTTACCACTAGAATGGTGCACAGAAGCGATGATCAACAGGGCTGTACAGCATCTTGGCCGGGTTTTGGAAGTCCGAGTGGAAACAAAGGAAGGAACATCAGCTAGACCGGGATGTGCTAGGGTGGAACTGCCCTTACATGAACCACTTAAGACGGGTAAGCTTATCCGACTAGAGGGCAAACTTCTTTGGCTAGACTTCCGATATGAGAAACTCTCACATTTTTGCTATTCATGTGGGCGGTTGGGTCATTATGCGTCTTACTGTAAGGAAATACCTTTTGAAGAAGCAAAGTTGGATGGTCAAGGGAAAATGGCCTATGGGCAGTGGCTACGGGCAGAGGTAAGAGAGAATAGTCCGTATTGGAATGCTTTTTACCACCCACAAGATGTTGTAGCTACCTCGGACGAAACTGTACCTGAAACACCACCAACTCAACTTCAGGCCCGGCAGGCATCTGTACCACTTCAGCTGGCCCCTGCTGTGGAAGATCCTCTGTCCGTTTCAGCAACTCTCAATCAGCTACTTAGAACCGTTATTCATCCAGCTCCACTACCTACAGCAGAGAAGTTAAAAGACATTCAAACTCCACCGATAGAAACCTTAAAGCCAGAGAAAAACAAGAATATCATATTGACTTCAAAGCAAGGGAAGGCCAAGAAAATAAAGAGATATACTCCCTATGAGCCTAAGCACTTGCTGCTCTATGCTGAGGATGATAGTAATCTTATGGATACCCCGGTATATGTGGCTGAGGAAGCCGAAGCAAGGGCCTTGGTGGCTGGCCCTCAACAGCCACCACCCGACAAATGAAGCTTATAAGCTGGAACTGTCATGGTTTGGGCAATTCCCTGACAGTCCAGCTCCTAAAGGCCTTGATGGCCAAAGAAAAGCCCGATGTCGCCTTTTTAATGGAGACAAAGAACCCAGAATCAAAGCTTTTAAGGATTAAAAGTCAATTAAGATTTCAGCACTCATATAACATTAACCCAATTGGCATTGCAGGAGGATTATCTCTCATGTGGAATGACCAGGTATCCATTCAGGTACTTCGCTCTTCTCAATATTTGATAGATACGACTTGCAAGATGGTACAGGAAGATAGAACCATTCGTTTAACCTGGGTTCATGCCCCTTATAATTATCGCCAACGACAGGGAGTATGGGATGAACTCAGAATGATTGGTAGAATGAATTGCTTTCCCTGGTTATGTGTGGGTGACTATAATGAAGTGCTTTACCCTTGGAAAAACTTGGTAAGAGACCAGCTGAATCTCATCGTATGCTGTCTTTTCGTTCTGTTCTGAATGATTGTGATCTGATGGAGCTAGAGAGTAAGGGATGTCAATACACATGGATGAATAATCGAGAAGGGGAGGAGATAGTTAAGGAACAGTTGGACCGGGCTTTATGTTCGATGGACTGGCGAATCCTATTCCCTGAGGCCGAAGTGTTAGCAATACCTGCGGTTGGTTTTGACCATAGTCCGTTGATAATCCAAACTTCAGCACCGATCAAACGGCGGCGGAAAATGTTCATCTATGAAGCCTATTGGAATGATGATGAAGAGTGTAGCGAGATCATATCTACAGCATGGAATTCTATTTCTCCCAACCAGTCAGTTTTCCTTCCCAAGTTAAAGCATATTAGCCAAGCACTATCTACTTGGAGTAGAACAAAGTTTTCAAATGGAAGGTCCAGTGCCATCACTCTACAAAATCAGCTACAAAATCTGACTAATCAACAGCATTTAAATTATAAAAAAGTAGAGGCTGCTAAACTCAAAGAAGATATCACAAAACTTTGGCAGCAGGAAGAGAAGTATTGGGCTATGAGATCTCGCATTCAATGGCTGAAGTGGGGGGATAAGAACACTCGCTTTTTTCATGCATCTACTCTACAACGAAGATCTCGAAATCGTATTACAATGCTTCAAGATGATCAACAGTAGTGGATTCGTGACACACAGGTACTACAAGATATGACAACGGCCTTCTTTTCGAATTTATACACATCTCAGGGATCAAGGGATTATTCTCCTATCCTCGCCCAATGTCCACCGATTGTTACTGCTGAGATGAATGACCTGTTAATTGCAAGGGTTACAATGGAAGAGGTGAGACAGGCCACCTTCCAATTGGGCACTACAAAAGCCCCGGGTCCCGACGGACTAGGTGGTTTGTTCTATCAGACACATTGGGAAATTATTAAAGATGATCTATTGCTCCAAGTACAGCACTTCATGATGACAAGTCAGATGCCTCCCACTATTAATCAGACTCTTCTTACTTTGATTCCCAAGGTACCCCATCCAGAAAAACTAAAGCAATATCGCCCTATTAGCTTGTGTAACTTCGCCTACAAAATCATCGCCAAGGTCCTTGCTAATCGCCTTCAACCTTGCTTGAACTCTCTCATATCCAAGGAACAGTCCACCTTTGTTAGTGGGAGACAGATCCAGGACAATATATTGATTGTGCAAGAGGTTCTTTACCAGTTCATGATAAGGAAGAGAAGACGAAAATTCAATGCCATCCTGAAACTAGACATGCAAAAGGCATATGATCGGGTCGAGTGGGACTTCCTAAATGACTATCTTCTGAAATTGGGCTTCCATCCCACATGGGTCCGATGGATTATGCAGTGTGTATCTACTACTTCCTTGAGTGTGAAATTTAATGGAGAGCCACTTCCCTACTTTTCTCCATCGCGAGGTCTAAGACAAGGTGACCCCTTATCTCCATATTTGTTTATTCTTGTAGCAAATGTGTTATCAACCTTAATCAATGAAGCTGTCAGGATGGGACACATTAAAGGTATCCGTTTCAACAAATGGTGTCCAACACTATCCCATCTCTTTTTCGCCGATGATGCTATCTTCTTTTTAGATGGGACTATTCGAGAAAGTCAGAACGTAGCTAGTATTCTGAACCAATATTGTATGGCTACGGGTCAGGTTGTGAATCGCAATAAGTCCGGCATTATTTTCAGTCATTACTGTCCACCTAATTTGCATAAAAATATGTCGGGTGAGCTACGAGTACCAATCTTGACTAGGTGTGGAAAATACCTGGGATTACCATCTGACTGGGGTCGATCTAAGAGGGAAATGTTCTCTTGGATACTAGCGCATGTTCATGCCAAGTTGGAGAGCTGGAAGGGATAGTTACTCTTTAAAGGTGGCAAGGAAGTACTTCTAAAATCTGTTGTGCAAGCTCTACCACATTATGCCATGTCTATTTTTAAAATCCCTTTGTCGATATGCAAATCTATAAAGCACAGCATTGCCAGATTCTGGTGGCAGAATGATCAAAATAGAAAGGGTATCCACTGGCGAAACTGGGATTTGCTGAAAAGGAGTAAAGATGACGGTGGCTTAGGCTTTCGAGATTTAATAGCATTTAATGAAGCTATGCTCGGCAAGTAGGCTTGGCGATTACTGCAACAGCCCTTGGCGTTATGGAGTTAACTCTTCAAAGGTTTGTACTTTCCTACGCAACCTTTTCTATCTATTAGCCTAGTAGCTCGGGCTTCATGGGGATGGAAGAGTATCTTATTAGGGAGGAATGCTATTGCTCCATATCTAGGCTAGTCAGTAGGCAATGGCCGTGATATACAGATAAGGGGCGACCGTTGGTTACCTTGTGGAACTCTATACAAACCGAACAACAAAGATGATCCACTGTTGGTGGCGGATCTTATTGATCCGACACACCAAACCTGGAATCAACCTAAAATCCTCTCACTATTAGGAGAAGACATCATAGCACAGGTATTAAATCTACCACTCAGACATATTCCTATTGAAGATCACATCATTTGGACAAGCACAAAAGATGGCGAATTTTCAGTTAAGAGCTACTACCATAAGCTACGTCAGCAAGCAACAACTATAGATAGTTACACAGCATCAACATCATATCAGAATCACAAAAGCTTATGGCGTCGCATTTGGTCGATGAAAACGGCATCGAAGATCAAAGTTTTTACCTGGGCCCTTTTTCAGAATGCCATAGCGACGAAAGCTAACTTGTTTCGCCGACATATAATCACAGATCCCTGGTGCCCTCTCTGTCGACAACAGTATCCGGAAACCGTCGAGCACCTTTTCTTTCATTGCCCCTGGACTAGAGCTGTATGGGAAAATTAGAAACTTAATATCCCCATATCCCCTATGCAAATTCAGAGGATTGATCAATGGCTCAGTGCAAGAGCGGCTACTCCAAAACACTTACGGCAGATGGAGATCACAGTTAACACTCTCTAGCAAATTTGGAGAATGCGCAATGACGCCGTATTCCGCGATCAGCAGCTAGATACAAGAAGAGTCGTTGATCTGGCCGTCGAGCAGACCAGGGCATTCACCTCCCCTGATGTGAACCGAACTTCATCAGGCCCTCCCCTTCATCATTCCCCGCACCAGTGGCAACCTCCAGCTCTCGGCACTCTGAAGTATAATATTGACGGCGCCTTTCAACCGAGTGGCACCGAGGGATCGATGGCCTGTATTGGTCGAGACAATCAAGGACAGTTACTGGATGGCTTCTCGTGCAGGGTTAGAGCGACTTCACCACTAGAAACTGAAATCAACGCACTTACCTGCACACTCCACCATATGCTGCGACAAGGGCTTCAATCTCACAAGATTGAGGTGGAATCGGACTATTTTTCCCTTATTGTTGCAGTGCGCCAACGCCGTTCGCCTGTGTGGGAGCTTCGGCCGATCGTGGAGGAGGTGCTCGCTCTTCTTTTCAGATTTTCTAACCTAACCCTACTGCACTACTTGAGAGATGCGAACCGAGTCGCGGATTGAGCAGCGAAGGCCCAATGCACCAAGGATCCAGGCCTTAACTGGTTATCTCAAACTCCTCCTGCACTCTTGCAGATACTATCAACGGATGTAGTAACTTCCGAATGTAATTATCGTTAATATGAATGTGAATACTTTTTTCGACCAAAAAAAAAAAAAACTTCCAGCGGACGCAAATGGCCTGTATTACTTCATTTGCACCGTCGATTCCCACTGCCAAAATGGGCAGAAGCTTGCCATTACTGTCATCAGCCCAACACCAACCGAGTCACCGAATAGCTCACCTTCCTCGACCGCCATCGGCGCCTTATCCATGCTAGTTCTCTTATCATCAAGTATTGTCTTGATGCTTATGAACTAGATTTAGGTCATAGAGGAGGAGGATATTGTAATTGCTCTCTCTTGATTACTCATATTCGTGTATTGTATGGAATAAAAAGAGTGTCCTGTATGTTTTAGTGAGCCGTCGTAATTGATAAGTTCATCATATGATATGGATGTCCACATAGAGGAATTGTCTAGACACTCAATAGCTAAGGTTCAATATATATATATATATATAGCTATCCGGTCATCGTTAGCAAGATTGTTTAAAAATTAAAAAGATTTATTTCAATTCCTCCTCTCATTTTCACCATCATCCATTTGTCCTTACTTATCACTCTTATAATTTCTAAAAAAGGTTATGATAACTTTATAAGATATTTTCAGTCTTCAGCAATGCACCCAAATCAGCGGCAAGACCCAACCCGCTTCCAGACGACTCGCCATTTCCATAGAACTCACTTCGGACCTTAGACACCTTCATTGTTCCGGGGGCATGACCAACTCCTTACATGCCCATGGGCTCATATGAGCCCACTTCACCTAAGCTACGTGAACAACCCATTGACGATGACATACACAACCATGACGATTACACGCAAATATAATAATGAGTGAGGAGACCCATAAATCAGGAAAAGTGAAAAAAAAAAAAAAAAAAAGTCACAAATTTATTATATTTATATCAATTTAGTCTTAAATTTCTTAATTGTACTTATTTAGTCATAAACATTTTGCATTTGTACTTAATGAGTCCTTTCAGTCAATTTTGGTCGAAAATCACAAATGTAAATGTCGACCATCTTACGTAATATAGTTGGACACGACATTAATAATTTTTAATAATATTTTCATATTTATTGAATTTTTCTTTTTTTCTTTTTCTTTTCTTTTCTTTTCTTTTTTTCTTTTCTTTTCTTCCTTCATATTTTCTTTCAAAACCCTAGCTGATGAGGTTACCAGCTAATCTTTGCCAGCCACAAGTGAGGAAGTCGCAAACTCTCATCAACCACAAGTGAGGGTGTTGGGCCCTTACCTAGATCCTTACCTCATTTGATAGAAGGAGCAATTTCTGCCAATATCTGATGACTCTTATCAACTTCGTGATGGGAGAATAGTAACAATTCGAACAATATCGAATTAACGCAGCGGAATAAAATAATCTCTTCTCTTGTGTAGACCTAATAGGAATCAATATAGTAGAGTAAAATAAATACCAAGCAAACAAACACAAGACAATTTTTTACGTGGAAAACCTCCTCGATGTGAGGAGATAAAAAACCACAGGACTGAAGTCCACCAAAAAATCTTCACTATCAATAAAATTGGGTGAACAATGTTCTTCTCTAGCAAATACTAGAGGTACATAGTAGCAGAGATCTCAAGAACATAATTCTTGGTAATACACATGAATGTCACAAGAGATCAATGATAAATCTGACCAAAAACGCAAGTTTTGGTCAATCCATGAAAAACCTAATGCAAGGAGCTTCAAACGAAAGTCAAACCATTCAGATTCGAGAAGAATGCGCCATGAACATTCTGACAAAATTTCAGCACAATCAAATCACGAATCAACCTCCGATGCCAGCTTGATGTAAATCAGATTTTGCCCTAACCCCGGATTTTCTGCTTTCTCTTTTTCTCTTATTATTACGTCTTTTTGTGGCTATCACTTTTTAAAGGTAGTGAGAAACCATATTTCTCCATATGACTTATCATATGAACTTAAGTCATTTTTGTGCTTGCAACTCATTGGGCCTCCTCTACATAGGAGTGAACCCAGCTAACAAATCTCCCCCTCACGACAATATGGAGGGATTCACCATCCCTGATATCAATTGACAATATTTAAGTTTCTCTCTTGGTAGAGTCTTCATCATCATATCAGAGTCATTATGATCTGTATGAATTTTCTCAAAATCCAACAACTTTTCATCTAGAACATCCCTATCATCCAATGATATCTAACATCAATATGTTTTGATCTAGAATGAAAAGATGAATTCTTACCAAGATGAATTGCGCTTTGATTATCACAAAATAGCACATACATTTTTTGCTTGAACCCAAGTTCTTCTAAGAACTTCTTCATCCATAGTATCTCTTTACTAACTTCAGTTGCTACAATAAATTCAACTTCAATTGTAGAAAATGCAACACACTTCTGTAATCTTGACTTCCATGACACAACTTCACCTGCAAAAGAAATCAAATAACCAGAAGTAGATTTACGAGTATCAATATCTCCTGCCAAGTCAGAATCTGTGTATCCAACTAACTCAAGTTTTCCGGTCTCGAAACTGAGTTTCAAATTTGAAGTTCCCCGAAGATACCTCATAATCCACTTCACTACATTCTACTACTCTTTACTTGAATTTGACAAATAGCGACTAACAACGCTAATTGCGTGTGCCAAGTCTGGGCGTGTACATACCATCGCATACATTAAATTTCATATAGCTAAGGCATATGGAACACTTTCCATATCTTTTTTCTCTTTATCAATCGTAGGACTTTGTTTCATATTTAACTTAAAGTGAGCAATAATAGGAGTATTAACCACTTTAGTTTTATCCATGTAAAATTTCTGAAAGATTTTCTCGATATATCTCTTTTGCGGTAAAAACAACTTCTTAGCATCTCTATCGTGGGTAACTCTAAAGCCAAGAATTTGCTTTGCCGAGCCCAAGTCTTTCATGGCCAAAAACTTGCTCAACCGTTTCTTCAATAACTCAATTCTTGAAGCATTCTTGCCAACAATCAACATATCATCAACATATCATCAACATAAAACGAGAGAATAATAAAGTCATCATCAGAAAATTTTTGAACAAACACACAATTATCCGAGGAAGTCTTCTTATAGCCATGTTCTGTTATAACTGACGCAAACTTTTTGTACCACTATCTCGATGCTTGTTTTAGGCCATAGACACTTTTCTTTAATTTGCACACATAATTCTCTTTCCCTTTCACTTTAAAACCTTAGAGTTGTTCCATGTATATCTCTTCCTCCAAGTCACCATGTAAGAAGGCTGTTTGGACATCTATTTGCTCAATTTCCAAATCTAGGGTAGCTGCCAAGCCTAGTACCACACGGATAGAAAACATTTTCATTACTAAAGAAAATGTATCATCAAAATCAATACATTTTCTCTAATCGAATCCTATAACAACCAATCTAGCTTTGTATCATGGTTGTGAAGTATATTCATCTTCCTTCAACTTATATACCCACTTGTTTTTCAAAGCTTTACCTTTAGGTAACTTCACCAACTCAAAAGTATGATTATTATAAAGTGACAGCATCTTATCTCGCATAGCATCAACCCAATTGCTTTTGTACTCATATTATATTGCTTCTGCATAGCACTATGGTTCAACTGCATCAATCAATAATACATACTCATCTTTAGAATACCTGGTAGAAGGTCATCGGTCTCTAACAAATCTCTGAACTGGAACATCCAGTGGAACATCTAATTGAGCCTTTGGTTCAGGAATAGTATTATATGTTTCAACATGTTCAGGAACATTTGCGTTATTTGGAATATTGACTTCCTACTGCTCTTCATCAACCTGTGTAGGAATATTTTTAAGAGGAACTAGATCCAAATCAACCAAATTATCACTAACCTATGGTGCTAAAATCATCTATGATTTCTCAAATCATATATTGTTTGATCTTCCATAAACACAACATCTCTGCTTTTTACAATTTTCTTTTCTACCGGATCATAAAATTTGTAGCTAAGCATATCCTATCCATAACCAATAAATATGCACTATTGTATTTCACATCAAGTTTAGACCTCTCATCTTTGGGAATATGCACAAATTGTTTGCATCCAAAGACACGCAAATAATCATAAGAAACATCTTTGCATGTCCAAACTCTATTAGGAATATCAAACTCTAAAGAAATGCATAAAGTAAGATTTAATACATGCACAATTGTACTTGAAGCCTCACCCTAAAATGATCCATGTAGCTTTGACTGTGAAAGTAAGCATCTTACCTTTTCAACCAGGGTTTTGTTCATTCTTTCAGCTAAGCCATTTAACTAATGCGTCTTGAGAGATGTCTTTTGATGTCGAATACCTTGTTGTCTACAATATTCATCAAAATGTCCAATATACTCTCCCCCATTATCAATTTTGATGCATTTCAATTTTTTTCCAATATGTCTCTCAACTGAAGCTTGAAATTGCTTAAAAGCATATAATACTTGATCTTTAGTTTTTCAAGGTATGAATCCAAAATAAAGAGAGCCACCAAGTGATTTTGTTTTCATAGGACCACAAACATCATAATGCACTAAATCCAATATACCTGACTTTCTTGAAGGAGTGGAGCTTTTAAATGCAACTTTGTTCTTTTTTCCTACTAAACAATGAGCACACTTCTTTAGCACCAAACTTTTCAATCCTGAAAGGAGCTTTTTTTTTGCCAGTATTGACAAACCCTTCTCACTGATGTGACTGAGCCTCTTATGCCATAACTCAACTGCATCTTCGTAGTCTACTGCATTAATTTTGTCTGTGGACAACTTTGCCAGCATAATGTACAACGAATAATATTTTTCACCTCTAATCACAACAAGAGAACCTTTGGTGAGCTTCCATTGACCAATATTGAATGTGCTGCAATACCCATCATCATCTAACTTGCCTGTAGAAATCAAATTCAAGCAGATATCAGGTATATGTTTAACATTATTCAATATTAACCTTGTGTCATTGCTGGTTTCTAAGCACACATCACCCATGCCTGCAGCTTGAGCTAGCCCATTGTTTCCCATCTTCACAAATCCGAAGTCACCTGACCTGTATAATGTAAAGAAATCCCTACAAGACGTAACATGAAGAGATGCACCACTATCAATTACCCAACTGGTCTCATGAGATACAAAATTCACCACATCACCATCAAAAATGATGAGAAAGTCTTCTTTAAGTGCAACAACACGATTGTCATCACTGTCATTATCACTTTTCTTCTTTTTACCTTTCTCCTTTTGTTTCTCCATTTTTAACTGGCAACAAAATCTCTGAATATGTCACTTCTGATGACAATAATGACACTCAACATTAGCAAATTTATTACATTTACCTATGCTTTTATCTCGACTTTTATCTCTATTTCTCGGACCTCGTAACTCACTCCTTCCCATTTTTCTCAACAACCAAGGTATTATAATGTGAAGAGGACGATCCTTGTGTCTTCCTTCTCATCTCTTCATTCAAAATACTAATCTTAACCAAATCCATGCCATCCGGGGCAGAATTAGACAAAGATGTTTGGAACGTCTCCCATGAGTCCAGTAAAGTACCAAGCAACCATAGTGATTGTATCTCATCATCAAACTTCATTCCAATCGCAGCCAACTGATTTATAATTCCTTGAAAATAATTTAAATGATCAGTCAAACGAGTACTATCTTGATATCTCAAAGTCATCATCTGTTTTATCAAAAATAACTCATTATTCCTAGTCTTTCGAGCATATAACTGTTCGAGCTTATCCAATAAACTGTGTGCATGTGTTTCCTCAATAATATGATTCAAAACATTATCATCCACTTCTTACCTTCTACCAAAAAAAAAAAAAAAAAAAAAAAAAACATTATCATCCACCCATTGCCTAATATAACCACACACTTGACAATGAAATATAGACTATTTAGCATCAATTTTATTCTCTGGTTTCTCCTCGGCAAATACAGGCAAATAAAAATCTTTCGCATATAAAAGGTCTTCCATCTTCCCTTTTCAAATATGATAATTCGAACCATTCAGTGTAACCATTCTACTCGTATTCGTTTCCATTGTTTAACACAAGGCAAAAAAAATCAGGTAATAATCAGATGCTCTGATACCACTCTGATGGGAGAACAGTAACAATTCGAACAATATCGAATTAACACAGCCAAATAAAATAATCTCTCATCTTGTGTAAACCTAATTGGAATCGATATAATAGAGTAAAATAAATACCAAGCACGCGAACACAAGACAATTTTTAACGTGGAAAACCTCCTCGATGTGAGGAGATAAAAAATCACAGGACCAGAGTCCACTCAAAATTTTCACTATCAACAAAATTGGGTGAACAATGTTCTTCTTTAGCAAAACTAAAGATACATAGCAGCAGAGATCTCAAAAATATAATTCTTGGCAATACACGTGAATTTCACAAGAGATCAAGAATAAATTTGACCAAAAACGCAAGTTTTGATCAATCCACAAAAAATCTGATGCAGAGACCTTCAAACGAAAATCAAACCATTCAAATTTGAGAAGAATACGCCACGAACATTCTGACAAAATTTCATCTCAATTGGACCACGAATCGACCTTCGATGCCAGCTGGATGTAAATCAAACTTTACCCCAATCTCAGATTTTCTACTTTCTCTTTTTCTCTTGTTACTACGTCTTTTTGTGGTTACCATTTTTTAAAGATAGTGAGAAATCATATTTCTCCATATGACTTATCATATGGACTCAAACCCTTTTTGGGCTTGCAACTCATTGGGACTCCTCCACATAAGAGTGAACCCAGATAACACTTCGATCCTTTGTCTTCTACCTTTTCAAGCATATTAGCAATCATGACTCAACTAGTTATTTACATTTCTATGGTCCTTTCAAGTCTTTACGAATTTCCCATTCTCTTAGACTTGTTCACCTTCTACACAGATCCATCCAAGCTTTATCAAACTCCTCATTCTAAGCTTGTTCACATTTTATTACGTCCATTAGCTTTTAGACACATTGATGTCTAATACATTATTTACCTTGATAGAGGCAAATCACTCCTAATATCAATTCACCCACTTAGGACACCATAGGCATATTAGCTTATGCATCTATCACCTAACTCTACTCAATCAAGACAAACATTAGTAGCCTTTAATTATTTTGTTATCTTCAAAATAATGTAGAGAATTTTCCTAGCACTTTAGACATGAAAATTAGGTGGAATTTCACCAATTTGACGTTGGAAAAAGGTCTGCTATCTACAAATGCATGGATGTAATTTTCCTTCAGTTATGCCATGGTTTCCGGTATGATAAACACGCGACAAGTTTTGGGCACTTGAGGGAATGATTCATACTTGTTTCATGTTTATACAAATAACTTATTTTCATTGTAGACACATGTGCATACCATTGCTTCCAATGCCGGCGTCGAGGGAGCTGTTGTTGTAAGGAAGCTCTTGGAGCAGGATAACCCTGACCTAGGATATGATGCATCAAAAGGTACTCACAATTTTCCTCCTATACTATTCTAAGATGGTTTATTCCTTCAAATATAGAGATGGGATCTATTCTCGTCTTTTTGAATTCTTTGCAGGTGATTATTTTTTTTTTTTTTTTAGTGCTAGAGGAACCGCTATGACCGACAGCCGCCACGTAAACCCCCAGGTGACGCTAGCGGGGAAACCACCACCCCAGCGCCACGCGTCAATCACCTAATAGCCCGCCAGCCCCCTTGCAGCTTGCATTGCAAGGGCTTCGAACTCCTGACCTTTCCTTAAAGGACTGAAGCCTACCCAGCGGAGCCACCACGGCCGATGGTTTTGCAGGTGACTATGTTGATATGGTGAAATCTGGAATTATCAATCCACTAAAAGTTATCAGGACTACTTTGGTTGATACTGCCAGGTAAGAGAGTAACTTTGCTTTCTGCGGTGCTTCTCTTCTTTGTTTGGCCTATAGCATTTGCTCTTGATTTGGACTAGTTGTATCTTCTCATCCACTTGCCTAATATCAATCGTTTCTTTATTGCAGTGTATTGTCCTTGTTGACAACGACTGAAGCAGTTGTGGTCCAACTCCCTACGGACGATAAGGAGGGTGCAACAATGCCTCCTAGCATGGGCGGCATGGACTATTAGACTTCCATAGACTTCCGATTGATGGTGCATGCAAGTTGAACCCACAAATCTTTATAATGAAAGGGGGAAAGGGTTTTGGTTGGGAAGACGGGTTTATGCCCATCTTGTATGAGTTGATTTTTTTACGATAAATGCGGATCCTGGTCTGAGAGATTGAAATGTAGGTAGGAAGAGATCGATTGTTTCTTGTGAGGAAGAAAATTGTAATTGAACCTTTTACCCCCAAGGATTTTCATCTTCTCTACCTAATTTTGGTTTTACGTCTTGAGCCATCTATCGTTTGTCGAAGTTTTGCATCATAATGTCATAAAGTTGAATTGGTGAAGTGTGCGGACAATGGGGAAGATCGAAGGGGATAGCTCTACTTGTGCTGCATTGAGTTTAGCACAATGGACATTTAGACCGTGGGTAATCTTTAAACATAAGCCGAAGCGGCAACCCTTGGCTGCTAGCAAGTCCATAACTAAGGGTAAAACCGAAGGTAAAATCGAGACATCACTTGAGCCACAAGATAGATTAGAGTTAGGTTGGAGCCGCCTAAATTTAACTAACGTCGATTGGCTGGGTGGCTCTTGGGTACAATGAAGTAATTGAACAACTAAAGAGGATGCATAAAATATGACGTAAAGCGGATGTTATTTGGCTTGAAAAGCTCGAAGAACATCGAATTCGACCAAAGGCCTACTATTTCAAATATACTTAAAAGTCGAGTCGGGAGGCGTACATCTCATGGAGTCTTACTTGAATATGAAATGTGACAGCCCAAGCGCAGGGGCGCATCTCTTGTCCCACATCGCTTAAGGGGGAGTCCTAGGGCTAGTTTATAAGACTTAAGTCCCTCTAATCTATGTGACGCGTTTCAAAGCTGTGAAGACTCAGTGTCCAAAGCAGACAATATTACACAGTGGGGCCCGAGTCGTTACAAAAGGTATCAAAGCCGACTCCCGACCGCATGTAGGGCCAGAACGAGGACAATGTGCTCCCAAGGGTGGGAGAGTGTGACGGCCCAAGCGCGGAGGCGCGTCTCTTGTCTCACATTGCTTAAAGAGAGTCCTAGGGCTAGTTTATAAGGCTTAAGTCTCTCTAATCTGTGTGACGCATTTTAAAACCGTGAGGACTCAGTGTCCAAAGTGGACAATATTACACAGTGGGCCCCGGGTCGTTACATAAAAAGTGAGCTCTAACTTGTTGATTTAACATTGAATACTTGAGTCGACATTTTGGTGATCATACAATATAATGTTCCAAATGTTCTGAAATGTCATTGTACTTTGTGACTCCATTGGTTGCAACCCTAGGAGTCCACATTATTTGGCCAAATTTCTTAATTGATGTTAGGAGTGTGCTTGTGTTGAGGTATGGATTACATTACACATTGAGCCAATATTCAAAGACTATTTGTGTCATTTTTCTTTCATAAATTAAAGAGCTTATGGTCCTTGAACTTTCGTAGGAGTTTATTTTTCAGTATATAAACTTCCCCAAGCATTCATTTCACTATAAGAATTGGTGTGACATCCCAAATTTTCAGTCATGTTTTCTACTGAATAAATTTGGCATTTCATTGACGCGCCTATAGGGCTGTTTTCAGAACTGATTACTCTCAAGATAACTAGACTATTCGGGAAAGCCATTAAGGAATTTTAATGCAATAGACTTGAAAATTCGACCAGGAATCGACTTTTTGACAGTGCTCATCTTTAGAGGCCATTATGGCATAGTTAAAAATCGATTTGAGATCAGAGATAGGTCTGTTCAACTGAGACGTGTAGCTAATCGTGGTTGACACCACTAAATTGAAAAATTCTCGTAGACCGACCCTAAACTGATTCTTCTGTCATTTTAGTATCCTGTGTCCATATTTAAATTCTTGAGATTTTCAAGACAACCAAGAGTCGCCAATGTGTCGAGTGGGTTCATAGTGGCTCAAAAAAAATCGATCACGGGTCATTTACACTAAAAATCTCTAAAACTACCTGATAGCCTAGGTCACGATAAAAACGTGCCGAATGGAAATTAATCGTGAATTTGAGTCTAATTTTAGAAATTGAAGATTCTGTCATATTACAATAAATTCTAAGAACATCAACTCAGTCTCAGAAAATTTTTCTGCAACCCGAGACTTTTTTGGAAAAAGTCAGCATATAACTATTTTTTTTCAGAAAATACCGGAGACTATTTTTTATCGTGAAATTGGGATGCAAGATAAATATATGGGTGAGGAAAAATATCGATTTGATCGATGGAGGGTCAATTGAATTTATTGAGGCCGGTTCATGACGAAACAAGCACGATCGGGTGTCCAATTGAGAGAAATTTGTATCAAATTCGTGTACCCCCTTCCCCAAGCCATTTGGACCATCTCAAGTGTCCATGGACAAGCCTTGGTGGCTCATTGTGAGCCAAGGAAGGATGCTTGGCCAATGATGATCTTGGGGGACAAAGATGTGGAAGATTTGGCCAAAAAGACCCCACCAAGCCAAACTTGCCCCTCACTCCTTCCCTTCTCTGCTCCTTGCCATCCACCCAATTTCTCTATCTCTCCTCCTTGCCTTGCTTGACACACTAGCAGCCAAGGAAGACAACCACACTATCGCCGGACCATTTTCCTCCTCCCTTTTCACTTCTTCCAGTCTCTGCTCTAGCCAACCTTTCACAAAACATCCGAGTAAAAAGTTGGCTTCCTAGATAAATCAACAAACGAGCCACTCATCGCCGTGACGAGGACATCCAGACCGTTCCATCAAGCCCGACCTTGCCTGGAATAGGGCCGTCAGCCGTTCGGTACGCTGGCATGAAGTTACCAGTCGTTGGACCGTCTGGAGCCCTATCGAGTGAACTGTTTTACATTTTTCGCGAGTTTCTCCCAATTCCGACCCTTCCTTTGCCCGTTCCAACCACCAACACATCCCCCCTTGACCCCGGGAGCCATAAGCTGCCAACCACCCGCTTGTCGGAGCTCCAATCAGTCCGTTTTCGCCATTAAAGCCGCTGGTTTCCTATCTACAATCCAGCAAGCAAAAGCAAAAGCCAAACCAACCCTTGTTTCCTTGTTTTTGCAACTCAAAATAGAGGCTGAGTTTGTGGGTATCCAACCACCTTCAAGGCCCATTTTGAGATGGTTCCGGGCCTCGAAAGTTTGGCCCGCTTTGGAGAAAGTCGGTCCCCTTTGCATTCCCAATGTTTTGAACTGGACAAATCGCGAATCAAGTGAGTTTTGCTCACTAATCCTCACTTAGTAGGCTAATGATGCTTAGGGGTTGATTAGATTTAATTAAGTGCAATTAGGTGGATAGATTAGATTAGAGTAATTAAATTAAAGACTTACCGATGCATGTTAGGCAATTGGTTAGCATAGTTAGCAAGTAGACATGCTTTATTATTTATTGAACGAATCTTTAAAATTTTTCAGATCTGTCTCGGCTTTCAATTAAGTATTACGGGCCTAAATTGGATTTATTGAATTTATTTAATAATTTTCATATTTATTTATTTATTTATTTTTCAGAAATTAGGCTGGGATAGCCAACAACCGGAATTTTATTTTGATTATTGTAATGCAGTCTATTTATTTATTTGAGTGTTAAATCATGCTGAATTGATTTAAATATGATTTTATGATTTTATGATTTTATGATTTTATTCCTAAATTACTCAATTTTGGTAATTGATTGGAAATTAATTGAGCACCGGTTTACAGCACAAAAGTATGTTATGGGCTGTTGAAAATTGTGGGACTTATGAAAAGTGAAATTGTTATATTTTGGTTAAGGTCAACCGTATACCCACACATAACTATATTATCGGGTATGATAGAATGTGAGAAAGAATGTCATACTACGTCGGCTCGATAGCTAAGGATGTCATGTCAGAGAAAGGCGTTATAATTTGTTAGCTCAGCAATTTGATATATCACCTTGGAGAAAGCACGTGGGCTCAGTGACTAAGTATCTCAACCTGGAGAATGCACGTGGACTCGATGATTAGGCAAGTCATCTTTGAGAAGGCACGTGGGCTTAGTGACTAAGTACGTCAACCTGGAGAATGCACGTGAACTCGATGACCAGATATACCATCTTGGAGAAGGCACGTGGGCTTGATGACTAAGTTTGTTAACCTGGAGAATACACGTGGGCTCAATGACTAGATATATTATCTTAGAGAGTAGATGATATTGAATGTACTAACCAGGGAGAGGTTGTGGTTAGGGGTGAGCGGTTCCCGGTTCCTTACAGGTTCCGCTTGGAACCTTGAACCTACCCTCGGGTACAGGTTCCTCATTTTTTGGAACCTGGAACCTACCCTGTCACAGGTTCCAGGGTCGGTTCCAGGTTCCAACAGGTTCTTTTTTCTTTTTTTTGGTTTCATTTTTAGTTGAAAAAAAATGGAAATGAATGCAGCAATAATAAACAAACTTGTCATTCATCAAAGATAATATAACACGAACACAATCTATAATACTCATAAGCGTTTAATATTCTAGAATGTTATAGTTTATTCATGTCAGGTGCACAATTGAATTATTCAACAACAGAAAAGGAAATTTTGGTGGTAGTATTTGTTTTTGATAAATTGCGTTCTTATTTAATTGGCTCAAAAGTTATAGTTTATTCTGACCACTCTACTCTTAAGTATCTGTTTGAAAAGAAATAATCAAAACCCAGGTTGATCAGGTGGATTCTATTACTGCAAGAATTCGATTTGGAAATCAAAGATAAGAAAAGGATTGAAAATCTAATTGCAGACCACTTATCAAGATTTCTAAATTTAAAGGAAGAGCTAAGACCAATTTTGGAAGAGTTTCCTAATAAGAAAATTTTTTCTATCAAGTCCACAAAAATTCCTTGGTACGCCGACTTCGTAAATTATTTGGTAAGTAATGTTCTTCCTCCTAAATTATCATATCAACAGAAGAAAAAAATTCTTTTATGATGTTAAAAATTATTTTTGGGAGAGCCTTTCTTGTTTAAAGTATGTACAGACCAAATCATAAGGAAATGCATTCCAGACAAAGAAAAGGCAAACATTTTACATCATTGTCATGATGGAGAGGCAAATGGCCATTTTGGTGTCACCAAAACTGCAGCTAAGATTTTGCAATTTGGTTTTTATTGGCCTACACTTTTTAAAGATGCATACTTCTATGTAGTTTCATGTGATAGGTGTCAAAAAAATGGAAATATTTCAAGAAAAAATGAGATGTCTTTAAACAACATTATTGTATGTAAATTATTTGATGTTTGGGGTATTGATTTCATGGGACCCTTTACACCTTCATATGGAAAGTTATACATTTTAGTGGCTAGGAAATATGTGTCTAAGTGGGTAGAAGCTGTAGCATTGCCAACTAATAATGCTAAGGTTGTTAAATTTTTGAAGAAAAATATTTTTACCCGATTTGGCACTCCTAAGGCAATTATAAATGATAGCGGGACACATTTTTACAGCGAACAATTTGAAGCACTTTTGAGTGAGTACGGTATCATACATAAGGTTGCAACCTCTTATCATCCTCAAACTAGTGATCAAGTAGAGATTTCAAATAGGGAAATCAAGAAAATTTTAGAAAAAACAGTGAATGCCTCTAAGAAAGATTAGTCAATAAAACTTGATGATGCACTTTGGGCCTATAAGACAGCGTTCAAAACTCCAATTGGGATGTCTCCTTTTAGGCTAGTATTTGGAAAAGCTTGTCACTTACTAGTGAAATTAGAGTATAAAGCATATTGGGCATTGAAATTTCTAAATTTTAATATGCAGTCTGCAGGTGAAGAAAGATTATTGCAACTAAATGAATTGAAGGAATTTCGCAATGAGACCTATGAAAATTCTAAGTTGTACAAGGAGCGTACAAAAAGATAGCATGACAAACACATATTCAGAATAGAGTTTAAAGTTGGTCAAAAAGTCTTACTTTATAACTCTCGTCTTAAACTTTTTCCAAGAAAGTTGCGCTCTCGATGCTCTGGTCCTTTTACAGTTACACAAGTATTCCCATATGGAACAATTGAAATTGCGTATGACACTGAGGGTACATTCAAAGTGAACGGTCCACATTTGAAGCCCTACTTCGAAGGTGATTACAACAAGTAGAAGACCACCATTGAACTTCATCCTCCGAAATAGCGACATCTAAGATAGTTTGGCTGAAAACTATAAAGCAAGCGCTTCTTGGGAGGCAACCCAAGTAGTTTAATTATGTTTTTATTTATTTTTAAGTTTATGTTTTGCAAAAAAAAAAAAAGTTAACTTTTCTTTGTTTTATTCAGGTTAATTTTTAGGGAGCACCTTTCAAGAGTTTAATCATCAAGATCATCTATGGATTTATCCTACAACCAGGGACGTTTTCTTTTTCTTATTCTATTTTTCGCATTGAGGACACTGCTTCATTCAAGTTTTGGGGGGAGACAAATTTTTTTGGATAATTTTTTTTTTTCATGATTGCATTCTTGGTTGTGAATTTTTGCGATTCTTAGGAAAATTTAAATTTTATTTAAACTTGCAATTAATGTGTGAGTTAATTTTAATTCTGATTATGTTGATCCACTTACCGAGCACTAAAAGTCCTTAATTTTTTAATTATATGTAAATCTAGAAAACATTCATGTGAAATATGTGATTTTCTTATATTTCACCCAAATCTTAAAATTTGTTTGATTTTCTCTTGAGGCGAAATCCTAAGCTGAATCTAACTGAGAAAATGATTTATGCAGTTTTTGGATCAATTGAGCCTTTCAAGCTAACCATGTTTATTTATCCCTAATCACCCCATTGATCCTTAATTACTACCCAATTTTTCATTAGCACCCATATATATTTAGCCTAGTCATTATCAAATTATATCCTTATCACATGCCCTATGAACACGTTGATTTTCTTTTGGGATAAAAAATTATTTGAGCTTGATAGAAATTTGGGAGGAATGATGGAGTATGAAAAAAAAAAAAAAAGTGATTGTTATGGTTGTTTGGGGTGTATTGTCAAAAAAAAATTGTTTTTATGATTCCCTATCCAACTTTCAATTGAGTGAGCCTTTTGGATACTTAATGGGTTGAAAATTTTGCATATTATATTAGGAGAGACTTTGGGAGAAACTCCACCATAAAGCACTTCAAAAAAAGAGAAAAAAAAAAAGGAATGATGATATATGGCGGCAGAAAAATTATCTTGAATGAGAGAAATTGGACAGTGACATTGGCTCTAATTAGATCCTAGAAATCAACGTGTTGATGGGTGATTTAAGTTTAAAATTTCCGTTATCTCACCTTTAGTCCAACCTTACATTACAACCCGAGAAAAGTCTTATTGATTTTTGGTTAGATGATTAGCTTACATTAGTGGAGAGATGAATGAAAAGCAAATCTATGAGATTTTGTCATAGTTATTGAGAATTTTTTAGAGGTTGCATGTAGACGTGAATTTATTTGAATTGCATATAATTTGAAAAAAGATAAAAACTCTCACACACACACTTGGATCATATAGTTAGAATTGATCTTAACTTATAAATCAATTTCAATGTTTGAATGAAATTTGTTTTTTTCTTTGAATTGTGAATTTGAGCAATTATGGAAAGATGTCATGAAAGAGGTTGTTAGTTTGAGTATATGTTATGTCTTGATTTTGCTTGAGGACTAGCAAAATGTTAAGTTCGGGGGTTTGATAACTCTATAAAAATAGAGTTATTTTACCTATTTTAGGCAACAATTAATGCATTATCTATGAGAAAATATTTAGATTTCCTTCTGATTATTTGAATTTTCTTTGTTTATGCAGAATAATGAGATATGGAGAGGATAAGGAAAAGAATAGCAACTATCAGGAATTCAAATAAAAGCAGCAGTGGAAGATGAATATCAAATCAGGAAATTCTTGATTTTGTTCCCTAATGTTATCTGCAAGCGTTGGGAAATAGATATTTTGGATATATCCTATAAATAGGAGAACATGGAAAGGGAGAGAGAAGCTAGGTTTTTTTGGGGGTTAGATCGTTTTTTCATTCTTCTGAGAGTTTTTCAAGTATTTTGAAGAGAAGACAAAAGTGGTGACAGAATTCTTATCATTTGATTCAAGATGTTGAGTTTGATCTATATTTTTATTTTTTCTTCTACTATGTTCTAATTTTATTTTATTAGGGCTACAATATAACCTAACCATAATAATATGAATTTCATGATATTTATGTTTTACAATTGATTTCATTCATGTGAGTTATATATTATTGTGCTTAATGCTTCTGAGTGACTGGCCACCACTTGAATGATCTGATGTGCATGTTTGAGACTGAGAAGTAATAATATGCAATTGCTCATTATGATATATAACCATGAATTAAATGTGGATAGAGATATACCGTGTTATTTGTGTAACTTTCGGTAATAAGGTGATCCAAAAGACTAATTGTAAACCGGAAATATTCATAGTTTTAATGCACTCATGTTTATTTTAATTCACATAGAGATATAGTGGATTAATAAGCTGAGTAGGTTTGTTATACCTAGAGATAGGATAGTAAATAAATTAGGAAATTCTGTTATCACATGTTTGATATCGTTCTTGTATTTACAGTAATTTGATATTCATATCCTAGTGGTTATGGTGAAATCGGATGCTCTAACATATTTATCTAATCGATTTACTGCATTTAGTCTACAAATTTCGTTTTTAATTTATTATTAATTATATTTTGATATGTTAGATAAATTTTAGAATTAGTCTATTCTAATATTTAATTGGTTTATTAATCATTGATCTCCGTGGGATGATACTTTTTCTCATTATTATATTACTTGTTTGACACGTGCACTTGCCTTTAGAATTTTACGAATAGTTTTTAACCACCTCACCTACTTGGTGTGCATGTTCCATTCAAATTGCTCCACGTGCCCATGAAATGGAATTAAAAAATTTGAATCCTAGCACTTGTTTCTCTCTCCTGCAGATTGAGTAAAGGACTGACACAAGTAAAAATGAATGTATTGCCTTCTCTCTCTCTCCCCCCTTTGTAGAGATGAGAACATCCTTCACGACCTCTCTCTTTTGCAACAAGGGCCTCCATCTCCATCCTCTCTTCCTCTCCCTTCCTCCTTCTTCTTCGCCTTTCCGCCTCCTCCTCGCCTTTCTGGCTTTGGCTCCAAAAACCACCGACCGGCCTCTTGAACTCTCATTCATCTTCTACTCTTAGTTCGATCCTAATTTCCGGCTCAATACGTCGCCAACAATTTTGAGTTGATATTAAGCCATTAAAAATTCGCTAACGTGTTTATTTTTCTTTTTAATGCTCTCTCTCTCTCTCTCTCTCTCTCTCTCCCCCCCCCCCCCCCGCGTATGACCTCTTCTTCTTCTTCAAATAATTTCTTATTCCTTCATCGTCTTCATCCTCCCTCTCCGTATGACCTCTTCTTCTTTTTCTTCAAATCATTTCTTATTCCTTCATCGTCTTCATCCTCCATGACATCTCTAGGAAAAAAGAAAATGGTCATAAGCATTTTTCGCCAACTAAGTGAACCTATGACAATTAAAATGTGAACTAAAACTTTGAGTTTTACAAGATGACTATCCAAAATAATATAATATCGATTGCAATCAATCAGGACCAATCAAGAAAATATACGAAATCTCCAAAATGTATTTCAAACAATGTAAATGAAACTGTTTCTATTAAACAGTAGAGAAGAGTCCAACTAATGCGGTGTCCGTGATTCAGAGTCTTGTATCCGTACTATAATTGCTAAACCTGTGACTACTCATACTTAGATATCTCGCGAGTTTGAAATTTCCTATGGTTTTTCAACAAAAGCCTTAAAGGACGCCACGTGGGCCAATTCCCAATCGACATTTTAGGAACAAGTTTGCTACGGACACGAAAAGTAAACAGAGGAGATTCGTTCTTTGACAGTAAGGTGACCGACGTCCACACAAGATGCCTGGACAAATATCTAGATGAGAGAGAGAGAGAGAGACAGGGAGGCAGCGACCCCTTGGACAATTGCGACGGTGGCCGATTAACGATGACGATAGCTCTCGAAGCTAGAAAGTTCGGGTACGTTTAGCTTTATCCCACCCGGTTAGAAAATGGCACCTGGCCTCGTGAAAACTCAGCACGTCCTAGATTGTTGTTTTGTAAGATCGGATGGTCATAACGTCGAAATGGTTCGTGAAGAGGATCCCGTAAAGATAAGTTTTGCAAAAGGGTATGCATTCAATCAGTCTTCCCTACCTTTTCACTCCATCCCTTTCATACTTATTCTTGTCTCGATTCCCACTGCTATAAATGCCCGAAGGAGCTGCATCGGTTTCAAATCATCCTTCACAGTTCCCAGTTGTCAGAAGTTGCAGTTGTGAAAGAAGATATGAGTTGAGAGTATTGAACCTTTTTGGATTTAACAGGAGAGACTCGTGATTTTGGTCAGGGACGACCTGGTGAACGCACTTTTGGAAGAAAAGATGGGGAGAGGCGTCGTTCCCGTGGGTTGCTTGGTCGTTGCAATACTGGCTTACCTTGGAGGAGCGGTGGTGACGACTGAGTACGGCGTTGGCGATAGCCGAGGTTGGACCGCTTCGCCAAACATCACTGTCGGGTATTACGATGAGTGTGTGAAGATGAGCAAGATGAACGAAGACTGGAGAATGAAACTTTCTTCTTTCTCTGTATTTACACAGTATATGCTATACATCACAGAGCATATTTTCAATGGCGTGCTCTGTTTTTCACATTCTCTCTCTTCTAAACTCAGCAAGCTGCTAAGAAGACTTTTCTCGGAAGAAGAGAAAAAAGGAAAACAAAAAACAACTGAACTCAAAAACAGAAAAAACGAAAAAACGAAAACATAAAAGCAAAACTGACAGCACACGTGTAAGTTGAAGTCTTCGGTGAAGTCTTCATCACCGACTCACTTCATGACGTGGCTTTCCCGGTCAAATAGTCTCCCCTGACTTGTGTGCTTTGCTTTATGCTTTGTGCTATACTTCCTTTGATCTTTACAATAGCTGCAGCCTTTTCACTTTCATTATCTCCCTTTGTTGAAGTTGTGACAGCAGAGTAATCACTCTGCATTGGCTGAGTTGTTCTTATTTCCTTAACATCCCCCCTCAAATTGGGAAGGGTTAAGAATCCCATACCCAATTTGGTTCTAATAGTAGAGTGAGCAAAACGTGATAAGGACCTAGTAAAGATGTCAGCAAGCTGAAGATGACTTGGAATATATCAAACATTTATAGAACCTGAGGATACTTTTTCACGAACAAAGTGAAAATCAACTTCGATATGCTTAGTGCGAGCATGTAGGATGGGATTAGCTATAAGAGAAATAGCAGATTTGTTATCACAGAATAAGAGTGTGGGTGATATGAGAGATATACCAATATCTCGTAGGACAAAGCTAATCCAAGTAAGATCAGCAGTAGTTGACGCAAGTGCTCGATATTCAGCTTCGGTGGAAGAGCGTGATACGGTAGGTTGTTTCTTGGCTGACCAAGAGAGAAGATTAGAGCCAAGATAAGTGCAAAAACCAGTAGTGGAACGTCTGGTGTCAGCACAACCAGCCCAATCAGCATCTGAGTATCCATAGAGGGCTGTAGAACTGTTAGAATGGAGGAAGATCCCTAGATGTGTTGTTCCTTTAACATACCAAAGGACTCTTTTCAATTTATGAAAGTCTGCAATTGTTGGATGCTGCATTTTCTGGCATAGCAGATTCGTTGCATAGGCAAGATCAGGTCGGGTGATCGTCAAATATTGAAGACCGCCTACTATACTTCTATACGCAAGTGGATCAGCAAGCAGAGTATCATCATTTGTCATAGCAATTGATCTAAGTGGCAAAGGAGTTGAGACAGGTTTGCATTCTGTCATGTGAGCTCTGTTAAGTAGATCAATGGCATACTTGGTCTGACAAAGAAAGAGATCTTGAGAAGTACGTTTGGCTTCAATTCCTAAAAAATAATGAAGATATCCGAGATCTTTCATGTGGAATTGAAGGCTCAGTTTCTTGATCAATGTAGCTAGAAGCTAAGCTGAGCTGCTAGTCAAAATTATGTCGTCTACATAGAGTAATAACAATACTATATCTGAACCAGTATGAAGAACATAGAGAGATGGGTCAGCTGTACTGCAGAAGAAGCCATTTTCAAGAAGAAAATTACTAAATTTATCAAACCAGGCACGTGGTGCTTGGCAAAGACCATATAAAGACCTCTTGAGAAGACAAACACACTGAGATTTTTGAGGATGTATAAACCCAGGTGGCTGCTCTATATACATAGTCTCATTTAAGACTCCATGTAGGAAAGCGATTTTAACATCAAGTTGATGTATTGGCCAATTTTTCATCATAGCCACAGAAAGTACTATACGAATGGTAGCATGTTTAACAATAGGACTAAATGTTTCAGTAAAGTCAACTCCCTCTTCTTGATGAAACCCTTTGGCAACTAACCAAGCTTTTAATCTGTCAAGACTACCATCAGGTGCTAATTTGGTCTTAAACACCCATTTATAGCTTATAACATTCATTTGGTTAGTTCTAGGAACTAGTATCCAGGTCTGATTTTCATACAGAGCATTCATTTCTTCTTGCATTGCTCTGTACCACCCTTCATCAGCTAGGGCTGATTTAACTGATCGTGGTTCCAAAGGCACTTTATATTCAGCTAAACATGCATACTTAGGATTTGGTTTTATAATACCATATTTTAGTCGAGTCTGCATATGATGAATAGGAGCAGTACCTTGATGAACAGCAGTGGTACCTTGATGAACAGCAGCAGTACCTTGATCAATGACAATGTCAGTTGGTGTGACACTTGTGGAAGTAAGACCTGGTTGTTCTTCAGCAACTGAATCAGATTGCATCTGTGTGAAAGATGAAATTTGTGGCGTACCTACAATGTATGATGTATCAGTGTGATCATCTTCCAAAGTAGGACTATACTGGAAATTTGTTGTATGGTCAGTGAAGCGATTGTTTACTGGTGCTGCACTTGAAGAATCGAGAAGTTTAACTTCTTCCACCCATTGTTTGTACAGAGTAGTATATTGTTCATAGTCAGTTGTCAACTTCTTTGTAAATGGAAAGAAATTCTCATCAAACACAACATGTCTACTTATATATATACGACCATCAGTAGGTACAAGGCAACGATACCCTTTATGGCATTCACTGTATCCCAGGAAGACACAGGTAAGAGATCTGGGATCGAATTTATGTTGTGTGTATGGTCTAAGACAAGGATAACATGCACATCCAAAGACCCTTAGATGTTCGTAGCTTGGCTGATGATGATGAATTTTGCTATAAGGTGAGTCCAGTTGTAACTTTGGTGTAGGAAGAATATTCACAATATAGTTAGCTGTCATGAAGGCATCTACCCAAAATTTCAATGGAACTCTAGAGTGATACCGCATAGCTAAACCCGTTCAACTATATGACGATGTTTCCTTTTTGAGATTCCATTTTGTTCGGTGTATGTGGGCAAGACATGAATCTTTTTATGCCACAATTCCTTAAATGATTATGGAATCTGTTGCTGATAAACTCTCCTCCTCCATCACAATGAAAAAATTTGATTCTATGATTTAATTGCCTCTCGACTAGTTTATGAAACTCAACAAATATATCATAGAATTCTGACTTCAGCTTCATTGGATACAGCCAGCTATAGTGGGAAAAATTGTCTACAAAGATGACATAGTACTTAAATTTTTGAAAAGAACTAACTGGTGAGGGACCCCAAATGTCACAGTGTATCTTTTCTAAAGGAACATTGGATGTAGCGTCTGATAAAGGAAAAGGTAAAGCTGTACTCTTTGCTATTTGACAGCTTCTACATATAGTCTGTGTTGTTGCATTACAGTAAATCAACTTCTGATTCTGTAGATGCTTTACTATTTTCAAGTTTGTGTGAGCCAATCTCTGGTGCCACACATCTTCTACTGCAGCTCTGTGTCTTTGAGTGAAGAATGCTTATGTAGTTTATGAGTCCACTTGGTAAAGACCTCTAATTTTCCTTCCGAGCTTCATTGTTGTATTGGTGTGATTGTCCTTTACATAGACACCAGTTTTATCAAAGACAAAAGAACAAGGATAGTCATTTGTTAGTTTAGAAACATAGAGAAGATTCTTCTTTATTTTTGGAACAATTAGTACATCATTAAGAGGTAATGAGTTGCCCTCAGTATTTAATAGAGTATCACCAATGTAAGTAATAGGCAGACATGACCCATTTCCTATCATGACAGTATCAGTTCCACTATATTTAGAGAGTGTATGAAGAATACTAGGATTTGCACTGATGTGAGCTGTAGCACCAGTATCTGGATACCACTCATTTCCTTTTGGATCCTCAAGATGCATCACTGTCAATGCTGTTGGAATATCTTCAGCTTGATATGAGTTATCAAATCAATACCAGCAGCGAAGTGCATCATGTCCTGGATGTTTACAAATTTGACACTCCAGTTGAGCACTTCCTGTTATTTTCTCATCCTGCAGATGTTTATTGAAGGTTAGAGTCGAAGATGGATAAGTTTTGATGTCCTGATACCTCTGTGAGTAACTTGCATATGGTCGAAACCCCTGACTAGATCTAGGGAAGTCATTTTTCTGTCTAAGTTGCCGATCCCCTTGATCCTGAATCAAGGTGTTTGTTCTGTAGTTCTGACTTCTTTCAGAATATCCATAACCACGACCTCTACCATTAGTAGCACGTCCTCAACCATAGTTATGTCCCCCTCTATAATTGCTTCTTTGAACTGCAAAACCAGAGTTCTGAGGGATATATTCTCTGTCAGTGTTTCCTTTCTGCTGTATTTCAGATTGTCTTTGTCCAAAATAAGCTAAATTGGGATTATATTGGTTCCTGGAATAGTTCTACAATCTTGTTTCAAATCTTTCTAATTGTGCTATTACCTCATCATATTTTGGTTGAGGCTTCAAGCAGTATATAGTAGTTCGAAAATTTTCATACTCAGAACCCAGTCCTTCCAAAACACCAAACATTTTGGTTATCTCATCTACAGGCTTTCCTATAGCATTTAGCTAATCACGGATGGATTTGTATTCTCTAAGATAAACAGAAAGAACTCGATCCCGTTTATGGCAGGCTTGTAGTTTTCCTCTCAGTTCAAACTCTCTAGCAACTGACTTCTGTGTAAAACGATTAAGAAGTGTCTGCCATACCTCATAGGATGTTTCTAAGCCAATGATCAAGCTCAGAATATTTTTAGATACAGCTCCACTAATCCATGATGATACAAGCTGATCAGTTTTTGTCCAATCTGTGTAATCTGGATTTACAGCTTTAGTTTCACACCCTTCAACTTCAATATGTAACATTCGAGGAGGTGATGGAATTTCACCATTAATGAAGCCAAAAAGTTCTTGGCTTCGAAGAAATCTGTGAAACTGAGCTTGCCATAACAGAAAATTATCTTCAGTAAGTTTGATTGTGACAAAATTGGAAATATTAACATGTATTGGGAAAGGGTACTTCTGTGTTCTTGCTGCCATCTTTGTGTTCTCTCAACTTTGAAGAAGACAATGATAATGTTGATGTTAAAAACACTTTGAAATCTCCAAATCAACAAACGAGAATGATCAATAGCTACTTTGATCTGCTGTAATCAGTGAAGTTCAAACTTATCACAGAGACTCAAACATCACTGGATTTCATACAGGAGTAATCGACCACTCGGTCTTTAACTTCAGCAGAAACAGAACATGCGAATTAGGGATGAACACAGCGCTTACTGTGTCTGCGAAGCTGGTGGGCTTCGGTTGAATCTACAACTTCAGTGGATGAATAGGGGAGTCCAAATCGAATTCCGTCCCTCAACGAGGAATCACCGGAGAAACAGAAGCTACCGTAGTTGCTATAACCACTGCTGATCTCTACCCTCGAAACCGAGTCGAGACCTTCAAACTTGGCACGAATCTGAGTTTTGCGCTTCGAGCGCCCGATCGAGTGACGCTGATCCTCGAGAGCAAACGAGAAGAAGAGAGCAAATCTGGCGGAGAGCCGAATCGAACCACAGAGCGGGAATCGCTGTCACCGCCGCGGCCGATCTTCACCGATCTTCACCCCAAACATAGAGAGATCCGCCGAGAAACCCTCAGAATCACCGGAACCGAGAGCGATTGAGATCAAATCCGGTGGAGAGCCGAATCGAGCCACAGAGCGGGAACCGATGTCACCACCGCGGCCGATCTTCACCGATCTTCACCCCAAACCGAGAGAGATCCGCCGAGAAACCCTCATAACCACCGGAACCGAGAGCGATTGAGATGCTCTGTCACCGCCGCGGCCGATCTTCGCCGATCTTCACCCCAAACCGAGAGAGATCCGCCGAGAAAACCTCAGAACCACCAGAGCCGAGAGCGATTGAGAGCCCCCTCGTGATCCCTGACCATCATCTTCGATTTCCAAGGGTGATCCGCCAAACCAGATTCATCACCGTCGTCACCGCGGTTGCCGTCGGCTTCCGATCGAGTCGATCCGGCAATCGAGGGACTAGATCTCGACGAGCGAGAACCGCTTCTGCAGCTACAAGACCTTCGATTTGCACTAGATCTAGCGAGCAGAGGACCAATAAGGATGATCGACCATGCTCTGATACCATGTGAAGATGAGCAAGATGAACGAAGACTGGAGAATGAAACTTTCTTCTTTCTCTGTATTTACACAGTATATGCTATACATCACAGAGCATATTTTCAATGGCGTGCTCTGTTTTTCACATTCTCTCTCTTCTAAACTCAGCAAGCTGCTAAGAAGACTTTTCTCAGAAGAAGAGAAAAAAGGAAAACAAAAAACAACTGAACTTAAAAACAAAAAAAACAAAAAAACGAAAACAGAAAAGCAAAACTGACAGCACACGTGTAAGTTGAAGTCTTCGGTGAAGTCTTCATCACCGACTCACTTCATGACGTGGCTTTCCCGATCAAATAGTCTCCCCTGACTTGTGTGCTTCGCTTTATGCTTTGTGCTATACTTCCTTTGATCTTTACAATAGCTGCAGCCCTTTCACTTTCATTATCTCCCTTTGTTGAAGTTGTGACAGCAGAGTAATCACTCTGCGTTGGCTAAGTTGTTCTTATTTCCTTAACAAAGTGGGCCGCCAACAAAACTTTCACGGGCGGCAACACTTTGAGTAAGCATTCATTTATTTATTTTCCTTCTCAGGAGCATATTCCTCAATTAGACATGCAGAGGAACAATATCATATCCACATGTTAGTTCACTTGTTTGATGCAGACAATATACTTCTGTCAGCTTATATTGTTGTTTAAATTTACCGTACATTAATCAACATAAATCAAGTCAAAACATGATAATTTGTATCAATTTTAAATCTTCTTTTCTTCGGTCATATCATGCTCATATTTGTTAAACCCTCTTTATAATGCAGCGTTTGTATGGAATGGGACGCACAACGTCGCATTCGTAACAAAAGAAGAATATGACAATTGCACAAAAGTGATCTCAGCGTACGAAGGCGGCGTCTCGTACAGTTATACACTTCCGGCGGATGCAAATGGCCCGTACTACTTCATCTCCACCGTCGATTCAGACTGCGAGAACGGGCAGAAGCTAGCCATCAACGTCATCAGCCTGACCCCGGCCGAGTCACCGAATAGCTGGGCTTCCTCGATCACCGCTGGCGCCTTATCCGTGCTAGTTCTCGTATCATCAAGCATCATGGCGCTGTTTATGAACTAGATTTACGTCATAGAGGAGGATGATACCGTAATTTTCCTTTTATAGCTCGTGTTAATCTGCTTGTTCACTGGTCATATTCATATTCAGGTATTGTAAGGAATAAAAGGAGGGTCCTGTATGTTGTAGCGGGCCCTGGTAATAATCGATAGGCTCACAGGCAAACAGTGATGCTAGCCATCTCAATTTTCAAATAAGTTTGTTCCTCCCTTACTTGACGAACATCGGCCACTTTCCCTTTCTTTTCTGAAACTTGGGCCACGCATATGACTTTTAAACACTTAGCAACACATGAGTCCCTCCTCGTATGATGTGGTTGTCCACAAAGAGGGATGTCTAGACACTCATTGACGGTGCAGCACCTTTGCGCACTCGTCGGTTGGAGCTATTTTCGGATACTCCCCACCTTATATTGGCCTATTCTACATGAACCATTAGATTAAGTGATGGGTACTTCGGACTTACATTTATCCACTTCACATGAGCCATTACATTGAGAAGTGAGCTAATGTTGTCCAGAAGTACATAATTATTTTCCCACCAATTGAGCCATAGTGATGAGCGCACTGGCATCGTCTCTTTCGGATTTCGCCGGTTAAAAACGATCCTAGTTCAATTAGTAGCTTATTTCAGTTTCGCCTAAACTGGCTGGCTTGCGGTGTTATTTTTGCAAAATGACTTATATACATGTTACCTTACACACATGAATATATATATAATATTCTAAACGCTTCTCTGTTTGCCTGCCACGAGAGCTCCATCAAGTGAGATGACAATCTTCGTTCATCTCATACTTAAGGATACTTAAGGTAGAAGATAGTCATCAACCTTTGAGTGCGTCTGTTTTATGAAAATGAATTATTCAAAAAAAAAAATTCTCAAAAATAATCTATTGTATTACTCACAAAAATAAATGAAAGAAAAATATTATCATCATTTGTGAAAATATTAAGATATAAATCGTTATCGAAGTTGAAAAAATTTTAATTAACTAATTATTTTAAGCAAGATAAACTATTATTTTTTAGAAATGTTTACCAAATAATTCATTTTTCACACAACAAACAAATCCTTAGTTCTCGGTCTACAATTGACCCCTAAGTCATGGATTAAGTTGTTATATGAGATAGTTATATTCGGCAAACGGGTCATTAATGGGTTTAGAATGGTAAAGTTCAAAATAATATAAGTACTAAATATGCTCGTAATTGTTGATGCCTAAAATTTCATTTTAATTAATTAGGTTTTACTTTTGTTTTTATTTTTTATTCGGATGATAAATAAACAAAGAAAAAAACAAAAAATAAAACAGCAAGAAAAACATAAGCCAGCAGCCCATTTTTCTCCCTCTCTTCCCCCTTCGCATGGGCCTCTACGGCCCACTTTCCTTCTCCTCCGGCCTAGCCCTTTTCGGTCTTCTTCCTCCTTCGTCTGCTCTGCAACACACGCGCAGAGGGCGCGACGCAAGATGATCGGACGGACAGCGACGCGCGTGAGAAAGGGGGGGCAGCTAGAGGACAGGTGGCGGATGGGACGCCGGTTCGGCCACGGGGGTCCAGTCGGCAAGCCAAAGACCGGTGGCCGAGCCTCTCCGTCGATCGGACCTCCTCACCTATAAATAGCGGAGCATTTCCGTCGTTGAAGGGCACACCAGAGAAGATCGCGAGCTTGGAAACCTCCTCCTGAGAGACTTCGAAAGAGGTTGAAGAGTGAGCGAGAGAGAGAGAGGCCTGCGAGCTCCGAGAGATCCCCTGAGAGACTTCGGGGAACTCAAAGAGCGGGCAAGAGCGAAGAAATCGGGTCGCGAGCTCGGCCAACCTCCCACTGAGTGACTTCGGGGGAGGCCGCAGGTGAGCAAATCCGAGGAGGTCAGATCTGGCCGGTGGAGGCTTAGATCTGACCGGAGGGAGAGAGAAGAGGAGATTGAAGGAGGTCCCGTGCCCCGACGCCGCCACCGCGTCGATCTCGTCGTGCCCGGTCCTCACGCCTTGTCATTACCGCGATCCCCGAAGCTGTTGATTGCCTACGCCGAAGCTCTAGCCAGCCGCCATGTCGCCATCATCCTCCGACGCTGTCCAACACAAGCCGAGATCCCTATAGAGCCGTGTCGTGCACCTTCTGACGTCGTTGCCGTCTCCACCTCCACCGCTCGTTGTCCGCCACCACGACACAAGTAGTAAAGGTAACCGTCATCATCGTCGCCACCGTCACCATCGTCACCGCCTCCACCATCGTAGTCGTCGCCGCCGTCACCCTAGCGACACTTCGTCCCCCCCCTCGCGCCGCGAATCGGGAACCCTAGGGTTCCCGATTTTCCGATTCGTGGCCTCGAGTCATCGGATCGGACCCGGCTGCAAACCGGGTAGGGTTTTGAGGGGCGGCTACGAGTCGGGTTGGGAGTCGGGTCGGACCGGTAGGGTTCCACTAGGAACCCGAGTCATCGGGCCGGCGTCCCCAAACTCCCGACCACGGCGTCATTTTAATAAATAAAAAAAAATATGAAAAATAAATATTTAAAAATGTTTGGGTCACCGGCGAGTCGGACCCAACCCGCGAATCCGACCCGGTTGGTTTTATTTTATTATTTTAATATAAAATAATATTCTAATAAATAAAAAATATATATTTTATTTTCAAAAAAATCAAAAAGTGTTTTATTTTCGAAAAAATATTTAAAAATGTTTTAATTTCCAGAAAATCGAAAAATGTTTTAAAAAAAATTTTTTCAAAAAATCAAGAAAAATCAAAAATATTTTATTTTCCAAAAATATTTTATTTTCCAAAAAAATCAAAAAAAAAAAAAAAAATCAAAAATATGCCAAAAATCCAAAAAAGCCAAAAATTCATGAAAGAGCCAAAAAGACTTGTATATTTCCAAAAAATCCAAAAAATCCCTTTTATGTCCAAAAATGAGAAAAAGACTCAAAAAATGTTTTCCTCCCAAAAATGCATGGAAAATCCCCGAACATCCAAAAAGCCTTAGGGTTTAAACAAAATTAGATACCGAAAGGGCATTAGTGATTAACTAGTGTAATCAAGTCTCCGATCCTAATTTCTCTAGTTGCGCAGAGGTGAGTATTTCTCCCAATACTTCGCTTGGGTTTCTAATCAACCCACCCAAAATCGATTAGTGGCGACTCCATTTTAAAAATTGATTTACGTGTTAAAAAACTTGAACCATTAAGTCGTGAATTGGTAGACTTTGGAGAGTCCGGACATAACTAAAGTCACCGAGCCATTAGCCTCCTTAGGCACCCGTACCCGATCACGGGCACCAAAAAAAAAAAGAGGTCGCAACAGTAATTTACTCAAAATTCAACTCATCTATATGACTTTTTTTTCACTATCTCTCGTGCTCGCTCGATTTCACACTCAATTGGTCCGTGCTTCTTATCTCGGTTTGGGTAGGTAAATATAAAAGTGTTTTAATAATGTGGATTGGATTGAGTATGAATCACTAGATTTAAATTGGGGAAAAGTGCCAAAAAGTTCTAAACATTTTGCCTTTGTGCCGATTTAATCCTAAACCTTTTTAGGTTGTGTCAATTCAGTCATTTCCGGCCAATTTTGGCTGGATTTTGCTAATGGATGCCGGCCGAGTGATATGGACAACTTTTAATAATATTTTAATTTTTTTTCTTTTTTTTTCTTTTTTTTTTTATTTTTTCTTTTTTTTTTTCTTTTTTTCTTTTTTTTTTTTTTTCTTTCCTCTTCTTCCTCCGGCCGGTCGCCGGGTTCGGCGACCGGCCAGAGGCGACGGTCGATGAGGTCAAGGTCGACCTCGCCGGCCACCTCGCCAGTGGCCATAAGGGCGGCCTTGCGCGAGGCGGCGAGGCTCACCCAATGCGAGGCCGCCCTCGAGGCCTAGGGCGCGAGGGCGAGCCCCGCCAGCTCACCGAATCTAGAAAGTGAGGGGGTTTCGAGCAAGGGGAGAGAGTCGAAGGGGTAAACCACTGGCCACCGCACCTGAGCCGCGGCTATTGGCCTACGGCCACGCATGGTTTCAAGCACCAAAGCTCCAGTGGGCCTCGGTCCTTTTGTGCCTTGCGTTAGTCGGACCAAGTCAGAGCTCGCGGTCGTCCATTGCACAAGCTCCGTCCCCGACCTTCCTTTGTTTGCTGTGCTCGTCCTCGATTGTTCTTCAAGGATTCGGTTCGAGATCAAAGGGCATTTGATATGCACAGGACCTGAGAGAGAGTCCTCTCCCGGTCAAGCCAAGGAAACCTTGGCCACACTAGACCACCGCCGCAACGCTGCCGCCCAATGCCATCCACCACTGCTCGCCGCTTCACCGACCCGCTGCCATATCCGGCGAGCTGGCGAGGCTTGCCCTCGCCAGACATGGGTGAGGCTCGACCCTCGCTAGATCCGGCAAGGGCGAGCCTCACCGCCCAAGCCTCGAGGGCGGCCTCACGCCAGGCGGGTGAGGCTCACCCTCGCTGGATCTAGTAAGGGTCAAGCCTCGCCGACCATGGGCAAGGCCGCCCTCGCGGCCACTGGCGAGGTGGCTGACAAGGTCGAGTTGACCTCGCCAACCATCGCCTCTAGCCGGTCGCCGAGGTCCGGCGACCGGCTGGAGGAAGAAGAGGAGAAGAAGAAAATAAAAAATAAAAATATTTAAAATATTAAAATATTATTAAAATTTATCCATGTCGGCACCGATCAAGCCACGTCAGCCAGCCGGCGTCCAGTCAGCAAAATCCAGCCAAAATTGGCTGGAAATGACTGAATTGGCACAACCTAAAAAGGTTTATGACTAAATCAGCACAAAGGCAAAAGGTTTAAGACTTTTTTGGCACTTTTTCCCATTTAAATTGTATAGAATGAGTCAAAACGGATTAAATGTATCAATTTAGGTTGAACCATTTTCGTCCAAATCCAACACATCCATTTGATGGGTTTAATTGTAGGTTAGATCACATAATAGCGATTTCTCATGAATCTCCCTAGTCGAGACATGACTCGGTTGACTCTGACTGGATATGAAAGATGCAGTTAATACGTACTTCGTTAAGTGAATGGACGGGGAGGGGAAGCCCTCTGGTGATACCATAAAGGTCCTACGTTGCATGGACGCCGTTAAAAATTTGCCAAGATGGACTTTTTCCCCTTTTTTCAAATGTTGCCTCTCTTCTTCTTCTGCTTCTTCTTTTGCTGCAAATCATTTCTTATTCCTTCACCGTCTTCATCCTCACTCTCGCATCCTTTTAGGAAAAAAGATGGCCGTGACTAGTTGTTGCAGAGCTAATTCACCAACGATATCTTTCAGCGGTCATTACGACATTAAAAATTTGCTAAGCTAGATTTTTTTTCCTTGATCCTTTTCTCAAATATTGACTCTCTCTCTCTCTCTCTCTCTACCAGAAATGGTTGTGAGCATTTGTCGCAAAACGAGCACAACTATGGCATATTCGAGTAGCCATTGCTATAAGAATTGGGTTAAAGAAAGGCAACGAGAAAAGATTTAAAAAAAAAAAAATCATGCGTAGCCATTTCAAACGTTCGACTAGTCGAATCAACTCCAAATTGCAACTCTTGAAAAATATTCAAGCACATTATTCATATAATTGGAGTAATTTTTTAAGTTAGGTCTCTCACATCCTTTAGGAAAAAAAGATGGCCTTGATTATTTGACGCAGTGCTAATGCGCCCGCAACATCTTTGAGGGGTCATTATGACTTTAAAAATTTGCTAACCTAGATTTTTTTTTTCTTGATCCTTTGCTCAAGTATTGACTCTCTCTCTCTCTGAAATGGTTGTGAGCATTTGTCACAAAACGAGCACAGCTATGGCACATTCAAGCGGCCATTGCTATAAGAATTGAGTTATAAAAGAAGGGCAAGGAGAAAAGACACAAAAATTTCGTGCATAGCCATTTCAAATGTCCTGACTAGTTGAATCAACTCCAAATTGCAACTCTTGATAAGTGTTCAAGCACATTATTTATATAATTGGAGTAATTTTTGAAGCTAGGTCCCTCGCATCCTTTAGGAAACAAGATGGCCGTGATTATTCGTTGCAAAGCTAATGCACCTACGACATCTTTGAGCGGTCATTATGACATTAAAAATTTGCTAACCTAGATTTTTTTTTTCTTGATCCTTTTCTCAAGTATTGACTCTCTCTCTCTCTCTCTCTCTCTCTCTCTCTCTCTCTCTCTCTCTCTGTGAAATGGTTGCAAGCATTTGTCGCAAAACGAGCACAGCCATGGCATATCTGAGCGTGCATTGCAGTTTCATATATACACTTCGCTGCGTTGGTTTCAAATCATCCTTTAAAGTTCCTAGTTTTCAGAAGTTTGCAACTGCGAAAGAAGATTCGACTGTATTGAAGCATTCTGGATTCAAGAGGAAAGACTCGTGATTTGGTCAGGGACGACCTGGAGAACTATCTGAGGTGTTCGATGATGCCGCGGAGGCTCTACATCCGTGTTTTGAAATCCAACTAATGTCGTGTCCGTAATTCACGGTCGTATATCTGTCCTATAATCGCTAGACCAATGACCATATACACTTCGATATCTCAAGTGCGTTGGAGGTCAAACAGCCTTGAAGGGCACCACGTGCGCTACGGCCACGGGACATTTTACGATTGAATTTTCTATGGACATGCAAAGCAAACGTGGTTGTTTTTTCTTTGACAATTCCTAGTCCACGTCCCAAAAAGATGTTTGGCATTTTATCTGGATAAGAAATTGGAATTGTAAGGACTAGAAATATTTTCCAATATTTTCCACCGAAACAATTACAACGATGGCTTTTCGTATGTTGTTTTTATATTTTCGAATGGTCAAAATCTCTGAATGGTTCGAAAAGATGACCAAGTAGAAATATGTTCACCAAGAAAGTTCTGTATTAAACCATCCTTTGCCACATATTCACTCGCGCCACGTTTGATTCATACTTATTGATTTCTACCTCTATTATATCCCTCAATGTCAAAAGGGACCCCGTGCTATCCCATTAATTGGGAGTATGAATCACACCCCCAACAGATACATTAGTAATACATCACGAGGAGTTCCCTATGCACCAGAATTAAAAGTCATCCATCTCCAGGGATTGAACCAATGCATTCCATTACCATCCACGGGCCCCAATGCGCGCACGACATTTTACGAATGAATTTGCTACGGACACGCAAAGCTAACGTGGTTTAACTCGTTCTTTGACAATTACTTAGCCGACGTCCCAAAAAGATGTTTGGCATTTCATCCGGAAAAGAAAGAGACAAAGACCAGCAGCTACCACTTTGGAGGATCACACCAATGGCGGATTGACGACGACAATTTACTCTCAAAGCTACGAAGTTCGCGTACGTTTTAGCTTAGTTAAAAAGTGGCACCTGGCATCGTCAAATTGTCAGCTTGTTTTTCATTGCTTCTGTATGTTCAAATGGTCAAACCCTCTCAATGGTTCCAAAAGAAGACCAAGTAAAGATACGTATGCCAGAAATGGTCCGTACTGAATCGTTCTTTGCCACCTTTTCACTCGTGCCGCCTTTGATGTCCATTCTCATCTTGATTCCCATCGCTATAAATACCCCCAAAGAGCTGCATCGATTTCAAATCATCCTGCACACTCCACGGTCATCAGAAGTTGCAACTGGGAAAGAAGATTCGAGGGTATTGAAGCGTTTTGGATTTAAGAGGGGAGACTCACGATTTGGAATAAAAGATGGGGAGAGGCATCGTATTGGCGGGTTTCTTGGTCGTCGCAATGCTGGCTTGCCTCAGAGGTGCAGCAGCGACGGAGTATGTAGTCGGCGATAGCCGAGGTTGGACCGCGTCGCCAAACATCACTGTTGGGTATTACGATGAGTGGGCCGCCAACAAAACTTTCAGGGGCGGTGACACTTTGAGTAAGTATTCGTCTACTTATTTTCCTTCTTAGGAACATATTGAGTCTCGTCAATTAGGTATGAAGAGGAACAATTCCATGTCCACATGTTAGCTCGCTTGCTGCAGACGATATATTTCTGCTAGCTTATATCGGTGTTTAAATTTACTTGGACATTAATCAACGTAAATCAACTCTGTTTCTAAAATTCAAGGAGTTGAAACGTGATCATTTGTATTAATTTTGAAACTTCTTTTCTCGTGTCATATCATACTCATTTTTGTTAAACCCTCTCTATAATGCAGAGTTTGTATGGAATGGAACGCACAACGTCGCAATCGTATCAAAAGAAGATTACGACAACTGCACAAAAGTAATCTCAGTGTTCTACGGTGGTGAGGCGTTCGGTGTCATGTTTCCAACAGATGCGAATGGCCCGTCCTATTTCATTTCCACTGTTGATTCTGACTGCGAAAACGGGCAGAAGCTAGCCATCAACGTCGTTAGCTCAGCTTTCTCCATCACCGCCAGTGCTTTGTTTGTGCTGATTCTCGTATCATCAAGCATCATGGCGATGTTTATGAACTAGATTTGTGTCATGGAGGAGGAGGAGGAGGATACTGTGATTTTCCTTGTTTAGCTCATTTTAATTTGGTTTGTCATTGGTCAAATTCATAATTCAGGTGTTGTATGGAATAAAAAGAGGATCCTGTATGTTGTAGTGGGCTTGGTAATAAGTGATAGGCTCACAGGCAAACGATGATGCTAGCCTTGTCAATTTTCAAATAAATTCGTTCCTTATTTGACGAACATTGGCCATCTTCCCTTTTCTTTTCTGAAACTTAGTTGAAAGCCGACACGGATTCATAGAAATCGTTAAATTTCAGTTGATCCGTGTTGTATGGTGATTAGAGGATATTGACATTTTTTTTTTTACTTAATCAAATTTGGTCGACGGCAATAATAAAAACGAAAGATGAAAAGAAGACTTATAAAAGACGGCACGTACGTAGAAGTAAAGAGAAGGAAGGAAGAAAGAAAGAAATGGAGGTGAAAGAAAAAGAAAGGGTTCAAGAAAATGAGAAAGGAAATCTTGTGTGTGCCGATTTATCTGTCTTGTTTTGTGAAACTGATTTATCATATGAATTCTAAATTAGTTTTGCGGATTATAAGAGGGGGAGGATTTGATATTCATTATTGTTGTGAACCCATTAGGGGACTCTAGATATGCCTACCGATTTTAAGAGATACTTTGGGCCAAGCCACCAGTTGTTGATAGATGAGGACCATGCTAGGGGAATCTTGATCACCTTATCACTAAACATTATGTTGTGACTATAATTGAATATTGAGCAATTAATTGATGGATGGAATAGAAAATTAATATGTGATAGAGATTGACCACTAATATTTGATTTGTGATGGTGGATTAAATGAGTGTTTCTTATTTTTACAAAACTAAGTTGAAATCAAACAACTCATATTTCATTTGGGACATATATTATATATTGGGTTTGGATCATGGGTTTCAAGTATTGTTTTATATATGTACATAATGGATGTTCAATCTGCTTAGAGGAAAAAAGTATTACTCACTAGGTTATAATTGCTCATACCGTTAATTTTATATACTTTTCAGGTTTTTCAATTAGTGATAAGTAGAACAAGAGCGCTATCAATAAGGAACTTTTGGTCACGAGATTTTTTGGTAGGAGTTGTATGTATGAGTTTGTTGGGTTTGGTGGTTGGTTTAGAGATATACAATACTCTTTTTTATGGATTATAAAAGCTATGATATTGTAACCAACTTGCTGGTTTATTATACATACATACACATACATATAATGGGTTGTAATTTGTATTTGAGATTGCATCTTTTGGGTGAAAGGATGGCCATGCTATTCTCTCTTTTGTCTGATAGCTTACAGAAAACGAAACCCAGGATCTCTCTTGGTGTGCCTTGATCACACTTGTAAGTTTTAAACATTTAGTAACATGAGTGCCTCGTCCTATCATATGGATGACCACATAGAGCAATGTCTAGATCAATAGCAATGGTTTAGTGCATTTGTACACTCACCGATCCAATCTATTTTCGAATACTCCCTGCCTAGCTCACTTTACAGGATGTGTTAAATCACGTGACCAGTAGTTTGGGTTTACATTAACGCACTTCACATGAGTCATTAGATCATGTGATGGGTACTTCATAATCTAATGGCTTGTGAGCTATAGTGACGAGCACACTAGCAACCTTCACTTTTGGATTCTACCAATTGAACCATCCTAATTCTAGGGGTGTCAAAAACCAAACTGAAAACCGAACCGAACTGAACTGAAAAATTCAGTTTTTTCGGTTTGGTTTTCATTCAGTTCGATTCTCATTAAAAACCGAAATTTTTTTTATTGGTTCAGTTTTTATCGGTTAATCGAACCGAACCAAACCAACAAACCGATAAGAGCTTATTTCTTGGAAATATAACAGCAAAATACAAAAAAACCAAAAAAAATGTAAAAACCAAAAACCAAACCAAACCGAACTGAAATTTGGGTTCGGTTCATATTCAGTTCGGGTCTCATTCAATTCAGTTCGGAAGTTTTTCCTAACGATTCGGTTCGGTGACACCCTTACCTAATTCAACAAGTAGCCCATTCCGATTTCGCATAAAGTAGCCGACTTGTGGCATTAATTTTATAAATTTACTTATATATGTTACTTTGAGGTACGGACACCTAGAGTACCAAAACTTGGCACAAATTGACATTTAAGTGCCAAAAGTTTTGAAATGGACACTTAAGTGTCAAAATCGAAGCAAAATAGATCACTTAAGTACTAATCCAGCAAATTGCTGATGTGGCAATTTTCCAACGAGGTGAGTGCAAAACGCGTCATTTTGCACATTGACGTAGCTAGAAAATGCAAAAACAACGTCGTTTTGTCTCGATGTGATAAATAATTAATATAAAAATTAATTTATTTATTTAAAAATTTAATTTATTTAAAATATTTTAAAAAATAAAAAACGCAAATTTAAAAAAAAAAAAAAAAAAAAAGTGCCGAAGGGAGGCGGCTGAGGGTTAAGCCCTCACTACCACAGCCGGGAAGGGCCAGTGACGGAGGGGGGAGGGTTGGCCGGGGTTGCCAACCCCTGGCCAACCGGCGGCGAGGGCTTGCGAGCCCTCACCAACCGCAACCCTCACCCCAGATCTGGCAAGAGCTCATGGGCCCTCCCCACCATCTCCGGGAAGGGCCAACCACGCTGGGGGGAGTGTCGGCGGGGGCCCGCAAGCCCTTGCCCAAATTAGGGCGAGAGTCGAAGCCCTCGCCCAGATCCGGCGAGGACCGCAACCCTCACCCCAAATCCAACGAGGCTTGCGGGCCCTCGCCACAATCCGTTGGTCGGCTAAGGGCCGGCCGACCCTCTTCCCCTCCGTCACCGGCCCTTCCCAACAACGGCTAGGGAGCCGACAAATGGTGATGGCTTAGCCCTCAGCGCCCCCTTCGGCCCTTAAGTTTTTTAATTTTTTTAAATATTTTAGATAAATTAGTTATTAATTTAATTTAATTAATTAATATTAATTATTTACCATATAGAGACAAAACGACATTGTTTTTGTATTTTTTAGCCACGTCAACATGCAAAACGGCATCGTTTTGCACTCACCTCGCCGGAAAATTGCCACATCAGCAATTTGGCCGGATTAGCACTTAAGTAATCTATTTTGCTTCGATTTTAGCACTTAAGTGTCCCTTTTGAAACTTTTAACACTTAAATGTTCCTCTGTGTTAAGTTTTGACACTTGGGCTATACTTTTGTCTATTACTTTGCATACAAAAACATTTTAATTTCAACACCCTCTCTCTTTCCCCACCACAGGAGCTCTATCGACTGAGATGCACCCTACGGCTTTTTATACCCGCTCCGCTTAATGCCATGACGACAATGACCGAACAACTATACTGAAGTGCAAGAGTGGAGGAGCATCCCTCCACAAGTCATCATACCTTCCCTCGGCGATAAGGAGACCCGAGCAGCAAACTCCGGTCGAAGTCATGCAGCCTTCGCGACAAAGGTCCAATGTTTGGAAGATGTTCAACATCTTGGACCTCCCAATAGCATGAAGAAGACCATCTGCACGGTATGCGTTGCAAAGACATCTCCAAAATCTGGTGGTGGGACAGACCAATTGAAGAGGCGCCAAGATAAAACATTCTCCCGAGATGATCGAGCCCGAGGGAAGCTCCGCCACCCCTGGCTGTAATGGGGCACACCAAAAGTCCATTCAAATATGACGAGGCCTGAGCTCAAAACCTAATTGCACATTATACACTCCAGGCAAAGGTACCATTCGGGGTCGCCCTAGATCCGAGATTCGTCGAGCTCTTGCGAGCGGCTTTTCAGCCTAACTACAAAAGAGTTCTACGACCACGAACACCAGGAACTGGCACATATAGCTCCTCGCTAAGCCAGTACTTCGTATTTTCTGTTCAGTTTGCCCCCACGAGTTGATAAAGCTTTCTGTCACAAAATATAAAAACATGAGAAATCTAGCTACTACAGAAACAAAACCGATAAAAATGCTAATCTTTAGAGAGAAGCTCATTTATGTATAAAATTCCCTAAATAAGGGCATCAACTGCCTATTAACTGGATTCGAATGTCATCCGCCAAGATGGTCCATAATTCTCCCGTAGCGTAGACTAACATACCATTATCCGAGCATCTTTCTCTAAGGAATACTCCACTAGAAATAAGGATCGGCTAAAATACAAGTTGAAACTCGAATGAGTCGTATCGATAAAATTGTTTCCATTCAATAGCAGAGAGGAATCCAACTGATGTTATGTCCGTAATTCCACGTCATGTATCCGTTCGCTAATTGCTAAACCATGGACTGCATGTACTTAGACATCTCGCCTGCGTTGAAATCTCCTCTCTCTTTTTTTTTCTTTTCTTTTCTTTTTTTTTCCAATAAAGGCCTTAGATGGCACCTCCTGTGCTACTCCCACAAGACATTTTACGAACGAATTTTCGGCGGACACGAAAAGCTAAGTTGGGTAACTTGTTCTTCGACAATAAGTACACCACGTCCCAAGAAGATGTTTGGAATTTCATTCAGAACATAGACAAAAAGACAAAAGGACAATTACTCTCAAAGCTAGGAAGTTTGTGGAGGTAAGGACACCTAGAGGGCTAAAACTTGGCATGGAGGGACACTTAAGTGCCAAAACTTTAAAAATGTATACTTAAGTGTCAAAATCAGAGTAAAACAGATTTAAGTGCCACTCCAGCCAAAATCTAGCCAAATTGCTGACGTGGCAATTTTCCGACAAGGTGAGTGCAAAACGGCATCGTTTTGCACATTGACATGGCGAGAAAATGCAATAAGGTCATTTTGTGTTTAATGTGTAAATAATTAATTTAAAAAATTAATTTAAACTTAAATTTATTTAAAATATTCTAAAACATAAAAAAAATTAAAATTAAAAAACTTAAAATTAAAAAGAAAAAAGGGGGAGGGGGGGGGGGGCCGGGCCGTCACCGGAAGGGCCGGCGACAAAGGGGGGGGGTTGGCGGGGTGGCCGGCCCCCGGCCAACCTGCGGCGAGGGCCGCAAGCCCTCACCGGATCCGGGTGAGGGCCACGGCCCTCGCCGCAAGTCGACCAGGGGCCGGCCACCCCGGCCGACCCTCCCCCTCCGTCGCCGACCCTTCTCGGCGACGGCGGAGCGGCGGCGGGGCTCGGCCCTCGCCGCCTCCTTCGCCCCCCCCCCTTTAAGTTTTTTATTTTTTAGAATATTTTAAATAAATGTGAGTTTAAATTTAATTTAATTAATTTTTATATTAATTATTTACACATTTTTTATCTTTTTAGAATATTTTAGCTAGTAATTTAATTTTTATTTTGCAGACGACGTCATTTCGGGTGAGTTTGAGCCAAGTTAGCTCTCTGGCAAGCCACGTAGGCAAGCAAAAATAATAAAATATTGCCACATAGGATTTCCGGCAAGGTTCGCTAGATATGGCACTTAAGCGTCCCACTTTTCAAAGAAAGTGGCATTTAAGTGTCCCTTCATGCCAAGTTTTGGCACTTTGGCTATTCTTCTGCCGTAGTTTGTGTACATTTAACTTCACCGCAACCAATTAAAAAGTGGCACCTGACATCATCAAATTGTCAGCATGTGATTGTTTCATGCCTTTGATTTGTGTTCTTATCTTGATTCCTATCCCTATAAATATCCCGAACGAGCTACATTGGTTTCAAATCATCATAGGCTCTTCACAGTTGTCAGGAGTAGGAATGATCGGATCTAGACCTAGACTCTGTACCCGACTTTATTATAATTGATTTCCCTTTTTTTAGACCCTATACCTAATCCTATTTGCACTGGATCATGTACCCGAACCACCTTGTTTTTTCGGTCCGAGTCTAAAGTCAACCCTGTTTCCACTCAATCCTATTTTGCAACCATCCGATATCCTATATGGTTTTGAATTATACATTAATACGCGAGAACATTTCAAGGGATACTAAGGTCGACATGAAATTCTTGAGTGGCTAAGCGAAGATTCACCAATTAACAAATAATCAATGGAAACAATTTGTATAACACACGCTAGCAACGAATTTGTACAAAAGAGCCTAACAAATTTGAGAAAAAAAAGATCGAAGATTCCTATCCTCAATAAAATTAGTGAACTTGGAATCTTTGTTGACAGCCAACTGATGAACCTAAAAATCCATCAAACCACGCGCATAAGAGAAGACAAAGATTACAGCCAAGCAAAATTTAAATTCAACCCTGAGAAATAGGGAATGAGGAGAAAATTGAGCGAAGGGGGGCTACCTCGTACTCAAGCTTGTGCTTCTTGGAGTCCTCGAGGGGGATGTAGTACTTGGCGAGGCAGGTCTTGCTACGTTGGTTCTACAACAGTATGAATTGGATCACAAGAATTTGGTAGCGATGAATGCCATCTGTCGAACAGTGCAAGAGGGAGCCGGCGATGGACTGTGTGACAGTGAGCCAACGATGGATAGTGCGATGGTGAGCTGGCAAAGGAGGGAAGCAAGCGAGGAAAAGGAACAATGAAGGAAGAGCACTGAGAGGTGAAAAACATCGTGCGACTACGAGAGTAAGAATAGAATCAGGAGAAATAATAGGGTCCTGGAACCGGTTTGAAAACCTATTCTTCAGTGAGTAACCACCTGGAACCAAAACCGAACCAGTTTTCCGGGTGGGTGCACACCCCTAATTAGGAGTAGCAACTGTGAAAGAAGATTTGAGGGCATTGAAGCGTTTTAGATTTAAGAGAGGAGACTCGTAATTTAGAAAAAAAGATGGGGAGAGGCGTTGGCTTGGCGAGTTGCCCCGTCATCACAATGCTAGCTTGCCTCAAGGTGCGGCGGCAACGGAGTATGTAGTCAGCGGCAGCCAAGGTTGGATCGTGTCGCCAAACATCATTGTTAGGTATTATGACAAGTGGGCCGCCAACAAGACTTTCAGGGGGGGCAACACTATGAGTAAATATTCATCTACTTATTTTCCTTCTTAGGAACATATTGAGTCTTGTCAATTAGATATGCAGAGGAACAATTCTGTGACATCATGATTTTTAACCCTGTATTCGATAAAATGAAATGGGTTTTTCATCGACACGCCTATAGTCTTTTTCTCTGAGCTGATCACTCATGAGATAACTAATCTATCAAGAGAAACCGTTAAAAATCTAAGTACGATAAACTTGAGAATTCAACTAGAAATCAACTGCTCGATCGTGCTAATCTGTAAAGATCAATACGGCATAGTTAAAATCGATTAGAGATCGGAGATAAGTCAGTTCGACAAAAGCATGCAATTAAAGTGTGAGTGATTCCACATAATTATAAAATTCTCGTCGAATGGTACTAAATCGATTTTTCTGTCATTTCTATACCATGTGCCCATATTTGAAACCTTGAGATTTTCACAATAACCAAGAGTCATCAATGAGTCAAAGATGTACAATATGGCTCGAAAATAATCAACCATGGATCAAATGCGCTAAAAATCCCTAAAAACTACCCGGTAAGTTATGTCACGTTAAAATCGCATCCGGTTGGAATTAACCACGAAATTGAATCTGATTTCAAAAATTAAAAGTTCTGTCATGTCACGATTTATTTTAGGAATGTCGACTCATCTTCTAAAAAATTTTCTGCAAACCCAAATTTTTGACGAAAAATTCGGAGGCCCGTTTTTTAGTGCGCTTTTGGCATCCAAGTTGGATTATTTTGTGAGGAAATTATGGAATTTGATGTGGGCATCCTCGGCATTTTGGCCATTGATTTGAGGCCAATTGAAGAAGAATTGAATTGGAATTGAATGGGAAATGTTGAAATTCATAACCATGAGGGGAAGCAACATTTTGGACTACTTTGGTGGCTTGTTGGGAAGTCTTGGAGGGGAATTGGCTGAGGATAGGGCTGCGGACTTTGGGGGCTTCACACTTGAGTGTTCTTGACATTTTGGTGAGCATTAAAGGCTTGTCCCCCTCCTTTCCATCTGCAGCCCCTTCTTCTTTCTTGCCTCATCTTTCTCCATTGTTGTTGTTGTTTTGGAGCTTAAGAACTAGCCAGCGAACTAGAGAAACCAACCAGCCTTTGTCATTGACCATCCAAGACCGCAAGCAGCCGCATGCCCACACGCCGTCTCGCTCACCTGCAAGACTCCAGCCCGCGCCGTCCCTACTCAAGCTGCTGTCCCGACTCGCCTAGTCGCCATCTCGAGCCGTCGAGCCAATTCCATCGCCATCCTGAAGTCCCCGACACCGCCTAGTTCCGTCGTGCCCACTCCTGTGCCAGCCCAACCCGTTTTAGCCATTGAAGCCATTCGGTTCAGCCCTTGGACAGAACCCAAGTTCCAACTATGGCCCAAGACTTCGTGGCCCGATTCCGGCCCCTTTCGGCCTCCCTTGGCGTCGCTCTAGGCTTGAGTCTCGCTCGCCTCCATATCGCTGTCGCCGTGAACACATCGGCTCGCAAATTCAATGAGTTAACTCCCTAATCCTTGATTAGGTTGTTAATTGTACTTAGAATATTAGTTTAGTGTTAATTAGCTTAGTTAGATTAGAAAAAAGATATTAGTCTTAAGATGGATTAGTCCTAATTTAGAATGGTTAAATTAGCCTTAAGATAGATTAGTATTGATCTAATTAGTGAAATTAGCACTAATGAGGAGGGATTAATCCAATTTAGTGTACTTTCTTCAGTTCTGATTTCTGAACCCTCGCCTTTTGCCATTTTTACAGATCGAAATATGGTAAGATTTTGAGGTTGATTCCTATTTGAAAAATGTTTTAGACATCTTCAGCTATAACATATATTTTACTCAACATTTTTAGGGATTTAAAAAACATGAGATATCAGCTTTGTCGTTTGCAAACAGAACCTATGTTTGTGTCGAAACTAGTGATTTTTTGGGATTCAAAGGATTTTTATCAAACTCTTAGGGTTTGATTTTCAAAATGGTTTCTTCACAAAAGTTGTTTGACACATCTTGTAGTTTAATATAGTCAAATTTCATATCAAATAGACAAGTTTTGGATCTCAAACCAAGCTAGTTTTGGAAAACAAACTTTATGGAAACGGACACAGTTTTGGTTACAATTTGAGCGATTTACTGATCTTGATCTAGAAGAATCTGGATTAAGGTTTCTGCATGAAAAATGTTCGTTTATGTGTCCTTTACAGCATACTCAAATTTGGGAATTTTTTGAACTCGTTTGATTAAGTTTCTAGATTTAAACTCGGAGACGTGTGAGTGAACCATTCTGCCGTTAGGACCGATAGTAGTTTTGGTGATTGTTCTTGAAGCTATGCTTGCTGAACCATGCCTATTTGGTGATGTGGTTACTTTGTGATATGCTTAAAAGTGATGCGTGATGTTAGGACCGAATGGTTGTGCCATGATTGTGGTTTATTGTTATTACTTTATGTGACAACTATTGAAAGAGGATGTGTTGTATTGAGAAAACCGAATGGTTGTAAGCAGGTAAGAGACTAAGGGCCTGTTTGGCAACTTGCCCAACAGTGCCAGATTCTGATTTTTTGTTCCCAGAATCAGTTTGGGACGAGAATCGCGTTTCGTAAATTTTTTGTTCCCGGGAACAATTTTGGACAAGATTTGAGAATAAAAACAAATTTGATTCTACGTCCGAGAATCGAAAAAGAATCAAAACGGTAAAACCTTGTTCTTCTCTTTCAACATCTCGGTTGCCATTCGCCATCGCCCGCCGTCGTCCGCCCGCCCCTGGCCGCCGCCCCGCCGGTCCGCGCCGATCGCGAGGCTCGCCAAGCCAGGGCGAGGTCCGGCGAGCTCGCCGAAGGCAAGCCCGGCCACCGGCGAGGCTCGGCCTCGCCAGATCTGGCGAGGCCCAGCCTCGCTCAGCACCGGCGAGGCCCGGCCTCGCTCGGACCGGCGAGGCCGACTCCGCCACCGACGGGCCGGGCAAGCCTCGCCGCGGCCGGGCGAGGCTCGGCCTCGCCCGGATCGGGCGAGGTCGAGCCTCGCCCGCGGTGGGCGAGCCTCGCCCGGCTGCCGGTGAGGCTCGCCGGCCATCGGCGAGGCTCGCCCGGCCCGCCGGTGGCCAAGCCCTCGCCGGGCCGGGCGAGGCTAGCCGGCCACCGGTGAGGCCGAGCCTCGCCCGGGCGGCGCGCTCCGGTGAGCGCGTCGCCGGCCCTCATCGGCCGGTCACCGGTCCGGCGACCGGCCTAATGAAGAAGAAGAAGAATAGGAAAAAAGGGGAAAAAAAAAGGAAAAAAAAAAAAAAAAAGTAAAAAATTATTAAAATTTATTTAAAAATCAAAGAAATTATTTAAAATTTATTTAAAAATCAAAAGAAATTATTTAAAATTTATTCAAAAATAAAAAGAAATTAATTTGGAACATAATCAATTAATACGGTACCAAACGCAATTCTATTCCAAAATCAAAAATTTTGAACAGTTACCAAACGCGCTTTTTTACTCAAAATCGGTTCCGGAACGAATCAAAAATAATCATTTCTAGTCGAATCGCTCCCGAACAGAATCGTTACCAAACGCCCTAAGTGTGCACGATAGTAAAAATTCATATGAGCCACCTCTAGAACCTTGTACCATTGCTTATGATAGTCGAGAACTAAGTGCTACACGACAACGTGACTTCGTGGGAGTCACCTCTAGTACCTTGAGCTATTGCTTATGATAGTTGAGAACTAAATGCTACACAATAGCATGACTTTGTGGGAGCCACATTTATTACCTTGAGCTATTGCTTATGATAATCGAGAACTAAATGATACATGACAGCATAATCTCGTGAGAGCCACCTCTAGTACCTTGAGCTATTGCTTATTATAGTCGAGAATTAAGTACTACACGACAATATGACTTCGTGGGAGCCACCTCTAGTACCTTGTACTGCGACTGATTGTGGTCAGGGACTAAATGTCACACGATAACAAAACTTCATGAAGGGTCCCTCTAGAATCTTGAGTTTGCATATTGAATATAGAGTTGGAATATTGAGAGTGAATATCGAGTGGTTCGATATGAGTTACCCGCACCTAATTATGGAACGAAATTGTGTGGCACGGAATGTGACATGTCATAACGATTTGACCTTATAATCAAGACTTCTGTGCATATTTGATGAGTGATGTGATGCGTTCCAGTTAATGAATGCAATTACTATATGCATGTGTTTTATGAGATGCACTAATGTACAAGAAGGTGCTGAGGCGAGGTAACTTCTGAGTGTTGTATGTTTAGGATGCCTTTGAGTGAATTCTCGCCCTAGTCGGGGCTTAGAGTTTAACTCGTTGAGATTTTTATCTCCCCCCGTCATAGCTTACCATTTTTCAAGTCCTTAGTCTAGAGATACCGGAGGATGTCGTGGAGGATCCTAAGCCAGAGTCGAAGGGATTCGAATATAGGTTGTGTCTGGTAGTTCTTTTGGGGCAGATCTTTAGTGTACAGACTTGGAGGACTGACCTAGCTTGTATATAATGTCTATTTGTGAAAATTTGTTATCATGCTTTTCTATCCCATGTATTCAGTGTTGTTAGGGAATTTGTTTATTTTGCTTCTGCATGTGCATAAAATGAAATGGTCGGCGACGCGTCTTGAGAATGTCGCAAAATTATAGTCGACCGCCGAGGGATCTTCGTGTGCTCGAGGTTCGGGGCATGACAAATTCCATGTCCACATGTTAGCTCGCTTGATGTAGACAATATACTTCTGTGAGCTTATATTGGCGTTTAAATTTACTTGGATAATAATCAACGTAAATCAACTCTGTTTCTAAGGAGTCAAAACGTAGTAATTTGTTAATTATTCCTCTCTATAATGCAGAATTTGTATGGAATGAGACGCACAACATCGTAATCGTATCAAAAGAAGATTACGACAACTGCACAAAAGGGATCTCGGTGTCCGAGGGCGGTTACGCGTTCAGTGTCACACTTTCAGGATGCAAATGGCCCGTGCTATTTTATCTCCACTGTCAATTCCGACTATGAGAATGGGCAGAAGCTAGCCATCAACGTCGTCAGCTTGACCTTGCCCGAGTCGCCTAATAGCTCAGCTTCCTCAATCATTGTCGGCGCCTTGTCCATGCTAGTTCTCGCATCATCAAGCATCATTGCGATCTTTATGAACTAGATCTGGGTCATAGAGGAGGAGGATACTGTAATTTCCTTGTTTAGCTAATGTTAATTTGGTTTGTGATTAGTCATTCATAATTCAGGTACTATATAGCATAAAAAGATGGCCCTTTATGTTGTAGTGGGCCTTGGTAATAATCGATAGGCTCACAGGCATAGAGTGATGCTAGCCTTGTCAATTTTCAAATAAATCGTTCCTTATTTGACAAACATCGGCCATCTTCCCTTTTCTTTTTTGAAACTTGGTTGGAGCCGCACGGATTCATAGGAATCGTTAAAATTCGACACGCGGACCCCTGGAGTGCCTTAACTTTGGCCAAAGGGACACTTAAGTACCATAACTTACGAAATGTACACTTAAGTGCCAAAATCGGAGTAAAATGGATCACTTGAGTGCCAATCCGGCGAAAATCCGGCCAAAATATCGACGTGGCACTTTTCCGGCGAACTAAGCTCAAAATAATGCCGTTTTGTACGCTGTGGCCAAAACGGCGTTATTTTGGCTAACGTGGCAAAAAAATAAAATAAAATAATTAAATTAAATTAAATTTATTTAAAATATTTAAATTAATAATTTTAAAATTAAATTTAGTTAAAATATTTTAAATTAATAATTTTGAAATTAAATTTAGTTGAAATATTAAAAAATTAATAATTAAAAAAAAGGGGGGAGGCGGTTGAGGGATTAGCCCTCAGCCGCCGCCGCCGCCGCCCCACCGCCGCCGAGAAGGGCCGGCGACGGCGGGGGGAGGGTCAGCCGAGGTCACCGGGCCCCGGCCAAGGTTGGCGACCCCCGGCCGACCGGTGGCGAGGACTCGCGAGCCCTCGCCTCGGATTAGGGCGAGGGTCGCGCCCCTCGCCCAAATCCGGCGAGGGTCGGCGGCCCTCCCCGGCGGGCGGCGGCCCTTGGCCCGGCCGGGCGAGGGCCGCCGACCCTCACCGAATCTGGGTGAGGGCTCACGAGCCCTCGCCACCGGTCGGCCGTGGTCGCCGACCCTTGGCCAGGGCCCGGCGACCCCGGCTGACCCTCCCCTCGCCGTCACCGGCCCTTCCCGGCAGCGGCGGGGCGGCCGCGGCCGCGACTGAGGGCTAATCCCTCAACCGCCTCCCCCCCTTTCCTTTTTTTTTTTTAAAAAAAAAATTAATTATTATTTTTAAATATTTCAACTAAATTTAATTTTAAAAAATTTAATTAATTTTTTATTTTTTTATCACGTTAGCCCAAAACGACGCCGTTTTGGCCACGTCAACGTGCAAAACAACGTCGTTTTGGGCACGCTTCGCCGGAAAAACACCACGTTGGCGTTTTGGCCGGAGTGGCACTCAAGTGATCCTTTTTTTCTTCGAATGTGGCACTTAAGTATACCTTTCGTAAGTTATGGCACTTAAGTGTCCCTTTAGCCAAAGTTATAGCACTTGAAGCGTTCTTTTGCCGTTAAAATTCAGTTGGTCCATGTTGTATGGTGATTGGTGTAATATTGACTTTTTTTTTGTTTTACCTGATCAAACTAGGTCGACGACAATAATAAAAAAAACAAAAGATGAAAAGAAGAAGACTTATAAAGGACGACACGTACAGAGAAGCAAAGAGAAGGAAGGAAGAAAGAAATGGAGGTGCAAGAAAAAGAAAGGGAAAAGAAAACGAGAAAGCAAATTTGCGTGTGCCGATTTATCTATCTTGTTTTGCGAAACTGATTTATCATATGAATTCTAAATTAGTTTTGCAAATTATTAGAGGAGGAGGATTTGATATCCATTGTCATTGTGAACCCGGTTAGGGCTCTCTAGATGTGCATGCCGATTTTAAGATATACTTCTAGGCCGAGCCACCAGTTGTTGATAGATAAGGATCGTGCTAAGTAATCTTGGTCATCTTATTAAGCGATAAACTGATCGATGGAATAGAACATTGACTTGTGACTTAATAGAGATTGACCACTAATATTTGATTTGTGATTTGAGTATTTCTTATTTGTACAAAACAAAGTTGAAATGAAACAACTCATATTTCATTTGGAACGTAAATTAGATATTGGGTTTGGATCATGGGTTTCTAGTATTGCTTTATATACGTACATAGTGGATATTCAATTTGCTTAGAGTACACAAGTACTACCCATTGGGTTATGGTTGCTCATACCATTCGTTTTATACATTTTTCAAGTTTTTAAGTCAATGATAAATAGAACAAGAGCACTATCATTAAGGAACTTTTGGTTATGAGATTTTTTGGTAGGAGTTGTATGTATGAGTTTGTTGAGTTTAGTTGTTAGTTTGAAAATACACATATTCTTTTTTATGAATTATATAAACTATGGTGTTGTAGCCAATTGGCTGGTTATCATTAATACATACATACACACACATATATAATATGTTGTTGAGATTGCGTCCTTTCAGTGAAAAGACGGCTATGTTATTCTCTCTTTTTGTTGGAGTCAAGGTGGGACAATTAGAGATCTAATTGTTAAGGTTAAAATATCACCTAGAGGATGGTGAATAAGTGATTATGCGGAAATGAAATAATTTGAATAAATATTGCAATGAGACAACTTCTGATGAAGTGATCAGCTCTTTCCAGTGCACAATTCTACCACAAAAATTAAAATAGTAAGGGATAGAGAATTGCACACTCAAGATTATAGTGGTTCGGCTTTTGTAAGCCTACATCCACTCTCCCACGCTACAGCCAATTGGCTGGAATCCACTGATAAAAACAAATCAAAGGTTACAAAATCTGAGCTCTGAACACTCAAGCTCATGTGTAAAAACTCCTCACACACCCTCAACCTCTAAAAGGTTGCACAATTTTGCTCAAAAAGACGAATGTATATAATCACCAACACTCTTCAAACTTTGGAATTAAAAGCTTCAATTCTCGTGAATGCGAATTGTATCCCTTCTGCTTTGAGACCACCTCTTATACTCCTTTTAGTCCAAGCTGGCCGTTGGACATATCTCTAGAAGGATCATCCAGCCAATCTACCCGTTGATTCTCAATCTAGTTAAGAAGATCCGATGGCTTCAGGATCGCCAAGGTTGAAGCTTCCCATGAGATTTGATGCCCTTACAGCAAGTCAGGTTTCCAAAAGTCAAGTGTTTATGTTTAGGAAGAATAGCTTACCTTATATAAGGAGTTTGAGGAAAGTTTAGAATATAGATGGATTTTTATGAAAACTTTCCTTTTGACACTACTTCAAACTATAGCAAGTAATCCAATCAAATTTTCCACTAGCTGTTGCACGAGAAATTTTCTCCTTCCTAGCCATTTTGATAAAATAAAAAAATCCAAAGAAGGAAGTATCATCCACGACTCTGATTGTGATTGCAAACGTTTTGATTATGTTCTATCAGACTTTCCTCTTAAAAAATACTTTTAATCCAAAAAACAAAGTCGGGAAGTTTTGTTAATCATCAAAACCACTCGGGGAATGTTTTCTCAATACTAATAGCTTACAAAAAACAAAACCCGGGATCTCTCTTGATGTGCCTTTGTCACACTTGTAAACATTTAGTAACATGAGTCCTTCGTTCTATCATATGGATGACCACAAAGAGGCAGGTCTAGATCAATAGCTATGGTTTAGTGCATCTGTGCGCTCACCGATCCAAGCTACTTTCAAGTACTCCATGCCTAACTCACTTTACGGGATCATGTGATGACTACTTTATAATCTAATGGCTAATGAGCTATAGTAACGAGCACACTAGCACCCTTCACTTTCAGATTCCACCGGCTGAACCATCCTAATTCAACAAGCAGCCCGTTCCAATTTCACTTAGACTAGCCGGCTTGTGGCGTTATTTTTACAAATTTACTCATATATGTTACTTTGCATACAAAAAAAATAATAATTTCAACACCCTCTCTCTTTCCCCGCCACTGGAGCTCCATCGACTGAGATGCACTCTGTGGCCTTATATGCCCGCTCCACTTAAAGCCATAAGAATAACCCAGCGACGATGACCGGACGATTATACTGAAATGCAAGAGTGGAGGAGCATCCTTCCACGAGTCATCATACCTCCCCTCGGCAATAAGGAGATCCGACTCCAAAGAGCAGCAAACTCCGGTCGATGTCACGCAGTCTTCGCAACGAAGGTCCAATGTTTGGAAGACGTTCGACATCTTGGACCTCCCAATAGCATGAAGAAGACTGTCTGCAAAATCTGGTGGTAGAACAGACCACTTGAAGAGGCGCCGAGATTGAACATTCTGCTGAGATGGTCGAGCCCCGAGGGAAGCTCCGCCACCCTCTGCTATAACGAGGCACGCCAAAAGTCCACTCAAATATGACGACACCTGAGCTCAACACCTAATTGCACATTATACCCTCCAGGCCGAGGTACCATTCAGGTTCGCCCCAGATCCAAGGTTCATCGATCTCTTGCGAGCGGCTTTTCAGCCTAACTACAGAAGAGCTCCACGACCACGGGCACCAGGAACTGGCACACATAGCTCCTTGACATGCCAGTACTTCGCATTTTCTATTCAGTTTGCCCCACGAGTTGATAAAGCTTTCTATCGCAACATACAACTACAGAAACAAAACCGATGACGGTTTAATCTTTATCTGGCTTTGAAGCATGAGAACGCTACTATAATCACCGACACAAACATAGCCACCCGAGGCGAAGTTCGGCTGGTTTGATTCCTTTTGTGAAAGCCGGAAGGTGAGGGTTCTTTGCGCAGTTAGATGCTGAATCGGAATCCATCTTCAAGTAGTAATGTCGGACTCATGTGGGTGCAGTGGCGCGGGCCCTAATGCACTCCAACTTTACTGGAGAGAAGCTCATGCAAATAAACTTCTCCTTATGATACAAAACACCCCAAACTTGTATATGTATGATACATTTGTCCCATATATTTGATATTACAAAAAAAAAAGTTTGAGTTTTGTTAGTGCCACAAAAAATAATTTAGGATAAATATGTTTTAATGAGCAAAGTTTGAGGTTTTTTTGTATTTTTTTCCCTATATATAATTCGCTAAATAGGGGCATTAGCTCCCTCTTAACTAGACTTAGAAAGTCATCCGGCTCCAAGGTTAAGATCATCGTCCATTACCCTTTCAAAGACTAACATATTGTTATATTAGCATCTTTCTCTATGGGACATAGACATCTGAAATGCCAACACTTTGTACGTTAGGACATTAAGTGCCAAAAATTCGGAAATATACACTTAAGTACTAAAATTAGAGCAAAATGGATTGATTAAGTACTATGATGAGAAAATTCAGCCAAAATGCTGACATAGCATTTTTCTAGCAAGACAAGTGCAAAATAACATCGTTGTGCATGTTGAAGTGACTAGATAAACCAAAAACAATGTCCTTTTGCAGGCTGACGCGGTTAGATAAGCCAAAAACAATGTCATTTTGTCTCGGATTTGAATTTTAATATAAATATTAATTTAATTTAATTTAAAACTTAATTTATATTTTTTTTTTAAAGGAAGAAGAAGAAGATTGCAATTCGGCAAGGGTTATGCAAGTCCCGCCGTCGCCTCCCCACCATCACCCGCCCTTCCCAACAATAGTAGGGCAACAATGGAGAGGGCTTTGCAATCCCTTTTTTTCTCTTTTTTTAATAATTTAATTTTAAATTTAATTTAATTAATTTTTATATTAAAATTCAAATAAGAGGTAAAATGACATCACTTGGGCTCTTCTTTACTAACTCAGCCCTAGACAAGTTATATTATTAATCCGGCGGAATTGACACTTAAATGTCCCGTTTTTCAAAGAAAGTGATATTTATATATACATTTCGTAACTTTTGGCACTTAATATCCTCCCGTGCCAAGTTTTGATACTTGCATTATATTTCTGCCTCCATTAATCCTAGGGACGGGCTAAAATACAAGTCAAATGAGTCGTGTCGATAAAATCGTTTCTATTTGAGTAGTAGAGAGGAATCCAACTGATGTCATGTTCGTAATTCAATGTCGTATATCCGTTCGCTAATTGCTACACCATTGACTGCATATACTCGGACATCTCTTCTGCGTTGAAATCTCCTCTTTTTTTTTCTTTTCTTTTTTAATAGAGGCCTTAGAGGAGGTATGCTACTCCCACACGACATTTTACGAGCGAATTTTCGGCGGACACGCAAAGCTAACTTGGTTAACTTGTTCTTCGACAAGTACACTACGTCCCAAGAAGATGTTTGGAATTTTATGCAGCAGAGAGACAAAAACAAGATTACTCTCAAAGCTAGGAAGTTTGTGTACTTTTAGCTTCACCGCAACCGATTAAAAAGCGGCACCAGACATCATCAAATTGTCAGCATGTGATTGTTTCATGCCTTTGATACGTGTTCTTATCTTGATTCCCATCTCTATAATGCCCCCGACGAACTGCATTGGTTTCAAGTCATCCTACGCTCTCCACAGTCATCAGGAGTTGCACTTGTGAAAGAAGATTAGAGGGTATTGAAGCGTTTTGGATTTAAGAGGGGAGACTCGTAATTGGGAAGAAAAGATGGGGAGAGGCGTCGGTTTGGCGGGTTGCTTTGTCATCGTGATGCTGGCTTGCCTCAGAGGCGCTGCGGAAACGGAGTACATGGTCGGCGATGGCCGAGGTTGGACCGCACCGCCAAACATCACGGCGGGGTACTACCAGGAGTGGGCCGCCAACAAAACTTTCAAGCAAGGCGACTTTTTGAGTGAGCACTCATCTGCTTTATTTTTCCTCTTTTAGTCACCTCAGTTAGATATGCAAATGAACAAATTCATGTCCAAATGTTAGTTCGCTTGATTGATGCATTCTCGTGTGAGCTCATACTGGTCCTCAGATTAACTTGGACATTAATCTAACATAAATCGACCAATCTTTCTAAAATTCAAGGAGTCTAAACGTGAGAATTCCTATCGATTCTATTTCTTTCTTCTTCTTTCTTCATGTCGCATCATACTTCCGATTTTGAAACCTTCTCTATAATGCAGAGTTTGTAGTGAATGGGACGCACGACGTCGCAGAAGTATCCAAAGAGGTATATGACACCTGCGGAAATGCGACCCCGATTACTGGGAGCGATTATGTATTACTTTATTCACTTGGAGGGTTCGGGAACGAGAATGGCCAGTATCATTTCATTTCCACGGTCGATTCTGATTGCGAAAACGGGCTGAAGATGGTCATTACCATCACTGACCTGAATATAACCAAGTCACCAGCTAGCTCGGCTTCCACGACCACCGCCGGCACCTTATCCATGCTAGTTCTCTTATCAACAAGTATCATCACAATGCTTATGAACTAGATTTGGGTCATAGAGTATGATCACAATGTAATTTTACACTTGCTAGCTTTCTCGATCAATCAAGCTCCTTAAATCAAGCACGTCCGTATGTGAACAAAGCTAAGTTCTTTCCTTATCTTGCGAACATCGGCCATTTTCCTTTTCTTCTCTGAAACTTGGTCGGGAGCAGACTCGAAGTCATCGGAGTCGTTAAGATTCGGTTGATCAGTGTCGTATGGTCCTTATTGACTTTTATATACTTTTAGAAAAACGAGTCCCTCCCCGTATAATAATAATATGGATGTTCACAAAGAGGTACGTCTAGACACTCTTAACGCCCTTTGTGCGCTCATCAGTCAAAGCTATTTCCGGATATTCCACGGCTATATCGGCCTGCTCTACATGAATCCTTAGATCAAGTGACAGGTACTCCTGATCTATGTTAGCCCACTTTACATGAACTGTTAGATTATGAAGAGGGCTGACCTTGGCTAGAAGCCTAGAAGTTAATAATTATTTTTATGTCAATTGAGCTATAATGACAAGCCACTAGCATCGTCGCTTTTGGATTCGACCGAGTAAACCATCCTAATTCGATTAGTAGCTCAATAAACTAACAGGCCGGGTGGTGTTATTTTTACAAATTGACTTACATATGTTGATTTACATAAATAAAGAAATAAAACACATGTCAATTTCAAATTTTTAAAAATTCTTCTCTTTTGCCTGCCACGAGAGCTCGAGCAAGTGAGATGACAATCTTCGTCCACCGCATACTTAAGGCTCTAATTTTTTTTTCGGGAAAATTGCACCATGAGTCTTAAAGTTTATGTATGCAATGCAATGCAATGAACCTTCAAATAGTATAATGAAAAATGCATTTAGGTCCTAAAGTTTTTAATTAGCATAATTTGTTTGTAAAACATTTGCGAGAATACATACGCACACTTTTCGAGGAGAAATTTAAAATTATAGTGCATTCTGTACATAAAATTTACGACTTCTACTTTGTTATGCCCCTTTGTTAAACTATGCGAATTATAATTGCCTACATGCATGGTTTTTTTGCATGAAACCACCAATACGAGAGCTCGATTAACTGCAATGCATTTCGTGCCTAAATTTCACATGTTGTAATAAACCAGCTCATTTCATGTGAATCAAATCCCAAAAAGAGTACTCAAAGCGTTAACACAAGAGGTGACAAATTGGGAGATGATGTCAACTTATCTATTACTAAGGAGTGTGTTGTTTCACGAAAAATGAATTATCTGAAAAATATTTTTAAAAAAATGATTGCTTATTATTTACAAAAATAAATGAATGAAATTAATTTTGGTCATTCCTGAAAATATGAAAGCATAAATTATTATCTATAATGAAAACATTTTTCATTGTCCAACTGTTTCGAGCGATAGAAACGATTGACTTAAACAAATGTTTTCCAAATCATTTTTGAACCAACACATTATAAGTTTTGTGTTCAATTCTCTTTTCTACTCATGTCATCAATTTAGTAATGTCTCGTTTTGCATTCAGGCATGAACTTCGGTGGAAGACGACGTACACGACACAAGTTCAAGCAAAAAGCAAGTACATTCAAATATCAACGGATGAACAGAGCTGACAGTCCAGCGGAGACAAGCACGGACAAGGAATCGGAGCTGAGAGAAGACATAAACGGGACGCTGGAGGCAACGTCGATGGCGAGCTTCTGACCGCCCTCGCAATGAGATTTGATGGTGCTGATGAAGTAATACATGCGGTTCGCATTCGCGGGGAGCCGGTATCCGTAGCCCCCGCCGTCCCCGCCTTCGTCCAACACCTTTGACGCCTTTTTGCAGCGGTCGTATTCTTCTTTCGATACGACGGCCACGTTCTGAGTTCCCTTGTAATAGAATTCTGCAGCATATAGTTTGATCACAAGCATTAGTATGGACGTGCGGAAGTAAAGAAGGACGCCTCCAGAGAGATATGATCAGAAATGTTCGCTTACCGATTTAGCAATACAAAATCACCCAGACGTACATATGGAGTGAAAACAATTAAGGCGGGAGACGAGCAAACGAAGAGACAATCGCCTTCGTGCAAATAATATTAGATAGACTCGTTTTAAGAATAATATAACAAACAGGGTCGATCACATTTGATGCAATTGTTCTTTGTTTAAGCCAATGACTAAGTGAAAGAACCAATATGATGATAAGATATCGAGTAAAACAGTGAAGAACTAAGGAGCTGTATCAATGGCTTACCCAAAACGTCACCACCCATGAATTTTTTGCTGGCTGCCCAATCATCATAGAACCCGGGAGTTATGTTCGGCGGAGATGTCCAACCCACGTCGCCGCCGACAGTGTAGTACACCGCCGTCGCGCCCCTCACGAAACATGCCATCGTGATGACCAACAACGCAATTAGACTACTACTGACCATCTTGTTCTTGCGGAGTGGGATTTTCGGGCTTCGCCGGTGATCTGTCTCTGCAGAATCGCTACGAAAGATGGGAGTATTTCTGGACTAAGAGATGCCGGATTTGCAAAACCTCGTCAAGGTCTAGAAGAGCATGTCAAAAGAGGAGAGTTTGAATTGTATGCAACTGCAGCAATTGTCAACACTTTCCACGGAGAAAATAAGATTTGATTCAAGTTTGGAGACTGGTAAGAGTTGAAGAGGTCAGATTGAATGGAGTCCAACACGAGGAATTCAATTCAGACATTTGGGAAGCTTTCGTTTCAGTCAATTTTCTCGTATTGAATAGATTGAAAGGAGGTAACGTTCATGTTTGACTCACTGTCTCCGGTTATCTGTCTATGTCTGTTATCAGATACCAGTGTTCTTGAAATCCCAACAGGTTGATGATTCTGATCCACGCGCGATGGTTTCGTGGTTACGGTCAAACCTACGTCCCTGATTTGATGCTGCCCATGTTCTCGATGGAACGGCACTCACATGTTGGCCGCCGCGTCGGCTGCCATGGTATCATCAATTGCTACACGGGACCACCCTGGCGGCTACGGATACAACAAACGTCCAGCAGAGGCCAAGGAAAAGTACGCCTATATTGGCACGAAACTGATCAAATTTGACGCCTGATCCTAGGACGCAAAATCCAGGAAAAAAAAAAACCAGAGGGCAAATCCCCCTCTCTCTATCTGTGTCAAGAAAACTCCCTTCAAGCCTAGGGTGGTCCTAAATAAGATCTATTTATCATATAACGAGTGCCTTCGAGCCACTTATTAAGCATACTAAATAAGAAATTATTCGCTTTTTAAAGTAATAATTATACATGACAAGAAATAACCAATGCATTAGAAATCGCAAAATTTACCTAATTAATTGCTTAAATGCACTCACTAACAAAATCCGTTTACCGGTAACTTTACGAGGAGCATTTTGATATTTGAAATCCACTTCAACAGGATTAGAGAAAATTATGTCTGACGGGTATTTGAAATTCAGCGTCAGCTTCATTTGGGTTGAATTTTTTAGACTTCGCAATCACTTCAGAAAGCATTTTGAAAATTAGTCACTTGTTATAAATAGCACGAGTACAGAATCATTTGCGAATGTTGGTCAGCAGCTAAGGGCCATTCAGTTCAAACGCATCTCTCTCCCTCTCTCTCTCTCCCCCATCAGACAGAACTTGAAGGAGATGGGCAGAAGCAGCACGGCGATGGCTCTGGCTTTGGTCGTTTCGGCCTTTATCGAGTGCGAAGCGGTGACGCGATACGTCGTCGGAGACGGCAGCGGCTGGACTGCTGCGCCCAACATCACCGCAGGCTTTTACGACGAATGGGTTGCCAACAAATCCTTCGAGGGCGGCGACACTCTAGGTAAAAAGCAATTTCAATCCCCTGCTATTTCATGTTCCGTGACATCGATTCGGAATCAAAGAAGAGAGAACTTTCATCTTTTGGCTTTCGAAATAGGGAATTCAACTGAAGGAAGTTACAAGGGCTCACCTTAGATTGACTAGTAGGAAAGACATTCTCGTAATTCTCGTACTTCCAATTCAGGAAGAAATAATTGGACATTTGATTGCCGAAACCCATATTTAAGTGGGGTAATATCAATCAATTGTTGTACTAGTTACCATTTAGGTAGAGGCTAGCGAAAGAGCCCCGTAGCCTAAAGTCTCGACTAGTCTAAATTTTCAAAGCTTTTTTTTCGGTAGTCAAACTAAATTAGTTTTTAAAAATAGAAAAATAATATATGATGGAAGATACATATGCTCGAGACACTTTAGAAAAGCCATAAATAAATTTAAAAAATAAACATATGATAAAGTGTTTTTTGTGTCAAGATTATAATAATTATTCTATTTTTACTTTGTAAAATAAAAAAAATAAAAAAAAAAATATTCTGGCTAGGCTTGAGTGGCCCTTCCTTGAACCACGGCCTTTTTATTTAATCGGGGCCGGGCCCAAAAAATTGGCCTAGGTCGTGCCCACTCACGCCTTTAGGTGCCTGACTAATTATAATCATGCCTTTGAATAATAAAGGGCAAAAAAAAAAAAGGATTGAAAGAAGAAAAAATTGGCGGAGCTAATTGAAGTTGTCGATCTTACACGAGGTTGAGACCACTTGAACGGGCCAAAGATCTTGACCTAACCAATTTGCGAGCCTCATGAGGTAACATTCCATGTACCATCTAGATGGCTCTCGTGTTCTTTAATTCCTAGTACATCAAAAATTGTTGTCTATCCTTCTTAGTAGTACAATTCATCCCAAATTCATATAATTTCAAAGCCGGTATATCTTTAGACTTGGGTTAGAAAAGCATCAAGCCTTATCTTAGATACATAGATAGAGAGACATATCGAGAAATTCTATAAAATCTTGATAGGCACATGAATTCAATCTATCCACAACAATAATCATGCTCCTGATCAAATTATTTCCCTCGTTCACCATCATGTAGATTTCGGATACAACGGAACGCATAGCTTAGCCGCCGTATCAAAAGAAGAATACGACAGCTGCGCCAAGGTCTCTTCCTTTGCTGACGGGACCAATGGCCAAGGCTACGGATATCAACTCCCGAAAAAGGTTGGAATGTACTACTTCATTTGCACAGTCGGCTCACACTGTGAGGCTGGCCAGAAGCTAGCCATCAACGTCAGCTCCACCACCTCCGCCGGCTTCGCAATGTGGTCATCGCCATCGCCATTGACTTCCGGTGCCATCTCCATGGTCCTCTACACTTTCGCCTTGTTTCTACTTGGTCATTAAAGATCACTCCGTGTTCATGCTCTCTTCAATCTTGCACAGCTCTTCGTATGTGTTGAGACAGAATCTTACGCCTTGTTCATGTTTGACTCACTGTTCTCCTGTTATCTGTCCATGTCCTGTTATCAGATACCAGTGTTCTTGAATCCCAACAGGTTGATGATTCTGATCCGCGCGCGATGATTTCGTGGTTGCGGTCAAAACCACGTCCCTGATTTGATGTTGCCCATGTTCTCGATGAAACGGCACTCACATGTTGGCCGCCGCGTCGGCGGCCATGGTATCATCAATTGCTACACGGGACCACCCCGGCGGCTACGGATGCAAACTTCCAGCTGAGGCCAAGGAAAAGTACGCCTATAATATTGGCACGAAACTGATCAAATTTGACACCTGATCCTAGGCCGCAAAATTCAGGAAAAAAAAAAAAAAAAAAACAGAGGCCATATCCCCCCCCCCCTCTCTCTCTCATTCTCTCTCAAGAAAACTTCCTTAAATAGACGTGAACAGAACATATTTACTTATTATATACTGAAATGAGTGCTTTCGAGTCATTAAGTATATTAAAATAAGAAATCATTCACTTTTTAAAATAATGATTATACATGACAAGAAATAATCGATGCATTAGAAATCGCAAAATTTACCTAATTACTTGCTTAAATGCACTCATTAACAAAATCCGTTTACCGATAACTTTACAAGGGGCATTTTGATATTTGAAATCCACCTCAAGGGGTTAGAGAAAACTATGTCCGACGGGTATTTTGAAATTCGACGTCAGCTTCAGGGGTATGGTATTTTGGGACAAAATCCATTTTTGGGTTGAATTTATGAGACTCTGTAATCACTTCAGAACATTTTGGAATTAGTCACCTATTATAAATAGCACGAGTAGGGAATCATTTGCGAATTTGGTCAGCAGCTAAGGGCCATTCAGTTCAAACGCATATCTCTCACCCTCCCCCTCCTCCCCAATTAGACAGAACTTGAAGAAGATGGGCAGAAGCAGCACGGCGATGGCTCTGGCTTTGGTCGTTTTGACCTTTATTGAGTGCAAAGCGGCGACGCAATACGTTGTCGGAAACGGCAAAGGCTGGACTGCTCCGCCCAACATCACCGCAGGCTTTTACGACAAATGGGCTGCCAGTAAATCCTTCGAGGGCAACGACGCTCTTGGTAAAAGGCAATTTTAATCCCCTGCTATTTCATGTTCCGTGACATCGATTTGGAATCAAAGAAGAGAGAACTTTCATCTTTTGGCTTTCGAAATAGGGAATTCAACTGAAGGTTATAAGGGCTCATCTTAGATTGACTAGTAGGAAAGACATTATCGTCCTTCTGATTCAGGAATTAATAATTAAACATTTGATTGCCGGAACCCGTATTTAAACGGGGTAATATCGATCGATTGTTGTGCTAGTTACCATTTAGGTAGAGGCTAGTTAAAGAGCCCTATAGCCTAAAGCTTGGGTTAAATTTTCATAACTTTCTTTTTTTTTGTAGTCAGGCTAAATTAGTTTTTAGAAATTAAAAATAAAAAAATAATATATGATGGAAGATACATATCCTCGAGACACTTTGATAAAAGCCAATCATTTCCCTCGTTCACCATCATGCAGTATTCGAATTTAACGGAACGCATAGCTTAGCCGCCGTATCAAAAGAAGAATACGACAGCTGCGCCAAGGTCTTTCCCATTGGTGACGGGACCAATGGCTTCAGCTGCGGATATCAAATCCCGAGCAAGGCTGGAGCGTACTACTTCATTTGCACAGTCGACTCACACTGTGAGGCCGGCCAGAAGCTAGCCATCAACGTCACCTCCGCCGGCTTCGCAACGTGGTCACCACCGTCGCCGGTGACTTCCGGTGCCCTCTCCACGGTCCTCTACACTTTCGCCTTCTTTCTACTGGGTCATTAAAGATCACTTCATGTTCATACTCTCTTCAATCTTGTACAGCTCTTTGTATGTGTCGAGACAGAGTCTTGCACCTTTGCTCAATTTCCTTTTTAGAAAATAAAAATCGATATAAATTGTCCCTAAACTTTAGTTCAATATGCAATTTGATCCATAGATTTTTAATTTATCCATCGATGTCATGAACTTTAACTCAATGTGCAATGTGGTCCCTGAACTTTTAATCTGTTCAATATAGTCCATAAACTTTTAATATATATTCATCTAGTTCTTGAATTATATAAAAATATTCAATATTAAAAGTTTAGATATCAAATTACACATTTAATTAAAGTTCATAACGTGTCGTTACCCCTTTTAAAGAAATGCATGAAAGTTTGTCCATTTTGATTACGAAGGGAAGGAGCTGATGCTGAGTCCCTGTTCTTCGTCTGCGCTTCTCGTCGTCCTCAAGAAGTGCAGCAGCATCAAACACCTTCACCAAGTCCACGCTCAAGCCATCGCCAATGGCCTCCTCTCCCCCGACCCGACCCCCGTCCTCGCCCGCATCCTCTTCGCGTTCACCGCCCTCATCCCCACTACATCCCCATCGAGCCCGAGCGCCGACGTATCACGGGGCTACGCCTCGTCGGTGTTCAGAGCCATCCGAGACCCGTCGACGTTTTGCTACAACACCATCATCAGAGCCCACACCCTGCTCTCTTCCCCTGTCTCCGCCCTCCTCCTGTTCGTCCAAATGCGTCGCCTCGGCTTGCCCCTCGACTTCCATTCCTTCCCTTTTGCTCTCAAGGCCTGTGCCCAGCTTCAGGCTTTGTCTCTGGCTCAGGCCCTCCATTGCCAAGCCTTTAAGCTCGGGCTGGCAGCTGATCTTTTCGTTGTCAACTCTCTCGTCCGCGTGAATTCTGTGTGTGGTCATGTGGCCGACGCGCGCAGGGTCTTCGATGAGAGTTCTTGCCGCGACGTCGTAAGTTTCAATAGCATGATCGACGGCCTTGTGAAGTCGGGCGATGTTGAGAGCGCGCGGAGATTGTTTGAGGAAATGCCCAAACGAGATGCTGTCTCGTGGGGTACTCTGGTGACTGGTTATGCACAAGCAAACCAGTGCGAGGAGGCTATTGGGCTGTTTGATCTCATGATTGCTTCAGCCATTCGGCCTGATAATGTCGCCATTGTTTCTGCTCTCTCTGCTTGTGCGCAGCTGGGCGAAATTGATCGAGGGAAGAAAATACATGAATATATCAGGCAAAATGAGATTCAAATAGATCCTTTCTTGTGCACCGGGTTGGTTGATATGTACATGAAGTGTGGTTGCATCGAAATGGCGATGGAGCTGTTTGAGGCAAGCCTGGAAAAGAATGTGCTCACTTGGAATGCCCTGCTTGTAGGGCTAGGAATGCATGGATGTGGTCATTTGTCACTAGACTACTTCTCAAGAATGGTTTCCTCAGGTTTGCGAGCTGATGGAGTGAGTATTCTTGGAGTTCTTGTTGGTTGTAGCCATGCCGGTCTAGTCCGTGAAGCCTCTGAGATTTTTAACGAGATGAAATCCGTATATGGTGTTGCCCGAGAGCTCAAGCATTATGGGTGCATGGCCGATTTGCTTGCCCGGGCTGGCCTGGTCAAAGAGGCCGAAGACATGATACATAAGATGCCAATGAGAGGCGATATCTTTGTCTGGGGTGGGTTGCTTGGAGGTTGCAAAATACATGGAAACGTTGAGACTGCAGAAAAGGCAGCCAGGAGTGTGATGGAGTTGTGCCCTGAAGACGGTGGAGCGTACTCGATCATGGCTAACATATACACAAGCGTGAACCGGTGGGATGACGTGGTCAAGACTAGGAGATCACTGAGTGCTAGTGCCGCGAAGAAGAGCTCCGCCTGTAGCGTGATTAAACTAAATGGGATCAGCCATGAATTTCTTTCTGCAGATGGCTGGCATCCTGAAATTGAGGAGGTGTACTTTGTTTTACATTTAATAGGACAACATCAACAGGAAGGGTGGTATTAACTTATGCTCCACATCATGCACATGTCAAACGCGCCAATATCTTTTTCTTGAAGCAAATTTGCCGATTCCCATTTGTTGTAGTAATGTATGTAAAGTCAAGATGTCCACTCATCGAAGTTACTATGATCCAAGTAAGTTGTTCATACCATGTCAAAGAACATCCATAGGATTGAACTTTTGGAAACCAATTGCTAGTGCACAGCGCTTTTTTTCCGAAACTAGAAAGGAAAAGAAACTTCGGCTGCAATTAAAACCAACAACACGGTGAGGCGTGCTAAGAAATGCAATGCCGTCAAGAAAAATTTGAGTTCATGCATTTCCCAAAAGCAGAGCACTAGCAGAAGATTTGAAAGAGCTCATCATTTTCTAAGAATAGATCTTTCACGCAGGCCTTTGGTGTGCCTTAAGCCGCACACTGAAGGCTAATCTCTTTTCTTGATGGCGCTTACAAAAATAACGTTCCCGACCACCACACAGGGTGACTAACTCCTGATACAAGCCAATACAACAAGATCCAACAAGGATCAGATCAGACTACAGCTACCATACTGATCATCAAAACTAACCATCCCAATTAAACTCTCTTACCAGATCAGATCGACCCCGCTCTCATATTTTCCTCTCTCGTTATACTTTATCTCTTACCTTATTGCTTCATTTCATTCAACCTTTGACACACCTTCTCTAAGGACTCTTGACCAGGCCATGACGGCATGAGCACAATCTGCTCGAGTTAGTCGACAACCCCCCCAAAAAAGTTCCAAAATAAGAAGTCAGAGAGAACGTCACCATTCAGTTGGAAAATCGAGCCCAAGAAGGCATGGCATCCCCATAGATGATGCCACCCTGCATGTGCCTTTTCCTTCGTCCAACAGACCATTTAGTTCATCCTAAATTCTGAACTCCCACAGAAAAACCAACATAAAAATATGGCAGCTGGGCACTGCACAACTAGCTGGATATTTTTTGAGAAGCCAATGAGCTCTTCAGCAAGACAACCGTACCATTAAGATATCGCCTTCTGACATGAGGACATTCTTGCATTTATATGCTCACTAAAAAATCTCATATAGGAGCTGGTTAATAACTCATTCTTGAACAGAGGCAATGCTGCATCTACCCTCTGTCAGACATCAGTTCCCAGATGGCCCATCGCACAATGTAACTTAACATGCGCCAAAAAAGTGTCTGATTCCACATATGTCCATATAAAGAAAATTCCCCACCAATTGTCCGAGATGAGAAAGCTTGGTTTGTTTTGTCGTTTTAACTTTTGCATGATGAACACTAGCAGCCATCAGAAGCAGGTAACACTACGATCATTGACTATGTAAATCAAGGGCAGATGCATACTTTAGGGCATTTCTGATCTAATAGGCATATTGATATAGCTGCAAGAAAAGTGTCTACAAACCAGTACCCAAATTGCGTTGGAACTCTGTTTGCCAGAAAAATTGCCCAGCTCCCTCATTGTTTCCAAAAGGTTCCTTGCGCTTCCTAATTGCTGCCTCCAAAATCCTCTCATCATCTGAAATCCATTTACGTGGCGAGAACTCCAGCTGTTCCATGGTTGAGGTTCTGCTCGGTAGAAAACAGAATTCCTCGTTAACCTGCATTTGTGATGCAGTAAGCTCCATTCTCTCCTGGGAGCAATTTAAATCAAAATCCTCAGCTTCAGGAACTGGACTAATTCTCGTGTTCGCACATGGATCCGAATTCAAACTCAACCGTAATGACAAGTCACATTTTCCCTCTGATGATTTCTCATCGGTGTTTCTGGAATTGACTCTGCCAATGACGTTCAGAGTACCTTCAGAACTATTATGGGATAAAACATTGTGCAGCATAACACCTTCAGTAGACTCTGGAATCGATGTCCCTATGGGAGTTCCAACAAGTATGGTGCCTGGATCATCTGGAACTTGTGAAACTGTCCGCATCTCTTCAGCTTGGCAGTGGTTTCCATAATACAAGGGATAAACCGAACCAAAGTTCACCAAGGAGTTTGTTTCCATGGTCATTAATCCGTTAAATCTTCGAGGACTACTCTCCAATGGAAAAGGGTGACTGCAAGGAGAAGCAAGTTCATGTCTTTCCATGACATGATTGTAAGGCTCCGCTGCCAAGTGATGGGAACCTGCAGTTTCACACCTCGCCACCTTTGGAAACTGTGCAGAATGAACTGCCGGTGACTGCGGAAATCGTCTGTCAGTTAGTTTATCCGAAGTTCCAGACATCTCAACAACAGATTCCCGTGTTCTTGGAGTCAGATAAGTCCTAAAATTATTGTGCCTTTGACTTCTCGAAGCTCTCACAGGTACACAACCCAAATTCAGTGCAGCTGCTCATGGGCGAACACATTAAATCAACACAGATTCACGAAGAAACAGTGTAAAAAATATTCTAAACTAAGTCCCAAAGTACATGGAAACGGAGCAAAATATCAACACCGAACTCTCGACTGCCATGTAACAAGTGCATTAGGAATTGAGGCTGAAGCTGATGAACCTTCAAAAAGCTCAGAGCAAGATCTAGCATAAAGCATTTTTTTTAAAAGCAATTTAGTACCTTCAACACATGGTGGCAAGAGGCATCCAGTTTCAGTGCTCTCATCCCTCCGGATAATAGTATTAATGGCATCATTAACCCTCTCCCATAGAGTTTCGAGATCCATGTACTCCGCCTAACCAAACAAACAACTCAACTTACAACGAAGCACCACACAAAAACCTTGAAAGTACACACAAACCCAAGAACCCAGAAACACCAAAAGAAGGCAAAAGAACAAGTAAGAACCTCGGAATTAGCTTTGGAGTACATGATTTCCTCAGCCCTGATAACAACAATGGGAAGCTTCTCCTGCCATTCCCGGTTGTTCTTGGTAGCAGAGCTGTGCGCCTCCCTGACGACCCTGATCAACACCAGGCGGGCATCCCAAATTTCACAACTCCAACACAAAAAAAAAAAGACACCAACCTTAAAGCCTCGAATTCAAGCACGAATCAACCGAGACCGACCCACCTGAAGATCTGCTGGATGATGGTGCCCCGCATGGGCTGATGCCTCTCGCTGTGCCAAGCTCGCCTGACGCACTCATAAGGTCTCGGACCGGGCCTTGGCATCCTTCCTCCCGCCACAAGATTCACATCAAGAAAACCCAAGAACCAACGAAGGAAGCACAAGTAATTCAAGCAGCCGAGAGGACAAGGAGAGACTCTACATGGGCGAGGAGGCAGAAGGTGGGGCTTGATGGGTTCACTGTGGGGAGTGCAAACGTCGTGCTTTTGCTATCTCCTGCCACTTTCGATGCCCAGTTCGCAGTGGGTCGAGGGCGGATTGAAGAAGAGGGAGAGGGGGAGGAGAGAGAAAGAGTTGCTTTCGCTTTCCCCATTCGTTTATGGCCTTTGTCCTCCCCAATAATTCAACTAGCCAAAACGCTTTCTTTTCTCTCTTTCTATAATGGCCGGGGAAATGAATGATACACGGGAAAAAAAATTGTATTGTACCGCCTGTAGTTTTCCTCACCCAGCATTTTTCTCTCCTCTAGTGCAAGAGAATATCACCAAGACCATGGTCAAATGGATGTCCACAATCCATGATAGACAAACCTCACCATCATTCACCCAAGAAACAAGATCAGATTCCAAAAAAATTTCAGTCCCCCCTTTCACATTTGGCTTTCTTGTGCCTTTCTAACTCGCCGCGCGTGATCGACCACGCGCCCGACTAGACGTGGCAAGGCATGCCACAGTGCTTTTCGGTCGGCCAGAACCTAGACAAAATGCCCCCAAGTCGAACTAGAATGAGAAGGGCCGGTCCATTAGGATCTAGCCTGACTTTCGTACTTTCTTTAAATTCTAAGAATAGATTAGTTATCATGTCTCCGAACCTGAAAATCACTTTTTTATATTCGTGAGTTTACTAAATTGTTTTGGGCATAACTAATGTATTCCCTATCGTTTGCTTTCATATTTTCACGCACATAAAAGATACATGAAATAGTTGGGGGTGAGCCGGGCCATTTCGGGCTTAGGGAGCCTTGAAATCCTGGCCCGGGCCTATTCGGGTCGGTCCGGTCTGGGCTCCAGGCAAGTGGCGTGCCTCCGATCAGGAGGACAGGGACCATCACTCAAAAAGTTATTTTACTCCACCCGCGAGTTCACTTTGACCAATTTTTTTCCAGTCAGATCCCCGACCAGTGACCAGGCCCAGCACCCTTTTGAAGCAGTGGTGGTGAACAGCCTTTAAAAATCTCAAGCCAAAGGACATGACCAGGGCAAAATGGATCTGAGGGGGAAAAGAACATGTCATTCCCTTATTGACCAATCCAAAGCTTTGCCATTACACGTAACGTCTCTAGGATTTTCAATAGCCCAAGATAACGTAGGGGATTCAATAGCCCACGTGGTGGACCATGTGAAATGAGGCGTGACATGTCACAACCTATGCGGTTGTCCATCTAGACAAGCAATATGTCATGCTTCCATTGAAGCTTGGACTGACAGCTCAGAGTCCGTTTATTTCGTAAAAATTGAATGATTTAAAAAATATTTTCATAAGAAGGACGGATGGTATCACTTACTAAAATAGATGAACGAAAAACATTCTCATTTTTCACGAAAATATTTATACATAAATTGTCGTAGATAATGAAAACGCTTTTCATTGACTAGTTATTCAAGCGATACAAATGATCGTTTTGTGGAAATCATTTATCTTCCACGAAATAAACAGAACCTAAAAAGCAAAAATGATTGACTCCATAAGAGCTAGACCGTCCACAATTCTTGCATTCCCTCGTTTTTCTTCACTCTAGTTTACATGGCAATGTCGTTTGCAACGTGTGCTTGATGACCGGTATGTGGTTTTGAAGAAATCCGAGTATGATTAGGGCCGATGTCTTGTTAACCATCATATCGACAGTTCATCGTCACTCAGATCCGATGATTGCCTAAATATTCCATATCAACGTTGATGTGGAACCGAAAGTTTTCAGTGATTTAGATCTAACCTAATAAAAGGGGGTGTTGTTTTCAAACTAGTTGGCCCACGGATCAACATAATCCCCCAACAAAGATTGCGACTAGACCAGTGGATTCTCTATTCAACCTTGTTCAGTTTGAGTAATGCCAATTTCGATTAACTCTCATCATATCGGGAAAAAAAATTGATGGATGAACTTATATATATATGATACAACCTTAACAAACCTGAAAAGTATAATGAATGAGTATTGGGTCAACCGTCTGTTTTTGACCACCTAAAAGAAAACCAACATTACAATCTTCATTAATTTATTTCCATTTTTCAGAAAATAATGCTTTTTTCTTCTTTTTTTTCAAATTTTTTTTCCTTCATCCTTCCCCAAATTCACCATATAATTATTGAGATTTGAATGGGAGCTACCGTGCTTCGATGTCACGTCCACATCGGTTGCTCTACTTGGAGAAGGGTCGGCTGTCCATTTACTGTGCATGGTACTTCCTGAGATCGAAAGCGCTCCGCATCCCAACGACCGATGTCCTTTCCCTTGATGCAGCATCCAAGTGAAAATTCACGGACTCGTGAATGAACCGATGCAACGCATGCCGTGTCCTTGATCTACTCATTTTGATCATCTTCTGTATTTGTCTTAATTTTTTTTTCTATTTAATTTCCTTTAATAGGATCGAGGCGGACATATTTCTACGGCATCGATGTTTGGGGGCGCAAACGAGCTAGGGGAGGGCTCAAGCCGGAATTCAGGGTTTCAGTCCTCCCAGCTCTTTTCTTGTAACCCTAACTAATTTGATAGACTTTGGTTCACTTGATAAATTCCAAATAGCATTAAAGGTGCATTTAGTAATCATTCTATTTCTAAAAATAATTTGTACTCAAAAATTTTTTTTTTTTTTTTTCCCTAGACAACTTCCTAAGTGTTTAAAGGTGTTGAGTAATTATTCAAAATTTCTTTTCCCATAATAGAATTGTGTTTAATACAATCCTTCAATTTTTCTTGACTTATAATTTTCTTTTAATTTTTTAATAATTTTATTACACTTTTCTTCCTTTTTCTTTTTTTTTCTTCTTCTTTTTCTAGCCAATCGCCAATCAAGGTGATGGCTGGTGACTTGCCAGCTAAGGTCCAACGAGGCTTCCCCCTCGATTGGCTCGATGGTTGGACTAGGGGAAGAAGAAGAAGAGGAAGAGAAAGAGAGAGAGAAAGAAAAGAAGAGAGAGAGAAGGAAACGGTTTTGGCTTGATCCTGGAGTTGTTCCAGGGATAAAGAGGAACTTTTTTTGCTTTTGATTTTGTTATAAATCTATTATCAGAAACAAAAAAGTTACCGTGTTCTTTTTTTATTCCGAGAAAGAGAAAAAAAAAAAAGATTAGATACTATTTGGCATGTTATTAAATAGGACGTAATTAGCCCAAGCTGATCATACAAGAGTAGGTTTGGACTGAAGTAAACCAATCTTTGCTAGGCTAGTTTGGGCCTAGCCCAATTTTGTTTTGCTTTTGTAATTAAAATGGATAAGTCATTATATTTTATCCCTGAAAGATCACTTCTTTTCATATACATTTTCGACCACCTTTTCGAATGCAGGGAAGAAAAGAATAGATTTCAATTATGTTATGTTAAATTAAGTAAGAATTTATCAAAGTGTCTTGAGAATGAATAATGCCTTTTCCTATTATTTTATTCTTTCGCTTTAGATTTTTAAATTTTTAGAAATTAGTTTGAATAGGTTCAGCAGACCATTTTGGGCTCAATCTTCTCGGGCCTCAACCGGCCCGAATAAAAAATAAGACAAGCCCAAAATCATGGCGCAAGCCTTTTCGGGCCCCAAAAATCGGGCCGGTCGAGTCCGGCAATTTTTGCTACACGAAATCGAAAGGAGAGGTCTCCATTTGTTTTATCATGATTCCCATATAGCCATTATGAGTCTCGCATGTGTATATGTCACGCTTAGACAATTCCTTAACCTATACATAATAACTTGCACCGGCGAAAAGTCTTTAGCATCACACTTGCCTTCTCACAACGAGAATGTCGGGGCATAAATTGAAAGTTATTATCGAAGATAGGGTGTACATTTTACCGGTCAGCAGTTGATCCATAATTTCCTTTATGTATATAAACTAGACTTATCTTTTGAAAAATAAAATAGAATTCAACTCGCTGAACATTATAATTACAAAAATCTGGACTCACCTAAACTTACAAAACTCAGCCTGCCTTGGACTGAACCCAAGCAAGACTAATCTTAAAATATTGTATGAAGAAGAAAAATGGAATTGAAAATCCAGATGTTGAAGGGGCACGATGATGAAGTAGTGGTGGAGCATTTCTTGGATCCGGAGATGAGTAAGACCGAAGCTTTCCTTTTCATCCTCTGTCGTGGCTTTCCAATGAACGAGGTCTGTCCTCTTCAATAAGAAATTGGGATCATTATGCATTAACATCGTGTAAGATAATGGTGGTGTCGTTCTTATGAATGGAGGCGTGCGACAGAGTCATCGATGTCTGCCCTTTCATCTTGAAGAAACATGAGTTTGTCCTAATGACCATGGGAATAGAGTAATGCTCTCGTATCTTGAATTGTCGAAAATGCTGAATACCCAAAAACGAGGATGTGAAGATCCTTGTCGGGGTGTTTTGTTTGTCGTGTAAAGTTAATTAAAATCACAGTTCTAAATATCAATTATCGATAGGATAATCGGTTTCAAAATAGGTAGATTCCAGATCTAGATCATCAAATCTACCATTTAAGAGCAGTCCCTCATTTTTTTGGACCTGAAATTTGCCATATTTCTTTGATTCGATTCTAGGATTTACTCGAAAACTTGTTTTTCTTTTGTTCCTTATTTTCATTTCATGTTTTCTAGCAATGAGAGCATGAAATGATTCAAAGTAAAAAATAAACAGTGAAAATTCCTATATGCCAAAAGCAACAATTCAATAAAATAAATATGTAGTCATGTATAATTATTAACAATAAAAATTTTAAACACGTAACATAAAACATAAATTATAAAATATCATCCCTCATTCATCCATGAATATATTGCTTCAAAGTTCAACCACTTGAAAACAAAACAAACAATATAGTTAAATTTACAAGAAAATTTATAAAATCTCAACCTCGAGGTTAAAAAGAGAGAAAACCATGGTGTTTACTTTCTTTAGATTTATCAAACCGGTTTCGGAAATCGGTCCAAATTCCATTGGGTCTTCACTTGAAGGTATCTACCAGTTCCAAAAACTTGGAACCATGAATCTTTTTGGTTTTCAAGACGGTTGGATCCGATTACACATTTCTAATTGTTGAGATTCACCAACACATCAAAAAGAGAATACCGCATGGTAATAGATGTAATAGGGGATTCGCATCATATATCACCTCATTGTTTTCTCGTCTCCTTTTCTATTTTTCATTTGTCTGTTGTTCAATATCATATGACTATGATTCATCTTAATAATATATATACACTTTTGCATAAATTGAGGTTCAAACCACTTGTGATATTACTTTATATTATGGAGAGATAAGTCACACTAAAGTAATTTTTTTTTTTAACTATCATCTAGTTTTGGGTTTGGCATTGAAAATCAATATCATCTTAGTACTAGGGCAATACTAGCTAGCCGCATCACATTACATGTATCGTGCAAGAGGTTGTAGATTGAGTATTGCATTCACATCTAGTATCTTAAAATGACTTATCACTACCTTTTATGGCTGGCTGTTGGTAAACAAAAATCTTCCTCTCTTTGGCATTACGACTCCCTCAATTCGAGCTCATGGCCATAGACAAAACTTGATGTTGACGAGGCGGGAGTAGGTCTCTCCTCAAGATCCCCGACCACTCTCGAGATATCTTAATTTAGTTAGGCCTTGACGCCTATGCTACTCGCAGAGAGAGAAAGACTATGCATTTAAATTTTATTAACTAGATTATTTATAATTCATGTGCAAAAGATTTTTTCCTTGTTCTATAATATTTGTGACGGAGATCAAATTTAAAGAGAGAATAAACTCTTCCGATGAGTAACGGATTTGGAATATATCGAATCTGATAATTTTAATCAGTAAAATTAATACGCGTGCATAAGATAAATATAATGATGAAACTACTAAACATTTTTCTTTTGCTTTTCTTAAGACCATTTTAACTTTTAACCATTTCTTGTTTGGGATTAAAGTCGAGTGAATGCGGATGTTATGTTAGGAGTTTCGATTTACATAATTGAGCGATAAGAAAAGAGTAATGAATTCATTAAAAAAAAAACGGTGTTACATTAGTAGCTTCATGGGCACAAATCCTCCCCTATTTAGGTAGTCTAAAAGTCACAAAACCAGTTTTATTAATATTTAGTGATAATAAAATTCTCTGAATTCATTTAGGTATTGGACATTTTAAGAAGAGAAATTCCACAATTTCATAGTGAAAAATATAGGAGAATTTTTGTCAAATTGAGCCGAGATGATAAGTTTTTTTTGACTCTCCTAATGATTTGAAAAGAAAAATCGTGAAATTTACTGACTAAGATAGTCAAAATCAACTATTAATTAAAGAAAATCAGGACGTACGAAGATAATTAATTATTAAAAAGATCCTCAAATTAAAATAAAATTAAACTCGATCACATTCCGAAAATAAAAAATAAAAAAATAAAAACTCCTGCGAACAAATGCAGTCGTTATTCGTAAACAGACGGCAGCTCCCAGCTCCAGCTTCTCCCTCCATTTCCTCGTGGGGAAATGCGTTTCCGTTGACGAGAATTCCGATCCACCGACGCTCCCCGCCGCCGCCATCGCCGCCGCCGCCGCCATGTCGATACGCCGGCCGCCGCAGCCGGCGGCGGAGTCCCCCTGGGACACGATGATCCCGGGCCCGCCCAGCCGCAACAACTTCGGATCCATGGACCTCTCCCCCTCCGGCCTCCTCGCCTTCCCCTCCGGCTCCTCCGTCACCATCGTCGACTCCCGCTCCCTCCAGCTCATCGCCGCCGTCCCCGTCCCCCCGCCTCCCCCGCCCTCCGCCGCCTCCCCCTCCCTCTCCCCCTTCGTCACCGCCGTCCGCTGGTCCCCCAGCCCCTCCCCCACTCCCTCATCCTCTCCTCCGCCGCCGACGACCTCCCCTCCCCGCTCCTCCTCGCCGCCGGCGACCGCCACGGCCGCATCTTCCTGCTCGACCCCCGCTCCCGCTCCTCGCCCCTCCTGACCTTCGAGTCCGACTCGGTCTCCCCCAAATCCGGCGTCCAGGACCTCTGCTGGATCCAGTCCAAGCCGGACAGCTTCCTCCTCGCCGCCCTCTCCGGCGCCTCGCTCCTCTCGCTCTACTCCCCCGCCACTGGCCGCTGCATCTGGAAGTACGATGCCTCGCCGGAGTACTTCTCCTGCATTCGCCGCGATCCGTTCGACTCGCGCCGCGCGTGTGCCATCGGGATCAAAGGGTTTCTTCTGTCTATCAAGGCGCTGGGAGAAACCGAGGACGACATCTCGGTTGGCGAGTTGCAGATCAGGACCGATTGCAGTGAATTGCAGCGTTTGGAGAGGGATTTGACTGGATCATCATCGTCGTCGCCGGCGGCTGCGGTTTTTCCCACTTACGTGGTGAAGTTGGCATTTTCGCCACACTGGAAGCACATCTTGTATGTGACGTTTCCGAGGGAATTGGTTGTTTTTGATTTGCAGTACGAGACAGCATTGTATGCGGCGGCATTGCCTCGAGGTTGTGGCAAGTTTCTCGATGTGTTGCCGGACCCGAACCACGATTGGCTTTACTGTGCACATCTCGATGGAAAGCTTAGCATTTGGAAGAGAAAAGAGTAAGCAACTTTAAGCTATTCGTCATTCTAGGCAATGAGCGTACTTGAAATTTTTGAGGCTGCATTTCGTTAAGAGGATCATTGCGTAGGGAGTGACTTCTAGCTTGGTCTTTATTCCTTTGCTTGTATGGTTATCATGCAAGTGTTCGTCGACTAAAGCTAGAAGCTGCATATTTGTTGTTGATGATGACTACCTTGTTGAAGAGTTTTCTCCTTCTCTCCACACTTAGTTTGACGGTTTAGCTTGGCATTCGGGCTATTTGCTTACGAGGATGGTATTGCAGGGGAGAACAGGTGCATGTTATGTGTACTATGGAAGAGTTGATGCCTTCCATTGGTACGATCGTACCTTCTCCTTCGATTCTTGCAGTCGTCATCTGCGAATCAGATTCCACCCTTCAGAATGTTGCAAAGCAATACTCTGATGCACCTCCTTCGCCTGCCTCCAGTGTGGAGTTTGACAATCCTTTTGATTTTAGCGACGATTCTCTTCTGGTTTCAAAAACACGATTGATCTCCATTTCTGATGATGGAAAAGTGTGGAACTGGCTTTTAACTTCTGAGGGCGATTTGTGTGCTCAAAAGGACACAAATGACATGAGTGCCGTGCCTGATGCCACTGAGGTATTGGCTCTCGAGAACGATACTGAAGCCAGTGGCTCTACCACCGAGGGAATTGCGTCTAAAGAAATTCAGCAGTCAGTGAATGTCAGTGATGGCAGAAGCCGCAAATCAAAATCGTCCCTCAACGAGATGGAAATCTCATTTAAGGTTTGTGGGAAAAGAAGTTATTTGTAGTCATTCAAGCTCCTCGGTGTTATTTATAGCTAGTCAGATTTGAAAAGAATCTCAGGGTTTAGAAGTATATTAGAAAACATTTACACTGTAGCTTTCCTGTGAACAGTTGAGATGCTGATAACCTGAAATTACCCTTGCATGCATCCTAATGAATATTCTGCAGCTGTGGGTATATATGGAATTTAGTTTCCTCCTTTTAAAGCAATGATGCTCATGTTCCCCAAGATTTACCATTCATGTCTATTTCTCTAGGTGCCAACAGATCTCTTGTGCTCTATTTAGCATAAAAAGGCATGGTGACAAGTTATATTCTTGATGCAGATGAGTTTAGTTGGACAACTTCAACTTCTTTCATCAACAGTGACGATGCTGGCTGTGCCATCCCCTTCATTAATCGCTACATTAGCCCGTCAGTTGCATTCTATCACCTTGTGGCATATCATAGTGATTTCTTCACTTTCTCAATAATATAGTTAACGTCTATCAAGGATGTTTGAGATTTTTCACTGATTAATAAATGTTAAAATATGAAGGTGGGGGAAACAGTCCTGCTGTAGCTGTTCCACTGGTTGCTCTTGGAACACAAAGCGGGGCAGTTGATGTTATTGATATTTCTGCCAATGCCGTTGCAGCAAGTTTTTTAGTTCACAATGGTGTTGTTCGTGGATTAAGATGGCTTGGCAACTCTAGGCTTGTCTCATTTTCATACACCCAGGTCCATTTTCTGTACATGCTATTTTGCTCCTCCCTCCATTAGCATTATTAATGTTACCAGCCATAGCATTAGATTTGCAGGTTGCTGTCAATTACTAACGCATGACTCATGTTTAATTGACTTCAGGCAAATGAGAAAACTGGAGGCTACATCAATAAGCTTGTTGTTACATGCCTTCGAAGTGGCCTTAATAAACCATTTCGTGTTTTACAGAAGCCAGAACGTGCACCAATAAGAGCTTTAAGAGCTTCCTCATCAGGAAGGTTGACTTCTCTTTACTTTATTTTGGCTTTCTATAGTCGGTTTAATTACACAGTATGGTTTTTGGGAACGATCAGTTTAACTTCTCTATGTTATGGGTAGCATGATGCTACAAAAGAAGCAAAGAAAGAACTTCGCAGTAGTATGAATTAGCATGGTCCTATAAAAGGAATGATCTTCCTTATCACTTAATCTCATCTTTTGGACCTTACAGCCCATGAACCAAGTCAATTGATGTAATCATGAGACCAAGTATTGAGTTCTATAATTATGAGTCCATGTGTTAAAGCACCTAATTTGCTGCAATTAAGGATTTATACCTTGTTATTATCTACTCTGTGCAGATACATACTAATCATGTCATAAAAGTGCATACACAAGGATTAGATTGCTACAATTTATGTGATTAATGTGGTGCTTTGTGATTTTCTTACCTTTTTGAGCTTGTTGGTCCCCACATATCATTCAAAGCTCAGTTAATCACCCAAAATCTAGTTTCGTAGTATCTTTGGGTCACAGGTTAAGTAATCGCATTTCATGAAAAGAAATCATGATCCGCTTGTGACTTACATGCTTTGAGTTAGGAGTTCTGGCATTAAGTTACTAAAGAAAATGAATTCCTGCAGTTCCATCTCATTCTTGTGTTGCTTTATCGCCTGCTAATAGTTTTTGCTGTCTTTTATTGTTATCTCTGTCAATTCTATGATGTAGCATAAGAAAACTTGATGTGGCCGCCTGCAAACTATTGGAGTCAGAAGCTGTTAAAGTCGTGTAGTAATTCAAACTCACCTTTTGTCAGAGAAGTTATTTGTGTAGTGAGATGAGGGGTGGGCATGTGGCTTGACTGTGTTATTTTTCGAGGTGGGACTAAGAGTAGCGGCTAGCATTCATGATCTTACACAAAATACATGGATGGATTTCCTTGCAAATGTGGGGGTATCTTTAATTGCCTGCGAGAGATTACAATGACAGGGGAACATTGAGATATGCTGCCAATTGCTGACACTGGTGAGACTTGTAAGGTGGTGGTTCTTGTCTTCTGGTTGAACAGCATAAGAAAGAATAGTAGTGATTATAAGTCATGAAAGTCTAGGCAATGCACCTTTAGTTGCTTGCTGACATTTGGGATCTATTTAGCATAACATTTAACTCATTATAACCATAAAAAAAGTTGGAAGAGGATCTGTTGATAGCAACATTGTTCTGGCTGATGAATTACTTCTGATATGATGGTTATAAACAATAAGGGACTATCAAGTGAGAACTCCTATTTGTTATTCTCCTTCCTGGGTTGTTCCTTTCTATTTGACTCCACCTTCAGCACAGCATAATTACTGTTTTTGCCTTCACGTGTCTGAGTAAGTTGTGTCATCACAACACATTGCAGGTATCTTCTTATTTTGTTTCGTGACGCTCCTGTGGAGGTCTGGGCTATGACTAAAAACCCTATCATGGTAAGTTAGCTTGTAACATCTTTATCAGAAACGTTTCGCATGCTTGTTGCTCGAATGATTTTACTGACTAACCATCGACTATTGTTTATGTTATTACTGACTTTACATATGGTGCTTTTCCTGTGAACATTGATGAAAACTAGATCTTCTTAGTCTTTAGCTGTTGGTAATCTCTAGATTTTGATGTTCTAGTGAAGCCTTTCAAACCATCATTAAAGCAAGTGAAATGATCCTTGCGATTATTTACTCCTTGGCATGCCACCCAAGTGAAGTCAATATATGATATTGTGAACAATAAGAAACGTGATGGATTATGAATGGTTAAGGGCACAAGAACTTTATCGATTCTTGACCAGACATGCTCTATTCCAAAATGCGGATATGAAGTTACATTACCAGAGTTAGCTGCATCATAAAATTTTTGGCCCTTGACCATTCTGTAATGACTAGGACATGGATGCTTCTCCATACCCATGATATTAGTTCTGTAATGCTACCTTCATGGTTTCTTTTTATGGTATGGGATATTTTGGGTGACAAGCACTGCATTAATGACCTTGTCTGATAAAGTACCAAAAATAGTTCTTATTTTACTCGATCACATTAACAGAATTTTATGCAAAATCTGCATATTTACTTTTCCTTTTTTTTTTTTTTTGAGTTTCCTACTTTATGTGATTTAGTTTTTGGTCTAGTAAAGTACCGTATATTGCCAATTATCATGTTAGCCATATGAGTGTAGCATGTACATCTGATGCTATCCTACAGCTTTGCCATATCGAATGCTGTGATTTAGGTATTTATCATGCTTTATATCTCTATGTAGCTTAGATCATTAGCCCTTCCATTCACGGTATTAGAATGGACTCTTCCAACAGTTCCAAGACCAAGTCAACTGCCTAAGCAATCATCGTTACTGTCCAAAGATCAAGCAGCCATAGCAGCAGATGGGATGCCTTCTCCTACTACACCTTCAGATTCCAGTAAGCATGTCCATATACCTGCTAGTTTCTGTCTTGTTGTAACCGCTGAATATTTCTGAGTTTATGTAAAGTGGAGATTGATTTTCATGTGCAGAAGCATCGACCCAGGACCCATCTCAAGACGATACAACTGAAAGCTTTGCATTTGCTTTAGTTAATGGTGCACTTGGTGTATTTGAGGTTCATGGACGGAGAATCCGTGACTTCAGGTATGTTAATGTGTCATACTTGTGTATGGAATCTTTCAATGTCGCTCGGTTGTATCTTTATTGAATAAACAGCTCTTTGTCATGCCATTTTTTAAGTGTTCACTAAATTTGTGGTTCTTATTTGAATGCATCATAAGATATTCCATTTGTGTTTGTCAATTCCTATTTTTGAGTGGATTGTTTCGTGCAAAATGATAAGCTTCAGTGGCACTTAGTCATTCTTGAGAGTTTGTCTACATTGTGATCAATCATAACCTATTCTTACAGCATGCCTGGTTGCAGTGATGACCATTACATCACAAGTATGATAAAATTGACTGCCTGTTACAGTGACAACATGTCCCTATTATAACATTGGCTATAATAGCTATTACATGACTCCCTGTGTTCTAGTTAGTACAACCTGACTGCACTAACTATTCCCAAACTAACTGTCTCTTCTCTTCCACTCAATCTACAGATTAGATTATTAATTACAACTAACATTTACATTAATTATGGCTAAAGTTAATTATGTTATTTATAGAATGATTACACCAATGGTAACTATTTTGACATAATCACATATTATATGATCAGTAATAAAATATTAAGTAATAAGCAATGTTACATTGATTATACATAACTATTAATTGTATAAGAAATTATTCATAATATATTAATTAGAATAATATCGGTTGTTTGCTATTAGGTAGGATTATCTAAATTTCATAGTATAATGACTATCTTAATAGCTAATGTTACTTAATGCTCAAATTGTTATATTGTTATTGTTTCAATCATACTACTGATTATGTAATAAATAACATTTCCTTTTATGTAATTACATATAAGTATGATTAAAGTCGTAATCATAAATTAATAATTCTACAATAGAGAAAAATGAACATATTAAACTGTAATATCTTGATTCTATAAATGGGGCATTACACTTATGATAGGCTATTAAATGACAATCACTATGATATAATCACAAGTTATGTGCTTAAATTTTAATCATACTCATCTGTACATTATTTAAATATAAATAAGTATTTTATATTTTGAATTATAGGAGATGATGATCGTAGAAGTCCTAATACTCTATGTTGATTTGTCAATTTAATCCTAAAGCTATTTGCATGTCATTTAAATCCTGAAACTTCTTACCATATTTCGAATTAACTGTTAAGTTTACTCCGTCACTTTTTCTTAGATGAAAAATCTATGCGGCCTTTTTTATTAAATTGTCTTTTTTCTTCACACAACTGGTGCATCAGCACCACATCAGGAAGAAACTGAAAAAAAGAAAGACATCAAATACTTAAAAAAGGGGCAAAACACAGAGATTGTCGGAAAGGGTGTTTGTTTTTTTTGTTTTGTGGGGGGGGGGGGGGGGGCACCGCCTCCATTGCCGGGGATGGTCATTGCCTTTGGTTTGTCGCTACTCCACTGGTCCACTGGTGGCCCCCCCTTTCCTTTCCTCTTCCTCTCCTGCAATCTCCCCTTCCATTTCCTTTTTCAAATTTTCACTTTATTTTTTCTTAATCTTTCAGTTCACTGTTTATATGTCGGTATAATTGTAAATACAAGACAAAAAGACAAAAAAATTGAAAAAAATGCCAGGTCGGGTTCTTCCATCCACTAGAAGGCAACTGAGTTAATGGAAGGACTAATTTGCAGAGCGACAACAAGTTTTAGGATTTAAAAGACCAAAAAAATAGTTTTAGGACTGAAGCGATGAAACACAAGGTCTAGGACTTCCACAGTTATTATCCCTAATATAGGTATCCAATAATACATAGGTATTAAGCTTGTGAATATGATTTTAAATTGATAATTACCGTATTTCCTGTAAATAGGATTTTAGGTATATTTTGTAAATTTTGATTCTATTCTCTATTACATTTCATTCATGAAACCAAACAATGTCATAGGTATTACTTTGCTTAAAGCAAATAAAGTAAGAGTAATAACAGCTTTATTGCATTTCAGTGTAATGGCTATTAAATTACGCCCTTTCCATTACTGCAACCAAATGGTTGTTATGCTATTTGTAAGGGTAAAACTACGTGGATCTGTTTGTGTGCGCAATGACATTATTTATGATGTTTTGGACAAGGATGTGCATTTTCTGGACGTTGGGTGATGTAGTGATTTTCTGGCTTAATAGGCTTGCTCTAGATTTCTTGTTAGCTTGCACCTATTTGAGCTGATTATATGAGTCAATCTGCCACATCCATGAACTTTCTGCTGCTGAACCAGTCTAATTTACAATGATTACTATGACTTATCTTTATAAAAATATAGTCTGATGTTTGATTTCCACAGATCTTTGAAGCATATGCTGGTTGTCTGCTCATTTCTTTTACTTTGCCAATGTATCACATTCTTGTCATTTCAAATCCTTAATATCTGCTTTGGCCAAGTTCTACTATAAGTTTCACAAAGGACTACTTTTTACTTGCCTGTAGACCTAAATGGCCTTCATCTTCATTTGTTTCGTCTGATGGGTTGATCACAGCAATGGCCTACCGCTTGCCTCATGTAGTACGTATCTCTTTATTTGACAGCTTCTCGTTAAAGATCCAATGTTTCCAAATAATTAGTTTGACTTCTAGTGAACTTCTTATTTCTCAGGTCATGGGGGATAGGTCGGGGAATATCAGATGGTGGGATATAACTACTGGACATTCCTCCTCATTCAACACTCATAGGGAGGGAATACGAAGAATAAAATTTTCACCTGTTGTTGCTGGAGACAGGAGTCGAGGACGCATTGCTGTTCTATTTTATGATAACACTTTCACTGTTTATGATCTGGTATATTCATATATAGACTGTCGATTACAACTCTTTTCTGTGGATTTTTGTGTTTGGAATTCTGGCTTGAGAAATCTTGCCTTTTGTTTGAGGACATTCAAAAAGTTTACATTCTTTTATGTGCAGGATTCGCAGGATCCATTAGCTAATTCTCTCTTACAACCTCAATTTCCTGGAACCCTTGTACTGGAACTTGATTGGCTATCTGTTCGAGCAGCCAAGAATGACCCATTAGTTTTATGCATTGCTGGAGCTGATAGCAGCTTCCGCTTAATTGAGGTTAACATGTATGTCTTTCTAATTATAGGTCATTATTCTTGTTTACTTTTTGGTTTTCTCATTTCTTGCTCATATAAAGTATAGTATAGGCCTGCATTCTGCATAGTTCTGTTTTATCCGTAGTCCAGTTGTTCAGTGATTAGGGAAATATGGTGAGTCAGTAACGAGTGCTCTATTAACTATGTTAGTAATGATACTTTCAGGACATATTTTCATTTTATTCATCCTATTTTACACTTGGGCTTCTGTGAGGCTGTTGGTAGAATGTGTCCGTGTGGTATAGGAATTGGCAAATTTTTATGATAAGCCTGTTGATAAGAAGTGCGTAAGCCCACACAAGGCTTAAAGAGCTTGGTAGTGAAACTTGCTAATAACATGACATATACAGGGCTAGAGCTAAGCTGATCAATACATATGACTCAATCTGGTAAATGTGAAACAGTTGTACAGCTCATCAATGGCTTAGTGGATGGCCAGTCCATGCAAATAGCTGAAAAGACAACCTCTGATAAAATATCTCCCTAAGTTTGGTGCTTTTACCTTACATCTCTGCTTCGAAATCGATATTTTTATGAGTCTAATTGTGGATATCTTGGTTTTCTGAGTTCAAATTATTTATCCCACTATTATTAGAGTGATGTGTGGAGTGATTGGATTAAAAAATCCCCCAGGCTTCATTTCCTACTTAATGACTATTTATTGCTAACTTTTATGAACTTTCAAACTTTATTGGTTTGATTTCCATTTCAAGTGTTTTGTTATGCCATATGGATATTAGGTTAGTTAAGATGTTTCTCCTGTAGTTATCACTTTCTCCATTTCAAACATGCTTTTTTCTCTGCTTACAGAAATGACAAAAAATCTGCCTCTGGAATCCAGCCCAAGCCTATCAGAGAGAGATTTCGGCCAATGCCTCTGTGTTCTCCCATTCTATTGCCACTACCGCATGCCTTGGTAGGGGCCGATTTTTTACTTTTCTGACTTCTTATTTTCTTAAAATTACTTATGAGAAAGTCCCACTATAGTCTGAATTATCATTCGGCTGTAATACTCATAAGCAATTATTAATGGAATGCATGCAATGCAGTTGGGAGAATAGTAATGATTCTGCTAACTTGATAAGTTAAACTTTGCAGTTAGTGAGGAAAAAATTTAACTCTGCACTTGTTCAGGGTTCTGGGGTTGGATGGTATCCTCATGGAGGATTAGGTGGGACTGAAATTAGAAGTATGAGGATGAAAAGAGAAAATCAAAATGGTGAATCAAACATCGAAGTTGCAAACTTCTATAGGAGTAACTAGCAGAACACAAAGAAGTTTTATTATTAAAGCTCAAAATGCACACATTCATGGAGCTAGATAGTCGTCTTCCACTGAGTGAATAGCCTCATGATTCTGCAGTTTCATCAATAACCCAGTTCTAGTAGCATGCTTGATTTCCTTGTATTTTCTTGATAATAGGCATTGCGGATGATCTTGCAACTGGGGGTAAAACCCTCTTGGTTCAACACTACTGGGACTAGTATAAATAAAAGGCCTCACTTGATTCCAGGGGCCGCTTCGTCCACTGGAGATCTGCGTGGTTACATGATAGATATACCACCAGTAGGAGACTCCGTGGTGCCAGAGATGCTTCTCAAAATATTAGAACCTTATCGAAACGAAGGTTTTCGTTTTGCTTTAAATTCTGCATTCTGTATTTGGCTGGCACTTATATTTGAATTCCTGAATCCTTTTACTCTTATTTGTGTTGCTCACACAAATTAGGACATGTTGTTCCAGGTTGTATACTGGATGAAGAGAGGGCGAGGTTGTATGCTACAGTTGTTAACAAAGGATGTATTGTAAGGTTTGCGTTTGCTGCTGCTGTCTTTGGTGAATCCTCTGAAGCCTTATTCTGGTTGCAGTTGCCACATGCTCTCAACCACTTGATGAATAAATTAGTGAGGAAGTCTCTGCAGAGGGCTCCTGCATCTGCACAGGTATCAGAGCTCGACGAGACTGCCATGCTGAGCAGGATAACTTCAAAAGGGAAGTCAACAACTGGAGCAGGGAAAAAGGATCAATTGGTGAGTCTGTCAGCTTTGAGCCAAGTGAATGTTAAGCCAAAACAGGCTTACTAAGCTCATGAATTTTATGAGGAATAATATTGATCAGTGATTTGGCAACTCTTGATTCCTCGTAATTCCTCCTTGTCGATGCTTTGAAATTCCTGAGTAGTTCTTCTTGACCAAATGTTGGATAATTTTAAAATTGCTTATCATCTTCTATTTCATTGTCAGACCCAAGGTCAACTTAAATCAATGGCCTTCGAACAAGAAGAATTGTGGGAAAATGCTAGTGAGCGTATCCCTTGGCATGAGAAACTGGAGGGTGAGGATGCTGTCCAGAATCGTGTGCATGAGTAAGGCCTGTCGCATTTTTCTTAATCGCAGTTTGTTGTATAAGCAGACAGAGAAATGCGAAAAGAATGAATAAGCATGTCAAAACATGGTTTGTGAAAAATGATGCATTTGTTCTGGGTGGAAGCATTTGTTTGAAAGTTGTCTCCATCAGTTAACTTGCTCTTAGATCGACATTTTGACAGGAAGCTTTGCATCTTGCTTAATCTTTGCTGGACTGGTCTTTTATATGTGTATTTGTATGCATTTTTGAGTTAATTATATGCATAGCATTTCCTCATATCTGTTCTTTGAGGTTCTTAGTCAAAGGAATTTCTAGCCTCAGTGCAATTTGAGAATGGTTTGGTATCCTTTGAAAGATTTGACCTTTTAAAGATTAGTGCCAGTAGACTATGTAGTTTCTGGGAACAGTAAACTTCCCTTTTCTGTTGCGAAGTTGTAAATTGGAGTGGACAAACCTTTGACCCAATCTTATATGGCAGAGCAAACATCAAGCGCCTTAATCTCTTGTATCGACCAAAAGTTAAATTGGAACCATTACAATTTTTACTAGTCAAAACCAGTTGATGAGCATGGAAAGTGTATACCAGAATGCTGACAACAACAAACTAACCCTTCTCGCACTGGGTGGGGTCAGTTATGTGAATTGTTTAATGCCACTGTAATCGATTGTGTATTATTATTTGTATAAGTTCTTGATGCTCAATATCTTTCATTATTGTATCCTGCCCTTTGCCTGCCCCTTCTAACCCCCTCTTCATCTCCTAATCCACTTTATCATAGGAGTCTCCAGGGTCTTTGTTCAACGTGACCAACCCATCTTAACCAAGCTTCTCTTATCTCATCTTCAGTTGTTGGCACCCTTAATTTTTCCAAGATGTGTTTAATTCTAATCCTGTCTTTTGGTGTGCCTGCTTATCCGATGAAACATTCTCATCCCCACAAAATTTGCACAAATTTGTGCTTGCCAGCCTAGGACTTCTCGCCATAAAACATCAATGGCCTTATTGTTGCATTATAGACTCCTTCCTTAAGCTTAAGTGGCATTTTGTAGTTGCATAAAACACCAAATGCACTTTTTCCGTTTCATCGGTCTTGTGTGTACTCTATGGGCCACTCCCTTGGATAACCTGAATTCTCATCAAGTTCTTATTAGAAAATCTGATTCCAAAGTTTACACTAATTGGTGAATGGACATTACACGTGTGTAAGGCCATAACAAACTCCATAACCAATCAATGTGAGACACTTTAGCACACGTCATCTGAACTTCTTTTCTTACTGAACTTAAACTTCATATACTGTGTCTTTGGCCGACTTGACTTAAAACCCTTGTTACTAGTGTTTCTTTCTATAGTTTCAGTTTCTCATTTACTCTTGTTGGGTTTCATCTACGAGCACTATATAAATTTACATTTCAAGATGCACTAGGTATCAGTTTGATTCTTTGGGTCATGTCATGAGAAAGTTATCCCTTGAGGATCCAAAAAGTGGACTTGGAACAGGGAACAAGTACTTCATATCGACGGAGATGCATCGCATACTTTGTTATGGGATATATGTATGCAAATTTTGTTCTTTTCTTGGTTTTAGCTATCCCAAATTTGATTTAGTTGGATCCGAATGGTGTTTGTAGTCTGTTTCTGCAGTGAAGACTTTAACAGTCTGGCATTAGTAGAATTGGAGTATAATATTGTCATTTTCCAGAAACCTGAATTGTTCTTATCCCTTGATTATTCTCTTGCTGTTAAGTTCGAAAGGTCTTAATTTACAAATTGTTTCTTTTACATGGATGATCAGGCTTGTATCGGTTGGAAACTTAGAGGCAGCTGTCAGCTTGCTGCTTTCGACTCCTCCAGAAAGCACTTATTTTTATCCAAATGCTCTACGTGCAGTTGCACTTTCTTCAGCTGTATCCAAGTCCCTTCATGAACTTGCTGTTAAGGTGAGTTTAACATTATAGGATTAATAATGTGGAACTATTGCTCAATGTATAAAGCCCAATATCTTCGATTTATTAAACAAATCAAAACTTGAGCTGTTTTGACATATATATAATTATCTTTGACGATGGGCTAATTGCGTCTGCGTACTTTCTTTTTTTTTTTCATTTTGGGTTTTACTGTGAAGGTTGTGGCTGCCAACATGGTTAGGACTGACAGGTCACTGTCAGGTACTCATCTTCTCTGTGCTGTTGGAAGGTATCAAGAAGCTTGTTCACAGGTTAGAATTTTCTTATCTAAAGCTTTAATATATCTTCATTATTGTCTAAGGTCAGTTGTCCACTTTAGTCTCTATGCAAACCCAAGATGAAAGTAAGTTTTATGTCAGGGACATTCCATCTTTTCTATAGTCCGCCCTCTTATTTAGTTTAGATAGAGAGAGATGCCCTACAGTTTCACAGATGTCCTATTAGACATTCCTGATGGCAGGTTTTTCGGTTTCTGACATTTTTGTGTGCTGTTATATTTTTTTCTACTTCCTGGAATGTTTTCATAGGTTTTACATTGAAAATTCTCCTAAATCATATCATAGAATTTGCTTAAATATACTCACAACATTTGAGTTAAAACAGTGAAGAGGAAACCTACCAATGTATGTAGTGCAAGCCTAGAGTGCTAGCCTTTATTGTGAAAATTGTATAAGCTTCTTGGCTTTGCGTTCATTTAATGACATATTCATTTAGAAATTATGGACAATTTGATGAGGTTAATTACCACAATTTGTTGAGGGTAATTCAAATCTCTAATGAGAGGTTGGAATATGAATAACATTGTATATTAGAACTGTTCTAATTATCTGTTCTTTCTCCTGACTTTGTTAAGCTGCCCAATTTTATTGTGGTTACTTCAGCATCCTGTGTGGTTACCAAAATCCTCTGGCTTGCAGACAATGAGGGAGCGTTGAGGGTTTTGTTTGATTTACATCTATAGTCCATTTTTTTAGGTCTCGAGTTTTGCCACTGATGATCCCTTGGAAGTCATAATCCTGCCAGCATAGATTAGATCTCATTATAGATTGTCCTGGTGTAGATTCTTTTTGGTGCTTTAATATCTCAGTGACTAAGGATGCAAATTCTATGTTGTGGGTGGAATTGGGAGAACTTGCTTATTCATTTCTTGAATCAATCCCTACTTTTAGTTGCATCATTATCACTGTCATCATCGCAATCATCACTTCTGATTATTAATTTTTTCTATGAATAGTAAGTATTCTCCCAGTGCAAGGAAGGAAATATCAGACTGAACTGTCAAAACTAACCAAATTGGACACTGTCCATACTTGAACAGTTTTCTCACAGACCTAACCAAAATCAACCAAATGGCTTATCGCTTTGATTAATTTTTTGCAGTTACAAGATGCAGGATGCTGGACAGACGCAGCAACTTTAGCTGCTACACATTTGAAGGGCTCTGACTATGCAAGGTTATCCCAAAATCTCCATTTGCCAATCTCCATTGTTACTAAGCTTTATCCAATTCTTTTCAAACCTGATTTTTCTCCTATTATCTATCCTTTATAATTCAATATATAGCATTTATGATCTCTGATGCGTACACTTGTTTTCTGATACTGATTCCTATTGTTGCCCTTTTATTATTTTGAGAAACAGGCAAAAATATCTTAATACTTAAAGATATTCTTTTATCAAACTTTAGTTGCTGTCTTCCTCATCAAGGAAAGAGGCATGGGTCTTCAAGTATCTGTGCACATTTTTATCAAGCAAAACTGACCTTTTTTTTTCCACCAGAATTTAAATAGTTCCAAATTTGAAAAGCATATGAAAATTTTGTGGGATTATGTGTCAACATTTATATGTTGTAAAAGTTTCAAGTGTTTCAGAGGAATGAAAAGTCAAGGTGCACAAGTTCGAAGATTTAGAGCATGTCTGGACTGATTTTACCTTGGTACTTTTTATTTGACCTAAGTCTTGAGGCGTACACACTTTGATTTTTTTCAACTCTAAACACTTCTTTCACCACATGTAAGTAATTACACGCAATTCACAATTAAAATTTTTCACAATAAACATTAAACAAAAAGAAAAAGTCGCTCTGGACATGCTCATAATGTCTTACAAAATATGATGATTGGGATGTGAGAATGTCACAGATATTTTGGTTACTCTCAAGGGAAAACAAAGTCCAGTACTTTTTTTTTTGTGGGTATCTTCATGCAATAATATGGATAAGTTGATCTGGGACTTTGCCTTTTCTGTGTTTTTGGCTAGTGGAGAGGTATAGATGTTCCTTTTGCTGAGGTGTGGCAAATGACAATTAGAAAATACATATTTGGTGGATTTGCTGACAATCAAGAATGATAGAACTGAAAGTTATTGTATAGTCAATTTAATCAATTAAATGACTTATCTTACTTAAAAGTTGGCGATTTCACTAGGCAAGGTCATATTACCATGCTATGCATACATTCATCCTAAATAATGCTATATAATAAGCAGTTATTCAAGATTTGGTCTGATTGTATTAGATATATTAACATAACCAAATCTCAGAGCATCCGATTACATAACTTGGTGGCGTTTAGCATTCCTAGCATTGCTCTTTCATATAAGGTGCACTTCTGCTGGAGACATAAACTATGATGGCATTGATTCCAGTTGCAGAAAGACAAGCAAAGTCGCGCTCTTTCTGATTGATTAGTTGTTCTTTGGTCAGATCTTTTCTGCACTCGAATGTCGCCTTTGTTTTTCGATCTGCTGGAGACTTTTTTATTTTTTATTTATTTATAATGAGTATTATGTGTCCATGTCAAAATACATGAAAGTCGACCTCAAGCCATGGAGGATTATGTGTTCCTTCTAAGGCCATACTATGTGAACAAGTTGAATAATGTCCACACCTGATCTACCAGACAGAATCTTTCAATTCGGTTGCTTCCCAATTTGGACATTTGCTTCTAGATCTTCTCACCCAAGTAATCTGCACCACAGCAAATTCCTTGAGACTCAGATTGATTTATTTTTGGGGCAGGACCAGCCATCTAGTTTCTGGGCCCTATATTACTGAACAAGCTGTGATAGATAACCCTAGAAACAGTTTCTACAGTAGTTTTCTTTAGTTCTTGCCAAAGCTACAAACTCAGGAGATGGGCTTGAAGATGAAACATTTTCACTCAAATTGTATGTACCATGAAAATTCTGACCGTTTCATTGCATTATTCTGTTCACAGAGTGTTGCAGAGATGGGCAGACCATGTTCTTCTGGCTGAACACAACATCTGGAGGTATAATACTGATTCCTTTCTGTTTGTCTTCTAACGATATTATTGGTGCACCTTGATTACAGTTACTTTTTTAGGCATCCCAGATCTTTGGGGATTTTCATTTAATTATAGAATAAAGGGCTTAATCGTAATGTAAATGTAGATTTTGAGAATGTAGAGGTATGGTACAAAAAAGATGTGGTAAGAGTGTAAATAAGTGACGCCTTCTTTCATCAAGATCAGTTGATGCTCTTCTTAAACTGTGGAATGTTATTACAGGGCTTTGATTTTGTATGTTGCTGCTGGTGCACTCCCGGAGGCATTGGCAGCTATTCGTCAGGCGCAGCGACCAGATACAGCTGCCATGTTCATACTCGCTTGCCGTGAAATTCATGCAGCTTTTATGTCCAACATGGGTAATTCCGATGATGAGTCTTCAGTCAAGAAGGAGCAGTTCAACTTACCTGTTTTGGACCCAGAGAACGAGGATGTCATTGCAGTTGGGGAATATTACGGGCAGTATCAGCGGAAGCTAGTTCATCTCTGCATGGATTCTCAGCCATCATTCGACTAAACAAGCTAAGCTGGGTCATTGTCCTGTCTATTATTCACTAACGTCTCTATGTGCGGTGACATTTTGCAGTACCTGTAGCAGCGGGAATGCTCATGTGATTCCTCTGTGCTCCCGAGACTCGTTGTTCATGCTCGATTATTCTTTTAGATGACCAAACTGCTCTCCTGTTCGGAGGGTTCGTCAACCTGAGAAAACAGCGTGACCTGCCAAACGAACTTATACCATAGAAAAGGAGAACTACATCCATCGAGGGAAATTTGGCAGACTAGGCTTTGGGAGAATTCTGTTTTGCAGAAAACTCGATCCAATGGTCCATTTGTATCTATTGTTGAAAATTTTGCCAACGTCTTAGAGTTGATTTCTGCATATTTCCGAGGAGAGCATGGTGCTTTGAGGTTCACACTCTGATTTATTCTTCCCCTGAATGTACAGATTCTGGAACTGAGTTGGTTGTAGTTATTATGTCTGTCTATTTGTTGTCGCTCAGCGTCTACATTTTTTCTCTCCAAATTAGCTAGTTGATGAAGTACCCATTGGAACGGAAACTTGTTCAAGTACATGGAACAGTACAATTTGCCTTGCCACCGATGAGTTTAAATCCTTAAAGGTGGATTGTGGATACGATGAGATTGGTATGGAAGTGATTAACGAGATAGGGTGAAATGGAATGATACAGGCATTTCATGAATATATATATTGTGACCCGGGAACCTCCGAACAGCTGGCAGCAGGCGGGGTAAACCCGGGGCGAATGGGCCACCACCACGGACCCAGCCGCGGGTGAGTTGCGCGCAATGGGGATGTGGGGTTTAGAACCCCTCCCCCACGGTAGGGGAGAAAGTGCGAAAACATCACGGCCACTGAGGGTGGTGGTGATGGTGCTTGATATTGATGTCAAGAAAGATAAAAAAGAAAAGAGTTAATATCACAAAAAATCTTAAACTATACATAAATATTGTGGACTTTTTTATATCAGTGAAAATCATGTACTTTACCTTTGTGATACAAATGCTCTATACTTTCTTTTTTCGAACCTATCAAACCTATATCAATGTGACAAATATATTCAGGATAGAACTGTAATAAAGGGTATACGTCACATGTGTAGGTTTGAGATTTTGTGTATCACAATGTGAGTTTTTTTGTATCACAATGGGTGAGTGTAGGGTTTTTGGTGATACAAAAAAATTGAGGGTGTTTACGTCATAGTGAGCATGGATGAATGTATTTGCAGAAGCTATAGCACCAATGAAAATCAAAGGAATATAAGCATTACAAGTCTTAAAAATTGTCAAATTGATACAATCGAATCATTTTGTTAACATCCTCAATTTGTTTAATGAAAAATGTTGATGTAGTATTTGAAAATTAATCCATCTCTCCTACGTGTCATTTTTTTTCTAAAATAATTCAAAAAAACAAAACTAGAGGAAAAAGAAAAAGACAAGGACTCACTAGTGACCATCGGCACTGCCGCCCATCGTCAAAGGGGCTAGTGATGTCGGTAGGGGGAGGTGGGGGTAGCCATAGCCAACCCGGGCAAGGCCTCGCTAGCCCAAGTAAGGGCCGCAAGGCTCGCCAAGACTAGGTTGACGGCGCCCAAATCTAGGCAACATCAACCCTTCGAGGGACTGATGATTGTTACTAGGCCTGGCCAATCCTCACCTAGGGCCAGCAAGGCTCATCCAAATCTAGGTGACGCCTCACTGATCCTTGCCTCAGGCCAACATGGCTCACCTAGATTTGGGTAATGTTGGCCCTTGCCTATCACCGTCCACCCTCCTCTATGGTCGATAGTGGGCAGTAGTGATGACAGCATTGGCAAGTTCCTACCTTTTTTTTGTGTTTTTTTTTTCCAATTTTGTTTTTAAAAATATTTTAGCTCATTTTATTTTTTTAATATTATTTAAATAAATTTAAAGGAAAATTAATCAAAAATGCTATGTAGGGGAAAAAATTAATAGTAAAATGTTATATTAACATTTTCCATTAGACAAATTGACGTTATTAACAGAAGGATTAGATTGTATTAATTTGACAAATTTTAAAATTTGATTACACTCTTTGAAAGTTTTAGAACTTAATTATACTTTTGTGATAAATTTTAGGACTTGTAGTATGCATATCCCATAATCACATGTAAAATGGGTAGCTTTTCTTCCGTTACCTTTGGAGTTTTGACGGTCAGACTCAAGTAAAGAGGTGTGATGACTTAAATTTTTATATTATATTTGTTTTGTGAAAAATAAGTGATCTAAAAAATATTTTTCTAAAAATAATTACTTATAAAAATGAATGAATAAAAAATATTTTTATCATCCACGAAAATATTTTAAACATAAATTGTTATCAATAATGAAATAATTATTCATTAACTAATTAATCTAAGCAATACAAACGATCATCTTTAGAAAAATATTTTTCCAAATCATTCATTTTCAACAAATTTTAATTTGAGTTCAAATTGGAGAATTCATTGTTTATATCTGATTAGATTAGATTTTAGATTTGTATGATGGAGTTTTAGAAAGAAATTTATCCTCAATTGATGAAGTTCACTTGGATTTTTATAATTGAATTTCTTTTTTCTTTTTTCATTTGTCCTTGATGTTCCATCAAATTTGGATTTTCATTGTCGATGTTCTCTATTTTCTAAAACAAACATTATCCTTACTTAATTAGATTCGATTAGATATTTATCCTTGATTTTTTTCTTCCTTTACCCATTATTATGGCAGGGATCTTAGTAATAACATATTAGGACAAGCCAAACTTAGATTAGATTTATCGTCCGATTTCTTCCTCTCTTTTTTTGGCCCTTTCGCCATAATTTTAGGGTCATATAATAAGAAGTTAATCTTATGAATATAAATATTAGATTTTATTTCAGGAAAATCTTCAGTGTTGTAATGATCTGGGTAGTTTTTTTTTTTTTTTTATCGGTCTACTATATTCCTATTCTACACTCACTGAAGACTTGTCATTCGCCCGCCTTTGCGGGCGTGAGTCGCAACCCACTCTCGAAACTTACGCGTCCCTACCCCCATCATTCCCTTAAAATGTGAGGATTTGAACCCCTCACCTTCCCCTTCCATGTTGTAATGATCTAGGTAGCTTAAGCAGGCCAAATTCGCTAATCCAAAACATAAAATGCTTAAAATCAATTTTGAGTAAATCTGGGACAACCAGAGTCACCCAAACAAATGATGGTCATAATATTGCACGGTTCAGGAAGCCAGAAGATCTACAAAAAGGTCGGAAAGTCAGGCTAAGAGCTCAATGCCAACGGAGCAGAATTTGATGAGCAATCTTCACCGATTTCGGTACCATCATCGCCACAGGACGCTAAAGGTACGGACTACAGCAGCTGAGAAACGAGCAGGCAGCCATCTATCTTGGTCCGCCGATGGTGCCCGAAGGTCTCACCCAGGAACTAACCAGTTGAAATATTGCTCCAATGGTAGTTGCAGAATCCAGAGTCCCCTTTTTTTTTGGCGTTAACACCTTCACCATCCTAGAGAAATGCTGGAATTCGGATGCCAGAATCCTGGGCTATGTCAGTACCACCATGAATAAATTGCTCCAATCAGCTTTCCGCACCCATAAAAGATCCTCAACAACCTTGTCCAATGGTCACCTGAAAACAGATTCAACCACTTAAGATGTATCCTCTACAGTCCATGCCCTCCATTTCCATTCTTCATGTCTCTCCAAACATACTTGGTTTGACTGTGTGACTTTCTAGTTTCCCATCATCAATATCTTCTCAGAGAATGGGCGATATATGAATTGGTTATTTAGAGTAATCAAGCATGGTGAAACGTGCCATTTTAACTCAACGAAGGAATCTCCGGCGGCATCGAGCAGATCCCAGCTCTTCATAATCAGCTTTTGTGACACACATTGCTTCAAAATCAGGGCTGGATGCCAAAAGTGACCCTCCTCGCCACACACCTAGTATAGGACTGAAGATGATAGAGATTTTAGGCAAAAGAAGGGAAACAATAGCATCTTTGGAGTGATAAATGAAACATAGAAGGGAAAAATTTACTCTTGTTGAGTGGTTATCTTCACTCGGTAGTAATCAGGGATGAGAGGCCGGAGTTCTCTTTCTCTGTAGGAAAGTGTCAGCACTATAAGGCGGTGCAAATGTCTTGCTAGTTTCGACTCAAGCAGGTAATGGAAAGAGAAAGCTTACAGTCTCTCAGCAAATCGAGGAAAAAGCGTGCTTCCACCAGTCAATATGATGCTGCAAGATTCAGAAAAAAGAAAAGAAGTTAACTACTGGTAATTAACAATTGAAAATGCATAGTAAGTGAAGCCAGCAGTTCACCATTGCGATGTGCAAAGATAAGAATACCTTTCATAAAGAACGGGATGAAGATGTGGATGGCATGAATTGATAGCTCGAACAATGCACTCTGCCAGTCCAGCCTGATTCATTCCTGAAAAAGAAGGTTCACAAATGCACTTCAATGGCTGATATTTATACAGTACTGAATGATAAATGATGCAAGGATCACTTTTTCAGACCAAACAAGATGTGATTGACATTTCTCAGTAAAAGACTAATTTGTAAATGCACCAATACATTGAATCTTCACTAAGATGCTGAAAAGTAGATTTAGAGTATGGAACCAATAATGATGGATTTTGACGAAATCAAGACAAAAAATGACCAATGGAACAGATTAAGCACTTTCTTAGACCAAACATCATGTGACCCGTCACTTCCGTAGACTGAAAAAGATGTGATTGACATCTCTTAGTGACAGGCACTTGGCAATTCGCCAACACATAAAATCTCAACTGAGGTTCCAAAGAGAAGACTACAACAAGGTAGGAGCAGCACAAAACGCACCCAAATCTGCAGGTCGAAAAATCATCTCTGGGACAAGAAATCGCTCATTTGTCAGGTCGAACTCCTGTTATAGAAGGTAGTAAATATAAGGAAAGTTGCAAACGCAAATAGCTTCTATAATTTCTCTGTCCACGCACCAGAAATTTAAGGTAAAAAGAAATCCCCAAAAGAGCTGTGGTGAATATATACGATATTACATTTTTGGTTAAGTCGATTCTCTTTCTGTCTTCTGCAGATTCTGGCTTCTCAACATCAATAATTGTTCCACCTGACGTAAGATGAGACTCATCTGTCGAATTGAGGTATCGCCGTGCGGCTTCTGGGTCTTTGACAAAGCCCTTTGTATGTGTGACTCCATCAGGAAGAACATACGTGCATCTGAAGACATTATCCTGTCCAGGCTTCCTAAGGAAGTACAGTTGATTCTTGTGAGCACACTGAAGTGACAGTTGTCTACCAAGATGCATCGGTAGAAGTTCTAACACAATTAACTAACTAACCAAAAACTTCTGCTGTACTGCAGGGCATTTGATTTTTTTGGGTGATACTTACTAAATTGAGCACTAAACATGGAAGCTTAAAAATGCATTGAAAGAAGTACTAACACAAATTAACTATGAAATATCGAAAACAACAACTAAGCTTTATGCCTTACCCCATTATATGAGCGATCTACATGAATTTTTTGTGCCATTACAATTATGCATCAAATTTTTTGTAAGATCTAATACCCAGTAGCTTTCCTTTTGATTCTTTAAAAGAGGCAAGCACTCCATATCTTTCATTCCTAAATTTAGTGATATTTACCAATATAAATCAATTCAATTCCAGAGACTATTCGTAATTCTATTCCATGCTTCCCGAAGGGCTCAGCTGCTTGGGGTTCCTTATTTTCTGACTTTGATTTTGTGCTGAAAAAATCTCTGAATGATTCAATAACAGCTGGATGGCTAGTAGCAAGACAACTCCTTTTGGTTTTGATACAAGTAGAAGCTTAGCCATGTATAGTCATGCTGTAGGCAGTAAAAATTTAACCACATTTGCAAACCATTTGCAAGTATAACGCAAACCTATGTAATTGGCAGGTATATAAATTGGGCAAGAAGAGATTCAATCTCACTATCCTGAAATTTTCACGAAACCAGCTACTAAATGACATCCTGTTACTTACCATTACTTTCAGAATTCAATATTCATCATTTCCCTCATTATCCAAAAAACAAAGCAGAAACAAGCTTAACTCCATACATGAACTGCTAGGCTATCTTCAACCCATCAGAATGAGACGTCTAACAAAAAAGAGCATTACCTTGCAAGCTGCAAATCACGGTCAACATCAAGGGAAACAAAGCACAGCTTCTCCTTAACATCGTCCATCAAAAAACTCTCATCCATAACATTAATCGATCTGTACGACACCAACTCCTTCAAATAATTCGTCAAAGCCTTCCCGCCCAGATCGATCCTCTTCACCCCATAATTCAAAGTAAAATTCTGAAAAACAGGCACCGTGTGTGTAAAAGAGAACCCACAGTCCACGACTAGACTGCACTGCGCCTTGGAGACCAACCTGATACACAGCCGAAAGCCACCACAACATGAAAAGCCACAAAAAAGCTCAAAATTTTCCAGCTTTTCAAGATTACCATATATGAAAGAGGAAAGCATAAGGAATTATCAAGACTCTAAGCCCATTCTAGTCAACTTTGACACTTCAACAGCTACGTTCCATTAACAATCAGCCATGATCAGAACCTCAGAATCATACCCATTACTCGTCCTAGAAGAGAAGTCCTAAACCAACCATACACCATGAAAGAGGAAAGCATAAGAGATTATCAAGACTCTAAGCTCATTCTAGTCAACTTTGACACTTCAACAGCTACGTTCCATTAACAATCAGCCATGACCAGAACATCAGAACCATACCCATTACTCCTCCCAGAAGAGGAAGTCCTAAACAAACACATACACCATTTCCCAGTGGAAATTCATAGCGATTTACCCTTGTGGGCTCGTGCTGGCCTCGTACAGATGAACGAGCGAAGCCGAGTCGGCGACGTAGAGGGACTTGAAGCCGAAGTCCTCGAAGACGAGCTCGTCGGTGGCGCGCTGGACGGAGGGGAGGGCGAAGGGCGGCTCGGTGAGGAGGAGGGAGGAGGACGGGGTGCTGACGCGGAGGTGGTTGGAGAAGAGGTGGGCCCAGATGTCGCGCTGCAGGTCGGCGTTTATCAGGTAGCCGCGGTCGATGGGGCGGCGGACGGCGGCGGAGGTGAGGTCGAGGGCGGAGGCCGCGGCCGCGGCGGCTGCGGCGGCGGCGGCGCGGAGGAGGGGGCGGAGGGGGAGAGGAGGGGGTCGGGGTGGAGGAACTTCTTGGAGGAGAGGGGGCGGAGGAGGCAGTTGGGGAGGACGGTGGTAGGGTCGAGATCGCCGCCGTGGCCGGCCTTGATGAGGCCGCCGCCGTTGTCGAGGACCACCACGCCGGTCATTTCTCCGGCGGAAGTAGGGAGCGGACTCGTCAGGGAGTGGGTTATATATCGACGGCGACGAGGCCCTAATTATTAATTATATGTAAGCTTGGTTTATTCCACGGAAAATAAATAATTTAAAATATATATTTCTTTGAAATGATTATTTTTATTACTTAAAATAAATGAATAATAAGAAAAATATTTTTATTGACTATAATAATTATATCTAAATATTTTCATGAATAATAAAAAAAGTATTTATATATTTTTATGTCCAACATCATATTTGTTAAAAACAACCTTAAGTTTTTTACGATTCTTCCAACAACGAAATATAGTATTGTAAATTTGTTTTGGTGAGTATTACTTCCACTAAAATCACTCATTTGCATCACCACACCTCTTCTAATAACAGAAGTGGTATTAACCGACAATGACGTCGCGATCATTATTTCTTAAAAACAGAGAATTAAAACGTGTTGAGATCGTTAAATATTAAATATATATAATTATCATTTTTATGATTATTTCAATCAAATTAATTTGAATCAAATTCATAAATAAATAATTAAAAAAGTCTAGAATGAACATGCGCTAAAAACATTAATCCGTCATTTATTAATATAATTTATTATTTTAATTTGATAAATTCAATTATATTTCAATAATTCATAAAACTTAAAGAAAAAAACAAGCGATTCATATTTTGGACTCGCGTGTTAGATATATTAGAAGAGGAGAAAAAAACTTAAAGGATAAATTGTGCATTACGGAAGTAAGAGTTAGAAGAAAGAGAAAATTAGGTTTTTCTTCTTTCTCTATTTTTTTTATTTTTATATTTTTATTTTTTCATATATATTTTTTGATCTCTCATTTATTAAATTTTTAAAATTAACCTCGATATCAAAATCATATATTAAAAACTCATATGTCATAATTTTAACTCGAGTGTTGAAGAGTGTCGGAAAAGTTGACAAAATGTCGATTTTCCGACATGTGTTGATTGAGTGTCCAAAAGTGTTCGACAATATTGGACACGTGTCGAAGTGTTAGACATAACACGAAGGCTCTTAGAGAGCGTCAGTTAGGGGTGTGCAAAAGAACCGGGATCCGCCTGGACCGCTCGGAACCGGATTGAAACCGCTCGGAATCGGTGGTTCTTGAGGGAACTGTCTGGTTCTCACTTCCAATTTATGAGAATTGGTGGGTACCGGTCCGGTTTCCAGTTCCATGGACGGATCTGTCCACCCGCCCACTTGGACCAGGCCGATTAATTCTTAATATTAAAAAAAATTGAAATTACTAATTAACAAACCCAACATCAAAAGGCAAGCAATGCATGAACCAAAATTAGTCCCGATCTTTACGCGCAGAAGAAAGTCCTGATTCTCTTGAGGCGTTGCTCAGCCCTTGACCTTCCGAGACTGCCAGAGAGACAATAAGCCTGAACCCAACTTCCGTTTTGGGGTAGCGTAGCCTTTGTCTTCTGGTATTTTTCCGAAGTGGGATCTCATCTCTCTTGATCTGCTGTTGCACAAGTACTCAGTGCGACAACGGCTTGTGTAAGCTTGTATGTTTTGTCTCCTCAGTGATCGGATGCAAGTGTTTGAGCTTATTTGAGTTGATCTTGATATGGGTTTTATGTCAAGTTCACTCTTTGGCCTGCAATTTTCTTGACAAAACGCCGAGCAAATGGAGACGTCCATAAGTTAAAAAGTCTAAAACGAACCTTGACAAAACAACGAGTAGTTAGTGGGCAAAACTCAAAAGGCCAGCACGCGAAGAAGTAGGGTGGGATTGAGAAAGTGATATTATTATTATTATGAAACCGGTTCCATGGATTTACCCGGGAACCGGACCGGACCGGCGGTTCGGTTTCCGGATAAATCCATGCAACAAACGGGTAGATCCCACTTATAATTTTTCAGAACCGGTCCTTAGCGGGCGGTTCTCAATTCTAGGTCTGGAACCACCCGCCTGGATCATGTACACTCCGAGTGTCGGTGCTTCATAGATTGTACTCAGTGAATGCACGTTCACGAACTGTCATTGGTGATGCCATATCTTTCTGTCAATTCTATGCATGCCTTCTTCAACTGCACTAGTTCTTTCCGTAAAATGACCGACACACCACGTCCCTTGTTAAAAAAAGTCATTCGGCTATGATCTTGCTAAGATCACCCGGCAAAGTTTCGGCCTTTGAAAATCAATCTCTTGCTGTATAATTTAATCGTTCGCCATGAAGTCTCCATCGTCCAGAGAATTGGCTCAATTCGTGGCGGGTATCGAAGAGTTTCAATTCAAAAACTCGAGGACACCTGTCCAGATTTGACCACTTGCGTGTAAACTGTCCTGAATCAAAGTTGCCGGGGCTGTCCAGATTTGACTCTTTACGTGCAAATTGTCTTGAGTCAGGGCTGCCTTTACAGGCGGTCTGAATGAGTTTATGAGATTTATAAAGTGTCTATTACAAAATTTCTGGAATAGAAATTGAGAAGTTAAAATTTTAGTTTTTGATTTTTTTTTAAAATTTATTTCTGAAATATAAATTTCTACTAGAAATAAAAAAAATTAAATTGTATTATCAAACGGATTTTTGTTTTATTCCATTAGAAAACAGAAAAATAGAATAATAGAAAAGTATAAATTTTTCATGAGATTGATATTTCATGGATGTCCGTTTCATGGATGTCAGTCAAACAGTAAAAAAGAGTTATAAAGAGCTGCTTGGGGGGAGAGTCCATACATGACCCCTCTTCAAGAGAAGAACTCTTAGAGAAAGAGAGCGAAGGGAGCCAATGGAGACTTCAAGCAAGAAGCTCCACCGAGCACACGTACTAGTCCTCCCCTTCCCCGGCCAAGGCCACATCAACCCCATGCTCCAATTCTCCAAGCGCCTCGTCTCCAAAGGCCTCAGAGCCACCCTCGCCCTCACCGTCCACGTCGCCAAATCCATGCCCGCCCACCCCTCCTCGTCCATCACCCTCGAGACCATCTCCGACGGCCACGACCTCGGCGGCCTCGCCGAGGCCGAGTCCATCCAGGCCTACCTGACGTGCTTCCAGACCGTTGGGTCAAGGGCCCTGGCCGATCTGATCCATAAGCTCGACCGCTGCTCCGGCCGACCGGTCGATGCGATCATCTACGACGGGTTCCTCCCGTGGGTGCTCGACGTGGCCAAGCAGCGCGGAAAGCTCGGAGTGGTTTTCTTCACGCAGACATGCGCGGTCAACAACATATATTACCATGTGCAGCGCGGCTTGCTCCCGCTTCCGCTCTCGGGGGACATCGTCAAGGTCCCGGGGCTGCCGCCTCTGGAGCCGTCGGAGACGCCATCGTTTGTATGCAAGCTGGGGACGTACCCTGCCTCTTACGATCTGGTGATCAACCAGTTCATGAACGTGGATGAAGCTGATTTCGTGCTCTGTGACACCTTCTACGAGCTGGAGAAAGAGGTATACCTACATCCTTATGCTGCTGCCTTCTCATCATCATAGGCTAAGTCCAGTTAGCAATCCTCGTCAGTCATTCGTGTTCAAGCTGCAGCTTTTTCTTGTAGTTTCCTCACTGTCTAGCAGCAGAACAGGAACCAGTTTACTGTGTGCGATTATTTAGGATAGTTCATGTCGTAATATTTTACTAATGATTGGTGCGAAAGGCGATGTTAGACGTATCTAAATTGCACGATGAAATATGTCACGTAGAATCTTGGAGGTGTTTGAGTGTACATCATGCACATACGTCACCTTGTGCAAATTTATTCTTTGTGCAAAAAAAAGCATAGTTTAATAATTAATTATTTCAACACTCCTTTCACGTTTAATTTGATCTTTTTTTTTTGTCTAGTGCCTAACGTTGATATATTTACTACTAACTATTCTAAAAGTTTGAATTATTAGATGAATTTCAACACTCCTCTTTACGCTTATTCTGATCTTTTTTTGTCTAGTACCAAACGTGCATATATTTACCGTTAAATGTTTTAAAAGCTTAAATCGTGATTTAATAATTAATTATTCTAACAATCCCCTTCATCCTTAGTCTAGTCTTTTTTTTGTCTAGTACCGTCTAGAACCCAGCTGAAAAAGCGGTTCACAAGCAACTATAGAAAATTAACAATTATTACTTTCAACCGAATCCTTATATTTATAGACATAGTCAATTATTTACTTTATTTATGAAGAAATAGATGCACGTGTTTTATCCTGAATTTAATTAGGAAATTAATTATTCATCTCAACATGAAAATTGTTGCCTCACCCAATGAGACAAGGTTATCGACTGGATGTCCGCCAATCTGTGGCCGCTGAAGACCGTCGGCCCCACCCTTCCCTCCCTGTACCTGGACAAGCGCCTCCCCAACGACACCGCGTATGGCGTCAACTAGGGGTGAGCGGTTCCAGGTTCCGGTTGATTCGTCTGGAACGCACGGACCTCTCCGTCAAGTGCGGTTGCCCAAGTGTTCCAGGGTTAAAACAGGTTTTTTTTTTTTTTTATTTTTGATTTGACTATAACATATCGTCGTTAAAAAAAACTATAACGTCACGCACGTTACCAAAAAAAACTATAACATATGCGCACGCGTTATCAAAAAAAAAATATAACGTATGCGCACGTTACCAAAAAAAACTATAATGTACGTGTATACTACATGGTAACTTCCCATTGACAAATTATCTTGATACATTGACTTCGCACTGCACAACAATAATAGAATATAATTAGAAATTTCAAAACAAATAGCAAACTAGAAAGTAGAAATAAAACACCACTAGAACAAGAATGTCTAGAGGTACAAGTTTTGAAATTTTTTTCGATTAAACCCTTAAATTAACTCAGAAAATTCTGAAATTTGGACACGTTGTATTTAAGGCCTAGAGGTACAAGTTTCATGAAGAAATCGTAGTCCAATTCGTTCTGGATTAAAAGATAAAATCGATTTACTTTTCCTATTCTCTACTTGCACAGTTTTTGAAATTTTTTTGGTTAAATAGGAAAATGAACTAAAAAAATTACGAAATTTAAATATGTTGTAGGAAAGACATGAAGAGAGATATTTCATGCAGAATACATTTCCAAAAGAACCTCATAAAAAATGATATAGTCCACGCATTGCAACTTACAAGATCCGAACACATCAGATTGCACAGTTTTAGAAACATTTCCGATTAAATACCCAAATGACCTTCAAAAATTATGAAATTCGACTATGTGATAGCCAAGACCATAAGGTAGATACTTCATGAAAACATCGAAGTCAAATTCGTCCTAGATAATTAAATATGGACGGTTAAAATCCCTGTTCATAGTACCGTAATTCCAGATCTAACCATCTCCAAAGGACCACGATTTCACCTACCTATTCTTGTTTTGTTTCTCTAAATTTTTGATATGTGGTACCTCAGGATGTCCTTTACAACTTTTGTTAAGAAACCGAAGTGAAATTACGACAAAAAGGAAGCCTTACAGTCCATGCATTCATCAAGGGTCGGTCCCAAAATCTCCAAATCCAGTCTTTCCAAAGAATAACGATTTCACCCACTTATACTTGTTTGTTTTGTCCCAAATTTGAGTATGTTATACTCCAAGAATTCCTTTACAACTTTCATTTAGAGGCCGAAGCCAAAATTCAACTAGAACATCACATACAAGTCACTAGAACATCCAAGGTCGAGTTTTTCTGCCCTAAATAACCGGTTCCGAAACAGGTTCCGGTTCCGGTTCGGTTCCGGTTCCGCTTGGAACCGGAACCGGAACCGACTCCGGTTCCTAGAAAAAGGAACCGGAACCGGAACCGGTCCCCCTTGGAACCGGGAACCGAACCGGACCCTCCTCCGGTTCGGTTCCGGTTCCCGGTAACCCGGGAACCGCGCTCAGCCCTAGCGTCAACCTCTTCACCCCGATCACCACCTCCACCGTCTCCGCCTGGCTCCGTCGCCACCGCCACCCGCCCCGCTCCGTGGTCTACGTCTCCTTCGGCAGCATGGCCGACCTCGACGCCTCCCGGTTCGCCGAGCTCGCCCACGGCCTTGCCCTCGCCGGCCACCCCTTCATCTGGATCGTCCGATCTACCGAGCAGCACAAGCTCCCTCGGGACCTAATGGACTCGATCCGCTCGGAGGAAGCTCTGATCCTCCCGTGGTGCAATCAACTGGAGGTCCTCGAGAGCGACGCGGTCGGATGCTTTGTCACGCACTGCGGGCTCAACTCGGTGATTGAGGCGGTCTGCCTGGGGGTCCCGATGGTGGCGATGCCGCAGTGGACGGACCAGCCGACGAACGCCAAGTTCGTGGAGGATGTGTGGAGGGTTGGGGTCAGGGCTAGGGCCGACGAGTCGGGGGTTGTTGGGAGGGAGGAGGTGGAGAGGTGCGTGCGAGAGGTGGTGGGGGGAGGAGGAGGAGGAGGAGGGAGAGGGAGAGAGGTGACGGAGAGCGCGGATGTGGATGGAGACGGCGAAGGCGGTGATGGCGGAAGGCGGGAGCTCGGATCGGAACATCGATGAGTTCGTGGAGGAGCTTGTGAGTCGTGCATCGAGTAGAAGTGTGACATCCTGAATTTTTCTTTTATATATTATGTGGGCAATTCTTTTGTTATATGGAAATTAAATTCCAGACTAAAATTAAGGTGAAACACCATTATGATGTCAAAGATGAGTCTTATCTCATACAAAGTATAAAGTATGCTTAACATTTTATTTGGCATTAGATTGAGCGTTCCTTGGATTACATAAATTTAATGAAAGTTTTGTTATATTTATAAAAGTGCCACTAAATTAATGAATATTAGGATAACACCATGTCGTGGCATGATTATTCAATGCCTAAAAATACCTTTAAATTACGCAAACACTAATTAATCTATACATAAGGCTCATATGCTTTCACATAATTATTAATATCTCTCACTTCCCCTCCCTTATTCTTATCACTTGGGTAGGTTGCCACATTTCCTAAATTCTTAACCATATGTTTTAATCCATCATCATCTGTGTAGCTTATCACTCAGGTAGGTTGCCAAAAAAGTAGAGAATTTCGACATTTATATTAAATATATATTTTTATATATAAATAAATATAATAATAATAATAATAATAAAAAGAGCATAAATTAATTTATACTAAAAATATTAATCCAATATTTATTAATAATTCATTGTTTTCCTTTGACATAAATTGAATGAAAAATTCAAAAATTGCAAACATGAAAGAGTAAACTTGAAGGAATGTGTCATATTTTTTTATACTTGTCGGAGATTAGTGAGATTTCTTATAATCTTAGACTTCAAGAAAAATGAAAATTTAGGACAAGAACTCTTATGACCAAAAGAAAAGGAAATCACTAAATTAAAAATGTATGAGATAACAATAACATGAAAAAAGAGATAACACGATACTTGCATTCTTTAAGTATGTAACATGTCAACGAGAAGAAGGGCTTCATCATCACTCTAATTTATTTTGAAAAAATTTTTGTTATTTTCATTATTAAATTTTTTTAAAATTAATCCCGTTGTTTAAATATTAGAGATAATAGTATAAATGCTACTTTGGATTTTGACTCAATATGGAACAATTGAATCAATACATTCATGTAATATATGGCTCAATTCTAATTTATTAAAAAAATAAGTTGTTTAAATATAGAGATAATAGTATAAATGCTACTTTGAATTTTGACTCAATGCAATATAAACTTCTAATATGTGTAATATGATCTATCAACTTTGACTCAACATGCTAAATTCTTTAAATTATTTATTTATTTGATGTTGTCTTTAAATTATTGATAAATATTCAATATAATTTCTAAATTATGTGAAAAATGTTTAAAGGTTCATGATTGAACCGAAAGTTTGGAAACCGCGATCAATAATTTAAAAGTTTAGGGATAACGGTATTCAAAATTCAGATTGGATTAAAATTCCGATACCATACCAAATAAATTAAAAATTTTGAGACGTTTTTGTTCCGGTGGGTATTTATGATTTGTAATTCGTCTCTAACGCAAAGAATAACCTCGAGTTTTCCAAGAAGTGGGGGGGGGGTGGAAAAAGAGAAAAGCCCGGACCCTCTCTTTCTCACCAAGGCCCACCCACCACCACCATGGCCATTTGCCATTCGGCCATCTTGTAGTTTCTCGCCGCTGCGCAGGGCTTTCGCCTTTCGTCGCCATCGTGAAGTTTCCACCTCCGCCCGCCACCAGACCGCCGGTCCACTCCGGACCAAAACCCATAAAACAAAAACCAAAAACCTTGCTTGACCTCACGGACAAGAAAACAAAACATGGGAAAGCCCCCCCCCCCCCCCCCCCAAAAAAAAAAAGGCAGCTTTAATTATGCAGAAGCAGAGAGAGAGAGAGAGAGAGGAGGGAGGAGGAGAGAGAGGATAAAGGTAGTGGCTGCCCATTTTGCGGAAGGTAGAGATAGGGTTATATTCTCAATTTGCTTATTCCTCCAGCTTCTCTCTCCTCTCCATCTTTCTCTCTCTTCCCCCAAGTCTCCGCAGCAAGAATCCCTCCGCGCGCCTTAAAGGTTTCACCTTTCCCCTTCCCCTTCCCCCCATCTCCTCTCGAATTGCAGCAGAATCAAGAAACCGATCTCCTTGGCGTTTCGGCTCAACTGGGTTCGATGCCATCCCTGTTCCCGTCGATCTGAACCGACCCAGTTGACGAGATCAGATCGTCTGCATGAGCTACAGGTCGTGGGTTTCGGCAGGCTCGTTAGATTAGATCGGCCGCGAGAGGGAGAGGGACAGGGAGAGAGAGAGAGAGAAAGAGAAAAGCGGACAGATTCCTGCGAAACATGTCTGCAATAGTGTGTGGCAAGAGATCTTTCTTCGAGGAACTGAGTGCCGCCCCGTCCCCCGTCGTCTCCAAGAGAATCCGCTGCTCGTCCTCCCCGGTCCGCCTCTCCCCGCCGCGGCAGCAGCAGCAGCTGTCCTCCCTCGCTTCCCCTCCTTCCTCGCACCAGCCGGGGTCGGCGGCGGTCCTGATCGAGCAGCTCGCCGCGGTCTTCCCTGATATGGACAAGCAGGTCTCCACTGTTCCATCGTCCTTATTTCATTGCTGTGCAGCTTCTTGGGTAGAGGAGAGGAAATTTGTTTGACCTTGATCGGTCCAGAAATGACTTTGTTTATGTCTTTTCATATGTGATCCTGAAATCTGGGAATCGTCCATTTTATGGGTCTTCTGCCTTTGGATTGTTGTTGGTGGATGATATTAAAGCCAGGAGCTTTTATCATAGCTTTAGGTTTATTGAGCAGATTGCTAGCTATTGATCTCTCTTTAATGAATATTGGTCTGTTAGATGTTGATCTGTCTCACGTCATGATTTTAGTTTGGTTGATTGACGGCACAGCATCAAGGAACCTTATGATCAGTGTTTTTTATGTTTTATCAATAAGTTGAAATCTATATTTCCTGTTTTTGTTACGTCTCATCATTCCTGCGATTATGCTGTTGCCTAGCAATTGACAACCTCTGTTAAATTGGAGCGTTCCATGTTCGTTGTAATGAGACATGGAAAAAATGAGTCAATTTGATGTCTGAATAATCTTTTTCTTTTTTTCTTCCCAGATGATAATTTGATTGTCATTAGAAAGAAAAAAATATATCTACCATGTTTGCTAATATGACATTTGACATTGTCGTGACATGTTCCAGCTTCTCGAGAGAGCACTTGAAGAAAGTGGTAATGACTTGGATTTGGCTATCAGAAGATTGAATGAACTTCGCTTGGGATCTGCTGATCCAAATTTAGGTTCTGCTCTGGATGGGTCTAATGCAGCAGTGGATGTCAATGTTCCGCTTCAGTCGCAAGGTGAATCTTGGATTCTTGCTAGATTACTTGAAGTAATATTACCTTATGCACGTTAATTTCTGTATATTTTTGGGGACTTTCGATTTTTATGTTCTTTTATCTTCACAGGTTCATTTTATAGATGTGGAAGTTAAACTATCAATTTCAAATATTTGGATTATTAGAAAGAATGGCATAGCTCTCTTTTGACATTGGATTACAGAGTAGGAAGGAATACTTTCGTAACTAGATTTTTCAATTTGCCTTGCGGCATGTGAAAGCACATGAAGCGATGAATATCCAATTTAACCCGACCTCAATTACCTGCTTTGGGGCTCTCTCTTCATCACAATCTTATGTTGCACCCTTTTCTTGTCGGGTGTGGTGGGGATTTGATCCTTTTGCTTTAACTGCTTTTGTTAGATTTTTATGGGCTGTGAGCGTTATCTACTTGTCACGAGTCAGGCATTAGTTATGGAATGACTTTCTTCTTGAATTCTTGATTGATGTGTCATCTTGCCCTTAACTTTCAAAGTCTTTTGCTGCTTGTTGTGGTTTAAGTTTCATGACAGTAGATGATGACTGTTGCATTGCAGGGGGTGCAACAACTGCTGGAGAACCAGGTTTATCACAGGATTCATCAGCAGAAGAGACAATATCAATCGATGGGGCAGAATGGGTGGAGCTCTTTGTTAGAGAGATGACGAGTGCCTCCAATATGGATGATGCCAAAGCCCGTGCTGCGAGAGCACTTGAGGCATTAGAGAAATCCATCTTGGCTCGGGCTGGGGCACAAGCATCCCAGAATGTTCACCAGGTAACAATTTTAGTCATATGGGTATTTACTACTTTGAGTTTTGAAACCACCCCCCCCCCCCCCCCCCCCTGGCTCCCAAAAAACACACGCACACAAAACCTTAAGATGGATCAGGTCTGTTATGCTGATGGTATCTCTTCCAGGAAAATATGCTGCTGAAGCAGCAACTTGAAGCACTGATTCAAGAAAATACAGTTCTCAAGAGAGCTGTGTCTATTCAGCATGAACGCCAGAAAGAGCATGAATTAAGGAGTCAGGAATTGCAGCATTTGAAGCAGCTGGTGTCTCAGTACCAGGAGCAGTTGAGGACTCTTGAGGTTTGAACCTGTGAACCCTGAATCTTCTTGACTATATGCTTAGTTTTTATTTATTTATTTATAATGTATTTCATTTCTGTAATAAATTTATCTGTAGAATGTAGAGACGCTTTTGTGTTTCCTGTTTGGCTCCTTTTGTTGATAGGTCCTCGAGATATGTAGGATCCATCTTGTTGTCTTGACCTTTGCTTTTCTGTGGTCTCTAGACAAGTGAATCTTTGTCTTACTGCCTTATCTTCTGATGCCATGCTAGGTGAACAACTATGCACTCACGGTGCACCTGAAGCAAGCTCAACAAAGTAGCTCCATCCCTGGGCGTTTTCACCCTGACGTGTTTTAGGGCACTATGAATCTGTTGATTTGTGCTGTTGATGTGCACCGTGGTCTATGCACTTTAGCTATCATTCAAAGGGTGCAAACGGCCTGAAGACATACAAAGGCTGTAAAACTCCCCATCGTCCACAATCAGCAGTGGGTGTCTTACAAGTTAAGCTAGCAAAACGCAGTTGGAAACTAGTTGTCTACATTGTTTCGTTTCTTCCCTAGTATCTAAAAGCTGATGGAAATGGTATACTTTTTATGCCAGTAGTCCGGTTGTGTTTGCGTGTAATTATATATGGGGATCATGGTTTATGAAAGTCGCTGCATCACTGCAATATCACATCGTTTCATGAACTGCTCTGGCAAATAAGTAGAGGCAATTTCGTTGAAGGCACTTGCCTGGCATCCTACCGATCCGCGGAGTGCCGGTCAAGGAAACTTGGTGATGCGATCAAGTACCGATGCACCTCTAGTAATGCCCCAGCTGCGATTTGCTTACCTCACAGCCATTTACCATAATTACTCGATCTATTTGTTGAGCTTGGCTACGGGGAGGATCCTCCTCCATCGAAACAAATGCTTGCAAAATTGGGCAAACAAACGATGGGGACAGAATCTATTATTTTCCTTCTTTAAGATGGTTCAACAAATGAGGTGTTATGCAATTAAAATATGACAATTTGGTGCACTCTTCTTTTCATAAGCAGGTGTGCTCTGCCACCTTAATTGGACCCACTGCTTAGCTCTACGATGATCTGAAAAATAAGAAATTTTTGAAGCCTTCAACTTAAAAGTTAATGATACATTTGGTAATCATTCTGTTCCTAAAAATAATTTTTATTAAGAAATATTTTTTTTCTCTAGACGAATTTCTTAACATTTAAAGGGTTTGATAAATATAAAAAATTTATATTTCTTTGATAAAAATGCATTTGGTATGATTTTCAATTTTTTTTAATAACTTAAAATTTCTTTTAATTTTTTAAATAATTTTATTACATTTTTCTTTTATTTTTTCATTTTCTTCTTCTTCTTCCTTTAGCCTATCGAGAAAAAGAAGAAATGAAAAAACAGAAAAAAGAAAGTGGCTTGGGCTTTGATTTTTGAGTTCTTTATAACAAATAAGTTATTAAATTGAATTATATTCTTTTATTTGTTTATTTTTGAGACACTATTTGACACGTTACCAAACAAGCCTTAATGCTTTTTGAAAGAGCTTCTATATATCCTACTCAAGGAGTCCTGTCACGATATTCTTTTCCTCTTTTAGGCCGGTTTTTCTTGCTAGGAGAACCTTGTACCATTAGTAAAGTTCGTAGGCAATGCTTGCCAATTGTCCAGCATCGTTTCTTGCTTCAGCTCCAAGGAAAGGTGGATAGAAAAAGCTAACCCATAATTTGAGGCTCCATGCCGGTTTGTACCGATCTATCACGGAGGAATTTTAGCTTTTTATCTGATGGGCTGCTTTCGGTGAGTGCTTCTGAGGTTTCATGGAATTTGTGAAAGGTAGGGCCACAAGTCTAAGATTCCATTCGCAGATCTAAATGCAGAACATGGTCTCCATGGTTTATGTACCTCAAAAGGCAAAGTCAGGGCAACCCGTTCAGAATCAGAACTTGGTATGTTGGGGAGACAATGCTCCCCTCCTGTTGTCCGCGACAGGTTTTTCAAGGATGTTTGGTCATCGGACTCGGTAAGAGGATATAACTTTGCAAGCGTTTTAGCCTTCAATCGGTATATTCCATGCAGTCCCTTGAGTATGTTATAAGAATGCGGAGGTTCCAAGACTTCCTCTTGCATGAAATATTATTAGCATAGGAGAACTAGACGTGTGACGGCAGCCGTGTTGCAATTACTTTATCATTTTTGTTATGTATCTTCTATCCATCGAAGTAAACCTCCAATCATCATAAGTTACTTGTAGGATCCATCATTCAACAAACCTCATTTGGGACACGAGACCTTTTCATCCTCGCGTGTTCCGGGGGTTCACAAAGACGGGTCTACGCTACGACATGATCCTTTCGATAACGAACATGTATGCCGTACAAGGGCGTGCAATACTTTTCCCATATGTCAAGTTATATAAAAATCTGAGAATGAAATGGTCGAAACTGAAGACGACGCGAAATCGTCTACGAACTACATTTGACCGGTCATGCACTTGACCCGGTCCGTGCATAAAAAGGACAAAAAATAAGGAGGAACAAATCAAACTCCCGTGCCATCCGGGAGTCAAATCCTGGCCTTACCCCATAACACCCCCCGATTCTATTCTAACCACAGAACCACCGTTCTTCCGATCAACGCAACGTCTATTGATTTCTACTAAATTTCTAAGCTAAACCCTAGAAAGAAAGAAAGAAAGAACAAAGATATACAACACCGCGAGAGATTCCTTGATGAACAAGCGACCCATTATAGTAAATAGATTTACGTATCTATTACTATTACCTAACACCCTCGAGGCTCCTCCGGCGACGCCTCGGTGGCCACCGGAATCCCCTCGAGAAAACACTGACGAAACTCTACCTGGACCTTTGATGTTACGGTTGCGACGGACCCCGGTTCTCGGACATCCGATCCTTGCAAGAAACACTCCTCCATCGACACTGATAGTAACTACTGCTGTCCTAGGGTTTTTATTCGTTGCCTATACAGCGTGCGCCACTCCCTTGGGCATTCTTGCATGACGCTCGATGAGTCGGGAGATGACTTATTATGCAGAGACAAGAAGCGCTTGGCCGCCCCTCATCATCCGCTTGAACTCGTCGAAGTTGACCATCCCGTCCCCATCCACGTCCACCTTCCTGATCATCTCCTCGCACGCCTTCGCCCTCTTCCCTTCGCTCATCCCCAGCGACGACAGCACCCCTTCCAGCTCCTCCACCGTGATCACCCCGTCCCCGTTCCTGTCGAACACGTCGAACGCCTCCTTCAGCTCCGCCTCCTCCCCGCCGCACTCCCCATCGCCAAGGCTCCGATCGCTGCTGCTGCTGCCGACGGCGCTCCCGACGGCGGACATGGACTCCAGGAGGCCGCAGAACTCGTCGAGGTCGATGCGGCCGTCGCCATTAGCATCAGACCCGGCCACCGCCTCCTCCACCTCCTCGTCCGACACGGAGATCTGGAGTCCCCTGAGGGACTCCCTCAGCTCCTCCCTGGTGATGAGCCCGTCCCCGTTCTTGTCGAACGTGGCGAACACCCTTCTCAGCTCCGTGCTCACGCCCCGCCGCTCCTTCTTCTTCTGCTGCTGCTTCTGCGGCGGCGGCGGCGGCGGCGGCGGGGGGCCGCCGTCCACCTTGCCTGGTGCCGCCGGGGGCGCGGCTGGGCGAAGAGGGTCCTGAGCAGCGCGGGGAGCTTCTTGGGGGGCACGCGGAGGAGGAGCACGTTGGCGAGGGAAACGAGGAGGACGAGGGCCAAGAAGAGCGCGGCGAGCAGCACCATGGTTGGTGGTGGTGGAGGTTGTGGTTTGTAGGAGGATGAGCTCAAGGAAGATGAGAGGAAGGAGAGGCAGAGACACTGACAAGAAGAGACACGACAACAAGGTCGAGCTGAAGAAGGGCCTAGGAGAGAGGCGACGGTTGGAACGTTGACGTCCGGCTACCACGGAAGGGACGCGGTATTTGGCGTGCAGGGGGCGGGGCCACAAACCGCGTGGAATAAAAGCCGGATGCGTCCAATCCATGGACCGGTAGGACGAGGGAGAAGTGGACATCATGGTGCGCGTGGAGGGGGGCGAAAAGTAATGCTGCTGCCGTTCAAGTTTTCTTTAATTCTTGGTAGGACTCCAACGTAATGATCAAATGACTCCCGTCCAACTTACACTACGGGGCCTTCGAGAAGGTGAATTAGATTTTAGGGTGTTTTCGTGAGTCTCTAGGTAGCGGGGCCTTTGCGTTTGCGCGTATAACCTCTTTTAAGTTATAAAAGGAGATGCAATGATTCCATATCAGTCCTGCTTTTTTTTGTTTTTCCTTTTGCCCTTTTCCTCTGCGCGTAGGACCTGTTGGACCTGTTGGACAGGTGGGTTGGGGTCATATTGAAAATGGTCCAACTGGTATTGATTTAGTTGAATGTAATATAGATCTAATGATCCATATCGGCTCAATCCGTACCTAAATTCATATCTAATCCGACTCATGTTATTAAAATACTTACATATTTTACCAAATTCAAGAAAAAAAAAACTCATATTTAAACTAAGTGAGAAAGTGGAGTAGGCGAGCATGAAATCAAATAAGAGTAAGAGAGAGTTATAAAGCTAGATTGGATTTAAGTAAATTGTGAATCTATTGAAGATCCGTATTATTTTGAGTTTTATTACTTCGAATCTATTTATGACTCATTTAGTGAATATAATTAATTTATATAATAATTCAACTCATCAAATATAAATTAAGGAATGACAAATGATCCATTTAGATCGATATAGTGTTCGTTCGCCACAATGGGCGGTGCGGTGCCTAACTATCGAATTCAAGTTTACCATGACCTTGGCAACCCTTTTACTTTCTCTAGATCTGAGGCGACGACCTCAAATCGAAGGTCCCTGACCATGGAGGCGTTGTCGCTATCGAACGATTTGCATGGCGTCATCAATCACGACCGTACGAGGAGAAATGAATGACTGATGGATTTACTGTACTAGTAACGCGAGGACGGTTTGTCGGACCGAGGCATTGCTGGCTGGCGGCAACGAGCGAGCGATCGCAAACGACTATGGAGAGACGGACAAGAGGAGTCCCGACAAAACTTGTACCCCTTCCTCTCCCCAAAAACAATCCATTAGTACTTGCGGCTCAGCAGCAACTCCGCGGAGCTCCACTGCTGTCTTCGATGGAAATCGGGCTCCATTTCAGGCAGGCCAAACTCTCAAAGAAGTAGTTAAATGATTGCATAGGTGATGACACTTGAAGGCCAGACTTACTTATGAATAACGATACAAGATCTCACCCATGAAATGCGAGGCCTGGGATACTTGAGATCTCTCTTACACACACATGCAACACACACAGCTTGCCCTCCACCACCATTTATGCCCCTCACCTCTGTTGGTGTTAACTCCATCCTAATTTCATTATCAATCCATTAGGGTTTGTCAGCTTTAGACTGGGTAGCTTCCCAGTCTAGAATCATGAATTGACATTGTGATTTTTAACTTTAAAATATTATAGTTAGGAATTAAACCTGTAGTTTCTGAAATGACTGATTTTGGAACATGCCCGTTTTATGTTTTATGAATGGCCAATTTTTTAATAAATAAATAGGAAAGTTGCATCATTTCACAATAAAAATATTTATTGGTCAAGTCGTTGGTCAAGTCATTATGTTGTCTCACATGTTTCCTAGTCTTTTTTTTTTTTTGTTTTAAAGTGGCTTTTGGAACTTAGTAATGCAAAATAATTATGAATAAAACCGAATATTTTGCAGGATATAATGAAACTCTTGTAGTAATGTCAAGAGAGGATCACCAGAGCCGGTCGAGCATCTTACCTTTCTTACTAAAGAATAAAACCAAAGTCAATAATGTAAAGTTGCTCAAGTCGTGCTTTTTTCTTCATAAAGAATAAAAGAGCAGCGTTTGGACAATACGTCCCATTAGACATGAGTCTTGTGACTTTTGAATTTCCACTTTAATGGATTCTCACATTTTCTTTTGAGGGAAAAGAGTGTGCGACAGGCTGACAGCACCGTTATTCTCTCTTCCAGGTCCAGGGGAGCAACGGTGCCGCCTCTATCAGGTGTTTCTCAAGGAAGCTGAACGACTTGTTTGTCCTGTTTCCTTGAAAAACTACGAATTGGGATTTTTATATTAAAAAAATAATTAATTAATTAATCAAAATAAAAAATAAGCGAATTGAAAAGATCTTTATTAAGAACATCATTGCTATAAAACACTTTTATATTTAAGCTCCATTTATTTCGTGAAAACTTAACGATTTGGAAAATATTTTCCTAAAAATGATCGTTTGTATCGTTTACAAAAATAAATAAAGAAAAAAATAATTTCATAATCTATAAAATGTTTACACATAAATTGTTGTCGATATCGAAGCATTTTCAATTTACTAATTATTTCGAGTGTTACAATTGATCATCTTTAGGAAAATATTTTCTAAATTATTCATTTTTAGCGAAAACAAATGAAGTCTCATCATAGAAAGAGCAGTAGACAATATAAATGCATGGTTTCCAGAAGAAATATCATAAATACAAAACATTTTTCACAGTTATGAAATTAAAATATTCATTGTTTAATAAATGGATACAATTGTCAAATTTAAACCTCGAATCTTTTTTACATGACTTAAAACATTGATAAAATAAGCTCCGGCCAAAGTAGTCCAAGCTAACTTAAAAATGAAAATCATGATCATCTTGTAACTAAGAAAAATTGAAATTTGTTTAAAAATTTATAGTCTATTAGATTTGTTTGATCAAATCACTCTTTTTTTTTTTTTGTACAACCCAACTTTTTCACCATACTAGTCAAATTCAAAGTTAAGATAACTAGATAAGTACGTATTGCATCTAAGTTCCACAAATGCAGGAAAGATTATGTGTTGTGTCTATGTTCAACAAATGCCAAAAAGAGATTGTAACGTGCAATATTTCTTTTTCTTTTTTTTCAGAAAGAGAATAAAACAAACAAAAAGGAAATATGCTTGATGCTTGTGAGCTTTTTTTAATAGCTCTGAACAACTATTTAAATGCATAACTCAATACTTTTGTAGTGTACTCGCTAAAATAATTTCACCGCAACAAAAAGGAAACATGCTTGATGCTTGTGAGCTTTGTTCAATAGCTTTGAATAACTATTTAAATGTTGTGTACTGACAAAAATAATTTCACCGCTAGCTTGTGAGTTTTTTTTAATAGCTTTGAACAACTATTTATATGTACGCCTGAATAGTTGTTCAAAGCTATTAATAAAAAAAAACCAACGAGCATCAAGCATAATTCCTTTTTGTTTGTTTCATTCTCTTTTTGAAAAAAGAAAAGAAAAGAAATATTGTCTAAAATCTGATAATTTTTTGTCAAGATTTTTTTTTTATAATAATAAATTTGCTGTATGTCCATTTTATACTTCCAGTTGTCGAATATATAATTTTCAACCATTTAAGTGTTATGATTTCTAAAAAATATTTACTTGAACCTCATAACTTTCAATTAATCACTTGAGTGTCATAACTTCTTAAAAATGTTCACTCAAAGTGCATCTGAAGTGGTAAAGCATTTGTAATGAACATTTTTAAAAAATTATGACACTCAAACAATCGATTGAAAAGTTACATGGCACTTGAGTGATTGGACAAAAATTTATGGTACTCAAGTGAGTATGGTATAAAGGTTATGACACTCATGTAATTAAAAAAAAAGTTGCAATATTCAAGTTAGTGCCGTATGAAAGTTATAACACTTATAGTATTATTTTCCTTAAAAATTGCATGTACTCTACTAACCTACTTGATTATTGTAGAATGAGATTATGCCACATGTTAAAACATCGAAAAACTCAAGAGTAAGAACATATGAATGGAATGGAAGGTATAAGATTCATTACTTAACTAGATGTGTCAAGTAACATAAGACAATTTGTCTTTAAAGGTTATTAACTTTCACACTTTATTCTCATTCAAAGTATATATAAAGAAATTGTTGATGGCATTTTGGGAGGAATAAAGTTAGGAGATTCCATAAGAACAAAAGCATCTCTTTACATCACAAAATAATAAATAAACTTCACATATCATCTAACGGGATTTGGGGCTATCTAACACAATTATGTCCATATATCGAGGCTATATTGAAACAAAATGATGTTTAGGGAATATTTTGAGAATTGAGTTTCCACATAGGGGATTGATTGATATTCCCTTCCACGTCCATCGGCTAGACTTTGGAATCAACTTCCACTGTCTCTTAGGTCCTGTCTCTCTTCCTCTTTATCTTCAACAACATAATTGACGGAGAAACACTACATCTAGTGATGCATCCCAGATAGTAAATTGTTGGTTGGCGAGCAAATTTTGTACTCTAGGAAGAATAGCATACTATTGACTTTGCTGTACAATAATGAGTAGACTTACCTTAGTCCTAATCCTGCCTGGCAGTTTCCAGAAAATGCACTCGAAATGACAATGCTTTGCCAATGGTGGCATTTTTTTTATTGGGGTTGAAATGATGCTAGGAGGATATTTTGAGAATTGACAATTAAGACAATGACGTATTGAAATTTCCCCCTTTCACTTTCTTCGGCTAAGCTTTCAAATCAATTCTTACCATCTGTTGGGTCTTGGGCCTTTTCTTATTTATCTTTCAACCATAGGATTGTAGGACAAATTCTACATCCGACGATCCATTCCAAATTCTAAATTGCATAATAACAACCAATTTTGATAACTTGAAGAATAATGAGGGAATATTAACTTTGCCCTTCAACAGATTAGTAGACCCAACTTATTCCTAATTAGTCAGGTGTTTTACAGAATAGGCACTTGAAACGAACTTACTTAACCGATAGTGACTTTTTGAACATTGGATGAGATATATGGCTATTTAACATAATTTGGTAAAAATATTGGATTACTTTGATATGAGTGATGTTCTTAGGGCATTTGAGAATTGTCTATTAAAGGGTCTATATGAATTTTCCTCATCCACTTCCTTAACTAGATTTTTGAATCAATTTCTATCATCTTTTGGGTCTTGGTTCTCTCCTTTATTTTTCAATAGCAGGATAATCAGAGAAATGTCACATTCATAGAGACATTCCAAATCACCAATCGTAGGTTAACGAAATTTTTTATAATTTTTCTCTTCAAGAGACAAATAGACCCACCTAATCATGATCCGATCAAGTGGTTTTCATAAAGGCTCCTTAAATGAATTTGCTTCACCAGAAATGACTTTTTTGAACTTTGGTTGAGATATGAGGCAATATGACATAATTCTATCGAGTATGGCTATTTTGAAAAAAAAAAAATGATGCTCATGGGGTATTTCGAGAATTGTTTATCAATACTATGGGCTAATTGAAATTTTCTCCTCTGGCACCCCTTAGCTAGACTTTCAAGTCAATTTCTACCATCTCTTGGGTTATAGCTCTCTTTGTCTTTATCTTTTAACAAGAGAATTTTTAGAGAAACGCCGTATCTGGCAATACATTGTAGATTACAAATCACAAACTGACTAGTAATTTTTTGTAACCAAGGAAGAACATCACCATGTGGACTTTGCTCTTCAAGAGAAGAGCAAAACTTACCTTAATCTTGATTCAAATGGTGGCTTTTAGAAATTGCACTTGAAGTGAACGTGCTTCACTTGGTGGTGACTTTTTTGGATGTTTGATAGGATACATGGCTATTTGACATAATCACATCGAGTGCCGAGACTATATTGAAAATTGATCGTAAGGTCAATTGAAATTTTCCATTTCTTTCAATTAGGAATCAATTTCTACCATATTTTGGGTGTTGGCTCTTCTATTTTTTATTTTTTAACAATGAGATTGTTGGAGAACATCCAACCATCTATTCCAAAAAGCAAATCGCAAGCTAAGAAGCAACTTTTGTAATTCTAAGAAGAACAACAAAAATTTTAAGTTTTGCTTTTCAAGAGACAAGTAGACCCACCTTGGTTCTAATCTCATTAGGTGGTTTTCACTAAGAACACTTGATAAATGTGGTTCACCGATGGTAACCTTTTTGAACCATGGATAGGAAAATTGGCTACTTGACACAAACTTGTAGAGTATTGGAGCAATTTTGAAAAACAAAAATGATGTTCATGAGGTATTTTGAGAATCGTCTATCAATATGGGGGTTTACTAAAAATTTAGCCTTCCACTTCCTCTACCTAGGCTTTCGAATTAATTCCTTGGTCCTATCCGTCTTTTTCCAGAGAAATGCCACATCTCACAATCTGTTTAGAATAACAAATGAGGTTAGGGATCAATTTATTTAACCCCAGGAAGAATAGTAGAATGTTAAATTTATTCTTCAAGATATGAGTTGACTCACCTTAGTCTCGATTTAATCATGTATTTTTTAGTGAAGTGCCTAAAATGAACGTGCTTTGGAGGTATTGACTTTTTTGAATGTCGGATGGGATATATGGCTATTTGACACAATTCTATAGGGTATTGGGGCTACTTGAAAAGGAAATGACATTCATGGGGTTTGTTGAGAATTGAGTGTTAATACGGGGGTAATTGAACTATTCCCCTTCTACTTGAAAAGAAATGATGTTTAGGGAATATTCTGAGAACTGAGTTTCTACATAGGGGCTTAATTGAAATTCCCTTTCACTTCCATCGCAATCAAATTCTACTATCCCTTAGGTCTTGGCTCTCTTCTTCTTTATCTTTCAACAACATAATTGACGAAGAAACACCCCATCTAGCGATCCATCCTAAGTAGAGATGAGCGGTTCCAAGTTCTGTATAACATAATTGATGGAGAAACACTACACATACTTAGAACCTGGAGCCTACCGGTTGGAACAAGTTCCTTATTTTTTGGAACCTGAAACCTACCATACATACCCTAAAATATGCTTAGAACTTGAAATTTACTCTGTCATAAGTTCCAGAATTAGTTCTAGGATCTATCTAGGTTTCTCCTATATTATTATTTGAATTATTACAATTCGCTAACCATAACTCATATCTAGACATACGAAAAATATGAACATTAATAAAGTAAAAATCTTAGTTATAAAATGGAAACTCGAACTAATGCTTCATGATTATATACTCATCATGGAACGGCATGGAATATTGAAGGATCGCATGGAAACATGGACCAAGAAAAACATTAAAACTTATTTTAGATTATAGATTACAGGTTCCACATTCATTCAACTAAGAACTTGGAACATACCCATTGAAACATGTTCCTTATTTTCTAGAACTTGAAATCTATATTACATATCTTGAAAGTCGTAACTTGCAAGTCCTTATTAATCCAGTTCTCAGGTTTTAGGTTCTATCTTAGAACCATACTTACTCCTTATCCTAGGCAGTAAATTGTAGGTTGACGAGCAAATTTTGTAGCTTGGGAAGAATAGCATAATGTTCACTTTGCTGTTCAAGAGATGAGTAGACTTACTTTAGTCCTTATCCGGTCTTGGGGTTTCCAGGAAAGGCACTTAAAATGACAGTGCTTTGCAAGTGGTGGCATTTTTTATTGGGGTTGAAATGATGCTTTGAGGATATTTTGAGAATTGACTATTAAAGACAAGGACTAATTGAAATTTCCCCTTTCCACTTTCTTTGGTTGAGCTTTTGAATAAGTTCTTACCATCTATTGGGTCTTGGGCCCCCTCTTATTTATCTTTCAACAATATGAGTATAGGACAAATTCCACATCCGACAATCCTTTCCAAATTCTAAATTGCATATTAACGACTAAATTGGATAACTTGAAGACGAATAATAGAATATTAACTTTGCTCTTCAATAGACCAATAGAGCTAACCGATTCCTAATTGATCGGGTGGTTTACATAATAGACATTTGAAATGAACTTGCTTCACTGATAGTGACTATTTGAATGTTGGATGATATATATGGCTATTTAACACAATTTGGTAAAAGTATTGGGGTTACTTTGATACAAGTGATGTTCTTAGGGTATTTGAAGAATTGTCTATCAAAGTCTCTATCTGATTTTTCCTCATCCACTTCCCTCAGCTAGACTTTTGAATCAATTTCTACCCATCTTTTGGGTCTTGGTTCTCTCCTTTTATCTTTCAGTAGTAGGATTATCGGAGAAATGTCACATTCAGAGAGATGTTCCAAATCACAAATTGTAGGGTAACAAACAATTTTATAATCTTTTCTCTTTGAGAGACAAATAGACCCACCTAGTCATGATTTGATCAAGTGGTTTTCATACAGGCTCCCTAAATGAATGTGCTTCACTAGCGATGACTTTTTTGAACTTTGGTTGAGATATGAGGCAATATGACATAATTCTATCAAGTATAGCTATTTAAAAAAAAAAATGATGCTCGTGGGGTATTTCGAAAATTGATTATCAATAGTGGGGCCTAATTAAAACTTTCTCCTTCCACTCCCTGTAGCTCAACTTTCGAGTCAATACCATCTATTGGGTCTTGGCTCTCTACTTCCCTATCTTTCAACAAGAGGATTGTAGAGAAATGGGGCATCCGGCGATGCATTGTAGATCGCAAATCACAAACTAATGAGCAATTTTTTGTAACCAAGGAAGAATATCACCATATTAACTTTGCTCTTCAAGAGACGAGCAAAACCCATTTTAGTCTTGATTCAAATGGCTATTTGACACAAACTTGTAGAGAATTGGGGCAATTTTGGAAAAAAAAAATGATGTCCATGAGGTATTTTGCGAATTGTCTATCAATATGGGTTAACTAAATATCTTGCCTTCCACTTCCTTCACCTAGGCTTTCAAATCAATTTCTTGGGTCTTGTCCACTCTTTTTCTAGAAAAATGCCACATCTGGCTATCCATTCCAAAAACCAAATCGCAGGCTAACGACAATTTCTGTAGCCCTAAGAAGAATAGCATAATCTTAACTTTGCTTTCCAAGAGATGAGTGCACCCATCTTAATTCAGACCTGAACATGTGTCTTATGGAAAAAAAAAAAAAGGCAACAATAATAGTAGGATTTGGTAGAAATATGTAAAATTCAGAGGCGATGGCTTCTTTGTACATGGGACGGGATACGAGGGTCCTCGACATAATTTTGGTATTGGGGTTATTTCGAAAAGAAAAGCGATGCTGAGGACTATATGATAATTGACTATTAATACAGGGTACTAATTGAAATTTCCCACTTCCATTTTCCATCAGTTGGGCTGTGAAATAGGATTGCCAGAGGAATGCTGCATCATGCGATCCGTTCCGATTCGGAAATCGCAGGATAGCGAGTAGTAGCTTCTGCAAACTCGGGAAGAAGATCAAAATCTCAACTTTGGTCTCCGAGACACGACAAAGACCCACCTTGCTTCCAGATCCGATCGTGGGTTTTCGGTAGGAGGAGGATTCGGTCGAATGTGAGATCGTCTGATCGCGGTTTGTCGTAGAAATTTTCGTGGGAATCCTGGGACGCTTCTGTGTGTTCTTGGCAGCTGAAGATTTTCTGCTTGTGGAATCATTGGCAATGCTCTGTGCGAAGATTGCTGTCGTCGTTGCTTGTTCGTCCGGAAGCAGTGGCCTCTGGTGTCGTTGATACTCGGATTCCGCCCTCGAGATGGTAATGGTCTGATGTTCCTTCTATCCGTCGTTTCTGGGTAGTTAATGCGCTCGAATTTGAGGTTGGTCATGTCTTTGGCATTGTGGGTTTGGCCCGGGGCATCGTAATCTTTTTCGCAAGCTGCTCTTGTTTCCATGGATCGGACCTAATGCGTTCCGTTGTTTTTTACCCGTGGGTCGGCAATGGTACTGCCTTGTTTCTTGTCAGTTGATATGAATTTTAGGGATGAGAGCTGTATTGATTGGGAGTTCACTTCCTTGGGGCTATTCTGATGTTTACAGAGTGGAAACATACCCACACATAGATTTTGAAAATTTGGCTCTAGCTGCTTCCATCAGATTCTCTTCTTAGGATTTGCAGACTCAGGTGGAAGTGGAAAGAGAAGTAGTACAGTAAGGATCAAATGCAATCAATTGAGGGCTCTTTTATGAAACTTACCCACTTATGCTGATTGAATGTCCTGTTACAGAAGTTTATGAAAGTCTGGGACAATTTAAAGGTGCTTTTGAAATGTTGGGCATGAAAGCATGAAACTAGAGAAAGGTCTCTTGGTTGTCTAGTATGAGTCATATGGAGGATGTTCTACTGAAGTTGCAAATGGACTTTGAATGTAAATAAGATGCACACCCTTGATTGTGCGACTCTTGTTGCTTTTGCAAGTTGGTCTTTTAGTTTTTTTTTTCTCTTTGTCAACTCGCCGCATTAGTGCCGACAGAAGCGATATGCTTTCTTAGCTACAGATGAACTTTCCTTATCTTTTTGTAGTAAAACATCACATTTGTGAGTAATGTCTTTTTTTTAAATTCTTTTAGCCAAGGTTCTGAAGGTAAATTGATGTCTTTACTTTAATACGTGCAGGGTCATTCTTTAGCTGAAGCAGGGGATGCCCAGAAGAACAACTTTGATTTAGGAGAATTTGTGGGAGACTTAAATATTGAGGACGATGCCAGCAGGTACACTTTGAATTTTCGTATTTAAATCGCAAGTTCCTATTTTTATTGATTACTTAGTATTGGGAAATCTTTTTGTTGATTTTGATTTACAAATTATTGGATGCTTTTCTGATTGTTATTATGAACCATCTGTATAGTGATGATATTTCGCTAGAAGGTCTTCAACAAGAACTGGAAGAGTGTAAAGATGATGATGTAAGTGTTTCTTTTAACTGAAAGTATATGGTATGGTGTTGAACTATGGGGCCTTCTTCTATCTCCATTTCAAGCTATATGCGTTGTTTGGTACAAGTCTCGTGATCACATATGATTTTCTTGATGTACTACTGGCATATTTTCATCCCCACTTTTCAAAGACTATACTTTGCGTCTTGAGCTCTTGATACTCTCCTCTGCGCTGCATGTGAGTCACTAGTGAGCTCCATTGATTGAAATTCTGATTGTTGACAATCCTACCCTATAACTTGTTGGGCGGACAAAATTTCCCTGTCGAAACTATTTGCAACATCTCTCCTTTTCTCCCCCTTCTTAGATTTTTGGCACTAAATTAACTGTCAGCTTCTGCTTGATAGTTTGCTACTAGAGTGAACCTTTTGTGTGTAAATTGGTTCAACTTAATTATTTAATTGTCATAAACTTGCATAAATGAATCGATATTAGTATTGTAGAGAATACCTTTCTAGTTGGATGAAGAGATACTTCGATTCTTTAATCTTTATATTTTGGTTGCTTGGCATATTCTCCATTAGTTTCATAAATTTCATGTTTGATTAGGAGCAATTCTTAGATAAGGGAAAAATTAATTTTTGGTCCTTAAGCTTTGTTGCTCATCCTATAGGGCTTTGTCTATTCTTTTCTTTTTCCTGGGGAGGAATGTTTTAAATAGGTATAAATTTCATAAGTGAGATGAGAATCTTGCATTTGGAAGAAGAAAAGCATTGTCAACGCCTAAGGCTTCTACTTCCTAGGTCTATGGAGGGAAAACCATACGGTTTATGCCTTGATTTGAAAGTGGCTATCAATGTGACTCATCCTGGAGAGTTATGGGGAATGTTTGATGCAACCGCATTGCTATACTCACCCTACACTGAAACCTAGTGCTTTTAAATTTTCTTTATTAATTTCTAGAAACACTTTGAGGGTCTGTTTGGTAACTCGGAAATTCTTGATTATTTTTGTTCTTTTGTTCCCCGGAACAAGAAAGGAACAAAAATCTATTTGGTAACGTCAGCTGATTTTTCTACTTCTGGGAACTTGTTCTAGGGAATAGATTTGGAACAAAATTAAGAAGTAGAAAAAAGCTACTTCTCTGTTCTCATGAATAATTTTAGAATCAAGTCCAAGCCAATTTTTTCTTTACTTCTTCTTTTTTGTTTTTGTTTTTGTTTTTCCTCTTATTCTTCTTCTTCTTTCTCTGGTCATTTGTCGGACTCAGCGAAGGCTGGTGACCGGCCAGAGACGAGATCCAATGACAACACTGGAGCCTCGCCCAGCCACAGCGCGGCTTGACCTCCCTTGGGGTCGGCGAGGTCGTCGACAAACAAAGCTCATAAATTATTAAAAAATTAATAGAAAGTCTACATTACAAAATAATTTGAGGGTCATATCAAACACATTTCTGTTCTTTTTCTATTATGAGAATTGAAATTTTGTGTAGTTGTTAAACGTGTTCGAATGCTTTCAAACTTGTCTAGGGAACAAAATCAGAAAAAAGCTATTTCTAATGCAGAAATTGTTCCCAGGAACAAATTCTTTACCTAATAGGCCCTGTAAATGGTCCTTGTTTAGAGTTTGGGTTGCATAATGGTACCCTTACGCTATTGCTGTTGTTTTTATCATAATAATTGTTGTAAGAACTGGACAATGGCCCTCTAATTGATGACAAAGCATTAAGACGAGCTTTTTCAAAGAGAATTGTTTTAGAAGTTCTTAACCTTTTGTACCGAATAAATTTGATTCTTAACTTTTTGATTAGTACAATATGATTTAAACCTTTTTAAAATGTTGCAATGTAGTCCTTCCTGATATTTGTCCTTAGTAATAGCCCAAGTGACAATTGTTTCAGGACTTGTTTGTTTCTGTAAAACAAGTTTAGGACTTACAAGGTTATTTTTCTTGAGGGTTTTATAGGAGAGGTACATAATCATGTTACAGATATGTCTATAGCTTTTAATCACTGATACTATTGTTGACATTTGCATCTTAAATGTTAATTGTACATTACGCCTGTGTTAGTATGTGATTTTTTTTTTTTTTTGGTTGGAGTGTTAGTATGTGATTAGTGAGTTACTTTTACCCCAGAACACGGACTTCTCGATGTTGGATAGGTTGACATTTGTGATGGATAATGCAGATTGGACTTTTTTTTATTGACTTGTTCAATACTAAGATTAGTATCTCTTCAACCATCATTTTCTGTAGGTAGTAGCCAACATATTGTCCAAGGGTACAGCACTCCGTGATTACACAAAAGGGGTGGAAAACAATCTGCGGCAAGTTGAGTTGGACTCAATTCAGGTCTGCAGCTACTTTAATGCATGTTTTGATTCTTGGCAGCCTATTTGTATTTTGTTGTTATGTATGATTTGCATATGAGGTTATTTTGTTTCTTTGCTTAGTAGTTGGGGTAATACAAGGAGGGCCTTGTGGGTAGAGGTCTCACTTCATATTCATAAGCATGCTTCCTTGATAACTGGCTTGTTAATATTAGCCATGTGAGTAATTTGATTCTGTTAGGGCCAGGGCAAAAGGACTTGATTGTAGAAATCGAGACAGTTAGATGACTTGATTGCGCACACACCAAAGATTGAGGACCACCTGACGCCTGTATAAAATAAATGAAGTTGGGTCAGGGCAGCTCGTCCCCCTTGCCCCAATTCAATGAAGTCGGTAATGAATTGTGAAACATTAGCAATAGTGAGTCATCAAGATTAGTACATGCATGGAAAACCAATATCATTAAAGAACTTTTTTTCTCTGGGGTGCTTGTGTTATCTCATCTTTTTTTCTTGTTCCTTTTGGATGATTTGAACTTAAGATGTATCAATCATAAATAATTTTTTTATTTTTGGCAGGACTATATAAAAGAGAGTGATAATCTTGTCTCTCTTCATGATCAAATTCGGGAATGTGACAGCATATTATCACAGATGGAAACTCTACTTAGTGGTTTTCAGGTACTTTGACCTGTTTAGCTCTCTACCTTTTATTTACTTGCAGATGGATCTCAGGTTCACACTCACTGAATGACGAGATATCTTTTTTTTTTTTTTTTGACAATGCTGTCCATCATTAAATAAGCACATTGTTCTGCTGTGACTGTGATAAACACATGGATAAGTTGCTCCAAGAAAGGCTTTCCTCTTGTGGAATTCCGTAACGAGGCTCTCTGCTATCAAATTTAGGCTTTGTGACTGTATGGCCAACATCACCAAAACTATGCCTCTTCGGTATGCTGATAAATGGATTGTTTATTCTTTTGAACAGAGGCCAAGAGTTGTCCCTGTGGGCTGGTAATCTGTAGAAGGAAATTAGGTCCTGACATCAAGTTTCCTCAATCCCTTATAGATTTTGAGTAGCATGGGGGTGGGGAGAATGTCTATATGGTTTCATTTCATCTTTGTTGCCTTCTATTTTCTTCGCTAATAGCTATTTGCATTTTTTCCTTCGACACATGCTTTGCATTCCACCAGTTATTCAGTGGAGGCAGTGGCATTCAGCTTGTGATACCTGTTTTTAAATTGCCTTGGTCAACATACTTTTGTTAAAAGTTAAACTTGCTCCAATTCTTTTTTGGGGCATGGCTGTTACCTAGCATGCTCATTTAGAATTACCATTTAGTTAGATGTCTCTTAATTCAGTCAGTTTTGGTAAAAAACCTTACTTCTGCAGACTGAGATTGGGTCCATTAGCTCGGATATAAAAATTCTTCAGGAAAAGTCTATGGATATGGGTCTCAAGCTGAAGAATCGCAAGGTAAGTATCATCATTGGTGATGTCTGCTTCAAAGTATCTTATTTTCTAGCATGCGCTTATGATTTAGTATGGTAGTCTTTGTTGTGAGAAAGAAAACGGTGCATCATATTCATTTTCCCTGGTTTTACTCTAATGTCTTGATACTTGAAGACCACGAGTCCTTCTCTTTTGGTTTGAGCTTTTATTTTCCAGAGAAAACATGCTCAGCAAACTATTACCTTTTACTTCTTCTTCTCTCTCTCTCTCTTTGGGGGGGGGGGGGGGGGGGGGGGGTTGGTTTGGGAGGGAAGGTGGGAAGATTATATTTATTTTCAAGCTTAAGAGAAAAATATTCTGTTATTGGATTTACTGTAACATTCTACCAGATTTCCATAGCAAAGCAATGATGTACTTAAATTACATCGCTTGCATCGCCATTAGAGGTTTCAGTTACTGCTTTCTTAGCTACAGGGCATTCCATCAAAAGTTGCCATATTCTTACTATATCTAAAGTTCTCTACTTATAACTAATGTTTTCCTTGGGCACATAAAAATATTATTCTATAGAAAGGCATTTGCACTCATGAGACTATTCCCGGTGGGGAGGAGGGGGAGGAGATTTTTAGCAATTGCATGTATGTAACCTTAATTACAAATCATAGAGGGTGCATTTTTGATAATATGTCAAAACCTTAAAACACATTATAAACATGAATAGTGGTGCTTGAGGTGAGGTGAGCTTTTCCACTGTGTTTGTAAACATAATTTACCTCTTTTTCTAGTTTCTGCGGTAAACCTATTAGCTTAATGTCATCCGAACAGGTGGCAGAATCAAAATTGGCGAAGTTTGTTGAAGATATTATTGTCCCTCCAAGAATGGTTGACATAATTGTTGATGCAGAGGTACTGTTTCCTCTCTTCCAGTCTCTTTTCTCAGTCATCTGTGTGGTGCACTTTTTATGATCACTAGCAGGGAGCCCGCGCTTGACAACTTGTTCAGTTCATGAAATGGAAAAATCCAAAGAATCAATCAATATGGTTTTTTGCCATGAAGAAGACTTTGATTTGGGTTATAAATGAAAAGGAAAAAAGCAACAAATAGTTGTTGACGCAGAGGTGCTTTTACCTATCTTTTGGTCTCTCTTTTCTCAGTCATCTCCGCGGTGCACTTTTTAGAAGCTTTTGGAGGGGGCCTGTGCTTTGACAACTTGTTTAGTTCATGTAACTGAAAAATGGAATTAACTAATACATCTTTCTGCCATTGAAAAGACTTTCGGTTGGGTCATAAATAAGAAGGAAAAAAGCAACACTTCTAATCTAGAATAGCACGAATGTTATGGCAATGAAGATTGAAGATAACGCCATGCTGTCTACTGTGCCCGTTGTCCTCAAGCAAATTGTAAATATGTGACAAGTATGAGGGTGTTTTGGGAGTACTGAAAACTGTGTGAATCCTAGAGAAAAAATGTTACTTTGATATAAGGCAATACCAAATTTCCTACCGATTTTCTTAGCAAAAGGTGTATTACGTTCTGTTTTAATTTAAATCTTCTTCTACCCTTTAGCTTGAGATATTTAAAACATAATTTTCTTTATCACTCAGGTCAATGATGAGTACCTGAGAACTCTTGAGATTTTGAGTAAGAAGTTGAAGCACACTGAAGTGGATCACATGGCAAAAACATCTAAAGCCCTTAAAGATGTTCAGCCTGAGCTTGAAAAGCTGCGCCAGAAAGCTGTTTCAAAGGTTATTATCTTGTCTTATAAATGCATTGACATGTGAACCCTCACCAAGTCTTGTGTATTTGTGTGCTCCTTATTTACTGTAGCTGGCATACCTTTCTATATGTCCCTTCACACTTTCAAGGTGTTTTATGTATTAGATTAGATAGTGTCCTGGTCAATTATCTAGAAGATCCAAATTTGTAGCTTGGAGAAACTTAAATTAAGCACTTATTTTAAGTTGCTAGAGGGAGAATATAATATTTTTTAATATTGTATAGAAAAATTTTATGACATCAAAGGCTACATCTTCATAAAGAACTGAGCTTTGAGCTGGTTTTAATCAAATTCCAAATCCTAAATGAAAATTAAAAGCAAAAGACTTGAAGCATAGGGCCCCAAATGCAGTATGAAATCAAAAGGCTCTTATCATAAAGTATTCCTTGAAAAACATCCATTTGAAGTCCTGAGTCCTCACTTAATAGCGCTTCTTACAAATGATGAAATGCATGCCGTGCATGGTGCACTGAGTTTCTGTTTGGCAGGGTTTTTGCGAGTATGATCATTTAAATAAGAGAGTCTCCTTACTAACACTGGCTTCAAACCAGAGATCTCAAACCAGAAGAGATCTCTGGTTTGAATTTTCCAATTGTATCATTGTTGTGAGATATTACCACAACCATCTGATTTTGGTTGTCAGAAAATCCATGATGCAGATTACTTTTCCTAATTTATGTATAGCCTTAGAAAATATGGACAACAAGCACTCTCCCGACAGTGATACTTATATTTTCACGGTGCTACTGAGTGTCAATATAGTGGCAAACTCTTAGAGATCCACTTGTACTGCATCTCTTCTATGTTGATTATATCCTTGTACTTGATCTGATTTGATTCTGTCGGTGTTAGGTTTTTGATTTCATTGTTCAGAAGCTTTATGCATTGAGAAAGCCCAAGACAAATATTCAGATCCTTCAACAGAGTGTTCTTCTGAAGTACAAGTAAGTGGTCTCTTGTTATTTTATCAATTCTAGTTTTCTAAAATTGATTTTGGCAGTTGTATCTGTTATGCTTTGACTTGTTTTCTTTGGATACGCTGTCTAGTTTCTCAACAAGATACTCTTGGTGCATTAGCAAATTATTATGATATGATGTTTTGCATAGATCTCACTGTTGAGACCTTACCTATTTGCCTATGACACACCATGATGCTTATATAAGTGGTCTCGCCATTGAGTTTAATAAATGCAAAGCAGCAAATATTGATATACGCTCTGCAATCTAGGTATATTATTTCCTTCTTGAAGGAACATGGCAAGGAGATCTACATTGAAGTTCGTGGGGCATATATAGATACGATGAACAAGGTAAACACATTTAAAATCCAGATTATATTCTGCACAACTAAGTAGTTTACCTTACTGATTTATGGAAATGATGTAAGTTATGAATTTTGAATGGCACTAAATCGGCAAATGTATAGAATGACATTGGCTGGCAGAAATAATGGGTTTTACCTGTCCCATGATGGTACATTTCCCCATCCCAATGAGGGAAGTCTGGGTTCGGTTGCAGTGGGTCTTTCTCCCATCCATATCAAGACAAAGTTTGTGGTTTTAGTTTGTGGACTTTGATGGGTTTATGAAGGAACTTTTTGCAAATGGGAGAATTCAAAGACCAGTGTAGTGTGATAATTAGATAACTATTGCTAAATGCACTTTGCGCTGTAAGTTGTTTGTTTAATCTATTCCAGAGATGTCTTACTTCTTAAAAAGCTATGCTTCTTTTTCCCGTTCTTATTACCTGCCTTAGCTAAATGTTTGTCATGAGTGCTGATGTCTCAATTTATGCTCATTATCTTACTGGGAAATCTAATTAGAGCTTTCTCAGTTCATTTTACGTGGCTTCTTTCTGTTTTATAGACATGTTCTTCTTCAGCACAATGTAAGGTTGTTCCCATCTATCTATAGGTGGCTAAACATATTTGACATTGGTTGGCTGCAGGTTTTAAGTGCACATTTCCCAGCTTATATTCAAGCATTGGAGAAATTGCAATTAGACATAGCGACATCTAGTGATTTGATTGGTGTGGATACCAGGAGTACGAGTCTTTTTTCTAGAGGAAGAGAGCCCTTGAAGAACCGGTCTGCTGTATTTGCTCTGGGGGAGAGGATTAACATTTTAAAGGTTTCATTGCTGTAACTATTATCTATAATTAACTTTAAGATTAAGGCCTTATGCACTTTTTGATGAGAAACTTTTGTCAATAGTGTAATTTTGATTATGTGGTTATGTTATGCACTCTTTGATAGGAGTTGTCATGCTGTTACTAGAGGGAATATAATAATTGCAACTTGTCAAGTGTCTGGCAATCTCTATCAGTTGATCATCCCACTTAATAATTGTTGATAACCCCTTGTCAAATCATGTTTTTCTCATAGCGAACTACTATCTAAAGGCCAGCCTTTGTGCATGAAGTTATTTGAGTTTGTGAATATCCAAATTTTTTATGCATGACTAAATTTTCCACCAAGTGAGCGACTAGTGCCATTTTAGTCAAAATTAGTTATATAACTAGGCCAAATTTTCTCATTTTGCAAACAAAATATATTTGCCTGAGCACCAAGGTTTTGTTGCCACCCTCCGCCTCTCCGTCTTCATGTTGTGTAAATATATTCTCATGGTATGAAACGTATGATGACTGCTGACAGTTTTTTCTCTTGCTAAGGATGGTTTAGGCTTATGTATATTTTCTAAACCTCCCCAAAAATTGTCAAAGAGCACATGAAGAACATATAGTTTCTCAAGTAACATGTGAAGAAATAGAGAACTTTCTAACCTTATTACGTAATAATGTTATTGCTCCCTTTGATTCAAGAAACTATTGAAATTTTCTTCCGTTTTTCTTTTCATTATCTCTTTGTCACATGAGGGAGGTGAATATGATCTCATATCTTTGGTTTCAGGAAATTGATCAGCCTTCATTGATTCCACATATAGCTGAAGCCAGCTCACAGAAGTACCCATATGAAGTACTCTTCAGGAGTTTACACAAGCTGCTTATGGACACTGCCACTTCTGAGTACTCACCATTTGACTATTAATTTCTTGTTTATCATTAATAAATGTGTGATAACCCTGACTCTGACATTTTATAGGTATCTTTTCTGTGATGACTTCTTTGGAGAAGAATCTATCTTTTACGAGACTTTTGCAGGTTGGTAGGATTGCATTCCCTTAATTGACATGAAGCATCTTGTCCTTGTCCCGTTTGCCATCCTTGTCGCATGTCTTGTATTTTAGGTGCATTTAAATTATTTGTGACTATCTGGATGCTACAAGTATTGCTTTTCAATAACAACAAATCGGGGGTTGAATGGTTCCATTTAGACTTTGAATTGATTCTCTCTTTCACAATCATCCACCAATGTTTGTAGCAGCCATGAAGATCCCTTATGTGTTGTTACTTGGATATAATCAGGTCCTTTTGCTGTCATCGATGAACACTTTGGTACAATACTTCCCAATTGTTATGATGCTATTGGTCTAATGCTTATGATACGGATAACACACCAGCATCAGGTAATGTTCACGAATCTTATTTAATCTGCAGTTACTTCTATCTTTGTTACAGAGCTAGTGCAGCCTGGTGAAGTAAATTTTACTTGAAGTCATAACATAATGCTGGAGGATGATCTGCCATAAAATTTTGGCGAATATTTCTCACATTACTTTGCTGGGCGTAGTCTCAGAAGTTCATAATGGCTAAATAATAAAAGAAAAACCAACCAAGGAGTAGCACTATTAGTTGAATAATAATTGGCCTGTTCGAATTGTTGTTAAAATTACAGTGTTCAATCTGTTTGCATTAAGTGATTAACAACTGGTGAAATGTACTTGACTGCCAATTTTCAAAAACCAATTTCTACTGCACAAACCGCAACAGGTTTTCAAATTGACTTAAACTGTCAACATCAAGTGATTGATTGGGTCAAAGGTACTTGACTGTCAATTTTGCTCAAACCATTTTTCACAAACAAACAACTGGTTTTAGATTGACTTCAGCCATGAATTCTCTGCAGCCGTGTATGCTAATGGATTCTCACTTTGTGAAAATGGTTGGCTTTGTTATTTCTTCTCAATTAGTATTTGTGTTAATATTTCCTTTCTTTTCTTCTTCAGCTAATTATGTCTCGGCGACGAATTCCATGCTTAGATTCGTACTTAGATAAGGTTTGTATCTTCTCACCACATATCATTTAGTATCAATTGGCAACTTTTCTCAATTTGTACTCCTCAAGTTCACTTAGTATCTCATGTTCAGCTAGTTTGGGTGTGTTTACAAATTTTCACTGATTGAGCAAGAAAGTTGATATCAGATTTTGATTTTGATTTTATTGTTGGATAATTGAAAGTGTAGTAGGTACAAATTTCTTCAAAAGATTTAAGCGTGGTAATAGTAGTAATTTACAAGTGGATATAATGGGAACTTGATCTTATTACTAGATGGGGCCTTATGTGTTCTACATGGAGGAATATATAAGCTGCTGTGAGTTTGTTGGAGCAATTTGCCACTGCTCCTACGTTCATATACTTTATGGTGACTTACTATCAGCTGAAAATGGGCAGGTCAATATCTCTCTCTGGCCACGCTTCAAAATGGTGTTTGACTTGCATCTCAACAGCCTTCGCAATGCTAATGTGAAGACATTGTGGGAAGATGACATCCATCCTCATTATGTCATGAGGCGTTATGCAGAATTCACCTCGTCACTTATTCATCTTAATGTTGGATATGGAGATGGGCAGGTATATATGTTGATAACAAGGGTTGGTTCGACTCACTTGAATTGATTAATATACTCCAGACTCATTGTTTGCAGCTAGAATTGAACTTGGAGCGGCTGAGGATGGCTGTGGATGATTTACTTATAAAGCTAGCAAAAACGTTTTCAAAACCAAAGCAGCAGATCGTGTTTCTTATCAATAACTATGACATGACTATTGCTGTTCTCAAGGTAGCTTACAGTAATTACTTCATTTCACGCATTGTCTTCCTCTAAGTAGAATCTTATTGGTCCGTGGACCACCACTTTGCCCCTTCCTGACTGTTCTCCAGGAAGCCAGCCCAGAGGGTGGGAAAATTCAACTGCACTTTGAGGAATTGTTGAAGAGCAATACATCATTGTTTGTGGTATGAATTTTACCGGTCGTGTACTAATGTTGCGTGTTTCATTGAAGAATGTTCAATCCAATCAGAGAGACCACAAAATTTGGTTTTTTTTGCTAAGAAATTGTTGGGATATTTGTGCTTCTCCTCTGCAGGAAGAACTGCTTTTGGAACACTTTAGTGATCTAATCAAGTTTGTAAAGAACAGGGCCTGTAAGTACTTATGTTGCCAGCTTTTTCATTGGATGGATTTTAATTTAAGTTATGCCTGACCTTTAATTACCTTCCTGCTCTCATAACTGTTCAGCCGAGGACCCCAGTTCCACATCCGAGCGGCCTATAACCGTCACTGAAGTTGAGCCAATTGTGAAGGACTTTGGCAACCGGTGGAAAGCCGCGATAGAATTGATGCACAAAGATGTGATTACTTCTTTCAGCAACTTTCTGTGCGGCATGGAGATATTGCGAGCTGCTTTAACTCAGTTGCTGCTCTATTATACCAGACTATCTGATTGCATAAAGAAAATCCAGGGGGGATCTGCACTCAACAAGGACCTCGTGTCCATATCTTCGATCATGTATGAGATCAGGAAATACTCTAGGACCTTTTAGGTTCTCTTGATTAGTGCAGCACATAATTTTTTCTCCCGGCCTGTGGAGTGATGATATCACATGCAAAGATCTTGAGGCACTCGTGTATCGATTATGTATCACAGAGAGGGTTTTCTGGGAAAGCCTTTGAAATTCACCGTTTGATTTTCTCGGGGCTCATTGTTTTGTTGCCACTACTCTATAAAGGCGGCACTTAATCATCAGACATCTTATGATATGACTGCTGCAGCACATATGCTCATGTAAAGAGGCAATGGTTTTGTGATGTAGCGACAATCGTTCTTGAGTAAGTCTCCACTTGTTGAAATTCATTTAAGTTCTAACCTTGATTAATGACACTTGTATCGATTTTCTTAAATCGCAATTCTCTGAGCAATCTCACCTTTAGCCGTATAGGTGTTAGAAGAAATTTAATGCAACTTGACATTGTTGTTAAAGTCAATGGGTATGGCTTTAGTCTTTCCTTTTGTTTTATAGGCGTCGGCTATATTTTGCTTCATGCCCTTCTTTGAAACATCTCTCTACTACTGGGAGCCATTGCTGTCTTCGGCAGTTCGCTTGGAGGGATCGTTGAGACATCGACCTGGTCCGGACAGTTGCTATAGGGACGGAACACATGGGCTAGTAGTGCCTGAAGGCGTATGATCTAAAAGTTGAATAGGTGCTGACTGCTGAGGCATTCGAGCAGCTGAGAAACCGCGCTTATTGAAGGCGACTAACGGGACATGGATGGAGCTGCAGCTTGGGCATGGCCCTTAGTGATCTCCTCTATCCTACCTCTTCAAAACCTCTTGAAAATTTTGGATAGCGGAGGAGGCAAACCTTGGCAGGCGCCTCCCATCACCATGAGTGTCTTAGCATGGAACTGCCATGCCGAAAATCTTAGTGGCCTTTTGATGGTTCGGGAACTGCGGGCGTTGGGCAGCTCCTTGCCACCATCAGGATTAGCCCGCTTGGTTTCCAGATGACAACTGCAAAACCCGAGTCGGAAGCGGCATGGACACTCCGACCATTAGAGAATTAAGATGCGACTGACTAGCTGAAAAACAGTCACAGGAAGTATTTCAGTTTATCAGTTTGATTCAATCTAATCAATGCATAATGGAGACCAAATTAAATCGAATTGGATTTGTGCTGTTCGGTTCACAAGCCAAAACCGCACAAGCACCTCCAGCAAATCAAACCGGTGACTTCTCTTTCGTTTCTCACCCTCGTTGAAGCCCACAATGTGAAAATTACGTCAGAGGCTCTAAGACCACCACGTCGTCGTCCACCCAATCAATCATAAAACACAAAGATCAGCACGTTGAAATGGCAATTACCTTCCCCACTTGACGAATCGAAGACAAATTTCATTTTTTTTTTCTCGAAAAAATGGATAAAAGAAGGAGAAGAGAAGCAGCAAAATGTGCAGCTTCTCTCCAGTCATTTTCTCCAATTAAGTTGGAAGCCCATGTGCACAATCTCTGCAAGGGAGGGGGGGAATCAAAGCACCCCCACGAGTCACGAGCAAAACACAGCCAATGGAGAGCGGCTTGTGCATTTAATTTTCCCACCAACAAAAGGGGAGAGAGCACATGGCGATGTTCCGCCCATGGGAAATTGGCAACCATCTCCCTCAAACAAAAGTTGGGATCGAATCATTTAGTGACGGGTGGGGGCCCACTTCGTCCCAGAGGACCCCGCGTTCCGGTGGTGGTGCGCCCACCTCCGTTGTCCCTTTTTTGTCGTAGGCACCAAAAAGATCCAACGGCAGCCCACGGTCCACCCTATTGCTATTGGAAACACATCTATATTTAAGGCCAAAAATAATTTTCCTTCCTTTTTTTTTTAAAGATTGCCATCACGGTCTGTGACCCTCCATTCAGAATTCGATACGTGTCTCTCTCTGTAAATGGGATCTGGCGATAAAGTCTTTCTTTTTATCTTCTTGCGTTCAGAAGATTTAAAGATCGCAATCGATGCTGGCTTGTTATGATCTGCTGGTCTCGAGATTGCCTTCCCCTTTCTTCATTTTGCCAGTTTTCAAGTATCCCTGCGTGAGCACCAGCGAATCTAACTGATCCGGCGGATCTCATCTTGTTTCGATGCCCTATTCTGTTCATCCCTACCAACTCCCTATTCCCTCCTTGCATCACATGCCCCTCCTTTAGGATGGTCCCCTTACTATACTTCTTTTTGGCTCTCTTTATTATATGATACAATTGATTAGAAAAGGCATAGTCTTTTTCTTTCGAAACAGAATCATATGAATTATGGGGGCAGAAAAGGCCAAAAACAAGAGGGAGTAGAACAGTGAGACAAATGGCTGAACCAATTGAAGTTTGCCCAAGTCCCTCTCTCTTTTCCCCCCACTTTTGAAGACTATTCATGGGATTTACCACATTCAAATGATACCCGATCCCAAATTTGCTGTTACTTGCAAGCGGTTGACTGTTGAGAATAGTTGGAAGTCTTCTAAAGGTGTTACAGTCTCTCTCTCCCTCATGGGCCATGAAAGTGAAACCCCATTAATTGGCCAAGAAAACCACTAGTGCAGAGGCAAACAATTGTTGATATGTAAGTGGAGGATTCTCTTCTCGTTATGTGAGAACTAGGCGAACACAGGCAGGTCGACAATTTCTTTCTATTTTTAAGATCAACATTTTGGACATTTTTTATTGGTTCTTCACGTTGGAAGTCCATATGACCCTTTGCATTATACTGATCTATGATGGCTATGGCATTGACCATCACAAAAAACGTAATAAGATGTTGTGTAGGTTATATCTCGAGTCAATAGATATAGAAGGCTCTATTTATAGAGTATGAGAAACACTAACAAAACCCTAATTTCTTTTTTTTTTATGAGTAATCACTAACTATTAATATCTTTGAATATACTTCAATATTGTTCCTCAAGCTATAACATTGATATGATAGGTGCAACTTTCTTCCAGAATTTGAGAATAAATCGTTGTGTAAGCCTCCTTACACTAGATAATAGATGTAGCTAATGACACCCGCACAACCTTGATATAAACATTGTACAAATCAACTTGAATTGCAGCAAACTAGACTACATTCCCCCCCACAAGGCCCAACTTTGGTTGCTCAATAAATGTGTTCTTGACTTTAGGAATTGAAAAGGATGGGAAACAGAAAAAGAATACTAAAACTGAAACCAACAATCTAGCGAGAGCGGTCGCTTGATTTTGAAAGAGAAGCAGAACCAATGACTGTGATCAAGAAGGAGACACAGCAGAATGACATAGAGAACAGAGATTCTCGACTTGTGGTAGACTTCACCAGACAAGGATGCCGGCAACAAGACTAACAAGTCGCGGGGTATGACAACTCCCCCAGATGATGACCAAGAGATCAATGGCTTACGAGATAGAACTGTTTTCAGAGACAATTGAAGCAGATTTGAAACCACGACAAGTAGAGGAAGATGGTGCTACTCTCGAATGACGACTGGTTGTGGATGCTCTCAGGAATGAAGATCGGTGGACAAAAAACAAGCGAATTGGAACGATAAACACCTACGGTCTCAATGTTAGGGTAGACGATGGTAGGAAAGACGAGGGTTCCGTTTATCCTTTTATTAGACTAACATTAATGTTAATTATTCTAGGATTTTTCAAGAGAGAGAAAGAGAAAATAGTCAAAAGTAACATCTACACTCAATAACTTGATGAAAGAGTACGTTAATGTTTATAGAATATGATAGATACTAATAAAACCCTAATTTTATTTCTTTATATATATTTTATGACCACCTCCATAAATATGCTTCAACATAATGAAAAATGTTTAATCTAATAGAAAGCCCCAGACAATACCTACAACCAACCCGAAAAAGAGTACTTATTCCATAATAGCAAAAACGAAAATATGCTCAACTAACCATTGTAGCAGCCTCTCTCTGAATTATCTTATCTTGGGGGGTAAGGAGAACAGAAGTAGAAAAACCCACCATCCAAAATAATTTAAATATTTTTGCTTCCCATTACACGTCAGCGTACATAATTGCAAATCTGTGTTGGCGCAAAACTCGATTGATTTTTTCATGAGTTGCATGTGCAATTATTCCGGTGAAAAATTGAAATCGCGAAGCATTGTATGCCGATTTTGTCCGCAGCCTTTTTTGTCAAATATAGGAGCGACGCTTGGATTTATTGCGGTCGTACACCAACAACTGCAAAAACAGTGCGATGTTGATCAGATGATGTTGTTCCTGCTCCTTCCTGCTCGTGCACTTGACTTGTCATGCATCATACCTCATCACAGACACATACAGAGAGAGAGAGAGAGAGAGAGAGAGTGGGAATTCACTGCTTGATTTCTTGGAATTTACTTCGATGGTGGGTCGCTCTCGAGAGGTAATTACAGAACCATCTAATCGTTCTTCTGTTCTTCTAATTGTCTTCTTCTGTCTGACCTTTGCTTCGCTGCTCCACCACAACGAGCTCGGACTTTAACAGGTTCTTTTGGCTCCATGCAATCCCAAGATGCCAATTGGAAAAAGGTCGCCTAGGTCCCCAAGCCGTCGTCTCTTTCTCCTTCCCCACTTTTGTTTCGTTCGAAGAATTTGGGTGGGGGGGTTTGGAACAGTGAGATGGAGGCAAATAATGACTGCACCATGCTGTCATGGGGAATCAGAAAAATGGGCTTTTGATGAAATTGGCATCGGTTTAGCCATGTTAGAAAGTTATATCAATCAATGTAATGCAAGAATATCACTAAGATTTATGTTACCTGGAAGTATGTCGATTCACATCGAATGCAAATACCGAAAGTTCAACTCGCCATATCACCGTATGACATAGTAAATATACAACCGGCATAGTCAATGTAAAAGTAATCAAAAGAATATCTTTGGCCATGGCCCTCTCCCTCTCTCTCTCTCTCTTGTTTTCCTTGTGATTCTTTCTAATGTGCTTGTACCGTGGTGATCCCGTGATCGAAACTAACCTTAGTGTGAAAAAGATGGAGAAGACTTGGATTCGGACGACATCACTTAAAAGTCTATTCATAAACAAATAAATGAAGGAAATGAAGACCCTACTAAAGACTTATTCAAGAGAAAACAAAAGAGACAGATGAATCACGTGAAGGAGACGAAAGATTCGAATCAACAGAGCATTTCCCCAAAATATTTATACATGAGTCGGGTCACGGTTCTTAAAGGGACAATTCCAAAATATGTCACTCGGGATTCTACAAAGACTCAAGGTAATACCATGCATCATACAGTCCAATGTCGCTATCGGGTCAAGACATCGCCATGCGAAGCTGCAGCGGAGTCGAAATCATGATCGCAATCGGACGGCAGGTGACGAGCCCGAAGTAGATGGGCTTCGGTACGACGTTCGCACATAATTGCAATTACTTCCCTTTTCTGGGACTGGCGCCCCCTCTCAACTTGCTCCCCCTACGCCCCACCACATATCAAATTTTATATAACAAGTGGTGGTGGTGGTGGTGGTGGTGGTGGTGCTGGCGGTGGGCCCGGCCAGGTGGGCCCCGAATTCTGCAGCGACTGGGCCTCGGTCGAAATTGCCCCCCTCCCCTCCCCTCCACTTCGATTTCAAGTTCTCATGGCCCATTCGACCGCGACCGGGCCCACCAACCACGTTGTGGAAGGGGAATCGCAAATCCTGCGTTGGATCAATGATGTTGCTGTCCTTGTTCTTGTCTTCGCCTTCGCCTTATCCTACGTTATTCTGAGCCTCCGTCCTCCTCCTACCTGCTGCTAAAACCAAAACCCCTTCACAAGAATCCACCAACACGCCATCACCTCAGAGCCCATCATTGGTCATCCCTTTCGGAGAAAGCACGTTTGGCTTCTTGCGGTGCTGCTCTGGTACAGTCGAGAGGAGACTCTGGAAGATCCACGGATGGTGCTGGTGAGCATTTTGCCATTTCGATGACAACGAAGGAACTGCGTTGTTCTTCTCTCCTGTTCATTTGCGAGTTTAGTGCCAGTAGATTATACCTGAACGATGTTAAGCTGCCATTCTTGTCCTGCTGCCCAGGTTCTATCTTCATGTCCTAGCCATGTCCAAAGCGTACGATTTTTTCGACCTTCGTTAACGTCCATTTCTGTGCAGATATGTTAGGACTCTGGTGTACCCTCTCTCCGACTGCCTTGTTCCCAGCGGTGGAATCGTTCTCTGGATCTCTGGTTTCGGACAAAAATCTTCACGAGGGGGGAAGGACTAAACCGCGGCGCCCATGTTTGAGACTGCTTCTCAATTGCGTAAGAGACTTCTACGGATTGCCATCTTCAGGAGCTGGTCTCGTCTCCGGCGTACGGCTAGAACACGGGAGAAAGGAAACTTGAACATTTGCCACTTCCCACACGTGCACCTGCCTCTCTCCAGGTGGAAAAGCTTGGTCATAGCGACCTTTCCGCTTCCGACCGTGCTGTAATTTACTTTGATAATACCCTGCTCTGGTCAAACGGTACGAGATCATATGCTTTAGCCGTGGCTGCATAACCTCTTTAAAGTTCCTTCATTGCAAGTGGGGTGTAGAGGTCTCCCTTTGTCAATGCTTCCTTTGCAGGCCGTCTCCAAACGCTGAAAACCAACCACCAACCGATAGAGGTGCCCACGTGCGGTGATGGGTATCATATTGTTTTTATAAGATATGATAACAATATTTTTATGATTATATTTACATATTTATCTATGGATAAATATTATACTGACATAGGAAGGGAAGTGGGTTCCTAGTTTTCATAGTTTTCAGTCCTCGAAGTATCCTTTATCAATGATAATGGATATGTTATATGCATGTTATTTATGCGAACTTAATAGTTCTACACTATGGTTCATTTGAGTTCATATGGAACTCAAGTTGTTTATGATCTATATTCTGTAATTGTGGATTATACTATCAAATTTAACTATCTCATCGATATCTCTAAGAAACTCAAAATCCAAAATCTTCCAATTTAAAATCTAATTCCATTGATGCGAAGGATACTACAAGTGAATTGTATCATATTAACGAATAATGTCAAGAAGGATCCACTAAAAAAGAAATGAATGTTTATTGAACTTAATGAAGGTAAGAATGATATGAAGGAATAAAACATACTTTGAGAAATTATTACACTAACACAGGTTGATATATTTCAGTTATATAATTGTTTTGCTGGAATCTCTCTTGCGACGAAATATCTTTCGCCGAAAGTTATTCTTCAATTTTTTATTCGAAAAAAAAAAAAAAAAAAAACAGATTTCGTGCCAACTCCAAACAAAAAATATCACAGGTGATAAAGAAATCAAAAATTTTACTTCAAATAGAACTATACAAATACAAATTGTGCCGAAATTTAATTGATGACAAGGCCTAGAATATATAGACTGTACAAGAAAAGCGAATGCAAACAAATTATTCCAAATTTAATTGATGAAAAAACTTGAGAATGCAAAGATGCTAAGACTAATGACACGACACCTAGGATAAAGAGACATGCTAGAATAATCAATGATGTGGATATGAGAAATATAACTAAAAAATACACCATGCAAGGATGTAAGAATAATTGGAAGATAGTAAATTTGTTTGATTTTTGCGAGAGTTTTTCCAATAGAGGATATGTGGTATTTATAGTAGTTGTGTCATAATTGCTCCCAAGTGATTTTCCAATGATTTTATCCATGTTCTTCCAACATTGAAAATTTTGCATTCATACTCTCACAATGTCATGATCTTTTCCTTGAATGGTTATTCCTTTGAAAATGTATGCCTATTGCTTCCTGACCTCAATCACTTTGTTTTTTCAACAACTTCCCTATCCTCACTATTCGTCTAACTTTCCCTCGATGCCTTGACAACTCACCAATCTCAATAACCAATACCTTTGTCGACCATCTTAGCCCCATGCCATCATATATCGACAACTGATCAGCAATAATCATCGATGTGTGTCAATATCAACATTGATTCTTGTGGTCGTCAACAATGGGTCACATGCTTGACATTATTCACGCTTGAGTCTTGTGCTTATCCAATCAAATACTTGGTCACTTTTTGAGCAAACAGTAATATATTTCACAAATATGTAAGATAATTATTAGGTTGTCATCACACATTATATCTCCATCGAGTAATCAATGATTATGCCAAGGGATAATATTATCATTAACATATTATGAGATAGTATAACAATATCGCTACGACAATGATGATCACATTTGTCATTTAATAACTTTATTTGTGTTAATCAATATAACTGAGTTAAATTTTATAATATGTTACAACAATGCTTATACGGTATGTATATAGCAATATCATTTACTAGTAACTTTAGGATGCAATTTTTTACCGCAGCCATTAGGTTTTTATGTTGTCAACAAATATAGATCATTGTTCTAGTTTTGAAGACAGATGTCACCTTTTGATATTCAGCTTATGTTATAATTATAACAAACTTTTAAAAATAATTTAAAAAATATGTTAATTACTTGACAATATTCTACATTTGCTAAAAAAAGATGTTTCCCATGCTATCAAAAAGGCAGGCTTTTGTATTTGCTCTAGTTTTTAGACTTACTCTTAATTGATCGAGATATTAAAAATTACTATCAAATAAGAAAACCAACATGGATGCTCACACGGAAAAAAGTGCTCTTAATAGGTAAATAAGATTAAAAGTACTTTTTTCTAGGGCAAAAGTTTGTAAATAATAGAAGTTTCAGGCGAAAAAATTGATGTTTGGCAAGAAACCCACCGATATACAATTTTAAGCTATTATCAAACAAAATTTTATTTCACTCTCAGCACTCAAATATTATCAACACACAAAATTTAGCGTTAATAGATTATCAGGACACTCATTCGGTCTTTGATGGGGAAAAAAAAACCTTCCGTTTTTATGTGGCATTTCAAGTTTTTAGATGTAGAGTGAAAAAAAGAAGTCTAAGGGATTTTTCAAATTTTAGTAAAGCTAACATAAGAAAGTATACTACGATTCTTGAAGTTTATGCACCGGATGCAGTCGAGCCCGTTCAAAGAAGAGGACTGAAAGTCACTTATGATTCCAGGTATTTGGCTGTGTGATAATCTTTGATTACATTTCTTAATAATGGTTAAGGCTTCGATTGAATATTAAGTGAGGTACACTTTTTTATATAAAGATTTAGAACTCAACCTATTTATTATAATGTTTGGAACTTGAATGAAAAACCCTTTCTTAGTTCTGTCTCCAACTTTTTCTACAAAGGTTTCATGAGATCCCATGTTCGGTTACTTAAACAAAGTACAACACCTTTTTCTTCTGTCAGAGTATTTGTTTTATATATCCATTATTATAATTATTTTATTTAATGTTAAACGAATAAGGATCTAACCAACTCAAATTCAAATCAAATCTATTTTAATTGTAGCACGGACAACACGAAAATGATTGTTGATCCAATTTTAACCTTCTTAATCGACCTTTGAATTATTCTATCTTCATAAGTACAAGAACTATGAACATGATTCTTCGTGTGTAAATATATCTTGTGCACATGGTATGAAAAAATAGAAAATTCCATGTACAATCCATTTAAAAGTCCTAACAAGTGAAGCTTTATGTCCATATCACGCCAAATATTATATTAAGAGAGGGTCGCGATTGTTTTCTCTATTCTAGAATAACCTCTCAGTGTACTGAAAATTAAAAAAAGGAAAAGGGAAAATCGATCCACAAGTTGGAAGGTTAGGAGAGAAAAAAGATAATGTATAAAACGCCTTCCATTAGATCGATGTTCGATTTGATGTAGAAGAAAAGCAGAACATAACGATTGGGGGACCATGAACACCCCCATACCTTTATCTCCCAAATAAAATCAAAAGAAGATCCCCCTTTCACATGGTGGCATGTGGTTTGAATGGACTGGTTTCACAGAGAATTTTCATCCCATATATTTTTTCTTGGAGCAACTTCCCATATGATCGAGAGTGCTAATTTCCAAGATGATGCAATAATTACTTGACTACCGGTACAAACATGGAACTCATGGTGACCAATTGCAAAATCTGATACTAACATCTTCATTCATGCGTTGAGCACTGTATACCTATATCTAATTACATCATTTTTAGGTTTTTATTTGCACGGTGCTCTTTAGAACGTATGATTTAGTGATTTCTAGTTGATGCGTTATATTCATGTTTATAATTTAGTCATATTCCATTTGCATTAATACAACGTGAATTTTAACTTAAAAATATCTAAATGTTTTGCATTTGTTAACTTATGAATTCGTGTCAACATACGAATTACACAAACGGTGTTCTCTCATCCAAGGATACTCTATATCTCACCGTATAAATGGGTCATATTTAGAATCGTGAATCTTACTTAACTCATTGTATAAGATGTGCGTATTTAATGTGTTATTATGGAATTAGAGTCAATTGCTTTTTTTTTTTTTTAATTTCTACTCGATGTAATTATTTGATGTCAATTCCAAAGCATTCTTAATGTTCCCTTCAGCTTTCATGTGGATTGCTTGTTTTTTTCTTGTTTTTTTTTTATACCGAAATGAGGCTTAGTATGGTGAGCGAAACGCCTTCTTGCTGCAAAAAGAAATAATGATAGTAAAGTACGGGAAGAATTCAAAATTTGTGTACCAACAAATTTTGTATTTTTATTTTCCAAAAAAAATTTCAGTTCCTTCAATTTTTTTTCTTAGCTTGGCTGAGCCCAATCTGACATTTTCTTGCATGCCCCACAACGCACTCACTTAAGAAAAAAGAAGGAAGGGGTTGGTTTTGTGGGTAAAATGAACCCTACTTACTGTCTTCTCCTTCTTCCACTTTATAAAGCTGGTTTTCTCTTGCAGATTTGTGCTGGAGTGGTCCATGAAAGCCTTCTGTATGGGCCTCTCTCTCTCTCTCTCTGTGTGCTACATCGAGAGAGAGAGAGAGAGAGAGAGAGAGAGGGCGTGTGCGTGTGTGGCCGTGGGCGTGGAACTTTGTGAACAGAAGCTAGAAGATTGAAGGGAATGTGAGATCTGAGGAGGTGAAAGTGAGTGCAGCTTGGAAATTTCAAGTCCTGTCATGCTTTTCCACAGCTTTCTTGAACTTCTTATCTTCCACAGTCTTTTGATCTCTCTCTCTCTCTCTCTCTCTCACACACACACACACACACACACACACACTCACTCACTCACTCACACACAGCCACACAGACAAACACAGACACACAGACACGCAGACACACGCGCAAGATTGAAAAAAACATCATTAGAAGCTCAAGAAAGCTGTGGGAAAAAATGGCAAATTCAGGATTTTTTTTTCAAGCCATTGCGTTGCAAAGGAGAGCAAACTATGTCAATATTGTTCTACACATGTTGTGAAACTCAGCAGCTTCAGATCTCTTTTCATCTTTATGGTAACACCACTTGTTCTTGTCCTCCCTTTTCAGTTGTTCTTTCTTTTTAGAGAACTGGTATGGTGAATTGTCAGATCTAGTGCACACAACACATCTCAGCATACAATTGCAAATCAAAACCTCAAGAATTGTGTGTGATAATTGGGTGATTCGACTGAATTATGCATTGTTCTTCCTTTGATGTAACCATGGCCGTGACTTGTGGCACAATTTTAACTGAATTATGCATTTCCTGTTCCGTGTACAATGTGGGTTCGTCAGTCTTTCTGAAAAAAGAGAAGATGATTTCTGCAACTGATTTGCTTCTCACTCTCTTTTATAGTCTTTATCTACTGCAACACGTTTGAGGCCATGCATGGAAAAGGGCCGTATTTTCCTAAAGCAAAAGTAAACACCATAATCTCTCTTGTCAGTGAAATTTATGAAAAACATTTCAATTGTATTCTGCAAAAAAAACAAACAAATTCTGATCACTCGATCAAAATGGTGAAAAAGGAGTGGTGTTGCAGGGGAAGATTCCTTCACTCCTGCCTTTTTTTTTAATCTCCAGCACCAGTAATTGTTAATTAAAATAAACGGTTCTACCTGTTGCCATCCCTAGTTGTCTTACTACATCATCTCCTATATTTCCGTGAAAAAAAGGTTAAACTTTGTCACCATGTGACCTCAAGATTTTACCTACATGAACACACACACAACAACACTCTCTCCCTCTCTCTGGCTCTAGGATATTGTCTATGCTGCACTCCCCTTAAATACCAGTTCAATCACATTCTAAAAAACCTTAAAATTTGAGGAATAATACGTATTGTAATTGGCTTCTGTCCACCACCTTATCTGTAGAATCCGTCCGTAGGTGTATAGTTTTTACCCTACTTAGTCTGACTCTTTCAGACCCTTCTCTTTTCCACAGTAATTTTAAAGGTACATATAGAAATCTTAGTAAAAAAGAGTGGCCAAGTACCAATTAACTCTTGCATTTTTCCAGCTGCTAAATTAAACTGAGGATCATTTAACTGCCCATTACAGGCTGCAACATCACTTCATTGGATCTGAATTCATGAACCCTTCAAGAGAAAGTTGAAGGGCTCAGAAGAAATGTCAGGCCACAGCACGTTTCTCTCTCTCATTCACCATACGCGTTTTTAGCCGGAAACAGAGAAAGAGAGAGAGAGCAGGTAAGGATCTGTTGCAATTCTGACATGTTTCGCTTTTCATTTTAGTTGTTAATAGTTTCTGTGAGTGATTTTTTTTCTCACAGACGTGTCAAGTTGGAATGGTTGTTGGGTGTTGAATCGCGCCTGATGCTCTCAGCAGGTATATATTCTTGCTCCAGATTCAGTGCATCCCTGCAGAGGTAATCCTAGTTTTCAGATTCAATAAATGTTTAAAACATAGTAAAGTTCTATTTTTCGTTTTTATTTCATTTAAAGGGTTGAAAAACCGATTAGGCGATTTTAATATACGATTTTGCTTCTGAAAATACTGAAATGCATTTTCAGCTATATTTTCACGCAATCATGGCAAACCACACTGGCCAAAGATATGCATTTTTAAGAAGCTGCCATCTCCTGGCCATTAACAAAAAGCTTTCAATACTTAAAAGGGTCCAAATGGTTTTATCACACCATGAAGCTTGCAAATATTTCTAGTTTAAATGCCATTGAGATGTTTTCCAGGCAACATTAGCCTAGAGAACTATAAGATGCAAAGATGACTTTTGGTTCTCCAGTTTTTTTTTTTAAATAGTGAACAGATTTGCGACTGTTGTGACCAGCCTTTGTTAATACCACATTGTGCATACATGCTGTGTCAATATGGTTCCATCTACCACACATTGAAAGATCAGAAGGTTAATTTGTTTTGTGGCAAATATTCATTTCCTAGTTGTGACTATGATTATAGTTAGTATGTATGATACTACATGTACTCTTTAACAATTTTTTTATAGTTTTTTAGTAGAAGTGGATAGATGGGCTCTTTGAATAAGCTCAGTTACATTGTACTTATGATTTGATATGGGAGGAAAAAATGATCAATTCACCAGGTCAAGGCCATCCTTCTCTGGTCGCTAAGTCTGAAATCAAGTCAATAAGAAAACAAAGTTTTCAATACGCAATGTAGAAATTTTTGCCAATATCATACCTAAACAGAGTCCTATGAACAAGCATTTCATTGTGGCAAATGGAAATACTTGGAAATATTTTGTCGTTTAGATTGGACCTTATTAAAGATATTGCCTTAATTATTAACAGAAGATAACAACATACAGATGATAAAGTTGATCTCACTTAGTTCAGAAAGGCTCAATGTTGCTCCCGTTGTCATTGCATCTAATAGACCTGAATTCTGCCTGTCAATGAAGGGAGATGACAAGGAGTTGGGAGTCCGAAAAATGACCGAAAAACTAGCAGCCAGGTTTCGCAGCCGAATAAGATCAAAAGTAACCCAAACCAATTATAGGGATAAAGTGAGAAAAGGTCAGGCTCAGAAATATTGTCGTCGCCGGAGATAAAGGACACGCGACATGTTCCTCACTTTAATAATTGGGGGATGAAGTAGTGCACCCTTTTACAAGTGGGCGGGGGACCTAAAAGGTGAAGTAAGTATCCGATCCATTTCAGTTTTATCATCACTGACGCATCTTTTGTGCAGTTGTTCAGAAGATACAAACATTTCAATGCTAGTATTTGTACTGAACAGCCACACTACCATTTCAGAGCTAAATCACAAAATCTAGTTCCATATGCGATTGGGTTGAAAATGAAGCATATGTAATCTAATTCATAACCTAGACTTCTCTCCATGCAAACTTTTTGTTACAAGAAAAAGAATTGAGGGTGCCCTACGCTTTACCAGACATGCCTACAAGCGTTTAGTAGGACTCTTATGTATTAAGAAATCTCTCTCTCTCTCTCTCTCTCTCCCCCCCCCCCCCCTTTCTCCCTCCCTCCCTCACAACAACGATCAACAACAATGTTGCAACGACCATGCCCCTGTAATCTAAAGTTTAAAGAGAATATTAAACCTAATCTTCACGGAAACCATGTCAACATTATTTTGCAGCCTCAAAGTCCATTTGTAGATTCATAGTGTAGATTCCGTTGGACAGAACAAACCACAGATCGGCAGAATATACGGCTACATAGATACTTTTACCAACCAATTAACTGACCAAGATTTACATATTATTGCAATCTATGTACCGGTATAAACTTAGCACTCCTACTGTATACAACCAAATGGGATTAGCATATCTACATTCATTATGTAAAAATATTTTCCAAATTGAATTGTCTTCATTTGTTAGCTCTTGGACAACTCCATAAGAGATAAAAACGCTTTTTGCCAGAGCAACTAGTTAGGGTAAATCTTCATAAGAAGCGCGTGCCATGAAAACTTCCGGATCCCAACGTAGTATCTCACCATTTCGAATGTAGATTATCTTTTTGCCTTCCTTTATCTTTTGAGGTGAGAGGAAAATGTGGTAAATGGTTCTCTTAATTTTCTTTGAGTCATCAAGAAATTAACAAGGAATGGAAAGTTATACACCACCGTGAGGCCCCATAATTCCCTGTCTATCTTTGTCTTCCCAATAGATAAGGAATACATAGGTGACATTGTGGAGTCTCTCGCCCCTGGGCAGTTCTCCCTCCCGTTTCTTCCCTTTAAGCCTTTTAAGGACTTGCCCAGGTCACTAAACTTGAACTTTCAAGACTCAATCTGGTTTAAATATTTCTTGGACGCTTTTTTACAGATTTCTTTTTGGTCAAGTTGTTCTAATAGATTAAGTCAATCATATATCAAGAAATGGTGAAAAGGTTGTATATATTGTATTTTCTGGCTAATGCTTTTCAATAGCTATTTGGCATCTACACTGGACCTCATTAAGACAACACAGATCCAATATGTTTCTCATTCACCATTTTGGGTTTTCTCCCGCGTCTTTCCTGAAGTTGCGGCTTGTGTTCCCATATTGGTGTCCCTCCAGCTCGTCTTCTTTTCATCTTTTCCTTGTGCGGGCCACAGTGTTGTGTGCTCTTCGCCCCGTCTCTTTTGTTGGCTGCTGTTTTGGCCTTCTTTTGCTGCTTTTTTTTATTTGTTTTGTATCTCTCTCGCAGCTCTCCCCTCCCTTTTTCTCCCCCAGCCCCTTTCCACTCGTTTGGATTTCCTGTCTTTCTGAGTGTAAACTGATGCCGAGGCCTCCCTTGCTGTACAATTGTATAGCTTTTTGTGCTTACTCCATATACCTCTTACCTTTTACCAAAAAAAAAAAAAAAAAACCATAAAATGAATCTATGTCAATTATATTCTTTTGTAGATACATCTATTTATACTTCTTTATTCGATGCAGATTATATTAAAATTAAGTCACTTGTCATAATAGTCACCCTCTTGGCACGGTAACCAAAAAATAGTAAAACTATCAAAGTCGTTGACATTTCAATAAAACAAAAGCCACTGAAATGCTTGAAATATACGTATAAAGAACTGCGGCATTTCAAAACAGATTGCGGCCCAAGATTAGTTAAACAATTAAACTCCCATCTGAAGAATTCTTGACCTACATTTTCCAAGATATGATTTGAGGCAGGGTGCTCAATCAAACATGATTAATGAGACGAAAACTAACGAGTTCAAGGGGAAAACAAGGGGAATTGAAATGGGCCTGCTTCATGACGAAAACTAAGAATGGATATCATCTTGCTCCACATTAGCAAGACCATGATGCATGGCTCAACCATTTGAAATGGCAAGGAAATTCATTAAAATGCAAAATAACTTGGCCACTTTCTTCTTCACATAGCTACCCATCACAACAACCATAATGGAGTTACCTGTGAAATGCAGTTACAGTATTCATCCTCATCATTAGAAAGATTGAAAAGCTTTGCACAAACTCAAAAAGTAAACGAATTTTGGCAGATAAAGTGGATACGTGAAGTTATATGACAAACAGGAGTGATTTGTCTTGAAACAGCTTCCCAATTACAAGCACAAAAAAATCGAGAGGAAAAAATTTACATGAATGGTATGCACCATGAATCCCACCTGTATTTAAGGTGGATCTCACCAGATGGAGCTGTCCATATTTCTTATGCTATAATTTCCAAACCACATCCACTTGTCCAAAACAAGTAAAAAAACAAGAACTCGAGAAAAAAATGGTACAGTTTACTGTCTGGATTCAGCCTCAATAGGCTAAAATATAGAGAACACATAAAGTATATCCATTGACTCGGCAGAAATTCATGAAGGCTGACGAGGTGTGGCCGTTTAAAAAAACAGATCTAGAACTGAAGGTCCATTACATCACAGCTTGTAACAGCTCGTTTTGGTCCATGACATAGTGTTTTGCCAAATTGCAGCTCCTCAAGTTATGTAGCTGTCCGACCTAAAAAATAATGTAGCTCAACCTTTCACAGTATCTATATGACCTTTCAAGTTCTAAGGTTTTAAGTAGTGGTTCAGAAACTCTTACTTTATGCAATCTAAGAATCAAATGCAACATTAGGATCCCATTTTTGCAATCACATGCAAATGGCAATGTGTTGTTTGTATGTTGTTCTCTGGAGCAGTGTTGCGATTAAGAGAGCAGTTTTGAAGATAATCAAGGACGGTGTGATCAAGGAGCAAACTGGGTTTAAGAGGAAAAACACAGGATGTGACATTTTTGAACTGATCAAGGGACACTTTCTTTGCCTATTGATTTTTCAAAAGAAATTCCCTAAAGCTCTTTCGATTATGAAATTGAAACCCTAACTTACAATTTTTGTACATAATAAATATCAAAGGTTTCTCCCATATTTTTAGTTAAAGCTTGAAAGCAACTGACAAGGTATAGAGGCTTAATTCAAAGCTTAAACTTGGTGTGGATGGAGCTCCTAAAAAATAGATTTGGAACAAGTAAAACATGCATTATAATTAGGACTCCGGAATTATGCAATGAAATAAATAAAAAAAACATCATAAACAAAGATTAAAAGAGGGAAAAATAGCTCAGTAAACCCAATGCAAACAGAAACACACACACGATAGTAGTTCAAAAATGTGAAAATATCCAATAATAACAGCACGTCATAATTCAATACTAAGCACCACATTCTACAGAGTGATTAATATCAATCACAGAAAAGACTGATCATGATGGAATAATCTGGCAATCAAAGTGCTGACAGGCCAATGCAGTAAACAGGCAAACAGATCAGAAGCATGAATTACTAACATATTTTGACTGATGCCCATGGACTGATTAGTCATTTAACTACTTTGTCTTTCCCACAGTGCCTGTAATTAAGAAACGGTTTCACCGAAAATAATACAAAAGAGATAATTAAAGAAAAAGGAGCCATCCTAAAAGGAATTCTGGCTCTTTGACCAGATCTATGCATGGTTTTCATGGATTCCACATTATTGCTCACCTCGAAAAATGACGGATCCACAGAACGAACGTCCATTACACTCGCGAAACACATAAATTTCACCACCACTCAGTAAAAATCACATCTTCATGTGAATCAGATACGAAAATTATCTGACCAACACCAAAAAAGCGATTACATACGCAGGAAAAAGAGACTTCTACAGGGAATCCAAGGAGTTGTAGATGCAAAACAAAACCTGTGTAACGGCAACGAAATTCTCAAGAAGTCACACAGATCCCTCAGAAGAAAGACCTTTCCTTTTTTTCCTCCTTCTTGACCCCATCTGTATCTTCCCACAGCTTTCTTGAACCGCACAAAAAGAAGAGGACAAGGACAAAGAAAAAGGAGAAGATGGGTCTCCTCTCATTTTTCCTCGCATCTCTCCAATTATAACCATGCAGTTCAAGAAAGCTGTGGAAGAACACAAACAGGGTCATTCCACGACAAACCCATCAAAGCTCCAATAGAGAGAGAGAAAGAAAGAAAGAAAAAAGAAAAAAAAAAAGATTTTGAGCCGAACCCATCAATCTAAAGAGAGCAACAAAAGGTGTCTGGTCTGGAAAGGGAGAAGTGGATAGGCAAAAGGAGAGGCAGAGAAGGAGAGATGAGAGAGAGAGAGAGGGCCTGTTCATGGTGGGAGGAGAGGGGATGATCTTTGGGGTGGTATTTATAGTGGGTGGGATTGCCAATCCCTAGAAGAGAATATTGGGCCTGATCTGATCAGATTACCACTGCAGCTTGCAGCACTGCGCAGGAACAACCCCACCTTTTTATCTCTTTCCTGCCATTAAACCTCGATCATCGCTGGATGATCAAAGAAAAAGCACACGTTGGGCGAGGGGAAATCGGGGCGGAGGACGTGCGATTCAGGCGCAACTTGCCGTACCTGACGCTGTCGGTTACCCTAAGTGGGGGGACCCCCGAAAAATTCAAGGTGGCCTCCACGATTGATAAAAGTGAAGAAAAGCCTTGGAGTGTGACGTAAATACTCGGACAGATATTGGTAATTTATTACTACTGACGGTCGTTTGGAGGTGTTACAGAGATGCTCGTTTAAGTGATCAGCTTTCACATGCACCAATTGTTCTAGCGATATGCCTAATAATTATTTCTGGGATCTGAGTATTTAACGAATATCTAGGAGCACTCGTCAATATAATTATTGAGCGATGCGGTGGATTTTTATTATTGAATGTTGAGCATGAATTGATAATTTGAATGTGCACTTGCAGTCTGTCAAATTATCTAATGAATCAATTTAGTAAAGTGATGTTAATGTGCCTAGAATTCCTCTTATAATATTCGTAGCGCATGTAAGCACTTACGTGGTACCATTCATTTGGTAAGAAGTGTCCTCATTTGGTAAGAATTGGCAATGGGGTTATTGAGGCATACAATGCAAAAAGGTAAGTGTCCTCAATAATAACTTTTACCGCATGGAAGCGCTTACGTGGTACCATTCATCTCGTAACAAGTGTGCTCATTTGATAAGAATTGGCAATGGGGTTATTGAGGCATACGATACAAAAGGTACCGTCACATTGTCATTGGAGGAATCTGTCCACGGTACATGCATTAATGAGGCATACAAATAGTCATTGATTGGATGAGGACAATGTGTCGCCACACCCTATCGTTAAAATCCCGAAAACACCCGCAAATCAAGAAACATATCCTATATTCTAGATCATCTAAATATTACGGAATCGAATGACATAAATCTCATAATGTTGTGCCTAGCTCCCTCGACTAGAGAAAACACATCCTTCTCGTGTTTTAAAATGATGAAATACCAATTCAAACACTCTCAGCGTTCGTTCCACTTTAAATGCGTTTAGATCTCCTTCTTCATCATTATCACATGCTTGCTTCCTGTTGAAAATGCCCGTGATCGAACTCTTCCAAAACACTTTCATGCATCTCACTTGAATCAGCAACGGTTTCAGCTTTTTCCATCTTCTTCGAGAAACTTTAATGTGAACACTTCGCTTTCATCGCCATAGCGATCCTAAATGACAGCTCGCACGGATTCCTTATCATCCCATACCATCGTCGCTGCTTCCCCTTCCAAATCCTCTTTCAAGTGGTTGATGGCTCTCACCTTTTCAGATTCCATCTCCTTGGAAAGATTACAGGCTCAACCATCTAAGAAAGTAAACGATCTTCGGTATTTGGACAATCTTTATCTTCATTTCCTCTATCTTGCTATTGCGTAAATCTCTAACATTTCCATCACTATTTGTTCAACACAAAGGCATTTCAGACTTGAGCTCTGATACGAAATTTTGTTTAGACATTATGATATCTCTAAATTAACTCACTATCGTTCATTGTCTACTTTGATTTGTCACGTACCGAACCTCATGGATTTCAACTTTGACACATATGTGGGCATTACATATAGGTGGGGTGATAGAATAATTAAATAATGAACCGTACATTCATCTAATAACTTAAGTTTTTAGAATAATCGATGGTGATCTCACCAAAATCCCACATGATATCAAAACCAAGGTTATTAACAGGTTTGGATCCAACGGACACCCAGAAATATTATTGTGGCTCCGACCCAAGTCCAATGAACGATGTGTGAGGAAGAGACTGTTAGGGGAATCTCACATCAATTGTGGAAAGAGTAGGAGGCCCTAAGTTCAAATCTTTTCAGGTCTCATTTGCCTTCCCAATAAAATATGTCCACACTCAATATTAGGCTAAGAGTGAGTGACAATGATAGAATAATTAAATATGAACAATGCCTTCAATTGATAGCCTAATTAAATATGAACAATAAGTTTATTTGATAACTTAAGCTTTTAGAATAGTTGACAATGATCCCACAAAATCTCACATGATATTAGAGCCTAGGTTAACAATAAGTCACTCAAAGAGAGTTATTGCGGCTCCAAATCTAACGTTGTCATTGCTCCATGAGTTGGTTCCAATTTTCACATATAGTTCTCCCCATGTTTAATGTATTATTTGGTTCATTCTTGCCTCTCTTACCATCTTAGAAGTCTATCAAAAGCGCCACCCTTATCTAGGCCCTCTAGTCTAGGCAATCACTTCTCACTCTCTTTGGGCTGGATCATTATAGAGACATAGCTTTGATACCAAATGAAGTGGGGATGTGTGTTGAACAAGTAATAAGTACAAGAATTTTCTCATCTTGTCGAGGTTGAAAGCTCCACAATGGAGGATGGGAAGGAAGAGATTAGCTGATCTAGGTCTTCCTTGACCGAATCACCATTCCCGTATGCCACTCTAAATCATCACCAGCCCCACAAAAACAAAGAGAAAGATAAGAAGGAAAAGTTCTCAAGAATGACCCAAGGTTATTGTTGGGGTATGATTTATACTCCCCGTTAAGAAGATGCGAGGGGCTAGCTATGGTAAAATCATATGTTGGATATAGCCCTAGTTTAAAGGTAAATCAAGATAAACCTTATGTTCCTATTTCTCTTTCTCGTTTTCACTTTCTATTTTGTTGTGTTGAGGCACCTAATCTTAACAATTGTGTGTAACTAAGAGCCTAAGATGCATTTGAGTAATCTCCAAGTCATGAAAAGATAATCTACCTAAAATATGAAATTCAAATCGCCACAAAATAATTAAATTACTAATCTAGATTAAAGCAATCCTACAAGAACTTTCACATCAAGAATGTATCCTAAATTAGGCAATAATTTCCAAAAAAATCTTGAACCTTATATAGATGCTAATTTAGTTATAAACCTTCAATTTGGTTAATTTAGTAGTAAACTTTGAACAATTTGTCAATGTAGTCATTCCGACTAATTTTGGCTGAAAAATGCTCATGTGGACACTAACTATTTACATGATACATCTACTGCTGATATAGACAAATTTTGTAATTTTTTAATAATCTTTTTGATTTTTTATATTTTTAAATTTTCTTTTTCTTTTCTTTTTTTTCCATTGTGGCGGCTGCTAAGGCCTTGCTAGCAGCAAGCAAGGCGACCCTCACCAGTGGTTAGTATGGGCTTCGAGGCCCTTACCCAGTGGCTGGCAAGGCCTTAACAACCATTGCCAACCATAGTGGAAAAATAAAATAAAATAAAATATTAAAAATGTCAGATTTTTTTTTTTTTTTTTAATTTGTAAAAGTTATCGATGAAAATACCGATCGTCTCATGTAAGAAGGCGGTCATCCCATGTCAGCGATTTTTAACCAAAATTGGCTGGAATAATTAAATTGGTAAATTATTAAAAGATTAAGAATTAAATTGGCCTAATTAAAAAGTTTATAATTGAAATGATATATGTACGATAGACTTATGATCTTAAATGTAATTTTTATCCTAAATTAGCTAAATCATCAAATCAAATAACATAATTATTCTAAATCCTAATAAACCAATTGGACAGCAGATCTTTAACAAATCTCAGTGCGATCTAGATCGTCTCCGCGTCACTTAATCTGTCCTGTACAAGGAAGAGGAATATCAAGGGACACGATGGCGTGGCACGCCTATATTCAATCGTTGATATGTTTGTTTAATGTATATAATATGATAATATTAGGCATTTTGTAGGGAAAAAAAATTGATGCCTGATTGGATTGATGACAGTGAGGAAAAAGCATTTATCCAAGATGATGCGTTTTACTTTGTTCAACCGAGAGAAGGCCCTAACTCTATCCTAAGGAACCGCTGGCTCGATTTTAGTGGCAAAAGGAATGATGACCATTGGCGCAGAACGTTCAGTTTAGGCTACAATCACTGCTCGGGGCTAGAGCTAAGAAAGGCTTGGGCCTAGACTCGGAATTTGCTCAATTGAAATGTTAATAAAATGTATGTCTCGCAACGGTATCACGAGGGGAATTCACTGAATACATCAATCTAGAGAATGCTAAATGAGATTTTTGGGGAGATGGACTATGCAATTGGAAAGGAAAGAAATGCAAAGATGGGAGTCATTGTCTCGGATCGTGCAGGACCAAGGTCGCATTGTCAGGCTTGTTTTGTGACTTGTGCAAACGGGATGGGCCTTTTAATCTATATAGCTAGCTAAATTACATCAGGTTTGTCCAACTTTTTCCTTGTCAACGTTTTATGCTAGAATCTTGCAATGTCTATCCTATTTCACCATTAGGCTTTCCAACAACACCATTTTGCAAATTTAGAATTATGAGCGTAATTTGATCCGGGTTGATGTTTGATAATAGTCTTTATCCTATTTTGATGAGCTGAAATTCTTATTAATTTAATTTCACCATACCGTAAAAGTCGATGATTACCACTTAGGAAAAAGTAGTAATGTGTTTGAGTAGGTGACTCCTAATTAGTGGGTAGTTGACCTTTTTAAATGAATATTGTTGGAGGTACTGAGAGAATTAAAAATTGAGCTCATTAGTTGGGGGTCACCTGGTCCAACCTAATCCCCATACCCAAGCAGCAAACAAATGTCTGGGGGAGGACAAGTTCGTGGAAATGCATATTCTCCTCCTGTCGCTTTATCATTTGTCCCCATCTTCCCGAATTGAAGGCGCACACATGCCTGACACCATTGGCAACAGTTGTGTCTTCTTTGATTTTGACCCCCCGACTTTGTCCTTCCCCATCTCTCTGGTTCATCTTGGTAATTCGACCGTGAAATCTTGAGTAAAAAGGTAACTTCTCTTTCTCTTCTCTAGTGAGTAGCCATCGCAGTTCGTGTTTGATTTACCGTGAGTCGCCATGGCGTGAATAGCCTATCTTTGATCGGATTTGGGAGGTGGGGGGAGAGGGGAGGGTGATTATCGGGCTCGTGATCATGATATGATTGTGATTTTATGAGATTTGGTACTTTAAAGGTACCATCATATGACCCAATCAAGACATTGTGACTAGGCTAAACCTTTCATTATTGCTTGAAGAAACCATCCAATTCAATTGGAATTGCATATGAAGCAAGGATCTTTCGCTCCGTTTGGCCCTATCTTGGAGGATGTTTTCACCTAACACACCAGTTCAAGGCATACGCTTCTCAATATGTGACGAGGGAAGAGTGTATGCAAAGTGACATTAGACACGAGCATGAGTTTGTACTGTTGTTCTTTCACCTAACGCGCTGGTTCAGGTCATGCTTGTATGTTTGTATTTCCTTGCTGTGAGTTATACTACTTACGCTCTTGATTAATGTTTGAGTAGCCACTTGTATCGCCTCGTGATGTCCTTTCTTTCACATTGAAAAGAGGACGGCACATTAATCTTGGCGTCCTTGCTTTCTTTGAAATCTTCCTAGGTGTTGTTACTGTAACTGGTGCTCGGCTTGGTTGATAGTTAGCATCATAGTTCACCTAGGCGTCGAAGGTGCATTCGTCCCAAACAGAGGATTCGTTTGATGCGCCAAAAACTTGCCCTAGATCATCTAATCGCCATAGAAAAAAGTACCATTCGAAATATTTACATATACATAATGAACTGATTTAGTCGAGGAACAACTGAGACTTTATATCTCGAGACTTTTAATATATTCTATACTTGAAGTCAAGAGCAACCTCTTTGGTAGAGCCATGGGAAAGGGTAATGTTAGGTATATTAAACCTAATTATAAAATTGATATAATGAATAATCAAGTGATATGATGGTCGATAAATTATAAAAAGACACTTGAATAAATAAATTATATTCCACCAAATTTGATTTTACTATCTCTGTACACGATTGAAACACGAAAGTTGCAGTGTTGTTTAAGCCACCAATCAAACTTATCTGGACACAACTTGTGTATCCACACGGACGTTTTTAAAACTACACTGAGCAGAAGTCTCTTGGCTTTTTGAGCATATAATTGAAGTGGAGGATTTATATAAGACATGAATGAACTGGAGTTGGTGGATCTGTTTCTCTTTGTGGTCGCATGAAACTGCAAGCCACATGCGAGCTTATTGAGCTAATAATGCGAGGGATCAGAGATTGTCTAATGTAGAGGACATGCTATACAGAGCGTACTTTTCAGCTTTCATTATTCTCCTCTTGGCCTACTCGCTGGCTACACTTTAGTTGCACAATGTCAGTGTTCGTTCATCTTGTCCTTGTGCATGCACTTAACGGAGATCATACGCTGGTTAAGTTGTTAACCACTTGATTCGAATGCATCGTATTGTATACATGAACCATAATGCCTCTGCTCAGAGTGAACTTGTGCTTAGCTGCCCCCGTGGGTTCAGCATTACCCGGCGGACGCACATGGACGGCACACTTCCATCTGCATCAGTAGACATTAGCTGAGTTAAAGGTATGAATGACCATACTATTGAGACAGAAAAGGATGGCATATGATCTTCTTGGATGACATGTGATCAAGCGTGTTTGGGATTGAGCTACAAACATGCTTTTCTAATCGAAGAGGGCAATATTTTACTCTCCATCCCTGGTCGGAGGAAATTTCCTCCCACCATGCTTTCTGAGTGGCGAGTTACAAGTTAAGAACATTGCCTACGTCGAGAATGAGATGTCTAAAAGATTCAATCTGCTTTTTACGTCAACATTGCTTCTGTGATTTCAGGAAACCAATTCTTCATTCTGTCGAGTTCACAAAAAATCTGTTGGGGAAGACCCATCATGCTTTCGGCTTGACAGAGGCATTATTGGTGGGCCTTTGGAACTCAGTCGAAACTCTCAACAGGAAGTGTTTGGGCCTTGAAACAATTCTCAGGATTTTGAGCGGTTGATTGAGAGTGAAAATCCTCTGTTTTTCATCGACCGGTCGAAAGGCACTTTTGGCAATTCAATTGAAATTTTTCCTTCAATCAAGTTGTTGAATTTGTAAACAAGTGATATATCTAGTCTAAATCAGACATTTTGCCAAACCTCAGTCCAAGCCATTCTTCATATTCATGTGCCAAACTCTATTTGGGTGGACGAAACCAATTTGACATCCAGCTATCGATGGAATATTTTATATAAAATCTGCTTACAAACTCATCAAGTCGCGGATTGAAAATGGCAACAACTCCAGGATTTTGGAAGGCTAGTGCCCATGAGTGATACAAAATGTTGTGGAGGACAACGGCTAATGTCTTACCTTGTCGAGCCAATGTGTTTCCATTGCTCCATACCAAAACCCTTCTTGCCCATTGTGTGGAGCCTTGGTAGGAAAATTCAATCCATTGGTTCACAACATGCCCTCTGGCCCAACTTTTATAAAGACAGAGCTCTTGTCTCATCTGTTTGGAACTTCAAGTCTCCCAAAGAGATGGTGAACCACTTTCTTGATTCAAGAAAAATAATATAGAGAATGTGATCGGATTGCAAATTCTTCATCCTTTATCTTTGCACAAGAATGTGGCGTCATAGAAATGCAAAGTTACATGATCATCAGACTATTCTAGTTCCTTCCTTGATGGTTTAGCCAGTCATCATACAAGATTTCTTCGAATCTTCAAATATGTTGAGGAGGGAGAACAAAGTTGAGTTTAGCGAGGTACCAAATTCTACTGGGGTAAAGGACAAATTCTTGGAACCGTCAAACCAAGAGTTGAAATTTAACATAGATGGTGCATGGAAGGATAACAAAGGGGCATAGTATTAGTGCACGATTGGATAGAGGGTTAATTGTCCAAGCGTGGACAAGACAAGGAAGATTGAACTCGCTATTGGAAGTGAAAGCTACAACTCTTCTTCTTGCATGCAAAGTTCCTTAGTTCCTCGGCATCCACAAACCAGTCTTTAAAAGTAATTGTAAGGTGTTAATTGATGTTGTTCGACAAAAGGGCCTTCATCCTTCGGATATTCATCTTTTCGTATCAGACTCTCAGTTTCCTACTTAGCAACAATCCAGGATGGATTGAAATGGATCTGTAAAGTTAGTAATGTTATTGCTTATGAGCTTGCAAAATGGGCTTTTCATCCATTAGGAACTACATCCTCTTTTCTTTCTAATGATCTACCATCTAGAATTAAAATATAGTACTAGTGAAGTTTTCTTTAATTTATCATCTTGATGAAAGCTCAAGTTTCTCCTTGTAATATTCGGACTACTTTGATGCAACGGAAGGTTTGTTTTAGCACAAAAAAAGTGCTTTTCTTTAAATTGAATGTCTAATTTTCGGACAAAAATACTTGAAATCCGAAAGCTTAAATACCCAAAGTTCGTCACAGTTTGCTCCTCAAGTCTGACATCACCAGCTCAAATAATAACACCCAGATCTGCAAGATGACCCGCACTTTTTCTGCATCATTCTCGTGCCTCTTCACAATTCTCTTGTTCCTATACCTTCCCATACGTCTCAGCTAAACCCGACCACTTGCGTTAGCCGCAACATTCATAGATTTGGTCCAGAACCCACAATTTCTCCTTGTACGTACTATGGTTTTTCGGGATTGTAGAGATGCAACTTCTTCGGCACGCAAATGCAGACATGAAAATTAATGGCATTGTCTTTTCTGGATTGTTTCTGATGTTATCACCAACAAGCAACAATTGCATCCAGAAAAACATTGAAAGAGAGCCAAGAAGCAGAGGGAGAATTCTGAAAGAGAACAAAGACAAGGATGCATCTCCAATAATGCCATGATGGGTTACATTGAGCACAGGGTTCCTACAAGGATGATGAAGCAAACTAATCTTATTCTAAATTATCTCATCGAGCTCTCCATGATGAGCTCATGACCCTGAACTAGTACAGAGACACTGTGATGGAGAAATGCAGGATCCACTCCCCTGTAAATCACAATCTCGACCTCTGACATGCATCTAATTGTGCCTCTAGCTCCACCTTTTTAACATCTATTCATAATTGAACTTCAATAGCATGAACTCTCTGTGCCTCCTCTGGTAGATGATCCAAGTTGAAGCTCAACAATCCGGATGCCGCGTCGTATTGGAACTCGACCTCATTCATGCCCAATTTGCAACTCTTCGGTCTAGTGGATGAGAATGCACCAAACTTGCCGCAACCCTTGACCTCCATATGAACAGTCCCCACCAATTCATTGCTGCAATTCTCCACTCTTTGCCCAGCCATGATATTCCCTTCGTCTGCGTACTCGGTCCCAAGCTCCGACAACTCAGCCCCACCCTTGACCTCGTATCTCAGCCCTTCAATTGCTCCGCCAGCATTGAACATGTTGATGAGGCCCAGCGGAGCAAAGCTGAATCCAGGTGCCAAGACCTTGATTGGCGTAACAGTTAATATGTCGTGCTCGAGGACCTTGAGGGACACGGGCATCGCGACATTGTAAGGCAGGACAATGAGGTCTCCGCTCTTGTGGCAGTAGGTGGCACAGTCGCCGGACCAGGTGGGGTCCGTGGTGGCTTCACTGATGAGGTGGACATCACGCCCACGGATGTATCCGGTGATGGCCTCGGTCTTGGTTTGGTGGAAAGTGTTCTTTCTCTCCGCGCTGTTCCAGGCTGCTCCTTGGCAGTTGTAGACGCCAAGGACTCCTGTGTACTTGTTCATGTTCCATATCTTCAGCAAGCTGAATGAAAGTAGAAGAATTGGTCAGTAAATGCAATTGGGAGATTGAGACATTAATAACACCAAGGAATATGGTATGCAACGGATTAGCTATATTGTTCAACACTTGTTTCAAATGACTGGGCTAAAGTGACATCAGAAAGTCAAGATGCATTATAAGACCTCAATTATCTGGATGTTATGATGAAACGGTTGTCAGATAGATTGAGGACAGAGCTTCAGCTTCACTAATGAGAATTTCTTGTGATTGAGCTGTCTACTGTCAAAGCCCTAATATAAGTTAAAGGTTGAGTCCGGACATTTCCGTCTTCTAGCTATTAAGTTGCAGACGTTCATAGATGCACATGTACCTCAACTATCATCCAGTTGTCTCAAAACTGTAACACCTAGAGCTTATATCGTGTATTTTCCATGAGAATTAAATGGATTCGAATACCAACAATGGACGATTCAAAAGAGAGCAAGTGAAATCCATACCTAACACCATCCCGGGCCGGGTCAGAAAACAAGCAATCGCGAGTTGGCCGACCAGGCAAGCGGGCTCGGAGCACCGACCCATCAGGCAGAACAAGCTTCTTAAGGAGCTCAAAGTTGTGCTTCCCAGGTACATCACTGCACAAAATGGAACATTGAGATTAATCAACTACTAAGTAAGAATTTCACCAGGACATCTCTTTATAAAACATCAGATACTGAAAACACTCTCAAAATGGAGGGCCGTGATTCCTTACCTGACATAGATGGGACCGCCGCTGATTGCCCTGGCTGAAGCGTGGTACTCAGCAGCAGGATGAACAGAGTGGAACATGTCCCAATCGGGTTGCATGATCTCTCCCAGGAAGACACTGTTGTATGCAACCGCTGCTATGTGGATGGTGTGCGAGACAGGATCTCTCGGGAAGAAATCATCCGATGCACGCACAACAGCGGTTTGTTTCGAGCTGTTTATTGTAACATCATTCGGAGAAAAATTTAGTCAGTATATAAGAAACACAACGCATCATCAAACTGAGATTTCAGGTCTATGTATTGAAAATCTTTTTACAAAACAACCTGCAACAAAGAGGCTACACTTACCAGTACAGGGCATCGGTGTTGTGGCTCATGCAAGCAATGCAACCATTATCCGGGAAGTTCCTGGCCACCGATGCATCGAGTGCCTGGTGGTACTGCCGTGTCAACTCGACCCGACCACCCAACTTAGCTCCGAGCGTCTCGAGTATACACTGCGCATCCACCTTAACCCCATCTATTCCCGCACCCGCCAGGTAACTGTGCAACTCATTGTAGAACTTGTACACGTTCTTTGGGTTCACAAGCCCCAACCCCTGGAGCGCGATCGCTTCATTCTTCCATGTTGGCTCATTCTCGATCACCCCTTTCGACAAGGACGGGTACTTCATCAGGGATTCGTATTCCTCCATCTCCTTCACCCCAGGTCGGACCCCGCCCCAGTATCCTGTGATCGCGTGCCACACATACACATACTTGAGCCCGTGCTTGCTCTTTGCTGCGTTGACGATGTTCTTGATTCCCACAGTTGGGTCGTCCTTCTTCTGGAACTTGGCATTCTCCTTGATTCCGGTCAATCTGAAAATTCGATACCAGATAAGAATCACATCTCCATTTCCTATTGAAAAAGAAAGCGTTAGAACTTTAGATCATTCCAAACACGCACCTGAGCAACTGTTGCTTGTTCTCGCCCTCCGAGCTCTCCTCGGCCACGGGATCGCCCCCGACCGACTGCCACCCGTCGTCGATGATCACGAACTTTGGCGGGGTCCCGCCAGCCGCGAGAGACTCGAGGCCGGCTTCGACGCCCTCCTGCGTCACGTCCTGGTAGAACGCATCCCAGGTGCACCAGCCGAAGTAGTCCACGATCCCGGGCAGCTTCTTCTCGTGCCGCTGGCGGAAGGTCTTCAGATGCAGCTTCACGGCCCTGATCGCCTCGAAGATGGTGGCGAACGGGTCGGTGCCGGAGTGGATGAACACCGAGTGGTTAAAGGACGAGGCTTTGGTATCGACATCGCCGCTCTCGAGGCAGAGCTCGAGCTCATCACGCTCATTCCCCTGCAGGGTAGAGTTAAAGCCATCAACTTTCCTCACGAATTCAACGCATCAAGACCAGCTGAACACGAATTCGACAGTCCTTACCTGCAGGCACGCACGGAAGGGTCCCTCGATCAGAGGGAGGAAGACGGTGTACACGATCTGGTTCTCCTCGTTCCCGTCGTCGGACTCGAGGTGGGACCCGTCCTTGGTCTCGACCAGCAGGAACTGGGTCTCCAGCGGGATCTCGTTCCCGCGGTCGCCCATCTTCTGGGCCATCCACCAGAGCTTGAACCGGAAGCAGGCCATGAACCGGACGTCCCGCAGGGTCCCGACCGGCAGCACGTGGCGGCTGTCGTCCTTGTCGAACACCGCCCCGAGGAAGACCCCCTCGACGGGGCCCGACGACGAGCCCGACGCCGCGACGACATTGTCCGGCACCCCCGTCAGGATCGTCCGGTCCTTCACGATCAGCTTCCGGTCCGAGATCCGAACCGCCGGTTTGATCGTCATCTCCCCCACGTCTACCTTATTGAACCGCCGAACTGGCCCGGTCCTCTGCAAAAAAAAAAAAATCCGCCGCGTCAGCACGACGCGCCGCCGCAACGAAGATAATCCCTTTACAGATCTGGAAACGAGAATGACCGAGGGGTTACCTGAAAAGCCGATGCGCGAAATGCTCGCTTCGATCGGTATCTGCAAGTGCCGAAACATGAACGAAACAAAACCAAGCGCTTCGTCAGAGCACGACGGAGACGAACGAGAGAGAAGAAGAAGGGGAAAGGGAGGAAGGCGAGAAAGTACCAGAATGCGTGGAAGAGCGAATGGCGACGGCGTTTGAGGCCGCGAGAAGAGAAAACGCGAACGACGACGACGACGACGACAGTGATGCGAAGGAGCGGAGGATCGGGCGGGTATTTATACTTGAGAATCTTGGACTGTATATCAATGGCGACGACGCCATTGTTGTTTGCTTTCCTTCTCTCTCTCTCTCTGTCTCTCCGATGGTTGCTTGCTGCTATTGCTTGTGTGCAGCATCGACGCGGCCCTACGCTATCCGACGGCGGCTGGAAAGTCTCCGAGGTTTGACGGCGGATCGCGTCGCCACGTCGGATCCACGTCGCACCAATCCCCGCACGCGTCTCGGTTCCCGCAGAATAGCAACAAAAAGAAGAAAGAAAAACGTGATCCCGATCGAGTGACGCGAGGTTTCGTGGCGCTTCCGTGAGACTGGGGGTGCGGGACTGACACGTGTGGGTTTGGGACACGGGAAAGCGAGATCTGGTCCCCGTTCTCTGTCGGGGCACGTGTCGGTCGGTCTTTGGTGGAGGGATTTTCGTGGTGGGGGGGGTCCGATGCGGTCGTGGTCGATGATTATCGGATAATAATTTAGGAGGAGAGCTGATCTGTGTCCACGTACGAAAGGGTTTGACGCTTTGCGACGATTTTGTCGTTCTGCCTAATCGCCGTGCGATAGAGTCTCTCGTCCTTTTCCCCGTCAAAGCCAGCTGAGATCGATGTATGATCCTCGGGGTGATATTGGACCTATCTTTAGTCAAAACTTTCTTAATTGTTGTTGTTCCGGTGGGAAATTTCTGATATCACATTCCCAGTGGATATTAAAAATCTGGGACAATCTGTTTCAGGATAAATGACTGAAATTTATCCTATCAAGATTGGATTGGGAACGGATCCTCGAACCAATTTGTAAGCGATCGAAACTTTTTTATTTCTTCATTTTGTTATGCCTACATCCATAATCCGGTTCAATTCTGGGCTTCCGAGTAGAGTGGTCACATTTGGTACAAAATCAGAAATTGAACTAGAGCAATCCCCTAATGAAAAGGCATCAAGTGGCCCGGTACGCGAGTTGAAAATGCACGGTTGCTCACTTTATTGCAGGTTAAGTATGCAATGGCTTTTACCGACCAATAAAAAATAAATAAAGCATGCGATAGGCAATTTGTCCCCGACATTTGACTAGGGTTTTTGACAATTATCACCGCCGTTGAAATTTCTGGAACCAACTAGCAAAAAATATCTTGCGGGGGGCTGTGCAACCAGATCATCCGCGGTCCGAATCATTGAAATCCGATGATGGGTTTTCCACCTCTCCGGCGGGTCCCAACCGGCTGCATGATTAGGTAAAATATTGAATGTTTTTTCGATGACGCGAGCTTGGAAGCTCGGCAATGGACGCATCTCGCTAGCAAATTCCAGATGGCACCCCGAATTCCCGGCGCCATTTCTAATTTTACGCGCGCAAGGAATCGGGAAATTATGTGCGCTACGTGTCCTAGATTTTGACCGTGTTTTGTTTTTGATTAATCTCGCGATCATGTGTCCTCCCGTGAATCGCCGATCCAGATTTCGTTGCTCAATGATCTTTTGGAAATTTGGTAATTTCGTGGGGATTACTCAATGATCTTGACTTGAATGGGAGGTCACGTTCGCAAAACAAAGGTAAGAAAGAACGAGGGGGTCACATCTGTCGTTGTCGGAAAGAGGATGGTGATGTCATCGCTTAGGATAATGATGGTCATTGATTTGCACGGCCCCAAATGGCAATTACAACCTAGTGCTTATCGAAATGACTTGGACTGCCCCCATAATGCTCAATGGCTCATCCCTCCTTATCTTACTTAAATTGATCTTGATGTGGCTAGCAACAAAAGGAAATAAGGTTAGACTTGATTTGCACGTCTTGAGGGCACCGTATACGTGCATGATTCTTCCTCCGATTAGTCATTTTATTGTTCACGTTATCTCAACTTTCTCCCTTTAAAAGCCGAAAAAGATGAAATATCTTCATGAAAATGTGTGAGATAGTTTCTTGTCAGCCCTCCCACTTTGTTGTTTAGGGAAAAAATTTCCTAAATTTCACTCTCTATCGTATTTTATGATTTCTACAATAGCTAGTGAGGGCTAGCAAGTCCTTGCCTCGCCAACTAAAATGATGAAAGAACAAAAAAGAAATATATATTAAATAAAACAACAAAACAACACAAACATTATTAAAATATTGATAAGAAACATCAATATCAATATCGCACATATTGTGTAAGATAACTAGCATCCACGTCAATAATTTTAATTTTCTTTCTTTTTAATGTTATATTCTATTATATATAAAATATGTATGTGTCAAATATAAATATAGTTCTTTCTGTTTTAAGATAATGTCTCAAACATATTCAATTTTAACAAATATTATATATTTTATAAAAAAAAAAAAGTGTAATAGAATTTATTTAGGATTACAGGTAAACCTATTCAAAACTAGTTTGATTACAAAATCTACCCTTGAACCAGCTTGACAAGCTCCAAAGTCTAAGTTCTTGGGTTAAGAATTGTTGAAGTAGGAATTGAACTGGACTAATCCTCTTGTGAATTGACAAGTTGCCTAACTTTTAGAGAAACCACAAAAAATTACCCATTATATGAAGTTGATTGTTGTAAACTTGATAGAGGGTCGGCAATCAACCACATTTTCACTAAAAGCTTGAGAGTAAGATGAACTCTCATAATTATTTGAATTTAAGGAGCTTGGAGAAAATGGACTAAAACAATTATCTCGGTTGACATTTGCACCCAAACAGATTGAATGTGGCTAGGCGATCCTTTCGTTTAATGGTCACAAAAATTTGTGCACATTACACGAAATTTTAGATATTGTGAGGCCATCAATTCACATGAGTCATCTCGTTCGATTTCATCCACATTCTAACACAAAAAATAAAAAAAATTCTAGACTCTACTAGTAAATTACCACGAATCGAAAATGATACATGCTGCTCTGATGGGTCACTTTCATTTCCAAAAGAGCCTCTAGCCCCTTCGGCCATTTTTCTTCATCGAGCCATCGATGACGTCTTAAATAAAACATTGCCCAACACGCACATGCCCATATTCTTGGACGTCTACGGGAGGACAAAATCCAAGACAAACAGACAACCTAAATAACATTGTTTTCTTCCACTAGATCGTCACCTTTTCTTCCGCCAACCTAAGTTTGGACCCGTCTGCAGTCTCAAATTCCAATTTTGCCACGACCTTATTGGCATAAACACAGATTTAGCACAACACGGCCGGATTGACGTTTTCCATGTGCTTTTCGTGAAAGTATATACTTTTGCCAAAGCTTTCCGTTTTTCTTCTGCCATTATTGCATCAACACAAAATTAGCACGAAAACGGTTTTTCTACACCATCGAGTATAAACAATTTCATATTTGGCGTACACATCCCTAATTTCGGGTTTCATCTCTTCCATTTAGGAATTAGGAAAGTCTTCTTTTAGAAAAACTCGTTCCACATCTTACTATCTCTTTAATGATATATAGCATGATTTCTTCATTAGGTGAGTTGTAGAAATGAATAATTAAAACACTTTCTTCTTCTTTTGCTTGACGATTTCGGGATGGAAATAAATCGAATAATTTCTTGATCATTTGATTTCAGCTCAAGTTTTTTGATTTGAGTAACTCCAAAGTCCAATCCAGGCAAGCACAAAACCAATGACACTATTATCCAGATGGAGCTGCTTGTAAACACAATGAAATGAACGAATCTTTTGTAAGGATTCAATTACCAAGAGTTCTTTTGATACTTGGAAAACGATCAATCAAAATGTCACAATGTTTGTTACGTGGCCAATACTTCGAGACTTGACCCTTTATATATCGATTTGTTTGACAAGTAAGCTTAGGTCACTGATTGTCATATTCTATTTCAAATGTCTAGCATGTACTTAATTACACCTAATGTACTTTAGATTCTGTGTGGAGGTGTAACAGTCAAGTTTCATGCGTCATAATGCATGAGAGAGAAAGACACAGCAAATCATAGGATGAAGCCATCGCCATCACCAATGCCGTACACGTGTCCCCGTTACCTTATCTTATGTCGGGTGGATTGCGGTAATCAAAGCATCTTTAGAAAGATGCCCTCTGCTGGAGCTGAGAATTGGCGGAAGGATTCTGCGAATGGCAGCATCGACAAGTGTGCGGTGTCGAGAGTTGTCTGGGGAGTGGCCATGATTGATTTGATTATCTTCGGAAGACACGAATCTCCGCGTGTTCTCTCTCGTGTCACATGCCTGCTGCGCCTGTCGCATTATTAGATTAACGCTGCCAAAAAGCAACGAAGAAATGATGCCATCTCCCTTTCGAATAAATCACGTGTTAGCAGCCTCACCATTCGCTTTGTCTTTAGCTCTTGTTCTCTACCATCTTTTCCATAATGACACGGACCCAGAGACCCAGCGATACTAAAATAAGTCAGTGTCATTGATATGCGTGGATGATCTTCATCTGCAATGATTTGTAGGCAATTGAGGGGATTTGATCGGTGATATTTGATTCTCGAACTAAAAATTGTCGACACTCTAATCGAATGCATCTTTGTTCTTGTACTCTACATATGTGATTTCATATGTCAACATGTAATGTGATGCTTATCTCTAGCTACTCTTGTTGACTTGATCATTGTAAAGGCATTGACGATTAATTGTGGTCAAATTTAATCCCAACACTTTTTGGATAAAATGACCTCAAGCTTTTAAAGGAATTTCATACGAACTGAAGCACAAATTCTAAAGCTCATAAAGCACAAATTCTCCATCATATCTCACATTTACGCTTCCAAACATTGTGGAGCCCCATCACTATTATTTGAGGTATCCTATCCTACAGTCCCGCAAGGAAGAATTATGCTCTTTAGCAAATAATAAACTCGCCAAAAGAATGGGTGGGTTAGATTATGTTAGTTTGAAAATGATTCAATCTAAATTGATCTAATTAAGTTGTTTGACCCATTTTATATTCGATGCAATTAAGTAACCTATACCCATCTCCATCCCTATTTGATCTAATTTGACCCAATTCGACCCAAAACTCATTTTTAGCAACATTTCTATTTAAATTATTACACTTGAAGAATAAGGTGCTTCATGGACTGATTTTGTCAAGTTATGGAAGGGGCATGAAGGTGGTGGTGAAAGGTTGGGTTTCCTAAGAAGTGCAATTTGTCACAAGTTTAGGACACCTAGAGTGCCATAACTCGGCGAGAGGAGACTTGACTCGCCATAACTTTAAAATGGTACACTTGAGTGCTAGTTTCGAAATTAAATGGAACACTTAAGTGTCACTCCGGCGAAAATCCGGCCAAACGGCTGACGTGGCAATTTTCCAGAGAGTTTGGTCTAAAATGGCGTCGTTTTGCACGCTAACGTGGCGAGAAAATGCAAAAACGACGCCGTTTTCATGTCTGGTGTGTAAATAATAATATAAAATTAATTAAATTAGATTTAAACTTAATTTTAATTAAAATATTCTAAAAATTAAAAAAAAATTAAGAAAAGAAAAAAGGGGGAGGTCGAAGGGGGCGCTAAGGGCCGAGCCCTTGCCGCCGCCGCCTCCCCGCTGTCGCCGGGAAGGGTTGGCGACGGAGGGGGAGGGTTGGCCGGGGTCGCTAGCCCCGGCTAACCGGTGGTGAGGGCCGCGAGCCCTCGCCTCGATTTGGGCGAGGGCTCGCCGGCCCTAGCCTTAGATTTGGGCGAGGGCTCGCCGGCCTTCGCCGGCCCTTGGCAAAGGCTCGGCGATCCCGGTCGACCCTCCCCACTCCGTCGCCGGCCCTTCCCGGCGGCGGCGGGGAGGCGGCAAGGGCCCGTGATGATGTGAATAGTTGCGGAAGGATCGTTCTACGAAGGCCCAGATGATGCGAATTGCAAACCTCGACCTCCAATCAAACCTGTGATTGGCAACCTCGGTATGAACGTGACTCCGTTGACGAACACGTGTCAACCAACCAACATTATAGACGCCACGAGCAAAAGAATTCGCTATCTCGCTCGATAAGTCGAAGAGAATCTTGATTAGGTCAAGTCCTCAAAAGAACGAAAAAGAGAACCTCTCAATTCTTTTCCTCAAAAAAAATAAAATATCTCTGTGTCTTCAAAGAAATTTGGCAAATCCTTTATATAGGCTGCCACACAAACCCTAAAAACCAACCCTAAAAATCTAATGCGTTATATTCTAAAATATTCCTATTTTAGAATATTCTTAAACAAGAATATATATAAAATTGACTTGGTCAATTATTTGGTGACAAGATAATTAAATTGCACCAAGATTTCCAAGATTCTTCAAGATTTGATCCAAGGTCATCGTCACGCCAAAATCACGAACCATGACGCCAACAACTTCCTTGAATTGTTTTGCCCGCGCTTCGAGTAATCGAACCAGTAGGAATAGACAATGGGTCCCTAGCACCTCCTCCTCGATATGACTCGATGTCCACATCATTCCCTCCCCGTGCAAAGGATTTGTCCTCAAATCATCACTGGCATCAAAAAGAGTCAAGTCAGAAACATTAAATGTGGCACTAACGTCATACTTACCTGGAAGATCAAGCTTATAAGCATTATTGTTAACTCTTTCCAAAACCATGAATGGTCCATCCCTCGCGGTAATAACTTAGAATGTCGCTGCTCGGAAATCTCTCTTTGCGCATATGAACCCAAACCCAATCGCCAGGTTCAAACACCACTTCCTTGCGCCCTTTGTTAGCTTGCCTTGCATATTGCTCGTCTTGCGCTCAATATTTGTGCGCGTCTTCTCATGCAACGACTTGACAAATTCAGCTTTCTTTGCTCCATCTAAATCCACACGCTTATCAACAGGTAAAGGGGTTAAATCTAACGGAGTTAATGGATTAAAACCATAGACAACCTCAAATGGTGTAAATTTAGTAGCAGAATGCATGCTCCTATTATATGCAAATTCAACATGTGGCAGACAATCTTCCCAAGATTTTATGTTCTTTTTAATAATAGCACGCAACAATGCCCCTAAAGTTCTATTAACTACCTCGGTTTGACCATCGGTCTGTGGATGACAAGTAGTAGAAAATAACAACCGTGTTCCTAGTTTTTTCCACAATGTTTTACAAAAGTAACTAAGAAATTTAGAATCTCGATCTGAAACAATCGATCTAGGCATGCCATGCAAACGTACAACCTCCTTAAAGAACAAATTAGCAATATGGGATGCATCATCGGTTTTATGACAAGGTATAAAATGAGCCATTTTTGAAAACCGATCAACAACTACATAAATAGAATCTCTACCATACTTAGACCTAGGCAATCCTAACACAAAATCCATAGAAATATCAATCCAAGGATGCGTTGGAATAGGTAATGGTGTATACAAGCCATGCGGTTTAGTTGTTGACTTCGATTGCTTACAAGCAATACATCTCTCACAAACACGTGTGACATCTCTCTTCATATGTGGCCAATAAAAATGTTCATACAACGCTTCATAAGTCTTATTAATGCCAAAATGCCCCATTAAACCACCACTATGAGCTTCTCGCACCAATAATTCACGCAAAGAACACTTAGGCAAACATAGTTTGTTTTCACGAAAAGATAACCTTCATGCCTATAAAATTTATCAAATGCAGCGTGTTCACATGCTTCATAGACTCTCCCAAAGTCATCATCATCAATATATAAGCCCTTGATATGCTCAAAACCTAGACACTTTGCTTCTAAAATAGTTAGAATCGCATACCTTCGAGAAAGTGCATCGGCTACCACATTTTCCTTACCTTTCTTGTACTTGATCACATATGGAAAAGTCTCAATGAACTCCATCCATTTGGCATGTCTTTTATTCAACTTTTGCTGTCCTTTCAAGTACTTCAAGGTCTCATGGTCGGTGTGGATCACAAACTCCTTTGGCCATAAATAATGTTGCCAAGTCTCCAAAGCTCGCACTAAAGCATACATCTCCTTATCATAGGTAGGATAATTCAATGTTGCTCCACTCAATTTTTCGCTGAAATAAGCTATGGGACGCCCTCCTTGCATCAACACGGCTCCAATTCCTGTGCCGAAGCATCGCACTCTATCTCAAAAGTAGCACTGAAATTCGGCAAAGATAACAAAGGAGCATTAGTTAACTTATCTTTTAGCAGATTAAAGGCTTTCTCTTGCTCTTCTCCCCACGTGAAACCCACGTGCTTCTTGATAACCTCAGTTAAAGGTGCGGCAATGGTGCTGAAATTTCTCACAAATCGTCGATAAAAACTCGCCAATCCATGAAAGCTACGCACCTCTCCTATGGTCTTAGGCGTTGGCCATTCACGGATTGCTTTAACCTTTTCTTCATCAACTCGTATACCATTAGCACTAACAACAAATCCTAGAAATACTAATTTGTTGGTAACAAAAGAGCACTTCTTTAGATTAGCGTATAATTGCTCGGCCCTTAAAACCTGCAAGACAGCTCGCACATGCTTAATATGGTCATCAGGACTTCGGCTATAAATCAAGATGTCATCAAAATAGACAACCACAAATCAACCAATAAAAGCACGCAAAACATGATTCATAAGTCGCATAAATGTGCTCGGTGCATTAGTTAATCCAAATGGCATTACTAACCACTCATATAATCCATACTTGGTCTTAAATGCAGTTTTCCATTCATCACCTTCTTTCATCCTAATTTGATGATAACCACTTTTCAAATCGATCTTAGTGAAAATACAAGAACCATGCAACTCATCCAACATGTCATCTAATCTAGGAATAGGATGTCGATACTTTACCGTAATATTATTGATTGCTCGGCAATCAACACACATTCGCCAAGTTCCATCCTTCTTTGGCACTAACAAAACAGGGGACGGCGCATGGGCTAAGACTCTCTCTCACATGCCCTCGTTCTAATAATTCACTAACTTGTCGCTGAAGTTCCTTTGTCTCCTCGGGATTGCTTCGATATGCGGGTCGATTAGGTATTGGCGCACCAGGAATCAAGTCAATTTGATGTTCTATGCCTCGAATAGGTGGTATCCCTCCGGAAGTTCATCGGAAAGACATCTTCAAATTCCTGCAATAAAGACACAATAGGACTAGGCAAACTTGGGTCAAGATCGTTAGTAGAAAACAAAACCTCCTTGTACACAAGTACAAGTATTGGTCGATCTAGAACTAAGGCTCTCCTCACTTCACTTGATTTTGCATAAAAATTATTTTGCCTCTTTTCTTTCCTCTCTTCTTTTCCCTCAGTTTTTACCACAATCTTTCTCTCGGCCTCTCCTTTTCCTTGCGTCTCAGACACACCACGCAAGCCCTCGGATTTCTCACCTTTTCTCTCTCTCTCGGCTTCTCGTTGTAACTTTAATTGATCTTGATACACCTCACTAGGTGTCATTGGTACCAAGGTATAAGTCTTTTGATTCATCACCAATGAATAACGATTAGTATATCCATCATGATGTACCTTTCGATCATATTGCCATGGTCTTCCAAGCAAGATATGACCCGCTTGCATAGGTACAACATCACACTCTACCTCGTCCTTATATCTCCCTATCTCAAATGGAATTCGAACTTGCTTCGATACTTTCACCTCACCACTATCATTTAACCATTGAAGTCTATAAGGCCTAGGGTGCTTTGTTGTCTTCAAGCCCAACTTATCCACCATAATACAACTTGCCACATTCGCACAACTACCTCCATCAATTATCATACTACGGATCTTACCATTCACCACACACCTTGTATGAAACAAATTATCTCTTTGTTGGTGATGCTCCTCCTCCTTTACTTACACACTCGAGAGAACGCCTAACCACCAATAAGTCTCCTTTTATAGCCACTTCTCCATCACTACAATCCTCAAATGGTGGCATCTCATCATCATCTTCTTCCCTTTCACTTTCGGACTCAATAACACCATGTCCAGTCATGATCATCACCCTCCTATTAAGGCATTGATTCGCCATATGACCCCTGCCCAAACACTTAAAACATTTAATTTCACGAGTTCTAGTATTAGGATTTTCGGTTTTACCCGAAACCGGATTCGTTCCAACTTTACCGTCCCTCTCCTTCTCCTTTGAGGTTTCGGTTTTAGTGTTGTTTCCTCTCCAACTTGGCTTCTCATCTCTCTTCCAATTGGATCTCCAATTCTGACTTGAACCTCCTCCACTCTTGTGATTTCGGTCCAACTTCAATTGCCGCTCAACTTTGATGGCTTTGTCCACCAATTCCTCCAATTCAACATAGTGTTGCAGCTCTACCACCCTTGCTATGTCTCGACTCAAACCACTCAAAAATCTTGACATTGTGGCCTCACGATCCTCCATCACATTAGCACGGATCATGGCAATCTCCATCTCCTTGTGATACTCTTCCACGCTCTTATTGCCTTGTGTGAGATTTTGTAACTTTTGAAACAAATCTCGGTGGTACCGACTAGGTACAAAACGTCTTCTCATCACCGCTTTCATCTCATCCCACGTCTCTATCGGTCTTTCACCATTGCGCCTCCTACTAGTCACAAGTTGATCCCACCAAATTATAGCATAATCAGTAAATTCAACAGCTGCAATTTTTACCTTTTTGAGCTCGAGTATCGTTGGCAATCAAATACCATCTCCATGCGTTTCTCCCACTCTAGATACGCATCGGGATCATTCTTCCCTTGGAAGGAAGGAATCTTCATCTTGATGTTGCCAAGTTCATCATCTCCTCGGTGTCTAAACCTTCGGCCTCCATTCCACCTTTCAAATCGAGCATCTCGATCATCCTCCATGTCGGCCTCATCATCATCATATTGTCGTTGCCTTCTATGTTGTGTTCTAGAGGCATCTCGCTGATGTTGTGGCCTTCCTCGGGTATCTCTCGATCACCATTAACCCTCATGCCATTCCCCATCATTCGGCCACTAAGCTCCTCCACTACGACCCTCAATTGCTGGATGCTTTCCACGAGCGCTTCATCCCTTCGTATGGAGTCAACCTCCCGTTGATTCACGCTTTCTTCACGCGACATATTTTAGACCTGCAAGTAAACGTTAGTCTAAAAAAAAAAAATCCTCACCAATCGCTCCCTCACGTGTTTCTCTTGAGATGTTTGTCACTCCTCTCGTGTTTAACTCAAGTCTAGGCTTTTTCCACCCTCAATTAAGCTTACACACTCTTGCCTTTTTCCTCTCGTATTCTCTTTTCACAAGCTCTTTATTGGACTCAAAACTGTCTCTCAACCCCCTCACGACAATCAATCAAACTAATCAAACAAGATTAGATCACTATTGATTTTGTTTCAGCAAGTAACAATTTCAAACCAACAAGTACAACTTTCGAACTTCCAATTGAAACGCAAATCACTACTGATTTTGTTTCAATTTGGTCTACTAACAAACGAGTTGCCTTCTTTCTTTTTTTTTTTTTTTTTTCGTTCGGCTAATTTTTTTTTTTTGCCGAATCTGTTTTTTTTTCTCTTGCACACTTTTTTTTTTTGTGCGTTTTCTTTCTCTTTTTTTTTTTACTTTTTTTTTTTTTTTTTTTTTTTGAACTCGAGATACAATTTAAGATGCTAGAAAAGAAAAAATTTAAAACTAACAGCAAACAACTACGTATGGAAGCACAAAAGCAATCGGATCCTTAAATTAGCTAGAACCGAAACCCTAACTCAATAAATCTCAAATTACTAAATATCAACAGAAAATTAAAGATAAATAGACCTTGTAGAAGCAAGCTCGATACCAAACTGATGTGAATAGTTGCGGAAGGATCGTTCTACGAAGGCCCGAGATGATGCGAATTGCAAACCTCGACCTCCAATCAAACTTGTGATTGGCAACCTCGTATGAACGTGACTTGTTGACGAACACGTGTCAACCAACCAACGTTATAGACGCCACGAGCAAAAGAATTCTCTATCTCGCTCGATAAGTCGAAGAGAATCTTGATTAGGTCAAGTCCTCAAAAGAACAGTAAAAAGAGAACCTCTCAATTCTTTTCCTCAAAAAAAATAAAATATCTCTGTGTCTTCAAAGAAATTTGGCAAATCCTTTATATAGGCTGCCACACAAACCCTAAAAACCAACCCTAAAAATCTAATGCGTTATATTCTAAAATATTCCTATTTTAGAATATTCTTAAACAAGAATATATATATAAATTGACTTGGTCAATTATTTGGTGACAAGATAATTAAATTGCACCAAGATTTCCAAGATTCTTCAAGATTTGATCCAAGGTCATCGTCACGCCAAAAATCACGAACCATGACGCCAACAACTTCCTTGAATTGTTTTGCCCGCGCTCGAGTAATCGAACCGGTAGGAATAGACAATGGGTCCCTAGCACCTCCTCCTCGATATGACTCGATGTCCACATCACGTGACCCTCGCCCCACGCGAGCCCTCCCCCAGATCTAGGGCGAGGGTCGCGGCCCGCGCCCACATCTAGGGCGAGGGTCGTGGCCCTCACCTAGATCGGGCGAGGGCTCACGGGCCCTCGCCACCTCCCCGCCACCGCCGGAAGGGCTGGCAATGGAGTGGGGAGGGTCGGCCGGGGTCGTCGGGCCCTAGCCGGGGCCGGCAAAGTCGGCCGACCGGTGGCGAGGGCCCGTGAGCCCTCCCCGGATCTAGGGCGAGGTTGCGGCCCTCACCGCGATCCGGCGAGGGCTCGCGGCCCTTGCCGCCCGGTCGGCCGGGGTCGGCAACCCCGGCCGACCCTCCCCCTCCGTCGCCGGCCCTTCTTGGCGACGGCGGGGGGCGCGGCGATGAGGGCTCGGCCCTTAGTCGCCCCCTTCGACCTCCCCTTTTTTTTAAGAATATTTTAAATAAAATTATGTTTAAATCTAATTTAATTAATTTTTATATTATTATTTACATTTCAAATACGAAAACGGTGTCGTTTTTGCATTTTCTTGCCACGTCAGTGTGCAAAACGACGCCGTTTTGGACTAAACTCGCTGGAAAATTGTCACGTTAGCCATTTGGCCGGATTTTCACCAGAATGGCACTTAAGTATTCCATTTAACTTTGAAACTGATACTCAAGTGTATCATTTTGAAGTTTTGGCACTTCAGTATTCTCCCGTGCCAAGTTATGGCACTTGTGCTGTTCTTCTGCCAATTTGTCACAATAGAGTGAAGTTGCGAGACCTAATGATGGTGGAAGCAAAGCATTAATCATAAAATCGAAGAGAGAGAGAGAGAGACTGATGAAGAATAATCAAAGTAGGTTAAGCCTCAACTATATTTTGGGCTTTTAACTTTAAAACCTGTGATAACCTATGCTTTAAGTTTGAGATGACCCATTTTAATAAACGTTGGCTAAATTATGGGTTTGTGACCTATTTAGACAACTCTAGTACATATCATTGGTCATGTTAGTGAGAAGGTACTTTTATGTGCGAAATACACAACATGATAGTGTGATGTGATATAATGTACCATGTGCTAAGAGTTCACCCACTTGGCAATATTTATGTATGCATCTCACTTTTGATTAGCTTCTACCATGTGTCATTGTCATATGATATCTTCATCAAATAAAATACTATGTTCATGTTTAAAAGGTGTTGGATCTGAATCGATCTAAAGTATAATTGGCAAATAGCAATCAGGAAAACAAATGAAAGTTCGTTCATCAGTTCCAATTCATAATGAAGCGATCAAACTATCACCAACAAAAAAAAAAAATGGTTCTTTAAAAACAGATTGCATGTGAGTATGTGCAAAGGGCGTGCTGGCTCTTCAAATCAAAATACGATGTAGAAAATGCTACATCGAGCTAAATGATTAGGGAATTAAAGTGCTTGAAAATTGAAGTTGCGAAGATTAAAATTAAAGGAAAGAATCGTAAGTAGAGTGATGGACATTGAAATTAAAGTACAAACACTGCAAATAAAATTACCTTAAAATAATTTGAAAGTCACAAATGCGCTGATGCTCAAACGAGAACATCAAAATGAGCACTAAACTGTTATATGACAATGCACATGATCCACAAACTCGACCCTAAAATACTGAAATTGAAACACGTTGCTTCAGCAGGAAAATGCTACATAGGAAAGCTGGTAGAACTTTGGCATAACTCAAGCGTCTCCTCTCCCTCCATGTTTTTCATCTTTATGCTCATTAGGTTTTCTCTAACGGTAACCGGAATTTTCATGGAGTTCCACGGTTTCCTCCATTCCGCCATTTTGGTAACTCAACTCCCATGGCCATCGTGTATTTCGCAACAATCGTTTCTTCTACAGGAGCCCATTTGACTTCATTACCGTGCCGCCGCTCTTCGTTCAAACAGAACAAAGGCCATCTCTCTCTCCTTGAGCGAGATAGCTATTAATATGCTTCCCGTCAAAGCGAAGGAAGCTTTAGATCGAAATTAGACCGGATGATCTCAAGTTCAAAGTCGAACTCGACGTGACTCAACCTTTTATACGTCGCTCTACTTCCTGGAATAAACTCAGACCTGTTTGCATGATGTTAATATGATTGGACTCGTTCTGGACAGTGAATACGCAACGTGTCTTAATTTTGTACTTTGTCCCTTGGGCTGACGATTTGCTATTATGAGTTGGAAGGATTATCATGTCTAGTACTACCATGTCTGGCCCAAACAAATGTTTCGCAGGCGCAAACCCAGTGACGTATGCACGTAAGACTCACTTACGCTTCTAATTTTTGTCAGTTAGCTCAATCTAATTACAACATGAAGGATAAGAAATTGACAGCCGTCGGATGCGTTGCTCCTGCTGAAGGGGTGAAGTAATTGAAGTAAGGGCATCCGGAGATATTGACAGTTGGACCGGCTATTGAACTGGTAAAGGAGGAGGAAGATTTCTGAGAAGAAGAGTCCAAGAAAGACGGCAAGAAAGAGGATAGATAACCAAAAGATGGAATATCAGATTGCAGAGCTAGTTAAGGTCTACAATGCGTGTAATCCTAGAAACTACATTTGGCCATGCGATAAGGAATAGAACCCAGATGCATGGCGTTCTATGTTGATTGTCTACTCGAAGATCTTGTTGAATCCAACTCAAGCTTGCCGATTCTCAAGCTAATCGAATTTCTGTGATATAAGTTAATAACTAGTTAAACATAGACATTGATATCATCAAAGTTGCATAATAAAAGTGAGAAAAATATCAAAAAAGTCATAAATCTATCATTGGTTCCAATTCAATCATAAATTTATCGATTGAACTAATTCAGATCTTAAACTTTTTTACATTGGTACTAATTCAGTTCATCTTACCAATTTTGGCCAGTCAACACTAACGTGGACGCTAGCCAGTGGTCAAATGCTTGACGTGGACATCAATCGGTAGCTAGATATTGACGTGACAATTTTTTAAATTTTTTTTCAATTTTTCGAATTTTTAATTAATTTTTCTTTTCTTTTTTTCTTTTCTTTTATGCCTTTTTCCTCCTTGGACTATCCTCCTGGTGGCCAATGAGGGCTTTGAGGGCTGCCGGCCTTGTTGGCCACCGCAAGGACAGTCCGAGGAGGAAGGGAGAAAAGAAAAGGAAAAAAAAAAAAAATAGTAAAAATTGCCACATCAACATTTGATTATTGGCTGGTGTCCATGTCAGAGCTAGTCGGCCAAAATTGGCTGGATGGACTGAATTAATACCGATGTAAAAAAAATTAGGACAAAATTAGTCCAATTGAAAAGTTTATGATTGAATTGGTACAAATCCAATAGGTTTAGTACTTATTTGGTACTTTCCCTAATAAAAGCTTATTATTCAAGGTTGTTCGAGCTTAAACTCATCCATTTCAAATTGATTGTAATTGAATTGAGTCAAGTTTTGGTCATCAAATATGTGAGTCTAGCCGAGCTAGAGCTTGTACAACACGACTTGACTCGGTTATAGTCCTAGTAACATTGTGAATTTTTGGCTCTCTCAATGTTGAAATCATTAAAGTAATCTTCGCATGGTTAGTTAACATAGTACTGATCAATTTGTGTGTTGGCCTGATGCTATATACTTTTAATGAACCAAATTGATCACGAGCCGAAGTTATAGGTTTGGTTTAGATCGTGACTTGACTTGGGCTCAGATTTTTTCGAAATCTATAGCAGTTCGATTTTGGTTGAAACCACCTTGAAAGCAATTCAAACAGAACCAAAACATCCCACAAATAGCTAAGAGCCTCAAAGGGTTTAGGCGTGTTGTGGAATGGAAATGTAGATGTGGACGTACAAGTCCTGGCATTGGACAGTGCTCGTAACAAGGCTAGTCCTCGTCCTAAACCCTTATAAGTCTTTAGCCGGTCTTTTGATGATTAGTGTATCGATGTGCTGGTACACAAAAATGACAGAAGAAATGTATTCAGATTAACGTTACTTCATGCTCCTATGGATTGCCAAAATCGTTTGCGTCTGTGGCATCATCCTGGAGAACTTAAATGCACCTTCAAACCTAGCCCAGGCCATGGTGGGAGTTTTAAAGAAGGGTTATGTCATTGGGAGAAGGAAGGGAGGAGAGGTGTGCAATGCATTCGCCCTGCCTCTTTCGGACAGTTCTTGGATAGTTGTCAGTTAATGGTCCCAGAGAGTAAGGGATGCTGCTTCACGTGGTCGAATAATAGGGATGGGATGGCAAAGGTTCAGGAGAGAATTGATCGTGCAGCAGCGAAAAAGAACTGGTAAGCTTCCTTCCCAAACGCCGAAATCTGGGCTCTTCCTAGGGGGCTATCTTAATTTGCTCTAATTGAGCCACCCAGGAGGAAAGAGGAGTTTCAATTTGAAGAGTTTTGGCAGGAACTTTACGAGTGTCCAGGTTTAAAAGTAAAGCAATGGGATGGTACTACTGATTCTGCTTATAAAATTAGTCTCCTCGGTACTAACATCCCAGAGTAGAAAGAAGTTCCTGAATGCCAGGAAGGAAATTGAAAGCTTAAAATAGCAGTTTACTCGGTTGGTAAAAATCAGAGCAGACCAGCTTCATAGGCAGTGACAAAGATCTATTCAAGCTTCGGAGGCAAGAGAAGCAGAATTGGCATCTGAGTCTAGGGTTTGATAGATGAAATTGCGTGATCATAATACCAAACCATGCCTCAACTATCTAAATGATGTCAACCAAATAAGATTCCTCTGTTACAAGAAACTGAAGGGACTTGGTGTGCTACGCTTGAAAGACTGAAGGAAATGATGAACGAGTTCATCAGTGATCTGTACTTGACATAGCAGGCATAAAATTCTTGACGCGATTATAGATCAATGCCCTTAGGTGGTATCGATTGAGATGGGCACCTTAACTCACGACCTCTATTGATGGAAGATATCCGGTTGGCTGTTTTCGGGATGGGAGCGACTAAAGCAGTGGGACCAGACGAAATGAACGGATTGTTTAACCAAAGAAACCTGGGGACTGTTAAAGCAGAACTATTCTATCAACACAAGAGTTACTCTAATATGTTGATAGCAGATTGAACCAAACCCAGATTACATTAGTTCTCGAAGTGCCTTCACGGAATGTACAACTCAATGGCCTCTGCAATTTTGCTTGTGAAGTGATAGCAAAAATATTAGCTCACTAATTAAAATCATTAATGCCTCATTTGACTTCTCCAATTTAAAGCGCCTTTTTTACAAGGCATAAAATTCAAGATAATTTTATGCTATGCATGAAGTTGTTGAGGTTATTTCTTATCGTTTGTGGAAAGGGTCTAATGATCGACTTATGAGTGTAAGAAAGGGTTTAAGTCAAATTAACCCCTAAAACATATTAGAAAATTATTCTTTCTTAGATAGTTTAATTAGTTTTTTTAGACAAATGCTCCTAAAGTCTATAAATTCAATGTGCATGCATTTTCTACTCTAGGACTAACCACGAACTAATCTTATGACACAATTTTTTTTAAAAAAATTTTTTAAGTCTCATCGTTTGAACTAACTTTTGGGTGAAGGAACCTAAGACTACCCATTAGTATTGCACCATTTACAAAGGAGGGGAAAGGAGGAATTTTAATGTTTTGCTCAAGTCAGAAATAAGGCCTCCTATTGGGCATGGTAGGACTTTTCATGGGCTTGTTTGATGAAGCCGGATTCTGCTCTATGTCGGTTCAACGGGATCATGCATTGCATGACTGATGTTTCTCTCGGTGTTAAGTTAATTGGAAAACTAGCCCCGTATTTCATATGTAGGCGAAGTTTACGACAATGTGATCCATTGTCTCCTTATCTGTTTATTCTAGTTGCATATTCCCTATCAATCTTAATCAGTTGTGCAGTTCAAGAAGGAAGGCTTGAAAGGGATAAATTTGACCTCGTAATGCCCTGTTTTGTGCCATTTATTGTTTACTGATGACTCCATCTTCTTCCTTGAAAGGTACACCGGAGAATATCAGGACTATTTTGAATCAATATTGTTATGCATCTGCCAAGCAATTAATCTAAACAAATCTGGGTTTCTCTTGAGGAAAGGTTGTCCAGAGAGTCATCAGACAAATGTTGCAGAAACTCTCAGAAAGTCCCGCTTTTACAAGGTGCAGGAAGATATTTAGTAGTGCCATCTGGGCGGGGAAGATTCACAAAAGAAGTTTTCTCATGGTTTATTTTCAGAAGCAACTCAAAGCTCAAAGCTTAAATGAAAAGTTATTCTTGCAAGTAGGAAATCTGTTAGAAGCAAATGCTCATAAAAAGTAGTGACGCAAACCATTCCTAGTTATGGTATGTTGGTTTCCATAATACCAATATCTATATGTGGAATGATCGAAAAGAACATTGCAAAGTACTGGTGGCCCACTGCAGAAGGCAGAACTGGAGTGCATTGGAGAAGCTGGAAAAGTTATGAAGAGGAAAAAATATGAAGCTGGAATGGGATTTAGGGGGTTATCTTGCTTTAATCAATCCCTATTAGCAAAACAAGGGTGGAGATCGATAGAAAACCAGATGGATGGGGGAGCAGAGTGATGAGAGCACTGTATTTTCCCTCAACAGATATCTGGGAAGCACAGATAGGAAATGGGTCTTCATGGGATTGGCACAGTATCTTCTGGGGCATGGAGAGTGGATGCTAACTCTGAGCATTTTCGTGAGCTTAAAGGAATTGCCCACCAGATTTCAACAATTCCATTAAGTTCAAATGCAATCAAAGATAAGCCAAATTTGGCTCTCGAATAAAAAAAATACTGAGTAAAAAAGTGGCTATACATCAGCTACAAATGCAGAGAGTAGTTTCAATGCAGAAACTCATTATGCTGCCCATATTCGAAAGAAAATATGGAGTGTTCTATGGCATCTTGAGACACAACCGAAGATTAAGTTTTTCCTGTGAACCTAGCAATGGGGGCAGACTACTGAAACAAAAAGGCACCAAATCTGTAATCAACTTCAGATCCCTCTTCAATCGGATAACTCTTTGCCAACAAAGAACCAGATGCTGAGAAAGTGAGAGATCGCTTATGGAAACTCTGTAGCTCGACGGAGTGCGTCCTCCTGCCCCATGGAATAAGCAATCAAATTCAAAACCACCCTTCTACAGAGGCAGTCGCAGCCGGAATTTTGGCAGGATTGAGGTAAACTTTGATGCAACTCATCAGGAGGAAGAGAACAGGGAATCCATCGCAGTTATCTGTGAGGCATTGGAAGGGTGTTCTCTTGGATGGAATGGAACCAAACATCCGCTGTTCGTCTCCCTTTCCAGGCAGAGACCCATGCTTACCCTGAAGTGTTGAAATTTCTTCGCGGGCGTAGCGAAGACCAAAGCTCTTCCAAACATTATTAAAAAAATTGGGAGTCGTGTTACCGTCCCTTGTTTCCCGTTTACTATACATTCACAGATCCTGCGAGATGAAGAGGATTCTGATGTCTATCAAGTATCACCGTGAGTGTGGTGACCGAGGAACGACGATTTCTCTCGTCACGGATAGAGAGAGATTCGGCATGACCCACGCGGTGCTAGCATCAGTAGTTACCTAATATCCTAAAGAAAATTTGGTCTAAGTCTATTTTAATTTTGTAAAGTCATTAGTTCGCTCTACATTTCTTTAATATCTCAGGGTGTGTTTTGCATAATACATTTTTAGGGAAAATATTTTCCTCATTTTCCTAAATCGTTTGATTCACTCGAAAAAATGAGTCGATGAAAAACGCGTTTTTCCTACTCACAAAAAAATATTTTCCCAACAAAATTTAAATTCAAAAAAATGATTTCCCCTTTGAAAGGACCTGAACACGTTTTCCGAATCTATCAAAGCTTAGATTTGATGCTTGGTTTACAAACAACTATTCTTATAGAAATCTATTTTTTAAAAAAATTGAATTTGAATTTTTTTTAAAAAATTAAAATTTGTAAAACGTTTTGAAAATAAAAATAAAAAATTCGAATTTCCTTATTTTCTTTTCTTCCTTTTTCTTTTTGCTTCTTGTCCACTTGTCATCGGCCACAAGGATGGCTAGTGAGTTCTGGCCTCACCAGATCGGGTAATCTCATGGCCTTCAACAACAAGGCTTGAGCTTGCCTGAGGTTGACAAGCCTCAAGCTTCGCCAAATCGGGTGAGCTCATGGCCTTCATTCGATGAGGCTTAAGCCTCACCAAATTGGGCGAGCTTGTAGCCTTTAGTGGCTAGCTGGCAAGCTCGTCGCTTCCGATGATAGCTGGAGCTCACCCTTTGTAAGCCAAGCCAAGCAGGAATGAATTGCCGGATGAAGCAAAAGGGATGGCGTGGGAAGCAAAGGAGTGAAGGACAAGAAGAAGGAAAAGAGAAAAAGAAAAAGAAATAAAAAATAGAAAATAAAAGCAAATAAAAAACAATAATATTAAAAATTCGAACTTTTTAAAATTAAGAATTCATTTTTTCTTGCGATGAAGTGCGAAATTATTATTTAATAGGATTTAAATGGTAGAAAACATTTTCAATTATACATTACCAAATAAAGAAAAGCAAACTGTATACTTGAAAAATGCTTTCATTATTGAGTTTACCGTGAAATTAACGCACTCATGTTCACGTGAGATGCCGCGTGACATCAGGTGGAGAATTGAGCGACCCGAGGGCCCCGGGTCACTTCGGCAATTGAACTAGACGTGGGTCCGAAGGGTTTGATTTAAAAAAGGAAACGATTTGAAGATTGGCTGTAATTTCTCGAAATAATCTTGTCGAGAGTCACCAAACGAGAGGCGATTAGGGCAAAATCCAGAGCGCTTGCCATCCTTCTCGATCTGATCCTGCAATGAAGAAGGGGAAGGAAGTAGCAGATGCAGCAGCGATACGCCGTCCTCGGAAAACAGCGACTCCAACGATGTGATCCTGAGTTGCGTGGGAATCGACATTTGCCGTACGATCAACGAGGACCTGTACCGTGACTTGGTTGAGGCTGGAATCGGCGCCTTCACAGACTTCAATGAGCTTGGAGACGCTGATGAAATTGACGGGGAGGTTCTGAGAGCGATCGATGGGGCCAAAATCTACATCCCCATATTCTCCAGAGACTACGCTCTCAGCGTGTGTTGTCTTAAGAAGCTTGCGGCAATGGAGAGGATGGTGAAATTGGGTCGTGGGAAAACGATCCTCCCCGTATTCTTCGGCGTGGAGCCTGGTGATGTTAGGCTTGTAATCCCTCTGTACTGCGATGCCCTAGACTGGCACAAGAAGAGAATCGGGTCCGAGGAAGTAGAAGAGTGGGAGATGCTCTTAAAGAGGTCGGTTCATTGCCTGGATGGGAAGATTCTCTTGAAGGGCTTGATTCATGGCCTGGATGGGAGAAGGGCCTGGATGGGAGAAGAATATATCAGGTAAAAGGCCCAGATTTTATTACAGGAGGGATTGCAACTCATAAATTTCTGGAATAGCAAAACTAAACTCCAATAGAACAAACTGATTACTTTGTTTTTGATGCTGCGCTGCGCTTTAACTAAACTTCAAATGGTTGATCCGCAGCTCAATAGGAGTGGTTATTGCTTTGTCATATAGTATCCGCCCAAATGTTAAACTCGCACCCTTTCTTTTCTAACCAAAACAAGTTCACTTCTGTGGCAGCAATGGTTGGATCATCAAAGAAATCGTTGAAGAAGTCAAGGTCAAGCTGAAGGTAAACGGTGTACATGTGAACATACTTATCCAATTATCGGTAGTTGATCACGGAAACTGTTTGAGTATATTTCCTTGGTACAGTGTTCACCTTAAGAATAAGATGTAAGACTATTCACACTAGTCCTATATACAGGAGTGCGTGTGGCATGGCATGGCAAACAACCTTACCTTAGAGGTCCAGTTATGGAAGTAACCAGTTGTGATTTTTGATGATTTTTGTATCTCTAGAGAGATTGGGATAATATTGCAAATGGAGTATAATCATCTGAAGGTTGATCACATTCCATTTAATGCTATATCCCAACTTGTTGAATGGTCGAAGTGTTGTATCAGCATAGGTGGGATCATTTACTAGGATACGACTGGTGGGTTTTCTGTGTTGTTTCTGAAGTGCGGCAAGAAATAAAAGGAAGATTAAATCCAATTGTTACACCATTTCATTTCCCACAGCAGCTTTCTTGTTTACAATTTATTTGGTCATGTAGGCAAACAAGGGAATTGACAAACAAGTGGAGGACATGATGGACTTACTTGATTTAGAAGTCAGTGATGTGTGGATAGTTGGAATATGGGGGGAGGATGGGGTCAGCAAGACAACTCTTGCCAAGGTCATTTATGAGAAAATTTCCTCTCAGTTCGACAAATGTAGTTTCCTCGCAGATATTGGGGCAACAGCGAAACAACATGAAGGTGTTCGGCTTTTGCAAAGCAAGTTGATGTCTGATATCCTAAACCAAGAATATGAGGTTGATCAAGTTGTGAAAGGAGTCGATTTTTTTAAAGGAATATTACGGAATATGAAAGTCCTAATTGTTCTTGATGATGTGGAGGTATGGTCGCATCTCCACGAAATTGTTGGAGAGAAGCTTGATTGGTTTGGTTATGAATCTAGGATAATTGTCACCACTAGTATCAAATCTGTTCTTCCAGAGTTCGTATCTCGAGGGCTGGCTCATGTTTATGGTATCGAGTTGATGGATAATGATCAAGCTCTTGAGCTTTTCAGGAAGCATGCACTGCGAGGACTTCCTCCAATTCCAGATTTTGATGAAATTGCAACAGGTATAATCAACTCTGTGAATGGGATCCCATTACTTATCAAAGTAATTGGTTCACACTTGTCCAGAAAAGTAGTAGAAGAATGGACTGCACTTAAGGAGCTAATTTTGCAACTTGGTCTGGATATTAAAAAGCTTTTTATGGTTAGTTATGAAGAATTGAGCAAAGAGTAAAGAGAGATATTTCTTGATATTGCATACCTCCCTACTGCTGTGGATGGTCGAATTGCTTCATTTATGTGGCATAATCCCCCTCTGATGGAGTTGATGCACTCCATGTCTTGTCCCTGGTAAAAATTGGAAAGAATAATGGACTAGGGATGCACAGGTTGTTAAGGGAGTTTGGCCAACAAATCATACGAAAAGAGGATGATCTAGATCCAGGAACGCGAGGCAGGTTATGCAATTTGGAATTGGCCTCGAATACAGAGAAGATGGAGGTACAGTATCTTGTGTAATTCTATGGTGGAATGCATGTCTTACCCTGTTCTCAACCCTTGGAGTGTTGACAAATTGTCCTATCTCTTTAACGTTGACTTATGTGGCTCTTTCTCATTTTTTCTCTACTTAATAGTTTTTTCATTACAGGGGACAGACCACTTCAACTTTGACGCGAGACATTTTAAGAGCATGCCAATTATAAGTTTCTTATCTTGGATCGTGCAAAAGTTGTTGGTGATTTTGCCAATGTTTTTCCAAATTTAAAGTGGCTCCAATGGCGAGGATGCACCGGAGATTTTGAAGCTACTAATTTTCATGTTGAGAAATTAGTCACTCTTGATCTTTCATGGGGCAAAGTCACTGAAGACTGGGGAGGTTGGAGAAAAATCAAGGTAGATGACTTTATTTTGTCTAAAATTTGTTCAGTGTATGAATGAACGTTTCTGTGCTTTTCTTGCAGATGCCACAGCTGAAAGTCTTGAATCTTACTGGTTGTGCTGACCTATTGATGAACCCCGACTTGTCCTCTTTCCCAGACTTGGAGATATTGATTCTTGAACAGTGTTCTCAATTAATGAAGTTAGATCCTTCTGTCTGTCATTTAAAATGCTTAACTACCTTAAATTTGAGGTTCTGCGATGAACACAATATGTTGCCATTTGAACTGGGTCACATGAAAGCTCTTAAGGAGCTCCTTATTGATGGGACTTCAGTACAAAAAATTCCCATGTCAATGGGTTACGTGAGGAAAAAATGCGAAAATTACTCGAAATCCCTGCCTCAGTTGAGAAGCTGGTGAAGCTCCAGACCCTGTCTCTAAAGGATTGTCGTTGGATAGGAAAATTTCCAGATTCAATTTGCACTGTGGGAAACTCATTAAAGGAGTTGGATATAACAGGGGCAGTCATATCTGAATTGCCCGATTCAATTAGGCACTTGTGGCGTCCAAAAGTGTTAAAAATGGATTCTTGCTTCATTAGATAATTGCCTAGAGAAATTGGACATTTGTTCAACCTTGAAGAGTTACATGCTTCCCATTGTAGGAGTTTGAAGGGAGCCATTCCATCTGCTAAGTGTCTAGATCGTCTGAGGATACTGAGATTGGGACATTCCGGTATTTCTGGCTTTTTTTTGGAAATTGGAAGTCTTTCTTCTCTTCAGACTCTTGATTTACTTGGGTGCAATGTGATTCGAGAACTGCCAAAGGTTATTTCCAGTTTAACTTGTCTACGTGTGAGTTCTGAAAGGATGGAGGCCTTGCCAGATCTTAAGGATTTAGTGAAGTTGGAGGAGATATATCTGGGTGATAAAGATCCTAAGGAGCTCATACGTTCCTCAACACAGACGGAGCCAAAATTTAGATTGATAGATCTCTTTAGTAGTGCCCATAGTACTTCCAAAACTGAAGATATTAGAGTTGTCTCATTCTCGAATCGGTGAACTGTAACTTCGGCATGGTTCCCTCTCATGTAAACATCTTAAGAAGCTGGTTCTATCTGGTGTGAATCTTGAAAAGGTGCCAGAACCTCCCTCGTCATTGTCCGTTTATCTATTCGACGTTGTTTGTCTTTGAGACGATTGCCAGCAGTTCACCATTTGAGAAAACTATCAGAGCTCAATCTCTTCCAATCTGCGGTACTAGAGATTCAGGGGCTCGAAGGACTAATTTCTCTGGAAATCTTGAATATGACTAGACCTGTTAAACGGGTAGGTCAGGTCGGATTTGGGTTGATCATAAATGGGTATGGTCTGACCCAAATCAATCCATTTATTTCATTTATGGTCCATTTATCGTAGTGCAAATTTTTTGACTCATACTCAACCCGACCTATACTTGACCTGTTTATCTATAATTGATCCATACCCGACTCATTTAACTAAATTAATAATATTTATTTCTTATGATTTTTTAAAAAATGATATTGCTAAAATACTTTTATGCAATATAAATTTAATGGACAATTTTTATAATTTTTAAAAATTCATTTTTTAAAAAATCGATTTTTTTTAGTTTTTTAATTTTTAAGAAATCGAAATTTTCATTATTTTTATTTTTATTTTTTAAGAGTATAATTTTTCTTTTTTCTTCTTCTTTAGCCAGCCGCCAACCACAATGATGGCCAACAACCGACCACAAGTGAGCCTCCAACTCGCCCGACTCGCCCGACGCCGACGCGCTCGAAGTCTCGCCAGACGGCGAGACTCGAGCCTTGCTAGATGTCGGCAAGGCCTTTCCCTCACCAAATCGGCGAGCTTGAGCCTCGCCTAGCAGATCACCAGCCATCGTCATGTGGGCCACCAGTTAAGGAAGGAGGAAGAAGAAAGAAAGAAAGAAAAAGAAAATTGAAACATAAAAAATAAATATAATTTCAATTTATATATATACATTTTATAAAGTTAAAGAGGGAAGAGAGAGATTGTGAGGCTTTAGTTGAAAATGGGTTCTAAGTCCAACCCATTTAGGACTCATTTATTTTAAACCTTCAATTTTCAAACCCATTTAACTAGTTTCTTGAAAAAAATAAGTGACTCATATACAACCCATTTATGATTTAAATGGGTCATATATGGAACTAATACCCATTTTGCCATCTCTAAATATGACGCACTATGAACACTGTGAAATATGTAATTTCAATGGGCGGGAAAAGTGCCAAAAAAATCCTAAACTTTTTGTATTTGTGCTAATTTAGTTCTAAACCTTTTTACGTTGTGCCAATTCAGTCATTTCCGGTCAATTTTGGCCAGATTTTGCTAATTGGATATTGGCCGGCTGATGTGGCCTAATCGGTACTGACGTGGACAATTTTAATAATATTTTAATATTTTAAATTATTTTTTAATATTTCTTTTTTCTTCTCCTCTTCTTCCTCCAGCTGGTCGCCGGACCTCGGTGATTGGCCAAAGGTGACGGCCGGCTAGGTCGAGGTTGATCTCATTGGCCACCTCGCTAGTGGCCACGAGGGCGGCCGACAAGGGTGGGGCGAGGCTCACCCGGGACGTGAGGCCGCCCTCGAGGCTTGGGCGATGAGGGTTGCCCTCGCCTCGCCATGGCCGATGAGGGCGACCCTTGCCCATGGCTCGTGGTTTGGCGAGGACAAGGTAAGGCGATGGCGTTGGGGGGGTGCGGGGAGCGACGGTTGCGACGGGGCAGCGATGGCGGGTCCTCAACTTCTCGATTTGGTCCTCCGTCCTCTAGATCTGACCCTTTCCCTTCTCTCCCTAGGTTCGCTTGCCCTCGTCGGCCATGGGCGAGGCTTGACCCTTGCTCGATCCGGCGAGGGTGAGCCTCGCCGCTTAGGTCTCGAGGGCTGCCTCGCGGCCACCGGCGAGGTGGCCGACGAGGTCGACCTCGACCTTGCCGGCCATTGTCTCTAGACTTTCGCCGAGGTTCAGCGACCGGCTAGAGGAAGAAGAGGAGAAGAAAAAAGAAAAAGAAAAGAAAAAGAAAAATTAAAAAATTAAAAAATTAAAAAATTATTAAAAATTGTTCACGTTAGCGCCGATCAGGCCACGTCAGCGGCCGGTGTCTAGTCAATAAAATCCGGTCAAAATTGGCCGGAAAATACTGAATTGGCACAATGTAAAAATGTTTAGGACTTAATTGGCACCAAAAAAAAATTTAAAATTAAATTGGCACAAATGCAAAAGGTTTAAGACTTTTTTAGCACTTTTCCCCTCAATGGGCTTAGCTAATTTAAAAAGTTACTACGTTTGATTTTGTCAGATTGTGATTTACTCTATGGATTGCCCGATATTTCAAACTTGAAGATGTTGAATGTCCTAGTAGTCCAAAGATGCCGGATGATCCATGCTATTGAAGGCCTCATGGAGTTGACCACCTTGGAGGAGCTGCGTGTTAGTGAATGCAAGGCAGGAAGCACACAGCAAGTACAGGATTTATTAAAGCTCGTGATGAGAAACGTTCAATAAAAAGTTGATGTCTTGCTCTCCTCGAATGGCATTCAGTTATTTACATGGCTCTCTGGACACAATTGAAACCATAGGGTGACATCATTGAAGTCCCTTGCGAAATTGAGTTGGCAAACTGGCGGCAAAATTGCTGGAGCTGCAGTTTGAAATTTGGCATCAAAAGTTTTTCGAGTCCTTCATCTATCAGAAGTGGAAGCAAGCGCCATAAACAAGCGCCCTTGCACGACCTCACAGGTCATCAGATCCTTCATATTCCTCTCTCCCTCACCAATCCATTTCTGTCCAGTCTCTTTCATTTAACTGGCGACTTAGTCGTTTCCTGTAAATTTGGAATGATCTATCTACAAAGATATCTGGAAAATCTGGAGGCACTATAAGGAATTTTCTCGTCTCAAAGGCATCTCCAATTCTTAGACGGTATCCATAAGCACAACTTAGGGGCACAGTTGGTAGCTCTCACATGTTAACGAACCCCCCATACCGCTGGTTGTCTGGCATGTCATGCAGGAGATGTGGATACAAATATTGTCATTTGGTGCAAGACATGCTCGGGTGAGGTAATAATACTAGATGATTTTCTCCTGAGATTTATCATGACAAACAGGTGTCTATAGTACCCGAATTTACAATTTATTGGCTGTAAGAAGTGCACCTCTTTTGCTCAAGCTCAGTGGTTAAGATTAATCTGAGAGGCAACACGATACAGATTTTAGTCTTTAAACTAGCCCAGAATACAGTTGGAGAACCTGATATTAGCAGTTCCATTGTCCTCGGACTCACATTAGTATTTAGAACATTTCAATTGTTCTCTTGCTGATGTAATGCAACACACCCTGGATGACATGGATGCCCCTCTGCTCAAATGAAAGCATCCTCACAATAACCCCAAGAATGACATCTATATCAAAACACAGATGGAGAGGTCAAGCTGGTTAGAAAGGATCTAGTAATGATTGTAAGTGGTTATTGATTTTGGCATCTTACTTCATCTTGGTTTAAGATCACAAATAGTTTGTTTTAGGTAACTTCTGTTCAGCTTGAGCTTTTTGCATTGGTATGGGACATCGGTGCACAATTCTGTTGATCCTAGGTCAGCTTCTCACCTTTGACCTAATATGGCTTATCCCAATCCAATCGTTTCTGAGTGCCCGCTGTTTTTAGCAGAATCTTTTGTAATTCGACTTACTGAGTAAATGTGAATGGAGAGCAGGGAATTCTAGTAACCTAGGTGTTCTATGGAAGGAAGAGCTTGCCAGGTTAAGTTTGGCTTGCGGCTGCAGGGAACTTAGAACAGATGAAATCTGAATGAAAGTTGGTGACTGGAAGATCTCGTTGGTTTGTGCTAGGGGGAAAAGAATAAGAATGTCATCGGTGGCAGCTTCTCGCCTGTTATTAGGGAAGAAGCTTCAGCATTGTGTAGGAGCACGTGGTGGAACTGCTGTTTTAGGTCAATGGTTTATGTAATACCGTATGGAGATGGAACTTTCGGGTAGGTTTTCACTGGCCAGTGGGCGGGTCATGTTGCGGTTATCTTTGGTCCTTGAAGTTCTTCCCAAGGTTTCAAATTATAGCAGAAATACACAAATCTTGGATATCTTTGGCAAATGTGGTATCAATTTGTTTATCATTTCAAAACCAATGCCGAGAGTTTATTATCATCATCAAGGGCTTGTTTGGTTATCAGGAGTAAAACCAGCTGAGTGAAATTAGGATCATGGTTCTCTTTATCGCCTATGTTTGGTGAATTAGAATGAGACTGAACGGAAATGAATCTTGAGAAAGAAAATTGTTGCATTGTTGCATTTGATTATCATGGAGGAAGGTCGTGGAGGAAGGTGGGGATAAGTGAGAACAAAAGCAAGTCAGAAAAAAACAAGTAGACGATAGATCATTAGCTAAGTAATTGGTTCGGTAACTTATAGATGAACAAATGTGGCTTGGTAAGCACACATAGCCCATTTGCTTATATCTTTAGAAATTTGAAACAATAAAATTCAAATCATATAAAGCTATATTCCAATTTTAATCTGTAACCCAATGCCAATTAAAATTTATATCAATTCACATCCCTTGTAATGCATTTCAATTTCCTTATAAATCTTATTTTGATTGTCTCCTTCCTTTTCCAAAAGAATCCAAAGTCAAATAAACCGTGGCCGGCACTATTTCCACAGCCTGAATGTCTAAACACACGGCATTTGATGGTAATTATACGAAAATACCCTTAGAAACCACTCCCTTTTTCGGTTGAGCACGATGTGGATGACCACACCGTAACGAGCAAAACTTTAATGTGCATCTTCCAGAGCCACATTGTTTTGTTTCTCTGCCGGCTCTCTTTCCATTGATCTGAAGAATCCTCACCTGCTCCGCCTTCCATGCTCAATCCAAGAATGTCGGCTTTGAACACATGTACGGTCAAAGTCTCCTTCCAATCGACCAAACCTTGCGTGAACGACAACACCTCGGAATCCAAGGGAATCTGCTTGAAGACGAGGAAGTTAACTAGAACACATGTGCGGTCAAAGTCTGGGCGAGGACTGTTGATTTTGGCTGGTGAATGCTTAGCTCTGCATCTTCGGTGCAAATTTTTCTTTGGGGACAGCAATAAACGATTAACTAGAACATTTTTTGTTTATCTTGATTTGTTCTTCAAATCGGCTGGATCTCATCTCCTTTTGAGGACATCATTAATGGAGAAAATTACCAAAAACTTCCTACACCTATTGCAATTGTGTTAATTTAGTGCTAGACTTTTTTTTTTTTTTATATAATTTAAAGGTGTGATGGAGTTTAAATTCGAGCCTATCCACCACACTACATTGATATTTTTTTTCAACACAATAAGCCAACCTTCATCCCTAATTTCATTCTCTAGATTGAAGGAAGAAGGTGTCGCTACATTAGCACGCTTCGATACCTTTACCTAAGGAAATCATCAATCATCAAGAGAGACCCCAAGTCTAAACCCATTAACATATCTAGTTGGATTTAACTTCGTTCAAACGTTCAAGCTAATAAGTTATGAGCTAACTAGGATATTTTAACTCCTCTATTCCACACTAATTTCCTGAGGTAAGACTTTTTTTTAACACATTTCACGGCAGAGGAATTGAGGATTCATTTTCAAAGGATTCTTGAAAGCACCAGTTTTTTGCAATTCTTTTGTTGGGAAGGGAAATCCTTCAATGGCGACAACAAACGATGTAATTTGTTGTGGCCCCACTATCAAGAGCTGTTATTCTTGTGGTTGTAATTTGTTGTCGCAGAAGTCAAATAAGGGCAAGTTCTTTTGTTTAATGTAAAGGTTGTGGTCACAGTGCAGAAATAGTCGTATAAATTTTAATTTTCTTTATAAAAAAATTGAAGAGGGTTACATATTTAACTTAAATTGTTGGGATAACCTCCATGAGCTATTTTGAAGATGCAAAATAATCTAATATTTACTAAGAAGAGCTTCATTGTTTGATAGATGCACATCATGTCAAGTGCCATGCTATTATCAAGGATGAATATGATATTGGGAGCCAAGGTGTATAAAAGTTAGAAGTGCATCAGTAGAAGGCGAACAAGTCCGGTAGAACGAGGAACTCATGGGAACTTGACTGGAGTTTGCAAAGATTAACAACTGACGAGAACTAAAATCGCCAATATGCTTGAAATGACTAAAGGATAGTTGGTAAACAGTCGCATTTCAGCGTAAAGCATGAAAACCTTGGAAGAACCGTCGGCAGAGGCAGCTCCTACCATCAATTCGAGTAGAAGACCTGTCAAGTGCTTCTACTACCTGAATGAGAAAACCTAGACCTCTTTTGAATTAATTTGAAATTTAAATTAGAGGCAAATGACTAGTTTCAGATGCGGGAGGCTCATTGTAGAAAGCCTGGAGTTGAATCAGCGCGGTTTAGGGGCTGTTTGTTAAGTGTCTGATTCCGATTCTTTGTTTCCGGAAGTAGTTCGAGAACAGGATCGCGTTTGGCAAAAGTTTTTGTTCCCAAAAGTAAATTTAAAACAAAATCGAGAATAAAAAAAAAGTTGATTTTTGTTCCAAAGAACAAATCTAAGAATCAAGACTATATTTCTCTTCTTCTTCTTCTTCCATTTTCTTCTTCTTCATCTTTCGCTATCCCGCAGTTGCCGTCCACCGCCGTCCGCCGTCCATCTCTGTCGTCGCCAGCAACCGGTTCGGTGAGCTCGCCGGAGGCAAGTCTAGCCACCGATGAGGCCTACCTGATCATTGGCGAGGCTCAACCGACGAGGGCCGGCCTTGCCGAGGGCCGGCGACACTCCGATGAGGTCGTCACTTGAAGAAGAAGAACAGGAGAGATAAAGGAAAAACATAAAATTAAAAAATTAAAAAATTAAAAAATAATTAAAAAAATTAAAAATTTAAAAAAATGATTTATAGTAGAAATTTCGAACATGATATTAAATGCAATTCTATTTCAGAATAAAATTTTTTGGACAGTTAGCAAACGGCTTAAAATATTTAGAAATTATTTTCGGGAATGAATAAAAAAAGAATAATTTCTTATTAGAATTTGTTCTTAGGAATAGAATTGTTACCAAACGCGTCCTTACTTTTTTTGTGCAAACAGCTAAAGGATCAAATGATGGACAGAGGTAGAAAAATCCATTTAGAGAAACCTCACTTTTGTCAAAGGGAAGCATATTGTGGGGGCAATCTGCATGTCGGCCATTGTGTTTCCACATCCAACGACTCTTGGATGAACTTGAGGATTGTCCAATGGCAACTTTGAAGATCGGAAGTCTTTAAAAAAGGATTTAAAGCTTGCCGAAGGACTTGGAGGAATTTCTGAAAGTCATCTTGCTTTGGCGTGAATGATAATTATTTTATTAGAAATAGATTTTTGGAGCGAAATAGATTTTTCAATTTCCATTCATGAATGAGTGTCTGAGCAAAAATATGTATCTGATAACAATACAACTTTTTTGTTTATGGAATAAAAATTCATTTGATAATAACCTAAAATTTCTCCCTCTCAAGCGGACTGTTGCGGGTAACTACCGGAGCAGCAATTGGTGGTTGGCGGTAGCGGCGATGGCCATGATGGACGACGGGTGATGGCAAGTAAGTGGTGGGCTAGTAGAGTAAATGAGCGATGAAAATAATTTTTATTTTTCATTTCTCTTCTAGAAATAGAGAAGTAAATTTTTTTTACTTTTAATTTCTATTTCAAACTTATTTCTGGACTAAAAATTTATTCCAGAAATAGAAAAATGAAATTGCTCTAAACGAATTTTTTTTTAAAACAAGTCTAAAAATAGAAAAACAGAAAAAAGTTTTGGAACAAAAATATAATAGTTATTACGCGTGCCCTTATTGTCTTGAATTCCTCTCGTGCTCAAAAATGTATTTGTTTGTGTTTGTGATTTTCTCTAAAAGTGCTTTCTTGCTTATCGTAATTAATGATCAGAAAGTGTTATAGTATGGTAAAGGCACCTGCAATTTCATAAATTTATCTACTAGCTTTTGAGCTAAAGCGACACCTACTTCTATCTATAATATTCTGAAGATTACTGGCGGACAGCAACTTGATTTAAGGCTGTTAATTAAGCATTTTTTTTTTGGTCGATAACTTCATATAAGCTGATTTGTTTTGTAGAAGTACCTGCCATGCATAAATTGTTTATGCTTCTGCCAAAGTTTATTTGCTAAAAAAAAAAATTGAATTTATTTAAAACAACCTATTCACCCCTCAAAGTTGCCGTGTGGGTCTTATACAAATCACATATGTAGAAGGAAAAGAAAAAGCAAATGGAGAGAACGGGGTGCAACCTTAAAGTTTGGGGCTGCATAACCAAAAGTTCCGTAGAATTGTGCAATTTTTGCATCTTATTAGCAAGTGTCTTGAAAGGCTAATTAAATATATTTGATGAAGATATATTCAATTTTTAAGATAATGATTGCGCATGTCCCAGAGATAATCAATGAATTGAGATTTCTTATGCGTTAATTAGTGAAGAAATCAACAGGTATCTTGATACTTTTCACAAGAGCACCAATTGACGAGAAAATATTAGCTACCCTTGGTAATTCAGCGTGGCAAATAAGTGGCAAATAAGAAAGTGGTACGAAGGGGACACGTGTCCTCCTGGCCCACAATGCGCCAATTTAAAAATTTTCAGTTCTGTAGCTACAGGCAAAAGGGACGGACGGTAGGGTTTTTTCTGCGAGCTCTCTTTCCCTCTGCAGACCGTCTCCTTTCTTCACGCCTCTCCTCTGCCTTCCTTCCGTAAATTCAAACGGGGGTGACACAGGACGGATGCTGCTCTCCAATCGAGCAAAACATGACTACTGGACACAATTTTCTTTATAATGCTTTTTCTCTGTCGACCGGCATATTCATCGCATGAAAGTCCTTCCCGTCAACGCGGCTAATAACCTGGAATCGCTTCTGCAGAGCAGGCCACACCTTGTCGGTCGGTGAGCGAGAGAGGGAGGTGATGGCCCCCAACTCGTTTGTGCCTTGTTGCCTGCGTTTTACAGGAAGAAGGAGAAGGCCGGTCAGTTCCGTTTCCCCGTGTTTGGGGGTTTCTTTTTTTACTTTGTTTTTTTGGGTTATGTCTGTGCGAGGACCGTCGATGTAGCTGGTATATGCTTAGATCTGCATCATCAGTGCACATTCTTTCTTTGGACTGCAATCGAGGATTGATTTAGCTGGCATATGCTTAGATCTGCGTCATATGTGCGAGGACTGTCGATGGAATGTAGTCAACTGCTTTTCTTTCCTTTTGCTTTCGATTTTCTTTATTCTTTCCGAAGCAACTCTATTGTCTCGGATCAGAACATCCTAGTAAGCAAGAAGGTCCTATGCTCCACTTTTTGCTTCTGATACTCTGCGGAAATTATCCGACACGAAGTGGCAACTTGTGATAAAGTCCGCCTTTTTCATTTTACAGGGGTTTTCTTCACGGCCTCTTCAGTAGGCGATTGAGGCGGAGGTGGCGGCGATGGAGGCAGAGGCGACGACGGTGGAGGTGGAGGTGGAGGTGGTGGAGGCGGAGGCGGCTGTTGGGAATGACTGATCCCCGAAAACCGGATTCGACACCGAATCGAACCCCTAAATCAATGCGGAAGACGAGACCCGGGAAAACACGTATCACCGATCGTAAAGCACACCACGGATTATAGCGTACCTTATTAGCTACAGATTAAACACCAATGCCGAAGATCAAGGAAGAAATTTTAATCCGATGATGTTAATTCCACTTGAATAGAGAAACGGCGTCGCCTTAAGCGTTTGGGAGAAAAAGAGAGGGAAATGAACGTACGTTGGAATTGTTATGCCAAGAGGTGTCATCTCCCTCTCTCTCTCCTCCCTTTTATACCTTCCCTCATCCATGGGCCCTATTATAATACCGAAGATCGAGGAAGAAATTCTGATCCGATGATGTTAATTCGATAGGGAAACGGCGTCGCCTTAAGTGTTTGGGAGAAAAAGAGAGGGAAATGAACGTACGTTGGAATTGTTATGCCAAGATGTGTCATCTCCCTCTCTCTCCTCCCTTTTATACCTTCCCCCATCCACGGGCTCTATTCCCGTGGGCCGGGCCTTTTTTGGGCCCAACTTGAGCGGACGGGCCTTAAGCCCACCTCATAAATCCATCATCTCCCACTCGCATACACAATGCAAAACCAACATACAGGCCCTACTCAAATTTTTATCGTAGAAAAAAAAATCCATCGACTCTCACTTAACATGGTGGGCCGAATATAATCCTCTTTCCTCTCTTCAACATTCATACCGGTGAATAATTCGCGACAAAGATACTTTGAGAGAACTCGCTGCCATACATCTTAGGAATATATAATCACCATAATGGGCATTACATCCCGAGTAGATTTAGTATGCGAAGACTTAGATCGATCGATCACATTTATATCTCTCTTAATCTCTTTTAAACAATGATATATATATTGTATTCACAATTATGATTATCACAAAGACAGTTATAATTGGTTAACCGGTGAATACAAAACTACAATGTGATTCTCCAAAAATCGATCTTCCTCTTTCATTCAAACTCTCAATTTTAGTCCAGCTTGCTTTTCTAGAAATGTCCCATTAGATCGAATCACTCATGACCATTGGCAACATCCTAAGATAGCAAACACTAAATAGAAATCTCGAGAATAAGTAAGAGTCATGAGGGGACAAAAAAATTGAGGAACTCTCTTCCTCAAGAGTCTCACACGACATAAAAGTTGAGACCAAACTTTTGCCACTTTTATTGGTCGTCTCATGCATACGTAGTATGAAATATGTATTACGGTATTAACTCCTTTCCCATGGAGCGTATGTCTACACTTTTCAATACCGTACAGATGATAGTTCAGACATACCAAATGTCTAACTTGAGTTCACGTATTTACTCATTCACAAAATTCATCAGAACTCACATCTGACATCTTAGACAGATAAAGTAAAACATGTGGGGTATTTTACTTTCGGACATAATAAGTATTATGTCCTCATCTTAACACCTAGTTAAGGCGACATACGTGTTTTAAGCTTGAGCTCTCGATTATCACCTATATAATAAGCTTAAAAACAGTCTCATCTCTATTTATCACACAAGTAAATAGAGGCGATTACCCGTGAGTGGGCTAATCTTATATATGTCCGACATACTTCTCAACTTAAAGTAATGCACTAAGCATTAAGATGCATAAAGATCAAACAAAGATTCATAGGCATTAATGATGAAAACACAAATTCATCAAATGTGAACACTTAGGAAAATACAATATTCAGTATATCGCCTCTACGCAATCCTAGAGATTTCATATGGCCACAAAACACATATCTAGGTATTGGCTTTGTCATAGGATCTGCTACCATTCTATGCGTAGTATGTACTTTAAGTTCATGTCTTTTCGTGCAATCATATCATTTACAAAATTATACTTGGTATCTATGCGTTCGGTCTTGCCATGATATTTTGGATCTTTGGTGTACACTTTTGCTGCTTGGCTACTACAGTTAACCAACAATAAATCTGCAGCACTTCCAATAACACCTAAATGATCCAAAAAATCTCTTAAGCCAAACACCTTCTTATACTGCTATTGATAATGCCACGAACTCAACTTCTATCGTGGACAAGGCTATACACTTTTGTTTCTTACTGCTCCAACATATGGTGCCATTATTCGGTAAGAAAATAAACCCAGAGATAGATTTTCTTTCATCTAAATCTCTTCCCCAAACAGCATCAAAATAGCCTTAGAGTCGTAGATCCCTTCCTTAATAACTCAGCGTATAATCAGCAGTTCCCTTTAGATACCTCAGTATTCTTTTAACGGCTTTCCAATGTGCTTGACCTGGATTGGATTGGTATCTGCTCACCATTCCGACTGCAAAGCATATGTCGGGTGTTGTACACATCATAGCATACATCAAGTTTCCAACAGCACTAGCATAAGGAACATGCTTCATTTGTTCCTTCTCTTGTGGAGTCTTTGGACACAGACTATGGCTCAAAACGATCTCTTGTGGAGTCTTGCATACGAAATCGTTCAAAAACCTTATTTATATAGGTTTCTTACGATCTCTTCAAAACGATCTCTTGAAGTTTTAACTCCAATAATGTATGCAGCCTCACCCATATCCTTCATCTCAAAGTTAGAAGACAACTATCTCTTGACAGTATTAACCAACTCCATATTGCTTCCGGCAATTAGTATATCATCAACATATAATGATATGATCACAAATTGATCATTGGATCTATTGATATATACACAATGATCCTCGTCAATCATTGTAAAATCATATGCCACTATGGCATTATGAAAATGTATATACCTTTGTCTCGATGATCGCTATATATATCGACTCCCAAAGTCGACATACATTTTCTTCTTGGCCTTTCATTATGAAACCAAACAGGTTGTTCCATATATGTTCCTTCCTCTAATTCTCCATTGAGGAAATCAGTTTTTACATCCATTTGATGTAACTCAAGATCCATACTAACCACTATTGCCAGAATTATGCGAATCGAGGTAAATCTCACTACAGGAGGAAATGTATCTTCATAATCAATTTATTCCTATTAATTATACTCCTTCGCCACAAGGCAAGCCTTATGCCTTTCTATCGAGCCATTAACCTTTCGCTTTATTTTGAGAACCCACTTGTTCCCAATAGCTCTGCATCCTTTTTGGAAGATCAACCAGTTCCCAGACTTTGGTTTGATTTCATTGACTGCATTTCCTCTTTCATTGCATGAATCCATTTTTCCTTATTAGGGCAATTCAGAGCCTCATTAATATTTCTTGGCTCATCCTCATCTTATGGAGCAACCATAAAAGTTTCATTTTCAATGTCAAAATATCGACAGGGAATACTTTGGCGACTTGTTCACCGTATGGGAGATTGTATACTTAGCACATCATTCCTCATCATGCTCCCACTTGGATTAGGTAATGATGATGTCGTCACATCAGGTGGTTGCAATTGAGAATGAGTTGAATTCAATTCATCACATCTCATATTATTCCCACTTGGACGAACTCCACCGACATCATTATCTTGATCCAAGGTTTCAAACAGGGAGTAATTTTCCCTTATTTCGCCCCTCTTAGGAAATTCATCCACTAAGAATGTGACATCCCATGATTCAAATTCAGTTATACTCCCACTTTCCTGCTCACCTATGAACACATACCATTTTGAGTGTTCGGAGTATCTCATTAAAATACTCTTCTTTCCTTCGGGACCCAATTTCCCAAACTTGTGAGAGGACTCATGAGTATAGGCAGAACAACCCATGGCTTAAGAAAACTTAAGTCCGGTTTTCTAACTGTCCATAACTCATATGAAGTGGAAATAACTGATTTGGAAGGCACCCGGTTAAGTATATAGGCAGCAGTTAACAACACATCACTCCAAAAAGTGATAGGTAATGAAGATGTGTTGTTCAGATGGTTTATCGAGTGCAAAACCACGCCCTCGACCTCAACTTCAATAATGGTAATGAAGATGCGTTGTTCATCTCTATGCAGAACGACCAGGCGTCCTGCATCCATGTTCCCAGACAGATCCCAAAGGATACATTGGCCAAGCTTCTTCCGTAAACTTGGATCACCAACTATGAAAAACTACATCAAGACAACAAGCCTTTCCAGTCCACCGACTCGAGTTTGTACGGAAAAAGATGGAACTGTTTCCATCAAATTTGGCAAAGAAAAGGAAGAAAGTCCTTCTATCTTCCGGACCCTCTTCATGATTGAACCATGCGTTCCAGAATCCATCTCTGAACCAGACCCAAAAAAGCATGTTCGACACTTCGATGGTGATGGACATCCTGTTCATTACTATAAAGACAATTATGGTCATTGTTTTTGGGATCCTTTTTGCCAGTGTTCGCACTGTGTAAACTCTCCTGACGAGGTAGATCCCCTTGCAAGATCTCCACCTCGACGGAAAAGGCACAAAGATAAGATGTACCAAAGGTACTTGAACGGAGATTCCTCCGTTGATACTCTTGGTGAGTGTGACAAATACCAGTTCATGGTCTCATATGCACCACCTCCACCACCGCAGTTCGCACTATGTCCCAAACCCCACAAGATCCACCAAAATCACCTCCACCTTCTCCTCCCGTAAAAACAAGCTCTTTCTCCATTCTATAAGCCAATCCTCAAATGGGCTAAGAAACACTCTTACCCGCTTGAAGTCCCAACAGAAGTACCACCCACTTCTTCTATTGCCATGTTTCACGGTACAGACTTCCCTCCACTTGTTAAGGAAAGTTCTAAACTCTCGTTCCTAGCCACTGAAGAGTTTATTGATTCACATGGTATATACTGCCATGTTCCTAAAATTCCTACCCCCACTGATGTGGATGAACATGGGAGACAGAAGAAAACCCCGCGGGCCGAAGCTGTTTTGAATTGGCAATCGAGACTCTTGGCACAAAACAACGCCTTCAAGGCTATTGATTCCAAAATTAGAAACGTGCAACAAGATCTCCGAAGATACGATGAGGGTACCAAGAAGATACTTTCGAGTTCCAAAAGGCTTCAAGCCCCGGAATCGACAACATCTTGGGTACCATTATCTTGAAAATCCAAAGCCGTAGATAGACAAACTCAAGAAGCAAATTCAACTTCTTGAGGAAGGAAAATTCAGACCCTTCGATCCATTGGCGCCACTGCTCAAACTGGGTATGCATCCCCGCACCACAAGTGTCTGTTTTTGCCAATATCCCACAAGATCTCTCCGGAAGAGATTCGGATATACGAAGCCGTCTCAAAGCCTTGAAAAAGGAAAAGGGAAAGAGAAGAAACCACCTACGAATCAAGTTCAATCGTTATAAGAGAAAAGCCAGACCAGATGATGTTATCAAATCCATTAGAATCCTTTTTGAAGGATTTGGGTAAGCAAGAAATTAATCCGAGTACCCAACACTGAGCCCGATCCTATTATCCTGAGAAAAGCGCATTCTGCAAGCTGCACAAACTTCTTCTACTACATCGGACTCAACATCCCTCTCCTCTTTCTCATCTTTTTCGTGATAACACAGTTGATTCTCCCCTATTGCTCCACCAACCTCACAAATATTCATGGCTGGCACTCCTCCGCACTATGATTATGAAATGGAGATGGAATCAAACTATTCGATCCGAATTTGGACAGACTAGTAATCCCACTAGAACCAACCTGCTAGGCATGTGTCTATGGCATCAAAACAATTCTTCTCCATTGATGATATTCCTTATTCGCAATGGCCACATAGACTTGAAGAGTTTCATACTTGGTTGAGTACACAATCCATCACCAACCATGATATGAATGATGTCCTTTACAATTTTGTTACAAGGTTCACAGAAGCCTTAAATTTTGGTGGCAATCACTCACGTAACAAGACCACTTACATTTCTACTCGTCACCAACTTACAGCCATGCCCTTATTTATCTATATCATGTTTTTGTGGGAACACCGGAGATCTCAAAGAGCTCAAAAGAAGAGAGTTCTTTGAAAGAAGATGCTTTGCTCCCTTCGTAAAAGGCATCTTGATAAGCATTATAGATTAATGCTTCAAATCTTTTACCAAATTGGCGCAGATCCAAATCTTAAGCATGTTTTCCTTACTTCTATCCCCAAGGAGTTATCACAGATGGTTGAAAGATCTTTCTTTGGAAAGCAAAGAAGGATACAAGACGTTCCCATGGGAGAAATCCAGCAAGAAGTTCATCTATGCCTTGAAGAATTATGCTTAAAGCGCCGAATTGTTCAAACATACATCACAGATGACAAGCGGCTTGAAACAGCTTGTTCTCATCAGAAGCTAAAGATCAAATGCTCCAAACAAGATTGTGATGGCACTTGTGGCCAGTATTCCGGAAGAAAAAGCACTACAAGAAGTATTCGTAAAGAAATCCGAGACATGGCTCTAAGCATTTCCGAAAAAGAAGAAATGGCGATACCTACGCAAAAGAAAGGATCACACAGTCATAAGAAATCAAGCCGTTGCTACATTTGCAACAAGAAAGGACATTTCGCCAAAAATTGTCCTCGTGCGAAAAAATGTCAAATCATCTCATAGAAAATGAAACAGTTTTTCACTTGAAAATGATGATATTGAATCTTTATTCTCTGCCGATGATGAACCAACCGAACAAACACTTTGTGTCATCCCTTTTTATCAAACTTCCAAAGTGAAAACCGAGTCGACTCGAATCAAGACATTTTTCATATAGCTTCCACATCTTCAGAGCCAAATCTTGATATATTCTCAAGTCAAACTCACTGCCCTCACTTCCCTGTCAAAATCCTCACCTCAAAGTTTGCCAAGCCTATCAATGTCATTGCTCTTATTGACACAGGAGCAAGTTGTTCGATTCTAGATACTAAAATCCTACCCGAAGAATTCGGACTCCCTACATCCGATATTTCAATTACGCTCAGAGATACTTTCTCCACAAATGTCGAACCACTCCAGTCACCATCCAGTTTTTTCCCCGGTGTTCCATAACGACAAAGATTTTTGGATCAAACCTTCCCAATAAAGATCTGATAATTGGGTGGGATGTCATGACTCAAATCTCTCAGCTTCGCATTATCCCTGGAAAAGGTCTTAGATATAAAGACCAATTCTCTGAGTTTGTCAATATTCAGAGGCTATTTTCCATTGAGATGAGTTTATTAGATCCAATCATGCAAAAGTTGCTTGAATCTTGTTCGAATCCCATTCAGAATTCACTCAAAAATGTTCTCATCCCTTATGGAAAAATCCCGAGTTCTTTGTCCGCCTTCCCTTCAAGAAAAATGAAGATATCAATCCAACCAAGGCGAGTCATACAGAATGAACCTGAACATTTGGCTTTAGCTCAAAGGGAATGCTCGAATTATTACAAAGAAGGCCTCATTGAAACCTCCGATTCTCAATGGGCCTGTAAAGCTTTTTATGTCAATAAACGTGCTTTGAGCAAAATAGAGGGAAAATGAGATTGGTAATTAATTATCAACCCCTCAACCTCTTTCTCCAAGATGACAAATTCCCTTTACCATCCGCAGATTCTCTCTTTACTGGTTTAACGAAGGCCCACATCTATTCCAAATTCGACCTCAAAGCCGGGTTTGGCAATTGGGCATCCATCCCGAAGACAGATCCAAAACAGGATTCGTATCCCGAACCAAAGACACTTCCAAAGGGAAAGTTCTTCCTTTTGGCCTAAAGGTAGCCCCATCCTTGTTCCAAAAGGCCATGTGTCGAATTTTCCAACCAATCTTGTCAAGTGCAGCCGTATACATCGACGACATTCTACTCTACAGTCCTGATGAGCAGTCACACTGTCAACTTCTTGAGCAAGCTTCTCGAAATAGTAAGAAAGCATGGCATTATGCTTTCTCAAAGAAAAATGAACATTGCCCGGACAGAAATTGAATTTCTTGGTATGCACCTCAACAAAGGTACATACTATCCAGGGCCACACATTGCTCAAGAATTATTGAAGTTTCCTGTGGATAACTTCACGACAAAACAAGTTCAGCAATTTCTGGGGATAATCAATTATCTCAGAGTTTTTGTCCCCAATATTGCAAAACACCTGATCCCTTTGCAAACCATGCTGAAGAAGAACTCCCTACCTTGGGGAAAAACTCAAACCAAAGCATCGTGAACTCAAAGAGATTATGCAAAATCTCCCACCATTGCGATACCATCAACAGTAAAAGAATTCTCCAAACCGACGCCGTGATGAATACTCGGGCAGCCGTCCCGTTCGAAGAAATTGATGGTAAGAGACTTCTTTGTGCTCACAAAAGTGGAAAGTTCTCTCAAGCTGAAATGCACTACCATTCCACTTTCAAGGAAATCTTAGCAAAAAAAATGGAATAAAAAAATTTGAGTTTCATCTCATCGGCCATCATTTCCTAGTAGAATTAGACATGGCATCTTTTCCACAGATGACCAAGTTTAAACAAAAGCAGATTCCAAACTCTCAATTGCTAAGATGGGCTGAATGGTTTTCAAAATATTCTTTTGAAACCAAACACATTCCGGGGAAAAAGAATGTGCTTGACTTTTTGTCAAGACCCAAAGCAACAATTTGAAATCAACATGTACATCAAAAGGCCTGCTTTCCATATGCTCAATCATGGGGTGAAATACAAGATTGAGAAGATCCAAGATTTGCCAAGCTGGAAATATCCCCAAGAAATTATCCAAGAAATCCGAATGACAAGCCTTGCCGAAAATCTGAGAACCTCATGTGGCAATGTCACACGACCTATTCAGATTCAATGGAGGTTCGATTCTTTATCCTTTCGGGTTAAATCTGAATTATCCTTTCATTCATCCTCTTATCTGGAAAGAAGATGATTTCCCGACCAGCTCAAAAAACGTTATGGTACTTGACTAATAAGTACTTAATAGCTTTTGAAATCCCCACCGAAGATTCATTGCTAATCTCACTAGGATATTCTTGCTCGGAAGAAACATCGAAAAGGAATGTGATAGAAATCTTTTAGATTTTCTAAATTGGTTCTATCATCCTACATGCTGGAAACAAGACTTGGAAAAAGAACTGAGAACCATGACACCGAACCCTGAAGTCCATACCATCCTGTTTTTCCGACGTCCATAGAATTTTTGCAGAAATAATGGTAGTATTCTTGATGCACCACTTGAAATAGGAACCACATCCTATAAGCCTAACTTGAACAATCGAGAAGCTAGGATTCACAAATCTTATCCAAGATCTCGTTAGATTTTGCGAAAACGAGTATCGAGAACTCCGCAGAGAATCCTATGCCAAGAAAACAAAACTATTCCCGAAGATATTTGGAATAATGTACCCACTACGTGGGATCATTATGACCTAGCACCGTGAAGCTAAGGAAGCACTCATGCAATACGGACAAGCTGCATCGTCCCAAGAGCATGAAATGACAAACGAAGATGACATTGTCCAGTCTACACAAGATCCCTATGCACGCTTTGGAGGTCCTCTGTCCTAGGATCCCTACGAACAGGGACCTTCGCCCTCATTCCAAAACATGGACACATCGTACTATGCACAGGCATCAAACTGGCCTCGCCAAGCATTCCCGCTAGACGACCTACAAGCGAAGAAACAACCGGGCGTAAGAAGAAGCATCTCATTGGGCTCGTGAACAAGCATCCTCATCAAGAAGGCTAAATCGATCCTCTCACCGGAAGATCTTGAAGCCCTCCAACAAAAGTACGAAGCTCATCTCCTAGAAGACAGCTCGATGACTCGACTCGATCACCCGTAGCTACAATGCCCGCGACGGACGAGACCGTTGAGTCCGTACATTTTCACCGTAGCAAGTCACCGTTCACTTTTACCGTAGCACTAGGCTAGGGAATGTACTTGTTCACGCATGCTATTCGTTCATAGTGTGCGAATAATTCCGTTGCCCCTGTTTGTACCCGGACCCATGAGCTTGGTCCTTGTTTGTTGCTTTGTGACCTCATTTGCCTATATAAGGCCATGAGGATGTATTGTGTTGAGCAGAGTCCCTTGAAGTAAAGTGTGTGCTTTGTGAAAAACTTTCCATGGCTTTCTAAATTCCTCTTCTTCTCTAGCCTGGTAGGATCCTTCAAGAAATGCAGCTTGGGTAGGTTAGAAACGTTTCCATCCCGAAATTTTTGGGTGTCTCTAGGCTCAACTAAATGGCTGAGTGGTTTTTTTCATCACATCTTATGCTAAAAGGCTGTCCCCGAAGGGCTTGAACGGGAGTTGTTCGCCCAATGTGGGATGCATACCTGCAGGAAATTTACTCTCCTTCCCTGGTTCTAAGTCTAGGCACATCATGGACCTAACCATTCCAGTAGGGTTCTGTTTCTTCTCTCTGCAATACCATTTTGTTGAGGAGTATATGGAATAGACAACTATATTTCTATTCCTTTTTCATCACATAATTTTATGAACTTATCAGATAAATATTCTCAATCTCGATCGGATCTAAATACCTTCATTTTCTTGTCTAATTGATTTTCTGCCAGATTCATAAATCTTCTGAAACAACTTATGCTTCAGATTTATGAGAAATCAAATAGACATATCCGACTCGAGTATAATCATCTATAAAAAAAAAAAAGTGATGAAATAAACAGCCCCTTGCCTTCCTCTCACATTCTTTGAACCACAAACGTCCAAATGGATTAAATGCAGAGGAAATTTAGCTCTTTTACCTTTTCCAAATGGTTTCCTTGTCATTTTCCCTACTAGGCAATGCTCACTTATGGACAAATCGACTTTTTCAATATTACCCAACAAGCCCTCTTTGGCTAGTCTATTCATATGTTGTTAGCCCATATGACCAAGTCTAGCATGCCACCATATTCACATCATTATCATATAAGGTAGAAGACGTGAAACAAGGGAATAACATATTGACATCATCACAGTCAACATTTAGTACAATAAAACCATTCAGTAAGTGACCACAACCATAGTAGTTTGTATCTAAACACAAATCTACACATTTATTATGGAAGCTCATACCAAAATCAAGCTTAACCAACACTTAGACAGACACTAAATTTCGACGAATCTCCAAAGCATATAGAACATCAAGATGCGTCCACCATACATGTTCAATTGGTAGATGCCAATCCCTTTAACTTCAGCTCTGGAGTTATTTCCAATATAGATCCACTTAGTTCTAGTTGGTATCGTCGGAATTCCACGAAGGATCCTCTATCCTTTGCTACATGGTCTGTCACTCCTGAATCTACATTCCACAAAGGATTGGATTCAGCCTATAATGCAGAACTTGACACATAAGCAAAGTTCTCAAATGTACAAAAGGTGTATACATTATTTTGGCTCACGACAGTCGCGAGCATAGTGACCTCTCTTGTCACAATTGTAACATCTCACCATTGACATTTTCTTTACTTAAGGACGTTTTCCTCTCTTCTGTTAGTTAACTCTTGATTTCTTGCAATAAGGACTTGATCCTTTGCATTCCCACATATTAACCGAATCAATACGCTTGCGCTTAGAGCACAAAGCCCTTTCTGAGCTAAAACCAGCATTGAAAATATCTATTTTCGGCTAAAATACCGTTAGGCGGTCCTTTACTAGCTCAAGGTGGCGCATGGCATCCTTAAGATCTTCCATAACATGGTCAAGAGCTTCTAGTGCTTCTTGCTTTTCCAGCACATATTGAATCTTCTTATTCAATTTTTCACAATTGTTACCGTTCATATCAAGCAATCACGTTCTTAGTTGTTGAAACCATCGATCTGAACACATCGAGACATATATGCATGGATAATTAATGCCTATCATTTATGCATCCCTATTTGCATAGACCCATCATATTAATGAATAATTTTAAGTAAGGCTTTAGAATCAAAAGGTCACTATGTTTCCAATCATCCTCCAAAAATCCTAACTCAAAATTATTATTAATATAATTATCTTATGCAAATAAATTCTATGAAGTTACAAAAACTTCTATTACTACCCACGACTAATTACCCACGGCAACCAGCAATAGCAAAAGCAAATAAAATCTAATATCCAATAAAACAACAATGCTTTCACATGATACGACTAACATATCGGTTGTTACATCAACAACAATCGGTAGTAAACATTACATAATTAATCAAAGAAATAAATAGGGAATGTCTCTTCTAATCTATCACCATAATATCCGAGAAATTTGAAGGCACATTTGCCAACCATGGAAAAACTTTTGGAGAGCTTTCATGTCGCCTCCAAGGCGCATCCACTCGGCGCCATGTGGCGCTCAATCTAAGGGTTGAATTTTTGGCCAACTCAATCCTATAGTACTCTCTTACAAAAGCTTCCACCAGCCTCCTATAACCCGGAACCACGTTGACCTCCCATAGCCGATCCAACACGCTTGCCATTCGGTGGAAGAGTGTTCATCAAAGCCGGCACCTTCTCAAAATCCGGCATAAGATAACCATTCCGGATGATTTCTTATATCATCTGATTGACCCTGACCACATGTGATACTAAATCACCGTCATGCCACCGATAATCAGTTAACTCTGTCATCAGCCTCTTAAGTCTTGCATTTCCCTCGTCCGTTCTCGGGATTGCAGGTATCCTTGCATAACGCATCATAGTTCCCCGCAACAAATGCGGAACTAAAAATGGATCACTTATAATCCATAATTAATATAAGGAAAATACATAATTTTTCAAAATTAATGCAACAAATGCAGAATAAAAAATGGATTACTTATAATCCACATAGGCATGACTGAAAAAGAAACAAATTCCTTTATTTTTTTTTGGTCAATGGTCAAAGTCAACGGTCAACGGTCGTCGGTCAACGGTCAATGGGTCAGGTCAACGGGCGCGTGGGTCGGACCGGTCGCGACGGTCGGACCGGGCGAGCCGGTCGGACCGCTCGCGCGGACTGACCGCACGTGCCTCGCGCGTGCGGGGGATGACGTCACGCAGACGTCATCCGCACGTCCGGCATGTGCTTGCGTCCGTGAGTCAGGTCGGGTCGTCGGCCGGTGACCGCCCGGCGATACGTCGTCGGCGATGACGTCATCCCAGCGGTTACCGACCGTGGATGACGTCACGATGACGTCATCCCGTGACGTCAGTATGCGTCGGTCCGCGGACCGGCACGTGCCGAGTCGCCGGGCCGCCGGCGCATGTGGCGCATGCGCTTGGGCGGCCAGCGCTTCAGCGCGTCGCGCCCACGCGCAACGGCTTCGCCACGCGTGCGGCGTCGTACGGCGGCGTGCAACATGTCGCCGAACTCGTCTTGACGTCGCCTTTCTCCCAGTGCCTTCAGAATTTGATTTCGACTTATGAAAACTCAGAAAAATGGCCGAACAACCTTTGGTTTCGGGATTTCTCGCCCCGATCCGTACGGTTGAAATTTTTTCGCGAAAAATCAATCAAAAAACATCAAATTGATCGGGAAAACGTGAACTAGGGCTCTGATACCAATGTTGGGAATGACTGATCCCCGAAAACCGGATTCGACACCGAATCGAACCCCTAAATCAATACGGAAGACGAGGCCCGTGAAAATACGTATCACCGATCGTAAAGCACACCACAGATTCTAGCGTACCTTGTTAGCCACAGATTAAACACCAATGCCGAAGATTAAGGAAGAAATTCTGATCCGATGATGTCAATTCGACTTGAATAGGGAAACGGCGTCGCCTTAAGCGTTTGGGAGAAAAAGAGAGGGAAAGGAATGTACGTTGGAATTGTTATGCCAAGAGTGGTCATCTTCCTCTCTCTCCTCCCTTTTATACCTTCCCCCATCCACGGGCCCTATTCCCGTGGGCCGGGCCTTTTTTGGGCCCAACTTGGGCGGCCACTATCATCCATCTCTACCTTATCAAGAACCAATTACAAAGTGTTCTTGAGTTTTAGAGGTCCTGATACTCGCCAGGGATTTGCAGATTACCTCTTCCGTGACTTGATTGATGCAAGGATCATGGTCTTTAAAAACGATGAAGAACTTGATCCTGGAGAAAATGTCCCTGATGCATTGGTTCAATCCATTAAGCAATCCAAGATATCAATACCTATTCTCTCCCAGGATTATGCAAATAGTAAGAGTTGTCTCATGGAATTGGCCCAAATGGTGGAATGCCAAGAAGCAGGCACTCAACTGATCGTGCCCATTTTCTATTATGTTAGCCTCGATGATTTAAGATACCAACGAGACCGTGTTAACAAGTCCTTCCAAAAGCCTATGAAGCACGGACACTTTCTGAAGCCTTCGTGTCGTGTCCGACACTCCGACACGTGTCCGACACGTTCCGACACGCGGTCAACGAGTGTCGAAAAATCCGACACGTGGTCAACTCTTTCCGACACGCTCCGACATTCGAGTCCAGAATTCCGACACACACGGGTCAATTTTAAAATTTATAATACTTGAGTGGTCAAAATATAAATATACACAAAAGAAGTAATAAAAGAAGTAATAAAATTGCTATAAATATACATGCACGGGGTCAATTTTTTTATTTTTTTTTCAGTTTTATTTTTTTCAGTTTTATTTAAAAAAAAAAGTCTTTTACTATGAAAGAAGTAATAAAAAATGCTATATATGATAAATAAATAAATTTAAAAATATTATTTCGGCATTTTTCTTTAAACAATGTTTTTTTCCTCTAAGTTTTGTGTATTATTGTAACAAATTAAAATAATAAATGATATTATTTAATATTTTTTGTATAAATTAATTCTAGGCTATTATTATTATTATCTTTTATGCATTTATATATAAAAATATATTTAATATATAACGTGTCGGAACGTGTCGAAATTCTCTATTTTTAAGAAATGACGTGTAGGCATGTTGTGTCGTGTCGTGTCGCATGTCACGTGTCCGTATCCGTGCTACATAGCCAAAAGCACGAGGAGCGTGGAGTTGACCACATGGTCATTGATAATTGGAAGCGGGCTCTCAAAAAGATTGCTGACATGAAGGGGTACCATTTGCAGAATACAAACACACGGTACTCGTCTTTTTACTGTCCTTTTAATGCAATTTGGTTTAGCTTTATGAGAATTGTTCCAAGCACAATGTTGTTGAAAATTGAAATCATTAATATGATGGGACTATATCTGATAATGAGGTAAATGTACTTTCTGTGCCCTTCTTGTTCCCCACTGCATCGTCCGTGTTGGTCAATATTTGGTATGGTTTAACTGGATTATTTCCTTCGTAATTTTCATAGACTGTTGTTGGTTATTTTGTAATCTCATCATGACACCTTATTTTCATCATCACATTTGGCAGTTATGGTGCACTCACAGACAAAGTTGTTTCAGATATTCTAGAGTTGTTGAAAAAGAATGATTTAGTAGTGAAGAACGGTTTAGTGGGCATGGCACCCCACGTACGGGAGGTTAAGAAAAAGCTTGGTGTCATCTATGTCAACGAGCAAGTAATCGGAGTACATGACCAAAAAGATGTACGTGTGCTTGGGATAGGGGGCATGCCGGGGATTGGCAAGACTACCCTTGCAAAGGCTACCCTGGCAAAGGTTGTGTACAACAAAATTCGTCATCTCTTTCAATGTTGTAGTTCTCTTTCCAATGTTCGAGAAAATGGCACGTCTGATAATCTCATCATGGGCCTGCAAAAACAGTTAATCTCACACCTTCGAAGGAAGGAGTATCCAAATTTAAGAACTCTTGACGGAATGACTAATTTCATAAAAAGTGCATTTAGCGAAATGAAAGTTCTCATTCTCCTTGATGATGTGCATCATTTTGACCAAATCAGGCATTTAGTTGGGGATCTAAGTTGGTTTGGCCCTGGAAGCAGGATTCTCATGACAGTTGGGAATATTAATGTTCTTGATGGTTATGGAGATGGAGTGGCTGATAAGTATGAAGTTGGACAAATGGGGACTCGTCAAGCTTTTGAACTTTTCCGCATGCGTGCTTTTAGTGGGTATACTCGCGAAGAGGAGGATGAGTATGATGATCTGGCCAGACGCATTGTTGAAACTATTGGAGGGATTCCTTTGGCAATTGAAGTAACGGATTCATACTTGCGTAGCAGAAGGGGGAATATACAAATATGGAAAGCTGTATTGCAGAGATTACGTACAAGGCCAGCAGATGAAGTCCATGAAGTGATCAAAGTAAACTATGACTCTCTAAAGGGAGACACGAGAAAGATATTTCTCGATATCGCATGTTTTTTCATTGGAATGGATGCGAGAATTTCCTCATACATGTGGGATGCATGTGACTATTATTCTCCAATTGGAATCGAGTTACTCCGTAACATGAGTTTTGTCAAAATAGGAGAAAATTATGAATTATGGATGCATAATGAACTAAGAAAATTTGGCAGGGAAATTGTTAGGAGGGAAAATGAAAATGAGCCTCGAAAGCGCAGTAGGTTATGGAATCACATTGATGTACTTTCCACGCTTAAGGGAGCGCAGGTATAACTTTTCAAGCATAAGATTTTTTAGTTTAAACACAGTTAACAATCTTTGTAGGTACTGCCTTTCCTTAATTTTTCTTCCCCAAAATGAAGTGTGAATGGTTAGATTTCATTTTCCTTTTTATTTATTCAGTTCCCTCGATTTGCAGAGTGCTAGAAAGGTGGAAGCTCTTGGTCTCACATTTGATGAGGGACAAAGTGAATGTTTTAGACGTGAAGGATTTAGCCATTTACAGAGCTTGAGGTTTTTGAGATTGGACAAGGCTACCGTTGGAAGAATTTCTCAGAATGTTCTTCTAAATTCATGGTGGCTTGGCTATATACGACACTGGTTGAGATTGGACCAGGCTACCGTTGGAGGGAGTTCTCAGAATGTTCTTCCAAATTTAAGGTGGCTTGGTTGGCAAGGTTGCAGTGACGTCTCTGAACTGCTGATTTTCCATTTGGAGAAACTGGTCATTCTTGATCTATCTCGCAGTTTGGTCACTGGAGATCCAAAAGTATGGGAACAAATCCTGAAGGTAAAGTGCACATTTGTCTATGTTTCCTAGGATTATTAGAATAGCTAGCACCAACTAAGCCTGTTCTGTCCACTTTTCTTGCAGATGGCAAAGGAACTGAAAGTTTTGAACCTAAGTGGCTGTTGTAACCTGAATGCTTTTTTACGCTTCCCTGCTTCTGTGGATTTACAAAGCTTGGACTTACAGATATTAGTCCTGGAACATTGTTCCGTACTATCCCAAATTGGTCCATTTTTAGGTAATCTAAAGAACTTAGTCTCCTTAAATCTTAAGTTCTGCAAATCCATCAGCGACTTGCCGCAAGAACTATGTCATATGATAGATTTGGAAGAACTTCTGATTGATGGAACTGCCATTAGGGAGATTGATTTCAAACCAGCCTCCATGAAGAAACTTGAGATTCTGAGCGCTTGCCAATGTAAAAGATTGACTCATATATCAGACTCTATTGGTCACTTGGTATCTCTTGTGCATCTTCGACTGGAAGGTGCTGCTATTGAATGGCTACCAAATTCTATTGAGTCCTTAAAGAAACTTCGGAGCCTGCTTCTAGGAAATTGTCAGAATTTACTTGAGCTTCCTCTTTTCATTGGGAATCTCAAGTTACTTGAAGTCATGGATCTATCGAGCACCAAGATTGTTAGTTTACCTAGGTCCGTCAAGCATTTGAAAAATTTGAAAGTGCTGAAGATGGAGAAGACTCACTTACAAGAATTCCCCAATGATATAATAGATCTAGAAAAGCTGGAAGAGATAGATCTTTCAGAATGCCGGACTCTGAAGGGGTTGATTTGCTGTGATATGAGAGGATTATCCTCATTGAAAATCTTGAGATTATCATCTACCGGGATTTCTGGCCTACCCTTGACCCTTCAATTGCTCTCTGATCTCCAACAACTAGATTTAAGGGGATGTGACGAACTTCGGAATGTGCAAGAACTTCCATCTAGTTTAAGTATTCTTCGGCGGGGATCCAAAATCATGTGGACTGTGCCAGACCTTTCTTTCTTGAGAAACTTGAAAGAGCTTTACTTGGGTGATAACTTTAGTCCTACTGATCCAATTCAGAATTCTTCCCCTGAACCACAAATTGGATGGTTAGCAAGACTAGCAAGACTAGCAAGTCTAGAAATCTTGGAGTTGTGCCACTCAAAGATTTCCAAGCTCCCTGAACATTTTAGTAAACTTCGACTAAGAAAACTTGTTTTGCACTACGCATGCTTGCGTGACCTTGGGGAGCTACCCTCTAGCTTATCGGTATTGTGCCTTCACAGCTGCATGATTCAATATTCACTATTTTCTACGGTGAGAGGTCTGTCTGAATTAGAACTCAAACGCTGTCACTTGGCAGAGACTATCAGTCTTAAAGATTTGAGGGGATTGCAACTTCTGAGAATATTTGACTGCAATGTGCGGAAACTTGATGGGCTGGAAAATTTGCCTCATTTTAGAAGGCTCACTTTAATGGAATGCCCTTCATTGACCGGATTACCAGATCAAACAAATCGTAAATTCGAAATCGATGGGTACACTTTCCCAGAAGAACATCTAGTAGGCGGTTATGATGCTCGCACTAATGGTTAGAATATTTGTGGAAATGCTTCAAGAATGATTCCGACTGAAGATCTTGCTGCACAACGGATATTCGGTCTATATTCAATAAGAAGTTGGAGGCTGTTCTGAAAAGTAAATGTTGCTACTTTTTGCTTTCCTCGACTTGAACATCTGTACAACTCCATGATGCACACCAGTCGGTCCTTTTTCTCTTTTAGCCCTACGGTCAAATTTCTGAGCAGTGTCCTCTCCACCTCGTTGTGGCCTTGGAGCTTCTCTGTTGGTAGGCCTGACCTTGGGGGGGCTTGGACAGGCAAGTTTGTGCTTTGAAATCTTTTGCCAGCTTTCAATTTTAATTTCTCAATTCTTTCATTTATTTTCTCTTCTTTGAGTGAAAATGCATAAATGGTAACTGGAGCACAGAGTCCAACGTAAAACTACCAACAGAAAGATTAATATTAGATAATTCAATTTGCCAGTGCTTTGTGCATGAAATCATGAAACATTCTTGGCACTTTAACTTCTAATTGTCCGCTTCTTGTTGTCGCTCAGAAGAAGTTGGGGACAGATTTACTAGCAATATAATGGGTTGGCTGGGATGGATACTTAATGTCAGAATGATGATTGGGCAAAGACTCTACTTGGTGGAGGAGGAGAGATGGCTGGCTCTTTTGTTTGAATGGGAGATTTGTAGCCTTGAAGTCCGGTGGATGCACGTTGTGAAGATAATCCAATGGCACTCGAGTGCGGATGCGTGGAGTCAGCATGCTGCTCCTTCCTTTTCGGGCTCTGGCTTAAAAGATTGACAGGGGAGTCGCAGCTGCAGTGTTGCAGAGTTTTAACTCTCAATCCGGGTGATGTCGGTAACTTAAAAAGTAGTAAGAACAATGCATTTCCCCTACCCGCGTCTGTGTTGCAACGAGCGTCAAATGGGTAATCATTGTCTCATATCTGTTCTAATCAGTAAACCAATCCCGAGTCCATAGCATGTAACTTCAATCAGGCATGCATTTTTCCATCGAACATTGTTGTGCTTGCATTATACATTATGCTTTTTCCTGAGGAAGCCTCCTCCAAGATGTGACTGGAACTGGAATGCATCGTAGGGTCTTGTCATCTTAAACTTCTCTTCTACTGAGGAAAGTACGTGTAGACCATAACTAGATATAGAGGGAGTGAAAAGACATTGGAACTCTTCTTGTTGGAGAGAGGACATGCAGAGTGCTTTCAGGTTATCCTTTAGAATATGTCGTCCCATATGGATGTAAAGTACGGATATCTACTGTTTCACGATAAATATTGAAGCATCTTGAATATCATTGTATGTCTGTCATTAAGAGACTTTGGCCACACAGACGCCTTATATTATTTTGAAGGGAACCGAAAACTGAAATTTTCAGTTCGGTTCGGTTCGGTTCAGTTTTGACACCCCTACTTATATATTTTCGCTTCCCTTCAAGCAAACAGCCTTTGGCCACACTAACTCCTTGAAATTTTCTGAGTGACTACAGTTTGGCTTTTGGCTCTACTCAGAGTGATAAATTTGTGCATAAAAGCTCCACACGGTCGAAATAAACTACGCAAGTAAACCTTACTAGCGGTAGTTGATTCATTTAATCGTGAACAGGTTGTTGAAAAGATCTCCGGCACTCACATTTAGCTGCGTTGATGAACATACTGATTGTACCAATCTATATAGCTTATGCTGGAGTAACCTCGTTTTTATCATGGACTGTTCCATTACAGTAGTACATGAAGATGAATCGCTCGCTCTTCTGTGCTGAAGATGACTTAAAAGGATGGAACCCTACAGAGCAAGTCTCTTGAATGAAGTCAGGATTTCATTGTCCTACTGATAATACGTGTTCGGAGTTCTGATAAACATAATGGACTGCACGGATACTGATTCCACGATACCTCGTTAAACAAAGCAATTAGCAAAATTCACGAAGTTAACCTCGAAACCGAAGTCCATCCCTTGGTGTCAATCTCTGCCATATAAATATGAGGTATATGATCATGCAACAAGATGAGGCAGATCAAGAAACCATCAATCAGAAGTTCAAGACCTGTAAATTACAAGAACTAAAAAGGAAGATGAAGGAATGCTCAACCGCGCCAAAACCCTTACCGACTTTTTGTCCGGTCTTTCCTTTGGGTCTTTCTCAATACCTCTCAACTTTAATCTTCAGTTTTGTGTGAGGATCACCCTGTTTGAAAGAGAAATTATTTTCAAAAAATTATTTTCCAACTTCTCAATGTTCAATAGATGAAAAATTAATTAATTAATAGAAAATGTTGCTCAGGATCTGAAAATAACAAGTTTAGATTGGGAGAGAAAAAGAACTTTGCTGTTTAGTAAAATAAAAATCACTTTTCCTAAATTACTGAGGTCACCAAATAAATGAAAATTAACTGTTTTTCTGGAAGATCTTTGTCATGGAATTTTCAATGGTTGTGAATATGGTTGTCCAGTACTCGGAAAAAACAAATATGGCTGTACCGTTCGTGTCATTTTTTTTTTTTAACCTTTAGCGTGGACATTTATACAATTGTTTTTGAGATTACTTTGCCTAATAAAAAGATTTTATAGTCCTTCATAACGACCTCCGCGATTTGGCTCCTTCGCATCGCAGCCGTCCATCCTCCCCTGCGAAACCGTCGCCCTCCGGTGCTCGCCTCCGGAACCGCCGTAATCGCTGCTGCCGCCGCCGACGACGACAGGTCCGTTCTCTCTCTCTCTACACCGAGCTCAGCCTGTCGGAATTCAGGGTCTCTGATCACCTGAAAACTCCGGGAGAAATCTCCTAGAGCCGGCGACGCGCTTGCAGTTGATAAATGGAGCGGCGAGCTTGCTTTCGTTTCGGTTCCAGCTTCATTTTTTTTAGGATTTTTAGGCGGTGTATCGACGGGAGCTGTCGAGATCGCACTGTGGAAGAAGGTATGGCGCAGTGCCAATGTGTAGTGGAGATGCTGCGGGGCAAGAAGGCATCGGGCCGTGACGACGTTCGTGTCGTGGTATTTTCGAACTGATGAGCAAGAGAGCGAGTATTGAGATCGGGAAGAATGGATTTTGATGCGTTGGATGCTTTCGTTCGGAGGCGGCGCGGCAAGAATTGGTAGTACGGTTTTGATGTGCGAGCGACCGAGCGAGCGAACGAAGAGTAGGTTGCGGAAACATTTCTCCGAGAGCGTGCGGGTGTTTTCTCGGAGGGCTTTCGCGTCGTGAATGATGCTGAAATTTCGTCGAGAGCTGTTTAGGGGTAGAGTTGGTTCGTTTGCTGTTGCCGCTATCTTCATCGAATTGGACAATCAGTTTTTTTGGCCTTTCCTCATGATATGTTGATTTTCTTTTGTGTTGTTTCACGGCATGTCGTCTGTTAATTGCTTTGCCAAGGCGGCTAGCCATCTGGCTTTAGCTTCAATATTTGTGGCTTTCGTGATTATATTCATCTCGGAAGTTCAGAATTACTTTTAGTTTGCAATGGTTCTACTTGTTTGTTAACCTAGTTTGAATAGTATGGCTCATGTCCTCTGTTTTGATGAGGTGTAATTTGGAAAGCAATTCCGTTTATCTAAGAATTTGATATAGTTTTTTCAGTCTATGGACATGCTCGAAGTTCTCTATCTTGCTTTCTCTTGCCCTTTGTTTTTTTCAGTAATTCCCATTACTTGATGTTGGCATTTCCGTTGGTTTCTAAATTGGACTGCTTCTTGTTTTAGGTAGATTAATTGGATGGACAATTTTTATAGTTGTTGACATTGTTTGCCCGTCACTCGCAAATTTGACAGAACAATTTGATGTGGGGTGGCAAATGTCTCATGATCCTTTTCTCTTTTTCTTTGGTAGAAAACACCTATATGGTAAAATTCAAGTTTGTCTTTGCCATTCTAGTGATTCAAGTAGCATGTACACTCCGAGAGATTTTTCTTTATGTAACATGCGAAGAGATATTACTCTTATTGAAAAATAAAAGAACATTTGTTCTATATTTTCATCTTCAATTTGAAATTTCCAAACTGGGAATTTGACATCTGAAGAGCGTCCATCGTGGTATTGACTTAGTCTTCTCACTTATGGCAGGTGAATGATCCTCCAGTCAGAAACTCACAAGAAGCTTTCCTGATGGAGATGCGCACAGCAAGAATGGTAAGATTTGGACTTTAATCTGAAGTGAGGTTTGGCCATTTAATTATTGTAACCTACAAAGGATAGTTAATTCTGCTCATTAACCCAAAAAGCAGTGCGTGTTTGGCATATACGTTTACCATATGTCAGTTTGGTAATCCCCTGCCGAATCCATGAGAGACTCAAAATTGCAGGGCTATGAGACTTCTAGAAAATGGATGTGGAATTTCTTTTTCATGATAATGGGAATTTCATAATCTCAGAGATTGCGTTTGCCACACATGTATTAGCATTTAGCAATAGCAATAACCATAATGCCAAATGACCCTCACAATCTGGATTTCTGTATAGTTTAAATGAATTTGAGTGAACACAAAGGTTTACTTCAAAATTAGCTACTCGAATCTGCAAAATGCAGGTGGCTAAGCATTATTAACTTTTCAAGGAATATGATGAAGTGGCGAGAGCATCTTTCTATAGTTTAAATGAACTTGAGGGAAAATAAGTGGCATTCGAGATTAGTTACTTGAATAGGTGATGCGTGTGGTTAAGGACTAAAAACTTTTCTAGGAATATTATTAAGCGGTGGGAGCGCATCTACTTGTAATGCTTCAGAAAGATTAACCCTGGATTCATCTGCTTCTTTACTTTCCGAAGCTTATCAAAGAAGCGGCTTCTCTGTGCTCATGTATTTGTCTCCTCTGCCATTTGATCTTGTACCCGAAAAAGGTTCAAGCGGCTGAGTCACTGCTGAAATCGGTATCGGAGCTGAAACAGACTGCCATATTTCGGGATTCGCATCTCTGAATGACTATGTTGAACAGAGAATTGTCAAGTTAAACCAGCAATCTGAAAAATCAGATTGTACGTTGTCTAGAATTGCGGAGGAGGCAGCTGCCAGTCTCAAAGAGCTCAAATCTCATTACTACTCTTCGTCGCAGAGGACGACTCATCTCACAGAATCTTAGTGGAAGATGGCTGTGATTTTGTGTATTGATTTCGGGGGATTATCGTGACTTGTTACTTATCTTGAAGCTAACAAAAGCTATGTACGCTAATGGAGATTCTAGGCTATTCATTAATTTCAGCAGGGTGATTGGGAGGCTTGCACTCGTGGTTCGAGAGCTATGTGATGGAATGAATTTGATATTCTAAATAGGGAGTATTGAGGAGATATTTGACTTTGGAATTCATCCAAAATACTTGTCGATGACTACTGAGTGCAAATCTCTCTTAGCAAAGAGATTTGCTACGTGGACTTCCAAGTCCTTACGTTTCTCTCCTGTACTTCTATTTCTACGAATTTGCAGCCGAAGGTTGAATGAGTTGGAAAGCTTGTACATGATTGATTGATCCCATGTGATCCCCCGGTCCAAGCGTATATGACCTGCATTGGATCGAACAAGAGCCCAGGGCTTACTCTCTTCTCAAAAGCTGGTCCACGAAACCACTTAGCTCTCTACAATAGCAAGGAGGCCTTTAGCTTTTAATTATATGCTCCGTTTTTTTTTTTTTTTTTTTTTGGTCGAAATTATATGCTCGTGCAGGAATTTTGGCTTTTTGGAAAATATTTTTAAAGAAATCATTTTCTAGGAAAATAGTAATATTTTCCGAAGCTTGGCTGAAGTTGGAAAATGGATTGTTGATTATTTTTCCGTTGCTTGGAAATGAAAACTTAACTTTTTTTCCTGAAGAAACATGTACTGTTCACATTACATGTGCACATGGATAAAACATTTCATTGTTTTGGCCGTCTATAAATAGAATTTGTAAAAAATTTAAGTAGTATCATTCATTAACTAGACTTTTAAAATAATTGAATATGTTGACTTTGAGTTAATAAAGCTAAGGCTCATCTCATTCTATTAGACCTGGGCTCGGCCGTCCAGGTCTCGAAGATTTGGACATGGCTGTCGAAATCTTGATCATGAGGCGTTAAGGTCTTGGGTCAAGTCTCGAGGGACTAAGACCCAGTTGGTACGATCTTGAACCCTAGTGTTGAGGACCCTGCCTTGGTCGAAGACTGGGCCTCGACCTTAGGGGACTCGAGCCTGCTACTAAGGTTTCATTTTTCTTAGGCCTAGCCGTTCGGAACTCGAGCATGGGCACTGGAGATCGGGGCCCAATCTTGATAGACTGATCTCAAGCATTGTTGACTTGATTGCAGCAGCCGAGTATTTAGGCATGGTAGCCGGTGACTTGGGCATGGACATTGGAGTTTTAAGTCCGGCCTTAAACTACTTGGGACCAACCTCTTTATTTCCTGGTTTGGCTTATCTGGCCCTGATGGACATTAGTCATAAGTTATTGTTGCTTTGTTGAATATATTTAACGTATTTGGTGTAAAATGAAACAAAGCTTTTATTACTTGTTATATAATTTGCCACATTGTGTTAGTAAATGAAAATTTGATCGAGTAAAATTATGAATGCTTGCAATGCCTTGATCTTCAACAAATGTTACTGTTTTGGTTCATCCATGTCTTTGTTTTAGTTGTGCATTGGTGTGAATAATCTTACATTTTTATTAGTACTGTGATAAGACAGTGACGACGTCATTCAAAAAGACCGTAATTTCGACTCAAATTAATATTCTACCACAGGCGTGAAAATCAATAATTGACGACACTAGTTGCCTGTTCTTAGCATTTAATTTAATCTTATATGAAAAAGAAAAGCTCGCGCAGCTTTTTTTTACAAAAGAAGAACCAATTTGCTATCCAATCCGAAAAAAAAAAAAAAAGATCTGCTTAGGGCGTGCATGGAAACGCTCCAAAGAAACGTTTCTAACACTTCTGCATACGGATTTTGTTTCCCCGGAACAAAAAAAGAACATAAATGCGTTTGGTTGCGTTTACTGTTTTTTTTTTTTTTGTTCTCGGAACAAAATTGGAGCAAAAAAAAAACACAAAAAAATTGTTTCCGGAGAAAAGAAACACTTCTTCGAATGCAAAAAAGAACAAAAACGAAAAGAACAAAAAACAAAACCGGAACAAAATAGGAGCAAAAAGAACACACCGGCTGAAGCTTCTCCTTCGTGCGTGCTCGTGCTCTCGGCTGAAGCTTCGTTCTCGTGCTCTCCCTTTTTCGGCGTCTCTTCCATCTCTCCGGTGGCTTCCACTCGGCTGACTCTCCGGCGACTCACCGGTTGAAGCTTCCGAATCCAGGTACGTTTCTGGTGCTCCTCCTTCTCCGGTCGACGATGGGCTTCGGCGCGGCAGATCTGGGACGCTCGCTTGAGGCTGCCGACGGCAGATCTGGGACGGCTCGCCCAGATCTGCCACAAATCTAGGACGGCTGCTCGCTCTCGAGCGAGCTCTCTGCCAGCTCGAGCGAGCTCTCTGCCAGCTCAAGCAGCATCTCGAGCGAGGCTCGAGCGAGCTGCAGCTCGAGCTGGCTGAGCTGCTCGAGCAGTAGCTCCAGCGAGCAGCTGCTGCTCGAGCTGCAGTAGCTCCAGCGAGCAGCAGCTCCAGCGAGCTGCAGCTCGAGTAGCTGCTCGAGCAGCATCTCGAGCGGGCTGCTTGAGCAGCAGCTCCAGCGAGCTACATTAGATAGTTTTTTAGTCTAAAATGCTATCTTCTGTTTGAAAAATTAATTTCAAATCGTTATATTTGTTTCTAGTATCTGTAATGTCCAGTGAGTATGCGATCTTCAATAGTAACTAGAATATTATAGAATGAGTTGCTGTTCTGGATAATTGGTTCTGAATCACATTAATGTGTGTGTGTGTGTGTGTGTGTGTGTGTGTGTGTGAGTGAGTGAGTGAGGGCCAGTTACAGTGTATTCAAGTTAAGAGGTCATAGTGGTAATCATCTTTTGGTCCTTTAACGTCGAAGGATTGTTGTTAGAAATGAAATTTTACTGCAATTAACAACTCTCTTGCATTTTGATTTTGATTAATGCTATTTGCTGCCGATACATCCGGCAGGCTTAAGTATTTTAATTTTGATTCTCAGTGACGAGTTTGAGGCCAAAGAGTGCAGTGAAAGTCACCAAAGATTAAGATGATGATTTGTGGGGATCCATAGCGGCACCGGTTCCAAAGAGCGCCTCAAAACCTGACTGTAAAACCTGCCGTAACAACGGATGACGATCCATGGACTGCCATAGCCGCTCCTCCGCCTACCACCACTGCCAAGCCTTTATCGTCCAATAGAATCTGAGGAGCTAAACCCACCGCTCCAAAATTGGGCGCACAGAATAAACCAGACATCGTCATCCGGAGTGTAAATCAGACAAATCAAGAAACAAGAACACTAGAAGAATCTGGGAGCCTGCACATTTTTGCCTTAGGGGGGTGTGGTCGACCAAATCAATCATAGCAAGAATCGGCACACATTTTGTTCGCGATAAGTTCTTCCTTTCTGGCAAAATTTATCATGTGTATCATTTCATTTGTAACCACTTGTAACGTGATGGTTCTTTTAGGCCGGACAAACATTAGTTACTGCTTAACGAAAGCGGGCGCACAAGTTGGTGTGTGTTTGCGACAATCTGAGTCCCTGTTTGTTCCTCCTGCGTACAGCCATTGAATCGCAACTGTGGTTCGGCTGCCTGCGTGAGCAGCTCTTTCGTGCATTTTGTCTTACGGCATGTGGTGTTGTGTGAGGTGAATTTGATGGAGATGTATACTATATCACAAGAGAAAGAGTTGACACCACGGAAAATGTGATAAATTTATCGCAAAATAAGTTTTTGACCACTAAAACACAAATTGATACATCCAGTTGATGAGGGCTTGGAGACGGGCTTATCAGGGCACTTTTATTTGCAGTGGAGGGTTCACAAGAGAGCTCGGTATGAAAGCCATAGCCGATGGCAATGCAGACCTGGTATTTTCGTTTAAGGACGCACATATGACCATGTTGAAAATATTTTTCTTCACTCACCATTTTTCAAAATTAAATTGATAAGCATTTAATGAGAATGAGAAATCAATATCAAGTTTATATGCTTTAAAACTAAAAAATAAAAAGTACTTGAAAAAATTTGATACAAACTTTAATTACAAAATTTTCTACGAAATATGCCATATGATCATGTTAAAAATGTTTGTCTTCACTAACCATGAACAAAATAAAATTAATGAACATTTCATAAGAATGAGAATTCAATATCAATTTTAAACTTTATTAAAGAAAAGATTTTTTTTTAAAATTTAAAACAGAAATTTTTTTGTCGTTTACCAAACGTGTTTCTGTCTTTTTGTATTCTAGGAACAAAAATTAACTGCAGTTATCAAACGTGTTTTGTTCTTTTTTATTCCAAGAACAGTTTTTTTTTACACTTACCATACACGTTCTTTTGTTTAAAAACTGTTCCTTGGAACAGAAACACTTTTTTTTTATATTTTTTTTATTTCTGTTCCCAGGAACAAAAAAAGAACAGAAGTGTTTCCATGCGCACCCTTAAAGTCCAGCTTAAAATGAAACCTCGTCTCAAAACCCAAAAAGGCCCAAACCCGCGTGTCGTTTTGGAGCGAAACGGCGCGTCCTCGTCCTCCATTGCCCTAGCCTACGCCACTTCCGGAACGACACCCTCAAACGGCAAAACAAAACCCTCCTTCGCAAATACCATCCTTAGTTATGGTATATGTGAGTTTCCCAAATACCAATATCTGTCCGTGGAATGATTGAAAAGAGTATTGCTAAGTACCGTTGGTCCTCCGCAGAAGGCAAAACTGGAGTCCAAAGGAGAAGCTGGAAAAGTTATAAGGAGGAAAAAATATGTCATCTTGCTTTAATCAATCCCTTTTAGCGAAACAGGCGTGGAGGATGATAAAGAAACCAGAAGCATCGTGGAGCAGAGTGATGAGTGCACTGTATTTTCCCTCAACAGAAATCTGGGAAGCACAGAAAGGAAATGGGTCTTCATGGGTTTGGCACAGTGTCTTATGAGCATTTTCATAAGTTTAAAGGATTTGCCCAACGGATTTCGGCAATTCCATTAAGTTCAAATGCAGTGGAAGATAAGCCAAATTTGGCTCTCGAATAGAAAAATACAGCGTAAAAGGTGGCAATACGCCAGCTACAGATGCAGAGAGTAGTTTCAATGCAGACACATTATGCCGCCCATACTCCCAAGGAACTGTGTGTTCTATGGCTACCGAAGGCTAAGTTTTTCCTATGAGCCTAGCGAAAAGGGAAATTATATCTGATCCTACAGGCTACCTCTGCGAGCAGACTACCGAAAGTACAAAGTGCCAAATATGTAGTCAATTTCAGATCTCTCTTCAATCTGATAAATTCCTTGCGAACAAAGCCCCAAATTCTGAGAAAGTGAGAAATCGCTAATCGAAATTCTATAATTCAACAGAGTGCATCCTACGGCCTCATGGGAGAAGCAATCGAATTTAAAACCACCCTTCTACGAAGGTGGTCGCCTCCTGAGTTTGGCATGGTTGAGGTGAGCTTTGATGCAACTATAATAGATTGAGGTCTCCAATCTGTGGTCGATTAGGAAATGACTTTGGTGCTCTCGCCAATGGGAATATTCCTCGGAATATACATGGATATTTTAAGGAAAATTATTATAGGAAAATTACTCCAATAGTCCTGAAATTTTGACTTAATATGTAATATGATTAATTAACTTTTTAAAATTTATTCAAGATAATTCTTGAATTTTAATATATTTTATATTTTTTTTTTTCAATTAAACATTATCCATGATCTTGAATTAATTAAATGACTAAAAATTTTAGAAACTATATTGAATAGATCAAAAATTTAATTGCATTACACACAAAGTCCTAGTATCATTTAATATTTATGTCATTATTCTATGATAATAGGACGGCAAGGGGCAATTTGGTCAGAAGGAATATGAGATTTTGCTCGTGTGGATGCAGGCACAGGGGGGTTGCGGTGGGGGTCCACCGAAGGGATAATGCGGATAGCGAGTGGGCTGAGGTTGACGCACGTAGTGCCAACCTCTCACGGGCCGGTCGTGCGACCCTCTCTAAATCATCAGTCCTAGGATTTAACTGCACTCCGAGAATCACTAAAATCCTTTGATTTTTCGATGATGAATATCTATCTCGGGCCATTGAATTTTCCTTTTTTTTTTTTTTTTTTGTAGGAGTAGTTTTGTAAAGAGACATAAGTAAGGCGATAAGGTGTTTTGGCTTTACTAATATAAAAAATCTCGTTCATAGAGAACAAATAGAGTTATGTTTATGCTAAATTATATTATCAAAAGAAAACTGTAAAAAATTTCCAAACGCGTGCAACGCATTGGATTTCAATTAGATGAAATGATGAATTCGATTTTGTTTTTATAATCTAGGGGCAGGAATCGAACCCACAATTTTCGGCAAGAGAGCGATGCCCCTAGGCAGCGCTTGGCTAGCAGCGATGGCACTGTTGAGACTGCGACTACAACTTCCCCAACCTGCTTGGCATTTTCCTCTTGCTATTGTTTTTTTTTTTTTCCAATCACTTTTACCCTAATTCTTAACTCACTCTAGACTCTAAAAAAAAAAAAAAGAAAGAGAAAAAAGAAAGAGAAAAAATCAAAAGAGATCGAGAGATAAATCAACATGATCTTCCATATCCAGAAAATCAAAGAAGATTGAGAAACAAATCGAAGTGATTTTTTCAAATTTACAAAATCACGAAAGATTAGTATATAAATTTACGTACATCTAATTGGAATTCCATTTGCTCCTATAAATAGGAGTCTTCCTTAATGAAGAAGAAAGTACAAAAGCAAGAGTATAGAGTAGTAGCGGAAGACTAGAGATCAGATCAAAGAGGTGAAGTTGTTATTCATTTTGCTGCTTTTTATCTTTAAATTATCTGGGCTTTCTTCACAAATTTTATTTTATTTTCAATAAAAGTTGAAATCCAAAAGTAATCTTCTTCAACCTCATCCCCTTCCTCTCGAATACATGTGCAAAACTTGACATTGGAGCGAGTGCTTACAATTTTTGTAGCAAAATGATCTCCGGACGCAAAATTAAAATATCGAGTATATGAAGTCCAATATATTTCTAGAAGTATGTTTGTATCGAGAACAGAAGTGCTGATGGTGGCACTGGTGCACGCCCCGGTGGTTATGTTCCTCGCCGTTTCGCTTGGCACATTCCTTTCTCATTTCCAGATTCCCTTTCTTTAATTTTGAAAATTCATTGAGTAGTTTGTTCTATATTTTTGTAATATTTTATTTTCACGTGATGTCAGCGTGGAGAATTGAGCGACCTGAGGGCGATCGAGCTGGACGTGGGTCCAAAGGGTTTGATCTGAAAAAGGAAACGATCTAAAGATTGACTGTAATTTCTGGAAAGAAAATCTTTGTTGGGAGGCGATTAGGGCAAAACCAGAGCGCTTGCTGTTCCTATCCTTCTCGATCCGATCCTGCAATGAAGAAGCGAAAGGGAGTGGCAGATGCAGCAGCAATGGGCGGAGACGTCGCCTCTGGAAGCAGCGACTCCTACGATGTGTTGCTGAGTTTCATGGGAGACGACACTGTCCTTACGATGGCCGAGCACCTGTACCGTGACTTGGTTGAGGCTGGAATCCGCGTCTTCAGAGACTACAATGAACTTGGAGGCGGTGATGAAATTGACGGGGAGCTTCTGAGAGCGATCGACGGGGCCAAAATCTACATCCCCATCTTCTCCAGAAACTACGCTTCCAGCGTGTGGTGTCTCAAGGAGCTTGCGGCTATGGTGGAGAGGATGGTGAAATCGGGTGATGGGAAAACGATCCTCCCCATATTCTACGACGTTGAGTCTCGTGATGTTAGGCTTGAAACCCCTCTGTACCGCGATGACCTAGGGAAGCACGAGGAGAGAATCGGGGTAGAAGCGTGGGAAAATGCTCTTAAAGAGGTTGGTTCATTCTCTGGATGGGAGACGGGAGACGGCAGGTAAAAGGCCCAGATTTTTATAAAAGGAGGGATTGCAACTCATAAATCATTTTCTGGAATAGCAAAGCTAAACTCCAATAGAACAAACTTGTTACTTTGTTTGTGATGCTGCTCTGCGCTCTAAGTAGAAATTTAACTTGATTCCCTGTTCAATAGGCGTGGTTCTTGCTTTATCTGATAGTATCCACCCAAATTTAAACTCGCTCGCTTTCTTTTCTAATTCACTTCTGTGGCAGCTACTTCCACCTCATCCAAGAAACCATTGAAGAAGTCAAGATCAAGCTGAAGGTACGGTGTGCATGTGAACATACTAAAACAAGCAACCTTATTTTAGAGGTCCAGTTATGGAAGTACTCATTTGATTTTTGACAATTTTTGTATCTCTAGAGAGATTAGGATAATATTGCAAATGGAGTATAATCATCCGAAGGTCCATCGCATTCCATTTAATGCTATATCGTGGGATCATTTAGTAGGACATGACTGGAGGGTTTTCTGTGTTGTTTCTGGAGTGTGGCAAGGAATAAGAGGAAAATTAAATCCAGTTGTTACACCTTTTCATTTCCCACAGCAGCTTTCTTGTTTACAATTTTATTTCCTCATGTAGGAGCAGCTTTCATGTAGCTACAATTTTATTTGCTCATGTAGGAAAAGGGAATTGACAAACAAGTGGAGGACATGATGGACTTACTTGATTTAGAAGTCAGTGATGTACGAATGGTCGGAATATGGGGGGAGGATGGGGTTGGCAAGACGACTCTTGCCAATGCCATTTATGAAAAGATTTCCTCTCAGTTCCACAGATGTAGTTTCCTTGCAGATATTGGGGCAACAGCGAAACAACGTGGAGGTGTTCGGCTTTTGCAAAGCAAGTTGATATCTGATATCCTAAACCGAGAATACGAGGTTGATCAAGTTGCGAAAGGAGTTGATTTCTTTAAAGGAATATTACGGAAGTTGAAAGTCCTAATTGTTCTTGATGATGTTGAGGTGCGGTCGCATTTCCACGAAATTGTTGGAGAGAAGCTTGACTGGTTCGGTTATGGATCTAGGATAATTGTCACCACCACTAGTATCGAATCTGTTCTTCCAAAATTCATATCTCGAGGGTTGGTTCGTGTTTATGGTATCAAGTTGATGGGTAATGATGAAGCTCTTGAGCTTTTCAGAAAGCATGCACTGCGAGAACTTCCTTCAGTTCCAGATTTTGATGAAATTGCAAGAGCTATAATCAACTCTGTGAATGAGATCCCATTACTTATCAAAGTAATCGGTTCACACTTATCCAGAAAAGTAGTAGAAGAATGGACTGTATTTAAGGAGCTAATTTTGCAACCTGGCCTGGATATTGAAAAGCTTTTTATGGTTAGTTATGAAGAATTGAGCAAGGAGCAAAGAGAGATATTTCTTGATATTGCGTGCCTCCCTGCTGATGTGGATGGTCGAATTGCTTCATTTATGTGGCATAATCTCAATTTTCTCCCCTCTGATGGAGTTGATGCCCTCCATGCTATGTCCCTGGTAAAAATTGGAAAAGAGAACGAACTGGGGATGCCCAGGCTGTTAAGGGAGTTCGGCCAATACATCATACAAAACGAGGATAAACTAGATCCAGGAACGCGAGGCAGGTTATGCAATTTGGAATTGGCCCGGAATAAGGATGAGGTACAGTATATTGTGTAATTCTATAGCGGAATGTGTTCTTGAGCCTTGGAGTGTTGAAAAATTGTCCTTTCTCTTTAACATCAACTTATTTAGCTCTTTCTCATTTTTTTCTTCACTCAATACTTTTTTCATTATAGGGGACAGACCACCTCAAATTTGACGCAGGAGATTTTAAGAGCATGCCAAACATAAGATTTCTTATCTTGGATTTTGCGAAAGTTGTTGGTGATTTTGCTAATGTTTTTCCAAATTTGAAGTGGCTCCAATGGCGAGGATGCTCCAGAGATTTTGAAGCTACTAATTTTCATGTCGAGAAATTAGTCATTCTTGATCTTTCACGGAGCAGAGTCACTGAAGACTGGGGAGGTTGGCGAAAAATCAAGGTAGATTAAGATTTGTTTATTTCATTAAACCGTTCCCCTGATGAATAAGTTTTCACCAGAATGCTTTGTGTGAAGACTGATTGCAGACATGACATTTTCCAGCATATGGCATGTACAGAACTGAATGTTAATCTCGAAATACTTAAGGAAATAATTGGTTGCCTGCCAACAACAATTAGAGTGGAATTTTAGGTTGAGTGAGTTAAGGGGAATGATTTTCTGGTTGTCGAAAGGGCAAGTCAACCTTCAGAATCTAAATAAGCATCTTCTTAACCGTGAAAACATTTTCAAGCAGGAATCTTCCTAATGTATGCCAGGATTGTAAGATCTGAAAACATATTTTCAAAATTTGTTTTCTTCAAGACAAAACAGAGCCTTATACTTTATTTCGTCTAAAAATTTGTTCAGTGTACGAATTAATGTCTCTGAGCTATTTTTGCAGATGCCACAGTTGAAAGTCTTGAATCTTACTGGTTGTGCTGGCCTATTGAAGAGCCCCGACTTGTCCTCTTTCCTGGACTTGGAGATATTGATTCTCGAACGGTGTTCTCGATTAATGAAGTTAGATCCTTCCATCTGTCATTTAAAATGCTTAACTACCTTAAATTTGAGGTTCTGCCATGAACTCAATATGTTGCCATTTGAACTGGGTAACATGAAAACTCTTAAGGAGGTTCTTATTGATGGGACTTCGGTACAAAAAATTCCTGTGTCAATGGGTTACATGAAGAAACTTGAGATTTTTAGGGCATCCAACTGTTTCCAATTAAGACACCTGCCTGACTCAGTCTGCGGCTTAACAGCTCTTTCGGTACTCTCACTGGAAAATGCAAAAATTACTCGAATCCCTGCCTCTGTTGAAAACCTGGTGAAACTCCGGATCCTGTCTCTAAAGGATTGTCGTTGGATAGGAAATCTTCCGCATTCAATTTGCAATTTGAGAAACTCATTAAAGGAGTTGGATATAACGGGGACAGGCATATCTGAATTGTGCAATTCAATTACTTGCTTGAGGCGTTTAAAAGTGTTAAAAATGGATTCTTGCTTCATTAGAGAACTGCCTGGAGAAATTGGAGATTTGGTCGACCTTGAAGAGTTACATGCTTCTCATTGTAGGAGTTTGAAGGGAGCCATTCCATCTGCTATTGGGCGTCTATCTCGTCTGAGGATACTGAGATTGGGGCATTCCAGTATTTCTGGCTTTTCTTCGAAAATTGGAAGTCTTTCTTGTCTTCAGACTCTCGATTTACTTCAGTGCAACGAGATTCGAGAACTGCCAGAGCTTATTTCCAGTTTAACTTGTCTACGTGCGAGTTCTGAAAGGATGGAGGCCTTGCCAGATCTTAGGTATTTAGTGAAGTTGGAGGAGATATGTCTGGGTGATAAAGATCCTAAGGAGCTCAGACGTTCCTCAACACGGATGGAGCCAACATTTAGATCAAGAGATCTCTTAGCAGTGCCCATAGTACTTCCAAAACTGAAGATATTAGAGTTGTCCCATTCTCGAATCGGTGAACTGCAACTTCGGCATGGTTCCCTCTCATGTAAACATCTTAAGAAGCTGGTTCTATCTGGTGCGAATCTTAAAGTGGTGCCGGAACTTCCCTCGTCATTGTCCATTTTATCCATTCGACATTGTTTGTCTTTAAGACAATTGCCAGCAGTGCACCATTTGAGCAAACTATCAGAACTAAATCTCATCCAATCCGCGGTAGAAGAGATTAAGGGGCTTCAGGGACTAATTGCTCTGGAAATCTTGAATATAACACATTGCGAAATACGTAATCTCAATGGGCTTAGCCAATTAACAGAGTTACGAAGTTTTATTTTGTCAGACTGTGATTTGCTCCATGGATTGCCCGATATATCAAACTTGAAGATGCTGAATGTCCTATTAGTCCAAAGATGCAGGATGATCCATGCTATTGAAGGCCTTATGGAGTTAACCTCCTTGGAGGAGCTGCGTGTTAGTGAATGCGAGGCAGAAAGCACACAGCAAGTACAGGATGCATTAAAGCTCGTGATGGAAGGTTCAATAAACAGTTGATGTCCTGTGCTCCTGGAGTGGACATTCGGTTATTTACATGGCTCTTCGGACACAATCGAAACCATAGGGTGACATCATTGGAGTCCCTTGTGACATTGAGTAGGCAAACTGACGGCAAAATTACTGGAGCTGCAATCTGAAAGTTTTTTGAGTCCTTTGTCTATCAGAAGTGGAAGCTAGTGCCATAAACAATTGCCCTTGCACAACCTCACAGGTCACTGGAGGGCGGCTTTCGTGTCGTGAATGCTGAATTTTCGTTGAGAGCTATGTAGGGGGAGAGTCGGTTCATTTGCTGTTGCCACTATCTTCATCGAATTGGATAACCAGTTTTTTGGGCCTTTCCTTATCATATGTTGATTTTCTTTTGTGTTGTTTCACAGCATGTCGTCTGTTAATTGCTTTGCCAAAGCGGCTAGCCATCTGGCTTTAGCTTCAATATATGTGGCTTTCGTGATTATATTCATCTCGGAAGTTCAGAATTACTTTTAGTTTGCAATGTTTATACTTGTTTATTAACCAAGTCTGAATAGTTTGGCTAATGTCCTCTGTTTTGATGATGTGTAATTTGGAAAGCAATGTCGTTTATCTAAGAATTTGATGTAGTTTTTTCAGTCTATGGACATGCTCGAAGTTCTCTATCTTGCTTTCTCTTGCCCTTTGTTTTTTCAGTAATACCCCATGACTTGATGTTGGCAGTTCTGTGGGTTTCCAGATTGGACTGCTTCTTGTTTTAGGTAGAGTAATTGGATGGACAATTTTTACAGTTGTTGACATTGTTTGCCCGTCACTCGCAAAATTGACAGAACAATTTGACATGGGGTGTCAAATGTCTCATGATCCTTTTCTCTTTTTCTTTGTTGGAAAACACCTATATGGTAGAAGTCAAGTTTGTCTTTGCCATTCTAGTGATTCAAGTAGCATGTACTCTCCGAGGGATTTTTCTTTATGTAACATGCGAAGAGATATTACTCTTATTGAAAAATAAAAGAACATTTGTTCTATATTTTTATCTTCAATTTGAAATTTCCAAACTGGGAAGGGTTTGATATCTGAAGAGCGTCCATCGTGGTATTGACTCAGTCTTCTCACTTATGGCAGGTGAATGATCCTCCAGTCAGAAACTCACAAGAAGCTTTCATGATGGAGACGTGCACAGCAAGAATGGTAAGATTTGGACTTTAATCTGAAGTGAGGTTTGGCCATTTAATTATTGTAACCTACAAAGGATAGTTAATTCTGCTCATTAACCCAAAAAGCAGTGCATGTTTGGCATATATGTTTACCATAGGTCAGTTTGGTAATCCCCTGCTAAATCCATGAGAGACTCAAAATTGAAGGGCTATGCGACTTCCAGAAAATGGATGTAGAATTTTTTTTCATGATAATGGGAATTTCATAATCTCAGAAATTGCGTTTGCCACACATGTATTAGCATTTAGGAATAGCAATAACCATAATGCGAAATGACCCTCAAAATCTGGATTTTCTGTATAGTTTAAATGAATTTGAGTGAACACAAAGGTTTACTTCAAAATTAGCTACTCGAATCTGCAAAATGCAGGTGGCTAAGCATTATTAACTTTTCAAGGAATATGATGAAGCGACGAGAGCATCTTTCTATAGTTTAAATGAACTTGAGGGAAAATGAGTGGCATTCGAGATTAGTTACTTGAATAGGTGATGCGTGTGGTTAAGGACTAAAAACTTTTCTAGGAATATTATAAAGCGGTGGGAGCATCTACTTGTAATGCTTCAGAAAGATTAACCCTGGATTCATCTGCTTCTTTACTTTCCGAAGCTTATCAAAGAAGCAGCTTCTCTGTGCTCATGTATTTGTCTCCTCTGCCATTTGATCATGTACCCGAAAAAGGTTCAAGCGGCTGAGTCACTGCTGAAATCGGTATCGGAGCTGAAACAGACTGCCATATTTCGGGATTCGCATCTGTGAATGACTATGTTGAACAGAGAATTGTCAAGTTAAACCAGCAATCTGAAAAATCAGATTGTACGTTGTCTAGAATTGCGGAGGAGGCAGCTGCCAGTCTCAAAAGAGCTCAAATCTCATTACTACTCTTCGTCGCAGAGGACGACTCATCTCACAGAATCTTAGTGGAAGATGGCTGTGATTTTGTGTATTGATTTCGGGGGATTATCGTGACTTGTTACTTATCTTGAAGCTAACAAAAGCTATGTACGCTAATGGAGATTCTAGGGTATTCTTTAATTTCAGCAGGGTGATTGGGAGGCTTGCACTCGCGGTTCGAGAGGTATGTGATGGAATGAATTTGATATTCTAAATAGGGAATATTGAGGAGATATTTGACTTTGGAATTCATCCAAAATACTTGTCAATGACTACTGAGTGCAAATCTCTCTTAGCAAAGAGATTAGCTACGTGGACTTCCAAGCCCTTACGTTTCTCTCCTGTACTTCTATTTCTACGAATTTGCAGCCGAATGTTGAATGAGATGGAAAGGTTGTACATGATTGATCCCATGTGATCGCCCGGTCCAAGCGTATATGACCTGCATTGGATCGAACAAGAGCCCAGGGCTTACTCTCTTCTCAAAAGCTGGTCCATGAAACCACTTAGCTCTCTACAATAGCAAAGAGGCCTTTAGTTTTTAATTACATGCTCCGGTTTTTTCTTTTTTGGGTCGAAATTATATTCTCGTGCAGGAATTTTGGCTTTTTGAAAAATGTTTTTAAAGTAGTCATTTTCTGGGAAAATAGTAATATTTTCCGAAGCTTGGCTGAAGTTTGAAAATGGATTGTTGATTATTTTTCCATCGCTTGGAAATGAAAACTTAACTTTTTTTCCTGAAGAAACATGCACTATCCACATTACATGTGTACATGGATACAAAATTTCATTGTTTTCGTCGTCTATAAATAGAATTTGTAAAAAAATTAAATAGTATCATTCATTAACTAGACTTTTAAAATAATTGAATATGTTGACTTTGATTTAACAAAGCTAATGTTCATCTCATTTTATTAGACCTGGGCCTGGCCGTCGAGGTCCTGAAGACTCGGACATGACTGCCGAAATCTTGAGCATGAGGCATTAAGGTCTTGGGTCAAGTCTCAAGGGACTAAGGCCTAGTCGCTACGATCCTGAACCCAAGTGTTGAGGAGCCCACTTTGGTCGAAGATTGGGCCTTGACCTTAGGAGACTCGAGCCTTCTATTGAGGTTCCAATTGTATTGGGCCTAGCCATTCGGAACTCGAGCATGGGCGCTGGAGATTGGGGCCCTATCTTGATAGACTGATCTCGAGCATTGTTGACTTGATTGCAGGAGCCGAGTATTCAGGCATGGTAGCCTATGATTCAAGCATGGACACTGGAGTTTTAAGTTCGGCCTTAAACGACTTGGGACCAACCTCTTTATATCCTGGTTTGGCTTGTCTACCCTGATGAACATTAGTCGTAAGTTATTGTAGCTCTGTTGAATATATTTAATGTATTTGGTGTAAAATCAAACAGAGCTTTTATTACTTGTTATATAATTTGCCACATTGTGTTAGTAAATGAAAATTTGATCAAGTAAATTATGAATGCTTGCACTGCCTTGATATTCACCAAATGTTACTGTTTTGGTTCATCCATGTCTTTGTTTTAGTTTTGCACTGGTGTGGAATAATCTTACATTTTTATTAGTACCGTGATGAGACAGTGACGACGTCATTCAAAATACCTGTAATTTCGACTCAAATTAATATTCTACCACGGGCGTGAGAATCAATAATTGACGACACTAGCTGCCTGTTCTTAGCATTTAATTTAATTTTATATGAAAAAGAAAAGCTCGCGCAGCTTTTTTCAACAACAGAAGAACCAATTTGCTATCCAATCCGAAAAAGAAAAAGAAAGATCTGCTTAAAGTCCAGCTTAAAATGAAACCTCCTCTCAAAACCCAGAAAGGCCCAAACCCGCGTGTCGTTTTGGAGCGAAACGGCGCGTCCTCGTCCTCCATTGCCCTAGCCTACACCACTTCCGGAACGACACCCCAAAAAGCTCAAACGGCAAAACAAAACCCTCCTTCGCAAATACCATCCTTAGTTATGGTATATGTTAGTTTCCCAAATACCAATATCTGTGTGTGGAATGATTGAAAAGAATATTGCTAAGTACCGTTTGGTCCTCCGCAGAAGGCAAAACTGGAGTCCACTGGAGAAGCTGGAAAAGTTATAAGGAGGAAAAAATATGTCATCTCGCTTCGATCAATCCCTTTTAGACTGTTAATGAGAAAGTACTTTTATGTACGAATACACGACTTGATAGTGTGATGTGATATAGACTCATGTGCCAAGAGTTCACCCACTTGGTGATTTGTATGTATGCATCTCGCTCTGGGAAAACATACGAAAGTTTGTTCCCCGGTTCCAACTCCAGAACAAAGTGATCAAACTACAACAAGAAAAGGTTCTTCGAAAATGGATTGGGTGTGAATATATGTGTAAAGGGCGTGCCAGCTCTTCAAATCAAAATATGATGCAGAAAATGCTATGTGGATAAGGAAATCAAAGTGCTTGAAAATTGAAGTTGTAAAGATTGAAATTCAAGGAAAGAATCGTAACTAGATTGATGAAAATTGAAATTAAAGTACAAACATTGGAAATGAAATTACCTTGAAATAACTTGAATGTCACGAAAACGTTGACGCTCAAACGAGAACATCAAAACGAGCACTGTTATATTGTTATATTACAATGCACATGATCGACAATCTCAATCCTAAAATAATACTGAAATTGAAATACGTTGCTTCAGTAGAAAAATGCTACATAGCAAAGTTGGCAGAGTTTTGGCATAACTCAAGCGTCTCTTCTCCCTCCATGTTTTTCATATATATGCACCTTAGGTTTTCTTTGACGATAACTGAAATTCTCGTGCATTTCCACGGTTTTCTCCATTCCACCCTTTTGGTAACTCAATTCTCATGGCCATCGTGTATTTTGTGACAATCGTCTCTTCTAGAGGATCCCATTTGACTTCATTACCGTGCCCGCTCTTAGTTCAAACAGATCGAAGGTCATCTCTCTCTCCTTGAGCAAGATAGCTATTAATACACTTCACGTCAAAGCGAAGCGAAGCAAGCTTTATAGACCGGATGATCTCTGGTTCGAAGTCGAACTCGTCGGGTTCAGCTCGACGTGACTCAACTTTTTATGCAGTCACTCTACTTCCTGAAATAAACTCAGACCTGTTTGCATGATGTGGATCTGACTGGACTCGTCTGTTTGGACAGGGAATACGCAACATGTCTTAATTTTGGACTTTGTCTCTCGGGCTGAAGATTTGCTATTATGAGTTGGAAGCATCATCATGTCTAGTACTACCATGTCTGGTCCAAACAAATGTTTCGCAGGCGCAAACCTAGTGACATATGCACGGAAGACTCCCCTACGCTTCTAATTGGTCAGTTAGCTCAATCTAATTACAGCATGAAGGATAAGAAACTAACAGCTATTGGATGTGTTGGTCCTGTTGAAGGGGTGAAGTACTTGAAGTAAGGGCATCTGGACATATTGATGGTTGGACCGGCTATCGAACCGGGAAAGGAGGAGGAAGACCTCTGAAAAGAGGAGTCCAAGAAAGAAGGCAAGAAAGAGGATATATGACAAAAAGAAGATGGAATATCAGACTGCAGAGCTAGTTAAGATCTACAATGCGTGTTATCCAAGAAACTACATTTGGCCATGTGATAAGGAATAGAACCCAGATGCATGGCGTTCTCTGTTGATCGTCTGCTCGAAGATCTTGTTGAATCAAACTCAAGCAAGCTTGCCGAATCTCAGCTTGTGAGCGCAACTTGATGGGTTCAGGAACTAATCGAGTTTCTGTTATAAGAGTGGATTACTAGTTAAAAATAGACATTGACAAAATCAAAATTGCATAATAAACAAATGTTACTCAAGCTTTTTTGAGCTGAGCTTGTTCATTTCATGTCGATTGTAATCAAATTGAGTCGAGTTTCGATCATCAAATATGTCAGTCCAGTCAAGCTCAAGCTCAAACAATATGACTTGACTTGGTTATACCCTAGAAAAGTTATGATTGTGAGCAGGAGGGAAGTGCTCATAAAAGTAGTGATGCAAGCCTACCAAGTTATGCTATTTATGTTTCAAGATACCAATATCTGTCTGTGGAATGATATAAAAAAAATTCCGAATCACCTGTGATCCTTCGCAGAAAACATAACTGGAGTCCATTAGAAGGTTCAGATGCTCTGAGCATTTTCCTATACACACTACCCACAAGATTTTGGCAATTCCTTAAGTTCGAATGCAATTGTAGATAGCCAAATTTGGCCCTTGAATCGAATAGGATAATTCAGTGTAAAAAGTGGGGAAAATGATATAAATGATAAATGAACTTTGACCTAATGTGTAATGTCATCCATGGACTTTTAATTTAGTCAATGTAATTTTTTTACTTTAACTCATTATGCAATGTCGTCCAAGAACTTTAATTTGTTCAATTCGGTCCCTAATTTTTTGTAAATGTTCAATATATTTCTTAAACTATATGAATAAATCCAAATTTGTCTTTCTATCAATTCAACTTCATAGAATTTATGAATCTAGCTTGCAATCCAGTACGTTTGAACTATTAAAAAACATTACACATGAATTATTTATATAAGATAATCAACTCAATTTAGAATATAGTAATCCTTTTAATTTTTTATATGTTTAATTTGTTCGATTTGATGATGTAGATTATTATATCCTCATTTGAGCTAAAATCTTATATGGATCATGTTAATACCTGAATTTTGCCAACGAATTCATCGTACGTCTTTCAAGGAAAATTATTTAGAAATTAAGTTTGCCTGAAGCGGCGGAAGTTGAATCGTGTGAAAAAAAGAAAAAGAAAGTCAGTTTATATGACCATGCATTCCTTACTCTCGCCGTCTCCCTTATGCAAGTATATACTATAAGCATGACAGTTCATTAATAACTAGGGTTCCTTTTGTGTGGGTCATCTATACATCTCGTGAAGTTTAGTGATCAAATTATTCAATTCGACCCTTAATCGAAAACGTCAGTGTTACATCATTCTGCGTCCTTTTTTTCTTTTTTCCCCATTGTGTTTATTTTGCATTTTTAAGCCTGGGACATTGAAGTACTGCGGCCTCGGGCCCGACAGCTGAAGTTTTGGCCAATAACAATCTCGGAGAGCCTTGAACGCCCCAATCCACATTTGGACTCAATCTTCTCCCAGGCAATTTTGACTCATCTTTTCTTAATCTTCTGAAGGTGCAAACGGACTCGGAAAATTGCATAATACTTTCGCAACGAGCATCTTCGAGTGAATTTTCCAATGATACATGGCTTATGCGCTAACTCCAAGCCCACGGGCGAACACCGGTGATGTATGGGATTTGAAAGTGGACTTCTTGATATTTTTTTGGTCTCAAAGGTTTACACAAGTTACATCAACATGTTGACTAACTCCCATAAAAATTGTAGCCTAATAAGACGAACGACGAGCAGTACTCACTTTTTATGCGCAACAGACCCAAATTGCGCATTCACAGATACGATTTTTCCAGATGTGCATTATGGATTCAAGTTTTTGGTCTCCCCCTAGAGTGGTCCACGGATCAGATGATAAGCAAGGCAGTTAAACGAGTAGGGCGGGTGCTGGAAGTAAGAGTCGATAATCAGGAGGGAAATACCTCGAAAGTAGGTCGGGCTAGGGTAGAGTTTAACCTCGATGATCCTTTGAAACTGGGCCAGCTGATTCGGCTTGACAGTAAAGCATTCTGGCTAGATTTCCGGTACGAACGGCTTCCCCACTTTTGTTATTCCTTCGAACGATTAGGCCATTATGCAATGTACTGTCAGAATATACCTTTCAATGAAGCAAAGATGGCGGGTAAGGAAAAGATGGCTTTTGGTCAGTGGTTACGTGCTGAGGTGAAAGAGAATAGTTCATACTGGCGAGCCTTTTATGAAGACGGGTCTACTTCCGATGGTCCTGACGAAGTTATCCCAGAAACTCCCCCTTTCAGGACATCTACTGCTCTTGCTTTGCCACCTGCAGCAAACATTGAGACGGTAGCTCATCGGCAAGGTATAGAGAAAACAACAATAGTAACTATTGATATGATCCCCCTTTCCTTAAAAAATGAAAGGTGTCCAACATTTACCCCTGGGGAAGGAATCCAGTGTTTCTCTTTTACCAGTGGCTACCGACGTCACAATGCAGCGATCAACCCCTCTTGTGGCAGAAGGAGCTACTCTGTCTCGACCCGTGCTTGCTATTACAGAAAGTGCTTTGATTCCAGCACTTGATCGGGATCAAGGACATCGCCATAAACTAGCAGCAGCTGTCCATACCAAGAAAGCAAAACCATCTTATCTTCCTACTAAAACAGGGACAGCAAAGAAACTAAAACGGTATAACCCCTATGACATATGCTCTCATGGTTCGGAGAATGTTGATGATACTCAATTACTCGAAACTCCTGTCTTGATGGCTGATGAAGTCAGTCACTAGGCTGAGGTGGCTTGCCCGCAAAAGCCACTGGTTGCAAAATGAAGATCCTCTCCTGGAACTGTCAGGGTCTTGGCTCTCCCCTGACGGTTCAAGCTCTAACGGTCCTAGTGGCCAAAGAGAAGCCGGATGTTATCTTTTTGATGGAGACTAAGAATAGAGAACCAGTTCTTTCAAGAATTCAGCGGAAACTGCGTTTTGTTCACTCTTATATCACCAATCCTATAGGCATAGCTGGAGGTCTTGCCTTGTTTTGGCATTCTCATGTATCTATACAGGTGGAAATAGCTACTCTAGATTTTTTTGATACTATATGTTCAGAAACAGGAAGGGGAATCACTATGCGACTGACCTGCATACATGCTCCAGTGACTCCTGATTTGCGCCAACCTTTATGGACTGCTCTTAGACGCCTGGCTTTCATCAATTCTTTACCTTGGGTTTGCGTAGGAGACTTCAATGAAATAGCCTACCAATGGGAGAAGTTTGGTAAGAGACCCCCTGATTTTTCTCGAATGCAATCCTTTAGAGAAGTATTACATGATTGTGCAATGATGGATATTGAAAATAAAGGATGCGCTTTCACCTGGATGAACAACCGCCAAGGGGAAGAATTGGTTAAGGAGAGGTTGGATCGAGTTCTGTGTACCTGGACTTGGCGGCTAACTTATTCTGAGGCTGAAGTCTTTGCTTTCCCAGCAGTAGGGTCAGATCACAGTCCTTTGATGCTTAACACTGAAGGCCAGCAGCGTCGTATTGGGAAGATCTTCAAATTTGAGGCTTACTGGTTGCAACATCAGTTTTGTTGGAAAATTATTCAGGAGGCCTGGTCCTTAGCTCGGGAAAAGGGATACAACCTGCCAACAGTATTAAAACAGGTTAGTTAGGCTCTTTTGCGATGGAGTAAAGTCAATTTCCCGAGAGCGAATGAACAGATTGCAACCATTCAGCAGCAACTTCAATCAATTACAAATCAGACATCTGGTTCTTATGACAAGCAGCTAGTTCAGCAGTTGAAAGACAAGCTCCATGATGCTTGGCAGCAGGAGGAACAGTATTGGGCGTTAAGGTCTAGGATTAACTGGCTCCGGTGGGGTGATAGGAATACTAGTTTCTTTCATGCCACTACCATTCAACACAGAAATAGAAACAGAATAAGAATGCTGCTCGATGAAGACCAACGATGGGTTACTAACGATCGGATTCTCAAGCAAATGACGATGGACTTCTTTTCAACGCTTTATAAATCTGCAGGAGCTCGAGACTATGGGCCGATTCTTGCGAAATGTGAAGGTGTTGTCACCAATGATATGAATATGCAACTCATTTCAGTAGTTACCCGAGAGGAAGTCAAACTAGCTGTTTTTCAGTTGGGAAAGACCCGGGCCCCAGGTCCGGATGGCTTCAACGGTCTCTTTTACCAACATCATTGGGATATATTAGAAGACGAAGTTTTTTTCTCGGTTCAACAATTCTTTCAATCAAGTTCTATGCCACCGGAACTAAACTGAACCACCCTCACTCTTATTCCAAAAGTCCCGAATCCAGACAGCCTAGATCAATACAGACCCATCAGTCTTTGAAACTTTGCATATAAAATAATATCTAAAGTGATTGCTAACCGACTGAAACCCCTCCTGCCCGACATCATCTCTACCGAGCAAAGTGCATTCGTCAGCGGTCGCCAAATACAGGACAATATTCTCATTGTGCAAGAGGTTCTACATCAGCTCAAAACCAGGACTCGCAAGCGAAAATTTCAGGCTGTTGTAAAGATGGACATGCAAAAGGCGTACGACCGAGTCGAATGGGATTTTCTCCATGACTATTTACTCAGGTTAGGCTTCCATTCTACTTGGGTTATGTGGATTATGCAATGTATAACTACGGTTTCCATTAGTGTTAAATTTAATGGGGAACAGCTACAATATTTCCACCCCACGCGAGGACTTCGGCAGGGAGATCCTTTATCTCCCTATCTGTTTATTCTAATGGCAAACATGATGACTACTCTCATCCATCAAGCTATCCATATGGGGAACCTTAAGGGTATCCAACTAAATAGGTGGTGTCCAACTTTGACTCATTTATTTTATGCCGATGATGCTATCTTCTTTCTACACAGGTCATTACAGGAATGCCAAGAACTATCAAATATTCTGAATCAATATTGTCTTGCTACGGGACAGGCTATAAACAGAAACAAGTCAGGTATTTTCTTTAGTAAAGGTTGCCTTGATAGACTTAAGGAAACTTTAGCTCAGGAAATCAGAATACCTATGCTAACAAAAACTGGGAAATATCTTGGTATCCCGTCTGATTGGGGACGTTCTAAGCGAGACATGTTTGCGTGGATACTAGGCCGAGTTAATGTCAAGCTTGATGGGTGGAAGGAAAATCTTATCTCTAAGGGGGGAAAGGAAATCCTTGTTAAGAGTGTTGTACATGCCATTCCACATTACGCTATGTCCATTTTTAAGATACCTGTTTCGCTTTGCCAATCCATTGAAAAAAAGATTGCTCGATTTTGGTGGCAAACTGATAGCCGGAAATCTGGAATCCATTGGAAAAACTGGGAGGTGCTGAAGACTGGGAAGCAAGTGGGCGGTCTAGGATTTCGAGACCTAGTGGCTTTCAACAAAGCCATGTTAGGTAAACAGGCCTGGCGTCTAATTCAGAATCCTACTTCCTTATGGGCAACTCTCTTCAAAGGTCTGTATTTCCATTCTCAAGATTTTTTAACAGCTCCAAAAGGTACTAGATCTTCCTGGGGTTGGCAGAGTATCCTATTGGGTCGGGATTCCATCTCACCTAAGCTTCAATGGTCGGTAGGGAATGGTATGAACATTAGAATTCGAGAAGATCGCTGGTTTCCTAAAGGCAGAATAGGCGGAACAGTTGCTGTACAAGAACCTAAAAGAGTTGCTGATCTGATTGACACAAACACTAAGCAATGGAATCTGTCTTTCTTTGGAACGTTTTTATGATGCGGACACTACTGTAGAAATTATTAAGATTCCGATAAGGCCTGAATATACGATTGACAAGGTCATTTGGCCGCGTACCGTTGAAGGCGTGTTTATGGTCAAAAGTGCTTATAGTGCTCTCAGACAGGAGGCATCTAATCCTACAATTCACAGAGCTTCATCCTCATATCAACTGCCAAAGCAATTATGGAACACCATATGGAAACTCCAGATTGCTCCCAAACTTAAATTTTTCCTATGGTCACTCTGTCAGAACGCATTGCCAACAAAAGAAAATCTATTCCGCAGGAAAATTAGTGACTCTCCTATATGTTCCCTCTGTTTATCTAAACTGCTTGAGACTGAGGAACATTTATTTTTATGCTGCCCTTGGACTTCACAGGTTTGGTCTCATCCCGAAGTCAGAGTTTCTATACAACTACCAGCAATTCATCGCATAGAGGAATGGATTACTCATCTGTCTACCAAAAACCAGAACGTACCTGGTTTGGAGCTGATCGCCACATTGTTATGGCAGATTTGGAAGTCTCGTAATCGTTCCATTTTCGCTGGACAGAGACCCGATCCCTATCCGGTGGTTGCTCGAACTCTTGAACAGGTACGCATGGCTGCTCTAGTCTTAGCTTCAGTCCCCGAAATCGTGTCAAACCAACGGCGTCCCCATCTCAGTACCCTATGGCGGCCTCCAGATCCGGGCACTCTCAAGATCAACATCGACGGGGCTTATCAACCAGGAAGCATTACAGGATCAGTAGCCTATATTTGTCGCGATCACACCGGAACTTTGATTGAGGGTTTTACGAAGACCGTACCTGTGTATTCGGCATTGCAGGCTGAGTCTGAAGCACTGAATATCACTTTGACTCATCTGATCAACTCTGCTGAACATAGGGTTTCTCTCATCGAATCTGATTGTCTCGTACTCGTTGAAGCGGTTCGCGGTTCCGACGCATCTCCATGGCAGATCAAACCCTTCATCATCGAAGCCGCAGCTCTCCTCTCGCGTCTTCCTCGCCTGCGTGTTCGATTTTTCCCTAGAGAGGCTAATTCTGCGGCTGACTGGGCCGCAAAGGCCTATAACAGTGGCTCTTTACCAGCAACTTGGGCTTTGTCCCCTCCTGCTCCTTTGTTAGATTTATTAGCTCTTGATGCTTTTCAAGCAAGTTGTAACTATTGGTTCAGCTAATGCAATGTTTCTTTCCGTCCAAAAAAAAAAAAATCTTGCATTTTCTTCACATCATTACACCCTTAGAACCGCTCGCTATGTAGTCTAGGTTGGACAAGAAAAGAATAAGCAATGAACTGGAATTGGAGTCCAAAGACAAGTTGCTTCTACTGGAGGCTGCTTTGCCCTACTTTGTCGCAATTGCAGTTGCAATCAAGCTGAAATGTGGGAAGGAGGCGGTGGCAGAGTGCGGTAGCTTGGGTTGGTGACCATCCAAGGTTGATTGAAATGACAAGTTCAATAGAAAACTCATTGGACAAAGAGGAAAACTTGCTGGACAAAAAAGAGCAGTAATTGGACTGAATTTAGAGGGTCGTGGGCATGAGTATTGGGTTTTTGGAGGCCATTCTCTTCTAAAAAAAACCTTGGGAGCTTGAAGGTGATAGTTAGAGAGCAGAGTGAGGGAAAACTGTGGCCTAGTGTAGAGAGTGAAGCAAGGACAAACCATACCAAAATAGCAACTTTAACCCAAAATATTCGAGACTAGCCCATTGAGAGAAAACAAAATTTTTATAACCTTCCAGCTGAAACTAGCCAAAACATTACTGCAGAGTGAAAGTTGTTGGGGCTAACAAGTACAACCTAATGGGTGAATATATTGTTTAAGAACTATGAAAAAGAGTTGCGGAATATAACAAATTTAAGGGGAAAGGCCACAAGAAAAACTTTAAACTTTACCCGGACTGACACATTTACCCTAAATTGCCAAAGATCCTAGACTTTACTCATTGTGACACATTTACCTCCGCACCTTTTTCTGTGACACCAAAAACTTAAAATTTTTATCTCTACGGCATTATTTATCTCACACTTTTTTTTTTGTGACACAAAAAACCCCCAACTTTTTCTCTATAACACCAACTTTTTAGAGTAAATATGTCACACAAATACAAATTTATGATATTTTTGATGTCACTGAAATTTTTTTTGGAATTTTTGGTATCACAAAAAATAATTTTTAGATAAATGTGTCACACTGTACAAATTTAGGGCTTTTTGTGTCACAAAAAAAAGTTTGGGGGTAAATGTGTCACAGTGGGTAAAATTTAAATTTTTTGGTGGCTTTTAGCCCAAATTTAAATATAAACATCAGCATAAATATATTGTAGAAATTGGGTGCTTGTGCTGCTTTTTAACATATTATGATGATTACAAACATGTAATGTCAAAAGTGAAGAGATAGAAGAAATTGCATGCAAATATATAGTGGTTCGGCTTTATCCTCAATCCTACATCCACTCTTAACACTGGCAGTTACAACAAAGTTGGAATCCATTAGTAAACTTCAAGATAACTCACAATCAGCAAGTAGTGCTTTTCGAATAAATCACACTATCAAGGCTTAGGTACTACTATCACTCTTGTACACTTGCTCGTCACTAATTACAAATATTAGCATGACCCAAACATTGACATTAGGAATACGCAAAAAATATTAATATAAATAAAGCAAAGAAGAAGACTCATAACACATGACCTATTTTGTATGTTCCCACCCAACCTAATTACTTCTCTTGGACAATATATAGTCATCCATCCTCACACGATCGTTGCACATCGAAATCCTCAAGTAGCCATTGGTTCATAATTGCCAGGAATAGGACATTGCAACAAATCATTAGAACAACTCTCTGACATCAACAACATCTCTTTGATAGAGGTAGTTTCCTAAACAATGCCTATGTACTTTTGTCAGACTTGCTCATTAATGCCATATCTGCTTCTAATCAGTTTGGTGATCTTTTTTTGGATTCCAAGCATTTGTAATGGTTATTTTGTTCTTCTCTAAAGTTTCAATATGCTGATCAAGTGACTGGCACTTTTCAACACTAAATATCAACAAGATCCTTTACCCCTAATCAGGACGTGGAGATTTTTATTAGTTTGCTGACATTGTCCACTGTCAAATCATGTGAAATGACTTACAATCAATCATTTAATGATTCTTTTGAGTATCTCAATTGCCAAAGATGTAACTTTGATGAAAGATTGACCATAGATGACTATCTCGTCATCTTTGACCTGTTGTCCTCCATGTTGAGATCTTCATTTTTGTACTTAGTCTTCATTGAATTCACATAGGTCATTGATGTCATCACATTCTTTCATCCCATCTATATAAGGTAGCTGCTCTTTGCCAATAATCTACTACACCCGATAATGATGTTGATCTTTTTTGTCCTTCCAAGTATGCTAGCAATTTTAACTCTACCAAGCTATTCTTTTTCATGTTCCTTCCAAGTTTTACTAAACATCTTTATTCTAGGCTTGTTCGCCATTACCGGGTTCATTCAACAGTTCACCCAATTTTTGTACCTCCAAGCCATCATGAACATCTCTATTCTTCTTGGCTTGTTTACCCTCAATTAAGGTCCTTCCAAATGTTCTCCTTGTCTAAAGATCCTTATAGCTTGTAGACATTTCGATGCTCAATATATTGACGAAGCAATCTTGACAGTGGGAAAACACTTCTTATATAAGATCTCCTGGTGTTGTTTATGACATCATTTGCATTGTAGCTTGTGCATATATCACCTGGTAATATTCAACCAACACACAAATAATTAGCCTTTGATTGCCTTTGTCATTGTCAAAACAACATAGGAGATCTTCCAACAATCACCACATTGGTGATTTTCCCAACAAAAGTACACTTAAAGATCTTGCTAACCAGTCGCACGTCCCAAATGGACACCGGGAAGGTCCTCCTAAAGCCCCCCCCCCCCCCCAAAAATACCTCATTTCTCGGGTTAGGCCGAAGTCTAAATTTTTTTTTTCTAGGTTGGGGTTGCTTAGGGGCTAGAAAAAGAGAGATTTAAAGAAAAAACCCGAAGATGTTGAACAAAACCATTTATTTAACAGTAAATTAGGTATGTATATGCAAACCAAGACTTGATAGTTAAACTGAGGTACATATAGTTGAAGTAGGTGACAAAGAAGTAGACAAAAGAGGTGTAGGCATAAGCTTTTAGATGCTAACAAAACAGCTTTGAGGTCAACTTTCTCCCTTCCAGTCATATAAAGCAATGAATCCATCTTGATGCACTTAGATAAAGAAATGAACCTATCTAGTTTATGTGAAGTTTGACATTAACAAACTTGTTTCATCCTTGTTCAGTTTCACTGAGGATGCCATATGAGTATCTACCTTTTTATTGCTTCCATTCCAAATTTCTTCACATATTCCTTTACATATTTTTATTGAAATATGAACGTTCCTTCCTTCAATTACTTGACTTGAAGTCCAAGGAAGAAGTTCAGTTCCCCATCAAACTCATTTCAAATTTGCTCTTCATAATGCTTGCGAATTCCTTGTACATATCATGGTTAGTTTAATGAAAAATGATATCATAAACATAAATTTAAATGAGCATATGATATCATTACCATTCCTCTTGGTGAATAAAATAGTATCATCTTTCTTTTTTCAAACTCACTTTTCTCTAAAAAGGTGCTAAGCATTTTATACCAAGCTCTTGTTGCTTGCTTTAGTTCGTAAATTCCTTTTTTCAGTTGATACACATGATTTCCTTTCTATGAATCTTCAAATCCTGAAGGTTGCTCTACAAAGACTTTTCTCCAATATGTCCATTTCGAAATGCACTTTTCACGTCCATTTGATTTAACTTGAAATCATGATAGCAAACATAAACAAGCAATAAATGAATACCTTCTAACCTTGCTACCGGTGCATAGGTCTCATCATAGTCAATCTATTCTTCTTGAGAATATCCCTTTTAAACAAGCTTGGCTTTGTTTCCATAACATTGCCTTTGTCATCCATCTTGTTTCTAAATACCCAATTTGTATTCATCATTATCCAGTTCTCATCCTTGATGGCCTCATCAATTTCTTTTGGCTCAACTTCTGATATTAATGCTAGTGAGTTCATGAGTTCTTTAAAAGATGATCTCATTCTTACACCTTCGTCGGCATCACTGAGGATTTGTTCTTTTGGATGATTAGTTTTGAACTTCCTATCTTTAGGATTCAACCTTGACTTCTGCTTGAAGTTCAAATTGCTGATTTTGAGTAATGTCGGTAATTTGTAGTGGTGCTGGTCCATTATTTCCATTTTGAAATCCCATCAAATTATTGATGAACCTGGCATTGATAGAGTTTTTTTTCTTTCTACGAAATCTTATTAAAAACTCGGTGCACTTTGCTAGTCATGTAGTAGCCAATAAATATACCTTGATTTGATCTTGAATCAAATTTACCAATATTGCCATTTAAATTCTTCAATATGTAACATTTGCAACCAAATATGAGAATAAGATTTGCTGGATTTTCTCCCTTTGAACAACTCATAGGGTGTAACATGGCCGTTTACATTCTTCAATATGAAAGATTTGCAACCAAAGATGAGAATACAATATGTTGGATTTTCTCCCTTTGAACAATTTATAGGGTGTTTTCTCCAACAAGGGTCACAGAAATACTCTATTGATTATGTAGTAGGATGTTGCAACTGCTTCGGTCATAATTAAGCTGGAGTGCCACTTTAAATGATCATTGTTTTGGTCTATCCTGTCTAGTTTTTTTCTTTCTTTCCACTGCACCATGTTGCTGGAGAGTGTATGGAGTTGAAAGTTGTGTTCGATCCCATTTTCTTCACTGCAATCAGCAAAGCTCTTGTTTTCAAATTCACTGCCATCATCAGTCCTAATACTTGCAATGCTATATCCTTTCTTGTTCTACGTTGTTCGTGCAATTTTCACAAAATATTTGAATGCTTCGTCTTTGTGAGATAGGAACATTACCAAGGTGAATCTTGAGTAATCATCCACAGTAATTTAACAGTATCTACTTCCTTCAAGATTTGTACTTCTTATAGGTCCAAAGAGATTCATGTGAAGTAGCTACGGTACTCGCTTAGTAGAAATATTGTTTATGGATTTGAATGTACTTCTCACTTGCTTACCTAATGACCATGCATTGCATGTCTCATTCTTCTCATATGTCGTATTTGGAAGACCACGTGGTGGGTCATTTCCAGCTAGTTTGAAAATTTACTTCAAACTGATGTGACCTAGCTTCCAATGTAGAAGCTCTTGCTTTTCTTTGATAGAAAGTAAGCAACATGTAGTATCACAGTTGATATCAAGTAAATAGTTATTGCCATATCTCTTACCAGTAAATGCCTGTGAAGGGTTTTTGCCTTTACCAATGCATTGGTCATTCTCAAAGCTGATTTTATATCCTTTTTCACAAAGTTAACTAATGCTTATCAAGTTGTGCCTAAGTCCATCGACTAATGCTACATCTTTAATAATCAGTTCTCCAAGTTTGATATTACTTGCGCCAACTATCTTTCATTTGTCTTTTCCTCAAAAGGAAGTAGTTCCACTATCGATTTTAGTTAAGGATAGGAATTTGTTAGCATTGCCTATCATGTGACGTGAACATCTACTATCTAGATACTATTTGCTGGTGGACTTCTTTACTTACAACAGATAAGAAATTCATTTCTTTGGTACTCACATCATTTTAAGTTGTGTGTTGTTAGTAGAAGGGAATTTTCAGTTGATCCTTTTTGGCTTTCTTGACTCTTTTGGACATTTATATTTGGAATGGCCATCTTCATTGCAAATGGAACAGTCGTAAAACTTTCCGCCAGAAGGTCTAATGAAATTTCCAGTAAAATGCATCTTATAGGCAAGAAGAGGTGGTTCTTTTTTAAGCCTTTCTTTTGTTTTTGGAGAAGGATTCTTTTCTTCTTCATCTTCTTCACAACCCAAACCGAATTTGTTGTAGTAAGGAATTCGAATAGAAAGAATGTGCTCAAGTGTTTTTTACCCAAGAGAAAACTTTTTAGTGATTTTCGTAATCTCTTATTTCAGAGAGTAGTTCTCATCTTAAGAGAGTTGATGTTCCTTCATAAGAGCAATCGATTTGTCTCTTAATTTTTCAAGAGCTACTCTTTGAGAAAGGTTCTTAGAAGAAAGTATCGAAACTTCTTTCTTCATATTAGAAGTCCTTTCCACAGCTTTTCTGTGCTTTTCAAAAATTTCTTTCAAGAAATTTTGCCTTTCTTCGTAAGTAAGTTCAGGAGAATCTATCTCAATTTCTTTGTCAATTTCAGTGTCGGCCATGAGACAAATGTTGGCTTGATCACCATCTTCATTGCTGCTTACACAATCCATATCACTCTAAGTTTTAACTTTGAGTACGCACCTGGCTTTCTTTTCCTTTTCTTCTGGGGAGGATAATCGGGTTTTATATGTCCAGACTTCCGGCATTCGTAGCAAACCACTTCTTTTTCTTTGACGTCATCCTTTATCTTGAAAGGTTTCTTATCGTCTGAGTATCCTGTTTGTCTATTTGCTTCCTTTTCTCATAATTTGCTGGAATTTTCTAGTGAAGAGCGCCATGTCTTCATTATCATCATCATTGGTTATGGAGTTATCACTTGCATCAGTGTCGTCAGCATTTAATGCAAATTGACTTCCTTATCTTTATCTATCAGAATCTATATTGAGATGCTTGGCCTCGAACAGAAGTCTTCACTTGACTCCACTCCTTGGGCAGTGATCTTAGGAGCTTGTTCACCTTTTTAAGTATCAGTGAGCGTTCTTCCTTGGTTGGCAAGACCATTCATGATTTCAATAAACCTAATAAACATTTGGGCTGACAGTCTTGTCGGATTTCATCTTGAATATCTCGTAGTTCCCAGGAAGAATAGTCATCTTTGTTTCTTAAACACAATTAGTTCCTTACTAGTAGCCGATCCCATATTTCTTTAGCTATAAAGAAAGAGAACAGTAAAGCAAAGGCTTTGCTTTAGCAAGAACTAGTCTTCTTTGAATTTCCTTTAGCTGGTCAGCGGCGGACAATGGCGGGTTGGTTTTCACCTTCCTATCGTTGAGATTGAGTAGGTAGAGTAGTTGGCCTAACTGGATCAACAATTCCATTCTCAGTGACTTCCCACATCTGTGGGTCAGCGCTTCAATGTAATTTTGCATGCACTGCTTCCATTAATCATGGTTGGTTCTATCAAAGTATGGAGGCTTGCTAGGTGCAAGAGAATCGGGAAGCAAAGAAACTACCAAGGTTAGCCATCTAAACAGATCTTTGTGCTCAAAAGTAAAACACTTCAATGACCAAGCAATTGAGCTTTGATACCAGTTGTTGGGGCTAATAATATAATCTAGAAATGGGGTTAAATAGGTTGCGTGACGATATAATCGCAAGAAAACCAAACAATCACTACTCAAGATAGTGATAGACATAAGACAACGTGTGTGATGCTAGTAAGTAAATAGAGTCACAAAATGATATATAGTGACTCAGCTTTATATTTAAGAGTATGTCTACTTTCCAACTAGTAGCCTTAATAATGGCTGAATTACACTAGTAATTAGCGGTGCCAATTACAATAAGCTAGTAGTGTTTTTTTCACTTGATAGATCACACTATTAGGATACACGCATCACACTTATATTTGTACACTTGATTATCAACTATTACAACGCTAAACCGATATCGAAAGAATCACTGAACAAGAGTAGAGATGATTTCTAACTCGATTCGTACTAGCAATAGTCAATATATCTCTCTCTACACAACTTTGTTGCTCTTTATATACTGAAGTGTTCAATCTATCAGTTGGAGACCTTCCAGGATGCTATGCTTGCCGTTTGAGAGTTGATGAAGACCTTTGACAGTATTGAAACTGCTCTTGCAGTCGCTTCCTCTGATTGTCACAAGTTTCCTAAAAATGGAGTTTGCTACGCTAACCTTAAATAGAAAAATTGTTAGCTACTTTTTCCAATTTCTTTCCCAATTTTTCAAAACGGAGTCCAATCCTACAACGACTATAGTCTATACAATCAACGGTTATCTTCTGGTGCATATCTCACCATGATCAGAGCTATTGCATCACCACCACAATCCAATGCACACCATCACCAGTACAAATGATGAGTGACCTTGCTAACGATTTTCAATGACAATACCACCAATTGACATGTGATGATCTTGCCACCTTTAGCAGTACCAAAGACTTTCAAGAACACTAGTTCGACTAGTCCTTCCAAACTACCATGAGATAACACTTATATCGGTATTTGTTCACTTAAACGTCATAATCTAGTGTCTTGTCTTTGCTAATTCAAGAAGAACATTGATAATATACACAAACGCTATCATTTGCATATATTATTATAAATATAAGTATCTAAAATAGTTTTGAAATCTTCAAAATTCCATAATGATATTTTCTCTACAGCAAAGACCGTCGCTTCAAAGACCTCCATTTTCGTGAGGACCGTCGCTCAACCCCCACTTCGATTACCTCCATTCTCGCGAAGCTCACCGCTCGACCGCTCGCCGTGCACATCCACGCGGATTGGAAACTTGTCCGTCTAACGTTACAGCAGGCTTTCGTTCTTCAGCACTGTCTATTTGCGGATGCAATTTTATGGGTATAAATTTTATGGTTCGTGATGACTGGTCAGAGCGATAGACCGAGGTTTTACGGTATATTTTGACTTGAAAAAGTGGGAGGATTTAGGGTGAAGATCCGGAGGAGAAGCTTTTTAATCTCTCCTTTCTAATAAGCCAACTCATCAGAGAACCCCCCCAGAGGAGAAGCTTTTTTTAAGTTTCTGCCGAAAGAGGTGTTTGTCTTTCAATGGAGAAGGTGCCGAAGGTCCGGCTGGTTCGGTGTCCCGGGTGCAGGCAGCTGTTGCCGGAGTTCACCGATTGCCCTGTTTATCGGTGCGGTGGCTGCGGAGCTATTATTCAGAATAAAAGTCAATCTGTTCTTCAGGGTAAAAGTCAACCGGAGTCTTCCTCAGTGCATACGGACATTGGGGGCGAATTTGGTTGGAAGACCGAACGAGAGACGATTTGGGAAAGCCAGAGCGCTGCCCGTCCTCCTGATTCTCTATTCGTCGACGCATCCGATGTGTACCTGAGTTTCATGGGAGCCGACACTAGCTATGTATTCGTCGACTTCCTGTACCAGAGCTTGGTCGATGCCGGAATCCGCGTCTTCCCACCTGGTGAAGGGTTTGGCCAGCAGATTCCGAGAGCGATCGATAGGGCCAAGATCTGCATCCCCATCTTCTCCAAGAATTACGCTTCCAGCAAGTTGTGTCTCCGGGAGCTTGCGGCAATGGTGGAGAGCAAGGCGAAATCGGGCAGTGGGAAAACGATCATCCCCATATTCTACGACGTGGAACCAAGTGATGTTAGGCTTTTAACCTCTCTGTACCGCGATGCTCTATCAATACACAAGGAGAATTTAGGGCCCGACAGAGTAGAAGCGTGGGAATATGCTCTTGCAGAGGTTGCATCATTGCATGGATGGGTCAGGGGATCTGGAAGGTAGAAGGCCCGGACTTTGTTACAGGAGGTTTGCAACATATAAATTGTTTTCTAGAATAGCAATGCTAAAATCCAATAGAACAAACTGATTTCTTCGTTTATGATGTTGCGCTTTCGGTAGAAATAAACTTCAAGTAGTTGCTCCGCAATTCAATAGGAGTGGTTATTGCTTTGTCACATATAGTATCAGCCCAAATGTTAAACTCGCGCCCTTTCTTTTCTAACTGAAATGGCTTACTTCCGTGGCAGGCCGTCTCACATAGTCAGAGAAGTCGCAGAAATGGTGGTCAAGCTGAAGGTAAACCATGTACATGCGAGTACTCTCTAGCATAGCTCTCATTTCCAATTATCAGTAGTTGATCATGGAAATCGGTTGGATATATTTCCCTGGTAGAATGTCCACCTTATGTATGAGATGTAAGACTATTCCCACTAGTCCTATATATAGGAGATTCATGTCATGTGAAACAAATCTGGTTATGGAAGGAATCAGTCATGATTTTTTAATGGTTTTTGTATCTCTAGAGAGATTGGGATAATATCACAATGGAGAAAGGGAAAGACTCAATAGATGCAACAGAAAAGGGCAGAGACATGGCCTCGGGAACCAACTACGCTGATGTGTACTTGAGTTTCAGAGGAGCCGACACTTGCTCTGTATTTGTTGACTTCCTTTGCCATAGCTTGTCTGATGCTGGAATCTGCTTCTTCAAAGACAACGAAGACCTTCCACCCGGTGGAGAAATTGGCCAGGAGCTGCTGAGAGCAATCAACAGAGCCAGGATCTACATCCCCATCTTCTCCAGGAGCTATGCTTACAGTGCGCGGTGTCTCCGGGAGCTTGCGGCAATGGTGGAGAACAATGAAAAGTCAGATGATGGGAAAACGATCATCCCCATATTCTACAACGTGGAACCTCGGGATGTTTGGCTTATAACCTCTCAGTACGGCAAAGCCCTATTGCAACATGAGGAGATATATATGTTCGAGGAAGTAAGAGCATGGAGACATGCTCTAAAAAAGGTTGGTTCATTACGTGGATGGGACACAAGATCTAGCAGGTAAAAGGGCCAGATGTCATTACAGGAGGGTTTGCAACTCATGATTATTTTCTAGAATAGCAATGCTAAACTCCAATAGAACAAACTGATTACTTTGTTTTTGATGTTGAGCTTAATTAGTTGATCTGCAGTGCAATAGGAGTGTTTAATGCTTTGTCAGATAGCATCAGCCCAAATGTTAAACTCGCGCCCTTTCTCTTCTAATTGAAACGGCTTACTTCTGTTGCAGTACGTCTCACATAGTCAGAGAAGTCACGGGAATTGTGGTCAAGCTGAAGGTAAACCATGTGCATGTGAATAAACTCATATTTGACTCCCATTTCTAATTATCAGTAGTCGATATCAGAAACTGCTTGAATATATTTCCTTGGTGGAGTGTTCACCTTATGAGATGTAAGACTATTCACACAAGTCTTATATATAGGAGTATCCATGGCATGGCAAACAACTTTACCTTAGAAATCCAGTTATGGAAGTAATCAGTCATGATTTTTGATGATTTTTGTATCTCTAGAGAGATAGGGATAACATTGTAATTGGAGTATAATTATCTGAAGGTTGATTACATTCCCATTAATTCTATATCCTAACTTGTTGTACGGTTGAAGTGTTGTATCAACATAGGTGGATCATTTACTAGGATTTGACTGGTGGGTTTTCTGTGTTGTTTTGCAGCAAGAAATAAAAGGAAAATTAAATTCAATTTTTACGCTTTTTCATTTCCTGCAGTAGCTTTCTTGTTTACAGTTTATTTTCTTGCATAGGAGTTCCCAAAGAAAGATGAAGCAAAAGAGGGAATTGACAAACAAGTGGAGGACATGATGGACTTACTTGATTTAGAAGTCAGTGATGTACGGATAGTTGGAATCTGGGGTAAGGGTGGGGTTGGCAAGACGACTCTTGCCAAGGTCATTTATGAGCAAATTTTGTCTCAGTTCGACAGTTGTAGTTTCCTTGCAGATATTGAGACAACAGTGAAACAACTTGGAGGTTTTCAGCTTTTACAAAGCAAGTTGATGTGTGATATCCTAAACAGAGAATATGAGGTTGATCAAGTTGCGAAAGGAGTTGATTTTTTTAAAGGAATATTACGGAGTATGAAAGTTCTAATCGTTCTTGATGCTGTGGAGGTACAGTCGCATCTCCACGAAATTGTTGGAGAGAAGCTTGATTGGTTTGGTGATGGATCTAGGATAATTGTCACCACTAGTGTCAAATCTGTTCTTCCAGAGTTCATATCTCAAGGATTAGCTCATGCGTATGGTATCAACGTGATGAATAATGATCAAGCTCTTGAGCTTTTCAGAAAGCATGCACTGCGAAAAAATCTTACAATTCCAGATTTTGATGAAATTGCAATAGGTATAATCAACTCTGTGAATGGGATCTCATTACTTGTTGAAGTAATTGGTTCACTCTTGTCCAGAAAAGTAGTAGAAGAATGGACTGCACTTAAGGAGCTAATTTTGCAATCTGGCCCGCATATTGAAATGATTTTGATGGCTAGTTATAAAGAATTGACTAAAGAGCAAAGAGAGATATTTCTTGATATTGCATGCCTCCCTGCTGATGTGGATTGTCAAATTGCTTCATTTATGTTTGCTGATCTCAATATCCTGCCCTCAGATGGAGTTGATGCGCTCCATGCCATGTCTCTGGTAAAAATTGGAAATGATAATGAATTAGTGATGCACAGGCTGTTAAGGGAGTTTGGCCAACAAATCATACGGAAAGAGGAAGATCTATATCCAGGAACTCGAGGCAGGTTATGCAATTTGGACTTGGCCTGGAGAACAAAGAAGATGGAGGTAGTGTCTTGTGTAATTCTATGGCGGAATGCATGCCTTACCCTGTTCTCGAGCCTTGGAGTGTTGAGAAATTGTTCTTTCTCTTTAATGTTGACTTATTTAGCTCTCTCATTTTTCTCCACTTAATACTTTTTCCACTATAGGGGACAGACCACCTCAACTTTGATGCAAGAGATTTTAAGAGCATGCCAAACATAAGGTTTCTTATCTTGGATTGTGCAAAAGTTGTTGGTGATTTTGCCAATGTTTTTCCAAATTTAAAGTGGCTCCAATGGCGAGGATGCACTAGAGATTTTGCAGCTACTAATTTTCATGTGGAGAAATTAGTCATTCTTGATCTTTCATGGAGCAAAGTCACTGAAGACTGGGGAGGTTGGAGAAAAATCAAGGTAGATTAAGCTTGTTTATTTCATTAAACTGTTCCCCTGATGAATAAGTTTTCACCAGTCAGCTTTTTATGAAGGCTGATTTAAGACATGACATTTTTTGGCATATGGCATGTACAGAACTGAATGTTACTCTTGAAATACTTAAAGAAATAATTGGTTGCCTGCCAACAACAATAAGAGGGTGTGTGGATGATGGTGGTGGTGGAATCTTAGATTGAGTGAATTAAGGGGAATGATTTTCTGGTTGTCAAGATGGTAAGTCATTCTTCAGAATCTAAATAAGCATCTTCTTTGACTATGAAAACATTTTCCATCAGAAATCTTTCTAAATTATGCTAGGATTATAAGATTGGAAAACATATTTTCAGAATTTGTTTTTTTTTTTCAAAACAAACAGAACCTTGACTTTATTTCCTTCTAAAGATTTGTTCAGTGTAAGAATTAATGTTTCTGTGCTATTTTTGCAGATGCCACAGTTGAAAGTCTTGATTTTACTGGTTGTGCTGACCTATTGATAAGCCCTGACCTGTCCTCTTTCCCAGACTTAGAGATATTGATTTTCGAACGATGTTCTCGACTAATGAAGTTAGATCCTTCCATCCGTCATTTAAAACGCTTGACTACCTTAAATTTGAGGTTCTGTGATGAACTCAATATGTTGCCAATTGAACTGGGTCACATGGAAGCTCTTAAGGAGCTCCTTATTGATGGGACTTCCATACAAGAAATTCCTGTCTCAATGGGTTACTTGGAGAAACTTGAGATTTTTAGTGCCTCCAAATGTCTCCAATTAAGTCACCTGCCTGATTCAGTCTGTGGCTTGACATCTCTTTCAGTTCTCTCACTGGAAAATGCAAAAATTACTCAAATTTCTGCCTCATTCGAAAAGCTGGTGAAACTTCGGATTCTGTCTCTAAAGGGTTGTCGTTGGGTAGGGAAACTTCCAGATTCAATTTGCAATTTGGGAAACTCATTAGAGGAGTTGGATATAACAGGGACAGGCATATCTGAATTGCCCAATTCAATTACTTGCTTGGGGCATTTAAAAGTGTTAAAAATGGATTCTTGCTTCATTAGAGAATTGCCTAGAGAATTTGGAGATTTGGTCGACCTTGAAGAGTTACATGCTTCTCATTGTAGGAGTTTGAAGGGAGCCATTCCAACTGCTATTAAGAGTCTAGGTCGTCTGAGGATACTGAGATTGGGACATTCCAGTATTTCTGCCATTCCTTTGGAAATTGGAAGTCTTTCTTGTCTTCAGACTCTTGATTTACTTCGGTGCAATGAGATTCAAGTGCTGCCAGAGCTTCCCTCCAGATTAACTTGTCTACATGTGAGTTCTAAAAGGATGGAGGCCTTGCCAGATCTTAAGGATTTAGTGAAGTTGGAGAAGATACGTCTGGGTGATAAAGATCCTAAGGAGCTCATATGTCCCTCAACACGGATGGAGCCAAAATCCAGATCAAGTGATCTCTTAGTTGCGCACATAGTACTTCCGAAACTGAAGATGTTAGAGTTGTCTCATTCTCGAGTCAGTGAACTGCAACTTGGGCATGGTTCACTCTCATGTTCACATCTTAAGAAGCTAGTTCTATCTGGCGTGAATCTTGAGAATGTGCTGGACCTTCCCTCATCATTGTCCGTTTTATCTATTCGATGTTGTTCTTCCTTGAGACAATTGCCAGCAGTTCACCATCTGAGCAAACTATCAGAACTACATCTCATCCAATCTGCAGTAGAAGAGATTAAGGGACTTCAAGGCCTAATTGCTCTAGAAATCTTGAATATTTCGCACTGTGAAATACGTAATCTCAATGGGCTTGGCCAATTAACAGATTTACGAAGTTTGATTTTGTCAGACTGTAATTCACTTGGTGGATTGCCCGATATATCAAACTTGAAGATGTTGAATGTCCTAGTAGTCCAAAGATGCAGCATGTTAGTGAATGCAAGGGAAAAAGCACAGAGCAAGTTCAGGATGCATTAAAGCTCGCAATGGAATGTTCAATAAACAGTTGATGTCCTGTGCTCCTGGAGTGGACATTTAGTTAGTCACATGCCTCTTTGGACACAATCAAAACCATACGGCTATGGGGGGCAACATCATTGAAATCCACTGTGAAATTGAGTTTGCAAACTGGCACAATTTGAAATTTGGCACCAAAAGTTTTTTGAGTCCTTCATCTATCAAAAGTGGAACCAAGTGCCATAAACAAGCACCCTTGCACAACTCACTGGTCATCAGACCCTTCATATTCCTCTCTCCCTCACCAATCCATCTTTCTGTCCAGTCTCTCTTATTCAACTGCCAACTTAGTCGTTTCCTGTAAATGTGGAATGATCTAACTCCAAAGATATCTGGAAAATCTGGAGGCATTGCAAAGAATTTTCTTGTCCCAAAGGCATATCCAATTCTTAGACGATGTGCATAAGCACAATTAAGGGACACATTTGGTAGCTCTCACATGGGAAAGAACCAAACCATACGGCTGGTTGTCTGGCATTGCATGCAGGAGATGTAGATACATATATTGCATTTAGTGCAAGACATGCTTGGGCGAGGTAATGATACCAGACGATTTTCTTCTGAGATTTATCATCATAAACAGTGTCTATAGCACCCAAATCTACAATTCATCTGACTGTAAAATGTGCACCTCTTTTGCTCAAGCTCAGTGAGTAGTAAGAAATGCACCTATTTTCCAATGATCTCTTACTCATCACCCGTGGAGAAAGACTTATGAGCCTTGTATATTTCATGCAGTCTCTTCTTCATGGAATGATGTTGTTTCTCTTGTTCAGATTAATCTGAGAGGCAACACTAGACAGATTTTAGTCTTTAAACTGGCCCAGAATGCATCAGTTAATTACAGATGGAGAACTCCAAATTATCAGTTCCGTTATCCTGGGACTCACATTTGTATTGAGAACATTTCAATTGTTTTCTTGCTGATGTAATGTGTACGACACACCCTGGATGACATGGATGCTCCTCTACTAAAGTGAAAGCATCCTCACAATAACTGCCAAGAGTGACATTTATAGTAAAACACTGATGGCAGAGAGGAAGAGCTGGTTAGAAAGAATTTAGTAATGATTGTAAGTGGTTATTGATTTTGGCATCTTACTTAATCTTGGTTTAAGATCACAAATAGGTTGTCTTAAGTAAATTTTGTTCAGCTTGAGCTTTTTGCATGGGTATGGGACATCGGTGCCCTGTACTGTTGATCTAGGTCAGCTTCTCACCTTTAACCTAATATGGCTTATTCCAATCCGATCATTTCTGAGTGCCCGCTGTTTTTAGCAGAATCTTTTGTCATTTGATTCCGTAATATCCAGGTTCAGAGCGGGAAGCGTGCGTTGAGCCTGTGAGGGAAAGGTGTTCTATGAAAGGAAGAGCTTGCCGGGTTTAAGTTTGGCTTGCGCCTGCGGGGAATTCAGAACGGATGAAATCTGAATGAATTTGTGACTGGAAGATCTCATTGGTTTGTACTGGGCGGACAAGAATAAACATGTCATCAGCAGCCAGCTTCTCGCCTGTTATCAGGGAAGAACTTTCGGCATTATGTAGCAGCCTGGGAGCACATACTAGAACTGTTGTTTTAGGTCAATGGCTTATTGAGTCGTAAAATTTTAAAAAAGTGCAATCAAATTTTAAAATTTGTCCAAGTGATGTAATTGAGTCCTTTCATAATTCCATCCAATTCGGCTAATGAAAAATGTTAACGTGACTTTTTAAAATAATTTATCTCTTCTACGTGCCGATAACATGGCTAAAATGATTTTTTTAATATGATTTTTATTACAATTGTTATTTAAAGTAAATGAAAAATAAGCTAAAATTTAAGAAGAAGAAGACAACCTAGGTGGTGAGGTCGTTGCTGCTGCCCTGCTGCCCTACCATTGCTGGGAAGGGCTAACGATGGTGGGAGCAATAGAGGGGGAACAGTTGGTGAGGTGGGCCCTAGCTAAGAGCTTGTAGGCCCTTGCCTAATCTAGGGAGGACTTGTAGGTTATGTAGCACGAACACTCTTCGGAGCGCCGTGTCGTGTCGACACTTCGACACGTGTCCAACACGCCCGACACGTCCCCGACATGCTTTCCGACACGCGGTTAACGAGTGTCGAAAAATTCGACACGTGGTCAACTCTCTCCGACACGCTTTGATATGCGAGTCCAGAATTCCGACATGCACGGGTCAATTTTAAAATTTTTTAATACTTATGGGGTCAAAATATAAATATACACAAAAGAAGTAATAAAAGAAGTAATAAAAATGCTATAAATATATACACGCACGGGTCAAACTTTTTTTTTTTCCAGTTTTGTTTTTTTAGAATTGTTTTAGTTTTTTAAAAAAGTCTTTTACTATGAAAGAAAGAAGTAATAAAAAAATGCTATATATGATAAATAAATAAATTTAAAAATATCATTTCAACATTTTTCTTTAAACAATGTTTTTTTCCTCTAAGTTTTATGTATTATTGTAACAAATTAAAATAATGAATGATATTATTTAATATTTTTCGTGTAAATTAATTGTAGGCTATTTTTTATGTATTGATATATAAAAATATATTTAATATATAACGTGTCTAAACGTGTCGAAATTCTCTATTTTTAAGAAATGACGTGTCCGCAATAGTGTCGTGTCGTGTCACGTGTCGCGTGTTCGTGTCAGTGCTACATACCTTGTAGGTCTTTGCCTATGGTAGGTGAGGATTGCCAACCCTTCAAAGCAATGGTGGGGCAACAATGATGGTGAGGGCAGCCTTGTTGCTTGCTTTTTTTTTTTTTTTTTCTTCTTCTTATAAGTTTTAGATTTTTTTAAAAATTTAATTTAGGTTTAATGTGACAAAAAACCTTGAACTAGTATATTTATGAAAAATTTACCGAAACTAATTTTTTGATAACTAAAAACTTTAAATTAGTATGCTTATGATAAATTTATCCCAAACTAATTTTTTGATAAACAAAAACCTCAAATTGGTACATTTGTAACAAAATTACCTTTTGTTAATTTACGTTAAATTTGATTAATATCACGAAAAATCATAAATTAATATATCTGTGACAAATGGAAAATAAATCCCCAAATCGTTACACTCGTCAATTGTCATATTTCATATATCTCATCAATTTAACGATAAAATTTAACGAAGACTAACGAGAGGGTAATTTTATCTCAAATGTATCAATCAGGATTTTTTGTGGGAAAAAGATTAGTTTGGAGTAAATTTATTACAATTGTACCAATTTAGAATATTTCATAATATTAACCCTTTAATTTAAATAAAAATTATTTTAAAAATCAAATTTGGACCAAAATGATCTTGCTTTACCCACGTCATGACATGTAGGAGAGAGAAATTATTTAAAAAAATCACATCAGTATTTTCCGTTAATTGAATTGGATAAAGTGAAGAACTGAATTGTACCGATATGATACATTTTAGGGCTTAATTGCACTTTTTGTAATGTAAGACTCAATTGTACTTTCATGACAAATTTTATGACTTCTATTGCACATATCCCATTTATGTAATATCGTATAGAGATGGAACTTGGTTGGGTAGGTTTTCATTGGCTAGTGGGCAAAGAGAGAGAGAAGAATCGCATAAAGGCTAATTTAATGAGAAATATGGTTCTTGAAGTTCCTCCCAAGCCTTTGAAATTATCGTAGAAAAACATAAATCTTGGATATCTTTGAAAAATATGGAATTACTTTGTTTGCCATTTCAAAATCCATACTGATGCGGAGAGTTTAATACCATAAGGGCTTGTTTGGTTATCAGGAGCTTAACTTGCCGAGTGAAATTTGGATCATGATTCTCTTTCTTGCCAATGTCTGGTAAATTAGAATGAGACTGAAATTGCCAAAAGAGATTTAAGGTTTAATAGGCAATTTGAATATTTAAATGCCTGCTTTATCATGTAGGGACTCATGTATAATTTGAGCAAATCATCATGGTCACTTGCAATAAAAGCTGTGAAATGCTTTGCCTTTTGAATAGGAATGTCCATTATAGCTTGATTCAAATTTCTCCCAAGCCATCTTGGCTGCCTACAACACAAGCTGGGAAATGCTTTACCTTTATGACAGGATGTCCATTACAGAAAGTAACTGGCAAGACCACCTTGACTAAATTAATGTTTCTTTAATCCAAAAGCAAGCAATATGAGCATGATGGAAAAGAGAGTCGACCAAGTCACTCAATTTCTCTTTTCATCTCGGTCTAATTTTGGATAAGATTGTGCCTCTTTACATTGACAAAACGCTAGACTAATTAATTATTTTTCTCATAAAACATTCGGCCAATACATCAAAAAATTGGTCAAGCAAGGGTGGCTAGACCATTATCCTTACACAGATTTGAAAAAATGGATTAGAATTTTCCCAAAATCAGGAGTAACTTTATTTAATAATGTTAATCACCAAACCAAAATGCTCTAGTCATTTGAGAAATTTCATTCAGAATATCATAGATTAACTTAACATATATAATTAAATTTTCATAATTTAGTAATTCATCTATTAATAGTCACTAAATTGGAAGTTTCTTTCCTTCCATTTTTATTTTTGAACTGGGTTGATGTTGATGGAAGTTCTTTTTCCTTATAATTCTTATTTTTGTAAATTTACATCTAATTTCCTTCAAGGTCTATATTTGTTGATAAATACCATTCACAAATTGTATTTAATCATCTTAAAGACAGCAGTTGATGTCAATGACTTTCTAATGTGAAGAATTTGCAACTCCCACCTATCTCCATATTAACACACTTTCAACCCCTTCACTCCTCTCAGCTTCCTTTGTGTTTGTGCAAATCTTTGACACTAAGCTTCCAAACTTGACATCTTTCATTATATTATTCCTAATCAATTTGTTCTTATCTGTTCCCAAATCCTAGATGGCAGTTTCTGGACCAGTGAGCATTAGATTGGTCCTATGTGGAAATTTGCTTTCATAGCCTAACAAATTCCATTTTCTAATAAAAGTATATAGCAAGATATAGGATGATTAAACGATATTTTATCCACATGACCGTTTCAAAGCATCACATAGAGTGAATACAGTTACTAAATTTGAAATATATTTTATAACATGCTTTCATTGACTCTGATTAGCCTTCATTTTCATTTGCGCATCATTGTATCTCCTTTATGTTTCATTGCATTCAACTATAATTGCTACTTCACTTATTTTTACTAATGTCATCTCGAGTCCCTTAGGCTTGTAGCTTGAACAAGCCTGAAATCAAAATCACTTAAATACGCCCAGGGACTGGCTCCATCTAAGGGTGCGTTTGGAAAGACTTTTGGGGAAAGTCCTTGAGAAAATGTAAAGACCTTTGAGTCAATGATGTTTTTCAAAATGCAAAGTGTGTTTGGTAAATTTATTTGTGAAAATCCATTGTGAAGTATACTTGTGCAAAATAGTGTTTGGGTAAATTAAATTTGCAAAATACTTTCATTATTAAAAAAAAAAGGAAAGTTGGCCGGCTAAGGCTTCGCCGGTTACACCGGTGAGGCTTCGCCCGGTTACCGCCGGCCGAGGCTTCGCGCCAGCGAAGGGTAGGCAATCCGGCAAGGGTCGCGGCAACCCTCGCCGCGCCTTCGCGCAACCCACCGCGCCGCGAAGATCACCACGACGAGGTCCTGGGTCGCCGCGACCTCCGGCGAGCTCCGCGACCCGGATCCGGGTCGCGGCGAGGCCGTGGGTCGCCGGAGGTCGTGGCGACGGACCTCGCCGCGACCCGGATCTAGGCGTCGCGGAGGTCGCCGAAGGTCGCGGCAACCGACTCACCGCGACCCGGGCGACCTCCGCGACCCGGATCTGGGTCGCGGAGGTCGCCGGAGGTCGCGGCAACCGACCTCGCCGCGACCCGGGCGACCTCCGCGACCCGGATCGGGTCACGCGACCCAGTAGGTGACGGTCGCCGGGTGCGGCGGCGGTAGGTGACGGTCGCCGGGGTGCGGCGACGGTCGCCGGCCTCTCTCCAACCCGTCGCCGGCCGAGTCGCCACCTCGCCGCCAACATCTCGATTTCGACGAAGAGGAAGATGAACGGTGCTCGGGCTTCCGAAAATGCTGGGCGAAGAGGAAGATGAACAGTGCTTCGGGCTTCCGAAAATGCTTTGAAAGCCCAAGGCGACCTAGGACTGCCTTGGGCTTTCGGCCTTTGAAGGCCAACATTTCTTCAAGGCAGGTGTAAAAATTTTTCCCAAACACCCAATATTTGGGCAAATGGGCTTTGAGTACCTAAAGGTACTTGGCAAAGCTAATGCCAAACGCACCCTAACTCATGCCTGAGAAATGCGGGAGCCGATTTGGATTTTTGACCCCTTGATGGCTCCTGAATTTTGTTAACTTTTAGTACTTTTTATTTCTCGTCTTTAGCGTCCATAGTGCTGGAGAGGTGGAATTTTTTTGTTCCTTTATTTTTTTCATTTTTGATCTCTGATGTTGAATGGGCTAGGGTTGTCCGTAAAAGTTGTCCAACATTCTCTTTCTTGCCAATGTCTGGTAAATTAGAATGAGGCTTTATTCGTTGCGGAAAATATGATATTTTTGAAAGTTATTTTTCAAGAATGGTTTCCTGAAAAATAACCATATTTGGTTATTTTTCGGTGTTTGGTAAAAATAAAATAAAATTCCTGCGTGCACTTTTATTTCAATAGTTTTTTTATAATTTTATTTTTTAAATCTATTTTTTAATTTTTAATATATTTCCTTTCCTTTTTCTTTTTTTCTTTTCCTTCTTTCCTTCTCTTCTTCTTCTTTGGCCTTGGCCGGTCACTGCCCACGGCAGCAGGGCGGCAATTAGCCAAGGTTGAAGAAGAAGAGAAGGAAAGAAAGAAAATAAAAAAAAAAAAGAAAACATAAAAATGAAATGAAAATATGTTTGGTGAAAGAAAGTAAAGTGGAAGAAGTTATGGAAAATGTTTTCTACTTTTGAAAAGCGAAAAATAGTTTCCCCACTTTTGAAGGTGTTTTTTTCAATAGCAAAAACGTTTTCCTTGATTAGTTGATTTTTTATGAAACAAACGTCAGAAAATTCAGAAAAAGTTTTCCTGGAAGTTATTTTTAGTAAAACGAATGAAATATGAATATAAATAAAACTTGAGAAAAAAAAAATCGTTGCGTTATTGCATTTCATTACTATGGAGGAAGGTCGTGGAGGAAGGTGGGACTAATAAGAACAAGAACAAAGTACAACTTAAAAAAAAAAAAAAAAAACAAGTGCATAATGGATCAGTAGCTAAGTCATTGGTCCGGTAACTTTTAAATGAACAAATGTAAATTGGTAAGCACACTTTAGCTCATTTGCTTATATCTTTAGAAATTTGAAAAGATCAAATTCAAATCAATCCAGAATCAAATAGAACATGGCTGACACCATTTCCACAGCTTGAATGTCTAAATACACAGCATTTAATGGTGATCAGACGAAATACCCAAAGAAACCACTGCCTTTTTTCTTGTTCATCAAGCGGTGGATGGCCACACTAAGCCCTCCGTACCTCCTCCTCCTTTGGCATTTAATAGGGGTAAGCATGATTTCATGATAAAACTTGAAATTAAAGAACCAAACTAGTAGAAATCTGTCCAGTTTCAAATTCTAAGATATATAAAGTAAGTTCTATATTTCAAAAATTGAAGAAATTATTTCAGCGGGTAAGTTTCATATTCTAAATAAGTGAAACCTGGAGAACCTAAAACAAGTTTTTGTGTTTTTCTTTATCTATGTCTTCATGTAGTTTTGTAGTATTTTATGGCGTCCGATGATAATTGTATGATATAGAACCACTAATTTAAGCTTTCATTTTATGATTGAAACTTTTACCTTTTTGATATTTTATATTTTTTATGTGTCTAAATATAAATTGTAGTCAATGGATTATAACAACTAGTGGTTATTAAATGAGATGATTCATTGTAATCATTTAATTAATAATATGGATAGAATCTGTATATACAATGTAGGTTCCATATTCCAAAAAAAGATGAACATGTTCTAAAAGATAGATTCCATGTAGAGCTTGTATGGAGTCCGGAACCGCTCATTACTAGAATTTAACGAGCATAAGTTATATGCTAGGTTGCACGGACACTCTGCGGACCGCCGTGTCATGTCTACCACTCCGACATGTGTTCGACACGCTCCGACATGCGATCAACTACCTTCGACATGCTCCGACACACGAGTTAGAATATTCCGACACGTGATTCCAACACGCATGGGGTTATTTTTACAAATTTCCAAAAATTTTGGAATCTAAATATAAATATATGAAAAAAATAAAAGCTAAAACAAATTTCTAATACTTGTTTGAAGATGTTGGGTTGCTTGAAGTTGCAAATTTTTTACTTGATGAGCCGGAGATTGAATCTTTTTTTTTTTTCATAAGAAGTGGATAATGTGAATGGATGACTTTTTGTTATATTTGATGATGGAATGTTGATTTTTTTTCTTATTTTTAAATTTTAAATTTAATAATGGAACATGAATTACTTGCTTTTTCCTCCAAGTTTTATGGATTATTACAATGAAATGTAGTTGAATTTGTCAACTTAAAATAATGAATGATATTAACAAATGTAGGATTAATGTTTTTAGTATAGATTAATTATAGGCTCTTATTATTATTATTATTATTATTATTATTATTATTATTATTATTATTATTATTTAGTTATTTATGTATTTATATATTAAAATATTTATTTAATATATAACGTGTCGGTGTGTCGTGTCGTATCACATATTGCGTGTCCGTGTCAGTGCAACCTTGGTTATATGTGCGTCTTCCAAAACCACTCTATTGTGTCTCTCCCGACTCTCTTTCCATTGATTTGAAATATCCTTCTTTGCTCAACCTTCACCTTCTCTTTGCTCAATCCAAGAACGTCGGCTTTGAACACATGCATAGTTAGAGTCTCCTCCCAATCGACGAAAGCTTTGTATGAGCGACAACACCACGAAGTCACTTTTGGCTGAAGGTGGCAAAGTGTGTCTAAAACCCATATTTGATGATGCGAGTCATAAATTGATTGTCCTGAGTTTTAAAAATCATGTTTAAATAGATCATAAATGGGTTGCTTAACAATATAAATGAGTCATAAATGAGTTGATGACTAGCCCATTTCTAACCAATATGGAAAAAAGAGAACAAACTATATTTAATTTATATCAAGTGGAGTTGGGAGACATCAGGCCAATTTTTATAATTTTATAATTGTTTGAATTTTTAATATTTTTAATATTTTTTATTTTTTTTTTCCATCTTTTATTTTTTTTTTCTTATAAGTCTGGTGAGGGCTGACAACCCTTGCCGGCCTTATTTAGAAAAAGAAAGAAAGAAAAAAAATATTAAAAAATTTCAAATTTTTGAAACAAAAATGATAAAAATTGTCAACTAAATTTATATTGCATGAAATTTTTTTGGCAATATATTTTTTTAAAAAATAAAATCATCAGAAACAAGTTTTCATGAATTTGATTAAATATTATAAGGTTTTAACAATATGAATAGAGTACATGATTAGGGTATGAGTCAAGAAATTTGCATTACAATAAATGGGTCAATTTAGATCGAATCATTTATGACCCCAATCTAACTCTGCCGTTTGATATGTATACTTTTGGCTTCCGAGTCTGTCTTTGAGATTGACTTCACCCATTTGACCTCACCAAGATGGTGCGATATTGTACCATGTTTGAAATGAATATATATGATTTATAGAAAATTTTGTCTACTGATAATAAGAAAAATTGTGAACTACGCTATCATACTAAATAAACAAATATTTTTGAAGTACAAATGAATTAGAATTAAATGGTAAAACAATAAAGAGAGATGACGGTATGTATTATTTGTATCCGTAAGGACCAGTCCAACCACAATATTCGAAAATCCCGTGTTATTCAAGAAAAAAAAAATGAGGGGTAAAAAATTAATGCATATATGTCTAGCGATGTTAGAACAAATAAAAAATTAACACGCTGCCACAAAAACTTGCGCCCTTTCTCCGACACCTGTTAATGAAATTTTGATAATAATACTAAAATATCCTCTTTTTTGGTTGCCACAAAAAGTTGCGTTGACTTATGCAGCTCAAGTCTTGCATCTTCCGCCGACATTCACTTTTAGTCAATCTTTTATCTGATATCCTAAGGTCCAGCTCCGGGAGGAAAGATCTCTTCGTGTAGCATCGACAGTGAGCGAGAGAGGGAGGTGATGGCCCCCAACTCGTTTCTGTCGCCTCCTTTGTGTTGCCTGTATTATAGACGCAAGAGGAGAAATCCGGTAAGTCCCGCTTTTTTTTGTTCATTTCTTTTGTGGGTTATGTCTAAGTGAGGATGAGGACTGTTGATTTCAGCTGGTGTATGCTCAGATCTGCATCATCGGCGCAAATATTTCTTTGGACAACACTGGAACATTTTTTTTATCTTGATTTGGTCTTCAAATCGGCTTAGATCTCATATCCTTTTAAGAACATCATCAATGAGCCTAGATCGGATGGGGTCAACTCATTTTCTGTCCTTTCGTTTCCGTTTTCATTTTTTCTTTCCTTTCTAAAGCAGCTCCATTGTCTCACGTCAGAACATCCTAGTCAAGGCCTTATGCCTGCACTTTGTGCTTTCGCTGCTCTGCGGGAATTATGTTAATCGGAGTGGCAACTTTGTGATAGAGTTCGCCTTTTTCATTTTACAGAGGCTGGTCTCTCCGTCGCTGCCACCTCCTCCGCCGCTGCCGCCTCCTCCGCTGCTGCCACCCCCGCCTCCCCCTCAGTTGCCGCCACCGCCACCGCCACCTCCTCCACCACCACCACCCCTGCCTCTGCCTCAGTCGCTGCCACCGCCTCCTCCTCCTCCACCGCTGCCCTTGCCTCCGCCTCGGTCGCTGCTGCCGCCGACGCCTCCATCATCATTGCAGTCCTCATCGTTTTTATCATCCATTTCTACCTCATCAAGAACCAATTATGAAGTGTTCTTGAGTTTTAGAGGTCCTGATACTCGCAATGGATTTGCAGATTGCCTCTACACCAGCCTGATTAATGCGAGGATCAGGGTCTTTAGAGACAATAATGATCTTGATCTTGGAGAAAATATCCCTGATGCATTGGTTCAATCCATAAAGCAATCCAAGATATCAATACCCATTATCTCCAAGGATTATGCATCCAGTAGGAGTTGTCTCATGGAATTGGCACAAATGGTGGAATGCAAAGAAGCAGACGCTCAACTGATCGTGCCCATTTTCTATGATATCGACCCCGCTGATTTAAAATACCAACGTGGATGTGTTGAGGAATCCTTCAGTAAGCACGAGCGCCGTAGAATTGACTGCGAGGTCATTTATAAATGGAAGCAGGCTCTCGGAAAGATTACTGAGATGATGGGATATGATCTGCGGAAGACAAATGAGGGGTAATCAACTTTTTACTGTCCTTTTAATGATATTAGCTTTAGCTATATGAGAATTTTTTTGCTAAGCAAAATGTTTTTGAAATCATTAACTGGATGGAGCTAGATTTGATAATGAGGCAAATGTACTTTCCGTGCCCTTATTATTGTCCACTGCATCATCCTTAATTGGTCAATTTAGTACGGTTTAACTGGATTATTTCCTTTCGACCAAAAAAAAAAAAAAACTGGATAATTTCCTTCGTAATTTTCATGGACTGTTGTTAATTATGTTATAATCTCATCACGATTCCTTATTTTCATCTTCACATTTGGCAGTCATCGTGCAATCATAGACAAAGTTGTTTCATATATTCTAGAGTGGCTGAAGAAGAATGATTTAGATGTGACTGACGGTTTGGTGGGCATGGAACCCCACGTACGGGAGATTATGAAAAAGCTTGGTGTCATCTATGTCAATGAGCAGGCAACCGGAGTACATGACAAAGATGTACGCATACTTGGAATATGGGGCATGCCAGGGATTGGCAAGACTACCCTTGCAAAGGTTGTGTACAACAAAATTCATCATCTCTTTGAACGTTGTAGTTTTCTTTCCAATATTCGAGAAAATGGTGCATCCGATGGACTCATCATGGGCCTACAAGAACAGTTAATCTCAGACCTCCGAAGGAAAGAACGTAGAAGGCTAGGAACTCTTGATCAAATGACTAATGTCATAGAAAGTTCATTTAGCAAAATGAAAGTTCTCATTCTTCTTGATGATGTGCATGCTTTTGAACAAATCAAGCATTTAGTTAGGAAACTCAGTTGGTTTGGCCCGGGAAGCAGGATTCTCATGACAGTTGGAAAAATCGATGTTCTTGATGGTTATGGAGATGGAGTGGCTGATAAGTATGAGGTTGGAGAAATGGGGCCTTGTCAAGCTCTTCAACTTTTCCGCAAGCATGCTTTTAGTGGGTGTACTTGTGAAGAGGAGGATGAGTATGATTCTCTATCCAAAGATATTGTTAATACTATTGAAGGGCTTCCTTTGGCAATAGAAGTAACAGCTTCTTTCTTGCATAAGAATAAGGGGAAAAGACAAACATGGAAAGATACGTTGGATAGCTTAAAAAGGAAGCCGGAGAATAGAGTCCAACAAGTGATCCAGTTAAGCTATGACTCCTTGCATGAAGAGACAAAAGAGATATTTCTCGACATAGCATGTTTTTTCATTGGAACAGATGAGAGAATTCCCTTATACATGTGGCGTGCATGTAAATATGATCCAAGAGGAGTCAAATTTCTCCATGACCTAGGTTTGGTCAAAATTGGAGATTACAATGAAATATGGATGCATAATCAACTTAGGGAATTTGGCCGGGAAACTGTTAGAATGCAAGATCCCCACGAGCCTCGAAACCGAAGTAGGTTATGGAATCACATTGATGCACTTTCCATGCTTAATGGAAAGCAGGTATACATTTTAAGATCTTAAACACAGTCAACAATCTTTGAAGATACTTCCTTTCCTGATTTTTCTTTCCCAAATGAAGTGTGAATGGCTATATTTCATTTCCCTTTCTACTTATTTTGTTCCTTCGATTTTCAGAGTCCTAGCAAGGTGGAAGCCCTTGGTCTCACATTTGATGAGGGACAAAGTGAAAGTTTAAGATGTGAAAGATTTAGCCATCTAGGGCGCTTGAGGTTCTTGAGATTGGACCGGGCTATTGTTGGAGGGAGTTCTCACGATGTATCTAGCTACCTAGGGCACTTGAGGTTTTGGAGATTGGACAAGGATTCTGTTGGAGGGAGTTCTCAGAATGTTCTTTCAAATTTAAGGTGGCTTGATTGGCAAGTGTGCAGCCAGATCTCTGAACTACTTATTTTCCATTTGGAGAAACTAGTCATTCTTGATCTATCTCGCAGTTTGGTCATTGGAGATTCACAAGTATGGGGACAAGTCTTGAAGGTAAAGTGCAATTTTGTCTATGTATCCTAGGATTATTAGAATAGCTAGCACCAACTGAACCTTTTCTGTCCTCTTTTCTTGCAGAAGGCAAAGGAATTGAAGGTTTTGAACCTAAGTAGCTGTAGTAACCTGAATGCTTTTCCAGATTTCCATGCTTTGATGTACTTAGAGATATTGGTCCTGGAACATTGTTCTGCACTATCCCAAATTGATCCATTGATAGGTAATCTGAAGAACTTAGTCTCCTTAAATCTTAAATTCTGCAAATCCGTCAGCAAATTGCCGCAAGAACTGTGTGATATGAAAGATTTAGAAGAACTTCTGATAGATGGAACTGCCGTTAAGAATATTGATTTCAAGCCAGCCTCCATGGAGAAACTTAAGATTCTGAGCGCTTGCCAATGCAAAAAATTGGCTCATATATCAGACTCTATTGGTCACTTGGAATCTCTTGTGCATCTTCGACTGGATGGTGCTGATATTGAACAGCTACCAGATTCTATTAAGTCCTTAAAGAAACTTCGGAGCCTGCTTCTAGGAAATTGTGGAAACTATGTGAGCTTCCTCCTTCCATTGGGAATCTTGAGTCACTGGAAGTCATGGATCTATCAAACACCCAGATTGTTAGTTTACCTAGGTCCATCAAGCATTTGAAAAATTTGAAAATGCTGAAGATGGAGGAAACTCACTTAGAAAAATTCCCCAAAGAGATAAAAAATCTTAAAAAGCTGGAAGAGATAGATCTATCAAAATGCTGGAATCTGAAGGGGTGGATTCTCTGTGATATCAGAGGATTATCCTCATTGAAAATCTTGAGGCTATCATCTACCAGTATTTCTGGCCTACCCTGGACCCTTCCTTTGCTCTCTGATCTCCAACAACTCGATTTAAGTAAATGTGACCAACTTTGGGATTTGCAAAGACTTCCATCTAGTTTAAGCATTCTTCGCTGGGGATCCAAGACAATGTGGACTGTGCCAGATCTTTCTTTCTTGAGAAACTTGAAAGAGCTGTACTTGGGTGATAACTTTAATCCTACTGATCCAATGCAGAATTCTTCCTTTGAGCCACCACAAATTGGATGGTTAGCAAGACTAGCAAGTCTGGAAATCTTGGAGTTGTGCCACTCAAAGATTAACAAGCTACCTAAACATTTTAGTAAACTTCAACTTAGAAAACTTGTTTTGCACTATACATGCTTGTGTGACCTTGGGGAGCTACCCTCTAGCTTATCGGTATTGTGCCTTCACAGCTGCATGATTCAATATTCATTATTTTCTACGGTGAGAGGTCTGTCTGAATTAGAACTCAAACGCTGTCACTTGGCAGAGACTATCAGTCTTAAAGGTTTGAGGCGATTGAAACTACTGAAAATATCTGACTGCAATGTGCGAAAACTTGATGGGTTGGAAAATTTGCCTCATTTTAGAAGGCTCACTTTAATGGACTGCCATTCATTGACCGGATTGCCAGATCGAACAAATCGTACATTCGAAATCGATGGGTACAATTTCCCAGAAAAACAAATAGTCGGCGGTTATGGTGCTCGGACCGATGGTTAGAATATTGGGAAATGCTTCAAGAATGATTCCGACTTATGAGTGAAGATCTTGCTGCAGTGGATTTTCGGTCTATCTTCGATAAGAAGTTGGAGGCTCTTTGAAAGGTAAATATTGCTACTTTTTGCTTTCTTTGACTTGAACATCTGTACAGCTCCATGATGCGCACCACACGGTCCTTTTCTCTTTTGGTACTGCAGTCAAATTTCCGAGCAGTGTCCTCTACACCTCGTGGGCTTGGAACTTCTTTCTTGGTAGGCCCGACCTTGGGGGCTTGGACAGGCAAGTTTGTGCTTTGAAATCTTTTGCCAGCTTTCGATTTTAATTTCTCAATTCTTTCATTTATTTTCTATTCTTCTAGTGAAGATGCATAAATGGTAACTGGAGCACAGAATCCAACCTAAAATAAAACTAACAACAGAAAATTTGATATTAGATAATTCAATTTGCCAGTGCTTTGTGCATGAAATCATGGAACATTCTTGGCATTTTAATTTCTTCATTTTTCGCTCGTTTTTGTCATTCAGAAGACGGTGGGGACAGATTTAGTAGCAATATACTGGGTGGGTTGGGATGGATCCTCAATGTCAGAATGATGATTGGGCAAAGACTCTACTTGGTGGAGGAGGAGAGATGGCTGGCTCTTTTGTTTGGATTGGAGATTTGTAGCCTTGGAAGTCCGGTGGATGCACGTTGAAAAGATAAGCTGATGGGACTCGAGTGCAACACGTGGCGTCGCATGCTGCTCGTTCTTTTTTGGGCTGAGGCTTAAAAGATTAACAGGGGAGTCGCAGCTGCAGAGTTTTGACTCTCAATCTGGGTGGTAACTTAAAAGTACTAAGAACAAAGCCTTTCCGGTACCCATATCAGTGTTGCAACGAGCGTCAAATGGGTAATCATTGTCTCATATCTGTTTTAATCAATACACTGATCCCGCGTCCGTATTCTGCAACTTCCATCAGGCACTGCATTTTTCCATCAAACATTGTTGTGCATTATTATCTGCTGTGCTTCGAGCTCTCCCTTATGAAGATTCATTATGCGACAGTCATGTTATTTTAGCACTTCGACAAGCCAAAATAATTCGTTTGCGTTTTATAAAAAGGATTCTCCACCGTGAAAGCTTATTATACTACTTATGGCCATATGATAAGGAGAAGAACCCACATGCTTTTGTTCTACGATGATCGTTTTCATTCTCTTTCGTTTTTTCTAATTTTCTTGTAAATTGCTATTGAGAATGGTGATTTGTGGGTGATTTTCCTGAGGAAGCCTCCAAGATGTAACCGAAACTAACTTAAACTTATGCTCTAATGAGGACAGTACATCCAGACTATATATAGAAGTGAAAAAAACATTTTAATCATCTTGTAGGAGAGAGGAAATGCAGAGTGCTTTCGGATATCCTTTAGAATATGTTGTTTGATATGGATTTCAAGTATGGATATTTACTGTGTCATGAGAAATATAGGAGCATCTTGAATATTACCATTTGTATGTTGTGAGAGACTTTGGCTATGCAGACGCCTTAAATATTTCCATGTTCCCTTCAAGCAACAGCCTTTGGCTGCCAAGAACACTGTTTGTGATGACAGCCTCTAGCCTCGCAAACAAATTTTGAGCTTGAGGTTCTTGAGATTGGAACAGGCTACTATTGGAGGGAGTTCTCCGAATACTCTATCAAAATTAAGGTGGTTTGATTGGCAAGGATGCAGCCAGATCTAAACTACTTTTTTTGTATTTGGAGAACTAGTCATTCTTGATCTATCTTGCAGTTTGGCCACAGGAGATTCTCAACTACGGGGACAAATCCTGAAGGTAAAGTGTACATTAGCCGAGGAGTATTAGAATAGCTAGCGTCACCTGAGCCTTTTCTCTCCTCTTTTCTTGCAGAAAGCAAGGGAATTGAAAGTTTTGAAGCTTAGTAGCTTGAAAGTGCTAGTATGAATACCTTCTGCAAATTGCAGTGAAAATCTTTACTTTTAACTCTGAATAATAACAGATTTTTGAAACTGAGTCTGAAGAGCAGCAAATTTTGAGCGAGATCAGACTTTGTCAGTTAAATAGAATTACGAACAAAATAAAAAGATTCAGGGAAGAGAATAAGAACACAAGATTTATAGTAGTTTGACTTAGATCAAGTCTACGTCCACTCTTCCATGCTAACAGCCTTTTTAGCTGGATTCCACTATGCAATCAACAAGAAATTACAACTTTGAGTGCAAATACTTAGTAGTAAATTACACTATCTCACTAAGTCACTCTTTTGGTATTTCTCTCATGATTATAAACATTTAAACTCACAAGAAACAAGTGTATGATCGAAGGTCGCTCAGACTTTGGAATTATAAATTCTTCGCTTTGTCTCTTACTTGCTCATCAGTCCTTGATTTTCTTAAATACTCCTCCACTTCCAAACTAGCCGTTGGACAGTATTTCAAGGATCGTCTTCCAATCTACCCATTGGACAGATTTGTATCTAGAAGATTTGATAGCCATTAAGTGATAAATGTAGAATCCCAAATTGATTTCGATCGCCCATATAAATAGAATCTTGGTTTCCATAAGTTTCTTCGTATAGAAAGTTCTTATTTTCAAAATCTAATTACTAATCAATTATATTGAGTCAATCAAATCAATCTTTATGTGGAATCCAAATCAAATCACTAGCCATTATATGTTTATGGCCTGTATTACGTTTTGTCGAATTGTCTCGTTCTGAATGTAAAGTCTGAGAGTAATAGACTTTATAATTAGACTTTATAATTTGAGTTTGAGCATATTCTACTTTTGAACAGATTTAACTTTAAGGTTTGAACATAGTTGAAATAAGTTCAGCTTCAACATAAAATCTGTTTTCTAGTTCAATTTCAGCATAGAGTCTATCTTCTGGTTCTTCATTCATGTTCAGTCTGGAATTTGTCAGAGTGAGCAGACTTCTGATATAAAACAAACTTTGACACTAAAGTCTGGCAGTTTTCAGATTTTGACACAGAAGTCTAGAAATCTTCAAAATATACTTTGGACATGTGTTACGTTTAGTCTTCTAGCTGTTTTCAGACTTTTACAATATCCTTTTACATGTTTTATTATCTACATGGTCTATTACTTAACCATTAAACACGTTAGTAGCCTTTAATTTATTTTGTCATCTTCAAAACATCATAAGGGATTTCCCTAACATAGCTCACAAGCATACATCTCCAGACCTCCATACTTCAATGCATTTAAAGAGATTAGTCCTGGAACATTGTTCCCTATTATTATAAATTGGTTTTTTCTTTTTTTTGGTAAGTATTATTATTATAAATTGGTTGATCCATAGGTAATCTAAAGAACTAAATCTCCTTAAATCTTAGGCTCTGCAGATTCTCCAAATAGAGAAAGTGAAAAGACATGGAAACTCTTCTTGTCGAAGGGACGACAAGCAGAGTGCTTTCAGGTTATCCTTTAGAATATGTTAGCAATATGGATTCCAAGTATGGATATTTACTGTTTCATGAGAAATATTGGAGCATCTTGAATTACCTTTGTTGTCAAAGACTCTGGTCACGTGGACGCCTTAAAAATTTCCACATTCCCTTCAAGCAAACGGCCTTTAGACGTCAAGAACACCGTCTGTCATGACAGCCTCTAGCCACGCAAACTCCACGAAATTTTCTAAGTGACTATAGTTTGGCCTCTGCTCAGAGTGACGAATATGTGCATAAAAGCTCCACACGGTTGAAATAAACTACATTAGTAAAACCTTATTAGCAGTAGATTCATTTAATTGCAAACTATTCTTTGAGAAGATCTTCGACACTCGCGTTTAGCTGTGTCAATGAATGTATAGACTGTAGTAATCTATATAGCTTACGCCGAAGTAACCTCACTTTATGAGGGATAGTTCCATTACAGTAGTACATGAAGATGAATCGCTCCTCTGTGCTGAAGATGACTTAAAAGCACGAAACCCTGCAGAGCAAGTCGAGTCTCTTGAATGAAGTTGGGATTTCATTTTCCTATTGATAATACACGTTGGGAGTTTTAATAAATATAATGGACCACAAAGAAGTTTGTTCAATGATAAAGGGTCCAAGAACCTCGTTAAACGAAACGATTAGCAAATTTCATGAAGTTAACCTCGAAACCGTAGTCCCATCCCCTGGTGTCAACATCTGCCATATAAATAGAAGGTATGATCATGCAAGAAGATGAGGAAGAACAAGAAACCATCAATTAGAAGTTCAAGACCTATAAATACTAGAACTAAAAGGAGGATGAAGGAATGCTCAACCTTGCTAAACTCTTATCTGAGTTTTCATCTAGTCTTTCATTTGGGTCCTTCACGATATCATATGACTTTAGTCTTCACTTCTGTGTTAGGATCCCTTTGTTTGAAAGAGAAAACTATTTTTGAAAAATTATTTTTAGCTTTTCGGTATTTAATAAATGGAAACTAATCAATATATATATAAAAAAAAAGTTTGTATAGGATTTGAAAACGACAAGCTTAGATTAAGGGAAAAATGACTTCACCTTCTCATAAGATGAAAATCACTTTTTCTCAATCACGATCATTTTCATTTAAATGAAAATTAACCAAATCTTTGAAACTTGACCATTTATTCAACGATATGCTTGACAGGTAAGCTCAGGACACTAATTTTTATGTTCTATTTCAAATGCATAGCAACTATTTAATTACACCTAATGTAACTTTAGATTACGTAGGAAGGTGTAACCGTTAAGTTTCATGTGTCATAATGAATAAGAGAGAGAGAGCCAATCATAGGATGAAGCCATCGCCATCCCCATTGCCGTACACGTGTCCCTTGTTACCTTCCCCTGGGCCCGAGAATAATGGTACTTATGCCGAGTGGGATTGCGGTAATGAAAGCATCTTTACAAGATGCCCCCTGCTGAGAATTGGCGGAAGGATTCTGCAAATGACGGCATCGACAATTGTGCGGTGTCGAGAGTCGTCTGCATTAGCGCCGACGATTGATTATTGTCAGAATTTTGAGTGAAAAACATTGAGGGATAAGTGTACCGTGTATTACTTTTCAATGATCAATGATGTACAATATGAGTCCTATTTATAATACATAGGATCAAAACTATCTAAGGAAGAAAAATATACAGAATATATGAAAATAATTTCCTAATACATAATATTCTAATTTTCTAACAATAAACTAATCAGCATCAATTAAGATCAACATAAAGATCAATTCCATGCAGCAAGATCAATTAGCTGGCAACAGTATCTTCAACAACTATCTTCGAAAGACGCGAATCTCCGGGTGATCTCTCTTATGTCACATGCCTGCTGCGCCTGTCGCATTATTAGATTAGCCCTGCCAAAAAAGCAACGAAAGAAATGATGCCATCTACCCTTTCGAATAAATCATGGGTTAGCAGCCTCACCATCCGCTTTGTCTTTTGATCTTATTCTCTAGAATCTTTTCCCTAATGACGCGGACCCAAAGACCTGGCAATACTAAAATAAGCCAGAGTCATTGTTATGCATAAACAATCTTGATCCAAAACGGTTTGCACGTAATTGACAGGATTTGAACAGTCATATTTGGTTCTTGAACTAAAAATTGTTAGCGCTCTAATTAAATGCGCTAAATCTTTATTCTTGTATTCTATATATGTGATTTTCTATATCAACATGTAACATGATGTTTTTCTTTAGCTCTCTCGTCGACTAGATTGATGTAAAGTAACTTCTACACAAATATTGATTTTTTATGCCCTTTGAGAAAATTTAAACATCCATAATCGATTGTATAATCACTAATAAAAAAGACATCGATGTTTAATTGCAATCAATTTTGTACGAATAGAAGCACAAATTCTAAAGCTCAAAAGCTCAAATTCTCCATCACATCTCACATTTATGCTTCCAAACATCGTGGAGCCCAATTGCTGTCATTTGAGGCACCCTTTCCTACAATCCCCGCAAGGAAGAATTATGATCTTTTGTAGATACTAGACCCGTCAAAAGAATGGATCGGGTTGAATTGTGTCGGGTCGAAAATGATTCGACCTAAATCGATCAAATTAAGCTATTTGACCCATTTTATATTCAATGCAATTTAGTAATCCATACTTAATCCCTATTTGATCTAAATCCGACCCAGCTCGACTCAAAATTCAACTTTAGCAACATTTCTCTTTAAATTATCAACTTTGAAGAAGGTGCTTTATGGATTGATTTGTCGAGTTAGCGAGGGAGCTTGGAGGTCAGGTTATGGAAGGGGCATGAAGGTGGTGGTTTGGGTTTCCTTGAAGTGCAATTTGCGACAATAAAGTGAATCCGCAAGACCTGATGATGATAAAAGCAGAGCGCGAGTCATGAAATCAAACAGGGAGAGAGAGGAGAATGGTGAAGAAAGATTAAAGTAGGCTAAGGGTGTGAATGGTAACGCTTCTTAGCTGGGGAAAGTTTTTTTTTTTATAGAAATAGTTCTTTTTTATTTCTATTCCGGAGAATAATTTCTGAGTAAAAGAACTAACTACACAAAATTTCTATTCTTTGAATAGAAAAAAGAATAGAAATGCGTTTGGTAACGTAATAATTTCTCTTTTGTATTTATTCATTTTTTATTCTTGCCGCGGATTGCCACTACCGCCGCCGATCGCCACGCTCTCGCCGTCGTCATTGCCACCGCCGATTGCCCTTCTTTATTGCCGCCCGTCCGTCCGCGCCACCGTCGGCTTCTTTGCGTCTGCGGCCGCCGCCCAGCCCATCGCCGCCACCTCCGTGGCCGCCCGTCCACCTCCAACAACGATGGGCTGGGTAAGCGGCGGCGGCGGCGCAGCTTGGTGACGGACGTGCTGCAGCCCAGCGATGTAGCGGATAAGGCGGCGCGCGCGATTGGCGGCACGATCCAGCGTCAGCGCAGCAAGAATAACCGTGTGACGGGGCGATGGTCGGCGCGGTAGCAAGAGATGAATAAAAGAAAAAAAAATTCACTTATTTCTGAAACTTATTCCCAGGAACAAAAAGTGACTTTTTTTTACTTCTCATTTCTATTCCAAAATCATTCCCGAGCTAACTTTTTATTCTCGGGAACAAAAAACTAACTTGCCGTTATCAAACGGGTTTCTATTCTTTTTTTGTTCCTTGGAAGAAAAGAGTAGAAATTCTTGGACTGGGGAATGTTACCATGCGCAACCTAAGTCTAGCCTATTTATTAAATGAATTGAAAGTGGGATTATAACAAACCCGTTAAAACCCCTATGTTTTGGGCTTTTGGCTTTATAAACCCTACCATCATCTTCTTCTTCTGCTAGTATTGCCATGTCTGGCCCAAATAAAGTTCCTGTAGGCGCAAATCTAATGACATGCACGTAGACTCACCTTGACTCACCTACACCTACTCTAATTCCCGGAGGCGCGAATCTAGTGACATATGCACGTAGACTCACCTACTCCTCCTCTTCTTCTTCTTCTTGAAGGAGGGGCATACAGAGATTTCGATGGTTGGACCGTCTAATGAACCGGGACAGAAAGAGGAAGATTTGGAAAAAGAGGAATTCAAGAAAGAAGGCAAGAAATAGCATAAGGGGATAGTTATCCAAAAAGTATTAAATCTATTGTATAGTGATCAATTCAATCATTATGTTTGTAATTTGGTCTATTTAGTCTTAAACTTTTTGAGTTTTTTCAATATAATTCATATGGCTAATTTTTGGTAGGAAATTGCTAACATGACGATCTAGTCAATGTCGGCTTACCTACATGTCAGCGTTAATGTAGATGATTTTTTAATTTTTTTTAATTTTTTAAAATTTTCCTATTTTTTAAATAATTTTTTTTTCATTTTTTTTTCTCGTTGAGGCCTTGGCAACCCCGATGAAAAAAAAAATAAAAGAAAAAAGAATTGGAAAAATTTAAAGCCAAATTGATCATGAACCGAAGTTATAGGTTTGGTTTGGATCGTGACTTGACTTGGGTTCAGAATTTTTTCAAAATTTATAATAATTCGATTTAGGATGAAAGCACTTGGAAAGCAAATCAAACAGAACCAAAGCATCCTAAAAATAGCTAAGAGCCTCGAAGGATAATGCGTGTTGTGGAGTGGAAATGTGGATGTGGAATTGCAAGTCCTGGCATCGGATAGTGCTCGCAACAAGGCTAGTCCTCGTCCTAAACCCTGATAAGTCTTAAGCCGGTCTTTCGATAATTAGTGCATATATGTGCTGGTAGACAAAAATGACAGAAGAAATGTATTCAGATTAACGTTACTTCATGCTCCTATGGATTGCCAAAATAGTTTGCGTCTGTGGCATCATTCTGGAGAACTTAAATGCACCTTCAAACCTAGCCCAGGCCATGGTGGGAGTTTTAAAGAAGGGTTGTCATTGGGAGAAGGAAGGGAGGAGAGGTGTGCAACGTGCTCGCCCTGCGTCTTTCGGACAGTTCTTGGATAGTTGTCAGTTAATGGACCCAGAGAGTAAGGGATGCTGCTTCACGTGGTCGAATGATAGGGATGGGATGGCAAAGGTTTGAGAGAGAATTGATCAGGCAGCAGTGAAAAGAACCGGAAAGCTTCCTTCCCAAACGCTGAAATCTGGGCTCTTCCTACAGAGGGCTATCTTAATTTGCTCTAATTGAACCACCCAGGAGGAAAGAGGAGTTTAAGTTTAAAGAGTTTTGGCAGGAACATTACGAGCGTCCAGGTTTAAAAGTAAAGCAATGCAATGAGACTACTGATTCTCCCTATTAAATTAATAGTCTCCTTAGCACTAACATCCGAGAGTAGAAAGAAGTTCCATAATGCCAGGAAGAAGATTGAAAGATTAAAATAACAGCTTACTCGGTTGGTAAAAATCAGAGTAGACCAGCCTCATAGGGAGTGACAAAAATCTATTCAAGTGAGGATCGACTAGCTTCGGAGGCAAGAGGAGCAGTATTGTCATCTGAGTCTATGGTTTGATAGATGAAATCGCATGATCGTGATACCAAACCCAACCTCAACCATCTAAAAGACGTCAACTAAATAAGATTTCTCTATGACAAGACACTGAAGGGACTTGGCGTGCTGCGACTGAAAGACTGAAAAGGAATGATGACCAAGTTAATGAGTGATTCGCACTTGACATGGCAGGTATAAAATTCTTGACGCGATTATAGATCAATGCCCTAAGGTGGTATCATTTGAGATGGGCACCTGAACTCACTAGACCTCAACTGATGGAAGATATCCGGTTGGCTGTTTTCGGGATGGGAGCAGCTAAAGCACCGGGACCAGACGAAATGAGCGGATTGTTTAACCAAAGATACCGGGAGACTGTTAAAGCAAAAAATATTCTGTTAACACGAGTTATTTTCATACGTTGATAGGAGATCGAACCAAGCCTAGATTACATCAGTTCTCAAAGTGCCTTCGCCGAGTGTACAGCTCAATGGCCTCTGCAATTTTGCATGTAAAGTGATAGCCAGAGTATTAGCTCACCGATTAAAATCATTAATGCCTCATTTGATTTGTCCAATTTTAAATCGCCTTTGTTCCAGGGCATAAACTTTAAGATAATTTTATGTCATGGATGAAGTGTTTTGTGAGGTTGTCCCACACCAGTTGTTGAAGGAGTTGAGGATCAGTTTATAAGTGTGAGGGAAAATTTTATCATTTGAGCTAACTTTTTGGGATGAGAGAGGCTGAGAGGCTCAAGTTCACCTAATAATTTTGCATCATTTACGAAGGGGACAAAGAAAGAGGAATTTTGATGTTTTGCTCAAGTTAGACACTTTTCATGGCTCGTTTGATGAAGCCGCTCTGCTCTATATGGTTCAACTAGATTATGCATTGCTAAACTGATGTTTCTTTTGGTGTTAAGTTAATTGGAGAACTAGTCTCGTATTTCGTACCTACGCGAGGTTTACGACAATGTGATCCATTGCCTCCTTATCTGTTTATTCTAGTTCCATATTCCCTATCAATCTTAATCAGTACTGCAGTTCAAGAAGGAAGGCTTAAAAGGTATAAATTTGACATCGTAATGCCCATTTTTTGCCATTTATTATTTGCTGATGACTCCATCTTCTTCCTTGAGAGGTACGTCAGAGAATGGTAGGAGCTATTGAACATTTTGAATCGATATTGTTATGCATCTGCCAAACTATTAATCTAAACGAATATGGGGTTCTCTTGAGGAAAGGTTGTCCAGAGTCATCAGAAAAATGTTGCAGAAACTCTCAAGGTCCCGCTTTTAGAAGATGCAGGAAGATATTTAGTAGTGTCATCTAGGCGGGGAAAATTAAGAAAAGTAGTTTGCTAATGGTTTATTTCCAGAAGACTGGCATCTCATTTAGTTCTCAATTTTCATTGACTTTTTTGATTAAATGACAGTGCAAACGATGTAGCCTTGTCAGGTAAGCATCAATGAGAAGGAAAATGGTTTTACCGGGGTCACTCCCCTGAAAAAATTCTGCATATGACACCAACTCCCGGAGTAGAAATTGGAAAAAAAAAGTTTAAATAAAAGAAAAATGAAAGTTTGAAGCACAGAGAAGGAGATGACCATTGGGAATCCCTTCTAGTAGGAGTGTAATATGTCCAGCACCACATTGTTCTGTTTCTCCGCCGGCTCTCTTTCCATTGATATGAAGAATCCTCACCTGCTCCGCCTTCTATGCTCAATCCAAGAATTGTCGGCTTTGAACACATGTACGGTCAAAGTCTCCTTCCAATCGACCAAACCTTGCGTGAACGACAAGACCTTGGAATCTAAGGGAATCTGCTTGAAGACGAGGAAGTTAACTAGAAAGGTAAATTCTAAAGGGTTAATGCCATCAAATATTTCAAATTGGTACCTTAGCGTACCAACTTCTGCTTATGACTATGTTGCGGGCCACGCCAAGGTCATCATCTTGATTCTTTTTTTCTTGGGGGGTTATGTCTGCGTGAGGACTGTTGATTTTGGCTGGTGGTATATGCTTAGCTCTGCGTCTTGGTGCAAATTTTTCTTTGGACAGCAATAAAGGAGACTGGAACATTCTTTGTTTATCTTGATTTGTTCTTCAAATTGGCCGGATCTCATCTTCTTTCGAGGACATCATCGATGGAAAAAATTACCAAAAAAGTCTTAAATATATTACAATTATACGAATTCAGTGCTTTTTTTTTTTTTTTTTTTTTTTTTTGTTATCTAAAGGTATGATGGATTTAAGTTTGAGCCTGTCGACCACACTACATTGATATTTTTTTCAACATAAGAAGCCAACCTTCATCCCTAATTTCATTCTCTAGGTCAAAGGAAGAAGGTGTTGCTACATTAGTACGCTTTGATACCTTTACCTAAGGAAATTGTCAATCGTCAAAAGAGATCTTAAGTCTAAACCCGTTAACATATTTAGTTGGATTTACCCTCACTCAAAAGTTCAAACTAATAAGTTATAAACTTATTAGGATATTTTAACTCATCTATTTCACATTAATTTTCTGATGTGAAACATTTTTTTAATGCATTTCACGGCAGAGGAATTGGAAATTTATTTTCAAAGGATTCTTGAAAGCACCTATTATTGCAATTCTTTTGCTGGGGAGGGAAATCCTCCAATAGCGACATTACAAACGATGTAATTTGTTGAGGCCCCACCATCAAGAACTGTTATTCTTGTGATTGTAATTCGTCGTAGCAAAAGTCAAATAAGGGCTAGTTCTTTCGCTCAATGTAAAAGTTGTGGTCACAGGAATATTAGGGGCGCGTTTGGTAACGTTTCGTTTAAAAATTGTTCGAAACAGAAATAGAAAAAAAGTGTTTGTTCACCTTTAACAATTTCTGAACAAAAAAGCGTGTTTGGTAAACTTGTTAAAGGAACAAAAAATAAACAGAAACATGTTTGGTAAATTTGGATAATTTTTTTATTTCTTTTATTTTTTCTATTTTTTTTCTTATTTTTCCTTTTTTTCTTTTTTCTTTTTCATTTTTTTTTTTCTTCTTTTGGCCGGTCGCGGCCACCGCCCGCGAGGCCGAGGCTCGCCGGCCGGGCGAGCTCGGCCTCGCCGGCCGGGCGAGCTCGAGGCGGATCTGGGCGAGATCGAGCTCGCCCGTGCCGGCGCGAGGTCGGCCTCGCCTTGATCCGGCGAGGCCGAGCTCGCCCAGCCGGGCGCGAGGCGCGGCTCGCCGGATCTGGCGAGATCGAGCTCGCCCGGGCCGGCGCGAGTCGGCCTCGCCATGGGCTCGGCGAGCTCGAGCTCGCCAGATCCGCGAGGCCGACCTCGCCCGGCGGCCGGCGAGCCTCGGCCTCGCCGGCCCACCGCCAGTCGGCGTCGCTGGCGGTGGCTCGGCGAGGCCGAGCCGAGGCCGGCCGCGGGCGAGGCGGCCTCGCGGATCTGGCGAGCTCGAGCTCGCCCGGCCATGGCGAGGCCGACCCTCGCCCGGCTACGGCGAGCCTCGGCCTCGCCGGGACGGCGAGCGTCGGCCTCGCCGGGCCGGCGAGCCTCGCCGTGGGCGGGCGAGGCCCCGGCCCTCGTCGGCCGGTCGCCGGCCATGGCCGGGCGGCGACCGACCAAAAGAAAGAAGAACAGGGAAAATAAGAGAAAAAAGAAAAAAAGAAAAAAAAAAAAGTATTTCTCATGTGTTAAAAACAAGAAACACAAAATTTGTGTTTTTGCTTGTTTTTTTTTTTTGTTCGCAACAAAAGAACAAAAAGGAACAGAAACGCACACAAACGCGTTTCTGTTTTTTGTTCCCAAAAAAACAAATTTTTGTTCACGGGAGCGAAAAAGTCTGTAACGTACGGCTTAATTGCGGAAATAGTCGTATCACTTTTAATTTTCTTCATACAAAAATTGAAGAAGGTTACATATTTTACTTAAATTGCTGGGGTAACCTCCCTAAGCTATTTCGAGCATGCAAAATAATCTAATATTACTAAGAAGCGCTTCATTGTTTGATAGATGCACATTGTGTCAAAGATGGGGGGCCTTGAAATGGGAATGCCATGCTATTATCAAGGACGAACCTGATATCGGGAGCCAAGGTGTCCAAAAGTTAGATGAGCATGAATAGAAGGCGAACAAGTCCGGTAGAACGAGGAGTTCACAGGAACTTGACTGGACCAGGCAAAGATTAACAACTGATGAGAACTAAGATCGCCAATATGCTTGAAATGACTAAAAGCATGGTAGGCAAACAGTCACATTTCAGCGTAAAGCATGAAAACCTTGGAAGAACCGTCGGCGGAGGCAACTCCTAATATCAATTCGTGTAGAAGACGTATCAAGTGCTTCTCGTAAAAAACAGGGGTGAATTTTTGGATAAAAGAAAACATTTTGATAAAAAGAAAATTCACCTGAATAAGAAAACCTAGACCTCTTTTGCATTAACTTGAAATTCAAAATAGAGGCAAATGAATAGTTTCAGATTCTGGAGGCTCATAGTAGAAAGCCTGGAGTTGAATCACGGCTATTTACATTTTTTGTGCGAACAGCCAGAGGATCAAATGATGGACAGAAGTAGAAATATCCATTTACGGAAAGTGTATTTGTGATTTTCTGTAAAAGCGCTTTCTTGCTTATTGCAATTTGTTAAATTATATCTCGAATTTTTCGCTGGAAAAGAGAAAATATAAAATAAATTTGTTATGCACACGGTATACGAATTCCTTTTGCCGATGAAGTCCCTGTACGAAGAGGTTTATTTTCTTGTCGTGAAGTTCTTTGCTCTTGAAGATTGAATTCTCGGTGGGGCCCATGCCATGGGCTTTCTTCATTTAGCCAAGCCTACAAGAGAAAGGAGTAATACGAAGCCCTGCACGTGAAGAATCAAAAAGAGGGAAGTGTGGGGCCCAAGGTCAAACCTTTGACCTTGGGCACACACCCACACACCCGTATAAAAGGAAAAGAAAAACCCTACCTAGAGGAAGGCGCGCAACGATCAGAGAAGCCGCTGAAGGAGCTACGAAAGAAAGCTACGTACGTGAGAAGCCGCACGTCCACTTCGCTTGAAGAAGATCTGCAAGATCTTGAAGCCTCGCGAAGCCGTACGTAGAGAGTTTTGTAGCGCGGTAATTTGTGCCGTGAGTTTATACCCAATCAGAGTTGTTATTTATATACTTAGGTTAGGGGTTAAATTTAGGTGCGGAAACACTTCGAAGCGATTGAGCGATTATGCTCGATTCTCCGATTTTAGTGGATTATTTGTCAGCTGCTCTCCGTGACGTAGGTACCGATCTTCGGACCGAACCACGTAAATTTCTGATGTCTTGATTTTCTCGTTTATTTCTCTAGTGATTTCGCGTTGGCATAAATTGCAAGATCCTGTCGTTTCCGCGTATTATATCCCAACAATTGGTATCAGAGCGTGGGGGCTTTTGCTTGTCTGATTATTATCTAGAAATTCTGTTATTGCAATTATGTCTGAGAGAAAATCTGAGATTGAGAAGTTTGATGGGAGAAATAACTTTGTGTTATGGAGCATTAAGATGCGGGCTTTATTGACAACACAAGGTTTGGCCAAGGCATTGAATGGTGAAGATGAGTTGCCGATTATAATGAAAGCCTCAGAGAGAGTAGAGCTTATGCAAAAAGCAAAGAGCATAATCCTGTTAAATTTGTCGGATAAGGTCTTACTAGAGGTTATTGAGGAGAAGGATGCCGCGGCATTATGAGCAAAACTTCAAACACTCTATGTGAAGACAGGTTTGAACAATCGCTTGTATATGCTAAAGAAGATGTTTCAATTTAGATATACTGAAGGTACGTCTATCAGAACCCACCTAGATGAATTTAATAAACTCATGTTGGATCTGAAGAACATTGGTAAGATACTTGATGATGAAGAGCAGGGCATGATGTTGTTAGCCTCTTTACCAGAGTTATGGGAGCACTTTATTAATTCGCTGTTGCAGGAGCGTACTACTATTACCTCAGAGGAGGTAAAGTCCGCCTTATTCTCTAAGAAGTGGCAGAGAAAGTTGCGAGATGATGGTCTGGCGAAAGGAGCAGCGCAAGCACTGACGATTCGGGGTAGAGAACAACATCGAGAGCCTAGCAGCAGCAGAAGTAAAAGCAGATCTAAATCACGCAATAGAAAGTCCAAGGGACGCGTGAAGTGTTTTGAGTGTCACGAGGAGGGGCACATTAGGAGAGATTGTCCAAAGCGAAGAAATAAAGTTGATAAGAAAAATGCTACAAGCAGTGTGGCAAACGTTGCTGAGGGGAGCAATAGGGATGCAGAAGCTGTTTTATGTGTGACTGCTACTTCGTCAGAAGACGAATAGGTGCTAGATTCGGGGTGTTCTTATCACATGACGCCTCATAAGAACTGGTTTACTACTTACCAAGCTGCAGATAGTGGTAGGGTTCTTTTGGGGAATAATACAGTCTATAAGGCTGTGGGGATAGGGACAATCCGGATCCGGATGCACGATGGGGTGGTTCGCACATTGACAGATGTGAGGCATGTACCGGAGCTCAAGAAGAACCTTATTTCTCTGGGGACACTCAATGACATCGGGTGTAGGTACACCGCTGAAGGTGGAGTACTGAAGATCTCTCGATGTGCTATGATAGTGATGAAATGGAAGAAAGTGAATACTCTCTATCATCTATTGGGAGAGACTATGACTGGAAGTGCTGCTATTTCATCAGGTGAGTCAGACTCTAACTTGACTCAGTTATGGCATATGTGTTTAGGGCACTTGAGTGAGGCAGGTATGACGATACTAAGTGAAAGGGGATTGTTGAGTGGTCAGAAAACAGGGAAGCTGGACTTATGTGAGCATTGCATCTATGGGAAGCAGCACTGAGTTAAGTTTACAACAGCTATTCATTCAACCAAACGACCAGTTGAATATATTCATTCAGACGTCTAGGGCTCATCTTCGGTTCCTTCGAAAGGAGGTGCCCGATATATGCTGACTTTTATCGATGATTATTCGAGGAATGTATGGGTATACTTTCTGAAGCACAAATTTCAAGTGTTTGATCGGTTCAAGAAATTTAATGCATTGATTGAGAAGCAGTCAAATAAGCAAATCAAGTACTTGAGAACCGATAATGGCATGGAGTTCTGTGGTAAAGATTTTATCGAGTTCTGCGAGAAAGAAGGTATTGTAAGACACCGCACAATACATGGGACACCACAGCAGAATAGCGTGGCAGAACGGAAAAACAGAATCTTGCTTGAGCGAGCTTGATGCATGCTTTCGCATGCAGGACTTGGCAAGGAATTTTGGGCTGAAGTAGTGAATATGTCATGTTACCTAGTAAATCAATCTCCATCGTCTGCTATCGAGTGGAAAACTTCTGAGGAAGTATGGTCGGTGAAACCTGTTGATTATTCCGGATTACGAATATTCGGATGTCCTGCGTATGCTCATGCAAGTGATGGTAAGCTTGAGTCGAGGGCAAAGAAGTGCATATTTCTGGGTTATGCACAAAGGGTGAAAGGCTACCGGCTGTGGTGCACCGATCCCAAATCACCCGGTTTTCTAATCAGCAGAGATGTGATCTTCGACGAGACTGCAATGCTTCAACAGAGGAGTTCTGAGACACAACCAGCAGAGAAGACAGATCATGGTATCATAAGTGAGGTGGAGTTTCAGGTGGAGACTCCAGAGACCTCGAAGGTAACAAAAGTTGAAACTGCAGATGAAGCCACAATTCTTGAAGTCGGTGATAGTGAACAACCAGCAAAGCCGCAGCAGACTATAGCCACCGATAGACAGAGAAGGCAAATTAAACCACCGGTACGTTATAATTATACAGATATTGCTTATGCATTGACTGTAGGTGACGAGGTGGAGACAGATGAGCCTTCGTCTTACTCTGAGGCGATGGCTAGTTTGGAGTCATCGCAGTGGCTAGGGGCTATGAGTGAAGAGATGGAATCTCTTCATCGAAATCAGACATGGGAGCTGGTCAAAGTACCCAAGAGCCAAAAGATTGTTGGAAGTAAATGGGTCTTCAAACGGAAAGAGGGCATTCATGGTGTTGAGGCAGCGAGGTATAAGGCGAGACTTGTGGCGAAAGGATATACACAGCGTGAGGGCATTGACTACAATGAGATGTTCTCTCCTGTGGTAAGACACACTTCTATTCATGTTTTACTTGCCTTAGTTGCTTCGCAAGATCTCGAGTTAAAGCAGCTAGATGTGAAAACTGCGTTTCTTTACAGTGAGTTGGAGGAGCATATTTACATGAGGCAACCTGAGGGATTTGCTATTCCGGGTAAGGAAAAATATGTTTGTTTATTAAAGAAATCTTTGTATAGTCTGAAACAATCTCCCAGGCAGTGGTATAAACGTTTTGATACTTTTATGGCTAGTCAAGATTTCTTGAAAAGTCAGATGGACAGCTGCGTTTACTTTAGGAGATTGGAGAATGGTTCTTTGATTTATCTACTTTTATATGTTGATGATATGCTGATAGCAGCTAAGAATATGTCTGATATTGATGTGCTAAAGAGGCAGTTGAATGCTGAATTTGAGATGAAAGATTTAGGTGCTACAAAGAAAATTTTGGGTATGAGATTTTGCGTGATAGGATTGCAGGAGTTTTACGTCTGTTTCAAAATAAATACGTTGAGAAGATTGTGGCACATTTTAACATGCAGTCAGCGAAATTTGTAAGTACACCTCTAGCAAAGCACTTTAAACTTTCAAAAAAATTATCACCGCAGACTAAGGAAGAGGAGGAGCATATGTCCCGTGTTCCTTATTCTAGTGCCGTGGGTAATATTATGTATGCTATGGTGTGCACTAGGCCTGATATTTCACAAGCTGTGAGCGTGGTTAGTCGCTATATGAAGCGTCCTGGTAAAGCTCATTGGGAAGCTGTGAAGTGGATCCTTAGATATTTAAAGGGGACACCAGACGTGGGTATAGTATACCGAATGAATAGCAATGGCAGTGAGACCACTAGTTATGTGGATTCGGATCACACTGGTGACTTGGATGATCGCAGATCTTTAGCAGAGTACATGTTTACGCTAGCGAGTGGTGCAGTTAGTTGGAAAGCATCCTTACATGATCACATTGCATTATCTTCGACTGAGGCAGAGTACATGGCACTGACCTTTATAGCGAAAGAGGCGATATGGTTACAAAATTTGCTCTCGGACTTTGGGTTAGAACAGAAAAGTGTGGATATACATTGTGATAACCAATGTGCGATATATTTGGCGTATAATCCAGTTTATCACGAGCGAACGAAGCATATCAACATCAGGTACCACTTCATCCGAGATGTCTTAGCTAAGGGTATTATTACTGTTAAAAATATTGCTACAACAGATAACCCAACAGACATGATGAGTAAGTCTGTTCCTTTGGTGAAGCTCAAGCTCTGCTTGAGCTCTATTGGCATCTATGGAGAGTGAGCGCCCGTCGGGGCGTTGGGAGAGCAGCATGGATGATGAGCACTATAACTTGGTTTTAAACATCGAGTCAAGATGGAGAATTGTTAAATTATGTCTCGACTTTTTTGCTAGAAAAGAGGAAATATAAAATAAATTTGTTATGCACACGGTATACGAATTCCTTTTACCGATGAAGTCCCTGTACGAAGAGGTTTCTTTTCTTGTCGTGAAGTTCTTTGCTCTTGAAGATTGAATTCTCGGTGGGGCCCACGCCATGGGCTTTCTTCATTTAGCCAAGCCTACAAGAGAAAGGAGTAATACGAAGCCCTTCACGTGAAGAATCAAAAAAGAGGGAAGTGTGGGGCCCAAGGTCAAACCTTTGACCTTGGGCACACACCCACACACCCGTATAAAAGGAAAAGAAAAACCCTACCTAGAGGAAGGCGCGCAACGATCAGAGAAGCGTGGGATAAATGTGTAGCGTGGGATTGGGCAATTTTCTGATCTCGTCTTGAAAGACTAATTAAATATATTTAATAAAGATATATTCAATTTAACAAATAACGGTTGGGCATGTATCAAAGATAATCAATGAATTAGAGTTTATTTTGCATCAACTATTTAAGAAATCAGCAAGGACCTTGATACTTTTTCCCAAGACCAAGAATTCACGAGTGCCTTCGTATGGTTGGGCGAGAGGGGCTGACACAGGACGAACGCTGCTTTCCAGTCGAGCAAAAGATGACCTTATGACAGTCCTTTTTTTAAATGTTTTTTTTTTTTTCTCTGTCGTCCGGTGTATTCCTCGCATAATAGAAGTCCTTCCCGTCAACGCGCTAATAACGTGGAATCGCTTCTGCAGAGCAGGCCAGACCTCGTCGGTGAGTGAGCGAGAGAGGGAGGTGATGGCCCCCAACTCGTTTGTGCCTCGTTACGTCTGCCTGCGTTTTATAGATAGGAGAAGGCGGTCAAAAAAAAAAATTTAACTTCTTGTTTTCAGGAATTATTTTTAGAAATATTTTTTTTTTCTTTTGTTCTTCTTCCTTGTTGCGGTCACCGCCGGCCGCTTGCCAATCGTCAGCCATCTCCTACTGCTCGTGGCCGCCGTTAGTAGTCGATCGCCCACAACTACTGGTGACGATCGCCGCTGCCCGTAGCCCACTAACCACCGCCCACAGCCCACTAGCCAACGACTCCCACCGTCCACCGGCAGCCTACCGTTGCTAACCGCCACACGACCGCCACTTGCCGCCGCATGACCACCAATCGTCATTGACCACTGTTGCATGACTGCCGCCCACAGCCCACCGATCGTTGCCCCCTCCCATGGCTAGTAGGCTGTGGGCGGCAATCCTGCGGCGGCGGTTGGCGGCAACGGTCAACGGTCGTGCGATAGTAGTGTGATGATCGCGCGATGGTCGTGCGGCGGTCTTGCGGCGGTCGTGCAGCATTGTGCGGTGGCGGGCAACGGTCAGCAGTCTATGAGTAAGGAGAAAAAACAAATCGGCCATCGCCCCCTCCTCTGGCCGATGGGCTGTGGGCTACAATCTTGCGGCGGCGGTCGGCGGTGACGGTTGGCGATGGTGCGGCAGTGGTGCGGCGGTGGTGCGATGGTCGTTGATGATCCTGCGGCGGTCATGCGATGGCCATGCGAGGGTCGTGTGATGGTCGTGCAGCGGTCGTGCGGTGGTCGTGCGGTCCATGAGTAAGAAAAAAAAATAAATATAAAAATTTATAATTTTTTACCAAACGCGTTTCTATTCTTTTTCTATTCCAAAAATAAAAATTTCGTATAATTACCAAACACCTTATTTTTCTTAGAAATTGTTCCTAGAGTAGAAATAGAAAAAAAAACTATTTTTGAAAAGAAATAGTTCCCTGTAATAGAAATGTTGCAATGCAAGGATCCTGATACTCGCAAGATATTTGCAAATTACCTCTACAATGGCCTGATTAGTGTAGGGATTGCTGTCTTTATAGACGATATTGATCTTGGTATTAGAGAAAATATCACTGATGCATTGGTTCAATCCATAAAGCAGTCCAAGATATCAATACCTATTCTCTCACAGAATTATGCATCTAGTATATATCGTCTCATGGAGCTGGCCCAAAGGGTGGAATGCCAAGAAGCAGGCGCTCAAATGATCATGCCCATTTTCTATGATGTTAGCCCCGCTAATTTAAAATACCGACGTGGATGTGTGGGGAGGCCTTTAGTAAGCATGAGGACCGTGTTGACCGTAAGGACACCAATAAATGGAAGCAGGCTCTCGAAAAGATTGCTGAGATGAAGGGGCATGATCTGGGAAATACAAACATAGGGTAATCAACTTTTTACTGTCCTTTTAATGTAATTCGCTTTAGCTCTACGAGAATTTGGCGAAGCACAATGTTGTCGAAATCATTAATTGGATGGCACTAGAATTGATACTGAGGTAGGTGTACTTTCCGTGCCCTTCTTGTTGCCCACTGCATCGTCCGTGTTGGTCAATATTTGGTACGGTTTAACTGGATTATTTCCTTTGTAATTTTCATAAACTGTTGTTAGTTATTTTTTAATCTCATCACGACTCCTTATTTTCATCATCACGTTTGGCAGTTATGGTGCCCACTAAACAGGCAGTCACATATAAATCATTCTTCTTCAACCGCTTTAAAATATCTGAAACAACTTTCCCTGCAGCCGGTGGGCTGTGGGCGACAATCTTGCGGCGGCGGTCGGCGGCAACGGTTGGCGATGGTGCCGCGGTAGTGCGGCAGTAGTGCGATGGTCGTGTGATAGTCGTGTGATTGTCGTGCGGCGGTCGTGCGGTCCATAAGTAAGAAGAAAAAATAAATAAATATAAAAATTTATAATTTTTTACCATATGCGTTTCTATTCTTTTTTTATTCTAAGAATTTTGTATAATTACCAAACACCTTATTTTGCTCAGAAATTATTCCTGGAGTAGAAATAGAAAAAAACCATTTCTGAAAAAAATAGTTCCCTATAATAGAAATGTTGCCATGCGCTCCTTTAGAGGTCTCGATACAAGATATTTGCAAATTACCTCTACAATGGCCTGATTAGTGCAGGGATCGCTGTCTTTATAGACGATATTGATCTTGATATTAGAGAAAATATCACCGATGCATTGGTTCAATCCATAAAGCGGTCCAAGATATCAATACCTATTCTCTCGCAAAATTATGCATCCAGTAAATATCGTCTCATGGAGCTGGCCCAAAGGGTGGAATGCCAAGAAGCAGGCGCTCAAATGATCATGCCCATTTTCTATGATGTTAGCCCCGCTGATTTAAAATACCGAGGTGGATGTGTGGGGGAGGCCTTCAGTAAGCATGAGGACCGTGTTGACCGTAAGAACACCAATAAATGGAAGCAGGCTCTCGAAAAGATTGCTGAGATGAAGGGGCATGATCTGGGAAATACAAACATAGGGTAATCAACTTTTTACTGTCCTTTTAATGCAAATAGCTTTAGCTTTATGAGAATTTGGCGAAGCATAATATTGTTGAAATCATTAATTGGATGGCACTAGATTTGATAATGAGGTAAGTGTACTTTCTGTGCCCTTCTTTTTGCCCACTGCATCGTCCGTGTTGGTCAATAGTTGGTACGGTTTAACTGGATTATTTCCTTCGTAATTTTCATAGACTGTTGTTAGTTATTTTGTAATCTAATCGTGACTCCTTTTACATCATTACATTTGGCAGTTATGGTGCACTCAAGGGAAAATTGTTTCAAATATTCTAAAGATGTTGAAGAAGAATGATTTATATGTGACTGGCTGTTTAGTGGGCATGGAACCCCACGTGCGGGCGGTCATGAAAAAGCTGGGTGTCGTCTATGACAATGAGCAAGTAAACGGAGTACATGACCGCCACGTGCATGACTGTTGCCCACAGCCCACCGGTCGCCAACCCCTCCCACGGCTGGTGGGCTGTGAGCAGCAATCTTGCGGCGGCGGTTGGCAGCAACGGTCGCTTGATCGTGCGACAATAGTGCGATGGTTGTACGGTGGTCGTGTGTCGATCGTGCGGCATTGTGTGGTGGCGGACAACGGTCGGCGGTCCATGAATAAGAAGAAAAAACAAATCGGCCGCCCCTCCTATTTCCGTTGGGCTGTGGGCGACAATCTTGCGGCGGTCGGTAGTGGCGGTCGGCGCGATGGTGCGGCGGTGATGCAATGGTCATGTGATGGTCATGGGATGGTCGTGTGACGGTCGTGCGATGTCGTGTGGTCCATAAGTAAGAAGAAAAATAAATAAATACAAAAATTTATAATTTTTTACCAAACGCTTTTCTATTCTTTTTTTATTCCAATAATAGAAATTTTATATAATTACCAAACACTTTATTTTGCTCAGAAATTGTTCCCGGAAATAGTATTTCTGAAAAAATAGTTTTCCGTATAGAAATGTTGTCATACACACCCTCGAGGTCCCAATACTCGCAAGATATTTGCAAATTACCTCTACAATGGCCTGATTAGTGTAGGGATCGTTGTCTTTATAAATGATATTGATCTTGATATTAGAGAAAATATCACTGATGCATTGGTTCAATCCATAAAGCAGTCCAAGATATCAATACCTATTCTCTTGCAGAATTATACATCCAGTAAATATTGTCTCATGGAGCTGGCCCAAAGGGTGGAATGCCAAGAAGCAGGCACTCAAATGATCATGCCCATTTTTTATGATGTTAGCCCCGTTGTGGGGGAGGCCTTCAGTAAGCATGAGGACCGTGTTCACCGTAAGGACACCAATAAATGGAAGCAGGCTCTCGAAAAGATTGCTGAGATGAAGGGGCATGATCTGGGAAATACAAACATAGGTAATCAACTTTTTACTGTCCTTTTAATGTAATTCGCTTTAGCTCTACGAGAATTTGGCAAAGCACAATGTCGTCGAAATCATTAATTGGATGACATTAGAATTGATACTGAGGTAAGTGTACTTTCCATGCTCTTCTTGTTGCCCACTGCATCGTCCGTGTTGGTCAATATTTGGTACAGTTTAACTGGATTATTTCCTTTGTAATTTTCATGAACTGTTGTTCGTTATTTTTTAATCTCATCATGACTCCTTATTTTCATCATTACGTTTGGCAGTTATGGTGCACTCAAAGTTGTTTCAGATATTTTAAAGCGGTTGAAGAAGAATGATTTATATGTGACTGCCTATTTAGTGGGCATGGAACCCCACGTGTGGGAGGTTATGAAAAGGCTTGGTGTCGTCTATGACAATGACTAAGTAATCGCAGTACATGACAAAGATGTACGTGTGCTTGGGATACGGGGCATGCCAGGGATTGGCAAGACTACCCTTGCAAAGGTTGTGTAGAACCAAATCCATCGTCTCTTTCAACGTTGTAGCTGTCTTTCTAATATTCGAGAAAATGTTGCATTCGATAGACTCATCATGGGCCTACGAGAAAAGTTAATATCAAACCTCCAATGGAATGAACCAAGAAGGCTAAGTACTTGTGACGAAGGTGCCAAAGTCATAGCAAATTCATTTAACGAAATGAAAGTTCTCATTCTCCTGAACGATGTGGATCATTTTCAGTAGATCAAGCATTTAGCTGGGGAACTCAGTTCATTTGGCCCGGGAAGCAGGATTCTCATGCCAGTTGGAGATATTAATGTTCTCGATGGTTACGGAAATGGAGTCTGGGTCGATGTCGGTAACTTAAAAAGTAGCAAGAACTAGGCATTTCCCCTACCCTTGTCTTGTGTTGCAACTAGTGGCAAATGGGTAATGGCTGTCTCATGTCTGTTCTAATCAATACACCTATCCCGATTCCGTATTATGCAGCTTCCATTTCCATCAAAAATTGTTGTGCTTCCTTATCTACTCTACTCGACCTCTCTTATTCGAAAGCTCATTATGCGACAGCCATATGAAGTTAGCGCTTCCATGCTTCTGTTCTATGTGATCATTTTCTTTCTCTTGCTTTATTCTTTGCTACTGAGAATGGTGATCCATTGGTGATTTTTCCTGAGGAAGCCTTCAAGATGTAACTGGAACTAGAATGCATCATAGGGTCATCTTGTCATCTTAAACTTCTGCTCTAATGGGGACAGTACATGTGGACCATAACTAGATATGAAGAAAGTGAAAGAACATGGAACTCTTCTTGTAGGAGAAAGGAAATGCTGGGTGCTTTGAGTTTATCCTTTAGAATATGTTGTTCGATATGGATTTCAAGTGCGGATATGCATTGGGTCATGAGAAATATTGGAGCATCTTATATATTACTTTTTTCTGTTGTTAAAGAATCTGGCCATGCAGACACCTTATATATTTTCGTGTTCCCTCCAAGCAAACAGCCTTTGGCTGCGCCATTCCTCCAAATTTTCTGAGTGATATAGTTTGGCTTTTGGCTTTTGGCTTTTGGCTTTGCTCAGAGCAACAAATATGCGCATAGAAGCTCTACACGGTCGAAATAACTGCATAAGTATAACCTTACTAGCAGTAGCAATGGATTCATTTAATTGTGAACAACTAGATGATGAGATCTTTAGCACTCGCATTTAGCTACATTAATGAATATACTGATTGTACAATTCTATATAGCTTATGGCGGAGCAACCTCACTTTATCATGGACTGATCCATTATAAGAGTACATGAAAATGAATCACTTCTCTGTGCCAATGATGACTTGAAAGATGAACCTTGCAGACCGAGTCGAGTCTCTTGAATGAAGTTGGGATTTCATTTTCTCGCTGATAATACGTGTTGGGAGTTCTGATAAACATAATGCACCGCGTGGAAGCTGGTTCAACAATAAAGGGCTAAAGAACCTCGTTAAACGAAGCGATTAACAAAATGTCATGAAGTTAACCTCGAAACCGAACTTCGTCCCATCCCTTGGTGTCGACCTCTGCCATATAAATAGAAGGTATGATCGTGCAAGAAGATGAGGAAGATCAAGAAACCATCAATCGGAAGTTCAAGACCTTTAAATTACAGGAACTAAAAAGGAAGATGAAGGAATGCTCAATTGCGCCAAAACCCTTACCGACTTTTCATCCGGTCTTTCCTCAGGTCTTTCGTAATACCTCTCAACTTTAATCTCTACTTTTGTGTCAGGATCCCTATGTTTGAAAGGAAAATTATTTTTGAAAATTATTTTTGTAACTTCTTGATATTTCGTAGATAAAAATCTACTCAATTTACAAAAAATATTTACAGGATCTAAAACGGCGAGCTTAGATAGAAAGAAAAACAACTTCGCCTTTTGACAAGTCACTTTTCCTAAATCACCGTAGTTACAAAATAAACGAAAATTAATCATTTTCTTTGAAAATCCTCGTTATGAAATTATCAGTGATTGTAAATATGGTTGTACTGTAGTCGAAAAAAATGTGGTTGCTCCATTCGCGTCAATTTTTTTTTTTTTTTTTAACCTTCAGCGGAGAGATTTATTCCACAAGCAAATTTATATATTAATGATTTTTGAGATTACTTTGCCCAATAAAAAGATTTTATAGTCCTTCATAACGACCTCCGCGGGTTGGCTCATTCGCATCGCAGCCGTCCATCCTCCCCTGCGGAACCGTCGGCCTCCGGTGCTCGTCTCCGGAACCGCCACAATCGCCGCCGCCGCCGACGACAGGTCCGTCCTCTCTCTCTCTCTCTCTCTCTCTCTCTCTCTCTCTCTCTCTGTCAACAACGAGCTCAGCATGTCGCAGTTCAGGGGCTCCGGTCACCTGAAAACTCTGGGCGAAATCTCGTAGAGCCAGCGACGCGCGGGGTTGAGAAATGGAGCGGCGAGCTTGCTTCGATTCGGTTTCCAGCTTCGTTTTTTGTTAGGGTTTTCAGGCGGAGTATCGAGGGGGACTGTCGAGATTGCGCTGCGGAAGAAGGTATGGCGAAGTGCCAATGTGTAGTGGAGATGCTGCGGGGTCAAGAAGGCATCGGGCCGTGACGACGTTCGTGTCGTGGTATTTTCGAACTGATGAGCAAGAGAGCGAGTATTGAGATCGGGAAGAATGGATTTTGATGCGTGGGATGCTTTCGTTCGGAGGCGGCTCGGCAAGAATTGGTAGTTCGGTTTCGATGTGCGACCGAGCGAACGAAGAGTAGGTTGCGGAAGCATTTCTCCGAGAATGTGGGGTTGTTTTCTCGGAGGGCTTTGGCGTCGTGAATGATGCTGAATTTTCGTCGAGAGCTGTGTAGGGGGAGAGTCGATTTGTTTGCTGTTGCTGCCGCTCTCTTCATCGAATTGGACGATCAGTTTTTTTGGCCTTTCAATATGATATGTTGATTTTCTTTTATGTTGTCTCACAGCATATTTTCGGTTAATTGCTTTGCCGAGGGGGCTTGCTGTTTGGCTTTAGCTTCGATGTCTGTGGCTTTCATGTTTATATTCATCTTGGAAGTTCAGAATTACTTTTAGTTTGCCATGGATCTACTTGTTTATTAACCTAGTTTGAATAGTATGCCTTATGTCCTCTGTTTTGATGAGGTGTAATTTGCAAAGCAATGTCGTTTATCTAAGAATTCGATATAGTTTTTTCAGTCTATGGACATGCTCGAAGTTCTCTATCTTGCTTTCTCTTGCCCTTTGTTTTTTCAGTAATTTCCATGACTTGACGTTGGCGTTTCTGTTGGTTTCTAGATTGGACTGCTTCTTTATTTTAGGTAGATTAATTGGATGGACAATTTTTACAGTTGTTGACATTGTTTGCCCATCGCTCGCAAATTTGACAGAACAATTTGACGTGGGGTGGCAAATGTCTCATGATCCTTTTCTCTTTTTCTTTGGTGGAAAACACCTATATGGTGTAGCTTGGTCCACTGTCACAATAAATTGCTTTTCACAACCGTAAACTAGCAAACACTGATCAAGTGTCTGTAAACTTACTTGTACATACCTGTATTGCCTTCTGGCTGAAGATTAAGTATATGTTAACTTGCTTATGCAGATAATGAACAGAGGAGGAGGAGGAGGAGGAGGATGAGCAGGACTAGGTAGTGGGAGTGGGCCCACGGCTGCTGCAGCAGCTGCAGCTGCCCAGAAGCAGAAGACACTCTTACAAAGAGTTGAAAACGACATCAGCAGCATTGTCGACAATTTCAGTCATCTTGTGAATGTCGCCAGAGTATGTACACCTTCCTCCTTGCCATCTTCCAGTATGGAAACCTTTATCCCTCTCAGTAACAGTCATAACTACGGTTGAGGTTATCAATGCTTTTCCTTTGTGTGAGGCTAGATGGAACATTGATAAACTCTCTTTGTCACTTATTGACTACCATGTAGTGTGAGGTCTACATTTGCTTCAGTGTATTGACTTGATGCTGGACTTAGGTATCATGAAGTTATGTCAATAGATAAGAGGGAAGGTTGCTTGGGCTCTTGTAAGCTGCTGAAATTGGGAAAGACATTGTTTCCATGATTTTGTTCTTCATCAATGGAGGATTGAAATTTTTTTAATATATTCCAAATGGAAAGAAATCCATTTGAGATCTTAGAATGCTGTTGTGATGGACCTTTTGATAATGAAGAGTGGAGACCTAATATCAGAAATTTTCAAGATGTCGAGGTGAGGGGATACAGACTGATAAAGTATGGATAATATTCAAATTGTGGATGTTTACTTCCTGATACTGAGGCTTTCAAAATAATGAGCTTTTTGAGCTTAGATCAAACAGATGATAAAAGTCAAGTTTGTCTTTGCCATTCTAGTGATTCAAGTAGCATGTACACTCTGAGAGATTTTTCTTTACGTAACACGCAAAGAGATATTACTCTTATTGAAAAATAAAAGAACATTTGTTCTATATTTTTATCTTCAATTTGAAATTTCCAAACTGGGAAGGATTTGATATCTGAAGAGCGTCCATCATGGTATTGACTCAGTCTCCTCTCTCTCTCGAAGAGCGAGAGAGTAGGGGTGATCGGGTCCAGGTAGGTAGGGTCTAGACCTAGACCATGTACCCGACCTTGTTATAACCGGTTCTCTTTTTTTGGACCCTGTTCCCAACCTTGTTTGCATTGGACCCTATTCTCGACCCACCCTGTTTTTTCGGTTCGGGAACAGGGTTAACCCTGTTTATATTGGAACCTATTTTGCATAAAAATTGTTGTATCTTTATATTAACTAGACGAGAACAAATAATTCACCAAAATGACCATGTGGTTGAATGAACTGGTTGATATTTGGCCAAGCCAAAGCAAAACTCGGCAGCGTTTGTCAAGAAACACAATTCAGACAAAAACACCATAACTACATATAATCCACATTTTGACGCTGGGGAGGGAGGAAATTTACCAGCTCTGTCATATATTCATTCCAGCCAAACAACCCATCCTGACATTTGCCCATTACCAAGCTAAGAAAAGAAACACGCCTCAATCAAACGCCAAAAACAATTTTAGAAACACCTTACCCTGTTTGTAAAAGTTTGAGAATTGCCCCAAGATTCGCAAATCCCAACTCAAAACCATCAACCCACAACCTTAGAGCACCAACCCAAAACAAACAATCGCTGAAGAGCATCGGAAGCAAGTCATCGAGTTCCGCAAAATGGCAATTCCCAATTCCCTTGTACATAAAAAAAGAAGCATAAAATTATCATTTCTCTGATTTTTTTATGCTAGCTAAATCTTGCTAAGCTTTGACACCCATTCAGTGGTATTGATAGAACATAAACTGCAACCTCCTAGACATTTCGAAATATAATCCCTATTTTCACCATCTCCCAATCTAGATTTATCATTCTACATCCAGCAAAACCAGGTCAACCACGAGAACGCCAGCAAAATTCACTAAGTAAGAAGCCCGTGGCATGAATCGTTGTCCCCTTAGGCAAGGAACAGATACCAACGACCTAAAGAGGAGGCTTGACTTCGTACCTATAGGCTCTATCGTCGGTGCGGGGCGGCGAGGATGGCCGGGACCAGGAAAAGAAAATGGGTATAAATGCAAATCAGAAACGACGCTGCCAGCAATTGGGTTGGAGGCAGGATTCACAAACAAGGATTCAGCAAGATCTTGAATTACAAAGAATCAGCACAAAGACTTCTTCACCCGTCAGATTAAAACACTGGAAGATCTTGAATTTGGAAGCGACAGCACACGACGCCCGACAAGAAAAGCGGGTACAATCCCAAGAATCTACAAGAGTCCAAACACAGAGAGAGAGAAGTACGAGTCAAGAAGAAGGGAAGGGAAGGAGACTTCGGGCCGTTGATGAAGGGAAAATGCGAAGTGTTGGACGGAAGGAGGAGGAAAGAGACACGCTTAAGCCACACCAACACCAAGCACTCCTCGTTTGAAAACCGGAACTCACAAGGAAATTACAGGCCGGCATTGATCTAGAGGACGGAGATGAAGCTGGTGTACAACGAGTCAATCTTGGACCCGGGGGCAACAGCGCCGAAGCCCACCTTGCCGCCCTGGAGGTCGGTGATGGTGACATAGCCGGTGTTGCTGGGGGCATTCCCGGCTACGGGTGTCGCGGGAGGAAGGCGACGGTGGGCGCAGCGCTCGGATGGATGGATCGGCGGAGGTGAGATCGTGAGAGCTTGAGAAGTTGAGAGTAAAGATAGAAAGAAACGAATTAGGGTTTTGCCTTAAAAACCGGTTCTCAAACCGGTTCCCGAACCGGTCCGGTCAATCTGGTTCGTGGGTATTCCCTCAGAACCGGTTCCCGGACCGGTTCAAACAGGGTCTGAACTTGGGGAACCGGTTCCCAAACCGGTTTCAACCGGAACCGGTTCCCGACCCTATTTTCCGGGTGGGCCGATCCAGGACCCGGGTTGACCTGGTTCGGTTGCACACCCTTAGGAGAGAGGAGATTGACGAAGAATGATCAAAGTAGGTTAAGCCTCAATTGTATTTTGGGCTTTTGACTTTAAAACCTATGATGATCTATACTTTAAGTTTGAGATGACCCATTTAAATAAACGTTGGCTAAATTATGGGTTTGTGACCCATTTCGACAACTCTGGTAGATATCATCGGTCATTTTAGTGAGAAAGTACTTTTATATACAAATACACAGCATGATAGTGTGATGTGATATAACGTACCATGTGCTAAGAGTTCACCCGCTTGGCAATATTTATGTATACATCTCATTTTTGATTAGCTTCTATCACGTGTCATTGTCATGTGATATATTTATCAAATAAAATACTATGTTCATGTTAAAAAGGTGTTGGATCTAAATCAATTTAACGTAAAATTGGCAAATGGCAATCGGGAAAACAAATGAAAGTTCATTCATTGGTTCCAACTCCATAATGAAGCGATCAAACTATCACCAAAAAAAGAAAAAAAAAAAAAAGATGGTTCTTCGAAAATGGATTGCATGTGAGTATGTGCAAAGGGCGTGCCATCTCTTCAAATCAAAATACGATGTAGAAAATGCTATGTCGAGCTAAATGATAAGAGAATTAAAGTGCTTGGAAATTGAAGTTGCGAAGATTGAAATTAAAGGAAAGAATCGTAACTAGAGCGATGGACATTGAAATTAAAGTACAAACACTGAAAATGAAATTACCTTAAAATAATTTGAAAGTCACAAATGCGCCGATGCTCAAACGAGAACATTGAAATGAGCACTAAATTGTTATGTGACAATGCACATGATCAACAAACTCGACCCTAAAATACTGAAATTGAAACACGTTGCTTCAGCAGGAAAATGCTACATAGGAAAGTTCATAGAACTTTGGCATAACTCAAGCGTCTCTTCTCCCTCCATGTTTTTCATATTTATGCTCCTCAGGTTTTCTCTAACGGTAACCGGAATTTTCATGCATTTCCACGGTTTCCTCCATTCCACCATTTTGGTAACTCAACTCCCACGGCCATCGCGTATTTCGCAACAATCGTTTCTTCTACAGGAGCCCATTTGACTTCATTGCCGTGTCGCCGCTCTTAGTTTAAACAGAACAAAGGTCATCTCTCTCTCCTTGAGCGAGATAGCTATTAATATGCTTCCCGTCAAAGCGAAGGAAGCTTTAGATCGAAATTAGACCGGATGATCTCCAGTTCAAAGTCGAACTCGACGTGACTCAACCTTTTATACGTCTCTCTACTTCCTGGAATAAACTTAGACCTGTTTGCATGATGTGGATATGATTGGATTCGTCTCTTTGGACAGTGAATACGCAACGTGTCTTAATTTTGTACTTGTCTCTCGGGCTGACGATTTGCTATTATGAGTTGGAAGGATTATCATGTCTAGTACTACCATGTCTGGCCCAAACAAATATTTCGCAGGCGCAAACCCGGTGACGTATGCACGTAAGACTCACCTATGCTTCTAATTTTTGTCAGTTAGCTCAATCTAATTACAGCATGAAGGATAAGAAACTAACAGCTGTTGGATGTGTTGGTCCTGCTGAAGGGGTGAAGTAATTGAAGTAAGGGCATCCGGAGATATTGACATTTGGACCGGCTATTGAACCGGGAAAGGAGGAGGAAGACCTCTGCAAAGAAGAGTCCAAGAAAGAAAGCAAGAAAGAGGATAGATAACAAAAAGAAGATGGAATATCAGATTGCAGAGCTAGTTAAAGTCTACGATGCGTGTAATCCTAGAAACTACATTTGGCCATGTGATAAGGATTAGAACCCAGATGCATGGCGTTCTATGTTGATTGTCTGCTCGAAGATCTTGTTGAATCCAACTCAAGCTAGCCAAATCGCAAGCTTGTGAGCACGACTTGACGGGTTCAGGAGCTAATCGAGTTTCTGTGATATAAATTAATAAGTAGTTAAAAATAGACATTGATATCATCAATGCTGCATAATAAAAGTTTGTTAATCAGGGTTTTTCGAGCTCAAACTCATCCAGTTCAAATCGATTGTAATTGAGTTGAGTTGAGTTTTGGTCACCAAATATGTGAGTCCGGTCGAGCTTGGGCTTGAGCTCGGACAATACAACTCGACTCGGTTATACCCCTAGTAACATTGTGAATTTTTGGCTCTCTCAATGTTGAAATCATTAAAGTAATCTTCGCATGGTCAGTAAAATAGTACTAATCACTTTGTGTGTTGGCCTAATGCTATTTACTTCAAACGAACCAAATCGATCACAAGCCGAAGTTACAGGTTTGGTTTGGATCGTGACTTGATTTGGGTTCAAATTTTTTCAAAATCTATAACAGTTCGATTTGGGTTGAAAGCACCTTGAAAGTGTTGGAATTGTTCAGCTGCTATTTTCTGTCATATTTTCCTCTGTTTTCCTCTGTTTTTTTATTAAAAAACAGCCAAGTTCATTTAGTTATGCATTTAGTGTTTTTTGCTATTTTCTAGGAAGTTAATAGCACGTTTGTGTACAGTTATGTGTTGCACGTACGTGAGCAGTTTCTACTTTATATTTAGTTGTTGTGCTCGACAGTTTTTTTTCTTTCACACAAGACGTATGAAGTGCTATGCTCTGTTTTTTTATCTTCTTTCTCTCTCAAACAACAAAAAATTTTCTGTTTTGATTGTTGTTTTTATGAGCTTTAACATTAGTATCAAAGCGTTTGTGGGATCTTAAGGGACTGTGAAGTGAGGGTAAGTGAGTGAGGATTGCTTCCAATCTGCAAAGAAAAAGCTGATGGAGGCAAGATCGAGTGGATTCTCTACAATTGCTGCTCCATTCTTTATTGGGGAAAATTATCAGGCTTCGGCTGTCAAGATGACGGCATTCTTGGAGGGTTATGATTTATGGGAGGCTGTGGAGAATGATTATGAGGTTGCTCCATTTCCAAACAATCCGACCTTGAATCAGATAAAGTACCATAAAGAGAGAACCACAAGGAATGCCAAGGCAAAGTCTTGCCTGTATGCTGCTGTTTCACCCACTATCTTCACAAGGATCATGAAATGTGATTCTGCAAAGGCAATATGGGATTTCTTGAAGAATGAATACGATAGAGATGAGAAGATAAGAGGCATGAAGGTGCCGAATCTCTTGAGGGAGTTTGAGAGACAGCAGATGAAGGATTCAGAGTCAGTGAAAGAGTACTCTGATAGGTTGGTTGGGATAGCTGAAAAAATCAGAATTTTAGGGACTAACTTGAAGGATGAAAGGCTTGTTCAGAAGATCCTAGTATCTCTTCCAGAGAAGTTTGAAGCCACCATAGTTTCTCTGGAAAATATAAGAGACATAGCTGATATAAAGCTTGCAGAATTGTTAAATGCTCTGCAGGCACAGGAGCACAGAAGACTAATGAAAAGAGAAGAGTTTGTAGAGGGTGCGCTGCAAGCTAAAGTAAAGTCAAATGATGGAGGCAAAGGGAAGAAATGGATTCAGTCCAGAGAAAATGCTGGTGACTCCAAGTTTGTAGCAAAAGAAGGAAATTTTGGTGAGTCTAGCAAATGGAAGATGAACAAAAAGCCTTGTCAATACTTGTGGTGGAACTAATCATCAGTTTTTTAGATGTTGGAGAAAGCCTGATGCTAGATGCAGAAGATGTCACAAGTTGGGTCACATGAAAGCCATCTGCAAAGAAAAAAATTACCAGCAAGCAGAAAAAGCACAGGTGGTAGTGAATGAAATTGAGGAAGAACACTTGTTCGTAGCTTCTTTTTCTGAATCTTCTATTGGGAATGATGCATGGCTGGTGGATAGTGGTTGTACCAATCATATGACTGGCAATTCGAAGCTGTTTAGAAGTCTAGATAGGTCAGTCAGGTCCAGAGTCAGAATTGGTAACGGACAGTATATCGAAGTGCAAGGGAAGGGTACAGTGGCTATTAAAGGAAATCAGGAGGTGAAGCTGATCAGTGATGTTCTTTTTGTGTCAAACATTGACCAGAATCTGTTAAGTGTTGGTCAATTAGTTGAGCAGGGCTATAAAGTGAAGTTCAAAGGGAATGAATGTCTTATTAATAATGCATATAGCAAAGAAGTGCTAAGAATCCTAATGAGGGGCAAGAGTTTCATGTTCAAGCCACAAGAGATGCAACAAATGGCTTTAAAGTGCAAAGAAGAAAATGCAAAGCTATGGTATAAAAGACTTAGGCACGTTCATAGGAAGAGCATGTCGTTTATGCAGAGAAATAGCTTGGCAGATGACTTGCCAAGTTTGGAGGAGGAATTTCCACAGTGCATAACTTGTCTTCTTGGCAAGTAAGCCAGATTTCCTTTCAAAGGAGGAGGCTGGAGAGCATGTGAGAAGCTGCAATTAGTCCACACAAATCTTTGTGGACCTATGTCTGAGTCTTCTCTCAATGGTAGAAAGTATTTCATTATCTTCACTGATGATATGACTAGAATGAGTTGGATTTATTTTCTGCGAGCCAAGTCTGAAGTTGCTGATATATTTGTGAAGTTTAAAGCCTTAGTTGAGAATCAGAGTGGAAAGAAAATTAAAATGCTCGGGTTTGATAATGGTTCTGAGTATACTGCTCACAAATTTAAGTTGAATTGTGAGCAAGCAGGAATTGTGCAGCAGTTCACTACTCCCTATTCACCTCAACAAAATGGGGTCAGTGAGAGGAAAAACATAAGTATTATGGAGATGGCTAGATGTATGATGCGGAGAAGAAGTTACCTAAGAAGTTCGGGCTGAAGCAATACTGCAGTGTTCCTGTTGAATAGATTGCCCACAAAGGCCTTAGAGAGGTCAACACCTTTTGAAGTCTGGTATGGTGTTAAATCTTCTGTGAAAAAATTGAAGGTTTTTGGGTGTTTGTGTTATACTCATGTTCCTGAGGTCAAGAGGGACAAGCTAGATAAGAAAGCAGAACTTGGAATCTTTATTGGGTACAGTCTCCAATCAAAGGCTTACAGAATTTTTCACCCTATGACAGGGAAGGTGACTGTAAGCAGAGATGTTGTTTTTCTAGAGGAAGATAAGTGGAATTGGATGGAAGGAAAGAGTGCAGAATAGCAGCAGTTCGAAAAAAAAAAAAAAAAACCTGCAACAGATGTAGAGGTTGATGAAGTTATAGATGGATTGGAAGACAATGTAGACGATTTACCAGTGAGAGGCACAAGGTCACTTGCTGAAATCTATGAAAGAAGCAATGTGGCAATGCTTGAACCATCTAACTTTGTGGAAGCTAAGGAGGATCAAAGGTGGATTGCAGCAATGTAGGAGGAGATTACAATGATCCAGAAAAACCACACATGGGAGCTTGTTGACAAACCATCTGATAAGAATGTGATTGGGGTTAAGTGGGTGTTTAAAACAAAACTTAATCCTGATAGTTCTATCAATAAACACAAAGCTAGACTGGTGATGAAAGGTTATGCACAAATATGGGGAGTAGACTATTCATAAACATTTGCTCCTGTTGTACGACTTGATACAATAAGGTTACTGTTAGCTATTGCAGCAGAGAGTGGGTGGCCTATATTTCAGTTAGATGTCAAGTCTGCATTTCTGAATGGAGAGCTTGAGGAAGAGATTTTTGTTGAACAACTTGAAGGCTTCAATATCAAAGGGCAAGAAGAGAGTGTATACAGGTTGAGGAAAGCTCTATATGGACTGAAGTAGGCTTCAAGAGCTTGGTATGGGAAGATAGATCGATATTTGCAGGATTTTGGCTTTGTAAAAAGCTTGAGTGAGTTCACTCTTTATGTCAAAAAGGTGAATTACAGTGTTATAATTCTGTCACTTTATGTAGATGATCTATTAGTGACGAGGAATGATATGGAATTGATAGAAAAGGTGAAGCAAGATCCATTTGCAGTTTTTGAGATGTCAGATTTGGGAAAGATGGCTTATTTTTTGGGTCTGGAAGTCAAACAGGCTTCATATGAGATCTTCATCTGTCAGAAAAAGTACATGAAGGAAATTCTAAAGAAGTTTCAGATGGAAGATCGTCGAAGTGTAAACACTCCTATGGCTGCTAAAGAGAAGCTACAGAAGAATGATGGAATAGATGCAGTAGATGCTTCTATGTATAGAAGTTTGATTGGGTGTCTCAGGTATCTTACAGCAACCAGACCAAATATTCTATTTGTTGTGAGTGTTTTATTCGGGTTTATGAGTAGTCCTAGTCAATTACATTTGATTGCAGCAAAAAGGGTTTTGAGATATCTCAAAGGAACATTGTTCTTTGGTGTGAAGTTTAAGAAATGTCAGAAACTTAATTTACAAGGATTTTCTATTAGTGACTAGGCTAGTTCAGTGGATGACATGAAAAGTATGTCTGGGTATTGTTTCAGTCTTGGTTCTGCTTGTTTCTCTTGGTGTTCCAAAAAGCAAGAGATTGTAGCTCAATCCATAGCAGAGGCTGAGTTTATAGCAGTTACTGCAGCTGTAAATCAAGCTTTGTGGCTGAAGAAGATAATGAAGGATCTGTGGTTGAATTCTAGTAATTGCATTGAAGTTAATGTGGATAATCAGGCTATTTTAGCAATATCTCAGAATCAAGTTTTCCATGGCAAAACCAAGCATTTCAAAGTCAAATTTTTCTTTCTTCGTGAGGTGCAACAAAGTGGCGAAATTAAGTTGGTCTATTACGAATCTAAAGATCAGCTTGCAGATATGTTTACGAAACCACTACAGGCTGGAAGATTTGAGCTATTAAGAGAGAAAATAGGAATCTGCAGCAGCAACTGATCCAATGAGGAGTTTGTTGGAATTGTTCAACTGCTGTTTTTTGTCATATTTTCCTCTATTTTCCTCTGTTTTTTTCATTAAAAAATAGCCAAGTTCATTTAGTTATGCATTTAGCGTTTTTTGCTATCTTCTAGGAAGTTAATAGCATGTTTGTGTGCAGTTATGTGTTGCACGTACGTTAGCAGTTTCTACTTTGTATTTAGTTGTTGTACTCGACAGTTTTTTTTTCTTTCGCACAAGACGTATAAAGTGCTATGCTCTTTTTTTTTTCTTTTTTTCTTTTTTTTTTTTTTTTTTTTATCTTCTTTCTCTTTCAAACAACAAAAAATTTTCTGTTTTGATTGTTGTTTTTATGAGCTTTAACAGAAAGCAATTCAAACAGAACCAAAACATCCCACAAATAGCTAAGAGCCTCAAAGGGTTTAGGCGTGCTGTGGAATGGAAATGTAGATGTGGAACTACAAGTCTGGCATCGGATAGTGCTCGTAACAAGGCTAGTCCTAGTCCTAAACTCTGACAATTCTTAAGCCGGTCTTCCGATGATTAGTGCATAGATGTGCTGGTAGACAAAAATGACAGAAGAAATGTATTCAAAGTAACGTTACTTTATGCTCCTATGGATTGCCAGAATAGTTTGCATCTGTGGCATCATTTTGGAGATTTTAAATGCACCTTCAAACCTAGCCCAGGCCATGGTGGGACTTTTAGAGAAGGATTATGTCAATGGGAGAAGGAAGGGAGGAGAGGTGTGCAACGCCTTCGCCCCGCCTCTTTCAGATAGTTCTTGGATAGTTGTCGGTTAACGGACTCAAAGAGTAGGGGATGCTGCTTCATGTGGTCAAATAATAGGGATGGGATGGCAAAGGTTTGGGAGAGAATTGATCTAGCAGCAGCGAAAAAGAACCGGCTAGCTTCCTTCCCAGATGCTGAAATCTGGGCTCTTCCTAGAGGGCTATCTTAATTTGCTCTAATTGAACTACCCAGGAGGAAAGAGGAATTTCAATTTGAAGAGTTTTGGCAGGAACATTATGAGTTTCCAGGTTTAAAGTAAAGCAATGGGATTTATCGACTGGCTGCTAGACTATAATTCCCAAGATCCTGCTATGATAGTGCACATTTTCAGGTACTCCTGTCGAAGGGTATTGCTTGATGGATTTGCTCCCACCTAAATGACTTAACATTTGGTGGATGGTGCAGATTTCAACTGCATTTGCAGATGCATCCCAGGCATTTTAGCCTCTGCAAGTTCGAGGGTTCAGGTTAGCATGATAACTATATTTTGTACTTCCAGAGCTTGCAAATGGAGAAATCATTGTGTATCTTGTTTTTGCTCGATTATGTCTAGACCATAAATGTTGCTGCTTCCTGTAGAATTCCGTTGAAATATCTTTGAACAGACACCTTAACTTATTCTGTCAGGCAATTTGGTCCATTAAGTAAATGAGTTTCATTTAGTTGGGCAAGAAGTGCATAGTGTTATCTCGTAAGGTATAAATGGTATTTAGCAGGTTAGTCGAGAAGAGAACAAGTGATTTTATTATATGGCACCTTTGTGTATTGTGGAATATGCTGCAAGTTTTGACATTCAAATGTATTATTCAGACTTTTGGTTTTCGAAGTGTGTGATTATTTCAACGGCCTAGTGGTTTTGCACAGACCCAGAACTAGGGCTTCCTGCATTGATCGGGATGATTACAACTTTTGTGCCTTTCTTGTGATTCAAAATTTTCCTGCATTGGGTTGCACTTTTGTGCTGGTTTCCTCTTTTTGGCTAAAACCCAGTATTTGCCTTCGGCCACGAACAATCACTCTTGTACAGCTGCTGGCCCAGTGAGTGAACAACTACGGAAAACTGAAAAGCCACAGAGCCAATAGGGACATTATAGTTCGACCAGAAAAAGAAGGGATTTTATAGGGCATACTGTTCCTGTACAAGCAAGTGATTCCATGACTATGAGTCATTGACTAGTAGCCAGCTGAGCTACAATTACCAGCACTACTAAATCAAAAAGGGCTTTGGCATGATAAAGAACATATAATTTGCTCGTGCTCTTTCATGCCAAGAATCAAGAGTCGTTATCTACTCACGTCTGTTAAAAATATTAGAGTTGAGGAGTCTCTTTCTCTTTGACTGTTTGCCGGATTATTTGGATTATTGACTATGCTTGAATGCTCTTTGCAGCTTTGCATGGCCTGAGCTGGTTAGTCACAGGAGTTTTATGCTGAAGATCCTCTCAGGGAACTCTCAGAAAGGTTGGCCTTACTTCCAGCACCTGCCGGTCGACTTGTTTCAACACATGGAGCCATTCTTGAGGAATGCTGAACTTGGATTGCCAGTGGGCTAAATCTTTCTTTTATCATATTTTAAATTCATCATCTTTAGGTGTCCAAAAACCCAATCTGACCCAAACACGAATCAAACACGAAACAAGTTGAGTTTATATTTTGAGTCTCTATATTTTTCGAATAACGATTATAAAACAATCAAATAATTTTGTTTTGGATCAGATTAGGGCGGAACATTGTTCGGCCTGAACACACATTGACGCCAAACGGGAAACAAACACGTTCTCTCATCTCACCCAAACAATCCTCACCCAAAGCCATACACATCAGACTCTTCAACTCCGCTTCTCCTCCCGACCACTGAGCCTTCTTCTTCTCGTCGACTCCTCTACCGCCCTCTTCTTTGCTACTCGCATTCTAGGGTTTTGCTTTCCGGTAGGATCTCCGACGGAGCTTTGGTCGCCTACGCTCACGACCGCCAGTTTGGCATCTATAGCCTCTGTTACACTCCCTCTCTCCTACACCCGCGCCGATCCTCTGCCCACGCCGTCGGCACCCGATCGTGGCTGCCCATCTCGGCCGACGATAGGCAACTCATCTCGCGACTCGCAAGCTCGCGTTCCTCGTGAGAGCGGCCGATCCCACTCAGCCCCCATCCGCTGGCAAGGCGATTATCCCCAACGATGAGTTCTCTCTAGCCAAGGTCTCGCTTTTTCCCCTTCCTTTTTGTATTTTCCATTTCGAGCTTCGATTTTGACTAATTTTCGAGCCGCATATGATCCGAGCTTCGTGGAATGGCAGGTTTCGTTCGGTGTTATTGGTTTGGGAGTTGGAGTTTCGCTCCTGTCGTCACATCCATTTCTATTACATCTATCTTGGACCAGCTCAAGGGATTACCCAAGAGGGGCGACGTGGAGCCCGGCGAGATGCCTGCCTTGACGGACCTGGGTGTGAATCTCAGTGCCTCCATGGCTCAGGTTTGTCTTTTTTGCTTAGCAAAATCTCATTTCGGTAATTCATCATGTACAGATCTGAAACGTCCGACGGGTTGGTCGAGATTGATCTTGGCCTCTGCATAGCATAGCGTGGCGTTCCTCTGGAACAGTCCATTGCATTGTCCATTTGAGTAGATTCTGTCTTTGAGATGCTTAGTTTGAACAGGTCGTATAGCTGGTAATGTGTCACTGAGTGAAGTAGATGCCTTGGGTGCAATATTCGGTTGGATCTTCTGGCTGTTGCTTGTATGATTATAGAATTCGAGCTTGAGCATTTTGTCTTTTCTCATGTGATCTTGCGCCATCTAATGTTGAAGAGTTGAAGAAAGATGTAATAGAAATGGATGCGACGACAAGAGCAAAGCTTAACTACAGCGTCCATGAAGGATCTAAACTTGCAGATTTTTTTCTCTCTTTGGATCTTGTCTGGTTTACACTGATAGTCAGAAGCAAAATGTTACATTTGCCTTCTCTTTTCTTCTCTCTTTCTTCTAGGCTATTGAATGATAACTTATTCGAAGGGAAGGTCCTAGAGGGACTCTATTCAATTGTCCATGGAGGATCTATAGAATAGGTTATCCTCAGTTTGAAGTCTTAAATTTTCTTGATTTTGCACATTGAATGGCTATCTTGCTGTGAAATGGAAGTGCTGTGCTAGTGTTCTCATATGCTTCTGTGAGAGCGCAGTCATCTTCCCACGTGCTTCTATCATCTTTTAGTTGTACCATGGTTCAGCTCATCCAATAATTTTGTATTCCAATTGTTATGCAGTTGGCCAGATTTTTACCCCTAGCTTTGGCAGACGAAGTGACTGAATATAAGTTTTGCCTGTAACTTTTGGAAAGGCTTTATGGCAGCTCATGGTTAGAGAAAGGAAGGCTGTCCACTTTATGGAACAGACTCAAAATAGTCCTTGCCTCCAAGCCGGACCCCAACAGGTGCGAATTCGAGGGGACCAATGACGGCAAGTCCGGTGCTTGTGGAGATGGCCAGAAAGGGATTTTAGCGGAGTGTGTGGATCCAAAGCCAGATGGGTTTGCAAATCCAGTTTAATGATGGGATGCTGCACGGGGATGCATCCACGGTCTATGATGCAATGTCAGAGAAGCTGCTCGACGACAGCAGCCTGATTGCGGAGGGAGAGATCAGTGAAGAACTGGCTGTCAATGACAGTAACATATACATGGAACTGGAGTATCTGATCGGGGAGCCGCGCGACTGGGGCAAGGTGAACAAATTCGAGGAGCAACCAGTGGCATCAATGCCTTCACCTGTCGTATGATCTTTTCCTCACCCTGCGAAAACCCTGCGAAGGTGTACAGATGATGGGAGGTTCTCCCTTGGAAGGGTTGAATTAGACCTTGCTCTTGAGTGCATGAGCTGGTTCCAGAAGTTACAGGCTCAAAAATGTCTAAAAGACCATTCTTCCAACCTGGGCATACTCTCTTAGATTCAAGCCAAGTCCATTAGCTCTTAGCCTCTTAGTTACACAGCTCTGTTGCAGAGTTCCATGTAAATTCCTGTGGTGATGGTACCTATTGGATGTTAGCAAGTTCACTTAAGTCTTTACTTCCACAATACCACTAAGTTTGCACAGTTCTGTTTCATCGATATATCTTATCCAGTATTGCATGACAGTACCTCACCATATAACAATGATCTTTTTACCAAATTCCAATGACGGTCATTCAGTTTTGCCCGATCGCATAGCCTAAATTTAAAGACTCAAGCTTCTCCAATATTGTACTGCAATGCTTCAAAATTTGGTTGAGATGATATCTTAAAACTAGCAGAGGAACCCATTGGAAAATTCATTGAGTGATAAAGAAGAGGTGAAAGATAGTACACAAAAAAAAAGAAAAAAAAGAAGTAAACCAGAAACCCGGCCCGACCCAACCCAATCTGACCCAACCCGAATTTTTGCTTTGATATTATGCTTTTCAGGTCAGGTCGGGTTGGAACACACTACATTATGATTCAGGTTGGGTTGGGTAATGTCAAAACCCGACCTGACCCAACCCATTGACAGCCCTTTATGGTGCTCAAAATGTAGCCTGCTTGATGCCAAATTAACGGTTCTAATCTTCTCGTTCCCCTTCAAACGCACAGATTCATTTATTGTATAAAGGACACTTAGAGCGCCACTTTATGGTCATTATTTTACATTGTGTGATGTGATTCCTCCTTGCTACATCCAAACGCGAAATATCTGTTGAAATAATGATAAAATAGATTTTGATGACAAAGGGTGCATATGGTAACACTCTCGGGAACATATGTTTCTATTTTTTTATTTTTCGAAATAGAAATAGAACAGAAACGTATTTGATAATTCTTTTGTTTTCGGGAACAAATTTGTTTCCAATAATAGATTTGGAATAGAAATAAGGAACAAAAAAACAAATTTGATTCTTCGTTTTTGGAAACAATTCAAGAAACAAATCTTTTCTCTTTTCTTCTTTTTCTCTTCCTCTCTTCTTCCCCTTAGCTGATCGCTAACCTCAAAGAATGACCGATGATTGGCTAGACGAAGCCGGGAGAGGTTGCCTCGAGCTCGCCAGCCATCGACAAGGCCACCCGAGGATCAACCTTGCTTGACCACCACGAGGCCAACCTCACCCACCCAAGTAATGCCGACTACCTTGGTTGAGTAGGATCGGCATTGCCCACCCAGTGAGGTCGACCTCGCGATGGTCAAGCAAGGTCAAGCGAGGCTCCTCGAAGCCAGAACCTCGCTGGCCCTCGTCTAGCGGCTCATGACTGATTGCTAGTTGGCTATGGCCAACAATTGGCTAGAGAAAGAAGAAGAAAAATAAAAAAATAAAAAAAGAAAAGAAAAAAGAGAACAATGTAATCAAATTAATAATAAATTAAAAAAATTAAGTTATAGAAATATTTAGTGTCATGTTAAACGTATTTTTATTTCAAAAATAAATTTTTCTTGTAATTATCAAACGTTTTAAAATATTTAAAAAGTATTCTTGGCCACACACCCAAAAATTCCATAAGGCATAAAAGACGAGAAAGAGGCAGTGGCTGACAGACGAGAAAAAGGAAACCATGCGGGCGTTGAAGCGGGATCGGCCACCGAAGTCAAAAAGGGTTGGCTTCGCTTGTCTTTAGGCATATTTTTCGGGGCCTCAATAGATTCTAGCAGCTTGCCCTTGTCTTCTATGGTAGAAAGCCATGGGTTAAGTGAATGCACCGGTTTTTTGAACGGTAAAACTTCAGGTATAAATAGAGCGCTCCTGAAGCATTGCAAGCAAGTCGCAAAAGCAAGGCAGAGTGAACTCAAGAGAGAGTTGTATTACGAAGGTAGCAAAAACATTTGCATTTCAACAAGAAAGTTCTCCTTCCAGTTTTTATTTGTGCTCTTGTTCCAAATTTCTGAAGTTAGTAATGCTCTTTTGGTTCTAACAATATCATTCTTAGATATGAGCCCTTTGCAGATCCATCTACTCTTTACTAAAGCTGTATTTGTTACGTGAAAAATGTATGATTTATAAAATATTTTTTTAAATGATTACTTATGTCGCTTATGAAAATGAATGATCAAAAAAAGTTTTATCATTTTTAGGAAAATTATTATTCAAATTATTCAATTTTCGCAAAACAAACGGAGCGTTAAAGGTATAGAGACACCAAAAATTCTATGTGTTTATGCTTCTTGTAGGTTATGGAGATCAAAACCAAGATATTTTCTTATTGCATTTGTAGGTTGATTTGCTTGCAGAGATCACTCCATCACCCCGCATCCTTTCTGAAGTTGATGCTGCTGTAAAAGCAAAGCAGATGAAGGCTGATATTGATGGGTATCTTAAGGTATAAATGCACCGTCTTCTCTTCCATGCTGCCCTGCTTGCCGAGCAGGATATGGAGGTTTTCTTTGCGGAATTGTTTCGGAGCATACATTGCGAAAATTGGAGATCTCGCATGGAGTATGTTCTTCCATCTTTTTTATGTACCTTTTCGCATATGACATATGTTGTGATCCTGTTGTATACTTCAAGCAGACAAGGCCACAGGGATCATCATTTTTGACTGAAGCAAAGACCTCTGCTTCCACCAAGTGAAGCCTCAGTCTGTGGCGCCAGATCTGGCGTGCCTTTGATAAATTATCTGGTGTTTTACGTCGGGATACTGCAGTTAACTTCCTTGTGTATTGAGTGGATTTTCAGCTATTAGGGGGTCTTGGGGGCCTTTTGTTTTCTAGAGACACCCTATCAATCTCTAGACTAAGCTCTGTTTTCTTTATAACATGCTTCGTTCGTGAAAGTAAGAATTTTCCATGGGAATGAAAATTATGAAAATATGTTTGGTACCGGTTTACATCACAGTAATTTAATTTTTTTTATCAAGCTTCAACCTTCTTATACGAGCTTATATTTTACTTTTTTAATTTGTTGGCTATGGGCTCAAACTTATCGATGAAAGCACTAAACATATGAAGACTATTTCACCCACTACAATAAATTTCACGAGTAAGACTAACCACTTTACATAGCATGTCGGTTTTTAGTAATAGAGTTGAATGTATATGGGTTACTTGGTTGGCTAAATAAAAATTTGTAATACTTGTTAATTTAATTACCCCTTATAGATGCATATGATTAATTGATGCCGTAAGTATGCCAATTTAGTGACATGCTTTTATGCATATTGTAATTATTTTATTTTCTAGTGCCGTCCTCCTAAATTCCAAGGAAACTTTCTTATAATAGGACAATCAATGTCCACTTTAGCATCAATTGGTCAAAACTGGCCGGATGGATTGAATTGACATAAATGCAAAAGTTTAGGACTCAATTTGTAAGAAAAAAAATATTCATGACTAAATTAACACAATTGCAATAGGTTTATGACCTTTTTTTTTTTAATTTTCCTGCCAATTTTCTTTATTTTACTTATTTTTGGTCTATTTTTCTTTTATCTGGTTGATGATCCCTAATTATAATTTGGTCTCAACTTAATTTTTGGAAGCTGTCTTTTTTAACTTTGTAATAATTTATAATCGAGTTGAGATCTCATACCATTTTAAGGTTAAATTGTGACTTTCTCCCTCTATGGGCTACTCATGACCAAAAGCACGGAGGTCGTAATTTCTATGCTAGCTTTTACCTTTCAATTTTCAAGTTCGAACGCCTAATTGTGAACTGCCCTCGTCTCTGGTCTTCTTATTGTTGAAAAAAGTATTAGAATACATAAAATAATATTGAAAATACATTACACAAGATTAGAAAATAAAAAGAAATGTCTGAAGCGTGTAAACACTGTTTTAAGGATAATTCCGTCTCTCGAAATACGAAACTTAGTGTGTAAGGTTTCAGCGGTTATCTTCCCAAGATACAACAGACCTTCCTTTGTACTCCACATTGAATATTAGAAATAAACAAAACGAATTATAAATGAAAGATATGAGAATATATTGCATCTACAAGGATCGTGGTTTGAAGTTTAATTTATAGTTAAACAAGAAAAAGAGAGAGTAGTTAGGAGATCATCATAAATCAATTGGTAATTAAAAAGATCACCGTTATAAAATAATGAAGAGTTCATGAAGTAATAAATCAAAAATTATAAAGCCATTAAACAACCGTTATACAACCATTAGAAAGCCGATATATGATGTTAAAAAGCCGTTACAAAAATGATGACTTTCATGACGATTATAATTTCTAATAAATATTTCAAAATTACTGAAATATCTAACACTTATAACCATTATCGAACTCATCAAGGTAAACTATGTTTTAAAAGTGTTGCTGGAAGCGCAATGCCATTTACATGCCTCCGTTAATATGTACGATTTATGATTTGCAGAATCCACGATACAACATTTGGAATCGATCCTTGATATGCTGGACTCCAAAGATTGAGAACCTTTTTGAATCCGTTGCAAGAACATGCGGGATCTGAAAATGAGATAAATATCAAAATAGACCTTAATTTATTATATAGATATCAACATAAAAATTTGGACAATTTGTCAATGTATTTTTTTCTAGTCAATTTTAATCGAAAATCACTAATGTGGATGTTAGACATCCTACGTGATGCGTGGCGTAAGTATGATTAGTGCTAACGTGGATAATTTTTTTAAAAAAACTTCTAAATTTTTTATTTTTTTTTATTTTCTTTGTTGATATTAGTTATATTATACTATAGGATAATAATAATGAAGTAACCTTTCTTTGATCTTCCGGGATTTGATTAACAAATAGAAATGGAATGAATTTTTCATAGTTGGATTTTTTATTACGAAAATATATATAAAGGTCTATCAAGTGAAAAAAAAAATCATTGTAAAGAAAATTTATAAATAGAAAAAAAAACCACATAACCGATATGAATGTATTGATTTGGAAATGTATAATAACAAAAAAAAGACAATCCATGCTTAAAATATAATTTGGGAAACAAAAGATGATTTTGGCTTTGATTAGATTGGGAAAAAGAAAAATTAAAGAAGAACGTATAAATAAGGAGAAAGAATGGAGAATGTTATGTTTGTTGAAAAAAGAAATGAAAATAATTTTGGGGAATAATAAAAAACTGGAAAAATGTACAAACAACAAAAACAAAAAGCTAAGGCGCCGTCCAGCAAATAAAAAAAAATCACTTTGGAGTGTTGGAGGCGTGCAGGATTCGAATCTGCGCCACTGAAAAATCACCGTCCAGCAAATGGGAAGTGCTAGCTTTCGTCTCTCTCTTTCTTTCTTCATTTTTTTTTTTTCAAATTATGAATGTGAAAAGAATTAGTAAGATCGAACGGGCCTACCACAAAACGAGTAGTGGCAAGTCACGGTGCAAGCTAGGGCCTTTCAAAGTATACTAATACCACATTAATGTTTTTAAAGATTCTAAAAAAAGGACAAAAAAATCAAACTGGAATACGTGTAAACCAAACGAAAATTGATGTTTGGATTTTTCTTTGTGACCTCTCATTTGGGTACGATTTAAATTAGTTCAATGAAAGTCTCAAAATTAATTAATTTCTTTAGATGGAATCAAAATCCAAAGGGAACTATTAATTTATGGAAGGTGAAAAAAAATACTTAATAGGTACATCCTGCTAGACAACACTCGGTGATAGAGCCGGAATTTTGATAGAGCAAGAATTTTGGTTTTATTTAATATTCAAAGTAATTGACTTAAATATTTTATTAGTGTATGTTATCATAGTAATCGTAGGAAAGAACAACGCGTACTAAATTAGTATAAAAAAGTAAAGGGAATGGCTAGGATAACAGTGCCGTTATATTGAATTTTTAATCATCTAATGTCAGCCACAGTTTTTAACGGAGGAAAACGGGAGACTAATGTTAAAACTTGGCAAGATCTAACGGCAAGACTAATATAAGAATAAGAAAGAACCGAAATTCAAGAGCAGCCTGAAGAGTTCTGCAAGCAATGAAGGCAACAGTGGAGGAGAGGCAATTGGCGACAACTCGCCTCAGCAACTCGGGCTGTCCCTTCTCTAAGAAAGATCTCAACCTCGAAACGCCCGAACCAACGGCGCCGTTATCCCTGCTGCCGAATTGGCGATGCCTCGAGTTGCTTCTCAAGGGGCTGGATATGAAGGACATGGACATGTTGCGTGGAATCCGATTCCTCCCCAAGCAGCCAGTCACAATACAAAGTGAGAGTACGTGCCGACGTTTAATTTGTTCATTGCCCCTACATTTGAACAACAATGGAAACCGCTATTGGTTGTGTGAAAGAGAAAATTAGGGTGAGATTTAGGGTGTATTTATTTGAATGAAAGAAACCTATTGCAATTTTTCCAAATCAGTCTTAAACATTTCTTTTTGTCAATTCAATCATAAACATTTTATAATTATGTCAATGCAGCTCATTCGGCCAATTTAAGTCAGCTTGCACTAGCATAGACACCGGCCAGTCGGTCGACGCTAGCATGACAATTTTTAAATAATATTTTATTTTTTGAATTTATTATTTTATTATTTTTTTTTTTTCTTCCTAGTTTTCTTCTTCTCTTCCTCCACAATGTCTGACGAGGCTCTAGTAAAACTTGTCGGCCACTAGGCAAGAGCTCGGCAGCCCTTGCAGGCAATTGGTGAGGGCAAGGGCCTTGGGTGAGGCGGTTTCACCCAAATTTGGGCAAGGCTAGCCTCACAATAGCGAAATGGGCCTTGCCCATTAATAAAAAAAAAAATAAAATTTTAATTATTTAAAAATTGCTATACAACATTAGCCAGTCAAAATTAGTTGAATTAATTAAACTGACATAATTACAGAAGGTTTATGATTGATTTGAAAAAATTGCAATATGTTTAGAAATTTTTTGGTAATTTTCCCAATGAGTTTTTCAAGCTTTCACGCATTTGATTTGCCAAAAATTATCAATCAACAAAAAAATATTTACGGTCAAAGATAATATACGTTCTTAAAGTTAGGAAAATAAAATCTCTAAACTAAAAAGGGGAAATCAAAACATTTTTCAGAATTTCCTGAAAAATATTATCTAGAAAAATGATTTTTAAAAAATATTTTTCTTTATGACGAAATTTTTTTCCAAAAAAATGCTCCTTTCAAATGAGGATATGCTTCCGGTCAAAGTCACAAAAAATATAAAGCTGGACCAGCCAGTGCCACGGTTCCCAACTTTAAGATTAGGGGCTGATAATGCACCATCAATATTGTAAAGTAACGAGACGGTTAGGTAATCATTTCCAAAAGTAAAATAAAAAAACGTAGTTTATTTTGGACTGAGATAAGATAGTAAGGAGTACATCGTATTTAATATCGCATTTTAATTTCACTTTGTGAAACCAAAAGTTAACCACTATACTAATATTTCCCCTAAAATAAAAATTAAATGCGCCAAAATTCATATTCTTACAAGTGAAAATTATAGATGATCATATTAAATAAATGTCTTTTGTTTAATCTTTAGCATATTTAAATAATTAAGAGTACTTTTTATGAACTTATGTATAAAAGATAAATGGAAAATTCTAAATAAAGATCCGAAATACCATCAATTTCTCAAATAAAAGTTTGAATTGAACATTTTTTAAATAGAGATATGAAGTGCAATTATTTTCTCAAATAAGGACATGAAGTAGATTTTGTTTCAAATAATAATTTGAAGTAGCTATTTCAATTTCAAATAATAAGGATCTAACCTCATCGGGGATAAGGGCATTTTTGTTCTTTATGTTTTCTCCCCTTTTTTTCTGTTTTTTACAAAAATACTCAAAAAAAAGCCCCAGTCCTCCTGCCTATTTTTTTTTAGTTTTCTTTTAAATTTTAGTCTCTTTTTTAAATTTTTTTATGAGAAAACCAAAAAATGGAAAAAAAAAGAGGAAAAAAGGGAAGAAAATAAGAAAATGAAAAGGACGGAAATGCCTTTGACTAGTCAGTGAGGTGATATCCTTCTAAGATTTATATGATTACTTCAGATACTTATTTGAAATAAGGTTTATTTCAAATTCTTACTTAAGAAAATGAGTGCAGTTCGTACCTTTATTTAATACAAGGTTTACTTTAGGCCATTTATTTGAGAATGAAGGTACTTCGAACTTCTTATTTGGAATTTTCTCAAAATAAACAGCAAGGAGAGTTTAAAAAAAATAAAAAAGGCGGGAGGGAGCTAGGGAGGCAACCCCTAGCTGAATGCAGTCGAGAAAGTGGCTATCAAAAGTGGAAATGATTTAGGGGAATGTTTAGATAAACACGATCGTATTTTTTCTCCTAGGCCAAATGCTCTCTCCATTCACTCATTCTGTATAAAGGCAAACCACATAAAGTGATATTGAGCATAAAGCTATTTTGAACATTTGAAGGGTGCGTCAACAAATTTTGAAATTCAATTTTTGGAAGTCTAAGAGCCCAACAATCTCTGGAAAACCTGATATTGACATCCTCCGTGAAAGTATTGAATCAGAGTCCAAACTTTGAATATTCAAAAGGGCCAAATAGTAGTTGGGGCTAACCTTTTTTGCAGGATAGTTCCATGGTCACCATACGATCAGTGAACAAGATTTGCTCTTTTTCTAATTGTTGGTTATAGAGAAATAGAGCATCCTTTTAGAAGCATCCGTTATTCTTTTGCTGTGAAAGGAAATCTTCCAAGAGTACATTTGGTAGTCAAGATAAAATTCAAGATTATCCTATCTTGTATTTAGTTTCTAAGACGGGATAAAATCGAATATAAAAGGGATATTGTGAGACAATATCATTTAATGGGAGATGTGGGATAAAGATAAATGAGGTTTTTTTTTTTTTTTTAATATTCATAATATAAAAGTTATTTTTCACCACCGCCTGCGGTGGCCTTGGGTTAGATAAAGCTTTTTTCAATGAAACTAACGAAAGTGGAGGGGGTCGAATCCGTACGGCCACATAGGATTTTAAGTGCGACGTTGGGGTGGTGGTCATTCGCGGGCCATCTTTAAGATTTACACGCCGGCTACCTATAATATCGAGTTCCCAGGTATAAAAAAAAAGTTATTTTTCTCAAATAACAAATTAATAAAATTAATTTGAATATAAATAATATTTAAATTCTAATATAAAAGATTCAAAATAACCAAAAAAAAACAACAATTTCCTTTTTATTTATTCCTATTTATGATATATATATATATATATATATATTCAAATTTCTTTATATCTTATATATTTATTATATAAAATTTTCATTTTTGCAATTTTTAGGTTCATTACACTAATATGCCATTTATACAAAGCAATAGATATGATAGAATATGAAAATATCCTATTTTATTACTGCGATTCACTAAACGGTGGATACAATATAACAAAATTCTTGGGTTTTAAACACTATCCTATCTAGTCCAATATTAGTTAGAAATCGATCAAACATAGCCTAAAGAGTGAAATATAAATGGTGGGCCCCACCATCAAGAACTCTTCCTGTCGTGGTAATTCGTTTGTTCAATCTGAAAGCTGGGTAATTAGTCCCTACCCTTTTTTCATTTGGGACAATACCACCAAAAATCCCATATGGTATATTGATGTCACGTTTGATTCAAATTCTTTTTCTTATTACAAAAAATCCTAAATCACCGAAATCTTAGGTTTGGAAATGTTTTAAAATTTGTTAATTTTAAGCTAGGAGCTCCCTCAAAATTTGAAAATCTACTAAGATTCCTAATCATTTACGAAATGAAACTTAATTTAGGGTAAATATTGTATGGATGTACCGGTTTTGAGTTTTTTTTTTTATTCGAAGATTTGTTTGGGTTAAGTATTATACAAATGTACAAATTTGAGATTTTTAGTAATATTCGCCGTTATAATTTTCTTTATACTAAAATGAAGATGCTTACTTTGTTACCTTAAATTCACACACATCACACATATTAATGGATAAAAAAAGGAAAAATTACGGATGGAGGGTCAACAGTTGTAAACGTGAAAATTTCAGGAGAGTACGAAACATATTCAGAATTTGGGATAAATGCTTGGTTGTGTACCCAAGTGCGTTAGAATATTAGTTAAATAAATTTAATAAAGAAAGGAAAAAAGTCACCAAAAAATTTCAAACTATACAAACTATGACATATTTTCCATGGCATAAAAAAATCTCAAACTATTAGGTCCACTATGACACATTCATCAAAATCGACGTGATAGGGTTTCATTGGATGATTTTTCAGTCAAAATGTTTTTTTTTTTAATTTCATGTAAGTAATGCGGTGCTATGTTAACATTGTTTACTTTCTAACGTCTATGTAAGTAATTTTAATGGTTCACATTGATAGAATTTTGATGGAGGGTAAATGTGTAATATGTATATAAATTTAGAATTTTTTTTTTGAGACAGGAGGAACTAGCTTATAGTTGACAATGCCAAAACCCTCTGGTGATCTTGGACAGACCCACCACCACAAATAACACACTTAATACACCTAGTGTCTCCTGTCAGCTCCTGAACCTCTCCCCTCCTATGCAAGGGTCACTGAAGTTTACCCAGAAGAGTCACCACGGCGGGTGGTTATAAATTTAGAAATTTTTGGTGGTACGAGATTGGAATAAATTAATGGTTCTTGGCGGCTTTTGCCCAATAAAAATTAAATCGTCAAAGTGATGTATGTGCGTGGCAAAAGGATGATTAATGGTGGTCGCATGTCATTGTCGGGTCAATGGACAATGCCCTCCAACGGAGCAAAACATATAGGGCGCGCATGATAAAATTTACTGTTTCTCAATTTCTCGTTTCTCTGTTAGGAGCAGGTTTGGAAACAATCCGCTTTAATTGTGTACGATTTGATTTCTCTATTTAAAAACAGATTTCTATTCCGGGAAATAGAGAAATCGAAATCGAAAAGGCGAAATTTTTAAATTTTTTACGAAATAGAAATAGAAATAGAAAATTTTTTTTCTCAACTTTTCAATTTAGTCCAAAATATTTTAGATCAATAATATTGAAATAGAAATAGAAATAGTTAATTTAGTCCAAAATATTTTAATGATTTTTTAATATAATCATTCTAATCAATATTGATTGGAAATCTTAACCATTGGGCTAGATGGTGAGAATTGAATGAACAAGGCTTCATTTGTTGCATGTAAGAGATTTTATGCATAGTAATAAATTAATTAGTCATATTCATATCTAATGAGTCTTTCTTCACCTACTTTCTTAGTGTATCTTATCCACTCTATTTGGCTAACTATTTTTTTAATCATAAACTTCATATTAAGGCGGTAAAAATGGGTCAAATCATTAGGGTTTCATCCGATTTTTCTTTTATAAGGAAAAAGAGATCTAATAAGAAATATGTTGTTCTTGTAAGAGTGTTGATGAAAATATAGATTTTGATAATAAATTTTTAAATAATCCTAGTGTTGATAATTTTGAAAAAAATTGGTGACGATTTTTGAACACACGGTGAGGATATTTTTAACAAAATTTGGAAAGAAATTGGAATTAGACTTGAAGTTAGGATTTTTTTAGGAGATTAGACTATTATAATCATGGCTATCATTAGACTTATTTGATTAATGTGAAATCAATTTCGCAAAAACACAATGACATATTCACTACAATTGAATTTCAATTTTTTTGCGCGTTGTTTATTTTTCGAAAGAAAATATTACGTAATAGGAAAACATAAAGACATGTAATATAAATTCCAAAAATTGTATTTTCAACTTTTCTAATGTATTAGTATTATTTCGATTATTTTTTTTGTATTTGAGGATTTTCTATATTATTTTAGTATTATTTAAATTTATTATTTTATATTTGAGAATTTCCTATTTGTTATCTAATCAATTTCTATTCCTGAAATAGAATTTTTTTTCTCGTTATCAAACGTATTTACATTTGAAATAGAAATTTTAGAAATCGTTATCAAACGGGTTTTAACAACTTCGTAAACTTGTCCTAAATAGAAATTGAGAAATTGATTTCTGCACAAATCAATTTCTGTTTCGAAATTTTAACATGCGCGCCCATAATCCTCTGGAGATCTCTTTTATGAAACCTCAAGGAGCGAGTGAGCGAGGAGGCGGCGAAGTCTGCACCTCGCATTCGCTTCCGGGTCGCCCACGCAGCCTGTAATTTTTCTTGCGACGATCGCCTTGCGACGATCGCTCTTTCGGTTGTTCTCTGTACCATTACAGGCGAGAGAAAGAAGGAATCCGGTTAGTTCCGCTTCCGTATCTGTGTTTTTTTGCTGATGGATGGTGGATTTGGCCGGTGTATGCTTAGATCTGCATCGTCAGTGCATATTCTTTCTTTGGCCTGCAATCAAGGATTAACTGGAACATTTCTTGATCTTGATTTGGGCTTCAACTCGACTGAATTTTGAAGCGCATCCTAGATAGAATTGGGTCGACTCTTTTCTTTTCCTTTTTTTTTTTCACGAAGGACTTTATTGTCTCAGATGAGCCTTATGTTTCCAGTTTTTGCTTTCGCTAGTCTCCGCCGACATTATCTGAAATGTGGTGGCGACGGAGTTCGCCTCTTTCATTTTACAGGGGTTGCTCTCTTCACCGCCAGTGCTCTTCGAGAGACTGCTGAGAGGAGGGGGTGTGATCTGCCGAATACAAACAATGGGTAATCAACTTATTACTGTCCTTGTACTGTTATTTGCTTTTACTTTAGGAGAATTTTGCCAAGCACAATGCTTTTGAAATCATTAATTGGACGGGACTAGATTTGAATATGAGACCAATGTACTTTTGTTTTCTTGAATCCAAAGATATGTACTTCCCATGCTGCTTCGTTGCCCACTGCGTTGTCCTTTTTGGTCAATTTATTAACTGGATTGTTTCCTTTGTGATTGTCATAGGCTGTTGTTAATTGTCTTGTGATTTCTTCATGATTCTCATTTTCATCAGTCATGTGTGGCAGCCATCAAGGCGAACTCATAAGGAAAGTTGTTTCATATATTCTACCTTTGCTGAAGAAGGACTTAGTCATGACTGGCAGTTTAGGGGGCATTGAAACCCGTGTAGGGGAGGTTATGGAATCAAGTTTCAAGGCAAGCTATAGTGCTCTAGATGAAGATACGAGAAATCTATTTCTCGATATCGCATGTTTTTGCATTGGAGTAGATGAGAGAATTCCCTCATACATGTGGCATGCATGTAACTATGATCCATCTAGAGGAATCGAGTTTCTCCTTGACATGGGTTTGGTCAAAATAGGAGAAAGTAATGAACTATGGATGCCTAATCAACTACGAGAGTTTGGCAGGGAAATCGTTAGGATGGAATATCCCAATGAGCCTCTAAAGCGCACTAGGTTATGGAATCATTGTGAAGCACTTTCCACCCTTAATGGACAGGAGGCATACTTTTCAAGCATAAAATCTTTTAGTGTGAACACAATCAACAATCTTTCAAGATACTTCCTTTCCTTAATTTTTCTTTACCAAAATGAAGTGTGAACGGCCGGCCGTATTTGATTTCCCTTTCTATTTATTCAGTTCGCTTGATTTGCAGAGTGCTACAAATGTGGAAGCCCTTTGTCTCACGTTTGATGAGGGACGAAGTGAATGTTTTGGATCTGAAGCATTTGGCCATCTATGCAGTGTGAGGTTCTTGAGATTGGACCAGGCTGCCATTGAAGGGAGTTCTCAGAAAGTTCTTTCAAATTTAAGGTGGCTTCATTGGCGAGGGTGTGCCAAGATCTCGGAATTACTTATTTTCCATTTGGAGAACTTAAACATTCTTGATCTATCTTACAGTCTGGTCACCGGAGACTCACAAGAATGGGAACAAATCCTGGAGGTAAAGTGTATATTTGCCTTTATATCCGGGGAGAATCAGAATAGCTAACACCAACTAAGCCTTTCCTGTCCTCTTTTCTTGCAGAAAGCAAAAGGATTGAAAGTTTTGATCCTAAGTGGCTGTCCTCACTTGCATGCAACTCCAGACTTCTGTACTCCAATGCCTTTAGAGAGATTAGTCCTGGAACATTGTCTCCTATTATCTAAGATCAGTGGATCCATAGGTAATCTTGAGAACTTAGTCTCCTTGAATCTTAAGTTCTGCAGATTGGTCGAAGACTTGCCCGAAGAACTGTGTTATATGACAGCTTTAGAAGAACTTCTGATTGATGGGACTTCCATTCGTATCATTCACTTCCGACAAGCTTCCATGCAGCGACTTAAGATTCTGAGTGCTTGCCAATGTGAATGTTTGGTTCAGATATCAGACTCTATTGGATCCCTAAAGAAACTTCAGAAGATGCTTCTAGGAAATTGTCGGAAGTTAGCTGAACTTCCTTATTCCATTGGGAATCTTGAGTCACTGGAAGTCCTGGATCTATCAAGCACCGCGATTGCTAGATTACCCAAGTCCTTCAAGGGTTTGAAAAAGTTGAAAGTACTGAAGATGGAGCATACTCACTTAAGGGAATTCCCCAAAGATATAGAAGAGCTAAAAATGCTGGAAGAGATAGATCTTTCGCAAAGCAAGAATCTGAAGGGGCCGGTTTGCTGTAATTTCAAAGATCTATCCTCTTTGAAAATCTTCAGACTATCATCTACCAAGACTTCCGGCCTGCCCTGGAGTGATGACGAGTTTTCTGACCACCAAACCCTTAAATCCCTTAAATCACTTCCTCATCTTGAACGGCTGGACTTAAGTGAATCGACCAAGTTTGTGCTCTGCCGATACTTCCATCTAGTTTAAGCAGTCTTCGCTGGGGATCCAGAAAAATGAGGACAGTGCCAGACTTTTCTTACCTGCCAAACTTGAAAGAGCTGCACTTGGGCGATGGTACTGATCCAGAGCTGAAATCTTCCTCTGAGCCACCGCAAATTGGATGGGTAACAAGTCTAGTGAATCTAGATATCCTGGGATTGTGCCACTCAAAGATTACCACGCTACCTGAAAATTTCAGCACACTTCAACTGAGAAAACTTGTTTTGCACTATGCAAACTTGCTCGACCTCTGAGAGCTACCCTCTAGCTTATCGATATTGTGCCTCCAGTACTGCAAGATTCGAGTTCCACAATTTTCCAAGATGAGTTGTCCGTCTGAACTAGAACTCAAACACTGTGACTTGGCAAAAATTGACGGTCTTGAAGATTTGAAGCTATTGCAACTTCTGCGCATATCCCACTGCAGTGTGCAAACACTTGATGGGCTGGAAAGTATGCCTCGCCTTAAAAAGCTCACTTTGTTCGACTGCCCTTCACTAACTGAATTACCAGATCAAACAAAGTACGAATTTGAAATCGACAAGTGCAATCCCTAAGGAGAACAATGGTCGGCAGTTGTGTTGCTCTCATCTATGATCAGAATATCATGGAAGTCGATTTATGAGTGAAGATCTTGCTCCACAGTGGTCGTTCTGTCTATCTTCAATGAAAAAGTTGGAGGCTTTTGTTGAAGGTAAATATTGCTACCTTTTGCTTTCCTTGACAATATGGCTACCTTTTGCCCTGGGACTTTTGTTAAAGACAGGTGCGTGCTGTCAAATTTCTGTGCAGCGTCCACTCCACCTTTTTTTGCAGTTACCTTCTCTTACTAGACAGCCTCTCTGGGAAACCTGTGGTAAGGCTGTGTACGTCGCTACGTGTATCCCTCCCCAGCCGATGTGGATCAACTGTCCCTCCCCATGATCCAATCTGCTGGCACGATGGAATGAGGTGATGACAGATGCCTTCAGAGCTTTCTTTGGCGCCCGTTGATTCTGCATGCAAGTGCTGAACTTTTCTGTTGACTGGGCCGATCTTGTGCGCTTGGAGTCGGAACTTTTCTGTTGGTGGGGCCGACCTTGTGAGCTTGGAACTTTCCTGTTGGTGGGCCCAACCTTGTGGGCTTGGCCAGGCAAGTTTGTGCTTTTGAACTCTTTTACTAGCTTTTGATTTTAATTGCATAGTTTTTTTTATTCCTCTGTTCTTTTAGGGAAAGCGCATGCACTGGAAACCGGAACACTGATTCCAATAGAAAAGCTAACAAGAAAAAATTGTTATTAGATAATATCAATACCAAATTAAGTGCTCTGGATAGTCATTCTGTCCATCAAAACTTACAAAAGGGACAAACTATGTGCATAAATCTCGCAGGGACTACTACATTTTTGGCAAAAAACAAAAATTTTACTATTCTGTGCTAATCCATGATGTGAAAGTGGTTGATATTCTAAAGGACCAAAACACTACGCTGCATATTCCTTAAGCCTATCATCAACTCCTCAATTAAATTTGAAAACAGAGTGGAAAGTGTCTGGCTTATCATCCTCTTTCCTTGGAAATGTCCTCCTCTTCAAATGCACTACCTGGTAGTTTCTTCTGTGAATGTTGTGCCTGCACCTCCTTCCATGTTGACAGTAGATTGGATCATGGGGTGGGACAGCTGATCCACGGCCCTCCCTAGGCCCCCAAGAGCATGGAGCCGTTTGCACTAGGATGCAGGATGCCCTTTTCAGTGCCTTCTCTGACTGTTATGACCTTGTACTCGAATGTTCCTCATACGCCGTGCTTAATTTGCTGGTGCTATCCGCATGAATTCATGAAACTTTCCTGGCATCTTAATTTCTTTAGTGTTCACTTGTTTTTGTCATTCAGAAGTATACCGGCAGGGCTGGGTGGATACTCAATATCAGACTGATGATTTGGCAAGACTACTCGGTGGAGGAGGAGAGATGGCTGGCTTTTTTGTTTGAATGGGAGATTTTGTAGCCTCGAAGTCCAGTGGATGCATGTTGAGAAGATAAGCCGATGGGACTTGAGGGCGAACGAGTGGAGTTGCCTACAGTTTCTTCCATTTGGGGCGGACACTCAAAAGATTGACAGGGGAGTTGCGGTGTTGCTGAGTTTTAACTCTCGATCTGAGTCGATGTTGGAAACTTAGAAGTAGTGAGAACAAAGCATTTTTCTGTCTGTGTCAAGTGTGGCAACTAGCGTCAAATCAGCAATCATTGTCTCATTTTTGTTCTAATCAATACTCCAATCCGTGACTCCATATTATGCAACTTTCATCAAACACTGCGTTTTTCCAGCAACGTTATGGGTGCTTCGTTATCTGCTGTGCATGGGCTCTTATTTGAAGGCTTATTATCATGCGACAGTAATATCATGTTGCTACTTTATTAGGCCAATGATGTCAGCACTTCCACAAGCCAATATGTGATTTTCAATGGTCATCCACCACAAAGCTCATCTCACTACCTTTGGCCATGTGATAAGGAACAGAACCCCCATGTTTGTTTTCTATGTTGATTGTTTTCTCGCTTTCTTTTTCCTTTGTTTTGCTTTTTTTAGCTATTGAGAATGGTGATTTGTGGGTGATTTTCCTGAGGAAAGCGCCCAAGATGTAACTGAAACTAAGAGTACTTCAAAGGGTTGAATTGTCGTCCGAATTTTCTGCTCGAATGAGGACCCTATCTGCGGAGTATATATGGAGTAACCATGAAACCATCGAACTCTTCTTGTAGGAGAGGGCAAAGACAGAGTGCTTTCTAGGTATCCTTTTGAATAAGTTGTTTGATATGGACTTCAAGTATGGATATTTATCTTGCCACAAAAATTATTGGAACATTTTGAACATCTTGAATATTACAGTCTCTGGCCATCAGACCTCTTAAAAATATTTGTTTTCCCTTCAAGCAACAGCCTTTGGCCGCCGGGAACATTGTTTGTTGTGATAGCCTTTGGCCATGCAGACTCCTTAAAAGTTTTCCGAGTATACATTCAAAATTCCCCTACGCTCGAATGTTTAGCAAAGATAGTCTCTTCACCTTCATTCCGAAGTGAAGAAGCCTCGCGGGGAGGGAGAGAGTGGGCATGCAAAGCCGAATACTTAAAAGAAGAAAGAAAGCAAACAGACATTCATCACTAGGAAAATTTTCCGGCGGCCAACAATTTCCAACATGATTTTTTGGTCTTCCATTCCAGAACATCAATGAGTAAGAATCTCAGGGTCTTTTGACTATGATTAGGCTTTTGGCTATGCTAAGAGTGGCGAATACGTGCATCAAACTCTAAAAATAATTACATGAGGAAACCTTATTGGCAGTAGATTCATTTATTTGTGAACAGTCCGTTGAAAAGATCTCTGTTTCTTGGATTTTGCTAGGTCAACGAATCTACTGACTGTGTCAATCATTCAATCTATAGCTCATGCCAAATTACAGTCGATGGAGCAAATTTTTGCATCTAATCGACACTGGACATGATGCGTTGACTCATGAATTATTTTACTACTAAGTGATGCATCTTAGTATATATGAACCCCTATTGTAGTAACCTAACTTTGCATGTACTATTTTATTATAGTAGTACGAGGAGATGAATTGTTACTTTGTGTTGAAGATGACTTAAACGATGAATTGTGCAAAGTCAGTCTATTGAATGAAGTTGGATTTCTTTTTCCTACTGATAATGTGCGTTCCGAGTTTTGTTCTGTAATAGACCTCCCGCAGTTGATTCGATTGCAAAGGCTTAAAGAATCACGATGAACAGATCGATTAGAAAATTCATAAAGTTTCCTCAAGGATTATCTTGACTTGAAGCTCGAAAGCTAATAAGAAAAGTTATTATAGCAAGTGGGGAAGGAAATGGTCATAAAAGTGGCGAGTCAAGCCATCCTTAATTATGCTATGTTAGTTTGCAAAATAACCAATAACTGTCTATCGGATGATTGATTGGAGAAGCTAGAAAGTTGTGATGATGAAGCAACATGAAGGCGGATTAGGATTTAGGGCATAGAACTATCAAAATCTCAAATGCAATGGGTGGTTGGAAATGACCGGAAGATGAAGATTTGGGTAGATCGATGATTAAAATCACGGCAGATCTACGATCCTTAGAAATCAGAAGGATCAGCCTCCTGTTCTGGTGGAACTCATGTATAAGAATTCCACATACGAGAGAGAGGATGATGTTATCTCTGAGCATTTCCCTGAAAACATTGCCCAACAGATCTTGGCAATTGTTTAAGTTCAAATGCAATTGAAGATAGCCAAATTTGGCCCTTGTATCGAATAGGAAAATACAGTGTGTAAAGTGACTATACATCGACTACAAATGCAGAGAGTAGTTTCAATGCGGACACTCATCATTTTGCGCATATTCCCCGGGGAACAAGGGAGTGATTTATGGCACCGGAAGACACAACGAAAGATTGAGATCTTATTGCTTTAGCATCGGAAGAGAACCTAGCGAGAAAAGAAATTATGCCTAATCCTGCATGCTCTCCGTGCGGAAGGAGTATTGAAACGGCAAAGCATCCATTCCTCCTCTTTTTGACGAGAAAAAGCTGTTTCGAACTTGTAAAATCGACTGACCAAAAAAAAAAAGAACTTGTAAAATCGATTCAGGATTTTTTAAATGCTCCCTTCTCCGTTACCATCTCCAATATTTTATCGCCATCCAATATTTTCTCCGAACATGAACGATTGAGAAAAAGATTGGCCTCATCCGACCCAAAAAAAGAAAAAAAAAAAACGAAAAAACGGAAAAAATAAAATATGGACGAGCAAAGTCTCAGGAATCCACGAAACCATTTTACTGGTAGTCACCGAACAAGGAGGCGATTAGGGCAAACCAGAACGCTTGCAATCCTTCTCGATCCGATCCTGCAATGGAGAAGGCGAAGGTCTCAGCAGATGCAGCAGCGATTGGCGGAGGCGCCACCTCGGGTTATGAATATGAAGTGTTCCTGAGCTTCAGAGGACCCGACACCCTCTCTGGATTCACCGACTTCCTTTACACAAGCATGACTGATGCCGGAATCCGCGCCTTCAGAGATGACGAAGAACTTCGAGCCGGTGAGGAAATCGGCGGGGAGCTTCTCCAAGCGATCAAGAGTTCCAAGATCTGCATCCCCATCTTCTCCAAAGGCTATGCTTCCAGCTGCTGGTGTCTCCAGGAGCTTGTGGCAATGGTGGAAAGCAAGGTGAAATCGGGTGGTGGGAAAGCCATCATGCCCATATTCTACGACGTGAAACCTTCTGATGTCAAGCTTGAAACCTCTCTGTACCGCGGTGCCTTAGTGAAGCACGAGTTTAGAATCGGGCCCAAGGAAGCAAAAGCGTGGGCAGATGCCCAGACTATGTTTATAGGAGGGTTTGCAACTCACCAAACGTTTTCGAGAATAGCAATGCTAAGCTCCAATCGAACAAGCTGATTACTTCGTTTTTTATGTTGCGCTTTGACTAGAAATAGACTTCAATTCCGCAGTTCAATACTAGTGGTTATTGCCTCGTCGTGATTGTATCAGCTCAGATGTTTAACATGCACCCTTTCTTTTCTAACTGAAACGGTTTACATCTGTGGCAGCTGGTCTCGCTTCATCAGAGAACTCGCGAGAGCAATCGCGGCCAAGCTGAAGATAAACCGCATGGACGTGGATAAATATTTTGTCAGAACGGATCGAGTAGAAGCTATAACAGGTTTCCTAGCCATTGACAGCGGTGCTGTGGGTGTCTTGGGTATCTGTGGATTGGGCGGCATCGGCGAAACAGCCCTTGCCAAAGCTGCTTTCAACAATTTGTGCTTTCGGTTCCAAGGCTGCAGTTTCCTCGAAGATGTTTGAGAATCATCACATCACCGTGACCTGGTGAAATTGCAGAAACGGTTATTATCCGACATCCTATATCCTAGGGCTGATTATGCCATTGCTAACACCGATCAAGGAAGGAGTATGATCATAAAAAAGCTTTCTGGCAAGAAGGTTCTTATCATTCTTGATGATGTTGACGAGAAGGAACAAATCCATGAACTAATTGGGCAGTATGATGGGTTTGGTTCCGGAAGTAGGATCATTGTTACGCGGGTAAGAAGTGTCCTGAAACTTGAAAATTAGATTGTAGCTTACGAAATGGAGGAAATGACTTCTGATCAAGCGCTCCTGCTTTTCAGTAGGCATGCTTTTCAGACAGACTCTCCACCAGACAAGTATGAAAGTCTTTCAAGAGAATTCGTTTCTATCACTGGGGGCCTTCCATTGGCCGTTGAATGCCTAGGGTCTTATCTTCATGGCCGAAGCGCTGCACATTGGCAAGACACGCTGGAGCATTTAAAGAGGCAACCTCTACGGGAGGTCCACAATAATCTGATGCTCAGTTATGACTCACTAGATTACAACAGTAAGCAGATTTTCCTCAATATTGCATGCTTTTTTGCGAATCAGAGGAAAGACAAGGCAATGTATATGTGGGAAGCCTGTCATTTCTGTCCAGAATTTGGAGTTAGTGTCCTTATCGATATGTCGTTGATAAAGATTGTCGGCAGAGATACCATATGGATGCATTCTGAGCTAAGAGATCTTGGAAGAGAAATTGTCCGCATGGAAAGCCCACAGAATCTGGGAAGACGTAGCAGGCTGTGGTTCTCCCAGGGTTCCCTGGATGTATTAAGAAGCAAAGAGGTAAAGTAAGAGTAGACACGATTGAATCTGTTGGGCATAAAATTGGATCCCTATTTTAAGTGTTCAGTGTTCTCATTCCTGAGCTTTCATTTCCTTCCTAATTTTTTTGTTGCATTTCGAGCAAGGAAGTAAAGATTTAAATCTGACGTGCTTGTACTGACACATGGCTAGTTTTCTTTGGCAGGGAGAAGGAATCGTCAAAGCGCTTACTCTAGCAGGAAATACTGAAGGACTAATCTTTACACATGAAGAAACTGCAAGACAGCCAAATCTGAGATTCATTGAATTGGATGGGGGGTACTTAGAAGGAAACTTCGAGAATAGTTTTTCTATGTTGCGATATCTTTGTTGGCATGGTTGTCCACCAGATTTTAAGGCGATCAATCTGTTCTTGAGAAATTTAGTTGTTCTCGACCTTTCAGAAAGTGACATCACAGATGATTGGGGCGGATGGAGCCACATCAAGGTATGATGATCATGTATTTCAGTATGTCTTTGTGTAGGAGCATCTCTTCAAGTTAGGATTTAGCCATCTATGCTTTTTGACGCTGGGCTTTTTGGCAGATGGCAAAAAACCTAAAAAGTCTGGATCTCACAGGTTGTGGAAATATAACCCATACACCTGAATTCTCTGGATACTTGAATTTAGAAAAGATGATTCTTAGCAGATGTGTGAAATTGAGAGAGATTGACTTCTCTATTGGGAAAATGAAGCACCTGACGTACTTGAGTCTCAAAGGGTTCATTAGCCTGGAGGGTTTGCCTAGAGAAATTGAGAGCTTAGAATTATTGAATGAACTGAATCTGTCGAACACACGAATCATGGAATTACCTGATTCTATTGGGAAACTCAAGAAAATTAATGTAGTGATGATGGAAAGAAGCAAGATGAAGGGGTTACCTCTGCCAATAGAAATGGCGGAGAAGCTCGAAGAGCTACGCGAAAGTCAGTCAATGGAAAAGGAGGTAATTCCGAACTTAATTTCAATATTATCTTCTCTGCTAGTACTGAATTAATGAACTTTTTCCGTCTCTGTAAACTTTATTTAGTGGATCGTACTCATAAGAAGTAACATCCAGTGTTTCCTTTCTTCTGATGACCTTCATTTATGCATTTGCTAACATGTTATTGTCCTATCATAAAATCAATCTTTGGACTTTTTTTTTTCTTCAAATCATGAGCTACCTTAAGTAACATTCTCTTTCTTATATGAGTACTAAATCAGTGGACAACAGAGTATGCTCTACTGAATGTTTAAATATTTCCAATCATTAGTTTTATGGCTATTCAAGAACTTAGAATTTTGGTTTCATTGAACATTTTTTGGAGTCTAACAGTTACGCGTTCGCTTTCTTTTGCCTCTAATTTCGTTGTTTCATTCTTTATAGGTCTTTTGCTTTATGGTCATACTTTGTGTAGTGGACTTGGGAAGTCCTGGGCTTTCCTATGCTGGCAATGGAAAAATTATGGAAGCAAACTTTCATTAGGAAACCTATATTTGACCACATTAATTGACGTGAGAAGAATCAGAAACGACTTGCTTAAAATTCTCCTCAGGCTTGGCAATTGTTACTTGGGGATTCTGCTAACTCTTCTTCCTTTTAATGATCACGAAAACGCCTGCAAAATATTTCAAGAGATAAAGGAAACGAATCTATGACACTTAATAAAACACGATGTTCTAATTGTTCTATTTGAATTGTGCTGAGACTTTGCTATAGATTTTAGAAAGGAATAGTGTTCCAAGAACTGGCAAGGATTGGGCTTTTAGTGGATTGAAAGTACTGGATTGTAGTTTATCGATCAAATTATATGTAGGTCTCATTACTAATGATCGGCAGTTGATCAGGGAAATTGCTTGAATATATCTCCTTCTCGGTAAAGTGTTCACCTTCAGTATAAGATGTAAGACTATTCACTATATGTCTAGGAGTATGCGCGGCATTTCAAACAACCTTCCCTAAGCTGTCCAGTTGTGGAAGTAATCAGTCATGATATTTAATGAATTTTGTATCTCTACAGAAATTGGGATGATATCGCAAATGGAGTATCATCTTTCAGAGGTTAATTATATCCATTTAATGCAAAATCCTAACTTGTAGAATGGTGGAAGTGTTGTACCAACATAGGTGAGATCAGTTACTAGGATATGACTTATGGGTTTTCTGTGTCGCTTCTCGAGTGCAGTAGGAAATCAAAGGAAAATTAAATGCTATGGCTATTATTTTTCATTTCCAGCAGCAGCTTTTCTCATTAACAACCTATTTGCTCTTGCAGGAGGTTCGGATGGAAGATGAAGCAAAAGAACCTGCGGCATGTATTGGCAACTCATGTAGGAAGAGCCCTCATGTTGCTAAAGAATATCTCGTGGGAATTGAGAAAAAAGTGGAGGACATGATGGACTTACTTGATTTAGAAGTCAGTGATGTACGGATAGTTGAAATCTGGGGGAAGAGTGGGGTTGGCAAGATGACTCTTGCCAAGGTCATTTACGATCAACTTTGCTCTAGGTTCAACTGTTGTAGTTTCCTTGCAGATATTGCAGCAACAACGAAACAACTTGGAGGTGTTGGCTTTTGCGAAGCAAGTTGATGTCCAATATCCTAAAGCGAGAATATGTGATTGATCATGCTGCGAAAGGAATAAATTTTTTTAAAGATGTATTACGGAATATGAAAGTCCTAATTGTTCTGGACAATGTGGAGGCACGGTGGCATCTCCATGATATCATTGGAGAAAAGCTCGATTGGTTTGGTTATGGAAGTAGGATAATTGTCACCACTAGCATCATATCTGTTCTTCCAGAGTTCATACCCGAGGGTTGGCTCATGTTTATGGTATCAACATGATGAATAATGATCAAGCTCTTGAGCTTCTCAGAAAGCATGCCCTGCGAAGAAATCTTCCAATTTCTGATTTTGATGAAATTGCAAAAGGTAAAATCAAATTTGTGAGTGGGATCCCATTACTTATTGAAGTAATTGGTTCACTCTTGTACAGAAAAGTAGTAGAAGAACGGACTGCAATTGAGGAGCTAATTTTTCAATATGGCTTGGATATCGAAGAGATTTTGATGATTTGTTGTGAAGAATTGAGCATAGAGTGTAGGAAGATATTTCTTGATATTGCATGCCTCCCGGCTGATGTGGATTGTCAAATTGCTTCATTTATGTGGGATGATCCCTGTGGAGTTGATGCTCTCCATGTTAGGTCCCTGGTAAAAATAGGAAAAAATAATGAACTAGGGATGCACGGGCTGTTAAGGGAGTGTGGCCAACAAATTATACGGAAAGAGGATCGTCTAGATCCTGGGAGGCGAGGCAGGTTATGCAATTTGGAATTAGCCTTGAATACACAGAATATGGAGGTATAGTATCTTGTGTATTTCTATTGTGGAATTGTGTCTCTACCCTATTCTCAAGCCTTGGATTGTTGAGAAATTGTTCTCTATCTCAAATGATGACTGTTTTAACTTTCTCATTTTCTCCACTTAATAATTTGTCCATTATAGGGGGACCACCTCAACTTTGCCGCGGAAGATTTCAAGAGCATGCCAAACATAAGATTTCTTATCTTGGACTGTGCGACTGTTGATGGTAATTTTGCCAATGTTTTTCCAAATTTAAAGTGGCTCCAATGGCAAGGATGCACCAGTGATTTTATAGCTTCTAATTTTCATGTCGAGAAATTAGTCATTCTCGATCTTTCGTGGAGCAAAGTCACCGAAGACTGGGGAGGATGGAGAGAAATCAAGGTAGGTTACGCTTTGTTTATTTCAGTAGAACTGTTCTCCTGATGAAAAGGCTTTCATCTTAAAGCTTTTCATAAAGACTTGTTTAAGATATGACTCTTTGCAGCATTTGGCACGTACTGAGCTAAATGTTACTCTTGAAATAGGAGGAAATAATTGGTTGCCTGCCAACAACAATTAGAGGGTGTGTGGACAGTGGCCTCCACTGCTGTATGGTTTCTGAAGAGCCACGTGACTAACTGAATGTCCACTCCAGCAGCACATAAGATCAAGTGTTTACTGAACGTGCCATACCAGCTCTAATGCATCCTGTACTTATTGTGTGTGTTCTGCCTCGCATTTACTAACATGCAGCACTTCTAAGGAGGTTAACTCCATGAGGCCTTCAATATCATGGATCATCCTGGGTCTACCGCGAAATTAAGGGGGTGCGTAATGACAAACCAGAATTTCGTTAAAACAATTTTTCTATTCCAGCACCTGTTTAAAATGAAATCCGTTTGATCAACCTATTCCGTTTTTCCATTTCTCAAATAGATTTCTGTTCCGAAATAGATTTTGATCGAAATCGAATTAGAAATTTTCTACTTCTCTATTTCTGGGCAAAATCGAAATAATTTCTTCATGAAATTTTCTACTAAGATGAATATGCTTAGAAAAAGTATTGCCAATAATATGACAAAAGATCATAATATGCCAGAGATTCCATGAGATCGTGTTTTCAACTTTTGTAATGTATTTATATTATTTTATATTTGGGGATTCCCAATCTTTGCTTTTGTAATGTGATACTGTATTTGATGATTCCTATCTCAATTCTTGTAACGTGATATTCTACTTGAGGATTTCCCTTATTTGTAATGGTCCTTTATGACAAGCTCTATTACACTTCGTAAAATTTGCCGATTTTGTAAAATTTGCCGCAAATTGTCCAATACACTTCTTTGTGTTTCTTTCTAAAACAATTGTTCAATATCGTAAACTGTGGTGGTGATCGACATGACACTGAAGGGGATTAGAATATGGTTGTGTACCTTCATTCTACTAGAATTTTGGGAACCTTCTATCATGCTCAAAAGTAATACATATTGATTTCTTTTTTCTATTGTATGGAGACTATTGATAAGTATATTGTTTGACCGTAATTACCTATCTAGGTGGATGCTAAAAATTTTGTGTGAAAATTTAGAAAATTTGATATAACAACTTTTACTTTGTATTTTTTTCAAAAAAGGAGACTTTACTAAAAAAAAAAACTCTTACTTTGTATTTAGGTCAATGGGTTCATAAGCATATGAAATTTGTAAGAATGGACATCTCATTTGCTCCAAAAAAGAAAAATTTGTATTAAGAAATAGAAAGTTTATCTTTATCAAACGAATTTCTATTTCTAAAAAGCGGAAATTTTGTATCGTTATCTAACAGATTTTTTGCTTTCGAAACTGCCTGCAGAAATAGAAATAGAAAAATGCATTTGCACTTTCTAAATAATTTACTAACAGAATGGTTGTCATGTCTTGCCTACTAAGTCAACAAGCTGGAGCCAAAATTGTGGGAGATCCAATTTGAAAACTTGGCACCCAAAGTTGTCTGGGTCCTCTATCTAATCAATACACCAATCCTTAATATATATAATGTTTCTTTTTTGTTATCGAGAATGGCGATTCCTTGGTAATTTATCTGAGGATGCTTCGAAAGATTAAATTGGAACCGGATTTCACAGGCTATTTTTATCATATTATTTCTATGCTCTTGTGAGGTCAATTCAGTTGGGCTTTAGGCGAAATGGAAAATGCAATGGACTTTGGGTTTAAAGGGATTTTTCGCATTGTAAATAGTATTTGTTAAAGTATAATTTAAATGAAAGTAACTTTTAAAATCTGTATTTGGAAAAATCATAGTTTTGCTATTTAAAAAAAGAAAACAAAAAATGAACCCAATCTCTGCCTTAGATAGGCATTTTGGGAATTTTGTAAATTTAGCGAGCATAAAATTGAAAGGAAAAAAATGCAATTGCATTTTCCCAAAACTTTTGCTTAGAGCTGTGATTGCTTAGAGCTGTGAAGTCTTTTACGAGGTGGCTGCCGGATGTGATCATTGCATGGAGTAAGTTAAAACTTAAAACACATCGAACTCTTCTTAAAAGTGGAAACTGGAAAGTGCTTTTAGGTAATTCTTTAAAGTAAGCGGTTTGATATAGATATCGAGTACTACAGTGCTACAAGAAATATCGGAGCACATTAAATATTACCGCTTGTCGAACAGTCTTTGACCATGGAGACTCTTTAAAAATTTTGGTGTTCCCTTTGGCCATTAGAACAATGTCAGTAGATAACCTTTGGTCATGCAAACTCCTTAGATTGTGTTTGATTATTTGGGTTTTTAATTAGGATGAGACTAAATATAATAGAATATGAAATTTAAGAATTTTGTGATTTCCTATCTATTATTTGGTGATTACTGTAATAAAGTAAGATATATTCATATCATATCGTTGTACATTATTTGGTATAAACATTATAGTAATATAAATAAAACAAAAATTTTATAAACAAAGATAGTAAAAATCTCTACAACACTCTTATTTAATTTTTTCCTCACTTTTTTAATTAATTTCTTTTTTATTTCTTTTTCCCCTTCCATCATTCTCCTTTTATTAAGTAGTAAATTGTATTAATATACATAAAATACTAAAATACCTAAAATATGTAATAAATATAAATATATATTTATCTATTGAATTTATATTATAAGATATAATTAAATTCGAATATATAAAAATATGATTAAATTAAAAAACTAAAAATTTATTTTTTGTTATATTGAATTTCTTATATTAGAATTAGAATATTATTTATATTGAAATATAATTTTTATTTTGTTAATTTAATAAATTTGTTATACAAGAAAAATATCTTTCCTATTATAGATATTAAAAATTTTATCCACCTTTATTTCACCTACCCATCCGGCCTCTATTCCACTTATATTCGACTTCATCTTGTTTTGAATAGGCACTAAATGGAAGATTAAACAAATTTTATCCTATCATGAATTTTGTTTTGACTGTCAAACGCAACCTTGATATTTTCTAAAGGTCCATCGTTTAAAAAAAAAAAACTCATGATGGGAAATAATTTATCAAGGTTTTGGTGTTCATATGATAGAAAACTAATTGATTTATTGAAAATGTGTTTACAAATTTAGATAGGAGAAAATGATTTCCCATTCTTGCAAGAATGAAATTACCTTGCTCAAATCATCAAACAAAGAAAACTAACAATTTTTCTTGAGAAATGATTTTCATGTAAAACATTTTTTTCATGAATTTTCATTGAAACAAACATATTCTGAGTGTGGATTCGAAGATCCCTATACTCAAATGTCTAACGCCAAGGGTCTCTTCTCCTTTTGTTTGAAGTAAAGTCACCTCGCTCGGAGAGGAGGGAGAGGGCATGTAAAAGCCAAATGGAATTGAATTCTATTATCCTTTCATCTTCAATTTTAATTTATTTCCAATTTTGATACTTGACTTGATCATTTTAAGAGATTTCATATTCAATTACAAATGGAATCGAAATGATCTCTATATTGATTAGAAGATGCTAGACCAAATAACACAATGCAAATAAAAATTTTTAGACTCATGAAGAAGGCTGATGAGTTGGTCATTAATTCTTTATGGTTATTAGTTGACAATGATAGAATTGTAAAAAACTTCTTTTTTTCAATTTATCCCAAAAACTCTTCTCGTTGCATTAACAAATCTAGAACTTGAAATACTGGAAGTCTGAAAGTCTAACAATTGTAATCGTTTATGCTTCATGTGATTATTCAGATTTTAATTATGATATGATTGTATAGGATAGGGTATGAAATTCATGGATTTTGTCATATCTTATTCATTATTTGCATTTATTATTTGATGATTACAGTAATAAAGTCAGATATATTTACATCATCTCATGTATCATTTGATATAAATGACATATTTGTGTAAATGAACCAAAACTTTTTATAAATAGAGAAAGCAAAAATCTCTCAGGATATTTACTATACCTGCCTACCCGGTAATAGCCAGAATCGAAGTCCTAACATGGTGTTTACCTTCACTATAGTGAGGCCCCCTAATTCTCTATATATCTTTCTCTTCCCGACAGAGAGGGAATATGACACAGGGTCTCTCACCCCAGGGTGGTTTTCCCACCTGTTTCCTCCATGAACCTTTTAAGGACTTGCTTTGGTCCACGCCTACTTTATTTTTATTATTATTTTTTACTTTCCTCTCTTTTATTAATTTATTTCTTTTTTTATTTCTTTCTTCTCCTTCCATCATTCTCTAATAAAATTTTATTAAATAGTAAACTATACTAACATAAGTAAAATACTAAAATACCTAAAATATGTATAAATATAATTATATTTATATTATAAAAATAGAATTAAATTTGAATATATGAATGAAATAAGATTAAATTAAAATATCTTAATTTTTTTTGTTATTTTGAATTTTTATGTTAGAATTTAAATAATAATAATAATGAAATATAATTTTAGTTTTGTTAATTAAACAAGTTTATTATTCGAAAAAAATAAATTTTCTATTATGGATAAAATCCTATCCACCTTTATCCCTCATCCCTATGGTGTAATTTTATCCAGTTTATATCCTCTTATATTCAATTTTATCCTATCATGAGCATATATCAAACGCAAAATATGGTAAATTTTATCATATCCTGAATTTTGTAGTGTTTTCTTTGATCAAACTCCATAAGCCTTGTCTAATAGAAAAACTACTAAGGGCGCTATCGGTAATATTTCTATTTTTGGAAACAAATTTTGTTCGGAAATAGTTTTTTTTTTCTATTCCCTAAATGAGTTTCTAAGTAAAAGAGTGCATTTGCTATCTATACAAGATTTCTAATTCCAAAATAGAAAAATAACAAGAATGCATTTGATATGATCCTCAAATTTTTTAGTTTTTGAATAATCTTTTAAAATTTTTCCAAGTTTTTTGAATTTTTTCTTTTCTTCTTTTTTCCTCCTTTCTTCTTCCACCTCTAGCTGCCCATAAATGAGAACCTCGACCTCATAGTGGCTAGGCAAGGTCACCCTCGCCATGGTTGGGCAAAGCCCACCTTCCTAGTCATTGCGGGTTGAGCCTCACTAAGGCCTAACGAGGTTTCCTTGAGTTCGGCTATTGGTTAGAGGAGGAAGAAGCATAAAAGAAAAACAAAAGTAAAAGAAAATGCCTTGTTTGAGAAATTGTCTTCGGGAATAAAGTAGATTTTTGAATCTATTTCCGACATTGATTTGTTCGGGGAATAGAAAAATTAGTTGACGTTATCAAAAGGATTTCTGTTTTTTTAAATAAAATAAAATAAAAATAATGAAATCATTTTCAAACAGGCTAAAAATCCAAAGACTGGTTCTTGCAAAAACTCAATATCAACCTCCTCCGTTTAGGCTTTCAATTATTGAAATTCAAAAGGGAAGAACAAATAATAGTTGGGCCCGCCTATCTACCATAAAACGACCAAAACAAAAATTAGAATCCATAAAAAAGACTTAGGGTCTATTTGTTTTCACTTCTTTTTTCTGTTTAAAAACAATTTTTTTGTTCCTAGGAACAAAAAGCAAACGTAAACGTTTGTTTGCGTTTTTGTTTTTGAATCTATTTTTTTGTTAAAAACACATCCGGAATAAAACAAGAAACAAAAAAATTTTGTTTCTTATTTTAACAAAATTTAGGAACACTTTTTCTCTCTCTTCCATTTTATTCTCTCTTTTTTCTTCTTCTTTTCTTCTTCTTTTTTCTTTCTTTTTTCTTTGGTCGGTTGCCGGCCTCGGCCATGGCTAGCGACCGGCTGTTGAGGGCCGGCGACCCTCTGGCTGGCGAGGCTCGGTCTCGCGCCTTAGCCGGATGAGCTTGAGCTCACCTAGATCCGGCGAGGCCGAGCTTGCTAGCGGCCGGCGAGCCTCACCGTGGCCGGGCGAGGCCATCGGCCCTCGTCGGCCGATCGCCGCCATGGCCGAGGCCGTGGCAAATCAAAAGAAGAAAAAAGGAAAAAAGGAAAAAGGAAAAAGAAAAAAGAAAAAAGGATAAAAGAAAAAATAAATAAGAAAATAAGAAAAATAAGAAAGAAAATAGAAAAAATAAAATAAAAATATTAAAAAATTAAAAGAAATAAAAAAATTATACAAATTTACCAAACGTGTTTCTATTCTTTTTATATTTCCCGGAAATGCAGTTTACCAAACGCGTTTTTTTGTTCAAAAATTGTTTCTCCTGCGAAATACTTTTTTCTATTTTTGTTTCCAAAAACAATTTTTAAACGAAATGTTACCAAACGCACCCTTACTCTTTTTTTTTTTTTTTCATTCGTCATTAAATACTTGTAGTTCCGTTCAAATATGAAAAGCTCCAACAAAGTGAAGTTCTAAAACGGTGGGCCCCACCATCATCAACCGCTTCTTCCCGTCGTAATTCGTTGGTTCAATCTAAAAAGCTAGGGCTAAAGACTTAGGGTGCGTTTGGTTGGACTTTTGGGGAAAGCCATTAGAAAAATGCAAAAGACTTTAGGTTGAAAAGGTTTTTTAGAATGCAAATTGCGTTTGGTAAATGGTAACTTAAAAGTCCCTTGCGAAATACCTTTAGCTAAAATTGTGTTTGGATAAGTTATATTTATAAAAGTCTTTATTATTAAAAAAAAAAAAAAAAAAAAAAAACCGATCGCGAACGGTGGCGCGGCCGCGAAGGGCGCGGCGACCAGCGGCCATCATCTAAGGTTGCCAGACCTCAGGCGGCCCTTGGAGACCACCGGCGAGGGCCGCTGGGGTCGGCGGCGGCGCGACCTAGGCGAGACCCTCGCCCGAGGTCGCATGGCCTTGGCAAGGGTCGCTTGCGGTTGGGCGACCGACGACGACCCGAGCGAGACCCTCGCCCGAGGTCGCGAGGGTCGCGACGCCGACCGAGACCCTTGCCGAGATCGGCCGACCACGGGCGAGACCCTTGCCGAGGTCGCGTGGCCTCGGCGAGCTCACCTGTGGTCGACGACCTCAGCGAGGTCTCGACTGGGGTTGCGCGACCCTCGGCGAGACGGCTGCCTGGCACGCAACCTCGGGCACCACGCGACCTCCGCGACCTCCCGGCGACTAGATGCGGGTCCGCTAGAGGTCGCGCGACCTCACGGCGACCAGATCCGTGTTGCGCCCGAGGTCGCACGACCTCCGGCGACCCGGATCCGGGTTGCACGGCCTGGATACTCCGCCGGAGGTCGCGACCCACTAACGACGGTCGACGTGACCATCACCGGCCTCTCGCCAGTCCGTCGCCCACCCTTCAGCCCTGCACAAGATGAACAGCTCAATGAACGAAGGAGATGAACGGTGACGAAGAAGATGAACAGTAAGTCAAAGCCAAAGTTTCAGCCTTCAGAAGGCTGGCCTTTGCACAAGGGGGTTTCCAAAAAATTTCCCAAATGCCTAATACTTGGCCAAAAGGCCTTTAGGTGTCCAAAGATACTTGGGAAAGCTGTTCCCAAACACAGCTAGGCCCCGTTTGGTTCAACTTTGGGGAAATGGCTTTGCATTTCCCCAAGTATCCTTGAATGAAAGAGCATTTGGGGAATGCAAAGTGTGTTTGGGAACTCATTTGTGTATATTTTGCAAAGTAGTTTTGAGGTGAAAAGAAAAAGGAAAAAAAGAAAGGAAAAGAAAAGAGAGGAGGAGATGCAGTTGTTCGGCAGTGGGGTTGGTGGTGGTGGGGAGGCGGGCGGTGGCAATGGAGAGGCGACGGGTGGCGATGGCGGTGGAGGAAGGCGGCTCGCCGAGGCGATGCTGGTCGCGCGACCTAGGCGATGCCTAGGTCGTGCGGCCTCGGCGACGTCGCCTGGGTTGATTTCTCCCTCCGATCCTTCTCCGGCCTCCAGGTAGCGCGCTCTTGACCTCGCGGCCGTCGTCATCTTCTTCCGATCGTCGCGGGTTTCGGGAAGGATTTTCTCGCCGTCGTTTTCTGGGGGTGTTGAGTGCCGCCGTTGCCGTTGCTATTGGCGGCGTCGCCTGGGTGGTGCGACCTCAGGCGAGGCTTCCCGGCGGCCAGATCTGGCCCCTCGGCGGCCAGATCTAGCCTCTCGCGGCTGAGCGCCGCTCACCGGCTGAGCGTCACACGGCCGAGCTTCGTGAGGAAGAATGAAGAAGACAATGAACAGTGTTTTTTCGAGGATAGAAAAGGAAAACAAAATTATCAATAAGGGCAATATTGGAAAGAAAAAAATTCATTAAACCCTAGTCTAGCATCCAGAAAATCTTTGAAAGCCCAAAGCAGGTCACTGCTTTGGGCTTTCAAGATTCCAAATGCTAAATGGAGACTCGAAAAGCGAACCAAACGCAAAATTTTTCCCTAAGGGCTTTAGAAAAGCCCATCGAAAAAATCAACCAAACGGGCCTTAATCTCAGCCATACAGGTATCTGTACCCTTTTTAATTTTCGTTCTACAAAAGTTGAAGGAAGTTCCTCCTTTAAGTTAAAATCAACTCTTACCCAAAAAAAAGAAAAATTAAAATCAACTACCGACCAAATAAAATAAAAAACTTAAAATCAACTAACGACTAAATGAAAAAAACTTAAAATCAACTACGTCACCCTATCAGTGGGGGAAATAAAGGAAAAAGACGGAGGGTCTATAGTTGAGTTGTGAAAGTGAATTTTCTGTAGAATATGGAGCAGGCTAAAATTGTGTGATATATATGTTCCTGTGTACCCAAAATAGTTGCGGGATTTGTGCAAATTCTTCAGATACTATTAACAAGCTTTTCAAAATGTTAGTTAAATATATTTAATAAAAAATACTCGATTTCTAAAATGATGATCGTTCTTGTTGCAAAGATGATTGAAGGTATAAAAAATTGTTGTATTGGACAGTTTATCATACCGTATGTGGAGAGAATTGAGGTAACAATTCACCAACAACTAAACTCATTTCGGGATCAATATTTCTCTCGAAATTAAATTAATCGAATCAATTTAACTCTAGCAATCATTGGTCAATATAACCTTACAATAAGTAAAAATAAAGTCGTAATGATGAAGAGACAAAGGCAACAATGAGAAGTTTTACATCGAAAATCATGGATCACCTAAAACCTTTCATTAATCATCAAGAATAGTAAAATATACGGTATTCTTTTCTGGTCACATATTAAATGACTCAACATCAATTATACATCTAATATAAATTGAGCAAAAAAACCCTAACTGTGATTGAAACATTTGGAAGAGGTTTACCTTGTAGCCCTCTATCTCACGAATATCGTACCTAAATTTGAGCCAATTTCCATCAACATTTGGCTTTGGAATGGGGCGGCAAAATTGTGCCCTTCTTCTATCTTCTCCGTGAGTGCCCTCGGTGAAAGACCGTTTTTCTCTCTCCTCTCTGCACCCTCGGTTTTCTTCGTCTTCTCTCCACTTGGGCACGCTCACTCGCGCACCGGAGCTCTCTCTCTCTTTCGTTTCTTTTTGACTATTTGGCCTCCGTTTTTATTCGTTTTTTTTTTTTTTTTTTTCATTTATTAAGGATTTCTCTCTCCCCCGCCCCCACGCCACCCCAAAATCCCCCCCCCTTTCGGTTTCTTCCCTACTCTCTCTCCCCCTCCCCCACGACGCTCCCCCTCCCCATCGGTCACCCCCACCCGCCCCCTCGATTTCTTCCCCCACCCCTCCCCCTTGGTTTATCTCTCTCCCCACACCACGCCACCCCATCCACCCTCCTCTCCGGCTCCGGTTTCTTTCCGTCGTCCCTCATCATCCTCGCTCTCTTCTTGTTAGAACCCTAACCACGGCCTCTTCTTCCTCCTCGTCACACGATCCTCTCAGTTCTCGCCTCATCGCAGTCGCTCGCCGAAGGGCCTCAGCTGCAGCCTCGCCGTCGGCCCTCCATCGCAGCGTTGCAATCGCGGCCCTCTGGATCGCCTGCTCTTCCTCTGGCCCTCCCTCGCCATTGCGGCGTTGCCTCCGCTCCCCGGTCTCGCCTCCATTGTCTTCTTCAACGATCCTCTCCCTCGGACACGCACGTCGGAACGTGTGGAGAAAATTTGACCACTTGTCGAAAAATCTGACACGCGATCAACGCCTGTCCGAGCGTGTTGACGTGTCTGACACGCTCCGACACGGAAGCTCCGGCGACGTGTCCGTGCCTCATAGTCAAGACCTCGCTTCTCACTCGAGAGGAGGGAGTGAGTCGAGTGAGAAGCGACGCGATGCACTCCACCTTGTTTGTGTTGGCTCTTGTGCTTTGCTTCATCGCAGTCGCCTCCAGATCGCCCGCAGAACCTAAAATTTTTATTGCGACGATTGCTCTTGAAGTTATTGCTTTTGCCGGTGCACGCACGAGGACAAAGCCGGTTAGTTTCGCTACCCATGTTTGTGTTTTTTGGTGTCCCCCCCGAGGGATGGTTTTGTCCGTATGGGGACTGTCGATTTAGCTGGTAGGTGCTTAGATCTGCATCTTTAGTGCAATTCTTTTCTCTGGACTGCAATAAAGGATTTACCGGAACATTTCTTGATCTTGATTTGGTCGTCAAATCGGCTGGATCTCTTAAGGACGGCATAGCCTAGATCGGATGGGGTCAGCTCTTTTCTTTTCTTTTTTTCCTTTTTCTTTTTATGTATAAAGCAGCTTTATTGTCTCAGATCAGCTTCATGCCTCCAGTTTTTGTCTTTCGGTAGTCTGCGGAAATTATCTGAAACGCATTGGCAACATGTGATGGTATTCGCCTCTTTCATTTTACAGGGGTTGGTCTCTTCACCCCCAGTGCCACTATCATCGTCATCGTTTTCGTCATCCTATTTGTCGCCCATCTCTACCCCACTGAAAACCAATTACGAAGTGTTCTTGAGTTTTAGAGGTCCCGACACTCGCAAGGGGTTTGCAGATTGCCTCTACGTTAGACTGAGTGATGCAGGGATCGATGTATTTAGAGATGATAAGGACCTTCATCCTGGAGAACAGATCCATTATACATTGCTTGAATCCATTAAGCAATCCAAGATATCAATACCCATTATCTCCAAGGATTATGCATCCAGTCGGAGTTGTCTCATGGAATTGGCACAAATGTTGGAATGTGAGAAAGCAAACAATCAACTGGTCGTGCCCATTTTCTATGATATTAGCCCCACTGATTTAAAACACCAACTTGGATGTGTTGGGAAGTCCTTCCGTAAGCACGAGAACCGTGGAGTCGACCGCAAGGACATTGCTAAATGGAAGCAGGCTCTTCGAGAGATTGCTGAGAGGAAGGGGTATGATCTACCGAATACAGACAATGGGTAATCCACTTTTGACTGTCCCTTTATTGTTATCAGGTTTTACCTTGGGAGAAATTTGACAAGCACCATGCTTTTAAAATCATTGATTGGATGGGACGAGATTTGAATATGAGATGAATTTACTCCCTACTGCCCACTGCATTGTCCTTTTTGCTCAATTTATTAACTGGATAATTTCCTTTGTGATTGTCATAGGCTGTTGTTAATTGTCTTGTGATTTCTTCATGATTCCTCATTTTCATCATTCATATTTGGCAGGTATCAAGGTAAACTCATAAAGAAAGTCGTTTCATATATTCTGAAGTCGCTGAAGAAGAATGATTTAGTCGTACCTGGCAGTTTAGTGGGTATTGAAACCCATGTACGGGAGGCTGTGAAAAAGCTTGGTGTCATCTATGTCAATGAGGAAGCGATCGGTTTATGTGACAAAGATGTATCTGTACTTGGAATATGCGGCATGCCAGGGATCGGCAAGACAACAGTTGCAAAGGCTGTGTACAACAGAATCCACCATCTCTTTCAAGGTTGCAGTTTTCTTTCAAGTATTCGAGACAATGTTGAATCCAATAAACTCATGGACCTGCAGAAGCAGTTAATCTTTGACCTCCAAAAGCAAGAACATGACATGCCACGTACTGTTGATGAAGGTACTAAAGTCATAGCAAATGCATTTAGCAGTATGAAAGTTCTTATTCTTCTTGATGATGTGCATGGATTTGACCAAATCAAGCCTTTAGTTGGGAATCTCAGTTGGTTTGGCCGGGGAAGCAGGATTCTCATGACAATTGGGAAAAAAGATGTTCTTCGATCTTTCCGCAATCATGAGGATGGGGTGGCTAATATTTATAACTATGAGCTTGAGGAGTATGAGGTTGAACCAATGAGGCCCTATCAAGCTCTTCAACTTTTCCGCAAGCTTGCTTTTCGTGGGGATCCTCCCGAAGAGGATGAGTACAATTCTCTATCCATAGACATCATTGACATTATTGGAGGGCTTCCTTTGGTTATAGAGTTGACGGCTTTGTATTTATATACAATTCAGGGGGATATAGAAATATGGCAAGAAACATTGCATAGATTAAAAAGGCCGCATGATGATGTCAAAGAAGCAATCAATGTGAGCTATATCTCTCTGGATGAAGAGACCAAGGAGATATTTCTTGATATAGCATGCTTTCTCAATGGGATGGACAAGAGAATTCCCTCATACATGTGGCATGCTTGTGATTATTATCCTTCAAGAGGAATCAGGTGTCTCCTCGACATGTGTTTAATCAAAATCGGAGAAAACCATGAACTATTGATGCTTAGTCAGCTAGGAGAGTTCGGCAGGAAAATTGTCAGGATGGAAAATCCCAAAAACCCCCGAAAGTGCAGTAGGATATGGAATCATGCTGATGCAATTTCCACGCTTAAAGGAGAGGAGGTATACTTTTCAAGCACGAAATCTTTTGAAGTAAAGGCAGTTAAAAAATCTCCGAAGATACTTCCTTCCCTTAATTTTTCTTTCACAGAATGAAGTGCGAGTGGCCGTATTTCGTTTCCCTTTCCATTTATTCAGTTCTTTTGATTTGCAGAGTGCTACAGATGTGGAAGCCCTTTGTCTCATGCTTGATGAGGGACAAAGTGAATGTTTTAGATCTGAAACATTTGGCCATCTATGCAAGGTGAGGTTCTTGAGATTGGACCGGGCTACTATTGAAGGGAGTTCTCAGAATGTTCTTCCAAATTTAAGGTGGCTTCAGTGGCAAGGGTGCAGCCACATCTCCGAACTACTTATTTTCCATTTGGAGAAGTTGGTCATTCTTGATCTGTCTTACAGTTTGGTCACAGGAGATTCACGAGTGTGGGGACAAATGCTGGAGGTAAAGTGTATATTTGCTTTTATATCTGGGGAGAATCAGAATCACTAGCACCAATTAAGCCTTTTCTGTCCTCTTTTCTTGCAGAAAGCAAAGGGATTGAAAGTTTTGATCCTAAGTGGCCATCGTCACTTGCATGCAACTCCAGACTTCCCTCCGACTCGAATGCCTTTAGAGAGATTAGTCCTGGACCATTGTCTCCCGTTATCTCAAATCAGTCGATCCATAGGGAATCTAAAGGCGTTAGTCTCCTTGAATCTTAAGTTCTGCAGATTTGTCAAAGAGTTGCCTGGAGAAATGTGTTATATTACAGCTTTAGAAGAACTTCTGATTGATGGGACTTCCATTCGTATCATTGACTTCCAACCAGCTTCCATGCAGCGACTTAAGATTCTGAGCGCTTGCCAATGTGAAAGTTTGGTTCAGATATCATACTCTATTGGTCATTTGAAATCTCTTTTGCATCTTGGACTGGATGGAGCTGCTATTGATAGCCTCCCCGATTCTATTGGATCCCTAAAGAAACTTCAGAAGTTGCTTCTTGGAAATTGTCGGAAGTTAGCTGAACTTCCTTATTCCATTGGGAATCTTGAGTCATTGGAAGTCCTGGATCTATCAAGCACCGTGATTTCTAGATTACCCAAGTCCTTCAAGGGTTTGCAAAAGTTAAAAGTACTGGAGATGGTGAATACTCACTTAAGGGAATTCCCCAAAGATATAGAAGATCTAAAAATGCTGGAAGAGATGGATCTTTCGCAATGCAAGATTCTGAAGGGGCCAATTCGCTGTCATTTCGACAGACTATCCTCTTTGAAAAGCTTAAGACTATCATCTACCAAGACTTCTGGCCTGCCCTGGAGTGATGACAGGTTTTCTGCCCAGCAAACCCTTAAATCACTCTCTCATCTCCAGCAACTAGACTTAAGTGATTGCAATCAAGTTCGAGCTCTGCCGATACTTCCATCTAGTTTAAGCAGTCTTCGCTGGGTATCCAAAAAAATGAGGACAGTGCCAGACTTTTCTTACCTGCCAAACTTGAAAGAGCTGCACTTGGGTGATGGTACTCATCCAAAGCTGAAATCTTCCTCTGAGCCACCACAGATTGGATGGCTAACAAGTCTAGTGAATCTAGAAATCCTGGAAATGGGCCACTCAAAAATTACCATGCTACCTGAAAATTTTAGCGCACTCCCACTAAGAAAACTTGTTTTGCACCACACAAACATGCTTGACCTGCAAGAGCTTCCCTCAAGCTTATTGATATTGTGTCTCCGGTGCTGCACGATTCAAGTCCCCCAATTTTCCAAGATGAGACGTCTGTTTGAATTAGAACTCAAGCATTGTGACTTGCCAAAGATTGACAGTCTTGAAGATTTGAAGCAATTGCAACTTCTGCACATATCCCACTGTAGTGTGCAAACACTTGATGGGCTGGAAAGTATGCCTTGCCTTAGGAAGCTCACTTTGTTTGGGTGCCCTTCACTGACTGAATTACCGGATTGAACAAAGTATGAATTTGAAATCTACATGTGCAATACCTAAGGAGAACAATGGTCGGCAGTTCTGTTGCTCTCATCTATGATCAGAATATCATGGAAGTCGATTATAAGTGAAGATATTGCTGGGCAATGGTCCTTCTGTCTATCTTCAATAAAAAGTTGGAGGCTTTTTCTGAAGGTAAATACTGCTACCCTTTGCTTTCCTCGACAATATCACTACCTTTTGCCCCGGGACTTTTGTTAAAGACAGGTGCGTGCTGTCAAATTTCTGTGCAGCGTCCCCTCCACCTTTTTTGGCTGTTACCTTCTCTTACTAGACAGCCTCTCTGGGAAACCTGGGGTAAGGCTGCGTACATCGCTACATGTATCCCTCCCCAGCGGATGTGGATCAACTGTCCCTCCCCATGATCCAATCTGGTGGCACCAAGGAAGGAGGTGCTGATAGATGCCTTCAAAGTTTTCTTTGGCGCCCCTTCAATCTGAACGCAAGTGCTGAACTTTTCTGTTGGTGGGGCCGACCTGGTGAGCTTGAACCTTTACTGTTGGTGGGCCCAACCTTGTGGGCTTGGCCAGGCAAGTTTGTGCTTTTGAACTCTTTTACTAGCTTTCGATTTTAATTTCATAATTTTTTTATTCCTCTATTCTTTTAGGGAAAACGCATGGACTGGAAACTGGAATACCGATTCCAATAGAAAAGCTAACAACAAAAAATTGTGATTAGATAATATCAATACCAAATTAAGTGCTCCGGATGGTCATTCTGTCCATCAAAACTTACCAAAGGGACAAACTATGTGCATAAATCTCACAGGATCTACTACAATTTTGGCAAAAAACAAAAATTATACTATTCTATGCTCATCCATGATGTGAAAGTGGTTGGTATTTTAAAGGACCAAACCATTACGCTGCATATTCCTTAAACTATCATCAACTCCTTCATTAAATTTGAAAACAGAGTGGAAAGAGTCTGGCTCATCATCCTCTTTCCTTGGAAATGTCCTCTTCTTCAAATGCACAACGTGGTAGTTTCTTCTGTGAATGTTGTGCCTGCACCTCCTTCCATGTTGACAGTAGATTGGATCATGGGGTGGGACAGCTGATCCGCGGCCCTCCCTAGGACCCCAAGAGCATGGAGCCTTTTGCACTAGGATGCAGGATGCCCTTTTCAGTGCCTTCTCTGACTGTTATGACCTTGTACTCTAGTCTTCCTCATATGCAGTGCTTAATTTGCCAGTGCTATCCGCGTGAATTCATGAAACTTTCCTGGCATCTTAATTTCTTTAGTATTCACTCGTTCTTTGTCATTCAGAAGTATACCGGCAGGTCTGGGTGGATACATAATACCAGAATGATGATTGGGCAAGACCACTCGGTGGAGGAGGAGAGATGGCTGGCTTTTTTGTTTGAATGGGAGATTTTGTAGCCTTGAAGTCCAGTGGATGCATGTTGAGAAGATAAGCCGATGGGACTTGAGTGCGAACGAGTGGAGTCGCCTACAATATCTCCTATTTGGGGCTGACGCTTAGAAAGATTGACAGGGAGTTGCAGTGTCGCTGAGTTTTAACTCTCGATCTGAGTCGATGTTGGAAACTTAGAAGTAGCGAGAACAAAGCATTCTTCTGCCCATGTCGAGTGTAGCAACTAACGTCAAATCGGCAATCGTTGTCTCATTTTTGTTCTAATCAATACTCCAATCCGCGACTCCATATTATGCGACTTCCATCAAACACTGCGTTTTTCCAGCAACATTATCAGTGCTTCGTTATCCGTTGTGCATGAGTTCTCTTATTTGAAGGCTTATTATTATGCGACGGTAATATCATGTTGCTACTTTATTAGGCGAATGATGTTAGCACTTCCACGGGCCAAAATAATTCGTATGTGTTTATCAATGATTATCCCCAATAAGGCTCATCTCTCTACATTTGGCCATGGAAACTGGAATACCGATTCCAATAGAAAAGCTAACAACAAAAAATTGTGATTAGATAATATCAATACCAAATTAAGTGCTCCGGATGGTCATTCGGTCCATCAAAACTTACTACAGGGACAAACTACGTGCATAAATCTCACAGGATCTACTACATTTTTGGCGAAAAACAAAAATTATACTATTCTATGCTCATCCACGATGTGAAAGTGGTTGATAGTCTAAAGGACCAAACCATTACGCTGCATATTCCTTAGACTATCATCAACTCCTTCATTAAATTTGAAAACAGAGTGGAAGGTGTCTGGCACATCATCCTCTTTCCTTGGAAATGTCCTCTTCTTCAAATGAACAAGTAGTTTCTTCTGTGAATGTTGTGCCTGCACTTGCTTCCATGTTGACAGTATATTGGATGATGGGGTGGGACAGCGGATCCGCGGCCCTCCCTAGGCCCCCAAGACCATGGAGCCTTTTGCACTAGGATGCAGGATGCCCTTTTCAGTGTCTTCTCTGACTGTTTTGACCTTGTACTCAAATGTTCCTCATACGCAGTGTTTAATTTGCCAGTGCTATCCGCGTGAGTTCATGAAACTTTCCTGGCATCTTATTTCTTCAGTGTTCACTCGTTTTTGTCATTCAGAAGTATACCGGCAGGGCTAGGTGGATACTCGATATCAGAAAGATGATTGGGCTAGACTACTCGGTGGAGGAGGAGCGATGACTGGCTTTTTCTTTTGAATGGGAGATTTTGTAGCCTTGAAATCCAGTGGATGCATGTTGAGAAGATAAGCCGATGGGGCTTGAGTGCGACAGAATGGAGTCGCCTACAGTTTCTTCCATTTGGGGCTGACACTTAAAAAGATTGACGGGGGATTTGCGGTGTTGCTGAGTTTTGACTCTCGATCTGAGTTGATGTTGGAAACTTAGAAGTAGCGAGAATAAAGCATTCTTCCGCCCGTGTCAAGTGTAGCAACTAGCGTCAAATCAGTAATCGTTGTCTCATTTTTGTTCTAATCAATACTCCAATCCACGACTCCGTATTATGCAACTTCCTCCATCAAACACTGCGTTTTTCCAGCAACATTATTGGTGCTTCGTTATCCGCTGTGCATGAGCTCTCTCATTTGGAGGCTTATTATTATGCGACGGTAATATCATGTTGCTACTTTATTAGGCCAATGATGTTAGCACTTCCACAAGCCAAAATAATTCGTATGCGTTTTACAATGATTATCCACCATAAAGCTCGTCTCACTACATTTGGCCATGTGATAAGGAAGAGAACCCCCATGTTTGTTTTTTATGTTGATTGTTTTCTCTCTTTTTCCTTCGTTTTGCTTTTTTTAGCTATTGAGAATGGTGATTTGTGGGTGATTTTACTGAGGAAAGCGCCCAGGATGTAACTGAAACTAGAGTACTTAGCAGGGTCGAATTGTCATCCAAATGTTCTGCTCAAATGAGGACACTACCTGTAGAGTATATATAGAGTAGCTATATAAACATCGACCTCTTCTCGTAGGAGAGGGTCTTGAATATTTCCGTCTGTCGCAACAGTCTCTGGCCATCGGACCTCTTAAAAATATTTGTATTCCCTTCAAGCAACAGCCTTTGGCCCCCAGGAACATTGTTTGTTGTGATGGCCTAGGATTTGAAAAATTTGAAAGTGCTGAAGATGAAGAATACTCACTTAGGAGAATTCCCCAATGATATAATATATCTAGAAAAGCTGGAAGAGATAGATCTTTCAAAATGCTGGAATCTGAAGGGGTTGATTCGCGGTGATATGAGCAGATTATCCTCTTTGAAAATCTTGAGATTATCATCTACCGGTATTTCTGGCCTACCCTCCCTTCGATTGCTCACTGATCTCCAACAACTATATTTAAGTAAATGTGACCAACTTCGGTCTTTGCAAGAACTTCCATCTAGTTTAAGCATTCTTCGCTGGCAATCCAAAACGATGGGGACTGTGCCAGACCTTTCTTCTTTGAGAAACTTGAAAGAGCTGTACTTGGTGATAACTTTGATCCTACTGATCCAAATAAGAATTCTTCCGATGAACCACAAATTGGATGGTTAGCAAGTCTAAAGAGTCTAGAAATGTTGAAGTTGTGCCTCTCAGAGATCACCAAGCTCCCTGAACCTTTTAGTGGACTTCCACTTAGAAAACTTGTTTTGCACTATGCAAACTTGCGTGACCTCGGAGAGCTACCCTCTAGCTTATCGGTATTGTGCCTTCAGGACTGCACGATTCGATATTCGCAATTATCCATGGTGAGAGGTCCATCTGAATTAGAACTCAAACGCTGTTGCTTGGCAGAGACTGTCAGTCTTCAAGCTTTGAGGCGATTGGAACATCTGAAAATATCTGACTGCATTGTGCGAAAACTTGATGGGCTGGAAAAATTGCCTCGTTTTAAAAGGCTCACTTTATTCAACTGCCCGTCATTGACTGGATTACCAGATCGGACAGATCGTACATTCGAAATCAATGGGTACAATTTCCAATTACAACAATAGTCGGCGGTTGTGGTGCTCGCACCTATGGTCAGAACACGGTGGAAATCGCTTCAAGAATGATTCCAACTTCAATAGAAGTTTGGATGCCTTTCTGAAAGATAAATGATGCCTACAGTCAAATTTCTGTGCAGCGTCCTCCCCACCTCGTGTGGGCTTGGAACTTCTTTGTTGGTAGGCCCGTCCTTAGGCGCTTGGACAGGCAAGTTTGTGTTTTGAAATCTTTTGCCAGCTTCCGATTCCAATTTCTCAATTCTTTCATTTATTTTCTATTCTTTTAGTGAAAAAAAAAAATGCATGAACGGTAACTGGAGCACAGAATCCAACATAAACTTACCCACAGAAAATTTGATATTAGATAATTTAATTTGCCAGTGCTTTGTGCGTGGAATCATGAAACATTCTTGGCATTTTTAACTTCTTCATTGTTCGCTCCTTTTGGTCATTCAGAAGAAGTTGGGGACAGAATTAGCAGCAATATAATGGGTGGGCTGGGATGGATCCCCAATATCAGAATGATGATTGGGCGAAGACTCTACTTGGTGAAGGGGGAGAGATGGCTGGTTCTTTCTGTTCGAATGGGAGATTTGTAGCTTTGAAGTCCGGTGGATGCACGTTGAGAAGATAAGCTGATGGGACTCGAGTGCGGATGTGTGGAGTTGCATGCTGCTCCTTTCTTTTCGGGCTGAGGCCTAAAAGATTGACAGGGGAATAGCAGCTGCATAGTTGCCGAGTTAACTCTCAATCTGCGTTGACGTCGGTAACATGATAGTAGTAAGAACAACGCATTTCCCCTACCCGTGTCAGTGATGCAACAAGCTCAAATGGGTAATCACCATCTCATTTCTGTTCTAATCAAGACACTGATCTCGAGTCCGTATTGTGCAACTTCCATCGGGCACCGCATTTTTCCATCAAACATTGTTGTGCTTCCTTATCCGCTGTGCTTGAGCCCTCTCATTCAAGGTCTTATTATGCGACAGTCAAATGATGTTAGCACTTTCTGTTAGATTATACATATAATACTTGATGCGGAAATTCAAAGTAAACAGTGATCTTTTGATTTTCATGATTTTCACAAATAGATGAAGATATACTTTTTTCCATAGTATTACATTTGATGATGATCGTTGTAGAAAACCGAAGAATCTCGAATCAAAAGAAGAAATCCGATTTCTCTCCCTTAACCCACTATATTTTAATGTATTCTATCTGGAGGAGAGAATATCCAATTCTTTTATGTTATTTGAAAGCTTTATTTAATTAATTAAAGGGCTTAAGGCCTTGTCCGCCCAAGCTGGGCCCAGAAAGCCCGGCCCACGGGAATAAGGCCCGTGGGAAGGGAGAGGTATAAAAGGGAGAGAGAGAGAGAAAAGACGTTGGTTGAATTCATTCTTACGCACGTCTTTTCTCTCCCGCGTTTTCTCTCTCAAAAGAAGAACAAGGCATACGGCTTCTAATTCTTCCCTTCAAGGCTTCATCAAATCGAATTCGACCGGATTCTCTTCCTCCATTGGCGTCGGTGTTTAATCTCGTGGCTAACAAGGTACGCTCGAATCCGTGGTGTGCTTTACGATCGGTGATACGTGTCGTTTTCTTGGGCTACGCTTCCGCTTGAGTTTAGGGGTTCGATTTAGTGTCGAATCCGGGTTTTCGAGATCGCTTATTCCCAACATTGGTATCGAGCCTAGTTCACGTTTTCCCGATCAATTTGATGTGTTTTTGATTGATTTTCGCAAAAAATACCTTCGGCCGTACGGATCGGGCGAGCAATCCCGACACCCGAGACTTCTTCGGCCATTTTTCCGACTTTTCGTAAGTCGAAATCAAATTGTGATGGCATAGGAAGAAAGGCGACGTCGAGACGAGTCCGGCGATATCTCGAGCGCCGCCGGGAGACGCCGCACGCGCCCACATGCGCGGACGGAAGGCGCTGCGCGTGGGCGCGACGCGCCCGGCAGCGCTGGATCGCCAGGCGCGTGCGGCACACGCGCCGGTCGGCGAATCGGCGCGTGCGCGCCGCCGCCGGCCGGCGAACCGGACGCCGGTCCGGGCGGATCGACGCGTGCGGCGACGCCGCGATGACGTCACCCAACGTCGAATCGCCGGGTGACGTCATCGATGACGCCGATGACGTCCGGTGGCCGGGCGCGCGACCACCCGACCGGGATCATGGACAGGCACGCGCCGACGACGTGGGATGACGTCTGCGTGACGTCATCCAGCGACGCGCGCACGTGCGGTCGATCCGTTCGACCCGGTCCGACCGGCCCGAGCGGTCCGACCGGCCTGTCCGGTCCGACCGGTCCGGCGACCGACGACCGTTGACCGTTGACTTGACCGTTGACCGTTGACTTTGACCGTTGACTTAAAAAAAAAAAAAGAAAAAAAAAAAGGGGAAAAGAATGTGTTTCTTTTTCAATTAAGTCTATGTGGATTATATGTAATCCCTTATTTGTTCTGCATTTGTTGCAGGAACAATGCCTCCCGAGGGTGCGACACCTATTCGCGCGATTCTGCCGATGAACAAAAGGAAAGGTCATGTCTAAGCGATAACGAGCGATCGATCATCGATGGGAGAGCGGTGACTTAATTGATCACATCCTTGAAGTCAACGCGAAAATTCAACAGGTCATATGGAATGGTCGTCCTATGTCACAGTCAGAGATGGTGCGATTTTTCATAAACACTCTTCCACCCGAATGGCAAGATGTGTTGAATCGCATATGGGACGTCAACGGAGCTGCTTCCTATAAGAAAATTTTGATGGATTTTGCAAATGAATATTACTGTATTGTTTCAAGGAAAAGATCAAGAAATTGAAGAAAATAGGATCTTTCCCAGTTCGTGTCTTGACTTGGTGTTAGTTGTATTGACGATATATGTTAAGTGTGATTTGTTGACATATTATGTAATGATTACTACCTAATTGTGTTAATTGAAAGCATTATTGTTTTATTGGATATTATTTCTATGTTGCTTTCTCGTTATTGCTGGTTGTCATGGGTAATTAGCTATGGGTAGTTATAGAAGTTTTTGTAACTTCATAGAATTGATTTTGCATATGACAATTATATTAATGATAATTTTTAAGTTAGGATTTTTGGATGATGATTGGAAACGTAGTGACCTTTTGATTCTAAAGCCTTACTTGAAATTATTCATTAATATGATGGGTCTATGCAAATAGGGATGCATAAATGATAGGCATTAATAATTCGTGCATATTTGTCGATGTGTTCGGATCAATGGCTTCACCACAAAGAGCATAGTTGCTTTGAGCTGAACAAAGGTGAAAAGCTCACTGAGACAACTATGAAATTTGGCAAATGAAAATCCAAAGTATGTCTTTGGAAGAGCAAGAATCACTTGAGGCTCTTGTCATGACCATGGTAGAACCCGAAGGGACCTCACGAACAACACAAAAAGGACAAAGAAGCTTTTCTTGCGTGGAAAAGAATGAACTCTCTAGCTCGCATCACGTTGCTTTGAGTAGCATGGAAAATGACGTCATGCGAGAGTTTCGGCGTTTTGACAACGCCAAGGAAATGTGGGAGGCACTGGAAGCTAGGTTTGGTCATACTTCGGTGACTAGACTGAGGCAGCTAACTATCAGATTTGACTCTTATAAGAAGCCTCATGCTCAGACCATGAAGCAACATCTTAGAAAGATGTCAAATATGATAACTGAGCTGAGAGACGCTGGCCATGTCCTCACAGATGAACAACAGGTGCAAGCAGTGATTCGTTCCTTGCCTCAGAGTTGGGAGCATATGAAGGTGCACCGACTCATAATGAGAATATCAAAACATTTGAGGATGCAATGCGTCATCTTGAGCTGGAAGAGGACCGCTCGTTGGCGGCTAAGCCGGATGCTTGATCTATATCATGCTAGTTCTAGCTCAAATGGAGCTTCGTGCTCCAAGCGCAAGCGCCCTAGCTGGTTTGATAAGGGGAAAGGCAAGGAAGAAGCTGGTCCTTCAGGGAAGAAACCCAAATTTGACCAACATGATAGAGGAAAGCGTCCTCACATGAAAAAGCTCGCAAGGGTGAAATGCTACAACCGTGACAAGAAGGGTCACTATGCTCGCGACGTCGTGAGCCAAAGAAGGTATGCACCCCTTGTACTTTTCAGAACTTTGCTTATGTGTCAAGTTCTCCGTGTTCTTAACTCGAGTCTAATCCTTTGTGGACCGTGGATTCGGGGGCGACGGACCATGTAGCGAAGGATAGAGGATCCTTCGTGGAATTCCGACGAGTACCTACTTTTGGAACTAAGTGGATCTATGTGGGAAACAACTCCGAGCTGAAGTGAAAGGAATTGGCACATGCCAACCGAATATGCGAGGTGGACGCACTTTGTTCCTTCATGATGTGCTGTATGCTCCTAGGAGATTCGTCGAATTTAGTGTCTCGTATTAGTGTTGGTCAGATTAGGTTTCAGTATGAACTTCTGTAGTAGAGGTGTGAATTTGTTTTTGAATACAAATTACTATGGTTGTGGCTATTTTCTAAATGGTTTTATTGTATTAGATGTTGATTATGTTAATGCTAATGTTTGTTATTCCCTTCTCACGTCTCCTAATAAATATGATAATGATGTGAATGTGTGGCATGCTAGACTTGGTCACATTGGCCAACAGCGTATGAATAGACTAGCCAAAGAGGGCTTGTTGGGCAATATTGGAAAAGTCGATTTGCCCGTATGTAAGCATTGCCTAGAAGGGAAAGCAACACGAAAACCATTTGGAAAAGAAAAAAGAGCTGAATTTCCTCTGCATTTAATCCATTCCGATGTCTGTGGTCCAATGAATGTGAGGGGAAGGCATGGGGCTGTTTATTTCATCACCTTTATTGATGATTATACTCGATTCGGATATGTCTATTTGATTTCTCACAAGTCTGAAGCAATAAGTTGTTTCAAAAGGTTTATGAACCTGGTAGAAAATCAATTAGACAAGAAAATAAAAGCATTGAGATCCGATCGAGGTCGAGAATATTTATCTGATGAGTTCAGAAAATTATGTGATGAAAAAGGAATAGAAAGACAGTTGTCTATTCCATATACTCCTCAACAAAATGGTGTTGCGGAGAGAAGAAACAGAACCCTACTGGAAATGGTTAGGTCCATGATGGCGCATGCTAATTTACCTATCACTTTTTGGAGTGATGCGTTATTAACTGCTACCTATATACTTAACCGGGTGCCTTCCAAATCAGTTACTTCCACTCCATATGAGTTATGGACAGGTAGAAAACCGGACTTAAGTTTTCTTAAGCCATGGGGTTGTGCTGCCTATACACATGAGTCCTCTCACAAGTTTGGGAAATTAGGTCCCGAGAGGAAAGAAGAGTATTTTCATAAGATACTCGGAACACTCAAAAGGGTATGTGTTCATTGGTGAGCGGAAAGTGGGAGTATAACTGAATATGAATCACGAGATGTCACATTCTTAGAGGATGAGTTTCCTAAGAAGGGCGAAATAGGGGAAGATCACTCCCTATTTGAGACATTGGATCAAGATAATGATATTAGTGGTGTTCATCCAAGTGGGAGCATAATAGGGAATAATGTGCAAAGTGTACAATCCCCATAAGGCGAACAAGTCGCAAAGTATTCCCCGTCGACGTTTTGACATTGAAGGGGAAACTTTTATGGTTGCTCCACAAGATGAGGATGAGCCAAGAAATATCAATGAGGCTCAAAGTGCCCTAGTAAGGAAAAGTGGATTGATGCAATGGAAGAGGAAATTGAGTCAATGGAATCAAACCAAGTCCGGGAATTGGTTGATCTTCCAAAAGGACGCAGCTATTGGGAACAAATGGGTTCTCAAAATAAAGCGAAAGGCTGATGGCTCGATAGAAAGGCATAAGGCTCGCCTTGTGGCGAAGGGGTATAATCAACGGAAGGGATTGATTATGAAGATACGTTTTCTCCCGTAGTAAGATTTACCTCAATTCGCATTATTCGGCAATAGTGGCTAGTCGGATCTTGAGTTACATCAAATGGATGTAAAGACCGCTTTCCTCAATGGAGAATTGGAGGAAGAAATATATATGGAACAACCTGCTGGTTTCATAGTGAAAGGCCAAGAAGAAAAGTATGTCGACTTTTGAGGTCGATATATGGTCTTAAGCGATCATCAAGATAATGGTATATACGTTTTCATAATGCCATAATGGCATATGATTTTACAATGATTGATGAGGATCATTGTGTGTATATCAAAAGATCCAAGGATCAATTTGTGATCATATCATTATATGTTGATGATATACTAATTGCCTAAGCAATATGGAGTTGGTTAGTACCGTCAAGAGATGGTTGTCTTCTAACTTTGAGATGAAGGATATGGGTGAGGCTGCATACATTCTTGGAGTTAAGATTTCGAGAGATCGTTCAAGAGATCGTTGTCTCTTTCGCAAGAAACCTATATAAATAAGGTTCTTGAACGATTTCGTATGCAAGACTCGTAAACCCATAGACACTCCTATTGCAAAAGGTGAAGGATTGAGCCATAGATCGTGTCCAGGGACTCCACAAGAGAAGGAACAAATGAAAAATGTTCCTTATGCTAGTGCTGTTGGGAGCTTGATGTACGCTATGATGTGTACAAGACCCGACATATGCTTTGCGTTGGAATGGTGAGTAGATACCAATCCAACCCGGGTCCAAGACATTGGAAAGCCGTGAAGAGAATACGAGGTATCCGAAGGGAACTGCTGATTTCAAGTTGAATTACCAAGGAAAGGATCTCGCGACTTGAAAGCTATTCGGATGCTTGATTGGGGAGGAGATTTAGATGAAAGGAAATCTACCTCTGGATTTGCTTTCTTATCGAACAATGGCGCCATATCATGGAGCAAAGAAGAAGCAAACGTGTATAGCCTTATCCACGATGGAAGCTGAGTTCGTGGCATTATCGGCGCGGTACAAGAAGGAGTTTGGCTTAAGAGATTTTTGGATCATTTAGGTGTTATTGAGAAAGCTGCAAATCCATTATTAGTTAACGTGATAGCCAAGCAGCTATAGCGTACACCAAAGATCCAAAATATCATGGCAAGACCAAACATATAGATATCAAGTATAACTTTGTAAAAGATATGGTTGCACGAAAGGATGTGAACTTACAGTACATGTCTACGCATAGAATGGTAGCAGATCCTATGACAAAGCCAATACCTAGAGATGTGTTTTGTGGTCATGTAAAATCTCTAGGATTGCGTAGAGTCTGATGTACTGAATAGTAATTTCCCTGAGTTGTTCACATTTATGAGATTTTGTTTTTCATTGATTAATGCCTATGAATCTTTGTATGATCTTTATGCATCTTAATGCTCAGTGCATTATTTTAAGTTGAGAAGTATGTCGGACAGATATAAGATTAGCCCACTCACACGGGTAATCGCCTCTGTTTACTGTGTGATAAATAGAGATGAGACTGTTTTTAAGCTTATTATCTAGGTGATAATCGAGAGCTCAAGCTTAAAACACGTATGTCGCCTTAACTGGGTGTTAAGATGAGGACATAATACTGAAGATGTCCGAAAGTAAAATACCCCACATATTTTACTTTATCTGTCTAAGATGCCAGATGTGAGTTCTGATGAATTTTGTAAATGAGTAGATAGGTGAACTCAAGTTAGACATTGGGTATGTCTGAACTATCATCTGTACGGTATAGAACAGTGTAGACATACGCTCTATGGGAAAGGAGTTAATACCGTAATACGTATTTCATACTGCGTATGCATGAGACGACCAATAAGAGTGGCAAAAAGTTTGATCTCAACTTTTATGACGTGTGAGACTCTTGAGGAAAAGAGTTCCTCAATTTTTTAGTCCCCTCAGGACTCTTACTTATTCTCAAGGTTTCTATTTAGTGTTTGCTATCTTAGGGTGTTGCCAATGGTCATGAGATGATTCGATCTAATGGGGCATTTCTAGAAAAGCAAGCTAGACTGAAATTGAGAGTTTGAAGGAAAGATGAAGATCGATTTTGGAGAATGACATTGTGGTTTTGTATTCACTGGTCGACCAATTATGACTGTCTTTGTGATAATTATAATTGTGAATACAATATATATATCATGTTTAAAAGAGATCAAGAGAGATATAAATGTGATCGATCGATCTAGGGTACTGCATACTAAATCTACTCAGAGTGTGACGCCCAATTATGAGCTGCTATATATTCCTAACAGATGTATAGCAACGAGCTCTCAAAGTATGCTGGTCGCACGGATTATTCACCGGTATGAATGTTAAAGAGAGGTAAAGAGATTCCTGTTCGGCCCACCTTGTGCGAGTGGGAGATGAAAGCTTTATTTAATTAATTAAAGAGCTTAAGGCCTTGTCCGCCTGCCGGGCCCCGAAAGCCCGCCCACGGAATAAGGCCCGTGGGAAGGGAGAGGTATAAAGGGAGAGAGAGAGAGAAAAGACGTTGGTTGAATTCATTCTTACGCACGTCTTTTCTCTCCCGCGCGTTTTCTCTCTCAAAAGAAGAACAAGGCATACGGCTTCTAATTCTTCCCTTCAAGGCTTCATCAAATCGAATTCGACCGGATTCTCTTCCTCCATTGGCGTCGGTGTTTAATCTGTGGCTAACAAGGTACGCTCGAATCCGTGGTGTGCTTTACGATCGGTGATACGTGTCGTTTTCTTGGGCTACGCTTCCGCTTGAGTTTAGGGGTTCGATTTAGTGTCGAATCCGGGTTTTCGGGGATCAGTTATTCCCAACATTATTGTTGTTCATTGTGACCGGACTCTATTTGTACGTTCGTTGAAAATGTGCATTCCATTAAAGTGATATACATTTTCATTTTATTAGAGTCGCAACTTCTCGTAACTAATAAATATTTATTTTATAGCATTTCAATAATCATTAAATCATATAATAAATCATATCATGTGGGTCATAATAATTCTTATATTCTCCCACTTGGCCCATATGATTTTCCTTTCATGGTTTAATAATGACTATAATGTGCACAATAACATTATGCTATAAAATTTCATTAAATTGGCAATCACATAATAATCACAATTAAGTAAAGAAAACTAATGTGAGTTATAGCGGTTGTATGTCATTAATCGACATAGTCCTTTCTATGTACTACAACTATAGTATTTTACTTAACATGATCCATAAATGAGAAGTACAATAATAGTCCAATCATAATGTTTCTTTAGAAACTATCCTGTTTAACGTTAATCTATTTCCGTAATGTATACTAAATTAAAAATAGAAAATATCATAAACACGTAAGTGAGCTCAAAGTGTCAAATATATAAACTCAATACAATTATAATACAAACATTAATGAAGTCCAATAATGCCCATCTTTTCAACATACTCATTAAATATTTTGGGCGGCAGTCCTTTTGTTAAGCGATCTGCTATCATAAGATTGGTGCTAATGTGCTCAATTGACACTCTTTGTTTCTGAACTTCTTCTTTGACAGACAAGTATTTGATCTCCATATGCTTAGCACCCTTAGAATATTTGTCGTTCTTAGAGAAGAAAACTGCTGCAGAGTTATCACAATAAATTTTCAACGGTTTGGCAATATTATCGACAATCACAAGCTCTAAAATAAAATTCCGCACCCATAATCCATGAATTGTAGCCTCAAAGCACGCCAAAAATTCAGCTTCCATAGTGGATGCGGCAATAGCTGACTGCTTCGCACTCTTCCATGAAATTGCCCCTCTAGCCAGAAAAAACAGGTAACCAAATATTGATTTTCTTGTATCGACACATCTGGCTAAGTTTGAATTTGAATATCCAATTACCTCGAGATGATCGGATCTTTTATAAGTGAGCATATGATTCTTCGTTCTTTGCAAGTATCTAAGAACTTTCTTTGCAGCTTTCCAATGATCCATTCCAAGATTACTTTAATACCTGCCAAGCATTTCGACAACAAAACTGATGTCCTTTACCAAAAAAAAAAACAAAACTGATGTCTGGTCTGGTGCAAGTTTGTGCATACATTAAGCTCCTCACAACAGATGCATAAGGAACATTTTTTATTTGTTTTCGTTCCAATTTACTTTTCGGACATTGCATAAGACTAAATTTGTCACCTTTCTGAATTGGAACTATTCCTGCTGAACATTTACTCATATTAAATCTCTCTAAAATTTTCTCAATGTAGGCTTTCTGAGATAATCCTAATAATCCTTGTGATCTATCACGGAATATTTCTATTCTTATCACATATGTTGCCTCTCCCATATCATTCATTTCAAAATTCTTAGAGATAAACTTCTTGGTTTCATGTAACAAACCAAGATCATTAGCAGCAAGCAAAATATCATCAACATACAGAACTAGAAAAATAAACTTGCTCTCACTAATCTTTATATATATACACCTATCAACAGTGTTTTTCTTAAATCCAAATGAAGTTATGATATCATTAAACTTAATATACCATTGTCGAGAAGCTTGTTTAAGTCCATATATTGACTTCTTTAATTTACATATCATGTGTTTATTTTCTTTAACTGAAAAGCCTTCGGGTTAGTCCATATAAATCTTTTCTTCTAAATTTCCATTAAGAAATGAGGTTTTTACATCCATTTGGTGTAACTCCAAGTCGTAATGAGCCACCAAAGCCATAATGATTCTAAGAGAGTCCTTTTTAAAGACTGGTGAAAATGTCTCTTTATAGTCAATGTCTTCTTTTTGTGTAAAACCCTTTGCAACAAGTTTGGCTTTATGTCGTTCAATATTGCCTTTTGATTCGCGCTTGGTCTTAAAGACCCATTTACACCCGACCTTCTTACATCATTTAGGCAATTCAACAATATCTCAAACTTGATTTTGATGCATGAATTTTAACTTTTCTTCCATGGCATTAAACCATTCATTAGAATCTTCACATTTTATGGCTTGGAAAAATGAATATGGATCGTTTCCAATTCCTAAGTCAATTTCTGACTCTTGTAGATAAACCATGTAGTCATCATAAATAGCCTATCTCATTTCTCTTTGAGATCTTCTTAATGCTATTTTTTGTGACTCAACTATTGGAGGTTCAATATTGACATCTCCATTATGTAGTGTTTGTTTATTAATTTGTTGTTCTCGATTATTATTAGATTGTACTATAATATCAGGAATAACAACTTTAGAAGCTTTGGGTATAAGAACTTCTACCCTTACTTCTTGAATGCAAGCATCACGCATTCTTTTGCTCCCACTGATGTCACCATTCTCAATGAACATAGCATTTCCAGATTCAACAATTCTTGTACTATAATTAGGACAATAAAATTTATACTCTTTGGATTTCTCTACATAACCAATGAAATAACCACTGATTGTTCTTGAATCCAATTTCCTTTCATGTGGATTATAAATTTTTACTTCTGCTTGACAACCCCAAACATATAGGTGTCGTAAACTAGATTTCCTTCCCGTCCACAGTTCAAAGGGAGTCTTTAGAACTACCTTACTAGGAACCCTATTTAATAAGTATATAGAAGTCTTTAAAGCATACATCCATAAAGACAAGGGTAAAGATGAATTACTCATCATACTCCTAACTATTTTCATTAAAGTACGGTTACGCCTTTCTACTACACCATTTTGTTGTGGTGTACCTGGCATTGTGTATTGAGCATAAATGCCATGTCTTTCAAGGAATTTAGCAAATGGACCTAGACATTGTCCCGATTCATCATACTTTCCATAATATTCACTGCATCTATCCGATTTTACTATTTTCACCTTTCTATCTAATTACCTCTCAACCTCTTTAATATACACTTCAAATGCATTCACTAATTGAGACTTATCATGCAATAGATAAATGTAACCATAACGTGAAAAATCATCAATAAATGTTATGAAATAGCTTTCATTACCAAAAGATGGAACAATCAATACACACTTCAAGGTCAGTAAAATCCAAATTTTGAAGAATTTTATTATTTACTAATTTTTGCATTCTTTCCTTGGATATATGACCCAAACGTTTATGCCACAAGTAAGCAGAATTTTCATTCACCAAACTTCGTTTAGTGCCAACATTATGATGCAATGTCATTAATATCTCAACAAAAGTATACTCAAGTCTAAATTTATGGAGACCATCACATATTTTCATTGACACAGAACCAAACATTGACATATTTTCAAGTCAAACTCACTGTCCTCATTTCCCTGTAAAAATCATCACTTCAAAGTTTGCCAAACCCATCACTATTATTGCTCTCATTGACACATGAGCAAGTTGTTCAATATTGGACACCAAAATTCTTCCTGAAGAATTCTGGACTCCTTATATCCGATATTTCAATTCCGCTTCAAGAGATACTTTCTCCACGAATGTCAAAATAACTCTAGTAGCTGTCCAGTTTTTTCCTCAGTGTTCCATAACCACAAAGATCTTTGGATCAAGTCTCCCCAATAAAGATTTGATAATTGGGTGGGATATCATGGCTCAAATATCTCAGCTTCGCATGATTCTTGGAAAATGTCTTAAATATAAAGATCAATTATCTGAGTTCGTTAATATTCAGAGACTCTTTTCCATTCAAATGAGTCTGTTCGATCCAATCATGCAAAAATTGTTAGAATCTTGTTCAGAATCCCATTTAGAATTTGCTCAAAAGTGCTCCTATCCTTTATGGGAAAATCCAGAGTTCTTTGTTCGCCTTCCTTTCAAAAAGAATGAAGATATAAATCCAATTAAGGCGAGTCATATGGGAATGAAGCTAGAACACTTGGCTTTAACTCAAAGGGAATGTTCAAAACTATTGTAGCAAGACCTTATTGAAATCTCCAATTCTCAGTGGGCTTGTGAAGCCTTTTATGTCAATAAGTGCGCCGAGCAAAACAGGGGAAAAATAAGACTGGTAATTAACTATCAACCTCTCAACATTTTTCTCCAAGATGATAAATTCCCTTTACCATCCAGAGATTTTCTCTTTACTGGTCTAACCAAGGCTCACATTTATTCCAAATTTGACTTCAAAGCCGGATTTTGGCAATTGGGCATTCATCTTGAAGACAGATCCAAAACAGGATTCTGTATCCCAAACCAGCACTTCCAGTGGAAAGTTTTTCCTTTTAACCTAAAAGTAGCATCATCCATTTTTCAAAAGGCCATGTGTCGTATTTTCCAACCAATTCTGTCAAGTGCAGTCGTATACATTGACGATATCCTGCTCTACAGTCCTGATGAATAGTCACATTGTCAACTCCTTGAGCAGTTTGCAGAAATTGTGAAAAAGCATGGCATTATGCTTTCTCAAAGAAATATGAATATTGCCCAGATAGAAATCGAATTTCTTGGTATGCACCTTAACAAAGGTACATATTATCCAGGGCTACACATTGCTAAAAAATTATTGAAGTTTCCTGAAGATAATTTCACAACAAAATAAGTTTAGCAATTTCTTGGAATAATCAATTATCTCAGGGAGTTTGTCCCAAACATTGCAAAACTCCTGATTCTTTTACAATCTATGCTGAAAAAGAATCCCCTACCTTGGGGAAAAACTCAGATTAAAGCAGTCGCTAAACTTAAGGAGATTATGCAAAATCTCCAACCACTGCAAATACCATCGACAGGAAAAAGAATCATTCAAACTGATGACATTGATGACTACTGGGCAGCCATCCCGTTTGAAGAAATCGATGGTAAGAGACACCTTTGTGCCCACAAAAGTGGAAAGTTTCCTCAAGCTGAAATGCATTACCATTCCACTTTAAAAGAAATCCTAGTAGTAAAAAATAGAATCAAAAAATTTGAGTTTCATCTCATCGGCCATCACTTCCTGGTAGAATTAGACATGGCATCTTTCCCACAGATAACCAAGTTTAAACAAAAGCAGATTCCAAATTCTTAACTGTTTCGATGGGCTGAATGGTTCTTAAAATACTCTTTCGAAACCAAACATATTCCTGGCAAGAAGAATATACTTGTTGACTTCCTGTCAAGGCCAAAAGCACTAGCTGAAATCAACATGTACATCAAAAGGCCTGCTTTCCATATGCTCAATCATGGCGTCAAATACAAGATCGAGAAGATCAAAGATTTGCAAAGTTGGAAATACCCCCAGGAGATTATTTATCAAATTCAGAATGACAGTCTTGCTGAGAACTTGGAGAACCTCATGTGTCAATGCCACACAGACCTATTCAGATTCAATGGAGGTTCGATTCTTTATCCTTTTGGGTTAAATATGAATTATCCATTTGTTCATCCTCTTATCTGGAATGAAGATGATTTCCCTAAACAACTCAAAATGTTATTGTGGTACTTAACCAATAAGTACTCGATAGCCATTGAAATTCCAACAAGAGGGTTCATTGCCAACCTCACCAGGATATTTTTACTTGGAAGAAATGCTGAAAAAGAAAGTGATAAGAATCTCTTAGACTTTCTTAACTGGTTCTATTCTCTTACTTACTGGAAACAACTCTTGGAAAAAGAACTGAGAACCATGACACCAAATCCTGAAGTCCATACCATCCTGTTTTTCCGACATCCATGGCATTTTTTCAGAAATAATGGAAGAATCATTGATGCCCCACAAGAAATAGGAACCACGTCCTATAAACCTCATTTAGACAATCGAGAAGCCCGGATTCACAAATCTTATTCAAGATCTGTTAGATTTTGTGAACACGAGTACCGAGAACTCCAGAGAATCTTATGCCAGAAAAACAAAACTATTCCTGAAGATATTTGGAATAATGTACCCACTATGTGGTATTATTATGACCTAGCACTAGAAGCTAAGAAAGCACTCAGGCAATACAGACAAGCTACATCATCCCAAGAGCATGAAATGACAAGCGAAGATGACATTGTCCGGTTCACTTAAGACCCCTATGCACGCTTTGGAGGCCTTCTTTCCTAAGACCCCTATGATCTAGGACCTTCGTCCTTATCTCAAAGCATGGACACATGCTTCATGCATAGCCAACCAATTGGCCTCAGCCAAGCATTCCTGCCAACACTACAAGTGACAATACAAACCGGGCTGAAGAAGAAGCATCCCATTGGGCTCATGAGGCAGCATCCTCATTAAGAAGGGTGAATCAAATTCTTTCACCTGAAGACCTTGAAGCCCTTCAACAGAAATACGAGGCACACCTCTTAGAAGACAGCTCAGATGACTCAGTCTGTAGCTACAATGCTCGTGATGAACGAAATCACTGAATCCGTACAATTTCATTGTAGCAAGTCACTGTTCACTTTTACTGTAGCACTAGACTAAGGAAAGTACTGTTCATAGTGTGCAAATAATTTCCTCCCGGAAGTTTCCGGTGCCTCTGTCTGTATTCGGACCTATGAGCTTGGTCATTGTTTGTTGGTTTGTGACCTCATTTTGCCTATAAAAGGGCAAGGAGGGTGTATTGTGTTGGGTAGAGTCCCCTGAAGTAAAGTGTGTGCTTTGTGAAAAACCTCTATGGCTTTCTAAATCCTTCTTCTTCTCCAGCCTAGTAGGATCCTCCAAGAAATGCAGCTTGGGTAGGTTAGAAACATTTCCATCCTGGCATCTCTGAGTGTCTCTAGGCTCTTAACTAAAGGGCTGAGTGGTTTTCTGCTAAAAGGTTGTCCTTGAAGGGCTTAAACGGGAGTTGTTCGCCCATTGTGGGATGCATACCTGCAGAAAATTTACTCTCCTTCCCTAGTTCTAAGTCTAGGTCCATTCATAATAAAATAGACTGAAAGATTTAGATCCGAACTTACAATAAAATCCCTCTACATCAAGTCTTGACAAAGAAACTAAATTGCAAGAAAATGTAGGTACATAAAGGGTTCGAAACAAATCCAAATTATGCCAAGTATCTAAGATCAAACGATAAGTGCCAATGCCTTCAACTGGAGCTTTGTTTCTGTTCCTCGTAATCACATAACTTTCATTTGGCTTTATGGTTTGGATTGTAAAAAATCCATGCATCGTAATTGACACATGAGTGATGGCACCAGAATCAATCCACCAAGTATTATAAGGAACTTCAGTAAAGTTTGATTCAAAACATACTAAAAAACAAGGCTTACATTTCTTTTCGAACCAAGCCTTATATTTTAGACAATCTTTCTTCAAGTGTCCAATTTTGTTACAAAAAATGACACTTAATAAGATTGTGTTCATTCTTATGGATTTAAGAAGCTTTTGAAGAGTCATTCAGGACATGTAGTCCTTTTTTCTTGCTCCTTCCACCTTTCTTCTTGAAAATCTTTCGAATTTCTTGATGACTTGAGAGATGAACAGAATGAGCCTTTTGATTCTTTATCCTTGTTTCCTCTTGAACTAGCATACTAGCTAATTCATTTACATTCCACTTATCCTTTATAGTGTTATAATTCATTTGAAATGGCCCATATTGCTCATGAGGCAAGGAATTAAGTATAAATTGTACTAAAAAGTACTCATCCACGTTCATTCCCAAAGTCCTTAACTTTGCTACTAAATTCGTTATTTCAAGTATATGCTCATGCATAGTACGCGAATCATCATATTTCATGGTGGTCAGTGTGCTCATCAATGTACTAGCAAGTGACTTATCAGCAATTTGAGAACGCTCTTCCACAAATTTCATAAATTTCATAGCATTGTTAGTCTTGGGAAGAGAAGTCTTTAAGTTGTTTGCAACTGTTATTCGCATGAACATTAAGCTTAGTCTGTTCGATCTTTCCCAAGCTTTATGGAAATACTTTTCATCATCGCTACTTTCATCAGTAATAGCAGCTGGTTTTTCAGCTTGAAGCGCTAAATCAAGATCCAAGACACCTAAGTGAAACTAGACTTGTTCGCTCCAATCAGGAAAATTTATTTTATTGAATAAGGGAACAAATGAGGCGTGCAAATGGAGTGAAGCGGGTATAGATACTGCAAATTTGCAAGAAAATACTCATACATTAATGTTTTGAGAATATCATCTAATCAGATTCAAACTAAACGACACATGTACATCATAATTCTCCTTTGTGCGATCCTATGATATACAAATATATATATACCATAATGATACTAATAACTTTTATTTGATAATTGTAAATATATCTTATTAAAATTTATTTACTATCTTTGGATATACAAACAAATTTAACAAGTCATATTAATTATCAACCATCATGTTCATGAATTATAAGAAAATAATTAACATTTGGGTTATTCCCTAAGTTCTTATAATAAATGAATTTCAATATACCCATAACTCCAATAATAATATAAAACATATCAATTTCATATATAACATCAATTAATCATGGGTAATTGAATAAAACAATTTACAATATCAAAAATTCAAAAGACTTCAAAGTTTGGCCACTTTGGTGATTAACAAACCATTCATAGTATGAATTTTTAATATTGTAAAATACAAATATTTACCAAATTGCACACAAGGACAAAACCGTAATCAAAGCATAAGGGTAAAATCGTAAAATCATAATTCCATAAGGGCAAAATCATAAATTTGTAATCCAGGGGCAAAATAGTAAATAATTAGTAATGGCAGAATCGTAATTATAAATTAAACAGGGCATAACTGTAAATAACCATCAAAAGAAGGGTAAAACGGTAATTAGGAGCCGCGGGAGGGGCAAAAACATACAAGTGCCGCGCGGGGACATCAGGCACGTGCCAACCATGTGCCTTCGTCCTCGGCGGGTGCATGCCCCGCATGTGCGCGTTCGGCGCGCAGGCGCGTGCTCGACACGTGCCTAGCAACTGCCGTAGGCGCGTGCCCTACATGCGCGCCTGTGTTGCACACGCTTGCCAACTGCCGCGCAGTTCCACGCGCGTGGGCTCCACGAGCCAGCGGTTAGCGCGTGTGTGTATCCCACGTGCACAACGATTTCGCGTGCTTGACGGCGTGGGCGAGTGGGATCCACGCGTCTATAACAGCAGCGCGCGCGTGGACCCACGCGCCTTCTTCCCTGCATGATAGAGGCGATTCCTTCGTCATTTTTCGCCATTTTCTCCATGAAAACATTCTATCATTCGGATTTTCTTCGACAGAACCCTTCGAAAACATTTCAACAATAACATATAATACGAATAGGATCATTCAACGAATCATCATACATAAATCATAATATTTCTATAAATGGAAAATCATGTGATCATAAATCACGCTCTGATACCAACTGTTAGACTATACATATAATACTTGATGCGGAAATTCAAAGTAAACAGTGATCTTTTGATCTTCATGATTTTTACAAATAGATGAATACATACATTTTTCCATAGTGTTACACTTGATGGTGATCGTTGTAGAAAACCGAAGAATCTCGAACCAAAAGAAGAAATCTGATTTCTATCCCTTAACCCACTATACTTTAATGTATTCTATCGATGGAGGAGAGAATACCCAATTCCTTTATGTTATTGTTGTTCATTGTGGGTGGAGAGAGGATCGGACTCTATTTGTACGTTCGTTGAAAATGTGCCTTCCATCAAAGCGATATACACTTTCATTTTATTAGAGTCGTAACTTCTCGTAACCAATAATTATTTATTTTATAGCATTTCAATAATTATTAAACCATATAATAAATCATATCATGTGGGTCACAATAACTCTTACACTTCCATGAAGTGGCATTTTTCCATCAAACATTGTTGTGCTTCCTTATCTACTGTGCTTGAGCCCTCTCATTCAAGGTCTTATTATGCGACAGTCAGATGATGTTAGCACTTCCACGAAGCGGAAATAATTTGTTTTCGTTTTTCAAAAAGGATTATCTACCATAAAAGCTTATTATACTGCATTTGGCCATGTGATAAGGAGAAGAACTTACATGCTTGTGTTCTCTGATGATCATTTTCTCTCTCTTTCTTCTCTTTGCTACTGAGAACGGTGATCCGTGGGTGATTTTCCTGAGGAAGCCTACAAGATTTAACTGGAACTAGAATGCATCATAGGGTCATCTTTTTAAATTTCTGCTCTAATGAGGACAGTACATGTATACCATAACTAGATATAGAGAAAGTGAAAAGACATGGACCTCTTCTCGTCGGAGAGAGAATAGGCAGGGTGCTTTCAGGTTATCCTTTAGAATATGTCATTCGATATGGATTTCAAGTATGGATATTTACTGTGTCAAGAAAAATATTGGAGCATCTTGAATATTACCTTTGTTAGTCGTTAGAGATTTTGGTCACGCAGATGCATTAAAAATTTCTGCATTCCCTTCAAGCAAAAGGCCTTTGGCCGCCAAGAACACTGTCTGTCATGACAGCCTTTGGCTGTGCAAACTCCTCCAATTTTTCTGAGTGACTATAATTTGGCTTTTGGCTTTGCTCAGAGCGATCAATATGTGCATGGAAGCTCCACATGGTTGAAATTAACTACGTAAGTGGAACCTTACTGGTAGTAGATTCATTTAATTGCGAACAATTCATCTAGAAGATCTTCGGCACTCGCATTTAGCTATGTGGATGAATGTACTGACCGTGCCAATCTATAGCTTATGCCGGGTAACATCACTTTTATCATGGACTGTTCAATAACAGTAGTGCATGAAGATGAATCGCTCGCTCCTCCGCGCTGAAGATGACTTGAAAAAGGATGGCAACCCTGCAAAGCGAGTCTCTTGAATGAAATCAGAGTTTTCAGAGATGAATAATGGACCGCGCGGAAGCTGGTTCGACGATGAAAGGCTGAAGAACTTCATTAAATGAAGCGTTTATCAAAATTCACAAAGTCGACCTTGAAACCGAAGTTCGTCCCATCCCCTGGTGTCGATCTCTGCCATACACCTAGAAGGTAAGGTCTTGCAAGAAAATGAGGAAGAACAAGAAACCATCAGTTAGAAGTTCAAGACCTGTAAATTACGAGAACTAAAAAGGAAGATGAAGGAATGCTCAACCGCGCCAAAACCCTTACCTACTTTTTGTCCGGTCTTTCCTTTGGGGTCTTTGGCGATGTCTCTCAAACTTTAGTCTTCACTTTTGTGTCGGGATCCTCCGTTTAAAAGGAAAACTGTTTTTCAAAAATTATTTTTTTATTTTTCAGCTCATAATAGACAAAGAATTAATCGATTTACAGAAAATATAGTACAAAATCTGAAATCGACAAGCTTAGATCAGGAGAAAAATGACTTCGCCTTTTGGCACGTCACTTTTCCTAAATCACGGTAATTACCAAATAAATGAAAAATAAACTATTTTCTCTGAAAATCTTTGAAATTTTAAGTGGTTGTGAATATGGTTGTACCGTACCCGAAAAAAAAAATGTGGTTGTTCCGTTCGTGTCGATGTTTTTTTCTTTACCTTTAGCGGGGAGATTTATTCCACAAGCAAATTTGTATATTAATTATTTTTTAGATTACTTTGCCTAATAAAAAGATTTTACTCCTTCATAACGACCTCCGGGATTTGCCCCATTGGCATCGCAGCCGTCCAACCTCCCCTGCCAAACCGTCGCCCTCCGGTGCTCGCCTCTGGAACCGCCGTAATAGCCGCCGCCGCCGACGACAGGTCCGTTCTCTCTCTCCCTCTCTTTTCTACACCGAGCTCAGCATGTCGCAATTCAGGGGCTCCGGTCACCTGAAAACCCCGGGAGATATCCCGTAGAAATGGAGCGGCGAGCTTGCTTTTGTTTCGGTTTCCACCTTCATCTTTTTGTTAGGGTTTTCAGGCGGTGTATCGACGGGGACTGTCGAGATGGCACTGCGGAAGAAGGTATGGCGAAGTGCCAATGTGTAGTGGAGAGGAGATGCTTTGGGAGCAAGATCGGGCCGTGACGACGTTCGTTTCGTGGTATTTTCGAACTGATGAGCAATAGAGCGAGTATCGAGGTCGGGAAGAATGGATTTCGATGTGTAGGATGCTTTCGTTCGGATGTGGCGCGGCAAGAATTGGTAGTTCGGTTTCGACGTGCGAGCGAGCGAGCGAACGAAGAGAAGGTTGCGGAAGCATTTCTCCGAGAGTGTGGGGGTGTTTAATCGGAGGGCTTTCGCATCGTGAATGCTGAATTTTCGTCGAGAGCTGTGTAGGGGGGAGAGTCGGTTCGTTTGCTGTTGCCGCTATCTTCATCAAATTGGACAATCAGTTTTTTGGGCCTTTCCTTATGATTTGTTGATTTTCTTTTGTGTTGTTTCACAGCTTGTCGTCTCTTAACTGCTTTGCTGAGGTGGCTCGCCATCTGACTCTGGCTTCAATAACGTTGCTTTTTGTGTTTATATTCATCTTGGAAGTTCAGAATTACTTTTAGTTTGCAGTGGATCTACTTGTATATTTATCTAGTTTGAATAGTATGCCTGATGTCCTCTGTTTTGATGAGGTGTAATTTGCAAAGCAACGTTGTTTATCTAAGAATTTGATATAGTTTTTTCAGTCTATGGACATGCTCGAAGTTCTCTTATCTTGCTTTCTCTTGCCCTTTGTTTTTCAGTAATTCCCGTGACTTGATGTTGGCATTTCTGTTGGTTTCTAAATTGGACTGCTTCTTGTTTTAGGTAGATTAATTGGATGGACAATTTTTACGGTTGTTGACATTGTTTGCCCGTTGCTCGCAAATTTGACAGAACAATTTGACATGGAGTGTCAAAGTCTCATGATCCTTTTCTCTTTTTTTTCGGTGGAAAACACCTATATGGTAAAAGCCAAGTTTGTCTTTGCCATTCTAGTGATTCAAGTAGCATGTACATTCCGAGAGATTTTTCTTTATGTAACATGCGAAGAGATATTACTCTTATTGAAAAATAAAAGAACATTTGTTCTATATTTTTATCTTCAATTTGAAATTTCCAAACTGGGAAGGGTTTGATATCTGAAGAGCGTCCATCGTGGTATTGACTGAGTCTTCTCACTTATGGCAGGTGAATGATCCTCCAGTCAGAAACTCACAAGAAGCTTTCATGATGGAGATGCGTGCAGCAAGAGTGGTAAGATTTGGACTTTAATCTGAAGTGAGGTTTGGCCATTTAATTATTGTAACCTACAAAGGATAGTTAATTCTGCTCATTAACCCAAAGAGCAGTGCATGTTTGGCATATATGTTTACCATATGTCAGTTTGGTAATCCCCTGCTGAATCCATGAGAGACTCAAAATTGCAGGGCTATGAGACTTCTAGAAAATGGATGTAGAATTTCTTTTTCATGATAATGGGAATTTCATAATCTCAGAGATTGCGTTTGCCACACATGTATTAGCATTTAGCAATAGCAATAACCGTAATGCGAAATGACCCTCACAATCTGGATTTTCTGTATAGTTTAAATGAATTTAAGTGAACACAAAGGTTTACTTCAAATTTAGCTACTTGAATCTGCAAAATGCTGGTGGCTAAGCATTATTAACTTTTCAAGGAATATGATGAAGTGGCAAGAGCATCTTTCTATAGTTTAAATGAACTTGAGGGAAAATGAGTGGCATTCGAGATTAGTTACTTGAATAGGTGATGTGTATGGTTAAGGACTAAAAACTTTTCTAGGAATATTATTAAGCTGTGGGAGCATCTAGTTGTAATGCTTCAGAAAGATTAACCCTGGATTCATCTGCTTCTTTACTTTCCGAAGCTTATCAAAGAAGCAGCTTCTCTGTGCTCATGTATTTGTCTCCTCTGCCATTTGATTCATGTACCCGAAAAAGGTTCAGGCGGCTGAGTCACTGCTGAAACAGACTGACATATTTCGGGATTCGCATCTCTGAACGACTATGTTGAACAGAGAATAGTCGAGTTCAACCAGCAAGCAGAAAAATCGGATTGTACGTTGTCTAGAATTGCGGAGGAGGCAGCTGCCAGTCTCAACGAGCTCAAATCTCATTACTACTCTTCGTCGCAGAGGACGACTCATCTCACAGAATCTTAGTGGAAGATGGCTGTGATTTTGTGTATTGATTTTGGGGGATTATCATGACTTGTTACTTATCTTGAAGCTAACAAAAGCTACGTACGCTAATGGAGATTCTAGGGTATTCTTTAATTTCAGCAGGAGGCTTGCACTCGCGGTTCGAGAGGTATGTGATGGAATGAATTTGATATTCTAAATAGGGAGTATTGAGGAGATATTTGACTTTGGAATTCATCCAAAATACTTGTCGATGACTACTGAGTGCAAATCTTAGCAAAGAGATTAGCTACTTGGACTTCCAAGTCCTTACGTTTCTCTCCTGTACTTCTATTTCTACGGATTTGCAGCCGAAGGTTGAATGAGATGGAAAGCTTTTACACGATTGATCCCATGTGATCCCCCGGTCCAAGCGTAGATGACCTGCATTGGATCGAACAAGAGCCCAGGGCTTACTCTCTTCTCAAAAGCTGGTCCATGAAGCCACTTGCTCTCTCCAATAGCAAGGAGGCCTTTAGCTTTTAATTATATGCTCCGTTTTTTTTTTTGGTCAAAATTATATGCTCCTGCAGGAATTTTGGCTTTTTGAAAAATATTTTTAAAGAAGTCATTTTCTAGGAAAATAGTAATATTTTCCGAAGCTCGGCTGAAGTTTGAAAATGGACTGTTGATTATTTTTCTGTCGCTTGGAAATGAAAACTTAATTTTTTTTTCCTGAAGAGACATGCATTATTTACATTACGTGTGTACATGGATTAAAAAATTTCATTGTTTTGGCAGTCTATAAATAGAATTTGTAAAAAATTTAAATAGTATCATTCATTAACTAGACTTTTAAAATAATTGAATATGTTGATTTTGAGTTGACAAAGCTAAGGCTCATCTCATTTTATTAGACCCGGGCCCAGCCGTCGAGGTCCTGAAGACATTGACATGACTGCCGAAATCTTGAGCATGAGGCGTTAAGGTCTTGGGTCAAGTCTCAAGGGACTAAGGTCCAGTTGGCTACGATCCTGAACCCTAGTGTTGAGGACCCCACCTTGGTCGAAGACTGGGCCTTGACCTTAGGGGACTCGAGCCTGCTACTGAGGTTCCAATTTTCTTGGGCCTAGCCGTTCGAAACTTGAGCATGGGCGTCGGAGATCGGGGCCCAATCTCGATAGACTGATCTTGAGCATTGTTGACTTGATTGCAGGAGCCAAGTATTCAGGCACGATAGCCAGTGACTTGGGCATGGACACTGAAGTTTTAAGTCAGGCCTTAAACAACTTGGGACCAACCTCTTTATATCCTGGTTTGGCTTATCTGGCCCTGATGGACATAAGTTATTGTTGCTTTCTTGAATATATTTAATGTATTTGGTGTAAAATCAAGTAGAGCTTTTATTACTTGTTATATAATTTGCCGCATTGTGTTAGTAAATGAAAATTTGATCGAGTAAAATTATGAATGCTTGCAATGCCTTGATCTTCAATAAATGTTACTGTTTTGGTTCATCCATGTCTTTGTTTCAATTGCGCATTGATGTGGAATAATCTTACATTTTTACTAGTACCGTGATGAGATGGTAATGACGACATCGTTCAATTTCGACTCAAATTAATATTCTACCACGGGGATGAAACTCAATATTGGCAACACTAGTTGCATGTTCTTAGCATTTAATTTAAGTTTCTATGAAAAAGAAAAGCTCACACAGCTTTTTTTTTTTTACAACAGAAGAACCGATTTGCTATCCAATCCGAAAAAGAAAAAGAAAAGATCTGCTTAAAGTCCAGCTTAAAATGAAACTCGTCTCAAAACCCAAAAAGGCCCAAACCCGTGTGTCGTTTTGGAGCGAAACGGCGCGTCCATGTCCTCCATAGCCCTAGCCTACACCACTTCTAGAATGACATTACGGGTGAGCATTGGTCTAGGGTCAACCCTAGACCGATCCTGGTCCAGTTCCCAAGGAGACTGGATTGGTCATTGGTTCTAGAATTCCTAGACAACACTATGCGGGTTGGTCATCGATCTTGGGAGTTTAAGTTCAGTCCAACCCAGATGAACCTTGACTATATATATAATATTATTTATATTTTTTTATATAGAGAAAACCTTAAAATAAATAATGTCAACAATGAGAAGTTTGAGTAATTTTGCATTGTTTTTTAGATTTTTAATGTCTTTTACGATGTGAATAATCATAATTTATGAATGAAGAAAATGTTTTTGTGAGGAGTTCTCACGGCATCCAAAAGGGCATAAATAGCTATTTACGGCATCTTCCTTCTCTAATACTCATTCTCTTCTATCTTATATATCCTCTTAGTTTTTAATTTGTCAAAATCGAAAGAAACAAATTCTCCACTCATTACTCGACACTCGCCTTGCTCGCTTTAGGTCACTCGTGTCGCTCGCCGCTCGATGCTTGCTTGGCTTGTTGCTCCCCACTCGACACTCAATCCTCACTCTGTTCAACGCTCACCCTACTCGACCCTCACCGATTGCCTTTCCTAGCTAACCTCGCTCGTCATCAAACCCATTGGGTCGGTCCGATACTCAATTGTCCTTTCAAGGAGTAGAAAGAATGATATAAAAAATTATTGATTGGTCTCAAGTTGATTTTGGAACTGGACCGAACTCATTGGGTTAGTTTGGTCATCAATTGCTTTTTCAAGGAGTACAAAAAATGAAATAAAATATTATCGGTTGGTCTCGGGTTGACCGCAGAATCGGATCGAACTCACTAAGTCGATCCGGCCCTTGGTTCCAACCTCAATAGGGTTGGTCTTTGGTCCAAAAAATTGAGGACCGGTACTGTGCGGGTTGGTCATAGGGTTAGGGGGTGGATCGGCCCAACCCGAGTCATGCTCACCCTTAAACGACACCCCCAAAAGCTCAAACGGCAAAACAAAACTCCCCTTCCCAAATACCATCCTTATTTATGGTATATGTTAGTTTCCCAAATACCAATATCTGTCTGTGGAATGATTGAAAAGAATATTGCCAAGTACCGTTGGTCCTCCGCAGAAGGCAAAACTAGAGTCCACTGGAGAAGCTGGAAAAGTTATAAGGAGGAAAAAATATGATATCTTGCCTTAATCAATCCCCTTTAGTGAAACAGGCGTGGAGGATGATAAAGAAACCAGAAGCATCCTGGAGCAGAGTTATGAGTGCACTGTATTTTCCCTCAACAGAAATCTGGAAAGCACAGAAAGGAAATGGGTCTTCATGGGTTTGGCACAGTATCTTCTGAGCATTTTCGTGAGTTTAAAGGATTTGCCCAATGGATTTTGGCAATTCCATTAAGTTCAAATGCAGTCGAAGATAAGCCAAATTTGGCTCTCGAATAGAAAAATACAGTGTAAAAGGTGGCCATACGTCAGCTACAGATGCAGAGAGTAGTTTCAACACAGACACTCATTATGCCGCCCATACTCCCAAGAAACTATGTGTGTTCTATGGCAACCAAAGGCTAAGTTTTTCCTATGAGCCTAGCGAAAAGGGATATTATAACTGATCCTACAGGCTATCTCTGCAGCAGACTATCGAAAGTGCAAAGCGCCAAATATGTAGTCAACTTCAGACCCCTCTTCAATCTGATAAACTCTTTGCGAACAAAGCCCCAGATGCTGAGAAAGTGAGAGATCGCTAATCGAAACTCTGTAGTTCAACAGAGTGCGTCCTACTGCCTCATGGGAGAAGCAATCGAATTCAAAACCACCCTTCTACGGGGGTGGTCGCCTCCGGAGTTTGGCGCGGTTGAGGTGAACTTTGATGCAACTCGTTGGGAGGAAGAGAACAGGGAATCCATCGTAGTTATCCGTCAGGCATTGGAAGGGTGTTCTCTTGGATGGAATGGAACCAAACATCCGCAGTTCTCTTGGATGGAATGGAAGCGTTGAAATTTCTTCGTGGGCTTAGAGAAGAAAGGATTTTGATGGAATCTGAATGTACCGCCTCTCCGACAAGAACAAAACTCTTCCAAACATTGAAAAAATTGGGGTTACTGTTACTGTCCCTTAATTCCTGTTTATCATACATTCGCAGATCCTGTGAGATAAAGAGGATTATGATGTCTATTGAATGTTGCCACGAGTGTCATGACCGAGGAACAACGATTTCTCTCGTTTCAGAGAGAGAGAGATTTGTTATGATCCATGCGGTGCTAGATGCGAGCATAAAGAGATAGGGAGCGTGCGTTTGATGGTGGAGGCGACTGTAATGGCAGATATCGCAAGCTCTGATTAGGGATTGGCGACCTGGCCAATGCTTGGTTGGCGGTGGTACCGTTGAGGCCGTGATGACAGCTTCCTCGAAAGAGCTTGGCATATTTTTCTTACCTTGAATTTATTTTCAAACTTTGTTTTGCTCTTTTGCTGCACTCGAAATTTGAGAGTTGAAATCATATCTGAAACTAGTCATCTCCCTTTAATCCCCTTTCCAAGGAAAATTGAAGCAAACCCCGGTGGTTATATTCCTCCCAGTTTTGGTTGGCATATTCCTTTCTCTTTTCCAGATTCCCTTCATTAATTTTGAAAATTCGTTAGTTCGTTCTACATTCTTTTAAATATTTTATTTTCACGGGAGATGCCTCGTGATGTGGAAAATTGAGCGACCTGAGGGCTCCGGGTCAACTTCAGCAATTGAGCTGGACGTGGGTCCAAAGGGTTTGATTTTAAAAAGCAAACGATTTGAAGATTGACTGGGAATTTCACGAAATAATCTTGTAGGGAGTCACCAAACGAGAGGCGATTAGGGCAAAACCAGAGCGCTTGCCATCCGTCTCGATCTGATCCTGCAACGAATAAGGGGAAGTAATTGCAGATGTAGCAGCGATGGGCGGAGACGTCGCCTCAGAAGTAGCGACTCCTACCAAGTGTTCCTGAGTGTCATGAGAGCCGACATGCGCCTTCCGATCGTCGGCTTTCTGTACCGTGGCTTGGTTGAGGCTAGAATCAGCGCCTTCAGAGACTGCAATAAACTTGGAGACGCTGATGAAATTGACGGATAGCTTCTGAGAGCGATCGGGGCCAAAATGTACATCCCCATCTTCTCCAGAAAGTACGCTGCTGGCGTGGGGTGTCAAGAAGCTTGCGGCAATGGTGGAGAGGAAGGCGAAATCGGGTGGTGGGAAAATGATCATCCCCATATTCTATGGTGTGGAGCCTTGTGATGTTAGGCTTGAAACTCATCGTTACCCCCAATGAACTAATGGGGCATGAGCGGAGAATCAGGGCCGAGGAAATAAAAGCGTGGGCAGATGTTCCTAAAGAGGTCGCTTCATTGCCGGGATGGCGATGGGACACGTGATCTGGCGGATAAAAAGCCCATATTTTTATTACAGGAGGGATTGCAACTCATAAATCAATTTCTGGAATTAGCAATGCTAAACTCCAATAGAACAAACTGATTACTTTGTTTTTGATGCTGCACTGCGCTTTAAGTAGAAATAATCTTCAAATAGTTGATCCGCAGTTCAATAGGAGTGGTTATTGCTTTATCAGATAGTATCCCCCAAATGTTAAACTCACGCGCTTCTTTTCTAACTGGAACGGTTTACTTCTGTGGCAGCCAGCGCTCCATCAAGCAGCTCCAGGATGGCATAATTGTCTTTTCAGCCGCCGAGTATTTACCTTTTCTTTTACTCAGCCATGGCTCAAGAGCCAATGGAGAAAACAAATAAAATAAATGGGAAATTTCCCCCCATCCCTGGTCCCTGACTGACTCAAGCACAAGCAGCTCGAAAAATGGCAGAATCGTCTTTTCAACGCTGAACGTCTTCTCGCTTTTCTTTAAATACTCGTCTCCGCGGGAATAATAAAAGGGCGGAATAACAAAGCGGGCGACGATCAACGACGGAAACAGAGCGGAGGATGAAGAGAAGGGAGGAGACCTCCATGGACGCAGACACGGGGAGCCCTGGGACTGACCCTCCGTTGAAGGAGGCGGTGGTCGAGCCCGAGAATTTGTCAGAGACATCTAGCCTTTCAGGGCCACCCATATCTTCCTCCTCCAAAATCGTTCCCGGGATGAAGGAAAAAGGAAAAAGTTTGCGTGCTGGTCATTATCTCTCTCTCCCATCCATGCCCGAGACCGGAACCGCCGCAAAGGCCGCAGCTCCGATCCCCATGCCGGGGAATTTCCCACACCGCGCCCAGAAGATCCAGTACCGCGGCGTCCAAAAGCGGCCCTGGGGCAAATATGCGGCCGAGATCCGAGACCCGGAGAAGAAGACCCGAATGTGGCTCGGCACCTTCGACACCTCCGCGGAAGCAGCCCTCGCCTACGACAGGTGCGCCCGAAATCTATACGGCTCCCAGGCCATTACCAACTTCCCCTCGAATTCCGCTTCCTCCCCGAATTCTTCCCCACCGAATGCCGCGCCCCCAGGTCAAGACCAACTTCCTCCCCGAAATCTTCCCCCCCGAATTCCGCGCCCCCCAGACCAAGGCCAAGACCAACTCGGTAGATGCATCAGCGAGTAGCGGAGAGGTCACCTCGGGTAGCGACTACGATGTGTACCTGAGTTTCACGGAAGCCGACACTGGCTCTGTATTCGCTGACTTCCTGTACCAGAACTTGGTTGCTGCCGGAATCCGCGTCTTCAAAGACGACGAAGAACTTCGACTCGGCGATGAAGCTGGCGGGCATCTTCTGCGAGCAATCGGCAGCGCCAAAATCTACATCCCCATCTTCTCCAGAAGCTACGCTTACAGTGCGCGGTGTCTCCGGAAGCTTGCGGCAATGGTAAAGAGCAAGGTGAAATCAGGTGGTGGGAAAACGATCATCCCCATATTCCACGACGTGGAACCTCGTGATGTTAGGCTTGAAACCCATCTGTATCACGATGCCCTAGTGAATCTCAAGAAAACAATCGGGTCCGACGAAGTAAAAGCGTGGGAAGCTGCGCTTAAAGAGGTTGCTTCATTAAGGGGATTCAGGTAAAAGGCCCAGACTTTATTACAGGAGGGTTTGCAACTCATAGATCATTTTCTAGGATAGCAATGCTAAATTCCAATAGAACAAACTGATTATTTTGTTTTTGATGTTGCGCTTCAAGTAGAAATGAACTTCAAATAGTTGATCTGCAGTTCAATAGGAGTGGTTCTTGCTTTGTCATCTAGTATCCACCAAATGTTAAACTTGCGCCCTTTCTTTTCTAACTGAAACAAGTTCACTTCTGTGGCAGCGATGATCACACCATCAAAGAAATCGTCGAAGAAGTCATGGTCAAGCTGAAGGTAAACGTGCTTGAATATGTTTCCTTGGTAGAGTGTTCACCTTAAGAGTAAGATGTAAGACTATTCACACTAGTCCCATATATAGTAGTATGCATGGCATGGCAAACAACCTTATTATGGAAGTAATCAGTCGTGATTTTTGATGATTTTTGTATCTGTAGAGTGACTGGGATAATATTGCAAATGGAGTATAATCATCCGAAGGTTGTTTACATTCCATTTAATGCTATATCCTGAACTTGTTGAACGGTCGAAGTGTTGTATCGACATTGGTGGGATCATTTACTTGGATATGACTGGTGGCTTTTCTGTGTTGTTTCTGAAGCGCAGCAAGAAAAAAAGGAAAATTAAATCCAATTGTTACACTTTCTCTTTTCCTGCAGCATCTTTCGTGTTTACAATTTGTTTTGCTCTTGTAGGGGGTTCGAAAGGATGATGAAGCAAACAAACAAGTGGAGGACAAAGGGGACTTACTTAATTATTTCAGTGATGTAAGACTATTCACACTAGTCTTATATATAGGAGTATGCATGGCATGGCAAACAGCCTTACCTTAGAGGTCCAGTCATGAAAGTAATCAGTCGTGATTTTTGATGATTTTTGTATCTGTAGAGCGATTGGGATAATATTGCAAATGGAGTATAATTCTTAAAAGGTTGATTACATTCCATTTAATGCTATGTCCTAACTTGTTGAATAGATGAAGTGTTGTATCAACATAGGTGGGATCATTTTCTTGGATATGACTGGTGACTTTTCTGTGTTGTTTCTGAAGTGCGGCAAGAAATAAAAGGAAAATTAAATTTCATATTTACACTTTTTTCATCTCCTGCAGCAGCTTTCTTGTTTACAATTTATTTGCTCTTGTAGGAGGTTCCAGAGGACAATGAAGCAAACAAACAAGTGGAGGACATGGGGGACTTACTTGATTCAGACTTGAGTGGTGTAAGTCTATTCGCACTAGTCCTATATATAGGAGTATGCATGGCATGGCAAACAACCTTAGAGGTCTAGTGATGGAAGTAATCAGTTGTGATTTTTGATGATTTTTGTATCTGTAGAGTGATTGGGATAATTGTTGAATGGTCGAAGTGTTGTATCGACAAAGGTGGGATCATTTACTTGGATATGATTGGTGGCTTTTCTGTGTTGTTTCTGAAGTGCAGCAAGAAATAAAAAGAAAATTGAATCCAATTGTTACACTTTCTCATTTCCCGCAGCAGCTTTTGTGTTTACAATTTATTTGCTCTTGTAGGTGGTTCGAAAGAACGATGAAGCAAAAGAACCAATGGTACCTATTGGCAAGCAAGTGGAGGACATGATGGACTTACTTGATTTAGAAGTCAGTGATGTACGAATTGTTGGAATCTTGGGGAAGGGTGGGATCGGCAAGACGACTCTTGCAAAGGTTATTTATGAGCAAATTTCCTCTCAGTTCGACAGTTGTAGTTTCCTTGCAGATATTGGGGCAACAATGAAACAACTTGGAGGTGTTCAGCTTTTGCAAAGCAAGTTGATGTCTGATATCCTAAACCGAGAATACAAGGTTGATCAAGTTGGGAAAGGAGTTGATTTTTTTAAAGGAATATTACGGAATATCAAAGTCCTAATTGTTCTTGATGATGTGGAGGTACGGTCGCATCTCCACGAAATTGTTGGAGAGAAGCTTGATTGGTTTGGTTATGGATCTAGGATAATTGTCACCACTAGTACCAAATCTGTTCTTCCAGAGTTCATATCTCGAGGGTTGGCTCATGTTTTTGGTATCAACGTGATGAATAATGATCAAGCTCTTGAACTTTTCAGAAAACATGCACTGCGAAGAAATCTTCCAATTTCAGATTTTGATGAAATTGTAACAGGTATAATCAACTCTGTGAATGGGTTCCCATTACTTATCAAAGTAATTGGTTCACTCTTGTCTAGAAAAGTAGTAGAAGAATGGACTGCACTTAAGGAACTCATATTGCAATCTGGCCTGGATATTGAAAAGATTTTTATGGTTAGTTATGAAGAATTGAGCAAAGAGCAAAGAGAGATATTTCTTGATATCGCATGCCTACCTACTGATGTCGATGGTAGAATTGCTTCATTTATGTGGCATAATCCCAATTTCCCCCCGTCTGATGGAGTTGATGCACTCCATGTCCTGTCCCTGGTGAAAATTGGAAAAAATAATGAACTAGGGATGCACAGGCTGTTAAGGGAGTTTGGCCAACAAATCATACAAAAAGAGGATGATCTAGATCCAGGAACGCGAGGCAGGTTATGCAATTTGGAATTGGCCTGGAATACAGAGAAAATGGAGGTACAGTATCTTGTGTAATTCTGTAGCAGGTTGCGGGCCTTGCCCTGCTCTGGAGCCTGGGAATGTTGAGAAATTGGCCGTTCTCTTTAATGTTGACTTATTTAGCTCTTTCTCATTTTTTTTCTCCACTTAAATACTTTTTCTGTTATAGGGGACAGACCACCTCAACTTTGTCGCGGAAGATTTTAAGAGCATGCCAAACGTAAGGTTTCTTATCTTGGATTGTGCCAAAGTTGTTGGTGATTTCGCCAATGTTTTTCCAAATTTGAAGTGGCTTCAATGGCAAGGATGCACCAGAGTTTTTGAAGCTACTAATTTTCATGTTGAGAAATTAGTCATTCTTGATCTTTCAAGGAGCAAAGTCACTGAAGACTGGGGAGGTTGGAGAGAAATCAAGGTAGATTAAGCTTTGTTTATTTCATTAAACTGTTTCCCTGATGAATAAGTTTTCACCAGAAAGCTTTTTATGGGGACTTATTTAAGATACGACACTTTCAGGCATATGGCATGTACATAATTGAATATTACTCTTGAAATACTTAAGGAAATTATTGGTTGCCTGCCGACAACAATTAGAGGGTGTGTGGATGATGGTGGTAGTGGAATCTTAGGTTGAGTGAGCTAAGGGAAATGATTTTCTGGTTGTTGAAAGGGTTAGTCATTCTTCAGAATCTAAATAAGCATCTTCTTTGACTATAAAAACATTTTCCAGAAATCCTCCTAAATTATGCCAGGATTGTAAGATTGGAAAACATATTTTCAAAAATTATTTCCTCTGAAGATTTGTTTAGCGTACGAATTAATGTTTCTGTGTTATTTTTGCAGATGCCACAGTTAAAAGTCTTGAATCTTACTGGTTGTGCTGACCTATTGATAAGCCCGGACTTCTCCTCTTTTCCAGATTTGGAGATATTGATTCTCGTAGGATGTTCTCGGCTAATGAAGTTAGATCCTTCCATCCGTCATCTAAAACGTTTAACTTCCTTAAATTTGAGGTTCTGCAATGAACTCAATATGTTGCCAATTGAAGTGGGTCACGTGAAAACTCTTAAGGAGCTCTTTATTGATGGGACTTCAGTACAAGAAATTCCTGTGTCGATGGGCTACATGGAGAAACTTGAGATTTTTAGTGCCTCCAACTGTCTCCAATTAAGTCACCTGCCCGATTCAGTTCGTGGCTTGACAGCTCTTTCAGTACTCTCACTGGAAAATGCAAAAATTACTCAAATCCCTGACTCAGTTGAAAAGCTGGTTAAACTTCAAATCCTGTCTCTAAAGGATTGTCGTTGGATAGGAAGACTTCCGAATTCAATTTGCAATTTGGGAAACTCATTAGAGCAGTTGGATATAAGAGGGACACGCATATCTGAATTGTCCAATTCAATTACTTTCTTGGGGCGCTTAAAAGTGTTAAAAATGGATTCTTGCTTCATTAAAGAATTGCCTAGAGAAATTGGAAATTTGGTCAACCTTGAAGAGTTACATGCTTCCCATTGTAGGAGTTTGAAGGGAGCCATTCCAACTGCTATTAAGAGTCTAGATCATCTCAGGATACTGAGATTGGGACATTCTAGTATTTCTGGCATTCCTGCAGAAATTGGAAGTCTTTCTTGTCTTCAGACTCTTGATTTACTTTGTTGCAACGAGATTCAAGTGCTGCCAGAGCTTCCCTCCAGTTTAACTTGTCTACGTGTGAGTTCTGAAAGGATGGAGACCTTGCCAGCTCTTAAGGATTTAGTGAAGTTGGAGGAGATATGCCTGGGTGATAAAGATCCTAAGGAGCTCATATGCCCCTCAACATTGAAGGAGCCAAAATCCAGATCGAGAGATCTCTTAGTAGTGCCCGTAGTACTTCCAAAACTGAAGATGTTAGAGTTGTCTCATTCTCGAATCAGGGAACTGAAACTTGGGCATGATTCCCTCTCATGTACACATCTTAAGAAGCTAGTTCTATCTGGTGTGAATCTTGAAAAGATGCCGGAACTTCCCCCATCGTTGTCTGTTTTATATATTCGACATTGTTCATCTTTGAGACAATTGGCAACAGTTCACCATCTGAGCAAACTATCAGAACTAAATCTCATTCAATCTGCGATTGAAGAGATTAAGGGGCTTCAAGGACTAACTGCTCTGGAAATCTTCAATATAATGCACTGTGAATTACGTAATCTCAATGGGCTTGGCCAATTAACAGATTTACGAAGTTTGATTTTGTCAGACTGTGATTCACTAGGTGGATTGCCCGATATATCTAACTTGAAGATGTTGAATGTCCTATCAGTCCAAAGATGCAGGATGATCCCTGATATTGAAGGCCTTATGGAGTTAACCTCCTTGGAAGTGCTGCATGTTAGTGAATGCGAGGCAGAAAACACACAGCAAGTACAGGGTGCATTAAAGCTCGTGATAGAACGTTCAATAAACAGTTGATGTCCTGTGCTTCTGGAGTGGACATTCTGTTATTTACAGGGCTCTTTGGACACAATCAAAAACATACAGCTGTGGAGGTGACATCATTGAAGTCCACTGCGAAATTGAGTTGGCTAACTGGCGCCAAAATAGCTGGAGGAGCAATTTGAAATTTGGCACCAAAAGTTTTTCGAGTCCTTCATCTATCAAAAGTGGAACCAAGTGCCATAAACAAGCAGCCTTGCATGACCTCACAGGTCATCAGATACTTCATATTCCTCATTACCTCACCAATCCATCATTCTGTCCAGTCTCTCATTCAACTGGCAACTTAGTTGTTACCTGTAAATTTGGAATGATCCAACTCCAAAGATATTTGGAAAATCTGGAGGCACTGCAAGGAATTTTCTTGCCTCAAAGGCATCTCCAATTGGTAGCTCTCACATATGAACAAACCCCCCAGACAGCTGGTTGTCTGGCATGTCATGCAGGAGATGTAGATACAAATATTGCATTTAGTGCAAGACATGCTCGGGGGAGGTAATAATACCAAATGATCTTCTCCTGAGATTTATCATCATGAACAGGTGTCTATAGGACCCGAAGTTACAATTCATTTGACGGTAAGAAGTGCACCTCTTTTGCTCAAGCTGTGGGTAGTTAAGAAATGCACCTATTTTCCAATTATCTTTTACTCATCACCTGCAGAGAGACTTATGAGCCTTGTATGTTTCATGCAGACTCCTCTATGGAATGTTGCTTCTTGGGTTCACACTAAACTGAGAGGCAACACTGTACAGATTTTAGTCTTTCAACTAGCCCAGAATGCATGAGTTTATTACAGTAGAAAAACTCGAAATTATCAGTAACATTGTCCTGGGACTCACATTTGTATTGAGAACATTTCAATTGTTTTCTGGCTGATGTAATGTGTATGATACACCCGAGATGACTTGGATGCCCCTCTACTCAAATGAAAGTATCCTCAGTCCTCACAATAGCTGCCAAGAGGGACATTTATATCAAAACTCAGAGGGCAGAGAGGGCGAGCTGGTTGGAAAGGATCTAGTAATGATTGCAAGTGGTTACAGATTTTGGCATCATACTTCATCTTGGTTTAAGATCACAAATAGGTTGTTTTTGGTAACATTTGTTCAGCTTGAGCTTTTTGCGTTGGTATGGGATATTGGTGCATAATTCTACTGATTTGAGGTCAGCTTCTCACTTTTAACCTGATATGGGATATCCCAATCCAATCATTTCTGAGTACCTGCTGTTTTTGGCAGAATCGTTTGTAATTCGACTCCGTGAGTTAATGTGAATGGAGAGCAGGGAATTCTAGTATCCAGGTTCAGAGCGGGAAGCGTGCACTGAGCCTGTGAGGGAAAGGTGTTATACGTAAGGAAGAGCTTGCCAGGTTAAGTTTGGCTTGCGACTACGGGGAATTCAGAACGGATGAAATCTGAATGAAAGTTGTTGACTATAAGATCTCATTTGTTTGTGCTGGGGGAACAAGAATAAATATGCCATCTTCAGCAGCTTCTCGCCTGTTATTAGGGAAGAAGATTCGGCATTTTGTAGCAGCCTAGGAGCACATGGTGGAATTGGCATTTTAGGTCAATGGTTTATGTAATACCATATGTCGATGGAACTTTCGGATAGGTTTTCACTGACCAGTGGAGGGAGAGTTGAGACACGATAAAATATGGCTAATTTAATGTAAAATTTAGTCCCCAAGCTTTCAAATTATGGTACAAATACACAAATTTTGGAAACCTTTGACAATATGGTATCAGTTTGTTTGCCATTTCAAAATCAATACTGATGCAGAGGGTTTCGTATTATTAAGGGCTTGTTTGGTTGTCGGAAGTAAAACAAGCCGAGTGAAATTAGGATCATGATTCTCTTTCTTGCCAATCTTTAGTGAATTAGAATGAGACTGAATGGAAATGGAACTTGAGAAAGAAAATTGTTGCATTTTTTGCATTTTTATTACTACGGAGGAAGGTCGTGGAGGAAGGTGGAATGAGCCAGAACAAGGACAAGGACAAGTCAATAAAAAAGACGAGCAGATAATGGATCATAAGCTAAGTCATTGGTTTGGTAACTTTCAAATGAACAAATGTAACTTGGTAAGAACACTTGGCTCATTTTCTTATATCTTTGGAAATTTGAAACAGTCAAAACTGATATCATAAATGGCTACATTCCAATCGCAATGCATCAGTGAATGCGAAAAACTTCAAATCATCCTAAAAATCTTATTTGGATTGTCTCCTTCCTTTTCCAAAATAATCTAAAGTCGAATAACGTGGCCGGCATCATTTCCACAGCTTGAATGTCAAAATACACAGCATCTAATGGTGATCACATGAAAATACCCCACGGGCTTTTTTCTTGTTCGACACGCCATGGATGACCGCATGTAGCTCTCCCTACCCCCTCTGGCACCGTAACGAGCAGAAGTTAAATGTGCGTCTTCCGGAACCACTCTGTCGTGTCTCTCCTGTCTCTCTTTCCATTGATCTGAAGGATCCTTCTCTGCTGGACCTTCACCTTCTCTTTGCTCAATCCTAGAATGTCGGCTTTGAACACATGTAAGGTCGGAGTCTCCTCCCAATCTACGAAAACTTGCACGAACGACATAACCGCGGAGTCACTTTTGGCTCCCTAGTCTGTCTTTTAGATCGACTTCTCCCATCTGACCTCCCGAGAAAGTGCAATATTATTCTATTTCTGAAATGAATAAATATAATGTATAGAAATTTTTTTTTCCTTATTAATATAAGAAAAAAATTAAATTGTGTTATTTTAACGAAAATAAAAAATATTTTTCAAGTAATGAGTTACAATTAAATATTTAAAATAATCAAGAGAGAGGGGTAAGAATTGTTTGTACCCGTAGGAACTAGTTAAACAGCAATATTTGAATACCTCGTGTTATTTAAAAAAAGGGGCAACAAATTAGTGCATATATATTTTGCTATTTTTGCAGAGATAATGAAAACCATTTTTTTGCAGTGAGAGGACGCCAATTCTGGCAAGCTACCATAGGAGGTGACACATCTGGAGGTAACAATTCAAAAGATTTTGTCATAATATATCTACAGAAACTTTTATTTTCCTTATTCTGTTAGACGCGCTAATGAAATACAATAATTTCCCTGTAGTTTGATGACTATGATAAAAGACTGGTGGCTACAAACAAATTAAAGTAAAAGAAATATTAGAATAGAATTATAATTTTGATGAATCGATAAGAAAAAATGAAATGAACCAACTTGGTAAAGGAAACAACTGTATGAACAATAAACTAATGTATTGTTTTGACATTGATACTCATTATCAAGCTAATTCTTCCTTTGCTTTAATTAAAGAAAACTAATTGGATGATAAAAAAGTAATTCTATGCAAATAAAACTAATTTCTACAGAAATATGAGCCTTACTTTCATAGTAAGACAGAAGAAAAGAGAAAAATATACATAAAATTTATTACTAGCGATGTTATGACAAAAATAAATAAATAAATTGTGCTGCAAAAAGTTACAGCTGCTTTTTCAACTCCTGTTAGTGAAATTGTGATAATAATACTGAAGTATTCTTTTTTGTTACCCTTGGATTTAATTTATCACATAATAACTAGATTCAAGAAAAAAAAACAAATAAATTTTTCATATTTGACTTTATTGCAAAAGGTCTATCAACAGAGCAAAATCATAGTTTTTGATAGCCGGTGAATCGTCATGCAAGCTAAGGGCCTTTCTACCTTGGTATACCATATTAAGTTTTTAAGGTAAAAGGAAAATGATGCTTTTATTTAGTTCCTACGTTTATCTGCAGTTCTCTATTTTTTCTTCTTTTTTTTTCAGTCAAAATACCCGCTAACGGAGCTGAACGCGATTGAGAAAGTGACGATCAAAATATCATTTCGATCCTTTAAAAGGATGGGCAATACATTTAAAATTGGACCGGACGTGGGACTTTAGCCCCACCCTCAGTTATATTACATATCATAGAGGTTAGTGTGGTAATTTCGATTGCCTCATTTTCTATACTTCCCGCACCCACTTTCTCCACCAACCCTGCCGTTTGTCTCTCCCCCGATATAATTCTTAACCGAAGAGGGATTCCCTAAAAAACCTTAACTTTAGGTCAAATTTTAATTCTATACTGATTTTTAAAAAAAAATCAAAATTTCACTCTAATCTGAAATCTATCAATATGTCCAAAAATCACTATCTTTTTTCAAAATTTGTATATTTAGTCAATTAAAGATTTATTATTAGAAGCTATATCTTCATCGATACATTAGAATAATAATAATCTCGTAATGTTGATAGTGTTGAAGAGACAAATTTGAGATTAGAGTAAAAGTTATAAAAATTATTTTAACAAAAAAATTTCGGGACAGAATTCAAATAAAACCTAAAATTTGGGGTCTTTTTAGGGAATTGGTCATTCTGGTCATTTTTTAATCCCCGCTCACTTGACTTAACTTTTCAGCTCCTGCGTCTTCCGCTAGCATTGACTTGGCAAGTCTTGCATCTTCCACTGGCATTCACTCCTGATCAACTTTTGATCTGAGATATCCTATGATCCAACTCTGGGAGGCGATTCAGATGAAGCGAAAAATCTCTTCGTGTACGATCGAGAGTGAGCGAGATAGGGAGGTGACGGCCCCCAACTCGTTTGTGTCGCGTCGTTTATGTTGCCTGGATCATACCTGCAAGAGGAGAGAACCGGTTAGCTCCGCTTCCCGTGTTTGTGCGCTTCTTTCTTTTCTTTTTTCTCTTTTTGTTATTTATTGTTTTTTTGGGTTATGTCTGTGTGAGGACTGTTGATTTCAGCTGGTATGTTCTTGGATCTGTTTCTTCAGTGCTAATTTTTTTTTCTTTGGACTGCACTGGAACATTTTCTTGATCTTGGTGTGGTCATCAAATCGGCTTAGATCTCATATCCTTTTAGGAACATCATCAATGAGCCTAGATCGGATGGACTGCAACTTTATTATCTCAGATCAGAACCTACTCAAGACCTTATGCCTCCACCTTTTGCTTTTGCTACTCTGCGGAACTTATCTAAAACGAAGTGGCAACTTATGATAGAGTTTGCCTTTTTTGATTTTACAGGGGTTGGTCTCTTCACTGCCTCCGTTGCCACCACCCCCGCCTCCCCCACCGCCACCCCCGCCTCCTCCACTGCATACGTCATCACTGCGGTTGTTGCCGTCGTCTTTCTCACACATCTCCACCTCATCAAGAACCAATTACGAAGTGTTCTTGAGTTTTAGGGGTCCCGATACTCGCAAGGGATTCGCTGATTACCTCTACACCAGCCTGATTAATGCAAGGATTACGGTCTTTAGAGACAATAATGATCTTGATCCTGGAGAAAATATCCGTGATGCCTTGGTTCAATCCATAAAGCAATCCAAGATATCAATACCTATTATCTCCAACGATTATGCATCCAGTCGCAGTTGTCTCATGGAATTGGCAGAAATGATGGAATGCCAAAAAGCAGACACTCAACTGATAGTGCCCATTTTCTATGATGTTAACCCCGCTGATTTAAAACACCAACTTGGACGTGTTGGGGAGTCCTTCCGTAAGCACGAGGACCGTGGAATTGACTGCGAGGTCATTGCTAAATGGAAGCAGGCTATCCAAGATGTTACTGAGATGAAGGGATATGATCTCCGGAATACAAACAATGGGTAATCATCTTTTTACTGTCCTTTTAATGTGATTTACTTTAAATTTATGAGAATTTTGCCGAGCACGATGTTTTTGAAATCATTAATTGGATGGAACTGGATTTGACAGTGAAGTAAATGTATTCCCGTGCCCTTGTTGTTGCCCACTGCATCGTCCTTAATTGGTCAATTTTGTATGATTTACCTAAATTATTTCTTTTGTAATTTTCATAAGCTGTTGTTAATTGTTTCTAATCATAGCATGATTCCCCATTTTCATCATTCCTATTTGGCAGGCATGAAGGTGCACTTATAGAGAGAGTCGTTTCATATATTCTAAAGTTGTTGAAGAAGAACGATTTAAATGTAACCGACGGTTTAGTGGACATTGAACCCCGCGTACGGGAGGTTATGAAAAAGCTTGGTGTCATCTATGCCAATGAGCAAGCAACGCAAGTATGTGACAAAGATGTACGTGTACTTGGAATATGGGGCATGCCAGGGATTGGCAAGACTACCGTCGCAAAGGTTGTGTACAGCAAAATCTGTCATCTCTTTCAACGTTGTAGTTTTCTTTCTAGTATTCGAGAAAATGTTAAATCCAATGGACTAGTGAGCCTGCAAGAACAGTTAATCTCGGACCTCCAAAGAAAAGAACGCAGAAGCCTAAGTAGTTGTGACGAAGGTGCCAAAGTCATAGAAAATTCATTTAGCAATATGAAAGTTCTCATTCTCCTTGATGATGTGCATGATTTTGGCCAAATCGAGCATTTAGTTGGGAAATTCGGCTGGTTTGGCCCAGGTAGCAGGATTCTCATGACAGTTGGAAGACTTGATGTTCTTGAGGGTTACAAGGATGGAGTGGCTGATGAGTATGAGGTTAAAGAAATGGGACGTGATCAAGCTCTTCAACTTTTCCACAGGCATGCTTTTAGTGGATGTCCTTGCAAAGAAGAGGATGAGTATGATTCTCTGTCCAAAAAGATTGTTGACGTCATTGGAGGACTTCCTTTGGCAATTAGAGTAACTGCTTCATACTTGCATGGGAAAAAGGGGGAAATAAAAATATGGCAAGATACATTGAAAAGATTAGAAAGGAAGCCAGAAGATAAAGTCCAAGAAGCATTTAGGATAAGCTATGACTCTCTGGATGAAGAGACGAGAAAGATATTTCTTGATATAGCGTGTTTTTTCATTGGAACAGATGAGAGAATTCCCTCATACATGTGGCGTGCATGTGGCTATTATCCTTCAAGAGGAATCAAGTTTCTCTGTGACATGGGTCTGATTAAAATAGGAGAAAATAATGAATTATTGATGCATAATCAATTAAGAGAGTTTGGCAGAGAAATTGTTATGATGGAAAATCTCAAGGAGCCTCGAGAGCGCACTAGGTTATGGAATCACCTTGAAGCACTTTCCACACTTAATGGAAAGAAGGTATACTTTAAAGCATAAAACTTTTAGTGTAAACACACTCAACAATCTTTGAAGATACTTCATTTCCTTAATTTTTTTCTTTCCCAAAATGAAGTGTGAATGGCTGTATTTCATTTCCAATCCTATTTATTCAGTTCCCTTGATTTGCAGATTGCTGAAAAGGTGGAAGCCCTTGGTCTTGCGTTTGATAAGGGACAAAGTGAATGTATTAGATGTGAAGGATTTGGCCATTTACCGTGCTTGAGGTTTTTGAGATTGAACCAGGCTACTGTTGGAGGGAGTTCTCAGAATGTTCTTTTAAAATTAAGGGGGCTTACCCATCTACGGCGCTTAAAGTTTTTGGGAATTGACCAGGCTACTGTTGGAGAGAGTTCTCAGAATGTTCTTTCAAATTTAACGTGGCTTGATTGGCAAGGTTGCAGCCAGATCTCTGAATTGCTTATTTTCGATTTGGAGAAACTAGTCATTCTTGATCTTTCTCGCAGTTTGGTCACTGGAGATTCACAAGTGTGGGGACAAATCCTGAAGGTAAAGTGCAATTTTGTTTATGTATCCTGGGATTTTAGAATAGCCAGCATCAACTGAGCCTTTTCTGTCCTCTTTTCTTGCAGAAGGCAAAGGAATTGAAAGTTTTGAACCTAAGTAACTGTCGTAACCTGAATGCTTTTTTGCACTTCCCTGCCTCGGTGGACTTACAAAGTTTGGACATACAGAGATTAGTCTTGGAACGTTGTTCTGTACTATCCCAAATTGGTCTGTTGATAGGTAATCTAAAGAACTTAGTCTCCTTAAATCTTAAGTTCTGCAGATTCGTCAGAGACTTGCCGCAAGAGCTGTATCATATGACAGATTTGGAAGAACTTCTGGTTGATGGAACTGCCATTAGGGAGATTAATTTCAAACCTACCTCCATGAAGAAACTTAAGACTCTGAGCGCTTGCCAATGTGAAAGTTTGGCTCATATCTCAAACTCTATCGGTCACTTGGAATCTCTTGAGCATCTTCGACTGGATGGTGCCACCATTGTTCGACTACCAGATTCTATTAAGTCCTTAAAGAAACTTCGGAGCCTGCTTCTAAGAAACTGTCAGAATTTACTCGAGCTTCCTCCTTCCATTGGGAATCTTGAGTCGCTGGAAGTCATGGATCTATCAAGCACCAAGATTGCTAGTTTACCTAGGTCCGTCAAGCATTTGAAAAATTTGAAAGTGCTGAAGATGGAGAATACTCACTTAGAAAAATTCCCCAAAGATATAAAAAATCTAGAAAAGATGGAAGAGATAGATCTTTCACAATGCGGGAATCTGGAGGGGCGGATCATCTGTGATATCAGAGGATTATCCTCTTTGAAAATCTTGAGGTTATCATCTACCGAGATTACTGGCCTACCCTGGACCCTTCCATTACTCTATGATCTCCAACAACTAGATTTAAGTGAATGTGACCAACTTTGGGATTTGCAAAGACTTCCATCTAGTTTAATCATTCTTCGCTGGGGATCCAAAACAATGGGGACTGTGCCAGACCTTTCTTACTTGAGAAACTTGAAAGAGCTATACCTGGGTGATAACTTTAGTCCTACTGATCCAATACAGAATTCTTCATCTAAGCCACCACAAATTGATTGGTTAACAAGACTAGAGAATCTAGAAATCTTGGAGTTGTGCCTCTCAAAGATTACCGAGCTACCTGAACATTTTAGTGAACTCCAACTTAGAAAACTTGTTTTGCACCACGCAAAGTTGCGTGACCTCAGAGAGCTACCCTCTAGCTTATCGGTATTGTGCCTTCACAACTGCATGATTCAAGATTCGCAATTTTCTACGGTGAGAGGTCTGTCTGAATTAGAACTCAAACGCTGTCACTTGGCAGAAACTGTCGGTCTTGGAGATTTGAGACGATTGCAACTTCTGAAAATATCAGACTGTAATCTGCGAAAACTTGGTGGGCTGCAAAATTTACATCATTTTAGAAGGCTCACTTTAATGGACTGCCCTTTATTGACTGGATTACCAGATCGAACAAACCGTACATTCGAAATTGATGGATACAATTTCCCAGAAGCAAATCTATTCGGCAGTTATGATGCTCGCGCCAATGGTTAGAATATTGTGGAAATGCTTCAAAAATGATTCCAACTTATGAGTGAAGATCTTGCTGCACGACGGATATTTGGTCTATCTTCAATAAAAGTTGGAGCCTTGTCTGAAAGGTAAATATTGCTACGTTTTGCTTTCCTTGATTCGAACTACTGTACAACTCCATGATGCACACCAGACGGTCCTTTTCTCTTTTGGTCCTGCAGTCAAATTTCCGAGCAGTGTTCTCTCCATCTCGTTATGTTGGTTGGTAGGCGTGGCATTGGGGTCTTGGACAGGCAAGTTTGTGCTTTGAAATCTTTTACCAATTTTCGATTCTAATTTCTCAATTCTTTCATTTATTTTCTATTCTTCTAGTGAAGATGCATAAACGGTAACTGGAGCACAGAACCCAGCATTATAAAACTAACAACAGACAGATTGATATTAGATAATTCAATTTGCCAGTGGTTTGTGCATGAAATCATGAAACATTCTTGACATTTTAATTTCTTCATTGTTTGCTTCTTCTTGTTGTCATACAGAAGAAGTTGGGGACAGACTTACTAGATACCGGGTGGGCTGGGATGGATACTCAATATCAGAATGATGATGCAAAGACTCTACTTGGTGAAGGAGGAGAGCTGGCTGGCTCTTTCTGTTTGAAAGGGAGATTTGTAGCCTTGAAGTCCGGTGGATGCATGTTGAGAAGATAACCCGATGTGACTCAAGTGCGGACGCATGGAGTCGCATGCTGCTCCTTTCTTTTCGGGCTGAGGCTTAAAAGATTGACAGGGGAGTAGCAGCTGCAGTGTTGCAGGGTCTAATTCTCAATCTGGGTCAATGATGGTAACTTAAAAGTGGCAAGAACTAAGCATTTCCCCTACCCTTCTCGTGTTGCAACTAGCGGCAAATGGGTAATCACCGTCTCATGTCTGTTCTAATCAATACACCTATCCAGAGTCTGTATTATGCAGCTTCCATTTCCAACAAACATTTTTGTGCTTCCTTATCCGCTCTGCTTTTGCTCTATCATTCAAGGCTCATTATGCGACAGCCATATGAAGTTAGCGCTTCCATGCTTCTGTTCTGTGTGATCATTTTCTTTCTCTTGCTTTCTTCTTTGCTACTGAGAATGGTCATTCGTTGGTGATTTTTCCTGAGGAAGCCTCCAATATGTAACTGAAACTAGAATGCACCATAGGGTCATCATGTCACCTTAAATTTCTGCTCTAATGAGGACAGTACATGTGGACCATAACTAGATATGAAGAAAGTGAAAGAACTTGGAACTCTTCTTGTAGGAGAAATGAAATGCAGAGTGCTTTCAGATTATCCTTTAGAATATGTTGTTTGATATGGATTTCAAGTGCGGATATTTATCGTGTCACAAGAAATATCGGAGCATTTTGAATATTACTTTGTCTGTTGTTAGAGACTCTGTCCATGCAGATGCCTTATATATTTTTGTGTTCCCTCCAAGCAAACAGCCTTTGGCTGCGCCATCTCCTCCAAATTTTCTGAGTGACTATAGTTTGGCTTTTGGCTTTGCTCAGAGCGATAAATATGCACATAGAAGCTCTACACAGTCGAAACAATTACATAAGTATAACCTTACTAGCAGTGGATTCATTTAATTGCAAACAACTTGTTGAGAAGATCTTTGGTACTCACATTTAGCTGATTTAATGAATGTACTGATTGTACCAATCTATGTAGCTTATGCCGGAACAACCTCACTTTATCATGGACTGTTCCATTACAAGAGTACATGAAAATGAATCGCTCCTCCATGCCGATGATGACTTGAACAATGAACCTTGCAAGGCGAGTCGAGTCTCTTGAATGAATGCGGGATTTCATTTTCCTGCTCATAATACTCGGTGGGAGTTCTGATAAACATAATGGACCGCGTGGAAGCTGGTTCAACAATGAAGGGCCGAAGAACCTCGTTAAACGAAGCGATTAGCAAAATTTCATGAAGTTAACCTCAAAATTGAAGTTTGTCCCATCCCCTGGTGTCGACCTCTGCCATATAAATAGAAGGTATGATCGTGCAAGAAGATGAGGAAGATCAAGAAACCATCAATCAGAAGTTCAAGACCTGTAATAAATTACAGGAACTAAAGTGGAAGATGAAGGAATGCTCAATTGCGCCAAAAGCCTTATCGACTTTTCGTCCGGTCTGTCCTTGGGGTCTTTGGTAATACTCCTCAACTTTAGTCTCCACTTTTGTGTCAACTTTTGTGTCAAGATCAGGATCCCTTCGTTTGAAAGAGAAATTGTTTTCGAAAAATTATCTTTTAACTTCTCAATATTTAATAGACAGAAAATTAATCAATTTACATAAAAATTGTACAAGATTTGAAAAGGAGAAACTTAGATAGGAGAAAAACAACTTCACCTTTTGACAAGTCACTTTCCCTAAATCACAATAATCACAAAAATAAAAGAAAATGAACCGTTTTGCTTGAAAGTCTTTATCAGGAAATTTTCAATGGTTGTAAATATGGTTGTACTGTACTCGGAAAAAAAAAAAGTGGTTGTTCCGTTCGTGTCAATTTTTTTTTTTACCTTCAGCGGGGAGAATTTTTAGATTACTTTGCCCAATAAAAAGATTTTATAGTCGTTCAGAACGACCTCCGCGATTTGGCTCATTCGCATCGCAGCTGTCCAACCTCCCCTGCGAAACCGTCGCCCTCCGTTGCTCGCCTCCGGAGCCACCGCAATCGCCGCCGCCGCCGCCGACAGGTCCGTTCTCTCTCTCTCTCTCTCTACACCGAGCTCAGCCTGTCGCAGTTCAGGGGCTCCAATCACCTGATAAACCCGGTCGAAATCTCGTAGAGCCAGTGACGCGCGCGCGGTTGAGAAATGGAGTGGCGAGCTCGCTTTCGTTTCGGTTTCCAGCTTCGTCTTTTGTTAGGGTTTTCAGGCGGAGTATCGAGGGGGACTGTCGAGATTGCGCTGCGGAAGAAGGTATAGCGAAGTGCCAATGTGTAGTGGAGATGCTGCGGGGTCAAGAAGGCATCGAACCGTGACGACGTTCGTGTCGTGGTATTTTCGAACTGATGAGCAAGAGAGCGAGTATTGAGATCGGAAGAATGGATTTTGATGCGTGGGATGCTTTCGTTTGGAGGCGGCTCGGCAAGAACTGGTAGTTCGGTTGCGATGTGCGAGTGAGCGAGCGAACAAACGAAGAGAAGGTTGCGGAAGCATTTGTCCGAGAGTGTGGGGGTGTTTAACCGGAGGGCTTTTGCGTCGTGAATGCTGAATTTTCGTCGAGAGCTGTGTAGGGGGAGAGTTGGTTCGTTTGCTGTTGCCGCTATCTTCATTGAATTGGATAATTAATTTTTTTGGCCTTTCCTGATGATATGTTGATTTTCTTTTGTGTTGTTTCACAGCATGTCGTCCGTTAATTGCTTTGCCAAGGCGGCTAGCCATCTGGCTTTAGCTTCAATATCTGTGGCTTTCGTGATTATATTCATCTTGGAAGTTCAGAATTACTTTTAGTTTGCAATGGTTCTACTTGTTTATTAACCTAGTTTGAATAGTATGGCTGATGTCCTCTGTTTCGATGCTGTGTAATTTGGAAAGCAATGTCGTTTATCTAAGAATTTGATATAGTTTTTTCAGTCTATGGACATGCTCGAAGTTCTCTATCTTGCTTTCTCTTGCCGTTTGTTTTTTCAGTAATTCCCATGACTTGATGTTGGCATTTCCATTGGTTTCTAACTTGGATTGCTTCTTGTTTTAGGTAGATTAATTGGATGGACAATTTTTACAGTTGTTGACATTGTTTGCCTGTCGCTCGCAAATTTGACAGAACAATTTGACGTGGGGTGGCAAATGTCTCATGATCCTTTTCTCTTTTTCTTTGGTGGAAAACACCTATATGGTAAAATTCAAGTTTTTTTTGCCATTTTAGTGATTCAAGTAGCATGTACACTCCGAGAGATTTTTCTTTACGTAACATGCGAAGAGATATTACTCTTATTGAAAAATTAAAGAACATTTGTTCTATATTTTCATCTTCAATTTGAAATTTCCAAACTGGGAATTTGACATATGAAGAGTATCCATCGTGGTATTGACTTAGTCTTCTCACTTATGGAAGGTGAATGATCCTCCAGTCAGAAACTCACAAGAAGCTTTCATGATGGAGATGCGCACAGCAAGAATGGTAAGATTTGGACTTTAATCTGAAGTGAGGTTTGGCCATTTAATTATTGTAACCTACAAAGGATAGTTAATTCTGCTCATTAACCCAAAAAGCAGTGCGTGTTTGGCATATATGTTTACCATATGTCAGTTTGGTAATCCCCTGCCGAATCCATGAGAGACTCAAAATTGCAGGGCTATGAGACTTCTAGAAAATGGATGTAGAATTTCTTTTTCATGATAATGGGAATTTCATAATCTCAGAGATTACGTTTGCCACACATGTATAAGCATTTAGCAATAGCAATAACCATAATGTGAAATGACCCTCACAATCTGGATTTTCTGTATAATTTAAATGAATTTCAGTGAACACAAAGGTTTACTTCAAAATTAGCTACTCGAATCTGCAAAATGCAGGTGGCTAAGCATTATTAACTTTTCAAGGAATATGATGAAGTGGCAAGAGCATCTTTCTATAAGTTTAAATGAACTTGAGGGAAAATGAGGGCATTCGAGATTAGTTACTTGAATAGGTGATGTGTGTGGTTAAGGACTAAAAACTTTTCTAGGAATATTATTAAGTGGTTGGAGCATCTACTTGTAATGCTTCAGAAAGATTAACCCTGGATTCATCTGCTTCTTTACTTTCCGAAGCTTATCAAAGAAGCAGCTTCTCTGTGATCATGTATTTGTCTCCTCTGTCATTTGATTCAGGTACCTGAAAAAGGTTCAAGCGGCTGAGTCACTGCTGAAATTGGTATCGGAGCTGAAACAGACTGCCATATTTTCGAGATTCGCATCTCTGAACGACTATGTTGAACAGAGAATCGTCGAGTTCAACCAGCAAGCTGAAAAATCGGATTCGTACATTGTCTAGAATTGCGGAGGAGGCAGCTGCCAGTCTCAAAGAGCTCAAATCTCATTACTACTCCTTGTTGCAGAGGAGGACTCATCTCACAGAATCTTAGTGGAAGATGGCTGTGATTTTGTGTATTGATTCTGGGGGATTATCGTGACTTGTTACTCATTTTGAAGCTAACAAAAGCTATGTACGCTAATGGAGATTCTAGGGTATTCTTTAATTTCAGCAGGGTGATTGGGAGGCTTGTACTTGCGGTTCGAGAGCTATGTGATGGAATGAATTTGATATTCTAAATAGGGAGCATTGAGGGGATATTTGACTTTGAAATTCATCCAAAATACTTGTCGATGACTACTGAGTGCAAATCACTCTTAGCAAAGAGATTAGCTACTTGGACTTCCAAGTTCTTACGTTTCTCTCGTGTACTTCTATTTCTACGAATTTGCAGCCGAAGGTTGAATGAGATGAAAAGCTTTTACATGATCGATCCCGTGTGATCCCCCGGTCCAAGCCGGTCCAAGCGTAGATGACCTGCATTGGATCGAACAAGAGCCCAGGGCTTACTCTCTTCTCAAAAGCTGGTCCATGAAGCCACTTGCTCTCTACCATAGCAAGGAGGCCTTTAGCTTTTAATTATATGCTCCGTTTTTTTTTTGGTCGAAATTACATGCTCCTGCAGGAATTTTGGCTTTTTGAAAAATATTTTTAAGAAAGTCATTTTCTAGGAAAATAGTAATATTTTCCGAAGCTTTGCTGAAGGTTGAAAATAGACCGTTGATTATTTTTCGGTCGCTTGGAAATGAAAACTTAACTTTTTTTTCTGAAGAAACATGCACTATTCACATTACGTGTGTACATGGATAAAAAAAATTTCATTGTTTTGGCAGTCTAAAAATAGAATTTGTAAAAAATTTAAATAGTATCATTCATTAACTAGACGTTTAAAATAATTGAATATGTTGATTTTGAGTTAACAAAGCTAAGGCTCATCTCATTTTATTAGACCTGGGCCCGGCCGTCGAGGTCCCGAAGACTTGAACATGATTGTTGAAATCTTGAGCATGAGGCATTAAGGTCTTGGGTCAAGTCTCGAGGGACTAAGGCCCAGTCGCTATGATCCTGAACCTGGGTGTTGAGGACCCCGCCTTGGTCGAAGGTTGGGCCTTGACCTTAGGGGACTCGAGCTTGCTATTGAGGTTTCGATTTTCTTGGGCCTAGCCGTTCGGAACTCGAGCATGGGCGTTGGAGATTGGGGCCCAATCTCGATAGATTGATCTCAAGCATTGTTGACTTGATTGCAGGAGCCGAGTATTCAGGCATTGTAGCCAGTGACTCGGGCATGGACATTGGAGTTTTAAGTTCGGCCTTAAACGACTTGGGACCAACCTCTTTATATCCTGGTTTGGCTTATCTGGCCCTGATGGACATTAGTCATAAGTTATTGTTGCTTTGTTGAATATATTTAACGTATTTGGTGTAAAATCAAGCAAAGCTTTTATTACTTGTTATATAATTTGCCACATTGTGTTTGTAAATGAAAATTTGATCGAGTAAAATTATGAATGCTTGTAGTGCCTTGATCTTCAACAAATGTTACTGTTTTGGTTCCTCCGTGTCTTTTGTTTTAGTTGTGCACTGGTGTGGAATAATCTTACATTTTTATTATTACCGTGATGAGACGGTGACAACGTCATTCAAAATGACCGTAATTTTGACTCAAATTAATATTCTTCCACGGGTGTGAAAATCAATAATTGATGACACTAGTTGCCTGTTCATAGCATTTAATTTAATTTTATATGAAAAAGAAAAGCTCGCGCAGTTTTTTTCAACAGCAGAAGAACCAATTTGCTATCCAATCCGAAAAAGAAAAAGAAAGATCTGCTTAAAGTCCAGCTTAAAATGAAACCTCGTCTCAAAACCCAAAGAGGCCCAAACCCGCGTGTCGTTTTGGAGCGAAACGGCGCATCCTCGTCCTCCATTGCCCTAGCCTACACCACTTCCGGAACGACACACCCAAAAGCTCAAACGGCAAAACAAAACCCTCCTTTGCAAATACCATCCTTAGTTATGGTATATGTTAGTTTCCCAAATACCAATATCTGTGTGTGGAATGATTGAAAAGAATATTGCTAAGTACCGTTGGTCCTCCGCAGAAGGCAAAACTGGAGTCCACTGGAGAAGGTGGAAAAGTTATGAGGAAAAAATGTCATCTCGCTTCAGTCAATCCCTTTTAGACTGTTAATGATAAAGTACTTTTATATACGAATACACGGCGTGATAGTGTGATGTGATATAGCGTATGAGTAACCTTTACCCACGTGCCAAGAGTTCACCCACTTGGTGATTTGTATGTATGCATCTCGCTCTGGGAAAACATACGAAAGTTTGTTCCCCGGTTCCAACTCCAGAACACAGTGATCAAACTACAACAAGAGGTTCTTCGAAAATGGATTGGGTGTGAATGTATGTGTAAAGGGCGTGCCAGCTCTTCAAATCAAAATATGATGCAGAAAATGCTACGTGGATGAGGATGTCAAAGTGCTTGAAAATTGAAGTTGTAAAGATTGAAATTCAAGGAAAGAATTGTAACTAGAGCGATGAAAACTGAAATTAAAGTACAAACATTGAAAATGAAATTACCTTGAAATAACTTGAATGTCACGAAAGCGTTGATGCTCAAACAAGAACATCAAAACGAGCACTACTATATTGTTATATTACAATGCGCATGATCGACAATCTCAACCCAAAAGTAATACTAAAATTGAAATACGTTGCTTCAGTAGGAAAATGCTACATAGCAAAGTTGGCAGAGTTTTGGCATAACTCAAGCGTCTCTTCTCCCTCCATGTTTTTCATATATATGCTCCTTATGTTCTCTTTGACGATAACCGAAATTCTCGTGCATTTCCACGGTTTTCTCCATTCCACCATTTTGGTAACTCAATTCCCATGGCCATCGTGTATTTTGTGACAATCGTCTCTTCTAGAGGAGCCCATTTGACTTCATTACCGTGCCCGCTCTTAGTTCAAACAGATCGAAGGTCATCTCTCTCTCCTTGAGCAAGATAGCTATTAATGCACTTCACGTCAAAGCGAAGCGAAGCAAGCTTTATAGACCGGATGATCTCTGGTTCGAAGTCGAACTCGTCGAGTTCAACTTGACGTGACTCAACTTTTTATGCAGTCACTCTACTTCCTGAAATAAACTCAGACCTGTTTGCATGATGTGGATCTGACTGGACTCGTCTGTTTGGACAGTGAATACGCAACATGTCTTAATTTTGGACTTTGTCTCTCGGGCTGAAGATTTGCTATTATGAGTTGGAAGCATCATCATGTCTGGTACTACCATGTCTGGCCCAAACAAATGTTTCGTAGGCGCAAACCTAGTGACATATGCACGGAAGACTCCCCTACGCTTCTAATTGGTCAGTTAGCTCAATCTAATTACAGCATGAAGGATAAGAAACTAACAGCTATTGGATGTGCTGGTCCTGTTGAAGGGGTGAAGTACTTGAAGTAAGGGCATCTGGAGATATTGATGGTTGGACCGGCTATCGAACCGGGAAAGGAGGAGGAAGACCTCTGAAAAGAAGAGTCCAAGAAAGAAGGCAAGAAAGAGATATATGACAAAAAGAAGATGGAACATCAGACTGCAGAGCTAGTTAAGGTCTACAATGCGTGTTATCCAAGAAACTACATTTGGCCATGTGATAAGGAATAGAACCCAGATGCATGGCGTTCTATGTTGATCGTCTGCTCGAAGATCTTGTTGAATCCAACTCAAGCTAGCCGATTTTCAAGCTTGCGAGCACGACTGGACGGGTTCAGGAGCTAAACGAGTTTCTGTGATATAAATTAATAAGTAGTTAAAAATAGACATTGATATCATCAATGCTGCATAATAAAAGTTTGTTATTCAGGGTTTTTCAAGCTCAAACTCATCCAGTTCAAATCGATTGTAATTGAGTCGAGTTGAGTTTTGGTCATCAAATATGTGAGTCCAGTTGTGCTCGAGCTCGAGCTCGGACAATACAACTCGACTCAGTTATACCCCTAGTAACATTGTGAATTTTTGGCTCTCTCAATGTTGAAATCATTAAAGTAATCTTCACATGGTCAGTTAACATAGTACTAATCACTTTGTGTGTTGGCCTGGTGCTATTTACTTCAAAGAAACCAAATCGATCACGAGCCGAAGTTACAGGTTTGCTTTGGATCGTGACTTGATTTGGGTTCAAATTTTTTCGAAATCTATAACAGTTCGATTTGGGTTGAAAGCACCTTGAAAGCAATTCAAACAGAACCAAAACATCCCACAAATAGCTAAGAGCCTCAAAGGGTTTAGGCGTGTTGGGGAATGGAAATGTAGATGTGAATATACAAGTCCTGGCATTGGATACTGCTCGTAACAAGGCTAGTCCTCGTCCTAAACCCTGATGAGTCTTAAGCCGGTCTTTCCATGATTAGTGCGTAGATGCGCTGGTAGTCAAAAATGACAGAAGAAATGTATTCAGATTAACGTTACTTCATGCTCCTATGGATTGCTAAAATCGTTTGCGTCTGTGGCATCATTCTGGAGAACTTAAATGCACCTTCAAACCTAGCCCAGGCCATGGTAGGAGTTTTAAAGAAGGCTTATGTCATTGGGAGAAGGAAGGGAGGAGAGTTGTGCAACGCGTTCGCCATGCCTCTTTCAGACAGTTCTTGGATAGTTGTCAGTTAACGGACCCAGAGAGTAAGAGATGCTGCTTCACGTGGTCGAATAATAGGGATGGGATGGCAAAGGTTCGGGAGAGAATTGATCGAGCAGCAGCGAAAAAGAACCGGCAAGCTTCCTTCCCAAACGCCGAAATCTGGGCTCTTCCTAGGGGGCTATCTTAATTTGCCCTAATTGAGCCACCCAGGAGGAAAGAGGAGTTTCAATTTGAAGAGTTTTGGCAGGAACACTACGAGTGTCCAGGTTTAAGAGTAAAGCAATGGGATGGTACTACTGATTCTGCCAATAAAATTAAGTCTCCTCGGTACTAACATTCCAGAGTAGAAAGAAGTTCCTGAATGCCAGGAAGGAAATTGAAAGCTTAAAATTACTCGGTTGGTAAAAATCAGAGCGACCAACTTCATAGGGAGTGACAAAGATCTATTCAAGCAAGAATCAACCAACTTCGGAGGCAAGAGGAGCAGTATTTGTTAAAGCATATAAGCCAAAGTCGAAAACAAATGCTGGAGATCAAGAGCCAAGCTTGAATGGAAACAAGGAAGATGAAGTAAAGAAGTTTAAATTAAAGTCAAAGATAGATACTGATGTACGAGTTAAGTTCTGGTGCAAACAGGGGAAGTAAGACAAGGCAGACTGCTGGCCTGGGAAGTGCAGTAACAAATACTGGCGCTAATGATTCAATCAAGGATGGAAACGATAAATTCAACTCTACTTGCAAGGATAAAGAAAAGAAGAACAAAGAAAGCATGAGTTACATCAGCAACACGTGCTCATTGAATAATAGATATTCAGTTTTAAGTCAAAACTGAATATTTTCCGTGTTCTGTTATTTTCCTCTTTCTGTTTTCATTTCTGTTAAAACAGTTGTACAAAGCTTTGTTCCTCGCATATAAATACTGAATGTACAAAGAACGAAGAGATACATCTTGTGAAGTTTACTCGGCTCTACTTTCAAAAGAGCAAGAGAACTGAATACGAAGCTCAAGATCATTTCTTTTCTCTGAAGTCTTCATCTTTGTCAAGTTTGTTTCTGCATCTTCTCTGTTTCTCCTTCCCGTTCATGTATTCTTCACATGGTATCAGAGCGCTATATCCTGGAGAAATCACCTCGATGATGCGTCCATATGATTGAATCTACAGCCACTTGAAGTCAGGATTCAAAGCTTCATAGATCTGTGAGTAAATGATTCTCATTCTCATTCAGATCTACATCATAAATAGGTGTGCTACATCGATACTCCTGAACTAGCAAGAGCCTGAGTTTAGGAACGAACTGTTTGAAGATCGGAAACAAAGAATGGCAGCAAGAAGCTTGAAATATCCATTCCCTATTCATGTCAATATCTCGAATTTTGTTACAATCAAGCTAACTGAGGAGAATTTTCTTCTATGGCAAGATCAGTTTCATAGATTCTTAAGGAGTCAAGACTTGTTTGGGTTTGTTAATGGAGAAGTTCTATCACCTGCTAGAACACTGCAGGTCGAAGAAGGAAATCAAACAATTGAGATCCCTAATCCTGATTATAATGATTGGATCAAGACAGATCAGTTAGTGTCCTCCTGGATTAGTGGTGCTGTCTCCGAAAACATACTCGATCTAATAATTGGCCTAAACACAAAGCATATGAACTGGCGTGGACCTTGCTCAATCGGTTTACTCAAAAATCTGTGGCAAAGGAGTTTGAGTTAAGGGGAAAATTACAAGCCTGTCAGAAACGTGATAGATCTTTATCAACATATCTCAGAGAGTTTAAGTCTGTATGTGATCAATTGAATGCAATCGGAAAACCAGTGGATGAGCTAACAAAACTGTTCGGTATTTTGGAAGGCCTAGGGTCTGAGTATGAGAGCTTTAAAACAACAATCTATTGTTTAAAGCCACAACCTGAATATGATGAAGTAATTTCACATTTGGAAAGATTCGAAACAAGGCTACAAAACTACTCCTCAAGTCAGGTTAATCCAAATTTAGCATATTATGGCCAAAGGAAGAATGAAGATATACACAAAGAGGAGTTTAACGAGAGATTTTGTACAGCAAAAACAAAGAGTCTTGGAAGTACAAGAGGATATAGTCGAGGAGGAAGAAGTTTTGGAAGAGGAAGATCATTCAATAACGAGATATAGAAACTATGGTTATCCCTTAAGAAATATGAATTACGAAACAATACTTCGAACTATGAACAAGGCGAGTCAACGGTTTAACCAGCTTAATACCTCTTACGCTTTGGGGTCTCGTCGGGTTTTAGACCATATAATGGCTCAACTCAAGGGTATACGAGATACCAAGACCTATCCTTCCTCAAACTTCACTCTCCATAAAAATGCTCGATGGAGAAACCAAAAGAAAACACTCGATTGGAGTGTCAAATCTGCGAAGACCAGTCATGATGCACTTCACTGCTGGTATCGTTTCGATAACTCATACCAAGCGAGAGGAAGTTCCAACAGCCTTAGCAGCTCTACACATTGAAGATTCAAGTGGAAATGAGTGGTATCCGACACGGGTGCAACAGCTCACATTACAGCCAACTCGGTATTCTTCATAATCCTTCTAGATATCTTGAACCGATAAAGTGATGATTGGAAACGGATCATGCTTGCCTATCATCTATACTTGTGATACATTGTTGCACACTAAAGTGGATTCATTACCTCTAAATGATGTGTTAATTGTTCCCGATATAAAGAAGAATCTTCTATCTCGTATCGAAACTAACAGATGATTATCCATGTTCCTTTGTTTTTGATAAACCGGTGTATACATTAAGGACAACTACACCAACACAACTCTGCTACTTGGAAGGAAGGTTAAAGGATTGTACCGAGTTGATTCTCACACCACAGAAGCATTTCTAACTCAGAGACACAGAGCTCTAGGAGAAGATCTATGGCATCAGCGTTTAGCTCATACCAATCTGAAAACACTGCAGTACCTGCAAAATCAACAACACATTTACTGTAACACTCAAATACAGAATATATGTCAAAGTTGTCAAATTGCAAAACATACTGCTCTACCATTTCCATTATCTGAATCTGTAACATCTACACCTTTAGAAAAGGTGCACTGCGATATCTGGGGACCTTCACCAGTCAGTTCATTTCAAAACTTCAAGTATTATGTCATCCTTGTAGATGATTTTTCTCGGTTCAGCTGGATTTACCCGATGAGAGCAAAAGCAGACTTCTATGACATCTTTATTCTGTTTCAGAAACAGGTTGAAAATCAACTTGACTGCAAAATCAAGACCTTCCAATGTGATGGAGGAGGTGAATTTGTTAGTCACAAGTTTCAGACACATTTAAATAGCCATGGCATTAAACAACAAGTGTCTTGTCCTCATACACCAGAACAGAATGGTGTTTCTGAAAGAAAGCATCGCCATATTGTTGAGTTAGGACTAGCTATGCTCTATCATGCTAAAGTTCCTTTAAAATATTGGGTTGATGCTTTCCTAACAGCCATTTATATCATCAATATGCTTCCTACACCAAAGCTACGATGAAATCACCATATAGTAGACTCTATCGTAAAGAACCGAGCTATGATCATCTCAGAGTCTTCGGCTGTGCTTGTTTTCCTTGTCTCAGACCCTATGCTCAACACAAGCTAGATCCACGGTCTCTTACCTGTATATTCATTGGATATAGTGAACGTCACAAAGGATACAGATGTCTTGTTCCTACTACTGGTCGAATATACATCGAGGCATGTTATCTTTGATGAAAGGTTCTTTCCTTTCACCAAGACCCGTGTGACAGAGAACACATCCTATACAACACTATATCGACTATGGACGAAGAGGTAAAATTTATGGATCCACTAGGCCGAAATGATATTTCTTCATCTACACAAGATTCTATACAACAACCGCATCATAATGGCATCAATCATTCTACTTCATCTGGTTTGCCTCCCGAAGAACAAGGATAATCTTACTTCCATTGCGACAACACAGACTGAAGTTCCTACTCATCAGGATCATTGCTGTTCACAAAATCAGGAAATATCTAGCACTATAACTCATCCTGCAGCTGTTCACTTCGGTGGAAACAATAGCAACCATGATTCTACTACTTCTACTTCACACGGTACATCTACATCTCACCATATGCGACTCGGTCAAAATCTGGAATTATCAAAACTAATCCTAAATATGCTTGTCTTGCTGAATACAAAGTACCTGCTGAACCTAAATCAGTTAAGTCAGCATTAGCTCATCAAGGATGGTACACAGCTATGCAAGAAGAAATGGATGCTTTACATCAGAATCATACCTGGATTTTACTACCTCGAACAACTGACATGAATGTGATTGGCTGCAAATGGGTGTTTAAAACCAAATTAGCATCGATGGAAGTCTTGACAGGTTAAAAGCTCGTCTTGTAGCAAAAGGATTTCACCAAGAAGAAGGTGTAGATTTTACGAAACCTTTAGCCCAGTTGTTAAACATGCTACAATTCGGATAGTTCTTTACGTAGCCATGATGAATCAAAGTGGCCTATTCATCAACTTGACGTCAAGAACGCATTCCTACATGGCACATTGATCAAACAGTTTACATGGAGCAACCTCCTGGATTCATACAACCACAAACACCTAATCATGTGTGCCTCCTCAAGAAATCTCTTTATGGTCTTCGACAAGCTCCTCGTGCATGGTTTGATAGGTTTAGTACCTTCTTACTTGAAAATGGCTTTGTCTGCGGTTCCACCGATCCTTCTCTCGTTTATTCTTCGCAACGCACGGACACGATACTTCTCTTCGTATGTGGATGACATTATCTTAACTGGGAGCTCACCCTCATTACTTTCAAGTTTAATTCATTCTCTAAGCCTTCGCCCACATGAAAGATCTAGGATATCTTCACTACTTCCTTGGCATTGAAGCTAAACGCACTTCTACTGATCTGTTTCTCTGTCAAACCAAATATGCAATCGATCTTCTAATTCGAGCTAACTTGCTTGATTGTAAACCAATCATCGAAGTTGACTTTCATTTTGTACGAGAGAAGGTTGCTTCTGGTTCTCTCAAAGTGTGTTATATTCCAAGTGCTCACCAGCTTGCTGATATTCTCACAAAACCTATCTCACGATTTGCTCATTCTGACATTCGTACCAAATTGGGAATTGGTTCTTTACCCCTTCCCAATTTGCGGGGGGATGTTAAAGCATATAAGCCAAAGTCGAAAACAAATGCTGGAGATCAAGAGCCAAGCTTGAATGGAAACAAGGAAGATGAAGTAAAGAAGTTTAAATTAAAGTCAAAGATAGATACTTGATGTACGAGAGTTAAGTTCGGTGCAAACAGGGAAGTAAGACAAGGCAGACTGCTGGCCTGGGAAGTGCAGTAACAAATACTGGCGCTAATGATTCAATCAAGGATGGAAACGATAAATTCAACTCTACTTGCAAGGATAAAGAAAAGAAGAACAAAGAAAGCATGAGTTACATCAGCAACACGTGCTCATTGAATAATAGATATTCAGTTTTAAGTCAAAACTGAATATTTTCCGTGTTCTGTTATTTTCCTCTTTCTGTTTTCATTTCTGTTAAAACAGTTGTACAAAGCTTTGTTCCTCGCATATAAATACTGAATGTACAAAGAACGAAGAGATACATCTTGTGAAGTTTACTCTGGCTCTACTTTCAAAAGAGCAAGAGAACTGAATACAGAAGCTCAAGATCATTTCTTTTCTCTGAAGTCTTCATCTTTGTCAAGTTTGTTTCTGCATCTTCTCTGTTTCTCCTTCCTGTTCATGTATTCTTCACAGTATTGGCATCTGAGTCTAGGGTTTGATAGATGAAATCGTGTGATCATATTACCAAATTATGCCTCAACTATCTAAATGACGCAACCAAATAAGATTTCTCTATTACAAGACACTGAATGGACTTGGTGTGCTACGCTTGAAAGACTGAAGGAAATGATGAACGAGTTCATCAGTGATTTGTACTTGACATAGCAGGTATAAAATTCTTGATGCGATTATCGATCAATGCCCTTAGGTGGTATCAATTGAGATGGGCACCTGAACTCACGACCTCTATTGATGGAAGATATCCGGTTGGCTGTTTTCGGGATGGGAGCGACTAAAGCAGTGGGACCAGACGAAATGAACGGATTGTTTAACCAAAGAAACCTGGGGACTGTTAAAGCAGAACTATTCTATCAACACGAGTTACTCTCATATGTTGATAGCAGATTGAACCAAACCCAGATTACATTAGTTCTCGAAGTGCCTTCGTGGAATGTACAACTCAATGGCCTCTGCAATTTTGCTTGTGAAGTGATAGCAAAAATATTAGCTCACTAATTAAAATCATTAATGCCTCATTTGATTTCTCCCTTTTAAAACGCCTTTTTTACAGGGCATAAAATTCAAGATAATTTTATGTTATGCATGAAGTGTTTTGTTGAGGTTGTTTCACATTGTTTATGAAAAGGGGCTGATGATGGATTTATAAGTGTGAGAAAAAGTTCCCCCCTTTGAACTAACTTTTGGGGTAAACGAGACCTAAGACTACCCGTAAGTATTGCACCATTTACAAAGAAAGGGAAGGAAGAGGAATTTTAACGTTTTGCTCAAGTTATACATAAGCCTACTATTGGGTATAGTAGGACTTTTTATGGGCTTGTTTGATGAAGCTGGATTCTGCTCTATGTCGGTTCAACGGGATCACGCATTGCGTGACTGATGTTTCTTTTAGTGTTAAGTTAATTGGAAAACTAGCCCCGTATTTCATATGTAGGCGAGGTTTACGACAATGTGATCCATTGTCTCCTTATCTGTTTATTCTAGTTGCATATTCCCTATCAATCTTAATCAGTTGTGCAGTTCAAGAAGGAAGGCTTGAAAGGGATAAATTTGACCTCGTAATGCCCTGTTTTGTGGCATTCATTGTTTACTGATGACTCCATCTTCTTTCTTGAGAGGTACATCAGAGAATATCAGGACTATTTTGAATCAATTTTGTTATGCATCTGCCAAGCAATTAATCTAAACAAATCTGGGTTTCTCCTGAGGAAAGGTTGTCCAGAGAGTCATCAGACAAATGTTGCAGAAACTCTGAGAAAGTCCCGCTTTTACAAGGTGCAGGAAGATATTTAGTAGTGCCATCTGGGCGTGGAAGATTCAGAAAAGACGTTTTCTCATGGTTTATTTCCAGAAGCAACTCGAAGCTCGAAAGCTTGAATGAAAAGTTATTCTTGCAAGTAGGAAAGCTGTTAGAAGCAAATGCAGTGATGCAAACCATTCCTAGTTATGGTATGTTGGTTTCCATAATACCAATATATATCTGTGGAATGATCGAAAAGAACATTGCTAAGTACTGGTGGTCCTCTGCAGAAGGCAGAACTGGAGTGCATTGGAGAAGCTGGAAAAGTTATAAAAAGGAAAAAATATGAAGCTGGAATTGGATTTAGGGGGTTATCTTGCTTTAATCAATCCCTTTTAGCAAAACAAGCGTGGACATCGATAGAAAACCAGATGCATTGGGAAGCAGAGTGATGAGAGCTCTGTATTTTCCCTCAACAGAAATCTGGGAAGCACAGAAAGTAAATGGGTCTTCATGGGTTGGCACAGTATCTTCTCGGGCATGGAGAGTGGATGCTAGTTGTGGGAATTTTCGTGAGTTTAAAGAACTGCCCGATGGATTTTGGCAATTCTTTTAAGTTCGAATGCAATTGAAAGTAAGCCAAATTTGGCTCTCGAATAGGAAAATACAGGGTGAAATTTGGCCATACATCAGCTATAGATGCAGAGAGTAGTTTCAATGCAGACACTCATTATGCCGCCCATACTCCCAAGAAACTATGAAGTGTTTTATGGCACCTTAAGACACAACCATAGATTAAGTTCATCTCCCTCTCCAAGCAGATGCCCATGCTTGCCCTGAAGCGTTGAAATTTCTTCGCGGGCGTAGAGAAGAAAGAATTTTTAATTGGGTCCGACGGTATCGCCTCTCTCCGACAAGAACAAAGCTCTTCCAAACATTGCAATTTTTTTTTTGGTAATTATAAAGTACAAAGCTAAAGAAATTCTTGTCGTGCTTCGGATAGTCTTATTTCATTTTGGGCGGCAAGATTCAACCTAGTGCGGCGAAACAAGCTTTGGGTGGATAATTTGGCCTGGGCTTCCAAGCGGTTTATGGGGAAGAGTTTTTATCAGATCCTGGCTCGGTTTAATTTTGATGCAATGTGTTATATCATTTGGAAAGAGCGGAACAATATGCTTTTTCGGAATCATACTCTCTTTCTTCCAGCGATGAAAATGCATCTTCAGAAGGCTATCAAAGATAAGGCTATGACCTTTAAACATGTTGCTGATGTGCCCATGAATAGAAGACTTCAACGAAGCTGGAACATCCATCCTTATATTTTTTTATTGATGGAGGTTTTCTAGTTTTTGTTGTCTTTTGTCTCCTTTTGTTGTTGTTGCTCCTTTTTTCTGGAAACCATGGTACCCTTACACTCATTCTAGACTTTTGTCTTCTTGAGTGTCTGTTTTCGTTGGTGCCGGGCCTCCCTCTTGTATTCTTTCTTGCAAAATCAATATATTACTTACCTTTATCAAAAAAAAAAAAAGCTAAAGAAATTCAAAGTCTAAAATCCACAATTCCAACTTTATTTACTAATCAAGATATGAGTTAATTCTTTAGGAAGCTACAAATAGAACGTAGTATCTAAATGCAAGGATATCAACAGGTTGATTACCTTGTCGAAAAATATGACGAATCTCAATAGTCTTCCTAAGAAGTGCTCGTCCAAACCCCTATTTTAATTTTGAAATTTCATTAGTTCGTTCTACGTTATATTAAATATCTTAGTTTCACGTGCGATGCCACGTGATGTCAGCGTGGAAAATTGAGCGACCTGACGGCCCCTGGTCAACTTCAGCATTTCAGCAAGACGTGGTTTCCAAGGGTTTGATCTTAAAAGGCAAACGATTTGAAGATTGACTGGAATTTCTCGAAATAATCTTGTAGGGAGTCACCAAACGAGAGGCGATTAGGGCAAAAACCAGAGCGCTTGCCAATCTTCTCGATCTGATCCTGCAATGAAGAAGGCGAAGGACTCAGGAGATGCAGCAGCGATGGGCGGAGACGTCGTCGCCTCGGGAAGCAGCGACTCCTACGATGTGTTCCTAAGTTTCACAGGACCCGACATGCCCTTGACGATCGCCGGCTTATTGTACCGTAGCTTGGGTAGGGCTGGAATCCGCGTCTTCAAAGACGACGAACAACTTCGAGAAGGTGATAAAATTAGCGGGGACATTCTGAGAGCGATCGACGGGGCCAAAATCTACATCCCCATCTTCTCCAGAAACTACGCTTCCCGCAAGTGGTGTCTCCGGGATCTTGCGGCAATGGTGGAGAGGAAGGTGAAACCGGGTGGTGGGAAAACTATCCTCCCCATATTCTACGACGTGGAACCTTGTGATGTTAGGCTTGAAACCCCTCTGTACCGCGATGACCTAGTGAATCTCAACGGGAGAATCAGGTCCAAGGAAGCAAAAGCGTGGGAAAATGCTCTTAAAGAGGTTGGTTCATTACCTGGATGGGAGATGCGATCTTGCAGGTAAAAGGCAAAAAATTATTACAGGAGGGATTCCAACTCATAAATCATTTTCTGGAATAGCAAAGCCAAGCTCCAATAGAACAAACTGATTACTTTGCTTTTGATGCTGCGCTGTTCTTTAAGTAGAAATTAACTTCAGATAGTTGATCTGCAGTTCAATAGGAGTGGTTATTGCTTTGTCAAATAGTATCCTCCCAAATGTTACACTCGTGCCCTTTCTTTTCTAACTGAAACGGTTTACGTCTGTGGCAGCTATGGCCGCATCTTCAAAAGAGTCCTTGAAGAAGTCAAGCTCAAGGTGAAGGTAAACGGTGTGCATGTGAACATACTCATCCAAATATGGGTAGTTGATCATGTGAAATTGCTTGAATATATTTCCTTGGTAGAGTGTTCACCTTAAGAATAAGATGTATGACTATTCACACTAGTCCTATATATAGGAGTATGCATGGCATGGCATGGCAAACAACTTTACCTTAGAGGTCCAGTTATGGAAGTAATCAGTCATGATATTTGATGATTTTTGTATCTCTAGAGAGATTGGATAATATTGCAAATGGAGTATAATCATCCAAAGGTTGATTACATTCCATTTAATGCTATATCCCAACTTGTTGAACGGTCGAAGTATTGTATCAACATAGGTTGGATCTTTTACTAGGATTTGACTGGTGGGTTTTCTGTGTTGTTTCTGAAGTGCAACAAGAGATAAAAGGAAAATTAAATCCAATTGTTACACCTTTTCATTTCCCACAGCAGCTTTCTCGTTTACAATTTATTTGCTCATGTAGGGAAACAAGGGAATTGACAAACAAGTGGAGGACATAATGGAGTTACTTGATTTAGAAGTCAGTGATGTGCGGATAGTCGGAATATGGGGGGAGGATGGGGTTGGCAAGACAACTCTTGCCAAGGTCATTTATGAGAAAATTTCCTCTCAGTTCAACAGATGTAGTTTCCTTGCAGATATTGGGACAACAGCAAAACAACTTGGAGGTGTTCGGCTTTTGCAAAGCAAGTTGATGTCTGATATACTAAACCGAGAATATGAGGTTGATCAAGTTGTGAAAGGAGTCGATTTTTTTAAAGGAATATTAAGGAATATGAAAGTTCTAGTCGTTCTTGATGATGTGGAGGTGCAGTGGCATCTCCAAGAAATTGTTGGAGAGAAGCTTGATTGGTTTGGTTATGGATCTAGGATAATTGTCACCACTAGGATCAAATCTGTTCTTCCAAAGTTCATATCTCGAGGGTTGGCTCATGTTTATGGTATCAATGTGATGAGTAGTGATCAAGCTCTTGAGCTTTTCAGAAAGCGTGCACTTCAAAGAGATCTTCCAATTCCAGATTTTGATGAAATTGCAACAGGTATGATCAACTTTGTGTATGGGATCCCATTACTTATTGAATTAATTGGCTCACTCTTGTCCAGAAAAGTGGTGGAAGAATGGACTGCACTTAAGGAGCTAATTTTGCAACCTGGCCCATATATTGAAAAGATTTTGATGGCTAGTTATGAAGAATTGAGCAAAGAGCAAAGAGAGATATTTCTTGATATTGCATGCCTCCCTGTTGGTGTGGACTGTCAAATTGCTTCCTTTATGTGGCATAATCCCAATTTCCCCCCCTCTGAAGAAGTTGATGCACTCCATGTCATGTCCCTAGTAAAAATTGGAAATGATTACAAACTAGGGATGCACAGGCTGATAAGAGAGTTTGGCCAACAAATCATACAAAAAGAGGATGATCTATATCCAGGAACGCGAGGCAGGTTAGGCAATTTGGAATTGGCCTGTAAAGCAAACAGTATGAAGGTACAGTATCTTGTGTAATTCTATGGCGGAATGCGTGCCTTACCCTGTTCTCGAGCCTTGGAGTGTTGAGAGATTGTCCTTTCGCTTTAACGTTGACTTATTTAGCTCTTTCTCATCTTTTCTCCACTTAACGCTTTTTTCATTTTAGGGGACAGACCACCTCAACTTTGATGCGAGAGATTTTAAGAGCATGCCAAACTTAAGGTTTCTGATCTTGGATTGTGCAAAAGTTGTTGGCGATTTTGCCAATGTTTTTCCAAATTTAAAGTGGCTCCAATGGCAAGGATGCACCAGCGATTTTGAAGCTACTAATTTTCATGTCGAGAAATTAGTCATTCTTGATCTTTCATGGAGCAAAGTCACTGAAGACTGGGGAGGTTGGATAAAAATCAAGGTAGATTTAGCTTTGTTTATTTCATTAAACTGTTCCCCTGATGAATAAGTTTTTGCCAGAAAGCTTTTTATGAAGACTGATTTAAGACATGGCATTTCTCGGCATGTGGCATGTACAGAACTGAAAGTTACTCTTGAAATACGTAAGGAAATAATTGGTTGCCTGCCAACAACAATTAGAGGGTGTGTGGATGATGGTGGTGGTGAAATCTGAGGTTGAGTGAGTTAAGCAGAATGATTTTCTAGTTGTCGAAAGGGCAAGTCATTCTTCAGAATCTAAATAAGCATCTTCTTTAACTATGAAAACATTTTCCATCAGGAATCTTCCTAAAATATGTCAGGATTGTAAGATTGGAAAGCATATTTTCAAAATTTGTTTTCTTCAAAACAAAGAGTCTTAGATTTTATTTTCTCTAAAGATTTGTTCAGTGTATGAATTAATGTTTCTGTGCTGTTTTATTTTTGCAGATGCCACAGTTGAAAGTCTTGAATCTTACTGGTTGTGCTGACCTATTGATGAGCCCCAACTTATCCTTTTTCCCAGACTTGGAGATATTGATTTTCGAACGGTGTTCTCAATTAATGAAGTTAGATTCTTCCATCTGTCATTTAAAACACTTAACTACCTTAAATTTGAGGTTCTGCGATGAACTCAATATGTTGCCAATTGAACTGGGTCGCATGAAAGCTCTTAAGGAGCTCCTTATTGATGGGACTTTGGTACAAGAAATTCCTGTGTCAATGGGTTACATGAATAAACTTGAGAATTTTAGTGCCTCCAACTGTCTCCAATTAAGTCACCTGCCTGATTCAGTCTGTGGCTTGACAGCTCTTTCGGTACTCTTACTGGAAAATGCAAAAATTACTCGAATCCCTGCCTCAGTTGAAAAGCTGGTGAAACTTCGGATCCTGTCTCTAAAGGATTGTCGTTGGATAGGAAAATTTCCAGATTCGATATGCAATTCAGGAAACTCATTAGAGGAGTTGGATATAACAGGGACAGGCATATCTGAATTACCCAGTTCAATTACTTGCTTCGGGCGTTTAAAAGTGTTAAAAATGGATTCTTGCTTCATTAGAGAATTGCCTACAGAAATTGGAAATTTGGTCAACCTTGAAGAGTTACATGCTTCCCACTGTAGGAGTTTGAAGGGAGCCATTCCGACTGCTATTAAGCGTCTAGATCGTCTGAGGATACTGAGATTGGGACATTCCAGTATTTCAGGCATTCCTTCGGAAATTGTAAGTCTTTCTTGTCTTCAGATTCTTGATTTACTTCAGTGCAACAAGATTCAAGCACTGCCAGAGCTTCCTTCCAGTTTAACTTGTCTACGGGTGAGTTCTGAAAGGATGGAGGCCTTGCCAGATCTTAAGGATTTAGTGAAGCTGGAGGAGATATGTCTGGGCGATAAAGATTCTAAGGAGCTCATGCGTCCTTCAATGTGGATGGAGCCAAAATCCAGATCGAGTGATCTCTTAGTAGTGCCCATAGTACTTCCAAAACTGAAGATGTTAGAGTTGTCTCATTCTCAAATTGGTGTACGGCAACTTAGGCATGGTTCCTTCTCATATACACATCTTAAGAAGCTGGTTCTATCCGGTGTGAATCTTGAAAATGTGCCGGAACTTCCCTCGTCATTGTCTGTCTTATCTATTCAACAGTGTTGGTCTTTGAGACAATTGCCAGCAGTTCACCATCTGAGCAAACTATCAGAACTAAATCTCATCCAATCCATGGTAGAAGAAATTGAGGGGCTTCAGGATCTAATTGCTTTGGAATTCTTGAATGTAACGCACTGTGAAATACGTAATCTCAATGGGCTTAGCCAATTAATGGAGTTACGAAGTTTGATTTTGTCAGACTGTGATTCACTGGGTGGGTTGCCCAGTATATCTAACTTGAAGATGTTGAATGTCCTATTAGTCCAGAGATGCAGGATGATCCATGCTATTGAAGGCCTCATGGAGTTAACCTCCTTGGAGGAGTTGCGTGTTAGTGAATGTGAGGCAGAAAGCACACAGCAAGTACGGGATGCATTAAAGATCGTGATGAAACGTTCAATAAAAAGTTGATGTCCTGCACTTCTGGAGTGGCATTCAGTTATTTACATGGCTCTTTGGACACAATCAAAGCCATAGGGTAACATCAGTGAAGTCCCTTGCGAAATTGAGTTGGCAAACTGGTGGCAAAATTGCTGGAGCTGCAATTTGAAATTTGGCATCAAAAGTTTTTCGAGTCCTTTGTCTATCAGAAGTGGAAGCAACTGCAAGAGTGACATCTATATTAAAACATAGATGGCAGAGAGGTCGAGCTGGTTAGAGAGTATCTAGTAATATTGTAAGTGGTTACTGATTTTGGCATCTTACTTAATCTTGGTTTAAGATCACAAATAGGTTGTTTTAGGTAACTTCTGTTCAGCTTGAGCTTTTTGCATTGGTATGGGTCATCGTTGGACAATTCTGTTGATCCTAGGTCAGCTTCTCAGCTTTGATTTGTTCTTCAAATTGACTGGATCTCATCTCCTTTTGAGGACATCATTAATGGGGAAAATTACCAAATTTTTTTTTAACTTATTGCAATTGGGCCAATTCAAACTTAAACTTTTTTTGAGCCAATTCAATCCTAAATCTTTTGCATTTGCGCAAATTCAATCCATTCGGCAATTTTGGCGGCAGCCACCGACGTGGATAATTTTTTAATAATTTTTTTGGCTTTTTATTAAGTTTTTATTTTTTTTTCTTTTCTTTTTGCCGGTCAATGGAGGCAAGGGCTGTTGAGACTTGACCCCGTTGGCCACTGGCTAGGTGACCTTGCCATCGTTGGGCGAGGCTCACGCTCGCCACTTGCCATCGTCTAGCCATGGTGCGGGTCGACCTTGCTAGTGGCCAGCGGGGTCTCGCCATGGCTGGGTGAGGTCGAGCCTTGCCAAATTTGACGGGGCCTTGCCTAGTGATAACAAGGCTGACCTTGTCGGCCTCGCCTCTCACCGATGGCGGCTGGCTTGAGGAAGAATGAAGAAAGAGGAATAAAAAAGAGAGAAAAGAGAAGAAAAGAAAAATAGATACTTTGAAAAAATAAAAAAAAATTATTAAAAAATTATTCACATCAAGATTTGCTAAACGACTTTACATTGGTGTTAGTTTGCTTTAAAATTGGTAGGATGGATTGAATAGGACAAATACAATTTGTTTATAGCTGAATTGGCAAAAAAAAATTATAATTGAATTGATATAATGATAATAGATTTATGACTTTTTTAGTATTTTTTCCTTATTAATGAGCCTAGATCGAATAGGGTTCAACTATTTTTCTTTTGTTTTTATTTTTAATCTAGAGCAACTTTGTTGTCTCGTGGTGGGACATTCTAGTCAAACCAGTTGGCCTTTTGCCTCCACTTTTTGCTTTCCCCGTCCACACCCACCTTCTCCACTACCCACCCCGTCCCCCCTTCAAACATTATATGGGCAATCCTGACTGTTCAACTCTTGCTTCGGAGGTAAATCCTACTTTCAAAGCCCCAAGGGAGAAAATATTCAGTGGTTCATGAGTGCCACGTCAACAGCTGAAGTGGCATGCGTTAATGTACTATTAACCAATTAAAAATTGACACGTGTCATTAAAAAATTAATTAGAAATCCCTTAATCCACCTAGATTTCTCTTTTCCTCCACTTCCATCTGCACGCACAAGCCCAACCTCCGCCCCTCCTTTGGCCATCGCCACTAGGGGAGTTGGAGTTGCCGGTGCCGCATCAAACCACTTTGGCTGTCTTCTCCTGCCATGCCTCAGTTCCAAATCCAATGGGACGACGGAGAGGGTGGACGCGGAGATTATCTCCAGATTTGGTTTGCTGCAACGCTCCTCTGCACCTCCAGATTTGGTTTGCTGCTCTAGATCTTGGCTCGTCCATGGCTGCCGGTGAAGAGCTCAACAACTTTGCCGCAGAGCAAGAAGCCATCCATGGCCGACTGCTCCTCTGCATCTTTAGATCTGGTTTGTTGAAACAGTCCTCCGCATCTGCAGACCTGGTTTGCTGCTCAAAAGCTTCGAGCTCCAGTCTTGGCTCGTCCATGGTTGCCGGCAATGAGCTCAACAGCTTTGCCGCAGATCGAGAAGCTGTCCAAGGCCGATTGCTCCTTTGCATCTCCAGATCTGGTTTGTTGCAACGCTCCTCTACCTAGTTTGCTGCTCAACAGCTTTGTGCTCGAGTCTTGGCTCGTCCATGGCTGCCGGCGACGAGCTCAATAGCTTTGCCGCAGACCGTGGCGGCCATGGTGAGGCGGTGGTTCAAGGACGGCGGCGGTGGCGGTGGCTTGGGCGATGGAGATGGCCAAGCGCAGGCGGAGCGGAGGTTGATAATGGAGGGGAAAAGAGAAAAAAATTAATTTTTTAGATTTCCATGTGAACATACACGTGTCAAAATTTAATTGGGTATCGGTAAATAAGCGCATGCCACGTCAGTTGTTGACATGGCGCTTGTGAACCACTGAATATTTTCTCCTGAGGAGGTGATTGTGTAAATTTATTAGGGGTGAGCATGCCCCATCCACCCAACATTAGGAAATGCCCACTAAGAATTGGTTCCAAAAAATTGAAATCAGAAACTGCCAGTTGATTCCATGAATCCACTCAAAAACTGGACCATTGGTTTGGTTCGATTTAGCGATGGATCCAAAGAATTGTTCCCACCAAGCTTCACGTACTCAATACAACATTTTCAACAAGCCAAAATAAAGTAAAAAACAAAGAACTTCCCTATTATTAATTGTAATATCAATAAAACAATTGTGCTCATATTGAAAGTTGAGAGTCGAGGTCATGAGTTGATGGGCCTTGAACTTAAGAGTCAAGACCGTAAGTAAGGGATAAAGAGACAATCCAAATGAGGTGGGAGTAAGACAAGATAAGCACTCCGTCAATGTTGAGCTTTAAATTAAGGATTTAAAGGTTTTCATTTTTCTTAATTTTTTTTTGGTAGGAAATTTTTCTTAAAAATTAAATATGTTTATTATACATTACTGGTCTAGTTTGGTAATCCAGTCCGGGCAGGTGGTTTCACACCCAGAACTAGAAATTGGATCGGTTTCCACTGGTTCTAGTTTGGTCCAGTCCAATTCCGGGTAGTTCAGACGGTTCTTGGTCCTTTTGCACATCCCTAAAATTTATGGGGTGTCTTTGTTTTGTGGAAAAAAAAAATAATCTACAAAATATTTTTCTAAAAATAATTGCTTGTATCGCTTATAAAAGTGAATGAATGAAGAATATTTTCCTTGTACATTAAAATGTTTAGATGCAAATTGTTATTGATAATAAAGACATTTTTTATTAATTAATTATTTCAAGTAATATAAGTTCCCACTTTTGAAAAAAATTCTTTTTCTATTGAATAAACATAAATGGAGATGATGGAACTATTCTTTGGCATGTGACTAGTGTTGTGGGTCGGTAGTCTCTTTGGCCGCGGATCAACCCGTGCGGCACCCGGCGAGCGGAACTTGCTAGACTAGTCTTTTTTCTATAGTTATTCCAGTGTACAATATGACTAATACGGCGAATAGCTCCTTTCATACGAGATTATACCACGCCTAGCTTTGTTCGGGCGTCTAGTTTATCGAACGAGACAACAGCCCTCTTTAGGCTCAACAACTGATTTCAGCTTGCCATAGCCTCATCAGGAGAGCGGCATCAGCTCTTGACCAGTTTATGCACGGGAGGCCAACCCTACCTTTAGAGCTCCTAAGTAATATTATCATTCTATCCTAAAACTCCTAATACTAACTGTCTTGACACCATTCCCATGGTCAGTTGTGTTCTTTTCTGTGCTCTTGCTTTTCACTCGATAACCCCAAGCTTCACTCTCAAAGGTTCACGGGTACGGGAGAATCATGGGTCATAATAAACTCCCCCACTCAATTCCGCAATGCCCTCATTTTGGGCCGTTCTGTCACTTCCTTGCACTTCCCTAATTATCAATGCCACTCCCTGGGACTTACATAGATGACAACGCTCGCCTAACAGAACAAGTCACTCCACTTGCTTGCTTCCCCTAATCAAAATGTTTGCAAATCTCTAGTCACTTGTGCTTCCCGACAAGTGTGGCACCCCTAACCAACTGCACCTTTTTTCGCTTACTAAGCTCCTCTTGTAATCTTAGCAAGCCAACAGAGGGTCCCCTTGGTGGAGATGTGATCGCAAACCTCTTCTTGAGATTCACCCATTGATTCGGGAACGTTATTCCCATTCAGCGAGCAATTCGATTCCTTCCTATGCCCCCAATGCCATCCCAGAAGTTAGACGAGAGCCGCATGTTGTCTGAGGCCCCTTTGGCTCCAGCCATTACTCTCCGTCCTCATAGGACTGGGAAGACCATATGCTTTTCCCCGAATCACCCACCTACTGGAGGGATCCCCGCTTTGATATCATTTGTCATGGGTTGGTAGTTTCCTTGGCTACGGATTAACCCGTGCTGCCTAGCGAGCGAAACTCGCTAAGCTAGCCTTATTTCTATAATTGTTCTAGTGAACAATGAATAGCTCTTTTCATATAAGATCGTACCATGCCTAGCTTTGTTCGAGCGTCTAGTCCATCGAACGAGACAACAGCCTTCTTTAGGCTTAACAACTGGTTTCGGCTTGCCATGGCCTCATTAGAAGAGCGAATGAGACGGCATCAACGCTCTCGACCAATTTGTGCACGGGAGGCCAGCTTCGCCTTCAGAGCTCCTAAGTAATATTATTTTTCTATCTTAGAACTTCTAGCACTAATCGTCATGAGGCCACTCCCACGATCCAATTGTGTTCATCTTCTCTACGCCCTCGCTCTTCACTTGATAAGCCTAAGCTTCACTCCCAAGGCTTCACGGGTACGGGAGAATCATGGACCGTAGCATTTTCAAGTAAAGTGGCCAAATTACCCTCAATTTAACTCCTACTCAAGGGCAGATATGTCATTCTATTTTTCTTTTGTTTAAGTGCGCTTCGCTCTTCAGCATCCACCTTCGAGCGTATCCACAAACTCTAGCCCTAAACCATCCTTTACGACTGTAACAGGGACGTGTGTTACTTTACCAATAATAGACTAGATTTACTCTTGTTCTTTTTTGGTTATCTAAGTCCTCCACCACGCTACATCAATATTCTTTTTCAACACAATAGGCCAACCTTCATCCCTAATTTCGTTCTCTAGATCAAAGGAAGAAGTGTTGGAGAAATATGACTTCGAATCAATAGAGAAATTAAGTCGGACTTTGAGGTGTGATATCACTTTCTTTAAATATTTATTTGTCACACAATGTTGTTAATGGTCACCGACAAATAACCTTCAGGATATAATAAAGTGTCAAATGAGAATATTAGATAACAATTTTTAATATTTTTCTAGGGTCTTTTTAGGAAACATTCAAAAAAATGTCTATATGAAAAGTAGACTTGAAAATGATTTCATATTCATTCATCCAAAAATTGACACACGCGCATATATACAAGCACACACACACATGAATACAAATATATAAATCCGTCTTAAAGAATATAAACAACTCTTTACGAACTATTTCAAAGTAAATAAAGATATCCTTTCGGAAGAAATTACAAAATGAACAAACGCAACTTAGGAAATGATGTGAACAAAGATATCCCTTCAAAAGAAATTACAAAATGAACAAATGCGACTTTTCATGAAATGATGCAAACTAAACAAGTATAATTTTCAAAAGTTTTCTTTAAAAGACACATACAAAAATTCGGAATAATAAAATAATAAATAATAATTTTTTTAATAAATAAAATTCCGAATTTTCATGATTTCCAAAAAATACTTAATAAACAAAAAAAAAACCTTTGAAATAATAAAAGTTAATAAGATACTCGTACAAAATAAAAAAAAATAAATGAATGGGTTATTACTAATTAAATGGCAAGCGCGCAAGCATGCATAATGCTAAGTGCACTTAATAATCACGCACGCAGTATTGTGGGGTCTAGCTCCTCTTATTTAAATATACTAGAGAATGTTCACACTTATTGACTGGCACATCTCCTCCTAACTTTCCTATATGAGACAAGGAAAAACACACTTAGTTTGTTTTATAAACAAACTTCCAACAAAAGGTGTTGCTAAATTAGCATGATCCAATACTGTTACCTAAGGAAATCGTTAGTCATCAAGAGAGACCCAAATCTAAACCCGTTAACATATTTAGTTGGACCTACTTTCATTTAAAAGTTTAAGTTAATAAATTATGAACTAACTAGGATATTTTAACTTTATATTTAATACTAATTATCTAATTGTGAATTTTTTTTAACACATTTCACGACAGAGGAATTGAGGATTCTTGAAAGAATAAAGTTTTATAAAAATTCTTGAAAGCACTATTTTTTGCAATTCTTTTGTTGGGAAGGGAAATCCTCCAATAGCGACATTACAAACGAAGTAATTTGTGGTGGCCCCACTATCAAGAACTGTTATTCTTGTGGTCGTAATTTGTTGTAGCAGAAGTCAAATAAGCGCAAGTTCTTTTGTTCAATGTAAAAGTTGGGGTCACAGGAATATTAGTTGCGGAAATGGTCGTATCATTTTTTTTTCTTTTTTGGTAAGGGTAAGAATTGTATAGACTTTGCCAAAAGGATATACAAGAAAGGAGGCCCGGCACCTACAATAGGCATACACTCAAGAAGAGAGTAGAGTCAAAAAAAGTGTAAGGGTGCCATAGTTCCAAAAAGAGAAAACAAAAGGCGAACAAAATAAAAGAAAGCCAAATCCAACAAACAGAGAAGGGGCAACCAACATCAATAAAAAATAGACGAATGGAGACCCTAGCTTCGTTGTAGTCTTCTGTTCCTAGAGTGTTTGGAACATGTTTGAAAGTAACGCCTTATCCTTGAATGGTCGTATCATTTTTTTATTTTCTTTATACAAAAATTGAGGAGGGTTACATGTTTTACTTAAATTGTTGGGATAACCTCCATAAGCTATTTTGAAGATGCAAAATAATCTAATATTACTAAGAAGAGCTTCATTGTTTGATAGATGCACATCGTGTCAAGTGCTATGCTGTTATCAAGGATGAACATGATATTGGGAGCCAATGTGTAAAAGTTAGATGAGCATCAATAGAAGGCGAACAAGTCTGTTAGAACGAGGAATTCATGGAACTTGACTGGACCATGCAAAGATAAACAACTGATGAGAACTAAGATCGCCAATATGCTTGAAATGACTGAAGGATAGTAGGTAAACAGTCATATTTCGGCGTAAAGCGTGAAAACCTTGGAAGAATTGTTGGCAGCTCCTACTATCAATAGAGTAGAAGACGTGTCAAGTGCTTCTATTACCTAAATAAGAAAACCTAGACCTGTTTTGAATTAATTGGAAATTCAAATTAGAGGCAAATGACTAGTTTCAGAGTCTGGAGGCTCATCGTAGAAAGCCTGGACTTGAATCCGGGCGGTTTACTTTTTTTGTGCAAACAGCAAGAGGATCACATGATGGACAGAGGTAGACGAATCCATTTAGAGAAACCTCACTTTTGTAAAAGAGAAGCATATTATGTAGGCAAACTGAAAGCCGGCAATTGTGTTTCCACATCCAACGACTCTTGGATGAACTTGAGGCGTGTCCCAACGGCAACTTTGAAGATTGGAAGTCTTTAAAAAAGGATTCAAAGCTTGCCGAAGGACTTGGAGGAATTTCTGAAAGTCATCTTGCTCTCTTATTGTCTTGAATTCCTCTCATGCTGACAAAATGTATTTGTTTGTGTAGTACTTTAGCTTTAACTGGTACGTCCATGATGGGGTGCGAACGGAACGCACCGTTTCGTCTTGATGCGTTACGATGGAAAGTCACTAATGGAGGAGTACGAAGGGAGACGTATAAAAGCCTCCCGAACACAACCGTTGGCACGGTTGGCAATTCATTCGTACCAAATTCTCTCCATTTCCATCAAAGAAGAAAAAGGAATTCCATTTCACTTTTGCAAGAACGATCGGCATTTACACCGTGGAAATCGGGTATTTTCCTTGTGATTGCGTCCAAACTAACGTGATGAAGTGTTGTTCGTGATTTATTCGCAATTCAACGTTCGTTCCGGGGCTATTTGTTGTTTGCGCATCGGAATCAGATAAGTCGTCTTCCGCCGACTCAAATTCCAACATTGGTATTAGAGCCCGATCGTGATTTCTGCCTTGTTTTTCATTGAGTTTTCTTGATTACCATTTGATATTGAGATCAAGAGATTGTATTCTACACTGTTTGAATATCTGATAGTCGGAATTGCCCCATGAAAAACTCGAAATTGAACCGGAGCGAAGAGCGGGTTCGGGGTCGCGTGATCCGTGAGGTTTCGGCAGTTTTTCGAAACAATTTTTTGGTCAAAATTAATTTTTGAATATACAGGGTGAAAGAGCTCGTCGAGACGAGTCCGGCGATGGGTCGAGCGCCGCCAGGAGACGCCGGACGCGCTCACACGCACGGCCGTGGCCATCAAGCGTGGGCGCCACGCGCCGGTCGGCGAACCGGCGCGTGCGTGACGCGCGCCAACTGGCGAACCGGCGCGTGCGTGACGCGCGCCAACTGGCGAAGCGTCGGCCGGCGAACCGGCGCATGGTAACGTCAACGTGACGTCATCCAACGGTCGGTAACCGCCGGGATGACGTCAGCACCAGCAACAGTTGGCCGGCCGGCGAACCAACCCGACCCGACCGTTGACCGGTCAACCGGTCCGACGGTCAAACCAGTCGGACTGGTCACCGGTTGGACCGGCCAGGAGCCGTTCGACTCGCTGGCGCGTGTGTCACACGCGCCGCGCACTCAGGCGGCCCGTGGGGGCGCGTGCGAGCTCCGATTGGAGCGTGGTCGATCTCATTTGGTTCGTATGAGTGTCATTTACAAAGTGGCATAATTATTTTATACTTTTGAATTTTATTAATGTATGAAAATGCTTTGGGAACCCTATGTACGCGTATTTTTTTGGGGTTTAATGCAACTTATTTATTTGTAGCTTGTATTTTCTTGTGATTAGGGAAATGCAATAGCTAGCTTGTGTACAAATGATGTTATATATACTGTGTAGAGCTTGGTTCAATGATATGATGTATATATTTTAATATACTTGCAATTTTCTAGTTGCTAGAAAATAAGAACAATGGTAGGAAATCCATTACATGTTGAATTGCAATTTTAATTATAGTTGAAGCATGATTGTTGTTTATACGTTGATTATCATCATGCTATGTTCTTGTGTTAAGGAAAAATGTAGAAATTACATAAGGTCATGTAATTATTTTTCCTAGTGGGAGTTCGTAGGTTGGTAGAATTGAAAGGAGTTCTCACCTAGAACTTAAAATTTGCGCAAATTAAACTAATTAATGATAATAGAACAATTGTACATAGAAGTTGATCGGGAACATTGTGAACTTTTGCTTTTGTGTCTTTTGTTGAATTATCATTAATTTAGTTTGTCTTTGCTGCAAATTAACTATGTGTTACTCTGTATAGTGTGCTAGTATTGATTCTGTGTTTATTATGTCAATGTGTTATAGCAATTGATTATGGCTTTGGCATCCAATACCATTGTAGCTGACCTCAATAAGGGTGAGAAACTGAATGGTGACAATTATGATATTTGGCATCGAAAGGCTCAGTACATCCTTGAGGAGCAAGAGGTTTTGGAAACTCTCAACTATACCATGGATGAACCTGAGCATGGAACTTCAGCTCAACACAGGAGAGATCCGGAAGCTTATCAAGCTTGGAAAAAGAAAAATAGCATTGCTCGCATCACGTTGCTGAGCTGTATGTAAGATGATCTCATGTGTGAGTTTGAGAGTTATGACAAAGTTCAAGCTATGTGGGTTGCCTTGAAAGATAAGTTTGGGGGTACATCTGCCACTAAGTTGAGGAGACTCACCATCAAGTTTGACACATTCCGAAAGCGCCCAAATGTAACGATGAGGCAGCACCTTCGGGAGATGTTAAACATGATTCGTGAGCTGAAGTCGGCAGGTCACTCCCTTACTGATGAACAACAAGTTCAGGCTGTTATAAGGTCTCTTTTTGACAACTGGGAGCATATGAAGATCAATATGACGTATACTAAGAATATTGTCACTTTTGATGATATTGCGCGTCATTTGGAATTAGAAGATGAGCACCTAGAGGCTGCGAGATCCTCTACCCATGTTTATGTTGCTTAATCGAGTTCGCACAAAGCTTCGGGCTTTAAGCGCAAGAGGAATCTTCAGTCCAACAACAAAGGGAAGATGACTGATCAGGCACCCAAGAGAGCTAAGACCTTCCGATGCAAGAAGCGTGGTGGTAAGAAGGACAATGCCAAGATGGAGTGCCACAATTGTGGCAAGTTGGGTCACTTTGCTCGTGAATGCTCTGAGCTGAAAAAGGTACCATATTACTCCATTACTTTGAGTAATGCTTTTGTTTCTAGTACTGTAATGCTTGTTGAATCTTATCCAATGTGGACTGTAGACTCAGGAGCAACAGACCATGTAGCTAGAGACCGAGAAGCATTTGTGGAGTATCGTCGGATACCACTTAGAAGAAGATGGATATATGTTGGGAATAACTCAAGAGTTGAAGTGAAGGGTATCGACACATGTAAATTAATCTTACGTGGTGGTCGAAACCTATTCTTGCATGATATCCTTTATGCTCCAGAATTTCGACGAAACTTGCTCTCTGTAGTTGTTCTTCTTAGCTTAGGTTATGTATTGAATTTCCATGGTGATTATGTTGACATTTTGTATGGAACAGTTTATTATGGTTCAGGTCATGTATCGAATGGTTTTATGGTGTTAGACATTGATTATGATCAGTACAATGTTAATGTTGATTGTTGTTTTTCTTTAATTGCATCTTCTAATAACGTTGAGATTGATGCAAGTACTTGGCATGTTAGATTAGGTCACATTGGATTGCAAAGAATGCAAAGATTAGCTAGAGAAGGTTTTTTAGGGTCACTCACTAATGTTAGTCTATCCGTATGTGAACATTGTCTAGTGGGAAAAGCAACTAGAAAACCATTCGGTAAAGGGACTAGAGCTAAATTTCCATTGCATCTCATACATTCTGACATTTGTGGTCTTTTGAATGTGAGAGCGAGGCATGGAGCCTCATATTTCATCACTTTTATAGATGACTTCACACGTTTCGGTTATGTCTTTTTAATCTCCCATAAGTCAGAAGCGTTATACTACTTTAGACGATATATAGCGATGGTAGAGAATCAGTTAAACAATACGATAAAGGCATTGAGAACCAATCGTGGACGTGAGTATCTATCGGAGCAATGCAAGGCTCTTTGTGATGAAAAGGGAATTGTACGACAATTGACTATTCCTGGTACTCCACAACAAAATGGGGTAGCTGAGAGAAGGAATAGAACCATATTAGAAATGGTTAGGTCTATGATGGCGCAAGCAAATTTACTTATCTCCTATTGGGGAGATGCGTTATTGACTGCTACTTATATACTTAACCGTGTGCCCTCAAAATTGGTCACTTCCACCCCTTATGAATTATGGACTGGTAGGAAACCAGACTTGAGTATTCTATGTCCATGGAGATGTGCAGCTTATGTTCATGATTCTTTCCATAAACATGGCAAATTAGGTCATAGAGGGAATAAATGTATCTTTATAAGATATTCCGAACACTTCAAAGGGTATGTGTTCATAGGTGAACAAGCTGATGGAAGTGTGACCGAAATGGAGTCACGAGATGTCACGTTCTTGGAGAACGATTTTCCTAGTAGATGTGAGATTGATAAGGACTTCCAATTATATGAGATGGAAGATCCTGATAACACACCCATTGATGTGGTAGAGGGAAATGAAGATTTACCTCAACACACAAGACCTAGTGGGAGTGTTGCATCGCCTGATGAATTGAATTCAAGAGAAATTCAATTGCGTAAAAGTAATCGTAAAAGTATTCCCCGTCGTTGTTTTGAGATTGAAGGGGAAGCATTTATGATTGCTCAAAGAGACGATGCCGAGCCTAAAACTGTTCAAGAGGCCCTCTCATCCTCTGACAAGGAAGAATGGAGAAAAGTTTTGGAAGATGAGATGGAGTCAATGAGGGCAAACCATGTCTGGGACTTGGTTGATCTACCACCCAATCGTAACGTCATTGGAAACAAATGGGTCTTCAAGATTAAGCGAAAGGCGGATGGATCCATTGAAAAGTATAAGGCTCGCCTTGTGGCAAAAGGTTATACTCAACAAGAGGGTATAAACTATGAGGAAACTTTTTCACCAGTTGTAAGTTTTGCCTCAATACGCCTTATTCTAGCCATCGTTGCACATTTGGACTTTGAATTATATCAAATGGATGTAAAGACAGCATTTCTTAATGGAGAATTAGATGAGAAAATCTATATGAAACAACCAATAGGTTTCATAGCTAAAGGTCAAGAGCATAAAGTTTGCAAGCTTCATCGCTCAATATATGGCCTTAAGCAATCATCTAGACAGTGGTATCTCCGTTTTCATCGAGCAATAATAACTTTTGGTTTCACGATGATCGAAAAAGATCACTGTGTATATGTCAAGCAGTCCAAAGATAAATTTGTAATTTTATTACTTTATGTGGACAATATTCTGTTGGCTGAAAATGACAAGGTTTTGGTTATCACCATAAAAGAATGATTGTCCTCCAATTTTGAGATAAAGGACATGGAAGAAGCTGCTTATTTATTAGGAGTTAAGATCGAAAGAGATCGATCAAGGAAACTCTTTACTTTATCACAAGAGTCTTATATTATGAAGATTCTTGAGCATTTCAATATGCAGCATTATAATCCCATTGATACCTCTGTCATGCAAGGTGAAGGCCTAAGTACTGAGATGTGTCCTAAGACTCTAGAAGAAATCAAAGTGATGGAAATTGTTCCTTACGCTAGTGCAGTCGGAAGTTTGATGTATGCTATGATGTGTACTCGACCCGACATATGTTATGCCGTGGGATTGGTGAGCCGATATCAATCAAATCCTGGTCAAGCACGCTGGAAAGTAATGAAGAGGATCTTGAGATACTTGAAGGGCATCATAGACTATCGACTTTGTTACCAAGGGAATGATTTACGCCTATTAGGTTATTTAGATGCTGATTGGGGTGGAGACCTGGATGAGCGTAAATCGACTTCTGGATATGTGTTCTTGCTTAATGGAGGTGCGATTTCTTGGAATAGCAAGAAACAGACATGCACGGCCTTATCTACGATGGAGGCAGAATTTATTGCATGTTCTGCCGCAGTGCAAGAAGCAATATGGCTAAAACGTTTCTTGGAAAATTTAATCACTGTCACTGAAGTTCCAAGAACGGTGACAGTTTATTGCGATAGTCAACCAGCCATTGCCTATGTGAAAGATCCCAAATATCATGGAAGGACAAAGCACATTGACATAAAGAATAACTTCATCAGAGATATTATAGCGTAGAAAGAAGTGATCCTGCAATACATTTCAACCAATAGAATGGTTGCTGATCCATTTACGAAGGCTATTCCTAGAGACATGTTCTTGACTCATAGGATGTCACTAGGATTGCGTAGAATGTGAAATTTGTTATTATAGAGGATCATTAGTTTATGTATTTGTGGATAGATGTATTGTACTTGTTTATTTATTAGTGATTTGATGTTTTATCAAAAAGTACAAATCCACTATGAGACTAGCACAAACACACATATATTATTGAAAAGTATGTCAGTAGGCAATGATTGACTCACTCACACGAGCAATCGCCTCAAATGCTGTAGTTAGCACGTTGAGATGAAACGTTATGTATAAATAAATGCTGAAGAACAAGTTTAGTACATAAAATTTGTCGCCTTGATTGGAGTCAAGATGAGATTTGTGATTTTGTTTATAATAAGACCGAACATGATATTCCCACAATCATGTATGCCTGTAAAATGCCGGATGCGAGTACTTAATTGGGCGCTATAGAAAACGAGCTGATATAGCACTCGGGCTAAACATGAGTACGTGATTGGCACGCGACTATGTTTAGGCTAAGATCTGTATAGTGGATATGGTTAATAAATGACATACGCTTTTAAAGAAAGAGAAATCCATTATAGCATGTAATTCATTTTACATGTGCATTATACGAACTATAAGGGAAGGTGAGTAAAATTATCCCTATTTACTCATCGTGTGAGTCCTTGAGTTAATTTATAATTTATCTCAATTTTGTGCCCTATGTTATTTCTGACTATGTTCTCGAAGTGAAAGATCAATATTGCTACTTTAGCATGTTACGGGCGGTCATAAATGGATATGGCCTATGAGACGTGTCTAGGAAAGCAAATTGAGAGAGACATGAGTGCGAAGGAAGACTATTGTTGTTTTACATCTATCGCGTGTATTTACTGGTTGACCAATTATATCGCTCTATGTGGTTGCGGATGTAATAGTAAATACATGGTGTTTTGAGAATAGTCAAGTATAGCCTTTAAGGGATATGTATACTTGGATTGATGTAACAAAATATGTCTGGGGCACTGTGAGACATCCATTGTTTATTTCTTTTCGGGGTTGTAGCCATTATGTTATCCCTAACAGGTGCATAATTTGAGCTCCCAAGTGCAGGGGTGCTCACTGGTCGCACGGTTTATTTGTCAGTATAAATTGTTTTGTAAAATTGATGAATGTTGAATGCCTTATATTCTTGATAGAGCGCTATCAAACCCATCATGTCCGAGTGGGAGATGTAGTACTTTAGCTTTAGCCGGTACGTCCATGATGGGGTGCGAATGGAACGCACCATTTCGTCTTGATGCGTTACGATGGAAAGTCACTAATTGAGGGGTACGAAGGGAGACGTATAAAAGCCTCCCGAACACAACCGTTGGCACGGTTGGCAATTCATTCGCACCAAATTCTCTCCATTTCCATCAAAGAAGAAAAATGAATTCCATTTCACTTTTGCAAGAACGATCGGTATTTACATCGTGGAAATTGGGTGTTTTCCTTGTGATTGCATTCAGACTAACGTGAGGAAGTGTTGTTCGTAATTTATTCGCAATTCAACGTTCGTTCCGGGGCTATTTGCTGTTTGCGCATCGGAATCAGGTAAGTTGTCTTCCGCCGACTCGAATTCCAACAGTTTGTATTTGTGATTTTCTCTAAAAGTGCTTTCTTGCTTATTGTAATTAGTGATCAAGTGTTATAGGGTGATAAAGGCGCGTGAAATTTCATAAATTTATCTACTAGCTTTTGAGCTAAGGCAACACCTACTTCTATTTGTAATATTCTAAAGATTACTGGTGGACACCAACTTGGTTTAAGTAATTTGCTTGCATTCTTCTGAATCTCAACGCTTTATCTATTTGATAGAAGTATCTGCCGTGCATAAATTGTTTCTGCTTCTACCGAAGTTTATTTGCAATATATATGTAAATTTAAGACAATCTATTCACCCTTCTAAATTGTCGTGTGAGCCTTATAAAAATCACATATATCATGCATGTCAATGCAAAAGGAAAAGGAAAAGCAAATGGAGATAACATGGACTAGCCTTAAAGTTTGAGATAAATATGTAGTTGCATAACCAAAAGATGTGTGGAATTGCGCAATTTTCACATCTTATTAACAAGTGTCTTGAAGGACTAATTAAATATTTTTAACAAAGATATATTCAATTCTTAAAATAATGATTGCGCATGTCCCAAAGATAATCAGTGAATTAAAATTTCTTTTGCATCAATTATTTAAGAAATCAACAGGTACCTTGATACCTTTTCACAAGAGTAAGAATTCACGAGTCTCTTTGCATGGTCGGGCGAGAGGAGGTGACACAGGACGGACGCTACTCTACAATCGAGCAAAACATAACTTTATGATTGTCACGCCTCGATTCACAAGAATAAAGGGCATGGCACGGCCGTCCTTTTACTAAAGAATGTAACCTCAACATAATCAAAATTTAGCCCGATATTAACATTTATACATCCATGCATATATATTTGACAAAGAGGACATTTGGTTATAATATAATTTTCTATAAACCACCAAACCAATATATATACATCCACCAAAAATTAACACACAAACTTATCAACTATATATAACTCATACCAAAAAGTCCCCACTACAAACGATCCTCCTCGATAGCAAACACTCATGCCTATTTACAGTTTGTTCAAAAACTTGAAAAATAAGTAGATGAGAGGAGTGAGCTACCACAGCTTAGTGAGTAACACATTTCTTTTAAGCGAATTGAGAAATCACTATGTACATTTAAAAAACAACAATAATTCGCTTTAACATAATATATTCATAAAACAATTACTCAAAACACCAATGGTCCAATCCATTGGTTAATCTCATAAAAGCATGTGTCAATGGTTTCCATTGATTAATTTCATCAAACCACATGTTGGTGGTCTATTCCATCGATTAAACTCAAATCACATGTCAATGGTTCACTCATTGACCAACTCATACTCAAATGTCTAGCCATGATCACGCATAATGTCTGTGATAAGACGACTAAGATTCCTCCAATGATTAGGTCTTTACCTATTATTAGCTGGTGAGTTGAGGTTTATAGGATGTGGTTCCTATAAACTGTTGGGCATTGGTAATACTGTCATTATTTGTAACAAAAGCCCATGATTTTCTAGATTAGTATGTACATATCTACACACTCCTCAAGGTTTACAGAGACAGAGTCATCTCACAACTCAAGACATTTGATATATAAATATCAAAGCATTCTTTAAAGACCACAAACGTTTCAAGATTCTTTTGTAAATGGTTTTACAAACCATTTCCAGGCAATCATTCAAACCAAAGTCAAATGATAACCCCTTCTTTCAAACAACAAAATGGCAACAAAAGCTCGATCCTAATTTATGCAACGCATAATGCTATTTATCAACTCATAGTATATATAATCCATAATGTTTTTCAAAACATGAGTTTAAAATAAAAAGAAGAAATAGTGCAACTCATTTGGGAAAAGCCAAAAAAAAAAACCAACTACGGTACTTACTCAAGTCGATGTACTCAAATTTCTAACAATTAACTGAAAAACCAATATCAAAAGATCAAGTAAAACATTATTTTAATAAACGGCTCGATTATATTACGCCCATTTGTTGATAAAGCGACACCTACGCACCAATGAAAAGCTCACCTCTAGCGGAAACTTATTGTTGTTTGCTAGACACTGCTCATGCGTTAAACTTTGCCGTGCCATAACTTCCTCCATAAAATTCTGTTTTGAGCCATTTTATAGTCCTTAGCAAGCTCTTTTGATGTACTACAACAACTCCAACTTAGCCGCCCCAAAACCTAAAATGGCTGAGATTGAGGCCCAAAATTACTATTCAAAACTTTGTCCAGAATGCGTCCCGAACTTAAAAATCCCGTTTCGGGCAAACCATAAACTCAAATAAAGATACGTAAAATCATATTGCTTTACAACATTCTAAACTATCATTTCTATAAAAATGCGCAACTCCATGATTTAAAAATCAGATTTTGCCATGCAAATCTCTAATAATTTCGAATTTTTAAGCTTCAAGTTCAAAAGTACTTCGATTAACGAACGAACGGCCCTAATACTTACCGGCATTGCAAAATGGAATTGTGTCGGTTTCATGAGCCGCACGGATTATAGTGCGTGAAATTTTTTCCCTTCCTTCTTTCTCCTCTCTCTTCTTTTCTCTCCCTCTCTTTTCTTCCTTCTTGTCCTTTCCGTTTCTCCCCGAGAGCTCTCTCTCTCCCTAATAAAGCTGAAGCCCCCCTTACCCCTTTTTATTTTTGACTTTTCAACACTTCTCTCAGATCTTGCAAATCAATCTCTTTTAATGTTTTTTTCTCTGTCGTCCGGTGTATTCCTCGCATAAAAGGTCCCTTCCCGTCAACGCGGCTAATAACCTGGAATCGCTTCTGCAGAGCAGGCAGAGCTCGTCGGTGAGTGAGCGAGAGAGGGAGGTGATGGCCCCCTATTCGTTTGTGCCTCGTTGCGGCTGCCTGCGTTCTACACGCAGTAGGAGAAGGCCGGTCAGTTCCGCTTCCCCGTGTTTGGGCGTTGCTTTTTTATTTTTTTGGGTTAAGTCTCTGCGAGGACTGTCGGTTTAGCTAGTATATGCTTAGATCTACATCATCAGTGCACGTGCTTTCTTTGGACTGCAATCAAGGATTGATTTAGCGGGTATATGCTTAGATCTGCATCATCTGTGCGTGGACTGTCGATCGAATGGGGTCAACTGTTTGTTTTTCCTTTTGCTTTCGCTTTTCTTTGTTCTTTCCAAAGCAACTCTATCGTCTCAGATCAGAACATCCTAATAAGCAAGAAGGCCCTATGCCTCCACTTTTTGCTTTTGATACTTTGAGGAAATTATCCGACAAGAAGTGGCATCTTGTGATAGGAGGAGGCGGCGGCGGGGGTGGCGGCGGAGGTGGAGGCGGAGGCGGAGGCTACGGCGACGGAGGCAGTGACGTCATCATCAGCGGTGGTGGCTGAGGCGGAGGCAACGAAGACGGAGGCGGCAACGTCATCATCGGTGCCACCGTCATCCACTTCTATCTCATCAAGAACCAATTACGAAGTGTTCTTGAGTTTTAGAGGTCCCGATACTCGCGGGACATTTGCAGATTACCTCTACCACGACCTGAAGAATGCAGGGATCGCTGTCTTTATAGACAATGTTGATCTTGGTATTGGAGAAAATATCACTGACGCATTGGTTCAATCCATAAAGCAATCCAAGATATCAATACCTATTCTCTCCCAGAATTATGCATCCAGTAAATATTGTCTCATGGAGCTGGCCCAAATGGTGGAATGCCAAGAAGCAGGCACTCAACTGATTGTGCCCATTTTCTATGATGTTAAGCCCGCTGATTTGAAATACGAACTTGGATGTGTTGGGAAGGCCTTCCGTAAGCACGAGGCCCAAAAAATTGACCGCGAGGTCATTGATAATTGGAAGCAGGCTCTCAAAAGGATTGCTGAGATGAAGGGGCATGATCTGGGGAATACAGACTTAGGGTAATCATCTTTTTACTGTCCTTTAAATGTAATTAGCTTTAGCTTTATAAGAATTTTGCCAAGCACAGTGTTTTTTTAAAATCATTAATATGATGGGACTATATTTGACAATGCGGTAAATGTACTTTCTGCGCCCTTCTTGTTGCCCACGGCATCGTCCTTTTTGGTCAATTTAGTACGGTTTAACTGGATTATTTCCTTTATAATTTTCATAGACTGTTGTTAATTATTTTGTAATCTCATCATGATTCCTTATTTTCATCATCACATTTGGCAGTCATGTTGCAATCATAGAGACGGTTGTTTCATATATTGTACAGCAGTTGAAGAAGAATGATTTATATGTGACTGGCGGTTTAGTGGGCATGGAACCCCACGTGCAGAAGGTTATGAAAAAGCTTGGTGTCGTCTATGTCAATGAGGAAGCAACCGGAGTATATGACAAAGATGTACGAGTGCTTGGGATATGGGGCATGCCAGGGATTGGCAAGACTACCCTTGCAAAGGTTGTGTACAACAAAGTCCATCATCTCTTTCAACGTTGTAGCTTTCTTTCCAATATTCGAGAAAATGGTGCATCGGATAGACTCATCATGGACCTACAAGAACGGTTAATCTCGAACCTCCGAAGGAAAGAACCTAGAAGGCTAAGTACTTGCGACGAAGGTGCCAAAGTCATAGCAAATTCATTTAGTGGAATGAAAGTTCTCATTCTCCTTGATGATGTGCATGATTCTGACCAAATCAAGCATTTAGCTGGGGAACTTAGTTGGTTTGGCCCAGGAAGTAGGATTCTCATGACAGTCGGAAATATTAATGTTCTTGATAATTATGGAAATGAAGTGGCCAATAATTATGAGGTTAGAGAAATGGGGCCTCATCAAGCTCTTCAACTTTTCTGCATGCACGCTTTTAGTGGGTATACTCACGAAGAGGAGGATGAGCATGATCTTTTGGCCCAAGAAATTGTTGACATTATCGGAGGCATTCCTTTGGCAATTGAAGTAACAGCTTCATACTTGCATAAATATAAGGGGAATAGACAAATATGGCAAGATACATTGGATATCTTAACAAGGAAGCCAGAAGATAAAGTCCAAAAAGCATTTGAGTTAAGCTATGGCTCTTTGCTTGAAGAGACGAAAGAGATATTCCTCGATATAGCATGTTTTTTCATTGGAATGGATGAGTCAATCCCCCCATACATGTGGCGTGCATGTAGACGTGATCCCAGAGGAATCATGACTCTCTGTGACATGAGTTTGATCAAAATAGGAGAAAATGATAAATTATGGATGCATACTCAATTAAGAGAGTTTGGTAGGGAAATTGTTAGGAACGAAGATCCTCGTGAGCCTCAAAATCGCAGCAGGTTATGGAATCACGAAGAAGCCCTTTCCACGCTTAAGGGAGAGCAGGTATACTTTTTGAGCATAAGATTTTTTGGTTGAAGCACATTCAACAATTTTTGAATTTACTGCCTTTCCTTAATTTTTCTTTCCCAAAATGAAGTGTGAATGGCTATATTTCGTTGCCCTTTCTACTTATTCAGTTCCCTCATTTGCAGAGTCCTAGTAAGGTGGAAGCCCTTGGTCTCACATTTGATGAGGGACAAAGTGAATGTTTAAGATGTGAAAGATTTAGCCATCTAGGGCGCTTGAGGTTCTTGAGATTGGACCGGGCTACTATTGGAGGTTCTCAGAATGTATCTGGTTTTCTAGGGCGCTTCATGTTCTGGAATTTGGACCAAGCTACTGTTGGAGGGAGTTCTCAGAATGTTCTTTCAAAATTAAAGTGGCTTGATTGGCAAGGGTGCAGCCAGATCTCTGAACTACTTATTTTCCATTTGGAGGACCTGGTCATTCTTGATTTATCTCGCAGTTTGGTCACTGGAGATCCACAAGTATGGGAACAAATCCTGAAGGTAAAGTGCATATTTGTCTATGTATCCTGGTATTATTATGATAGCTAGCCAACTGAGACTTTTCTGTCCTCTTTTCTTGCAGAAGGCAAAGGAATTGAAAGTTTTGAACCTTAGTAGCTGTCGTAACCTGAATGCTTTTTTGCACTTCCCAGCTTTGATGGATTTACAGTGTTTGAACTTACAGAGATTAATCCTGGAACATTGTTCCGTACTATCCCAAATCGGTTCATTGATAGGTAATTTAAAGAACTTAGTCTCCTTAAATCTTAAGTTTTGCAGATTCGTCAGCGAGTTGCCGCAAGAACTGTGTCGTTTGGAAAATTTGGAAGAACTTCTGATTGATGGAACTGCCATTAGGGAGATTGATTTCAAACCAGCCTCTATGAAGAAACTTAAGATTCTGAGCGCTTGCCAATGTGAAAGTTTGGGTCATATATCAGACTCTATTGGTCACTTGGAATCTCTTGTGCATCTTCGAGTGGACGGTGCTGCTATTAAACAGCTACCGGATTCTATTGAGTCCTTAAAGAACCTTCGGAGCCTGCTTCTAGGAAATTGTCAGTATTTACATGGCCTTCCTAATTTCATTGGGAATCTTGAGTCACTGGAAGTCATGGATCTATCAAGCACCAAGATTGATAGTTTACCTGGGTCCGTCAAGCATTTGAAAAATTTGAAAGTGCTGAAGATGGAGAATACTCACTTAGGAGAATTCCCCAATGATATAATAGATCTAGAAAAGCTGGAAGAGATAGATATTTCAAAATGCTGGAATCTGAAGGGGTCGATTTGCTGTGATGTGAGTGGATTATCCTCTTTGAAGATCTTGAGATTATCATCTACCGGTATTTCTGGCCTACCCTCCCTTCGATTGCTCTCTAATCTCCAACAACTAGATTTAAGTGAATGTGACCAACTTCGGTATTTGCAAGAACTTCCATCTAGTATAAGCATTCTTCGTTGGGGATCCAAAACCATGGGGACTGTGCCAGATCTTTCTTCTTTGAGAAACTTGAAAGAGCTGTATTTGGGCGATAACTTTGATCCTAATGATCCAATTAAGAATTCTTCCCCTGAACCACAAATTGGATGGTTAGCAAGACTAGCGAGTCTAGAAATCTTGGAGTTGTGCCACTCAGAGATTACCAAGCTCTCTGAACATTTTAGTAGACTTCAACTTAGAAAACTTGTTTTGCACCATGCAAACTTGCGTGACCTCGGAGAGCTACCCTCTAGCTTATCGGTATTGTGCCTTCAGGACTGCACGATTCAATATTCGCATTTATCTATGGTGAGAGGTCCATCTGAATTAGAACTCAAACACTGTCGCTTGGCAAAGACCGTCAGTCTTCAAGATTTGAGGCGATTGGAATATTTGAAAATATCCGACTGCATTGTGCAAAAACTTGATGGGCTGGCAAATTTGCCTCGTTTTAAAAGGCTCACTTTATTCAACTGCCCGTCATTGACTGGATTACCAGATCAAACAAATCGTGCATTCGAAATCGATGTGTACAATTTCCCAGTAGAACAATAGTCGGCAGTTACGGTGCTCGCACCTGTGGTCAGAACACAGTGGAAATCGCTTCAAGAATGATTCCAACTTCAATATAAGGTTGGAGGCCTTTCTGAAAGATAAATGATGCACCAGTCGGTCTCTTTCTGTTTCGGCTAAGACACTGCCTACGGTCAAATATCTGTGCAGCGTCCTCTCCACCTCGTGTGGGCTTGGAATTTCTCTGTTGGTAGGCCCGTCCTTGGGGGCTTGAACAGGCAAGTTTGTTCTTTGAAATCTTTCGCCAGCTTTCAATTCTAATTTCTCAGTTCTTTCATTTATTTTCTATTCTTTTAGTGAAAAAAAATGCATAAAGGGTAACTGGAGCACAGAATCCAATATAAAACTAACAATAGAAAAGTTGATGTTGGATAATTTAATTTGCCAGTGCTTTGTGCATGAAATCATGAAACATTCTTGGCATTTTTAATTTCTTTATTGTTCGCTCGTTTCTGTCATTCAGAACAAGTTGGGGACAGATTTACTAGCAATATACTGTGTGGGGTGGGATGGATGCTCAATATCAAAATGATGATTGGCAAAGACTCTACTCGGTGGAGGAGCAGAGATGGCTGTCTCTTTTGTTTGAATGGAAGATTTGTAGCCTTGAAGTCCGGTAAATGCATGTTGGAAAGATAAGCTGATCGGACTTGAGTGTGACACGTGGCATCGCATGCTGCTTCTTTCTTTTTGGTAAAGTGTACATTAGATTTAATATCCTGGGAGTATTACAATAGCAAGCACCACCTGAGCCTCTTCTCTCCTCTTTTCTTGCAGAAGGCAAAGGAATTGAAAGTTTTGAACCTCAGTAGCTGTTGTCACTAGCATGCATCTCCAGACTTCCATATACTTAAGTGCATTTAGAGAGATAGTTTCTGGAACGTTGTTCCCTGTTATTATAATTGGTCGATCCATAGGTAATCTAAAGAACTTAGTCTCCGTAAATCTTAAGTTCTGCAGATTCTTCAAAGACTTGCCAGGAGAACTGTATTGTGTGAAAGCTTTGGAGGAGCTTCTGGTTGATGGAAATTCCATACGTATGATTCATTTCTGACAAGCCTCTATGGAGTGACTTAAGATTTTGAGTGCTTGCCAATGTGAAAGTTTGACTCATATATCAGATTCCATTGGTCACTTGACATCTCTTTTCTATCTTGGATTGGATGGTGCTGTTATTGATAGACTCCCAGATTCTATTGGATCCTTAAAGAAACTTCGGAGCTACTTTTAGGAAATTGTGAGAATTTACCTTGACTTCCTTATTCCATTGGGAATCTTGAGTCGCTGGTAGTCATGGATCTATCAAACACCAAGATTGCCAGAATACCTAGGTTGTTCAAGCATTTGAGAAATTGGAAAGTGCTGAAGATGGAGTTGCAGTGGGATATTTTCAGAAGTTCCAATAGCCTATCAAACAATAGCCAAGGGAGTTGCAGCTGCAGTGTTGTAGTGTTTTATATCTCAATCTGGGTCGATGTCGGTAACTTAGAAGTAGTAAGAACAATGCATTTCCCCTACCCATGTCAATGTTGCAACGGGCGTCAAATGGGTAATCACCATCTCATATCCATTCTAATCAATACCCCAACCCCGAGTCCGTGCTGTGCAACTTCCATGAGACACTGCCTTTTTCCATCAAACATTGTTGTGTTTCCTTATCCGCTGTGCTCGAGCTCTGTTATTTGAAGGCTTAAAATGTGACAGTCATATGATGTTAGTGCTTTTACAAGCCAAAATAATTCGTTTTTGTTTTTCAAAATATAGATTCTTCACCATAAAAGCTAATTATACTACATTTGGCCATGTGATAAGGAGAAGAACTTACATGCCTGTGTTCTGTGATGATCATTTTCTCTCTTTATTCCTTCTTTGCTATCAGAATGGTGATCTATGGGTTATTTTCCTGAGGAAACATCCAAGATGTAACTGGAACTAGAATACATCATATGGTCATCTTGTCATCTTAAACTTGAACTTCTGCTCTACTGAGGACAGTACATGAAGACCGTAGCTAGACATAGAGAAAGTGAAAAGACATGGAAACTCTTCTTGTTGGAGAGAGGAAATGCAGAGTGCTTTCAGGTTATCCTTTATAATATGTCGGTTGATATGGATTTTAAGTACGTATATTTACTGTGTCACGAGAAATATTGGAGCATCTTGAATATTACCTTTGTCTATTGCTAGACTTTGGCCAGGCACACGCCTTCAAAATCTCTGCGTTCCCTTCAAGCAAACGGCCTTTGGCCGCCAAGAACACCATCTGTCAGGACAGCCTTTGGCCGTGCAAACTCCTCCAAATTTTCCGAGTGACTATAGTCTGGCTTTTGGCTCTGCTCAGAGCGACGAATATGTGCATAGAAGCTCCACACAGTCGAAATAAACTATGTAAGTAAAATCTTACTAGCAGTAAATTCATTTAATTGCAAATGATTCATCGAGAAGAATTTTGGCACTCGCATTTAGCTGCATCGATCAATGTACCGACTGTATCAATGTATATAGCTTATGCCAGAGTAAACCTCGCTTTATCATGGACTGTTCCATTACAAGAGTGCATGAAGATGAACCTCTCCTCTCTGCCGATTATGACTTGAAGGATGAACCCTACAGAGCGAGTCAAGTCTCTCGAATGAAGTTGGGATTCCATTTTTCCGCTGATAATAGGTGTTCAGAATTATCAGCGTTCAGAGTTCTGATAAACATAATGAACTGCGCGGAAGTTGGTTCCACGATGAAGGGTCAAAGAACTTCGTTAAATGAAGCGAATAGCAAAATTCACGAAGTTAACCTTGAAATCGAAGTCCCATCCCATGGTGTCGACCTCTGCCATATAAGTAGAAGGTATGATCGTGCAAGAAGATGAGGAAGATCAAGAAACAATCAATCAGAAGTTCAAGACCTGTAAATTACAGGAACTAAAAAGGAAGATGAAGGAATGCTCAACTGCGCCAAAACCCTTACAACTTTTCATCCGGTCTTTTCTTTGGGTCTTTCGCGATATCTCTAAACTTTAGTCTCCACTTTTGTGTCACAATCCCTCTGTTTGAAAGGGAATTTGTTTTCGAAAAATTAATTCGTAACTTCTTGATATTTAAGAGACGGAAAACCAATCGATTTGCAAAAAACATAGTACAGGGTCCGAAAATGACAAGCTTAAATCAGGAGAAAAATAACTTTACCTTTTGACAAATCACTTTTCCTAAATTACGATAATCACAAAACAAATAAGAATTAACCGTTTTCCTTGTGAATATGGTTGTACTGTAATGAAAAAAAATAAAGTTGTTCCGTTCGTTTCAATTTTTTTTTCACCTTCAGCGGGGAGATTTATTCCACAAGCAAATTTATATATTAATTATTTTTTAGATTACTTTGCCCAATAAAAAGATTTTATAGTCCTTCCTAACGACCTCCGCGCGTTGGCTCATTCGCATCGCAGCCGTCCATCCTCCCCTGCGGAACCGTCGGCCTCCGGTGCTCGCCTCCGGAACCGCCGCGATCGCCGCCGCCGCCGACGACAGTTCCGTTCTCTCTCTCTACATAGAGCTCATCATGTCGCAGTTCAGGGGCTCCGATCACCTGAAAACCCCCGGGAGAAATCTCGTAGAGCCAGCGACGCGCGCGGGGTTGAGAAATGGAGCGGCGAGCTTGCTTTCGTTTCGGTTTCCAGCTTCGTCTTTTGTTAGGGTTTTGGCGGTGTATCGACGAGGGCTGTTGAGATTGGACTGCGGAAGAAGGTATGGCGAAGTGCCAATGTGTAGTGGAGAGGAGATGCTTTGGGGGAAAGAAGGGATCGCGCCGTGACGACGTTCGTTTCGTGGTATTTTCGAACTGATGAGCGAGAGAGCGAGTATTGAGATCGGTAAGAATGGATTTTGACGCGTGGGATGCTTTCGTTCGGATGCGGTGCGGCAAGAATTGGTAGTTCGGTTTCGACGTGCGAGCGAGCGAGCGAACGAAGAGAAGGTTGCGGAAGCATTTCTCCGAGAGTGTGGGGGGTGTTTAATCGGACTGCTTTCGCGTTGTGAATGCTGAATTTTCATCGAGAGCTGTGTAGGGGGAGAGTCGGTTCGTTTGCTGCTGCCACTATCTTCATCAAATTTGACAATCAGTTTTTTGGGCCTTTCCTTATGATATGTTGATTTTCTTTTGTGTTGTTTCACAGCATGTCATCGGTTAATTGCTTTGCCGAGGCGGCTAGCCATCTGGCTTTAGCTTCAATATCTGTGGCTTTTGTGATTATATTCATCTCGGAAGTTCAGAATTACTTTTAGTTTGCAATGGTTCTACTTGTTTATTAACCTAGTTTGAATAGTATGGCTGATGTCCTCTGTTTTGATGAGGTGTAATGTAGAAAGCAATGTCATTTATCTAAGAATTCCCATGACTTGATGTTGGCATTTCTGTTGGTTTCTAGATTGGAATGCTTCTTGTTTTAGGTAGATTAATTGGATGGACAATTTTTACAGTTGTTGACATTGTTTGCCCGTTGCTCGCAAATTTGACAGAACAATTTGACGTGGGGTGGCAAATGTCTCATGTTCCTTTTCTCTTTTTCTTTGGTGGAAAACACCTATATGGTAAAAGTCAAGTTTGTCTCTGCCATTCTAGTGATTCAAGTAGCATGTACACTCCGAGAGATTTTTCTTTATGTAACATGCGAAGAGATATTACTCTTATTGAAAAATAAAAGAACATTTGTTTTATATTTTTATCTTCAATTTGAAATTTCCAAACTGGGAAGGGTTTGATATCTTAAGAGCGTCCATCGTGGTATTGACTCAGTCTTCTCACTTATGGCAGGTTAATGACCCTCCAGTCAGAAACTCACAAGAAGCTTTCATGATGGAGATGCGCGCAGCAAGAATGGTAAGATTTGGACTTTAATCTGAAGTGAGGTTTGGCCATTTAATTATTGTAACCTACAAATTGTGAGCAATTTCGTGAATTTAAAGGAATTGCCCACCGGACTTTGGCAATTCCATTAAGTTCAAATGCAGTCAAAGATAAGCCAAATTTGGCTCTCGAATAGGAAAATACAGTGTAAAAAGTGGCCGCACATCGGATACAAATGCAGAGAGTAGTTTCAATGCAGACACTCATTATGCCGCCCATATTCCCAAGAAACTGTGGTCTGTTTTATGGCACCTTAAGACAGCCATAGATCGAGTTCATCTCCCTCTCCAAGCAGATACCCATGCTTACCCTGAAGCGTTGAAATTTCTTCGCGGGCGTAGAGAAGAAAGAATTTTTAATGGGGTCTGACGGTATCGCCTCTCTCCGACAAGAACAAAGCTCTTCCAAACATTGCAAAAGATCGGGGTTAATGTTACTGTCCCTCGTTTCCTGTTTATCATATGTCCATAAATCCTGCGAGATAAGAGGCTTTTGATGTCTGTCGAATATCGCCACAAGTGTCATGACCATGGAACGATGATTTACCTCGTCTCGGAGAGAGAGAGAGAGAGAGAGAGAGAGAGAGGAGAGAGGGAGAGTGAGTTTGATGGTGGAGGCGACTGCGAGGCTTTGGCTAGGGACTGGCGGCCCTAGCCAACACTTGGCCGGCGATGGCACCGTTGAGGCCGTGACAACAGCTTCCCCCGACACGCCTGTATATTCCTTTAACTGTCAACTCATTCTCAAACTTTTACGGTCTTTTTACAAAACGTGAAAATTGAAATCCACAAGTAATTGTCCCCATTCCAATCTCTTACAGAGTGACATTGGGCAAGCCCAATGGTTATATTCCTCGCTGTTTGGCTTGGCACATGTCTTCCCCTTTTCCAGATTCCCCTTCTTTAATTTTGAAAATTCAGTGAGTAGTTTGTTCTATATTTTTCTAATATCTTATTTCCACGTAAGATGCCGCCGTGGAAAATTGAGCGACCTGAGGGCCCCGGGTCAACTTCAGCAATTGAGCAAGGAAGATGTGGTTCAAAGGGTTTGATTTTATAAAGCAAAACAGGTCTATCTTCAATAAAAGTTGGAGGCTTGTCTGAAAGGTAAATATTGCTACGTTTTGCTTTCCTTGATTCGAACTTCTGTACAACTCCATGATGCACACCAGACGGTCCTTTTCTCTTTTGGTTCTGAAGTCAAATTTCCAAGCAGTGTCCTCTCCATCTCGTGGGCTTGGAACTTTTCTGTTGGTAGGCCTGGCATTGGGGTCTTGGACAAGCGAGTTTGTGCTTTGAAATCTTTTTCCAATTTTTTATTCTAATTTCTCAATTCTTTCATTTATTTTCTATTCTTCTAGTGAAGATGCATAAACAGTAACTGAAGCGCGGAATCCAACATTATAAAACTAACAACAGAAAGATTGATATTAGATAATTCAATTTGCCAGTGCTTTGTGCATGAAATCATGAAACAATTGTGGCATTTTAATTTCTTCACTGTTTGGTTCTTGTTGTTGTCATACAGAAGAAGTTGGGGACAGATTTACTAGCAGGATACCGGGTGGGCTGGGATGGATACTCAATATCAGAATGATGATTGGGCAAAGACTCTTCTTGGTGAAGGAGGAGAGCTGGCTGGCTCTTTCTGTTTGAAAGGGAGATTTGTAGCCTTGAAGTCCGGTGGATGCTTGTTGAGAAGATAACCCGATCTGACTCAAGTGCGGACGCGTGGAGTTGCATGCTGCTCCTTTCTTTTCGGGCTGAGGCTGAAAAGATTGATAGGGTAGTTGCAGCTTCAGTGTTGCAGGGTCTAATTCTCAATTTGGGTTGATGTTGGTAACTTAGGGCCTGCATGGCAACGTTTTTATTTCTCTTAATTTTTGTTCTTTTGTTTACCGGAATCAAGAAAAAAAAATGGAAATCCGTTTGGTAATGCCAACTTATTTCAACTTATTTTTATGTGCCCGTAATAGAAAAGTAGCCGGAAATAGATTTAGAATAGAAATAAGAAACAAAAAAAAAAAAAAAGTTTCTTGTTGTCGGGAACAATTTTTAGAAATAAGTCCATTTTTTATTTTCTATTTTTCTTTTGTTTTTCTTCCTTGCTGTAGCCACTACCAACCCCCTACAACTACCGGCCACCTCCAGCTGTTTGCGGCCATCGTTAGCTGATTGCCGACCGTCGATCGCTACTGCCTGATTGTTGACGATCGTTGTCGCTGTAGTCACCCGATCGTCGTTGGCTAACCGCTAGCTATTGCTACGACCATTGGCGACCATCATCGCGCCACCCATAGCCTACCGGCCACCCCGTCCCGTCCAACTGATCAACGTTGATCGAAGCCACCACCACGGCCCGCACGATTCTTGCATGACGCCCGCCCGCGAGGGGATGGAGGTCGGTGGGCGGCGGTTGTGCAGCATCGGTCGGCGACGCCGTGTGACGGCCGGCGATCGTGTAGTGATTGGTGGCGATTGGTGATCCATGAGCAAGAAGAAAAAATAAATAAATACAAAAATTTATAAATTGTACCAAATGCACTTTTATTCTTTTTCTATTTCAAGAATAGAAATTTTGTATCATTACCAAATACATTATTTTACTCAAAAATTGTTTGTGGGAATAAAAATAAAAAAGAACTATTTCTAAAAAAAAATTGTTCTCCAGAATAGAAGCGTTACCATGCGAACCCTTAAAAGTAGCAAGAACTAAGCATTTCCCCTACCCTCGTCTTGTGTTGCAACTAGCGACAAATGAGTAATCACTATCTCATGTTTGTTCTAATCAGTACACCTATCCCGAGTCCGTATTATGTAGCTTCCATTTCCATCAAACATTGTTGTGATTCCTCATTCGCTCTGCTCGACATCTCTTATTCAAAGGCTCATTAAGTGACAGCCGTATGAAGTTAGCGCTTCCATGCTTTTGTTCTGTGTGATCATTTTCTTTCTCTTGCTTTCTTCTTTGCTACTGAGAATGGTGATTCGTTGGTGATTTTTCAGATGTAACTGGAACTAGAATGCATCATAGGGTCATCTTGTCATCTTAAACTTCTGCTCTGATGAGGACAGTACATGTGGACCATAACTAGATATAAAGAGAGTGAAAAAACATGGAACTCTTCTTGTAGGAGAAAGGAAATGCAGAGTGCTTTCAGGTTATCCTTTAGAATATGTTGTTGCATATGGATTTCAAGTATGGATATTTACCGTGTCATGAGAAATATTGGAGCATCTTGAATATTACCTTTGTTTGTCATTAGAGACTCTGGAAACGTAGACGACTTAAAAATTTCCGTGTTCCCTTCAAGCAGACGGCGTTCGGCAACCAAGAACACTGTCTGTCATGACAGCCTTTGGCTACACAAATTCTTCCATTGCTTTATGATCTCCGACAGCTAGATTTAAGTGGATGTGACCGACTTTGGGATTTGCAAAGACTTCCATCTAGTTTAATCATTCTTCGCTGGGATCCAAAACGATGGAGACCATGCCCGACCTTTCTTTCTTGAGAAATTTGAAAGAGCTGTACTTGGGTGATAACTTTGATCCTACTGATCAAATGCAGAATTCTTCCTCTGAGCCACCACAAATTGATTGGTTAACAAGACTAGTGAATCTAGAAATCTTGGAGTTGTGCCTCTCAAAGATTACCAAGCTACCTGCACATTTTAGTAAACTTAAAATTAGAAAACTTGTTTTGCACTACGCAAACTTGCATGACCTCATAGAGCTACCCTCTAGCTTATCGGCATTGTGTCTTTACAATTGCATGATTCAATATTCGCAATTTTCTACGGTGAGAAGTCTATCTAATTTAGAACTCAAACGCTGTCACTTGGTAGAGACTGTCAGTCTTGGAGATTTGACACGATTGCAACTTCTGAAATTATCACACTGCAATCTGCGAAAACTTGGTGCGCTGCAAGATTTACCTCATTTTAGAAGGCTCACTTTAATGGACTGCCCTTTATTGACTAGATTACCAGATCGAACAAACCGTACATTCGAAATTGATGGATACAATTTCCCATAAGCAAATCTAGTCAGCAGTAATGATGCTCGCATCAATGATTAGAATATTGTGGAAATGCTTCAAGAATGATTCCGACTTATGAGTGGAGATCTTGCTGCACGACGGATATTCTGTCTATCTTCAATAAAAGTTGGAGGCTTGTCTGAAAGGTAAATATTGCTACGCTTTGCTTTCCTCGATTTGAACTACTGTACAACTCCATGATGCACACCGGACGGTCCTTTTCTCTTTTGGTCCTGCAGTCAAATTTCCGAGCAGTGTCCTCTCCATCTCGTGGGGTTGGAACTTTTCTGTTGGTAGGCCCGACATTGGGGTCTTGGACAGGCAAGTTTGTGCTTTGAAATCTTTTACCAGCTTTCGATTCTAATTTCTCAATTCTTTCATTTATATTCTATTCTTCTAGTGAAGATGAATAACCGGTAACTGAAGCACAGAATCCAACATAAAACTAACAACAGAAAAATTGATATTAGATAATTCAATTTGCCAGTACTTTGTGCGTGAAATTGTGAACCATTCTTGGCATTTTAACTTCGTCATCGTTCGCTCGTTTTTGTCATTCAGAACAAGTTGGGGACAGATTTACTAGCAATATACCGTGTGGGCTGGGATGGATGCTCAATATCAGAATGATGATTGGGCAAAGACTCTACTTGGTGGAGGAGGAGAGATGGCTGGCTTTTCTGTTTGAATGGGAGATTTGTAGCCTTGAAGTCCGGTGGATGCACGTTGAGAAGATAAGCCGATGGGAGTCGAGTGCGGTGTCGTGGAGCCACATGCTGCTCCTTCCTTTTTGGGCCGAGGCTGAAAAGATTGACAGGGGAGTAGCAGCTGCAGTGTTGCAGAGTTTTAACTCTCAATCTGGGTGATGTCAGTAACTTAAAAAGTAGTAAGAACAACGCATTTCCCCTACCCGTGTCGGTGTTGCAACGAGCGTCAAATGGCTAATCAGTCTCATTTATGTTCTAATCAATACACCCGATCCTGAGTCCGTATTGTTGAACTTTCATCAGGCACTCATGTTTCCGTCAAACATTGTTGCGCTTCATCATCCGCTGTGCTCGAGCTCTTTTATTCAAAAGCTTATTATGCGACAGTCATATGATGTTAGCGCCTCCACAAGCCGAAATAATTCATTTTGCATTTTTCAAAAAGGATTCTCCACCATAAAAGCTTGTTATACTACGTGGCCATGTGACAAGGAGGAGAACTTACATGCTTGTGTTCCATGATGGTCATTTTCTCTTTTTTCTTTGCTACTGAGAATGGTGATCCGCGGGTGATTTTCCTGAGGAAGCCTCCAAGATGTAACAGGAACTGGAATGCATCAACGCGTCATCTTGTCATCTTAAACTTCTGCTTTACCGAGGACATTACATGTAGACTAGATATAGAGAAAGCAAAAATACGAGGGAACTCTTCTTGTAGCAGAGAGGAAATGCAGAGTGCTCTCGGGTTATCCTTTTAGAATACGTCGTTGGATATAGATTTTAAGTATGGATATTTACTGTGTCACGAGAAATATTGGAGCATCTTGAATATATCTTTTGTCGATCGTTGGAGACTCTGGCCACGCAAATGCCTTAAAAATTTCTGCATTCCCTTCAAGCAAACGGCCTTTGGCCTCCAAGAACAACGTCTGTCATGACGAGAAGTGAGTATGGTCTGAATGGGCGACTCCTAGCTTAGAATTGAGAATCGCCCACTAAGGATTGGTCCGTTGATTTCATGGACCCACTCGGGAATTGCACCGGACCAGAGGTTCAATTGGGCCCATGGAACCGGTCCGGTCCGATTTTCTGGTGGGTCCATGAAATTGATTCCCAATCCCTCTAAAATTACATTCATCAATTAATATTATGATGAACCTAATTTTTATCAGAAAATTTGCCTATGATACGTGTTAGGGAAAATGAAAACAGAGTTCGTGACAAGAATGCTATCCACACGCACGGCCTTTCCTTAGCCTCAGAATAGGAACTATTTAGGGGCTGTTTGTTTAAATTTGTTTATGTTCCCTGGAACACAAATTTTTGTTCTTTTGTTTTAGGGAACAAAAAAAGAACAGAAACGCATTTGTTTACGCTTTTGTTCCCAGAAACAAAAACTCTATTTTTTTTGTTCCTAACAATAGATTTGGAACAGAAACAAGAAATAGAAAAAACTTGTTTCTTATTATCGGGAACAATTCCGAGAAACATTTGTTCTTCTTTTTTTTTTTTTTTTCTCCTTTTTCTTCTTCTTTTTTCTTCTTCTTGCGAGGCCGAGCTCGCCCAGCCATCAGTGAGGCTTGGCCTCGCCGGATCTGGGTGAGCTTGAGCTCGCTTAGCCAAGACAAAGTCGTTGGCCCTCGTCGGCCGATCACCGGCCATGGCCAAGGCCGGCAACTAGGGGTGTGCATGGTCCAGGTGGGCAGTTCCCGGCATAGAAACGAGAATCGTCCACTAAGAACCGATTCCAAGAAATTGGAATCAGGAACCACCCGTTATTGCATGAATCCACCTAGGAACCGGACCAGACTAGATTGACATGATTCGGTTCTCGGGTGGATTCATGTAATCTGGTCTAATCAATAATAACATCGTTTTCCAAATCCCATTGTAAGTACTTTTCATATCGAGTGATATTTTTCTTTAAATCGAACCGCTTAATTAAGGGTACCATTTTTCTTTATTTTATTGGAAAACACTACCAAAGAAGAGAAATAGTTTTTTTTTTTCCTATTTTTGAATTATTTTAGTTGAAATCTAAAATATTCTTTAAATTTAAGATTCTGAATGATTGTTATATGTAGATCATCTTTTCTTTTATCCTTTAACAATGCTCAATCTTTTACAACATTTACTTTACTGAATTTTTTTTTTTTTGTAGAAATAATTCTACTGGTACTCCGCATATTCTTAAACATAGTGTCATATGTGAGTTCTGAAAGTATTCTTTGAAGGAGCCATTTGTCGAGTTGTTGAAAGGCGGCTTACACACTTTACTAAATTCTTATTAAAACATGAAAATCATGAGAGGAGATGGAGCCCAAAAATTTAGATTTGCTAACTAGTAATTCCGAAATTTATTTTAATATTAGAAATCAATATATTATTATAATATAATCGGTCCGATCCGGGTGGGCGGATCCGCCCATGGAACCGGAAACTGGATCGGTACCCACCGGTTCCTCAAGAACCACTGATTCCAAACGCTTCCAGATCTGATACAGGTGGTCCGGGCGGGTCCCGATTTTTTTGCACACCCTTACCAAGAACGCCAAAAGGAAGAAATAAAAAAAAAAAGGAAAAAGTAAAAAGGAAAAATACAATAAAAATATCAAAAAATTAAAAGAAATAAAAAAAATTATACAAGTTTACCAAACGTGTTTGTTTTTTTATTTATTTATTCTAGGAACATAAATTTTGTACGCTTATTAAACGCGTTATTATGTTAAAAAATTATTCCTCTAACAAAAATGGTTTTTTCTATTTCTCATTTAAATAATTTTTGAATAAAATGTTCTGCAAACGTCTTCAATTACCATCAAATTTCTTCTCATTCTTTGACTTATATCATAGAAAATTTTAAAATAGCAGAATTTTGATGCATAGGTTCCACATTTGTGGCAAGTGCAGAGCATATTACTAGAATTGATAAGAACATTTCTAGTTTTAAAGAATCATACTAGACAAAAATGAGAGAGATTTAAGGGATTCATAACAAACTATATAATATTATTTTTGGAGAGGGTTCATTTTGCCCCATAACATTTACATACCCTGCCTTACAAAAGGCATAAAACAACATGTTAAAATTTTATAGATCTTGTTTGGCCAACAAAAGCCAATTATTTGCATTTGATGAGTTTTCTATTAATAGACCGACCTTTCACTTATAAGTCAACCTTTTTGACTTCTACTACAGTGTTACAGTACCATGAATGGTACACTACAGTACCAAAAAGTATATTAATAGTTTTAAAATAGTATGTGAATAGTATGTTACACAGTATTTTTGGTCAAATTCGTTGTCTCCTTCATGTAAATTGATTGTTGCCAAAGTTTTTCGAGGAGCTTTTCTACTTCTACAATAGCTTTACTTCCCCATCAAGTCCTTACTTGGAATTTTCCCAATTTAGGATTTGATTATAAAAGGAAATATTTCGAAAATTGACTTGCTAAATTTCGGGAATACTCAAAATAATTGGGGTTAATATTACAAAAAATCTTAAATTTGTATATTTATGATAAATTTACCCTAAAGTAAAAATCCTAAAGTACTATACTTTTGACAAATTTACCATAAATTAATATTTTTGTAATAAATTTACTTTCTATTAAATTTTATTGTTATATTGTTAAGTTGAATACACGTGATTGATTAATGTAATTTGAGATTTTGCTTTATTCATTTTATGATTTTTTGTGATATTTATTCAATTTAATGGAGGGTATATTTATAATAAATATATTAATTTGGGATAAATTTATCTGTACAAGTTTAGTATTTTTTTTAATGATTATATAGGATAAATTTGTTATAGATATAGTGGTTTTGAATTTTTGATAGTAAAAAAATTAGTTTGTTGTAAATTCGTGGTAAATGTATCAGTTTAGATTTTTCATCTATTAACCCAAATAATTAACATCGGGAGTTCACTAAACAGGGGTTGCTTAGGGTAAACCAGAGCGCTTGCCATCCTCCTCATTGTGATCCTGCAATGAAGGGGAAGGGCTGGGCAGATGCAGCAGCGATGGGCGGAGACGCCGCCTGGGGCAGCAGCTACTACTACGACGTATACCTGAGTTTCAAAAAACTCGACACTTACCATCAAATCACGGACATCCTTTACCAGAGCTTGGTCGACGCCGGAATCCGCGTCTTCAGAGATGACGCAGCACTGGGGGCCGGTGATGAAATTGCCCAGCGGATTCTGAAAGCGATCGACAGCGCCAAGATCTACATTCCCATCTTCTCCAAAAGGTACGCCTACAGCAAGCGGTGTCTCCGGGAGCTTGCTTCAATGGTGGAAACCAAGGTCAAATCGGGTGGCGGGAAAACGATCATCCCCATATTCTACGACGTGGAGCCTCGTGATGTTAGACTCGAAACCCCTCTGTACCGCGACGCCCTGTCGGAGCTCAGAAATAAATACATGCCCGAAGACGTGAAAGCGTGGGAAGGTGCTCTTAGAGAGGTCGGCTTTTTACGTGGATGGGACACGAGATCTGGACGGTAAAAAGCCTAGACTGGACTTTACTAGAGGAGGGTTTGCAACTCATAGATCGTTTTCTAGAACAAGGAGATACTTCGTTTTTGATGTTTGCGCTTTAAGTAGAAATAATCTTCAAATAGTTGATCCGCAGTTCAATGGGAGTGGTTATTGCTTTGTCTTTTCTAACTGAAACGATTCATTTCTGTTGCAGGCTGTCTCACATGATTGGAGAATTTGTTGGAGGAATCGTGGTTAAGCTGGAGGTAAACCGTGTGCATGTGAATAAACTCATATGTGGTTCTCATTTCTAATTATCAGTAGTTGAACCCAGAAACTGCTTGAACATATCTTCTTTGTAGGGTGTTTATCTTAAGTATGAGATGAAAGACTATTGACCCTAGTCCTATATATAGGAGTATGCATGGCATGGCATGGTGTGGCAAACGACCTTACCTTAGAGGTACAGTTATGGAAGTAATTAGTCATCATTTTTGATGATTTTTGTATCTCTAGAGAGATTGGGTTAATATTGCGAATGGAGTATGATCATCCAAAGGTTGATTACATTCCATCTAATGCGATATCCTAATTTGTTGAATGGTTGAAGTGTTGTATCAGCATAGGTGGGATCATTTACTTGGATATGACTGGTGGGTCTTCTGTGTTGTTTCTAAAGTGCAGCTAGGAAATAAAGGAAAATTAATTTCAATTGTTGCACTTTTTCATTTCCCGCAGCAGATTTCTTGTTTACAATTTATTTGCTCTTGTAGGAGGTTCGAAAGAACTATGAAGCAAAAGAACCAGTGGGAATTGACAAACAAGTGGATGACATGATGGACTTACTAGATTTAGAAGTCAGTGATGTACGAATAGTTGGAATTTGGGGGAGGAGTGGGGTCGGCAAGACGACTCTTGCCAAGTTCATTTTTGAGCAAATTTCCTTTCAGTTCGACAGGTGTAGTTTCCTTGCAGATATTGGGGCAACAACGAAACAACTTGGAGGTGTTCGGCTTTTGCAAAGCAAGTTGATGTCTGATATCCTAAATCAAGAATACGAGGTTGATCAAGTTGCAAAAGGAGTCAATTTTTTAAAAGGAATATTTCGGAATATGAAAGTCCTATTAGTTCTTGATGATGTGGAAGTACAGTCGCATCTCCATGAAATTGTTGGAGAGAAGCTTGATTGGTTTGGTTATGGATCTAGGATAATTGTCACCACTAGTATCAAATCTGTTCTTCCAAAGTTCATATCTCAGGGGTTGGCTCATGTTTATGGTATCGACATAATGAATAATGATCAAGCTTTTGAGCTTTTCAGAAAGCATGCACCACGAAGAAATCTTCCAATTCGAGATTTTGATTTAATTGCAAAAGGTATAATTCAATCTGTGAATGGGATGCCATTACTTATCGAAGTAATTGGTTCACTCTTGTCCAGAAAAGTAGTAGAAGAATGGACTGCACTTAAGGAGCTAAATTTGCCATTTGGCCTGGATATCGAGAAGATTTTGATGCTTATTTATGAAGAATTGAGCAAAGAGCAAAGAGAGATATTTCTTGATATTGCATGCCTCCCTGCTGATGCGGATTGTCGAATTGCTTCTTTTATGTGGCATAATCCAATATTTCCCCTGTCTGATGGAGTTGATGCACTTCGCGTTATGTCTCTGGTAAAAGTTGGAAAAAATAATGAACTAGGGATGCACAGGCTGTTAAGGGAGTTTGGCCAACAAATTATACGAAAAGAGGACCATCTAGGTCCAGGAAGGCGAGGCAGGTTATGCAATTTGGAATTGGGCTGGAATACAGAGAAGATGGAGGTACAGTATCCTGTCTAATTCTATAGCGTAATGCATGCCTTACCCTGTTCTCTAGCCTTGGAGTGTTGAGAAATTGTCCTTTGTCTTTGATGGCGACTTATTTAACTCTCTCATTTTTTCTTGACTTGATACTTTTTCCATTATAGGGGACAGACCACCTCAACTTTGTTGCGGAAGATTTTAATAGCATGCCAAGCATAAGGTTTCTTATCTTGGATTGTGCAAAAGTTGTCGGTGATTTTGCCAATGTTTTTCCAAATTTAAAGTGGCTCCAATGGCAAGGATGCCCCAGAGATTTTGAAGCTACTAATTTTCATGTCAAGAAATTAGCCATTCTTGATCTTTCATGGAGCAAAGTCACTGAAGACTGGGGAGGCTGGAGAGAAATCAAGGTAAATTAAGCTGTGTTTATTTCATTGAACTGTTATGCTGATAAATAATTTTCACCAGAAAGATTTTTATGAATACTGATTTAAGATGGTGACACTTTCTGGCATATGGCATGTACATAACTGAATTTTACTCCTGAAATACTTAGGAAATAATGGGTTGCCTGCCAACAACAATTAGAGGGTTTATGGACGATGGTGGTGTTGGAATCTTAGGTTGAGTGAGTTAAGGGGAGTGATTTCCTGGTTGTTGAAAGGGTAAGCCGTTCTTCAGATTCTAAATAAGCATCTTCTTTGACTATGAAAACATTTTCCATTGGAAATCTTCCTAAACTATGCTAGGATTGTAATTTTGGAAATCATATTTCAAAAATTGTTTTTCTTCAAATCAAACAGATCCTTAGACTTTGTTTCCTCTGAAGATTTGTTCAATGTAAGAATTAATGTTTCGATGTTATTTTTTTGCAGATGCCACAGTTGAAAGTTCTGAATCTTACTGGTTGTGCTGATCTATTGATAAGTCCTGACTTGTCCTCTTTCCCAGACTTGGAGATATTGATTCTTGAACGATGTTCTCAACTAGTGAAGTTAGATCCTTCGATCCGTCATCTAAAATGCTTAACTTCCTTGAATTTGAGGTTCTGCGATGAACTCAATATGTTGCCAATTGAACTGGGTCACGTGAAAGCTCTTAAAGAGCTCCTTATTGATGGGACTTCGGTACAAGAAATTCCTGTGTCAATGGGTTACATGAAGCAACTTGAGCTTTTTAGTGCCTCCAACTGTCTCCAATTAAGTCACCTGCCTGATTCAGTTCGTGGCTTGACAGCCCTTGCAGTACTCTTACTGGAAAATGCAAAAATTACTAGAATCCCCGACTCAGTTGAAAAGCTGGTGAAACTTCGGATCCTGTCTTTAAAGGATTGTCGTCGGATAGGAAGACTTCCGGATTCAATTTGTAATTTGGGAAACTCATTAGAGCAGTTGGATATAACAGGGACAAGCATATCTGAATTGTGCAATTCAATTACTTGCTTGGGGCGTTTAAAAGTGTTAAAAATGGATTCTTGCTTCATTAGAGAATTGCCTAGAGAAATTGGAAACTTGGTCAGCCTTGAAGAATTACATGCTTCCCATTGTAGGAGTTTGAAGGGAGCCATTCCAACTGCTATTAAGAGTCTAGATCATCTGAGGATACTGAGATTGGGACATTCCAGTATTTCTGACATTCCTTTGGAAATTGGAAGTCTTTCTTGTCTTCAGACTCTTGATTTGCTTCGGTGCAATGAGATTCAAGCGCTGCCAGGGCTTCCCTCGAGTTTAACTTGTCTATGTGTAAGTTCTGAAAAGATGAAGGCCTTGCCAAATCTTAATGATTTAGTGAAGTTGGAGGAGATGTGTCTGGGTGATAAAGATCCAAAGGAGGTCATATGTCCCTCAACACAGCTGGAGCCAAAATCCAGATTGAGATATCTCTCAGTTTTGCCCATAGTACTTCCAAAACTGAAGATGTTGGAGTTGTCTCATTCTGGAATTGGGGAACTGAAACTTGGGCTTGGTTCCCTGTCATGTACACATCTTAAGAAGCTAGTTCTATCTGGTGTTAATCTTGAAATATTACATGAACTTCCCTCATCATTGTCCGTTTTATCTATTCGATGTTGTTTGTCTTTGAGACAATTGCCGGCAGTTCACCATCTGAGGAAGCTATCCGAACTAAATCTCATCCAATCTGCGGTAGAAGAGATTAAGGGGCTTCAAGGACTAACTGCTCTGGAAATCTTGAATATAACACACTGTGAAATACGTAATCTCAATGGGCTTGGCCAATTAGGAGATTTACGACGTTTGATTTTGTCAGACTGTGATTCACTTGGTGGATTGCCCGATATATCAAACTTGAAGACGTTGAATGTCCTAGTAGTCCAAAGATGCAGGAAGATCCCTGATGTTAAAGGCCTCATGGAGTTAACCTCCTTGGAAGTGCTGCGTGTTAGTGAATGCGAGGCAGAAAGCACACAGCAAGTACAGGATGCATTAAAGTTCATGAAGGAGCGGTCAATAAACAGTTGATGTCCTGTGCTTCTCCTGGTCAGTCAGTTATTTACATGGCTCTTCAGACACATTAAAAAATGTACAGCTGTGGAGGGCAGCATCATTGAAGTCCACCGCGAAATTGAGTTGGCAAACTGGCTGCCAAAAATGCTGAGCTGTGATTTAAAATTTGGCACCAAAATTTTTTCATCTATTAAAAGTGGAACCAAGTGCCATAAACAAGCACCCTTGCACCATCTCAAATGTCATCAGATCCTTCATATTCCTTCCCCTCCCACCAAATCATCTTTCTGTCCAGTCTCTTTTATTCGACTGGTAACCTAGTTGTTTCCCGTAAATTTGGAATGATCTAACTCCAAAGAGATCTAGAAAATCTGGAGGCACTGCAAGGAATTTTCTTGTGTCAAAGGCATCTCCAATTCTTGGACGGTACACATAAGCACAATTTAGGGGCACGGTTTGTAGCTCTTGAATGAACACCACCCCTGCCCCCAATACAGCTGGTTGTCTGGCATGTCATGCAGGAGATGTTGATGTAAATTGTGCATTTAGTGCAAGAAATGCTTGGGTTAGGTAATAATACCAAATGGTTACAGCTGTGGAGGGCAGCATCACTGAAGTCCACCATGAAATTGAGTTGGCAAACTGTCGCCAAAATTGCTGGAGCTGCAATTTGAAATTCGGCACCGAAATTTTTTCAAGTCCTCCATCTATCAAAAGTGGAACCGTGTGCCATAAACAAGCACCCTTGCACTACCTCAAATGTCATCAGATCCTTCATATTCCTTCCTCTCCCACCATTTCATCTTTCTGTCGAGTCTCTTTCATTTGACTGGTGACTTAGTTGTTTCCTGTAAATTCGGAATGATCTAACTCCAAAGAGATCTAGAAAATCTGGAGGCACTGCAAGAAATTTTCTTTTGTCAAAGGCATCTCCAATTCTTGGACGGTATACATAAGCACAATTTAGGGGCACAGTTTGTACCCCCTTCCTCCCAAATGCATTGTCTTGCATGTCATGCAGGAGATGTTGAGATAACTACTGCATTTAGTGCAAGACATGCTCGGGCGAGGTAATAATACCAAACGGTTTTCTCTTGATATTTATCATCATAAATAGGTGACCCAAATTTACAATACACTTGACTGTAAGAAGTGCACCTCTTTTGCTCAAGCTGGACTGTAAGAAGTGCACCTCTTTTGGTCAAGCTCAGTGAGTAGTTAAGGAAAGCAATTTTTACTGATGTTCTTTTCCTCATCACCTGTGGAGAAAGACTTATGAGCCTTGTGTGTATTGTACAGACTCTTTTTCATGGAATGATGTTGTTTCTTGGGTTTGGATTAATATGAGAGGCAACACTAAACAAATTCTAGTCTTTAAACTTGCCTAGTGTGCATGAGTTTGTTACAGCTGGAGAACTCAAAAACATCAGTTCCATTGTACTGGGACTCACATTTTTATCGAGAACATTTCAATTGTTTGCTTGCTGATGTAATGCGGATGACACACCCCAGATGACATGGATGCCGTCTTACTCAATGAAAGCATCATCACAGTGACTACCGAGAGGGACATTTATCTCATAACGCGGATGGCAGAGAGGGCAAGCTGGTTAGAAATGACCTAGTAATGATTGTAAGCGGTTATTGCTTTCAGCATCTTACCTCATCTGGGTTTAAGATCATAAATGGGTTGTTTTAGGTAAATTTTGTTCAGCTTGATCTTTTTGAGTTGGTATTGGACATCGGGACACAATTTTGTTGATCCTAGGTCTGCTTCTTTCCTTTAACCTATCATGGCTTATCCCAATCCAATCATTTATGAGTACCCGCTGTTTTTGGGAGAATCTTTTGTAATTCGGCTCTGTGAGTAATTTTGAGTGGAGAGAGTGAATGGAGGGCAGGGAATTCTAGTATCCAGAGCCTGTGAGGGAAAAGTGTTCTATGAAATGAAGAGCTTGCTGGGTTTAGATTGGCTTGTGGCTACAGGGAATTCAGAACAGATGAAATCTTAATGAAAGTTGGTGACTGGAAGATCTCATTGGTTTTTGCTGGGGGGAAAAAGAATAAACGTGTCATCATCAGCAGCTTCTCGCCTGTTTATAGGGAAGAAGCTTTTTTTGACCAAAAGAAAAAAGAAAAAAAGAAAAAGGAAGAAGCTTCAGCATTACGTAGAAGCCTAGGAGTACTCGGTGGAACTGGCGGTCGGGTCGATGGTCTATGTAAATACCGTATGGAGATGGAACTTCTGGGTAGGTTTTCACTGGCCATCGGGTACAGAAAGAAAGAGTAGTGACGCCATAAAATAGGGCTAATTTAATGAAAAATTTGATGCTTTATGTTCCTCCCAAGCTTTGAAATTATGGTAGAAATACACAAATCTTGGATTGGATATCTTTAACAAATATGGTGTCAGTTTATATACCTTTTTGAAATCCATACTGATGCAGAGAGTTTCATATCATTAAGGGCTTGTTTGGTTTATGGGAAATAAAACTTAGCGAAATTAGTATCATAATTGGTTTTTAGGTGAAAAACCTCTATTTTCTAAGAACTCTCTTTTATTGCCATGGTAATAGCTTTCTTAAAACCCTACCAAATCTTAAACCCTACTCTAAACACATTTATCCTGGAAAAATGACTTTCCTATTATAAATATTATAAATCCTATTTACCTTTATCTTATATTCCTATAAGATAACTTTATCCAGGTTATATCTTTTTTATATCCGCTTTTATTCCCTCCTTGAACAGGCACTAGACATAAGATACGATAAATTTTATCTTATCCTAAATTTTATTTAGACTGTCAAATGTAACCAAGTTTCTAATTCAAGACAACCCCACCCACCCATTCATCATGACACTGAAATGAAACCCATACACAAACCTTTACCAAAGTAGCACCACCGTTAAGTCCTTCCATGAGTCAACCTAACCTTCTGCTTATTAACATGGATTTGTCTACACATTGACATATGCCCTAATTTCAGCCACCTTTCCCTTTTTGCCCAACTCGCTGGCTCAGTTGGGAGAATTTCTGGCAGGACTTTCAAGGAGTGTGTTCCACGACCGGGCTAAGCTTGCAGAACTCCTATTGGTGGCGCTGGCTTGCCTGCTCTTCTAGCTGCTTTGCTGTGTCACATTTTTCCAACTGCTAGACCTGTCTGCTTGGTTTGCGATTCTTGGTCAATGGACCTTCAAGGAGTGTGTACTGTGGCTGAGCTCTGTCGAAGTTCTAATTGATCACTACTGCTGGCTTAGTCTTCCAGCTGCAGTTCTGAGGTAGTTTCTGCCCTTGACTTCTCGGTATTTCCTTCCTGTTCTGTCCTGTTCAGAAATTATAAGAATGGAAGGTGAGAATGACTCAGATATTCGATTGGCTGCACTAATGTAAAAAATTGGGCAACTTATGGTCACAAGATGATGTTGTTTCGGTCATGGGTGATGTCCTTTTGGAGAAAAAACGAATTTGTGATTTAACTTTTTTCAGGAAACTCTATTCGAAACCAAATGTTAATTTTCAAGCCTTTTTAAGCATTATGAAGAGGTCGTGGGAAACTGATTCTGTGGCATGTACTCCTGTTGAACAGGGCTTCTTTTCTTTCACAATTAGTTCGGAACTGGAAAAGAAAAGGGTGTGGGAGGCTGCCTCGTGGTCCTTTTCTAGTAATTTGCTAGTCCTTCAACAATATGATCCAGATATCCCAGAGCATTGTTCTGAGTTCAGACATTGTGCTTTCTAGGTCCATATTCTGGGACTGCCGCTTGGGAGAGTTACGGAGGTAGTATGAAATGTGGAAAAGAAAATAGGCCATGTACAGGAAGTCAAGCTCGAGTCCATGGGTAGTAGTCCCTGTAAGGTTAGAAAATAGGCCATGTATCGTTATGTGTAATAGTCCTTATAAGATCAGATTTGAGGGGATTTGTCTACTCCCCTCAAATCTGGAACTGTTGTTAAATTGGGGTGTAAAAGGCTTAGGGTTGATTGTTTATACGAAGGACTTGCTACATTTTTGTTACTCTTGTGGATGAATTGCCGATTACGCTACTTATTGTAAGGAGGCGCCTTATGAAGAGTTGGGACTTAAAGAAATCATCATAGGAAAATTTGGCCAGTGGCTCAAAGCTGAGGTGCGTGAATTTAACTCTCATTGAAAACTTCTCTCTGGAAAAGTGCTGCCTATGCCTGAGGATGAATAGATGGTTGTTGAAACGCCAAGACATCAGTTTTATTCAGCCCCAAGACAACAGGGTGATAAAGGAAAGGAGGTAGTTCCGTTAATGATTGAATTTCAGCTGGAAGAAGCACAGGGAGCCGGGACCTTGTTGATACGGAAATGCACTCTTGTCCTGGCTGGGGACTCTCCCCGTGGTCTCAACTTAATCGAGAACTCAAAGAAAGTTAAGAAAATTCACAAAGAGCCGGCAATAAAGAAGCAAAAGTGTTTCAATCCTTATGGGTAGCATGGTTTTTTCTCTCAATCCTTGGATGAGAATCAGTTATTAGAGACTCCCGTTCAGCTTGTCAGTGACGTGAATGGATGGGCTTTGGTGGCTAGCTCTTATAAGTCACTTGGAGACAATTGAAGCTTTAAGCTGGAATTTTCAGGATTTGGTAACTCCCAACATATAAGCACCTTTGAGCCTTAGCGGTTCAAGAGGCTTGTTTGGTTTTTCTGATGGAAACAAAGAGTAAAGAACTTGTTGTGGAGAGAGTTACGAGAAGACTATAATTTCAAAGCTCGGTAATAATTAACCCAATTGGAATTATGCTGGCGGGGGTAGAGAAGGGGGGGGGGGGACAAGGAAGTGATTGTGGAGTGGAAAATAGTATGGAGTTCATTGATGCAATTTGCAAAGTTATGGGTGGCAAAAAAAAGAAGATGAGAATTGCCTTTCTACATACCTCTACGAACTACGAGGAACGACTTTCCCTTTGGCGGCACTTACGCCATATTCCCTCTATCAACAATCTTCCTTGGATTTGTGTTGGTGGCTTCAACAAGGTTTTACATCATTGGCAGAAAATGGGGACAGGAGAAGCGGCTCATTATAGGCTTGTAGCCTTTCGATCTCTTGAGTGATTGTTCAATGATGGATTTGGAAAGTAAGGATACACCTTTACATGGGCTAACGATAGAGATGGAGATGCATTAGTCAAGAAAGGTTAGATGGGGCTCTTGCAATTTTGATTGGAGAAGTGTTATTTCCTAACGCGCAAGCATTTGCTCTGTGGACAATTGCTTTTGACCACAGCCCTATACTTCTTACTGTGTTCCCACATCGGTTTGAAAGGAAAAAAAGAGTTTAAATTTGAAGCATTGGGTTGGAGGATCCTGAGTGTAGTGAGATTGTTAGGTAAGTGTGATCGGTATTGCAATGGGCAACACTTTGTAAGCACATCGAGGAAAGTTTCCCTGGCTTTGAAGGAGTGGGGGTAGAAAGAAGTTCTCCAATGCTCTTTGACAAATTGAGATACCTCGTGGGAGGCTAACTGAAGAAGTTCTCGAATGCTCTTTGACAAGGCTAACTGAAGAAGTTTGACAAATTGAGATATCCCTTTGACAAATTGAGATACCTCGTGGGAGGCTAACTGAAGAAGTTCTCGAATGCTCTTTGACAAGGCTAACTGCAGAAGAAGAAGTTCTCGAATGCTCTTTGACAAGGCTAACTGCAGAAGTTTGACAAATTGAGATATCCCTTTGACAAATTGAGATACCTTGTGGGAGGCTAACTGAAGAAGTTCTCGAATGCTCTTTGACAAGGCTAATTGAAGAAGTTTGACAAATTGAGATATGATAGAGACAAATTGAGATATCTCGTGATAGGCTAACTGAAGTCATCAATATGACAGAGAATGTTGCAAGTAAAGTGGTCACCCAACTTATTATCGAACAAATTCTCGAAAGTATTAAAGAGAACTGTGGAGGTAAGTAAAGTGATTGCATATTGACCGACCCAACAAATTATTGAACAAATTATCGAAAGTGTTAAGGAGAACTATGGAGGGTAGAAAGAAGTTCTTGAATGCTCTTTCACAAATTGAGATGTCTCGTGGGAGATTAACTGAAGTTATCAATATGATAGAATGTTGCAGGTAAAGTGATCACCTAACAAATTATTGAACAAAATTATCAAAAGTATGAAATTGGAGGTAAGTAAAGTGATTGCATTTTGACTGGCTCAAGTGGAGTAAAAAACGAGATGTATTGGGCTATGAGATCGCATATTGACTGGCTCAAGTGGGGTCAAAAATACGAAATTTTGTCACGCTACTATTGTTCAAAGAAAGGAAAGAATTAGAATCTCTTTGCTGAAAATTAACGAGTAGAATTGATGTAGGGAACTGGATCACTTAAGCAGCATTTTGTTGATTACAACCAGTCGGTTTATGAAACAATAGGCCCAAGGAATTTCCAACTGATCCTTAACGGTGTATCTTGGTCTAGTTGGTGTTGACTTAATTGTATCCTTAATTGCCCCAACTACCTTAGAGGATGTGAATGTCGTGGTTTTCCAGTGGGAACGGTGAAAGCACTAGGATCAGATGGGCCTAATGGTCAATTTTATCACCATCATTAGGATAATATACATCAAGATGCCTTCAAAATTGTCACCAACTTCTTCGAATCGGGTATTTTTGATTGCATCCTCAATAGGACTCATATCACTCTTATACCTAAAGTCCCCAATCTGGAGAGTATTACTCTATTTAGGTCCATAAGTCTTTGCAACTTAAGCAATAATATTATTTCCAAATTTAGGGAAAACCGCCTTAAACTTTGGCTTCCTTATCTAATTACCATGGAAGAGAGTGCATTTATCAGTGATAGGCAAATTGTGAATAACATTTTCATAGTTTAGAAATTTTGCATCAATTGAGAATTCAGAAGAGAAATAGGAAATTTCAAGTTCTTCTTAAACTGGATGTGTAGAAACCGTATGATCATGTGGAATGGAATTTCTTGTGTGCATGCATGCTTAAAATAGGGTTTTGTAATAAATGGGTTTCTTTAGTGAGACAATGTACATCCACAGTCATTTTCAGTGTAAAAGTCAATGGTGAACCGATAGCTTACTTCCGGCCTTCTCTTGGGATTAGATAGGGGGATCCTTGATCCCTTTACTTGTTCATAATCATGGCAAATGTTCTCTCCTATCTATGGAACCAAGTAAATGTTGGATGGAACTATAAAAGGGACTACGTTGAATAGACATTGCCCTTTTCTTATCTCTTCTTTGCGGATGCTGAAATCTTTTTCTTTGATGGGATTGTTAGAGAATGCCAAAACTTGGTGAATTTGTTGAATCAATACTATTTTTCTTCGAGCCAAGCCATTAATATAAACACATGAGGCATTTTTTTTTCAGTAGTGGTTGCCCCTAGAGTTTCAAAAGAAACATGGCAAATGAGCTACGGGTCCCAATCATAGAGAAAATTATTAAGTATTTAGGCATTCCATCCAAAATGGGGCAATCAATGAAACAAATGTTTGCTTGGATTCTTGTGAGAGTCTACATGAAATTAGAAGGGTGGAAAGAAAAACTAATGTCAAAGGCCGGCAAGGATATTCTAATCAAAACATTGGTAAAAGCTCTATCTCAATATGTCACATCTATTTCTAAGATTCCAATCTCAGTTTGTAAAATTGCCTCATTTTGGTGGAAACAAAATGCCTTTAAATTGGGAATTCATTGGAAGATTTGGAGGTTTTGAAAACTAGGAAAGAGAAAAGGAGGACGTGGTTTCAAAGATCTTGTTGCTTTAAATAAAGTCATGTTGGGTAAACAAGTGTAAATGTTATTCCGGTCCACTTTGGCTCTTTGGAGTCAAGTTCCAAAAGAAATATATTTCCCAAAATGAGATTTCTGGAATGCAGGCAAGGGCTCTCATCCTTCTTGGGGGTGGCAAAATTGGCTGGCGAGTAGAGACGGAGGTAGCCAACATGTTAGATGGGTGGTGGGTGTGGTGGGTGATGGGAGGAACATAAAGATTCGTGAGGATAGGTTGCTTTCAGTGGGTTTGATTGGTAGCCCAAGAAACAAAGAGGATCCCCAACTAGTTGCAGACTTAATTGATTGGGAAGCTAAGGTATGGAAGGTACAAAAACTGAATGATCTCTATCATGAACACATTATACAAGAAATCTTAACAATCTCTCTTTGCCTCAATTTTGGAAAATATCAATTTGTATGGATAGGAAACAAATGTTATATATGAAGCCAAATTTTTTTCAAGGGCTTTTTTGTCTTTTCAATTAGATTTGCTTTTAGGTTAAAAACTACATATAAGATGTTAGCCATCAAGACATTGAGAAAAAAAACTAGAGAGGAAAGAAAAGAGAGAAGAAAAAAATTAAGTTTTTTTTTTTAATGAGAATTCTCAATCTCTTTATGCACTAATTTTGAGAGAAGATTAGTTATATTCTAACTCTTTTCGAAGTCTAGTGAATTCGCAAAAGAAAACGTAGCTAGGTTTGGGTGAATTTTGATAATATATATATATTTTATTGTTTTGTCCGGTGGATTGTTTGTTTGCGGTGCTTTTTAGAATTGGCGTGTCATTTCATAACAAGTTGCCAGACTTATTGGTGTGGAAACTCATTTGTCTTCTAAGCTCGCAAGCCTTTATCCGAATCGGTCGTCAGCGACGCCCTCGCAATGATCAGTAGCTCAATAATTAGGCACCGACCAGTGAAAATTTCAGAAGAGAAAGATGCATGCTTACAGAGAGGGGCTTGCCGCCGTGTGAGGATTTGTTGAAGCTGAATGTCCACGCCTCGTGGGTCGACAGCTCCTCGAAGGCCCCAGTCGCTGGTATATGCCGAGATGCCCATGGAGTGGTGGTCTCCGGTTTTGCGAAGAGGGTGTGGGCAGCCTCGGCTGAAGTCGCAGAAACCCTGGCAGCCCGTGGAGCCCTCCTCTGTTTAGCGAAGAAGAGTGATCTGCAGAAGGAAGCTCGTGATCGGCGGGTGTGATTCTAAAAATGATAACTTACCACTCATCCAGCACTTATCAAACCAAAGCCAAAGCCCATGGGCCCTTCGGCTGATTTTATTATAGAGGAATGCTTGGGCCTTTTGGCCCATTTAAAGGAGTATCAGTGATCTATTGTCCATGAGAGGCTAATATTTGTGCCGGTTGGATCACAAAAGCCCATATACTAGGGTTTCTCCCTTTTAATTGGCTCTCTAAGCCCCCACAGCCCCCTTTGGGACTTGTTATGTTTAGATGCTAATAGTTGTTGCTCTCCTATTTCTGTTAGTTGAATGAAATTTGGATCGTTTCGACCAATAAAATAAAAATAAAAATTAGGATCATGATTTCTTGCCAATGTTTGGTGAACTAGAATGAGACTGAATGGAAATGAAACTTTGACAAAGAAAATTATTGCATTGTTGCATTTTTCATTGCTATGGAGAAAGGTCGTGTAGGAAGGTGGGAATAAGTGAGAAAAAGAAGACCAAAAAAAAAATAAAAATAAAGAGAAAAAAAAACGACAAGTAGATAATGGATCAGTAAATATTAAATGAACAAACGTGACTTTGTAAGCACGCTTAGCTCATTTGCTTATATCTTTAGAAATTTGAAACACTCAAATTCAAATCATATAAAGCTATATTCCAATTTTGATCTGTCACCCAATGCCAAAATTTTCAAATTAATATCAATTCTCATCCCTCGTGATGCATTTCAATTTCCTTGAAATATAATTTTCATCGCCCCCTTCCTTTTCCAAGAGAATCCATAAGTCAAATAAATCATGGCCAGCACTATTTCCACAACTTGGATGTCTAAACGCACAACATTGGATGGTGATCGGACGAAAATACAATTAGAAACCACCCCCTTTTGCGTAATCCGCGATGTGGATGAGCGCTCCTCGCATGCAGCCATCCATACCTCCTCCTTTGTCACCGTAATAAGCAAAACTTGAAAGGGCATCTTCTAGAACCACTCTGCTCCGTTTCTCTCCCGGCACTCTTACCATTGATATGAAGAATCCTTATCTGCTTGACCTTCTTTGCTCAATCCAAGAATGTCGGCTTCAATCACAAGGACGGTCGCGGTCAAGAGTCTCCTTCCAATTGACCAAACCTTGCGTGAATGACAACCTTGGAATCGGAGGGAATTTGGTTGAAGATGAGAGAGTTATTTAGATAGGTAAATTCTAAAGAATTAATATTATCATAAATCTCAAATCGGTACATTAGGAATTACCAACCTTTGCTCATGACTGCCACGGGCACGGGCCACCAAGCCCAAGGTTATCGTCTTAAGGCTTTTTTAATCACACTTTACAAGCCTTGTTTAAAAGAAGAATTGTTAAAAGTTCAAAAGGAGCATTTGAGAAAGGCCGTTTTTCTGAGTGAGGACTGTTGATCTAGCTGACATATGCTTAGCTGTGCATCTTGACTGCGAATTTTCCTCTGGACTCCAATAAAGGATTTACCGGAACATATCTTCGTCTTGGTTTGGTCCTCAAATCGGCTGGATCTCATCTTCTAAGGACATCATCAATGAGCCAAGATCGAAATGGGTCTCACTCCTGATCTTCTGTTCTTTTTCTTAATCTAAAGCAACTTTGTTGTCTCATATATCAGAAATTCCTAGTCAAACTTCTATTCTTTTTCTTAATCTAAAGCAACTTTGTTGTCTCACAAATTAAAACATCCTGGTCAAACCCAGGCGGCTTTACTTATGCCTTCACCTTTTGCTTTCCTATGCAGTATCCACACCCACTTTCTCCACTACCCTTCCCCCGCACTCTCCCTTCGAGAGAAATAGTTAGAACATCAGGGCATAACTGACTTTTCAACTCTTGCTTCCACCCTCTAACACTCACTTCCAATCAATTTTTGAGCTAATGTCGCTGAAAATTAAATTCTAAACAAATCCTAATGCCATCTATCATTGAAGGTTTCTTTCATTGAAAAGCATACGTTTGTACGTAAAGTCAGAGGTGATGATGTTAGAAAATTCGCAGGTGAATACTACTTGCAAAGTCCCGGAAAAGGGTGTAATTTTATAGATGGAGCTATTTTCTAGCATGTGACTAATCCGTAGCATTTTCAAGTAAAGCGACCAAATTAATGTAATTTTTGCCATTAATAGACGAGTTTTACTTAAAAAAAAAAAAAAAAAAAACTCTATAGGTCAAACGGAGTTCGACTCTGAGCTTGTCAACCATACTACACAAATTTTCACAATAAGCCCACTTTCATCTCTAGTTTCCTTCTCTAGACCGAACTAAGAAGGTGTTGCTATATTAGCACACTCCTATACCTTCACATGAGAAAATCGTCAAGAGGAAGCCCGAGTTTGAGCTTGTCAGCATATCCAACTTCATTCAAAAATTAAATAATGAGTTACATGCTAATTATGATATTTTAACAACTTTATACTACACCAATTTTTCGATGTCTAATCTTTTTATTTTTAACACATCTTACATGTGCATCTCGACAAAGGATTGAGGGTCTGTTCTCTAAGGATTTTTTTTCTCTAACCACTTGGCTAAATTATTATTGATAATTAATCAAACACACTAACTGGGCATTAAAGTATATCTGAAAGGGCCTGCGGAGGGCGGGCAAGCCAGTTCTAGAGAGGGGCTTTTTTTTGTCAGCCACACGTTACAAGCTCTATTACAATGAGCTAGCCTTAAATTGTTAAAAAGAAGTAATACATCGGGGGCCTCTCTGATAAGCGCACACCCGTCCTATTCGGACTGATCTGGGGGCTTCAATGAGTTTATCAAATGCAGAAGGTCTGACTCCAAAAGAAGTCGAAGGTGCTCGTGCATGTGTGGAGAGAGGAATTTCAACGTTTCCACCAAAGCTAGGATTTCTACTTGTAAAGAGGCAATATTATCTCTAAATGCTCCTTTTTAGAAAGAAGTTATTGACAATGAGATTGATTCTATCCTAAGTAATCATATTTGTGAATTGGTTGATCTTCCATTTGGAAATAAATTAATTGGATGTAAATGGATCTTAAATAAGAAGCTTAAAATTGATGGTCCCATTGATAAGTATAAAGCATGTCTTGTTGCCAAAGGGTTTAGACAAAAAGAGGGTCTAAACTACTTTGATTCTTATTCACTTGTAACAAGAATAACATTAGTTAGGATGTTGATTGCTATAACTTTGCCATACAATTTGTAGGTACCTCAAATGGATGTGGAAATTGCATTTTTAAATGGTTATCTCGACGAGGAGATTTATATAGACCAATTTGAAGTATTCAAGGTCAAAAGATAAGAACACAAATCGTGTAGACTTGTCAAATCATTATATGGACTTAATCGAGCTCCTAAACAATGGCATAAGAAGTTTGACCATGTAATGATTCAAAATAGGTATAGAATCAATGAGTATGACAAATGTGTACATACTAAACCACGACCATTGGATGTGTACTTATTTATCTATACGTCGATGACTTGTTTATTCTTGGAAATAATGCTAAGGTTTTTGAAAACATCAAGAATGTTCTTGAGAAGAACTTTGAGATGAAAGATTTAAGTGTCACAGATGTTGTACTTGGCATTAAAATTTTAAGGAATGCTGGTCTAGGTTTAACACAATTCTATTACAACGTAAAGGTAATTGAGAGATTTAAAGGGTTCGACATTGACGATGCGAATATTCCTCTTTTTTTTTTTTTTTTTTCCAAACCTAATATTAAGAAAGAATACTAGAAACAATATTAGATAGCTAAAGTACTATCAAGTAATCAGCAACATCATTTATATCATGAACTACACTAGACCAGATATTGCGTGCATAGTAGGAAAATTGAAGATATAGGTAATCCTACTCACGAGCATTGGACTGCTTTGTTGAGAGTGTTAGGTTATTTGTAAAGAACCAAAGACTATGTTATGTAATATTGCAAATACCTTGCCGTTTTGGAAGGCTATAGTGATGCTAACTAGATTTTGGATTTTGATGAGTCAAAATCCACTAGTAGATATTTGTTCATGCTAGGAGGTGTCATAATATCATGGAAATCTTCAAAAAAAACTCTAACAGTGCACTCCACAATAGAATCTGAGTTTGTTGCTTTGGATAAAGCTACTGAAGAAGCAAAGTTGCTTTGATAACTTTTAGAGGATATTCCATTATAGTCAAAACCTGTGCTTGCGATATGCATTCATTGTAACAATCAAGCAGTGATTGCAATGCACAAAATGTTATAAGGCAAGACAATTGCTTTTAAATAGAATAATTTCTTTAAACTTTATGAGGTGAAAGGAAAATATTGCGGATCCGCTGACAAAAAGTTTGTTTAGAGAGCAAGTAAACTGTGTAGCTAGAGAATGAGGTTAAAACCTCAACTCAGTAAAAAGGTTTTAGGATGGAAAACTTAACCTAGTAATTGGAGATCCCATGGACTATGTTCAATAGGATAACACATTTTTGAAACTTAAGTGTATGCATGGTCTCCTACTCCTATGATACAACAATATAAATTTATATAATATATATATATATATATATTAAGTATTATATATATATATATATATATTATACATTATATATTTTTGTTTACTCTAAACTCTAGTGCCTCCACCTCTTTATTTTTATTTTTATTTTTATGCGGTTCTACTGTGTAAATTAAAAAGTAGAAACTCAACTTTGATTCGACCAAAACATAAATAGAAACCATCTTTGTTTGCCTTGGCCTCACTCACCTTGCACATCACTCACCTCGCCGCTCGCCTTGGGCGTCTCCTTACTCGCCTCATGAGTAAAGCTTAGCGAGTGAAATCGCATGCCTCCCTTGGCCCGCCTCACGAACATAGCTCAACAATTGCAAATGGAGATTTATGTTGTTATCTTATCTTAGATTTATGTTTCATATGTACCAATGTTTATAGTTTGGTTGCTCAATATTGTATTGTTGATGGACATGCAATTTAAAAGAGCATGCTTGTCATTTCAAGGAATACAAAAAATGAAATTAAAAATAATTGGTTAGTCTCGAGTTGACCCTAGAATCAAACTAGAACTATAGGGTCAATTCGGTCCTTGGTCCCAAGCACAACAAAGCCGATCCTTAGTCCCAAAAATTGGGAATCAATATTGTGCGGGTTAGTCCCTGGGTTAGGTGCTAGACTGGTCCAACCTGAACCTTGCTCACCCCTAAAATCGTGAAATAGGGGGAGTGTGGAGATTAGGAATTAGAGTTTATCAGTTTGAAAGCTATCTCTTCAGGTGGAGAGGAAGCTCATTTGAGAAGAGAGAGTCTCGTTCTCTAAGGGTTCTTCAAAGCACCTGTTTTTGCAATTCTTTTGTCTGGAAAAGAAATCATTTGGAAAAATTATCAAAAAAATCATAAACTTATTATAATTGTGCCAATTCAAATTTAAAAATTTTAATTTGGCAAGTTTAATCCTCAACCTTTTAATAAATTGCCAATTTAGTTCATACAACCAATTTTGGTTGGAAATTGCTGATGTAAATGCCAGTCGCCATACATGGCACTACTAGTGTCGACGTGGATAATTTTTAATTTTTTTTTAAAAATATTATGAATTTATATATTTTTTCATTTTTTAATTTATGTTTCTTCATTGTGGCTAGCAAGGTCGCTGCAACCCTTGTGGTTGCTAGGCGAGGTTGGCCTCAAAAGTGGCTTGGCTGGCAAGGGTTCAACCCTAACTAGAATCGGCAAGGGCCTTCCTCTCTAGTGGCTATGTGAGGCACAACCTTGCGGATCTGGCCGGGTCAAGCCTTGCCCATGGCTGGCGATGGGCGAGTCTCGCGAGCCTAGCCACTAGCAAGGTCAACCTCACCTAGTGACGATGAGGTTGAGCTTTGTTAGTCCATCCCGGAGAGGTCGACCTTGCCTAGCAATAGTGAGAGTTGTTAGCAACCTCATCGGCCACAATGAAGAAACAAAAATTAAAAAGGGAAAAAAATTTCATAAAATCTTTTAAAAATTACAAAAATTATCTATCTCAAAGCCTGCCAGCAATGCAATTTACTTATTTTATGCAATCAACCAAGGGGTCAAATGATGGACATACGTAGGAAAATCCATTTAGGGAAACCTCACTTTTGTCAAAGAGAAGCAGATTGTATGAGCAATTGGGTCCACATCCAACGGCTCTTGGATGACCTTAAGGAGTGTCCAACAGCTACTTTGAAGATGGGAAGTCTTTAAAAAAGGAGATAAGTACATTAGAAATCATAAAACTTGTCAATAAAGTGCAATTTAGTCTTAAAACTTTCAAGAAGTTTAATTAAGTCCCAAATTGTCACAAAGGTGCAATTGAACTCTAAAACTTTCAAAAAGTGTAATCAAGTCCTCAAACTTATCAAATTAGTTAAATCAAATCTTTATTGATAGCACATTTTGAAAGTTTTAGGACTCGATTGTACTTTTGTAACAAATTTTAGAAGTTAATTGTATTTTTAAAAAGTTTTAGAATTTAATTGCTCTTTGTTGATAAGTTGTAGGACTTCTGGTACACTTTTCAGGATTCAAAATTTGCTGAAGGACTAAGAGGAATGTCTGAAAGTCACCTTGGTCTCTTGAATTCAAAGCTTGTCTTGAATTCCTCTCGTGCTCACAAAACGTATGTGTATGAATTTGTGATTCTCTCTAAAAGAACTTTCTTGCTTATTGTAATAAGTGATCAGAAAGTGCTGAAGTGTGATAAAGGTGCTTGTAATTTCATAAATTTATCTAGTAGCTTTTGAGCTAAAGCAAAAACCTACTTCCATACGTAATATCCTGAAGATTATTAGTGGACACCAACTTGATTCAAGGATTTCAACTCGGGAGAGTGGGTGTAGACTTAATATAAGTTGAAACACCGTGAATTTGCCTGCATACTTATGAATTCTTTATCTGTTTGATAAAAGTGTCTGCCATGCATAAATTGTTTTTGCTTCTGCCAAAATTTATTTGCTATTTTGCAATTTTTTCAAAGATTTATTTGAGACAATCTCTTGACCTCTCTAAGTTGTTTTGTGAGCCTTATAAAGATCACATACGTCACGCAAGTCTATGGAAAAAGAAGAAAAAACAAATGGAGTGTCAACAATTGTAGAAGTGAAATTCAAGAGAACATGAGGCAGACTCAAAGTTCGAAGTAAATGTGTAGCTGTATAGCCAAAAGCTACATGGAATTGCCGCAAAAAAACTAATTAAATATATTTAATAAAGATATATTCAATTTTTAAAACAATGATTGCGCATGTCGCAAAGATAACTAATGGATTAAATTTTATTTTTCATCACTTTTTTAAGAAATCAAAATGTACCGATACTTTTTCACAAGAGCAAGAATTGATGACTGTCTTTGTCATGCTTGGATGAGTGGGGGCGGTGATACATTATGATTCCTCCCATAAAAGTCCTTCCCGTCAACCTGGCTAATAACCTGGAATCGCTTCTGCAGAGCAGGCCAGACGTCGTCGGTCAGTGAGCGAGAGAGGGAGGTGATGGCCGCCAACTCGTTTACGTTGCCTCGTTTGCGTTGGCCGTGTTTTACAAACAATGAGAAAAAGCCGGTCAGTTTCGCTTCCCCGTGTCTGCGTGAGGACTGTTGATTTAGCTGGTCCATGCCCAGAATGCATCTTTAGTGCAAATATTTTCTTTGGACTGCAATAAAAGGATTTACGGGAACATTTCTGGATCTTGATTTTCAGAACATCCTCAAAGGGTCTTTTTCTTTCCTTTAGTTTTTTGTTTATGTTTTCTTCTTCCTTTAAAAGCAACTTTATTGTTTCAGATCAGAACATCCTAGTGAAGGCCTTATGCCTCCGCATTTTGCTTTTGCTACTCTGCGGAAATGATCTAAAACGAAGTGGTAACTTGTGATAGAGTTAGCCTTTTTCATTTTACAGGGGCTAGTCTCTCCACCCCCTCCACCGTCGCCTCCACCACCCCCTCCACCGTCGCCTTTGTCATCATTGCGGTCGTCGTCATATTTATCATCCATCTCTACCTCATCAAGGACCAATTATGAAGTTTTCTTGAGTTTTAGAGGTCCCGATCCTCGCAAGGGATTTGCAGATTACCTCTACACCAGCTTGACTAATGCAAACATCATTGTCTTTAGAGACAATAGTGATCTTGATCCTGGAGAAAAAATCCCTGATGCATTGGTTCAATCCATAAAGCAATCCAAGGTATCAATACCTATTATCTCCAAGGATTATGCATCCAGTCAGAGTTGTCTCATGGAATTAGCACAAATGGTGGAATGCAAAGAAACAGATGCTCAACTGATCGTGCCCATTTTCTATGATATTGACCCCGCTGATTTGAAATACCAACGTGGATGTGTTGGGGAATCCTTCAGTAAGCACGAGCGCCGTAGAATTGACCGCAAGGTCATTTATAAATGGAAGCAGGCTCTCGGAAAGATTACTGAGATGATGGGATATGATCTGCGGAAGACAAACGAGGGGTAATCAACTTTTTACTGTCCTTTTAATGATATTAGCTTTAGCTATATGAGAATTTTGCCAAGCACAATGTTTTTGAAATCATTAACTGGATGGGGCTAGATTTGATAATGAGGCAAATGTACTTTCCGTGCCCTTCTTGTTGCCCGCTGCATCGTCCTTAATTGGTCAATTTAGTACGGTTTAACTGGATTATTTCCTTTTGACCAAAAAAAAAAAAAAAAACTGGATAATTTCCTTCGTAATTTTCATGGACTGTTGTTAATTATGTTGTAATCTCATCACGATTCCTTATTTTCATCATCACATTTGGCAGTCATGGTGCAATCATAGAGACAGTTGTTTCATATATTTTAGAGTGGCTGAAGAAGAATGATTTAGATGTGACTGACGGTTTGGTGGGCATGGAACCCCACGTACGGGAGGTTATGAAAAAGTTTGGTGTCATCTATGTCAATGAGCAGGCAACCGGGGTATATGACAAAGATATACGTGTACTTGGTATATATGGCATGCCAGGGATTGGCAAGACTACCGTTGCAAAGGTTGTGTACAACAAAATCCATCGTCTCTTTCAACGATGTAGTTTTCTTTCAAATATTCGAGAGAATGGTGCATCCAGTGGACTCATCATGGGCCTACAAGCACAGTTAATCTCAGACCTCCGAAGAAAAGAATGTAGAACGCTAGTAACTCTTGACCAAGGGACTAAAGTCATAGAAAGTTCATTTAGCGAAATGAAAGTGCTCATTCTCCTTGATGATGTGCATCATTTTGACCAAATCAAGCATTTAGTTGGGAAACTCAGTTGGTTTGGCCCAGGAAGTAGGATTCTCATGACAGTTGGAAGAATTGATGTTCTTGATGGTTACAGGAATGGAGTGGTTGATAAATATGAGGTTGGAGAAATGGGTCCTCATCAAGCTCTTCAACTTTTCTGCAAGCATGCTTTTAATGGATATACTTGTGAAGAGGAGGATGAGTATGATTCTCTGTCCATAGACATCGTTGAAACTATTGGAGGGATTCCTTTGGCCATAGAAGTAGCAGCTTCATACTTGCATAAGTATAGGGGGGAAAGACAAATATGGCAAGATACATTGGATAGCTTAAGAAGGAAGCCAGAAGATAAAGTCCAAGAAGCTATCAATGTAAGCTATGGCTCTCTAAATGAAGAGACGAGAAAAATATTTCTTGATATAGCATGTTTCTTCATTGGAACGGATGAGAGAATTCCCTCATACATGTGGCGTGCATGTAAATTTGATCCAAGAGGAATCATCATTCTTTGTGACATGGGTTTGGTCAAACTAGGAGAAAACAATGAATTATGGATGCATAATCAACTAAGAGAGTTTGGCAGGGAAATTGTCAGGAAGGAAGATCCCGATGAGCCTCAAAATCGCACTAGGTTATGGAACCACACGGATGCACTTTCCACGCTTAATGGAGAGCAGGTATACCTTTCAATAAGACTGTTTAGTTTAAGCACAGTCAACAATCTTTGAAGACCTTTCCTTAATTTCTTTTTTTTTTTCCCAAAATGATGTGTGAATGGCTATATTTCATTTCCTTTATATTTATTCAGTTCCCTCGATTTGTAGAATGCTAGAAAGGTGGAGGCCCTTGGTCTCACATTTGATGAGGAACAAAGTGAATGTTTTAGATGTGAAGGATTTGGCCGTCTAGGGCGCTTGAGGTTCTTGAGGTTGCACCAGGCTACTGTCAGAGGGAGTTCTCAGAATGTTCTTTCAAATTTAAGGTGGCTTGATTGGCAAGGGTGTAGCCAGATCTCTGAACTACTTGTTTTCCATTTGGAGAACCTGGTCATTCTTGATCTATCTCGCAGTGTAGTCACCGGAGATTCACAATTATGGGAACAAATCCTGAAGGTAAAGTGTATATTTGTCTATATGTCCTTGGATTATTAGAACAGCGGGCACCAACTGAGCCTTTTTGCCCTCTTTTCTTGCAGAAGGCCAAGGGATTGAAAGTTTTGAACCTAAGAAGCTGTCGTAACTTGAATGCTTTTCCAGCTTTCCCTACTTCGATGGGCTTACAGAGATTAGTCCTGGAACGTTGTTCCATAATATCCCAAATTGGTTCATTGATAGGTAATCTAAAGAACTTAGTCTCCTTAAATCTTAAGTTCTGCACATTCATCCGCGACTTGCCGCAAGAACTGTGTCATATGAAACATTTGGAAGAACTTTTGATTGATGGAACTGCCATTAGTAAGATTGATTTCAAATCAGCCTCCGTGAAGAAACTTAAGATTCTGAGCGCTTGTCAATGTAAAAGTTTGGCTCATATATCAGACTCTATTGGTCATTTGGAATCTCTTTTACATCTTCGACTGGATGGTGCCGCTATTGATAGGCTACCGGAATCTATTGGATCCTTAAAGAAACTTCGGAGCCTGCTTCTGGCAAATTGTCAGAATTTAACTTGGCTTCCTTGTTCCATTGGGAATCTCGAGTCACTAGAAGTCATGGATATATCAAGCACCAAGATTGCTACATTACCTAGGTCTGTCAAGCAATTAAAAAATTTGAAAGTGATGAAGATGGAGAATACTCACTTAGAAAAATTCCCTGAAGACATAAAAAATCTAGAAATGTTGGAAGAGATAGATCTTTCACAATGCATGAATTTGAAGGGACGGATTATCTGTGATATCAGAGGATTATCCTCTTTGAAGATCTTGACGTTATCATCTACCAAGATTACTGGCCTACCCTGGACCCTTTCATTGTTCTATGATCTCCAACAACTAGATTTAAGTGAATGTGACCAACTTTGGGATTTGCAAAGACTTCCATCTAGTTTAATCATTCTTCGCTGGGGATCCAAAACGATGAGGACCATGCCAGACCTTTCTTTCTTGAGAAACTTGAAAGAGCTGTACTTGGGTGATCCTACAGATCCAATGCAGAATTCTTCCCCCGAGCCACCCCAAATTGGATGGTTAACAAGACTTGCGAATCTAGAAATCTTAGAGTTGTGCCTCTCGAAGATTACTATGCTACCTGAAAATTTTAGAGAACTTCAACTCAGAAAACTTGTTTTGCACTTCCCAAATTTGCTTGACCTACGACAGCTACCCTCTAGCTTAGCAGTATTGTGTCTTCAGCACTGCACGATCCAAGATTCGCATTTTTCTACGGTGAGAGGTCTTTCTGAATTAGAACTCAAACACTGTCACTTGGCAGAGGCTGTCAGTTTTGAAGATTTGAGGCGATTGGAACTTTTGAAAATATCTGACTGCAATGTGCGTACACTTGATGGGCTGGAATATTTGCCTCGTTTTAGAAAGATCACTTTATTGGACTGCCCTTCATTGACCGGATTACCAGATCGAACTAATCGTACATTCGAAGTCGATGGGTACAATTTCCCAGGAGAACAAATAGTCGGCAGTTATGTTGCTCGCACCTATGGTCAGAATATTTGGGAAATCGCTTCAAGAATATTCCGACTTCAATAAAAAGTTGTAGGCTTTCTAAAAGATAAGTATTGCTACTTTTTGCATTCCTCCACTTGAACATCTGCACGACTCCATGATGTACCAGTCGGTCTTTTCTCTTTCGGCTAAGACACTGCATGCAGTCAAATTTCTGTGCAGCGTCCTCTCCACCTCGCGGGCTTGGAGCTTCTCTGTTGGAAGGCCAGACCTTGTGGGCTTGGACAGGCAAGCTTGTGCTCTGAAATCTTCTACTTGCTTTTGACTGTAATTTTTCAGTTCTTTTATTTATTTATTTTTATTCTTTTAGCAAGAATGCATAAACGGTAACTGGAGCACTGAATCCAACAGAACTAACAAAAGAAAACTTGATATTAGATAATTCAATTTGCCAGTACTTCGTGCATGAGATCATGAAAAATTCTTGGCATTTTAACTTCTTTATTGTTCGCTCGTTTTTATTATTCAGAACAAGTTAGGGACAGATTTACTAGCAATTTACCGGGAGGACTGGAATGGATACTCAATATCAGAATGATGATTGGGCAAAGACTCTACTTGGTGGAGGAGGAGAGATGGCTGGCTCTTTTGTTTGAATGGGAGATTTGTAGCCTTGAAGTACGGTGGATGCACGTTGAGAAGATAATCCGATGGGACTCGAGTGCGGACGCATGGAGTCGCACACCGCACCTTCCTTTTTTGGGCTGAGGCTTAAAAGATTGACAGAGGAGTAGCAGCTGCAGTGTCGCAGAGTTTTAACTCTCAATCTGGGTGATGTCGGTAACTTAAAATGTAGTAAGAACAACGCATTTCCCCTACCCGTGTCCGTGTTGCAACAGCGTCAAATGGGTAATCACTGTCTCATTTCTGTTCTAATCAATACACCGATCCCGAGTCTGTATTGTGCAACTTCCATCAGGCGCTGCATGTTTCCATCAAACATTGTTGTGCTGCATTATCTGCTGTGCTCGAGCTATCTCATTCGAAGGTTATTATGCGACAGTCAGATGATGTTAGCGCTTCCACAAGCCAAAATAATTCGTCTCTGTATTTCAAAATTGATTCTCCACCTTAAAAGCTTATTATATCACATTTGGCCATGTGGTAAGGAGAACTTAATGCTTCTGTTCTATGATGATCACCTTCTTTCTCTTTCTTTCAACTTTGCTACTGAGGATGGTGATCCGTGGGTGATTTTTCTGGGGGAGCCTCCAAGATGTAACGGGAACTAGAATACATCATAGGGTCATCTTATCATCTTAAACTTCTGCTCTGATGAGGAAAGTACGGGTAGACCATAACTAGATATAGAGGAAGTGAAAAGACATGGAAACTCTTCTTGTCAGAGAGAGGACATGCAGAGTGCTTTCAGGTTATCCCCTAGAATGTGTCGTTCTATATGGATTTCAAGCATGGATAGTTACTGTGTCGCGAGAAATATTAGAGCATCTTGAATATTACGTTTGTCTGTCATTAGAGACTCTGGCCATGCGGGCGCCTTAAAAATTTCCGCATTCCCTTCAGGCAAATGGCATTCGGCCACCAAGAACAGCGTCTGTCATGACAGCCTTTAGCCACGCAAACTCCTCGAAATTTTCCAGAGCGACTATAGTTTGGCTGTTGGCTCTGCTCAGAGCGACGAATATGTGCTTAAAAGCTCCACAACGGTCGAAATAAACTATGTAAGTAAAACCTTCCTAGCAGTAGATTCATTTAATTGTGAACGATTCGTTGAGACGATCTTCGGCACTCGCATTTAGCTGTGTCAATGAATGTACTGGCTGTAGTAATCTATATAGCTTATGTTGGAGTAACCTCACTTTATCATGGACTGTTCCATTACAGTAGTACATGAAGATGAATTGCTCCTCTGAGATGACTTAAAAGCATGAGACCCTGCAAAGCAAGTCGAGTCTCTTGAATGAAGTCGGGATTTCATTTTCCCGCTGATAATACGCGTTCAGAGTTCTGATAAATATAATGGACCACACGGAAGCTGGTTCGACGATAAAGGGTCCAAGAATCTTGTTAAACGAAGCGATTAGCAAAATTCATGAAGTTAACCTTGAAACCGAAGTCCCATCCCTTGGTGTCGACATCTGCTGTATAAATAGAAGGTATGATCATGCAAGAAGATAAGGAAGAACGAGAAACCATCAATCATAAGTTCAAGACCTGTAAATACTAGAACTAAAAGGAAGATGAAGGAATGCTCAACCTTACAGAGACTCTTATCTAACTTTTCATCTGGTCTTTGCTTTGAGTCCTTTGCAATATCATACAACTTTAGTCTTCACTTTTGTGTCAAGATCCCTCTATTTGAAAGGGAAAACTATTTTCGAAAAATTATTTTCTAATTTTTCTGCATTCAATAAACGGAAAACCAATCGATCTATAAAAAATGTTGTATAGGTTTTGAAAACGACAAGCTTAAATCGTGGGAAAAACAACTTCACCTTCTGACAAGATGAAAATCACTTTTCCTAAATCATGATAATCATCAAATAAATTAAAATTAACAAATTCTTTGAAACTCTACATTAATTCGACTATATGCTCGACAGGTATGCTCGACAGGTAAGCTTAGGACACTAATTTTCATATCCTATTTCAAATGCATAGCAATTACTTAATTACATCTAATGTAACTTTAGATTATGTGGGAATGTGCAATAGTTAAGTTCATGTGTCAAAATGAATGAGAGAGAGAGAGAGAGAGAGAGAGAGAGAGAGAGAGAGAGAGAGAGAGAGAGAGAGAGAGAGAGAGAGAGAGAGCCAATCATAGGATGAAGCTGATATAGCTAGTATGAATGCCTAGAGGGGGGGTGAATAGGTATATAAAAGATTTTTCTTGATAATTGCACAATACTAAATAGTTGAAGGATTTGCAACAAATGATGATCAACGTAAGACTGAGTAAAGGAAAGAGAGAATTGAACACACGGTTTAGAGTGGTTCGGCTTGATTCAAGCCTACGTCCACTCTTCTGCACTGACAGCCTATTGGCTGGATTCCACTATGAACAAAGAAATGTTACAGTGTTGATCTTCCTTGATTTCTTGGTGTAGATGATCTACCACGCTCGCTCAAGGTATCACTAAGTATAGACACTCTCTGTGTATACAATTTCGCTCAAAATGTATCGACTAATAATCAAGGTGCTTCAAACTCTGGAATTTCTCTATCAATCACGCACTAAAACAACTAGAACGACTTCCTTTTTTACTCCTTTATGCCTTCATATCCGTTGGCACTTACCAAAGGAATTCCTCCAATCAACCCGTTGGACGGAATCAATCAAGAAGATCATTCGAGCTATTAAAGGAACCTGACGATAGCCCATCAATCCTGTTCGCCCATACAATCAGGATCTTGGTTTTCAAGAATAGAACATTCCAAGAATACTTCGTCGACCATCGGATCTTCAATCGATTTAGATATGAATAAAAGATTCCGTTATATTTATCCAACGAAGAGATCTTCTCCAGAGGATAGGATTAAATCCTAAACCAAATACTTAGGCCCTGGATTTCCTTCGTCACTGGATCAGAAAGACTGTCAATGAGAATAGTCTTGAGTCTTGAGTCTTGAGTCTTGAGTACTGAATCTGGTAATCGAAAAGTCTTCAGACTCAAAATTGAAAGTCTGCGAATATCCAGACTAGACTGATATAAACGTTTTTTGAGCTTCAAAATATTCTGGAAAGATTTCTCCAACAATCTCCCCCTTTTTGATGGTGACAAAACTTTCTTGTAGATTTGAACAACTTTGACCTGCAAAAACATTTCTCAAGCAATATGGCTATCTCATAAAGATTAATAAAACAACCAGACTCTGCATCCACAGAAAATTGGTTAGTCTTTCATGAGTCTACTTCAGTCAAACAGTCAAGCATCAAAGTCTACTTCAGTCAAATTTAATTCACACCCAAGTTCACTCAAGTCATACTCAAAAACAAACATAAAAAATAAACACATTCAACCACAAATTTAAAGTCAAAGTTTGGTTTAAAGTTCGTTCAAATTGCAATTCTCCCCCTTTTTGTCATCATTAAAAATGTGAGAAAGGCGTCAGGTCTGCTTGGGAATGCGCAAGATCTGTAAATCTCCCATCGACTGGACTATGCCTTCTAGCCTCTTCAAGTCTTCCCTTAGCTGAGCTACCTCCTCTCCTTTGGCATTGGCTTGAAGTTGTAGAGCGAGGTCTTTCATTTTGTCTTCCAGGGTAACCGAAGATGCTTGTCCAGCATTCTTCATGACTTGAATTTCACAGTCCAGAGCGTAGATTTGGCCCCGCATTTCCAGAAGAACATCAAGAATACGACGAAAATCTGCTGAATTATCCGTCTGTGTACTTGCATTTGCTTTCTCGGATGGAGTGAATGCAGACGATGGAACTTCTGTATAATCTTGCAGATTTGGTGTTGACGTATCGTGTCCTTCTTCAGGCAATTGAGAAGCCTGAAACTCTTCTGGATCTGCCGGTGATCGTCTTAGACCTTCACTATTGGCAGCATGAGGTGTGGACCTTTCTTGCTTGCCAACTCCCCCTGTCTCTAGGACCTCAAATGGGGAAGAGTGATGATCATGCTCTTCTGTGTCTTGATTCCCCTTCTCTCCAGATTCAGCGGCAGACTTTTCTTTCGCTTATTCTCCTTCTTCTTCAGTTTCTTTTTCCTTCTCTCGCTGCTCTTCTTCTTCTCTTTTCTTGGCTTGCTCCTCTTCTTCTCTCTGTTTCTTCTCAAGTTCTGTCGATTGAGGCACAGAACGTCTGGTCCTTATCAAGGCAGAGATTGTGAGATATTCCTCCTCATCTTCATCCTCCAAGATGAGAGTTCTCTTCTTTTTGGATGGGGCACCAATGGCCTCCTTCCCTTTTCTCTTTGAAGCAGACGGTACTGGAGTCTTCACTCTGAATTTCTCCATTGCCTTGGAAAGTTCTTTTAGACGCATCTTCAACAACATCTTCAAACCTACCACCATCTTATCGCATGGTCGAACATAAAGTGTATGTGGCGGTTCAATATTCATGTGTCTGAAGATCTTGATCACCAGACCTGGATAAGGCAATTGACCCTTGTCCTTCGACATTGCTCTGTACATGTAAAAGAGAATGGTGTGAGGGAGAGAAAACTTCTTCTCTGAGTTGATTGCGTACATCAATTTTGCCTCGGAATTAGACACATCGCCTTTGATGTAGACTTGGGCCCGATGCAATTGATCACAATTTTGTGCAAAGACGATATTGATGGCACGCATCCTTGAATAGATGATTCTTCCCTCTACATCTCTATCTTTGACAAGTTCTAATGAGGCACGAGCAATTGAGACTTTGATCGGTTGATAGCGTCCTCGTTCAACTCCAATGATGTCCGCCAACATGTCCACGTCTACCACATAGTCTTGGTCTCAAACACTAAATGATATTCTATTCGCATCTAAAAAGCTGAGATTCGAATAGAAGTACGCTGTCAGTTGCGCATAGCCGTCTATGGTATCGGTGCAGAATTGCTCAAGTTGAAGCAAATTGAACTTCTCCCTTAAGTTCACATTAATGGCATCTAAGAAATCGAAATCAACACTCCTAGGGTTTATCACCCCTCGTTTCAGCAGTCTGAAGAACATATTCTCCTGTTCCTTCGATTTAAACAACTCCATTCTTTTTCCCTTCACTTTCGCAACAACACCCATTCTAGGTTGAAAAACACTGAACATTTTATCATCATCGTTCCTGTCGGTCGAATTTGGTCCCGACATACGAGGGTCACTTGGAATGTTCGCAAGTGCTTCCTCAGCCTTTCCTCTGGGAGCAATTCCCAAATCCTCCATTCGACGCAGAAAGATATACTCATTCCCATAATTCTTATCTTTAAGAAAATCATCCACGTAGCTCAACGGAGTCCCAGTGCTTTTCAACGCACGCAAAGCTTGTAAATAAAAGAGGGTTTTTGTACTCTTACAGGGTCTGCGTCCTCGATTATTTCTTCCTCTGGCTGTTGACCCGCACCTTGTGGGGTAGATGGCGTTGAGTGACGTGATGGAGAGTGAATCGGGCTCTGTTGCTGACTCGATAATTCTTCTTCTTTGGTGAGATCAAAATGGGTAGGTCCCTCCTTCATTCTCTGTGGTCCCCTGTTCGCGATTCTTGAAGACTTCCTCGAAGAAGACATCCTTCCTTGTCGTTGAAAGATTCCTTTACTTGCTTTCCCAAGAAAAGATGACAACTTTTTCGAAGATGAACACGAAGTAGAGACAGGATTGGGAGGAGAATGCCTTTTAGGGTTTTGAAGATTGGGTGAAAAGGAAAACTGTATATATATAACTCAGTTTTGAAAGGGAAAGTTCAATTGACGCAAGGAAAGTGTACGAACATCTCTTTTAAAATCATTAACTGCCAAAATTAATCCTTTTGAAAAGACACGATTCCGTTTTTCACGAAAAATTATAAATTAACTGAATGAGAGATCATACCTTTTCGAGTTTAGATATAATATCAACTTACAGTCTATAGCCAAGAATATTTAAGTCTGACGGTTTAGAGTCTGACGATGTAGAGTCTGATGGTTGGAGAGTCTCTAGACTTTAACTTCCTCGAGCTTCAAAATGTTGAGTCTGGAACGGATAAAGTCGAATTGATTTTTCTCCAAAGGCTTTGTGAATATATCCTCTAGTTGACTTTTTGAATCAACAAATTGAATCGAGATTTCTCCATTTTGAATATGATCTCTAATGAAGTGATGTCGAATCTCTATATGCTTTGCTCTTGAATGAAGGATTGGATTTTTGGTGAGATTGATTGCGCTGGTGTTGTCACATCTGATTTACGTGCATGAGTCTTCAATCCCAAAGTCTAGTAGCTGTTGTTTTATCCATAGAATTTGCGAACAGCGAGCTTCCAAGAGCTACATACTCGCTTCGTTGTTGAGAGAGCCACGTTGCTTTGTTTCCTTGAAAACCAAGACACATCCCGTTCCAAGCAACGGCAAGTTCCCGAAGTGCTCTTTCTAACGACTCATTAGCGGCCGGCCGATCTGCGTCTGAATATCCCAGAAGATTAAAATCTCCCTTCTTAGGATACCAAAGACCGATGCTTGAAGATGAATCAACGTATTTAATAATACATTTTGCAGCACTGAGATGGGATTCTCTAGGATTTGATTGAAACCTAGCACATATGCAAACACTTGCTACAGGAGCGTAAGTCTCATCATAGTCTATTCATTCTTCTTGCGTATATCCTTTGGCCACGAGTCTTGCTTTGTTTCGTACGACTTTTCCTTTTTCATTCATCTTGTTTCTGAACACCCATTTACCTCCAATAACTGTTTTACCTTTTGGTTTAGATGTCAATTCCCAGACATCATTAATGTTGAACTGTCTGAGCTCTTCTTGCATAGCTTCGATCCAGCTTTCATCGGATAAAGCTTCTTCTATGCTTTTTGGTTCAATTTCATAAATAAGAGCCACATCACTAGACTCTTCACGTCTTTTGAATTTGGTGCGAATTCCTTCATTAATTTCGCCGATAATAAGATCTTTGGGATGACTGGACTTATGCTTCCAGTTCCTGGTTGATTTGTCTGGATGATGATCTCTTTCTTTATTTGAATCTTCATGAACATCTTGATGCTGGCCTTCCAGAGTCTGAGATACTTCTTGAGTTGTGAGCTTTGGAAGGTCTCGGAGCAGTTCGACTCTTCATACCGAGTCTGATCGATTCATCTTGCATAGAGTCTTGAAATTTGACATTCATTGACTCATCCACAGACAGGCTCTTTTTGTTATAGACTCTGTAGGTTTTGCTTGTTGTAGAATATCCAAGGAAGATGCTTTCATCTGATCTTTCTTCAAACTTACCAACTCGATCTTTTGCATTTTTCAATATAAAGCATTTGCAACCGAACACATGAAAGTATGAAACAATGGGCTTCTTACCTTTGAATAACTCATAAGGGGTTTTCTCTAGAATAGGTCTTAGGAAGACTCTATTGATGATATAGCATGCTGTTGAAACAGCTTCAGCCCAAAATCGTGAAGAAATTTTACTTTTAATTAAAAGAGTTCTAGCCATTTCTTGAAGAGATCTATTCTTTCTTTCCACAACTCCATTTTGCTGGGGAGTATATGGAGAGGAGATCACATGCTTAAATCCAGATTCATCACACAATTTTGTAAAATCTTGATTTTCAAATTCACCTCCATGATCTGTTCTTATACTTGAGATAGCACATCCTTTTTCATTTTGAACCTTTTTAGCAAATTTTTCAAAATACGAGAAGGTTTCTGACTTACTTGCAAGGAAATAAACCCAAGTAAAGCGGGAGTAATCGTCCACAATTACTAGGCAATATTTCTTACCTCCAATACTCTGGGTTCTGGTTGGTCCGAAGAGATCCATATGCAGCAATTGTAGTACATGATTAGTAGAGACATGATTTATTGATTTAAATGAATTTCTTACCTACTTTCCCAGAATACACGGTGTGCATGGATCGGTCTTTTGGTATGGTAATTTGGGTAGACCTCGAACAAGTTGTTTTGCTGAGATTTTGGCTAATTGCTTCGTGTTGACATGACCAAGCTTTCTGTGCCATAAGCTTGCTTTATCTTGAATTGAGATTAGGCATTGCGATTCATTTAGATTCATGTCTAAGAGGTAGATATTTCCATATCTTCGACCCATGAAAGACTGAGTAGAGTCTTTACTGATTCTAGAGCATATTCCTTCTTGAAATGAGATCTTAAAACCAGCATCACACAATTGGCTAATGCTGAGAAGGTTATAGTTGAGTCCTTCCACTAGAGAAACATTGCTTATTGTGAGATTTCCAATTTTCACAGTTCCAAATCCCATAATACTTCCTTTGCCGTTTCCTCCAAATGAAACTTTTCCACCATTTACTTGAACAAGCTTTATAAAGCAATTTGAGTCTCCTGTCATATGTCTTAAACATCCGTTGTCAAGATACCACTTTACCTTTTCTTTTAACGGAGACCTGCATTTAAAAGAGAGTCTCAAGCTTTCTTTGGTACCCAAATTTTCTTGGGTCTTTTGGTGTTAGTAGGATAAACATTATTAGGCCATACTTTCTTAACAGGTTTCCAAACCATAGAACACTCTTTTTCAAAGTGATCCCGATCAAGTTACACTTTGAACACTGAGAGCATTTCGACCTACGAGACTTTACAAAAACCTTCTTGAAATGATTTTTGTAAGCCTCTCTCGACGGTCTTTTCTTAATTCTTTCTTTTACTTTAGGAAAATCAATCAAGGGAATTGTTTCTGTTGTCATACCTAGACCGGACTTATTGAAATAGGGTCTTTGAGCTGAAAGAACTTTTTCAAGTTTTTCGGACCCTATCGAAAATTTCTTTGAAATATTTGATAAGTCAGTTTTTAAAAATGTATTTTCTTTCAAAAGATTATCTTCTTTTTCTTTAAGAGTAGAAACATTCAAGTCTAAACTTTTAACTCTTTCTTCTAAAATGTTTTCCTTTTGTTTTAGAGCTGAGTTTTCCTTTTTAAGTTCGGAAATTCTTTTGAGAGAAGTTTTAAGACTAAAACACAGTTCATCAATGTATTTAGAGATTTTGAGAGGAATTTTAAAATCACTTACCTCAAATTCACTGTCTGAGTTTGATCCAGAATCTGAGTCTGAGTCTGATTGTGCCATCAGACACAGGTTTGCATATTCTTTATCACTTTCTTCACACTCTGTATCACTCCATGTTTCAGCTTTGAGAGCTTTACGAAACTTTTCAGCTTTTCCTTTCTTCTTCTTTAGAAGAGGACAATTGGGTCTGATATGTCCATTTTTCTTGCATTCGAAACAAACTACATCTTTGTTTGGTTCCTCATCATCTACAGACTTGGTCTGCTGTCTTTGGAAATTTTGTTTCTTTGAGTTGAATCTTCTTCATTTTCTATTCAGCTTTCTGAATCTTCTTATTATAAGAGCAAGCTCCTAATCGTCCAGATCATCTTCAGAATCTGTATCATCAGAATCATTATTTGATTTTAATGTAATGGATTTCTTACCTCTTGGATCTTCTTCTTCATTAAATCGTTCCACTTCATAAAACTGAAGAGTTCCAATCGGCTCGTCGACGAGACAAAGGGCATAATTCTTTGCGTCTCTCTTATTGAAGTCTTTATATGATTCCAATCCTTGGAGAGTCCACGCAGTAGCTTGTTTACTTTTATGGGATCAGAAATTTTTTGTCCTTGGTTCTCAAGACCATTGACAATATATGTAAAACGACTAAACATGTCAGTTATAGGTTCTCCTGGTTTCATTTTGAAGGCTTCATATTGACCAAGGAGAATGTTAATTCTGGTTTCCTTCACTCGATATGTTCCTTCATAGGTGATATGTAATCTGTCCCATACTTCTTTTGCTGTAACACAAGAAGATATTCTGTTATATTCAGTTGGTGACAAAGCACAATATAAAGAGTAAATTGCTTTTGCATCGAGTACTTGTCTCTTGTTTATCTCTTCCTGAGTCATTCCGCTAATCTCAACAATTTCTTTCCCTCTTTCAGAGACTGATGCAGCTATAGGAGTAATTCCTTTTTCTACAATGTCCCATTCCAGAGGATATTTTGATCGTAGGAAAGCTTTCATCTTGTTCTTCCAGATGTTGTAATCCTTTCCATCAAAGTAGGGTGGTCTGGTATTGCTTTGCCCTTCCACCAGCCCTGGTGCTAGCATACTAGCCATGGATCTTTTACTCTGAAGTAAAACACTTAAAATAAAGTAAGAACACGAGCTCTGATACCAATTGATATAGCTAGTATGAATGCCTAGAGGGGGTGAATAGGTATATAAAAGATTTTTCTTGATAATTGCACAATACTAAATAGTTGAAGGATTTGCAACAAATGATGATCAACGTAAGACTGAGTAAAGGAAAGAGAGAATTGAACACGCGGTTTATAGTGGTTCGGCTTGATTCAAGCCTACGTCCACTCTTCTGCACTGACAGCCTATTAGCTGGATTCCACTATGAACAAAGAGATGTTACAATGTTGATCTTCCTTGATTTTGTCGGTGTAGATGATCTACCACGCTCGCTCAAGGTATCACTAAGTATAAACACTCTCTGTGTATACAATTTCGCTCAAAATGTATCGACTAATAATCAAGGTGCTTCAGACTCTGGAATTTCTCTATCAATCACGCACTAAAACAACTAGAACGACTTCCTTTTATACTCCTTTATGCCTTCATATCCGTTGGCACTTACCAAATGAATTCCTCCAATCAACTCGTTGGACGGAATCAATCAAAAAGATTATTCGAGCTATTAAAGGAACCTGACGATAGCCCATCAATCCTGTTCGCCCATACAATCAGGATCTTGGTTTTCAAGAATAGAACATTCCAAGAATACTTCGTCGACCATCGGATCTTCAATCGATTTAGATATGAATAAAAGATTCCGTTATATTTATCCAACCAAGAGATCTTCTCCAGAGGATAGGATTAAATCCTAAACAAAATACTTAGGCCCTGGATTTCCTTCGTCACTGGATAAGAAAGACTGACAATGAGAATAATCTTGAGTCTTGAGTCTTGAGTCTTGAGTACTGAGTCTGGTAATCGGAAAGTCTTCAGACTCAAAACTGAAAGTCTGCGAATATCCAGACTAGACTGATAGAAACGTTTTGTCAGCTTCAAATTATTATGGAAAGATTTCTCCAACAGAAGCCAGCTCCATCCCATTGCGTACACGTGTCCCTGTTACCTTATCCAATCCCCTTATGCTGGCCCGAAAATAATGGTACTTATGTCGAGTGGATTGTGGTAATCAAAGCATCTTTACGAGATGCCCTCTGCTGAGAATTGGCGGAAGGATTCTGCAAATGACAGCATTGACAAGTGGGTGATGTCGAGAGTTGTCTGGGGAGTGGCCATGATTGATTATCTTCCAGACACAAATCTTCGCGTGATCTCTCTCGTATCACATGCCTGCTGCGCCTGTCGCGTTGTCTGATTAACCCTTGCCATAAAGCAACGAAGAAATGATGCCGTCTCCCCTTTCGAATAAATCACGTATCAGCAGCCTCACCATTCGCTTTGTCTTTTGCTCTTATTCTCTAGCATCTTTTCCATAATGGCACGGACCCAGAGACCCCGCGATTCTAAAATAAGCCAGACTTTTTTATGTTTATTTTTAAAATGAGTCATTTGTATGTGTCGATGATCTTGATCTGCAAAAGTTAGCACGCAATCGATAGGATTTGAACGGTGAATTTTCATTCTTGAACTAAAAATTATCGACACTCTAATCAAATGCACTAAATCTTCATTCTTGTATTCTGCATATGTGATTTCATATACTGGAATGTAATATGATGTTTTTCTCTAGCTCTCTCATTGTCTAGATCATTGTAAAGTAACTTATGCATAGAAATTGATTTTTTTTTTATGCCCTTTGAAAAATGAACACATCCACAATCAATTGCATAATCACTAATAAAAAAGACATTGATGATTAATTGTGGTCAAATTTAATCCCACCACTTTTTCTGGATAAAATGACCTCACACTTAAAGGAATTTCATATGAACATAAGCACAAATTCTAAAGCTCATAAAGCACAAATTCTCCATCATATCTCACATTTATGCTTCCAAACATCATGGAGCCCCACCTCTATTATTTGAGATATCCTTCCCTACAGTCCCTACAAGGAAGAATTATGGTCTTTAGCAAATACTAGACTTACCAAAAGAATGGGTTGGGTCAGATTATGCCAGTTTGAAAATGATTTGACCTAAATTAATCTAATTAAGTTGTTTGACCCATTTTATATTTGATGCAATTTAGTAACATGTACCCATCTCAATCCCTATCTGATCTAAATTCGACTCAGCTCGACCCACAATTCATTTTTTGCAACATTTCTATTTAAATTATTACCTTTGAAGAATAAGGTGCTTCATGGACAGATTTGTCAAGTCAGCGAGGGACCTTGGAGGTCAGGTTATGGAAGGGGCATGAAGGCGGTGGTGAAAGGTTGGGTTTCCTCAGAAGTGCAATTTGTCATGGTAGAGTGAAGTTGCAAGACCTAATGATGGTGGAAGCAGAGCGTGAATTATGAAATCAAAGAAGGAGAGAGGAGACTGACGAAGCATGACCAAAGTAGGCTAAGCCTCAACTAATCATTATATGAGTTGAAAGTGGGTTTATAATAGACCCGTTAAAACCCTTATATTTTGGGATTTTGACTTTAAACCTATGAAGACCTATACTTTAAGTTTGAGGTGACCCATTTAAATAAACGTGGGTTAAATTATGAGTTTGTGATCTATTTTGACAGCCCTAGGAGATATCACCGGTCATGTTAATGAGAAAGTACTTTTACGTACAATAGTGTGATGTAATATCATGTGCTAAGAGTTCAACCACTTGGCAATATTTATGTATGTATCTCATTTTTGATTAGTTTACATTACGTGTCATTGTTACGTGATGTATCCATCACATAAAATATTATGTTAATGTTAAAAAGGTGTTGGATCTAAGTTGATCTAAAGTATATTTGGCAAATAGCAATCAAGAAAACAAAAGGAAGTTCGTTCATTGGTTCCAACTTCATAACGTAGTGATCAAACTATCACAAAAAAAGAAAAGGTTTTTCAAAAATGGATTGCATGTGAGTATGTGTAAAGGGCATGCCGGCACTTCAAATCAAAATACGATTTTGAAAATGTTACCTCGATCTAAATGACAAGGATATTAAAGTGCTTGAAAATTGAAGTGCAAAGATTGAAATTAAAGGAAAAAATCATAATTAGAGCGATGAACATTGAAATTAAACGTATGACATTACCTTGAAATAACTTGAAAGTCACAAATGCGTCAACACTCAAATGAGAACATCGAAATGATCACTACATTGTTATATTTCAATGCACATGATCAACAAATTCGACCCTAAAATACTGAAATGGAAATACGTTGCTTCAGCAGGAAAATGCTACATAGGAAAGTTGGTAGAGCTTTGGCATAACTCAAGCGTCTCTTCTCCCTCCATGTTTTTCATATTTATGCTCCTCAGATTTTCTCTAACGGTAATTGGAATTCTCGTACATTTCCACGGTTTCCTCCATTAAACCATTTTGGTAACTCAACTCCCATGGCCATCGTGTATTTTGCGACAATCGTCTCTTCTACAGGAGCCCATTTGACTTCATACCGTTCCCGCTCTTAGTTCAAACAGATCACAGGTCATCTCTCTCTCCTTGAGCGAGATACCTATTAATATGCTTCCCGTCAAAGCGAAGCGACCTTTAGATCGAAATTAGATCGGATGATCTCCGGTTCGAAGTTGAACTTGATGTGACTCGACCTTTTATTACGGCGCTCTGCTTCCTGAAATAAATCCAGACCTGTTTGCATGACGTGGATATGATTGGATTCGTCGCTTTGGAAAGTGAATACGCAACATGTCTTAAATTTGGACTGTCTCTTGGGCTGAAGATTTGCTATTATGAGTTAGAAGCATTATCGTGTCTAGTACTACCATGTCAGGCCCAAACAAATGTTTCGCAGGCGCAAACCTAGTGGCATAGGCACGGAAGACTCACCTACGCTTCAGATTTTTGTCGGTTAGCTCAGTCTAATTACAGCATGAAGGATAAGAAACTAACAGCTATTGGATGTGTTGGTCCTGTCGAAGGGGTGAAGTAATTGAAGTAAGGGCGTCCGAAGATATCGACGGTTGGATCAGCAATTGAACCGGGAAAGGAGGAGCAAGATCTCTAAAAATAAGAGTCCAAGAAAGAAGGGGAGCGAGGATGTTTGGAGTACCAAAACTTAGTACGGGAGACACTTAAGTGTCAAAAATTTAGAAATGTATATTTGAGTACTAAAATTGGAAAAAAATGAGTTAATTAAATACCAATGGCGAGAAAATCTTACTAAAATGCTGACGTGGCATTTTTCTAGCGAGACAAGTGCAAAACTATGTCGTTTTGCATACTAACATAGAAAGAAAAGCATAAAACGATGTTGTTTTGTCTCGGATTTGAATGTTAATATAAATATAAATATTAATTTAATTTAATAACTAAATTACAAATTTTAAAAAAGGGGAGATGCAGATTGCAGAAGGCGAGAGTTGTGCAAGCCCTCGTTGTTGCCTACCCATCGTCGCTGGCCCTCGGTTGGGGTCGCTAGGCCCTAGCCAGGCCGGTGACCCTGGCCAACCACCAGTGGAGCTTGCAAGGGCCTGCAAGCTCTCACCCGATCTGGGACAAGGGTTGCCAGCTCTAGGCTGTCCGTGCTTCCGTGTCGTGTCCGACACGTGTTGGAGCGTGTCGGACACGTTGACACGCCCGGACACAGTCGGACACGCGGTCAACGCATGTCGGGTTTTCCGACACGTGGTCAACCTTTACCCGACACGTTTCGACACGCATGTCCGGGAGGGAGCAGACCGCGAGCGACGGCGAGAGATGGCCGAGCATAGACTGAGGCAAGGGCCGACCCTGTGATGCTGCGATGGATCCGACGGGGCTGCAACTGCGAGGGAGAAAGGACCAAAGGTGAGAGGAAGAGGAGAGGAAGGCGGTCGTGCGGCGAGCGGCGAGCGGCGAGGAAGGGGGTCGTGCGTGCGGTGAGGAGCAGTGAGGGGCGAGCGGCAAGGAAAGGGGTCGTGCGGTGAGGAGCGGCCAGCGGCGAGGAAGGGGGTCGTGCGTGCGGTGAGGAGCGGCGATCGGCAAGGAAGGAGGTCGTACGGCGAGCGGCAAGGAGGGAGGAGGAGAAGAGGAAGGGTTGCGAGCGGCGAGGAGGAGGAGTAAAGGAGCTAGGGTTTCTGAGAAACTCAAAAGTAATTAAAAAAGTGGGGGTCCATGGGTACCTATTTTGGGGGGAGGGAAAGTGACTGACAGATGAGGGGAAATGGACGATTGTGAGAGGGAAAGGAAAAAAATAAATTTGGGTGGGGGAAATGGACGATGGTGGGGACTGGGGAGGGAAAGGAAAATAAATTTGGGGTGGGGGGAAATGGATAAGGAAAAGAAGAGAGTGGGGTGGACTCTAATGGGATTTTTTTTTAATTAGAAAAATAAATAAATGAGATTAAAAAAAAAAAAGTAAATTTAGGGGGAGGGGGATTTCGAAAAATAAATGTAAATTTGGGATAATGAAATAAAAAAAGTGTAAAATTTATTAATATTATTAGTATAAATTCATTGTAAACTCTTTATTTATTTATTTATTTATTTGTGAATTTGAATCAAATTAATTAAAAATAAAAATATTTATTTAATATTTAACGTGTCGGAACGTGTTGAAATTCTCTACTTTTTGAGAAATGACGTGTTGCGTATCGTGTCGTGTTGTATCGCGTGTCCGTGTCGCCGTGTCCGTGCTACATAAGCTCTAGGTTAGGGCCCGGTGACCCCAGCCGACCCTCCCCCCACCATCACCGATCCTTATCGACGATGGTTGGGAAGCAGTGGCGAGGGCCTTCTACAATATGCTCCTCCCTTCTTTTATTTATTTAATATTTATATTAAAATTCAAAAAAGAGGCAAAATGACATCGTTTTGACTCTTTTTTACTGACTCAACTTTCCGGCGAGTCACGTAAGCAAGTTATATTATTAAAAATTGCTACGTAGAATTTTCAGCCCGTGTCGCCGGACTTGACGCTCAAGTATCTCAATTTTCAAAAAAATTAGCATTTAAATATATCTTTAATAACTTTTGATATTTAAATATCCCCTGTGCCAAGTTTTGGCACTCTAGGTATTCTTTGGCCAAGAAAGTAGGCAAGAAAGAGTATTGATAAAAAAATGAAGATGGAATATCATATTGTAGAGCTAGTTAAGGTCTTCAATGTGTATAATCCAAGAGACTACATTTGGCCATATGATAAGGAAGAGAGCCCAGATGCATGGCGTTCTATGTTGATCGTCTGCTCAAACGTCTTGTTGAATCGGACTCAAGCTTGCCGATTCTCAGCTCGCTAGCACAACTTGACGGGTTCAGGAACTAATCAAGTTTCTGTTATAAAAGTTGATTACTAGTTAAAAATAGGCATTGATATCATCAAATTTCATAATAAATAAATGTCATTCAAGCTTTTTCGAGCTGAGCTTGTCCACTTCATGTTGATTGTAATCAAATTGAGTCAAGTTTCGGTCATCAAATATGTGAGTCCAGTCGAGCTAAGGCTCGAACAATACGACTCGACTTGGTTATACCCCAAGAAAAGTTATGATCGTGAGCAGGGAGGGAAGTGCTCATAATAGTAGTGATGCAAGCCTCCCAAGTGATGCTATTCATGTTTCAATATACCAGCATGTGTCCGTGGAATGATTGAAAAAAATAATAATATCCGAATCACCAGTGATCCTTTGCAGAAGGCATAACTGGAGTCCATTAGAGAAGCTGAAAAGTTCAGATGCTCTTGAGCATTTCCTGGACACATTGCGAAGATAGCCAAATTTGGCCCTTGAATAGGATAATTTAGTGTAAAAAGTGAGGAAAATGACACAAATGATAAATGAACTTTCACCTAATGTGTCATGTCATCCATTCAATGTAGTCCTTTAACTTTAACTCATTGTGTAAGGTCATCCTAGAGCTTTAATCTGTTCAATGCAGTTACTAAATGTTCAATCTATTCCTTAAACTATATAAATATATCCAAATTTGTCTTTCTATCAATTCAACTTCACACAATTTACGGATCTAGCTTGCAATTCGGTACATTTGAACTATAAAAAAATGTTACACATGAATTCTTCATGTAAGATAATCAACTCAAATTAGAATAAATTAATCATTTTATTTTTTTAATATATCTAATTTGTCCAATTCGCTGACATGAATTATTATATCATCATTTGAGCTAAACATCTTACGTGGATAATGTTAATACCTGAATTTTGCCAACAAATTCATCGTGCTTCTTTCAAAGAAAATCATTTAGAAATTAAGTTTGCCTGTAGTGGTAAGTTGACTCATGTGGACAAAAAAACCAGTCAGTTTATATGACCATGCATTCCTTACTCTCGCCGTCTCCCTTATGCAAGTATATACCATAAGCATGATAGCTCATTAATAACTAGGGTTCCTTTTGTGTAGGTCATCTCTACATCTCGTGAAGTTTAGTTATTGAACTATGCAATTCGTGTAGGATGCAAAATGCGTAATCCCATGATTTCTATAACTAGAATAGGAACACACATAATTGAGTAGAAAGATTAATGCACCTGTTTTGAAATCCATTGTTCTTGATGCGGAAGCGAAAAAGTGATGATCCATGCGTAAGTTCTCCTCTATTGGCCTCTGTATCACTAGCTCAATGAGACGACTCCCTCACCCTTTATCGCTAGGTTAATGCTCTTTATGTGAGGATACTCATAAGAATTAGGGTTAGAAAAGAGATTTGAACACTATTTATAGAGTTTCCAGCCAAGCCCTCTTATTACGGGTTAGGCTCAACTCGGCCCACACTAGCCAACTCCATATTAGACTAATTAAGAAACATTCTTTCTCATCTTTGACCATCTCCATAAAACGGTAAATTACAATATCAATTAATGTAGTCCATATCAGGAAAACTCTTACATTCTCTCACTTGGGCTATATTAATTGAAATTGTACTATATGTGTACACCTTGGTCTAGAGATAATTCTTAATAATCAATTATATCCCATAAAGTTTCAAACACTGAATCATTATGGTAACTGCATGTATACACACAGAGCTTTCCATGGTCACAAATGTTCTCAACTTTATTGATATGGATTCAATATAGTAGTGTGGCAAATAGAATACATCTCTCATAGAGATATCTCATTTGTTAGTTACAATTCTCTTACCTTAAGCGTCACAAAAAACTTGCACCACTAGAGAATGTCTTTATGATTTCAATGAACCCACATATATCTTGTCTTTACGGTTAACTTTTCTTTATCAAGACATATACACGAAACTAATAACCGAATGCCCTTGGCCTTCACTCAAGGTTTATACAATACCTTGAGACTTTTATCAATATATATATATATATATATATATATATATATATATATATATATATATATACATTAAAATGTTACTAAAACACAACTCCCACTAAATAACAGTATCCCAAGATACTCCTAAGCCTATGCTAATAACATGTCGCTCAAATACACACGGGGGTAGGCCTTTAGTTAATGGATCGGCAATCATATCATCTATAGGAATATGATCTACTGCAACGTCACCATTCTACACCGATCTCTTTAAAGTAAAAAATTTGACCTCTATGTGTTTAGACCCCTTGAGACTTCTGTTGTTATTAATAAATAACACTGCAGAGTTATTGTCACAACATAACTGTATAGGTCCATCCACAAAATAAAAAACTATTAACTCCCTAATGAGGTTCCGGAGCCAAATAGCTTGAGTAGTAGCTAAAAAACATGCTACAAACTCTGCTTGTATGGTAGAAGAAGATATAGATTTCTGTTTCTCATTCTTCCACGATACTGCACCTCTTGCCAACATAAATATTTATCCTGTCATTGACTTATTATCATCTTGATAGCCAACAAAATCTGCATCCGAATATCCTACTAGTTGCAAGTCCAGAACATGTTTATAAATTAGCATATAATCTATTGTCCTATTTAAGTACCTTAAAACCTTTTTGACAGCAACCCAGTGATCACGCCCTCAATTTAACTGATATCTGCTTAGAAGTTCTGTCACAAAGGCAATATATGGTCTAATGCAAATTTGAGCATACACGATACTTCAAAGCACACTAGCATAAGGTATATTATTCATTTGAGCTTTTTTAAAATCTAAATTAGGGTATTGTAAAAAAAATTTTTTTTTGGGTAAAAAAAAGGAAAAAGAATAGGACAATGAAAAAAAAAAAACTTAATTTATCACCCTTAATAACAGGAGCATTTCCCGATTTGTAATGCTACATATTGAATCTTTCTAAAATGCGATAAATATATGCCATTTGAGATAAACCCAATAAATGACGAGAACAATCCCTATGAACCTCAATGCCAAGAACAAAAGACGCATCACCAAGGTCTTTCATGTCAAAATTTTTTGATAACATCTGCTTTGTCCCATGCAATAAGCCAATGTCACTACTAGCAAGTAAGCTATCATCCACATGAAGTATGAGAAAAATTTATTTCCTCCCACTGACCTTGGATCAACTTTGTTTTCAATAAATTCGAATGAAGTGACAATATTATAAAACTTTAAATACCACTATCTAGAAGCTAGTTTAAGGTGATAAATAGACTTTTTCAATCTACATACAAGCTTACTTGGGTCATCTGCCACAAAACCTTCAAGATGTACCATATAAACCTCATCATTAAGGTCTCTATTTAGAAAAGCAGTCTTAACATCTATCTGATGTAACTCCATATCAAAATGAGCTACTAATGCCAAATCACTCTAAAGGAATCTTTAGAAGAAACTGGAGAAAATGTTACTTCATAAGATATTGATTCTCTTTGAGTGAAACCCTTAGCTACCAACCTAATTTTAAACTTTCCAGTCTTTCATTTGCAATCCCTTTTAGTCTTATATACCCATTTGGAGCCAATAGGTTTATAACATTCAGGCAATTTAATAAGCTCCAAAATACCATTGTGTCTCATAGATTGCATCTCATATTTCATTGCATCTACTCATAAATCTAATTGAGGACATGAGATGGCATCCGTATAAATCACCAGATCAACAACACGGCCAATATCATAATCATGCTCTCCCAGGTAGACTACATAGTCTGATGGTATAGCTAAATGTCTTTCCCTCGTTGATCTTCTGAGGGGAGCTACTTTAACCTCATTATGAATCTGAGGGGTTTTAGGAATTTCATCAAGAACTGTCTCAACAATAGGATTCTAAGCTGTAATAGGCTCAGTTTGAGGCGCATGAGGCTCCATAATCATCTGCACAGGATGGGACATGGATCCAGTATTCCCCACCATACCATCACTTTCAATAGTTTGTGAGCAACTACCTTTTTCAGCTACATCAAATTCCAAAAATTTTGCAGTCTGAGATTTCACAATTCTTGTACCTTCATTAGGGTTATAAAACCAATACCCCTTTGAATGATCTAGGTAAGATACGAAATAACACCAAGTAGTTTTAGAATCTAACTTACTCAATGTTGGATTATATAACTTCACTTTTGCCAGACATCCCCAAACTTTAAGATAATCCAAGCTAGGTTTACGTCCAGTCCATAACTCAAAAAGAGTCAATGGAATCACTTTAGTAGGAACACAGTTTATAATATAAAGAGCTATTTTCAAAGCTTTACCCCCTAGAAAATCAAGTAAATTAGTCATACTAATCATACTTCTTATCATGTTCATAAGAGTACGATTGTGTTTTTTAGCTATACCATTTTGTTCAGGACTTCTAGGCATAATAAATTGACCTATTATTCCAAAATCCTCTAAGTATTTAGCAAATGGCCCTTTAAGTTGTCCAACATTACCGTGTCTACCAAAATATTCACCATCATGATCAAATCTGATAACTTTATAACTTTTCCTAACTTTTTCTCCACTTTAGTCTGAAAAATCTTGAATTTGTCAAGAGACTCGGACTTTTCTTTAATCAAGTATAAGTGTCCATATTGGGAATAGTCATCAATAAATATGATGAAATAAAAATTTATGCGCAAAGTAGCAATATATGGTCCACTAATATCAGTGTGAATAACCTCCAATAAGTCAGAACTTTGTATGGTGAATTCTTCTTTATCTTAGTCATCTTACATTTACAACTGTCTACATAAATCTCTATATCACTTTTAAGAGTAGGCAAGATGTCGGCCTTTATAACCCTTTCCACTCTTTTTTTAGAGTTGTGACCAAGACATTTATGCCACAATGCATAAGACTATTCCTTAGGTAGAGATCTTTTGAAAACAACTTTTTCAGCTGAATAAGCAACGTATATGTCGTTAGGAGATAAACTCAATCGATATGATCTATTGGATAAATTGCAATACCCAATCTTATTTGAATTATAAAATATATAAATACTATTACTCTTTATTTCAAAAGAGTATCCATACATGTCCAAACAAGACATAGAAACTAAATTCCGCCTAAAAGAATGAACGTAAAAAGTGTTTCTTAGCACCATCCTAAAGCCAGAATCTAAAATTAAAATAATATCTCCCGCGAACTCGATGTTAATTTCAATATTGTTTCCCACGGTGAGCTTTGATTCATTCTAATTTGGCGTCCTTCAGTTTATAAACCCCTGTATGGTAAATGCAATATGATTAGTTGCACCACTATCTAGCCACCGAGAATTGGTTAGGGTTTTAGATAGATTGAATTCACAAACAAATGCTAAAGAATCATTACCTTTAGGCTCACTCTTGGTTCTCTTGGACAACCAAGTCTTATACTTATTGCAGCGTTTCTTTATGTGTCCTCTCTTCTTGCAAAAGTAGCAAAGAACACAATCATTCTTGAAGAATGCTTTCTTAGGATCCAAACTTTTAGAATGACCAGCATCTTCAGAAATTTTCTTTATTGTTGGAAGGATCAGCATCTTCAGAATTTCCTTTATGAGTATAATTTTTCAACTTCTTACCCTTGTCACTGCTAGAATTAGAAGCATAAAGGGCAATGTGCCCTTTATCTTTGTTCAATTTTTCTTTCTCTGCCACTACTCTTACAATCAGGTCATTAACTGAACAGGTTTCATATTGGGAACTATAATTAGTCTTGATAATCCCAAAATTAAGATAAAGAGTATTTAGAGCTTGATGCATAATGTAAGCAGTGGGAATAACAACATTGAGAACTTGAAACTTTGTTTGCAAATCTACCATTCTCATAACATAATCTCTACCTCCACCAGAACCATCATACTTCATAGTAAATAATGTTTGCAGGTGTGTCCCTATCTCAGCATTGGACGAGACACGATTTCTAGCCACTGAGGCTTCCATCATTTGCCTAGCAGTGCAATTTGCAGACAAACCACTTTTCAAATATTCCTGAATGGAATGTTTCATGGATAGTAAGCAAATTTTTTTGCTCTTTTCCCATGCAGCAAAATGTGCTTTCTAAGCTTTTGTACTCTTGGCAGTAAGATCTGTCGGCCAATCAGCAGTAAGAGTCCTATGAACATCTACCATCTCTACAGCAAATAGAAAATCTTCTCTCAATCTCTTAAAGTTTGAACCGGTAAGAACCTCAATTGTGATGGAGTTACCGTTTACAGAAAATGTGACTGTTAAATAAATAATGTATATAATTAATATCATGTGAGCACTATGTAACTTGATGTACAAGTACATATCTAGAGAATTACATGCAAAATCATATAATCACATTTGAGCAGAATACATGACATGTAGTTATACACTCCCCATATGATAGTGGTTATGATAATATATTATAACCTTCGTGAATTCATCACCTTTGGGCATATGAACTACTAGGATTAGTCACTACTCTTCCGCACCATCATGTATTCCTTCATGAACTAGTACATAATTACCACATTTGAGAGTATAACTATGCATTAGATCATGAGACATCATAATCATTATACAAGACCAAAATTTCTCAAATCCAACCAAGTGTGCCACTTTAGCGGTCACAATTCAATTGAATCATTGAAACTCTCTCATACTAGGGATATAAACTTTACTTCTCACATACATCATATACATGTGATTTTAACTTTCGTGATATGAGTAGTAAATCACTAAAATCACATATCATACTAAATATACTGCTTTATTCATTAATAAAAATTAACTTTATTGTATATTATTAATGAATCATACTTTTATAATGTTTATGTGATAACATACCAGTAACTCAATTCCTGTATTTCCAAAATCACAGAAAAATACAAGAAAAATACATAAAAATATACTAAAAATACACGTATTTAGGGTTATATATGTATTTTCACATTCATAAAATTACTAAACATGTAAAATAAATACACCACAAGATAGAGAATGCTTATATGAACTTGTAGCCACCAACCACGCGCCGATCGAAGCACCCATGCGCCCACATGCGTCACCTGAGTGTGCGGCGCGTGTAGCTCATGCACGGCCGTAAAGACTAGCCAAAACCGGTTCGACTAGTAGCAGTCCAACTGGTTCCCGGCTCGACCGTCCGGTCCAACCGCTTGGTCCGGTCAACAGTTGACAGGTTTGGGTGGGTCAACCGATTAAGTTGGGTCCTCAGATTGGGTCGGGTCGGGTCGGCCGAGTATCAAGTCGGGTCGGGCCCAGGTTGAGTGATGTCATCGTGATGTTAGGCCCCGCGTGCATTGCATGCGCAAGTGGCACCCCATGCATGGGGTGCGTGCTCAACGCCCTAGCAGCACATGGCCGCACGTGGGGGTGCGCAGGGCCTCCCCCGGCGACGCGCCACCCACGGTTTCGCTCGTCTCACCAAGCCCAGTTCGAATTTATAATTTAATTTTATTTTTATTGAACAAAAAATTATGAAAATCACAAAATGAGGGCAAAACTTCTATGTGTTCGAGTTCTAAGGTTATGGTTGCTTTGATACCACATGTAAGACGCAAAATGTGTAATCTCATGATCTCCATAACCAAAACAGGAACACACATAATTGAGTAGAAAGATTAACGCACCTGTTTTGTGATCCATCATATTTTTTATGCGGAAGCGAAAAAGCGATTATCCACACGCAAGTCCTTCTCCTCTATTGGCCTCTATATCACTAGCTCAATGAGACGACCCTCTCATCCTTTAGCGCTAGGTTAACACTCTTTATGTGAGGATATTTGTGAGAATTAGGGTTAGAGGAGAGACTTGAACACTATTTATAGAGTTTTCAATTAGGCCCTCTCATTACGGGCCAAGCTTAATTCGGCCTACACTAGCCAGCCTCATATTAAACTAATTAAGAAATCTTCTATCTCATCTTAGACCAACCCCATAAAATGGTAAATTATAATATCAATTAATGTAGTACATATTAGAAAAACTCTTCCAATTCGACCCCTAATTGAAAATGTCGGTATTACATCATTCCACGTTCTTCTTCTTCTTTCCCCCATTTGCATTTCTTTCGTAGTTTTTAGTCTCAGACATTGTAGTATTACGGCCTCAGGCCCGACGGCCAAAATTTTGGCAATCCCAGAGAGCCTTGAGCACCCCAACCCACAATTGGTCTTCTCCCAGGCAATTTTGACATATCTTTTCCTAATCTTTCGGAGGTGTAAACGAACCCGGAAAATTGCAAAATAGGTGTCTCAACAAGCATCTTCGAGTGTATTTTCCAGTGATGTATGGCTTATGCTCTAACTCCAAGTGTAGCTTCCCAAGTTTGACTTTTTCCGAGTGGGTGTTGGCTGAAGCCCCTGAACGAAAACCGGTGATGTATGGCACTTGAAAGTGGACTTCTTGATATCAGCTTGGTCTCAAAGTTCTCCACAAGTTAACATCAACATGTTGACTAACTCCCATCAATATTTTAGCCTATTTTAGCCTAACAGGACAAACGGCAAGCACGTACTCACTGTTTATGCGCAACAGACCCAAATTGTGCATTTCCCACTTTTAGTTCTCTAACCACCCACTTTCTTGCATTTTCTTCGCGTCATTACACCCTTAGAACTGGTCACCATCTAGTCCAAATTGGACAAGAAAAGATTAAGTAATGAACTAGAATTAAAGCCCAAAGACCGGTAGATTTTACTGGAGGCTGCCTTGACCTACTTTACTACAATTGTAGCTGCAATTAAGCTGAAAAATGTGTGAAGGAGGCCGTGGCAAAGTGCTGCAGCTTGGGTTGGTGACCATCCAAGGTTGATTGAAGTGACAAGTTCAATAGAAAAACCACTGGAGAAAGAGGAAAACCTGCTGGACAAAGGACCAGTAGTTGGACTGAATACAGAGGGTCGTGGGCGTGAGTTTTGGGTTTTTTGGATGCCATTCTCTTTTGAAAAGTCCTTGGGAGCATGAAGGTGGTAGTTAGAAGTAGAGTGAGGAAAAACCGTGGTAGAGACCGGCACATTGAGAGAAAATTAAATTTCTATTAACTTTCCAGCCAAAATTAGCCAAAACATCTATAGAGTGAAAGTTGACAAGGCTAACAATATAACCCACAGGTGGGTGAATAGGTTGTTTAAGAACTATGAAGAACATTTGCGGGATATAACGAATTTAAATATAAACATTGGCATAAATAGATTGTAGAAATTAGGTGCACGAGTTGCTTTTTAAATGATTGTGATGATTATGAACATGTAACACCAAAAATGAAGAGATAGAAGATATTGCATGCAAATATATAGTAATTTGGCTTTATCCTTAAGCTTATATACACTCTCAACATTAATAGCCACAACAAGATTGTAATCCACTAATAATCTTCAAGACAACTTAAAATAAGCAAGTACCGCTTTTCTAATAAATCACACAATCAAAACTCACGTATTACTATCACTTTTGTACACTTGCTCTTGTCCCTGATTACAAACATTAGCATGACCCAGACATTGACATTAGGAATACGCAACAAATATTAACATATGCAAAGCAAAAAATAACACTCAAAGCAATTGACCTATTTTGGGTGCGTTTGGGAAGGCTATTTGGGGAAAGTTTTTGAGAAAATGTAAAGGCCGTTAAGTTAAAGGAGTTTTCCAAAATGCAAATTGTGTTTTATAAATTGTATTATAAAAGTTTATTGTCAAGTACCTATAAGCAAAATAGTATTTGGAGAAATAATATTTGCAAAGGACTTTTGTTACTAAAAAAGAAGAAGAAGAAGAAGAAGAAGAAGAAGAGTTGGCTAGCCAAGGACAAGTAGTCGCGGGCGAGGAGCAGGTGATTCGATGAAGGGCAGGTGGTCCGGTGTTGGCGGTCCGGTAGGGGTAGGCTGTCCAGCGAGGGTTGCGATGACTAGATCTAGTCACGGTGACCCTCGTTGGAGGGTTGCACATATTTGGTCACGGTGACCCTCAGGGTCACGTGACCCACCACACCACAACTTTTGCGGTGACCTCGCAGTCTGGGTCACGTGACCTTACGACCAAATCTGGTCACCACAACCCTCGCTAGAGGGTCATGTGACCCGTTGTGCCGCAATTGCCGTGACAACCTCGCGATCTAGGTCACACAAGCCAGATCGCGAGGTCGCTGTGGAGTTCACGACCCAGCGTCGTTGTGACTAGATCTAGTCGCACGATTTGCGTTGGCACAATCCTCGCTGGATGGATTGCGCGATTTGGGTCATCGTGACCCTCGTCGGAAGGTCGCGGGAGCCTTGCTTGGGTCGCCCAACCGCTTGCCCTTTGCCAGCGATTATCTGCCCTTCACTGGCGATTGCTCACGGAGAAGAAGAAGATGAATAGTCATTGGGGAAGAAATTGTTTTTTATTAACCCCCTTAGCTCAGCATGCTGAGAAGGTTCACATTTCCCAAATGGGGATAAAAAAAAAAATCATTAAACACCCTATCTTTGGCTCAAAGGGCTTTGGGTGTTCAAAGTGCCTTCTAGAGGCCACTCCCAAACACACCCTTTGTACATTCCCATCTAACTTAATTACTTCTCTTGGAGTCAATATATAGTTATCCATCCCCAAATGATCGTTACCCATCAAAATCCTCAAGTAGTCATTGGTTCTATTGTCGCCAGCAATAGGACGTTGCTAGAAATTATTAGAACGGCTCTCTGACATCAGCTAAGTCTCTCTAACAATGATAGTTTCTATTGCGGAAAGTGAGTGATTGAACAATAAAATAGACAAAGCAATAAAATAAATCGAACACCATATTTACATGGTTCAGTCATAGTAACCAAAGTCTACGGCACAAGCAGTAACGAATTCCAATATAAATGAAGTGATATATGGAGATTACAACTACACTCGAGTCACTCAAATATTCTCAATATTTCCCAAGCCCCAATTACACGCAATAACACACTCACTATTTGGCCACACAATTTCTTGCGAAATAATTTCTTAAACTCATGAAGGAATTAACAAATCTTGAACTTGTGAGATTTAATTCGCTTGAATACTAATACTTCTTGAATGTAATTCACGAATAAGCTTTACCACACAAACCCATTGCTAAGGACCCATTACCTATGGACGTCACATAGACACCATTGTGTGGATCATTTCACTAGTACTCACTGCCTCAAGAGTTTCTAATTGCAACTCTAGCTCAAACTAAACACCGTTTAGATTCGTATAAACACTGCTAAAATCACTTATAACCAGAAGTATTGGACATTTGTCAAATATAACTTCTCTGCTAATAACATGTGAATTTAATTACGGGCACCATAACTGATAATTCCATTCACCTTGTGGATAACTTAGGAACATGCACTTTCGTATCCTATTATTGAGCTTACCATCACTAACTCGAACATAACATAGGCAACCAAATATTGTAAGAATAGAATAATCAACAACATTATCTAACCACACTTCTTCGGAAGTTTGACATCCAATCTCAGTCAATGGGGATCTATTCACAAGATAGCTCATCGTACTAAGTGCATTCACTAGAAATATTCTAATCATACCAGCACTAGATAACATTTTATGAGTAGTCTTTAGTAACGTTTTGTTCATCAATTCCACAATATGTTGTGGCTCATTGCCATTGATGCGATTTCTTTCATGTAGAATTTTATTAATAGCTTTAAGCAAAACTTCATATTACTGTTAGTCCGCATATGCTTGATAGTTTTATCATTCTCCTTTTCGATCAAAACTATCAACTGCCTGATCCTAACAACAACATTAAACTTGTGCCTGAACATAAATACCCACGTTTTTATCGAATAGTCATCAACAAATGTTAGCATAAATCTAGCACTCTTCCTCGAAGGAAACTGCGACAACCTACAAATATTCAAGTGAACTAACTCTACAATTTTTGTGGTTTCTTTGATAGTTATACTGAATTACACTTTCCACCATTGATCTAAATCATAGCACTCACTTATATTCAATTCGTTGGTAACATAACCACATAACAGATTTTTTTAACTTAAAAACCTTCGGGTTTCTCTTGTCAATGACAATTCATACTCTCGAATAGATGCATCCAACATCTCCATGGCAAAATCTATTACTGTCTCACCTTAAAGCTCATACATGCTACTATGCTCAATTCTTCTCATCATTACCAAAGTACCTTGAATAATTTTTAGAACTCCACATTTTGAAATATATCAACACCTAGCTGAATCCAGGGAACTCACGAAAATCGGGTTCTTCTTCAACTATGAAACATGTCTCACTCCAGTCATTGTCCTCATAATATTATCATGCATTCTGATTCTAACATCGACAACATCGCATTCAACATTGATCGTCGACTACACTTTACTATTATCCATGCATTGATAATTAGTAAATCAATTTTTATTTAATGTAGCACGAAAAGAACAACCGGAATCCATAATTCATCCATCAAACAATGAATAATCGGTGACAAACAAGACAAAAACGACACTATTCGAATTGTCATCAGCTACAACTGCAATATTATATATAGAATCAATTATAATTCCCTTATCCTTCCTATATTCTAACTTGAACCAATTTCTTCTGAGATGCCCCCTCTTGTCACAGCTCCAACAAACATCACTACTAGTTTTAAATTGATTGTGTCTATTCTTGTTTATACTACTCCTGCTTGTAGGAGAAAACTTCCTTTCTCGTATATCTTGTTCCTAAAAACCCATTTAGCTCCAATGATAGATTTACCTTTTGGTTTAGGAGTCAATTCCCAAACATCATTAATGCTGAATTGCCTGAGTTTTTCTTGCATAGCTTCAATCCAGCTTTCATCAGTTAAAGCTTCTTCTATACTCTTGGGTTATACTTCAGAAATAAGAGCCAAAGCACTAGACTCTTCGCGCTTTTTGTATCTTGTGCGAATTCCTTCATTGATATCACCAATAATGAGATCTTTGGGATGATTGGACTTATGCTTTCAGTTGCTAGTTGATTTGTCAAACTGTTGATCTTTTTCCTCATTTGAATCTTCGTCGATCATTTGTTGCTGGTCTTCTGAAGTCTAAGCTGCTTCTGGAGATTTAGACTTTGTAGAGTCTGGAGCAAGTTCAGATTCTTCAAGTTGAGTTTGAATCGATTCATTTTGCATAGAGTCTTGAAATTTGACATTCATTGATTCCTTCACAGATTGAGTCTTTTTGTTGTATACTCTATAAGCTTTGCTTGTGATAGAATATCTAAGGAAAATACTCTCATCTGATTTTTCTTCAAACTTACCAACTTGATCATTTACATTTTTCAATATAAAATTGTTACATCCAAACACATGAAAATATGAAACAATGAGCTTCTTTCCTTTGAATAATTCATATGGAGTTTTCTCCAAAATATGCTTTAGAAAGACTCTATTAATAATATAGCATGCTGTAGAAACTGCTTTAACCCAAAAAACGTGAAGATATGTTACTTTCAATTAAAAGAGTTCTAGCCATTTCTTGAAGCGACCTATTATTTCTTTCCATGACTCTATTTTGCTCTGGAGTATATGAAGAAGAGAGCACATGCTGAAAACTAGATTCATCACAAAATTTTATAAAATTTTGATTTTCAAACTCACCTACATGATTTGTCTGTATTCTTGAAATAACATACCCTTTCTCATTTTGGACATTTTTAGCAAACTTTGTAAAATAAGAAAGAGTTTCGGACTTACTTGCCGGGAAATATACCCAAGTGAATCGTGAATAATCATCCACAATCACTAAACAGTATTTCTTACCTCTAATGCTTTGAGTTCTGGTTGTTCCAAAGATATTTATATACAGAAGCTGCAGTACACGATTAGTGGAAACTTGATTTATTAGTTTCAATGAGTTTCTTACATGTTTTCCTAACACGCATGGTGTGCATAGATCAGCCTTTTGGTATAACAGATTAGGTAGACCACGAACAAGCTTTTTTGCTGAAATTTTGGCTATTTGCTTCATATTGATGTGCCCAAGTTTTCTGTCCCATAAGTTTGCTTCTTCTTGAATTGAGATTAGACATTGGTTTTCATCTAGTTTGACATCCAAGAGATAGATATTTCCATGTCTTCAACCCGTGAAAGACTGAGAGGAGTCTTTACTGGTTCCTGAACATATTCCCTCTTGAAAATTGATTTTGAAACCGGTGTCGCACAGCTGACTGATACTTAGCAAGTTATAGTTAAGTCCTTCCACTAAGGAAACATTACTGATCGTGAGGCTTTCAATATTTACAGTTCCGAATCCCATAATTCTTCCTTTGTTGTTTCCTCCAAATGAAATTTTTCCACCATTAACTTGAACATCATATGTCTAAGAGCATCCACTATCCAGGTACCATTTAACATCTTTCTTGATAGTGATCTGCATTTAGAAAAGAGACTCAAGCTTTCTTTGGTACCCATATTTTCTTGAGTCCATTGGTGTTAGTATGATATACGGTCTTTGCCCATACCTTCTTAATAGGTTTCCAAACCATAGAACATTTTTTTCAAAATGATATGAGCTATTACATTTAGAACATCTAAGAGCACTGCGACCTACTGGTTTTACAAAAACTTTTTGGAAATGATTTTTGTAAGCATCTCTTGTAGGTCTTTGCTTAATTCTTTCCTGTACTTTTGGAAAATCAATTAGAAGAATGGTTTCAGCAGTCATTCATAAACCTGATTTGTTGAAGTAAGGCCTTTGTACTAAAAGAATTTTTTCAAGTTTCTCAAATCCTATTGAAAATCTTTTAGAAATATTTGAAATGTCGTTTTTCAAGAATGCATTTTCTTTTGAAAGAATGTCTGCATTTTATTTCAAAATAGTAACCCTTTGTCTAGACTTTTGACATTTTCTTTCCAAACACTTTCCTGTTGCTTTAGTGCGGAGTTTTTTCTTTCAAGTTCGAAAATCCTTTTGAGAGAAGTTTTGAGACCAAAACACAATTCATCAATGTATCTAGAGACTTTAGAAGGAATATTCGAAATACTTACCTCAAATTCACTATTTGAATCTAAGTCTGTCTCGGAGTTTGAATCTGAGTCTGATTGTGCCATGAGACAAATATTGGCATAATCATAATCACTTTCTTCACATTCTGTATCACTCCAAGTTTCTGCTTTGAGTGCCTTTCGATATTTTTCAGCTTTTCCTTTCTTTTTCCTCAGAATGAGACAGTTGGGTCTGATGTGTCCCTTTTTCTTAAATTCAAAACAAACTACATCTCTATTGGATTCATCATCCTCAACAGACTTAGTCTGTTGCTTTTGAAAACTTTATTTCTTTGGATTGAATCTTTTCCCCTTTCTGTTTAGCTTTCTGAATCTTCTTATCATGAGAGCAAGCTTCTCATCATCCATATCGTTTTCAGAATCAGACATCAGAATCATCATTAAATTTTAATGCAATGAATTTCTTACCTTTAGGATCTTCATCTTCATTGATTCGCTCCACTTCCCAACCAATTCATCGACAAAAAGTGGCATAATTCTTTGTGTATCCCTTATTGAGGTCTTTATGTGATTCCAATCATTAGAGAGTCCATGCAGTAGCTTGTTTACTTTCATGGGATTAGAAATTGGTCGATCTTGATTTTCAAGACCATTCACGATTTCTGTAAAACGACTAAACATGTCAGTGATAGATTCTCCTGATTTCATTTTGAAAGCTTTGTATTGATCGAGCAAAATGTTGATTCTGGTTTCTTTCACTCAATCAGTTCCTTCATAAGTGATGTGTAATCTATCCCAGACTTCTTTAGCTATAACACAAGAAGATATTATGTTATATTCAGTAGGTGATAATGCACAATATAAGGAATAAATTGCTTTTGCATTAAGAGCTTGTCTCTTGGTTATCTCTTCTTGAGTTATTTCGCTAGACTCAACGGCTTATTTTCCTCTTTCTGAGACAAGTGCAGCTTTAGGAATGATTCCTTTGTCTACCACATCCCATTCCAGAGGATCCTTTGATCTTAGGGATGCCTTCATCTTGTTTTTCCATATGTTGTATTTATTTTCGTCAAAATAAGGCGGTCTGATATTGCTTTGCCCTTCAACCAGTCCTGGAGCCAACATACTAGTCATGGATCTTTAACTCTGAAGTAAAACACTTCAAATTAAGTGAGTACACAGGCTCTGATACCAATTGTGAAAGCTAGTATGAGCACCTAGAAGGGGGTGAATTGGTGTAAAAACAATTTCTTGAGATAAGTGTGCAGCACTAATTGACAATAGAAAGGAAATTCGTCTCTTGTAAACAAATTGAATTACGATCAAAGTAAAAGAGCATAGGGAAGAGAATATTAACATAGAGATTATAGTGGTTCAGCTTAATCCAAGCCTATGTCCACTCTTTCGCATTGATAGCCCACCGGCTAGATTCCACTATGAATAAAAGAGTTGTTACAGAAAAGCTTTTCATTGATTCCACAGTGTAGACTCTACTACACTTCCTCTAGGTCTCTCAAAGATATAGACTCTCTTTTGCGTACAAGATTTTGCTTAACAATTGACTAAAAACAAAGAGCTTTAGACTTTGGAATTCTTCTATCACGCACACAGTCGAACAACTGGAACGTCTTCTTTATATGCTCCTTTATGCCATCATACCCGTTGGCACTTACCAAAGGAATTCTTCCAATCTATCCGTTGGACAGAATCAATTAAGAAGATCTTCGAACTATTTAAGGAACATGACAATAGCCCATCAATTATGTTCGCTCATACAATCAGGATCTAGGTTTCCATAAGTAGAACCTTCCAAGTATACTTCGCCAATCAACGGATCCAAAATCCTTGAATCAATCTTGATTTGAATAATGGATTCCGACATGCTACATCTAGCCAAGAAATCTTCTCTAGTCGATAAAGTCAAATCCTTAACGAAACATCCAGTTCTGGATAAACCTTCTTCGATGGTCTTAGAAACCGTCAATGAGGATAGACTTTGAGTCTTGAGTCCGCGATCCGAGGTCTTCGACTTTGATGAAAGAGTCTGCAAGTCTTCGGACTAGACTCATGGAAACGTTTTGTCAGCTTCAAAACACTCAAGGAAGTTTTCTCAAACACTGCTAACATGTGTACTAATTCTTCCTCTATTTTTTTTTTTTTTTTTTGTGCTGGAGGAACCGCCTCAGCCGGTAGCTGAAGCGTAAACCCCCAGGTGCCTTAAGCGGGAGGACCCACCACCCCTGGTAGCACACTTAAGACGCCAAGTAACTCCTCCAATCCTTTTACGTTGCAAGGACTTCGAACCTCTCCCCTCCCTCGCAGAGGATCATTGAAGCCTATCCAGCGGAGCCACCACGGCCGGTGGTATTATACTACTCCTGCTAACGTGTGTACTAATTCTTCCTCTGTTTTTTTTTTCCTCTGTTTTCACTTATTAAAGTAGCAAATACAAATTTGCCAGATTTTCTTCTATGGATGTTCTCACTAATCCCATCTTCTGGTGCATATCTCACCATCATTAGAGCTATTGCATCACTACCACAAATCCAATGCACACTATCACCAAAGATGACGATCTTGAGTAACCTTGCTCACGATTTTCAATGACGATACTGCCAATTGACCTGTGATGAAAGGATCAATGATCTCACCATCTTCATTAGTACCAAAGACTTCCAAAAATACTAGTTCGAGTGGTCCTTCCAAAAATATTAGTACTTGTTCACCTAAACGTCACAATCTAGTGTCTCATCCTTGCTGATTCAAGGAGAATGTTGATAATATGCACAAACGCTGTCATCTGCATATATTATGATAAATATTAGTAGCAAAGATAGTTTTGGAATCATCAAAATTCCATAGTGATATTTTATCTACAACAAAGGCTACCGCTTCAAAGACCTCAATTTTTGTGAGGACCGTCGCTTAACCCCGACTTCGATTACCTCCATTTTCACGAAGCTCACCGCTCGACCGCTTGCCAAGCACATCCATGTGGATTGAAAACTTGTCCGTCTAACGTTACAACAGGCTTTCATTCTTCAGCATTGTCTATTTGCGGATGCCCTTTTTTGGGCATAAATTTTATGGTTCGTGATGACTGGTCAGAGCGATAGACCGAGGTTTTACGATATATTTTGACTTGAAAAAGTGGGAGGATTTAAGGTGAAGATCTAGACAAGAAGCTTTTTAATCTCTCCTTTATAATAAGCCAACTCATCAGAGATAACCTGTGGCACCCCTCGAACGGCCCCTAATCCGTTAGGGTCGCCACAGTTCGCTTACCTTTCACTTTCCCTAATAACATCTCACTCTGATACCATTTCAATTGCAGCAGGTCCATACAACCTGGAGGTTTACATCTTTTAGATCGGTCCCTTGCGTAATTCAGATAACGGAAGCATATCTAAACAACTCCCTTCCCTATTTTCAGAAAACGATGCACACCAACTAAATATTTATAGGTAGAAGCTGTACACTTTTATTTACTTAAACTAGATGGACATCATTCACCGGTACATCAAAATGCCGTAGTCTTCTATACTCGGCTATACTTCAAAAGATGACCAACATCTCCTCCAACAGTCGTATACTTAAAGTCCATCGATCAGTATCAGTGTCCAAAAGTTCATTCATTTGCTATCCTCCTTCTCACAGTCATATCCAAACACTTGATCCATCTACTGGTAGCAGTGGCAGCAGAAGTATCTTATCTAATCTGAAATGTTATTCCCCAAAAGGGGTGAGTATAACTACTCAACAGTAAAGATCCACCAAACTACTCATTGCAGCAAACAGAACAATCAATGCATCATAACAAAGCACATATCATTCATGCATATCAAGCATACCTCACCTCGCAACCATACGTATATCATCATGCCATCATCATCAAGCATTCATGCATACCCATACCATATGTGCATATACCACCATGCACTTATCATCAAACATTCATGCATACTCATGCCATATGTGCATATAGCACCATGCACTCATCATCAAGCATTCATGCATATATCACCATGTAATGTGCATATACCACCATGCACTCTTATCATCCATGCTATCAAGCACACATCATCATGCAGTCGTGCATATATTGCCATGTAGTCATGCATACCTTGCCATGCCATCGTGCATATATCACCATGATTTATATCATCCATGCTATCAAGCATGCATCACCATGAGATCCATTCAAGCCTTCATGATCGCATTCTCAATGTCAAATAGCATCAATTTATTTTCATAAGCAAATCATGCATCATACCATATGCATATAGCCATGCACATGATTCACTTTCAATTCTTATCTTTCACAAGGATCTCATCAGTTTTTCTTTCCAGGATCAATGTTTGCATCCCACAATTTATCGATCGCATCCAACCTAACATCGCAAGGAACCTCCGGCACACACCTTAGGGCATCCGACACACACACTCCGAACATCTCGTACCCCAACTGGCATCACGAGGTATCCCCTCGGCACACACCTCCGAGGCTTCTGGCACCCCCACATCCCGAGCATCTCGAAACTCCCGAGGACATCCGGCACACACCCTCCAGGCATCCGGCATACACTCCCTAGCCGGGCATCTCGTACCCTAACTGGCATCACGAGGTATCCCTCGGCACACACCTCCGAGGCTTCCGGGATTACGTACCGACATACCACCAGGCCTCCCCTATAAATATGTACCATATACCACCGAGCATCCCGACACTCCCAAGGAAATCTCCGGGGCTCGCCATGAAAATGGTTACCCCTACCCTCCGGAATTACGTACCGACATACCACTAGTCCTCCCTTGGAATTATGTACCGCATACCACCGGGCATCCCGACACTCCCGGGGCATCGTCGGCTCACACCTCCGAAGGTCTTGTTACTATCCCAATTTACATTTGTACATGTATCTCAAAATCAACATGACATTTGATGCATTAATGCCAATGATTGGAATCAACCATTTTTAAAATCATATAATATGCATTGGGAAAAATATTATTTGATGTAATGGTTTTGAGAAACTTCATTGAATTCATGAAAATCCATAAATCTTTAGATGTCATATGATATGCATGAATGTCACCACATCATTGCACGAATGATAATCCAAGATATCACAATTTATCTAGCAAATCAATAACCTGTAAATAGAACAGTTTTTCAACTTAAACATAATGCGTGCTATTTATGAAAAATTCTGAAAAATTAGTAAACGATGGAAATTAATTCTGAAAATTAACACATTGTAGATAAGATCTAAGAAAACACATTTCATAAAGAACACCATATCAAACAAGGCTTCACAGAATACGTACATGTCCATACATCACCGAAAAAGGATTTTAACATCATCCATGCATAGTTTTGAAAACAATTTCGATTAAACCCTTAAATAAACGCAGAAAATTCTGAAATTTGGACACGTTGTATTTAAGACCTAGAGGTACAAGTTTCATGAAAAAATCGTAGTCCAATCCGTTCTGGATTAAAAGATAAAATCGATTTACTTTTCCTATTCTCGGCATCGTTTTCCAGATCTACCCGTGTTGAAGAAAAAAATCGTTTTCTTGGTCATTACTAGTTCATTTACTCTGCAATTTCAGTATGTTATTCCTCAGAATATTACCTACAACTTTCATTAAGTACACACGATCAAATTTTGACTGTACGATTTTATAAAAATGCCGAAATTATACTAGGTTGAAGCAGCATTTTTCCCAGATCCAGTTTCTTCAAAAGACAACGGTTTCACCGACCTATTTTTGTTCATTTCCTCTAAAGTTTTGATATGTTCTACCTCAAGAAGTATACTACAACTTTCATTAAGAGACTAAAGTGATATTTTCACAAGAAGGTTACTTTACAGACCACGAAACCACTGAAGGTCTGCACAATGAATTTCAGATCTAGTCTCTCCAAAGAAAAATCATTTCACTGACCATTTCTTGTTCGTTTTGCCTAAAATTTTAGTATGTTGTTCTTCAAGGTGTTCTCTACAACTTTCATGAAGAAATCAAAGCAAGATTTTGACTAAAAGGTCACATGCAACACATAATTTCATGGACGGTCGGACTGGTCTTTCCAGAAACAGCATGCATGACCAACGAATCTCTCTTCAAAGCTGCGAAATCTCATCCCATCTACCACAACCAAGACTTACCATCTACTACACATACACACAGCAATACAAAGAGTGGGTTTTAGGACTTCACTTGCCTCGAATTTAAGCACAAAACAGCAACAAACGGCGGGCAAAGCGGCGAAGGAACGGCAGCGAACGAGCTCTTCTTTCTTCCTCTTCTTCTCTCGCATGCTCACTCTCTTTCACTCTCGATTTCCCTCTCTTTCTCCCTCAGCTCACTTCCCTTTCTCTCTATCCACCCACTTCCCCTTTTCCTTTTGGGTTGAATAAAACCCTTGCATGCTCCCATTTTTGCATGTAAGAGACAAGTGTTCTCATGAGGAGAACAAGTGGCAAAAAGAAGAGAACAAGTGGCAACATTGAAGACAAGTGTTGGAGGACATGCACTCCCCCCTCCCCTTCTTGGTCCATGCAACACCCTTGGGGTGTTTCTTGGGCCTGCTTGGGCCCGAATTCTTGGGCCCAAGAGTCCATGAAATAAGGCCCTAATTCCCCTTTTTTTTTTTTAAATTTTATATATATAGTATTTTATCTCTATCAAATTTAATTTAATAACAAAAATTCAGATTTCTTTATATTCAAGTATATACACACACACACACATATATATACTCCAAATTCTTACGGCCCGCTCAATATCCTTAAGTTCTAATTCTTTAATTTTTAGCGCATATAATTCTTATGCAAGATCAAATCCCATCCTTTTGGTTCAAAGGATAAAATTGAAATACTATTCCAAATGAACAAATACAAATCAATGCTTATAAAATAAAAGCAAAGCCACGGTTCGGTGACTATCACCTATCCAAGGGTTGTCTCAGATTTTGGTGCCACATAACCCCCCAAAGGAGAAGCTTTTTTTTTTTTTTTTAAAGTTTTTGCCGAGAGTTGTTGCTCCGATTCCTAGAGGTGTTGTCTTTCAATGGAGGAGGTGCCAAAGATCTGGCTGGTTCGGTGTCCCCGGTGTAGGCTGTTAGGGAAATCCCTTATGATGTTTTGAAGATTGACAAAATAAATCAAAGGCTACTAACGTGCTTAATGGTTAAATAATAGACCATGCAGATAATAGAACATTTAAAGGATATTGTCAAAGTCTAAAGAAGGCCAAAAGACTGAACGGAACACATGTCCAAAGTATATTTTGAAGATTTCCAGACTTCTGTGTCAAAATCTGAAGATTGCCAGACTTTAGTGGCAAACTCGTTCTACATCAGAAGTTTGTTCATTCTAAAAAAATTTTAGACTGAACGTGAATGAAGAATTAGAAGACAAACTCTATGCTGAAGCTGAACCAGAAGACAGACTATATACTGAAGTTGAACTTATTCAGACAGTGTTTATACCTTAAAGCTAAATCTATTCAAAAGCAGAATATGTTCAGACCCAGATTGTAAAGTCTATTGTACTCAGACTTTACATCCAGATTCGACAGAATGTAATACGAGCCTAATCATACAACGGCTAGTGATCTCATCAAGATTGATTTGATTGATTTAATCTAATTAATTTACGATTAGATATTGAAGATCAGAACTTTCTATACGAAGAAGCTCTACTTATGGAAACTAAGATTCTGTTTGTATGGGCGATCGGAATTAATTTGGGATTCTACTTTTGTCACTCAATGGCTACCAAATCTTCTAGATATAGATCTGTCCAATGGGTAGATTGGAAGACGATCGTTGAGATACTGTCCAACGGCTAGTTTGGAAGTAGAGGAGTATTTAAGGAGATGAAGGACCAATGAGCAAGTAAGAGACGGAGCGTAGAATTTATAATATCAAAGTCTGAGCAATCTTTGATCATACACTTGTCTCTTGTGAGCTTAAACATTTGTGATTGTGAGAGAAATACCAAAAAAGTGACTTAGTGAGATAGTGTGATCTACTAAGTGTTTACACTCAAAGTTGTAATCTCTTGTTGATTGCATAGTAGAATCCAGCCAAGAAGGTTGTTAGTGTGGGAGAGTGGACATAGGCTTGGATTAAGCCGAATCATATAAACCTTGTGTTTTTATTTTCTTCCCTGAATCTCTTTATTTTGTTTGTAGTTCTATTTAACTACTAAAGTCCGATCTCACTCAAAATCTGCTAATCTCCAAACTCAGTTTCAAAAGTCTGTTATTATTCAAACTTAGGTTAAAAGTAAAGGTTTTCACTGTATTTTGTAGAATATGTTTTTACACCTATTCACTGCCTCTAAGTGCTCGTACTAGCTATCTCATAGGTAGCTGTTGCCGGAGCCCACCGATTTCCCTGTTTATAAGTGCGGTGGTTGCGGAGCTATTCTTCAGAGTAAAAGTCAATTTGTTCTTCGAGGTAAAAGTCAACCGGAGTCTTCCTTAGTGGATATGAACATGGGGGGAAAATTTCTTTGGGAGACTGAACGAGAGACGATTTGGCCAAAGCCAGAGCGCTGGCCGTCCTCCTGATTCTACATTCATCGACGCCTCCGATGTGTACCTGAGCTTCATGGGATCCAACACTAGCTATATATTCGTCAACTTCCTGTACCAGAGCTTGGTCGATGCCAGAATCTAGGTCTTCCCACCTGGTGAAGGGTTTGGCTAGCAGATTCTGAGAGCGATCGACAGGGCCAAGATCTGCATCCCCATCTTCTCCAAGAATTACGCTTCCAGCAAGTTGTGTCTCCGGAGCTCACGGCAATGGTGGAGAGCAAGGCGAAATCGGGCGGTGGGAAAACGATCATCCCCATATTCTACGACGTGGAACCTCGTGATGTTAGGCTTTTAACCTCTCTGTACTGCGATGCACTATCAATACCCAAGGAGAATTTAGGGTCCGACAGAGTAGAAGCGTGGGAATATGCTCTTGCAGAGGTCGCTTCATTGCGTGGATGGGTCAGGGATCTGGAAGGTAAAAGGCCCGGACTTCGTTACAGGAGAGTTTGCAACTCATAAATCGTTTTCTAGAATAGCAATGCTAAACTCCAATAGAACAAATTGATTTCTTCATTTATGATGTTGCGCTTTCGGTAGAAATAAACTTCAAATAGTTGCTCCGCAATTCAATAGGAGTGGTTATTGCTTTGTCACAGATAGTATCAGCCCAAATGTTAAACTCGCGCCCTTTCTTTTCTAACTGAAATGGCTTACTTCTGTGGCAGGCCATCTCACATAGTCAGAGAAGTCACAGAAATCGTGGTCAAGCTGAAGGTAAACCATGTACATGTGAGTACTCTCTAGCATAGCTCTCATTTCCAATTATCAGTAGTTGATCATGGGAATCGCTTGAATATATTTCCTTGGTAGAGTGTTCACCTTATGTATGAGATGTAAGACTATTCCCACTAGTCCTATATTTAGGAGATTCATGTCATGTGAAACAAATCTGGTTATGGAAGCAATCAGTCATGATTTTTTAATGGTTTTTGTATCTCTAGAGAGATTGGGATAATATCGCAATGAAGAAAGGGAAAGACTCAATAGATGCAACAGCAAAGGGCAGAGACATGGCCTCGGGTACCAACTATGCTGATGTGTACTTGAGTTTCAGAGGAGCCGACACTTGCTCTGTATTTGTTGGCTTCCTTTGCCATAGCTTGTCTGATGCTGGAATCTGCTTGTTCAAAGACAACGAAGACCTTACACCCGGTGGAGAGACTGGCTGGGAGCTGCTGAGAGCAATCAACAGAGCCAGGATCTACATCCCCATCTTCTCCAGGAGCTATGCTTACAGTGCGCGGTGTCTCCGGGAGCTTGCAGCAATGGTGGAGAACAATGAAAAGTCAGATGATGGGAAAACGATCATCCCCATATTCTATGACGTGGAACCTCGGGATGTTTGGCTTATAACCTCTCAGTATGGCAAAGCCCTATTGCAACATGAGGAGATATATATTTTCGAGGAAGTAAGAGCATGGAGACATGCTCTCAAAAAGGTTGGCTCATTACGTGGATGGGACACAAGATCTAGCAGGTAAAAGGGCCAGATGTCCAGGAGGGTTTGCAACTCATGATTATTTTCTAGAATAGCAATGCTAAACTGCAATAGAGTAAACTGATTACTTTGTTTTTGATGTTGTGCTTTAAGTAGAAAGAAATTTTAATTAGTTGATCTGCAGTTCAATAGTAGTGTTTAATGCTTTGTCAGATAGTATCAGCCCAAATGTTAAACTCGTCTCTTCTAACTGAAACGGCTTACTTCTGTTGCAGTCCATCTCACATAGTCAGAGAAGTCACAGGAATTGTGGTCAAGCTGAAGGTAAACCATGTGCATATGAATAAACTCATATTTGACTCCCATTTCTAATTATCAGTAGTCGATAACAGAAACTGCTTGAATATATTTCCTTGGTGGAGTGTTCACCTTATGAGATGTAAGACTATTCGCACAAGTCTTATATATAGGAGTATGCATGGCATGGCAAACAACCTTACCTTAGAAGTCCAGTTATGGAAGTAATCAGTCATGATATTTGATGATTTGTGTATCTCTAGAGAGATAGGGATAATATTGCAAATGGAGTATAATTATCTGAAGGTTGATTACATTCCCATTAATGCTATATCCTAACTTGTTGTACGGTTGAAGTGTTGTATCAACATAGGTGGATCATTTACTAGGATTTGACCAGTGGGTTTTCTGTGTTGTTTCTGAAGTGCAGCAAGAAATAAAAGCAAAATTCAATTCAATTTTTACGCTTTTTCATTTCCTGCAGCAGCTTTCTTGTTTACAGTTTATTTTCTCGCATAGGAGTTCCAAAAGAAAGATGAAGCAAAAGAGGGAATTGACAAACAAGTGGAGGACATGATGGACTTACTCGATGTAGAAGTCAGTGATGTACGAATAGTTGGAATCTGGGGTAAGGGTGGGGTTGGCAAGACGACTCTTGCCAAGGTCATTTATGAGCAAATTTCCTCTCAGTTCGACAGTTGTAGTTTCCTTGCAGATATTGAGACAACAGTGAAACAACTTGGAGGTTTTCAGCTTTTACAAAGCAAGTTGATGTCTGATATCCTAAACAGAGAATATGAGGTTGATCAAGTTGCAAAAGGAGTCGATTTTTTTTTTAAAGGAATATTATAGAATATGAAAGTTCTAATCGTTCTTGATGCTGTGGAGGTACAGTCACATCTCCACGAAATTGTTGGAGAGAAGCTTGATTGGTTTGGTGATGGATCTAGGATAATTGTCACCACTAGTGTCAAATCTGTTCTTCCAGACTACATATCTCAGGGATTAGCTCATGTGTATGGTATCAATGTGATGAATAATGATCAAGCTCTTGAGCTTTTCAGAAAGCATGCGCTGCGAAAAAATCTTCCAATTCCAGATTTTGATGAAATTGCAATATGTATAATCGACTCTGTGAATGGGATCCCATTACATATCGAAGTAATTGGTTCACTCTTGTCCAGAAAAGTAGTAGAAGTGTGGATTGCACTTAAGAAGCTAATTTTGCAATCTGGCCTTTATATTGAAATGATTTTGATGGCTAGTTTTAGAGAATTGAGCCAAGAGCAAAGAGAGATGTTTCTTGATATTGCATGCCTCCCTGCTGATGTGGATTGTCAAATTGCTTCATTTATGTGGCATAATCCCAATAACCCCCTCAGATGGAGTTGATGCGCTCCGTGCCATGTCTCTGGTAAAAATTAGAAATGATAATCAATTAGTGATGCACAGGCTGTTAAGGGAGTTTGGCCAACTTATCATACAAAAAGAGGATGATCTATATCCAGGAACGCGAGGCAGGTTATGCAATTTGGAATTGGCCCGGAAAACAAAGAAGATGGAGGTACGGTGTCTTGTGTAATTCTATGGCGGAATGCGTGCCTTACCCTGTTCTCGAGCCTTGGAGTGTTGAGAAATTGTTCTTGCTCTTTAACGTTGACTTATTTAGCTCTCTCTCATTTTTTCTCCACTTAATATATTTTCCATTATAGGGGACAGAGCACCTCAACTTTGATGCAAGAGATTTTAAGAGCATGCCAAACATAAGGTTTCTTATCTTGGATTGTGCAAAAGTTGTTGGTGATTTTGCCAATGTTTTTCCAAATTTAAAGTGGCTCCAATGGCGAGGATGCACTAGAGATTTTGCAGCTACTAATTTTCATGTGGAGAAATTAGTCATTCTTGATCTTTAACGGAGCAAAGTCACCGAAGACTGGGGAGGTTGGAGAAAAATCAAGGTAGATTAAGCTTGTTTATTTCATTAAACTGTTCCCCTGATGAATAAGTTTTCACCAGAAAGCTTTTTATGAAGACTGATTTAAGACATGACATTTTCCGGCATATGGCATGTAAAGAACTGAATGTTAGTCTTGAAATACTAAAGGAAATAATTGGTTGCCTGCCAACAACAATTAGAGGGTGTGTGGATGATGGTGGTGGTGGAATCTTAGATTGAGTGAATTAAGGGGAATGATTTTCTGGTTGTCGAAACGGTAAGTCATTCTTCAGAATCTAAATGAGCATCTTCTTTGACTAACAAAACATTTTCCATCAGAAATCTTTCTAAACTATGCCAGGATTGTAAGATTGGAAAACATATTTTCAAAATTGGTTGTTCTCCAAAACAAATAGAACCTTGACTTTATTTCGTTCTAAAGATTTGTTCAGTGTAAGAATTAACGTTTCTGTGCTATTTTTGCAGATGCCACAGTAGAAAGTCTTGAATTTTACTGGTTGTGCTGACCTATTGATAAGCCCCGAGCTGTCCTCTTTCCCAGACTTAGAGATATTGATTCTTGAACGATGTTGTCGACTAATGAAGTTAGATCCTTCCATCCGTCATTTAAAATGCTTAACTACCTTAAATTTGAGGTTCTGTGATGAACTCAATATGTTGCCAATTGAACTGGGTCACATGGAAGCTCTTAAGGAGCTCCTTATTGATGGGACTTCCATACAAGAAATTCCTGTCTGAATGGGTTACATGGAGAAACTAGAGATTTTTAGTGCTTCCAAATGTCTCCAATTAAGTTACCTGCCTGATTCAGTTTGTGGCTTGACATCTCTTTCAGTTCTCTCACTGGAAAAGGCAAAAATTACTCAAATTTCTGCCTCAGTCGAAAAGCTGGTGAAACTTAGGATCCTGTCTCTAAAGGATTGTCGTTGGATAGGACGACTTCCAGATTCAATTTGCAATTTGGGAAACTCATTAGAGGAGTTGTATAAAACAGGGACAGGCATATCTGATTTGTCCAATTCAATTACTTGCTTGGGGCATTTAAAAGTGTTAAAAATGGATTCTTGCTTCATTAGAGAATTGCCTAGAGAAATTGGAAATTTGGTCAACCTTGAAGAGTTACATGCTTCTCATTGTAGGAGTTTGAAGGGAGCCATTCCAACTGCTATTAAGAGTCTAGATCGTCTGAGGAAACTGAGATTGGGCCATTCCAGTATTTCTGCCATTCCTTTGGAAATTGGAAGTCTTTCTTGTCTTCAGACTCTTGATTTACTTCGGTGCAACGAGATTCAAGTGCTGCCAGAGCTTCCCTCCAGTTTAACTTGTCTACGTGTGAGTTCTAAAAGGATGGAGGCCTTGCCAGATCTTAAGGATTTAGTGAAGTTGGAGGAGATATGTCTGGGTGATAAAGATCCTAAGGAGCTCATTTGTCCCTCAACAAGGATGGAGCCAAAATCCAGATCAAGTGATCTCTTGGTTGCACACATCGTACTTCCAAAACTGAAGATGTTAGAGTTGTCTCATCCTCGAGTCAGTGAACTGCAACTTGGGCATGGTTCACTCTCATGCTCACATCTTAAGAAGCTAGTTCTATCTGGCGTGAATCTTGAAAGGGTGCTGGACCTTCCCTCATCATTGTCCGTTTTATCTATTCGACGTTGTTCGTCCTTGAGACAATTGCCAGCAGTTCACCATCTGAGCAAACTATCAGAACTACATCTCATCCAATCTGCAGTAGAAGAGATTAAGGGACTTGAAGGACTAATTGCTCTGGAAATCTTGAATATATCGCACTGTGAAATATGTAATCTCGATGGGCTTGGCCAATTAACTGATTTACGAAGTTTGATTTTGTCAGACTGTAATTCACTTGGTGCATTGCCCGATATATCAAACTTGAAGATGTTGAAGGTCCTAGTAGTCCGAAGATGCAGCATGATCCCTGATAATAAATTCCTCGTGTAGTTAACCTCCTTGGAAGGGCTGCATGTTAGTGAATGCGAGGCAGAAAGCACAGAGCAAGTTCATGATGCATTAAAGCTCACGATGGGATGTTCGATAAACAGTTGATGTCCTGTGCTCCTGGAGTGGACATTTAGGGTGCGAATGGTAATGTTTCTGTTCTTTTTCGTTCCAGGGAACAGAAACAAAGTGTTTCTGTTCCGGGAACAATTTTTGAACAAAAGAACGCGTTTGATAACGTTTTGGTCCGGGAATAAAAAATGAACAGAAACACGTTTGGTAAATTTTATTCTTTTTTGTTTCTTTTAATTTTTTAAACATTTTTATTTTATTTTTCATTTTATCCTTTCTTTTTTATTTTTTCTTTTTTCGGCCGGTCACCGGCCTCCGGCGATCGGCCGACGGGGCGGCAGCCTCGCCCGCCACGGCGAGGCCGAGCCTCGCCGGATCTGGCGAGGCCGAGCCTCGACGGCCGGTCGCCGGCCATGGCCGAGGCCGGCGACCGGCGAAAGAAAAAAGAAGAAAAAAGAAGAGAAGAAGAAGAGAGAGAAGAGAAATGTTTCTTCAAGAAATGTTTCTGGAGCAAGAAACAACAAATTGTTATTTCTTTTTTTTTTCTTATTTTGTTCCGAAACAAAAAAAAAAAAAAAAAAACGCAATCAAACGCGTTTCTGTTCTTTTTTTTTTGTTCCCGGGAACACTTTCCATACATAAGTGTTCCGGAAACGTTTCTAAGAAACGTTTCCATGCACACCCTTAGTTATTTACATGCTGTTGATACCTAAATTTTTGCATAAATTTTAGGGTTAATTTTTACCAAAATAAAAAAATCACATGGCATATAGTTTAGGAACATTTTTGTTTATTTTATTGGACCGACGGCGAGTGCAAAATTTTTCACATATTCCGTTGGGATTTTCATATATTTAGGCAATATACACCGAGGGATGTATTTTTGACGGAAAGGAAATTCTCGAATGAAATATTGGAAAAAAACACAAAAAATATTGCGCGTGGTGGGATGATATATTCAATAGTATTTTGCACAAGCAAAGTTGGCAATGAAATATACCACGGAGATACAATTTTTTGGTGTATAAAAGGAGTCGCATACGGTGGGGAGCGGGGGTTTCTTTTCCATGAAAAAGCACAAAAAGCAAAAAGTGAAAAGTGAGGTAAGAGAGAAAAAAAGGTAAAAAAAAAAAGGAAAAAATAAAGGGGTTTCGTCTTCCTCGGCGAAACCCCGTCCCCGCGACGCCGCGCCGAATCCGAGTTGCTCGCCAGTCCGCCAGAAGCCCGTGATGCCGCCCCTCGTCCGAGTCACCCTCCTCCGCGCCATCGCAACCGCCAATCTTCGTCCGCGAGCCCCGATGACCCGCATTGCCCCGACGCAGAGCATCGCAGTGCGTCACCCGTCCCCGATCCGCTCGTGGAGCCACCGCCGCGGCAGATCCGTGGTCTAGACGTCGGGATCTCTCCGCCTGCAGGTTTGAAGCTCCGGTGCTCTTGTCCCGACACCGTCGTGCCGCCCCGATTGCCGATCGACGGCTGTCCCACCGGCTCGCGAGCCTCCCGCTACCTCTTCCTAGTGCCGGCCGTCGCTGCACCTTCCCCCGAGCGACTTGAGCTGGATCACAGCCCCTCCGCTCCGATGACGTTGTTGTCTTGGCCGTGCTTGCAGATCTCCTCTGGTGCTACTTTGGTTAGCGACTTGCGGGTGATCGACGCCTCGCCCGAGCCCAAGTCGAGGTGCTCCACTCTTTGCCTCGGCCGAGCGAGGTCTCCTACCGCTGCTCCTCACGACGTCCCTGCTCACCGCCGATCCGCTCGCTGCTGGCCCCCTTTGCCGGAGGCATCCATCACGTTGCCGCTTTGCTTGAAAAAAATAGAAAACCAAAGAAAAATTAGGTAGTTTTTCTTTTACTTATTTTTGTTATTTTATTTTATTTGGTCTTTTTTTAGCATAATTATTCCTTGATGCAATGATGGATCGTCCGACATGAAATTGCCTTAAAATTAGTGATTGTCATCCGATTTTCACACTCGAAATCCGACTCACAATTACTTTAAAAATCGCTAATCTAATCTCCCGCTCGAGATCCGATTCGTGATTTATGTGAAATTGGCCAACCCGATCTCATACGCGAGATATGGTTTGTCAATTTGAGTATCAATATTGCTTGATTTGCTGTGGTGTTACTTAGATTAGTTTTCATTAAAAAGAAAAAGAAATGTAGTTTTAGGGTTTGCATGCTCACAATAGGAATTTTATTTCAAATTTTCAAAAATAAAAAAATCAAATCAATTAATTTAGGTTGCTAGTTCTTTTTTAACTTGGATTGCATGTTCAATTATTAATTTCGAAATTTAAAAAAAATCATCATGCATATATCATATAGAGTTAGGGTACATTTTGCACGCATTGCATATTAGGATAAAAATTGCACTTAGTTTAATTCTAGGTAATATTTTTCTTAATTTATTTTAAGTTTAGATAGATTTTTTAGATAGATTGCATTTTAGGATTATTTAGGTTAAGATAATGTTTTAGTTTAAATTAGGATTTGGCTTAACCTAATTCCTAATATAAATTAAATAGGATCTTAATCTCATTAGGTAATTTTCACATTTCACCAAATATCGAATTTCATGAAAAATACAAAAAATGTCATAGGTTAAATTAGTTTTATTATTTAGGATAAAATGCATTCTTTTAGGAAAAAGAAAAAATGCCATATGCACGTCATTAGGGTTAGATTCATTGAGATGCATGTCATTTAGTATTTTTGCTAGGCCCATTTAATTAAAAATTACATGTCATTAGAATTAGGTCATTTAGTTAGCATTGCATTGCATATTGCATGATCTTCATTAATTAAGTGAAAATAAAAAATTGCGTGTTAATTAGAAACCATATCTAGGGTTGTTGATGTGGATTTTAATTTAATATCGCAAATGCTTTCGTTGCTTGGAGGTAAGTTTTTGCAATTTATTTATTGTTTATCTGGGTGTTAAATTGGTGGTTTGCGCTATCACCTCACATGTTAGGAAAGTAAATTAAAATTGATTCAAACTGCTTGCCAAACATTTTTCAAAATAAAAGAGAAAGGTACTAAAAGGGCGTTAAAGAAATCTAACGTAACCAAGTCCCCGAACTCAAAATCTCTAGATCGTAGGAATAAAGTAAATCTTCCGTTACTTTATTTGGGTTTCTAATCGACCCACCAAAAAATAGATTAGTGGCGACTCTTGATTGAAAATCATTTACACGTTAAGAATTTGAACCTAAGTCGTGAATTGGTATATGTTTGGGAGAGCCCGAGTTAAGTCTAGGCTTAACAATCCATTAGCCAAACCCTAGGTGGTTCACACCCTCGAAAAATTGGTCACGACAGCTTGGCGACTCCACTGAGGACTTGAGTTTAAACTCTTAGTGGACTTAGGCCAATTTTTCTTTTCTTTTGAAAAAGTTTTTGTTTGGCAGCGAGGATTCCAGGTATGTCCCTAACATTTAAGGTGTTAGATGTTTTTGCAGGATGGGAGGTATAAGGGGAAGTGTTTGTTAACCTTTGTTTTGCAGTGAGGTATGGGAATGTATGGTTTATTTTCATGAACGAAGTGTTGCTTGATATAAATTGTTATGCATGCCTTGCATCTAGCACTACACTATTGCATACATAACCTGCCGCCGGACCTGGGCTGCATAGGATCATTTAGGATGGTATTGAGATGGAAACCATTCCGATCGCATGCTCGCGGTACAAGTTGCCCATCTCAATCCTGAAGTTTCTTTCATGGTGTCAAGAGTACCCATCTCGGTCCGCATGCCCGCGACACGGGACGGCTCTTTGACCAAGCCGGAGTCATGAGGACCCGACATAGTCCACAAGCCCGTGGCTAGTCTGATCATCCTTGTGGCTTCACCTTGATAAACCTTATAGATTATAAATCGAGCTACTTACCATGCACATATCTATGTGATTACCCATCATTGGTAAAGTAAGTTCTCTAAATTTTTGGCCTTTACAATTTACTTACTTTATCGTATTATTTTGTTGGTCCATGGCATTAGGATTGTCTTGAGTCTTGATTAATATACAATGGGGACACCGGACATTCGAATTATTCTCCCTCCAAAGGAAGAGCTTAGCGCTTAGTGGGACAAGTTAGATCAAAATGGCCCTCAGTTCGTAGAGTCACATATTGGTCGACTGCTTCCATTGCTGCGTATCAACATTCATGGCGGCCTCGTCCAAGCACTCGCCCACTGTTGGTGCCCCGAGACCTCTACCTTTATCTTCGGCAGTAAGCATGAGCTCACTCCCACCTTGGAAGAGTATAGCATTGCCATAGGAAAGTCCTTGAAAGCTAAATTGATTAGTCCGCCTATCAGAATAGATCCTGTTATGGCTTTATTTGATTTTCTGAGAATTAAGGAAGATGATATAAGAAAGGTTTTAAAGGCTCACCGCAATACATGTCATTTATCCTTCTTGAAAGAATGTTTTGAGAAAGGCACTTCATCTCAAATGCGAAGGGTTTTCCTTTTAGCTTTCTTTGGGTTTATAGTTTTTCCTTACTGCAAGAATGCTATTAACCCTTTGATCGCTCAATTAGTTAAACAAGTGTTGGAAGGAAAGAATTTTGTAAACACTATTCTAACTGAAACTTTCCTTTCCCTCGCTCGGTTTAAAGGAGGTGGTGATAAGACCTTCCATTCATCTCCTGAACTTTTGCAAATCTGGTTTCTTTCACATATAAAAGGGTTCGGTGGTCTAATGACTTGACTATACATGATGTTAGTAATTCCAATCACCCTATTATGAGATTTGAGAACAACCAAAAACATGCATCGGATTATCATTATTCTAGGTGGCTAGCTTTCATGAAAAAAACCCAACTTCCAATGGTTTCCTATGGCATGCTAAATGGTTCCAAGTTCGGGTAGCGAGACTCTCGTGTGGAGGAGTTGGCCCAATCCCTCTATTGGGATTCATCGGAGCATTGGAGTACTATCCGACTAGAGTGACTCGTCAGTATCAAGTCGTGCAAGAGCTTCCCCCGGCGTTACAAGCAGAGCCACTCCAAGTCAGTTTTGTTGATGGAAGCCGAGGCCATGAAGATTCCATTCTCACTATCAAATCGATGTGGGACATGTGTCGTCCACAAAAACTCAAATGGCCCGAGAAGGAGTTGAAAGGCAAGGAAAGGAAGTACTATGCCTCGATTAAGTATATCCAACAACACAAGATTCATGAGGAGCTACTTCTGAAGATACTGGAGGCACCGTTGAAAATCACCAATCGAGCTAACAATAAACGCCTTAAAAGAGTTGCTGAAAAAGCTCAAGAGGAGAATAAACAATTGCGCCGAATGGTGTCCCGAGTGTATATTGATCAAGCCAAATGAAATACTTGAATCAATCTTGCTATTTTCATTTTTAGATTAATGCTTAGGAAGTTGGGTCATTTACTTTCCTAGTTCATTTATTTAGGACATTTCAAATTTCTAGGCTTGTCAAAAGCTCCATTAATGAATAAAATTTCTAGAGTATTGCCATGGATCGGCGTATTTTCATATGAGATACTTATTTGTGTTCATTTCTTAAAATTTAGGTGATAACGGATCCTCCACGCTCTCCCATTATCACGTGATTAAGAGCAAGAATGGCCAACCAAAGCAAGATGCACGATCGCATGTCCTCCGTGAAAGATAAACTCAAACAATTAGCCGCTTCCATGCAGCTTATAACAGCTCAACTTCAATCCATCCAAGTGAACCTGAGTCCTCCACCAGCTCTCCCTGAGATAGTTGTCCCGAAGCAGGCAAACAAGGCCCAAATAGGTGAGGATGACATGCCTTGAGCTAGAAGATGATCCATTCCCGATCAATGTGGAAAAGGCTAAGCTTGTCAACATCCCTAAGACGGAGCAGGATGAACGCTTTGCGAAATTGGAAGAAAAATTGAAACAATTGCAAGAGTCACAGAGTTCGCTCCCGTTCGACTTGTCAGTATACGAGAAAGTCAAGATGCCAAAGAAGTTCAAAATGCCAGATTTTGAAAAATACGATGGTACTTCTTGCCCAAAAGCTCATCTGCAGATGTACCACATGCGTATGGCCCAGTATGTCAAGAACGAGCCCCTCATGATCCAATCATTCCATGCAAGTTTGATTGGGCCTGCACTGAATTGGTATGTCATGAAGAATGTGAACCTTCTCGACACTTGAAATGAAGTGGCTGATACATTTCTCAAACGATACAAGTTCAACATGGATATTGCACCTTCCCGAGAGGATCTTGAGAGGATGGAGAAAAAGAAGAGCAAGTCGTTCAAAGAGTATGCCGTGAGATGGCGAAATCTGGCAGCTCAAATCACCCCCGAGCCTACTGACAAGGAGCTGATGAAGTTTTTTATCAAAACTCTCCCATCTGAGTTACGTATTCGGATGGCCAGCACGTACATTGAAAACTTAAATCAGCTTATTCCTATGGGGGAACAAATCGAGATGGGGATAAGGGAATGATGGTTTACTGAACCATCGAGTAGAAGATTCTCTGCCAAAAAAGAGAAGGAGGTTGCTGGAGACGTGAATGTGGTTTATGGCCAAGAAAGTACCAATCGCACCCCAGCTATCCAGACGAATCAAAGGCAACAACAAATTGCCGGCCGTCAGCCATTCGCCCAAGCAAGAAGGCAATTCACGCCTCTCCCTAGATCTCCATCCCAAATGTTGGCTATCCTAAGAAAGAAAGGTTTGCTTACTAACGAACCAAAGCATCCTAATCGTGAGAGCATCCGAGGCTACGACCCGATGAAGAAGTGTGATTACCATAGCGGCGAATTGGGGCATTCAACTGATGAATGTTTCACTCTCAAGCATAAGATCCAAAACCTCTTGGACACAAAGGCCTTCTCATTTCAAACTGCTCGACCAAACGTCCAAAAGAATCTTCTACCAGAGCATGAAGGTACGGTCAATGCTATCTTGGAGCTTGAAGTCAGTCAAATCAAGAACTCAAAGGTACACGTAGCAGATGCTTACAACGGGCTGGTAAGAGCTGGATATTATCCAGATCATGAGGATGTTCCTCTATTACTGATGAAGGAAAGAGTCACCAGGATGGTGGATGACGGAATCATCGTTTATGCTGACCATAACTGCATAGTTTCCACTATTTCCCCCATCCTTATTGATTGGGAGGAGGAGCAAGCGGCGCTCATTGCTGATAAGGAGGAAGTTGATCCTTCACTTGTGGACATACCCCAACCTGAAGATGCATCCGACGATGAGATAGTGATTGAAATGCCTCAACCGTATGAGTATGTCAATGATAAAGCGGTGCCTTGTTCTTATGACCTGGATGTAGATCTTGTTACAAGGTCTAGTCGGACCTATGGTCAAGCCAGTGCTCAACCTGCAAAGCCGGTCACTAATGAAGAGGCTAAGGAGCTTCTGACCGTAATCAAAGCAAGCGAGTATAACGTGGTTGACCAACTACGAAAGACGCCTGCTCAGATCTCCTTACTCGAGCTCTTGATGACATCCCCTGTGCATAGAAAGTCGCTGATGAAGGTGCTAAGTGAAATTCATGTACCTGAAACGATCGAGGTAGAAAAGCTGGAAGATTTTGTGGGATCGATCCTTCTTAAGGACATGATCGCCTTTTCTAATGATGAATTCCCTCTTGAGGGTAGAGGGCATAATAAGGCACTCTATATATCTGTCAAGCATAAGGCTTCTCATGTGTCCCGTGTACTCATTGATAATGGGTCGGCCCTGAACATATGTCCACTGGCCACTCTTTATCGCCTTAAGGTGGAACCGTCCAGATACATACTACAAAGACTTCTGTTCGAGCCTTTGATGGTACGAAGAAAGAGGTACTTAGGGAGATTCACCTCGATGTGCAGATAGGGCCGGTGGTTTTCAATGTTCCTTTCCAGGTAATGGATATCCCTACTGCCTTTAATTTTCTGTTGGGTCATCCTTGGATTCATACTACTGGAGCTGTACCGTCAAGTCTACATCAAGCTGTGAAATTCGTAATCAAAGGGAAGCTGGTCACTGTCTATGGCGAAGAAGATCACCGGATTTATCATGAGACAGTTATCCCCTATGTAGAGCCAGACTTTGAGTTCGAATCGAGTTACCACTCGTTTGAGTTGGTATCCACTATTCATGCTTCTTGAGACTCACCACCACCAATTCTTGAAGTTTCAAATGCTGATCTCATGGTGAGAAGAGTAATGGTTGGGAATGGTTTTATTCCTGGTAGTGGCCTTGGAAGAAATAGTCAGGGGATTCGAAACCCTATTGAAGCCCCTCAGAGGTCCCGTGCTGCTGGATTAGGGTACCATGGAAGAGGTGGGGAAAGCTCTGGAGGACGAAGACAAGAAAGGCGAAACCCGTCACCTAACCAAGGGCAAGAAAGGCAAAGCCCATTACCATCGAATATTCGCGAGACATTCCCTGGTCCTCCAATAATGATTTAGGGTGAAGCTGAGGTGATAGACACTTTGGGGCAACCAAGCGGAAAATTCTACTATTTGGTGAAGTATTCGGCTCCTCCTAGTTTCTACATTGATCCTCACAACGTTGTCCCAGATGGATGGGGTGGCATGGATGATCCGATGCCCCCGGAAACAAAGAACCCCGATGATGCATTGGAAGGAATCACTGGTCTCTTCGATGACGTCTTCATGAGGACCATTAATGAAGGACCTCTGGAGGAGATGGGCCCTGGCCCACAAGAGTAACTCATTTACTGCTTTCTCACATTCCTCTGCGCGGGAATTTTTATCGCTTTCTAGGGCTTGTTTTTTTTTTTTTTTTTTATGGTGACCCAGGGAACCTCCGTGCATCGCTTCGTAGCGGAGTAAACCCTGGGGTGGACTAGACCACCACCACAAACCCAGGCACAGGTGAATCGCGCAGCTTGCACTGAAGCATCGGCCCAAGCTAAGTTTCGAACTCCTCCCCTGGCGGATGGATACTAAGGTCGAAACCAGCGCGGCCACCGCGGGCTATGGTTCTAGGGCTTGTTTTTGATTTCTTCTTTTTCGCTTTCTTTTTAGGGCTTGAAAATCGCATTTCCATTCAATAAATGTAATTGATTGATGCATATCAATAAAATTACAAGTTTTATTTTGAGGACATAATGAGGTACATCAAACCAGCCCGGTGATGATATCCAGTCGATAAAAGAAAAGGAAAATCCAAGGAGAATTATGAGGCTTGGGCTTCATCATGCTTTCTCGTGTCAAAATGTTTCAAAAAAAATTCAAAAATTTCTTCAAAAAATTTCACAATTTTTTTCAAAAAAATCTTTCAAAAAATATGATTTACCCCGCTTGTCTTTTTTATCCATCTGCATTATGTTTCAGAGACGATCTTATAGCATGCAAAGGTGTGAAGATGATCCAATCCAATTCCAGATTCTGGGGGCAAGTTTGCTCCAAACTGCAGCCGCCCATATGCAATGAAGAAGGTACTTCCTGGAGGTGCCCTGATCTTGGCAGAAATGGACAGTCGTGAGTTTTCCACGCCAGTTAATTCGAGATCTTTGTCAAAGAAGTATTACCCATGATAGAATTTGTCATGTCATATTTTGAATTGCAAACATTTTATGATGAATAAATTGCCTCATTGAGTTGCAAATTCAATTGTCTAAACTTGTTGCAAATATTGCATGCTTTCCTTGATTAATTATGTGAGATAGATTGAATGTGTCAAATGGGATACTTTGGAATGATGACAGGCAAACCCTATTCCATACATTGTTTCATACACTAACCCCCAGTGAGTTGTGTGGAAAAATTCCATGCCTACGAGAAAAAAGGTGATCTCGCAAAGGGTACGTCAACCGAGGTGATGAGAGGCAGTTTCTTCTGCTATCCAAAACACTATAGGTATACCAATTGTTTAGCCCTTTGAGCCCACACACGTGAAGAGTTCTTTTCAAGCATCTCTATCAAGGATCATCCCACATTGGGACAAAGTTTGAAATGAACGATATGAATTTTCTTACTCACACTTGCATCAATCTTCGAGTATTGCTTTCGCATTGTAACTCGTACGATAGTTTAAAGTGCCTTAGGATGATGAAGAGCAATCATTTCTCTATCCTATACACTTTTATCCATTGCATAGCCCACTTGAGCTTATGGATTCATTTCATATTAAACCCAGTTAGTGATCTCCCCCACACTGGGGCAAGACGAAAACATTCAAGTAGCATGAACTAGAATGCTGACAAAATGGAGACTCTATTCAAGGAAAATAAGTGCAAAAATGGGGCATGAAAAAGCAGTGTGCTTGGTAAAAGCAAGGCCAATGCCCATAAAAGAAAGAAAATCAAATTATTGATATAATGAGTCGTATCCCCAACAAGGTGGTACTAAAACTCAAATGCCGTTGCAATCAATGGAGATCTAATGTAAAAAAAACAAAAAACAAAAAAATCGATTATGGAGAAGGAAAGTGGTGGAAATGTCAAGATGATCACCAATTTTGATCATCTAAACACTTTTTGAGCCTAATGATCCTTTCATTTCACAACCCATGAACCAAGCCTACGTCACGTCCCTTGTAAAGTCTCTTCAGATTATAGCACTTGAATTAACATAAAAGTTCATATGCTTGAAAGCATTGCTTGAAGAAGTGCGAGTAAGATAATTACTGCCTCATTTCATATGTTGCTTGACTTGAAAATCCCAAGACAGTTATGAAATGTCATTTTTCAAATAGCCTTGACTCAAAGAGCCCCCTTTGTTAAGCCGTTGACCAAGCCCACATTACGGTCCCTCTTAAAGACCTCTCAGATTGGTGAGATCGTACCACTTGCGAAATTGCTCAGACCTTTGTTTGGCATGACGATGGTGAGATGGAATGATTGACAAAATCATGCATCAAAGGTCAAGATGAAATGGCCATTTTCATGAGGATGAGAGAAAAAAGTCTTTTCAGATCAAATGATCCCTCATTTGACACATTCATGACACTCATGTGTTCAGAATGGAAATTAGGTGATGCAAGATTAATGGAAATCATCATGAACCTCCATTATATTGATGCGTGTTTATGATTACAAATGCATGTTGCCTCTCCTACGACCATCTTTTGCAGGAGACGTATCCCCGAAGATTAGAGATGTTACCAGGTTAGTATATCTCTATCCATACCTTGAATATTTGTCATTACACAAGTATTCCCTTTTAAGCTTACCGACACTCAATTGAGTTGTCTCCCAAAGATTTTTTCTCCAAATTCAATCTGATTAAAGCAACTGAAGAATGGTTCGAGTCCTGGTCAGATGATTTCTGTTGCAAGGCTGAGCGACCGAAGAATGGTTCAGGTCCTAGCCAAGCAAAACTGCAGTCTAGGCAACCGTAGAATGGTACGGGTCCTAGACAACATTTATTGCTCTAACAGGCGGCCGTAGAATGGTACGGGTCCTTGACAACACCTATTCCTTATTCAGACGATCGTAGAATGGTACGGGTCTTGGAAATGAATCCCCGTTTAGGCAACCGTAGAATGGTACGGGTCCTAGACAAAACTTTTTTGCCGTACTGGGCGACCGTAGAATGGTACAGGTCCTGGGAAAGCAGTTCCTTACAAAACATTTCTGTTGTATTAGGCGACCGTAGAATAGTATGGGTCCTGAGAAAGCAGCTCCTTTCTGCCATACTGAGCAACCGTAGAATGGTACGGGTCCTAGGAAAGCAACATCTTCACAAAGTTATGTTACTATTTTAGGCGACTGTAGAATGGTACGAGTCCTAGACAGGTAACACCCACTACCACGAACCACTCTATCATCCTTGAAGGTAAGTTATTCCAAGTAGGTGCATTTATCATTTGCATTTGCATTTCCATACCACATATAAGATGCATTAAAAAAAAAATGGAATTCATTTTCCAACAAAAAATCATTCATTGCATGTGCATGACCAAATTTTAGGTCTCAATTTGCCTTTGAAGGCAATCTCTTCGAGCTCACCTTCAAAGAGGGGCAACCGTTGACACCTAAATTTTTGCATAATTTTTAGGGTTAATTTTTACAAAATAAAAAATCACATGGCATATAGTTTAGGAACATTTTTGTTTATTTTATTGGACCAACGGCAAGTGCAAAATTTTTCACATATTCCGTTGGGATTTTCATATATTTAGGCAATATATAGCGAGGGATGTATTTTTGACGGAAAGGAAATTCTCGAATAAAATATTGGAAAAAAACACAAAAAATATTGCGCGTGGTGGGATGATATATTCAATAGTATTTTGCACGAGCAAAGTTGGCAATGAAATATACCACGTAGATACAATTTTTTGGTGTATAGAAGGAGTCGCGTACGGTGGGGAGCAGGGGGGTTTCTTTTTCTGTGAAAAAGCACAAAAAGCAAAAAGTGAAAAGTGAGGTAAGAGAGAAAAAAAAGTAAAAAAAAAGGAAAAAGGAAAAGGGGCTTCGTCTTCCTCGGCGAAACCCCCGTCCTCGCCAACGCCACGCCGGCATCGGAATCCGAGCCGCCCGCTAGTCCACCCGAAGCCCGCAACGTCGTCCCTCGTCCGAGTCGCCCTCCTTCGCGCCATCACAGCCGCTAGTCTTTCTCCGCGAGCCCCGACGACCCGCATCACCCCGACGTAGAGCACCGTTGTGCGTCACCCATCCCTGATCTGCTCGTGGAGCCATCGCCGCAGCAGATCCGTGGTCCAAACGTCGGGATCTCTCTGCCTGTAGGTCCGAAGCTCCGGTGCTCCTGTCCCGACACTGTCGTGCTGCCCCGATCGTCGATCGATGGAGCCCGTCCCACCGGCCCGCGAGCCTCCTGCTGCCTCTTCCCGGTGCCGGCCGTTCTTTGCACCTCCCTCGGAGACCGACTTGAGCCGAATCACAGCCCCTCCACTCGACGACGCTGCTGTCTTGTCTGTGCTTGCAGATCTCCTCCGGTGCTACTCTAGTCAGCAACTTGCAAGTGATCCGACGCCTCTGCCCGAGCCCGAGCCCGTGCCGAGGTGCTCCACTCTCTGCCTCAACTTGAGTGAGGTCTCCTGCCGCTGCTCCTCGCGACGTCACGCTCGCCGCTGATCCGCTCTCTGCGGCCCCCGTTGCGGAGCTCCGACAACCGGTGACCGACAGTGAAACTCCCCTCACTTTGGGCATCCATCACATTGCCGCTTTGCTTGAAAAAAAATAGAAAACCAAAGAAAAATTAGGTAGTTTTTCTTTTACTTATTTATCTTATTTTATTTTTGTTATTTTATTTTATTTGCTCTTTTTTAGTATAATTATTCCTTGATGCAACGATGGATCGTCCGACATGAAATTGCCTTAAAATTAGTGATTGTCGATCCGATTTTCACACTCGAAATCCGACTCACAATTACTTTAAAAATCGCTACTCCAATCTCCCGCCCGAGATCCGATTCGATGTGAAATTGGCCAACCCAATATCATGTGCGAGATGTGGTTTGTCAATTTAGGTATCAATATTGCTTGATTTGCTGCGATGTTACTTAGATTAGTTTTCTTTTTAAAAAAAAAAATCAAAAAATGTAGTTTTAGGGTTTGCATGCTCACAATAGGAATTTTATTTCGAATTTTCAAAAATAAAAAAATCAAATCAATTAATTTAGGTTGCTAGTTCTTTTTTAACTTGGATTGCATGTTCAATTATTAATTTCGAAATTTTAAAAAAAAATTCAGCATGCATATATCATATAGAGTTAGGGTACATTTTGCACGTCATTGCATATTAGGATAAAAATTGCACTTAGTTTAATTCTAGGTAATATTTTTCTTAATTTATTTTAAGTTTAGATAGATTTTTTAGATAGATTGCATTTTAGGATTATTTAGGTTAAGATAATGTTTTAGTTTAAATTAGGATTTGGCTTAACCTAATTCCTAATATAAATTAAATAGGATCTTAATCTCATTAGGTAATTTTCACATTTCACCAAATATCGAATTTCATGAAAAATACAAAAAATGTTATAGGTTAAATTAGTTTTATTATTTAGGATAAAATGCATTCTTTTAGGAAAAAGAAAAAATGCCATATGCACGTCATTAGGGTTAGATTCATTGAAATGCATGTCATTTAGTATTTTTTATAGGCCCATTTAATTAGAAATTACATGTCATTAGAATTAGGTCATTTAGTTAGTATTGCATTGCATATTGCATGATTTTCATTAATTAAGTGAAAATAAAAAATTGCGTGTTAATTAGAAACCATATCTAGGGTTGTTGATGTTGATTTTAATTTAGCATCGCAGATACTTTCGTTGCTTGGAGGTAAGTTTTTGCAATTTATTTATTGTTTATCTAGGTATTAAATTGGTGGTTTGCGCTGTCACCTTACATGTTAGGAAAGTAAATTAAAATTGATTCAAACTGCTTGCCAAACATTTTTCAAAATAAAAGAGAAAGGTACTGAAAGGACGTTAGAGAAATCTAACGTAACCAAGTCCCCGAACTCAAAAATCTCTGGTTTGTAGGAATAAAGTAAATCTCCCATTACTTTATTTTGGTTTCTAATCTACCCACAAAAAAATAGATTAGTGGCGACTCTTGATTGAAAATCATTTGCATGTTAAGAATTTGAATCTAAGTCGTGAATTGGTATGAGCTTGGGAAAGCCCGACTTAAGTTTAGGCTTAACAATCTATTAGCCAAACCCTAGGTGCTTTACACCCTCGAAAAATTGGTCGCGACACATGCCTCTTCGGACAATATCAAAATCATACAGCTATGGCAAGTGACATCATTTAATTCCACTATGAAATTGAGTTGGCAAACTGGCACAATTTGAAATTTGGCACCCAAAGTTTTTCGAGTCCTTCATCTATCAAAAGTGGAACCAAAGTGCCATAAACAAGCACCCTTGCCTAACTCACTGGTCATCAGATCCTTCATATTCCTCTCTCCCTCACCAATCCATCTTTCTGTCCAATCTCTCTTATTCAACTGCCAACTTAGTTGTTTCCTGTGAATTTGGATTGATCAAACTCCAAAGATATCTGGAAAATCTGGAGGCATTGCAAGGAATTTTCTTGTCTCAAAAGCATATCCAATTCTTAGATGGTATACATAAACACAATTAAGGGGCACAGTTGGTAGCTCTCCCATGTGAAAGAACCAAACCGTACAGCTGGTTGTCTGGCATGCCATGCAGGAGATGTAGATACATATATTGCATTTAGTGCAAGACATGCTTGGGTGAGGTAATGATACCAGACGATTTTCTCTTGAGATTTATCATCATAAACAAGCGTCTATAGTACCCAAATCTACAATTCATTTGGCTGTAAAAAGTGCACCTTTTTTGCTCAAGCTTAGTGGGTAGGTAAGAAATGCACCTATTTTCCAATGATCTTTTACTCATCACCCGTGGAGAAAGACTTATGAGCCTTGTATGTTTCATGCAGTCTCTTCTTCATGGAATGATGTTGTTTCTCGGGTTCAGATTAATCTGAGAGTCAACACGGACAGATTTTAGTCTTTAAACTGGCCCAGAATGCATGAGTTTATTACAGTTGGACAACTCCAAATTATCAGTTCCGTTGTCCTAGGACTCACATTTGTATTGAGAACATTTCAATTGTTTTCTTGCTGATGTAATGTGTACAACACACCCTGGATGACATGGATGCCCTGTGACACCCCGAACCCTTCGTAGGTCGTCACCAGCGCCAAGTGTTACCCCTTATTACCTTTCTCCTTAGAAGATGCGTCGTAATTCATAAACATATATTTTATTTTTTTTTGAAACCAAACGGTCCCAGCGCGACTCATTAACTGAAGCAAATTAAATATCACGTCTCTCCCCCTACCAACCATGATACAAATACACACCACTAAACATCATGATTTTTATAAACATGCCACGACACTTTATTTACATATATTTTCAAGATGGGACTACTCTTGGGTCGGTACATCAAAAAGGAAAAGCTAGGACTCAGCCATGTCCAGCCTAAAACCTAAAAAAAAAACCCTCGACCCTCTACATAACGCGTGTACAATCCCCCCCATCATAAGTGTTGGCTAACGATCCCAAAAAAAACACAGCCCCTACTCGTCACGCTCAGGGTTCACACCCAGTCCGGTGCATCAGGCGATGGCGGTGGCGGTGGCAGCATCCCTCCCATCACCCCATCGCGGCGAACGTGAACAGAAATAAACTCCTGAACGACTGGGCCCCCAGCCAGGCCTATGTCGTACATGACAAGACAACGTACGCGAATGTAGGTGAGTCCAGGCACGGAAGGACAGCCGAACTCCTCACACTCTACCTCAACGTCAGACGGTAACCCGTAAAATGTACCTCTCGTGATGGCAGGAAGCGGCATACTGGCTAATCTGAAATGTTATCCCCAAAATGGGTGAGTACAACCACTCAGCAGATAGGGAAATCCAATGGCAACTCAATGCATCAGGTAGATCATACATGCATTGCAGGCGTAACTTACCTTGAAGCCATGCGCATACTATCATGCATCATCATATCAATTTATAACACATACATGTGTATCATCATCGTATCATACATGTCATCATCATCATGACATCATCACCATGCATATCATCACGTATGCCATATCATCATTATCATCATGTATATCATCATGCATATCATATCACCATGGGTGATCATCGTTATTTCACATCATATATCATTATCATCATCATGCATATCATATCATCGTCATCATCATGCATATCATCATGCATATTATCATTATCATCATATCATCATCATTACCATGCATATCATATCATCATGGGTGATCATCGTTATTTCACGTCACATATCATTATCATCATCATGCATATCATCATACATATCATCGTCATCATCACCATCATGCATATCATCATGCATATCAAATCATGGTTTAATTTCCACTTTTTACTTTTCAATTGATCACCACATCACCCATTTCTCAAATCATCAATTTCATCATCCCCTCGAGCAAAGACCTCCGAGGTTCCTCGGCATTCAGCCTCCCAGGCCACCAGGCATCCGGCCCCTCACATTCCGGGCATCTCGCATCTCAACTAGCATCACGAGACATTCCCTTCGGGCAGAAACCTCCGACAGGGCTTCCGGCCTTTACCCTTCTAGCCAGGCATCTCGCACCCCAATCCTGGCATCGCGAGGCATTCCCTTCGGGCAAAGACCTCCGACAGGGCTTCCGGCCCCCCACATTCCGGGCATCCTAAATCTCCCAGGGAATTTCGGCAATGTATCTCTATACATTCCGAGCATCATCCACCATCACAACCATCTCCTCATTTACCATCATCCATGTTCACTAGTATTTTATTCACATTTTAACATGGCACATGGCATGATATCAAACAAATCATACTAGGCATGAAATTCACACATGCATTGATTCAATTGCCATACATATGCCAAGACCTTACCACATATGCATCTCAATTCGATATCATAGACATATCAAGGCTTTATCACATGTGCATCTCAATTCAATATCACAGACATATCAAGGCTTATTCACATGTGCATCTCAATTCAATATCATAGACATATCAAGGCTTTATCACATGCAACATGAATTAATTAAATGGAATCTATGGCCAATGAAATAATTCCTTTTTATTCATTTATTTATCATTTTATTTATTTTTATTTATTATTATTATTATTATTTTTAAAATAACTATAATTTCCCGAAATTATCAAAATTCAAGAAATTATTAAACAAACCCATAGGATGATAATTACTTGCAAAATTCATGGCCAAATTGTATTTTTACAAAATTTCATAATTTTCCAAAAACATCCTATGCTTCTCGGATGAAACCAGAATGCACGGTTTCCGAATAAATTCAATTAAAATATCCATATGGCCTCCAAAAATTATAAAATTTTACTGGATTATAGCCAAGACATGTTTGCACAACTTTCATGAATAACTCCAAGCCAGATTACTTATATATTATTTTATTCAACCTCACGAAGCTTCTGGATCTATTACCGCGTCGTCCAGTGCTTCCATCTCCGAAATATTAAGATTTCACCCATCTATTCTCTTTTTTTTCCTCTGAAATTTGGATATGTTATGTATCAAGGTGTCCTTTACAAGTTTCATGAAGAGATCTAGGTCGAATAACCAGATTATAGTCCTCATTTTAGTCCTTTAAGTCTCGGGTGTCTCGGAATACTTCACCAGAATCATCGTCTTCAAGATCTAGTCGATTTACCAAGCTATACTTGTTCTTTTCACTTCATATTTGAGTATGTTGTATTTTAGGATGTTACCTACAACTTTCATGAAGAAATCAAAGTAATATTCTCAACAAAAACCAACATGCAACCATGAATCCAACAAAAGGTTAGTAAAAACTTTCCAGATCTGAGGTGTCCGTAAGATGCGACTTTAACCCTTCAAATCTCCATCATTTTCCACGAAATTTCAGTATGTTATAGTAAAAGATGTCAGCTACAACTTTCATGAAGAAATAAAAGCCAAAATCGGACTCCAAACACACATGCAAGCTCAAATAAGTTACTGACTCACACAATCCGAGTAAGAACAGTCACACGACTTAAGAACAAGCCAACCTTACCTCGGTTTTTCTCACTAAAACACCCAAAATCTAACATGCAAACAATCATACAAACATGCAAGAGAAGCTAGAGGACTCCACTTGCCTCTAGGATGAACAAACGACGGCGTACGGCGGACGGACACGGCGGCGACGGCAACTCCCTCCTTCCTCTCTCTCTCGGCCGCTCCTCCTCTCTCGCACAAGTCTCTCTCTCTCTCTCTCTCACACCTCTCTCTCTCTCTCTCTCTCTCTCTCTCCTTGGGCGAACAAAATGGCCGGTCACCCTCTCTCTCTCCCTTCTTATACCCCCCTAGAGCTCATCATTTGTAATGATTGTTTCACCTCAACCATGGCCAATGCATGGCCTTCCCCTTTGCCACTTGTCACATTGAATTTTGAATTGAATTTGGGCTTCTTGGGCTTGGGCTTTTGGGCCATCCGGCCACTTCTCTTGGGCCTCCATTGGGCCGGTCGACTTCCCCTCTTGGGCCGCTCATCTTGGCCCATTAAAGGCTTATGCCAAATGGGCTTAAGGCCCATTCGAAAATTAACCATTTTTTCCTCTCTTTTTTTTTGAATTTCTTCTATAAACATTTTTCCAACTTCAATTTTCATCTTGGCCAAAGTCTTGGGACATCTTGTCTATTGAGATTTAATTTATAAATCTTATGGCCAAGCATAGATTATTAATCTATCAATTTTAAATTTTCACAATCATATGCACAAATCATTTAAATAAAAGACTAATGGCTAAAGTATAAGCCATGGAAATTTTATCACCTAATTAAAGACTTTAACACACCTTATGGCTTGGCTCTGAATTTTGGGATGCCACATGCCCCTCTACTCAAATGAAAGCATCCTCACGATAACTGCCAAGAGTGACATTTATAGTAAAACACTGATGGCAGAGAGGACGAGCTGGTTAGAAAGAATTTAGTAATGATTGTAAGTGGTTATTGATTTTGGCATATTACTTAATCTTGGTTTAAGATCACAAATGGATTGTCTTAGGTAAATTTTGTTCAGCTTGAGCTTTTTGCATGGATATGGGACATTGGTGCCCTATCCTGTTGATCCTAGGTCAGCTTCTCACCTGTAACCTAATATGGCTTATTCCAATCCAATCATTTCTGAGTGCCCGCTGTTTTTAGCAGAATCTTTTGTCATTTGATTCCGTGAGTAAATGTGAATGGAGAGCAGGGAATTCTAATGTCCAGGTTCAGAGCGGGAAGCGTGCGTTGAGCCTGTGAGGGAAAGGTGTTCTATGAAAGGAAGAGCTTGCCGGGTTTAAGTTTGGCTTGCGGATGCGGGGAATTCAAAACGGATGAAATCTGAATGAATTTGTGACTGGAAGATCTCATTGATTTGTACTGGGCGGACAAGAATAAACATGTCATCAGCTGTTATCAGGGAAGAACTTTCGACATTATGTAGCAGCCCAAGGGCACATACTGGAACTGTCATTTTAGGTCAATGGTTTATTGAGTCGTAAAATTTTCAAAAAGTGCAATCAAATTTTAAAACTTGTCCAATTGATGTAATTGAGTCCTTTTGATAACTCCATCCAATTCAACTAATGGAAAATGTTAATGTGACTTTTTAAAATAATTTATCTCTCCTACGTGCTGATGATGTGGCTAAAATGATTTTTTTAATATGATTTTTATTATAATTTTTATTTAAATTAAATGAAAAATAAGCTAAAATTTAAGAAGAAGAAGAAGAAGAAAAAGAAGAAGACAACGTAGGTGGTGAGGTCGTTGCCGTTGCCCCCACTATTGCTGGGAAGGGCCAACGATGGTGGGAGCTATAGTGGGGAACGATCAGCAAGGGTGGGCCCTAGCTAGGAGCTTGCAGGCCCTTGCCTAATCTGGGGAGGGCTTGTAGGTCCTTGTCTATGATTGGTGAGAGTTGCCAGTCCTTCAGATTAATGGTGGGGCAACAGTGATGGTGAGGGCAGCCTTGCCGCCTACCTTTTTTTTTTTTTTTAAGTTTTAGATTTTTTTTTTAAATTTAATTTATTTTTAATGTGACGAGAACCTCAAATTTATGAGAAATTTACCCAAATTAATTTTTTGATCACTAAAAACTCTAAATTAGTACGCTTCTGATAATTTATCACAAGCTAATTTTTTGACCAACAAAAACCTCAAATTTGTATATTTGTGATAAATTTACTCATGTTAGTTTACGTTAAATTAGATTAATACCACGAAAAATCATAAATTAGTATATTTGTGACAAACGGAAAATAAATCCCCAAATCGTTACACTCATCTATTGCCATATGTCATCTATCTCAACAATTTAACAGTAAAATTTAACGAAAATTAATAGTGGGTAATTTTATCACAAGTGTATCAATTAGGATTTTTGTGGTAAAAAAATTAATTTGAAGTAAATTTATTACAATTGTACCAATTTGGAGTATTTCTTAGTATTAACCCTTTAATTTAAATAAAAATTATTTTAAAAATCAAATTTGGAACAAAATGGTATTGTTTTAACCACGTCATTACATGTAGGAGAGAGAAAATATTTATAAAAAAAATCACGTCAGTATTTTCCGTTAATTGAATTGGACAAAGTGAAGAACTGAATTGTACCGATATGATACATTTTAAAACTTAATTGTACTTTTTGTAATGTAGGACTCAATTATATTTTCATGACAAGTGTTATGACTTCTATTGGACAAATCCCGTTTATGTAAAATATCGGATAGAGATGGAACTTGGTCGGGTGGGTTTTCACTGGCTAGTGAGCGGAGAGAGAGAGTCGCATAAAGGTTAATTTAATAAGAAATTTGGTTCTTGAAGTTCCTGCCAAGCCTTTGAAATTATCGTAGAAAAACATAAATCTTGGATATCTTTGACAAATATGGTATTAGTTTGTTTGCCATTTCAAAACCCATACTGATGCAGAGAGTTTCATATCATAAGGGCTTGTTTGGTTATCAGAGTTAAACTTGCCGAGTGAAATTTGGATCATGATTCTCTTTATTGCCAATGTTTGGTAAATTAGAATGAGACTGAAATTACCAAAAGAGATTTAAGGTTTAATAGACATTTTTAATATTTAAATGCCTACTTTATCATGTAGGGATTCATGTATAATTTGAGCAAATTATTTTGATCACTTGCGATAAATGCTGTGAAATGCTTTGCCTTTTGAATAGGGATATATATCATAGCTTGACTCAGATTTCTCCCAAGTCATCTTGGCTGCCTACCACACAAGCTGGGAAATGCTTTACCTTTATGACAGGATGTGCAGAAAGTAACTGGCAAGAACACCTTGACTAAATTAATGTTTATTTAATCCAAAAGCAAGCAATGTGAGCATGATGAAAAAGAGAGTCGACCAAGTCACTCAATTTCTCTTTTCATCTCGGTCTAATTTTGGATAAGATTTTGCCTCTTTACATTGACAAAACGCTAGACTAATTAATATTTTTCTCATAAAACATTCGGCCAATACATCAAAAAAATTGGTCAAGCAAGGTTGGCTAGACCATTATCCTTACGCATGTTTGAAAAATGGATTAGAATTTTCCTAAAATCAAGAGTAACTTTATTTAATAATGTTAATCACTAGACCAAAATGCTCCAGTCATTTGAGAAATTTCGTTTAGAATATCATAAATTAACTTAACATATATAATTAAATTTTCATAATTTAGTAATTCATCTATTAATAGTCGCTGAATTGGAAGCTTCTTTCCTTCCATTGTTATTTTTTAACTGAGTTGATGTTGATGGAAGTTCTTTTACCTTATAATTCTTATTTTTGCAAATTTACATCTAATATCCTTCAAGGTCTATATTTGTTGATAAATACCATTCACAAATTGTATTTAATCATCTTAAAGACAGCGATTGATGTCAATGACTTTCTAATGTGAAGAATCTGACACTCACACATATCTCCATGTTAACACACTATCAACCCCTTCACTCCTCTTAGCTTCCTTTGTGTTTGTGCAAATCTTTGACACTAAACTTCCAAACTTTACATCTTTCATTATATTATTCCTAATCAATTTTTTCTTATCTGTTCCCAAATCCCAGATGGCAGTTTTTGGACCAGTGAGCATTAGATTGGTCCTATGTGGAAATTTGCTTTCATAGCCTATCAAATTTCATTTTCTAATAAAAGTATATAGCAAGATATAGGATGATTAAACGATATTTTATCCACATGACCGTTTCAAAACATCACATTAATCGAGTGAATACAGTTACTAAATTTGAAATATATTTTATAACATGCTTTCATTGACTCTGATTAGCCCTCATTCTCATTTGCGTATCATTGTATCTCCTTTATGTTTCATTGCATTCAACTATAATTGCTACTTCACTTATTTTTACTAATGCCATCTCGAGTCCCTTAGGCTTGTAGCCTGAACAAGCCTGAAATGAAAATCACTTAAATACGCCCAGGGACTGGCCCCATCTAACTCATGCCTGAGAAATGCGGGACCAATTCGGATTTTCGAGCCCTTGATGTCTCCTGAATTTTGTTAACTTTTAACATTTTTTATTTCTCGTCTTTAGCGTCCATAGTGCTGGAGAGGTGGAATTTTTTTGTTCTTTTATTTTTTTCATTTTTGATCTCTGATGTTGAATGGGCTAGCGTCCGTAAAAGTTGTCCAACATTCTCTTTCTTGCCAATGTCTGGTAAATTAGAACGAGGCACCATTTGTTGCGGAAAATATGATATTTCTGAAAGTTATTTTTCAAGAATGGTTTTCTGAAAAGTAATTACATTTTTCGCTGTTCGGTTAAAATCTAAAAATAAACTAGAAAATATTTTCCACCGTTCAGTAAGAAAAATATTTTCCTGCATGCACTTTATTTTAATAATCTTTTATAATTTTATTTTTTTTAAATCTATTTTTTTAATTTTTTAATATATTTCCTTTCCTTTTATCTTTTTTCTTTCTTTCTTTCCTTCTCTTCTTCTTCTTTGGCCTTGGCTGATCGCCGACCATGGCGGCAGGTGGCAATTAGCCAAGGTTGAAGAAGAAGAGAAGGAAAGAAAGAAAATAAAAATAAAACATAAAAATGAAATGAAAATATGTTTGATGAAAGAAAGAAAGGTGGAAGAAGTTATGGAAAATATATTCTACTTTTGAAAAGCGAAAAATATTTCCCCCACTTTTGAAGGTGTTCTTTTCAATAGCAAAAAACGTATTTCTTGATTAGTTGATTTTCTATGAAACAAACGTTGGAAAATTCAAAAAAACATTTTCTTGGAAGTTATTCCATAAAATGAATGAAATCTGAATGTAAATAAAACTTGAGAAAAAAAATTGTTGCATTATTGCATTTTCATTACTATGGAGGAAGGTCGTGGAGGAAGGTGGGAATAAGTAAGAACAAGAACAAAGTACAAGTTTAAAAAAAAAAAAAGAAAAAAAGTGGATAATGGATAATTAGCTAAGTCATTGGTCCCGTAACTTGTAAATGAACAAATGTAAATTGGTAAGCACACTTAGCTCATTTGCTTATATTTTTAGAAATTTGAAACGATCAAATTCAAATCAATCCAGAATCAAATAGAACATGGTTGACACCATTTCCACAGCTTGAATATCTAAATACACAGAATTTGATGGTAATTAGACGAAATACCCATAGAAGCCACCACCTTTTTTCTTGTTCATTAAGCAGTGGATGGCCACACTCAGCCCTCCGTACCTCCTTGTTGACACCTAAATTTTCCCATTTTTTTTTCATCTAGGATTTAATTGTCAATAGAATTAGGAATTAGTCGTTTAAAAAAAACGAAAATATAAACAAAAAAAAAACAACAAAACAAACGAAAAAAAAAAAACAAAAACAAAAACAACAACAAAATAGAAAAAAGAAGACATGGAAGGGGCCGGACCGGATCTCACCTTGGCCCGGCCCATGCTGCTTTCTCCCGCCTCCATCTTCGGCGAAACCCTAGCAACAGCAGAAGGGGGAAAGAAAAACGAAAAATCAGAGAACACAGCAACGGAGAGAAACCGAAAAAAGCAGGAGGAAAACCTTTGGGGAGAAGAGCGAACAGGAACGGAAGGAAAAGGAGAGAGAAGAGAGGAGACGAAAAAGCAGGAGGAAAACCCTGGGAGAGAGAGATGATTGGGGAGAGAGCGCGTCGCCGTCGCCTGGAGTACGCTTGTTGCTTGCCATCCGAACCAGGTAGGCTTCTCACTTCACTTCGAGGTCTCGGGCCGAAGCTCACGGCCGACCTGTTCACGCGAGCTTCAGCTTCACCAGTCCTCCATGAAAGCTCATAGATGTCCTAGTGCATGTTGATAGACGTCCAAGCCTGTGCTTGTGTCTATACCAGTCCGAAGATCCTTCGTTTCTGTTGTGTATGCTAACCAGTTGATGAAATGCCTAAAAGAGATTTGAATCTGTGATATGTTGTGGCTGAAAATACTTGCTGTGTTCACATATATTCAAGTGTGATATATGTCCCTTAGTGGATCTTGGGTGTTGCTTGTGCATATTGTGTTGATCTTTACTCGGATTTGAGCCTCAAGTGAGCCGTATGCCCTCTTTTTAGCTGTTGCACACCCAGTGTTTGACAAAATGTCTCAAAGAGAACCAAGAAAAAACCCGCGTTCAAACTCGGTTTAATTTGCGCTTGTTCGTATATATGTTGGATCATGTTTGTCTCTCATGTTTTCATCGCGATTTCATGCGATTTTCATGAAGTAATCATGTGTGTTTGAGCTATGAGTGTTTGCATCCAAAAATGGTGTAGCAACCCTCGGAGTTAGATGGCCGGCGTTGATTTGCGTCGGGGTGGTTTGGTGTTAGAAAGGATGCTAAGTGCTTTGGTTATTGTTGTTGTTCAAATTAGTCTTGGTAAAGAAACGAATTTTGGTGAGGAATGTCGCGAGGAAGGAGAAGGCCCTCTTCGGGAGGGTTGAAGGCGTGCAAGGGCAAGCTCGAAGGAGAAGAAGACCCAAAAAAAAAAGAATAAAAGAAAGAGAAAAAGAAAAGTATGAAAAAAAAATGAAAAAGTAAAACAAAATATTAAAATAAAAGGAGAAAGGAAAAGTTGGTCTTGGGAAGGAGGAATCACAGAAGGGGAGTGTGCGGTGAGAAAAGACAATCGAAATGATCTTTTTTTTTTTAAATCAAAAGTGTTGGATCCGGGTTTGGGTTGGGTCCATGGGCCGGATTGGGTTTACCCAGTCCGAACCCATTTTATTGAAGTATAATAATATTAAATATTAAATATATATTAAAAATTCAAAAAATTCAAAAAATTAATTATAAAAATAAAAAAAATTTCGAAAAAAATTCAAAAATTCAAAAAATTCAAAAAAATTTCCGAAATTTCAAAAAAACTCAGAAAACATTAAAAATTCGACTTTCTTTTTAAAAAATTAATTAAAAAAAATTTTGAAAATCCAAAAATAATGGGGTTTGGTTAGGAATTGCTATGTATTGCTACTTTAGTGTAATTAAGCCTTTATTTTCTTGTATATTGTTTTTATCGCATGTTTAATTGGCGTGTTTTGTGTTTAATTTGCATATATTCAATTTTAGGGCAAATAGGATCCTGGTAGTTATAATTATTACTTTATTGATTGCGCACCCATATGCTCACCTCCTATGTTAGTAGATAGTATGAAATCAATCCAAACTGCCTAATGAAAATCATTTTGTTAAAATGAACAAGATTAGGTACCGAAAGGGTACTAATTAGTTAATTAGTGTAATCAAGTCCCCGACCCTAAATTCTCTGGTTGCGTAAGAAGTGAGGTACACTCACATGCCTCACTTGGTTTCTAGCCGATCCCAATAGGCTAGTGGCAACTCCTTTTGTGCAAAATTCTTAAATAATATCCCAATATCACACAGGGTATGGGCTTGGGAGAACCCGCGCCTAATCATGGGCCTTAAGCCCGTCCTTTAGGCAATACCCCTAAACATGCTCCCTCTCCCGAAGGTAGGTCGCAACAGCTTGGCAACTCCGCTGGGGACTTGGTTTTGAACCTTAGAGGACTTAGGCCAAAATTAATCTTGTTAAAAAATATTTCTGTTTGTTAGCGAGGATTCCAGGTATGTCCCTAACATTAAAGGTATAATTTTGCAGAATGGGAGGTATAAGAGGAAGTGTTTGCTCACCTTTGTCTTGTAGGGAGGTGTTGGAATGTATGGTTTATTTTTTTATGTACGGAGTGTTGTTTGCCTATAAATTGTTGTGCATGTATCTTTTGCATTGCACTACACCCTAGCACACACAACCTGCCACCGAACTTGGGCTGCATAGGATCACTTAGGATGGTGTTGAGGTGGATACCACTCCGACTACAACCGCGTAGTACGAGTCGCCCATCTCTACCCCGAAATTTCTTTCTTCACGTCGAAGGTACCCACCCCGGTCTGCGAGCATGCGACACGATCAGTTCTCTGACGAAGCCGGAGTCATGGGTAACAGAACCTAGCCACGAGCTTGTTGGTTCAGTCCTGTGATCCTATGGCTCCATTTTGAGTCGTATAGAGTAGAAATCGAACCACATTCCATGTGCATGTCTATGTGATTAAAAAAAAAAAGTATTGCACCCATTGTAAGTGTCATTTTCCTTTTTATTTGTTCATTTTGTATTGCATTTTCATCTTGAAATTCGCAAAAATCAATCGAATGCCCTCGGTGATGCAAGCTTATGATTGAAAAGTTGGCAATCACTTTTGACAAGTGAGCATTTGAATGCAAGTTCTAAGCATTTTGATTTGGCCCTGTTGAACACATGATGTATTTAAATTTCTAGTTATGGGCTCAAAATCACATTGTGAAAAAAAAAAAAAAAAAAAAAAAAAAACTTTTAGGTTGTGATTTTATATTGGGGCACAAAAATTGAAATTGCGTTTTTTATCGAATTTTCTTGTTCTCATATTTTGGGACTATAATGCAAATCATTTTGTGTACAAATTCCTCAAAATAGAAATCACTTCTTTTTTTTAGGAGTAAAATCACAAATCAATCTTTCAAAAATCAATGACACTTTTGCTTACGAAACTTTTGGAATAAAGTGGACATTCGATTGATGGCCGTGGATTGATAATTTTAATGATGTCCTCTCTTATGATAAAATCTTGGCGAAATACTAAAGTCTTGTAATAAGGATTGTGGGGCATGTATCGTCGCCTCGATTTTATTGTAAGAAGCGACGTCATTAAAATATCATTTTCTCTTATTCACATATTGACATTGTCATCTTTTTGCAGGTTATGCGCGATGCTCTTTGACATTCTCATAGTGACCATTCAAGGAAGTGAATTCTAGAGCTAGGACACAAGTTGTTTTTTTTTTTACTTTCATCGGTAAAAGAGTCTCTTGTATTTTATCAGTCTTTATTCTTGTTAAGTAACATGTTTTCTGTTTTAGGTTTTGATTTGCAAATCCAATTTATACTCTTGTAAACCATGCGACTCACATTTTTAATGATGGAATTCGGAAATCATCATTTAAAACAAAAAAACAAAAAGGAAGAGCAAATTCAGAAGTGTTTTAAGTGAACCTATACATTTACCTTCCAAAATGAATTTCAAGAAAATTTTGTTTAATGCCCTCTCTTCACATAGTCATTTCTTTTTTCTTTTTTCTTTTTTTGGCTCATGGAACTCAAGGAGCAAGATTGCGTCGATGCGTCATTGGCGCCAATCTTCCAATAGAAGTGGAACGCAATGGAATTCCGTTCAGGGAAGTTTCTTTATTTGGAGATGCCTTAGGTGCCAAGATAGCCCATCGATCTCATTCACTTTGTATGCTGAGACAAATGAAAGGAGTTGCCAAATATCTAAAAGGGCGAATTCGAAGGAAGAGTAAACTGTATTGATTTCAATTATTCATTTTTGATCCCATTTCTGACTTGATTTTCTTTTCATTGTCAAGGAGACATCAAGAGTACCAAGTTTTGTAATGTTCCAACAAATGCGATGGAGCATTATTGAGTCATGTTCATCTTAAACAAAGAAATATTCAAATGATGAAACAAATGGGCAATATTATCCCTTCCTCCATGAGAGATACATTGGGATGTTGATCGCTTGACTTTGAAAAGGATGTATCTCGTTCCTAAACTTGATTTCTCTTTAGCATAAAAAATGACATGCCTTTTTCTTTGATACGGGACAGGTTCGAACATGACAAAGGAATGTCAAATAAAGAGTGGTAGAACAACGTTTGATTTTTAAAAAGAAATCTCTCATCTCTCCACAAACAAAGTGTGCTGGAACAACATTGTCAAAGTCATCAAGAAGGATGTATCGTTCCTTAGTTGAACCTAACTAAGAATAGAGATAACTCATTTCATCTCCTTTTCTTACAAGGTGATAAATTATATAAAAAAAAAAGGGTTGCACCTGACCGTAGAAGCGGCGCCTTCTACCAAGGAATCGGGAAAACATCAAACTCTTAAAGGCGAATGCAATGGAAGGGTATTGTTGAGTTACCAAATATCCATGAAGGTGAATCCAAGAGATGTTAGAACCAAAATGATGAAACCGAGTGAAGGGTAATAATGTGTCGTTTCCAACATGTCAATCCCTAAGGATCTTTGCACTAACATATTCTTTTACATTCTTTACAGGATTATCGGGTCGCCATGCTGCAGGTAAGTACCCTTCTTCTCAATCTTTTTTTTTTAAGTAAAGCAAAAAAAAAAAAAGAGAAAGAAAGAGATTTTCCATTACAAAAGAGAACTTTTGGGCTTTCCCGGAGACAAGCAAAAAAAAAAAAAATGAATAATAATTGAGAAAAAAATTACAAACCTTTCGAGTATCCTTTCTATCTCAAAATTGTTTTATTGTCTTGTGGATTATTCATTTTGAATCAAAATTCCCTATGGAGATTGATATACTCGAATGATCTCGGCAGAGTGAAATAGAAATGTTAACCATGCCAAACAAGAAGTGCGTAGGATGAAGAAAGGTAAGCTCATTTCCAAACACGTCCTTCAAACACTTTTGAGAGTTGAGCATTATTCAAACACTTTTGAGAGTTGAGTGAAAGGTGACCTTCTCTTAGGATGAACGATTCATTCGCATTGAGCGCAAAGATCGAAATGATAAAGGCATTTCCTTCATCAACCCCAAGCATTGCACTAATCTCTTGCTATCCCTTTGGGCCCAAAAAAAAAAAAAAAAAAAAAGATCCTTCAAAGTACCCTTGTCGAGGACGACCTTACATTACAGCAGCATAAGGGGTTATGATCATGTTGTAAAGCGAAAGATTGAGAAAGATTCTATTACTTTCACTTGCATCAATCTTCTGGTAATAGCTTCAGAGGAATTCTCATTAGAGCTTGACTTATCCCAAGGTGAAGAAGAGCATTTCCTTCTCTACCCAAACACTAATACCCATTGCTTCAACCAATTTGGGCATGATTATTCATTTCCGAACCCCAAGCAGTGGTTATCTCCCTTCATTGAGGCAAGGCATAAGAATTGACCAAATACAATTGACAATCACGGGAAAATGTGAAAAGCATCTCGAAAGTCATAAGCTACCAAAGTTCAAAGAGCAAAAAGCTCGACAAATTAGGGGGCATGAAAAAGTAGTGTGTCTGGTAAAAGTAAGGCCAATGCCCGTCAAGAAAAAGAGCCAAAAGGCCGCATCTTATGTGAAAGAAAAATTATCAAAATCCAAGTGCTTGCGAAAAAAATCATCGTAAAGGACAAAGGAAATTAGAGAAAAGAGCAAAGCTCTGATGCAGAAATGATCAGTGAATGAACTCTCGAGAAGTGCTGTGTTTCAAAAGCCAAATGTTTTCGAAAGGTCAAGTAACCTGGTCATGATGCCATGATGATCACCGACTCTTAAAAACCCTATTGAAAATTTTGAGCCTTTCAAGCCTCTCCCAAGCCAACATTACAACCCCCTTCCAAAGTCTCTTTTGATTGGGATGATTTGAGTGAAAATGAGAATGCCACAAAGAAGCTACTGCTTGAAGGAGTGGAAGTAATTCTATCTTGCCTCATCTTTCAAGCTCTCGACTTGTAAAGCCGATGAAGATAGTGACAAATGTTCCTTTATTAGCCTCAAAGCAATAATTTCTTTGTATAAGCCCTAACCGAGCCTATATTGCGGTCCTTTCAAAAGACCTCTTTGATCGATCAGATTGTACTCATTGCGAATGTTTCCGGAAGCCTTTGACATAGGTTATGTGAGATACATTCAGCAACCAATTACCCACATGAATGGATGGGGTCAAGTAACCATTTTATTGAGAGTGTGTGAGAAACCCTTTCTGACTCAGAAGCTCTGGTTTGGCATGCTTAATGAGCCTTTTTCCCGAGTTGTAGCCGGTCTGATGAGAACTTGCCTCCTAAGGAATTAGATGATTAATGATACATCCCCAAGCAAGATGACAATTTTGTGCCACATGATGCTAATTGACATCGAGTGTTTTTCAAAAGCAGTCGGATTTAGCTTAATTAGCTTGTTCAATTAATGCTGTAATATTGCCAATATGCCTCTTCATGACGTCTCTGACGACATTTGCTCAAGTTGAGTTTGACAGGATTCCTTAGTGAAGCCATGCAATTTTCATGGGGTTAGCGGGTGCTTCCCTAAAAATCAAAGGTTCATGATTAGCCTTAAATCATGCCATCTCAAAGGGTTCATGGTCAGCCTTAAACCATGCCATCTCCAAAGGTTCATGGTTAGCCTTAAACCATGCCATTTTCCAAAGGTTTATGATCAGCCTTAAACCATGTCATTTATAAGGTTGGTGGGTTTATCCTTAAATCACAGGGTTGGTGGTTTTTTCTAAACCATACGGTCGAAACCCGTTTGTACACAGTGAGACCTTCCTCCTAGTCGAAACATGTTTTTACACGGTGAGACTATTATCCAGCCAAAACCCATTGTACACGGTGAAACTATCATCCAGTCAAAACCCGTTTGTACACGGTGAGACTATCACCCAGTAAAAACCCATTTGTACACGGTGAGACCTTCTTCCCAGTCGAAACCCGTTTTTACACGGTGAGACTACCATCTGGTCAAGACCCGTTTTTACACGATGAGACCATCATATCAAGTCAAAACCCATTTTTACACGGTAAGACCATCACATCCAGTCAAAATCCGTTTTTACACGGTAAGACCTTTTTTTATTTTTTTTCTTTTTCCAGTCTAAACCACACGGTTCGTGGGTTTATCCTTAAACCACAAGGTTCATGGGTCATCCTTAAACCCTACTTTTAAAATGTTCATGAGTTTTTTTTTTTTTCTAAACTGCAATTTTTCAAAAGGTTCATGGTCAACCTTAAATCATGTCATTTACAAAGGTTCATTGGTTTCCCTCAAATCATGCATTTTCAACTCGGTCAAAACCCGTTATTACACGATGAGACCTCATTCCTCTCCTTCTTCCTATGACACTGTGAGCTTTGTAACCCAGAGAGCTTTTGTAGCCCGGAGAGCTTTGTAGCCCGGAGTCCTTCTTCTTATGACACGGTGAGCTTTGTAGCTCGGAGTCCTCCTTCTTATGACACTGTGAGCTTTATAGCCTAGAGAGCTTTTGTAGCCCGGAGAGCTTTGTAGCCCGGAGTCTTTCTTCCTATGACACGGTGAGCTTTGTAGCTCGGAGAGCTTTTGTAGTTCGGAGAGCTTTGTAGCCCGGAGTCCTTCTTCCTATGACACGGTGTGCTTTGTAGCCCGGAGAGCTTTTATAGCCCGGAGAGCTTTGTAGCCCGGAGTCCTTCTTCCTATGACACGGTGAGCTTTGTAGCCAGGAGAGCTTTTGTAGCCTAGAGAGCTTTGTAGCCCGGAGTCTTTCTTCTTATGACACGGTGAGCTTTGTAGCCCGGAGTCCTTCTTCCTATGATACGGCGTTCTTCTGTAACCCGGAGTCTTTCTTCATCTTATTGACAAGATGCGTTTCCAATAGTTATGAGTCATTTTCCATCAACCCGATGCGTGCTTACACACCTAGGGTTGTTATATCATCGAAATAATTTAGGTGTCTTCTGTCTTTGATTGTAGCTTCTTCGAGACTACATTCAAAGAGGAGTAGCTATTGACACCTAATTTTTATCTTTCAAGTAGTATAAAAAAAAAAAAATCAATCAAAATCAAAATCAAATCAAAATCAAATTAATTTTTTTAATCAAAATCAAAATCATTTTATTATTATTATTATTATTATTATTATTATTATTATTATTATTATTATTATTATTATTATTATTATTATTATTATTATTATTATTATTATTATTATTATTATTATTATTATTATTAATTTCCTCTATAATAAAATTTAAAAAAAAAAAAAAAAAAAAAAGAGGGAGCAAAGCTGTGCGGGTCCGGTCGGGCCGAATCCGACCTTGGCCCGACCCGGACCCTTTTCCTTTTATTTTCATTCTGCGTGGGCACGGGCTCAAACCCTCCCTTTTTTTTTTTTTTTTCTTTTCTTCTTTTCCCCTCGCACGGCCCGGCCCTCTTCTTCCCTCCGGCCTGGCCCGCCCCGTTGTCTTCTCCCTTAGCTATCTGCTGCGCGGGGAATCAGCAAAGACGAAAGCAGAAAGTAGCCGTTCGCGTGGGGAAATGGCGAAGCCGAAAGCAGGGGCAGAGGGCAGAGGAGACAACATCATCTCGCGGGGCAGGCGAGCGTTGGAATGAGGCAGAGGGGGGCTAGTTGAGGGGAGCCGATTCGCACGCACACGGGGCGGAACGATTGACAAAAAAACCAGAGAACAGAGGAACAAAGAAAAACCGAAAAGGAGAGAAAAGAGAGGAGACGAAAAAGCAGGAGGAAAACCCTAGGAGAGAGAGACGATTGGGGAGAGAGCGCGTCGCCATCGCCTGGAGTACGCTCGTTGCTCGCCATCCGAACCAGGTAGGCTTCTCGCTTCACTTCGAGGTCTCGGGCCGGAGCTCACGGCCGACCTGTTCACGTGAGCTTCGGCTTCACCGGTCCTCCATGAAAGCTCATAGATGTCCTAGTGCATGTTGATAGATGTCCAAGCCTGTGCTTGAGTCTATACCAATCCGAAGATCCTTCGTTTCTGTTGTGTATGCTAACCGGTTGATGAAATGCCTGAAAGAGATTCGAATCTGTGAGTATGTTGTGGTGGCTGAAAATACTTGCTGTGTTCGCATCTGTTCGAGTGTGATATATGTCCCTTAGTGGATCTTGGGAGTTGTTTGTGCATATTGTGTTGATCTTTACTCGGATTTGAGCCTCAAGTGAGCCGTATGCCCTCTTTTTAGCTGTTGCACACCTAGTGTTTGACAAAATGTCTCAAAGAGAATCGAGAAAAAACCCGTGTTCAAACTCGGTTTAATTTGCACTTGTTCGTATATATGTTGGATCATGTCTGTCTCTCATGTTTTCATTGCGATTTCATGCGATTTTCATGAAGTAATCATGTGTGTTTGAGCTGTAGGTGTTTGCATCCGAAAATGGTGTAGCAACCCTCGGAGTTAGATGGCCGGCGTTGATTTGCGTCGGGGTGGTTTTGTGTTAGAAAGGATGCTAAGTGCTTTGGTTATTGTTGTTGTTCAAATTAGTCTTGGTAAAGAAACGAATTTTGGTGAGGAATGTCACGAGGAAGGAGAAGGCCCTCTTCGGGAGGGTTGAAGGCGTGCAGGGGCACGCACGAAGGAGAAGAAGACCCAAAAAAAAATAATAATAAAAGAAAGAAGCTGTCGCGACCTACCCTCAGAGGAGGGAGTAGGTTTAGGGGTATTGCCTAAAGGACGGGCTTAACGCCCATGATTAGGCGCGGGTTCTCCTAAGCCCATACCCTACGTGACATTGGGATATTATTTAAGAATTTTGCACAAAATGAGTCGCCACTAGCCTATTGGGATCAGTTAGAAACCAAGTGAGGCATGGGAGTGTACCTCACTTCTTACGTAATCAGAGAATCTATGGTCGGGGACTTGATTACACTAATTGACTAATTAGTGCCATTTTCGGTACCTAATCTTGTTCATTTTAACAAAATGATTTTCATCAGGCTGTTTGGATTGATTTCATACTATCCGCTAACATATGAGGTGAGCATACAGGTGTGCAATCAATAAAGTAATAATTATAACTACCAGGATCCCATTTGCCCTAAAATTGAATATATGCAAATTAAACACAAAACACGCCAATTAAACATGCGATAAAAACAATATACAAGAAAATAAATGCTTAATTACACTAAAGCAGCAGTACATAGCAATTCCTAACCAAACCCCATTATTTTTGGATTTTCGAAATTTTTTGTTTTTTTTTGTTTTTTTTTAATTATATTTTTTTAAATTTTTAATTAATTTTTAAAAAAAGAAAGTCGAATTTTTAATGTTTTCTGAGTTTTTTTGAAATTTCAGAAATTTTTTTGAATTTTTTGAATTTTTATCATTTTTTTTCGAAATTTTTTGATTTTTATAATTAATTTTTTGAATTTTTTGAATTTTTAATATATATTTAATATTTAATATTATTATACTTCAATAAAATGGGTTCGGACCGAGTAAACCCAATCCGGCCCGGCCTTGGGCGCTTGGACAGGCAAGTTTGTGCTTTGAAATCTTTTGCCAGCTTTCGATTATAATTTCTCAATTCTTTCATTTATTTTCTATTCTTCTAGTGAAGATGCATAAATGGTAACTGGAGCACAGAATCCAACATAAAATAAAACTAAAAACAGAAAAATTGATATTAGATAATTCAATTTGCCAGTCCTTTGTGCATGAAATCATGGAACATTCTTGGCATTTTAATTTCTTCATTTTTCGCTCGTTTTTGTCATTCAGAAGAAGGTGAGGACAGATTTAGTAGCAATATACTGGGTGGGCTGGGATGGATCCTCAATGTCAGAATGATGATTGGGCAAAGACTCTACTTCGTGGAGGAGGAGAGATGGCTGGCTCTTTTGTTTGGATGGGAGATTTGTAGCCTTGGAAGTCCGGTGGATGCACGTTGAAAAGATAAGCTGATGGGACTCGAGTGCAACACGTGGCGTCGCATGCTGCTCGTTCCTTTTTGGGCTGAGGCTTAAAAGATTAAAAGGGGAGTCACAGCTGCAGTGTTGCAGAGTTTTGACTCTCAATCTGGGTCGATGTTGGTAACTTAAAAGTAGTAAGAACAAAGCCTTTCCGGTACCCATATCAGTGTTGCAACGAGCGTCAAATGGGTAATCATTGTCTCATATCTGTTCTAATCAATACACTGATCCCGCATCCGTATTCTGCAACTTCCATCAGGCACTGCATTTTTCCATTAAACATTGTTGTGCATTATTATCTGCTGTGCTTCGAGCTCTCCCTTATGAAGGTTCATTATGCGACAGTCATATTATTTTAGCACTTCGACAAGCCAAAATAATTCGTTTGCGTTTTATAAAAAGGATTCTCCACCGTAAAAGCTTATTATACTACTTATGGCCATGTGATAAGGAGAAGAACCCACATGCTTTTGTTCTACGATGATCGTTTTCATTCTCTTCCGTTTTTTCTAATTTTCTTTTAAATTGCTATTGAGAATGGTGATTTGTGGGTGATTTTCCTGAGGAAGCCTCCAAGATGTAACCGAAACTAGAATACTTCATAGGGTCAACTTGTCATCTTAAACTTATGCTCTAATGAGGACAGTACATCCAGACTATATATAGAAGTGAAAAAAACATTTTAATCATCTTGTAGGAGAGAGGAAATGCAGAGTGCTTTTGGATATCCTTTAGAATATGTTGTTTGATATGGATTTCAAGTATGGATATTTACTGTGTCATGAGAAATATAGGAGCATCTTGAATATTACCGTCTGTATGTTGTGAGAGACTTTGGCTATGCAGACGCCTTAAATATTTCCATGTTCCCTTCAAGCAACAACCTTTGGCTGCCAAGAACACTGTTTATGATGACAGCCTTTGGCCTCGCAAACAAATTTTGAGCTTGAGGTTCTTGAGATTGGAACAGGCTACTATTGGAGGGAGTTCTCCGAATACTCTATCAAAATTAAGGTGGTTTGATTGGCAAGGATGCAGCCAGATCTAAAGTACTTACTTTGCATTTGGAGAACTAGTCATTCTTGATCTATCTCGCAATTTGGTCATAGGAGATTCTCACCTACGGGAACAAATCCTGAAGGTAAAGTGTATGTTAGCCTGGGAGTATTAGAATAGCTAGCGCCACATGAGCCTTTTCTCTCCTCTTTTCTTGCAGAAGGCAAGGGAATTGAAAGTTTTGAAGCTCAATAGCTTGAAAGTGCTAGTATGAACACCTAGAGGGGGGTGAATATGTGTAGAAACAGATTCTGCAAATTGCAGTGAAAATCTTTACTTTTAACCTGAATCTGAATAATAACAGACTTTTGAAACTGAGTCTGAAGAGTAGCAGACTTTGAGCGAGATCAGACTTTAGCAATTAAATAGAATTACGAACAAAATAGAAAGATTCAGGGAAGAGAATAAGAACACAAGGTTTATAGTGGTTCGACTTAGATCAAGCCTACATCTACTCTCCCACGCTAACAGCCTTCTTGGCTAGATTCCACTATGCAATCAACAAGAGATTACAACTTTGAGTACAAATACTTAGTAGTAGATCATACTATCTCTCTAAGTTACTCTTTTGGTATTTCTCTCACGATTACAAATATTTAAGCTCACAAGAGACAAGTGTATGATCAAAAGCCACTTAGACTTTGGAATTATAAATTCTACGCTCTGTCTCTTACTTGTTTATCAGTCATTGATTTCCTTAAATACTCGTCCACTTCCAAACTAGCCGTTGGACAGTATCTCGAGAATCGTCTTCCAATCTACCAATTGGACAGATCTGTATCTAGAAGATTTGGTAACCGTTGAGTGACAAATGTAGAATCCCAAATTAATTCCGATCGCCCATACAAACAAAATCTTGGTTCCTATAAATAAAGTTTCTTCGTATAGAAAGTTATTGTCTTCAAGATCTAATTGCCAATCAATTAGATTGAGTCAATCAAATCAATCTTGATGTGGAATCCAAACCAGATCACTAGTCATTATATGTTTAGGGGTTGTATTACATTCTGTCGAATTGTCTCGTTCTGGATGTAAAGTCCAAGAACAATAGACTTTATAATTAGACTTTACAATTTGAGTTTGAGCATATTTTGCTTTTGAACAGATTTAGCTTTAAGGTTTGAACATAGTTTGAATAAATTCAGCTTCAACATAGAGTTTGTCTTCTAGTTCAACTTCAGTATAGAGTCTATCTTCTGGTTCTTCATTCACGTTCAGTCTGGAATTTGTTAAGAGTGAGCAAATTTATGACGTAGAACAGACTTTGACACTAAAGTCTAGCAGTCTTCAGACTTTGACACAGAAGTTTAGAAATCTTCATAATATGCTTTGGACATGTGTTACGTTCAGTCTTCTGGCCGTCTTCAGACTTTGACAATATCATTTACATGTTTTATCATCTACATGGTCTATTACTTAACCATTAAACACGTTAGTAGCCTTTAATTTATTTTGTCATCATCAAAACATCATAAGGGATTTCCCTAACTTAGCTCACTAGCATGCATCTCCAGACCTCCATACTTCAATGCATTTAAAGAGATTAGTCTTGGAACATTGTTCCCTATTATTATAAATTGGTTTTTTTTTTTTTGGTAAGTATTATTATTATAAATTGGTTGATCCATAGGTAATCTAAAAAACTAAATCTCCTTAAATCTTAGGCTCTGCAGATTCTCCAAATACTTGCTAGAAGAACTATTATGTGAAAGCTTTGGAAGAACTTTTGATTGATGGAACTTCCGTACATATGATTTGTCACACCCCAAAACCACAAAGAATTGGAATGACATGGCTGTCCTTCTTTACAAAGAACGCAGCCTCAAACACAACCAACAAACTGATATTAACTTATATATATCTCAAACCATATATATATATATATCAGATAAACCAACAAATTGGTTTCAACATTAGAGTTTCTATAATCTACCAAAAGAAAAAGAGATATATGTTTAAAACTCAGACGATCCAACTACTAGTAAGTATTATTTGCACCACTTCCTTGAACCATACCAAAAACAAAATAGAACTCCCAAAAAGTTCCCACCGACTATGTACTCGCTCTATTCGCCGCTAGCTGAGGAACCTGAAAAGATTAAAGGAGGAATGGGATGAATAACCACAGCTCAGTGAGTAGTACATATCTTCTAAGCAGATCGAACAACCCCTATGCATGTATACAAACCAATACCAAATTTCATAACGCCAATTCAATATATAAAATACATATCGAATCATATAAAAGTTATTTCTCATCATCAAAGCTTTATACTAATATGGAAGACTCATTTAAATCACCATCAAAAGTTAAGTATCAATGGTCGAATCCATTGAATAATCTCCATCAAAAACACATATCAATGGTCTATCCATTGATCAATCTTTTGCTCAATAACTAACCATGGTCACAACACAACGCCTTGTGACAAGGCGACCAAGATTCTCCCATTGGCAAGGTCTCCACCTACAAAGCCGATGGCTAGGCCTAGAAGGATATCCTAAACCTGGTATGCATACCCCAAAAACCCATCACTGGATTCACAGTCATATTGAGCATAAATAACCATTCTCCAATACCAGCAATCCAATCCAAAATCAATATCTCAAACCAAACAAATAACATTTTGCAACATAGCCCATCATCCATTTTCATATTTGTTTATCAAATCATCATAAATCTTTCCACAAATCAGTCGCAAAGCAATTTCATATATATTTCTCTACAAACCTTGTATAACATGCTTTTCAAAGATTCACAATCAACCAAAAGGTAGCAATTGTTCGATCCGACTTTTATGCAATAAAAATGCTCTTCTCAATTCAATATATATATATATACTTTAAGACATGATTTTATAAAACCAAAGAAGATATAGTACCACTCACCTCGTCGTCAACGACCAAACGACGAACGATAATCGTATTGTCGAATTCAAGGTCCTAACAAATAACCGAGAAAAATGTTAAAATCTAATAAAACTCTGTCTCTACTCCAAAACAACTAAATTACGCCTTAACTTTAACAAAAGGACTTCTACGCGCTAACAAATCGCATAACCAAAGCGATTGTTCAAGCCATTCGCAACATGAAATTTAAGTGCAAAACTTGATTGCGCCTTAACTTTTTTTTCCGAACTCTGATCCGAACGTACTTATATTCAATAGAGAGCCCTTGAAACATATCACAAGAATCCCAACTTGGCCATCCCAAAATCAAGCCGAAAAATGACAAAATATGGGCCCAAGGCTGCTGGACGCGTACTGTTCACTGCGCGCGGAAACTTTGAAATTTTGTTTCGGACAAACCATAAGCTCAAATCGCGATCCGTAAAATCTCACGGCTCCACAACACCCTAAATTACCGTTCTTGCAAAAATACGCGGCTCAACGACTCCAAAATTAGACTTCGCCGCTCAGTTTTCCAAAAATTTCGAATTTAAATCCTAAATCCAAAAATTACTTCAATCGGACAAACGAGGGCTTGATCTCTTACCGGGTGCTGTGTTATGGAGTCGAGTCGGCTTAGTGAGGCATCTGAGACATGCACGTGCCAAGATTCCTTTCCTTTCTTCCCCCTTTCTCTTCTTCTTCTTCTTCTTTTCTTTCTTTTCTTTTTGGTAGAGGACCCCTCAGCTTCTATTTAGCCGAGCCCTCTCCCCTCTCCTTTTTGTTTTACTAACTTTTCGGTTTCTTTTTCAGTTTCTTCTTTTGGGGCCCACTAACATAATATCACATTATTGCATAATATTACATTCTACCATCCTTAAAAAAAAATTTCGTCCTCGAAATTTACATGTACTTTAATCATGAAACAAGTGAGGGTATTTGTGTCTTGCCTCCTCCTCGAGTTCCTAAGTAGCCTCCCTCTCGGTATGGTTTTGCCATTGTATTTTTACATAAGGAATGGTTCGTTGCCGCAATACCTGATCCTTCCTATCGACAGTACGAATAGGATGCTCCTCATATGTCAAGTTCTCTCGTAATCTCAATGGTGTAAAGTCTAGCACATGTTCAGGATTTGGCACATATTTCCGCAACAAAGAGACATGGAACACATTATGGACACCTGATAATGCTAGTGGCAAAGCCAATTTATAAGCGACTTCACCAATTTTCTCTAAGATCAAGAATGGTCCCACGTACCTTAGACTTAACTTCCCACGTGTGTCAAATCTCATTACACCCTTCGTAGGAGAAACTTTTAAGAATACGTGATCCCCCACATTAAATTCTAACTTGCGTCTTTTCATATCCGCATAACTTTTCTGACGACTTTGAGCCGTTCTGAGACGTTCCCGAACCAACCTAACTTTCTCTTCTGACTATTGAATGAACTCAGGGCCAGTTAGTCTTTTCTCACCAACGTCGTCCCAACAAATAGGACTTCTGCATTTTCGGCCATATAAAGCTTCAAAGGGTGCCATCTTAATGCTGAAGTGATAACTGTTGTTATAAGAAAATTCTGCCAAATGTAGATGTTCATTCCAAGAACCGCCGAAGTCAATGATGCATGATCTCAACATATCCTCTAATGTCTGGATCGTTCTCTCTGACTGTCCATCTGTTTGTGGATGGAAAGTTGTACTCAAGTTGAGTTTAGTGCCCAATGCTCCTTGCAAACTCTTCCAAAAGTTAGACACAAACCTAGGATCCCTATCAGAAACAATGCTTACTGGAACTCCATGAAGCTTCACTATCTCATTAACATATCGCTTTGCCATATCTTCCATTGAAAGGCCAAATCGATATGACAAAAAGTGAGCGGACTTAGTCAATCGATCAACAATCACCCATATAGCATTCTTACCACTTAGCGTCCTCGGTAGACCGACTACAAAGTCCATGGCAATATGCTCCCACTTCCATTTAGGTATCTCTAGGGGTTGCAACTGTCCACCTGGTTTCTGATGCTCAATTTTCACTTGCTGGCAAACTAAACATTGATCGACAAATTTTATAATATCCTTTTTCATGTTGATCCACCAAAAGTTTTCTCTCAAGTCTTTATACATTTTAGTGCTTCCTGGATGAATTGAAAATCTAGTACTGTGAGCTTCTTGTAGGATCTCCTTTTTCAAATTTGAGTCCACAGGAACACATAGTCGACCACGAAACCTTAAGGATCCATCTACGTGTAAACCAAAATCCGCTTGTCTTCCAGCTTCCACACCTTCTCTAATTTTTTGTAATTGTGGATCTTGATTCTGTTTAGCCTTAATTTTGTCAATCAACATAGGTTGTACTTGAAGATTAGCTAATTGAGCACCAAGTTGCTGCACCAAGACCTCCAAGTTTAACTTCCTCATATCTTCAAGAAAAGATTTCTGAGAAGTGAGCAAAGCTGCCATATTTCCAAATGATTTACGACTCAAAGCATCCGCTACCACATTAGCTTTACCCAGATGGTAATTAATGGATAAGTCATAATCCTTCAAAAGTTCTAGCCATCTTCTTTGCCTCATGTTTAGTTCTTTCGAGTAAAGATATACTTCAGACTCTTGTGATCGGTAAAGACTTCACATTTTTCACCATACAAATAGTGCCGCCATATCTTCAAGGCAAACACAACCGCCGCTAACTCCAAATCATGAGTGGGGTAGTTCTTCTCATGTAATTTCAATTGTCTCGAAGCGTAGGCAACAACTTTGCCATCTTGCATAAGAACACAACCCAAACCTTCTTTGGATGCGTCACGAGATTACGAAGCCACAACTTCCGAAGGTAGAGTTAGAATAGGAGCCGACACCAGCCGTCTCTTCAACTCTTGAAAACTGCGTTCACATTGGTCGACCATTCAAATTTAACTTTTTTCTGAGTTAGACGGGTAAGTGGACCAGCAATCTTTGAGAACCCCTCTACAAATCGACTATAGTAGCCGGCTAGCCCAAGAAAACTTCTCACTTCTGTAACATTTGTTGGACGATTCCACTTAACAACTGCTTCGACCTTCTTTGGGTCCACTGATATGCCATCTTTCGAGATCACATGACCCAAGAATTCTATATGATCAAGCCAAAAGTCACACTTATTAAATTTGGCATACAACTTCTTTTCATGCAAAGTCTGCAAGACAAATCTCAAGTGTTGTTCGTGTTCCTCTAAACTCTTCGAATATACTAGGATGTCATCAATGAACACCACAATAAATTTGTCTAGATATTCCCTGAACACCCTGTTCATCAAGTCCATGAAGGCAGCAGGCACATTTGTTAATCCAAAAGGCATAACGAGAAATTCATAATGGCCATACCTTGTTCTGAAAGCAATTTTAGGCACATCATCTATCTTTATCTTCAACTGATGATACCCAGAACGAAGGTCGATCTTGGAAAATACCTAAGCTCCCTGAAGTTGATCAAATAAATCCTCAATCTGAGGTAAAGGATATTTGTTTTTGACCGTTACCTTGTTAAGCTCTTGGTAATCTATGCAAAGCCGCATACTACCATCCTTCTTTTTCACAAATAGAACAGGAGCTCCCCAAGGTGAAACACTGGGTTTGATGAAACCCTTATCCAAAAGCTCTTGTAGCTGCGTTTTCAATTCTTTCAATTCAATGGGTGCCATCCGATATGGTGCCTTAGAGATTGGTGCTGTACCGGGCATCAATTCAATGCAAAACTCAATTTCTCTATCAAGAGGCAAGCCTGGTAAATCCTCAGGAAATACCCTTGGAAACTCTCTAATGACAGGAACATCTTCCAACTTTACTATGACCTGCTAAATAACCATAGCAACCTTTTCTCAAAAGTTTCCTTGCTTGCAAAGCCAAGATTAACCTTGGAGAAGCGTTTTCACAACTTCCCGAAAAAGAGAATTCAGGTTGATTTGAAAGTCTAAATATCACTTTCTTTGAAAAACAGTCAACAATAGCACAATAGGTAGATAACCAATCCATCTCTATAATAACATCGAAATCTCAAATATTTAACTCCACTAGATCCACAGGCATTTCAACATTGTTAATTCGAATCACACATCTCTTGAACACATGATGACCAACTAAGAAATCGCTAGTAGGAGTATCAACACACAATTCACATTCAAGAGGGTCAGGCAACACATCAAGCTTCTTTACAAATTCAGTTGAAATGAAGGAGTGCATAGCACCAGGATCAAATAACGCATAAGCACAATGCGAGGCAATAGAAATATTACCTGCAACCACTGCGTTAGATGCTGCCGCATCCTCCTTCGTCATTGCAAAAACTTTCCCGCTTGTACTTTGTCTTTGTTTGTTCTCTTGGGGCCTATCAACAAAAAGGGGTATTCCTCTGCTTGAAACACTAGTGTGCTAGGTGCCCTTGTCGCCCACATAAATTACATGATCTATTGCCAATAGGAGGATTCCTTCATATAGGACAATCTCGCAGCATGTGTCCCGCTTTCCCACATGAGAAGCATACTCCCATTTTCCGATAACACTCACCGTGATGATAATTTCCACATGTATTACAAGGGCCTTGGTTACTTGGATTTTTGAACTGTCCTGGCCGGTTGAAGCCTCTTCGCCCTCCACTACCATTAGTATGGCTACCTTGCACATTTGTGGGCTTAAACCTTTTGGGCCGAGGTGCTCCTTGTGTGCCGTGCTTGGAATACTTTGTTCCACCTTGATTGCTCGTTCTAGCACATCCTTATAAGTTGTTAATATGAAAGGTGCAAGTGCAGAATTAATCTCAGGTCGGAGCCCTCCTAGGAAATGGTCAGCCTTATCTTCCTCATTTGCTACTAAGTGCTCCGCAAATCTACTCAATTGATTAAAGTGGACTGAATACTCCAAAACTGTGGAGTTACCCTAAGATACATGTACAAAGTCACCCTTCATCTTTGCCTGGAATGACTTTGGGAAGAATTGAGCATTGAACGCCTTTTTAAAGTCCTCCCAGGATATAATAACATCCCTACCTCCAAGACTTGGCTTCATTCCATCCCACCAAAACTCTGCTTCACCTTCTAGGTATTGGGTGGCAAATTTAACTTTCCGATCCTCGGGAACCTCTTCAGCTTCAAAGATCCCATCAATCTTTTTAATCCAACGCTCAGCCGCAAGAGGATCAGCTTTCCCATCAAAAGTGGGTGGTTTCGCCTTTCTAAAATGGGCAAAAGTGCTTGAATACTGCTCCATCTCCAATTAATTCATTTGCTTGGCGATACCAATGGATCATTACTTGTTCAAATTCAATTGAACGGGTTGGCTCTTGATCCTCTTCTCTGACTTCACGCAAATCAGGACTCCTATCATAGTGGTCTTCAAGTCTCCTTCTCAAAGACGCACCTCGAGAAGCTTGAGGCAAGTCTCTAGCCTCAGGGGTAGCGACTCGTTTGCCTCTACGACTTCTACGAAGTGAGGCAAGTGTCTCAGAGTCGGTACTCATGATCACCTGAATCCAAGAATGAAACTACACCTTAGAATCTAGAAGACTAATGCAAAAATAAAATCTATCACACAACCTCACAACGTCCCATAACTACACCCAAAAAGATCAAAACTTAGGCTCTGATACCAAAAATGTCACACCCCAAAACCACAAAGAATGGGAATGACATGGCTGTCCTTCTTTACAAAGAACGCAGCCTCAAACACAACCAACAAACTGATATTAACTTATATATATCTCAAACCATATATATATATATATATATATATATATATATATATATATATCGATAAACCAACAAATTGGTTTCAACATCGAGTTTCTATAATCCACCAAAAGAAAAAGAGATATATGTTTAAAACTCGACGATCCAACTACTAGTAAGTATTATTTGCACCACTTCCTTGAACCATACCAAAAACAAAATAGAACTCCCAAAAAGTTCCCACCGACTATGCACTCGCTCTATTCGCCGCTAGCCGAGGAACCTAAAAGATTAAAGGAGGAATGGGATGAGCAACCACAACTCGTGAGTAGTACATATCTTCTAAGCAGATCGAACAACCCCTATGCATATATACAAACCAATACCAAATTTCATAACGCCAATTCAATATATAAAATACATATCGAATCATATAAAAGTTATTTCTCATCATCAAAGCTTTATACTAATATGGAAGACTCATTTAAATCACCATCAAAAGTTAAGTATCAATGGTCGAATCCATTGAATAATCTCCATCAAAAACACATATCAATGGTCTATCCATTGATCAATCTTTTGCTCAATAACTAACCATGGTCACAACACAACGCCTTGTGACAAGGCGACCAAGATTCTCCCATTGGCAAGGTCTCCACCTACAAAGCCGATGGCTAGGCCTAGAAGGATATCCTAAACCTGGTATGCATACCCCAAAAACCCATCACTGGATTCACAAATCATATTGAGCATAAATAACCATTCTCCAATACCAGCAATCCAATCCAAAATCAATATCTCAAACCAAACAAATAACATTTTGCAACATAGCCCATCATCCATTTTCATATTTGTTTATCAAATCATCATAAATCTTTCCACAAATCAGTCGCAAAGCAATTTCATATATATTTCTCTACAAACCTTGTACAACATGCTTTTCAAAGATTCACAATCAACCAAAAGGTAGCAATTGTTCGATCCGACTTTTATGCAATAAAAATGCTCTTCTCAATTCAATAAATATATATATATATACTTTAAGACATGATTTTATAAAACCAAAGAAGATATAGTACCACTCACCTCGTCGTCAACGACCAAATGACGAACGATACTCGTATCGTCGAATTCAAGGTCCTAATAAATAACCGAGAAAAATGTTAAAATCTAATAAAACTCTGTCTCTACTCCAAAACAACTAAATTACGCCTTAACTTTAACAAAAAAGGACTTCTATGCACTAACAAATCGCATAACCAAAGCGATTGTTCAAGCCATTTGCAACATGAAATTTAAGTGCAAAACTTGATTGCGCCTTAACTTTTTCTTCCGAACTCCGATCCGAACGTACTTATATTCAATAGAGAGCCCTTGAAACATATCACAAGAATCCCAACTTGGCCATCCCAAAATCAAGCCGAAAAATGACAAAATATGGGCCCAAGGCTGCTGGACGCGTACTGTTCACTGCGCGGGAAACTTTGAAATTTTGTTTCGGACAAACCGTAAGCTCAAATCGCGATCCGTAAAATCCCACGGCTCCACAACACCCTAAATTACCGTTCTTGCAAAAATACGCGGCTCAACGACTCCAAAATTAGACTTCGCCGCTCAGTTTTCCAAAAATTTCGAATTTAAATCCTAAATCCAAAAATTACTTCAATCGGACAAACGAGGGCTTGATCTCTTACCGGGTGCTGTGTTATGGAGTCGAGTCGGCTTAGCGAGGCATCCGAGACGTGCACGTGCCAAGATTCCTTTCCTTTCTTCCCCCTTTCTCTTCTTCTTCTTCTTCTTTTCTTTCTTTTCTTTTTGGTAGAGGACCCCTCAGCTTCTATTTAGCCGAGCCCTCTCCCCTCTCCTTTTTGTTTTACTAACTTTTCGGTTTCTTTTTCAGTTTCTTCTTTTGGGGCCCACTAACATAATATTACATTATTGCATAATATTACATGATTCATTTCTGACAAGCCTCTATTGAGTGACTTAAGATTTTGAGTGCTTGCCAGTGTGAAAGTTTGAATCTTATATCAGATTTTAATGGTCACTTGACTTCTCTTTTCTATCTTGGATTGGATGGTGCTGCTATTGATAGCCTCCCAGATTCTATTGGATCCTTAAAGAAACTTCGGAGCTACTTTTAGGAAATCATGAGAATTTACTGCGCCTTCCTTATTCCAGTGGGAATCTTGAGTCGCTGGTAGTCATGGATCTATCAAGCACCAAGATTGCTAGATTACCTAGGTTGGTCAAGCATTTGAGAAATTTGAAAGTGCTGAAGATGGAGTTATAGTGGGATATTTTCAGAAGTTCCAATAGCCTATCAAACAATAGCCAAGGGAGTTGCAGCTGCAGTGTTGCGGAGTTTTGTATCTCAATCTGGGTCGATGTCAGTAACTTAAATGTAGTAAGAACAACGCATTTCCCCTACCCGTGTCAGTGTTGCAACGGGCGTCAAATGGAGAATCACCATCTCATATCTGTTCTAATCAATACCCCGATCCTGAGTCCGTATTGTGCAACTTCAATGAGACACTGCATTTTTCCATCAAACATTGTTGTGGTTCCTTAGCCGCTGTGCTCGAGCTCTCTTATTTGAAGGCTTATCATGCGACAGTCATATGATGCTAGTGGCAGTGCTTTCACAAGCCAAAATACTACATTTGGCCGTGTGATAAGGAGAAGTACTTACATGCTTGTGTTCTCTGATGATCATTTTCTTTCTCTTTTTCTTCTTTGCCACTGAGAATGGTGATCCGTGGGTGATTTTTCCTGAGGAAACCTCCAAAATGTAGCCGGAACTAGAATGCATCATAGGGTCATCTTGTCATCTTGAACTTTTGCTCTAATGAGGACAGTACATGTAGACAATAACTAGAAATAGAGAAAGTGAAAAGACATGGAAACTCTTCTTGTCGAAGGGAGGACACGCAGAGTGCTTTCAGGTTATCCTTTAGAATATGTTAACAATACGGATTTCAAGTATGGATATTTACTGTTTCACGAGAAATATTGGAGCATCTTGAATTACCTTTGTTGTCAGAGACTCTGGTCACGTGGACGCCTTAAAAATTTCCGCATTCCCTTCAAGCAAACGGCCTTTAGACGTCAAGAACACCGTCTGTCATGACAGCCTCTAGCCACGCAAACTCCACGAAATTTTCTGAGCGACTATAGTTTGGCCTCTGCTCAGAGTGACGAATATGTGCATAAAAGCTCCACACGGTCGAAATAAACTACATTAGTAAAACCTTATTAGCAGTATATTCATTTAATTGCGAACTATTCTTTGAGAAGATCTTCAACCCTCACGTTTAGCTGTGTCAATGAATGTATAGACTGTAGTAATCTATATAGCTTATGCCGGAGTAACCTCACTTTATGAGAGGGATAGTTCCATTACATTAGTACATGAAGATGAATCGCTCCTCTATGCTGAAGATGACTTTAAAGCATGAAACCTTGCAGAGCAAGTTGAGTCTCTTGAATGAAGTTGGGATTTCGTTTTCCTGTTGATAATACACGTTCAGAGTTTTGATAAATATAATGGACCACAAAGAAGTTTGTTTGACGATAAAGGGTCCAAGAACCTCGTTAAATGAAACGATTAGCAAAAATCATGAACCGAAGTCCCATCCCTTAGTGTCGACATCTGCCATATAAATACAAGGTATGATCATGCAAGAAGATAAGGAAGAACAAGAAACCATCAATTAGAAGTTCAAGGCCTGTAAATACTAGAACTAAAAGGAGGATGAAGGAATGCTCAACCTCGCTAAACTCTTATCTGACTTTTCATCTAGTCTTTCATTTGGGTCCTTCACGATATCATACGCCTTTAGTCTTCACTTTGTGTTAGGATACTATTTTCGAAAAATTATTTTTAGCTTTTTGGTATTTAATAAATGGAAACTAATCAATATATAAAAAATTTTGTATAGGATTTGAAAATGACAAGCTTAGATTAAGAAAAAAACGACTTCGCCTTCTGACAAGATGAAAATCTTTTTTTCTCAATTACGATCATTTTTATTTAAATGAAAATTAACCAAATCTTTGAAACTTGACCATTTATTCAACGATATGCTTGACAGGTAAGCTCAGGACACTAATTTCTATGTTCTATTTCAAATGCATAGCAACTATTTAATTACACCTAATGTAACTTTAGATTACGTAGGAAGGTGTCACCGTTAAGTTTCATGTGTCATAATGAATGAGAGAGAGAGAGAGAGAGAGAGAGCCAATCTTAGGATGAAGAGCCAATCATAGGATGAAGCCATCGCCATCCCCATTGCCGTACACGTGTCCCTTGTTACCTTCCCCTGGGCCCGAGAATAATGGTACTTATGCCGAGTGGGATTACGGTAATGAAAGCATCTTTACAAGATGCCCCCTGCTGAGAATTGGCGGAAGGATTCTGCAAATGACGGCATCGACAAGTGTGCGGTGTCGAGAGTCGTCTGCATAGCGCCGATGATTGATTATTGTCAGAATTTTGAGTGAAAAACATTGGGGGATAAGTGTATCGTGTATTACTTTTCAATGATCAATGATGTACAATATGAATCCTATTTATAATACATAGGATCCAAACTATCTAAGGAAGAAAAATATACAGAATATATGAAAATAATTTCCTAATACATAATATTCTAATTTTCTAACAATAAACTAATCAGCATCAATTAAGATCAACATACAGATCAATTCCATGCAGCAAGATCAATTAGCTGGCAACGCTATCTTCAACAATTATCTTCGAAAGACACGAATCTTTAGGTGATCTCTCTCGTGTCACATGCCTGCTGCGCCTGTCACAATATTAGATTAGCCCTGCCAAAAAAGCAACGAAAGAAATGATGCCATCTACCCTTTCGAATAAATCATGTGTTAGCAACCTCACCATCCGCTCTGTCTTTTGCTCTTAATCTCTAGCATCTTTTCCCTAATGACGCGGACCCAAAGACCTGGCAATACTAAAATAAGCCAGAGTCATTGTTATGCGTAGACAATCTTGATCCGAAACAGTTTGCAAGTAATTGACAGGATTTCAACGGTCATATTTGGTTCTCGAACTAAAAATTGTTAGCACTCTAATTAAATGCGCTAAATCTTTATTCTTGTATTCTATATATGTGATTTTCTATATCAACATGTAACATGATGTTTTTCTTTAGCCATCTCGTCGACTAGATTGATGTAAAGTAACTTCTACACAAATATTGATTTTTTATGCCCTTTGAGAAAATTTAAACATCCATAATCGATTGGATAATCACTAATAAAAAAGACATCGATGTTTAATTGCGATCAATTTCGTACAAATAGAAGCACAAATTCTAAAGCTCAAAAGCTCAAATTCTCCATCACATCTCACATTTATGCTTCCAAACATCGTGGAGCCCAATTGCTGTCATTTGAGGCATCCTTTCCTACAATCCAACTCTTACATTCAGGAAGGGGAATTATGATCTTTTGTAGATATTAGACCCGTCAAAAGAATGGGTCAAGTTGAATTGTGCCAAGTCGAAAATGATTCGACCTAAATCGATCAAATTAAGCTATTTGACCCATTTTATATTCAATGCAATTTAGTAATCCATACTTAATCCCTATTTGATCTAAATCCAACCCAACTCGACTCAAAATTCAACTTTAGCAACATTTCTCTTTAAATTATCAACTTTGAAGAAGGTGCTTTATGGATTGATTTGTCGAGTCAGCGAGGGAGCTTGGAGGTCAGGTTATGGAAGGGGCATGAAGGTGGTGGTGAAAGGTTGGGTTTCCTTGAAGTGCAATTTGCGACAATAGAGTGAATCCGCAAGACCTGATGATGATGAAAGTAGAGCGCGAGTCATGAAATCAAACAGGGAGAGAGAAGAGAATGGTGAAGAAAGATTAAAGTAGGCTAAGTCTAGCCTATTTATTAAATGAATTGAAAGTGGGATTATAACAAACCCGTTAAAACCCCTATGTTTTGGGCTTTTGACTTTATAAACCCTACCATCATCTTCTTCTTCTGCTAGTATTGCCATTTCTAACCCAAATAAAGGTCCTGTAGGCGCAAATCTAATGACATGGACGTAGACTCACCTTGACTCACCTACTCTAATTCCCGGAGGCGCGAATCTAGTGACATATGCACGTAGACTCACCTACTCCTCCTCTTCTTCTTCTTCTTGAAGGAGGGGCATACAGAGATTTCGATGGTTGGACCGTCTAATGAACCGGGACAGAAAGAGGAAGATTTGGAAAAAGAGGAATTCAAGAAAGAAGGCAAGAAATAGCATAAGGGGATAGTTATCCAAAAAGTATTAAATTTATTGGATAATGATCAATTCAATCATTATGTTTGTAATTTGGTCTATTTAATCTTAAAATTTTTGAGAGTTTTTCAATATAATTCATATGGCTAATTTTGGTAGGAAATTGTTAACATGGCAATCTAGTCAATGTCGGCTTACCTACATGTCGGAGTTAATGTAGATGATTTTTTAATTTTTTAATTTTTTAAAAAAATTTTCCTATTTTTTAAATAATTTTTTTTTTCATTTTTTTTCTCGTTGAGGCCTTGGCAACCCTGATGAAAAAAAAAAGAAAAGAAAAGAAATAAATAAATAAATAAAATTGGAAAAATTTAAAGCCAAATTGATCATGAACCGAAGTTATAGGTTTGGTTTGGATCGTGACTTGACTTGGGTTCAGAATTTTTTCAAAATTTATAATAATTTGATTTAGGATGAAAGCACTTTGAAAGCAAATCAAACAGAACCAAAGCATCCTAAAAATAGCTAAGAGCCTCGAAGGATAATGCGTGTTGTGGAGTGGAAATGTGGATGTGGAAGTGCAAGTCCTGGCATCGGATAGTGCTCGTAACAAGGCTAGTCCTCGTCCTAAACCCTGATAAGTCTTAAGCCAGTCTTTCGATAATTAGTGCATATGTGTGCTGGTAGACAAAAATGACAGAAGAAATGTATTCAGATTAACATTACTTCATGCTCCTATGGATTGCCAAAATCGTTTGCGTCTGTGGCATCATTCTGGAGAACTTAAATGCACCTTCAAACCTAGCCCAGGCCATGGTGGGAGTTTTTAAAAAGGGTTGTCATTGGGAGAAGGGAGGAGAGGTGTGCAACGTGCTCGCCCTGCCTCTTTCGGACAGTTCTTGGATAGTTGTCAGTTAATGGACCCAGAGAGTAAGGGATGCTGCTTCACGTGGTCGAATAATAGGGATGGGATGGCAAAGGTTTGAGAGAGAAATGATCAGGCAGCAGCGAAAAAGAACCGGAAAGCTTCCTTCCCAAACGCTGAAATCTGGGCTCTTCCTACAGAGGGCTATCTTAATTTGCTCTAATTGAACCACCCAGGAGGAAAGAGGAGTTTAAGTTTGAAGAGTTTTGGCAGGAACATTACGAGCGTCCAGGTTTAAAGGTAAAGCAATGCAATGAGACTACTGGTTCTCCCTATAAAATTAATAGTCTCCTTAGCACTAATATCCGAGAGTAGAAAGAAGTTCCATAATGCCAGGAAGAAGATTGAAAGATTAAAATAACAGCTTACTCGGTTGGTAAAAATCAGAGTAGACCAGCTTCATAGGGAGTGACAAAAATCTATTCAAGTGAGGATCGACCAGCTTCGGAGGCAAGAGAAGCAGTATTGTCATCTGAGTCTAGGGTTTGATAGATGAAATCGCATGATCGTGATACCAAACCCAACCTCAACCATCTAAAAGACGTCAACTAAATAAGATTTCTCTATGACAAGACACTGAAGGGACTTGGCGTGCTGCGACTGAAAGACTGAAAGGGATGATGACCAAGTTCATGAGTGATTCGCACTTGACATGGCAGGTATAAAATTCTTGACGCGATTATAGATCAATGCCCTAAGGTGGTATCATTTGAGATGGGCACCTGAACTCACTAGACCTCGACTGATGGAAGATATCCGGTTGGCTGTTTTCGGGATGGGAGCAGCTAAAGCACCGGGACCAGACGAAATGAGCGGATTGTTTAACCAAAGATACCGGGAGACTGTTAAAGCAAAAAATATTCTGTTAACTCGAGTTATTTTCATATGTTGATAGGAGATCGAACCAAGCCTAGATTACATTAGTTCTCAAAGTGCCTTCGCCGAGTGTACAGCTCAATGGCCTCTGCAATTTTGCATGTAAAGTGATAGCCAGAGTATTAGCTCACCGATTAAAATCATGGAGTTAGAGGATCAGTTTATAAGTATGAGGGAAAATTTTATCATTTGAGCTAACTTTTTGGGATGAGAGAGGCTCAAGTTCACCTAACAATTTTGCATCATTTACGAAGGGGGCAAAGAAAGAGGAATTTTGATGTTTTGCTCAAGTTAGACACTTTTCATGGCTCGTTTGATGAAGCCGTTCTGCTCTATATGGTTCAACTAGATTATGCATTGCTAGACTGATGTTTCTTTTGGTGTTAAGTAATTGGAGAACTAGTCCCGTATTTCGTACCTACGTGAGGTTTACGACAATGTGATCCATTGCCTCCTTATCTGTTTATTCTAGTTCCATATTCCCTATCAATCTTAATCAGTACTGCAGTTCAAGAAGGAAGGCTTAAAAGGTATAAATTTGACATCGTAATGCCCTTTTTTGCCATTTATTATTTGCTGATGACTCCATCTTCTTCCTTGAGAGATACGTCAGAGAATGGTAGGAGCTATTGAACATTTTGAATCGATATTGTTATGCATCTGCCAAACTATTAATCTAAACGAATATGGGGTTCTCTTGAGGAAAGGTTGTCCAGAGTCGTCAGAAAAATGTTGCAGAAACTCTCAAGGTCCCGCTTTTAGAAGATGCAGGAAGATATTTAGTAGTGTCATCTAGGCGGGGAAGATTCAGAAAAGTAGTTTGCTAATGGTTTATTTCCAGAAGACTGGCATCTCATTTAGTTCTCAATTTTCATTGACTTTTTTGATTAAATGACAGTGCAAACGATGTAGCCTTGTCGGGTAAGCATCAATGAGAAGGAAAATGATTTTACCAGGGTCACTCCCCTGAAAAAATTCTGCATATGACACCAACTGCCGGAGTAGAAATTGGAAAAAAAAAGTTTAAATAAAAAAAATGAAAGTTTGAAGCACAGAGAAGGAGATGACCATTGTGGGTGCTTTAGGACCTGCATGACTCAGGGAATCCCTTCTAGTAGGAGTGTAATATGTCCAGCACCGCATTGTTCTGTTTCTCCGCCGGCTCTCTTTCCATTGATATGAAGAATCCTCACCTGCTCCGCCTTCTATGTTCAATCCAAGAATTGTCGGCTTTGAACACATGTACGGTCAAAGTCTCCTTCCAATCGACCAAACCTTGCGTGAACGACAAGACCTTGGAATCTAAGGGAATCTGCTTGAAGACGAGGAAGTTAACTAGAAAGGTAAATTCTAAAGGGTTAATGCCATCAAATATTTCAAATTGGTACCTTAGCGTACCAACTTCTGCTTATGACTATGTTGCGGGCACGCCAAGGTCATCATCTTGATTCTTTTTTTCTTGGGGGGTTATGTCTGCGTGAGGACTGTTGATTTTGGCTGGCATATGCTTAGCTCTGCGTCTTGGTGCAAATTTTTCTTTGGACAGCAATAAAGGATTGACTGGAACATTCTTTGTTTATCTTGATTTGTTCTTCAAATTGGCCAGATCTCATCTTCTTTCGAGGACATCGTCAATGGAAAAAATTACCAAAAAAATCTTAAATATATTACAATTATACCAATTCAGTGCTTTTTTTTTTCTTTTGTTATCTAAAGGTCTGATGGATTTTAAGTTTGAGCCTGTCGACCACACTACATCGATATTTTTTTCAACATAAGAAGCCAACCTTCATCCCTAATTTCATTCTCTAGATCAAAGGAAGAAGGTGTTGCTACATTAGTACACTATGATACCTTTACATAAGGAAATTGTCAATCGTCAAGAGAGATCTCAAGTCTAAACCCGTTAACATATTTAGTTGGATTTACCCTCACTCAAAAGTTCAAACTAATAAGTTATAAACTTACTAGGATATTTTAACTCATCTATTTCACATTAATTTTCTGATGTGAAACATTTTTTTAATGCATTTCACGGCAGAGGAATTGAGAATTCATTTTCAAAGGATTCTTGAAAGCACCTATTATTGCAATTCTTTTGCTGGGAAGGGAAATCCTCCAATAGCGACATTACAAACGATGTAATTTGTTGAGGCCCCACCATCAAGAACTGTTATTCTTGTGATTGTAATTCGTCGTAGCAAAAGTCAAATAAGGGCTAGTTCTTTCGCTCAATGTGAAAGTTGTGGTCACAGGAATATTAATTGCGGAAATAGTCGTATCACTTTTAATTTTCTTTATACAAAAATTGAAGAAGGTTACATATTTTACTTAAATTTCCGGGATAACCTCCCTAAGCTATTTCGAGCATGCAAAATAATCTAATATTACTAAGAAGCGCTTCATTGTTTGATAGATGCACATTGTGTCAAAGATGGGGCCCTTGAAATGGGAATGCCATGCTATTATCAAGGACGAACCTGATATCGGGAGCCAAGGTGTCTAAAAGTTAGATGAGCATGAATAGAAGGCGAACAAGTCCGGTAGAACGAGGAGTTCACAGGAACTTGACTGGACCAGGCAAAGATTAACAACTGATGAGAACTAAGATCGCCAATATGCTTGAAATGACTAAAAACATGGTAGGCAAACAGTCACATTTCAGCGTAAAGCATGAAAACCTTGGAAGAACCGTCGGCGGAGGCAACTCCTACTATCAATTCGTGTAGAAGACGTATCAAGTGCTTCTCGGAAAAAACTGGGGTGAATTTTTGGATTTTAGGAAACATTTTGATAAAAAGAAACTTCACCCGAATAAGAAAACCTAGACCTCTTTTGCATTAACTTGAAATTCAAATTAGAGGCAAATGACTAGTTTCAGATTCTGGAGGCTCATAGTAGAAAGCCTGGAGTTGAATCACGGCTATTTACATTTTTTGTGCGAACAGCCAAAGGATCAAATGATGGACAGAAGTAGAAATATCCATTTAGGGAAAGTGTATTTGTGATTTTCTCTAAAAGCGCTTTCTTGCTTATTGCTATTAGTGATCAGAAACTGTTATAGTGTGATAAAGGCACTTGCAATTTCATAATTTATCTACTAGCTTTTGAGCTAAAGCAACACCTCCTTCTATATGTAAATTTTTGAAGATTATTGGTGGAAACCAACTTGGTTTAAGGCTGTTAATTCGGGAAAGTGGATGCAGACTAAAATAAACTTTATTTTTTTGGTTGATGACTTAAACATTGTAAATTTGCTTGCATTCTTCTAAATCTCAACGCTTTATCTGTTTGATAGAAAACCCACCATGCATTAATTGTTTCTGCTTCTGCCAAAATTTATTTGCAAAAGAAAATCGAATTATTTAAGACCTATTCATCTCTTTAAATTGTTGTGTGAGTCTTATAAAAAGGAAAAAAAAAAAAGTAAATGGAGAGAACTCGAAGCCTTAAAGTTTGGGATAAATGTGTAGCGTGGGATTGCACAATTTTCTGATCTCATCTCAAAAGACTAATTAAATATATTTAATAAAGATATATTCAATTTTTAAAATAACGGTTTGGCATGTACCAAAGATAATCACTGAATTAGAGTTTATTTTGCATCAACTATTTAAGAAATCAGCAAGGACCTTGATACTTTTTCCCAAGACCAAGAATGTACGAGTGCCTTTGTATGGTTGGGCGACAGGGGCTGACACAGGACGGACGCTGCTTTCCAGTCGAGCAAAAGATGACCTTATGACATTCTTTTTTTAAATGTTTTTTTTTCTCTGTCGTACGGTGTATTCCACGCATAGAAGTCCTTCCCGTCAACGCGCTAATAACGTGGAATCGCTTCTGCAGAGCAGGCCAGACCTCGTCGGTGAGTGAGAGAGAGAGGGATGTGATGGCCCCCAACTCGTTTGTGCCTCGTTACGTCTGCCTGCGTTTTATAGATAGGAGAAGGTGGTCAAAAAAAAAAAAAAAAAAATAACTTCTTCTTCCCGGAAATAATTTTTAGAGATATTTTTTTTCTTTTTCGATTTTTCTTTTGTTCTTCTTCCTTGTTGTGGTCACCACCGGCCGCTTGCCAATTGTTAGCCATCTCCTGCTTCTCGCGGCCACCGTCGGCAGCGATCGCCCACAACCGCTGGTGACGGTCGCCGCTGCCCGTAGCCCACTAGCAACCGCCCACAGCCCACTAGCCAACGACTTCCACCGTCCACCGGCAGCCTACCGTCGCCAACCACCACACGACCACCACCTGCGCCGCATGACCATTAATCGTCATTGACCATACGTTGCATGATCGCCGCCCATAGCCCACCGATCGCCGCCCCCCCTCCCATGGCTGGTAGGCTGTGGGCGGCAATCTGCGGCGGCGGTTGGCGGCAATGGTCAACGGTCGTGCGACAGTAAGGCGATAATCGCATGATGGTCGTGCGGCGGTCTTGCGGCGATCGCGTGGCATTGTGTGGCAGTGGGCAACAGTTAGCGGTCCATGAGTAAGGAGAAAAAACAAACCGGCCACCGCCCCCTCCTATGGCCAGTGGGTTGTGGGCGACAATCTTGCGGCGGTGGTCGGCGGCGACAGTTGGCGATGGTGTAGCGGTGATGCGGTGGTGGTGCGATGGTCGTGTGATAGTAGTGCGGCGGTCGTGCGATGGTCGTGCAATGGTCGTGCGGCGGTCCTGCGGTCCATGAGTAAGAAGAAAAAATAAATAAATTTAAAAATTTATAATTTTTTACAAAACGGGCTTCTATTCTTTTTCTAATCCAAAAATAAAAATTTTATATAATTACCAAACACCTTATTTTGCTTAGAAATTATTCCTGGAGTAGAAATAGAAAAAAACTATTTTTGAAAAGAAATAGTTACTTGTAATAGAAATATTGCAATGCGCACCCTTAGAGGTCCCGATACTCGCAAGATATTTGCAAATTACCTCTACAATGGCCTGATTAGTGCAGGGATTGCTGTCTTTATAGATGATATTGATCTTGGTATTAGAGAAAATATCACCGATGCATTGGTTCAATCCATAAAGTAGTCCAAGATATCAATACCTATTCTCTGGCAGAATTATGCATCCAGTAAATATCGTCTCATGGAGCTGGTCCAAAGGGTGGAATGCCAAGAAGCGAGCGCTCAAATGATCACGCCCATTTTCTATGATGTTAGCCCTGCTGATTTAAAATACCGACGTGAATGTGTGGGGGAGGCCTTCAGTAAGCATGAGGACCGTGTTGACCATAAGGACACCAATAAATGGAAGCAGGCTCTCGAAAAGATTGCTGAGATGAAGGGGCATGATCTGGGAAAAACAAACATAGGTAATCAACTTTTTACTGTCCTTTTAATGTAATTCGCTTTAGCTCTACGACAATTTGCGAAGCACAATGTTGTCAAAATCATTAAGAGTGCGAATGATAATGTTTCTCGTTTTTTTTTGTTCTAGGAACGAAACAAAAAAAATATTTCTGTTCCGGGGAACAATTTTTGAACAAAAGAACGCGTTTGGTAACGTTTGTTCCGAAATAAAAAATGAATAAAAAATACGTTTGGTAAATTTTATTCTTTTTCATTTCTTTTAATTTTTAAAACATTTTTATTTTATTTTTCATTTTTTCCTTTCATTTTTCTTTTTTTTTCTTTTTTCGCGCGAGTCCTCGGCCTCCGGCGGCCGATTTGAATTGGCCTCGCCCGGCCACGGCGAGGCCGAAGGCGTCACCGTGGTTGGGCGAGGCCGAGCATCGCTAGCCCGAGCTCGCCCGGCCAAGGCGAGGCTCGGCCTCGCCCGCGCCGGCAACGCTCGGCCTCGTCGGGGCCGGCGACGCTCCGGCGAGGTCGCTAACCCTCGAGGGCATCGCCGGCCCTCGACGGCCGGCCGCCAGCCATGGCCGAGGCCGCGACCGGCCAAAGAAAAAGAAAAAAAAAAAAGAAGAAAAGAAAAGAAAAGAAAAGAGAAGAGAAGCGTTTCGAAGAAGTGTTTCTTTTATCCAAAACAACTATTTTGTGTTTCTTTTTTTTGCTCCAATTTTGTTCCGAAACAAAAAAACAAAAAAGAACAGAAACACAACCAAACGCGTTTCATTCTTTTTTTGTTCTCGAACAAAATCCGTAAAGAAGTGTTCCGGAAACGTTTCTTTGGAACGTTTCCATGCACGCCCTAATTGGATGGCACTAGAATTGATACTGAGGTAAGTGTACTTTCCGTGCCCTTCTTGTTGCCCACTGCATTGTCCGTGTTGGTCAATATTTGGTACGGTTTAACTGGATTATTTCCTTTGTAATTTTCATAAACTGTTGTTCGTTATTTTTTAATCTCATCACGACTCCTTATTTTTATCATCACGTTTGGCAGTTATGGTGCACTCACCGGGAAAGTTGTTTCAGATATTTTAAAGCGGTTGAAGAAGAATGATTTATATGTGACTGCCTGTTTAGTGGGCATGGAACCCCACGTGTGGGAGGTTATGAAAAGGCTTGGTGTCGTCTATGACAATGATTAAGTAATCGCAGTACATGACAAAGATGTATGTGTGCTTGGGATACGGGGCATGCCAGGGATTGGTGAGACTACCCTTGCAAAGGTTGTGTAGAACCAAATCCATCGTCTCTTTCAACGTTGTAGCTGTCTTTCTAATATTCGAGAAAATGTTGCATTCGATAGACTCATCATGGGCCTACGAGAAAAGTTAATATCAAACCTCCAATGGAAAGAACCAAGAAGGCTAAGTACTTGTAACGAAGGTGCCAAAGTCATAGCAAATTCATTTAACGAAATGAAAGTTCTCATTCTCCTGGACGATGTGGATCATTTTCACTAGATCAAGCATTTAGCTGGGGAACTCAGTTCATTTGGCCCAGGAAGCAGGATTCTCATGCCAGTTGGAGATATTAATGTTCTCGATGGTTACGGAAATGGAGTCTGGGTTGATGTCGGTAACTTAAAAGTAGCAAGAACTAGGCATTTCCCCTACCCTTGTCTTGTGTTGCAACTAGCGGCAAATGGGTAATCGCCGTCTCATGTCTGTTCTGATCAATACACCTATACCGATTCCGTATTATGTAGCTTCCATTTCCATCAAAATTTGTTGTGCTTCCTTATCTACTCTGCTGGACCTCTCTTATTCGAAAGCTCATTATGCGACAACCATATGAAGTTAGCGCTTCCATGCTTTTGTTCTGTGTGATCATTTTCTTTCTCTTGCTTTATTCTTTGCTACTGAGAATGGTGATCCATTGGTGATTTTTCCTGAGGAAGCCTTCAAGATGTAACTGGAACTAGAATGCATCATAGGGTCATCTTGTCATCTTAAACTTCTGCTCTAATGGGGACAGTACATGTGGACCATAACTAGATATGAAGAAAGTGAAAGAACATGGAACTCTTCTTGTAGGAGAAAGGAAATGCTGGGTGCTTTCGGTTTATCCTTTAGAATATGTTGTTCGATATGGATTTCAAGTGTGGATATGCATCGGGTCATGAGAAATATTGGAGCATCTTATATATTACTTTTGTCTGTTGTTAAAGAATCTGGCCATGCAAACACCTTAAATATTTTCGTGTTCCCTCCAAGCAAACAGCCTTTGGCTGTGCCATTCCTCCAAATTTTCTGAGTGACTATAGTTTGGCTTTTGGCTTTTGGCTTTTGGCTCTGCTCAAAGCAATAAATATGCGCATAGAAGCTCTACACAGTCGAAATAACTGCATAAGTATAACCTTACTAGCAGTAGCAATGGATTCATTTAATTGCGAACAACTTGATGAGGAGATCTTTAGCACTTGCATTTAGCTGCATTAATGAATGTACTGATTGTACAATTCTATATAGCTTATGGCAGAGCAACCTCACTTTATCATGGACTGTTCCTTATAAGAGTACATGAAAATGAATCACTCCTTTGTGCCGATGATGACTTGAAAGATGAACCTTGCAGACCGAGTCGAGTCTCTTGAATGAAGTCAGGATTTCATTTTCCCTCTAATAATACGTGTTGGGAGTTCTGATAAACATAATGCACCGCGTGGAAGCTAGTTTGACAATAAAGGGCCAAAGAACCTCGTTAAACAAAGTGATTAACAAAATTTCATGAAGTTAACCTCGAAACCGAACTTCGTCCCATCCCTTGGTGCCGACCTCTGCCATATAAATAGAAGGTATGATCGTGCAAGAAGATGAGGAAGATCAAGAAACCATCAATCGGAAGTTCAAGACCTGTAAATTACAGGAACTAAAAAGGAAGATGAAGGAATGTTCAACTGCGCCAAAACCCTTACCTACTTTTCATCCTGTCTCTCCTTAGGTCTTTTGTAATACCTCTCAACTTTAATCTCCACTTTTGTGTCAGGATCCCTCTGTTTGAAAGGAAAATTATTTTTGAAAAATTATTTTGTAACTTCTTGATATTTAATAGACAGAAATCTAATCGATTTACAAAAAAATATTTACAGGATTTAAAACGACAAGCTTAGATAGAAAGAAAAACAACTTTGCCTTTTTCCTAAATCACCATAGTCACAAAATAAACGAAAATGAAACGTTTTCTTTGAAAATCTTTATCAGTGATTGTAAATATGGTTGTACTGTAGTCGAACAAAATGTGGTTGCTCCATTCGCGTCATTTTTTTTTATAACCTTCCGCGGAGAGATTTATTCTACAAATATATATATATATATATATTTATATTAATTATTTTTTAGATTACTTTGCCCAATAAAAGGATTTTATAGTCCTTCATAACGACCTCCGCGAGTTGGCTCATTCGCATCGCAGCCGTCCATCCTCCCCTGTGGAACCGTCGGCCTCCGGTGCTCGCCTCCGGAACCGCCGCAATCGCCGCGGCCGCCGCCGCCGCCGACGACAGGTCCATTCTCTCTACATCGAGCTCAGCATGTCGCAGTTCAGGGGCTCCGGTCACTGAAAACCCCGGGCGAAATCTCGCAGAGCCAGTGACGCGCGTGCGGTTGAGAAATGGAGCGGCGAAGCTTTCGTTTCGGTTTCCAGCTTCGTTTTTTGTTAGGGTTTTCAGGCGGTGTATCGACGGGGGCTGTCGAGCTGTCGAGATTGCGCTGTGGAAGAAGGTATGGCGAAGTGCCAATGTGCAGTGGAGATGTTGCGGGGTCAAGAAGGCATCGGACCGTGACGACGTTGTGGTATTTTCGAACTAATGAGCAAGAGAGCGAGTATTGAGATCGGTAAGAATGGATTTTGATGCGTGGGATGCTTTCGTTCGGAGGTGGCGTGGCAAGAATTGGTAGTTCGGTTTTGATGTGCGAGCGAGCGAGCGAACGAACGAAGAGTAGGTTGCGGAAGCATTTCTCCCAGAGTGTGGGGTTGTTTTCTTGGAGGGCTTTTGCATCGTGAATGATGCTGAATTTTGGTCGAGAGCTGTGTAGGGGGAGAGTCGATTTGTTTGCTGTTGCTGCTGCTATCTTCATCGAATTGGACGATTAGTTTTTTTGGCCTTTCATTATGATATGTTGATTTTCTTTTATGTTGTCTCACAGCATATTGTCGGTTAATTGCTTTGCTGAGGGGCTTGCTGTCTGGCTTTAGCTTTGATGTCTGTGGCTTTCGTGTTTATATTCATCTTGGAAGTTCAGAATTACTTTTAGTTTGCAATGGATCTACTTGTTTATTAACCTAGTTTGAATGGTGTGCCTGATGTCCTCTGTCATGATGAGGTGTAATTTACAAAGCAATGTCGTTTATCGAAGAATTTGACATAGTTTTTTCAGTCTATGGACGTGCTCAAAGCTCTCTATCTAGCTTTATCTTGCCCTTTGTTTTTTCAGTAATTCCCATGACTTGATGTTGGCATTCCTGTTGTTTTCTAGATTGGACTGCTTCTTGTTTTAGGCAGATTAATTGGTTGGACAATGTTTATAGTCGTTGACATTATTTGTCCGCCTCTTGCAAATTTGACAGAACAATTTGACATGGGTGGCTAATGTCTTGTGATCCTTTTCTCTTTTTCCTTGACGGAAAACACCTATATGTTGTAGCTTGGTCCACTGTCACAATATATTACTTTTCACATAAACTAGCAAACAGTGATTGTCTGTAAACTTACATGTACTTTCCTGTATTGCCTTATGGCTGAAGATTAAAGTGTATGTTAGCTTGCTTATGTAGATAATGAACAGAGGAGGAGGAGCAGGAGCAGGACTAGGTAGTGGGAGCAGGCCCACAGCTGCTGCAGCTGCCTAGAAGCAGAAGACACTCCTACAAAGAGTTGAAAATGACATTGGCAACATTTTGTCGACAATTTCAGTCATCTTGTGAGTGTTGCCAGATTATGTATACATTTCTCCTTGCCATCTTCCAGTCTGGAAAGTTTTATCCCTCTCAGTAACAGTCATAACTACAGTTGAGATTATCCATGCTTTTCCTTTGTGTGGCTAGGTGGATCATTGACAAGCCGTCTCTTTGTCACTTATTGACTACCATGTAGTGTGAGGTCTACATTTGCTTCAGTGTATTGGCTTGATGCTGGACTTAGGTATCATGAAGTTATGTCAATGGATAGGAGGGAGGTTGCTTGGGCTCTTGTAAGCTGCTGAAATTGGGAAAGACATTTTTTCCATGATCTTGTTCTTCAAGAATGGAGGATTGAAATTTTTTTAATATATTCCAAATGGAAAGAAATCCATTTTAGATCTTAGAAGGCTGTTGTGATGGACCTTTTGATAATGAAGAGTGGAGACCTAATATCAGAAATTTTCAAGATGTCATGGTGAGGGGATACAGATTGATAAAGTATGGATAATATTTAAAATGTGGATGTTTACTTCTTGATAGTGATGCTTTCAAAATTATGAGCTTAGATCAAGTAGATGATAAAAGTAAAGTTTGTCTTTGTCATTCTAGTGATTCAAGTAGTATATTGATAAGATGGCGGCCGCTATCTAAATGGCCCTCTCAAATTTCTCTAAGAACAAGCTTTTGTCTGTTATAGCTTCACAGTGTTGACACTTTAATTTTTATCAATTTATTTAGGACCTAATCGCATGCAAAATTAGGAATTAATAACTAATAAACAAAAACAAAAACAAAAACAAAAACAAATAGAAAAAATGAAAAAATGCCTAGGGCGGGTCGGGCCGGATCCGGCCTTAGCCCGGCCCGCCGCCCACCTCTCTTTTTCTCTCACGGCCCAAACCATTCTCCTGTGCAGCGGGCTCGGTCCACGTCCAACGGTCTTCCTCCTCCCTGCCATCCTCTGCGCACAAGGGAGCTGAAAAAGGAAAAAAGCAGCAGGAGCAGAGAAAAGGAAGAACAGAGACCACAGAGATTGAGCTCGGTAAAAATAGGGAAAAGGACGGAGAGAGGGGGAAGCGAGAGTGGGCTGCGAGGAGAAAATATTGGGTGGTCCGGGACCTCCACGTCAGCGTGGTCCCGGACCACTCAAGAGGTGCCATGTGGAGGGGTGGGCCCCATTTCGTGTCTTCTGCCTTCTTCCCCTCTCTCTCTCCTCTTCCTAGCCTGCCGAGCCCTCTCTCCTCCTAGCCTGCACGCTCTCTCTCCTGTCAGAGCATTTATTGCGGCTTAAGCTTTTGTTTTCTTTTCTTTCTCAAACGAAGGAAAGAGAAGCCCTGTTCGTTCCTCTGTCCTCTCCATTTCTTTCCTCTCGAAAATTTGAATCTGAAAATTTCTCTCTCCCCGCGCTCGTTGCTGCTCCGCCGTGCATCAAGCGGCTGTTCCCCTGCCGTCGCCGACGAACCACATTACGGCCGCCCCTACTCCGGTGCTCGCTTGCTTCGCTCCGTCATTCGTTCCGGCGTTCCCGGGATCGCAGATGCAACGCGCGGAGGAGAAGCAGGCCTCTTCGAGCTCCCCTCAACGTCGGCGAGCGTCGCCCGCCAAGCGAGACCCCCACACACCGGAAGGCTCGGAGGCGAAGTTGCTGGAGAAGAAAGGTTGAGCCCCTCCGCCTCCGCTGGTTGCTTCCATCGCCCCCCCCACGCCGACGCCGACGCCGACGCTCCTCCGCCTCCCTCTCGCGACGTCCGCTCTGCTCTCTCTCTCCCCCCTCCGCGAAGTCGTGTCTCTCTTCCAGCGAAACGCGATGCCGACGGCCCTCCACTTCTGCCTCCGCCGGTTGCCTCTGCCGCCCTCGACTCCGACGCCGCCTCCTACCCTGAACCCTACTCTGACGCCGACGCCCCTCTGCCTCCCTCTTGCGACCTCTAGTCCGCTCGGTGTCGTACTGTTGGAGCTCATCGCAGGCAAAAGGCCTCTAGACCCCGAGTTCGGAGAATCCGTCGACATGGGGCCATTTTTCTTTGTCCATCTATCGGCTATGTTTCTTGGGGAGGTGCAAAAACTTATAGATCTTGCCCTTTATTTCCAACTTTCACTTCTAATGTAGTTTTTCGGTTACTAAATGATGCACCATTTTTCTCTGTCCATCTATCGGCTATGTTTTTCTGATATGCCTTTTTTCTCATCTTAACAACAGGCGCAACAGGGATTAAATGTCTAGCAGGTATTAACCAGGTCCTTCCTTGCGGCGTTGTGCTTCCACGCATACCAGCAGGTGAGGCTTTTTGCCCAATGCAATATTTTCATTATTTTTGGGTCACGGGCCACACATTTCTTTGACGATCTAAATCTTTAGCTATGTTGTGTGCCTCATTCATAATTGCTTTTGGCATTCATTTTCAAATCTATAGCTGTGACCTATTACTTTAAGCACTCAGAACCCCTTGAGTCTTCTCTATAGGACATCAAGTTTAGATAAGCAAATTTACGGGATGGCAGAAAATTGAAGGGATCAATTTGTGACATCACTAGTGAAAATTTTTTGGAACTTTTGAGAAACGAAACAGCTGTGTCTCCATCATTGTGACATCAGTTGAAAATCACTGTGGGGGCAATAGTGATTTTTAACTCATCTCGCATCAGATCAATTATCCCTTGATATTGTTGATCTTCTTATTGGATCAGCAAACTCTATAATATTGTCTGTTCACATGTCTATAGAATTGGATAACCGTCTGCTTCGGATTAATCACGATATGCCACAATATCTGCACTAATGTGCGTAGTGTTCGTGCTCGCAAGAACAATGAAGTACATGCAGGAGAAGGAATTGATTGTTTTTCAGTCATGCAGGTCTTCAATAGCACTTTTTAGTGGGGAAATACCAACCTTAATTGTTGAATTTGTGTAGGTCTCTTACATGATACTACAGAGGGTATCGCCAATGACCCACTCTGTAGGAAACTGCGTGAAGCGTGTTGTGGTCATTGTCAGCTCAGTTCTCTTCTTCCGAACTCCAGTTTCACCCATAAATTCCCTAGGTGATTTATGCTACCATCTGAACAGCCTTTTTCAAAGTTTGTTATTTTCTTGGCTTTTGTTTCTTCCCCTTCCCTCCCCAAACCTTAGTGAGAAAGCATATAATGGCATTTGCTTCTAGGGAAAATGAGATCTGGTATCTGTTTATTGGTTAATCAACTGGTTTAGCTTGGTTCCATAGTATTACTGTTGTCATTACTATTTAGATTATTTTGCTCTCATGGTTATGGTTTTGTTATCTTTCTCATTGTGGTGATGTTATTAGGTACGGGAGTGGCCCTTGCTAGAGTATTTCTGTATTCACGCATGAAGCGCATTAAGCCCAAGCCAAAGACTGCTTGAAGGACCACCAATGATGCTCCAGAAGAATGAAACAGTATCGGTAGTAGCAGGGTCCTATGGATACATTGCGCCTGGTAAGTTGATTATTACTCTCATAATCTTCCATCGAATTGATCAACTATCAGATCTTTCCAGTGTCCCAGTTAATAACCGTATTACCCTTGCAAAATAGCTACTGGTCAATGCTAAAAAGTGATGAAAGTATCACATATGCTCATCACCTTTCCTTAGCTAACAATGCTGCAATTTTTTGATGTTCGCCGACAGAGTATGGATACACCATGAATGCATATGAAAAGATAGACATATACAGCTTCGGTGTCGTACTGTTGGAGCTCATTGTAGGCAAAAGGCCTCTAGACCTTGAGTTCAGAGAATCCATTGACATTGTCGAGTGGATACGGAGGAAAATCAGGGACAACAGAGCTCTGGAAGAAGCTCTAGACCCCAATGTAGGAAACTGCAAGCATGTGCAGGAAGAGATGCTTTTGGTGCTCAGAATAGCGCTCCTCTGTACTGCAAAGCTACCGAGAGATAGGCCCTGCATGAGGGATTCACAACCATGCTCGGAGAGGCGAAGCCTCGGAGGAAGAGTAGTAGCAATAGCGCCGCAATGTATGAAGCTAGCAAAGACAAGCCAGTTTTTAGCACGTCACCTGTAAATGGCCTTCTCTAGGGACTGAGTTTTGAGCATTTGAGTTCCTTTTGGCTAATAGTTCCTTCAATTTTTCTCTGTATGTAGAATTTCTTAATTAAATGCTTGTAGCTACTAGTTCTGATATCTGTAAAGATCACCGGTATATGATGTAGGTACCTTTTTTTTGCAAATAAAACTTCATTTGCTGTATATGTCCGTGTCTACAATCACTGCGGCAGTATGTTTATAGAGCTTCAGTTTTTCTTCTTATGTTGTTTTCTTGGTAACATTCACCCGAAAAGCAAAGGATATCAAGATGGTCATTTCTGTTTAAGAGGTTCAGGTTGGTAATGGCAATGGAAATTAGCACATTCTCAAATATGAGGAAAAAACATTGCATGACATATAAATCATGTAGACCAAGTTCATCGGGATAATTGATCTTGTAATGTTCGTCTATATAGTCTATAGACCATGCGATAATTTCTCTTTTAGGTCAATGCATTAAGGAGTTCATGGCATTAAGGGGTTCATGGGTTATGAAGGGTATTTTTGGTTTTTTTTTATTTATAACATGAGTTGTTTCAATCTGTGTCCCATAGTGTAAATAAATACTAAATTGAGCGCCCTAGAAGCCTTAGCAGTTAGTATATATATATAGAACAGGATGATAAAAACAAGGATAATCTACGTAAACTTCCTGCTTCAACCTGGTACTAGAATCCGCTGGAGCATTTTGATATGAAGCGAGGACTAAAATTTCTATTACTTGTATTGGTTCAAACTTGTAGTAGTATGATTAAGAATGGTACTTTGGTTATGAAAGATGCGTACGCCATGCGATGATCTTCATGGAGAACATTCATCGACAACACAGAAAGAGGTAGCCTTTGGTTTTGCGCAACTGAATGAAATTGCTGCCACGAGTCATGCATCAGGGGTTGATGTATCGATGCTCAAGTTTCCCCGAACAATACGATCGAGCAAGCCAATAGTTGGGTTGTGTTGGATGGCATATCATACGACTGGTGAAGATAAAAGGAAATTGACAGCTACAACTCACTAAACCAAACAAGACAATTGGCAGCTTTAAGCAATCTAGACATCCACATGCTATAAAGGAATTGAAACCTTATATCATTCAAAAATCTGACCATGTACCACTATACTTGAGATTCACGAGTGTCGGTTTCGGAGATGTCATGAATGCATTTACAATGGTGGTTGTTTATTCACAAGGCAAAAAATCAAAGTAGACACTCTTCCTATCTCACCTCACTCATTTCATCTTCCTGCCTCAGCTAGTTGAATAATCAAATTCTTAAGATCGTTTGTCGCACTTGCTTTCCAAGACATAACTCTGAGTCTGAGGCATTCGGCTTCCAGCCTAGCTACCTTCTTTATGCTCTCTAAATGCCGTTTGCTGGCTGTTTCTGCTGCTTGGGTGCTCAAATCACGCTCAATAATCCTAAGTTCTAGCTCCTCCGACATAGAGAGGACTTTGGCTTTGAGGGCCACATTCTCCTTTTCAGTAGCATCAAGCTTACGGCTGAGATCAGAACATATAACTGAAGAAGCTTCACTCTTGGCTGCTTGAAGTTGGGCATGGACATTGGAAAGCTTAGTCTCAAGCTCGGCCTTTGTTGATTCCCACTCACGAGTTTTCTTGACCACAGCTTCTGGGATCTTTTGCTCTTGCTCTTCCCTCACCTGTCTGAGCTGCCTCACACATTCCTTAAGTGCTCCATCAAGATGACTGATTCGATCTTCTAGTGTCGAGTTCTTTTGTGTTGCAGCCTCCAGTTGTTTCTTTAGCACCAATACTTCATTTTCAGCCTTCTCCCATCCTACCATTGAATATCAGAAGATAAAAACTTACGACGAAGTACATAGGCACAAAAATGCAAATCCGAATGCAATGTCAAATAGATTTAACGCAGGAACGGTTGAAGTAGATGTCATCCTCAAATCTGAAACTCCATGTGATTTCACTCTTGCTCTGATTGAAAGCTTCCAATCTTGTTACCCAGACATTAGTGCTAGTAAGGCTAGTATCCTCCTTCACTTTCTCCACTTGCTTTATTGACGTCTCTCGGCTGCGAGACTGGAGGAGGAGGAAGTAGTTATCGATGATGATGGTGGTGCTTTAGGTTGTTTGGAGCACTTGATGAAGAGGGGCAAGACCTCATCCACTCGGGACTCTTGGTCCATTACAAAGCCAAGAAACAACTAATTACGAGCCGCCTTTTTCTAAGAGGATGGCCAGCAGAGCAAGAATTGAGTTGATCAAAGCCCCTCGAGCACGCCCCAGCCGATTGGTCAAACCGAAGCTGCAAACCCACCACAGAGAGAATCCAGTGTGTGAACAAAACTAACACAGAGCATGAACCTTCCCAATATTAACATAACCCGACACCAAAACTTCAATCACAACATCGAATGAACTTGTGACATCACAGACTAATAGCATAATCAGAGCAAGGAAACAACTAAAGTTCATCTTTTGAGCTTCCAAGGCACGACCCAACACTCTGTTCGGCACAAGAGACACACATCCCATTACGAACAACCTCCGCACCAGTGTCGCTTAATCTCAATCTCATGAAACGAACCTACCCATGATGCATCATCAAGCTAGAGTACACTTGCTCATCAACATGGAACAGAAATAAGAAAGAAGAATCCGTGACACCAGAAAGAGAGAGAGAGAGAGAGAGAGAGATAGAAGACGTCTACCTGGCCCTGAAGGAGACGGAGACTCGGAGAGAGGTTGCTCGCGAAGTTGGCCAGTAAGGGCGCTCCGCAAAGGAAAGAGGGAGAGAGCGGAGCGGAGGTCGCGAGAGGGAGGCGAAGGGGCGTCGGCGTCGGCGTCGGCGTTGGGCGCGTAGGCGGAGGCCGAGGCGTGGGCGTGGGCGTCGGCGTGGGCGTGGGGGGGCGATGGAAGCAACCAGCGGAGGCGGAGGGGCTCAACCTTTCTTCTCCAGCAACTTCGCCTCCGAGCTTTCCGGTGTGTGGGGGTCTCGCTCAGCGGGCGACGCTCGCCGACGTTGAGGGGAGCTCGAAGAGGCCTGCTTCTCCTCCGCGCGCTGCATCTGCGATCCCGGGAACGCCGGAACGAACGACGGAGCGAAGCGAGCGAGCACCAGAGTAGGGGCGGCCGTAATGTGGTTCGTCGGCGACGGCAGGGGAACGGCCGCTTGATGCACGGCGGAGCAGCAACGAGCGCGGGGAGAGAGAAATTTTCAGATTCAAATTTTCGAGAGGAAAGAAATGGAGAGGACAGAGGAACGAACGGGGCTTCTCTTTCCTTCGTTTGAGAAAGAAAACAAAAGCTTAAGCCGCAATAAATGCTCTGACAGGAGAGAGAGCGTGCAGGCTAGGAGGAGGGAGGGCTCGGCAGGCTAGGAAGAGGAGAGAGAGAGAGGGGAAGAAGGCAGAAGACACGAAATGGGGCCCACCCTCCACATGGCACCTCCTGAGTGGTCCGGGACCACGCTGACGTGGAGGTCCCGGACCACCCAATATTTTCTCGGGCTGCGAGCTCGCGCCGCTGTCCCCGACGCCGTCGTCGTCGCTGCACCGGATCTCCGCCGAGTCGCTGTCGCCCACCACCATCTGCTACAATGTAGTCCCGACGCTGAGACCGAGGACAAAGGGAGAGAAACCAGAAGGGGAGAGAACAGAGAGGAAACCAGCGCGAGAGAAAAAGAGAAAGGGGAAGAGCGAAACACTGAGAGAAACCAGGAGGCAAGGAGCGAGAGAGTGAGCGAGAGAGAGAACTCGAGAGGGTGGTTGGCCGTTGCCGGAGGTACGTTCATCAGCCACCGTCCGCTGCAGCCCTCCCCTCGAACCAGGTAGGCTTTTTCGACCGTGTGTCCCTTGTTTTCGGAAGACGACGGGCTGAAGCTCGCGCCGACTAGTTCGCGCAAGTTTCGGTCCAAGCTGGTTACTCCCTGAAAGCTGATAGTTGTTCTAGATGCGTCGTTAGGGGTTTAGATTTGTTCTAGATGCGTCGTTAGGGGTTTAGATTTGTGTTCGTGTCCGTATCAAGTCGAAAATCCCGTGTCAATAGCGTACACCAAGTGTTTGATAAAATGCTCGAAAGAGAACCGAAAAGAATATTTCGCGTTTTGACATGGGATCGGTTCATTCTTGCTCTTATATCTGCGTTTTGCTTGTGTCCATTGAGTTTTTCGTACGTTTATCGTGAAAGAATCGTATATCGTCGAGTGGTCATGTTTCTTTGTTCTGGCAAATGGGTTTATGGTCGCCGGAGTTCGTGGCCGATGGTGGTCCGTGCCGTCGGAATGGACGACCGGTAGATGCTGGTGGTTCGACGGTGGAACACCGGTTGCTTCGGTTGGTGTTGCCGTTTGGAAGAGCTTCGGTGAGGAACAAGATCTCAGGTGAAAGAAAGGGCTTCGAGCGTGCTGAGTACCCACGAAGAAGAAGAAGGCCAGAAGAGGAAAATAAAATAAAGAAGGAAAAGAAAAAGTGCAGAAAAAGTAAAACGAATAGGGAAAGAGAAAGATAAAAGCAGGCTCCGGGAAGGGGAGTCGTAGAGGAGAAGGTACAGGGAATAGGACAAAATAGGGAAAAGACAAAAAGAGGAAAAAAATAAAATAAAAAATAGAAAAGTTTCTAAATCCGATCGGATCGAATCCGGGTTTGGGTAGGTCATTCAGTCGGATCGAGTTTATCTGGTTCGAGTCTGTTTTCCTCGAACATAATAATATTATATATTAAATATATATTAATATTAAAAATTCAAAAATTTAAAAAAAAATCAAAATTTTCGAAAAATAATAAAATTCAAAAAAAATTTCTGAAAATTCAAAAACTCAAAAAAACATTAAAAAATTTGACTTCTTTTCTAAAAATAATTATTAAAATTAATTAAAAATATTTGAAAAAAAATCGAAAATAAGAAAACGTAGGGTTTGGTTAGGAATTATTATATTTTACATTCTTAATAATTAGGCATTTATTTGCTTATATATTGATTATATTGCATATTTAGTTTGCATATTTAATTATGTTAAATTGCACGTGTTTAATTTTATTGTAATTAAAATCTTGATAACTATGATTGTTTGTGCACCCGCATGATCACCCTACATGTTACTGGATAGGTATAAAATAAATCCAATTTGCTTACCAAAAAAATCATTTTGTTAAAATGAACAAGATTAGGTACCAAAAGGGCAATAATTATTCAATTAGTGTAATCAAGTCCTCGACTCTAGATTATTTAGTTGTGTAGAAAGTGAAATACACTCCCATGCCTCACTTGATTTCTAGCCGATCCAATAGGTTAGTGGCGACTCTTTTTATGCAAAATTCATAAAAAAATTCAAATGTCACGTAAGGTATAGGTTTGGGAGAGCCATGCCTAATCATGGGCCTTAAACCCATCCATTGACAATACCTTTAAACCTACTCCCTTCTCCCTCCCCTGAAGATAGGTTGTGACACACAGAGCCCAACCTACCATCTTTGAAGGATAAATCTTGAATGATAAATCTTTTGGATATCATTTCATGACCAGCATGCCCTCACACTTATTCACTGATGCAAAGATTCGGGGAGATCAAGGTTTGAGTTGCTTTGTTAAATTTAAAAACTGGACATGTTGTGCAGAGCAAACCAGGATCAACTGGTAAGTTGAATCTTGTTGTACTTGGTGGTGAATTTGAAGAAGTTAATTCGAATTGGAAAATCACATAATATCAAGAGGGTCTGAGAAGAGAAAGGCAATTCTGTTTGGTAATCTGGTTGTGAATAGAGGGAAAGCCAAATTAGGCGGTTTAACTTTCACGCAGGATTAGAGTAGGATGAGGAGTGGGAAATATAGGCTCGGAGTTAAGGTCGCCTGTCGATGCCATGCTGCGACGCATATCCACAGGGCCGTATCCGAGACTTTTATTGTTGAAGATAGTCGTGGAGAATGTGAGTAGTCAAAGCAACTGTTAGTCGTCTAGCTTTTGTTTAAAACACATAATCTAAAACTTCCACAGACAACTAGTATTCAAAGTTATGTACGTAAAAGCGCTAGTATTTTTGTAGACTTAAAGATAATGCGAGAAAATCAACTAGTCAAAGCAATTTAACTTTGTAGGAGACTTATGAAGCGGTACTTGTTGCGATGTTTCTGCTTCTCATGTTTTATGTAGTTGTCAAAAAACATTTCGCACTTTTACCAAGTGACTACATGTGGAGAATAGTTGGAGTGGCGATAGGTGGACAGGCACACAAACTATTAACGGGAGCAAAGATTGTCACATTTTTTTCCACCTCCTTTCTTTGGATGAAACAAGATTGAGAAATGTAAAGTCTCGCCTCTTAGATTATTATGTTTGGCTACCGTCTCGATAGGGCCTTAACATTGAATCTTTGTTTTTCTATATTTAGTTCTTGATGATTTATTTCAATTTCAGATCGTTGGTATTAGAATCTTCGATGCCGTGCGAAAACATACTTCGGAGCATGTTACATTACACGTCTTCAATGACAAGGATTATGTTTATTATCTTGATCAAGGCTGAAATATTGGCATTTTTTCAATTGGAATTTTGAGTCTAAAGGACTCATCCATTATGAACTTATCCAAATGATGTAATCATTTTTCAAAGGTGAAAATGTTAGGCTCGAGTATTACCACATCCTTTGGACGAGTTCATCACAGATGAGTCTTTTGGGCTCAAAATTCCAATTGAAAAGAATGCTAATGTTTCAACCTTGATTGAGATAGTAAATATAGTCCTTGTCATTGGAAATGTGTAACGTGGTATGCTCCGAAGTATGTTTCCACATGACATTGAAGATTTCGACACTCATGATTTGAAATTGAAATAAATCATCAATAACTAAATATAGAAAAACAAAGATTTAATATTGCCCTATCGAGATTGTAGCAAAACATAATAGTCTAAGAGGCAGGACTTTACATTTCTCAGTGTTGCTTCATCCAAGGAAATGAGGTGGAAAAAATCTTGTACTACGATCTTTGTTCCCGTCAATAGTTTGTGCGCCTATCCACCCATCACCACTCCAACTATTGTCCACGTAGTTATTTGGTAGAAGTGGGAAATGTTTTATGACAACTACATAAAGCATGAGAAGCAGAAACATCACAACAAATACCACATCATAATTCTCCTATAAAGTTAAATTGCTTGTAGACAAGATGTAACATAAGAATTACTAATTGATTTTTTCGTATTATCTTTAAGTTTATAAAAGTACTGCTTGTAGACAATGATGTAGCATAAGAATAACTAATTGATTTTTTCCCATTATCTTTAAGTCTATAAAAGTACTAGCCTCTACCTAACGATGCTTTTACCTTACACAACTCTGAATACTCACTGTCTGTAGAAGTTTCTGATGATGTGTTTTAAACAAAAGCTAGATGACTAGTAGTTGCTTTGACTATTCACATTCTCCACGGCTATCTTCAACAATGAAAGTCTCGGATACAACTCTGTGGATATGCGTCACAACATAGCATCAACAGACGACCTTAACTCCGAGCCTATATTTCCCACTCCTCATCTTGCTCGAATCCTTCGTGAATGTGAAATCACCTAATTTGGTTGTCCCTCCTTTTAGGTTCACAACTAGATCCCCAGACAGAATTGTCTTTCCCTTCTCAAACCCTGTTGATACTATGTGGCTTTCCAATTTGGATCAACTTCCTCAAATTCACCACCAAGTATGACAAGATTCAACTTAGCAACTGATCTTAGTCCGCTCCGCACAACGTGTTCAATTTCTAGATTTAGCAAAGCAACTCAAACCTTGATTTCCCTGAACCTTTGCATTAGTGAATAAGTGTGAGGGCATGCTGGTCATGAAACAAAGTCCAAAAGATTTATCCTTCAGAGTTGGTAGGTTGGGCTCTGTGAAATTGTAAAAGACAAAAGCTCATTCTTAAAGAAATTTGAGAGGGCCATTTTGATAGCCGCCACCATCTTATCATGTCCCGAACCACTACTAAGAAGTCAGGGATAGATTTACTAGCAATATAATGGGTTGGCTGGGATGGATACTCAATATCAAAATGATGATTGGGCAAAGACTCTACTTGGTGAAGGAGGAGAGCTGGCTGGCTCCTTCTATTGGAAAGGGAGATTTGTAGCCTTGAAGTCCGGTGGATGTATGTTGAGAAGATAACCCAATGTGACTCAAGTGCTTACCCGTGGAGTCGCATGCTGCTCCTTTCTTTTCGGGTTTAGACTTAAAAAATTGACAGGGGAGTAGCAGTTGAAGTGTTGCAGGGTCTAATTCTCAATCTGGGTCAATGATGGTAACTTAAAGTAGCAAGAACTAAGCATTTCCCCTACCCTTCTCTTGTGTTGCAACTAGCGGCAATGGGTAATCACCGTCTCATGTCTATTCTAATCAATACACCTATCTAGAGGGTATTATGCAGCTTCCATTTCCATCAAACATTGTTGTGCTTCCTTATCTGCTTTGCTCGAGCTCTCTCATTCAAAGGCTCATTATGCGACAACCATATTAGGTTAGCGCTTCCATGCTTTTGTTCTATGTGATCATTTTCTTTCTCTTGCTTTCCTCTTTGCTACTGAGATGGTGATTCGTTGGTGATTTTTCCTGAGGAAGCCTTCAAGATGTAATTGGAACTAGAAGGCATCATAGAGTCATCTTGTCTCTTAAACTTCTGCTCTAATGAGGACAGTACATGTGGACCAGAACTAGATATGAAGAAAGTGAAAGAACATGAAACTCTTCTCGTAGGAGAAAGGAAATGCAGAGTGCTTTTAGGTTATCCTTTACAATATGTTGTCCGATATGGATTTGAAGTGCGGATATGTATCGTGCAACGAGAAAGTATTGGAGCATCTTGAATATTACTTTGTCTGTTTTAAGTAACTCTGTCCATGCAAACGCCTTATATATTTTCGCGTTCCCTCCAAGCAAACAGCCTTTGGCCGTGCCATCTCCTCCAAATTTTCTGAGTGACTATAGTTTGGCTTTTGGCTCTACTCAGAGCAATAAATTTGCGCTACACAGTCGAAATAAGTACATACGTATAACCTTACTAGCAGTGGATTCATTTAATTGCGAACAACTTGTTGAGAAGATCTTTAGCACTCGCAATTAGCTGATTTAATGAATGTACTAATTGTAGCAATCTATGTAGCTTATGTTGGAGCAACCTCACTTTATCATAGACTGTTCCATTACAAGAGTACATGAAAATGAATCTCTCCTCCATGTCAATGATGACTTGAGCAATGAACCTTGCAGAATGAGTCGAGTCTCTTGAATGAATTTGAGATTTCATTTTCCTGCTGATGATACGCGTTGGGAGTTCTAATAAACATAATGGACTATGTGGAAGCTGGTTTGACAATGAAGGGCCGAAAAACCTTGTTAAACAAAGTGATTAGCAAAATTTCATGAAGTTAAACTTGAAACCGAAGTTTGTTCCATCCTCTGGTGTCGACCTCTGCCATATAAATAAAAGGTGTGATCGTGCAAAAAGATGAGGAAGATCAAGAAACCATCAATCAGAAGTTTGAGACCTATAAATTACAGGAACTAAGGAGGAAGATGAAGGAATGCTCAATTGTGCCAAAGTCTTATTGACTTTTCGTCCGGTCTATCCTTAGGGTCTTTGGTAATACTTCTCAACTTTTTAGGCGCGTTTGTAACGTTTGTTTAAAAAATCGTCTATGCGAACGCAAATAAAAAAGTGTTTACGCTTCCTTTAACAATTTCTGAACAAAAAGCGTGTTTGGTAAACTGTTCTAACAAAAATAAAATTAAACACGTTTGGAAATTTGGATAATTTTTTTATTTCTTTTATTTTTTCTATTTTTTTCTTATTTTTCTATTTTTCTTTTTTCTTTTTCATTTTTTTTTCTTCTTTTGGCCGGTCGCCGCCAAGGCCTTGGCCGGCGACCGGCGGCGAGGGCCGAGCTCGCCCGAGCCGGCGGGCGAGGCGCGGCCTCGCCGGCGGCCACCGCCGGCGAGGCCGAGGCTCGCCGGCCCGGGCGAGCCTCGCCTCGCCGGCCTCGGGCGAGCTCGAGGCCGGATCCGGGCGAGATCGAGCCGCCCAGTGCCGGCGCGAGGTCGGCCTCGCCGGATCTGGGCGAGATCGAGCTCGCCCGGCCGGCGCGAGGTCGGCCTCGCATGGCCGGGCGAGCTCGAGCTCGCCCAGATCCGGCGAGGCCGACTCCTCGCCCGGCCGGCGGCGAGCCTCGGCCGCCGAGCCACCGCCAGAGCTCGCCCGGCCATGGCGAGGCCGACCTCGCCCGCCTACGGCGAGCCTCGGCCTCGCCGGGGATCGGCGAGCGTCGGCCTCGCCGGGCCGGCGAGCCTCGCCGTGGCCGGGCGAGGCCGCGCGCCCTCGCCGGGTCGCCGCCATGGCCGAGGCCGGCGACCGCCAAAAGAAAGAAGAACAGGAAAATAAGAGAAAAAAAGAAAAAAAAAAAAAGATTTCAATCAAGGTGTTCCGAAACAAAAACACAAAATTTGTGTTTCTTTGTTTCGCTTTTTTTTCTTTAACAAAAGCAACAAAAAGCGAATAAACGCACACAAACGCTTTCTGTTTCTTTTTTTGTTCCTGCGAACAAAAAAATGTAAATTTTTGTTCTTAACAAACAAGCAGTCGCGAACCATGCAGCCCTTATCTCCACTTTTGTGTCAGGATCAGGATCCCTCCGTTTGAAAGAGAAATTGTTTTCGAAAAATTATTTGTTAACTTCTCGATATTTAATAAACAGAAAATTAATCAATTTACATAAAACATTGTACAAGATTTGAAAACGACAAACTTAGATAGGGAGAAAAACAACTTCACCTTTTGACAAGTCACTTTCCCTAAATCACAATAATCACAAAATAAATGAAAATGAACTGTTTTGCTTGAAAGTCTTTATCAGGAAATTTTCAATGGTTGTAAATATGGTTGTACTGTACTCGGAAAAAAAAAATGTGGTTGTTCCGTTCGTGCCAATATTTTTTTTTACCTTCAGGGGGGAGATTTATTCCACAAGCAAATTTATATATTATTATTATTATTTTTTTAGATTACTTTGCCCAATAAAAAGATTTTGTAGTCGTTCAGAACGACCTCCGCGATTTGGCTCATTCGCATCGCAGCCGTCCAACCTCCCCTGCGGAACCGTCGCCCTCTGTCGCTCGCCTCCGGTGCCACCGCAATCGCCGCCGCCGCCGCCGCCGCCGCCGCCGACGACAGGTCCGTTCTCTCTCTCTACACCGAGCTCAGCCTGTCGCAGTTCAGGGGCTCCAATCACCTGAAAAACCTGGTCGAAAGCTCGTAGAGCCAGCGACGCGCGCGCGGTTGAGAAATGGAGCGGCGAGCTTGCTTTCGTTTCGGTTCCAGCTTCATTTTTGTTAGGGTTTTCAGGCGGAGTATCGAGGGGGACTGTCGAGATTGCGCTGCGGAAGAAGGTATGGCGAAGTGCCAATGTGTAGTGGAGATGCTGCGGGGTCAAGAAGGGATCGGACCGTGACGACCTTCGTGTCGTGGTATTTTCGAACTGATGAGCAAGAGAGCGAGTATTGAGATCGGGAAGAATGGATTTTGATGCGTGGGATGCTTTCGTTCGGAGGTGGCGTGGCAAGAATTGGTAGTTCGGTTTTGATGTGCGAGCGAGCGAGCGAACGAAGAGTAGGTTGCGGAAGCATTTCTCCGGGAGTGTGGAGGTGTTTTCTTGGAGGGCTTTCGCGTTGTGAATGATGCTGAATTTTGGTCGAGAGCTGTGTAGGGGGAGAGTCGATTTGTTTGCTGTTGCTGCCGCTCTCTTCATCGAACTGGACGATCAGTTTTTTTGGCCTTTCATTATGATATGTTGATTTTCTTTTGTGCTGTTTCATGGCATGTCGTCTGTTAATTCCTTTGCCGAGGCGGCTTGTCGTCTGGCTTTAGGTTCAATATCTGTGGCTTTCGTGTTTATATTCATCTTGGAAGTTCAGAATTACTTTTAGTTTGCAATGGATCTACTTGTTTATTAACCTAGTTTGAATAGTGTCCCTGATGTTCTCTGTTTTGATGAGGTGTAATTTGCAAAGCAATGCCATTTATTTAAGAATTTGATATAGTTTTTTCAGTCTATGGACGTGCTCAAAGTTCTCTATCTTGCTTTCTCTTGCCCTTTGTCTTTCCAGTAATTCCCATGACTTGATGTTGGCATTCCTGTTGTCTTCTAGATCGGACTGCTTCTTGATTTAGGTAGATTAATTGGTTGGACAATGTTTACAGTTGTTGACATTGTTTGCCTGTCACTTGCAAATTTGACATGGGGTGGCAAATGTCTTATGATTCTTTTCTCTTTTTTATGGTGTAGCTTGGTCCACTGTCACAATATTAACCAGTAAACTAGCAAACACTGATCAAGTGCCTGTAAACTTACATGTACAGACCTGTATTGCCTTCTGGCTGAAGATTAAGTGTATGTTAACTTGCTTATGTAGATAATGAACAGAGGAGGAGGAGCAGGAGCAGGACTAGGTAGTGGGAGTGGGCCCACAGCTGCTGCAGCAGCTGCAGCTGCCCAGAAGCAGAAGACACTCTTACAAAGAGTTGAAAACGACATTGGCAACATTGTCGACAATTTCAGTCATCTTGTGAATGTCGCCAGAGTATGTTACATTTCTCCTTGCCATCATCCAGTCTGGAAACCTTTATCCCTCTCAGTAACAGTCATAACTACAGTTGACATTATCCATGCTTTTCCTTTGTGTGAGGCTAGATGGAACTGATAAACTGTCTCTTTGTCACTTATTGACTACATGTAGTGTGAGGTCTACATTTGGTTAGCGTATTGACTTGATGCTGGACTTAGGTATCGTGAAGTATGTCAATAGATAGGAGGGAAGGTTGCTTGGGCTCTTGTAAGCTGCTGAAATTGGGAAGGACATATTGTTTCCATGATCTGGTTCTCCATGAATGGAGGATTTATTTTTTTATTTTTTTTTTTCATATATATCCAAATGGAAAGAAATCCATTTGAGATCTTAGAAGGCTGTTGTGATGGACCTTTTGATAATGAAGAGTGGAGACCTAATATCAGAAATTTTCAAGATGTCATGGTGAGGGGATACAGACTGATAAATTATGGATAATATTCAAAATGTGGATGTTTACTTCCTGATACTGATGCTTTCGATATTATGAGCTTAGATCAAATAGATGAAAAAGTAAAGTTAGTCTTTGCCATTCTAGTGATTCAAGTAGCATGTACACTCTGGGAGATTTTTCTTTATGTAACATGCGAAGAGATATTACTCTTATTGAAAAATAAAAGAACATTTGTTCTATATTTTTATCTTCAATTTGAAATTCAAACTGGGAAGGGTTTGATATCTGAAGAGCATCCATCGTGGTATTGACTGAGTCTTCTCACTTATGGCAGGTGAATGACCCTCCAGTCAGAAACTCACAAGAAGCTTTCATGATGGAGATGCGCGCAGCAAGAATGGTAAGATTTGGACTTTAATCTGAAGTGAGGCTTGGCCATTTAATTATTGTAACCGACAAAGGATAGTTAATTCTGCTCATTAACTTAAAAAGCAATTCATGTTTGGCATATATGTTTGCCCCATGTCAATTTGGTAATCCTCTGCTGAATCCATGAGAGACTCAAAATTTCAGGGCTATGAGACTTCTAGAAAATGGATGTGGGATTTCTTTTTCATGATAACGGGAATTTCATTATCTCAGAGATTGCATTTGCCATACGTGTATTAGCATTTAGCAATAGCAATAACCATAATGCAAAATGACCCTCACAATCTGGATTTTCTGTATTGTTTAAATGAACTTGAGGGAACACAAATTGTCAATCCAAATATAGTTACTCAAATCACAAAATGCAGGTGGCTAAGTATGATTAACTTTTCAAGGAATATGATGAAGTGGTGAGAGCATCTTTCTATAGTTCAAATGAACTCGGGGGAAAATAAGTGGCATAACCTTGAGCTCAGTTACTTGAATAGGTGATGTGTGTGGTCAAGGATTAAAAACTTTTCGAGGAATATTATTAAGCAGTGGAAGCATCTACTTGTAATGCTTCAGAAATTTTAACCCTGGATCGATCTTCTTCTTTACTTTCTAAAGCTTATCAAAGAATCAGCTTCTCTGTGCTCATGTATTTGTCTCCTCTGTCATTTGATGCATGTTTGCAAAAAAGGTTCAAGCGGCTGATTCACTGCTGAAATTGGTATCGGAGCTGAAACAGACTGCCATATTTTCGGGATTTGCATCTCTAAACGACCATGTTGAACAGAGAATCGTCGAGTTCAACCAACAAGCTGAAAAATCGGATCGTACCTTGTCTAGAATTGCGGAGGAGGCGGCTGCCAGTCTCAAAGAGCTCGAATCTCATTACTACTCTTCATTGCAGAGGACGACTCATCCCACAGAATCTTAGTGGAAGATGGCTGTGATCTTGTGTATTAATTGTAGGGATTATTGTGACTTTTTACTTATCTTGAAGCTAACAAAAGCTATGTACACTACATGGAGCTTCTAGGGTATTCTTTAACTTCAGCAGGGTGATTGAGAGGCTTGCTCTTGCCGTTCCAGAGCCATGTGAGGGGATGAATTTGATTATCTAAATAGGGAGTATTTGACTCTGGAATTCGTCCAAAAAACTTGTCGATGACTACTCAGTGCAAATCTCTCTCAGCAAAGAGATTAGCAGCTTGGACTTCAAGTCATTGCGTTTCTCTCCTGTACTTCTATTTCTACGAATTTGCAGCCAAAGGTTGGATGATATGGAAAGCTTTTACATAGTTGCTGCCATGTGATTCCCCGGTCCTAGCGGAGATGACCAGCATTGGATTGAAATAGAGCCCAGGGCTTACTCTCTTCTCGAAAGCTGGTCCATAAAACCACTTGCTCTCTACGATAGCAAAGAGGCCTTTAGTTTTTAATTGTATGCTCCGTTTACTGTGCAGGAATTTTTGCGATTTGAAAACTATTTTTAAAGAAGTCATTTTCTAGAAAAATAGTAATATTTTCCGGAGGTTGATTGAAGTTTGAAAATGAACTGTAGATCTCGCTTGGAAATGATGGCTTAACTTTTTTTTCCTAAAGAAACACGCACCATTCACATTGCGCATGTACATGGATAAAAAATTTCGTTGCTTTGGCAGTCTATAAATAGAATTTGGTAAAAAATTTAAATAGTATCATTCCATTAACTAGACTTATAAAGTAATTGAATATGTTGATTTTAAGTTAATAAAGCTAAGGCTCATCTCATTTTATTAGACCTGGGCCCGGCCGTCGAGGTCCTGAAGACTTGGACATGACTGCCGAAATCCTAAGCATGGGGCATTAAGGTCTTGGGTCAAGTCTCAGGGACTAAGGCCCAATCACTACAATCCAAACTCAGGTGTTGAGGACCCCATTTTGGTCGAAGACTAGGCCTTGACCTTAGGGGACTTGAGCCTACTATTGAGGTTCCAATTTTATTGGGCCCAGTCGTTCAGAACTTGAGCATGGGCACCAAAGATTGAGGCCGAATCTTGATAGACTGATCTCAAGCAATGGTGACTTGATTGTAGGAGCTGAGTAGTCAGGCATGGTTGCCGATGACTTGAGCATGGACGCTGGAGTTTTAAGTCCGGTCTTGAACGACTTGGACCAACCTCTTTGCACCCTGGTCTGGCTCATCTAACCCTAATGGATTATCATAAGTTATTGTTGCTCTGTTGACTCTATTTAACATATTTGGCGTAAAATTAAACAAATTTTATTACATGTTATATAATTTATCACATTGCGTTAGTAAATGAAAATTTGACTGAGTAAAATTATGAATGCTTGTGGAGCTTGGATCTTCAACCAATGTTACTTTTGGTTCATCCGTGACTTTGTTTTAGTTGTGCACTAATGTGGAATAATCTTACATTTTTATTAGTATTATGATGAGACAGCAATGATAGAGTTATTCAAAATGATAGTAATTTCGACTCAAATTAATATTCTATCATGGGCATGAAACTCAGTAATTGACAATACTAGTCCTTTGCTCCTAACATTTAATTTAATTTTATATGAAAAAGAAAAAACTCGCGACGATTTTTTTCCAACAGAATAACTTATTTGCTATCCAATCCGAAAAAGAAAAATAAAAGATTTGCTTTAAAATCCTGCTTAAAATGAAACCTCGTCTCAAAACCCCAGAACGCCCAAACCCGCGTGCCGTTTTGGAGCGAAACGGCGCGTCCTCCTCCTCCATTGCCCTAACCAACACCACTTCCGGAACGACACCCACAAAAGCTCAAACGGCAAAACAAAACCCTCCTTCACAATCCCCACTCCCGACACGAACGCAACCCTCGCTCTCGCCGGCGACCAACCCCGCCGCCCGCCCGGCCCCGTCGGCGCAGCCCCTCCTTCCCGTCTCTTCCCTTCCGCCTCTCCTTCTCCTTCTTCTTCTTCTCCTTCTCGTTCCTCTCCGCGGGACGGCGTGCGTTCCGGACAGTAACGCTTTCCACTCGAGTTTCCCTCGAGAGAGAGTGAACGCTCGCGAGTGTCCGGGGCTCCCCTTCCTTCGATGCTCTGCTCGTCTTCTCCGGCGCCGCGGGAACGAATGGTGAGTGCAACCGGTCCTTCCTTCGATGGGCTCTTCGCCGCTCGTGTTGTTGTTCCCGTCTCTCAGCTAATCGAGCAGAGCTTTTTCCCAAAGGTTCCTTCGTTCAGTTGAATATACCTTAATTCAAGAGCTGTCCATGTACTTGCGGGAGCAAGTGAACGTGGGTTCGGTGGTGTGGTTTGTTCTGAAATTGGTGTCCTCTGTTACGTGCGTTTCGGATTTGTTTGAGCTGATTTTTGACTCTTTCTTTTTGTTGCAGCATTAGTGCAATCGGCTCGGATAAAGTTTTTATGATTGCGGTTTAGAGATTGGTGCAGTGGAGAGATTATTCGCAGGCCAACGACCGATTTCGGCAACCCGGCTCGTGAGAGGTTCTTTATTTTTCGTGTGAAAGGAGCAATTTTTGACTCCGTTTGATGTCTCCTTTGCCCTTGCTCTCGGTGGTTTCTTGGGAGTCGATGGCACAAGAATAATTCGAGTGTGATAAGTTTGATCTGAAATGCGTTGTTGCGTATCTTTGTTGACTCGACGATTTCTCAAGGACTCACGTGTTACCATCAGTAGTAGTGGGAATTTTTTTGGCTCTCATCGTAGTCCTTTGGGTTTGAGAGATGGTGATTTTCTTTTGTTTCGGTTTTTCTCGTTTACTCCAATGCACCGTCGCTTGCCTGATCCGGACGACCCCGCCAATTTGATAAAAGAAGATGGGGTGTCTGTTTGTTCACAAATGTGGATTGAGAACTTCAAAGAACCTGATAGAATTGCTACCAATTTGAGTTCTTATCTCAGAAGGTTTGAGTTATGGGTATTGTCTTATCAGAAGGCTTGCATCGATGAGACCGGTTCCTATGTGCCTAAGAGTTCAATCCAGAGAACTGAGCTGGAGGACTTGTTGGCATTGAGAAATGCTGTTCTTGACAATAGATTTAAATGGGGTTCTAGGTTGGAATTTTTCATTAAGTCACCGAGGGATAAGACAGACTATCAGTCGTTGTCGAAGAGGAAGATTAAGGCTATCTTGACTACCACACAGCCAACCCCATTTCAGGATAAGATCGTGCAGGAGGTTTTGTTAATGATTTTGGAGCCAATTTATGAAGCCAGGTTTTCACAGAAGTCATTTGCTTTTAGGCCTGGGAGGAATGCGCATACAGTGTTGAGGGTGATCAGGAGGAATTTTGCAGGGTATTTGTGGTATATAAAGGGGGATTTGAGTACCATATTGGATGGGATGAAGGTTGGGTTAGTAATAGGTTCTTTGATGAGGGATGTTAGAGATAAGAAGATAATTGATTTGGTGAAGGCAGCATTAATAACACCAGTCATAACAAGTAGGCCTGATGATGGTGAACCGAAGAAAAAGACGAAGAGGAAGTATCAAAAGAAGAGGGTGTTAGCAGAAGATGAACCCAAGCCCGACCCTTACTGGTTAGAGACATTTTTCGGGTTTGCACCTGAGGAGGCAGGGAAGCTTCCTAATTGGGGACATTGTGGAATTCTTAGCCCACTTTTGGCTAATATATGCCTTGATGAGTTAGACCGTTGGATGGAGAGTAAGATCAAGGAATTTTACCGTCCATCTAAGAGTGATGTTATATGGAATAGCCCAGAAGGGGAAGCAGAGCATGGGAATACATCTTGGCCAGAGTTTGTTCCGACAAGTGGGCCTGATAAAACTCGGAAGATAGACTATGTGCGATATGGTGGTCACATTTTGATTGGTGTTCGGGGCCCGAGAGCAGACGCGGCAACATTGAGAAAGCAATTGATAGAATTTTGTGATCAGAAATATATGCTTAAGCTTGACAATGAGAGCCTCCCTATCGAGCACATCACAAAGGGCATAATGTTCCTTGATCATGTCTTGTGCCGGAGGGTTGTTTATCCAACTTTACGTTACACTGCGACGGGGGGAAAGATAATTAGTGAGAAGGGTGTGGGCACCCTTTTATCAGTGACAGCAAGCTTGAAGCAATGTATCAGGCAGTTCAGGAAGTTGAATTTTATCAAGGGTGACAGAGATCCTGATCCCCAACCTTGTTTCAGAATGTTCCATGCCACGCAGGCTCACACAAATGCGCAAATGAACAAGTTTTTGTCCACAATCGTTGAGTGGTATCGGTATGCTGACAACCGGAAGAAAATTGTGAACTTCTGTTCATACATAATTAGGGGTTCTCTTGCAAAGCTCTATGCTGCCAAGTACAAACTCCGTTCACGAGCTAAGGTGTACAAGATTGGTGCGAGAAATCTGAGTCGTCCATTAAAGGAAAAGAAAGGACAGTCTCCCGACTATCATAATTTGCTGAGGATGGGTCTTGCTGAGTCTATTAATGGTCTCCAGTATACTAGAATGTCTCTTGTTCCTGAAACTGATTATTCTCCTTTCCCTTGTAATTGGAGACCTGATCATGAGAAGGCATTAATGGAATACATAAGACTTGATGACTCGAAGACTTTGGAAGAGCAAAGGAGTTGCATTCTAGAACAAGGTCTCGTGTCCCCTCAGGACTACATTTCAATGCTCGTTTGGAACTACAAGAGGAATGCTGTCCGAATGGATCAGCTGTCCTTGCACAGTAGCAGTGACAATGGCATTGAAAATAGACAGTTACTTTTGGGATCAAATCTTGAAAAGAAGGGTGATAATAGCAAGGAAGAGCAAGATGATGAACGACTTTATGTGGCACAAGGGTGAAACATTTTCTTTCTTTCTGAAAAGATTTTTTCCCTTATCAGACGTCTAGCTTTCAATTGAGTAGAAAAAAGAGAGATGACTTTGTTTCTGCAGTATTCTTGTATAATGCAAAGTTAAAGTGATGTGGTATCTTGTATAGTCCTACTTATAGGAAAAGAAAAAATTTGGGCCATGAGATGGAATTGGAGCCACAATTAATGCTGCCAAAGGAAGATGTCAGTGTTATTTCTTCTTTCTCAGGAATGGTTTTCATCAAATGGACTTTATATGGTTTTTTCCGTTTCCTCAATCATCTCTAGTCATGAAGAGCATTTGTTAATCAAATGTTCTGTTTGGCCAGAGTAATTCTGAAAAATTTTCTTTTGGCGCTGCCCAGTGGCACCCTTTTGACCTGGAGAACAAAGTGGAGGTAATTTCTTGGTTCTCACCCCATTAGTGCATCCTTTTTTAATTTATTATTTACTAATTAATGCAATTTTGAAAGTCAATGCAACTTTTCCAAAAAAGACTCCGCCTTCAAGCTCTCTGATGTTTAGTCAGCAGGCAACAGAGCCATCTTCTTCAGGGTAAGTTGTAAGCTTGGGCACCAATGGATGCACACAACAAGTTCAGTAGAAGTTCGATCCTAATATCTCGTCCCTATAAGTGACTTCTCTACTGTAGTTTTCATTCTTCATATTGACCCAATAGAGATCCTTAAATTGGTTGGACAGGTTGGTTTCAACCCTTTCTATTCATGTCTTGCTGGTCAAGGAAGCTTCTAACTGGATGCATCTTTGATCAAATATTAAATGTAAAGTTGTATACAGATTTAAAGAGGTACTGCTTTGTGTAATGGTTTTGATATTATCTTGATGAAGCGATTTAGCTTGTAAATTTCATGTTCTTAGATATACTGATTTGAATGTGGAAGAAAGACGAAATTGCAATAGGATTTGGTTGGTTATGATGTGATTATAATTTCTTGGGACCCGCATATATACTTGGTTGTTGATAAATGAAAATTTTGATCATGAAGATGATCCATTGAACCAGTGGAAGCTCTTCAGATTTGATTTCAGATCTTAGTCTGTAAATGCACGATTTCTGCAGGAAAAAGCATAAGATGACTTTGAAAAGCATATGGGGAAACATCTTCTTTGGTAGCCAGTCAATCCGACAAAGCTGGTGATGTTGTCAGCTGTATCATAGATGTCTCAGTATCATCAAGAAATCTGGTCCAATCAAGCAAAGGAGCTCGACAAACTCTTGTCCTCGTTCGACCCAAAAAAAAAAAAGGGGAAAAGAAAAATTGTCCTCGATCAATACAGCTTCGTGAGGGTGTTCATTATATTGATTTTCACCTTCTTCGGGATCTCTTCGCTGCTTCCAGAATATGGGGACATGGTCGCCTTGGCAAATTTGACTTTCAACCGAACATAATCAATTGTAAATTATTTAAGTTCTTCCAATATCTTCAATAAAATTTCATCACTCTTCTCCTCTCTGATTTCTCCACGAAAAGGTTTTTTCTGGATGGCGTTGCCATGAGTTGAACCGTGCTCTAATAAAAAGTTTATGTAGGACAATCTGATTTGGTTGAATTAGACTGTTATAGGTCGGTGAACAGTACTGCGGGTTAAGTTGGTTTGTAAGCGTGACGGAAATAGATAAGAGTTTGGAAGACCTTGGAAGAAAGAAAAGGAAAGTTCTTAATCTAATTAAGAAAATAAATCGAATTATTAGCTAAAACTAAATCCCCATATGGCATGTCTTTCGCAAGTCTTCAAAGGTTGTAGCTATGGTTCTCCATCACCTCAGGTAATTTTGTGTCTGGATGCTATCCTAGATATCCTTACTTTTTCTTTCTCCTGGGAGCGAATGTGGTTTGAGGGTTATCGACACCAACTTGAATTTGCATTACAATATAAACTTTTCAGAATCCCTTCAAATACATTAGCCTAGTTGTATACATTAGATCTATCCTTCGTTGGATGTGATGGTGTTGGATGCATATGTTGGCATGTTCACAATTTTCTGTTGTTTAGATTTTTGAGGCAGGCCAATCTTGAACTAGTTGCTCGCTTTGGCGGCGGCCTTATGTTTGGACCTGCAGGGATTTTGGTGCGTGGAAAATTTTATGCCTTGGCGTTAGCCTGCCTTAACGTACATGGCTTGAATTAGTGATAGGGCCCCTATGACAATTAGTTTAAGTGACATGGTATAGGCATTCTCCAATGGGCTCTGGTAACTTCAGTGAGTGTGCTTAATGTCTGATATTCATTAAGTCTTCTGTTGGCTAGGACTAGGTAATATAGGACTGGTTATGCCAGCTTTATTAAAGGACCTGGACGCATGACAACTACCTAAAGGCTTCTCTAATTCTACTTCCGTGGCTATTTTTAAGACAAAGCTACAATTTTCTTAGCCATGTGATCTTGTTCTTCTGATAGAGATACGAACTTGGCAACCTCAATAGTCAGAGGGAACCTGTTGATAACTGAAATAACGTTTGGTCCCGAACTTTCGCATGGTGCTCCTCTGGAGGCTTCCGGGGAAAGCATGCTCATTAAAAAGTAGGGAGCTTAATCCTCACCCATCTGTTCAACAACTGCGAGTCGCATTGATGATTTCGGTTTCAGCACCAAACCAATTTGAGCTTCCGAGCAAATGATTTGATTTCCTGGACTGTCCACATTATTGAGGACAATCAAACTTTATGACAACGGAGAACATATTTTGTGACGTCATGCCTTCATTCAGAAGAATTGAGCTTGGGACATTCTCGTCGGTGTAGGTGAGTTGTAAGCTGTTCTTGCAGAGAGATGTTCCTCTTCCGTTTCCCGTTTTCAGACTCCGGAAATAAGGGACAGTTTGAAACACACAGTACACCTCCGCTGCCTATGGGTTTCTTTCTTTTACACGGTGATCGATTCCAATCAGCTTGCAGGTAAAATCTAGGTAACATTTCTTCGGCATTAGCTTTGAAATACGTTGCCTCTAATGAAACATTGATTTGTTTTAGTCTTTTAATTGCTAAATATAAGAAGCATAGATCCTAGTCAGTATTCATGGTAAAAGGAAATGATATGGTCCTCGTCTCTGCCATTGGTGCACGGAAAACTTGGTAATTCACTGATTCAAACACTGTCGAAACTATATTTGAAAAATAATCACGGCCACTATCCCCCTAGCTCTCGAGCAGATTCATGAAATATGAATTGATTCTCATTTGAGTTTTGTCCAAGAAGTCGATGATGAGCTAATTTTAGTAGAAATGATGCTAAATAATAGTGCTAAGTAGATAGGAGTGCCGGACGGAGAAACTAAACAAAGACTATATCTTATCTGATTAGAGATGATACAAGAAAAGTACGTATATATCAGTACACTAAACATGGCTTCCTCCCAAGGTTGTAACAAATTCCCCGTTGCGTATGGACTCTCAAGGTTGTAGCATGAAAGGTATTACTAGGCCTAAGCATTCCAGCTCCTTGGTCTGTCTTGTGGCAGCCATCTTTGTTATAGTTATCGCCGACCTAAAAGCGGCTTTTAGCTTAAGCCATGCCGCAGCAGCCTTTCTCGGCTTTCAGCATTGCTCAGTTTCACAGGTCCAATTAGATCCTGCGACATTGCAATGTCCGACAGTTTCAGATGTCTCTTAATGATCTCTGTTTTTAGCGAAACCTATCTAGTAAATGATGAATGGCTATCTAAGTAGTTTTAGATGATGTGTTTAAACAAAGACTATATAAACAGTAGTTTTTTTTAAGACTCAACATTCTCCATGGCAATGTTCAATAGCAAAAGCCTTGGATATGAACCCATAGATATGCACCGCATCATAGCATCTACAAGCAACCTTAACTCCAAACCTATATTTGCCATTCTTTGTTAATCTCGAATCCTGTGTAAAAGTGAAATCGCCTGAAGTGCCGATCCCTCTTTCTAGTGTCACTAGTAAGTCACAAACCCGCTCTCTCTCTCTCTTCACACCCTTTGGATATTACGTAGCTTTCCCATTGTATCCATGTCCAATCAATTTTTCAAGATCACCATTGAATGTGACTAGGTTCAGCTTAGCTATTGATCTTGGTCTGCTCTATACAATTTCTCAAGTTTCTGGATTTAGCAAAGTAATGTGAATGGCTGTTCCTTGATCACCCTGAATCTTTACTTCAGTGAATAAAAGTGGGGCAGTCATGTAACGAAGTTGAAAAGGTTCCTCCTTCAGAGCTGGTAATTTGTGCATTGTGAACCTGTAACAGACAAAGTTCGTTCTTAGAGAAACCTGAGAGGACCATTTACATATTGCCGTCTTATCCTATCTTGTGTTGAAACATGATCAACGGTAGCTAGTGCTACGAAGAGGAGTAAGGCAGCTAAGCAAGATTCAGGAATTAATATGAAAATTAGTTTGTCATGTTTTCTTAGTTGTCTCAAAACAAGAAACGACGTAGGGAAACTTGACCACAGATACTAGATAAAAGAAGATTTAGGTAGGTATTAAGTCGGCGTGACATATAAATCGTGTATTGTACTTGTCAGCTGTTATGCCAAGATATGGATAGACCGATTAGTCAAAAGCAAGTTAACCTAAGATAATTGCATCTTATAAATAATTGCCATGCACGTGTCACGGTCCATAGGTTTTCCATATGATGAATCACAAGGCGAATCTCAAAGTTTCCAAGTATTTTTGGATTATTTTTACATATCCGAGGATATTCTCTAGAATATTATTAGAAGTGGGCAATATGGTAAATATACATATGGAGTAGGTAGGGAGAAAGAAACTCCACTGTTAGATTGAAGGGGTAATTTATGGCTGTGGTTCAAGTTGTACTTATATAAATAGGGTCCCTTGCTCTATTCATATCATCTTACAAGTAACTAGAAATCCAGCTCTTCTCTCTAGAGCTTTTCTCTCTATTATCCCTGATCTAAGGTTGTAATTAACAATCAAGAGTTTGGGTTAGACCACTTATGACCCAATCCAATTGATCTAACCCAACAGTATGATAGGTATAGTTTTCACATAGCATTGGAGATTCCACCACATCTAAATTTAAGATAATTCAACAAGAAGCAAAGAAAAATAAGGATTTAAATATTAGGCATGATCTTGATAGTAGCAAAACATAATAGACTAAAAGGCGAGATTGATATTTCTCAGTCTAAATTGATCCTTGGAAAAAAGGCTGAGAAAATCTCGGACCCAGACAATGCCAGCTCTTGTCAATTGTTTGTGCCCTTGTACACCCATCATTATTCCAACTATTCTCCAGACGTAGTCACTTAGCAAGGGCAGGAAATGCTTCTTGGCAACTACGGAAAGCATAAGAAGTAGAAACTTCCAACAAGTACAGCATTATAAATCTCCTTCAAAATTGCATTGCTAGGTTGTACCATAAGAATGACTACTTAATTATGTCACATTGCCTCCACAATGTTGAGTAAATTCATCTTGCAATAATCTCTATGTCAACGAAAGTACTAGCCTATAACCAGGATAGTAGCCGTAGTTTTAGATGGTGTGCTTAAACAAACACTATAAAGACGGTAGTTGCTTGGAAGATTTACATTCTCCATGGCTATCTTCAACAGTGAAAGCCTTGGATATGGTCCCACAATACGCAGTGCATCATAGCATCTAAAGCAACCTTAACTCCAAGCCTATATTTGCCACTCTTTGTCCAGCTCGAATCTAAAATCGCCCAATGTGCTGATCCCTCCTTCTAGGGTCATGAGAGAGTCGCAAGAAAAAAGTGGCTTTCTCTCCTCACACCCTTTGGATATTATGTGGCTTTTCCAATTGTTCCTTGTCCAATCAATTTTCTCAAGATCACCATCGAATACGACAAGGTTCAGCTTAGGTTCGAACAGGTCCACTCTGCACAACTTCTCCAATTTCTAAATTTAGCAAAGCAATTTGAATGGCTATTCCTTCATCTCCTTGAACCTTTGCCTTAGTGAATAAGTGTGGGGAATGCTGGTCATGAAACGAAGTTGAAAAGGTTCCTCATTCAAAGTGATTTACGTTCTTATAGAAATTAAAGAGGACCATTTACATGACACTGCGATCTTGTCTTGTCTTGTACCAAAACATGATCAAGAATTAATATAAAAATTTGTATGTAATGTTTTCTTAGTTAACTCAAAACAAGAAACAAGCAAAAATAAAGGCAGGGAAACTTGACCACATATATCGGATAAAAGAAAACATTTAAGTTAGATATACATTAAGCTGGCATGGAGAAATTGCTGCTATTTATACAAGTACGGCTTGAACCACAGCCGTAGATTGCTTCTTTTGTCTAATAATGGAGATTCTATCTCTTTACCTGTCCCATATATATATATACGTATTGTTTGCTCCTACGAATATTCTAGAGAATATCCTAGGGTATGTAAAAATAATCCAAAAATACTTGGAAGCTTTGAGGTTTGCCTTGTGATTCAAGGTCCTTTGTAAGAAAAATCTCTAGACTATGACTCATGCATGGCAGTTATTTATGAGATGCAATTTTATTATGTTAATTTGCTTTCTTGGCATAATAGCGGCATTGAAGTGGTCGGTTGAGATAGACTTTTATCTTTCATATTTCGAGGGCTAATTGCTTCAAAATCTATAACCTGGACATCCTTAGGAACCTCTGTGCATGTAACAACATCACGATCAAGACGCAAGCTAAGTGCGACTTAATTCTCAGAATATCATCGGTGAAATCACGTTTGCAGAATTTACACCTTTTGTTGTCGTCATTGTTGAAGAATGAGATGATCTACAGAGAGTGTAAAGGGTTCCTTCCTTTTGTCGTTGTCGTTGTTGAAGACAGCTTAACCCTTAGAGCTAGTTGTTTTGATAAGACATTAGAAATCTTGTGCTCAAGAATTTTAGGGTCTAGGGTTCAATTTCTACTCTATTTGATGAAATTTAGTTGCAAAAATGTAATTCATTGTCTTTCCTCTATCTAGGTATAGATGACTTGCCTTAGACTAAATCAAGGGTGTGGACTTGGTATTGGATGAAGTTAGTTCATTATATCATCTGATGACATTACTAAAACAAAAGAAAAAAAAGTTGATGACCCACGACAAGTTGGTATTGTTTTTTAGGTTATACGGAAAAAAACATGGGACGTGTTCGTTTCGTCTTAAACCAATATCAAGTGTCAAAAATCACTTTCTTCTGGTATGGTTTATGTGAAGTGCTTATGCTATTTTTGATGAATTGAATACGTCAATGGCAAAACTAACACCTCTGGGAATGCATACGCGCCATTGGTACACCGCAACTGGGCCCTAGTTTAATATATCTTACATCGATCAAGTAGTCGCGATTTGGAGCCCAGTGAGATATAAAGATGCTGCACGGGAGACCAAATAATTAATCCATGAACCATAGCAAGTCAAATTTAATAGGGGGTTTAAGCCTTAACATAAAAATTGACAATGACTAAACACACAGAAAATGGGGGACTCTTTTGGGAACAAAAATGACGTCAATGGGTTCCTCGTTTAAGAATGTCGTAGGGCTCTCAATAAGCTTTAGAGATAGTATTTATAGGATTAACTGCTTTAGAGATAGTATTTATAGGATTAACTCCACTTAAGTGAAAATTTATGGCACGTCAAATTTATCAGCATATGTTAGTCTTGATCTGCTTTTGGATTTTTACTTATTTAAATGATCTAGATTCACTTTATCCTAAAGACATTTTTTTTCCTGTCTCAAGAGACAAATGCTTCAAAGTGGTACCCAACCATGGGTAGCTACATTGGTATTAGTTATCTCCTTCAACGCTGAGGTCAAGAGTTTGAATCTTTGCGTAGCTAACATGTCTTAAGTGGGGGGTCATGGTGTTGGGGTTCTGTGCAGCATTGGTATTAGTTATCTCCTTCAATGCTGATGTCAAGAGTTTGTTGGGCTAACATTTCTTAAGTGCGGCGGCACGGTATTGTCCTGCACCCTCCCTCCAAGTATAGGGTGTGCCATTGGGCCTGTCGGGCCGGCGGCAACCGTGAGCACCCGTAAGGATATAAAAAAAAAATAAAAATAAAAAATGCTTCATAGTGGTACTAAATCTTCTTATAATGTCAAGATAAGTTATTATGGATGTATCATGTCCTCTTAATCTTCTATATGCCCAACCTCCTCCTTTAGTATGAAGAGACGCAATTGCCTTTAGTCATTTAAAATTTAAACTGGTGGACCGTCGACACTTTTCTCCCTTTTTTGCCTTTTTTTAGTTATGGGTAGGATTCAGTCGTCTTCAATTAAATTATCACATGTTTCTTTTTTCTAAAAATTTAAGTGGGTATCACCATGCATATTAAAGGCACTATTGAAGACGACTTAATTTTTTTCGATATCATTCATATTAAGTGGTATTATCTGCTCATTCGAGAGGTAGAAATTTTGTATTTTTATCAAACAAATTTCTGTTTCGAGAATGAAAATTTTGTGTCGTTATCGAACACGTATTTTTGCTCAAAAACTTATCAGGGAATAAAAATAAAAAAATTATATTTGTAGCAATAAATTGATTTCAGAAACATAATGGTTATCATTTGTATATTTTTATATATATTTTAGAAATTGGGAATGTGAATATCAATTGTTTTTTCTTGAGAAATGGTAATTATTTTTTAAATTTAAAAATGTCGTGTTTGTATTTCCGTTAATTAAATTGGATGCAGTCAATTGAAGGATTTGATAGCACAAATTTAATTGCATTTTTTTTTTTAAAGCCTAGGGACTTGATTACACTTTTTTTTTTTGGTAAAGGGACTTGATTACAGTTTGTAGTGCACTGATTCCTATTTTTTTATTAGATTTCCAAAACCTTTTGCACATGGACCCGGAACGTACAAAATCAAAGCCTTCTGATGGAAAAATGAAGTGATTCAATATAGGACCCACACAACGTAATGCATCACGTCTATTGGGCGCATGTTTCCACGGATCACACAATAAACCGAGTAAATTTCCACATATGCTCCAGGGATCATCCTTATCATTGAACTTTCAATTTCCACGAAAAACTTGATTGGTTTTATGTCATGGTGATTGAATCAGCTCTGGTGCCTGCCTTCTTCTCTATCACTACCATGTCTTTAATTTTCAACTAACTTTCTTGGAAAATTTCTGAGTCATGACAAGCTTTAATGACCGCGTGGGAGGATAAGATGCGTCGCATCTTTGACTTGAAAAGGCTCCCCGCAGAAAATCGAAGTGTCCCCCATTTGCACTAATTCCTATTTGTAGATTACATTTCCAAAAACTTTTGCGCATGAAAAGTCTTTTGATCGAAAAATGAGGTGATTCAATATAGGATCCACACAACGTAATGCATCACGTCTATTGAGCACATATTTCCACGGATCACATGATAAACTAAGTAAATTTCCACACACGCTCCTGCGGTCATCGTTATTATTCAACGTTCAATTTCCACGAAAAAGTTGATTGGTTTTATGTCATGGTGATTGAATCAGCTTGGTGACTGCCTTCTTCTCTGTCACTATCATGTCTTTAATTCTCATTAAACTTTAAATGGTTTGCATACTTTTCCTTGGGAAATTTCTGGGTCATGACAAAGCTTTAATGACCGCGCGAGAGGGTAAGGTGCGTTGCATCTTTGACTTGAACAGGCCCCGGCAGAAAATCAAAGTGTCCTCCATTTGCATGAATTCCTATTTGTAGATTAGATTTCCAAAAAATTTTGCATGTGGACCCGCAACATATAAAATCAAAGCCTTCTGATCGAAAAATGAAGTGATTCAATATAATACCCACACAATGTAACGCATCACGTCTATTGAGCCCATATTTCCACGGATCACAAAATAAACTAAGTAAATTTCCGCATATGCTCCTGCGGTCATCATTATCATTCAATGTTCAATTTCCACGAAAAACTTGATTGGTTTTATGTCATGGTGATTGAATCAGCATCACTATCATGTCTTTAATTCTCAAGTAACTTGAAATGGTTTGCATACTTTTCCTTGGAAAATTTCTGGGTCACGACAAGCTTTAAGGACCGCGTGAGAGGATAAGATGCGTCGCATCTTTGACTTGAAAACGCCCCCGGCAGAAAATCAAAGTGTCCTCCATTTGTACTCTACTGAACATGTGCATGTGGACTTGGGAGGCTGTCGACGTTGGGGGGGAGAGGAAGCTGAAGTGGAAGTTGTTTAAATCCGCCTTGAACAACCCGAGTGGGTCCGCTTCTGTTGGGGATTCTTATAATGCTTAAGACTATTCTTTTTTATATTATTCTAAATTATTGACAGCTAATCGATTTTGCATTCATTGATACTTCAAGTCAAATATAAGATACATTGAACGGTGATTAGTATTGTTTTGATCGCATTATTGAATTGAATGAAGTTGTCTTATTTTATCTTCAATGAGTCCAAACAAAATACCAATTTATGTGATATCTCTTGGCAAAACAACACTTAGACTAAAAATTAATAACATCAAGTTTTTGTTATTTATCTTTCGTTTTCTAGAAACGATACTTGGGAACGCTTTTTTCCTTTACAACTTCGGTGAAATCACTAGCAGACTTTTTTTTTTTGTCAATCTGCTAATAATCACTTTTTAAATCAATTTACAACATTCATCTTATAATTTTCATCTCTCTTTTAGAGAAATTCTGGGTCAAGTCAACGATAATAATCACGTATCCAATGGAATTGTCGCCGGCAGACTTGACTTTGCCCATGGTTGTTTCGTGGAATTGGCCCAATCGGGGTAATCAATCAAAAGGGAAAGACTTTGGATGTATAAATGAAGCAGATGACCCTCGTAAGTTTGCACACGGTGAAGTAGAGAAACAGATAAGCGCACAAAACACCTTTATAGATAAACATGAAGCGTCTTTTATTGTGTATGTGGATTTGGGTGTTGTTGGCATTGATGGAAAGTGGAAGAAGCATGGGCTGCTTTGAAGAAGAGAGGAATGCACTCCTCAACATTAAGGCTGCCTTCAACCACCCAAATGGGTCTTCTCTTCGGTCGTGGCGCGACGACGATGGTAATTGTTGCGGCTGGGAAAGTGTTAGGTGCGATAACACCACTTCACGGGTGATTCATCTGGATCTGCGCAATAAACGTGATTTGGAATCCACTTGGCCTTTGGTTATTGACACCTCTTTATTCCTTCCTCTGGACGAACTTCAACTGTTGGATTTAACTGGGAATTTTCTCTCAGGTGAATCTCTCTCTGTTATTTGTTTCATTTTTTCTTATTTCAATTATGTTTAATCGTTTACTTCTTGAACAATTAAAAGATGTCATACTATTGGTGCTATAAACCGTAAAAGTGAATTAATGACAAACACATGATCGCACAAATGATGCAATTCTTAAAGTAGTTGATCATGCGCACACTGTGAATTACTTAGCAGACTTGTCTCCACAACAAGGATGGATCCGAAGAGCGTAAATAGAATTAGCTTAGTAAGCAATGATTTCAAGATGCGGACTTTTTTGCCATCATAGAAGGTGACTTGTTGGCATTTTGCACCCCAACGATATTGACTTGATGGGGGCCATGGTTGGAAGTGAACCAACATCTACTTGCTGCTTTTATTTGTCACTTTCCCTCAAGGTTCAAAAATAAGAAAGAAAATCAACTTTCATCAGGTTATTAAATAATTATTTAATTCTGCATATCCATAGTTATATTTTTTTGAACGTTTTGAGTGTTTTATGATAAATACAAACAAACTACGAGAACTATAAAATTTAAACAAATTAAAAACAAAAATTGAAAATCACCAAAAATAGATTGTTTGGGAAATTAATTTAGAGGGAAGAGAAAGGATTTTATAAGTACCGTAGTCCTTGGATGGAGGGAAAGAAATGGGCCGGAAAAAAAGATAATTATTGGAGGAACTATACATAGTTAAGTTGTTGTGTAATATTTTAAATCCCTCGTATAAGGTAGTATTTCAAAAGTATAATGAAGTCATAAGGTATCATTTCTATTGAAGTATTGTCCCACCTTACTTAATAATGGATCATATATGCTCTTTATATTCATGTGATCTCTTTTTATTTATCAACTTAAGTTTTTAGGTTGGATTTTTAACATGGTATCAAAATTAGTGTTATTCTTTTTGCAAATATGCATCCACCCCATTAGTCAAATTTCACGTGCCTTTCGTGATCTGGCTTGCACGTGAGAGGGATGTTATTGAAATATTATCCCGCGTCGCTTGATATCCCTCCCACATATCACTTTCTGACAATTTCTTTTCTTTAACTATTCTTTTTTCCACCATTGAAACAAGATTATAGCTCATTTCGTCCATTTCTTTTTTTTTTTTCCTTCTTTTCTCGTAAAGTTGTTTGAATTTCTTGTTTTCCTTTTCGTTTACCTCTTCCAAAAACATCAATATTTATCTGAATGCATGGAGTCGTGGCCTGTAGAAGAAAACAAATGGATCCAAAATCCCAAGCCTCTCAACCAAGCCCATACATGCTAAAAATGTAGAATAACCCTCAGCACCTAAGTAGCATCGACATGCGACACATGCGACGCGACATGATACGCAACACGTCATTTCTCAAAATAAAAATTTCTATGTTAAGACACGTAATTTGATTCAAATTCATAAATAAATAAATAATAAAAAAGTATTTACAATGAATTTACACTAATAATATTAATAAATTTATTTATAGGAAATTCAAAAGACATATTCATAGTTAATGCGTATTCATGTTTGAGGACATGTTTAACTTTAACAAGAGTTATTGATGAAACTAATGACTAACAAGAAATTAAAATCAACTTAATTAAATAAATCTTTGATATTTTATGATGACCAAAATTTGTGATTATTTAAAATTCAGTGCTTTTATTTTTAGAAATCACTTTTTAGCCTCCTTATTTATTTTTCTGATAAAAAATAAAGAAAAAATCACTCCCTCGTTTCCTAGAAGATGCCCACCTTTTCTTTTATTCGTTTTTCCCCTTTTATTCTCTTCTTTATTTCTCTCTCTCTCTCTCTCTCTCTCTCTTCCCATATTTTATATTTTTCTTGCACTAGATATTGAATCGCAAGTTCAGAGAAATTTAAAAAAAAAAAAAAGGGCCGCCTGAAATGAATTTTTCGAAATATATGAATGTGATGAATTTCCCTCGTCTCCTTTCCCCAACCCTTGTCAGGCCAAGGCCCTCCCCCCACTCCCCTCTTCCCCAAAAACAAAAAAATAAAGAAAAATTCTTTCCGTCGTTTTTTCTCCCTAAAAATTTATTTCCCTTGTTTCTTTCCCCCAAGTCCCCATCCTTGTCAGGCTGCCATTGCCTTTCTTGAAAATTGTACTCCAAGTACCATCATGATTTATTTTCTACTCTTCTTACTAAAGACTAAAACTAAAAGAGGAAGAAACTCTAAAACCTAGCCGCCGCCCCCGCCTCCTCCTCCTTCTCCTTGTACAACCTTCTTCCTCTCGATCTCTGCTCTCTCTCTCGATCGCCTTGCAATTGCTTGCCTCTAGCCCTTCCTCCTTCGCAGCCGCAACCTTGCCTCTGGCCCTCCATTGTGGGCAATCACGGCCCCTACGTTGCCGCAGTTTCTGCTCTTCTTATGGCCTTGCCCTTGCAGTCTTGGCCTTGCCGTTGCTCCTTCGGCCTCACCTCCACCCTCCATCGTCTTCTTCAATAATTCTCTCATCCTTTGCACTTACAGACCCACCCCGAAACTGACCATGCCTCTCGTAGCTCTGGACATATGTGTCAGAACATGTCGAGAAGGTTGATCACATGTTGAAAAATCTGACATGCATTGCTTGTGTGTCCCAGTGTGTCCGAACGTGTTGGAGCGTGTCGGACACAACACGGAAGTTCATTCAATGTGTCCGTCCTTCATAGCTCAACATTTCCCAGGTCAACATCTAGTCTACTTAGACAGGGATTTTCACATTTAGTGCTGTGCAAATAAGGCAAACCTACACAAATAGACATAAATTGATGAAGAAATTAAATAGCGTATCGAGATGGTGCGGCAAGCGGCGCGCGTTGAGGTGATTTTAACTATTAAAGTTAAGACCAGGTTTAGTGGCTCCCAATCCTAAGACTATTTAGTGGTATTCCTTTTTCCCTTTCGCATGGTCAGGCCTCCCCATAATTTAATTTGGATCGTTCCCAAGTTTAAGCTGAAATATATTATCACAGATTTCTACCTAGACTCGATGTTGGTTGTTAAATTACAAATTGCATCCCTATAACCTAGACTTTTTATTGATACGTGAAAATTTTTCTGCTTCTATCCTAAATTTTCTATGGGCTCCTTGATCGCTACAAATGTCTTTTAAGTACAAGCCACACTTGAATTTCTTCATGATTGCGAATCTTACAGAATACTAACTCCACTTGCACTTTTACTTATTCTACAAGAATTCTAATATACATTCTCCTCTACCATAGATAAACAAAAGCAATATTACATCCCAACCCATCAAGAGATTGAACTTGTAACTTATCAAATCCAGCAGCTGCTACATTTGCCGTGTAGAGGCTCTATCTCCTTACAAGCACTATTTGTGTCAGTTGTCACGCTAACACATACTGCGTCAAGAATTTCCGGTTGAAACTCCACTTTAAGCTTCGCCGTCCAAATTCATATAAGCACCGCCAATAATTTCTCCACCTAGAAGTAGCGAAGACTCGTGGAAGGTAACTTTTTGGGAAATGAGAGGCAGACTGCACCGTCACTCTTAGATCCCTTGGAAACGGGACAACTTGCTTGTCCGGTTTCCCAAGATTGTTGGTTTTGTAATCTTTTTTTTTTTTTTTTTTTTTTTTTTTCATTTTTTTGCTAGGTATTGTTGATAGTTATCTAGTCCCATTCAAGCTCCTCATTTTTTTCCCACTCAAATCAAGTTACTCTACAAGACTCTCCATTGATTTAATCAAGATTGGTAATATCGGTAATGCATAATAAGATATGATTATAATGGTACCCACTCTCTTGGAAAACAGAGGGTGCCTTCCTTGTCTTTAATTTTCCGAAGGGAACAGGATAAATTGTTCATCCTGTTTCTTTGGGAAGTTTGGATTAAAATCTTAGTTATCGAGATTTCCTTTAATCCCTCTAAGTAAAATTTCTTAAATGTGAGTATAATAAAAATAAAATAAGAGAAATGATAAACTTGAAGAGAACCCACAAAACATCCATAATAATACAAAAACTATGATTTATAATCATTTACAACCACCAATTGAGCCACCATGATTGTGTGCTTATCTCGAGCAGCCATGATCTCGAGCTTCACAACTTGAAACTTGAGTGGTTGTGGTTGCTGCGACCATGGTTGGCGCAAGCTTAGAGCTTGAGCTCACGGCTACGACAATCATGATGGTTCTCCATCTCTTTCTCTCTCTCTCTCTCTCTCAGTTTTGGTTTTCTTAATATTATTTGATGTGGTGCCTTTTTGACTTATAATAATTTTCAATGAATCGTGACATGACATATGTATTTCAGCGGGACACGTATATTCACTAGTGTTTATATGTAATCCGTGGCAACAAAAATCAACCAATAAGAGAAAAATTATAACAAAATGACTGTACATTGACATTTTCTAAAAAGTTGAGGGACTTTTTTTTTTTTTTTTTTTAAAGTAGAAGATAGAAGGATGATTTTTATTTTGATTTCTGGACAAAAATAAAGGAACGATGGTTATATTATTCCTTAAATAAAATAAGAAAACAAAACCTTCATTTCATTGTATGTAATGTTTTTTTTTTTTTCTAGTTTCCTTGTTGAATTAATTAAGGTTGTAATAATATATTGTTTAGATTTCAACCGGTTGCCCATTTCTTTGGAATGGAAATTGCGGCCCACAATCCACCGTCATCATCTTGGATGAGGGTGGCCGTCAGGCTAGCATCTCCCTAACTCTTTTGTCCGCAGTATGTGAATCTAATTTCGAATGCCACAGCAAATAACCTTGCTCAACCAGTGCAAAACCCAGGAATACGCAAGGGGAATCAACTATTCGCAACACTTATGTGAATACAAAAAGAAACCAAATGTGTGCAACACAGACCTAAACACATTTTCAAATAAGTTTGATTTCTTAATACAGTTGAGGAAGATCTATTCATTAGGTTACTTGCCATATAAAGCATGTTTATCATGAATCTCTTAGCTAAAGAGCATTCTATAAGCTCTCCAAATTACATTTTGCTCATCAAGTCTTCAACAGTTGACTAGCACTGGTTTGGTGTCTTATTATGGCCTCTTCCTTATATAATTCATTTAATAGCTCCAAACAGATTTCCTTGTCACTTTTAGTCCGCATATCTTAGTCTTACAAGTCTCCGCTCCAATGAAAGCTCTCCACTACCCCATCTTGACTGCAGTATCAAAATTTGTGCCTCAGCTCAAACAATCATGGTCTTCCTCAAGAAGTCATCTGCACCTATTACAACAAATTTGACACTCTTCAAAGCCGGGATAACCATGCAAATATCTTAGTGAATTAACTAAGTAACACTTAGGTAAGAGCTCGGCCATAAATAACCTTATGAGGTAATTTCCAATGTACCTACACATAAACAGAATAGTATACGAACATGATCCAACTTTTAGAAGAAGCATGCATTAATGCACTTTTTTTTTCAGTCTTCAACAATGGCATGCCGTGTTATGCTTTCCAAAAGTCATAACATATAGTAAGTACTAATCTTTACAAGCATGTGACTTTAGAATTAACGAATTAGGACAAGATCACTCACTTGAAAAACAATAGTAAAGTCAAAGTAATTCAACTAGAGTATCTTGACATCCTAAAATTATTTGAAAAAAATGCCAAAAGTACAAGGCATCAAGGTTTTAACTGGATATGTCAGGTTGCACTAGCTAGAACTCATGTTAAGAAGTGGCTATTTGGTCCGCACTTCGCTTGGACGTGTCTTTATTCAGTTTCGAATCATTAATTATGTCAATTAGAGGATGTGTATCAAAGAAAGGACAATGCAGACATACTGTCTCTTTCTTACTTCTATATTCTTATAAAGCTAAACAAATATGTATACTAAAGGGATGGCTTATTTCCATAGCCTAAAAAGCTGGGAACACAAGCTATTCATGGAGTTTTATGGTTAAAGTTATGAATCTCGCTTTGGGCTTACTTAATGTTTGTATACATTATAATGATGTGGGTTTGAGGTCCAAGGTTATATTCCACTAAAACTAACATAAATGCACTCATGTGTGCGTGAAATTGTAATGATAAATGAAACAATTGCATAAGCTATTTAAAGGCAGATACTAACTTCAGCAGTCGATGTGAATTAAGTGAAGATGTCATTTGCAATAGGTGTAAAATTTCGCATTTTGGATTAGAACAAATTTCTTATATATACTATTTACTTGTTTTGAAAAACTATAAATAGAGCCAACCGATTACCTAAAGATTAAGATCATGAAAGGAAAATATGAAAACAAGTAAGAAAAAGGATAGATGATAAAGGATAAAGGAGAGACAACAACTCACCATGAGTATCATATTTGAAAATTATAAACAAAATCGTTGGTTGAAGAACAATCTATAAAAATTGTAATTGGAACCGTTCAGAATCTCGAGACCTGTAATGCATAATACTATATATCATTGAGAAGGATTTCAGGGTTAATTTGAATTTATTATAATAATTCTTTTAAAACATTTCTTTATCTTGTTGAATGTGAGCATAAAATGAAACAAGATTAGAGAATAAAAATTCGTTCTGCTTTTTGAAAAGATACACATCAGAATTAGCTGTGATAAGATTCAAAGAGGACAAGTAAGACTAAACATATATTTAATCTAGATGACTATTATTAATATTATTGTATTTTCAGAAAATGACACCTAAACACGACACTCTAGAATAAACTTTAAAAATTTATATATATATATATATATATATATATATATATATATATATATATATATACATACATACATTTTTATATATAATTATATATGTACATATATGCAAGTTTAAATAATGATTAATTTTCCTGTAACTTTGAAGTAACATGATTTAATATTTTGTTTAATATTGTAAGAGTCATCCGAAAATATAATAAATCATAATAATTAGAATAATTTATAATATGTTCAATGAACTAAGCTCCCTCAATAAAATAAATCATACTAGTTCTTTTTTTTGGTCGAAATTAACATTCGCATTTATATTAGCGGAAATTACAGCCTGAAGCTAAAGCATCCATAGAAAGTATATCAAGAAGTACAGCAGAAGGGTGAGAGAACCAGTTTAGGGCCGAAACATTGGTGCGATGGGCCTTGGTGGCCCAGTCAGCAACCCGGTTAAATCATACTAGTTTACTTAGTCAAAGAATGTGCAAAAGTATGTAGGACATTGTTTATTTAGAAATTAAGTCAAACTCAAACTCAATAAGCAATAGGAGTATAGAGATGGCAAATCAATAAGCTGATGCTTATTGGTTGAATGTGGGTCACATGGCAAAACGATGACACGTATCTTGCCATGTGGCAATCATAGAGGTAAAGACAAATGTCAAGTGGGGAGCGCCTGAGGGAACATTCTCTCACTTCTGCTAGTTTACTACATATAATAGATATTGCTAAAGATATAAGTTACTTGTTTGTAAAATTGATTTAAAAGGTCAGGTGGCAGGAAGACCTTTTTGATGCTTGGATGTGTTGACCAATTGGTTTCTACTTAAAAGTCAATTCTCCTCGTAATGAGCATATAGTTATTCTTGATAAATTGAAGATAGTTAAGACATATGATTATGCAAATAATTAAGTTACCCTATTGTATGAATGGGTCTTTTCATATCCAGATTTGAACGGAACGCTCCATTTGAAGAAATTGAAGAGGTTATATCTAGCTATGAATTCATTAGAACAAGTCCCCTCATTGTACAAGCAAACTTCATCGGACGCCCAAAATTTGTCTTCCAACCAGCTTGAAGGTACATTTAACTTTGAACACTATGCCTTGACGTAAACTGTTCGATTTTGAGAACATTTTGTCAATTGCAGGTGTTAACCTGGAAGTGCTGGATCTTAGTTCGAACAAATTGGTCAATGATGCTCTCATGGACATTACGAGGATAACATCTCTCAAGGCCTTAGACATCTCTTTTTGCGAATTGAATGCTTCGAAGTTACTCAAAGGTACGTCTGTTGCAATGCTTTCGTTTATTACCTTTTAACAAGAAGATAAGGTAAGGGTGTCTTGAATATAAAAGGCGCGACTGCATGATATTCAACGTCACAAGAGATTAAATTTTGGACGCACATTTTCTTCAAATAACGTGGCGCCAACTACTTACATTTGGCTAAGTGATATCATAGAAGCACATATAGTTGTTTGACCTATGCTTGAAGTTGAAATTTTTGTTTTAGTGTAACTAATTTCGTCTCTTACCCTGTCATGACTTATTATTTCTTCCTGTTGAACTTGTCTCAAATTCTCAACTAATATATTCCTCTGCTATCAGTTTCACAATGGATTTTTCACGCGTCTCCTTCATATATCAAAAGCATATATGGATATCAGTACCATTGCTTGCGTATATGATTCATCAATTGTATCGCAATATTTGTCCTGACATGTCTAGTATAGTTTAGCTGGGGGAATAGATTATCGTATGTATTTGTCGTCTGACTTACATTGCGTATTACCCGTTTTATCACACACACACACACACACACATTGTGTATATATTTAATTCTGTATATCTGATTCTTACGCATGTTTCCGCAATAAATTTCTAAGTAATATATTTTCATATATTCCTATGCATACTTCTCTAATAGAATTACGCATACTTCGATAATAAATGTTTGGAAACAAAATTCGTATCCATCCAAAATATATCTATGAGGATTCTATTACAAGACCGTGCATTTTTCAACTGTAAATATTACGAAATGTATAGTAAGTAATGACTGTTATGATAGAACACTTGTATGGATTTGCATAATGATAAAGTATTTTGTCCTCTTTCATAAGAAGATGATATTAACAATCGATTAAAAAATTATATAATATGATAATTCATATTTAACTAATAAATGTACTAAACATGTGTAATTTAGTGATGATACTTATAATTGTTGTGTCCACTTCAATAGGTTTGTGCAGATTGAGGAACCTTGAAGAGTTAGATATTAGAGGCAATGGATTTTGGGGTCCTCTTCCCTCATGCTTTTGCAATATGACCTCACTCCGTGCCCTTGATTTGGCGGATAACTCCTTTAGCAGGGCTATTCCTTCATCTCTCCTCTATAATCTCCAATCACTTGAATATATTGTGCTTTCTGGAAATGCTTTTGAGGGCTCACTTTCGCTTGCCTCCCTAGCTAATAACTCTAACCTTAAGGTATTTTGCCTCATTGACAACAATAATCGCTTGGAAGTAGATACAGAAGAACCCACTTGGTGTCCTTCGTTTCAACTAAAGGTGTTTGGTTTGTCAAACTGTGTGCTCAACAAATACACAAATGGTGTAATTCCCAGTTTTCTGAAAGAACAATCCGATTTGAGAGATGTTCAACTCAGCCATAATGGAATGATAGGAAATTTTCCAAATTGGCTATTGGACAACAATGTTAATCTAGGACGGTTGGTACTCACAGGCAACAATTTGTCAGGTGCTTTTCTTTGGCCTTCCAATTTGAATCTTGTTAGCATGGAATGGTTTGATGCATCTGCTAATATGATTGACGGAGAGCTTCCATCTTGGATTAGTTCTATCCTACCGAATTTGAGTTATTTGAACCTGTCAAGAAACTTATTGAAAGGAAGAATCCCTCATTCAATTGGCAATATGAAACAGCTGGATATATTAGACTTGTCGAATAATAGCTTCACAAGAGAGATACCGGAGACACTGGCTAAAGATTGTACGTCACTTTCTACATTGAAATTGTCAGGCAACAATTTGCAAGGCCAAATGCTACCACGGTATTCTAACTTGACAAGTTTGCAATATTTGTATCTAGATAACAATCGTTTCACTGGGGACATATCACCGGGCATATTAAATAGCTCCTCCTTGCAAGTTTTGGATATTAGTCATAATTCCCTATCTGGAACACTTCCCAATTGGATTGAAGATATCCATTACTTGAGAGGACTTATGTTGTCAAGTAATTTATTGAGAGGTCCTTTACCAATGAGCTTTTGCAACTTACGTTATTTGGTTCGTTTAGACCTTTCAAATAACAACCTTGGGCCAAATATACCCCCATGTGTCAATGTTACAATTATGAGGTTTTTGCATTTAACAAATGACATGCTTGTTGGGCATTTTCCTGGCTTTCTTTCTGGAGCTTCATCAATTGTCACATTGGACCTTAGGCACAATGCATTGTCAGGTGAGGTCCCTAGCTGGATAGGTTCACTTTGGAACTTGAAGGTTCTTTTACTGCAAGGAAACAATTTTGAAGGTTCAATACCTCTGGGTCTATGTTTGTTGAAAAATATGAGCATATTGGATCTTTCTAATAATAATCTTTCTGGAAAAATTCCTTCTTGTTTGAAAGATTTGGCTTTTGGAAACGATGTATCTACAGACACATTTGATACCTCTTACATGAGTGGACTTTATTGGGAACCATACACCTACAATGGCAAATTCTCTTTCATATATTTATATAGTGAAGGTGACGAGTCCGCTTTTACGATTGGATTAGAAGAAGTGAACTTCGTGACAAAGAGTAGGTTGGAATCTTATATGGGCAAAATTTTAGAACTCATGTCAGGAATAGATCTCTCACAGAACAATTTGACAGGCTTTATTCCTCCAGATTTCGGCTACTTGAGTGAACTTCAAGCATTGAACCTATCATACAATCATTTGATAGGATTGATCCCAGAAACATTTGCCAATTTAAAGAATGTAGAGAGTTTGGACTTGTCCTACAACAATTTAACTGGTCCCATCCCTCCACAATTGACAGAGCTTTATTCAATTTCAGTTTTTAGAGTGGCTCACAACAACTTGACAGGCAAGATACCAGACCAAAAATATCAATTTGGAACTTTTGATGAAGCAAGCTATGAAGGTAACCCTCTTCTTTGTGGACCACCATTACCAAGCTGTGGTGGTTCAAATCAAGGACAAGGGACACAGCCATCATTTGATCATATTAGCAAGGATGAATCCTGGAGAGAAGACTTTTTATGGAGTTTTGCTGGATCATACGTGGTGGCATTCCTTGGAGTGGTTCTTTTTCTCTATATAAATTCATATTATCAGTACGTGATGTTTGAGCTTGTACGTAAGCTTATCCCAGCATTCCCCATGTAGACATTGTTTTCTAAGCATTTTCTGATTGAAAGCTACGATAGAATAGTGTAGAACCCTTGTTTAATAGGATTGTAAGTGTTTGACTCTTGATTATGCATTATGAACGCTTAACTCGTAGTGTTCATATCGTACTCCTTGTCCTGCCAATTTGAAAATCAGGACATTTGATTTGATTGTGAAGAGGATAGTTTAATTCACAACTAAAATGGATCCAACATTTACATATTTTTGTAAAATGTTACATAAGACAGTGAAATATCTGAACGCTACGACCAGCAATTGAGTTTTAATGTCTCATGATTCCTATTAGCATAAAGGATTAGACGTTATATTTTGCTCCACTTTGACAATAAAAGCATGGATTGCAAGACCATAACTCTGAAGCCTGGTCCCACCTTCCGCTCACTGCTTGATGAACAATTATCTCAAGAGAACTAAGCCTCATCCAATCCTTAATGCAGAATTGCTTCGAGGATAAATTCAATCCTACTCTCAAAATTTTATGAATAAATCTGTTTTGCATTTTAATGAGGATTTCATGCTTCAATCAGGTCCATAATATACAGTTTGAGCTTTTTGTATCTATTCAAGTAAATCAAGTTCAAGCAATTTGCAGTTTATTAGGGTAGGCCCAAATTCGAAAGAAGTACACTTCAAGTGCCATAACTTAGCATAAAGGGACACTTAAGTGCTATAATTTACAAAAGGTACACTTAAGTGCCACATTCGAAAAAAAACGGATCACTTAAGTGCCACTTTGGCCAAAATCCGGCCAAATTGCATACGTGTCATTTTTCCAGCAAAGTGAGCACAAAACGACGTCGTTGTGTATGCTGACGTGGCCAAATAATGCAAAAATGGCATTGTTTTGGGTTGATGTGGTAAACAAATAATATAAATTTAATTTATTTAAAATATTTAAAAATAATAATTTTAATATTAAAAATTAAAGAATTAAAAAAAAAAAAAAAAAAAGAAATGCCCTCAACCGCCGCCGCCGTTGCTGGGAAAGGCCGGTGACGGAGGGGGAGGGTCGGCTGGGGCCGCTGGGCCCCCCTAGCCGGGGCCGGCGACCGGCCGATCGACGGCCGATCGGCCACGAGGGTTGTAGCCCTCGCCCGGATCCGGCGAGGGTCGCCGACCCTCGCTGAATCTGGGCAAGGGTCGCGAGCCCTCGCCACTTGCCACAGATTTGGGCGAGTGGTGAGGGGTCGCGGCCCTCACCTAGATCCAACGAGGGTCAGAGGCCCTTAGCCTGACCGGGCGAGGGCCGTTGACCCTCATCGAATTTGGGCGAGGGCTGTAACCCTTCCCAACGATGGCAGGGAGGCGGCGCGGCTTAGGATTGAGCCCTCAGCTGCCTCCCTCCATTTTTTTTAATTTTTTTTTTTAATTTTTTAACATTAAAATTATTATTTTTAAATATTTTAACTAAATTTAATTTTAAATTAAATTACATTAATTTTTATATTATTTTTTATCACGTCAGCCCAAAACGACGCCGTTTTTGCATTACTTGGCCACGTTATCGTGCAAAATGGCGTCTTTTTGCACTCGCTTTGTCGGAAAAATGCCACGTATGCAATTTGGCAGAATTTTGGTTAGATTGACACTCAAGTGATCTGTTTTAATCCTATTTTGGCACTTAAGTATACATTTCGTAAGTTATGACACTTAAGTGTCCATTTTTGCCAAGTTATGGCACTTCAGGGGTCTGCGTCTCACCCAAATTCTAAGAGATGGTCATAAAATTAGAGAATGAGTCTTTTGGTACGTGTTTGCTACCACACCCCGAAAATTAAAGGGTTTTTCACTTGAAGGATGTAGCCTCAAATTACACCCGAAGTCCACTTCTTCAAAAGTCTCCATCGATAGTGCTCTTGCTCTACTAGTTACTAACAAAAGAACCAAAAATAGTTGGGAAAGAGATGGATGAGCAACCACAAACTCAATGAGTAATACATATCCTCTCTAAGCAAATCGAGCACTCACTATGCACTTTACAAAGTAATATAAAAACTCATTTATCTTAATTTCAGTATATAATACATATATAAAATATAAATGAGTTATTTTGCTTTAACATAACCACATATATATCAGGATCGGTCATAATGTGGAGAAAATATTTTCAACATTGGATTCACTATTTAAGCGCATGGAACAAACTAAGTTACAAATGAAACCATGGTTTTGATACCAATGATGGGATTTATGCTTAGAACTAGGGAAAACTAAGTCAGCTGTAGCAGATATGCCAACTCACAATAGGTGAACCTCTTATTTAAGCTTTCCAAGGACTGCCTTTTGATTGCGAAACTATCTAGAAATTTAGTTTAGACCATGGAAACACTCAAGGATGCCAAAATAGTAACATTTCTAACTAGCTGAGCTACATTTCTTAAAGGATCCTACTAGGCTAGAGAAGAAGAAGTGTTTAGAAAGATATTGGGAGAATTTTCACAAGCACACATTTTACTTCAAGGAACTTTTCCCAAAATATTACATCCACCTTGCCTTTTATAAGCTCCAAGAGGTCACAAAAAACAAAGATCATGCTCATGGGTCTTGGAACAAACACAAGCTCCAGGAATCCTGATTGGGAATTGTTCTAGGTGATATGAATAGTGATTATGAACAGTCATTTCCCTAGCTTATTGCTATAGTATTGCTACAGTGACCTGTACTACAGTAACTTTGCTATATTCCATCTTGAGAGTTGTAATCATAGTCTGAATTATCAGAGCTATGTCATGCAAGCTGTTCTTCTATGTGATGTTGTTTTTTACATCAGGGAAGCATAAAATTAATATTCATTTGAAGAAAATTAGACAAAAATATATTACTACCCTTTAAAAGTCGTGGACACTATACTGTGCTCACAGTTAAGAAAATGAGGTCACTAAAAAGAAAGTAGAGGGAGTATCGTGTGGTGATTCGAAGTTGGAGGGCGATGGTTCGTTGTAGCTACAATTCAATCCCATAAAATAATTTTTTTCCTTTTTCATTTAAACAAAGATTTACTCAGCAATTCCTTTGACAGATGAAATGACCTAGCTACAAAGCCCCCACTTGCCCAGGCTAGCCTCCGGCGAAGCTCGCCTGGGCAAGGGCTGCCAATCCCTTGCCAACCACTAGGCTAGGGTTTCGAAGCCCTCGCCAGCCATCGGCTAGGGTTGTGGCCCTCATCCAGCCTCACCTTGAGCCATGGGCGAGGGAGGTTTACCTAGATTTGGGCAAGGGCTGCGACCCTCTTCGATAGTTAGCAAGGACTTCTCGACCCTCACCCAGTGGCTGCCATGCCGCCGAAGGCTTACCGACCATTGCCGAAGAAGAAGGCGAAGAGGAAGAAGAAAAAGAAAAAGGAAAAAGGAAAAAAGGAAAAAAAATTAATAAAAAATTATTTAAAAATTGTCACGTTAGCGTTCGTCGGTCAACCGACATCAATGTCAGAACTGACTGGCCAAATTTGGCCGAACGGATTAAATTGGTACAAATGTGAAAAGGTTCAGGATTAAATTAGTTCAATTGAAATGTTTTGAATTTGATTGGTACCAATGTCATAGGTTTATGAATTTTTTGATATTTTTTTTTTTTGTAAATTCTTTTATCTGACTTTCTTATTATTGGGACTTTTTCCTATTTGTCTAATTGCTGGTTTCTTTTCATTTATTTTCTTCCATTTTTTTTTTTACATCAGGGAAGCATAAAATCAATATTCCTTTGAAGAAAATTAGAAGAAAATATAATACTACCCTTTAAAAGTCGTGGACACTATATTGTGCTTAGGGGTGAGCATCGGTCCAGGGTCAACCCTAGACCAACCCTGGACCGGTCCAACCCTGCTGGTCCTGGTCCGGTTCCCAGGAAGACTAGGTTGGTCCTTGGTCCTAGAATTCCTGGACCAACACTGTGCGAGTCGGTACTTAGTCCTAAGAGTTTCGGGTTGATCCAATCCGGACCAACCCTGAATATATATATCTAATATATTATTTATAATTTTTTATATAGAGAAAATCTTAAAATAAATAGTGTCAATGATATTAAATAGCTATCTAGTGAGGAGTTCAAGTAATTTTACATTATTCTTTAATAACTTAGATTTTTAATGTTTTTTACGGCGTCAATAGTCATAATTTACAAAAGAGGAAAATGTTTTTGTAAGGAGTCCTCAAGATGTCTAAAAATGTATAAACAACTCCTTATGGCATCCTCCTCTAGTATTCGTTCTCTTTTGTCATATTTGTTCTCTTAGTCTTCAATTTGCCAAAATCGAAAGAAACAATTTCTCTGCTCGCCACTCGACATTCACCTCGCTCGCTTTGGGTTACTCGTGCCGCTCGCTGCTCGCTGCTTGCTTAGCTTGTTGCTCCCCGCTTGATATTCAATGTTCATTCTGTTCGACGCTCACTCCACTTGACCCTCACCACTTACCTTTCTTTGTTGACTTCGCTCATCATCGAATCCATTGGGTCGATACGGTCCTCGGTTGCCCTTTCAATGAGTACAAAAAATGAAATAGAAAATTATTGGTTAGTCCTAGGTTGACCTTGAAACCAGACTGAACTTATTGGTTTAGTTTGATCCTCAATCACTTTTTAAAGGAGTACAAAAAATGAAATAAAAAATTATCGGTTGATCCCGGGTTGACCTTGGAACTAGACCGAACCCATTAGTCGGTCCGATCCTCCGTACCATGCTTAATAGGGTCGGTTCTCAATCCCAAAAATTGAGGACCAGCACTGTTCGGGTTGGTCCTAGGGTTAGGGGGTGGACTGGCTCAACCCAGACCATGCTCACCCTTAACCGTGCTCACAGTTAAGAAAAGGAGGTCACTAAAAAGAAAGTGGAGGGAGTATCGTGTGGTGATTTGGAGTTGGAGGGCAATGATTCGTTGTAGCTACAGTTCAATCCCATAAAATATTTTTTTTTTTCACTTTTTCATTTAAACAAAGATTTACTCGGCAATTCCTTTGATAGATGAAGTGGTCTAGCTGTAAAGTCCTCACCCCCCCCCCCCCAAAGAAGAAAAAAGAATAAGAACAACAAAAAGGAAAGCAAGAGGAAAGGCTTCGTGGAAGAATAGGGGAGCTCACATCTCCTGCATAACTGCCATGGCACACAAGAACAGGCTAATTCGCTTTCCAACCTTATAGACATTATTAATTCGCCCATTTCCTAGAAAATATTTTGAGAAATGGGGGCAATTGATGCATTATGTAGCTACTAAATCATTGGGTGATAACATAAATGTGTGTATCATCGGTGGCAAGCTTCACTCTTCCTACCTTATCCGACCTTGTGACCCTTCGCAGGCACCAAAGGATGGTGATCAAGAGGCGCAGAGTGAAACTCTCCCGTTAATTCTGAATCGAGCGGCACAAAAATTTTATTCGATCATTGAACCTAAACCTAAACCTAGTGCATGACGACCTCATTTGTACTCTTTCTATGAGGCTATACCAATTGACATGGAAAAAGTACCAAAAAGTCCTCAACCCATGGTATTAGTACCAATTTAGTCATAAATCTTTCAATTGAACTAATTTAGTCCTAAACATTTTTATATTGGTACCAATTCAATTCATTCGATCAAATTTGGCCGGCCGACATCCATATCAATACTGGCCGACTGACAAATGATGATGTGGTAATATTTAAATATTTTTTTTGAATTTTTTTTTGAATTTTTTCCTTCTCTTCTCTTCTTTTTTTCTTTTTCATTTCCTTTTTCTTTTTCCTCTCGGCCTTCTTCTCTGACAGTGGCTAGCAAGTCTCCCGCGGCTCGTCGGCCACTAGGTGAGGGCCTAGTAGTCGACGGGGACTTCGTAGCCCTTGTCCAATGGTGGGTGAGCCTCACTAGCCACTACAAGGTATCCAAGGAGGAAGGAGAGAAAAAAAGAAAAAGAAAAAGACTTTAAAAATTGCGAAAGAAAATAAAAATAAAAATTATCAAATATTGCCACATTAGCGTTGGTCGAACGGCCATTGCTCGGGTTAGCATTGGCCAGCCAAAATTGCATGGATAGATTGAATTGGTACCAATGTGAAAAGATTTAAAATTGAATTGGTTCAATTATAAAGTTTATGACTAAATTGACATCAATGTCATAGATTTATGACTTTTTAGTCCTTTTCCCAAAGGGCTGACCAAGCAAGTTTGTACATCCAAACAAACCAACCATGAAGAAGAGATGCAACAACAGATTTGGCTCCATCAGCAATCAAAAAGATAAGAAATCCCTCAATGCCTCCGAACTATCCTCATTCACTGTCTCAACATGACACAGACAAACCCAAATCAGTTCCTATTCACACAGCTCCTTCCTTTTTCAGACATGCTAGAATTCAAAGTATCCACCACCAAAAAAAAAAAACCGAAGGAACTCAAACAAGGTTGGTTAGTTAATGATATATGCTCTTTCAGAGCAACGAACCACAAAAGACATGTAGAGGGAATCACCATGGGAAGCTGCTGAACCCCAGAGTGGACAGCGGATCAGGTTGGCTTAATGGGCTCGTGGGTTTCTTGGGTTTGGTCTCTGGGCCGAGGCCTCTTTGATGGGCTTGGTTTGGCTTGGGCCGCTCTTGTGGATCAGGTCTGCCTTGCGCGAATTGGACCAGGCCCTTTCGATAATGACCAAAAATGGAGTCTTTTTTTTTTTTTTTACTATTTGTTATTTATTTATTATCTTATGTATTTCTTAAATCTCTCTCTCTCTTTTAATTACAGAAATGCATGTTTGACCTATCAACACCTGTCACGGAACATAATGAAAGGAAGAATACCTACTTGAGTGGGCGACATGAAGATGTTATGGACCTTAGATTTGTCGGCTCATAGCTTCAAAGGAGATATGCCAGATGCACTAGCCACAAGTTGTACGTCCTTGGGAATACTGTATAGCCATATCCTACCGAGATTACCAACTTGACTGGTCTGGAATGTTTGTATCTGGATAACAATGAATTCACGGGAGATTTATCACCCGGTCAATTGAATAGTTCTGGGCTTAAGGATTTTGGGTGTTAATAATAATTTCCTGTCTAGAGGGATCCCCGATTGGATTGATGCTTTCCAAGATTTAAATTCTCTTATGCCGTCAAATAACTCACTAGGAAGTCCTTTGCCATTGGGGCTTCTGCAATTAAGGCCATATCAGTTTCCTAGACTTTTCAAGTAATAATCTTGGCCCAACTCCAACCCCTTACGCTAATGTTACATCTACGAGGTTCTTGCATCTGCAAGGCAATGGGCTTGCAAGGCTTTTTACCAGGTTCCTCTCCAGAGCTTAGTCAATTGTGATCCAAGGGATAATGCACTGTTAAGTAAGATCCCCAGTTGGATTAGTTTGCTTTCGAACTTGAGGGTTCTTCTGAACGGAAACAATTTTGAAGATTCAACCCCTTCACAAATGTCAGTTGAAGGACATGACTACAGTGGATCTCTTATATAGTCCTCTGTTCGGAGAAGTTCTATCTTGTTTAATAGAGTTAGACATTTTAGGGGATGCTAGAAGCACGTTTGATATTGCATTTGAGATAGAAGATGATTGGCCGCCATACTTGTATAGGAGCAAATTCACCACTACACTTAAATATGGTGATGGTTTTCGAGTTACTTGGATGGGTGAAGTCGAAGAACTAAAGTTCATCTCGAAGAGTAGTAAAAATATTCAAAAAAAGTTATATTAACATTTTTCATTAGTCAAATTGGACAAAGTTAATGAAATGACTCGACTACAAATTTCGCAAGCTTTAGGATTTGATGACACTTAAAAATTTTAAGACTTATTTGCATTTTTTATGACAAACTTTAGGATTTCTAGTATAAACATCCCTTTTTAATAATATTTGAACATTTTTTTGAAAATTTTTATAATTTTTTTTCTTTTCTTTGGACTCAAGCTAGTGAGGTTCACCAACCCTCGCTGGCATCGGGCAATGGCATCATGGCCCTTGTCCCATCTAGGTGACGGATTCCATACCCTCGCTTGGGGCCAATGAGGGCTATAGAACCCTCACCTAGCCCAAATCTAAGGAGGGCAACACGGCTTTTGCTAGCACCTCTCTTTAGCCGACGAGGGCCACAACACCCTCACCTAGTGCTAGCGAGGGCCACCAACCCTCGCTTGCAGCCAACTTGAATCCAAAAGAGGTAAAGAAAATCAATGAAAAAAAAAAAGAATTATAAAAAATAAAAAAAGTAAAATATTATTTAAAAAAAAGTCAACATTAGCACTAGCCATGTCACATAGGACGGTCAGCGTCCACGTCAGTAATTTATGAGCAAAATTGGACAGATTGACTCAATTAGCAAAATGTGAAAATGATTAGGACTCAATTGGCACAATTAAAATGTTTATGACTAAATAGATAAAAGTGCATAGGTTTAAGACTTTTTGAACAAATTTCCCTTTTCTATTAATTGAAAATGTTTTCTTTGATTAATTTATTTTCCTTGACCAAATGTTGGAAAATCTGGAAAAAAAATCTCTAAAAATTATTTTCCGCAAAATAAATGGAGCCTGAGGGTAAAAGTCTTCCATGGCCAAAATGAGAAAACAAGCTAACAGTGACACTAAGGAGATTAAGCTCTATCTATATATATTATGGGAAATCAGTGAATTCAGTGATTTGTAAACAATTTTCCAAAAACAGTTATTTTTATTGTTTAGAAGAAATAATCAGCGAAATATATTTTCGTTGTCAATAATAATTTGTTTCCAAATGTTTTCGTTGATGATAAAATATTTTATGTGAGATAAATGCATCTAAAACTTAAATGGTTTTATCTTTTTTTTGGTATAATCTCTTCTCCTTCCGCTGAGGGTTTTTCCTTTCATCACTCTGTCCAGGCTATCTTCTCTCTGCGGGCGTGTGTGCGGGCAACGAAAAGCCGCCAAAAACCCTCGGCAGCGGCTCCAGCCGATAGACAGGGCCTTGCTCGGTTCATCATGGGCTCTTGGAGGGGGAACGACTTCAACGGACAAGCCCAGTCCCATTCAACATCAAAGATAAAAATAAAAAATGAAAAAATCCGCCTCTCCAGTCCTATGTAAAGACCGACACCTGACACACGACACGCGACACGACACGACACGACACGCCAACACGTCATTTATTATAAATAGAGAATTTACACGTTCCGACACGTTATATATTAAATATATTTTTATAAATAAAAATAAATAATAAAAATAGCCTAGAATTAATTTACACTAAAAATATTAAATGATATCATTCATTATTTTAATTTGTTACAATAATACACAAAACTTAGAGGAAAAAACATTGTTTAAAGAAAAATGCTGAAATGATATTTTTAAATTTATTTATTTATCATATATAGCATTTTTATTACTTCTTTCATAATAAAAGACTTTTTAAAAAAAATAAAAAAAATTCTAAAAAAAACCCTGAAAAAAATGACCCCGTGCGTGTATATTTATAGCAAATTTATTACTTCTTTTGTGTATATTTATATTTTGACCCCTCAAGTATTATAAATTTTTAAAATTGACCCCGTGCGTGTCGGAATCACGTGTCGGAATTCTGGACTCGCGTGTCGGAGCGTGTCGGAAAGAGTTGACCACGTGTCGGATTTTTGGACACTCGTTGACCGCGTGTCGGGACGTGTCGGGACGTGTTGGAGCGTGTCGGACACATCTCGGAGTGTCGGACACGACACGAAGGCTTCCGGAGAGTGTCTGTGCTACATAGTCCAGTACAAGGGATGCTAAAGATGAAAAATAAAAAAATAATAATAAAGTTAATAATTCAGGCGCCATCAAAAGAGCTTAAAAATCCGAATTGGTCCGAACGAATCAACCCCCACATTTCTTAGGGATGAGCTAGACAGGGTCGGTCCTTGGCGTGTCTTTTCTAATTTTCTTTTTAAGTTCGTTCAGGCTACTAACTTCTCTTTGTCCCTCTCTGTCCTTGGATCTTGAATTTGGGGTTAACTCAACTGGATAAAGTTACTCCAGACTTTGGAAAATTGCAATCTTTTTCAAATCCACATACGTGGTTTTTGCGTTGACCAATATTCGAAGCATCGATCAAAGGCTTTGCGAGAAAAATAAGTAATTAGCCTAGGTAATGAGATAAAATCTCATCCAAAATGGAAAGAGAAATTGACTTACTAAGCCGACTTTCTTTTCCATCATCTTCATGTTGGTTTTGGATGAAAGAAACATTAATTTTAGTCGAGGTCTTTATGCTTTAGTTTCTATTATGGACATCACTATCAAGAAAGTAAAGCATTACCCAGCTTTCATCGCAAGAAACCGAAGCGACTTCGGAGAATTGTGGGTCAAGCCATGATGTACATCCCCGTCAGAAAATAAAGCATTTCTATGGGACGTGACCAAAATGACTCGCTCAAATTGTACATGTGTCTTTCGACCAAAAAAAAAGTAAAAAAAATTACCTGTGTCCCTACATGATGAAGTTGGCATTTAAACATTCAACGTTTGGTGAAAAAAATTTGGAAAATGATACATTGAATCTAATTGATAAGCTTAACTTATTGCGTTATTTTGTTATATTTGGTTGAGAAAATTAATAAAATTACACTACATCCTAATCGGTAATTTTTAATTGATCCAATGAATATACAAACAAGTAATGCGTTACACTATAATGATATGGCCCAAGCAACATTTGTTAGCCACAAAATCGGCAACCCAAGATCTCCAACTAGAAACTGAAACACATAATCGAGAGATTTACACACTTTATTTGAAATCTATTATTCTTTACCCGGAATAGCAACGATTTAAAACTCAAATACTTCTCCTCTATTGCTCTCCGTATCACTGACTCAAAGAAACTGTCCTCATGCTCAACATTTTGTAAACGCTCCTTATGTAAGATATTTGTGTGTCAGGATTAGTAGAGAGACTTAAGTACTATTTATAGATATTTAAGCTATAGGCACTCTTGTCACAAGGTGGGCTTTACCCGGTCCATATTAGCTAGCCCAATATTAGATTAATTAAGAATCTTTATATCTCACATTATTAGACTAATCCTGTAAAATGATTATAACAAATTTCAATTAATGTAGCCCATGTCAGAAAAACTCTTACAACATTGGCAATCTCTTAAAATAACTATTAAAATATTAATCATTTGGAATATTCGCTTTGCTTATCAACAACTATTAAATGGAAATCGCTGGAGTGTTTTGTGGACTCCGCTAGTTGTCTGCTTGAGGCAAAGAGGTAGACTAATGGAGACCCATTTTGAACATCTAGGGAAATGTTCATAAAAAATGTTCATGTTTTTAGGGAGAAAGTCATCAACTCGTGTAGCTCATGGGCAAAAATGACATGAGGGTTTGGAATTTCATTCACATCCTTTAACAATCTCATTGCCCTACGTTAACTTAATATTTATTAGGCTGTATTTGGTTGTTCGGATTCTAATTGGGATATGATAGGATAAAGGAAGATTTGAAATTCTCCATGTATTCCTAAATTATAAGAGTGTCTTATCATAAATTTGGTGCAACCTAGATAGAATTTGGAATCTTTGAAATAAATCTTCGAAAATCTGCAAAAATCTCTGAACCCTAACCCTGTCCAATCCTGTGAGACTGCATTTGGCAGTCGGGATAAAATTCGGGATATGATATGATTTATCATATCCTACGTTTGGTACTCGTTCGGGACATGATAAAATCGGATATAAGGGGGATATAGACCGGATAAATTATCTCATGGGGGAAGTGGGATAAAGGTGGATAGGATTTCTAATGTCCATAATAGTAAAATTATTTTTCTCGAATAACAAACTTATTAAATTAAAAAAATTGAAATTATATTTCAATATAAATAATATTTGAATTCTAATTTAAGAAATAAAAAATAAAAAATAAAAAATATTTTTAATTAATCTTATTTTAATTTATATATTCAACTTTAATTCTATCTTATAATAAACATCAAATCTATAAATTATATATTTATACTTATTATATATTTTAGGTATTTTTGTATTTTAGGCATGTTAGTACAGTTTACTATTTGATAAAATTTTATTAAAGAATGATGAAAGGGGATTAAAGAAATAATAAAGAAAATAATATAAAAAAGAGGAAAAATAAAATAAAAATAAATTAAGGAATAGTGTTACGAGAGATTTTCACAATCTCTATTTACAATGATATGCCGTTACATGATATGATGTGAATATATACGACTTTAATACTGCGATACATCAAACAATGGACATGATATAAAAAAATCTCAGGATTTCATATCCTATCATATTCAGTCATATCTTGATTAGAAATCTGGATGACCAAACAATGGCCCTTTTTGCACTCACTTGTTGGAACACGATTGCCAGCTCGTGGTGATGACTAGCGTGGTTGGAGACGATGACGATCGTGCGGCGGTCGGAAGTGATGATGATTGGTAATTTTGGTGGTGGTCCTCTAGGAGGTGCTGGCAAAGCAATATCTGATGGTCACTTTATCATTTCGTCAAAAGATAAAAATATGAATTTTGTAGTTACCTTTTAAATTTTATAACCAATCCAAGGTGTTTTTTTTTTTGGTAAGGTCCAATCTTTGTTTATCTCATCTTAAGGCCGGATTTCTTAACTGACATTTTATCCAAATGTATTCGGGTATATTTGATTCAGAGAATATCACTGAACATTGGATAGGATAATTGTTATCCTATTTGGACTCAAATTTGAGCTATCAAACGCAGCCTAGATTAACTTTTAGTTATTTAACTAATAAATGTCATGATGCATGACCTAGGTTCAGGAATTGCGATTAGCTTGAAAGGTGCAATTGAAAAGATGACAAATGATCCGACTTAATAATCAACATAAATTTGAAAAGCTCACATTTTCACAACAAGAACAACAAACGACAATAATAACGACAAAACTGATAATAGTAACAATAGATAATTTAGTGACGAACATTATTTGCAAAAACCTCCCACACCATTTAATGAACAAAACCTTTTTTCACGTGGATAAATAATGTAAGATGAAAGATATCAGATATTGCAAACTTTCTTAAGATAGATGACAGAATTTACGTTGTAACACGTATATATTGCAAAATTTTTAACCAGCATAGGAACATATATAATTAAGTAATTATGTGCTATTCAACATATATAATTAATTTAGCAATGACCTCTTTATAAATTACATGAATCTACTTTAAAATATTTTTTTAGAAACATCATCCTTGAGGATAATTCAGCCATTTAGAGTACGAAACTCGGTGCGTAAGGCTTTAGTGGTTATCCTCCGAAGATATAATAAACATTTTTTTTATACTTTGCACTGAATATTAAGCAAAAGGAAAAGGAAAGATATGAAAAATTAGTGTATCTTCAAAGATTATGATTCATAATTTAATTTATATTCAAACAAGAGATAGAGAGAGCCGTAAAAAAAGCCGTTATACGACCGTTGCAAAATTGTTACAAAAATGTCTTTCATGATTGTCATGATAAACACCATTACTTTCAAGTATTCAAAACTGCTAAGATATCCAATATTAGATTCATTTACTGTATATACCACACTCATATGATAGTTTCTAATGTGCCGCAAAACACCATAAAATATGAAGCGTCCTTCATTTTTACTGTACATGTGCTTGTGGACTTCGGGGTGCTGAAGATTGGAGGGAAGTGGACGATGATAGCGTGCTTGGAAGGAGAGACTGGTAAGGAATGCTCATTCCTCTACTCAAAATTAAATCCGTCTTAAACAGCCCGAATGGGTTTTTTTCTATCATGGCATGACGATTAAATAGATTTAATATTTAATACAAGTAAGATATCGATACTTTACCCGAGTTTAAGACTATATATTTTGCATTACTCTAAATATTGATAGTTAATCAATTTTGCAGTCATTAAAACTTCTAGTTAATTATAAGATATATTGAATGTTGATCGGTATTGGCTCTACTGGTTTATCAAATCAGTTGAAATTGCCTTATTTTTCCTCCAATAAATCTATAAAAAAATACTCATTTATTTAATATTTATTAACTAAACAACTTAGTACCGAATATTAACAACATCAAGTTTTAATTATTTGTCTTACAAAGCGATTCCTGGGAACATATTTTCTTTTATAATTTGGGTGAAATCACTGATATCTTTTGTTGTCTATTTGCAAATAATCATTTTCATGATTTTATAATATTCATTTTTTCATTTTCATATTTCTCTTTTAGAGAAGCCTGAGTAAAGTCAACGGTGGCAATCACGTATTCCGTTGAATTGGCCCTGTTGGGAATAACGGATCCCCGAAAACCGGATTCGACACCGAATCGAACCCCTAAATCAATGCGGAAGACGAAACCCGGGAAAACACGCATCACCGATCGTAAAGCACACCACGGATTCGAGCGTACCTTGTTAGCCACAGATTAAACACCAACGCTGAAGAAGAGGAAGAAATTCTGGCCCGATTCGATCCGATGACGACTTGAAGGGAAGGAAAGCGCGCCGTATGCTTACTGCATTTTCTTTTTGGGAGAGAGAGAGCGTGAGAAGAGAAAAGACGTACGTTATGCCAAGAGTTGTCTTCTCTCTCTCTCTCCTTCCTTTTATACCTTCCCCATCCACGGGCCTTATTCCCGTGGGCCGGGCCCTTTTGGGCCCAACTTGAGCGGATGGGCCTTAAGCCCATCTCATAAATCCATCATCTCCCACTCGCACATGGTGGTGCAAAACCAACATGGGTGGACAGGCCCTAGTCAGTCCCATCAGAGAAAAATTCATCATAGACTCTCACTTAACATGGTGAGCCGAACATAATCCTCTTTTCCTCTCTTCAACATTCATACCGGTGAATAATCCGTGCGACCAGCATACTTTGAGAGCTCGTTGCCATACATCTGTTAGGAATATATAGCAGCTCATAATGTGCATCATATCCTAAGTAGATTTAGTATGCATTACCCTAGATCGATCGATCACATTTATATCTCTCTTGATCTCTTTCAAACAATGATATATATTGTATTCACAATTATGATTATCACAAAGACAGTCATAATTGGTTAACCGGTGAATACAAAACTACAATGTGACTCTCCAAAAACGATCTTCCTCTTTCCTTCAAACTCTCAATTTCAGTCCAGCTTGCTTTTCTAGAAATGGCCCATTAGATCGAATCAAACTCATAACCATTGGCAACATCCTAAGATAGCAAACACTAAATAGAAATCTTGAGAATAAGTAAGAGTCATGAGGGGACTAAGAAATTGAGGAACTCTCTTCCTCAAGAGTCTCACACGACATAAAAGTTGAGATCAAACTTTTGCCACTCTTATTGGTCGTCTCATGCATACGTAGTATGAAATACGTATTACGGTATTAACTCATTTCCCATGGAGCGTATGTCTACACTTTTCAATACCGTACAGATGATAGTTCAGACATACCCAATGTCTAACTTGAGTTCACATATCTACTCATTCATAAAATTCATCAAAACTCACATCTGGCATCTTAGACAGATAAAGTAAAACATGTGGGGTATTTTACTTTCGGACATAATAAGTATTATGTCCTCATCTTAACACCTAGTTAAGGCGACATACGTGTTTTAAGCTTGAGCTCTCGATTATCACCTAGATAATAAGCTTAAAAACAGTCTCATATCTATTTATCACACAGTAAATAGAGGCGATTACCCGTGTGAGTGGGCTAATCTTATATCTGTCCGACATACTTCTCAACTTAAAGTAATGCACTAAGCATTAAGATGCATAAAGATCAAACAAAGATTCATAAGCATTAATGATGAAAACACAAATTCATCAAATTGTGAACACTTAGGGAAAATACAATATTCAGTACATCGGTCTACGCAATCCTAGAGATTTCATATGGCCACAAAACACATCTCTAGGTATTGGCTTTGTCATGGGATCTGCTACCATTCCATGCGTAGTATGTACTCTAAGTTCACATCTTTTCGTGCAACCATATCCTTGACAAGATTATACTTGGTATCTATAGGTTTGGTCTTGTCATGATATTTTGGATCTTTGGTATACGCTTTTTGCTGCTTGGCTACCACAGTTAACCAACAATGAATCTGCAGCACTTCCAATAACACTTAAATGATCCAAAAAATCTCTTAAGCCAAACATCTTCTTATACTGCTGCTGATAATGCCACGAACTCAACTTATATCGTGGACAAGGCTATACATTTCTGTTTCTTACTGCTCCAACATATGGTGCCATTATTCGGTAAGAAAACAAACCCAGAGGTAGATTTCCTTTCATTTAAATCTCCTCTCCAATCGCATTAGAATAGCCTTTGAGTTGCGTATCCTTTCCTTAATAACTCAATGTATGATCAGCAGTCCCCTTTAGATACCTTAGTATTCTCTTAACGGCTTTCCAATGTGCTTGACCTGGATTGGATTGGTATCTACTCACCATTCCAACTGTAAAGCATATGTCGGGTGTTGTACACATCATAGCATACATTAAGCTCCCAACAGCACTAGCGTAAGGAACATGTTTAATTTGTTCCTTCTCTTGTGGAGTCCTTGGACACAGTTTATGGCTCAATCCTTCACCTTTTGCAATAGGAGTGTCTATGGGTTTACAATCCCATATCCTTCAACTCAAAGTTGGAAAACAACCATCTCTTGACAGTATTAACCAACTCCATATTACTTCCGGCAATTAGTATATCATCAACATATAATGATATGATCACAAATTGATCATTGGATCTATTGGTATATACACAATGATCCTCGTCAATCATTGTAAAATCATATGCCACTATGGCATTATGAAAATGTATATACCTTTGTCTCGACGACTGCTTAAGACTATATATCGACCCACAAAGTCGACATACATTTTCTTTTTGGCCTTTCACTATGAAACCAGCATGTTGTTCCATATGTGTTCATTCCTCTAATTCTCCATTGAGGAAAGCAGTCTTTACATCCATTTGATGTAACTCAAGATCCATACTAGCTACTATTGCCAGAATAATGTGAATCGAGGTAAATCTCACTACAGGAGAAAACGTATCTTCATAATCAATTCCTTCCTGTTGATTATACCCATTCGCCACAAGGCGAGCCTTATGCCTTTCTATTGAGCCATCAGCCTTTCGCTTTATTTTGAGAACCTACTTGTTCCTATAGCTCTGCGTCCTTTTGGAAGATCAACTAGTTCCCAGACTTGGTTTGATTTCATTGACTCAATTTCCTCTTTCATTGCATGAATCCATTTTTCCTTATTAGGGCAGTTCAGAGCCTCATTAATATTTCTTGGCTCATCCTCATCTTGTGGAGCAACCATAAAAGTTTCCCTTTCAATGTCAAAACATCGACGGGAAATACTTTGGCGACTTGTTCACCGTATGGGAGATTGTACACTTAACACATCATTCCCCATCATGCTCCCACTTGGATTAGGTAATGATGATGTCGTCACATCAGGTGGTTGCAATTGAGAATGAGTTGAATTCAATTTATTACATCTCATATTACTCCCACTTGGATGAACTTCACTAATATTATTATCTTGATCCAAGGTCTCAAATAGGGAGTTATTTTCCCTTATTTTGCCCCTCTTAGGAAATTCATCCACTAAGAATGTGACATCCCGTGATTCAAATTCAGTTATACTCCCACTTTCCTTTTCACCCATGAACACATACCATTTTGAGTGTTCGTAGTATCTCATGAAAATACTCTTATTTTCTTTGGGACCCAGTTTCCCAAACTTGTGAGAGGACTCATGAATATAGGCAGCACAACCCCATGGCTTAAGAAAACTTAAGTCCGGTGTTCTAACTGTCCATAACTCATATGAAGTGGAAATAACCGATTTGGAAGGCACCCGGTTAAGTATATAGGCAGCATTAACAACACATCACTCCAAAAAGTGATGGGTAAGTTAGCATGCGCCATCATGGACCTAACCATTCCAAAGAGGGTTCTGTTTCTTCTCTCCGCAACACCATTTTGTTGAGGAGTATATGGAATAGACAACTATCTTTCTATTCCTTTTTCATCACATAATTTTCTGAACTTATCAGATAAATATTCTTAACCTCGATCGGATCTAAATACCTTTATTTTCCTGTCTAATTGATTTTCTACCAGGTTCATAAACCTTCTAAAACAACTTATGTTTCAGATTTATGAGAAATCAAATAGACATATCCGAATCAAGTAGAATCATCTATAAAAGTGATGGAACAAACAGCCCATTGCCTTCCTCTCACATTCATTGAACCACAGATGTCCAAATGGATTAAATGCCGAGGAAATTCAGCTCTTTTACCTTTTCCAAATGGTCTCCTTGTCATTTTCCCTACTAGGCAATGCTCACATATGGACAAATCAACTTTTTCAATATTGCCCAACAAGCCCTTTTTGGCTAGTCTTTTCATATGTTGTTGGCCCATATGACCAAGTCTAGCATACCATCATATTCACATCATTATCATATAAGATAGAAGACGTGAAACAAGGGGATAACATATTGACATCATCACAGTCAACATTTAGTACAATAAAACCATCTAGAAAGTGACCACAACCATAGTAGTTCGTATCTAAACACAAATCTACACCTTTATTATGGAAGTTCATACCAAAACCAAGCTTAACCAACACTAAGATAGATACTTAAATTTCGATGAATCTCCAGAGCATATAGAACATCAAGATGCGTCCACCATGCATGTTCAATTGGCAGGTGCCAATTCCTTTACATCAGCTCTAGAGTTGTTTCCAATATAGATCCACTTAGTTTCAATTGGTATCGTCGGAATTCCATGAAGGATCCTCTATCCTTTGCTACATGGTCTGTCGCTCTTGAATCTACATTCCACAAAGGATTGGATTCAGCCTATAATGCAGAACTTGACACATAAGCAAAGTTCTCAAATGTACAAGAGGTGTATAGCTTCTTTAGCTCACGACGTCGCGAGCATAGTGACCTCTCTTGTCACAATTGTAACACATCACTCTTGACATTTTCTTCACTTGAGGACGTTTTCCTCTCTTGTGTTGGTTAACTCTTGATTTCTTGCAATAAGGACTTGATCCTTTGCATTCCCACATATTGAATGAATCAATACGCTTGCGCTTAGAGCACAAAGCCCTTTCTGAGCTAGAACCAGCATAGCAAATGTCTATTTTCGGCTCAAATACCGTTAAGCGGTCCTCTACTAACTCAAGGTGGTGCACGACACCCTCAATATCTTCCATAATGTGGTCAAGAGCTTCTAGTGCTTCTTGCTTTTCCAGCACATATTGAATCTTCATATTTGTTGACACCTCAATTTTAATTAAGTTAATTTTATTTTATTAAGTTTTTATTTTGTCATTTCGGATAAATAAGATAATTAAAAAAAAAACCAAAAACAAGCAAAACAAAAGAAAGCAAAAATTGACAGCCGGCCCAGCCCCCACCTTTTTCTTTCCCTTTCGCGGGCCCAAGCCCACCTTCCTTCTCCTCCAGCCCGCCCCTTCTCTTCTCTTCTTCTTCTTCCTTCTTCCCTCTTCTTCCCCTCCGCCTCGCAACTCACGCGCGAAGGACAAACCTACGGCCGAGGAGTGTAGGCCGACGTCGGCCGGAAGAGATAGATCTCAAGCGCCATCATGAGCTTCCTTCAATGCCGAGCACGCCTTGTTGGAGGAGCTCGGATGGGACGCCGGTTCGGCCGGCGGAGGCCGTTCGGCGTGCGAAGACCGGCGGTCGAAGCTCCATCGACCGGCAGCCCCCTCGCCTATAAATAGGCTTCGCTCGACGATGGCAAAGCACGGCGAACTCGGAGATCTTCCCTTGAGAGACTTCAGGGAGGATCGAAGAGCGAGCACGCGAGAGATCGGGTCGCGAAGCTCGAACGACCCCCCTCCGAGAGACTTCGGGGGAGGCCGGCGGCAAGCGAGTCCGAGGGGGAGAGATCCGAGAGGGTCAGGTCTGAGAGAGAGGAATCGAAGGGAAAGGTGCCAGATCCGAGAAACCGAAGACCCGCCATCGCTGCCGTCCCTCCCGACGCCGTCGATCGCCCACGCCGAAACTCCAGACAGCTGCTGTGCCGTCTTCACCCTCCGACGCTGTACGCCGCTGCCATCCCCTGCCCTCAGATCTAGAAAGCAGAAGACTAGATCTGAGGAGGATCCACGAGATCCGGCCACCGCGACACGCCGCCATCCACCGCCGTGCTGCCCCCTACCAACGAGCCGCGGTTGAAGTCCCCAAAGCCAGTGAGTATCTCTGACCTCCCTCGCTTCTGGGTTGGGCACGCCGGAGCTCGCACAAGCTCCGATTGCCGGTCGCCCCATTCTTCGCCGTTCCGCTGTCTCCGCCATAGCTGCTCCACAGTAGCCCATACGCTCTTGTTTTGCCATCTCCGCCGTAGCCGTGTCGAAGCCGCTCCGCCACCGCTCGGATGTCTTCCCCCGTCGCCCGTCACGGCCGTTGGACCGCGAAGGGCGCGGCCGCGGCGAAAATCGGGTCGGCCGGGTCGGGCATGTGACCCGCACCCTAGGGTTTCATCAAATGGGTCGCGGGCTTGTCCGACCCGGTTCCTTTGTTTTTGGGCTAGGGTTTGGATTTAAAGGGTTTATTTTGGGTTTGGGCCTAGTCTTTTAAAAGAGAAAAATACAAAAAAATCCGAGTCGGGCCCGCAACGCGGGCCCGTCCCTCTTCGGATCGCTGGCCGGGTCGGACCCAACCCGCGGATCCGACCCGGGTCAGTTTTTATTATTTTAATATAAAATAATATTTTAATAAAAATAATTAATAAATAATTTATTTTCAAAAAATATATATATTAAAAAAAATGTTTTAATTTCCAGAAAATCGAAAAATATTTAAAAAAATGTTGAAAATGTTTTATTTCCTAAAAAATAAAAAAATCAAAAAATAATTTATTTTCCAAAAATATTAAAAAATATATATTAAAAAATATATATTAAAAAATATTTTATTTTCCGAAAAATCAAAAAATCAAAAATATTTCATATTTTCCAAAAAATGTCAAAAATCCAAAAAAAGGCCAAAAATTCATGAAAAAGCCGAAAAGATTCAGAAAAAGCCAAAAAGACTTGTATTTTACCAAAAACCCCCAAAAAAATCCCTTTTGTGTCCAAAAAATTAGAAAATGACTCAAAAATGTTTTTCCTCCAAAAAATGCATGGAAAATCCCTCGAACATCCAAAAAGCCTTCGGGTTTAAACAAGATTAGGTACCGAAAGGGCATTAGTGATTAACTAGTGTAATCAAGTCCCCGATCCTAATTTCTCGGTTGCGCAGAGTGAGTATTTCTCCCGATACTTCACTTGGGTTTCTAATCAACCTACCCCAAATTGATTAGTGGCGACTCCATTTTAAAAATTAACTTGCAGGTTAAAAACTTGAACCATTAAGTCGTGAATTGGTGGACTTGGGAGAGTCCGGGCATAATAAATTTCAGCCGAGCCATTAGCCTCCTTAGGCGCTCGTACCTGAATGCGGGCGCCGAAAAAAAAAGGGTCGCGACAGCTTGGCGACTCCGCTGGGGATTTTGAAGACTTAGGCCAATTTTGTCTTGTTTAAATTCTTTACTGACTTAGGTTTTTTTCTTTACGCAGGTCAAAAGCTTAGAAATTTATTTTATTTTTGCTTAAAATAGATTATCTTGTGATTATAAACTATTGTGCATGCTTTACTTGTTTTAAACACTACACATGGCACACACAACCCAAATTTGCCGGACTGGGCCGCCATAGGATTTCTAGGATGGTGTTAAGAAAGATACGACCTCGAACGCGAGACTGCGATGTAGAGGTTGCCTTTCTTTTCCCCGAATTTCTTAGTCGAGGTTAGGAGGGTATCTTTTTGCTAACGCGAGACTACGACGGGCGGATATCCTTTTAATCTCACCAAGCCTTCGAGTTAGAAATCGAGCCACACGTCCCATCTCGTATGTCTTTGTGCTTGCCATTTTATTTAAAAGCAAAGTGATTTCTTTACTTTTACTCGGTCTTTTATTTGACCCATGGCAATTTAGGATAAGCTTTTCAAGTCCCGCTTTATGTGCGATGGGGAAAGACGATATCCAGTTCATTCCCGCTCCCAAGGCGGAGCTCTTCGGATGGTGGGGCCAATTAGATCGGTTGCCCAAGAGCGCGTGAAGGCCAAAATTGGTCATCTCCTATCGTTGATCCAAATCACTGTTCGTCCTGAAGTCATACAAGCCATGGCACATTTTTGGTGCCCGAAGACAATTACTTTTATATTCGGTAGGTTTGAGCTAACCCCAACCCTAGAAGAATACAGCATCATCACTGGAATGCCTCTTGAGAAAAAACTTGTCAAGCCATCGATAGGCGCCCTCCCATGGCGCGGGTTAGCACGACTTTTAGGAACTGAAATCCATGTCATGAGACAAATTCTTGAAGACAACCATAATACCTGCCCACTAGAATTTATGAATGCCTGTTTCCAAAATCAGCCTATGACCCAGAAAAGTGAGATTTTCCTCCTAGCCTTTTTCGGGCTCATCATCTTCCCCTATCAAAGAGATGCCATAACTCCCAAGACGGCATGGATAGTTGATCAGATCTTAAGAGGGGGGAATTATGTCAACATGATTTTAACTGAAACATTCTTGTCTTTTAATCGTTTTAAAAACAACTCGGAGAAAATCATGCGAGCCTCTCCTGAAATTTTACAAGTCTGGTTCTTTTCTCACCTAAGCAAATTTCGAGACTTCATGCGATCACCTGAAACAAATGCTTTTGAAAATCCATTACAAAAATTTATGATTTTAGGACCGTACATTCCCAATCAAAGCTGTTTAAATTGGGTAAGCTTTCTAAGAAACCCAGGCTCCCGAGGCATTCCAATGGTGTGCTGGTTGGTTCCATGAAAAGAGGGCCCGCTTTGCTTACATGCGCACCCGCCCAATTCCGTTGCTCGGTCTCACCGGCGCCATTCCCTACTACCCATATCGGGTAGCCCGACAATATGGAGCCCTTCAAGAGATCCCACCGCCTTTCAAGATGATGGTCCCTCCAGTTCTTTTCAACACAAGCCGTGACTATGAATTCGAAATTTCTACCGCCGAGGAAACTGGGACAAGTGCCATCGCAAAAGGATTGTGATACCTGAAGGGCTTGAGGGAGAAGAAAAAGCCCACCACGCCTCAATGTCCTACATCCACAACCATTGTATCCCGACAAGGTGGAAGCCATCAGTTCCTCGCTCAATCAGAGAGAGTAGCCCGCACGAGCAAGCAGAGCTCATGGAGAGGGATTTGGGAATGGACTGGATGCACACCTCAGAGCCAGCCCAAGGAAGCAGGCATCCTCGCAAGAGCAAGGCTCCCCGTCGCATATAAATTGGGAATCATGTGCCCCTTAGTGTAAATAGTGTGAAAGTTTTGTCCCATTGTTTAGGGACTCTTGTTTGATATCTAGTATTTCATCCTGTCTTTTCAATTTCAAGTTCAAGTTTTTAGATGTTAGGAGTTGGCAGTCTATAAATCCTCTTTTGATAAATAAAAAAGTAGTTAGACCATTGCCATGGGTCAATCTTTGTTTATTTTCGTGCTCATTCATTGTTTTCACAACGAACAAGTAATTATGAATCGCCGGCCACCAATCGCCCGCGAATGGCCTCATGCAATAGGGCCCGATCAGAATGATGTACAAAATCGCCTCATTAACATTGAAGACGGCGTAGGACAAATGTCCATTGTCCTTCAACAACTCTCAAGACAAATGGAATCCACTCAAGTCGAGCCCAACTCTATAGTTGCCTTAAGCACCGTCATGACACCTGCAAATTTGCCAAAAAATAGCCAGCACCATGGACAGTTTGAAAGGATCATGAAAAAGTTAAACCAGCTGCAGGAACAGAATCCCCTGGACCTGTCCAATTACGCAGGCATTAAGATCCCTGAAAAATTCAAAACACCTGAATGCGAAAGGTATGCTGATACCTCCCGCCCGGAGACCTACTTGCAGGCCTACTTGGTCCGAAGGATGATTCAATCGTACCAATCGAGCTTGACTGGCCCTGCCTTACGATGGTATATTGTCAGGAAGATTAGTCCCCTTAAAACCTGGAGGGAACTAATTCATGTTTTTCACCAAGAGTATGATATTGACATCACCCCTGACATCACCTTGCCCTATGAAGAGCCGATGATCACGGAGCACGAGGAGCCATTAGTCGATAAGATAAGAGAGGAGCATGTCAATGAAGCCTTGCATGATAAATGGGCAACTAAGCGACATCCTGTTACTGGAAAATTTCCCACTAGGAAAGGCAAGGAGCCTTTGTACGAGATCATAGACTCAGAGCCTGTTCAAGAGCGGGGCACAACTGGACAACTCCCCAAGCTTACTCCAAGAGCTAGAGTCCCAAGAATACCAACCCCTATCATCCTGGAAAGTGAATCAGACAATGAAACTCTAATGTCTCTCACTTCCCTTGACAGAATCAAGTTAGCAAAACGAAGGGCCTTACTCAAAAGGTCTGGACCAGAAGCCAAGAAAAGAAAGCCTAAACAGATCGATTCAGCATCTACCGACGAGCCACCGCACCAAAGCTTCGAGCATTCCCAAGAATACAGCTTTGAAGGCCACCATCCTCTAGAGTACAACCCTGAAGATTTCCCGGCCCTAGAATACAATCCCAAGGACTTCCAAATATTATTTTGACAATGAAACCGACGATTCATCGTATAACTGTTTCATACTCTCATCCGGGGATGAAGGTCCGTCGAAGAGGAAGCGTACGTCTTTATCCGCTACGATCCTAACGAAGTACTAAGCTTGTCCTCGACCATGAGGATAGCTTCAATACTTCATCCTCATTCGGAAATTTTGACCAAGAAGAAAGCAATGGGGTAATCTCGGTAGAATCCAACTTTCCCCGAAATAGAAAAGTTCACCACTACAACAGATATGCAATGGGAAAACCAAAGGGCCTAACCAAGATACATCAAGCCCGTCTTGCGCTCATAGGATCATGACCCCTGGAGAGATGTGGATACCTAACCTCCGCAAATATAACGGCACGACTTGCCCCGTGGCCCACTTGCAGTACCTCCATGCTGAAATGAGTCGGTACTATGGCCCAATGTCATTCACAACTCAGACTTTCCAAGAGAGTCTTACGGGGTCTGCATTACAATGGTTTATCACAGCAGATATCTGTCTTATGAGAGATTGGAATGAGCTGTCTTCTGCATTCCTGCTTCAGTATCAAAGCCAGATTGGGACTGAAGTACCTTGTCAGAACTTGGTTCACTTTAGAAGAAGACCAATGGAGGATTTCCGAGCATATGCAAGGAGGTGGGAGGCTTTCATGATGCAAATTTACCCTCAGCTGGCCGAAGAAGAAATGATAAAGCTGTTCATAGAAGCTTTACCCCGCAAGCATCGCTGTTGGTTGCATGGGTTGCATTTCCGTAGCTTCAATGAAGTGGTCCTCTCATGCGAATACTTCGAGTCTACTGGAGGCGAGGAACTCAAAGGCGCTTGATTTCAAAACCAGCACTATCAAAGTGCTCCTTTTCATAAGAGTTTTCATGGGTGTTGCTTGTTTTCATAATTTCATGTTTCTTATCCTGTCTAGTGTGCTACTGTTGTATTTTCCATTCCAAGTACTCTATTGTACAGTTCTAATATTTTGTTTTAAGAACATGAGGCGGTACTCCAAACCTGCCCGGTGATGTTATCCAACCATGAAAAGAAAATATCGTCCAAGGAGAATACTGAGGGCTGGGCTTCCTCATGCTTTTTCTCCCCCAAAGACGTATTTTGAAAATATTTCATCACCCAAAAGCTTTTGTTAAAACAAGATGATAAATTTAACCGTGTTTGTCTTTCTGACTCATTTGCTTCATGTCTCAGAAGATCATTCCCATCCCCTTTGACTTAGTGTGACAGGGGGCATTTGAAGCAAACGCATCAGACAAACTCGCCAAATTCAAAGACACCCCCCCAAGAAAACAGGGGCAAATAGAAAGAATCATCCTACACCAAAAAGGGTAAGTCTTATTCTCTGAATATAATTTGGAAATGATGTCCTCTCTCTTCTATTTACAGGATACAAAAGATGAAACGTAATAGGTACAGGCATACAGTTGAAATCGAAGCATCCATGACATGCCTCACTCCTGCCCAGCTCCATCCTAAGCCAAAGGACTATCTTGTCGCACGACGCGCCCAAACAGCTAGATGTTACAATATCAACTACAACATAAGGAAGGAGTTCCTCCTCTTCCTTTTAAATGATTACTGTCAACAGGGAGAAAATCTAGACAGTCAAGGCGATCTATAGCCCCACACCCTGGACAATGACTTTGGAATCTAGAAGCTTCACTCCAGACGCATATTCTTCCAAGGAAAAGAGAAATTCCACAGAAGGAAGGCATTAAAGATGAATCAACGACCATCAATCATCCATACATGGTCACAAATGAAGAGGGCCAATCAAAAGAGACATTGAACTATGTCAAAAACAAAAGGCCATCATTGACATACGAGAGATCCCTAGGAGTCGAAATACAAACTTTGGAGAAGAGTAATTTGGTATCGTTTCCAATACTCCCGATTGTCCGAACTCACTTTTGACATATTTTCTCCTATTGACAGGAAGCATAGGATTCAAGAAACAAGCTCAATGGTTAATTTGGGCAAATCAAATGATTCATATCGATTTACCTAACTTGGTATGAAGGGACGTGTCGTCCAGGAGCCGGTTCGGTTAAATAAAAAAAGAAGCGCCCTACGGACACCATCGGCGCCTCTAGCCGAGTGGTATCCGGGAAGAAGCAAAAAGGTCCGAAGTCGGGGGTTCGAATCCCCGACGCGGCAGTTAGCCGCTTGGTAAAAAAATAATAAAAAAATTTTTTGCTTCCCTTGCACTTGCAAATTACGAGAGAAGAGGTGACCTAACGAAGCAAAAGACATAGGACTTCGTGACCCACTTGCCCTTCAAGTCCATCCAATCATCTGCAAACCAGTGAAGGGTAATTCGGTATCGTTTCCATTACTCCCACTATCTGAACTCGCTTTTGACGTATTTTCCCTATTGACAGAAAACATTGGGAATCTAAAACCAAACTTGATGGTCAATATTGGCCAAGTGAGGTTCGTGGAAATGACCCGCATCAAATTCACCTGGCTTCGTGTAAAAGGACACGTCATCCAGGAGCCAATTCGAGAGAATAATCGACCTAACGAAGCAAGGGACATAGGACTTCGTGTCCCCCTCTCACTTCAGGATCACCCAATCGTCTGCAAACCAGTGAAGGGTAAAGTTGTATCGCTTCCAATTATTCGACTCTTAAAAGAGTTCATGACTAACACATTCCCTCTTGTTTGTTGCAGGATCACCCGACTGTCAAAAGCAAGGATAACGAATCAATGAGAAGCATGTCTTGTTTGTTGCGGGATTACCCGACCGTCAAAAACAAAGATAACAAATCAATGAGAGGCATGACAAACTCTCCTAAGCAAAATGGCGTCCTGAGTAATTGCCAAAGCAAATGACAGAGATCCTTCAGGCCTCAACTCACATTTGATTTTGGCCAGACTAATTGATCTACTTGTACATCTTCTCTTTTGCAGGGGCAAAAGCAGAGATGCCCGATCAAATTCCCAACCCCAACTGATCATTCATGTGTCATGTCCCTAATCAATAAGGACAACCATCGACACCCATTTGCAAATAACCCTTTTGATGTTCAAAATTTAACATATTTGGAAACACCATTATGTTAGCCCCTAAAGTTGTCAATAGGGTCTTTTTTTTTTTGAGTCAAAACCATTCACTTGTTTTGAAGAGTTCAAATTCCATCATATTCAAAATGTTGCATGTCATTTCCAGATGAATTCTGCATGATGATTTCGTCTGTCTAAGTCACTGATTCCACTGAGGATTATCATAATAGACAGCTAAGTGAAGAATACAAGATTGATTGAGCATGCTGGATGAGGCACGTCAGAATGATGAAAGGCAAGCCATATCCTACACACAATCCCCCCATCTATACACTTGTGAGATGAGTGCAGAAGATTCCATGACTGCAGGGTAAAGAGTTCTCTCGCGAATGGTACGATAACCAAAACAGTGGGAGGCATTGCATTGCTCACCCCTTTGAGCTCCTTACACTGGTGAAGTTTCTGTCCTACCCCTGTCAAAGAACCACCCTACACTGGGGCAAGTTGAAGACAAGTCAACATCACGAGGTGAGAAAAGGGATATGAATTCTCTTGCTTGCACTTGCATCAATCTTTGAGTGTCTTTATTGCATATGAACACTCGCGTTAATTTAAGTGCCCCAGAGTCATGAAGAGCAATTCTTTCTCTATGCACTTGTATTCATTGTACAACCCAATTGAGTCTGTAATTTCACCCTCACATGGAGGCAAAATAGAAGTTACTGCCATAGCCCAAAGCGTTGGCTGAAGAAGAAGATTCAAGAGTCTAAATAATGGTGCTTCGATTGAACTTGCCTAGGCCAGTTACTCCAACGACAAGAATGAAAAAAAACATGGGCATAAAAAAGCAGTGTATCTGGTAAAAGCAAGGTCAATGCCCATAAATGAAGAACTGGAATGAAAATAGGGGCATGAAAAAGCAGTGTGCCTGGTAAAAGCAAGGCCAATGCCCCCCAGTCAAAAATGCAGCCAAGAAAATGTTGCTCATTTGTGGTCCATAGAACCTCCATTTGACAGTGAGAAGAAAGACTGGTGACAAATGCCAAGGCAATCACCAGCTCTCACCCTTTTACACATGAATCAAGCATACATTGCATCCCATTGTAAAAGTCTCTTTAGACTAGGGGCACTTCAATTAACGTAGGATTTCATGCGTATATAAGCATCGCTCGAAGAAGTACGAGCAAGACTATTCTATCTCTTTTCGCAAGGTTCTTGACTTATAAACCCGGAGATGATCGTGCAACATTTTCATCCATCGACTTCGACCTTGATGGTCCCATTTGATGAGCCGCTGACAAAGACTTCATCACAGTTTCGACAAAGACCTCTCACATTGGTAAAGTCGTACTGTTTGCGAGAATACTCGGACCCCTGCTGACATGATGACAGTGAGATAGTGTGGTCCTTATAAATCCTGCATCAATGGTCAGGATAGCCTTTTCCATGAGAGAGAGTGGAAAGTCCTTTCAGACTGAAAGTCCCTCATTTGGCATGCTCAAGACATCTACATTCTAAATGAAGGTTGTCTTTCAAAATCTTCCCCAGTGGAAATCAGATGATGCAAAATTGACAAAATTATCATGCATGAATCTCATTTGAACTCATGAATTTGAAGCATATACAATCATGTGTGCATATTGTGCAAATAGCAGACATATTCTCAGAGATCAGAGATATTGCCAGGAAAGCATATCTCTATCCCCATTTGTCTTAAAGTACCTACCACTGTCCAGGTACTCTCTCCTTGACACTCGACCTATTCGAGTCGTCCCTTGAGTTTGGATGCTTGTGATTGTCCAAGTATCCTCTTGTCTTTGAGTACCGGCTGCCATTCGGATACTCCATTTTTCTGACACTCGACCTGTTCGAGTTGTCCCTAGAGTATTGATACTTGTGACTGACCAAGTATCTCTTGGAATACCTACTGCTGTCTAGGTATCCTCATATCGTCAAGTACCCACCGTTGTCTAGGTACTTCCTTTTCATGACACTCAACTTGCCCGAGTTGTCCCCAAATAATAGCAGCTGTTCAAGCATTCCACTGCTTTGTGTGCCTGCGCCTACTCAGGTATGCTTTCTTACACTTGGACCAACTGAATGGTCCCAAATCATATCATTAAGTACTCGTGTTCATCCAAGTATTCCAGTACTTTGTACACCTACGGCTACTCAGGTGTTCCACCCCTTTTAAGTGCCTGCGGCAATCCAGGTAAGCCTCATACCACATTCAGATTCCTAAATACCAGGAGGTGAGAGACCTTCACGAATATACGGGGCATGTCCTCGATATTCCCAAATACCAGGAGGTGAGAAACCTTCATGAATATGCGAGGCACATCCTCAATATTCCCAATTACCAGGAGGTGAGAGACCTTCACGAATATCTCAGGTACGCCCTCGGTATTCCCATTTACCAGGAGGTGAGAGACCTTCACGAATATATGAGGCACGTCCTCAATATTCCAACTACCAGGAGGTGAGAGACCTTCACGAATATCTCAGGTACGTCCTCGATATTCCCAATTACCAGGAGGTGAGAGACCTTCATGAATATGCGAGGCACGTCCTCAATATTCCCAATTACCAGGAGGTGAGAGACCTTCACGAGTATCTCAGGTACGTCCTCGATATTCCCAATTACCAGGAGGTGAGAAACCTTCACGAATATATGAGGCACGTCCTTGATATTCCAACTACCAGGAGGTGAGAGACCTTCACGAATATCCCAGGTACGTCCTCGATATTCCCACTACCAGAAGGTGAGAGACCTTCATGAATATCCGAAGGTGAGAGACCTTCATGAATATCCCAGGTACGTCCTTGATATTCCCAACTACCAGGAGGAGAGAGACCTTCACGAATATCTCAGGTACGTCCTCGATATTCCCAACCATCAGGAGGTGAGAGACCTTCACGAATATTCGGGGCACGTCCTCGATATTCCCAATTACCAGGAGGTGAGAGACCTTCACGAATATCTCGGGACACGTCCTCGATATTCCCAATTACTAGGAGGTGAGAGACCTTCACGAATATCTCAGGTACGCCCTCGATATTCTTATTACCAGGAGGTGAGAGACCTTCACGAATATCTTAGGTACGCCCTCGATATTCCCCAATCGCCAGGAGGTGGGAGACCTTCACGAATATGCGAGGTATCCTTCAAGAGTTTGTATTTGTAATTATCCAAGTACTCTTTCGACACCTGCAAGCAATCAAGCACTCCTTCAACGTCTGCGAAAATCCAGGCACCCCCCAAAAGTTTATACTTGCGATCATCCAAGTACCCCTTCGACGCCTGCAAAGGCCCAAATATCCTCCAGGTTAGTACTTGTGAATATCCAGGTACTCTTTCAATGCTTGTGAATGTCCAGGCACCCCCACAAATCGATGCCCTGAGAAAGGTTGGTGCATCCTCCCGAGAAAGGTCGGGTTTCAACCGGTGCCTTCGACGTGTCGACACCCCACAAATCGATGCCCTGAGAAAGGTCGGTGCATCCTCCCGAGAAAGGTCGGGTTTCAACTGGTGCCTTCGACAAAAGTCAGACACCCCACAAATCGATGCCCTGAGAAAGGTCGGTGCATCCTCCCGAGAAAGGTCGGGTTCCAGCTGGTGTCTTCGACAGAAGTCAGACACCCCACAAATCGATGCCCTGAGAAAGGTCGGTGCATCCTCCCGAGAAAGGTCGGGTTCCAACCAGTGTCTTTGACAGAAGTCAGACACCCCAACAAATATGATGCCCTGAGAAAGGTCGGCGCATCTCCCGAGAAAGGTCGGGTACCAACTGGTGTCCTCGATACAGAGCAGGCACCCACAAACAGATGCCCAGAGAAAGGTCGGCGCATCTCCAGTCAAGGCGACCGAAGAAAGGTTCGGGTCCTAGACAAAACAACTTATTGCTCTAACAGGCGACCGAAGAAAGGTTCTGGTCCTGGAAAAGCAATTTCCAGTCAAGGCGACCGAAGAAAGGTTCGGGTCCTAGACAAAACAACTTATTGCTCTAACAGGCGACCGAAGAAAGGTTCGAGTCCTGGAAAAGCAATTTCCAGTCAAGGCGATCAAAGAAAGGTTCGGTCCTAGACAAACCAACTTATTGCTCTAACAGCGACCGAAGAAAGGTTCGGGTCCTGGAAAGGCAATTCCCCGTCAAGGCGACCGAAGAAAGGTTCGGGTCCTAGACAAACCAGCTTATTGCTCTAACAGGCAAACGAAGAATGGTTCGGGTCCTGGAAAAGCAATCTCCTCATGCAACAGGTAAGATGACGCCTTGATACTTGCCAAAAATCGGGGTTCACACCCTATCTCACTCATTCCCGGTAAGTAACTACAGGTATCTTCTTATCTGTCTTAGTATATTGCTCTTTATCCGCATAGAATAAAAGGTCCCAAATAAAATATAATCTACTACGCTTGCATGGATAAAATTGAGGCGTCAGTCTGTCTTTGAATGCAACCTCTGCGAGCTCACCTTCAAAGAGGGGCAGCTGTTGACACCTCAATTTTAATTAAGTTAATTTTATTTTATTAAGTTTTTATTTTGTCATTTCGGATAAATAAGATAATTAAAAAAAAACCAAAAACAAGCAAAACAAAAGAAAGCAAAAATTGACAGCCAGGCCCAGCCCCCACCTTTTTCTTTCCCTTTCGCGGGCCCAAGCCCACCTTCCTTCTCCTCCAGCCCGGCCCCTTCTCTTCTCTTCTTCTTCTTCCTTCTTCCCTCTTCTTCCCCTCCGCCTCTGCAACTCACGCGCGCGAAGGACAAACCTACGGCCGAGGAGTGTAGGCCGACGTCGGCCGGAAGAGATAGATCTCAAGCGCCATCATGAGCTTCCTTCAATGCCGAGCACGCCTTGTTGGAGGAGCTCGGATGGGACGCCGGTTCGGCCGGCGGAGGCCGTTCGGCGTGCGAAGACCGGCGGTCGAAGCTCCATCGACCGGCAGCCCCCTCGCCTATAAATAGGCTTCTCTCGACGATGGCAAAGCACGGCGAACTCGGAGATCTTCCCTTGAGAGACTTCAGGGAGGATCGAAGAGCGAGCACGCGAGAGATCGGGTCGCGAAGCTCGAACGACCCCCCTCCGAGAGACTTCGGGGGAGGCCGGCGGCAAGCGAGTCCGAGGGGGAGAGATCCGAGAGGGTCGTCCGAGAGAGAGGAATCGAAGGGAAAGGTGCCGATCCGAGAAACCGAAGACCCGCCATCGCCGCGCCGTCCCTCCCGACGCCGTCGATCGCCCACGCCGAAACTCCGGACAGCCGCGTGCCGTCTTCACCCTCCGACGCTGTACGCCGCTGCCATCCCCTGCCCTCAGATCTAGAAAGCAGAAGACTAGATCTGAGGAGGATCCACGAGATCCGGCCACCGCGACACGCCGCCATCCACCGCCGTGCTTTGCCCCCTACCAACGAGCCGCGGTTGAAGTCCCCAAAGCCGGTGAGTATCTCCCGACCTCCCTCGCTCTCGGGTTGGGCACGCCGGAGCTCGCACAAGCTCCGATTGCCGGCCGCCCCATTCTTCGCCGTTCCGCCGTCTCCGCCATAGCCGCTCCACGGTAGCCCGTACGCTCTTGTTTTGCCATCTCCGCCGTAGCCGTGTCGGCCGCTCCGCCACCGCTCGGATGTCTTCCCCCCGTCGCCCGTCACGGCCGTTGGACCGCGAAGGCAGCAGCGGCTGCGAAAATCGGGTCAGCCGGGTCGGGCATGTGACCCGGCACCCTAGGGTTTCATCAAATGGGTCGCGGGCTTGTCCGACCCGGTTCCTTTGTTTTTGGGCTAGGGTTTGGATTTAAAGGGTTTATTTTGGGTTTGGGCCTAGTCTTTTAAAAGAGAAAAATACAAAAAAAATCCGAGTCGGGCCCGCAACGCGGGCCCGTCCTCTTTCGGATCGCTGGCCCGGGTCGGACCCAACCCGCGGATCCGACCCGGGTCAGTTTTTATTATTTTTTTAATATAAAATAATATTTTAATAAAATAATTAATAAATAATTTATTTTAAAAAATATTTTCAAAAAATATATAAAAAAAAATGTTTTAATTTCCAGAAAATCGAAAAATATTTAAAAAAATGTTGAAAATGTTTTATTTCCTAAAAAATAAAAAAAAATCAAAAAATAATTTATTTTCCAAAAATATTAAAAAATATATATTAAAAAATTATAAAAAATATTTTATTTTCCGAAAAATCAAAAAATCAAAAAAATTTCATATTTTCCAAAAAATGTCAAAAATCCAAAAAAAGGCCAAAAATTCATGAAAAAGCCGAAAAGATTCAGAAAAAGCCAAAAAGACTTGTATTTTACCAAAAACCCCAAAAAAATCCCTTTTGTGTCCAAAAAATTAGAAAATGACTCAAAAATGTTTTTCCTCCAAAAAATGCATGGAAAATCCCTCGAACATCCAAAAAGCCTTCGGGTTTAAACAAGATTAGGTACCGAAAGGGCATTAGTGATTAACTAGTGTAATCAAGTCCCCGATCCTAATTTCTCTCGTTGCGCAGGAGTGAGTATTTCTCCCGATACTTCACTTGGGTTTCTAATCAACCTACCCCAAATTGATTAGTGGCGACTCCATTTTAAAAATTAACTTGCAGGTTAAAAACTTGAACCATTAAGTCGTGAATTGGTGGACTTGGGAGAGTCCGGGCATAATAAATTTCAGCCGAGCCATTAGCCTCCTTAGGCGCTCGTACCCGAATGCGGGCGCCGAAAAAAAAAGGGTCGCGACAATATTCAATATTTCACTATTATTGCCGTTCATATCAGCAATTACATTCTTAGTTGCTGAACCATCGTTCTGAACACATCGGACATACATGCACGAATAATTAATGCCTATCATTTATGCATCCCTATTTGCATAGACCCATCATATTAATAAATAATTTCAAGTAAGGCTTCGAATCAAAAGGTCACTATGTTTCCAATCATCCTCCAAAAATCCTAACTTAAAATTATTATTAATATAATTATCTTATGCAAATAAATTCTATGAAGTTACAAAAACTTCTATTACTACCCACAACTAATTACCCACAAAGAACCAAAGAATAAGTAAAGCAACAGATAATTGACATACAATTAAAAACAATAATGCTTTCAATTAACACAATTAGGTAGTAATCATTACATAATCAATCAAAGAAATAAATAGGGAATGTCCTTACTAATCTATCACCAAAACATCTCGAGAAAACCGAAGGCACATTTGCCAACCATGGAAAAACTTTTGGAGAGCTTTCATGTCGCCTCCAAGGTGCATTCACTCGGCGCCATGTGGCGCTCTGTCTAAGGGTTGAAGTTTTGGCCAACTCAATCCTATAGTGCTCTCTTACAAAAACTTCCACCAGCCTCCTATAACCCGGGACCACGTTGACCTCCCATAGCCGATCCAACACTGCTTGCCATTCAGGTGGAAGAGTGTTCATCAAAGCCGACACCTTCTCAAAATCCAGCATAAGATAACCATTCTAGATGATTTCCTGTATCATCTGATTGACCCTGACCACATGTGATACTAAATCACCGTCATGCCACTGATAATCAGCTAACTCTGTCATCAGCCTTTTAAGTCTTGCATTTCCCTCGTCCGTTCTCGGGATTGCAGGTATCCTTACATAACGCATCATAGTTCCTGCAACAAATGCAGAATTAAAAATGGATCACTTATAATCCATAATTAATATAAGAGAAAATACATAATTTTCCAAAATTCATGCAACAAATGCAGAATTAAAAATGGATTACTTATAATCCACATAGGCATGACTGAAAAAAGAAACAAATTCATTTTCTTTTTTTTTTTTTTTTTTTTTCGGGTCAACTGACGGTCGACGGTCAACGGGTCAACGGTCGGTCAACGGTCAACTGGTCGGGTCAACGGGCGCGCGGGTCGGACCGGTCGGGCCGGTCGGGCCGGCGCGTGTCGGTTCGCCGGCCGCCGGCGCGCACGTGCTGGTTCGCCCCTGGCGCGTGTGGCACACGCGCTGGCGAAGCCAGCGCTTCCAGGCGCGTCGCTCCCACGCGCAGCGCCTTCCGGCCGCGCGTGTGGGCGCGTGCGGCGGCTCCCGGCGACGATCGACACATCGCCGGACTCGTCTCGACGTCGCGCTTCTCCCAGTGCCTTCAGAATTTGATTTAGACTTACGAAAACTCAGAAAAAAGGCCGAAAAGCGCTCGGGTGTCGGGATTTTCGCCCGGTTCCGTACGGCCGAAGTAATTTCTCGAAAAATCAATCAAAAACATCAGAATTGATCGGGAAAAACGTGAACTAGGGCTCTGATACCAATGTTGGGAATAACGGATCCCCGAAAACCGGATTCGACACCGAATCGAACCCCTAAATCAATGCGGAAGACGAAGCCCGGAAAAACACGCATCACCGATCGTAAAGCACACCACGGATTCGAGCGTACCTTGTTAGCCACAGATTAAACACCAACGCTGAAGAAGAGGAAGAAATTCTGGCCCGATTCGATCCGATGACGACTTGAAGGGAAGGAAAGCGCACCGTATGCTTACTGCCTTTTCTTTTTGGGAGAGAGAGAGCGTGAGAAGAGAAAAGACGTACGTTATGCCAAGAGTTGTCTTCTCTCTCTCTTTCCTTTTATACCTTCCCCCTCCACGGGCCTTATTCCCGTGGGCCGGGCCCTTTTGGGCCCAACTTGAGCGGATGGGCCTTAAGCCCATCTCATAAATCCATCAGGCCCCAACAGACTTGAGTTTGCCGTTGATTGTGTCATGGAATTGGCTAATCGAGATAATCACTCGAAGGGCAAAGACTGCATGTATAAATGAAGTACATAAACCTCGAAAGTTTGCACTAGGTAAAGCAGAGACTAACACAAAAAACACCATATAAACATGAAGCGTCTGCTATTGGGTATGTTTGGCTTATAAACATTTATAATGGATATGAATGACCTAAAAATCTAGTACTACCTATGAAAGTTACCATATTGTTTCACTGGAATTTTTCTTGCAACAAAATATCTTACCAAAATTTATTTTTTCGATTTTTTAAATTGAAGGAGACAAGGTTTTGCACCAACTCTGACTTTGACTAGAACAGGGCTATATAAACACAAACCATGCCAAAATTTAATTGATGATATAACCTAAGAACATAAACATACTATGCTAGAATTTAATTGATGACACATCACTTAGAATAAATATGCTGGAATTAAATCGACAATTCGAGTCTGGAAAGTAGAATTACAATGCAAGAATGTAAAGATACTAAAAGATAGTAAATTTGTTTGATTTGTGTGAGGGGTCTCCGAAGAGTACGATATGGCTATTTAACGCCTACAATGGATGGTTATTCATGGAGGCTACAAAGGGAAATCACAAATAGATGTTACAAACGGTTACCAAATGGAGGTTACAAATGGATATTGAAAAAGATATATACCTTCATAGTGGTTATGATAAGTTACAACAATCCTAAAATAGCTGCAAAATAACCAACCTACAGTTATCCTCTTATTGATTGCTTGCTTTTGATATCGATGACTTTGTCGGTCAACTTCAAGGTTCTAATCGATAACTTCATATTTTGTGTTGTCGATGGCTTTATTGACGAGCTGCCGATTCTCTTCAAGTTATCCATGCTTCTACTCCTAAATGACCAAACTCTGCTCTTGTCAATTAGGTCTATCATATGTTGATAATAATCAAAAGTTGGTTATTTTTTGGTGCAAACACATATAAACATGAAGTGTCTTTTATTGGGTTTGGTCAGCCTATGCTTTTGACATTTGAAGAGATTTTTCCAGCCTATGTTCTTTGACATTTGTATACCTCAAATTTTGACGATCTTGCAAAGAGAAATCTAGAACATCTTGAAAATGGTTCAACTGACTTTGTCCGAGAGAGCATCCAGAGAGAGATAAATAAAAAAAAAACTTGTGCATGTCAGGGCAAGTGGAAGATCCTTACGATTTTCAGCGCGATTACCATTTGATGTTATTCATGAATCTATAAACTGAAGACTTGTCACTAAAAGATGAATTGAGGCCATTGGATGTCAATTATTGTGTCTTGTTGCGAAATTCACCGTGGAGTACTGCGAGAATGATCATACCTAGTTCTGTCCAGAATTAGTTGGTTGCGCATCGCGTGATTCGTAATGAGTTTTGGTCTCCTTTACGCTTGATTGTGCCATTAGTTGATAGGGGGCATGCATACTTATTCGTGTTTACTTGTCAAAACGCATTTAGTGTTTAATAAGGGTTGCATGTGTTTAATATTAATAATGGGTGAACCAGTCCTCGAGGAGAGCGTTCGGCTCGATTTCTCAGATTTTGGAACCCGATTGGTTTGGGCTTGATGGCGCCGAGTCACGATTGGTTCGGATTTGATGGGGAGCAGTCCGAACCCATTTACATGTATGCATTAGTTTCATGATTTGTTGTATTTCATCTTGGTTAGTTTCTCATCGTTATCATTTTAGTTAGGAAATTCCCATCCCTAGATTGGAGTAATTACATGCTTATATTAGGAGTTAGCTCACGCTTGTCCTGTTCCGGAGCTTAATAGAATCATATATTCATAGGCACCTATCCATTCAACAAATATGTACCGATGCCTCTTTATTTTCTTTGAGAGCTGCCTTTCCTTGTCCTCTTCTCTTATAGTTTCTTTTCCAAATTTTGGTGATTCGTTATGACTTCTTATGAAATTTTATTTATTATTCCCTAGTTCTTTTACGATATTATATAGCTCATACTAATAAAACAACGTGAAGGTCTATTTTATGAATAAAATATCCTAAAGTCACTTTGATTTCTGTCATTCTCCTTATAAATAGTCACTTCTATAAAACAATCCTAAACTACTAATTTAGTTGTCAAGTCATTGCATGAACAGAAAGTTTTGTGCATAAGTCTACACATAATAAATCTTAAATCTATTGTCAGTAAAATTTCCAATATACCCTCAAAACGCCTTGAATGAAATTCTAGTGAGTAAAAAGACAAATAAATGATATAACTGGACACACAGTTTGTATAGTGTCATGCCCCGGACCTTACCCTTGTTGCGGGAACGCGACATCCTCCTCTTCATGGGATTAAATTGCGACGTCCTAAGAGACATCATCATCCCATTGATTTTTATCTTTCATTAAGCACATACGGAAGTATGAAATCTCCATTCACCCAATCAATCAATAACAGAATTCACCCAATCAATCAATAACAGACAATGAATAGTTAGGGAGAAAACACATTCACATACATACTACATAATTTCCTGGCTTTATTTATCTATGTGGAACGATTACAAATTTACAAGCCCAACCTTAGGACCGTTCCGTAACTGGTCATCCCCTCATACCAGAAATATATCAAAAGGGGGAGGAGGGCTTGAAGGGGTTTGTCCTAGCTCCTTCTACCAAGGCAGTTACAAAAAATGGTTCCCATCTTTCGCTGGTGTCCTCACGGTGATGGCTCAAGCTCTGGATCGTAGTCGAGGTTGGACTCGGGGTCGTTCGTAGTACTATCAAGAGGGGGCAGCACCGACCCGTCAGCGTCCCCGGGTGGGCCGTGAAACCCACACAGGGGACCGTATAATGCACAAAAACCCTTATTGCAAAACCTCCCTCACCGTATAATGCACAAAAACCCTTTGTTTATATGGATACATTAGATAATATTATACATATCAGATATAGATATCACAGACTTTATATATGGCAATCCTTTTTTCAGACGAATAAGGGAATTTATATATAATATATACATTGCAAACATTTTAAACAACATAAGAACATGTTTATATATCTTCAATATCAAAAAATTCCACTTTTTTAGATTTTATTAGTCAGCATACATGGTTATGTAGTTGCGTATTATTCGACACATATAATTAGCAATAACAGACCCAAGCATCTTTCAAGGGGGTGCAACACTTTTCAGCTTGGTTGTGATTAGTTTCGTTGAACATATCAATAAATTCAATAATAGACTCATGTGACCCAACTATAGATATGATGAGTCTACATATTACAAGTCACATCTATTAAGTGCATGTGATTCGAGGGCCTCACAATAAATTGAATAAATTTCCACGTACGTTCCGGCATCCACGGTTATTGTTCAACGTTCAATTTCCATTAAGAACTTGATTGGTTTTATTTCACGGTGATTGAATCAGCTGTGGTGCTTGCCTTCTTCTCTATCACTTTTTTTCATGTCCTTAATTCTCAACAAAAGTCAAATTGTTAGCATGCTTTTCCTTGGAATACTTCTAGGCCAGGGCAAGCTTTATTGACAATAAGAGAGGATAAGATCTCTCGAATGTTTGAGTCAAACAGGTCCCTAGCAGAAACATAGAACGTACGGGCCACGAAAAAGTACACCATGAACATATTATATTACCAAACTAAATTTGGACTATCAGATCTTCTTGGATCCCCTGTCTTCAGTGGTCGCGAGTCAATTTAATATATATACTATGCTTATATAATAGTCTCTTATGACCCACAAAGCACCGTAAGAATTGAAGGGTTCTTCATTGTACTGTACATGTGCGTGTGGACTTTCAATGGTGTCGATGTTGGAAGGAAGTGGAAGCTGACAGGGTGGTCCGAAAGAGAGACTAGAGAAGAATGCCCTGCTCACGGTTGAGTCCACCTTAAACAACCCGATCGTTTTGCTTTATGCCTTGGCAGACGGTTACAAATATTTTTATTTAATGCTAGGAAAGTATCCGTGTGTTGCACGAACTTAAGCCTGTGTTTTTTGACAGACTGTTAATCAATTTTGCATTCATTTACTTCAAGTTAATTATAAGATATACTGAATGTTGACCATATTGTCATCATCACTTTATCGACTTGATCAAATTAGCCTATTTTTCCGCCAATGAGACCAAACAAATACCACTTTATTTGATATTTCCTGGCAAAACGACACTTGCTTTGAAAATTAACAATGTCAAACCTTTCTTATTTCCCTCTCTTTTTGCGAAGTAATTCCTGGGCACATTTTTTGTTGTTGATTTGCTAATAGTAATTTTTTTAATTATCATTTTATAATCTTGATCTTTCCCTTTTGGAGAAGATCTAGGTCAAGTTAATAGCGAAAATCACGGGTTTCGTGGAATTGGTCCCAATAAACTCTAAGTTTTCCCATGGTTGTTCCATGTAGTTGGCCCAACCGTAATAATCACTCCAAGGGAAGACTCTACTCATATAAATTAAGTAGATGGCCCTCATAAGTTTGCACATTGTGAAGCAAAAGAAATTGATAATGCACAAAACCCCATACAAACATGAAGTATTTTTTATTGTGTTTGTGGACTTGGGTGTTGTTGGTATTGATGGGGAATGGAAGAAGCATGGGGTGCTTGGAACAAGAGAGGAATGCCCTCCTCAAGATTAAGGCTGCCTTCAACCGCCCAAACAGGTCTTCTCTTCCGTCATGGGGAGACGGCGATGGTGATTGTTGTGGCTGGGAAGGCATCGAGTGCGATAACACCACTTCACGAGTAACTCAACTAGTTCTGAGCTATATACACAATTTGACATTGCAAGAATATGGCCCTTGGGTTATTGATGCGTCTCTATTCCTGCCTCTTGAGGAACTTCAAGTGTTGGATTTAAGGGATAATTATCTCTCAGGTGCATATCTCTCTCTCTCTCTCTCTCTCTCTCTCTCTCTCTCTCTCTCTCTCTCTCTCTTAGCTCTTTGTTTCTTTTTTCTTTTCTTTTTTTCAATTATGTTTCTAAATTATTGTTTACAATTTTGAACAATGAAAAAATGTCATTCTAGGTGCTATAAACTGTAAAAGTGAATTAATGGCAAACACATGATTGCACAAATGATTTGATTCTTAAAGTAGTTAACCGCACATATTATAAGTTAATTACGAGATTCATTTCCATGACGATGATAAGTTCAAAAAAAAAAAAAATAGAATCAGCTTAATGAGCAATGATTTTACCAAATTCCAACTTTTTTTTTATATCATAAAAGGTAGACTTGCTCGAATATTTCACCCCAACAATTTTGCACTTGTTTGGAAGTGGACCAAAATCTAAATAATGTTTTTATTTGTGGCTTCCTCTCAACATTCAAAATGAGAAAAATAAAATCAAGTTTATCATTCCACATATCAATATTCACATTTTTGAAAAGGTTTTGAGTGTTTTATGATAAATGAAAGTCAAATTGTGAGAGCTATCAGGTTTACAAAAGATGAAAAAATTGAAATTAAAAATCACGAAAAGTAGATTGGTAAATGGGATTATTTTAGAGGGAAGAGAAAGGTCTTAAAGGTAGTGTAATGGTTGGATAGAGGGAAAGAAATGGACTGGAAAAAGAAAAGATTAAACCATATCAGGAAAAATTATGTGTAGCTATGTGTCTTTTAAATCCCTCATATAGAGGAATTGGAGGGATTGAGAGCACTAATGCTTTTATCAAAAAATTGTTTTCTCTTTCCCACATTTACCTTTGATGTATTTATGATATAATTACATAAATTATATATACATAAAAGTACAATAAAGTGATAATGCATCATTTCTTTTCTCTCTTGATCATTCCTTTTTCTAGTATCCAAACAATATTATGACTTACTTTCTTCTTTTCTCTTGAAATTATTTGAATTTCTTATTTTCTTTTATGGTTACGTCTTCCAACCATCTATATTTTTCTGGATGCATGGACCAGTTCTTAGTAGGAGAAGGCAAATGGTTCCAAAAACCAAGCCACTCCACCTATGCATCCAGACATGACAGAAAACCAGAAAACTTAGTGCTTCTCAGGTCAACCTTTAGTTTATGTAGACTCGGAAAGTCATTTTAATGTTGGGCAAATAACGCATTTGAACACTAATAGACATAAATGGAAAAATAAATTAGATGACACATCTATCGTATTGGCGTGATTCAATTGATATGACCTACGTGCACCTTTAAGAAGATTAGCAAGAGATTCCGGATTAAGCGATATGATAAAAAAGTAAAGATGATATTCAAGTCATTCAAATGCTCTTAGTATATTATTGAGATCCTCTATATTCAGGATAATTGTAAGTTTTCTGTCTTGAAAGTTTAATCCCTCAACACAAAAACCATTTGACAGTCCAAATTGATTTCCCATTTTCTTTTCCTTTTGATCTTTATTGTTTTTTTTTTTTTTTTTTGTGTCCTCTTTCTACTTTTCCTCTTCTCTTTTAGTCGGGAAAATTATTCATTTAGTCCTAAATTACATATGCCAATTCAGTTATAAAATTTCCAATTTTGCTAATGTAATTATAAACCTTTTCTTGAATTCAAATAGTCCTTTCTGCCACTTACAATTGGAAATTGCACATCATTTTTTATAAACAAACGAATTGGTTCGATAATTAATATACCTTTTTTCATTAATTCTATAAGAGTTAAATCCTTTTAAATAATCAAAATATCTAAACTCATTTCTCCCCTTTGAATAGAGGATATAGCAATTTCTCTTGGATTTATTAGTCTAAGTAGGAGACAATATATTTTGATATTATTGATCATTTTTTTTTATTTAAAGAATCATCCCATCTCAAATACCTTTTTAGGAAAAAATCAAGCTCTACTTCCGTGTTGCTCTTATATTCTTTTTTCTTTCTACGTTTTTTCATATCGGAGCTTGCATAATCTTATCCAATATCTTTTTCTTGGTTTGAGAAAAGTGATCCAAGATTCGCTTGCTCCTGTATGACACGACTTGCAATGTACAACTCTTGATAAAACGATATCATTCTACATATTTTTATTTCTTTTTTCCTTTCCTCTCATTTCTTTTTTCTTCTATTTACTTTTTCGTTTTCTAATATGCAAACAAAGAATCTTACATATATTCCTTTTTATATGTGAGTCTTTTTAAGTCTCTGCTCACATAATGTCCCACAAGACATTGGGCTTTGCATTAGGTGACTCTTAGATCAGTACGTTTCAAACTCTATCTTTTGTAATTTCCTCAACCCTTTGGCTTGAGAGTTCCAAACTATTGTTTCAAAACTCCTCACTCTCTGCTCTGAAGAATCTTTGCTAATTTCAGCTCTGATTTTTTTGACGCCAGAAAGTTAAAATTGTGTAGAAGAAATGAGGATGCAGATAAAATGCCTATATTTACTTTTATACACTCAAAAAGCTAAATGAATATGTATACTGAAGGGAAAGGCCTATTTCCACAGCCTAAAAAGCTGGGAACCCTTTAATGAACCAAAATCCCATTTTTCTTGAGGCTTTAATTGGACAGTGAGGTAAAATGGGATGATTTTAGCGGAAAATTTTAGTATAAAATTTATGTGAGATGGAAGAAAAGGAAAATCGTGAATTTTAATTAACTTTTCTTCTCAATTTTTGTAACCTCTATCTCCAAAATACTAAGTGAAGCATTAATGATTTCGATAGTCAAATGATGGTATAAGAAGCAATGCCTGAAGAAGAAAAGCGACAAGCTGGACAGAGAGTGGTCTCAGAGGAAAAATCTTGTCTGATTTTGGCATTGATGGATTGACCAAGAACTAATTATTTTGGTTACAATCTCCTCTACCACAAATAAGGCAAAGCAATACTACATCTTACACCTATGAGAGATTGAATTTGTATCTTATCGAATCCAGCAGCTACAACATTTATTGAGAGAGAGAGAGAGAGAGAGAGAGAGGTCAGGTCCAAGAGGAAAAACTTCTGACTGATTTTGGCATTCGTGGCTTGACCGAGACTTATCGAGACAATAACATTTTGGTTAGTTTAAACAAATCCAGGCCATTTAGGCCGTACAACATATACCAAAAGCTTCCATCTTTAAAATTAGTCAAACTAAATGAATATATAAGTATATTGTTCGAGTTATTGCTTTCAATTCTAAATTAAATGCAAATATGCCACATTCTAAAGAAGTCATGATTTTTAACGATTTATAATTTTAAAAGACGTATTGCAAGTTTAAAAGTTTGATCGTAACCTTTGAAGCGATAGGATTTTATATTTTGTTTAATTTCCTTCTAACTGAAAGTGATAAACTAATTAACAAAATTGCATTGGCTTAAATAAAAACCTATACTTTTTAATCTTCGATGGCTCATCACAAATAAAATTTATCACTAATTTGTTGTATTTTGTTCAGTTTTAAATAATGGATTTATTTGTTGGAAGAATTGTTTCTATATTTTGAGGAACGTGATAATTTCTCTTTATGCATTTTTTCTTTTTTTTTACTTTTAAAGCAACAAGATTTTGAAGTTTGGGAATGGCAAAATAAACTATATCTTCAAGAATATATATGAAAACTTTTCTCTTTATTCATGCTTTGAAATTTAAACTCAAAAGAGATAGAGATTTGGAAATGACAAATGATTGAACTGATACTTATTAATTGACATGGGCCACATAGAAAAAACGAGGCATTGTATCTGGTCATATGGAGATAGAATCAAATGTCATATGGTGAGCACGTAATGGAACATTCACGTTGCAAAATAAACTATATCTTCAAGAATATATTCTGAAAATTCTTTTCTCTTTATTCATGTTTTGTAATTTAAACTCAATAAGAGATAGAAGTTCAGAGATGACAGCTCAATAAATCAATGCTCGTTGGTCTAATACGGGTCACACGGCAAAATTATGTCATGTATCTTGCCATGAGGCAGTCATAAAAGTAAACTCATATGTCACATGGGAGCAAACGAGTGAACATTTTCTCAGCTTTGCTAGTTAACTACATCTGATAGACATTCTTGAAGCTATAAGTTACCCGTTTATGAAATTGGTTTACAAATGCATGTGACGGAGACTTTTTGATGCTCAGATATGTCGGATCAACTGGTTTCTGCATAGAAATCAAATTTCTTCATCATGAGCATATAGTTATTCTAGATAAATGGAAGATGGTTAGACATTTGATATTGGTAGATAATTTATTAACTATGAGGTATGCATGGATCTTTCTATGATCAGATTTAAATGGAATGCTGCACTTGAGGAAATTGAAGCGACTTGATCTATCTTTCAATAATCTAGAACGAGTCCCCTCATTGTACAAGCAAACTTCAGCGGAGGCTCAAAAATTGTCTTCCAATCAGCTAGAAGGTACATGTAGAATAGAAGACCATGCCATGATACATAAAGTTTGATTTTGAAAACCTTTTGTCAATTATAGGTGTGAATTTGGAGGTATTGGATCTTGGTGTGAACAATTTGGCCAATGATGCCCTCACGGACATTATGAGGATAACATCTCTCAAGGCCTTGTACATCAATCAATGTGGATTGAATGCATCTTCAAAGTTTCTGGAAGGTACTCCTGCGAAATTGCTTTCATAAATCACCCTTTTAAAAATAAGATAAGATTTTCATGAACATAGAAGGCATGACTGCATTATATTAGACGTTCTCCAAAGATCACATTTTGACCGCACATTTGCTTCAAATAACTTAGCGCCAACGACTTGTATATAGGTAAGTGACATCATATAGTTGTTTGACTCATGCTTGAAGTTGGAAGGATTTAGTTAAATGTCCCTGGAAGCCATAAGTAAACGTAGGTCATGCTCAATGTCTTAATTGTGGGATCACGATGTCGGTGATTCTTAAAAGGTTGATCATTTCTCAATTAAATCCATGATCTTTGGAGATTGAAGTTTAGGCCCCCGTGCTTTTATTTTTGTGAAACTTTTTTATCGGCCAATCTAAAGAGTAGTGTGATAACATAACATATGCAAGGAGTTATTGCTTTGACGATTAAAAAAAAAAAGTCCAAAATAACAATATATCAGAGGAGTTCAAATATTGTACAAGAATCATAAAAAAATTAAATGCAAAAGTTAATGGGGAATCAAAATCCAAAAAATACTTACATTTTACACATTAAACTACAATGGTGGTTAAACTTCAGGGATTGCCAGTGTTAATAAATTCAACTAGGCGGCGAAAATTATATAAGAAACTGAAAATTTATATCAGTAAACTAAGATGCATAAAATCAAACAAAGAAAGCACATCTTATTATGGATAAATTAATTTATCTGAAAATTTTCTTTTTACCATTAAGGTAAACAATATATAGAGTAGAATAAATAATTATAATATCAAAAACTCATGCGGACTTATTTAAAAAAAAAAAAAAAAAAAAAAAAAAAAAATCTTCAGCGCCGGTGTCCATTGCTACCCCCGCCCTCCGCGGCGCTCAGACTCGTCATCACATCACGAAACTCGGTCGCCATCACCACCACCAGACGACTTTCGGTTTGAGCCAAAATGACCTCAAATTAGAGGGCGCCATGCATTAGATTTGAGGAGGAGCGGGGTGGGTTGGATAGGCACCGAGGTGGCGGTGATGGATAGCGAGTTGGGACGATGGTGCGAATGGTGGTGGAGGACGGCAGGTTGCGGTGGCGAGTTGCTGTGGAGGACACGGAAGTGCAAGGAAGAAGAAGAAGAAGAAACGAAAATGGAAAAATGAAAAAAGAAAGAAAGAGGGAAAAAACTGACTTGCGAGTCCAAATGATGTTTGAGGGCCTCCACTGCTGACTTGGCAGGCACTGTTTTTGAAAAGTACATGATTTAATTGGAAAAAAAAAAAAAACTTCAGAAACTATGATGAAAATCGAGCAAAGGTTTAGAAGTTGGCCATATAATTACGCCATAAATCTAGGAATAATATCAACGTTAGAGTTCGTTTACAATCCCATTCAAAATTTGTCGAACTTTGAAGTTATTAATGTAATGTAAAGGAAAGTGGAAATTAAGCATTGTGGTGATGCGACTGCTTTCCAAAGCTCTATCTTACCTATTTTTCTGTTTGTACTTTTGGATACTAGACTACTCTTTCTAACCTATATTCTCAGCACAAACCATCATATGAAGTACAATATAGAGATTATACTCATAGTTGCAGTGTCCACTTCAACAGGCCTATGCAGATTAAGGTACCTTGAAGAGTTGGATATCAATAATAATGGATTATGGGGTCCTCTTCCTTCATGCTTGTGCAATATGACCTCACTTCGTGTGCTTGATGCGGCAAATAATAATTTCAGTGGGGCCATTCCTTCATCTCTCCTCTATAATCTCAAGTCACTTGAATATATTGTGTTGTCTGGAAATGCCTTTGAAGGCTCACTTTCGCTTGCTTCCCTAGCCAATAATTCCAACCTTGAGGTATTCCATTTCCTCAACAATCGTAACCATCTGGAAGTAAATACAGAAGAGCCCACTTGGTTTCCTTCATTTCAACTGAAGGTGTTTACTTTATCAAATTGTGTGCTCAACAAAGACGCAAATGTCGTAATTCCTAGCTTTTTGAAAGAACAACATGATTTGATACTTCTTCAACTCATCCATAATGGAATGAATGGAAATTTCCCAAATTGGCTATTGGAGAATAATGCATATCTAGAACGATTCGAACTCACAGGCAACAACTTGTCGGGTACTTTTCAGTTGCCTTACAATTTGAATCTTGACAGCATGCTACAGTTAGATGTGTCTGCTAATATTATTGAAGGAGAGCTCCCATCCTGGATTGGTTCCATCCTCCCAAATTTAATTTATTTGAATTTGTCAAAGAACTTATTGAAAGGTAGAATCCCTTACTCCATGGGCAATATGAATCACTTGCATACATTGGACTTGTCGAATAATGGCTTCACAAGAGAGATACCAGAGCCATTGGCTAAAAATTGTACATCACTTGTTCTATTGAAACTGTCAAGCAACAATTTGCAAGGCAATATGCTACCGAGGGGTTCTAACTTGACAAGCTTGAGATATTTGTATTTGGATAGCAATCATTTCAAAGGGTACATGTCATCTAGCATATTAAATAGCTCCTTGCAAGTTTTGGATGTAAGCAATAATTCCCTATCTGGAACACTTCCTAATTGGATTGGAGATATTGAATTCTTGGAAATGCTTATGCTGTCAAGTAATTCATTTAGAGGTCCTTTACCGTTGAGCTTCTGCAACTTACATTGTCTCAAGCTTTTAGACCTATCTGGTAACAACCTTGGGCCAAATATACGCCCATGTGTCAATGTTACAGTTATGAGGTTCTTGCATTTAACAAATGACATGCTTGCTGGGCATTTGCCTGAGTTTCTCTCTAGAGCATCATTGATGGTTACATTGGATCTTAGACACAATGCAATGTCAGGCGAGGTCCCCAATTGGATTAGTTCACTTTGGAACTTGAAGGTTCTTCTACTGCAAGGAAATAGATTTGAAGGTTCAATCCCTCTGGAACTGTGTCTGTTGAAAAATATGAGCATATTGGATCTCTCTAATAATAATCTTTCTGGACAAATTCCTTCTTGTTTGAAAGATTTGGCATTTGGAAACAATGGGGTATCTACAGACACATTTGATACATTTTCTGATTCACAGCAGACTGTGCTTCCATATGTATATATTAGCAAATTCTCTATATTTTTTTCCTATTATGAAGACAGAAGGTCTACGTATACATATAGATTAGAAGAAGTTTACTTCATGACAAAGAGGAGGTTGGAATTATATGAGGGCCACATTCTACAACTCATGTCGGGAATAGATCTCTCACAAAACAATTTGACAAGCTTTATTCCTCCAGAGGTCGGCCACTTGGGTGAACTTCGAGCATTGAACTTGTCACACAATCATTTGACAGGATCAATCCCGAAAACGTTTTCCGATTTGAAGAGTGTAGAGAGCTTGGACTTGTCCTACAATAGCTTAATCGGTCCTATCCCTCCACAACTAACGGAGCTTTACACCTTGTCAGATTTTAGAGTGGCTTACAACAACTTGTCAGGTAGGACACCGGATCGAAAAAATCAATTTGGAACTTTTGGTGAAACAAGTTATGAAGGTAACCCCCTTCTTTGCGGAACACCATTAATAAGTTGTGATGACTCAAATCGAGAAAGGGGCACACCGCCATCTTTTAATCATACCAGGGAGGATGACCCCTGGAGAGAAGCCTTCTTGTGGAGTTTTGCAGGATCATATGTTGTGGCATTCCTTGGGGTGGTCCTTTTTCTTTACTTAAACTCGTACTATCAATATGTGTTGTTCGAGCTTGTTTATAAGCTCATCCCATCGTTTCCCCATTAGCAATTGTTCTTCTAAGCATTTTGCAATGGAAAAAATAATGAAACGGTGAAGAAATTTTCTTTAGTAGAATTGTAGGCATTTGAGTCTTTATTATGCATTTTGAATGCTTGACTCCTAAAGTGTTCCTATTGTATTCCTTATCATGCTAATTTTAATAGAAAGGCATTTTTATTTGGCTAAAAATTGAGAGAAAGTAGTTTAAATCAATAAGCGAGCCGGATCTGGTGTATCATAAGGGATTTGCCTTTTCTATGGATTCTTACGTATTGGATCAAAAACAATTCTTGAATGAGGTATTCAACTCCAGGGATGAATTGAAAAAGAAATCTTTATTGGTTCTACCTCCTATTTTTTATGAAGAGAATGAATCTTTTTATCGAAGGATCAGGAAAAAAATGGGTCCGGATCTCCTGCGGGAATGATTTGGAAGATCCAAAACCAAAACTAGTGGTACCTCTTGCCAATTGATTCTGGGTAGCTTTATCGAGATCAGAAGCGAATTGTGCAAAGGCTTCTAATTCTGCGAATTGCGCTAATTCCAATTTTAATTTTCCAGCTACTTGTTTCATGGCTTTAATTTGAGCTGCAGATATTTTTTCATAGTAGTACCCTCGTTGACTTCAGCTTTACTAATAACTAAACTTGCTTCATTGAAACCCATATTATGACTAGCATTTGCTGCTGCAGAATAAACCAACTTAAAAATGGGATAACACACTCGATAAGGCATAAGTTCGAGTATCATAAGTGTTTCCTTGTAGGAACGTCCACGAATCTGATCAATTACCCTTCGTGTTAATTCGCAAGGGAAATGTATCTAGCATCAACAAATTCCTATAAATGTTACCCAAGACGTAAATTATTTAATGATTGCAACCAGCAATATCAAAACAACCAGATTTTAGCGTCTCAACATGATCCTACTAACATAAAGGACTGGGCGCGGGGGAATTGCTCCAATTTGACAATAAAGGTTTGCATTGCAGGACAACTACCCATCAACTAGAGCTCACTTTTGTGATTACTGCTTGATGAAGATTTATAGCAAGAGAACTAAGCTTATCCAGTACTTAATGCAAAATTGCTTGAAGAATAAGTTCGACTCTACTGGTAGAATTTTAAGAGCGATTGTCTTCTGCATATGTATCAACTCAAGGTGTATTTGTTTCGCAGAAAACTAATATAGGAAAATGTTTTCCGGTAAAATATTTTCCAAGAATATAGTTAGTTTTCTTTTGTTTGGTAATATATGATCAAAAATGATTTTTGTTGTTTGGATATTATTGGAGAATAATTTCAATCTAATGATTTAATTTCATGCAAAAAAATAAAGAAATTTTTTTTACATTTTTAAAAAAATCGAATTTTTAATTATTTTATTTCTCTCTTTTTTATTTTCTTTTTAGAAATGGATTTTAATTATTTTTTAAATTTTCTCTTTTCTCTTTTCTTTTCTTTCCTTTTCCTTTTCTCCCTTCCTCCGCCACTACTAGTTGGCGATGGCCATAGCTTAGGCTCGTCGAGACTGAGTGAGCCACAAGCTCGCTAGCCCCGACAAAGCTCAAGCTAGCCAGGATTAGGTGAGCTGTGAGCTCACTGGCCTTGGCCGAGCTCGAGATCACTTGGACCAGTAAAGCTTGGAGCTTGTCGGTCTGCATCTTGGCTAATCGCGGGGTGGGTGGAGGAAGAAGGGGAAGAAGGAGGAAGAAGAAGCAAGAAAAATAAAAGAAAAGAAAATAATAAAATAATAAAAATTAATTGAAATTTTTTAAAATAATTAAAAATCTGATTTTTTAAAATTATTTTTATAAGAATAAAATTTTCATTAACCAAGTATCCAAAGACTAGGAAAAAAAAAATTGGAAAATGTTTTCCAATTCTTTCAAAGGGGAAATCATTTTTCGGAATTTAAGTTTTGGTAGGGAAACATTTTTCGTTGACTTTGACTAGGCAAACATTTTCCATCAACTAATTTTTCTAAGCAAACCAAACGTTGAAAAATGAGAAAAGTTTTCCAGAAAAAGTTTTCCGTGAAACGAACGCACCTAATGATTGTGCCAGCATTTCTTTTTCCATCACCTTAATGTCTTTTCAAACTAAACCAACGTGGAACATTTGTCAAGGGTTGCCCTAGTCGCGCCTTTTATCCAGAAGATATTTGGGTCGAGCTATGGAAAAAAAAAAAAAAAAACTAAGCACATAATGCTGAGCTACATATATTTTAGGCAATGACGTAATGCAACAATTCAACAGAAAAACACGAAGTGTTCTTCGCTAGTGTGCATGTAGAGTTCGGTGGTGATGATATTGGCTATTGCAAAAATAATGTGATTCTCGCCAAGTTAAACTCACTGGCAACAACTGTCGGGTGCTTTTTATTTGCCAGCCAAGTTGAATCTTGTTCATATGTGTTGGTTCAATGCATCTGCCAAAAGGATTAAAGGAGCATTTCCATCTCAGATTAATTACATCCTTCCAAATTTGTTTTATCTAAACTTGTCAAGGAACTCGATAGGAGGAAAAATCCCTACAGCGATAGATGATATGAAGCCGTTGATGACCTTAGATTTGTCGAATAATGGCTTCATGAGGCAGATGCCAGAGCCACCAGCCATAGGTTGTATCTCCCTATATGTACTAAATATGTCAGGCAACAACTTGCGTGGCCAAATGCTACCAAGACTACTAACTTGATAAGGTTGAAATATTTCTCTAAAAGACAACCAATTCACTAAGATATGTCACCTGGCATTTTGGATAGCTTTTAAGGATTTTGGATCTAAGTTATAATTCATTGTCCGGACCAATACCAAATTGGATTGGAGATATCCAATTTTTGGAATTTCTGATGTTGTCAGAAACTTATATCATTGAGCTTCTACAAATTGAATTCTCTCGTTGTTTTATACCTTTGGACTAACAAATTTCAGTCAAAATATACCCTGCTGTGCCAATGTTACATTTATGAGATTCTTGCATTTACAAAGTCATGAGCTTACCGGGCCTTTTCCTTAGTTTCTTTCGAGAGCTTCGTCCATCGTCACAACGTATCTACGGGAGATGCCTAACTGGATTAGTTTGCCTTGGAACTTGAAGTATCTTCTGCTGGAACGAAACCACTTTGAAGGTTCAATTAGTCTAGCTCTTCGTCAGATGACGAAGATAAGCATGGTGGATCTTTCTTATAATGGCCTTTTGGGGGAAGTTCCTTCTTGTTTGAACATTTGACATTTGGAAATGGCGGGGTATCTAATAGCACAATCGATATGTTGAGTGAAAATGGTGAACATTGGCAACTCTACCAATACGAGGCAAAACTCAGCTTATCGTTTCTCCCATGGTGATAGAGCCACAAGTGCTTTTTTTGGATGAACTAGAACGAGTGACCTTTCATGTCAAAGGGTAGACTGGAATCTTATAAGGTCAATATTCTAGGTTAAGTGTATGGAATGGATCTCTCACACTATAATTTGATGGGCTCTCTTCCTCTAGAAATAGGTTATTTGAGCAAGATATGTCTTAAATTTATCACATAATAATTTGACAAGATCAATTCCAGAATCGCATAATAATTTGACAGGATCAATTCCAGAAATATTCTTCAATTTAAGTAATATAGAGAGTGTAAACCTTTCCTACAACATGTTAATTGGTCAGATTCCCACACAACTAACAAAGCTATACACACTTCCATTAGGCAAGACACTAGACAGATAATCAATTTGGAACTTTCGATGAAGCAAGTTATGAAGATAACCCATAGTTCAAATCACAGTCCAAGGACACTGTCAACTGTTGATGAAGGCACAAAGGTAGAGAGGATGAGTCCTAGAAAGATGCCTTCTTGAGTTTTGCAGGATCATTCATGGTAGTATTTGTTGGGGTCATCTTCTTCTCCACTGTTATTTTCTCTACTTAACTTCTGTCTCAACATACTATTAGGTTTTGTCTGTAAGCAAATATCCCATTGTTTCCTTAGCAAAGCTTGTGGTTGCAAGTATTTAAACATCTTTGATTCTCCACTATGCACGTCGAACGATTGGATAGTCATAGTTTCCGTCTTTCCCTATGAATTCGGTAATGAGTATCACCAGATTTTCTTTTGGTTATGAACTGAAGGAAAGATCATTGTGGTCAGAGATACAATAACCATAAAAAAGAAAAACTATGGCTGTGACTTGTGATCACAGATTGACAAGTGCTTCTTTTATTTTCCTTGGGAATTTCTACAGTACACTAGCATACCTTACTGCCTCCCTTTCTATGAACCTAACTACAAATCATAAACAATTTGATAATGCGTTCCAACGTATTTGGACTTAACTTCAATGACATGTTGTAAGGTACCCCTGACCACCATAGAAGTGGCTGATTTTGTGAAGCCAGATCAGCTGTTAACTGTCTTTGCCAATACGTAGCTGATTCTTCTTTGAGATTTAGCAGCATGATTGCCAGAATGAAGCTTCGCTAAAGGTGCAAATTAGATCGTCTGAGTTTCTTTTCTTACTAATGGAGTTTCTTTTCTTACTAACGGCGGCTCCTTCTTGGACTTCCAAATTCTTCATAGCTCGCGCTTCTTTCAGACATTTTTTTTATTTTATCACAGAGCTTTGATAGATGCAGAGATTGCAAATTGGCTTGAGCAAATTCCACGTCTGCAAATTCTATCTGCTTACATCTTTCGCCTTTTCCCGAACCCCATTAGGTAGACTCTTAGTAGTTCCATATGTTGTATTGGTCCATGACTTAACTTCTTAAAATTCACCACACAAAGGACCAGGTAATTCACCATCCTCCCGCTTTAGCTTTTTTCAAACTATTTTCATGGTGGTGGTGGTGGTGGTGGTAGCAGCAGTAGGACACTATAGCGAAAAAGGAAAAGTAATAGTAGAACTAAAATTATGGAGCAACAACCCTACAAACAGCTCAAAATAAGATGAAAGCAGAAAATATTATTACCCACATATGATCACATTGTAAATCAAATCATCCATGGAAAATGAGAAAATATAACAAATACAATGAGCATTTCACTTCTTTATAAATGGAGGCGCCTCCTCTGTCATGGAGCGCCATCTCGCCTCAAGGCTTCTTGATTCACACAACCCCAGCAAATAGCTCACACTTGGTTCAATCGAAATGGATTGAATTTTAACAAATTTTTTAGTATTGTCACACATTTCTATTGCGCCCGACTCTATTCCACCACTGTAAGAGCAACAGAGTAGCGCCAAAATGAGCCAACGCACCCATGATCACGAAGACGTGAAATATCTGATGGCTGTGACCAGCGAGGTCGAACCAACCCGGTTTTAGTCTCTCAGGAATCCTGCTAACAAAAAACCAAGTACCTCTAATGTAAGACAGTGCCATGGCCAACTCATAAGCAAGGGTGATCGGGCACTGGGGATTGCTCCAATTCACAATACAATTATGGATCGCAGGTACAATACCGAAAAACTCCATGGACAAGAAGAACATCACCCGCAACGCCTGGAATTTCCTAGAAGAAAGAGAAGGGGCAAGCAGTGTCACGACGGTGAAAATCCCCATCGCTGTTATTCTACCTATCAGTTGCCAATGGGGCTTGCACTGGAAAATGTAGTAGATTGGGGGGAAGAATGAGGTGATGGTCATGGCCGTGATGATGACATGGTCCATCCACAACAGTTGGATGTTCAAGCAGTGTGAGTGGCATGAGAAAAGGGGTCAAATGCTGCTCGAGAGGAGGCAGAACATGGATCCGCCTAAGAAGATGAAGAACGGCCACTGTGTTGCAGCTGGATGGAGTGAACTGATCTTCATTCCTTCTTCTGATATCTGATTCAAGTTCACCAAAGAATTTGTACCCTGAAAACTATATTGTGTTAGATGCATCTGGAGACTTCAAAAGACAGCATTCCTAGCGTAAGTCGAATGAAACACCATTGGTGTGCCACTCACCAAAAGCAATTCCTTTGAGTAAGAGATATTAGTTCCTGCACTAGTAGAGTTTGACCTGCACAAGTGGATTTGCATATCAAGCCATTGCCTAATCTATGAAAATACTAGTCGGAGTCTAATCTTCAGATCATAATTAATAGAAAATGGTTCAATCCTGTCTGCCAGAGTTTGACCTGCACAAGTGGATTTGCATATCAAGTGAATGGGCAGAGCACAAACTGAATAACTATATAGCTTGCTTAAGCTGACACTTTCAACTTCAATTTGACAACCAGTAAACTACTCTTCACTATAAAAGCTATTACCACTATGATTTGGTTCAGAAAATCTCAGCAGCAGTGCAATAGTTTATTACAATGTCCACCATGTGTGAAATTTTTCTTGACACACACTGTGCTACTTGCACGGAAAATGATTATCCATTGATAGTGGTCTGAATCCATGTTGTATTAACAGGAACAGAGAGATTTTCAAATGGATTAGATCTTTAATTTCTGTTTGAAAAGAACAGAAATCTCTATTAATTCTTTGATTACATCATGAAAACTTATCACAGATGACCCTCACTATCCATCTTAATTTTGCACTTGCTTTTTGAACAAAGACAGTCTTGACTGTCAGGCTACTACTCCTGAAATTTAGCAGCAATGAAATTGGCGAGCTCGAACCTTCCATATTCCTGTGAAACAAACTTTCACAGTTTAATTTTATGTGCCTGCACTTAATTTCACAAACTTGAGTTATTCATCTATGGCACCTGCAATTTCGATACAGCACCAAAAGAAAATAAAGGTTAATGGCAATTTTGGTGGCTGGTTGCTCATTATGGTAACAAGCCATGAATATCACAATGCTAAATTGATTCGTACATACCACGCATTTCTGCTAATGAACAGGTAGTTAATATCTAAGCGAATGTGACTGCAAAATTTGACAATTTTAAGCTGGTTATGGAGGATTTCATCAAAACAGGGTAATACAAACATCCTCAGCAAATGAGCAATTCAGCAAGCTCTCTAGTCAGTTTGAGTTATAACTTGCACCTACAAGCCTCATCTCAGATTACACTTGAGTACGTGAAATCGAGCTATGACAATCAACACAGATCGAGCTGCTACTGAAAAATTTCTCACTATAAATGTATAGCTATGATTCCCACTCCGACAGAAATTATGTGTTCCATTCGATATGGTTGAGCCTCACCAGAATGTTCACGCAAGTATAGGATTGAATGACACAAAACGCACCTTGAGAATAGGCTGAGAAGATCCGCCCCCTGAGGCACGTCCCAATCAAATGCCTGCTCCGCATCACACACAGGACGCAAAAGAGAAAACCACAAATCACAAAAGAAAAAAAGAAGAAGATAAAAATGAACTCAAAAAGAAAATATGAACAAAGATGGCCACGCATAAGAAAAACAAGTCGAACTAAAAACACATCATCCATCCTTACGTCGAGACGGCGAGCGTCTCGTTGTGCCAACGGAACAAGCTGAGGGCAGCCTCGGCGAGCCACCAGCTGGCGCGGGTAGTGACCGAGGATGAACTCGTTGTCCTTCACGTACTCCGGCAGCTCCCGGAACGACGCCAGCGCGTAACGCGATGCCGACGTCATCCCTCCGCAGCAGCTGCATGTTCAAGCAGTGCGAGTGGCATGAGAAGCAGAAACGTCGGTGAAAATCGATGGCCCATCGTCTTTCCCCATTGCCATCACTCCTTCTCCAATCTCCTCCTCCTCTTGCTCTTTCGCTGGGCGCTTCCTCATCGATTTCTGCTGAATTTGTTGGTCTCCTTCCTCTCCTCCTTCGCTCCATCTCGATGTGGCCTTTTCCCTCTCTGTGGAGAACTCAGAGGAGGAGGCCTTTGCTTTTGGTGGTAGGCCGGTCGGAGAAGAAGATGAAGAAATCGGGGAGGCCTTATTTGGCCCAATATCAGCGCCTCCTTTGTATCTCTTGATATATTTTTTTCAAGATTAAGATTTAAGATTTTTTTTATTTCGTGAAAAAAGGATTTTTTTTTTTTTTTGCAAGTTTTATTCGGAATTTGTTAAGAAATCAAATAATAAAAAATTTGAAAGTTTCAACGCCAAATCAAAATGTTTTTCGATCGAATTGACCCAAAAAAAAAAAATCAAGGTTGTTAATTTTTATTATTTACACAAAACTTCATTCATTCACTTATATATTTCAATATAATGTCAACTGCACTAATTTTTTTCACTAAGATAGATTTGCTAATTGATAGTGACAATTTAGATTTGAATTGGTGCCTTAATGAAAATCACGGAGTATCTAAATAATTCAAATCAATCGATACCTACGATTTAACAAAATCTCATATTTTATGATCAAGGAGAAGTGTCAATATTCAATCAATTTTTCTTTAAAAAAAAAAAAAATACATCTAGGAACCTCTACCAATGTCTATAAGACTTTAATCTACTTGTGGTTGGTGAAGTGTGTGGCCTGCAGCGAAAGTATAGAAAAATATCTCTAATAAAGTGGAGATTTTGGTATGCGCTGTATCAATGGAAGTGGTGGAAGTGGCCTATATAAATAGGTCTTCAAGAGCTAGTAGAGAGAGCATAGAACAAACTAAGTCCAAAGCCTCTTCCCATGCACCAAACTTTGGAATTCACTTTCCATTAAGTACGCCCTTAGCTCATCCCAAACTAACACAGAGGACTCTTTTTGTACAAAACAAAATAACTAGCCCTTTATCCAAACTACATGAATAAATAGACAAAAACTATCAAATCTTTACATCATAATTCAAAGGAAATGGTTCAATCATGTCTGCCGACCGGAAAAAGTACACCATAATGATAAAGGTGAATGGGCATAGCACTAATAAAGCAACTATCTCGCTTGCTTGAATCAATATATTTCGAATTCAATTTCACACCCAATGAGTGACTCTTTACTATAAAAGCTATTTACCACTTTGATTTCATTCAAAAAATCTTAATAGCAATCAACTTTCAGAGCATTCTGCTATAGTATATTATAAGGTCCACCCATTTATAAACTTTTTCTTAATACAGATGGAGCTACTTGCATTGAAAAATGAGTATCTAGTGATATAGGACTGAATCCATGTTGCACTACCAAACAAAGTTTTTCTAGTAGATTGGATCTTTAATTTCAATTTTTACTTTTATTTTTTTGTCGAAAGAAACATTTCATTTCATCTTTCAACACTTTAATTTCTATTCAAAAAGAAAGTTAATTTCTATTAATGCTTTGATCCGTCATGCTATCCAATTACATAGGACCTTTGCTATCCATTCGACTGTCAAGCTAGGGCTCCAAAAAATTTAGTGGCGATGAAAATGGCAAGTAGGATCATTGTATACTCCAAAAAAATACATTTTCCGAGTTTAATTTAACATCCTTGCAATTAATGCCACAAACTTGAGTAATTCATTTGTGGCACCTGCAATTTCGATACAACACGAGAAGAAAATGAAGTTTTAATCTAGTTTCAAAGTCTAAGCCAAGTTCAAATTCCTTTCTTAAGAGATAAACACCATAGTCAATACATATTATGAGTAAGCTAACAATCAGTTATTGCATCATACAACCAATACTTTCGTATGTACAAATCATTAAGAAAAAGCCAAAATCCAAGCTCATCATAATATTAAGCTATACTTACTCATACTCAAAAAGGACAAAAAGCTTAGGTGAATGGATTATGAACAAATTAAGGCTCCGTTCATTTCGTAGAAAATAAATTTCAAGAAAATGTTCTCCGGATTTTTCGTTGTTCATTTCACAAAAATGAATTAGTCAAGAAAAATGTTTTCCACCATTGGAAAAAATAACATTTAAAAGTAAGGAAAATATTTTCCACTTTTCAAAAATGGAAAACACTTCCCATAACTTCTTCCACATTGCTTCCTTTCATCAAACACATTTTCATTTTATTTTCATACTTTCTTTTTCACAGTGGAGACCTCAAAGCAAAGATGGTTAATCAACAACGCATGGTCTTTCAGAACCACGAAGCAGAAAACCCCAATCCCAACTCTCTCCGCTGCTCCGATTTGCATTCACCTTCTCTCTCTTGCGAAACAAATCCGGTGTACATAAACTCAAGGCGAGAGCCAAGATTTCAACATGTATAGGAGCAAGCAGACAATCAAAGCTTTAACGCCAATTAGACAAACAAATCCGGCGTCAGTGGCCCGCGATGGACGATGGGCTGTGGCTACCGGTGGCCTGAGGGCGATGGAGAGGGAATCAGCAGGAGAATCTGCGGAACCTCGAAAGAGTTGGACTGGCTTAATGGGCCTGTGGGTTTAATGGGTTTGATCTCTGGGCCGAGGCTTCCTCTGATGATGGGCTTGCTATGGCCCAGGCTGTTATTATGGATCAGGTCCGGGCTGCGCAAATTGGACATGCACATGAGCACGACACCTACATTTACACGTATCGCATCTGATGCCTTCAGGGAAGAAGCTCGGTCATTTTTGGGATGATTTTCGTGTTTGCGTGGAGGAGAGAGAGTGAGTTGAGAGAAGTGGCTGATCAAATCCAAACAAATCATTACAATCACAAAGGAAGCTTAGATGAGAGGAGAGGAGGGGCTGATAATGAGTTCACATGGAGATACGTAGAAGTTGTAGATTCTTCACATTAGAGTATCATCGACTCAACCGCTGTCCTCAAGATGATTAAAAAGGATTCACCGAATGGTATGTGCCAGCAAATTTAGCCCTTGAAGGAAATTATGAGTGGATTTACCAAAAAAAAAAAAAAAGTGTAGGAAAAAGAACTTCCACCATATCTCTATTTTCATTGGCTCGGTTCAAAAATAAAAATGGAAGGAAAAATCTTCCAATTCAGCAACTACTAATGGTGAATCACCAAATTACAAAAATCCAATTATGTATGTTCAGTTAATTTATGGTGTTTCGAATGAAATTTCTCAAATGACCGAACCATTTTGATTTGGTGGTTAACAGTTCAAATAAAGTCACTTCAGACTTTAGAAAATTCTAAGAAGTTTTTCAAATCCGCGTAAGAAAAGGATCCAATCACCCTTGGTTGACCAACTTTGGAGTATTGACCAAATGCTTTATGAGAAAAAGAAGTAATCAGTCTAGCATTTTGCCGGGGTAAAGAAGCAAAATCTCATCTAAGATTAGATTGAAATGGAAAGAGAAATTGAATGACGTGGTCGACTCTCTTTTCCATCATATTCATATTGCTTTTGGATTAATAAAACATAAAGTTAGTCAAGGTCTTAATATTTACTTTCCATAATGGACATCTCTATCAATAAAGTTGAAGCATTTCCCAGCACTTACGGTAGGTGGCCAAGACGACTTTGGAGAAAGCTGGGTCAAGCTACAATGGGCATCTCTATCTAAAAAGCAAAGTATTTCACAGCTTTTTATCGCAAGTGACTGGAATGACTTGCTCACATTATACAAGAGTCCCCCTTACATGATGAAGCAGGCATTCAAACATTCAACGAAATATATATTTGGCGAAAAAAATAGAACATTATATAATGAATTCAATTGATAAGCTCAACTTAGTGATTTACATGTTCAAGTACCTTATGTTATCGATTTGTCCGTTTTATTTCAATATATTTGGTTGAAAATTTAATGAAATTAGACAACATCCTTAATTGGTAATTTTTAGATTTTGCTAATAAGTAATGAGTTGCCGAACAATATTGGCAAACTCCCAAAATAATATTTAAGTGGTAATCATGTGGATGATTGATTTTACTTTGAACCTGCTATTAAATGGAAATTATTGGAGAGAATCCGCTTGATTTTTGCAGACTCCCCCAATTGTCTCCCTAAGGCAAAGAGGCAACACTAATTGAGATCCATTTGAACATCCAAGGAAATGCTCATATAAAATGCTCGAGTCTTTGGGGGAGAAAGTCATCAAATAGTGTAGCTCATTAAGGAATTAATTATCGTAGGCAAAAATAACACGACGGCCTGGAGTTTCATGTTCTTTAATAATCTCATTGCCATTCGTTAACCTAATACTCATTTGAAGATTAATGATTCTTTTAGATGTTTGACTACTAAAAGTTATGATACTTGATATAGATCCGGTAATTCCGATTAGCATGAAAGGTGCAATTGAGAAGGTGACAAATGATCGGGCTTAATAGCACATTAATTGCAAAAAGTTGCATTTTCATAATAACAACTGCAACAAATGATAATAATAAAAACGACAATGCATAATTTAGTGACAAACACTAATTGGGAACCCTCCCACATCATACAATGCACAAAGGCATTTTTTTTTTCATGCGGATACATAAGATAGGATGAAAGATATCAAATATTGCATACTTTTTAAAGTTGATTGGAAAATTTATCGCGTAACACATAGATATAAATGGCAAACTTTTTAATGAATATACAACCATGTTTTGTAATGGTCAATATGAAAATATTTCACTTTTTTATTTTTTATTAGTCAACATATATAATTAAGTAATTATGTACTATTAAACATATTTAATAAATTTAGAAACAACCTCTTTATATAACACATGAATCTATTTTAAAATATTTTTCTAGGAACACGAGTATTAGATTTCCAAGCAACTTTTGCACATGGACCTAGAGCAACTATTTCAATGCATTTTGACCAGCAGATTAGGTAAGTCTAACATTGGACCCACACAATGTAACAAATTACATCCGTTGAACGCATGTGATTCAAGGCCACAAAATAACTTTATGCTTTTAGCATCCAAGATTGTTATTCAACATTCATTTTCCACAAAGGCCGGTTTTATTTCCAAGTGATTGAATCGGCAATTGTGCCTGCCTTCTTCTCTGTCAATTTTCACGTCCTTATTTCTCAATATAATTGAAATGGTTTGCGGGAGGACAAGATGTGTTGCATCTTTGAATCAAAGAGGTCCCCAGCAAACTTGATCAACTCACGGGCCACAGGCAAGTATTTCATGAATATAACACATATAAGAATTGAATATGGACCATCAAATCTTGTCGGATCCATTATCTTCAATGATTGATATCCATTCAATATATATACTATACTCATAATATTTTCTCGTGTGACGCAAAACACTATGCACTTGGGTGGTGCCGAATATTGGAGGGAAGTGGAAGATGATATCGTTGCTTGGAAGGAGAGACTGGAGAGGAATGCCCTGCTCAAGATTAAATCCGCCTTAAACAACCCGAATGGGTTTTCTTCCATCGTGGTGCGACGATTAAAAAGATTTTTATTTAATACTGGCAAGTATTCATACATTTGCATAAGATTAAGACTATATGTTCGGATTTATTCTAAATATTGATAGTCCATTGATTTTGCAGTCATTGATACTTCAAGTTAATTATAATTTATTGAATATTGATTGGTATTGACTTGACTGGTTTATCAAATCAATCGAAATTGCCCTTAAATTTCCGTCAATAAGTCTAAACAAATACTTATTTGTTTCATATTTATTGACAAAACAATACCTGTAAAAAATTAACAGCATCAAGTTTTTTTTTTTTTAATATTTATCTTATCTTTTTTTTTTACGATGCGATATGTGGAAACATATTTTTCAATAATTTTGCTGAAATCACTAGTAAAGTTTTGTCGATATGCAAATAGTCATTCTTTATCATTTTAGAAGATTTGCTTTATCATTTTCATCTTTCTCTTTTGGAAAAGTTCTAAGTCAAGTCAATGGCGCTGATCACGCCCATGATTGTGTCGTGGAGTTGGACTAATTGTGATAATCACTCGAAAGGGAAAGACTACATATATAAATGAAGTACATGAGCCTCATATAAACATTTGTATGCTAGTACTACCGATGAAAGTTACCATACGGCTCGTGTCCTCTATGAATGAACTATATAGATCAAGCATATCAAACACAATTGGACATATCTATTGATTTAATTAATTTAATTCATTTGACCAATATAGTCTATCTCTTCTTATAATTGATCACAATGTCCTCTGTAGATAATCTCAACTAATCTAGTGTAGATAAACGGTTAGATATGTGAGTTGATATAATTGAGTAACTGTTGAAATAACTCTCCTAGTTTTGTTATGAAATACGTATGAATTCTGTATACGAAGAGCAAAAGTACACGTGATTATTGTGATTCATTTTATAAAAAATCTCAATTTACTAGTACGTAATGGATTGGTCAATACGGCAATGTATTTAAGTAAAAGACAAAAATAGGGAAGAGAAATTATCAGATTGACATACATGTTGAAGCGAGACCAACATGACTTGGACGAATGAATCGCAACTACGGCCGCTTTTGGCATTTAAGAGGGGATCAAATATCGTAAATGAATCTTAATTTTAAAAGTATGCCAGACAAAAAATGAAAAAACAAAAACAAAAACAAAAGGAGAAACGCTAGTGGCTCCACATCAGCTACTTAACATATGCTAAAAATAAAATACTATGAGTAATCACATAAGATAGTGATCATTTCAATGTGAGTATTCACTTATAAATCACTCAACAAAACCTCTCCCAACGAATGTATGTGGAATTTGAAGAATGTGAGGCCATATATATGGGAAATAAATTGGCCCAGAAGCTAACTCCATTACCAAGTTAGAAACCCAACATACTAATAGGGACAATAATAATAAAAATGAAAGAGGTTGAGTTTTAAAGCTTATTGGTGTGTTTATTTACGGAAATTGATGACTTGTAAATATTTATCTAAAAATAATTACTTGTACTAGTTAAAAAATTAGTCAACATAAGATATTTTCATCATTGATGACAATCATTGCTAATTATTTTCATTATCATAAAAATGTTCCATATTAATTTATTTTATAAGCGATACGAGTGATTGTTTTTATAATAATATTATAAATTGATGTTTTCCGAAATAAACACACCCTATATATCAAGATAATGCATGTTGATGTATTCAACATTAACAGCTCCAGTGAAGGCTATAGTATGATCAATCAGTATATATAGGTCCTGCAAGGCACATATGAGAAAAAAAAAATAGACATAATACCATGAAAGATGTTTGAGTTTTGAAGCTTCGTATTAGAGACACGCACAAAAGTCCAACACCAATATTTACTCGTATCCCATGTTCGATCATTTTTTGCCACGAAGCAGAAAAGCCCCAATCCCAACTCTCTCCGCTACTCCGATTCGCATTCGCCTTCTCTCTCTTGCGAAACAAATCCTGTGTACATAATAAACTAAAGGTGAGAGCCAAGATCTCAACATGTATAGGAGCAAGCAGACAATCAAAGCTTTAACGCCAATTAGAGAATGACCGAGATTGGACTAGCCTCATGCATGACGGTTCTCGACCACCAAGTAACGAATCAGTAATCATCTCTTATGGTCGACGAGTCAAAGAAAAACATGCAAATCACACTAGAATACTCTCAGATTGACTGATGACAGAAGCAAATCAACACTGGAAGTCACTCGGGCAAAACATCGAACACCTGATGGACATGAAATTCCAAGTGCTTGGGACAGAGTACTCAACAAATCATCGGTGAGTATCGAGTGAGGTGTTCATTTTAAACATTACAAGACACAAAATCGACGAATCGGGGGACAGGCGTGCACTGAGACATGCTCGGCCAAAACCAAAACAGAGCATAGGAGAGGGGATGCGTGGCCAGAGCCGTCACTGGTCGAGATTGATGATCGCCCGAAGGAGAGAGATCGTAATGGACAGTAAAGACAGGACCTAGAAGCGTCAAAGGGAGGAAGAAACAAAGACTGTGTACTTCAGCAGCGATGGCTCTGAAATAGGGGCGAACGGAGCCTCTTCACGGCCGCGGAACTGGTGGCGATCGTGCGACTACCAGTGGTTGAAATTGACGCGACTGAGAGGGGATTTTTTCGTGTTGCTTGGATGGATGTACTAGAAGAAGTGAAGCTCATCTCACATATGAATTGGTACGTGGAAGAGAGACTTTTAGTACTAGTTTATATTATACATCAAATAACCATTTGAATGATTATTTAATGAAAAAAGTTCCATGGAGCTTTGATTTTTTTATATTCTGTTAATGCTTATTAGCATAATTATGTACATAAGATAGGAATTTGAATTTGAATTTGTATAAATAAGTTTTAAGATTAATATACTATGTAGCATATTATGATTATATACTATAGCATTATACTGTAGCATGTATAAATAAGTTTTTTTTTTTACTTTGGACAAATTATCTTAACCATTATATTTTTCTTGCAATAATATACGACCAATTGACCTATCTAATGCAGAAAATAAACTCAGCATGGTCCAAGACTGCAGAAAATAAACTCAGCATGGTCCAAAACCGGTCTTCAGTTTTCTTTTTTTTTTTTTTTTTTCTTTTTTGCCTTTTTCATGATTATTTTCCCGGTGCAGTGACTTTTGATTTTCTGAATAATAGTGACAACTCATTAACTACCATATAACACACTTTCGTGCTTTAGTAAAACAAAATCATAATGCACCTATATATATTCAGGGGAATACACACCTATGCCTCTATATATTCTTTGAATGCTGCTTTTACTTGCTCTATCACGCTATTATATTGCCCATAATTCTAAAATAACGTGATGGTACTTCTGTTATTCCCTTTATAAATAATCATTATAAAATTTAGTTCCCGAGTCTATGCATAATAAGTCTACACATAACAAATATTACATCTCTTGCTTGTTAAATACACAAAGTTTCCAATTTTATACCTTCAAACTGGCTGAAACGAAATTCTAGCAAACATAAAGATAGATCAATTGTGTAGCTGGAAAAGCAGTTGGTACTGTATACTATATTCATTAATCTTTAAAAAAATTAGTTAACCTATTGATAATGATAAATGAACAATCTAGGAAATTGAGAGAACATGGATGTTGCTCGGACTTAACCTTGAGTAGGATAGACCACTTATAAAGGGTAAAGGCACTTGATGCTAAAAACGAGAAAACGAAGCTTGCAATAACAGTAAAAAGGTTGAGTTCCAAAGCTTGTTATCGATTTTTTTCGCAAAAAACTAATGATTTGTGAACATTTTTCTAAAAATAGTTATTTGTTTTGGTTAGAATTTTCATCACCAACAATAATCTTTGCCCAAATATTTTCTTTAATGATAAAGTATTTCTCATTAATTAATTTTTGCTAGCAATAGAAGTGAATATTTTCAGAGATATATTTCAAATGATTGATTTTTCGTGAAATACGTGCATATAAAAATCAAATGTTTTCACCAAATTGGTGATTTTTAACTAAGTGTTTACGTATGAGCGTCACCGTTTTGTGGCTGCGCATGCAGGCGACGAAAAGCTGCTAACAAACGTCAGCGTCGGATCCAACTCATTAATAGGACACGCGGCCACTAAACGGTGGCAACAAACGTCGGTGTCGGCTCTAACTCATTTATAGGGCCTCGCTCGGTTCATTTTGTACAGCTTTCACGGACAAGCCTAGCCCATTCAACATCAAAGGTCAAAAAGAAAAATAAAAAATAAATAAAAGAACTCCACCTCTCCAGCACTTGGGATACTGAAGATGAGAAATAAAAAATAATAAAAGGTTAACAAAATTCATGAGCCATCAAGAGCTCGAAAACCCGAATCGGCCCAACAGAATTGACCCCTGCATTTCTCAGGCATGAGTTAGATGGGGCCCGTCCTTCGATTTATTTTTCTAATTTTGATTTCAGCCTTGGGGACCCAAGATTTCATTAGCGAAAATAAATGCAACGAAACGTAAAGGGCATACAGACATACGCATATGAGAATGGAGGTCAGCCAGTGTCGATGAAAGCATGGTATAAAGTATATTTCAAGTTTAGTAACTGCATTCACTCTATTAACATGACACTTTGCAATAGTTATATGTATAAAATATGGTTTTCTCATCGTATATCTAGCTATATATTTTCATAAGAAAATGGAATTTGATAGGCCATGAAATCACTACAAAGCAAATTTCCACATAGGACCAATCTAGTGCACTTTGGTTCAGAAATTGCCATATGGGATTTGGGAACAAATGAGAGAAAATGATTAGGAATAATACCATGAAAGAAGTCAAGTTTGGAAGTTTTCTTGTCAAGGATTTGCACAAATACAAAGGAAGCTGAGAGAAGTCGAGAGGAGGGGTTCATCAACTCAATTCAAAAATGAAATGGAAGGAAAGGCACTTCCAATTTAGCGACTATTAATGGATGAATTGCTCAATTATGAAAATCTAATTTTATATGTTAAGTTAATTTATGATATTCTGAACGAAATTTCTTAAACGACTAGGGCATTTTGGTCTGGTGATTAACATTACTAAATAAGTTACTCCGGACTTTAGAAAATTCCAATCCATTTTTCAAATCCGCATAAGGACGAGGGTCTAGTCACCCTTGCTTGACCAATTTTTCGGAGTATTGGCCAAATGCTTTATGGAAAAAAGAAGTAATTAGTCTAGCGTTTTGTCGGGGTAAAGAAGCAAAATCTCATTCAAGATTACATCAAGATGGAAAGAGAAATTGAGTGATTGGGTTGACTCTCTTTTCCATCGTCCTTATATTGCTTTTGGATCAAAGAAATATAAATTAAGTCAAGGTCTTGCCACTTACTTTCTGTAATGGACATCCATGTCAAAAAGGCAAAGTTTTGCCTAGCTTTTATCGCAAGGGGCCAAGACGACTTGAGAGAAATCCGGGTCAAGCTATAATGGACATCCCTATCCAAAAGCAAAGCATTTCATAGCTTTTGTAACAAGTGACCAAAATGATTTACTCAAATTATACGCAAATCCCTACAAGATGAAGTAGGCATTTAAACATTCAACATTATATAGGTTTGGTGAAAAAATATAACATAATTTATCAATTTACAGGTTTGAATATGTTGCGTTATTGGTTTATCTGTTCTATTTAGTTATATTTGGTTGAGAAAAAATAATAAAATTATGCAACATCTTTAATTGGTAATTTTAATAGATTCAATTATTACAATAACAAGTAATGGGTAACACTGTACTCCCAAAATAACTATTCAAGTAATAATCATTTAGAATGTTGATTTTACTTAAGAATCACTCTCAAACAGAAATCACCACGAATGATCCGCTTGTATTTTGTAGACTCCATCAATCCTCGAGCCATAGAGGTGACACTATGTGAGATCCAATCTGAACATCCAAAGAAATGTCCATACAAAATGATCAAGTCAATAGGGGGAAAGCCATCATATCGTGTGGTTCATGAGAAAATTAAACGGCATGGGCAAACATAACGTGACGGCCTGGAATTTGATGTCTTTAACAATTTCATTGCCATCCGTTAACCTAATGCTTATTAAAGATTAAAAAATCTTTATTTGACTAGTAAACGTCATAATACACATGACCTAGATTCAGGAATTGCGATTAGAACGGAAAGTGCAATTGAGAAGTTGACAAATGATTAGACTTAATAACCTACATTAACTTCAAAAACTCGCATTTTCCGTAAAAATGATAATGATAATAATAACAAAAACAACAATTAATAACTGATTTAAAATTATTTAGTGCCGTACACTTTTTGCAAAATCTCCCTCACCATATTATGCACAAAAACCTTGTTTATATGGATATGTAAGATAAGATACATATCACATATCGCAGATTTTATATATGGCAATCCTTTTCTTCAGACAAATAAGGGAAATTATATATAATGCATACGTTGCAAACTTTTTAATCAATATAATAACATGTTTATATATCTTCAATATCAAAAGATTTCATTTTGACATATAATTAACAACAACAGACCCACACATCCATTTCAAGGGGGTGCAACACTTCTCAGTTTGGTTATGATTAGTGTTGCAAAGCATATCAATAAATTCAATAACAAACCCATGGTAGATCAGATGAGCCTACATAGGACCCATAAAATATTACAAATCACATTCATTAAGCACATGTGATTTGAGGGCCTCACAATAAACATAACATATTTCCACGTACGTTCCGGCATCCATGATTATTGTTCAACATTCAATTTGCACAAAGAACTTGATTGGTTTTATTTCACGGTGATTCTATATATATTTTATGTCCTTAGTTCTCAACAGAATCCAAATTGTTGGCATGCTTTTCCTTGGAATATTTCTGGGCCACGACAAGCTTTAATGATTGTGTAGGAGGATGAGATCTGTCGCATATTTAAGTCTAAAAGGTCCCTAGTGGAAATTGGATTTGAACCATCAGATCTCGTGGGATCCCTCAGTTTTTATTGGGATTTGAACCATTAGATTGTATGTTCATATTCAATTTGGTATATATATACTATGCTCATATAATAAAAAAAAACTATGATCCACAAAACACCATAAAAATTTAAGTATCCTTAATTGTACCGTACATGTGCATGTGGACTTTGGGTGGCATCGATATTGGAGGGAAGTGGAAGCTAATAGGGTGGTTAATATTACCATATAAAGTTACTCCGGAGTTTAAAAGATTCCAATATGTTATTCAAAGCTGTGTAAATACAAGGGTCAAGCTGCCTTGCTTGACCAATTTTTCGAAATATTAGCCAAATGCTTTATGAGAAAAAGGAGTTATTAGTCTAGCATTTTGTCGGGGTAAAGAGGCAAAATCTCATCCAAGATTACATCAAGATGGAAAGAGAAATTGAGTGAATGGGCCAACTTTCTTTTCCATCGTCCTTATCTTGCTTTTGGATCAAAGAAACATAAATTTAGTCAAGGTCTTACCACTTACTTTTTGTAATGGACATCCGTGTCAAAAAGGTAAAGCTTTACCCAGGTTTTATCGTAAGGGGCCAAGATGACTTGGGAGAAATTCGGGTCAAGCTATAATAGGCATTCCTATTTTAAAGCAAAGCATTTCATGGCTTTTGTTGCAAGTGACCAAAATGATTGGCTCAAATTATGCATGAATCCCTACAAGATGAATCATGCATTTAAGGCTGCGCATGGTAACATTTTTGTTTCTTTGAATTTCTATTCTTTTGTTCCGGGGAACAAAAGAAGAACAGAAATCCGTTTAGTAACGCCAAGTTGTTTTTCTATTCCCCGGAATAGAAAGTAGCCCGGGAATAGATTTGGAGCAGAAACGAGAAACAAAAAAATTACTTCTTGTCCCTAGGAACAATTTCAAGAAATAAGTCAATTTTTTTTTTCTTTTATTCTTCTCTCTTGTCGCAACCACCTTCAACCGCTTGGAGCCATCACCGACCAGTGACCGACTTCGGCGGCGGCGGCGGCCGGCCGCCGCCATATAAAAAAAGAAACTGTTGCATTACCAAATGCATTTCTATTATTTTTCTATTCCAAGAATAGAAATTTTGTGTAGTTACCAAACGCGTTTTTTTACTCAGAAATTGTTCCCTGGAATAGAAATAGAAAAGAACTATTTATGAAAAAAAAAACTCTTCCCCAACCAAGAAGTGTTGTCATTTGCACCCTAAACATTCAACATTATATCAGTGTGGTGAAAATATATAACATAATACATTCAATCCAACTAATAAGTTCAACTTATCAATTTACAGGTTTGAATATGTTGCGTTATTGGTTTATCTGTTCTATTTAGTTATATTTGGTTGAGAAAAATTAATAAAATTATGCAACATCTTTAATCGGTAATTTTAATAGATTTAGTTACTACACTAACGAGTAATGGGCAACTCCGTACTCTCAAAATAACTATTCAAGTAGTAATCATTTGGAAGGTTGATTTTACTTATGAATCATTGTCAAACGGAAATCACCGCAAATGATCCGCTTGTTTTTTGTAGACTCCACCAATTATCTCCCCAAGCCATAGAGGTGACACTAATTGAGATCTAGTCTGCACATCCAAAGGAATGTCCATGCAAAATGATGAAGTCGTTAGGGGGAAGCCATCATATCGTGTGGTTTATGAGGAAATTAAACGGCACAGGCAAACATAACGTGACGTGACGGCCTGGAATTTGATGTCTTTAACAATTTCATTGCCATTCGTTAACCTAATGCTTATTAAAGATTAAAAAAATATTTATTTGACTACTTCAGGTGCCCACTGTGAATTACTGCAGCTCATCTTTTGGTTTTCTGTGTGAATTACCGGTTTCACCATATTGGACTGGACTAGACTGGACTAGACCGAATTGGTCGGTCGGTTTGGTTCCCGATCCCAGAATCTAAGAACCAATCCTCCCGGTCCGTTTCCCAGTTCCACATCAGAATCGGACCAAACCAGGAATTGATCAGTCCTAGGCATGATGGTTAAAATATACTTATATTAATGTGTTGCACGAACCTAAAAGACTAAGTATTTTATAGAATCTTAGGCAATTTTGCATTCATCAATACTTCAAGTTGATTTTAAGATATATTGGATGTTGACATGTATTGTCTTGATTGCTTTATTTAATCGATCAAATTGCCTTATTTTGCCGTTAAAGAGTCCAAACAAATACCAATTTATTTGATATTTCTTGGCAAAACAACATTGACAATAAAAATTAACAATATCAAACCTTTGTTATTTATCTCTCTCTTTTATTTTCTTTTTCTTTTTTTGCGAAGTAATTCCTGGGCACTTTTTTTTGTTGATTTGCCAATTATAAATTTTTTTTATCATTTTATAATCTTCAACTTTCTCTTTTGGAGAAGTTCTAGGTCAAGTCAACAACGATAAAAACATGTTCCTTGGAATTGGCCCCTGCAGACTTGACTTTGCCCATGATTGTTTTGTGGGATTGGCCCAACCGTGATGATCACTCAAAGGGGAAAGACTCTGCACATATAAATGAAGTTTACACATGGTGAAGCAAAAGAGACATATAACGCACAAAACACCATTATAAACATGAAGTGTCTTTCATTGTGTACGTGGACTTGGGTGTTGCTGGTTTTGATGGAAAGTGGAAGAAACATGGGTTGCTTGGAAGAAGAGAGGAATGCACTGCTTAACATTGAGGCTGCCTTCAATTGGTCTTCTACTCTGTCATGGCGCAATAGCCATGATGACTGTTGTGGCTGGCAACGCGTGGAGTGCGATAACACCACTTGGCGGATAACTCAGCTACATCCAATCTCGGCAAACAATAGGCCTTGGGTTATTGACGCCACTTTATTCCTTCCTTTGGAGGAACTTCAAGTGTTGGATTTAAGTTCTAATTCTCTGTCAGGTAACTCTCTCTCTCTCTCTCTCTCTCTCTCTCTCTCTCTCTCTCTCTCTCAATTATTTGTTTCATTTTTCTTATTTCAATTATGTTTCTAAGCAATCATTTACTTTTTGAACAATGAAAAAATGTCATACTGTGGTGCTATAAATTATAAAAGTGAATTGGGTGAATTAATAACAAACATATGATTGCACAAATGATACAATTCTTAAAGTAGTTGATTGCACATATCATAAATTAATTACGAGACTCATCGCCATGATGATGATAAGTACAAAAAACAAAAATAGAATTAGCTCAGTAAGCAATGATTTACCAAATTGCGACCTTTTTTTTTTTTAATGAAAGGTGGAATGGTTTGAATTTTTCACCCCAACAATTTTGCACTTGTTTGGGAGTGGACCAAAATCTACTTGATAGTTTTATTTGTGTCTATCTCTTTAGATTCAAAATAAGGAAAAAAGAAAAAGTCAAGCTTATCATTCTACATATCAACGTTTACATTTTTGGAAAGGTTTTGAGTGTTTATGATAAATAAAAATCAAATTGTGAGAGCCATAAGATTTACAAAAGTTAAAAGAAAAATTGAATTTAAAAATCACGAAAAGTAAATTGGTAGAGAGGATTAATTTAGAGGGAAGAGAAAGGATCTTAAAGGTAGTGTAATGGTTGGTTAGAGGGAAAGAAACAGAGCGGAATAAAAGAGATTAGAACATATCAGGAGGAATTATGTATAGCTATACGTCCTTTATATTCCTCATATAAAGGGATTTGGAGGGATTGAGGGCATTGATACTTTTATTAAACAATTTTTTTTCTTTCCCACATTTACATTTGATTTATTTCAAATTATAAATACTCCAAATTATATATACATAAAAGTACGATAAAGACATAACACATTATTTACTTTCCTTTTTCTTATTTTATCTTATAATTATTTGTATTTCTTATTTTCTATTTTGGTTACATCTTCCAATATCTATATTTATATGAATGCATGGACTCATGCCTGGTCGGAGAAGGCAAATTGTTCCAAAATCCCAAGACACTTTACCCATCATGCATCTAGACATGCAAGAAAATTAGAAAACCCGTTATTAGTGCTCTCTAGGTCAACCTTTTAGATAAGGAAAGTCACATTTAGGAATGTGTGTTTCGAAGACAGTATTTTCAAAATATTAATTTTCTAAACCAATCAACAAAAATATTTATGTATAAATTTAAGAAAGTGAATTCCCAAATCTAAAAAGATGAAAACACTTTTCAGAATTACTTCTCTCAAATTGTTTGATTTTTTTTTCTTTTTCCTTTACTCTACTCTAGTGCCGACAACCAGAGAGGGTCGACCTTGTCGGGATTGGGTGAGCTCAAGCTCACTAGTCTTTAATAGAGGTTGTCAAGGTGGAACCTTGCCAGCTTGTGCCTATGGCCAGTTGCCGAGGCTCGGGACCAATAGAGGGAGAAGGAAATGAAAAGATTATTTAAAAATTCAATTTTTTTTCTTAAAATGAAGTCACGAGATTAAAATCATTTTTCAAATGCGATTCAAATACTAAAAAATGTTTTCAGTCACATGTTACCAAATAAAGAAAAATTAAATATTTTTTTGGAAAATGTTTTTCTTAGACAAAAAAAAAACATTTTGTTTTACCGTAGAGTTTTCCTCGAAACAAACGCTTGAGCAAATAAGGGAATTTTATACAAATAGCCATAAATAAAAAAAGGAAAATAGATTATCCACGGATCGATATGACCTATTTATTTACATATTATACCCACACTCAAAGGAAAAAATAATGTGTGGGCCAGCTCGTCCACATCACTACGGAGCCAGCCCACTCAATGATCAAATGTGGCGTCTATGATCTACTCTCTCCCTCTTTAGTGACGCTCCTATAGTATCGATCTCTTCAACTGTACAACACTCTTTTCTCCTCTTTTTGCGCCTTTCCAAAGAAAAGATTGAAGCCTAATATTTTTTGAGATACTCTTCACTCCCAGGAGCCCCCACACGTCGCATCCCAAACTCAAAACCGCCGCCTCTGCCTACGACACTCTCTCTCCTCTCCACTCATCCGTTTATCTCCACCTCGCTCCATTCCACCATCAAAGCCGATCATGCTCACTTTCGCCCAGCTGCAGCTCGTCCTTACCATCGTCTACCTTGAGCTCAGCTAGCACCCTCAAACCTCAGATTTTGGATCTAAGGGTCCGTTCGTTTCTTGGAAAATAATTTCCGAAAAAAAGTTTTCCGTATTTTCCGGCATTCGTTTCACGGAAAATGAATTCATTGAGGAAAATGTTTTCCATCAAAGGAAAAAAGTCTTCTAAAGTAGGGGAAAATGTTTTCCACTTTTGAAAAGTGGAAAACATTTTTCTCACTTGATCTCTCTTATCTTACACTTCTACAAATCCTGATTTCCTCCTCCCATTTATTTTTCTTCTTTTCTTTTTTCATCCAAATTATTTTTTTTTATTTTCTTTTTTTAATTCGAATTATTTTTAATTTCATTTTTCTTTCCTTTTTTTTTTGTTTCCCATTTTCTTCTTTCTTGGCTAGTCGTTAGACCAATTGAACCTCAATCTTGTCGATCTCAAACTCGCGCTTGTCAATCTAGCGAGCCTCAAGCTTGACGCTCACGCTCGCTAATCTGGTGAGCAGAAAATATTTTCCTTATCGAACACCGGAAAATATTTTCCGAAACATTTTCAGGTTTTAGCCGAATACCAGAAAATATTGTCATTTTCCTGGAAAATGACTTATGGGAAAATATTTTTCGGAAATGACTCATTTTCCGCGAAATGAACGGACCCTAAGCTCAAGTGAGCCCTAGACCTCAGATCTCAATTGATTCGAGGTTGAGCAGGGTATATAGCATCCACATCTGGATTTTGGAGGTCGACCACCCTTGTCGACCCCTAATGGACGAGTTCTCGTGGCATAAAGGCAATAATAGAGAGATACATGGGGCTTGGGGCAAAGGTGGAGTCGTCCAAGGCTGAGTGAAAGGGAGGATGAAGAATGGAGGTAAAAAAAAAAAAAAAAAAACAACAAGTAGAGAAAGGAATTAATGAAGAGAGAGGACCCACGAGGATAAGAGAAGAGAGAGAAAGTGGGACCCAACTAGAGCCACGTGTCGATGTTTGAGTGGGCTTGGACGTGGAGGGTCGGTCTACACAATAAAGTGGGGTCCAGTTTTTGTACTCTCTTGGTGTCTCAGACTCTCTTCGCTACTTCTCTTCAGAGTATCCAAATCTAAAAAGCCGAAAACAGAGCCGAAGCATTCGGGATGAAGTACTCCCAAATGAGTAAACAAGCTCTCTTCCCAAATTTTCATCACCACTAGGAACACGTGTCGTCATCGTTGCTTGCTGTTGCTTGTTGCGCCACACTTTGTCGACATAACCTTGCCTCCGTTCGAGCCATACAATGTTGCCGGCAACTTAGCACTTGGCCTCTGAGCTCAACAAGGCCACCCAAGCGCCCTCCTTGCACCCAATCCGCACCTTCTCTCTTCCACTTTCTCACCATTGCAGCAACGCCTATGCCAGGGATCAATGGCAATTGTTGACCAAAAGACCCAATTGCGGCTATAGCTAGCCCCTTTTGACCTTAGATTGACCCAAATCCTAGGTTGAGTCAAGGCTTAGACGTTAGATCTATAGCTTGGTCGACCTCAGATCTGGAATGTGAGGCTCGATTGTGCCAGTGGACTTCAAGCTTGAAGACACCAAGGATAAACGATGATGATGCTAGCAAAGTTGGAGGCAAAGGGTGTTGACCTAGGGCAAAGGTCTCTATAATAGTTCGTGTCTATCCTTAAATCTATCTAAACCACTTTGGAATTCACCGATGCCTCCACAGAGCTCCATGATCTCTTTATCCATTCTCCAAATGGAGTTGTTATCATCCTATAGCCAATTTCTGGGTCATCTTGTACACCACCACCTAAATGAACCTCTTGTCTTTGGATGCCACCACAAGATAATTGGTCCACGGGATGTTGTCAGGAAGCTTCTTCCTTATAAGGATAATTGTAAATATACTTTTTTGAAAGTCTGATACTTCAGCACAGACTCATATCAAGATTGATTTTCAATTTTCTTTTCCTTCTGCTTTTCTTTATTTTTTTCCCTCTTTCCACTTTTCCCCTTCTCCTTTATTCAGGAAAATTACCAATTCGATTTTGAGCTCATTACACTAAATGCCAATTTAAACCTAAATTTTTCAATTTTGTTGATATATTCCTATGCCTTTCTATGAAATTCAATGAAGTTTTTTCTATCAATTGCCACTGAAAATTGCTGACGTGGTGCTCTGTCATTGTTGGTCATCCTACGCGACACGGAAAGTGATTTGACTTGTACAATTCTTGATAAAATGACATTGTTTTGCATACCTTTTTAAAATTCATGTTTTTCTTTTATTTACTTTTCCTCTCTACTATTCATCTACTTCCTTAGAGAGCTGAGACCATTGAGTCGCTCCATCTCCACAACACCATATGTCCCTACAAGATCTCGTCGGAACCCTAGTTATCTAGGCTAGTAGCAAAGAATCCTCTATTTATTTATTTATTTTACTGGCGAGTATTGTTGAGTTTCTGCTCATTCAATGTCCAACAAAATATTGTGCTCTGTATTAAGAGCCTCCCAGATCGGTCGTTTCAAAATCTATGCTTTGTGTTTTATTTGACCCTTTTGCTTAAGAGCGTGAAACTATTGTTTCAAGACTCCTCTCTACTATGAAGATTCCTACTATTTTTAGCTCCGACTTTTTTAGAGCCTAAAAAGTTTGTCTTTTCTTTCCATCTTCAACTAATACAAGCATCTTGTTGTCTTTCAACACCATTGCTCATTGTTTCCTCTTCTTTCTTCAAATTTCTTGGTTTTAGTGAGTGGTGAAAGTTTGGTACATGGCTTTCTTGACTCACAAATGCACCCTTGAGAGAGCTTTGTTTTTTTCCTTTTGCTTTTTCTAAAATTTAGATGGATCTTTAATTGCTTTCACGTTTTTCTCATTGTCACAAGTTGAGAGCAAGAAGTGCCGAAAATGCTAAGAATGTCGCTGATTTTAAGGAGCACCAAGATCAGAGCCCTTGGATCCCAACAATCCCAGCCAAGCCATTTTTCCCTGGCTAAAACATTTTGCTACTATGATCAATGAATAGGAGCTCTCTAAGGAAGAAGATGAACAGTAGCACATAGAAGGAAAGAAAAGAAAAAAAAAAAAAGAAAAGAAAAGGGCAAAATCAGAAAAATAAGAAAATATATGCAAAACGACGTTGTTTCATTAAGAATTGTACGTGTCAAAACGTCACCCGTGCAATGTAAAATGACCGCTGATGATTGAATATAACGTCAGCAATTTCTAGCAGCAATTTGCTAGAAATATTACGTTGGAATTTCATACAAATGTTTAGGATTATTTAGAAATTTGAAGAGTCCAAGACTAATTAGTATCTATAGAATAGGTTTAAAATTCATTTGGTAATTATTCCCCTTTAGTCTTTGTTCGCTCTCTCACACACAAACCCACCATGGACGCTCATATGAGCCTTGTGACCCTTGAGTTGCCATTGCCTGGTGGAGTTCCTCTCTCTCTCTCTCTCTCTCTCTCTCTCTCTCTCTAACTTTGACCCCAAATCCGAATAGCCCAAGGCTGAGCTGCCATTTCATGAGGTGGCGGTTACCTTGCACAAACAAGCCAAAACTAATGCTTATTAGTCAAATGCAAGTCACATGACAATACTATGCCATGTATGTTGCCACGTTATAATTACAGATGTAAAGAAAAGAAATGTTAGGTGGGGAGCACATAGCTATCTCAACTTTGCTAGTTAACTAAATAAAATAAATATTGTTAAAGGCACAAACTACTCGCTTATGAGATTGGTTTACAAACAAAGCAATAGAATTTTTTTTTTTTTTTTTATGCTTGGATACATTGGAATAATTGATTTCTACCTATTAATAAATTCTCCTCATCATGAGCATATAGTTACTCTTGGTATATTAAAGATAGTTAGATATATGATATCTATAAATAATTAATTAACCATAATGTATGCATGAATCTTTCTATAATCAGATTTAAAAGGAACGCTACACTTGAAGAAATTGAAGAGGCTAGATCTATATAACAATCATCTGCAACGAGTCCCCTCATTGTACAAGCAAACTTCAATGGAGGCCCAAAATTTGTCTTCCAGTAAACTTGAAGGTACATGTAAAATAGAAGACAATGCCTTGATATGTAAAGTTCGATGTTAAGAACCTTTTGTCAATCACAGGTCCGAAACTTGAGGTGCTGTATCTTTGGGGGAACAATTTGGGGAATGATGCTTTCACGGACATTACGAGGATGACATCTCTTAAGGCCTTAGACATTGGTGATTGCGGATTGAATGCCTCTTCGAAGTTATTGGAAGGTACTTCTATGGAAAGGCTTTTGTTTATCATTATTAATAACTTATCATAGAAGCACATACAGTTGTTTGACCATAAGTAAACCAATGCCATGCTTCAATGTGCTATGATGTCAGTGATCCTTAAAAGTTTGATTTTTTTTTTTCAACTTTTCCTTGATCTTTGATAATTGAAATTTAGTCCCCATGCTTTTAGTTTTGTGCAACTTTTTGTGTGGGCCAATTTGAACAATAGTGTAACAACATAACAAATTCAAAGAGCCATAGCTAAGAAGATTAAATACTAACATGACAGTATACCAGAGGAGTTCAAAATAAAATATAGGAATCATAACCAAATTAAATGCAAAAGTTAATGAAATCAATATCAAACAATATTTAAAGTTTACAAATTAAACCACAATGGTGGTCAAACTTCAAGGATTGCAAGTGTCAATAAATTCAACAAAGCCATGAAGCCTAAGAAATTAAATGACACTAAAGCTCAAACAAAGCAACCTTAATGGACATACACGTTTACATTGATTTTCACTTAATTCTTTTTGCTTATTTTAAATGTTGCAGATCTTTCACTTTGACTTCTTCTTTTTTTCTATTTTGAAACACCCACAACATACACAACTATGGAGATATAGTTTTTTGTATTATTTTCAAATTAAGTTATATTTTAGATTTTGATAGTATTGTAAAAACCAAATTATTTTGTACTTTTCACAAAGCAAAGAAAAAAAAAGACGCACATCATATGTTGTCTATGGTAATACTTCTTGATTAAATTACCTATATAAATGAAAGTATAATAAGGGAGCCAATAACCTTAAGTTGTGAGTTGAGAGAGAGTGAAGAAACTATTGTTACCAAATGGTAATTAACTTATAAGACTCATGATAAGTTATTCTTAATAATAGTGTCGTTGCAAAGTAATAAACTTTGTGAGAGAGAGAGAGAATCTGTTGCGTGCAAAATATGATAACAAGACATTATTTTATAAGTGGCTACTAGCTCCAAGAATGAAGGCACTAGGGTTAGGCAGCAATAGAATGGCCTATCTCAAAAAGGATAAGTGCATCATAAATTTTAAAACATATCACCAAAGTGCAATCAAATTTTCTAACTTATCAAATTGATGCACTATGATTTGGCTGACTAGAAAAGTTGAAATGTTTGTTTTTATTACTTTCTTAACATGCATAGTAATAATGTAGCATGCACTAAGCTCCACATATAAGAAAAAAATATTTTTAATTTTTTTAAGAGAGGAAAAAATTTTAAAAAGGAAAAATGATGAGAAATGCAAAATAAATAAATAAAAAATCTAAAACCACCATCATAGCCACTCAAGGCGGCCATATAAATTGTCTATCAAGAAAACAATTTATAATACTAGTTAATCATGAAATTTATTCAATTTCAAATTAATCCTACAACATATATTGTTTAAATATATTCTATTTATCGTTTCAAATTTAACTTATTTCATCACATGATTAAACTTAGTAAATAAGTTTTTATCTTTTTAGTTTGTCATTGAAGATATTATCTCTTATTTGGACAAATAAGTAGGCTTTCCCTTATCTATCAATTTTATATGTATATTGTTAAAGTCGGAGCTACGTTCGCTCCTATGCTCAACAGATGATACTTCACCTTGACTTAGAAGCATTCTTATTGATTTGTCATCAGCAAGCTTTAATATTTATTGAGTTAAATATAAGTAAAAAGACAAAGCACCTCGAAAATTTTTTCCAACCCTCATCTTTTTTTACCTTTATTATTCATTGATTGTATATTTGAAAAAAAAAAAAAGTGAGCAAAGTAGTGTATCTTGAAATATTAAATTTAACCATCCGATTTAAGTTTACTCCACATATGCCACTTAACTAATATATGTGCTTGCCATGAAGCATTAATTGCGGCAAAACTTTGCCTCATGGGATGCATTTGGCTATTAAGTTATAAATGATTGTTGATACTTAAGTTTTGACTAAATATTTATGATTAAATTGCAAAAAATATTAGGAGCCAATTAGGAGCCAACTCGGCCCTAACAAAGAAGGATTTTGCACATCACCTAGTTATTAATATTATATGCATTTAATGAGCTTTATTTTTATTTTATTTTCCCTTATTTTACCTTATTTCGGATAAATAAAAAATATATATATATTTTTAAAAAAAGGGCTAAAAAGGAGCTCGGGGGTTGGGAACGGGCTTATCCTAGATTCCCCCTTGAACCATCCCTCTCTCTCCCTTCTCTCTTCCTCCTCCGCTACACGCCACCAAGGACACTGCTGAGTAGAAGCAACTAAGGGTGGAGTAGGTAGGAGACGGTGCGAGAGAGAGGAGGCGCGAGCTAGCCCCGCCGCGGAGTGGATGGTGAGGGTAACCTTGCTCGGCCAAGAGAGGGCCCGGTCGGCGTGCTAAGGACCGGCGGTCGGAGCACCTCCGTCGACCGGGCTCCTCGCCTATGAATAGGGGGCCACGAGCTCGATTGAAGGAGGAGGAGGAGGGAAATCCGAAAAAAAAAAAAAAAAAAAAAAAAAAAAAAAAAAAAAAAAAAAAGGCATCTGTAAGGGGGATCGAGGGTAGTGGTCGAAGAAAGGGGGATTGGAGAGGCTAAAGTAGAGAGAGAAGTCGGCTACGAGTGAAATCGGAGGAGATCCGAGCGAGAGAGCTTCAGCCGACACCTCGGCCATGTACGAGCTCTGTCCAGCAACCTCGCCCAGCGGACGCTTCCGAGAGCCAAGCCAGTGAGCCTTCCCTGACTATGTTCCGTGCCCTTTTTTGGGCGTGTTGCGTTGGAGACCGCGACTGTCTAGGTCACGCGAGCTCCAGCCACTAGCCGTCCCTCATCACGCCGTCATGCGTGTTCTAGTTTGTGTTGAAAGCGTCGGCGCCGGTTCTGATCCCATTTGATCCAAGTCCCTCGTTCCAGTTGCGCGCACCACCCGCTCGATGGAATGTCTAAACCAAATCTCAGCTTGTGTTAAGAGTGCTCGTCTCTGAGATCGTTAATTCGTCATTTTGTCTTATCCTTGGCCATCACTACCTCCCTTTCTTGGTCAAGGTCGACACAAGCAAGTGTCACCGAAGCATGGTTTACGGTTGGAGGGTAGGCCATTTCGGCGAAACATCGAGGAGGAGGAGCTCTCGGTGAGGACCAAGGAATAAGATAGCGTGAGGGCAAGAGGAGCTCGAGTTGGGTCGGGTCCGGATCATTCTCGGGTCGCAGGTTCAACTGGCCTGGGCATGAGGGCTTTCTTTTTTAGTCCACGCACGGGCCGGGCCAATCGCGGACCAAACTCAATAAATGAGCCCAATCCGGTTGAAACCCTAGTTGGCCTTGGCCCGAGTCGGGTTTGGATATCCGACCCGGATTTAGTTGTTTATATTGTAATATTATAATATTTATAATAATATATTATAAATTATTTTAATATTTTAAAAGTATTTTTAAAATAAAAAATAAAAAAATCGAAAAATGTTTTTTTTTTTTCCAAAAATTAGAAAAAAGCTTTAAAAAATTTTCTCAATAATTTTCTCCAAAAAAAAAAAAAAAAATCCATGAAATATCCTTAAAAAAAAAAATCAAACTTCAAGATTTAAATAATATTTGATATCAAAAGGGTATTAATTGATTAACTAGTGTAATCAAATTCACGATTTCTTTAATAGCGGCTGCTACTTGAAAATGACTTACAATTTAAAAAATTGAACTAAAAGTTGTGAATTGTGAGCTTGAGAGAGCTCAGGCTAAGCTTAGATTTAGCAAGCCATTAGCCTTCACGACCCGCAGGAGGGCACAAGGAGGTCGCAACATGATCCATTTATTATTCTCGAAATTCTAACTCTTTAGGATAAATATGCACATTGTAGATGAAGATAAAATATATTGAAATAACTTATTCATGTAATCTAAAATTTAAATTAAAAAGAGAAATATGTCTTATTATGTCAATGATATTCATATTTGAAAACATACCTTTTTCAATGCAGTCATAAATACAAATTTTATCTAGTTTTCTAAAATTAAAATAAAATGATTTCAATGGCAGCTTACTTTATATCTTATTTTACTTAATATTCTCTAACTTTAAATATTACAATAACATTAATTTCTTAAACATTTAGGAAATTTGACTTATTTCACACATACGTATTTGCAATTTATTTAGTTTTGCTTCCGCTAAAATTCACTTATCTGAAATATAGCTTATTTCATAAGTTCTACTCAAATTTTGTTTTAATGGTTCAATTCAAATAAAATTTAACCAATGGATAAGGAGAAAATGATCTCAAGTTTTGATTTGGTTGAATGACAATCACAATTAAAGAATACGATGTTAATAAGGAAATCCACATAATCTATATAAAATTTATAATTAAATTGAATTTGTGAAGAAGCTATTACTCTTATCTAATTATTTTTTTGTACATCTATTTAGTTACATTTTTTAGTTTAAACTTTTCTTCCGTGTCTTATATGCCCAATTTTTGTGTACAAAACAATTTATAATAGTGTAATCGATGGTACAAATCTATAATATACATATAAAGATGTCTTTTAAATATTGGTGTCCACTGCCTAAATTACTTTCGTAAACTTTCACAGTTACAATCCCATAATTTTAGGATAACTAAGGTTGAGAAGAACACGGCATCTTCATTACCATTGCCTATCGCTGCATCCGCCCATTGCAGCGTTCAGACCCATCATGACACCATGAAGCTCAGTCGCCATTACCACCACTAGAGTCAAAATCATTGCTGCAAGAGAACCGTGCACAACCTTCAACATGAGCCATTATGACTTCATATATGAAGTATGGCCTCATGGAGGGGAAGCGAGCTGGCAGTATGCATAGCGAGCTGGGACGATAGTGCAAATGGTAGTGGAGGATGGGGGGGTGGCGATGGTGAGTTGCTGTGGAGGACATGGAAGTGGAAGGGTGGAGAAGGAGGGAAAATAAAAGGGAGAAAGTTAGCACCATTAAAATGTTGAGAGCAGATGCAAAAAAAAAAAAACTAAATAAATAAAACGAACAAGAAAAGCACATGATCTCACACTGATCTTAATGGAGGATCACATCGAATCCTTTTAGCAATAAAGTTTCAGAAACTATAATGAAATTAAGCGTTAAATCTAGTATTAACATCAACTTTAGACTTGATTTTTGATATGATTAAAATTTGTCGAACTCCAGAAGTAATTAAGTTTCTTCTTTTTTCATTCTATTAATGTAGTGTAAATAATAGGGGAAATGAAGCAACTATAGAGCTCCATCTTATCAAAATTTTCTATTTAGCGATGATACTCATAGTTGCAGCATCTACTTCAGGCTTGTGCGGATTGAGGAATCTTGAAGAGCTTAATATTGATGGAAATGAATTGTGGGGCCCTCTTCCGTCGTGCTTTTGCAATATGACCTCACTCCGTGTGCTCAATCTCAAATGGAATAATTTTAGCGGGGCCATTCCTTCATGTTTGCTCTCTAATCTCAAGTCACTTGAATCTATTGACTTTTCTTGGAATGCTTTTGAAGGCTCATTTTCACTTGCTTCCCTAGCCAATAATTCAAACCTTGAAGAATTATACCTCCACGGCATTCAACATCGTTTGGAAGTAAATACAGAAGCACCCACTTGGTTTCCTTCATTTCAACTAAAGGTGTTTAGATTATCAAACTGTGTGCTCAACAAAGACGCAAATGGCATAATTCCCAGCTTTTTGAAAGAACAGTATGCCTTGACATGGCTTGAACTCAACGACAATGGAATGACAGGAAATTTCCCAATTTGGCTATTGGACAACAATGTGAACCTATTAAGATTGGAACTCAGTGGCAACCATTTGTCACGTGCTTTTTATTTGCCTTCCAATTTGAATCTTACTAACATGCGGCACTTAGATGCGTCTATTAATATTATTGATGGAGAGCTTCCATCTTGGATTGGTTCTATCCTCCCAAATTTGGAAAGTTTCAACATGTCGAACAACTTACTGAAAGGTAGAATCCCTCCCTCAATGGGCAATATGAGCCAACTGTGGTCATTGGACTTGTCGAATAATGGGTTCATGGGAGAGATACCGGGGACACTAGCTAAAAATTGTGTGGCACTTTCTACATTGAAACTGTCAGGCAACAATTTACAAGGCCAAATGCTACCGAAGCATTCTAACTTAGGAAAATTGTGGGTTTTGGATCTAGCTAGCAATAATTTCACAGGGGACATATCACCTGGTATATTGAATAGCTCCTTCTTGGAAGTCTTGGATGTAAGTAATAATTCCTTATCTAGAACGCTTCCCAATTGGATTGGAGATTTGCGAGACTTGCAAGTGCTAATGTTGTCGAGTAATTTATTAGGAGGCCCTTTACCATTGAGTTTATGCAACATACATTATCTCTTTCTTTTAGACCTTTCAAGGAACAACCTCGGGCCGGACATACCCCCATGTGCCAATGTTACATATATGAGGTTCTTGCATTTAGCAAATGACACACTCACCGGGCATTTTCCTAAGTTTTTTCTTAGAGATTCATCGATTGTCACATTGGATCTAAGACACAATGCATTGTCAGGTGAGATCCCTAGTTGGATCGGTTCACTTCGGAACCTAAAGTTTCTTTTGCTACAAGGAAATAATTTTGAAGGTTTAATCCCTCGGGATCTATGTTTGCTGAAAAATATGAGCATACTAGATCTCTCCAATAATAATCTTTTTGGACAAATCCCTTCTTGTTTGAAAGATGTGAGATTTGGAAACGATGAGCTAACTATAGACTTATATGGTTTCTTCGGAAAGAGAACATTAATGGGGGAAAATTGGTTGAAATTAGAAGAAGTGGAGTTCATGACGAAGAGGAGGTTGGAATCGTATAAAGGTAACATTCTAGAACTCATGTCGGGAATGGATCTCTCACAGAATAATTTGAGAGGCTTTATTCCTCCAATGGTTGGCTACTTGAGTGAACTTCGAGCATTGAACTTGTCACACAATCATTTGACAGGGCCGATCCCAAAAACGTTTTCCAATTTAAAAAACATAGAGAGCTTGGACCTGTCCTACAACAACTTAACTGGTGCCATCCCTCCACAACTAACAGAGATCTACACCTTGTCAAATTTTAGAGTGGCTTACAACAACTTGTCAGGCAAGACACCAGACCAAAAAAATCAATTTGGAACTTTTGATGAAGAATGTTATGAAGGTAACCCTCTTCTTTGTGGACTACCATTAACAAGATGTGATGGATCAAATACATTGCCATTTGTTAATCATACCAGGGAGGATGACACTTGGAGAGTAGCCTTCTTGTGGAGCTTTGCAGGATCATATGTGGTAGCGTTCTTTGGGGTGGTTCTCTTTCTCTATGTAAACTCATATTACCAATTCGTTCTAGTCGAGCTTGTTCGTAAACTTATACCGGCGTTTCCCTAAGTTGAGAATATTCTTCTAAGCATTTTATGATGGAAAAATACAATGAAACAATGGAGAACTTTTGTTTTATAGGATTATGAGCATTTGAATCTTGACTGCATTTGAATGGTTGACTCCCACAGTGTGTTCCTATTATATTCCTTGTCCTACTAATGTGAATATTAGGATATTTGATTTGTTTTAGAATTTAATATTCATTAAATTGCATCACATACAAACATTAGGAACATTTGCATTACTAGTACTAAAGAAATTAACTAAAATTAAAATTATTTATATTATTTTTAAGGAAAAAGGAAAACGAAAAAGGCAAGACTAGGCCCAGTTTAGGCCGGCCTAGCCTCCTTTTCTTTATCTCTTGCTCGTGCTAGACCTGAATGAGTTGGTTTTTGTAGAATCCAAACGTTGAGTGTTGATTTCTTTTGAGTTTGGGTTTGCGCTCAAGCTCCAAATTGGTCAATGTTTTCTTCCCCACTCGCTGCTCACGATGTGTTCGTTGGATTGCCCGAACCAAGTTAGTGTATGGTTCATTCCGTTTTTGGGTTCATTGTTTTCTTGGAGTCTTATGTTCCAATGTTATGTGAGAGCTATGCTGGAGCAGAAATAACATTGCTCATCACTCATGAAATGTATGAGTCTATGTCCACATGTTTCTCTTTTCTCCATGTCCTCCGGTTTTTGTTCGTTTCGTTAAGTTGCAGTAAAAGGATAGCGTCCGACAAGCAGCAATGGTGATGGTATTTGCCGACGGTGGCAATCACAGCTAGTGGTGTGGGTGTTCCGTAAACATTCTAATGTGTCAGCGTGAGGATCGTTGATTGTTGTAATCCTCGAGCAGTAGATTTCGGTCATGCGTTTTTGGTGTGTTCTGAGTTTGTCTCGAGGTAAGCCAAGTCGGAAGAAGACGTGGGAAGGCTTTAGGTAATAGAGAAGGGAATTAAAAAAAAAAATAAAAAGAGGGGAAATGAGCTCATTTGGACTGAAATAGCAAAACAGACGTTGGGGTATTTTGAGTGGATCTGAGCTTTAGTTCTGTTATAAGGATTAGTAAGCTGTTTGGGTTTGAGTTGAAGTGGAGAGAGTGGGGCGCAACTCTAACGATGATCCATTTGCGCTTAGTCTTCTAATAGAAACTTTGGTGGGCTATTGGTGATTTGGGCTTAGCTTTCTTTTAAATCGGGCTTGAGTTATTTTGAAAATGGATTTAGTGTCAGAGCCTAAACTGCGCCCAAGGCCTGATCCGAGTCCCTATTTTTCTAGATATTTTTAGTAAAAAAATAAAAAATTCACAAAAATCAAAAATATTAAAAATATTTTTAAAATAAAAAATTAAATAATATATATGGAAAATTCAAAATTCCTAAAAAAATATAAAATTGCAAAAAAATTTAGAAAAATTAGAATTCCTCAAAAAAATACTATAAAAATAGTCTTCTTGGGTGATTTTCTTTTTTTTTAAAAAAAAAAAGTGGAAGTCTATTGACTTTAAAATTGTGCTCAAATTGAACAAATCCTTATAGATTCACTATACAAAGGTTTTGATTGTTCTTAAAAATGAGTACCCCTTGATATAAAGAAAATTAAATTAATGAACTAAGAACATTATAATATCGAGATCTTGCGATCGTCGATCCAAATATCAATCGACAAAAGCCCAATTGCCGGTCAATGCAAACATCCCGGTTGGATTTTCAATGATAGAGGAGCTCTCTTGCTCCTCTATTAAAAAAAAAAACGCACTCGGAAGTTCTTCATCGGGATCGTCATCTCTCCGAGGACAAGCATCTCCATAAAAAGGTAAAACAGACTAGTGGTAGAGGATTGAATATAGGGAATTTGCTCTCTGTGTCGGACTAAATTCAGGAGCTCCCTCAATTTCTCCCACCTCCATCGCTGTCATCCCCATCTCGTTCTAGTTGAAGCTATCGCGTGATAGCTCCGCTCCCTTCGACTTCATCGTCTCTAACATCGCATCTAGCCATTCATCCGAGAGCTGATAAAAGAAGATGAAGACTCTCTCTAGTGGCTTTCTTCTTCATGGAGCTACCGACAACGGATGTCCGTCTCCATCCAGAATCCATCTCTCTCTCTCTCTCTCTCTCTCTCTCTCTCTCTGCATTCCATTCGGCCAAAAGTGTGGCCAGCAGGAGGAGCTCGGCTTCTTTCTCACTCCGCTGCTTTTCCTCCTCCAATTCTAGATCGCTGCTCAGCTCATAATTGGAAGCTCACCTCTAGTTCACCGAGAGTGACGCCTCAGCCTTACTCTCCTCTCTTATGCTCTGTTTCCATGTCGCTGGCCAGAGTTTGTCAAATCATAGCATTCGCCTTGTAAAGTGGATTTGAGACTATCTTCTCTTTAGCTCGTTCAGTTTCTAGAGGTCTTGGTTCTATCGTCTGTAGCTCCTCTTCATTGCTCCATCAACATTTAGGCTCTATCTTCCGTCCAGGGACACCAATTTTTCTTGGTTTGGTGCATCTCATTCATTCTAGGGGCTACTTTTGCCTCTGTTCTCCCTTGTCCTCGGAACATTTTGTCAAACCAAAACGACCAGACGATGCCGAGTTTTAATCATTGTCTACACCAGTCTGAAAACACTATCCGGCATCCTCATGCTACTCACCGAAATTGTTTCTGGTTACTTAAATCAGACCTGCTCAGATTGCTGAATTAATAGTTGCTGATCCATTGACTTCGAAGATCAAAATCAGAGCCATCTTCCACTACAAACCCAATAACAACATCTCCAGCCCGACGCTATCTCTAGCGAGCTAGAGCCTGACCTCGTCCACTTTTATCCATGGCTTGCTGGGATGCCCGTGCCTGTACCTTCAAGCGCTTATGAATGCGGTTTACATTCTCACATGAGACTTCTCATCCAAGAACAATCAGCTCCTGGTGAAATTGGATGATTAACAACCGGGTTACTCTTGTTCAAATGAACTTTAGAATCGTTTTCAACTCATTCTCCATCAGTCTCCTGATTTTTTTATTTTGCTCTGCTTCTTTTTTGTGTGGGCACTAGCTGATAATCCTCATTGGCCTTGAGGTATACTCCATTTGGAATCTGAACTGATATTTGGTAGCAAATTTGGAGAAATACTCTTTCTCGTAGTTTCTTGATTGTCTACAGTTTTTTAGATTCACTCAAGGTCTTGGAATTAGGCTTGCTCATAAGAAGTTCTACACTAGTGCGATTAATTACTTCTTGAGCTTGCATATGACACCATGGTGTTATTGCATTGCTTGTCACTTTTTGGTAGAGTTGGCAAAATGATTCATCTCAAAATAAGTCATAAATGTGTATTTCCCAAATTTAAATATAACCTATTAATAACTTGACTGAGAGCCACTGTTACTTTTTTATTTTCATGACACCCTACTACGAGAAAATATTAGGTGCGCCGGGCGCTCCACGTCACCGTGTGCCCCGCCCAATCAGGATACGACACGTGTCGACACGTGGAGCCGGGTCCCACTTTTATTTTTAGTCAAATTTTTGCCGCGTCCTTCTCCCGCCCTTCGCATTTGAAGTGCCATTTCTCTTCTGTCTTCTCCCACACGAAGTCTCTCTCACAAAAATCTTTCTCCGCCTCCTTTGACACCGACGATCGGCACCAGCCGAGCGCCCTCCTCGTCCGGCGGTACTCGATCTCTGCCGCTACCACCGCCGCCTCCTCGCCGCCCTCGCAGCTCCCGCTGGCCTCCAAGATCCAGAGCGGCTTCGAGCCGCGGATGTCGTTGTCGACCTCCGCCTCCTTTGACGCCAACGACCAGCACCGGCCAAGCGCCCCCTCATCCGGCGGTACTCAATCTCCGCCGCCGCCGCCGCCGCCGCCGCCGCCGCCGCCGCCGCCACCGCCTCCTCGCCGCCCTTGCAGCTCTTGCTGGCCTCCAAGGTCCAAAGCGGCTTCGAGCAGCGGAAGTCGTCGTCGACCTCCGCCTCCTTCGACGCCGACGACCAGCACCAGCCGAGGGCCCCCTCGTCCTGCGGTACTCGATCTCCGCCGCCGCCGCCGCCGCCTCCTCGCCGCCCTCACAGCTCCCGCTGGCCTCCAAGGTCCAGAGCGGCTTTGAGCCGCTGAAGTCATCGTCGACCTCCGCCTCCTTCGACGCCGACGACCAGCACCAGCCGAGCGCCCCCTCGTCCGGCGGCACTCTATCTCCGCCGCCACCGCTGCCTCCTCGCCGCCCTCGCAGCTCCCGCTGGCGTCCAAGGTCCAACGTCTCGCTGACAATGTCCAGGTTTTTCCGAAACGCTCTGATCGTCTCGCGCTCTATTTTGGCTCCCGATTGAGTTGGGGATTTGACTTTTTCGAATTTTTGCTTCTTGCTTCGGTTGATTCCTTCTCTGTTGCCGAGCTCTGAGAAGAACGATTTCCGGATGCAGCGTGCGAGACAGAGGTGTATGGTTTTTATTCAGGTTTTGGATGAGAACTTATGAAATCAAGAATACAGAGGATGAAGATGAAGAATGATAACAGATGATCTGTGAAGAAGTTTTCGATTCTTATTTCACTGTATCTTCATTCATTTGAACAAAAAGAGATAGAAGAAAAATACAGCAGAAATCTTCTGAATCATTATGTTTTTCTTAGCACTCAACCGATTACAATCTCTCTCTATATACGGATAGAAAACAGAAGACTAACTACTAGAAAAGCGAACTAACTAACTTCAACTAACAAACTTTACAGCTGAATATAACAGAACAGCAATCTTGAGACTTGGCAATCCGTGTCTTTGACATTTGCATGATCTCCACCGTTGATGAAACTCGTTATCCATGAGTTATCAATGTCTTCAGCTCATTTACTTCTCAATTGCCTTCTGGTGATCCACATCTATCATAGTCGAGGACCTCCTGTGGTTAACTTCTCGAGTCGAGGACCTCTTGTGGTTGACTTCTCGATATAGCAGACTTGGTTTTGATCTTGATTCTCTATCATTGGATACATCTTCCACTTGTACTAAGTAATTTATTTCTCCACGAGGATATTAGGTTGTTGCAAAACTACGAAGCGAGCAGGGCAAAGCCACATCTGAGGTGCAAAGCCATTGCCCATGTATTTTGCGGGACAATGGACTGGTAGAATGTATATATGTTCACTTGCATCAAATAAAAGTTAGTAGTCCATTTTAGATGTTCGTGTATTTTCTGCTGAATCAGAACCCAAGACTTTTACTAGAAAATTTGGAAAGGAAGATTCTTGAGGTGGTAAAACCTGAGTTAACCTTATGTCAGTACTTCTAACCAGATTTAGATGATGTGTATTCCACTATGTACCAAAATCACATGGCAAACGATCTTTGATCTATTTTGCACTGCATCCATTCATTGGTACTTTGTACCATCAAAGCAAAGAGTACTCAACAACTTATTACATCTATGTGAAAAAATTAGTATCATGTACTTCAACACAGCGCAACGCTTAAGGTAAGAATCGGGGCACAACCCCATTTGACCTATCAGTATTAGTGAGTTTGTTCAACCTTTTCACTTCAGCTAGAAAGCTGATACTAACTAGAGAAGTACAAAAACTAGCATGCTAACAAGAGAGAGTCGAGTTCCACATATTTATATACATTTTCCTCTTTGCCTCCATCCCACCTAAAAGCCTACCCATCCTTACTTAAGCCGACTTTTCAAGGTCCAGGTTGCTGTTCTGAGAGATCGCCTCACCAAATTTACGGAAGAGTTGGGCATCCAAGGTGCTCATGGCCGAGCAATTTACCAAGTGCAGAGTCTTCAAATTTGCATACTCGTCCACGTAACTAGCGATCTTTGTGCTCGGGAGCAGAGCGGACCCTACCGCAGATAACTACTTCAGTGGGGTTGTGGACAGCAATAGGCTTCCGATGACTCTAGCCACTTCATGCATGGTAGGAGGTTCCTATGGTTGCCTCTTAGTGCACAAGAGAGCAAGTTGGAAAACCTTCTTCAACGCTCTGAGATCTTTACACGGGGCAGTGACATCGGGATCAACCGTTTCCATTACCGAATCGCTTGCAGTTTTGGATAAGATCTAATGAGAATCCAAAGCAATTTTTATAAGAGAAATCTCGAGATGTACTTATTTTGCATTATGCAAGTAGTCATTATTGTGAACAACGAAACTGCAAAGATCGACCAAACATGCAGAGCCCTAGAATTCTAAGCAGGGAATGACAACCTTGCCTTTCCTCACAGAGCGTGCAAAGAACATGTTTGATACCATGACCAGATCTAAAAAAAAATTTAGTTGGGTAACTAAACTGCTGATATTATGCAATTGCCCAAGATTTGGCTATCCGCTACTCGCAACAGTCTCGTTCATGTAAGAGTTATGAACTAAAAGAAAAATAGGAGGTAGTCAAGGATTTTGGACAAAAGACAAACCAGGTGATGGGAGATTGGATTCATTGTCCACTGCTTTCCTGCCAGTCAGCAACTCCAGTAAAACAATTCCATAGCTGTAGACATCTGACTTCTCTGTGAGGCGAGAAGTGCAGGCATATTCTGGGTCTATGTAGCCAATGGTCCCCATTATGTATGTAGAAGTATGGGACTCCGTTGTGCACAGGCTCTTTGCAATCCCAAAATCAGTGAGATGCGCCTCAAATTCCTTATCGAGTAGAATGTTTGACGATTTCACGTCCCTGTGGATGATACTCGGACTACAATCATAGTTTCATGCTGCAAACAAAGAACAAAAAATGATTAAGGCAATACTTTTACAAGTTAAATAACATCCCATCCATTTTTTGAAAAAGTAAATATCTTTTACATAGTATGACTTCAAAATTACCTCCGATTCAGTCATCGAATAACCTTACATGTGCAGATTAATTGACTAACGCGAGCAAACCTTTGTTCGTTGGAGTTCTTGCCGAATTGAAGAGAGATTGAATTTTGAAATTCAGTGCCGTCCTAAACAAACCAAACCTCCAAATAATCACAACACCGGACACTCAAGGGTAAAACTATCAACTCAATAGCCAAACTCAAGCAATTACCCATCAATAATTTTTTTTTAAAAAAAAACTCCACAAAAATAGTAGAAACAGCAAAAAAAATAAACAGAAAAAGTTTAAAATTTAGGGAGCTTTTTGAGATCTTCATGATCCATCATAACATCTTAAACATGGTAAACAAAGTTTTGAGAAACAATGACCTAGCGCCTAGAAGGAGCTTCACAAAAAGGATAATCTGAAAGTTTCCAGGGACAAAGAAAGACCAAATATTTAGACTAAATGCACTAGACATGGAATAAAACAAAATCCTCAACCAATTATCATTCTTGAGGATACATTCTATGGAAGTATTCCCTATTTTCACCTCTCCTTACATATGCAAAAATATGAAATTTCAATTACCTTATTGACTTTTAAAATGAAAACACCTCGGTTCACTTGTGGTAGGCTTGTTAATTATAATTATTTTCCTAGAGCAGGATCTTCAAACACCAACGGAGTTAATCACTCACAAGACATGATGTCCCAACTTTATCACTTATGCATATGATATCATGGAACCTAGCAGACTGGAATTCTTTCAACCAGGATGAACTTCCATGAAGAGAAGGCAATAAAAGTGAAGAAAAAAGCACAGAGAAAACCTTGGCTTTGGTGTCTTGTGTATCAACAAGTATCAGCAACCTACCTGATTTCTCCAGTGAAAGCTCCACCTTTCCCAGTCCAAGAGTTTTGAGAAGCTATCTCAATCCATGGCGTTAATGAGTTCTTAACCTGGTCAATGTATACAAAGGGAGGTGCCACAACGACATCTGCACAGGCCACAAAAGGAATATCAGGCAAAATGAACCGCGCATAATTAAGGCGAACATATGTTAGTTTCAGTTTAGCAGACTGCGTGCGCGCGCGGGCGCGGCAATGCCCTTGATTATCAGCTTCTTACCCATCCACTTGCTACAAGTTACTAGCAGGCAATAAGCGGCCAACTACAGCCATAAAAGAGAAGCAAAAGATGCTTCCCAATAACTCCATCTAATGCATTTAACATTATACTAGTGATAGTCAATCTCGAAAAGGATGGACACATAAGCATCATTTATCAACTCCATGGGAGAGATAGTCAAATTTTGCTGTATAGGTAGATATAATTACCGAGACAATAGTCTCGAACTCCAATTTTTAGACAATAAATTTTGCTGTATAGGTAGATATATATGCATATATATTTCCTGATAAAAGAAAAGGCCAACAACAGCTACTCGCACTAACCTCAGTACCTTATGGATAGCGCAACTGGCGAACTCTACAATCTGCACAGATCATTTGTTTTTTAACAAATCGAACTAAACAATGAAAGACAAGAAGCTCTACCGCATTCCTGCCTTCTTTCTGATAACTAATCTACTATGAAAGATGTCTTCACAACATGTAACAAGCAACTGCACAACACGCGCTCAAGGGTATCCAAGGACAAGCATTGCAGACCTTAGCTGCAAAAAAAAAAAATTTAAACAAACAAACCACTTCCCGCGACCTCAATCCCTCGTCCGACAACACAGCCCGACCCCACAAGACAACAAAAATTAGATTGCGACCAAACTGTTCACGCTCCATCATCTTCCTCGGATCAAACAACCCCCCCCCCCCCCAACCCCCACGGGAACGCCCGGAATCATTGCGATCGAGACGCATCCACTCAAACGATCGAAATTTCCACGGCTCGCGAAGCTCCAAAGCAAAAGACATCAAACACGAGAGGAGACGGGGAAGGCGAGGAACCTGAGGAGGAGCCAAGAGGCCTGGGTGGTAGAGCGACTGCTGCTGGAGAAGGGCTCGCTGCATCAACGCCGGCTGCTGCTGCTGCTTCTTCTTATAGAACTGTTGGTTCCACCTCCCCAATGCTTTGAAAACCAATCCTCAATCCTTGCTGGACGCGCCCGGTGAGCTTTTGGGTGTCGGCGATCACCGAGGAGGCACACGCGAAGAAGGTTAGAGCTTGGGACGCAGCCACGACCGGCGGGGCTCTTCGGACCGAGTAGCACCTGGTGGTGACAGCGGAGGTGATCGAGCTTGGAGGCAAGCAGTGGGCTTTTGGGTGTCCACCCTCGCCGAAGAGGCCAAGGCAGAGATGGTTGGGACCCAACCACGATCGGCGGGGTTCTTGGGAGTGAATAGCTCTTGACGGCAACGGCAGAGGTGGCCAAGCTCGAAGGCGACCGGCTGGATTTTGAGCGTACGCGATCGTCGAAGAAGCCGAGGCAGAAATGGTCAAAGCTTGGGACCTAAACACGACCGGCGAGGCTCTTCGGAGCGAGTGGCTCCTAGCAACGATGGCGGAGGCGGCCGAGCTCGGAGGCGACCAGCGGCCTTTTGGGTGTCCGCGCTCACCTCAGAGGCCGAGGCGAAGATGGTTAGAGTTCGGGACCCAGCCACGACCGGAAGAGTTCTTCGGAGCGAGTGGTTCCCGACGGCGACGGTAGAGGCGGCCAACCTTGGAGGCAACTGGCGAGCTTTTGGTCGAGAGAGATGAGGTTGCAGGTTTCATGGAGAAAAAATGCAGAACAAAAAATTTTGAAAGAGAACCCAAGGGGAAGAGGAAGGGACGGCGTGCGTGCAAATAGGAGAAAAGGACGCAGTCATTAATGAAGAGAGAGAAGGACGCGGCAAAAATTTGGCTAAAAGAAAAAGCGGGACCCGGCTCCACGTGGCGACACGTGTCGCATCCTGATTGGGCGGGGCGCACGGTGACGTGGAGCGCCGGGCGCACCTAATATTTTCTCCCCTACCTACGTATCTCCATCATCAGCGCCTTTGCTCTTAGTGGATGCCATCATGCCGTCGCCTTCACCACTGCAGTCTCGCCTGCTTGTCACCATCAACCGTCCCGACTGTGTCGCGCTTGCCATAGTCTCTTCAAGGTTCTGCCGCCTCAATGGGCAGCTCCGTTATCGCAGCTCCTCCGCGACTATGGAGGTGAGAGACTTGGGGAAGGAATTGAGGAAGGGGCTAGGGTTGAGGGATTTGACGGATAGAGAATCGGAGGTGGGAGGGTCGGAAGGGAATCGGAGGTGCCCACAAGAATGCTGGCACAGCCCCACCAACTACGACGGCGTGTGCGTTACGTCGCTTTTACCCTTTCAGCCCATCTTCCCTCCCTCTGTCTCTGTCTCTGTCTCTCTCTCTCGGCCTCCCGAAAGTCCCTACTTTTCTCCGGCAGAGAGGCGCGTTCTTGATCCGACGTGCCGCGTGAAAGAATGAGAGAGAGGATGTTCGGATGCGAGTGCCTGTCTTGGAACAGAGCCGCCGCCGGCCCCCCTCCCCAGCCCGAGCCCTTCTCTCTGCCCGTTTTGCTTCGTTTTGGTAAAACGCAAGACCGAGATTGTTGTTCCTCATTCGTGCTTGTGCTGAATGTGATTGGGTCGCCGCCTATTGATTTCCAGTCCTGATTGTTGATTCTTTGTGGATTACAATGTGAGCTTGAGTCTTGAATGAGTTAAGGCTCCTCCCCAAGTTAATGCCCGCCGGAATGTTCGACAAAATGTCTCAGCCAAACCCTCCGGTCATGATTGGCGATGAAGGTATAAAATCGGTCGTGGCGCTCGCCAGTAGTGTTGGCGTTAGACATTAAGGTCGATAATAAAGGTTCCGGCAGCAGATTGTCCGTGAAGAACGGCGCGTTCTCTCGGCAAGAACAGCAGGCTTTCGGTGAAGAAGGAGGTGCATGGGAAAGAAATAAAAAATAGTATAAGAAAACAAAAAAAGATTTTTTTTTTTTTAAAAAAAGGGCTGGAAAATAGGCAATGCGGAGACGTTCGGGAGAAGGGGGGTTGGGGTTGGGCGTGAGGCTTTTGCTTAGGAGACCTTGGGCTTAGTTCTGCCGAGCAGGGATTTGGGCTGGTCAGGTTTTAGGTTTTTTACATTTTTTTTAAAAAAAATTTTATTAATTTTTTTATTGTTTAATTAACTTTTTAGTTTGATATGAAAATATTTTCTAGGTAACATACACATATAAAAAGCTTAAAGTGGGTTAAATGGGTTCTCCCAAAGTACATTAATTATTAATCTAATTTGGTAATACGGTCCAATATGAGCCGATAAATTTACATTTCTTGAAAATAGGTCAAAACAGGTTAAATGGGGTAATATAAGCTGGATCATTTTCAATATGATCCAAACTCAACTCGACCCACCTATTTAACAACCATACTTTTTGGCAATAGTTTACGAAACTTGATTTAAGATGGTAATTAAAGCCTTTGAATGCCCCTTTTTGTTGTGAATTTCATCATGGAATTGTGCAAAAATAATCATAAACACTTGCTGTCCAAATTTAAATTGCACTATTCGTAATCAAAATGGATTGAGCCTAATGAAGCTCGATTATGTCCCCGGATGTTAACTGTGTGTGCATGATCAATTTGACACATGTTTTGATTGCAAAAACTAATGAAAGGAGAGGGATATTAAGGTAAACATCATGCTGCTACCCATACCTAGCATTGTGCCTATTTTTGTGATTTTTACTCGATCCAAGTGTTTACAATAACGGATGATTTGCCCAATTCACTTCGCAATTGATAAGGCCCATAACTCTGTATCTTATTTCTATTCCAATAACATAAAATCATTGCTTAAAGAAAATTTTCACAAGTGGATTGGTATTAGAGATATTATTGAAGAGTAGGTTAGTACAACCCAATCCAAAAAATTTCACGAACTTGACTTGAGTAAACCTTTTCAAAACTTGATCCACGTGAACTGAGCAACATTAGTAGCGTTAAATCTTTTGAAGGGGGAGAATTACCGAGAAAAAATTCCAAAATGACCTCTAGTAGTTGAATATGATCCAAATTCGCAAAGTTAGTGAGTTGGGTTTTTTGTATTTGTGGTGCCTTGTTTCAAGACCCCAACAAACAAGATCAACAAATTGATTATATTTGGCTTCAACCCGTCTAAATTAAATATTTTATCCATGTACTATGTTTAATGATTAGGATATCTTTATCAAACTAATGAGGATCTATGTGGCATATGGTGTAACAATATGTTGCCGTGCAAAATCAAATTTCTCGTATGTATACATGATTGTGCAAACATGATACTATCTCGATCACTTCATTGGAATAAATATAACTGGCATTGCCTAAGAGATGTATCGATGATGGAACTCCCGAAAAATCGACGGTATGACACGAGAGACAACATGCTTTGTTCGCCTAGAACGGTTGCCTCCCAATCACGATGTTAAGTACGCACAAGCTAAAAGCATCCCCCACCAAATAAACAGTAGAGGACTCAAAACAAGGCCGGTTAATCAACGGTATATGCTCTTTCAAAAAGCCCCAATCCCAACTCTCTCCATTGCTCCGATTCGCATTCACCTTCTCTCTCTTGCGAAACAAATCCAGTGTACATACACTCAAGGCAAGAGGCAAGATCTCAAAATGTATGGGAGCACGCCGACAATCAAAGCTTAACGCCAATTAGAGAATGACCGAGATTGGGCTGGCCTCATGCATGATGGTTCTCGACCAGCAAGTAATGAGTCAATAATCATATCTTAGGGCCGATCCATCAACTAATAACCATGCAAGTTGCACTAGAATGCTCTCAGATTGCTGATGATAGAAGCAAATCAATACTAGAAGTCACTTGGGCAAAACATCGAACAGCTGATGAACATGAAATTCGAAGTGCTCGAGACAAAATACTCAACAAATCATCGGTGAGGAGTATAGAGTGAGATGTTCATTTTAAACATTATCAGAGACAAAATCAACGAATATGAGGACAGGCGTGCACTGAAACATACGAGGTTGAAACCAAAATAGAGCATAGGAGAGGGAAGCGTTGGTAGAGCCGTCACTGCTTGAGATTGATGATCGCTCGAAGGAGAGAGATCGTAATGGACAACAACGCCGGGACCTAGAGGAATAGACCTAGATTGTGTACTTCGGTAGCGATGACTCTGAAACAGGGGCGAACGGAGCCTCTTCACGGCGGTGAAACTGGTGGCGATCGGCCGCGGAATTGCTGATATCTTTGCGGATGAGCTATCTGCGATGACTGCATGCGTCGGTGGCTGGCGATGGACGATCAGCGGTGGCTATCAGCGGCCTGAGGGTGATGGAGAAGGAATCGCCACGAGAAGCTACTACCACGAGAAGCTCTTGAACCCCGAGGGGAGTTGGACTAGCTTAATGGGCCTACGGGTTTAATGGGTTTGATCTCTGGGCCTAGACGTCCTCTCATGATGGGCTTGACATGGCCCAGGCTGTGCAAATTGGACAAGGCCTTTCAATTATGACCCAATTGGAGCCTTTTTTTTTTTTAATAATTATTTTCTCTCTTTTTTATTATACATGTCTTCTGAAAGGAACCAATACTTTTTTGAAGGTTCAATCCCTCTGCGGCTGTGTTACCTCCAAGATATGACCATAGCAAATATCTCATATTATCGTCTTTCATAAGAAATTCCATCTTGTTCGAAAGAGTTTGACATTTGAAAGTCATGAGATGTCCAAAAGCGTATTTGATACTATGATATAAGATAAAAGAAGATTGGCCACCATAGTTGTCTAGCACCAAATTCACTACAACAATTTGAGTATGGTGATGGATTTTTTTCGTGTTGCTTGGACAGATGAACTTGAAAAAATGAAGTTCATCTCCCATATGGATTGGTACTTGAAAGAGAGATTGTTGAACAATATGCAAGTACTAGTTTATTTTTTATATCGAATAACCATTTCAACGATTATATAATAAAAATAGGTTTTGTAGAGCTTTTGTTATTTATATTCTTTTATTGCTTATTAGCATAATTGTGTACATAAGATAGAAACTTGAATTTGTAAAAATAAGTGTTCAGATTAATATGGTGTGTAGGATATTACTATTATGTACTCTAGGATTATGCCATTTTTGGTGAACCGAACACATTAATGGCAAAATTAACGCCTCTAGGAATGGTTACGTGCCATAGGTATTCCACGTCCAGGCCCCATTTTAAAACTCTCTCCAGTGTTTGTTATAAGAAAAGCTTAACGAATAAGTACTCCTAGAACCATAGCAAGCCCAAGGTCGTGGGGGGTTTGAGCCTTAACGTAAAGTGCATAAATAATTAAAGCTGCAGCTAATGGGCTTGAGGAGTGTTCTGAAAACAGCCCAAAGCCCAGGAAAGAAGTCAAGCCTTTTGGGTAAAAAATAACGGCAGTGGCTTCTTCATTTGAGAAGGTCATTAGGGCTCTCAATAAGCCTTTGAAATTGGATTTGTAGGCTTCATAACCCAACCTAAATCAGAATCTATGGCACGTCAAAACAATCAGCAAATATTAGTTTTGAGCCACTTTTGGATATTCTTTTCTAATTTAAGTAATCCATATTCAATCAAAGTTATTATGGATGCATCATGTCCTCTCAACTTTCCATGTGCCTAAATCCATCCCATTTAATAAAAAGAGATAAATTGCCCTTAATCATCTCACTAAAGTTTAAAGTGGTGGATCTAAAGTTATTTACTGTCCTGCTTTTTCTTTATTTTTTTTTCTATTTCTTTACTGGAACAAGTTGTCAAAATTAAGAATATCGCATAAATGTTTTCTTAAAGATTTTAAGTTGGTATTACGATGCATATTTGCACTAAATTTCTCTTCTAAAATTTTCCACTGTACATATTAGCTTTCTCAAAGAGAGGATTTTCTAGAAAACCTCTTCTTTTTCACGCTGTCGAGCAAATTTAATAAATAAAAAAAATTACATAATGAGATGATCGGATAAAATAAATAGAAAGAAATTCTATTAAAGACTTGACATGATAAGATCACTATAACATTCCCTAATACGGAAATTTAAAGAATGGAAATTAATAATAGAATACAATTGCATAAGTAATTAAAATGATGGTTAAATGTAATTCGTTTTGAATTGACAAAAAGAAGAACAACAACGACAAGAAGACTGAGGAGGAAGTAATTCCACAGCCAATCAAAATTTCCCGACACTTTACCCAACTTCTTGATTTTGATAATTCAAAAACCGAAAAAAGGACTTACGACTCTTGTTATAATCGAGCGTGCTTCAATAAAACACGAGAAGCAGTGAAAGCACTGAAAGGCAGAGAATTAGAATGGCATAGTAATAATATCATGTTTTTCTTTTTCTGAAAATTGGAGGAAATACATGAATTACGTTTAGCTAAAAAAAATCAAACCAACGTAGAATTAATATTAAGTCCTTCATCTTCAGTTTAGCTATAAAAAAAAAAATTATCTCAATTATCGAGCTGGATGAAGCTTTCCCAGTCATGGTTAAGCTCGACGAAACTGGATTGGCTATTACCGCGAGCTTGAAGAATTTGGGAAGCTAGAGTGCTCATGGCTGAGCTTAACGAAATTTGAGCACAACTACGGCCCACGGCCAGAAGCTAGACCAATCTCGAGCAGCCATGGGCGCGAGCTCGAATTGTGGGCTATGAGCTTAAAGAAGCCTGGAAGCTGAAGTGGCAATGGATGCAAGCTGACGAACTTAGAGCAGCAATGGCCTAAATCTTGAGAAGCCTGGAAGTTGGTGGTCATGGGCAAGCTTGAAGAAACTCGCGAGGCGAGGTTTTGCCTCTCTCTTTTTTCTTTTTTTTCTTTTTTTTTTCCGCAAAATTTTCTAATTTTTTTATTTGTTTTAATGCTGGTACTTTTTCTTATATCCTATTTTTTTTTTTTAAAAATAATCTTCTTATTGTTTTTTCTTTTTACAATTCCAATTTTTTTTCATGATGTGGTGCTTGGTGGACACCACATTTTCTTAGAAAAGTAATAGAAAAAAATCACATCAACATTTTTTGCTAGTGAAATGAGGTAGAGTTAACTAAGGGATTTAACTACACCAATTTAACAAATTTTAAGACTTAATTGTATTTTTTGAAAATGTAGGACTTAATTGCACTTTTGCAACAAATATAAAACTCTTAGTGCACTTATTCCTATTTATGGATTACATTTCCAATTACTTTTCACATGGATTTGGAACATGTAAAATCAATGCCTTTCAACTAATAAAACAAGTAACTATATAATGTAACATATCACATCCATTGAGTGCAAGTGATCTGCAGACCACGCAATAAACAAAATAGATTTCCGCATACACTCTTGCGTCCACTATTGTTACTAAACATTCAATTTCCACAAAGAACTAGATTGGTTTTATGTATCAGTTGTGGTGCCCGCCTTTGTAGCACCGATACTCTCCGAGAGCCTTCGTGTCATGTCCGACACTCCGACACGTATCCAACACGCGAGTCCGGAATTCCAACATGCGATTTTGACACACGGGGTCAATTCTAAAAATTTCTAATACTTGAGGGGTCAAAATATAAATATATATAAAAATGGGGGAGGGCTAGTGGCTAGGCACCGCTGCTATTGCCACCGTCGGAGGAGGTTGGCAACCTCGCTGGCCATAAGAGGCGGAGGGGGGGAGGCCCTCACTTGGCCGAGCGATGCCTCGGCTGAGGCTCGGGCGAGGGTCACCCAGATCTGGGCGACACCACGCCCTTGTTCGGGCCCAGCGAGGGTTGCCGACCCTCGCCTGGGGCCAATGAGGCCTCACCTAGGGTTGGGGAGGCTCGCCAGCCACGGGCGAGGCCGACATCACCCAAATTTGGGTGATTCTCGTCGGCCCCAACCGATACATCACCCAAATCTGGGTGAGCCTCGCTCGGGCCTTGCCTGGGCTGGTGAGGGTCACCGTCCCTCCTTCGCCTAGGGCCGGCGAGGTCGCTGGCCCCCTCCGACAACGTGCCCAACCATGACCATGCCTCTTTTCACTTTTTTTTTTTTTTTTTTTTAGTTTTGTTTTTTTAGAATTGTTTTAGTTTTTTTAAAAATTATTTTACCATAAAAGAAGTAATAAAAAATGCTATATATGATAAATAAATAAATTTTAAAATACCATTTCAGCATTTTTTCTTTAAACAATGTTTTTTTCCCTCTAAGTTTGATGTATTATTGTAACAAATTAAAATAATGAATGATATTGATAAATATTGAATTAATGTTTTTAGTGTAAATTAATTCTAGGCTCTTTTTATTATTTTTTATTTATGTATTTATATATAAAAATATATTTAATATACAACGTGTTGAAACGTGTCGGAATTTTCTATTGTTAAGAAATGACGTGTCGGTGTGTCGTGTCGTGTCGTGTCGCGTGTCGCGTGTTCATATCGGTGCTACATAGGTGCCCACCTTCCTCTTCATCATTTCCATGTCTTCAATTCTCAACTAACTTGAATGGTTTGCATACTTGGAAAATTTCTAGGTCATGACAAGATTTAATGACCGCGTGAGAGTAAGAGATGTGTCTCATCTTTGACATGAAGAGGTCCCCAGCAGAAAATTAAGTGTCCTCGGTTAGTATTGAACATGTGCGTGTGGACTGGGGCAGTGTCGATGTTGGAGGGAAGTGGAAGTTGTTTAAAAAGATTCTTATAACACTGACAAAATTTTCGTGAATTGCACGAGTTGAAGCCTATATATTTTTTTAGCTTCTTTATTTGTTTTAATGCTTGTACTTTTTCCTTTATCCTTTTTTAAAAAAATCTCGTTATCCCTTTCCCTTTTTAAAATTTCAGTTCTTTTTTTTCCTGATGTGGTGCTTGATGGACATCACGTTTCTTAGGGAAAAAAAAGAAAAAAAAGAAAAGTTAAGTTGGCATTTTTCATTAGTGAAATGAGATGGACTGAACTAAGGGATTTGATTACACCAATGCAACAAATTTAAGACCCGATTGCATTTTTTTTGAAAATTTTAAAGAATCAATTGCACTTTTGCAGTAAGTTTAAGACTCTTAGTGCACTTAGGGTGCATTTGGTTAGACTTTTAGAGAAAGCCATTGAGAAAATGCAAATAACTTTACTTTAAAGGGGTTTTCTAAAATGCAAATTGCATTTGGTAAATTATAATTTGAAAGTGTATTGTGAAGTGTCTTTGAACAAAATAGTCTTTGGAGAAATTTATGTTTACAAAAGACTTTTTTGATAAAAAAAAAAAGTTGGCCGGCGAAGAGCGGGCAATCACCGGCAGCTAATGTCTCAAGTTGCAAAACCTTAGGTGGTTGCCGGAGACCACCGGCAAGGGCCGCCTGGTCGCACGACTTCAAGCAACCCTTCGCCGTGACCTAGATGCGCAACCTCTAGGTCATGGAGGTCGTGGAGAGGTGCGTGACCTTAGCAAGGGCCGCCTGGTCAAGCAACCTCGGCGGCCCGACTCACAACGGGTCGCTATCGCGAGTGACCTCGACAAGAGCCACCTGGTCACGCGACCTTGGCAACGCGACTTGCGGCGGGTCGCCACGACTCACCAAGGTCAAGCGATTGGCCGGTGAAAATCGCGGGACCACGCCGGCCTCACTCTAGCCCATTGCCAATCCATCGCAACCACACCAACCAACCAGAGGATCTAAGGTTGAAGAAGATGAATAATAGATGATAAGGCCTTATGAAAATACTAAAAGCTCAAGCTAGCCTAGAACTTGCTTTAGGCTTTCAACCTTTGAAATGCCAACATTCTCTCAAGGTGGGTTTAAAAAATTTTCCCAAACACTAAATATTTGGCCAAATGGGCCTGGACACTCAAAGCCCTTTTTCTAAATGCTGGTCCGAAACGCAGCCTTAGTTCTATTTGTGGATTAGATTTCTAATAACTTTTGCACATGGATCCATAACCTAAAAAATCAATGCCTTCCAATTGATGAAACAAATGATTCAATATAGGACCCACACAATATAACTAACTGATCACATCCATTGAGCGCTAGTGATCCACGCCCCACGCAATAAACTACATAGATTTCCACATACGCTCTTGCGTCCACCATTATTATTGAACATTCAATTTCCACGAAGAACTCCATTGGTTTTATGTCAAAGTGGTTGAATCAGCTGTGGTCCCACCTTCCTCTCTATCATTTCCACGTCTTCAATACTCAACTAACTTAAAGAATGGTTTGCAGACTTGGAAAATTTCCGAGTCATGACAAGATTTAATGACCGCGCAGGAGTAAAAGATGTGCCACGTCTTTGACTTGAAGAGGTCCCCAGCAGAAAATTAAGTGTCCTCCATTAGTACTGAACATGTGCGTGTGGACCGGGGCAGTGTCGATGTTGGAGGGAAGTGGAAGTTGTTTAAAAAGATTCTTATAACACTAACAAAATTTCCTCGAATCGCATGAGTTGAAGCCTATATATATATTAGCTTATTTATTTGTTTTAATGCTTGTACTTTTTTTCCTTTATCCTATTTTTATTTTTATTTTAAATCTTGTTATCCCTTTTTCTTTTTAAAATTTCAAGTCTTTTTCTTGATGTGGCGCTTGATGGACATCACGTTTTCTTAGTGAAATAATAGAAAAAAAAAGTTAAGTTGGCATTTTTCATTAGTGAAATGAGATGGACTTGATTGCATTTTTTTGAAAAGTTTAAAGATTCAATTGCACTTTTGCAACAAGTTTAAGAATCTTAGTGCACTTATTCCTATTTGTGGATCGGATTTCCAATAACTTTTGCACATGGACCCATAACCTAAAAAATCAATGCCTTCTAACTGATGAAATGAATGATTCAATATAGGACCCACACAATATAACAGATCACATCCATTGAGTGCAAGTGATCTGCACCCCATGCAATAAACTACATAGATTTCCACATGCACTCTTGCATCCACCGTTATTATTGAACATTCAATTTCCACAAAGAACTTGATTGGTTTTATGTCGAAGTGGTTGTATCAAGTGCCTTCTTCTCTATCACTTCCATGTCCTCAATTCTCAGCTAACTTGACGAATGGTTTGCATACTTGGAAAATTTCTGGGTCACAACAAGATTTAACGACCGTGTGGGAGTATAAGATGTGTCGCGTCCATGACTGGAAGAGGTCCCCAGCAGAAATTTGAAGTGCCCTCCATTAGTACTAAACACTGGAGGGAAGTGGAAGTTGTGTAAAAAGATTTTTGTAACGCTAAAAAGATATCTGTGTATTGCACGAATTAAAGCCTACATATATTTTTTTTTATATTATTCTAAATCGTGATAGTTAACTGATTTTTAATTCATTGATGCTTTAAGTGAAATATAAGATATATTGAATGCCGATCGGTACTGCGGGGATCGGGATTATCAAATTGAACAAAGTTGTCAAATTGTTTCTTCAATGAGTCCACACAAATGCCAGTTTATGTGATATTTCTTGGCAAAACAACACCTACACTGTTAACTTTTTTTTTTTTTTTTTTTTTTTTTTTTTTTGAGGTCCATTTGCTAATACTAATTTTTTTTAATCAATTTATAATATTCTTCTTATAATATTCACCTTTCTCTTTAGGACAAAACTCGAGCAGCTACGGCCCATGGCCAGGAAGCTCAGTGAAGCCTGGAAGCTGAATTGCTAATGGTTGCAAGCTCGACGAAATTAGAGCAGCAACGGCCAAAATCTTGAAAAAACCTGGAAGTTGGTGGTCAAACTCCCCTGAGTCGCACCATTGCGGCTTCATAATATAGTGTCTTTTAATATCGAAGATGAAGAAACATGGCGTCTTTACTCTAACTTGAATCTCACTTGTAAAATACATTTTTAAGAACATCAATCTTAAATAGGTAATTGAGATTTCTTATTTAACTAGTGTAAAAGTTGATGGTTTGTAAGGAGAACGAAAGGAAATGGAAGAGAATTGAGTTTTGGGACGACGTGACTCCCAGCCACAAAACTCCGTTTATCCAAATTTTCCATTATCCTATAGATTTGAATATGGGCATTACATTTTCTTTTTGTTGGGAACTGAAGAGGAAAGTTTAGAGCAGCAAGGGGCCAAAGCGGGGTGACAGCCCCTGTTTTCCCCTTCCCGACTCCATGGCTACAAATAACATGTGTTCACGAGCGATTAATCATACGTTGCATTAAAAAAAATCAAGATAAAAAGTGATGATGGTTTACTAAGTGCAGCCTTTCATGCCTTAGGACTTCCCCAATTGGTTGCTTATTTGCAATTTTGCATTACTTCTCACTTTTAAAAATAGATGGATCATATGGTAACTTACCTAAAGTGAACTCCGGCGAAAAAATCTGCTAATCTTGTCTTCAAAGTGAAAACGAGCTAAAATCCTTACACGTGATCTAAACATGAGATTGTTTACACGTGCTGACAAGGGAAATCAAGCTGGTATAGTGTATCTAAATCACACATATATTCGTTAATTACTGCTAGCCCCATTACTCAAAATTGCAGCGTAAGATTGGTAAAATAATTAGAATTTCATCTAAAGGCATTTATTATTCTTCTTTCAGTGAAGAAGCCCAGATAATAACTGCGTTGCTTACATTGAATATAACAACTTCTGACAGGTACACTTAGAAGTGGTTAGTATTAAGGGCTAATAATATCCGTGCCACAATTAGCTAAACTGATTTTCTTATAACAAAAAATGTCAAACTGTTATATTTGTGTCATATTTACCCCAAATTAATATTTGCGTCACAAAAAATCTAAAACTGGTACATTCGTATCATATTTACCCAAGAATGATACACTCATGCTCTATTTACCTCAAATTGTGGTGAACTTGGGATTTTTGCAGTGTATGTAGCATCAGTTTACTAGCTTGGGATTTTTTGTTGCACAAAAATTAATTTAGGATAAATTTGACACATTGAAATTTTCGATGATATTAACATTGATAATAATAATAATAGTGAAGTTACAAGAGTGATAATCGTTACTTGGCTGTGATGGGGTTCAACTCAATCAGGTTGTGAACTCGGATGACATGAACCCTTACCATGTCCGCTGTCAAGATGTTATTAACATTTTACTTGTTTCATTGCATAGGATTTTGGATGGAAAAGGAAAAGAGAAATACAAATCATAATTCATATGTTATTTTCGTTGTAATTGTTTCATTGCATGTAACTGGGGATGTAGTGTCTTGGTCGATCAGTCAATTTTGAAAAATTTAATTGGTGCCTCCACTGAACATAGACTTCATTGCCTGAGGGATATCACTGCATTGAACATATTTGAAGAGTATAATATACTTTTAGATCACATACCGTGTCCATAGCAAAAGGGAACACTGACGGACTAAAATAAAAACATGAAAAAGAAGAAAAATGAATGGAATCCTTTCGTTTAAAATTGTCCATATCAAAGCCGGCATTGAAATTTAAGATGGTCGGGTCCATGATGACCGGACCACTATGTTGGCATTTTAGGCAAGATTTGTTCTAGAAAACTTGATTGCATTTTCACTCAAAGGTTTAAACCACATTGAATTCAATTGAAAGATTAACATTGAATCCAAATTTACATGATATGTTTAGATTGAAAATGCAATTTTTTGCCAAACAATTTTTGCACGTGGACCTGGAATATGTAAAATAATATTTTTTTTACAAATAAATCCAGTGAGTCCTTTGGCAAAAAAATAAAATCAGGTAAGTCCACATATGAACTCCACAAAGTAAAAAACCACATCCATTGGGAGCAAGTGATTTGAATACGATGCAGTAAGTACATTTCCACAATGATTATTGAACATTTAATTTCCACAAGAATTTGATTGGCTCTATTATAGTGACTGAATCAACTGCGGTGCCGCCTTCATCTCCATCATTTTCATGTCCTTCATTGTCAACAAAATTGAAATGGTTTGCATACTTTTACTAGGAAAAACTTCTGGGTCACGGCAAAACTTAAGGCCCACCAGGGATGAAAAGATATGTCGCATCTTTGCAAAAAGCGGAAGGAAAAAGAAGTCCACCGTATCTCTCTTCCCAGCAACTCAATTTAGACCTTAAAGGAAATTAGATGTGAATTTGCCCCAAAAAATAAGGAAGGAAGGATACTTCCTGCCACTCTTTTTCCATCAACTCACAGAATGACCGCCAAAGAGGGAAGAATCATTCGGTGACTCTTAAAAGGACAGTAATACTAATACCCAATTAAATTAGGGCAGCACTTTTTCACTCTTTATTTGATTTAGACACTCCATTTTTTCTGGTTTGACCGTAATATCCCTTGTGGGACACACAATTCTTATATAACTCTACAAAAGTGATATTTTTTATTATTTGATCAATACTTTTTAATTTATTTCTTTTTGTTTTCTTGCAGGCCCTACTGTCCTTCTTCTTCTTCTTTTTCCACGCCTTTGACGTCTTAGGAGGTTGGAAACTACAAACTGCAGCAGCCAATTGATGTACCCTTTGCTTGTTGATTCCGGTATGCAAAAGACACGCACTGTGGGAGGAACAATCGTTACCTCCTGACTATAGCCTAATTTTAGGTACAAGAGGCTTCCTTCAGCCTCTACTCTAGCTTTAAACCCTGCACCTACAATATTGAGAAAGAGAAAGAATTTGGCCTTGATTGTCGTCAAAGAAAATAGATTGCCTTGTGGAAGAAGAAGATGTGGGAGGGGGAGGCACAAAAAGAAGAGAATGACCTGCAAAAGAGAAAATAGAGACAATTTGCATGAGTGGAGAATTGAGACGTCTAAGGCATGAAAAGAAAGAAGAAAAAGGAAAGTGAGACTCGCAAGGAAAAAAAGAATAATCAAAATAAAAAAGAATTGACCGAATAATAAAGAAAGATCACTTTTGTAGAGTTGTACAAGAAATGGTAGACCTCAAATGGAAAAAGTGCAACCTTTAAATTAATGGATGAATTATTAAATTACGAAAACTAATTTTATAGTAAAGACATTAGTGATACATGACATCCTTCTATATAGACATCTATGAGTATTCAAATTATTTTAGAAAAACTCAGTATAGGCCTAATGACGAATAAAATTTCTTATATTATACGCTTCACAAACTAGTATTGCGCATCTAAACCACGTATATATTTGTTACTTAACTATTTGAATGATTATTTAATAAAAATAAGTTTGGCGGAGCTTAGATTTTTTTTTTTTTTTTGTATTCTGTTAATGCTTATTAGTATAATTATGTACATAAGATAGAAACTTTATGCGCTCTGCTCGTGGACTTTGCACATTCCCCGCATTACCACACTGTTTTTTTTTTTTTAATAACATTGGACAAATTATATTAATCATTTACCCTACCGTTTTGCCCATTAACAACCATTATAAATAGAAAGCTAAATAAATTCAGCAGGGCCCAAGACTGCGGGGGACCTTGCATCTTCATTTCAATTCTCTCGTTTACAATTACGTGGTATTTTGTCTTCTGTTTTCTTTTTCTTTTTTTTTTTTTGCCTTTTTCACGATTATTTTCCCGGTACAGTGAATGTTGATTTTCTTAATAATAGTGACAAATCGTGCTTTAGTAAAACAAAATCATAAGGCACCTATATATATTCAGGGAGTACGCACCTATGCCTCTATATATTCTTTGAATGCTGCTTTTCCTTGTTCTATTATGCTATTATATTGCTCATAATTCTAAGCTAACGTGATGGTCAATTTTACGAAAACTCACTTTAACTTTTGTTATTCCCTTTATAAATCATCACTCATAAAATTTAGTTCTTGAGTCTATGCATAATTAGTCTACACATAACAAATATTAAATCTCTTGCTTGTTAAATACACAAAGTTTCCAATTGTATACCCTTAAACCGCTTGAAAAGAAATTTTGGCAAATATAAAGATAGATCAATCATGCAGCTGGAAATGCAGTTGGTACTGTATACTATATTTATTAATCTTTAAAAAATTAGTTAACCTATTGATAATGATAAATGAACAATTTAGGAAATTGAGAGAACATGGATGTTACTCGGACTTAGCTTTAGTAGGATAGACCGCTAATAAAGGGTAAAGGCACTCGATGCTAAAAACAAGAAAATGAAGCTTGCAATAACGGTAAAAAGGTTGAGTTCCAAAGCTTATTATTGATTTTTTTTTTTTTTTTTGCAAAAAAACTAATGATTTGTGAACATTTTTCTAAAAATAGTTATTTATATCAATTAGTATTTTCATCGTCAACAATAATCTTTGCCCGAATATTTTTTTAATAATAAAATATTTCTCATTAATTAATTTTTACTAGCAATAGAAGTGAATATTTTCAGAGATATATTTCAAATAATTGATTTTTCGCGAAATATATGCATATAGAAATCAAATGTTTTCAAATTGGTGATTTTTTCCATATGGAAAGAGGAGGTGAGGAGTTCAAATCCTCACATTCTCAGGGGAGGATGGGGTGGGGACGCGTAAGTTTCAGGAGTGGGTTTCGACTCCCACGCCTTGCAAGAGACAAGACAAAAGTCTGAGAGTGAGTATAGAGTAGAAATAGAATAGGACTAACAAAAAAAAAAAAAAAACTAAGGGTTTACGTATGAGTGTCCCCGTTTTGTGGCCGCGCGTGCGTGCGATGAAAAGCTGCTAAACAAACGTTGGCGTCGGCTCCACCTCATTAATTGGACGCGCGGCCACTAAATGGTGGGAACAAACGTCGGTGACGGCTCAAACTCATTGATAGGGCCTCGCTCGGTTCATTTTGGACAGCTTTCACGGACAAGCCTAGCCCATTCAACATCAAAGATCAAAAAGAAAAATAAAAAATAAATAAAAGAACTCCACCTCTCCAGCACTTGGGATACCGAAGATGAGAAGTAAAAAATAATAAAAGGTCAACAAAATTCATGAGCCATCAAGAGCTCGAAAACCCGAATCGGCCCAACCGAATTGACCCCTGCATTTCTCAGGCATGAGTTAGATGGGGCCGTCCTTCGATTTATTTTTCTAATTTTGATTTCAGCCTTGGGGACCCAAGATATCATTAGCGAAAATAAATGCAACGAAACGTAAAGGGCATACAGACATACGCAGATGAGAATGGAGGTCAGCCAGTGTCAATGAAAGCATGGTATAAAGTATATTTCAAGTTTAGTAACTGGATTCACTCTATTAACATGACACTTTGCAATAGTTATATGTATAAAATATGGTTTTCTCATAGTATATCTAGCTATATATTTTCATAAGAAAATGGAATTTGATAGGCCATGAAATCACTACAAAGCAAATTTCCACATAGGACCAATCTAGTGCACCTTGGTTCAGAAATTGTCATAAGGGATTTGGGAACAAATGAGAGAAAATGATTAGGAACAATACCATGAAAGAAGTCAAGTTTGGAAGTTTTCGTGTCAAGGATTTGCACAAATACAAAGGAAGCTGAGAGAAGTCGAGAGGAGGGGTTCATCAACTCAATTCAAAAATAAGATGGAAGGAAAGGCACTTCCAATTTAGCGACTATTAATGGATGAATTGCTCGATTATGAAAATCTAATTTTATATGTGAAGTTAATTTATGATATTCTGAACGAAATTTCTCAAACGACTAGGGCATTTTGACCTGGTGATTAACATTACTAAATAAGTTACTCCGGACTTTAGAAAATTCCAATCCATTTTTCAAACCCGCATAAATACGAGGGTCTAGTCACCCTTGCTTGACCAATTTTTCGGAGTATTGGCCAAATGCTTTATGGAAAAAAGAAGTAATTAGTCTAGCATTTTGTCGGGTAAAGAAGCAAAATCTCATTCAAGATTACATCAAGATGGAAAGAGAAATTGAGTGATTGGGTCGACTCTCTTTTCCATCGTCCTTATATTGCTTTTGGATCAAAGAAATATAAATTAAGTCAAGGTCTTGCCACTTAATTTCTGTAATGGACATCCATGTCAAAAAGGCAAAGTTTTGCCTAGCTTTAGACGACTTGAGAGAAATCCGGGTCAAGCTATAATGGACATTCCTATCCAAAAGGCAAAGCATTTCATAGCTTTTGTAACAAGTGACCAAAATGATTTGCTCAAATTATACGCGAATCCCTACAAGATGAAGTAGGCATTTAAACATTCAACATTATATAGGTTTGGTGAAAAAATATAACATAATTTATCAATTTACAGGTTTGAATATGTTGCGTTATTGTTTTATCTGTTCTATTTAGTTATATTTGGTTGAGAAAAAATAATAAAATTATGCAACATCTTTAATTGGTAATTTTAATAGATTCAATTATTACAATAACAAGTAATGGGTAACACTGTACTCCCAAAATAACTATTCAAGTAATAATCATTTAGAATGTTGATTTTACTTAAGAATCACTCTCAAATGGAAATCACCATGAATGATCCGCTTGTATTTTGTAGACTCCATCAATTATCTCCTCGAGCCATAGAGGTGACACTATGTGAGATCCAATCTGAACATCCAAAGAAATGTCCATACAAAATGATCAAGTCAATAGGGGGAAAGCCATCATATCGTGTGGTTCATGAGGAAATTAAACGGCATGGGCAAACATAACGTGACGGCCTGGAATTTGATGTCTTTAACAATTTCATTGCCATCCATTAACCTAATGCTTATTAAAGATTAAAAAAATCTTTATTTGACTAGTAAACGTCATAATACACATGACCTAGATTCAGGAATTGCGATTAGAACGGAAAGTGCAATTGAGAAGGTGACAAATGATTAGACTTAATAACCTACATTAACTTCAAAAACTCGCATTTTCCGTAAAAATGATAATGATAATAATAACAGAAACAACAATTAATAACTGATTTAAAATTATTTAGTGACGCACACTTTTTGCAAAATCTCCCTCACCATATTATGCACAAAAACCTTGTTTATATGGATATGTAAGATAAGATACATATCACATATCGCAGATTTTATATATGGCAATCCTTTTCTTCAGACAAATAAGGAAAATTATATATAATGCATACGTTGCAAACTTTTTAATCAATATAATAACGTGTTTATATATCTTCAATACCAAAAGATTTCATTTTGACATATAATAACAACAACAGACCCACACATCCATTTCAAGGGGGTGCAACACTTCTTAGTTTGGTTATGATTAGTGTTGCAAAGCATATCAATAAATTCAATAAGAAACCCATGGTAGATCAGATGAGCCTACATAGGACCCATAAAATATTACAAATCACATTCATTAAGCACATGTGATTTGAGGGCCTCACAATAAACAGAACATATTTCCACGTACGTTCCGGTATCCATGATTATTTTTCAACATTCAATTTGCACAAAGAACTTGATTGGTTTTATTTCACGGTGATTCTATATATATTTTATGTCCTTAGTTCTCAACAGAATCCAAATTGTTGGCATGCTTTTCCTTGGAATATTTCTGGGCTACGACAAGCTTTAATGATCGTGTAGGAGGATGAGATAAGTCGCATATTTAAGTCTAAAAGGTCCCTAGTGGAAATTGGATTTGAACCATCAGATCTCGTGGGATCCCTCAGTTTTTATTGGGATTTGAACCATTAGATTGTATGTTCATATTCAATTTGGTATATATATACTATGCTCATATAATAAAAAAACTATGATCCACAAAACACCATAAAAATTTAAGTATCCTTAATTGTACCGTACTTGTGCATGTGGACTTTGGGTGGCGTCGATATTGGAGTGAAGTGGAAGCTAATAGGGTGGTTAATATTACCATATAAAGTTACTCCGGAGTTTAAAAGATTCCAATATGTTATTCAAAGCCGCGTAAATACAAGGGTCAAGCTGCCTTGCTTGACCAATTTTTCGAAATGTTAGCCAAATGCCTTATGAGAAAAAGGAGTTATTAGTCTAGCGTTTTGTCCGGGTAAAGAGGCAAAATCTCATCCAAGATTACATCAAGATGGAAAGAGAAATTGAGTGAATGGGCCAACTCTCTTTTCCATCGTCCTTATCTTGCTTTTGGATCAAAGAAACATAAATTTAGTCAAGGTCTTACCACTTACTTTTTGTAATGGACATCCGTGTCAAAAAGGTAAAGCTTTACCCGGTTTTATCGTAAGGGGCCAAGACGACTTGGGAGAAATTCGGGTCAAGCTATAATGGGCATTCCTATTTCAAAAGCAAAGCATTTCATGGCTTTTGTTGCAAGTGACCAAAATGATTGGCTCAAATTATGCATGAATCCCTACAAGATGAAGCAGGCATTTAAGGTCGCGCATGGTAACATTTTTGTTTTTTTGAATTTCTGTTCTTTTGTTCCCCGGAACAAAAAAAGAACAGAAACTCGTTTGGTAACGCCAAGTTGTTTTTCTATTCCCCGGAATAGAAAGTTAGCCTGGAAATAGATTTGGAGTAGAAACGAGAAACAAAAAAATTACTTCTTGTTCCTAGGAACAATTTCAAGAAATAAGTCAATTTTTTTTTCTTTTATTCTTCTCTCTTGTCGCGGCCACCTTCAACCGCTTGGAGCCATCGCCAACCGACGACCGACTTCGGCAATGCCGCCACCGCCACCGCCATACAAAAAAGAAACTGTTGCACTACCAAACACATTTCTATTATTTTTCTATTCCAAGAGTAGAAATTTTGTGTAGTTACCAAATGCATTTTTTTAATCAGAAATTGTTCCCCGGAATAGAAATAGAAAAGAACTATTTATGAAAAAAAAAACTCTTCCCCAACTAAGAAGTGTTGTCATTCGCACCCTAAACATTCAACATTATATCAGTCTGGTGAAAAAATATAACATAATATATTCAATCCAACTAATAAGTTCAACTTATCAATTTACAAGTTTGAATATGTTGCGTTATTGGTTATCTGTTCTATTTAGTTATATTTGGTTGAGAAAAATTATGCAACATCTTTAAATGGTAATTTTAATAGATTTAGTTATTACACTAACGAGTAATGGGCAACACCGTACTCTCAAAATAACTATTCAAGTAGTAATCAGTTGGAAGGTTGATTTTACTTATGAATCATTGTCAAACGGAAATCACCACAAAAGATCCGCTTGTTTTTTGTAGACTCCACCAATTATCTCCCCAAGCCATAGAGGTGACACTAATTGAAATCCAGTCTGCACATCCAAAGGAATGTCCATGCAAAATGATGAAGTCGTAAGGGGGAAGCCATCACATCGTGTGGCTTATGAGGAAATTAAACAGCACAGGCAAACATAACGTGACGGCGGGAATTTGATGTCTTTAACAATTTCATTGCCATTCATTAACCTAATGCTTATTAAAGATTAAAAAATCTTTATTAGACTACTTCAGGTGCCCACCGTGAATTATTGCAGCTCATCTTTTCGTTTTCTATGTGAATTACCGGTTTCACTATATTGGATCGAACCAGACTGGACTAGACCGAACTGGTCGGTCGGTCGATTCCCAATTCTAGAATCAGTCGGTCTGATTCCCAATCCCATAATTTGATAACCGGTTCTCCCAGTCCGTTTCTTAGTTCCACCTAAGAACTGAACTGAACTGGGAACTGATTAGTTCTAGGCATGATAGTTAAAAGATACTTTTATTTAATGTGTTGTACGAACTTAAAAGACTTAAGTATTTTATAGAATGTTAAGCAATTTTGCATTCATCAATACTTCAAGTTGATTTTAAGAAATATTGGATGTTGACATGTATTGTCTTGATTGCTTTATTTAATCCATCAAATTGCCTTATTTTGCCTTTAAAGAGTCCAAACAAAAACCAATTTATTTGATATTTCTTTGCAAAACAACACTGACACTAAAAATTAACAATATCAAACCTTAGTTATTTGTCTCTCTCTTTTCTTTTCTTTTCTTTTTTTTTTTTTTCAAAGTAATTCATTGGCACTTTTTTTGTTGACTTGCCAATTATAATTTTTTTTTTATCATTTTATAATCTCCAACTTTCTCTTTTGGAGAAGTTCTAGGTCAAGTCAACAACGATAAAAACGTGTTCCTTGGAATTGGCCCCTGCAGACTTGACTTTGCCCATGATTGTTTCATGGAATTGGCCCAACCGTGATGATCACTCAAAGGGAAAAGACTCTGCACATATAAATAAACTTTACAAATGGTGAAGTAGAAGAGACATATAACGCACAAAACACCATTATAAACATGAAGTGTTTCTCATTGTGTACGTGGATTTGGGTGTTGCTGGTTTTGATGGAAAGTGGAAGAAGCATGGGTTGCTTGGAAGAAGAGAGGAATGCACTGCTTAATATTGAGGCTGCTTTCAATTGGTCTTCTACTTGGTCATGGCGCAATAGCCATGATGACTGTTGTGGCTGGCATAGCGTGACGTGCGATAACACCACTTCGCGAATAACTCACCTACATCTATACCGTGTACACGGTTGGAAATTGCATTTTATGGCTTAGAAAGAAAGATTCTAAGCCTTTTGTTATTGACGCCACTTTATTCCTTCCTCTGGAGGAACTTCAAGTGTTGGATTTAAGTGATAATTTTCTCTCAAGTAAATCTCTCTCTCTCTCTCTCTCTCTCTTAGTTATTTGTTTCATTTTTCTTATTTCAATTATGTTTCTAAGTAATCGTTTACCTTTTGAACAATGAAAAAATGTCATACTGTGGTGCTATAAAGTATAAAAGGGAATTGGGTGAATTAATAATAAACATATAATTGCACAAATGATGCAATTCTTAAAGTAGTTGATTGCACATATCATAAATTAATTACAAGACTCATCGCCATGATTATGATAAGTACGAAGAACAAAAATAGAATTAGCTTAGTAAGCAATGATTTACCAAATTGTGACCCTTTTTTTTTAATAAAAGGTAGAATGGTTTGAATTTTTCACCCCAACAATTTTGCACTTGTTTGGAAGTGGACCAAAATCTACTTAATAGTTTTATTCATGTCTATCTCTTTAGATTCAAAATAAGAAAAAAAAAATCAAGTTTGTCATTCTACATATCAACGTTTACATTTTTGGAAAGGTTTTGAGTGTTTATAATAAATAAAAATCAAATTGTGAGAGCCATAAGATTTACAGAAGTTAAAAGAAAATTTGAAATTAAAAATCACGAAAAGTAGATTGGCGGAGAGGATTAATTTAGAGGGAAGAGAAAGGATCTTAAAGGTAGTGTAATGGTTAGATAGAGGGAAAGAAATGGAGCGGAATAAAAAATATTAGAACATATCAAGAGGAATTATGTATAGCTATCCGTCCTTTATGTTCCTCATATAAAGAGGTTTGGAGGGATTGAGGGCACTAAGACTTTTATTAAACAATTTTTTTTCTTTCCCACATTACATTTGATTTATTTCAAAATATAAATACTTCAAATTATATATACATAAAAGTACAATAAAGAGATAACGCATTATTTATTTTCCTTTATTTTCATTTTTCTTATTTTATCTTATAATTATTTGTATTTCTTATTTTCTATTTTGGTTACATCTTCCGACATCTATATTTATATGAATGCATGGACTCATGCCTGGTTGAAGAAGGCAAATTGTTCCAAAATCCCAAGACACTTTACCCATCATGCATCTAGACATGCAAGAAAATTAGAAAACCCGTTATTAATGCTCTCTAGGTCAACCTTTTAGATAAGGAAAGTCACATTAGGTACGTGTGATTACGGGGACAGTATTTTCCAAAAATTAATTTTCTAAATTGATCAACGAAAATATTTATGTATAAATTTAAGAAAGTGAAAACACTTTCCGAAATTACTTATCTCAAATTGTTTGATTTTTTTTTCCTTTACTCTACTCTAGTGCCGACAACTGGCGAGGGTCGACCTCGTCGGGATTGGGTGAGCTTAAGCTTGCTAGTCTTTAATAGAGGTTGTCGAGGTGGAGCCACGCCAGCTTGTGCCTATGGCTGGTTGCCGAGGCTCCGGACCAGTAGAGGGAGAAGGAAATGAAAAGATTATTTAAAAATTCAAAAAAAATTGTTAAAATGAAGTTATGAGATTAAAATCATTTTTCAAATGCGATTCAAATACCAAAAAACGTTTTCGGTCACATGTTACCAAATAAAGAAAAATTAAATATTTTTTTGGAAAATGTTTTTCTTGGACAAAAAAAACATTTTGTTTTACCGTAGAGTTTTTCTCGAAACAAACGCTTGAGCAAATAAGGGCATCTTATACAAATAGCCATAAATAAAAAAGGAAAATAGATTATCCATGGATCGATATGACCTATTTATTTACAGATTATACCCACACTCAAAGGAGAAAATATTGTGTGGGCTAGCTCGTCCACGGGGCTAGCCCACTCAATGTGTGGCGTCTAGGATCCACTTTCTCTCCCTCTTTAGTGACGCTCCTATAGTATCGATCTCTTCAACTGTACAACACTCTTTCCCCTCTCTTTTGCACCTTTCCAGAGAAAGATTGAAGCCTAATTTTTTTCGAGATACTCTTCGCTCCCAAGAACCCCCACAAGTCGCATCTCGAACTCAAAACTGCTGCCTCTACCTACGACACTCTCTCTCCTCTCCAGTTGTCTGTTTATCGCCACCTCTCTCCCTTCCTCCACCAAAGCCAATTATCCTCACTTCCGCGGAGCTACAGCTCGTCCTTACCATCGTCTACCTTGAGCTCAGCTAGCGCCCTCAAACCTCAGATTTTGGATCTAAGCTCGAGTGAGCCCTAGACCTCGGATCTCAATTGGTTCGAGGTTGAGGAGGGTATATAGCAGCCACATCTGGATTTTTGGAGGTCAACCGCCATTGTCGACCCCTAGTGGACGAGTTCTCATGGCATGGAGGCGATGGTAGAGAAAGACATGGGTGTTGGGGCGGAGGTGGAGTCATCCAAGGCTGAGTGAAAGGGAGAATGAAGAAAGGAGGTAAAAAAATAAATAAGAAACAACAAGTAGAGAAATGAATTAATGAAGAGAGAGGACCCACGAGGATAAGAGAAGAGAGAGAAAGTGGGACCCAACTGGAGTGACGTGTCGATGTTTGAGTGGGCTTGGACGTGGAGGGTCAGCCTATAAACTAAAGTGGGGTCCAGTTTTTCTACTCTCTTGGTGTCTCAGACTGTCTTCGCTGCTTCTCTTCAGAGTATCCAAATCTGAGAAGCCGAAAACAGAACTGAAGCATACGGGACGAAGTACTCCCGAATGAGAAAAGAAGCTCTCTTCCCAAATTTTCATCACCACTAGGAACACGTATTGTCATCATTGCCTGCCGTTGCTTGCCTTGCCACACTTTGTCGACATAGCCTTGCCTCCGTTCGAGCCATACAATGTTATTGACAACTTAGCACTTGGCCTCCGAGCTCAACAAGGCCACCCAAACACCCTCCTTGCACCCAATCCCCACCTTCTCTCTTCCACTTTCTCGCCATTGCAGCAACGCCCGTGCCAAGGCTCAATGGCAATTGTCGACCAAAAGACCCAATTGCGATTGTTGCTGGCCCCTTTTGACCTTGGATCAACCCAAATCCTAGGTCGAGTCAAGGCATAGACGTTAGATCTATAGCTTGGTCGACCTTAGATTTGGAATGTGAGGCTCGATTGTGCCAGCGGACTTCGAGCTTGAAGACACCAAGGATAAACGATCATGATGCTAGCAAAGTCAGAGGCAAGGGTGTTGACCTAGGACAAAGGTTTCTATAACAGTCCGTGTCTATTGTTAAATCTATCTAAATCACTATGGAATTCACCGATGCCTCCATAGAGCTACATGATCTCTTTATCCATTCTCCAAATGGAGTTGTTATCATCCTACAGCTAATTTTTGGGTCATCTTGTACACCACCACCTAGATGAACCTCTTGTCTTTGGATGCCACCACAAGATAATTGGTCCACGGGATGCTGTTGGGAAGCTTCTTCCTTATAAGCATAATTGTAAATATACTTTTTTGAAAGTCTGATACTTCATCACATAATCATATCAAGATTGATTTACAATTTTCTTTTCCTTATGCTTTTCTTTATTTTTTCTTTTCTTTTCCCTCTTTCCACTTTTCCCCTTCTCCTTTATTTAGGAAAATTACCAATTCGATTTTGAGCTCATTACGTGAATGCCAATTTGAACCTAAATTGTTCAATTTTGTTGATGTATTCATATGCCTTTCTATGAAATTTCAGTGAATTATTTTTTCTACCAATTGCCACTGAAAATTGCTGACGTGGCAGTCTATCATTGTCGGTCATCCTACGCAACACGGAAAGTGATTTGACTTGTACAATTCTTGATAAAATGATGTTGTTTTGCATACTTTTAAAATTTTCCTTTTTTTATTATTATTTACTTTTCCTCTCTACTATTCATCTGCTTCCTTAGACAGCTAAGACCACTGAGTCACTCCATCTCCACAATACCATATATCCCTAGAAGATCTCGTTAGAACCCTAGTTATCCAGGCTAGTAGCAAAGAATCCTTTATTTATTTATTTTTTAGGCGAGTATTGTCAAGTTTCTGCTCATTCAATGTCCCACAAAATATTGTGCTTTGTATTAGGTGCCTCCCAGATCGGTCGTTTCAAAATCTATGCTTTGTGTTTTCTTTGACCTTTTTGCTTAAGAGCATGAAACTATTGTTTCAAAACTCCTCTCTATTATGAAGAATCCTGCTATTTTTGGCTCCGACTTTTTTAGCGCCTAAAAAGTTTGTCTTTTTCTTTCCCCCTTCAGCTAATGCGAGTGTCTTGTTGTCCTTCAACATCGTTGCTCATTGTTTCCTCTTCTTTTTTCGAATTTCTTGATTTTAGCGAGTGGAGAAAGTTTGGTACATGGCTTTCTTGACTCACAAATGCACCCTTTAGAGAGCTTTGTTTTTTCATTTTGCTTGTTCTAAAATTTAGATGGATCTTTAATTGCTTTCACGTTTTTCTCATTGCCACAAGTTGAGAGCAAGAAGTGCCGAAAATGCTAAGAATGTCGCTGATTTTAAGGAGCTCCAAGATTAGAGCCCTTGAATCCCAGCAACCCCAGCCAAGCCATCTTTCCCTGGCTGAAACATTATGCTACCATGATCAATGAATAGGAGCTCTCTAAGGAAGAAGATGAACACTAGCACACAAAAGGAAAGAAAAGAAAAAGGGCAAAAACAGAAAAATCAGAAAATATATGCAAAACGACGTTGTTTCATTAAGAATTGTACATGTCAAAACGTCAGCCATGCAATGTAAAATGACCATTTATGATTGAATATAACGTTAGCAATTTCTAGCAGCAATTTGCTAGAAATATTACGTTGGAATTTCATATAAATGTTTAGGATTATTTGGAAATTTGAAGAGTTTAGGACTAATTAGTCTCCGTACAATAGGTTTAAAAATAATTTGGTAATTATTCCCCTTTAGTCTTTGTTCGCTCTCCCACTTCTTTTCTCACACACAAACCCACCATGGTTGCTCATATGAGCCTTGTGACCCTTGAGCTGCTGTTGCCCGGTGGAGTTCCCTTCTCTCTCTCTACTTCGATCCCAAATCTAGATAGCCCGAGGCTGAGCCGCCATTTCATGAGGAGGCGGTTACCTTGCACAAGCAAGCCAAAACTAATGCTTATTAGTTGAATGCAAGCCACATGACAATACTATGCCATGCATGTTGCCACGTGATAATTACATATGTAAAGTAAAGAGATGTCAGGTGGTAGGCACATAGCTATCTCAGCTTTGCTAGTTAACTAAATAAAATAAATACTGTTAAAGGCACAAACTACTCGCTTATAAAATTGGTTTACAAACAAAGAGATAGAATTTTTTTTATGCTTGGATACATTGAAATAATTGATTTCTACCTATTAATAAGTTCTCCTCATCATGAGCATATAGTTATTCTTGGTATATTAAAGATAGTTAGATATATGATATCTACAAATAATTAATTAATCATAATGCATGCATGAATCTTTCTATAATCAGATTTAAATGGAACGCTATACTTGAAGAAATTGAAGAGGATAGATCTATCTAGCAATTATCTGCAACGAGTCCCCTCATTGTACAAGCAAACTTCAATGGAGGCCCAAAATTTGTCTTCCAGTCAACTTGAAGGTACATGTAAAATAGAAGACAATGCCTTGATATGTAAAGTTCGATGTTGAGAACCTTTTGTCAATCACAGGTGTGAATCTTGAGGTGCTGGATCTTGGGGGAACAATTTGGTGAATGATGCTCTCACGGACATTACAAGGATAACATCTCTTAAGGCCTTAAACATAAGTGATTGTGAATGGGATGCCTCTTCGAAGTTATTGGAAGGTACTTCTATAGAAAGGCTTTCGTTTATCATTATTAACTTATCATAGAAGCACATACAATTGTTTCACCATAAGTAAACCAATGTCATGCTTCAATGTGTTATGATGTCCGTAATCCTTACAAGTTTGATTTTTTTTTTTTAAACGTTTCCCTGATCTTTGAAGATTGAAGTTTAGTCCCCATGCTTTTAGTTTTCTGCAACTTTTTGTGTGGGCCAATCTAAATACTCGTGTAACAACATAATAGATTCAAGGAGCCATAACTAAGAAGATTAAATACTAACACGACAGTATACCAGAGGAGTTCAAATATTATATAGGAATCATAACCAAATTAAATGCAAAAGTTAATCAGAAATCAATATCAAACAATATTTAAAGTTTACATATTAAACCACAATGGTGGTCAAACTTCAGGGATTGCAAGTGTCAATAAATTCAACAAAGCCATGACGCTTATGAAATTAAATGACACTAAAGCTCAAACAAAGCAACCTTAATGGACATACATGTTTAAATTGATTTTTACTTTATTCTTTTTGTTTATTTTAAATGTTGCAGATCCTTCACTTTGACTTCTTCTTTTTTTCTATTTCGAAACACCAACAACATAAACAACCAAATTATTTTGTACTTTTCACAAAGAAAAAAAAAGAAGATACACATCATTTGTTGTCTATGGTAATACTTCTTGATAAATTACCTTTATAAATGAAAGTATAATAAGGGAGTCAATAACCTTAAGTTGTGAGTTGAGAGAGAGTGAAGAAACTATTGTTACCGAATGGTAATTAACTTATAAAACTCACGCTAAGTTATTCTTAATAATAGTGTCATTGCAAAGTAATAAACTTTGTGAGACAGAATGTGTTGCATGCAAAATATGAAAACAAGACATTATTTTATAAGTGGCTACTAGCTTCAAGAATTAAGGCACTAGGATTAGGCGGCAATAGAATGGCCTATCTAAAAAAGGATAAGTGCATCATAAATTTTAAAACATATCACCAAAGTGCAATCAAATTTTCAAACTTATCAAATTGATGCACTATGATTTGGCTAACTAGAAAAGCTAAAATGTTTGTTTTTATTACTTTCTCAACATGCGTAGTAATCATGTAGCACGCACTAAGCTCCACATAATAGAAAAAAAAAGATTTTTAATTTTTTTAAGAGAGGAAAAAAAATTTAAAAAGGAAAAAATGATGAGAATTGCAAAATAAAATAAAAATAAAAATATAAAACCACCATCATAGCTGCTCAAGGCGGCCATGTAAATTGTCTATCAAGAAAACAATTTATAATACTAGTTAATCATGAAATTTATTCAATTTGAAATTAATCCTACAACATATATTGTTTACAAAAATTATATTTATCGTTTCAAGTTTAACTTATTCCATCACATGATTAAACTTAGTAAATAAGTATTTATCTTCTTGGTTTGTCATTGAAGATATTATCTCTTATTTGGACAAATAAGTAGGCTTTCCCTTATCTATCAATTTTATATGTATATTGTTAAAGTCGGAGCTATGTTTGCTCCTATGCTCAACATATGATACTTCACTTCGACCTAGAAGCATTGGCTTATTGATTTGTCCTCAACAAGCTTTAATATTTATTGAGCTAAATATAAGTAAAAAGAGAAAGCACCTCAATTTTTTTTTTCCAACACTCATCTTTTTCAACCTTTATTACTCATTGATTGTATATTTGAAAAAAAAAAGAGTGAGTAAAGATAATGTATCTTGAAATATTAAATTTAACGGTCCGATTTAAGTTTACTCCACATATGCCACTTAACTAATATATGTGATTGCCACGCGGCATAAATTGTGGCAAAACTTTGCCTCATGGGATGCATTTGGCTATTAAGTTATAAATGATTGTTCATTTAGAATTAAATTGCATAAAATATTAGGAGCTAATTTAGCCCTAACAAAGAAGGATTTTGCACATCACCTAGCTTTATTTTTATTTTATTTTTCCTTATTTTACTTTATTTCGGATAAATAAAAAATAAAAAATAATTTTTTTTTAAAGAAAGGGGTAAAAAGGAGCTTAGGGGCTGGGCTTTCGCCCCAGCCCCCATTAGTTCCGCGCCACCCCCCCCCCCCCCCCCCAACCTCTGTCGACCGGGCTCCACGCCTATAAATAGGGGGCCACGAGCTCGACTGAAGGAGGAGGAGGGAAATCCGAAAAAAAAAAGGGCATCTGTGAGGGGGACCGAGGGCAGTGGCCGAAGAAAGGGGGATCGAAGAGGCTGAAGCAGAGAGAGAAGTCGGAGGAGATCCGAGCGAGAGGGCTTCAGCCAACACCTCGGCCATGTGCGAGCTCCATCCGACAACCCTGCCCAGCCGACGCTCCCTAGCCAAACCAGTGAGCCTCCCCCGACCCTATTGCGTTCCCTTTTTTGGGCATGTTGAGTCGGAGATCGCGGCCGTCTGGTTCACGCGAGCACTGGCCACTAGCCATCCCTCGTCACGCCATCACGCGTATTCTGGTTTGTGTTGAGAGCGCCGGCGCCGGTTTCAATCCCGTTCGAGCTGAGAGTCCCCCGTTCCAGTTGTGCGCACCACCCGCTCGACGGAATGTCTAAACCAGATCTGAGCTTGTGCTGAAAGTGCTTGTCTCTGAGATCATTGGTTTATTGTGTCGTCTTATCCTTGGCCATCACTGCCTCCATTTTTTAGTCGAGGTCGACGCGTGTGAGCGTCACTGGAGCATGGTCTACGGGTGGAGGGCGGGATGTTCCGGCGAAACACCGAGAAAAAGGAGCTCTCCGTGAGGTCCAAGGAAAAAGACAGCACGGGTGTAGCGGAGAGCTTGAGTCGGGTCGGGTCCGTATCATTCTCGGGTTGCGGGTTCAACTGGCTCGGGCATGTTTCTTTTTTTCTCACGGGCCGGGTGTGCCCGGGCTTGGGCGATGTAGGGCTTTTTTTTTTAGTTCAAGCACAGGCTGGGCTTCTCCCTTTTTGCCCATTTTGTTCCCTTAGGCCGATCGCGGGACCAGGCTCAATAATTGAGACCAGTCCGGTCGCGGGCCTAGTTGCCTTGACCCGGATCGGGTCTCGATATCCGACCCTGGTCCGGTTGTTTATATTATAATATTCTATTATTATTTTAATATTTAAAAATAAAAATATTTCCGAAAATATTTTTTTTTCCAAAAATTAGCAAAAAGCTTAAAAAATAGTTTTTCAGTAGTTTTCTCCAAAAAAAAAAATGCACGAAAAGCCCCTAAAAAAAAATCAAACTTCAGGATTTAAACAAAATTAAGTATCAAAATGGCATTGGTTGATTAATTAGTGTAATCAAGTCATCGATCATAATTTCTCCAGTGGTGACTCCTAAATAAAAATGACATACATTAAAAGCTCGAGCCATAAGTCACGAATTAGTTGGCTTAGGAGAGCTTGGGCTAAGCTTAGACTTAGCAAGCCATCAGCCTTTGTGCCTCGCAAGAGGGCTCGAGAAAGTCATGACATGATCGATCTATTATTTTCGAAATTTTAGCTCTTTAGGATAAATATGCACATTGTAGATAAAGATAAATTATATTGAAATAACTTATTCATGTAATCTAAAAATTAACTCTATAACATATACTATTTAAATATATTCTATTTATAATTCCAAATTTAGCTTAAATTTACTTTGAAATTTACTTAGTAAATAAGTTTTACCTTTTTGGTTTGTCATTGAAGATTTTATCTCTTATTAGAACAATTTTCACTTAATAAGTAATCTTTCACTTATCTACCAATTTCATATACAATTAAAATCGGAGCATGCTTGTTCATATGCTCATCGAGTGGCAATTCACTTCAACTGATAAGCATTGTCTTATTACTTTGCCATCAATTTTTTTTTTTAATCTTTATTGAGCTTAAGTTTAAAGCTTAAGTATAAAAAGAAAGTACCCCAAAAATCTTTTTTGGAATTTATCTTTTTTTACTTTTATCTCTCATTCATTATAAAAATTTGAAAAAAAAAAGTAAGTAAAGACAATATATCTCTCATTTCATGTAAGTTCACTCCACACATGCCACTTCACTCATATATGTAATTGACATCTGCATAAATTGCGGAGAAAAATTTGCCACATGGAATGAAAAAGTGAACTAACGGAAAATACCTTGAACAACGTAATCTATTCATGTAATCTAAAATTTAAATTAAAAAGAGGAGTACATCATCTTATTACATGAATAATATTCATATTTTGAAATATAACCTATTTAAATGCAGTCATACAAACATAATTTATAGTTTTTAAAATTAAATTTAAATTATGTGAATGGCAGCTTATTTTATTTCTTATTTTGCTTAATATTTGAAATATTTTTTCTATTTAATACTCTTGAAGTTTAAATACCACAATAACATTAATTCCTTAAACATCATAAAAAAAATTAACTTACTTCACACACGAATATTTACAGTTTTTTTTTTTGTTAGCTTCTCTTCCTCTAAAATTCACCTATCTAAAATAGTTTATTTCATTCGAAGCAATGTAAAAATATATATACAAAGTCCATTTAATTTGAAATTGATTTACGAAGAAGAAGAAGAAGAAGATAAGAGAGAATTCATAAGTTTTACTCAATTTTGGTTTCAATCGTATAGTTCACAAAAATTTAACTCAAGGATAATGAGAAAATGATATTGAGTTTTGACTTAATTGATTGAAAACCATATTTAAAGACTATGACGTTAATAAGGAAATCCACATAATTATAATAAAAATTAAATTGAATTTGTGACGAAGATAATAGTATTACTCTTATCTTATTGCACTGTTGTACATCTATTTAGCTAGAGTTTTCAGTTTAAACTTTTCTCCCACGTTTTATTTGTCCAATCTAGCGAATATTTTTAGTTGATGTATTTCATACCTAATGAGTAACATCCCCAAATGATAGATATGCAAAAGTCACTAACACTAATAATGAAAATGGATAAATACATGTAAAAATATCTTTACCAATGAACATGTGTCCCTGCAAAGCACCAGGCTCGTAAATAGTTGCTTTGTCGGTCTCAAATTTTTATGTCCTATTAAGTATAAAATTGGAAAATTGTTAAATAAAATTTTCAAATATTATATCAAATGATATGGATCATATTAAGGACAATTTTTTTTTCTAAGTATAGCTTATCTAAAGAATGATTTATGATAGTATAATAAATGAATTGCAAAAAAGGAAAAAGTAAGCACAATAAAAAAAAAATGGAAGTGCAAGGAAGAAGAAGAAGAAACTAAAATGGAAAAAAGAAAACGTAAGCACAAAAAAAAAAAAAAAAAGGAAAAAGAGGGGAAAAAAAAGTGAAATGCAAGTCCACATGATGTCCGGGGGACCTCCTCTGCTGACTTGGCAGACATGCCGGCCAACAAAGCATGTGACCTCATGCCGCACCCAATGGAGGATCACATTGAATCGTCTTTTGAAAAGTACAAGATTGCACAATCCTTTTATATGCTGCCCATATAATTACGCCTTAAATCTAGGGATAATATCAACTTTAGATATTGTTTCCAATCCAATCAAAAATTTGTCAAAACGCCTGAAGAAATCAAGCCTCTCCTTTTTTGTTCTAATTAATGAAATGTAAATAATAGTGGAAATGAAGCATTGTGGTGATGGGACTCCGCTCCAAATCTCCATCTTACCAAATTTTCTGTTTTGTCTTTTTTGATATTAGATTGCATACTCTTGCTATCCTCCATTCTCGACAGAAACCATCATACAAAGTACAATTTAGTGATGATACTCATAGTTGCAATGTCCACTTCAACAGGCTTGTGCGGATTGAGGAACCTTGAAGAGTTGGATATTGGTAATAATCAATTTTGGGGTGCTCTTCCTCCATGCTTATGCAATTTGACCTCCCTCCGTAGGTTTGATGTTTACAATAACAACTTTAGTGGGGCCATTCCTTCATATCTCCTCTATAATCTCAAGTCACTTGAATATATTGACTTTTCTAGAAATGCTTTTGAAGGCTCATTTTCGCTTGCTTCCTTGGCTAGTAATTCCAACCTTGAGGAATTGTACCTTGGAGGAAACCAGAATCGTTTGGAAGTAAATACGGAAGAGCCCACTTGGTTTCCTTCATTTCAATTGAAGTTTTTCCTTATATCAAATTGTGTGCTCAACAAAGATGCAAATGGCATAATTCCCAGTTTTCTGAAAGAACAGCATGACTTGAGATGGCTTGAACTCAGCCACAATGGAATGACAGGAAATTTCCCGCATTGGCTATTGGAAAACAATGAAAATCTTGATTACTTAGGACTCACAGGCAACAATTTATCAGGTGTTTTTCATTTGCCTTCCAATTTGACTCTTGTCAACATGGGCTCGTTGGATGTGTCTGCTAATCATATTGATAGCGAGCTTCCATCTTGGATTGGTTCTATCCTCCCGAATTTGGGAGACTTGAATTTGTCAAACAACTAATTAAATGGGAGAATCCCTTCCTCAATGGGCAATATGAAAAGACTTGTTACATTGGACTTGTCGAATAATGGCTTCACGGGAGAGATACCAGAGACACTGGCTAACAATTGTACGTCACTTGATGGATTGATACTTTCAGGTAACAAATTGCAAGGCCAAATGCTACCGAGGAATTCTAACTTGAGCAGTTTGCAATATTTGTATTTGGACAACAATCGTTTCACAGGAGACATATCGCTTGGCATCTTAAATAGCCCCGACTTGACAGTTTTGGATGTAAATAATAATTCCCTATCTGGAACACTTCCCAATTGGGTTGGAGATATCCAATACTTGAGCGTGCTTACGCTGTCGAGTAATTTATTGGGAGGTCCTTTACCATTGAGCTTTTGCAACTTATCTAATCTCCTTCTGTTAGACCTTTCAAGTAACAATATTGGGCCAAATATACCTCCCTGTGCAAATGTTTCAGTTATCAATTTCTTGCATTTAGCAAATGACATGCTCACTGGGCATTTTCCTGATGTTCTTTCTAGAGCTTCATTGATTGTCACATTAGATTTGAGACACAATTCATTGTCAGGTGAGATCCCCAATTGGATTGGTTCACTTCCGAACTTGAAGGTTCTTCTAATGCAAGGAAACAATTTTGAAGGATCAATCCCTTTGGATCTATGTTTGTTGAAAAACATGACCATATTGGATCTCTCAAATAATAGTCTTTCTGGAAAAATTCCTCCTTGTTTGAAATATTTGACATTTGGAAACAATAGAATATCTTCAAACTCATCTACTACCTTGCACGATTGGGGTGATTCTGGCCAAGGTCTCGCATATGTTTTAGAAGAAGTAAGTTTCAGGACAAAGGATAGGGTGGAATCTTATAAGGGCAACATTCTAAAACTAATGTCAGGACTTGATCTCTCACAGAACAATTTGACGGGCTTTATTCCTCTAGAGGTTGGCCAATTGAGCGAACTCAGAGCCTTGAACCTATCACACAATCATTTGATTGGACCAATCCCGAAAACGTTTTCCAATTTGAAGAATGTAGAGAGCTTGGACCTATCTTACAACAGCTTAACCGGTCCCATCCCTCCACAACTAACGGAGCTCTACGCCCTGTCAAAATTTAGAGTGGGTCATAACAACTTGTCAGGTAGGACACCAGACCGAAAAAATCAATTCGGAACTTTTGATGAAGCAAGTTATGAAGGTAATCCTCTTCTTTGTGGAACACCATTAACGAGCTGTGATTACTCAAATCACGAACGGGAGACACCGCCATCTTTAAATCATACCAAGGAGGATGATTCCTGGAGAGAAACCTTTTTGTGGAGTTTTGCAGGATCATATGCCGTGGCATTCCTTGGGGTAGTTCTATTTCTCTACCTAAACTCGTATTATCAATGCGTGTTGTTTGAGCTTGTTTGTAAGCTTATCCGATCGTTTCTACAATAGAGATTATTCTTCTCAGAATTTTGAGATGGAAAAATACGATGAAACAGTGGAGAACCTTTATGTAATAGGATTGTAAGCATTTGAGTTGACTCCCAGAGTGTTTGTATTGTATTCCTTGTCCCGCTAATTTGAATATAAGAAGATTTTAATTTGGTTTTGTCTATAAGCATATCCCATTGTTTTCCGAGCAAAGCTTGTGCTTGCAAGCATTTTAAGCATCTTGATTCTCCACTATGCATGATAAACCATTGGATCGTCATTTTGTCCAATCTTATCCTATAAATTTGGGTATGAATACCATCATATTTTCTTTTGGTTTTACTCTAGGAAAAATCATTATGATCTACAATAGCCATAAGAAAGAGAAGTTGGGGCCGCGACATGTTATCACAGATTGACCGGTGCTGCTCTGATTTTCCTTGGGACTTTCCACAGTACACTTGGTAGACCTTACTGCCTCCCGTTTCATGACCCTTTGAACTTGGTTACCACAAATCGTAAAACAATTTGATAACGTGTTCCAACATTTTTGGACTTCGATGACATGTCGTATGGTACACCCGAGTACCATAGAAGTGGCTTGCAAGCATTTTAAGTATGTGATGGCATCGTTGGGATAATGTGTCAATAGATTGACCGCTGCCACTCTGATTTTCCTTGGGAATTTCTACAGTACACTGGTGTAACTTACCGTGTCACTTTTCATGATTCTTTGAACTTGGTTACTACAAATCGTAAAACAATTTGATAATGTGTTCCAACGTTTTTGTACTTAACTTTGATGACATGTCCTACGATACACACGTGGCAAGTGCCATAGAAGTGGCAAATTTTGCGAAGCCAGATAGGCTGCTAACTGTCTTTGCCAATACGTAGCCAATTCTTCTTTGAAATTTAGCAGCATAACTGCTGGCATGAACCTTCGCTAAAGGCACAACTTAGATCATCAGAGCTTCTTCTCTTACTAGCAATGGCTCCTTCTTGGACTTCCAAACTCTTCATAGCTTGCGCTTCTTTCGGACATTTTTTATTTTATTTTATCACAGAGCTTTGATAATTGCATAGATTGCAAATGGGCTAAAGCAAGTTCCATGTCTGCATATTCTATTTGCTTACATCTGTTGCTTTTTCCCGAATCCTATTAGGTAGACCCTTACTATATTATGTTGTATTGGTCCATGACTTGACTTCTAAAATTTCACGACACAAAGTACAAAATAATTCACCATCCTCCTGCTCTAGCTTTTTTCTTTCGTATAGAGGACGATAAAATGGTTAACAAACTACTCTCGTGGTACCAGTACTCTTTTAAAAGAAAAGGAAAACTAATAGTAGATGAACTAAAATTATGAAGCAACAATCTTACAAACAGCTTAAAAATTAGATGAAAGCAGGAAATATTATTACCCACATATGATCACATTGTAAAATCAAATCATCCGTGGAAAATGAGAATAACATAACGAATACAATAAGCATTTCACTTCTTTATGAATAAAGGTGTCTCCTCTGTCATGGAGCGCCATTTCTTCTTGAGGCTTCTTGATTTGGGGTGTACACACACCAACAACGTAATATCACGAAACCCCAGCAAGTAGCTCCCACTTGGTTCAATCAAAATGAATTGAATTTCGATAAATTTTAGTATTGTTACATAGTCTATCGCACCCGACTCTATCTCGCCACTGTAAGAGCAAGAGAGTAGCGACATAATGAGCTAATGCGCCCATGATCACAAAGACGTGAAATATCTGATGGCTATGGCCAGCAAGGTCGAACCAACCTGGTTTTAGCCTCTCAGGAATCCTGCTAACAGAAAACAAAGTACCTGTAATGTAAGATAGTGCCATGGCCGACTCATAAACGAGCGTGATCGGGAGTTGGGGATTGCTCCAATTCACAATACAGGCATGGATCGCAGGTACGATACCAAAAAACCCCATGGACGAATCGCTCGAAATGCCCGGAATTTCCCAGAAGAAAGAGAAGGGGCCAGCAATGTCACAACAGTGAACATCCCCATCGCCGTTATTCCACCAAGGTAGATTAGTTGCCAATGGGGCTCGCACTGGAAAATGTAGTAGATTGGAGGGAAGAATGAGTGATGATCATGACCGTGATGCCGACGTAGTCCATCTGCAGCAGTTGGATGTTCAAGCAGTGTGAGTGGCATGAGAAAAGGTGGAAAATGCTGCTCGAGAGGAGGCAGAACATGGATCCGCCTAAGAAGACGAAGAACGGCCACTGTGTCGCAGCTGGCTGGAGTGAACCAACCTTCATTTCTTCTTCTGTTATCTGATTCAAGTTCACCAAAGAATTTGTACCCTGAAAACTAATTGTATTAGATGCATCTTGAGAGATCGAAAGACAACATTCTTTTCATAAGTTGAATGAAACACCATTGGCATGGCACTCACCAAAAGCAATTCCTTTGAGTAAGAGATATTAGTTCCTGCACTAGTGGAGTTTGACCTGCACAAGTGGATTGCAATATCAAGCCATTGCATAATCTATGGAAATACTAGTCAGAGTCCAATCTCCAGATAACAATTTATAGAAAATGGTTCAATCCTGTCTGCGGGAGGGAGAGAGCAGGCCAAAATGGTGACAGTGAATTGGCAGAGCACTAACTGAATAACTACCTAGCTTGCTTAAGCTGATACTTTCAAATTCAGTTTCACAACCTGTGAACTTCTCTTCACTATAAAAGCTATTTAACACTATGATTTGGTTCGGAAAATATTAGCAGCAATCAACTTTCAGAGCATTCTACTGTAGTTTATTATAAGGTCCACCATGTGTGAACTTTTTCTCAACACACACAGTGCTCTTGCGTGGAAAATGATTATCCATTGAAGGTGGACTGAATCCATGTTGTATTATAGGAACAAAGATTTTGCAATGGATTGGATCTTTACTTTCTGTTTGAAAAGAATGGAAAACTCTATTAATACTTTGATCCATCATGGTAACTAATCACAGATGACCCTTGTTATCCATCTTAATTTTGCACTTGCTGTTTGAGCAAGCCTGCCTTGACTGGCAGGCTACTAATCCTGAAATTTAGCAGCAATGAAAATGGCGAACATGACCCTTGTATATTCCTATGAAACAAACTTTCTGAGTTTAATTCTATGTGCCTGCACTTAATGCCACAAACTCAAATTAGTCATTTGGGGCACCTGCAATTTCGATACAGCACCAGACGAAAATGAAGGTTAATGGCAGTTTTGGTTGCCAATTGCAAGAAAGGTCAGCTCATGAAAATAGCCGGTTCCTCAGTATGGTAACTAGCCACAAATATCACAATATTGCATTGACTTATACAGACTAAAAGCGGTGCCCCGCTGATAAACAGGTAAGAAAAATCTAAGCGACCGTGGCTGTGAAATTCGACAATTTTAAGTTGGTCATGGAGGATTTGATTAAAACAGGGTAATTCAAACATCCTCACCAAATGAGCAATTCAGCAAGCTCTCTAGTGAGTTATAACTCGCACCTGCAAGCCTCATCTCAGATTACAATTGAAACAGTGAAATCGAGGTATGATAATCAACACAGACCGAGCTGCTACTGACAAATTCCTCACTACATATGTATGGCTATCATTCCCACTCCGACAGAAATTTTGTGTTCCATTCAATATCATGGAGACTCACTGGAATCTGCACGCTAGCATAGGACTGAATGATACAAAACACACCTCGAGAATAGGCTGAGAAGATCCGCAACGTGAGGCGCGTCCACAAAATTGGCCACCGTCAATCCCAGAAACACCAGGAACCCAATCAAATGCCTGCTCGCCATCACACAGAACGCAGAAGAGATCACCACAAATCACTCAAAAAAAGAAAAAAAGAAAAAAGATAGAGATAAAAATGAACTCAAGAAGAAAATATGAACGGCCCCGCATGAAGAAACAAGTCTAACTGAAAACACATCATTCATCCTCACGTCCAGACGTTGAGCGTCTCGTTGTTCCAACGGAACAAGCTGAGGGCGGCCTCGGCGGGTGGCCTCGGCGAGCGGCCAGCTGGCGCGGGTAGCGGCCGAGGATGAAATCGTTGTCCTTCACGTACTCCGGCAGCTCCCGGAACGACGCCAGCGCGTACCGTGATGCCGACGCCATCCCTCCGCAGCAGCTGGATGTTCAAGCAGTGCGAGTGGCATGAGAAGTAGAAGTGCCGGTGAGAATCGATGGCCCATCGTCTTCCCCCATTGCCATCACTCCTTTTTCCCCTTCTCCATCTCCTCCTCCTCCTGCTCTTTCGCTGGTCGCTTCTTCATCGATTTCTGCTGAATTTGTTGGTTTTCTTCCTCTCCTCCTTCGCTCTATCTCGCTGTGGCCTTTTCCCTTTCTGTGGAGGAGGCCTTTTGCTTTTGTTGGTAGGCCGATCGGAGAAGAAGATGAAGAAATCGTGGAGGCTTCGTTTGGCCCAATATCAGCGTCTCCTTTGCATCTCTTGATATATCTTTTTCAAGATTAAGACTTAAGATTTTTTATTTTGTGAAAAAAGGATTTTTGCAAGTTTTATTGGGAATTTATTAAGAAATCAGGTAATAAAAAATTTGAAAGTTTCAACGCTCAATCGAAATGCTTTTCGCTAGATTTAACCAAAAAGAAAATCGAGGTTCTTAATTTTTATCATCCAAACAAAACTTAATCCATTTACTTATATATTTTAGGATAATGTCAGCTATGCTAATTTTTTTTCTAATAAGATAGATTTGCTAATTGACGGTGACGATTAAGATTTGAACTGCTACCTTAATGAAAATCATGAAATATCTAAAAAAATTATGCCATCGAATCAATCGATACTTGTATTTTAATAAACCTCCTATCTTTATAATCAATAAATCTGTCAAAATCCAATCAATTTTTTTAAAAAAAAAAATCTAGGACCCTCTAGCAATGTCCGTAAGAATTTAGTCTACTTGTGCTTGGTGAAGCGTGTGGCTAGAGCCAAAGAGAAAGAAAAGATCTCTGATGAAGCGGAGATATTCGGATGCACCATAACGGTGAAAGTGGACTATGTAAATAGGTCTTCGTGTGCTTGTAGAGAGCGTAGAACAAACTAAGTCCAAAGCCTCTTCCCACGTATCGAACTTTATAAATCACTTTCCATTAACTACTCCCTCAGCTCATCCTGAACTTATATGGGAGTTCTACTTTATTTTTACAAAACCAAATAACTAGCCCTTTATCCAGATTATGTTAATAAATAGACAAAAACTATCAAATCTTTGGATCGTAATTTTCAAAAGATGGTTCAATCATGTTTGCCGAAGGGAAAGAGTAGGCCAAAATGGTAAAAGCAAATGGGCAAAGCCTTAATTGAACAACTATCTCACTTGCTTAAGTTGATATATTTCAAATTCAATTTGACACCCAACAAGCGACTCTTCATTATAAAAGCCATTTACCAGTTTAATTTCATTTAGAAAATCTTAGCAACAATCTACTTTCAGAGCATCTGTCCATCAGTTTGTGAACTTTTCCTTAATATAGACGGAGCTACCTACTTTAAAAAACAAGTATCTGTTGACATTGGACTGAATCCATGTTGTACAACTAGAAACAGAGACGGAGGCTTTCCTATGGATTGGATCTTTAATTTCTATTTTATTTTTGTTGAAAGAAACCTTTCATTTCATCATCCAACGATTTAATTTCTATTAAAAAAGAAAGGTAATTTCTATTAATGCTTTGACCCGTCATGCTATCCAATCATAGATGACCTTTGCTATCCATTTGACTGTCAAGCTACGGCTCCTAAAATTTAGCAGCAATGAAAATGGCAAGCAGGACCCTTGTATACTCCAACGAAATAAATTTCCCAAGTTTAATTTGACATGCCTGCAGTTAATGCCACAACTTCAAGTAATTCCTTTTTTTGGCACCTACTATTTCGATACAACGACAGAAGAACATGAAGTTTTAATCTAGCTTCGAAGACCGAGTCAAAATCTATTTTTAGCTAAAGAAAACTACCTATTAAAAAAAAAATCACCAAGTAAAACTCAAAAAAAAAAAAAAAAAAAAAAGAAAGAAAAAAAAGAAGGCCTGCATAATGATAGTCCCTAAATATAAATACCCATTTTTCTTATCCTTTTATATTTAATATTTTTTTTTAAGCGGAAGAGAATTCAGCACCACCGTAGCATTGATAGAGTAAGACTAAATTCGATTGTGCATTTGAAGTTGAGCAAGCAATGTCGTCACGCCAAAACATCAAAACAAGCACTCACGGACATTAATAAGTCGAATCTTTTAGCCAAAGTTCACACGTGAAAAGACTGATCAAGCAAGATTTGTCCACCAAACAGCCACGAAGAAGAGATGTAACAGAGTAGTCTTTGACACCTCCAGCATATTTCCATTCCCATAATATCCAAAACATTCGAGTTCCAACATCATTCAACTCCATCCGCACAATCAGAAAAGCTGAGAAATCCCTCAAACCCTAATCAATTCCTATTCAGACAGATCCTCCCTCTTTCAGACACACTAGAATTGCAAAGTAGGGAAGTCAAACAAAGCTGGTTAATCATCGACATATGCTCTTTCGGAACAACGAACCAAAAAAGCCAAATTCGAACTCTCTCGAATAATCCGATTTGCAATCGCCTTCTCTCTCAGGAAACAAATCCGGTGTACATAAACTCAAGGAAAGAGCCAAGATCTCAACATGTACAGAAGCAACCAGACAATCAAAGCTTTGACGCCAATTACAGAATGACCGAGATTGGACTGGCCTCATGCATGACGGTTCTCGACCAGCAAGTAACAAATCAGTAATCATACCTTAGGGTCGAAGCGTCAATTAATAACCATGCAAACCGCACTGGAATACTCTCAGATTGACTAATAATAGAAGCAAATCGATACTGGAAGTCACTTGAGCAAAACATCGAACACCTGATGAAACATGAAATTTGAAGTGCTCGGGACAGAACACTCAACAAATCATCGATGAGGAGTGTAGAGTGAGGTGTTCATTTTAAACATTATCAGAGACAAAATCGACGAATGGGAGGACAGGCATGCACTGAAATATGCTCGGCTAAGCCAAAACAGAGCATGGGAGAGGGATACATTGCCAGAGACGTCACTGGTTGAGATTGATGATCGCCCAAAGGACAAAGATCGTAATGGACAGTAATGCCGAGACCTAGAACCGTCAAACGAAGGGAGAGACAAAGATTGTGTACTTCGGCAGCGATGGCTCTGAATTAAGGGCGAACGGAGCCTCTTCACGGTGGTGGAACTGGTGGCGATGAGGGAGCTACCGATGGTTGTAATTGACATGACTGGAGGGGATGAATATGGAGAATCCTCCGAAAACCGACTTTGTGAGAGAGAATTTTCTCTCCCGAGCTCCCCTTGTGCCCCTACTATATGTTCTTTGGGTATGTGCTCTCTGTGACAACAGCGTGCGTCGGTGACCCGTGATGGACGATTGACGGTGGCCACCGATGGCCTGAGGGCTATGGAGAGGGAAATCACCATGAGAAGCTACATGACCCCGAGAGAATCGGACTGGCTTAATGGGCCTGCGGTTTTAATGGGATTGATCTCTGAGCCGAGGCTTCCTCTGATGATGGGCTTGGTATGGCCTAGGCTGTTATTATGGATCAAGTCTGGGCTGTGCAAATTAGACAAGGCCCTTTCAATTGTGACCGAATTGGAGTTTTTTTTTTTTTTTTTATAATTTCCTTTCTTTTTTATCATATAGTTCTTTTAAAACGAGACAAATATATATATTTTTTTGAGGTACAAGAAAAATCCCATGTTGTTCGACAAAGTTGGCATTCTGAAGTCATGGGATGTTCAAAAGTGCATTTGATACTATAATTTAAGATAGAAGAAGACATCCATATTTGTATAGCATCAAATTCACTATGACATTTTGAATATAGTGATGGGTATTTTCGTATTGCTTGAGTGGATGAATGGGAAGAAGTGAAGTTTGGACTTGCAAGAGAGATTTTTTAGCAATATGATTTGAATGATTATATATTAAAAATAAGATTTGCGGAGCTTTTGCTTTTTATATTCTTTTATTGCTTATTAGCATAATTATGTGCATAAGATAGAAACTTGAATTTGTAAAAATAAGTTTGAAGATTAATATGTTGTGTAGGATATTATTATTATATACTCTAGGATTATGCCATTTTTTTGTGAACTGAACATGTTAATGGCAAAATTAACGCCTCTAAGAATGTTTACGTGCCATAGGGGTTCCATGTCCAGGCGCTATTTTAAAACTCTCTCAAGTGTTTGTTATAAGAAAAGCTTAACGAATAAGTACTCCAAGAACCATAGCAAGTCCAAGGTAGCGAGGGGGTTTGAGCCTCAACGTAGAGTGCATAAATAATTAAATCTACAGCTAATGGGCTTGAGGAGTGTTCTGGAAACAGCCAAAAAGCCCAGGAAAGAAGTGAAGTTTTTTGGGTAAAAAAATAACGGCAGTGACTTCTTCATTTGAGGTCATTGGGGCCCTCAATAAGCCTTTGACATTGGATTTGTAGGCTTCATAACCCCACTTAAATCAGAATCTATGGCACGTCAAAGCAATCGCCGCTATTGGATTTTTTTTTTTCTAATTTAAATAATCCAGATTCAATAAAAGTTAGAATTAATACCTTAGAAAACCCCAAACTAGTACACATATAACAAATTTGCTAAAAACTAATTTTTTGATCATAAAAAACTCCAAGCTAGTATACATGTGATAATGTATTCCAAATTATCATAAAAAAAAACCTCAAATTGGTACATTTGTGACAAATTTACCTCAAACTAATTTGTTCGACCCCCAAAAATCCTAAAATAGTACATTTGTGATAATATCTCCTCCGTTAAATTGGATTAGTACTACAAAAAACCACAAAAATTGTACAATAATATATGAAGAGTAAAATCACAAATTAGTACATTAGTCAACTGTTACGTATCATCAAACTTAGCTGTAAAATTTAATAAAAACTAACAAATGATTAATTTATCAAAAGTGTTTCAGTTTGGGGTAAAATGTATCAGTTTATAGTTTATTAGTTCGGGATAAATTTGTCATATATGTATCAGTTTGGGGTTTTTCAGGGTATTAACTCTAAAAGTTATTATGGAGGTATCATGTCCTCTCAACTTTCCATGTGCTTAAATCCATCCCATTTGATAAAAAGAGATAAAATTGAACTTAATAATCTCACTAAAGTTTAAAGTGGTGGACCTAAAGTTATTCACTTTCCTCCTTTTTCTTTATTTTTTCTATTTCTATGTTGGAAGAAGTTGCCAAAATTAAGAATATCACGTATATGTTTTCTTAAAAATTTTAAGTGGGTATTACGAAGCATATTTAAAAAGCACTAAATTTTTCTTTTAAAATTTTTCCACTGTACATATTAGCTTTCTCGAAGAGAGAATTTTCTAGAAAACCTACATCTTTTTCACATTGTCAAGCAAATTTATGAATTGATTGTGAAGAAAAATACAAATAAAAATTGAACATCAACAACTATTTAAGACAATTAATATTCATAAAGCTTTCATTTTTATTTTGCATATCATTGCCAACTCTTTCTCATAAGTTATTTTTCATATTCACATGAGATCATTGGATAAAATAAATAGAAAGAAACTCTCTTAAAGACTGGACGTGATAAGATCACTGTTACATTCCCTAATACAGAAGTTTAAACAATGAAAATTAATAATAGAATACAATTGCATAAATAATTTAAATGATGGTTGAATTTAATTCGTTTTTTTATTGACAAAAAGAAGAACAACAACGACAAGAAGACAGAGGAGGAAGTAATTCCACAGCCAATCAAAAGGTGCCGACACTTTACCCAACTTCTTGATTTTGATAATTCAAAAAGCAAAAAAGGAACTTACGACTCTTGTAATAATCGAGCGTGCTTCAATCAAACACGAGAAGCAGTGAAAGCATTGAAAGGCAGAGAATTAGAATGTCATAGTAATAGTATCATGTTTTTTTTTTTTTCCTTTTCCTGAAAATTGGAGGGAATACACGAATTACGTTTAGCTAAAAAAATCAAACCAACGTAGAATTAATATTAAGTTCTTCATCTTCAGTTTAGCTTTAAAAATTATCTCAATAATCGAGCGAGATGAAGCTTTCCCAGCCAAGGTTAAGCTCCACGAAACTGGATTGGCTGTGACTGCGAGCATGAGGAATTTTGGAAGCTAGAGTGCTCATGGCTGAGCTTAACGAAATTTGAGCACAGCTACGGTCCATGGCCAGAAACTAGACCAATCTCGAGCAGCCATGGCCGCAAGCTCAAATTGTGGGCTATGAGCTTAAAGAAGCATGGAAGATGAAGTGGCAATGGACGCAAGCTGACGAACTTAGAGCAGCAATGGCCCAAATCTTGAGAAGCCTGGAAGATGGTGGTCATGGTCAAGCTTGAAGAAACTCGTGAGGCAAGGTCTTGCCTCTCTCTCTCTCTCTCTCTCCACAAAAGTTTCTAGCTTTTTTATTTATTTTAATGCTTGTATTTTTTCCTTTACCTATTTTTTTTAAAATAATCTTGTTATTCTTTTTTCTTTTTAAAATTCGAATTTTTTTTCATGATGTGGTGCTTGGCGGACACTGCATTTTCTTAGGAAAGTAATAGAAAAAAATCACATCGGTATTTTTCACTAGTGAAATGAGATAGAGTTAACTAAGGGATTTAACTGCACTAATTTAACAAATTTTAAGACTTGATTACATTTTTTGAAAGTATAAAACTTAATTGTACTTTTGCAATAAATTCAAGACTCTTAGTGCACTTATTCATATTTATAAATTAGATTTTCAATTACTTTTCACACGGATTTGGAACATGTAAAATCAATGCCTTTCAACTGATAAAAATACTAACAAAAAAAAAAAAAAAACTGATAAAACAAGTGACTACATAATGTAACATATCACATCCATTGAGTGCAAGTGATCCGCGGACCACGCAATAAACAAAATAGCTTTCTACATATGCTCTTGCGTCCATCATTATTATTGAACATTCAATTTCCACGAATAACTTGATTGGTTTTATGTCAAAGTTGTTGAATCAGCTGTGGTGCCCGCCTTTCTCTCCATCATTTCCATGTCTTCAATTCTCAACTAACTTGAAGAATGGTTTGCATACTTGGAAATTTTCTGGGTCATGACAAGATTTAATGACTAAGTGGGAGTAAAAGATGCGCCGTGTCTTTGACTTGAAGAGGTCCCCTGCAGAAAATTAAGTGTCCTCCATTAGTATTGAACATGTGCGTGTGGACTGGGGCAATGTCGATGTTGGAGGGAAGTGGGAGTTGTTTAAAAAGATTCTTATAACACTACCAAAATATCCGTGAATCGCACGAGTTGAAGTATATATATATATATTTAGCTTGTTCATTTGTTTCAATGCTTGTACTTTTTTCCTTTATCCTATTTTATTATATTTTTTTTAAAATCTTGTTATCCCTTTTTCTTTTTAAAGTTTTTAATTTTTTTCCTAATGTGGCATTTGATGGACGTCATGTTTTCTTAGAAAAATAATAGAAAAAAAGTCAAGTCGGTATTTTTCATTAGTGAAATGAGATGGACTAAACTAAGGGATTTGATTACGTCAATACGACAAATTTTAAAATTTGATTGCATTTTTTTGAAATTTTTAAAAACTCAATTGCACTTTTACAACAAGTTTAAGACTCTTAGTGTACTTACTCTTATTTGTGGATTAGATTTCCAATAACTTTTGCACATGGATCCATAACATACCAAATCAATGCCTTCCAATTGATGAAACAAATGGTTCAATATAGGACCCGCACAATGTAACAGATCACATCCATTGAGTGCAAGTGATCCGTGCCCCACGCAATACACTACATGGATTTTCACATGTGCTATTGCATCCACCGTTATTATTGGACATTCAATTTCCACAAAGAAGTTGATTGGTTTTATGTCAAAGTGGTCGAATCAAGTGTGGTGCCCTCCTTCTTCTCTATCATTTCCATGTCCTTAATTCTCGGCTAACTTGAATGGTTTGCATACTTGGAAAATTTCTGCGTCATGACAAGATTTAGTGTCCGCGTGGGAGGATAAGATATGTCGCGTCTTTGACTTGACAAGGTTCCCGGCAGGAAATTAAAGTGTCCTCCATTAGTACCGAACATGTGCGTGTGGACTTGGGCGGCATCGATGTTGGAGGGAAGTGGAAGTCGAAGTAAAAGTCGTTTAAAAAGATTCTTATAACACTAACAAAATATCTGTGCATCGCACAAGTTAAAGTCTATATTTTTTTATATTATTGTAAATAGTGATAGTTAACCGTTTCTTTATTCATTGGTACTTTAAGTGAAATATAAGATATATAGAATGTTGATCGGTATTGTGTGGATCAACATTATCAAATTGAATGAAGTTGTCTTATCGTTTCTTCAATGAGTCCACACAAATACCAATTAATGTTATATTTCTTGGCAAGACAACACCTATACTAAAACTTAATAACATCAAATCTTATTTATTATCTCATTTTTCTTGAGAAACGATACCTGGAATGGTTTCTTTTCCCTTTATAACTTCAGTGAATCACTGATAACTTATATTTTTTTTCGGTCCATTTGCTAATACTAATTTTTTTTTATCAATTTATAATATTCGTCTTATAATATTCACCTTTCTCTTTAGGACAAAACTCGAGCAGCTACTACCTGTGGCTAGAAAGCTCAATTAAGCCTGGAAGCTGAAGTGGCAATGGCTGCAAGCTCGACGAAATTAGAGCAACAACGGCCAAAATCTTGAAAAAGCCTGTTGGTGGTCATGGTCAAGCTTGATGAAACTCGCGAGGCAAGGTTTTGCCTTGCCTTGGTGGACGCCACGAAATTAAAGTAGCACTCCTTTTTTCTTTTTAAATTTTTAAATTTTTTCTTGATGTGGAGCTTGGTGGACGCCAAATTTCCTTAATAAAGTAATAGAAAAAAAATGTCATGAGAGCATTTTTCGTAAATAAAATAGGACGTAATTAACTGAGATTTTTTATTACACCAATTTAACAAATTTTGAGATTTTGTTCTATTTTTTTGAAAGTTTAAGGACTCAATTGCATTTTTACAACAAGATTTAAACTCTTAGTGCACTTATTCCTATTTGTGGATTAGATTTCCAATAACTTTTGCACATGGACCCAAAAAATATATAATCAATGCATTCTAACTGATAAAATATGTTATTCAACGTAAGACCCACACAATGTAACTGATCACATCCACTGAGCGTAAGTGATCCGCGGACCACGCAATAAACTAAATAGATTTTCACATACGCTCTTGCGTCCACCGTTATTATTGAACATTCAACTTCCACAAAGAACTTGATTGGTTTTGGTGCTCGCCTTCTTCTCTATCATTTCCATGTCTTCAATTCACAACTAACTTGAAGAATGGTTTGCGTACCTTTACTTGGAAAATTTCTGGGTCATGACAAACTTTAATGACCGTGTGGGAGGAAAAGATGAGTCGCATCTTTGACTTGAAGAGGTCCCCAGCAGAAAATTAAGCCCTTCATAAGTATTGAACGTGTGCGTGTGGACCTGGGTGGTGTTGATGTTGGAGGGGAAGTGGAAGTTGAAGTTGAAGTGGAAGTTGTTTAAAAGGATTCTTATAACACTAACACGTCAAACGCGCGAATTGAAGCCTATATTTCCACTTTAGCTTCTTCTTTTTTTTTTAATGGTTGTACTTTTTTCCTTTATCCTATTCTTATTTTTTTTTTAAAATCTTCTTATCACTTTTTCTTTTTCAAATTTTAATTTTTTTTCCACATGTGACGCTTGGTGAACATCACGTTTTCTTAGGAAAGTAATGGAAAAAAAAGTAGGTCGACATTGGAGATGGATTGAATTGAAGGATTTGATTATACAAATTTAATAAATTTTAAGACTTGATTTCATTTTTTTTTAAGTTTAAAGACTCAAATTCATTGGTTTTATAGCTGTGGTACGCGCCTTCTTCTCTTTCATTTCCATGTCCTCAATTCTCATCTAAATTGAAGAATGGTTTGCATACTTCGAAAATTTCTGAGTCACGACAAGATTTAATGACGTGTGGGAGCGTAAAGATGCGTCGCATCTTTGAATTGAAGAAATCCCTGGCGGAAAATTAAAGTGTCCTCCACTAGTACTGAACATATGCTCGTAGATATGGGCGGTGTCGATGTTGGAGGGAAGTGAAAGCTAAAGTGGAAATTGTTTAAAAAGATTCCTATAACACTAACAAAATATCAGTGTATTGCACGAGTTAAAGCCTATATTTTTTATATTATTTTAAATAGTGATAGTTTACGATTTTTTGTTCATAGATACTGTAAGTGAAATATAAGATATACTGCATGTTGGTCGGTATTGTGTGGATTAGCATTATCAAATTGAACGAAATTATCTCATTGTTTCTTCAACAAGTCCACACAAATACCAATTTATTTAACTTTTTTTTCTTTTTTTTTTGCAAAACAACACCTACACTAAAACTTAATAGCATCAACTCTAAGTTATTTATCTTATTTTTCATGAAAAATGAAACTTGGGAACGTTTTTTCCCTTCATAACTTCAGAAAATCACTGGTAACATTTTTTATGTGTGGATTTGCCAATAATAATTCTTTTGTCAATTTATAATAATCATCTTTCTCTTTAGGATAAGTTCTAAGTCCTATGGAATTGGCCTCAATAGATTTGACCTTGCTCATTGCTATTTCGTGGAGTTGGCCCAACCGTAATAATCAATGAAAAGGGTAATTCTTGTAAAGTGGCAGAAGGAAATTGAGCCGAGGAGCAGTCAAGGGATGATGCTCTAAATTTCAACATGATGTCGACTATGAGAAGATTACGAGTTTTTTGTAGACTGTTAATCAATTTTGCATTCATTGATACCTCAAGTTAAATATAAGATATATTGATTGTTGACCTGTATTGTCTTGATCACTTTATCAAATTACTCAACATTACCTTATTTTCCGTTCAATGAGTCCAAACAAAAACCAATTCATTTGATATTTCTTGCCACAACATCACTTGCACTAAATATTAACAATATCAAACCTTAGAAATTAACAATTTCTTGATCCTTGCCTCATGCAAGGGCTGCCCTCGCTGGCTTGGGGTGAGGGACACCGGTGCCTAGGCCGATGAGGATGGCCCTCATTGGATCTTCCACCGGCCACCAACTGTTAATGGTTGGCAAAGAGAAAAAAATCAAAATAAAATAAATAAATAAAGGAAAGGAAAGGAAAGGAAAAAAAAAATCAGTAAATTCAAAAAATTGTAAAAATATTTCACGTTACCGCCGACGGTCCTACGTAGGATGACTGATGCTAACTAGACTACTACGTCAGCTATTTCTTGAAAAAATTGTCCCTAAGGACTAAATTGGGAAAATTTTGTCTAGAATGACTTTTTGGATAATTTTCCTAGATTTAAAAGCAACTTTTGCCTATGGATCTGGAACATATAAAATCATTTATTCTGATTAGTAAATCAGGTGGGACTATATAGGACTCACCTGGAATTTGAGGGAATACAATAAACAGAATAAATTTCCACAAATGTTAAACTGTATCTGAGCCATCCTATCTCGTGGAATCCACTATCTTTAGTAGTCTCGATTCAATTTGGTATATATACACACACACTACCCTCATATAGTGGTTTCTCATAATCCACAAAATACCATTAAAAAAAAAAAGTGGACTCGAGAGGTGTCCATATTGGAGGGAACTGGAAACTGACGGGGTGCTTGGAAGAAAGATGCCTTGCTTAAGATTAAATCTGCCTTCTGTCGTGGCATGGTGTTTAAAAAGATTTTCATCAAATACTAGCAAGTATTCGAGCGATGCCCAAATTTAAGACTATATTCTTTTATATTAGTCTATAAAATGATAATTATTTAATTTTGGCTTTATTGATACTACAATTAATTATGAGATATACTGAACGTTGATCTGCACTATCTTAATCACTTTATTAAATTTGATGGAAATTGCCCCTCCTTTTTTTTGTTACCGAGGATCCACTGGAGCCTACCCTTGTTCGCTTACACCGATTTGGAGTCTCACGGGTCTCCGCAGTGGAGGCCCAATAGCAACTATACCTCAGGAGAAACTGGCTTAGCAACCCACCGCCGGGGCCCCCGCTTTAATTGCTAATAACGCATAATTTCAAACCCTTGACCTCCTTTGCTGGAGGAGAGATCTCAACCAACTGCGCTGCCCACATGTGGGAATTGCCCCTTTTGGTTCCCTCAAAAAGTCCAAATAAGTACCCATTTATTCGATAGTTCTTAGAAAAATAACGCTTACTGAAAATTAACATCATCTATCTCTTTTTTTTTTTTTTTTTTTTTTTTTTTTGTGAAGCAATATTAGGGCACATGTTTTTCTTTCCTAGCTTTGGTGAAATCAAATCCTAACTTTTTTTCTTTTCTGATTTGCTAATAATATTTTTTTGTCATTTTATGATCTTCATCTCTCCTCTTTTGGAGAAGTCCTGGGTCAAGTCAACGGCAATGATCACGTGTTCCAAGGAGTTGGCCCCAGCAGACTTGACTTTGCCCATGGTTGTTTTGTGGTGTTGGCCCAACCGTGATCGTCACTCTAAAGGGAAAGACATTGCACATATAAATTAAGGAGATGACCCTCGTAAGTTTGCACATGGTGAAGCAGAAGAAACAGATAACGCACAGAACACCATCATAAACATGAAGTGTCTTTTATTGGGTATGTGGACTTGGGTGTTATTGGTTTTGATGGAAAGTGGAAGAAGCATGGGTTGCATGGAAGAAGAGAGGAATGCACTGCTTAACATTAAGGCCGCCTTCAATTCGTCGATGGAAAGTGGAAGAAGCATGGGTTGCTTGGAAGAAGAGAGGAATGCACTGCACAACATTAAGGCCACCTCCAGTTGGTCTTGTGCTCTGTCATGGCGCAATAGCCATGATGACTGTTGTGGCTGGCAACGTGTCAAGTGCGATAACACCACTTCGCGGATAACTCAACTGGATCTATCCCAGGCACGCCATGGTCGCAGATTGGGACTGTCGAGCAGGTCTAGATGGTACGGTAGGGAAAGAGAAGGGTCTAGGCCTTGGGTTATTGACGCCACTTTATTCCTTCCTCTGGAGGAACTTCAGGTGTTGGATTTAAGTGGTAATTCTCTCTTAGGTAACTCTCTCTCTCTCTCTCTCTCTCAGTTATTTGTTTCGTTTTTCTTATTTCAATTATGTTTATAAGCAATCATTTACTTTTTGAGCAATGAAAAAATGTCATACTGTGGTGCTATAAAGTATAAAAGTGAATTGGGTGAATTAATAACAAACATATGATTGCACAAATGATGCAATTCTGAAAGTAGTTGATTGCACATATCATAAATTAATTACGAGACTCATTTCCATAATGATGATAAGTACAAAGAACAAAAATAGAATTAGCTCAGTAAGCAATGATTTACTAAATTCCAACCTTTTTTTTAATTAAAGGTAGAATGGTTTGAATTTTTCACCCCAACAATTTTGCACTTGTTTGGAAGTGGACCGAAATCTACTTAATATTTTTATTTGTGTCTTCCTCTTTAGATTTAAATAAGAAAAAAAATCAAGTTTATCATTCTACATATGGATGTTTACATTTTTGGAAAGGTTTTGAGTGTTTATGATATATAAAAATCAAATTGTGACAGCCATAAGATTTACACAAGATAAATGAAAATTTGAAATTAAAAATCATGAAAAGTAGATTGGCATAGAGGATTAATTTAGAGGGAAGAGAAAGTATCTTAAAGGTAGTGTAATGGTTGGATAGAGGGAAAGAAACGGAACAATATAAAAAAGATTAGAACATATAAGGAGGAATTGCGTATAGCTGTTCATCCTTCATATTCCTCATATAAAGGGATTTGGAGGGATTGAGGGCATTGATACTTTTATTAAACAATTTTTTTTCTTTCCCACATTTACATTTGGTTTATTTCAAATTATAAATACTTCAAATTATATATACATAAAAGTAAAATATAGAGATAACGCATTATTTTTTTTTCCTTTTTTCCTTTTCTTCTTTTATCTTATAATTATTTGTATTTCTTATTCTGTATTTTGGTTACATCTTCCGACATCTACATTTATATGGATGCATGGACTCATGTCTGGTCGGAGAAGGCAAACGGTTCCAAAATCCCAAGCCACTCTACCCATCATGCATCCAGACGTGCAAGAAAATCAGGAAACCCCTTATTAGTGCTCTCCGGGTCAATCTTAAGTCTATTTAGATAAGGAAAGTCACATTTAGGCGCGTGTGTTTCGGGGAAAGTATTTTGCAAAAAATTAATTTTCTGAACTGGCCATCGAAAATATTTATGTATAAATTTAAGAAAGTAAATTCCCAAATCTAAAACGATGAAAACACTTTCCAGAATTGCTACTCTCAAAATTTTAATATTTTTTTATTTTTCTTCTTTCTTTTTCCTTTACTGAATGAAAAAAAAAACAAAAACAAAGAATTATTTAAAAATTAAAAAAAATTGACTTAAAATAAAGTCATGAGATTAAAATCATTTTTTAAATGTGATCCAAACACCAAAAGAAGTTTTTTTGTTACATGTCACCTAACAAAAGAAAACTAAATAATTTCCTACAAAACGTTTTTTTTTTTTAAAATAGAAAAACATTTCCCTTTACCATGGAGTTTTTCTCGAAACAAATTCCCACAGTGTCGAGCAAACAAGGCAATCTTACACAAATAACCATAAATAAAAAAGGAAAATAGATTACACATGGATACCCACACTCAAATGAGAAAATATTGTGTAGGCCAGCCCCTCCATGTCACTAAGGGGCCGGCCCACTCAATGATCAAAACTTGGCATCTAGGACCCATTTTCTCTCCCTCTTCAGTGACGCTCCTGCATTATAGATTTCTTTACGACTCTTTCTCTCTCTTCTGCCCCTTTCCAAAGAAAGATTAAAGCCTAATTTTTTTCGAGATACTCTTTGCTCCCAAAAGCCCCCGTTCGTCGCATCCCGAACTCAGAATCGCTGCCTCCGTCTACGACACACTCTCTCCACTCTAGTTGTCCGTTTATCACCACCTTGCTCTCTTCCACGTCCAAAGCCAATCATTCTCACTTCCGCTCAGCCACAGCTCATCCTTACCATTGTCTACCTCGAGCTCAGCTGGCGCATTCGAACCTCAGATTTTGGATCTAAGCTTGAGTGAGCCCTAGACCTCGGATCTCAATTGGTTCGAGGTTGAGCACGGTATATAGCAGCCACATTTGGATTTTTGGAGGTCAACCGCCATTGTCGACCCTTAGTGGACGAGTTCTCATGGCATGGAGGCGATGGTAGAGAGAGACATGGGGGTTGGGGCAGAGGTGGAGTCGTCCAAGGCTGAGTGAAAGGGAGAATGAAGAGAGGTGGTAAAAAAATAAATAAGAAACAACAAGTAGAGAAATGAATTAATGAAGAGAGAGGACCCACGAGGATAAGAGAAGAGAGAGAAAGTGGGACCCAACTGGAGTGACGTGTCGATGTTTGAATGGGCTTGGACGTGGAGGGTCAGCCTACACAATAAAGTGGGGTCCAGTTTTTCTACTCCCTTGGTGTCTCAAACTCTCTTTGTTACTTCTCTTTAGAGTATCCAAATCTGAGAAGCCGAAAATAGAACAGAAGCATACAAGATGAAGTACCCCCAAATGAGTAAAGAAGCTCTCTTCCTAAATTTTCATCACCACTAGGAACACGTGTTGTCATCGTTGCCTGCCGTTGCTTGCTCTGCCACACTTTGTCGACATAGCCTTGCCTCCGTTCAAGCCATACAATGTCGCCGGCAACTTGGCACTCAACCTCTGAGCTCGACAAGGCCACCCAAGCACCCTCCTTGCACCCAATCCCACCTTCTCTCTTCCACTTTCTCACCATTGCAGCAACGCCTGTGCCAGGGATCAATGGCGATTGTCGAACAAAAGACCCAATTGCGGCTGTAGCTGGTCACTTTTGACCTTGGATCTACCCAAATCCTAGGTCGAGTCGAGGCTTAGACGTTAGATCTATAGCGTGGTTGACTTTAGATCTGGAATGTGAGGCTCAATTGTGCCAGTGGACTTCAAGCTTGAAGACACCAAGGATAAACGATGATATGATGCTAGCAAAGTCAGAGGCAAGGATGTTGACCTAGGGCAAAGGTCTCTATAACAGTCCATGTCTGTCGTTAAATCTATCTAAACTACTCTAGAATTCACCGATGCCTCCACAGAGCTCCATGATCTCTTTATCCATTCTCCAAATGGAGTTGTTATCGTCCTACAACCAATTTATGGGTCATCTTGTACACCACCACCTAGATGAACCTCTTGTCTTTGGATGCCACCACAAGATAATTGGTCCACAGGATGCTGTCGGGAAGCTTCTTCCTTATAAGGATAATTGTAAATATACCTTTTTGAAAGTCTAATACTTCAACACAAAATCATATCAAGATTGATTTCCAATTTTCTTTTCCTTCTACTTTTCTTTATTTTTTTCCTTTTCCCTCTTTCCACTTTTCCCTTTCCCCTTTATTCAGGAAAATTACCAATTCGATTTTGAGCTCATTACATGAATGCCAATTTAAACCTAAATTTTTCAATTTCGTTGATGTATTCCTATGCCTTTCTATGAAATTTCAATGAAGTTTTTTCTACCAATTTCCACTAGAAATTGCTGATGTGGTGGTCTGTCATTGTTGCTCATCCTACGCAACACGGAAAGTGATTTGACTTGTACAAGTCTTGATAAAATGACGTTGTTTTGCATACTTTTTAAAATTTCCTGTTTTTCTTTTATTTACTTTTCCTCTCTACTATTCATATGCTTCCTTAGAGAGCTGAGACCATCGAGTCGCTCCATCTCCACAACACCATATGTCTCTAGAAGATCTCGTCGAAACCCTAGTTATCCAGGCTAGTAGCAAAGAATCATTTATTTATTTATTTATTTTATTGGCAAGTGTTGTTGAGTTTCTGCTCATTCAATGTCCCACAAAATATTGTGCTATGTATTAAGTGCCTCCTCAATCGGTCGTTTCAAAACCTATGCTTTGTGTTTTCTTTGACCCTTTTGCTTAAGAGCGTGAAACTATTGTTTCAAAACTACTCTCTATTATGAAGAATCCCACTATTTTTAGCTCCGACTTCTTTAGCGCCTAAAAAGTTTGTCTTTTTCTTTCCCCCTTCAGTTAATGCAAGCGTCTTGTTGTCCTTCAACATCATTGCTCATTGTTTTCTCTTCTTTTTTCGAATTTCTTGGTTTTAACGAGTGGTGAAAGTTTGGTACATGCCTTTCTTGACTCACAAATGCACCCTTCAGAGAGCTTTGTTTTTTCCTTTTGCTTGTTCTAAAATTTAGATGGATCTTTAATTGCTTTAACGTTTTTCTCATTGCCACAAGTTGAGAACAAGAAGTGCCGAAAATGCTAAGAATGTCGTTGATTTTAAGGAGCTCCAAGATCAGAGCCCTTGGATCCCAGCAACCCCAGCCAAGCCATTTTTCCCCTACTGAAACATTCTGCTACCATGATCAATGAATAGGAGCTCTCTAAGGAAGAAGATGAACACACTAGCACATAGAAGGAAAGAAAAGAAAAAAAAAAGGAAGCAAAGAAAAAGGGCAAAAACAGAAAAATCAGAAAATATATGCAAAATGACATTGTTTCATTAAGAATTATACATGTCAAAATGTCAGCCGTGCAATGTAAAATGATTGTTGATGATTGAATATAACGTCAGCAATATCTAGTAGCAATTTGCTAGAACTATTACATTGGCATTTCATCCAAATGTTTAGGATTATTTGGAAATTTGAAGAGTTTAGGACTAATTAGTCTCCGTATAATAGGTTTAAAATTAATTTGGTAATTATTCCCCTTTAGTCTTTGTTTGCTCTCCCACTTCTTTTCTCACACACAAACCCACCATGGACGCTCGTATGAGCCTTGTGACCCTTGAGCTGCTGTTGCCTGATGGAGTTCCCCTCTCTCTCTCTCTACTTTGACCCCACATCTGGATAGCCTGAGGCTGAGCCGCCATTTCACAAGGAGGCGATTACCTTGCACAAGCAAACCAAAACTAATGCTTATTGGTGGAATGTAACTCACATGGCAATACTATGCCGTGTATGTTACCACATGATAATTACATATGTAAAGTAAAAAAATGTTAGGTGTGGAGCACATAACTATCTCAGCTTTGCTAGTTAACTAAATAAAATAAATATTGTTAAAGGCACAAACTACTCGCTTATGAAATTGGTCTACAAAGCCATGCGATAGAGACTTTTTTTATGCTTGGATACATTGGACCATTTGGTTTCTCTCTTTTAATAAATTCTCCTCACCATAAGTATATAGTTATTATCAGTATATTAAAGATAGTTAGATTAATGATATCTATAAATAATTAATTGACCATAATGCATGCGTGAATCTTTCTATAATCAGATTTAAACGGAACGCTACACTTGAAGAAATTGAAGAGGCTAGATCTATCTAGCAATAATTTGCAACGAGTCCCCTCATTGTACAAGCAAACTTCAGTGGAGGCCCAAAATTTGTCTTCCGGTCAGCTTGAAGGTACATGTAAAATAGAAGACAAGGCCTTGATATGTAAAGTTCGATGTTGATAATCTTTTGTCAATCATAGGTGTGAATCTTGAGGTGCTAGATCTTGGGGGGAACAATTTGGTGAATGATGCTCTCACGGACATTACGAGGATAACATCTCTTCATGCCTTAAACATCAATTTTTGTGAATGGGATGTCTCTTCGAAGCTATTGGAAGGTATTTCTATAGAAAGGCTTTCATTTGTCATTATTAGTAACTTATCATAGAAGCACATACAGTTGTTTGACCATAAGTCAACCAATGTCATGCTTCAATGTGTTATGATGTCGGTGATCTTTACAAGCTTGATTTTTTTTTTCAAACTTTTCCTTGATCTTTGAAGATTGAAGTTTAGTCCCCATGCTTTCAGTTTTCTACAACTTTTTATGTGGGCCAATCTGAATAATAGTGTAACAACATAACAGATTCAAGGAGCCATAGCTAAGAAGATTAAATACTGAAACGACAGCATATTAGAGGAGTTTAAATATTATATGGGAATCATAACCAAACTGAATGCAAAAGTTAATCAGAAATCAATTTCGAACAATATTTAAAGTTTACATATTAAACCACAATGGTGGTCAAACTTCAGGGATTGCAAGTGTCAATAAATTCAACAAAGCCATGAAGCCTAAGAAATTAAATAACACTAAAGCTCAAACAAAGCAACCTTAATGGACATACATGTTTACATTGATTTTTACTTTATTCTTTTTGCTTATTTTAAATGTTGCAGATCTTTCACTTTGACTTCTTCTTTTTTCTATTTCGAAACACCCACAACATACACAACTGTGGAGATAGTTTTTTGTATTATTTTTAAATTATGTTATATTTTAGATTTTGATAGTATAGGAAAAACCAAATTATTTTGCACTTTTCACAAAGCAAAAAAAAAAAAAAAAGACGCACATCATCTGTTATCTATGGTGATACTTCTATTAAATTACCTATAGAAATGAAAGTATACTAAGGGAGTCAATAACCTTAAGTTGGAGTGAAGAAACTATTGTTACCAAATGGTAATTAACTTATGAGACTCACGCTAAGTTATTCTTAATAATAGTGTCGTTGCAAAGTAATAAACTTTGTGAGAGAGAGAATCTGTTGCGTGCAAAACATGATAACAAGACATTATTATAAGTGGCTACTAGTTCCAAGAATGAAGGCACTAGGATTAGGCAGCAATAGAAGGGCCTATCTCAAAAAGGATAAGTGCATCATAAATTTTAAAACATATCACCAAAGTGCAATCAAATTTTCAAACTTATCAAATTGATGCAATGTGATTTGGCTAACTAGAAATGCTGAAATGTTTGTTTTTATTACTTTCTTAACATGTGCAGTAATAATGTAGCATGCACTAAGCTCCACATAAAAGAAAAAAAGATTTTTAATTTTTTTTAAGAAAGGAAAAAAATTTTAAAAAAGAAAAAATGATGAGAATTGCAAAATAAAAAAAAATATAAAATCTAAAACCACCATCATAGCCACTCAAGGCGGCCATATAAATTGTCTCTCGAGAAAACAATTTCTAATACTAGTTAATCATGAAATTTATTCAATTTGAAATTAATCCTAAAACATATATTGTTTAAATATATTCAATTTATCGTTTCAAATTTAACTTATTTCATCACATGATTAAACTTAGTAAATAAGTTTTTATCTTTTTGGTTTGTCATTGAAGATACTATCTCTTATTTGGACAAATAAGTAGGCTTTCCCTTATCTATCAATTTTATATGTCTATTGTTAAAGTCGGAGCTACGTTTGCTCCTATGCTCAACATATGATGCTTCACTTCGACTTAGAAGCATTGGCTTATTGATTTGTCATCAACAAGCTTTAATATTTATTGAGTAAAATATAAGTAAAAAGACAAAGCACCTCAAAAATTTTTCCAACACTCATCTTTTTTTACCTTTATTACTCATTGATTGTATATTTGAAAAAAAAAAAAAAGTGAGCAAAGATAATGTATCTTGAAATATTAAATTTAACTATCTAATTTAAGTTTACTTCACATATGCCACTTAACTAATATATGTGATCGCCATGCGGCATAAATTGCGGCAAAACTTTGCCTCATGGGATGCATTTGGCTATTAAGTTATAAATAATTGTTATCACCTAAATTTTGGCTAAATATTTAAGATTAAATTGCATAAAATATTAGGAGCCAATTATGAGCCAATTTGGCCCTAACAAAGAAGGATTTGTACATCACCTGGGTATTAATATTATTTGCATCTACTGAGCTTTATTTTTATTTTATTTTCCCTTATTTCGGATAAATAAAAAATAATAATATTTAAAAAAAAGGCTAAAAAGGATCTCGGGGGCTAGGCTTTAGCCCCAGCCCCCTTTAGCTCCACTCCCCCACCCCCCCGGGGCGCCCAGGGCGCACGGGCTTATCCTAGATTCCCCCTTGGCCCAGCCCTCTCTCTCCCTTCTCTCTTCCTCCTTCGCTGCACACCACCAAGGACACTACTAAGCAGAAGTAACTAGGGTGGAGTAGGTAAGAGAGGATGCAGGAGAGAGGAGGCACAGAGCTAGGCCTGCTGCGGAGTGGATGGTGAGGGAAAGTCGACTCGGCCAAATGAGGGCCCGGTTGGCATGCCAAGGACCGACGGTCGGAGCACCTCCGGGGCTCCTCGCCTATAAATAGGAGGCCACGAGCTCGGTTGAAGGAGGAGGAGGGAAATCGGAAAAAAAAAAAAAAAAAAAAAAAAAAAAAAGGCATATGTGAGGGGGACTGAGGGTAGTGGTCAAAGAAAGGGGGATCGGAGAGGCTAAGGCAGAGAGAGAAGTCTGCCAAGAGTGAAATTGGAGGAGATTCGAGCAAGAGGGTTTCAACCAACACCTCGGCCATGTGCGAGCTCCGTCTGACAATATCGCCCAGCGGATGCTCCCGTGAGCCAAACCAATGAGCCTTCCCTGACCATGTTCCATGCCCTTTTTTGGGCGTGTTGCGTCGGAGACCACGGCTGTCTAGCTCATGCGAGCTCCGGCCACTAGCCATCCCTCATCACGCCTTCACTCGTGTTCTAGTTTGTGTTGAAAGCGCCGGTGCCATTAACAATAAAAAAAAAAAAAAAAATCGAAAAATGTTTTATTTTTTTCCAAAAATTAGAAAAAATCTTTAAAAAAAAAGTTTCTCAATAATTTTCTCCAAAAAAATGCATGAACAATCCTTCAAAAAAATCAAACTTCAAGATTTAAACAATATTATATATCAAAAGGGTATTAGTTGATTAACTAGTGTAATCAAATTTATGATTTCTTTAATAGCGACTGCTCCTTGAAAATGACTTACAGTTTTAAAAATTGAACTAAAAGTTGCGAATTATGGGCTTGAGAGAGCTCAGGCTAAGCTCAGATTTAGCAAGCCATTAGCCTTCGCGCCCCACAAGAGGGCACAAGGAGGTCGCGACATGATCGATTTATTATTCTCAAAATTCTAACTCTTTAGGATAAATATACACATTGTAGATGAAGATAAAATATATTGAAATAACTTTTTCGTGTAATCTAAAATTTAAATTAGAAAGAGAAATATGTCTTATTACATCAATGATATTCATATTTGGAAACATACCTTTTTCATTGCAGTCATAAATACAAATTTTATCTAGATTTCTAAAATTAAAAAAAAAATGATTTGAATGGCAGCTTACTTTATATCTTACTTTACTTAATATTCTCTGACTTTAAATATTACAATAACATTAATTTCTTAAACATTTAGGAAATTTGACTTATTTCACACATACGTATTTGCAATTTATTTAGTTTTGCTTCCTCTGAAATTCACTTATCTGAAATATAGCTTATTTCACAAGTTCTACTCAAATTTTGTTTTAATGGTTCAATTCAAATAAAATTTAACTAATGGATAAGGAGAAAATGATCTCAAGTTTTGATTTGGTTGAATGACAATCACATTTAAAGAATACGATGTTAATAAATAAATCCACATAATCTATCATAAAAATTATAATTAAATCGAATTTGTGAAGAAGCTATTACTCTTATCTAATTTTTTTTTTTTTGTACATCTATTTAGTTACATTTTTTAGATTAAACTTTTCTTCCGTGTCTTATATGCCAATTTTTGTGTACAAAACAATTTATAATAGTGTAATTGATGTTACAAATCTATAATATACATATAAAGCTATCTTTTAAATATTGGTGTTCACTGCCTAAATTACTATCGTACACTTTCACAGTTACAATCCCATAATTTTAGGATAACTAAGGTTGAGAAGAACTCGGCATCTTCATTACCATTGCCCATCGCTGCATCCGCCCACTGCGGCGTTCAGACCCATCATGACACCATGAAGCTCAATCGCTATTACCACCACTAGAGTCAAAATCACTGCTGCGAGAGAACCGTGCACGACCTTCGACATGAGCCATTATGACTTCAGATATGAAGTATGGCCTCATGGAGGGGAAGCGAGCTGGCAGTATGCATAGCAAGCTGGGATGATGGTGCAAATGGTAGTGGAGGATGGGGGGTGGCGATGGTGAGTTACTGTGGAGGACATGGAAGGGTGGAGAAGGAGGAGGGAAAATAAAAGAGAGAAAGTTAGCACCATTAAAAATGTTGAGAGCATATGCAAAAAAATAAAATAATAATTAAAAGAAACAAGAAAAGCACATGATCTCACACTGATCTTAATGGAGGATCACATCGAATCCATTTAGCAATAAAGTTTCAGAAACTACAATGAAATTAAGCCTTAAATCTAGTATTAATATCAACTTCAGACTTGATTTCCGATATGATTAAAATTTGTCAAACTCCAGAAGTAATTAAGTTTCTTCATTTTTCATTCTATTAATGTAGTGTAAAGAATAGGGGAAATGAAGCATTGTGCTGATGTGATTCAACTATAGAGCTCCATCTTATCAAAATTTTCTATTTAGTGATGATACTCATAGTTGCAGTGTCTAATTCAGGCTTGTGCGGATTGAGGAATCTTGAAGAGCTGAATATTAATGGAAATGGATTGTGGGGTCCTCTTCCATCATGCTTTTGCAATATGACCTCACTCCGTGTGCTCAATGTCGAAAGTAACAATTTTAGCGGGGCCATTCCTTCATGCCTGCTCTCTAATCTCAAGTCACTTGAATCTATTGTCTTTTCTTGGAATGCTTTTGAAGGCTCACTTTCACTTGCTTCCCTAGCCAATAATTCAAACCTTGAGGAATTGTACCTCCACAACAACCAGCATCGTCTGGAAGTAAATACAGAAGAACCCACTTGGTTTCCTTCATTTCAACTGAAGGAGTTTATATTATCAAACTGTGTGCTCAACAAAGACGCAAATGGCGTAATTCCTAGCTTTTTGAGAGAACAGTATGCCTTGAGATGGCTTAAACTCAACGACAATGGAATGACAGGAAATTTCCCAAATTGGCTATTGGACAACAATGTGAACCTAACAAGTTTGGAACTCATAGGCAACCATTTATCAGGTGCTTTCTATTTGCCTTCCAATTTGAATCTTGTTAACATGTGGTGGTTAGATGCGTCTGTTAATATTATTGACGGAGAGCTTCCATCTTGGATTGGTTCTATCCTCCCAAATTTGGGAATTTTCAACATGTCCAACAACTTATTGAAAGGTAGAATCCCTCCCTCAATGGGTAATATGAACAAACTGATGTATTTGGACTTGTCAAATAATGGGCTCATGGGAGAGATATCGGAGACGCTAGCTGAAAATTGTACGGAACTTTCTTTATTGAAACTATCAGGCAACAATTTGCAAGGCCAAATGCTACCAAGGAATTCTAACTTGAAAAAATTGATAATTTTGGATCTGGCTAGCAATAGTTTCACAGGGGACATATCACCTAGTATGATGAATAGCTCCTCCTTGCAAGTTTTGGATGTAAGTAATAATTCCCTATCTGGAACACTTCCCAATTGGATTGGAGGTTTTCAAGACTTACGAGTGCTTATTATGTCAGGTAATTTATTGGGAGGCCCTTTACCATTGAGTTTCTGCAACATAAATTATCTCTTTCTTTTAGACCTTTCAAGTAACAACCTTGGGCCTAATATACCCTCCTGTGTCAATGCTACATATATGAGGTCTTTGCATTTAGCAAATGACACATTCATCGGGCATTTTCCTGAGTTTCTTCTCAAAGGTTCATCGATTGTCATATTGGATCTAAGACACAATGCATTGTCGGGTGAGGTACCTAACTGGATCGGTTCACTTCGGAACCTGAAGTTTCTTTTGCTACAAGGAAATAATTTTGAAGGTTTAGTCCCTCAAGATCTATGTCTGTTGAAAAATATGAGCATGTTGGATCTCTCCAATAATAATCTTTTTGGACAAATCCCTTCTTGTTTGAAAGATGTGAGATTTGGAAATGATGAACCAACTACAAACTTCTATGGTAACTTCGGCATTTGGAGTTTAGGAGAGGAAGATTTGTTGAAATTAGAAGAAGTAAAGTTCATTACTAAGAGGAGGTTGGAATCGTATAAAGGTAACATTCTAAAACTCATGTCGGGAATGGATCTCTCGCGGAACAATTTGAGAGGCTTTATTCCTCCGGTGGTCGGCTACTTGAGTGAACTTCGAGCATTGAACTTGTCACACAATCATTTGACGGGACCGATCCCAAAAACGTTTTCCAATTTAAAGAACATAGAGAGCTTAGACTTGTCTTACAACAACTTAACTGGTCCCATCCCTCCACAACTAATAGAGCTCTATGCCCTGTCGGATTTTAAATTGGCTTATAACAACTTATCAGGCAGGATACCAGATCGAAAAAATCAATTTGGAACTTTTGGTGAAGAAAGTTATGAAGGTAATCCTCTTCTTTATGGACCACCATTAACAAGAAGTGATGGATCAAATTTGGGACATGGGACACCACCATCTGTTAATCATACTAGGGAGGATGACTCGTGGAGAGAAGCCTTCTTGTGGAGCTTTGCAGGATCATATGTGGTAGCATTCTTTGGGACGGTTCTTTTTCTCTATGTAAACTCATACTACCAGTTCGTTCTGGTCGAGCTTGTTCGTAAACTTATACCATCGTTTCCCTGAGTTGATAATATTCTTCTAAGCATTTTATGATGGAAAAATACGATGAAACAATGGAGAACTTTTGTTTTATAGGATTATGAGCATTTGAATGGTTGACTCCCATAGCGTTCCTATTGGATTCCTTGTCCTATTAATTTGAATATTAAGATATTTGATTTGTTTCAGAATTTAATATTCATTAAATTGTATCACATATAGACATTAGGAACATTTGCATTGCTAGTATTAAAAAAATTAACTAAAATTAAAATTAAAGTTAAAGTTATTTTTTTATTTTAAAGGAAAAAGGAGAACGAAAAAGCAAGACCGGGCTGGGCTTAGGCTGGCCTGGCCTCCTTTTTCCTTTCCCTTCCTTCTCTTCACCTGGGCCAACCCTTCTCCTTTCCTCCTTCCCCCTCTCTCCACGTGTGCGACAAAAGAGCACGGAGGAAGGAACGACACGGAGAGGGAACACGACAGAGTGAGGACATCACGTGCGACACTAAGGACGGACGTTCGGTCCAGGCAGCTGGCAAGGCGAGAATCCACGTGCATCCAGCCGCCGTCTCTGAGCCAGGTAAGGATCCCCACGGCTGAACCTAATTCCGCAGACCTCTTTACCTTGCTTGATCTGTCCTATCTTGAGTGAGGTGAGTGTCGACTCCATTTCTTTATCTCTTGCTCGTGCTAGACCTGAATGAGTTGGTTTTTGTTGAATTCAAACGTTGAATGTTGATTTCTTTTGAGTTTAGACGTGCGCTTGAGCTCTGAACTGGTTAATGTTTTCTTCCCCACTCGTTGCTCACAATGTGTTCGCTGGAATGCCCCAACCAAGTTAGTGCACGGTTCATTCCGTTTCTGGGTTCATTATTTTTCGGAGTCTTATGTTCCAATGCCATGTGAGAGCTATGCTGGAGCAGAAATAACATTGCTGATCACTCATGAAACACATGAGTCTATTTCCACATGTTTCTCTTTTCTCAATGTCCTCCAGTTTTTGTTTGTTTCGTTAAGTTGTAGTAAAAGGACAACATCCAACAAGCAGCAATGGCGATGGTATTCGTCGACGGTGGCAATCACGGCTGGTGGTGTGGGTGTTTAGTAAAGATTCTGATGTGTTAGCGTGAGGACCATTGATTGTTGTAATCTTTGGGCAGTAGATTTCGGTCATGCGTTTTTGATGTGTTCTGAGTTTGTCTCGGGGTAAGCCAAGTGGGAAGAAGACGTGGGAAGGCTTTAGAAAACAGAGAAGAGAATTAAAAAATAAGAGGGGAAATGGGCTCATTTGGACTAAAATAGCAAAAAAGACGTAAGGGTATTTTGAGTGAGTCTGGGCTTAGTTCCGTTGTAAGATTAGTAAGTTGCTTGGGTTTGAGTTGAAGCGAAGAGAGTGGGGCGCAACTCTGGTGATGGTCTATTTGGGTTTAGTCTGTTCTAATAGAAACTTTGGTGGGCTATTGATGATTTGGGCTTAACTTTCTTTTAGATCGGGCTTGAGTTATTTTGAAAATGGATTTAGTGTCAAAGCCTAAACGGCCCCCAAAGTTCGGTCCGAGTCCCCATTTTCTGGGTTTTTTTAGTTAAAAAAAAATCACAAAAATTTTAAAATATATATGGAAAATTCGAAAATTCCTAAAAAAAAAATCCAAAATTATAAAAAGAATTAAAAATTAGAATTCCTCAAAAAAATAAAAAATGAAAATAGTCTTCTTGGGTGATTTTCCTTTGAAAAAAAGTGAAAGCCTATTAACTCTAAAATTTTGCTCAAAATTAAACAAGTCCTTACTGTTTCACTGTAAGTTTCGATCGTTCTTAAAAATGAATGCCCTTTGATATAAAGAAAATTAATTAATGAACTAGGATCATTATAATATCTGAGACCTTGAGCCCGTCAATCGAAATATTTACCAACAGAAGCCCCATTACCTGTCAATCAATGCGAACGTCCGGATATGATTTTGAATAATAGAGGAGCTCTCTTGTTGCTCTATTAAAAAAAAAAGCTCTCGGAAGTTCTTCATCAAGATCGTCATCTCTCCAGGGACGAGCATCTCCATAAAAAGGTAAAACAAACGAGCAATTGAGGATCGGATATAGGGGATTTGGTCTCTCTGTCGGATTGAATTCAAGAGCTCCCCCGATTTCTCCCATTTCCATCGTTGTCATCTCCATCTCCTTCCAATTGGAGCTCTCGCGTGACGGCTCCCCTCCCATCGACTTCATCGTCTCTACCTCATCGGCATCTGGCCATTCATCCACGAACCGATAGAAGAAGACGAAGACTCGATCTGGTGGCTCTCTTCTTTATGGAGCCACCGACGATGGAGGTCCATCTCTCTCTAGAATCCATCTCTCTCTCTCTCTCTCTCTCTCTCTCTCTCTCTCTCCCCTCCTGCATTCCATTTGGCCATAACTGTGGCCAACAGGAGCAGCTCGGCTTCTTCCTCACTCCACCGCTGTTCCTCCCTCCAGTTTGAGGTCACTACTCAGCTCATAACTGGAAGCTCACCTCCAGTTCATCGAGAGCGCCGCCTCAGCCTTACTATCCTCTCTTATGCTCTGTTTCCATGTCGCTAGCCAGAGTTTGTCAAATCGTAATGTTCCCCTTGTCGAGCGAATTCGAGACTATCTTCTCTAATTTGGATGAAGCTGGTCCAAATTTTCAAGAAAACAAAGCCGAGCCCCACTCCTCTCTTCAGCTCGTTTGAGAATCCATTTTTCTGGAGATCTTGGTTCTATCATCTGTAGCCCCTCTTCATTGCTCCATCAACATATATGCTCTATTTCCTGTCCAAGGACACAAGTTTTGCTTGGTTTGGTGCATCTCATTTATTCCAGGGGCTGGTTTTGCCTCTGTTCTCCCTTGTCCACGGATCATTTTGTCAAACCAAAACGACCCCATGATGCCGAGTTTTAATCATTGTCCACACCAGTCTGAAAACACTATCCCACCGGAATTGCTTCCTGTTTACTTAAGTCAGACCTGTTTAGATTGCTGAATTAATAGTTGCTGATCCATCGCCTTTGAAGTCCAAAATCAGAGCCATCTTCCATTGCAAACCCAATGACAACATCTCTAGCCCAGTGCTGTCTCGTGCGAGCAAGAGCCTAACTTCGTCCACTTCATACATGGCTTGCTGGAATGTCTGTGCCTGTATCTTGAAGCGCTTATGGATGCTGGGCACATTCTCACATGAGGCTTCTCATCCAAGAACAATCAGCTCCCGGTGAAATTAGACGATTAACAACTGGGTTACTCTTGTTCAATTAAACTTTAGAATCATTTTTGATTCATTCTCCATCCATCTCTTGATTTTTTATTTTGCTCTGCTTCTTTTTTGTGTGGGCACTAGCTGATAATCCTCACTGGCCTTGAGGTATACTGCATTCAGTATCTGAACTGATATTTGGCAGCAAATTTGGAGAAATAGTCTTTCTCGTAGTTTTTTGATTGTCTACAATTTGTTAGGTTCACTCAAGGTATGGGAGTTAGCTTGCTCATAAAAAGTTCTATACTAGTGTGATTAATTACTACGTGGGCTTGCATGTGATGTCATGGTGTTATCGCATTGCTCGTCACTTTTTGGTAGAGTTGGCAAAATGACCAATTGAAAAATAAGTCATAAATGTGTCTATCCCAAATTTAAATATAATCTATTAATAACTCAACTGAGAGCCACTGTTACTTTTCAATTTTCATGACACCCTACCTACGTATCTCCATCATCAGCACCTTTGCTCCTGGTGGATGCCGTCGCCTTCGCCACTGCAGTCTTGCCTGCTTGTCACCATCCACCGCCCCAACTGTGTCGCGCTCGCCATCGTCTCTTCAAGGTTCTGCCGCCTCAATGGCAGCTCCATTGTCGCAGCTCCTCCGCAGCTATGGAGGTGAGAGACTTGGGGAAGGAATCGAGGAAAGGGCTAGGGTTGAGGGATTTGATGGAGAGGGAATCGGAGGTGCCCACAAGAATACTGACACAGCCCACCAACTACGACGGCGCGCGCATCCCGTCACTTTTACCCTTTTAGCCCATCTTCTCTCTCTCTCTCTCTCTCTTTCTCGGCCTCCCGAAAGTCCCTACTTTTCTCTGGCGGCGAGGCTCGTTCTTGATCCGACGCGCCTCGCGAAAGAATGAGAGAGAGGATATTCGTATACGAGTGCCTGTCTTGGAACGGAGCCGCCGGGTGCCCCCCTCCCAAGCCCGAGCCCTTCTCTCTGGCCGTTTTGCTTCGTTTTGGTAAAACCCAAGACCGAGATTGTTGTTCCTCATTCGTGCTTGTGCTGAATGTGATTGGGTCGCCACCTATTGATTTCCAGTCCTGATTGTTGATTCTTTGTGGATTACAATGTGAGCTCGAGTCTTGAATGAGTCCAGGCTCCTCCGCAAGTTAATGCCCGCCGGGATGTTCGACAAAATGTCTCAGCCAAACCCTCCGGTCATGATTGGCGATGAAGGTATAAAGTCGGTCGTGGCGCTCGCCGATAGTGTTGGCATTAGACATTAAGGTCGATAAAAAAGGTTCCGGCAGCAGATTGTCTGTGAAGAACGGCGCGTTCTCTCGACAAGAACAGCAGACTCTCGGTGAAGAAAGAGGTGAATGGGTAAATAATAAAAAAAATAGTAAAAGAAAACAAAAGAAAATATTTTTTAAAAAGGGCTGGATGATAGGCTATGCGGAGACATTCGGGAGAAGCGGGGTTGGAGTTGTGCGTGAGGCTTTTGCTTAGGAGACCTTGGGCTTAGTTCTGCCGAGCAGGGAGTGGGTTGGTCAGGTTTTTTTTTTCCTTCTTTTTAAATTTTTTTTTTATTGTTTGATTAAATTTTTAAATTTGATGTTAAATTTTTATCTAAGTAATATATACATATAAAAGGCTTAAAAGTCGGTTAAATGGGTTCTCCCAAAGTATATTAACTATTAATATGATTTGGTAATACGAGTCTGGTACAAGTCGATAAATTTACATTACATGAAAATATATCAAAACGGATTAAATTGATCAATATAGGTCGGATCATTTTCAATCCGATCCAAACCCGACTCGACCCACTTATTTGACAACCCTACTTTTTGGTAATAGTTTATGAAAGTGAATCATTAGACTTGATATAAGATGGTAATTGAAGACTTTGAATGCCGATTTTTGTTGTGAATTTCATCATGGAATTGTGCAGAAATAATCATAAACACTTGCTGTCCAAATTTAAATTGCATTATTAGTAAACAAAATGGATTGAGCCCAATGAAGCCCGATTATGTCCCGGGATGTTAATTGTGTGTGCATGATTGGTTTGATATGTGTTTTTATTGTAAAAACTAATGAAAGGAGAGATATTCCATGTTTACTATAACGGATGATTTTCCTAATTATGTCTCGAACCACATGTTTACTATAACGGATAATTTGCCCAATTCACTTCGCAATCGATAAGGCCCATAACTCTGTATTTTATTTCTATTCCAATAACATATAATCATTGCTTAAAGAAAATTCTCACATATGGATTGGTATTAAAGATATTCCTGAAGAGTAGGTTAGTATAACCCAATCTGAAAAATTTCACAAACTCGACTTAAGTAAACCTTTTCAAAACTTGATCCATGTGGTCTAAGCAATGTTAGTAGCATTAAATATTTTGAAGAGGGATTACTGAGAAAAAAATTCCAAAATGACCTTTAGTAGTTGAATACAATCCAAATTCGCAAAGTCAGCGACTCAGGTTTTCCATATTTGTGGTGCCTTGTTTCGAGACCCCAACAAACCAGATCAACAAACTGATTATATTTGCCTTCAACCCATCTAAATTAAATATTTTACCCTTGTACCACATTTAATGACATATAACACTTGTGGCGAATATTTTTAAAATGTTATAACACTTAAGTGATCAGTTAAAAAGTTATATGGCACACAAATGATTAGAAAAAAGTCTACATTTGATCTAAAGATTATTAGTCATTGCCTTGGAACATTCAATGTCTGGAATCTGAGAATTTGCCTAGGCTCGGAGAGTTGTTCTAAGTTGCATCTATTTAGACCCCTCTAAACCTTTCTTGAGGGATTGAGTGTTTTGATTAATGAACTTCATAATTGAAGAGTTTTATCTTAACTCCGCATTGTAGACGTTCGAATTTCGTCGACCATTTTTAAATGCATGATATAAATTGAATTAATTCATGAACTAGGAAAATTACAATATCGAGACCTCGAGCCCGTCAATCGAAATTTTGACTGACAGATTCCAACAGGTTCCTCTCTTCCTCCTCAATGAACACCATCCGGCTCTCTTCTCTCTCTCTCTCTCTCTCTCTCTCTGCAGCGCATCTCTCACCTCCTGCATTCCATTCGCCCAAAATTATAGCCAGCAGGAGGAACTCGGCTTCTTCCTCTCAGCTTCGTCCTCCCTCCGTCGCCGTTCCTCCTCCAGTTCGAGATCGCCGCGTAGCTCATAATCGGAAGCTCACCTCCAGTTCACCGAGAGCGCTGCCTCAGCCTTACTCCCCTCTCTTCTGCCATGTCAGCTGGCCAGAGTTTGTCGAATCGCAGAGTTCTCCTTGTCGAACGGAATCGAGACTATCTTCTCTTGTTTGGATGAAGCTGGTCCAGATTTTCGAGAAAATGAAGCCGAGCCCCTCTCCTCTCTTTAGCTCATTTGAAATCCATTTTTTTGTGGAGATGTTGGCCCTATCATCTGTAGCTCATCTCCATTGCTCCATCAACAAACAAGCTCTATCTTGCGTCCAAGGACACCGATTTTTTTTGGTTTGGTCCGTCTTTTCATTCGGGGGGCTGGTTTTGCCTCTGTTCTCCCCTGTTCATGGATCGTTTTGTTAAACGAAAACGACCTGACGATGCCAAGTTTCAATCACTGTCCAGACCAGTCTGAAAATACTATCTGGCATCCTCGTGCCGCTGTGCAAATTTAAATTGCATGATACGTAATCAAAATGGATTGAGCCTAATATAGCCCGATTATGTCCCCAGATGTTACTTGTGTGTGCATTGGTTGATTTGATACATGTTTTGATTGTGAAAACTAATGAAAGGTGAGGGATTTAAGGTAATAAACATCATGCTGCTACCCATACCTGGTATTGTGCCTATTTTTGTGATTTTTACTCGATCCATATGTCAATTTTTGTGCGCTTGTGTTTTCCCAATGACATAGTTTGTTAAATACATTTTCATATTTGTTTTATATGTTAAAGCATCTTGGATCACTTGTCATGGGTTTGAAATATTGCATTTAGGAGCTGGCTCTTAACCAGCCCTAATAGGTTAACGGTGTCCCCAATTAGATAAAACAATTTCATAAATTAATTGAATCCCTCAACATCACAATCGGTTAGGCATTGGGAGAACTAGCGAACAAGATTGTGCACCTCAAATAGATGGATCGTCCGTTCCCGTTCGACAAACTGTACTTCGCTTCGCCTAAGATGCACCAGTGGTGTGGCACCACATGGGACAACCAACAATTACTAGATTGCCACGTTGGCCGTTCCTGGCAAAAATCAGCTAGAATGGCAACATTTCTATGAGGGGAAGTGATGCGGATGCTGCCATTTACTGGTTGGTTAGAATGCTGGAAAGAGGCGAGCAGCCTCTTTACGTTGCGCGGCGATTGATCAGGTTTCCAAGCCACGATGTTGGTTTGGCCGACCTGCTGGCTCTTAATCAGGCCGTTTCTTGTTACCAAGCTTGCCATTTCATAGGGATGCAATAATGCAACGTGGTTCTTGCACAGTGCGTCGCCTACTTGGCTTTGCTCCAAAATCAATTGCCATTTATCGAGTGATAGGAGCTGCACAGAAGGTAGTGAGAGAATCTGTTGGGCAAAATGAGGTAGTCCCGCTGCATCTGAGAAATGAGATTGCCAAGCTGATGAAGGAAATCGGATATGGAAAATGCTACATATATACTCCTGACGATCCTCAGGCAACGCAAAGCTACATGCCACCCTCACTTCAAGGGTACAAATTCCTGGACTGGCAGAGTACTAATACCCGAGAAATGTGGAGCCCGTAAGCTCCCGCAAAGCAGTCTTTGGAGCTCTAACTTTTGCTTGTTAGGCACTTTTGTCCATTCCCAAATTTTGTTTGTTCGAACGAGTTAATAGCCTCTTTTGCTGTCGCATTTATAATCGCGTTTTTTGTTTTGAAGTGGGTCGATAACAAGTACTGTAAAGTATCTTAAGACCGTAATTATGAAGTTTATGAAGACACGTATAGGATGCTGAATGTGCGTACTCTTTTCCTAATTACAGTGAGTGCTCATATGCTAATGCTACCCTACTCCTTTTAAGACAGTTTGACAACTGAGACATGACATTTATCTTCTCATGCTCTGGCACCAAGAGATTGGTCGGTTTCTTGCATCTGATGTGTATTGTTTGCCGAAACGAGACAGATGCATCCTCAGTGTTTGAGGTGACTATTTGCTTCAGACAATGTTGATGCTGAAACAAGAAGCAATTGAAGCATAGCATTGGAATTCTCGAGTTTGAACCAGGGGAGTCTCAGCTCGCTTGACGGAACCTTCTTCTCAAAATAACATGAAAGCAGAAAAAGATTATTTTACCCACATATGATCACATTGTAAATCAAATCATCCATGGATAATGAGAAAAACATAACATATACAGTGAGCATTCCACTTCTTTACAAATGGAGGCATCTTCTCTATCATGGAGCGCCATCTCTTCTTGAGGCTTCTTGATTTGGGGTGTACACACACTAATAACAATGGAATATCACAAACCCCCAGCAAATAGCTCACACTCTGTTCAATCAAAACAAATCAAATTTTGACAAATTTTAGTATTGTTACACAGTTCTATCGCACCCGACTTTATCTCACCACTGTAAGAACAACAGAGTAGCGCCATAATGAGCTAATGCACCCATGATCATGAAGACGTGAAACATCTGATGGCTGTGACCAGCAAGGTCCAACCAACCCGCTTTTAGCCTCTCAAGAATCCTGCTAACATATAAAAAAAGCCACCTGTAATGCCGACTCATAAGCAAGCGTGATCGGGCACTGGGGATTGCTCCAGTTCACAATACGGGCATGGATCGCAGGTACGATACTGAAAAACCCCATGGATGAGAAGAGCATCGCCCAAAACGCCTGGAATTTCCAGAAGAAAGAGAAGGCGCAAGCAGTGTCACAAGAGTGAACATCCCCATCCCGTTATTTTTGCTGATGTAGATCAGTTGCCATTAGGTGATGATCATGACCGTGACGCCGACATAGTCCATCCGCAGCAGTTGGATGTTCAAGCAGTGTGATTGGCTTGAGAAAAGGTGGCAAATGCTGCTCGAGAGGAGGCAGAACATGGATTTGCCCAAGAAAACATAGAATGGCCACTGTGTCACGGCTGGTTGGAGGGAACCGATCTTCATTTTCTTCTTCCATTATCTGATTCAAATTCACCAAAGAATTTGTACCCTGAAAGCTATATTGTGTTAGATGCATCTGTAGACTTCAAAAGAGAGTATTCTCGTCATGAGTCGAATGAAACACCGCTGGCACACCATTCACCAAAAGCAATTCCTTTGAGTAAGAGATATTAGTTCTTGCACTATTAGAGTTTGACCTGCACAAGTGGATTTGCATATCAAGCCATTGCATAATCTATGGAAATACTAGTCGGAGTCCATTCAGATCACAATTGATTGAAAATGGTTCAATCCTCTCCGTCAGAGGGAGAGAGTAGGCCAAAATGGTGAAAGTGAATGGGTGGAGCACTAACTGAATAACTATCTAGCTTGCTTAAGCTGATAGTGTCAAATTCAATTAGACAACCAGTGAACTACTCTTCACTAAAATAGCTATTTTCCACTATGATTTGGTTCAGAAAATGTCAGCAACAATCAACTTTCAGAGCATTCTGCAATAGTTTACAAGATCCACCATGTGTGAACTTTTTCTTGACACACTGTGCTACTTGCATGGAAAATGATTATGCATTGACGGTGGACTGAATCCATATTGTATTACCAGGAGTAGAGTGAGATTTTCCAATGGATTAGATCTTTATTTTATGTTCGAAAAGAACGGAAATTTTTATGAATACTTTGATCCCATCATTGTAACTAATGACAGATGACCCTTGTTATCCATCTAAATTTTGCACTTGCTGTTTGAGCAAGACTGTCTTGACTGTCAAGCTACTACTCCTGAAACTTTCGGAGTTTAATGTCACAAACTCAAGTTATTCATCTGTAGCACCTGCAATATCGTTACAACTCTTGAAGAAAATGCAGGTTTTAAATGACAATTTTTGTTGCTGTTTGGAAGAAAGGTCGGCTAATGAAAATGGCCGGTTGCCCAGTATGGTAACAAGCCACAAATATCACACTACTAAATTGACTTGTACAAACTAAAAGTGCCGTTCTGCTCATAAACAGGTAGGAAGAATCTAAGCGATTTTGGCTGTGAAATTCCACAGTTTTAAGCTGGTTATGGAGGATTTTTATCAAAAAAGGGTAATTCAAACATTTTCATCAAATGAACAATTTCGCAAGCTCTCTAGTGAGCCATAACTTGCACTTACAAGCCTCATCTCAGATTACACTGGAGATAGTGAAATCGAGCTATGACAATCAACACAGATCGAGCTGCTACTGACAAATTCCCCACTATATATGTATAGCTTTGATTTCCACTCCAACAGAAATTATGTGTTCCATTCGATATCGTCAAGACTCACTAAAATATCCATGCAAGTATAAGATTGAATGACACAAAACGCACCTTGAGAATAGGTCGAGAAGATCCGCCAACTAACCAGACGCTGAGCTTCTCGTTGTGCCAACGGAACAAGCTGCGGGCGGCCTCGGCGAGCGGCCAGCTGGCGCGGATGGTGGCCGAGGATGAACTCGTTGTCCTTCACGTACTCCGGCAGCTCCCGGAACGACGCCAGCGCGTACCACGATGCCGACGTCGTCCATCCGCAGCAGCTGGATGTTCAAGCAGTGCGAGTGGCATGAGAAGTAGAAGTGTCGGTGAGAATCGATGGCCCATCGTCTTCCCCCAGTGCCGTCGCTCTTGTTTTCCCCTTCTCCATCTCCTCCTCCTCCTGCTGCTCTTTCGCTGGTCGCTTCTTTATCGATTTCTGCTGAATTTGTTGGTCTCCTTCCTCTCCTCCCTCGCTCTATCTCGCTGTGGCCTTTTCCCCTTCTGTGGAGAATTCAGAGGAGGAGGCCTTTGCTTTTGTTGGTAGGCCGATCGGAGAAGAAGATGAAGAAATCGTGGAGGCCTTTTTTGGCCCAATGTCAGCGTCTGCTTTGTATATCTTGAAATATATCTTTTTCAATATTTAGATTTAAGATTTTTCATTTTGTGAAGAAAGGATTTTTTGCAAGTTTTATTGGGAATTTGTTAAGAAATCAGATAATAGAATACTTGGAAGTTTTGACGCTAAATCGAAATGTTTTTCGCTAGAATTGACCTAAAACAAAATCGAGGTTCTTAATTTTTATTATCCAGACAAAACTTCATCCTTTACTATATATTTCGGAATAATGTTAGCCACACTAAATTTTTTTAATATGATAGATTTGCAAATTGACGGTGATGATTAAGATTCGAACCGGTACCTTAATGAAAATCACGAAATATCTAAACAAAATTATCCATCGAATCGATACCTGCATTTTAGTAAAATCTCATATATTTATGATCAAAAATGAGTGTCAATCTGATCAAATTTTCTATAAAAATAAAATAAAATGTAGGACCCTCTAGCCATCTATAAGAATTTAGTCTACTCGTGGTTGGCGAATTGTGTGGCCTAGAGCCAAAGAATAAGAGAAGATCTTTGATGAAGAGAGATTTTCTAATGCACCATCTTGGTGAAAGTGGCTGATATATATAGGTCTTTGTGTGCTAGTAAAGAGCGTAGAACAAACGAGTGATTGGTTTTCGATCCGGTACGCTATTCCTTGGAATCGAACCGAACCGGGAGGACCGGTTCACCTTTTTTGGGACTAGGGATTGGACCGAACAATCCTAGGAGCGGGAATAGGATCCAATCGGCCAATCCGATCCAATGGAACCAGTCACTTAACAAAAAATTATTAAAAAATAAAAAATACTAGAGTTATTATATATTTAGGGTTTATTGCAATTTAAAAGAAATTAAAATATATATATTTAAAAAAAAAAGTCAGTCCAGTTCGTCGATTCGATTTGGACCAATTCCACCCTAGAACTAGGAACCAAATTGAAAATCATCAATTCCATTTTTATGGAATGGAACTAGGAATTAGACCGACACCTTTGAAAACTGGACCAAATTGGCTGGTTTGGTCCAATCTAGATGGTTTCAGTCTAAGCATCCAATATGCTCACTCCTAGAACAAACTAAGTGCAAAGCCTCTTCCCATGCATCTAACTTTGTGAATCACTTTCCATTTACTACAACCTCAACTCATCCCAAACTTACACAAAGTTCTCCTTATTTTTACAAAACAAAATTACTTGCCCTTTATCCAAACTACATAAATAAATAGAAAAGAATTGTCGAATCTTCAGATCATAATTTTCCATTAAAAAAAAAAAAAAAGAATGGTTCAATCATGTTTGCCGAAGGGCAAGAGTATGCTAAAATGGTAAAAGTGAATGGGCAGAGCACTAATAAAATATCTCGCTTAATTAAGTCGATACATTTCAAATTCAATTTGGCATCCAATGAGCGACTCTTCACTATAAAAGCTATTTACCACTTTGATTTCATTCAAAAAATCTTAGCAACAACTAGCTTTCAAAGTATTCTACAACAGTTTATTATAAGGTCCACCAATTTATGAACTTTTTCTTATACAGACGGACCTACTTCCATTGAAACATGAGTATCTATTGACATTGGATTGAATCCATATTGTATTACCAAACAGAGATTTTCTGATGGATTGCATCTTTAATTTATTTTTCTTTTTCTATTGAAAGAAACATTTTATTTCATCATCCAACACTTTAATTTTTATTCAAAAAGAAAGGTAATTTTTATCAATGCTTTGATCCACCATGCTATTCAATCACAGATGATTTTTGCCATCCATTCGACTGTGAAGCTCTTTCGACTGTCAAGCTACGGCTCCTAAATTATAGCAGCAATTAAAATTGCAAGGAGGACCCTTGTATACTCCAACAAAATAAATTTTCCGAGTTTAACTTAACGTGCCTGCAATTAATGCCACAAACTTGAGTAATTCATTTGGGGCACCTGCAATTTCGATACAACACCAGAAGAGAATGAAGTTTTAATCTAGTTTCGAAGTCCAAGTCAAAATCTATTTTTAGCTAAAGAAAACTACCCACTAAGAGATAATCACTAAGTGAAACTCAAAAAAAAAAAAAAAAAAAAAAAAAAAAAAAAGAATGAAAAAACAGATGGCATGCATAATTGTAGCCCCTAGATATAAATACCCATTTCTCTTTTCATCCTTTTATGTTTGTCATTATTTTGTTAAGCGAAAGAGAATCCAGCACCCATCGTAGCATTTATAGAATAAGACTAAATTCGATTGTGCATTTGAAGTCAAGCAAACAATGTCATCAAACCAAAACATCAAAACGAGCATTCACTCACGGACATTAATCAGTCGAATCTTCTAGCCAAAGTTCGTACATCAAAAAGACCGATCGAGCATATTTGTCCACGCAAACAACCAACGAAGAAGAGATGCAACAAAAGAGTCTTCGACACCTCCAGCATATTCCGTTCCCATTATATCCAAAACATTCCAGTTCCACAGTATCATGTAACTCCATCACCAGTCAGAAAAGATAACAAACCCCTCAAACCCAGATCAATTCCTATTCAGACAGATCCTTCCTCTTTCAGACGCACTAAAAGCATCCCCCACCAAAAAAAAAAAACAGTAGAGAACTCAAAACAAAGCTGATTAATTAACAACATATGGTCTTTCAGAACCACGAAGCCCCAATCTCAACTCTCTCCGCTGCTGCAATTTGCATTCGCCTTCTCGCTCTTGCAAAACAAATCCCAGTGTACATATCAGGGCCAAAGGCAAGATCTCAACATGTACGGGACAAGTAGACAATGAAAGCTTTAACGCCAATTAGAGAATGACCGAGATTGGACTAGCCTCATGCATGACGGTTCTCGACCACCAAGTAAAGAATCAGTAATCATCTCTTATGGTCGACGAGTCAAAAAAAAAAAAAAAAAAAAATGCAAATCACACTAGAACACTCTCAGATTGACTGATAACAGAAGCAAATCAACACTGGAAGTCACGTGGGCAAAACATCGAACACCTGATGGAGATGAAATTCAAAGTGCTCGGAACAGAGTAGTCAACAAATCATCGGTGAGGAGTATAGAGTGAGATGTTCATTTTAAACATTACAAGACACAAAATCGACGAATCGGAGGACAGGCGTGCACGGAAACATGCTCGGCTAAAACCAAAATCGAGCATTAGTAGAGGGATACGTTGCCGGAGCCGTCCCTGGTCGAGATTGATGATCGCCCGAAGGAGAGAGATCGTAATGGACGGTAAAGCCGAGACCTAGAACCGTCAAAGGGAGGAATAGACCTAGATTCTGTACCTCGGCAGCAATGACTCTGAAACTGGGGCGATCGGGGCCTCTTCACGGTGGCAGAACTGGCGGCGATCGACCGCGGAATTGCTGATATCTTTGCGTCTGTGCTCTCTGCGATGACTGCGTGCGTCGGTGGCCGGCGATGGACGATCCGCGGCGGCTACCGCAAGGCCCGACGGGGATGGAGAGGGGTATCACCATGAGAAGCGGCAGAACCCCGAGAGAGTTGGACTGGCTTAATGGGCTTGTGGGTTTAATGGGTTTGATCTCTGGGCCGAGGCGTCCTCTGATGATGCGCTTGGCGTGGCCCAGGCTGTTATTATGGATCATGTCTGGGCTGTGCGAATCGGACAAGGCCCTTTCAATTATGACCAAATTGGAGCCTTTTTTTTTTTTTTTTATTGTTGTTTTCTTTCTTTTTATTATTTATTTCTTCTGAAAGGAAACAATTTTTTTTTTCTTTTAAGGTTCAAGAAAAATCCCATCTTGTTTGAAAAGAGTTGACATTCGGAAGTCGTGGGATGTCCAAAAGCTCATTTTATATTGCGATTTAAGATAGAAGAAGATTGACTTGCATAGCAGCAAATTTACTATGACACTTTGACTATGGTGATGAATTTTTTTGTTTATAAAAATCTCTTCTAAAAACAATCCCAAGCTATTAATTTATTTCTCTAGTCTATGCGTAATGAGTCTACACACAAATATTAAATTCCTTTGCCGGTTAAATACACAAAGTTTCCAATTTTATACTCCCAAACCACCTCAAAAGAAATTGTAGCAAATATATAGATAGATAGATCAATCATACATTTGGAAAAGTGGTTAGTACTTTATAATATATTTATTAATCTTTAAAAAATTAGTTAAACTATTGATACGTAAAATTGAGAGAACATGGATGTCGTCGTACTTAGCCTTTAGTAGGATAGACCACTTATAAAGGCTAAAAGTACTCAATGGCCAAAAACAAGAAAACGAAGCTAGCAGTAATAGTCAAAAGGTTGAGTTTCAAAGTTTATTATTGACATTCTTTTCATTTCACGAAAAACCAATGATTTGTAAATATTTTTCTAAAAATAGTTATTTGTATTGGTTAGAATTTTCATTGTTAACAATAATCTTTGCCCAAATATTTTCTTTAATGATAAAGTGCTTTTCATTAATTAATGTTTGCAAGCAATAGAAATATATATTTTTAGAGAAATATTTCAAATTTTTGATTTTTCATGAAATATGTACATATAAACAAATCCAAGGTTTTACCACCACCTTGGTAGCCGCGATAATTTCGACTCTCTTCCCCTATGCAAGGGGAGGAGTTCGAATCCTCTCACGGTCGCTTGAGGACTTAAGTGTGACGTCGGGGGTAGTGGGTCCTCCCGCTTACATGTCACCCCAGGGTTTACTCTCCGGCTGCCCGTGTGGGGGTTCCCTAGGTAACCAAAAAAAAAAAAAAAAAATCCAAGGTTTTCATCAAATTGATGATTTTTTCACACAAGGTTTTTCCTTTCATCACTTTCTTTTTCCAAAATATCTTCTCTTTTTTCTCTCTCTAATTAAAGGGTTTATATCAGTGCCACCATTTTGTAGCCGTTAGTGTGGGTGACGAAAGCAACTAACAACCATCGGTAGCAGCTCCAACTCATTGATAGGGCCTTGCTCGGTTCATTTTGGACAACTTTTATGGACAAGCCCAGCCCATTCGACATCCAATATAATAATAATAATAATAATAATAATAATAATAATAATAATAATAATAATAATAAAAGAACTCCACCTCTCCAGCACCAGGAATGCTAAAGATGAGAAATAAAAAATAATAGAAAGTTAATAAATTTCATGAGCCATCAAGAGCTCAAAAACCCGATATGATGGCTTGTTCAGGTTACAAACCTTGGGGGACGAGTTAAATGGGGTCAGTCCTTGGACATATTTTTCTAATTTTGATTTTAGGCTTGTTCAGGCTACAAACCTCGGGGACCCGAGATGCTATTACCAAAAATAAGCGAAGTAGAGAATATAATTTGATGCAATGAGACGTAAAGGGCACATAGAGATATGCAGATAAGAATGGAGGCAAACCAATGTTGATGAAAGCATGGTGTAAAGTATATTTTAAGTTTAGTAACTGCTTTCACTATATTAATATGATACTTTGCAATAGTTATATGTATAAAAAAATGGTTTGCTCATCATATATTTAGCTATATACTTCCATTAGAAATTAAAATTTGACAGGCCATGAAATCACTACAAAGTAAATTTCCACATAGGACCAATCTAGTGCTTCCTTGTCCATAAATTGCCTTAAGGGATTTGGGAGCAAATGAGAAATATGATTAGGAATATTATAATGAAAGATGTCAAGTTTTGAAGCTCGTGTCAAAGATTTGAACAAGCACAAAGGAAGTTGAGAGAGGAGAGGAGGGATCGATAATGAGTTAACACGGAGATACGTTGGAGTTATAGATTTCTTCATATTGGAAAGCCATTGACATCAACTGTTACCTATAAAATGATTAAATATGATTTTATCAAATGGTGTTTACCAATAAATTTAGACCTTGAAGGAATTTAGATGTGGATTTACCCTATATATATGGAAGGAAAAAGAACTTCCACTGTGTCTCTATTTTCATCAACTCAATTCAAAAAAAAAAAAAAAAATGGAAAGAAAGAAACTTCCAATTCAGTGTCTATTAATGGATGAATTATTAATTACGAAAATCCAATTATATATGTTAAGTTCATTTACGGTGTTTTGAACGAAATTTCTCAGATGAATTGAACATTTTGATTTGGTAGTTGACATTATTGGATAAAACTTCTCCAGATTTTAAAAGATCCCAATCCATTTTTCCAATTCGCGTAAGCACAGGGGTCAGTCCGTGTTGCTTGGCCAATTCTCCAAGTCGTTAGGGGGAAGCCATCATATCGTGTGACTCATGAGGAAATTAAACGGCGCAAGCAACTGTGGGACAGACTGGTTACACAAGCTTTGTTAGAATAACTGGACACGTAGGATCCATTGGGTAACATTTTCGTTATCGAGAACAATTTTTGTTTAGAAATGATTTTTTTTTCAATTCTACTCTCTGAATGATTTTCTGAGCATTCGAACGCGTTTGACAACTATACAAAATTTTTATTTTTGGAATAGAAAAAGAAGATAAATGCTTGGTATGACCCTCAAAATTTTTTTATGACAGATTTTTTTTTTTTTTTTAAATTTCAATAATTTTTTGAGATTTTTCTAATTATTTTTTCATTTTTTTCTTCCTTTTCCTCCTCTAACCAGTTGTTAGGCCAGTCGCTGAGTCTCAGTGATAGACAACAACCTTGTCTAGCAACAACAAGGTTAGCCTCGCCCTGATCGGGCAAGAGTGAGGATGAGTGCCAACCCTCCTGAGGCTGGTGAGCCGGTGAGGTCACCAGACCTTGTCTTTGGCGAGTTGCCAACCATTATTAAACCTTGGCAATCAGCTAGAGCAGTAAGAAGAAGAAAAGGAGAATGATCTATTTTAGAAATTTTTCCCATGAACAAAGAAGCATATTTCTTTTATTTCTTGTTTTTATTCCAAATTTATTCCTTGTCTACTTTTCTATTCTGAAAAATAGAAAAATTAATCGATATCACCAAATAGATTTTTATTCTTTTTCTATTCTAGGAAATAAAAGAGCAAAAAAATAGAAAAACAGAAGTGTTACCAAATGGAGCTTTAAAAGAATCCAATAACTTTCTCACCCCAATCATAAAAATTGAAAGAACTAAGTAAATTTGGCAAGGCGTTAACAATTTAATAACTAGTTAGCTAATAAGTAAGTTATTAGTCATACCTTTTGTATTTATCAACAATGTTTAAAAATTACTAAAAATTTGAAAAATTTATAAATCCTGGAAAATTTTCAACTTTTTTCTCTAATTGGAAGCTAGATTCCTCTCTTATATAGCAAATAAGCAACCGCTAATCTCGTTCGATTCTAAAACTTACGCCATGTAAGCATCCTTTTGATATGGTTCAATGCGTCACTTATCACCATGTGAGAGACAAAATCCAGTTGAGCAGCAATTCAAACAAGAAAACGGTCAACTAGACTCACGTGTGAGTGATTTTGTTCGAATGGATGGACAGCATGATTTAGGCGCCCCAAACAGAGAGATAAGTCAATGGTCGTTTTGGAATTCAACGCTCTCCCTTGTCTCTTATAGTAGGTCAAGGTGCAAAAGAATTTATGGAATTCCATTCCTTTCAAACTTAGAATCATTCTTGGATTTACCAACTAGCCATGTCTTTGCGATTTTAAGTAGAGCTAGACATAAAGGTGCTGCTCTGGAGACCGAACGAGCTCAATTATTTAGCACTATTCACGACGCTAATTGTCTCCGGTATCTCTCCTTTGAAGCTATCATTTGACAAGTCCAATATGTCAGATCATTTCATAGTGCCAATTGAGGGAGGGATTTTATCTCTAAAATTGTTGCTTGGGATATTCAAATATTGCAAATTGGGGAGGATAGAAATAATTCAAGATGGAAGTTCTCCTTCAATAATAATAACAAACACATTGGAGAATCCCACGCCAACAAGATTCAAATTGCAAGGCAAATGAAAACACCCCGACAAATTGTTGCTCGGGAGTTATAACTACATTAAATTTGCATTGTTGTCCAATAACCAATTTGGGAAATCTCCTATCCATCTAGTGTGGTTGAGTAGAACAACTCTCAAGTTGCACTGTTGTTTCATAAAGCTGGGAATTAGACCATTTGCGTCTTTATTGAGCACACAGTTTGATAAACTAACTTTAGTTGAAATGAAGCAAACCAAGGGGCTCTTCTATATTTACTTCCACAAAATTATGGTTGTCGATGAGGTAGAATACCTCAAGGTGAGAATTATTAGTCAGGAAAGCAAGCAAAAGTGAGCCTCCCAATGCATTTTCAGAAAACACAATATATCAAAGTGACTTGAGATTATAGAGAAGAGATGAAGGAATGACCCTGTTAAAATGGTTACCTTGAAAGTCAAGCACCTGGAGTAAGGTCATATTTCATGAGCATGAAGCAAGGGGACTCCAAAATCCATTTCATTTTTGACTAATATTCAACTCTTCAAGGTTTTCGCAGGGTTGTTAAAGTGGACATTGCAACTACGAGTACTCTCGCTAAATTGTACTTGCATGATTAAAACACGCACGTAATATCATGGTCGCGTCAAGAATGGAGGATAGGAGGGTATCTACATATTATTTGACCGTGTCTATTATATTCTTTTCACGGCTCGATTCTTCGGCTCGCACTAATTAAGTAAGCAGCCCCACCGTTATGATTTTGTTCCATTAAGAACAGTGATGATGTTATTATATTTCATGTCATTGTCATTACCTTTTTTTTTTCCGCTAAATTATTTCATGCGACACCTAACCCACATAGATAGCGTAATTTTTAGCAACTTGATGCATTGCAACAAGCATGATAATCATTAATATTCTTAATCTAAAACTCGTCTTCTCTTGCTCTAACATCATGGATTGATGGTGGTTCCATATGATATATATGATGAGATCATAGGGGACTACGAACACAACATAGCCCTGGCCTTGTAACGTTGCTTTCGCCAATCCCATGATGCTGCGCTAGCATGAAGCAACTAATGTAAGTTTACATGATCTGTGTTGGAATTGGGTCCACTTACATTGTTCAAATTGACGTTATAAGCCAAAAAGAAAAAGAAAACGATTTGGAGATAAGCCTCTGGAATACGCATGACGTGTAGTAAACAACACTAGCACCGAACTATAAGCCATCACAAATTAGGATTTTAAGCTTTCATCTGATATTCATAGCTGGCATGGAACCGCCATTCTCTTTGTTTACAAAGCAAGCATAGTCCTAAATAATCCTCACTAAGTGCCTAACCATCGGTATGTTAACCGTCATTTTATGGTCGACAGTAATCCCTAAAGGGAAGCTAAAACCTTCTTCGTTGCTCATGTTTTAACCTTCAAAATCGATCATGTAAAGATCACTATTTACCTAATTGGATTGAACTTTACAAGGTAACCTTGTCATGAAGAATTCTTCTTCCTATTGATCTTCTCCATACCACTAATATACAATCACTAGACGTACCAAATACTTGCTTTTTTTTTTTTTTTTTTTGGCAGATGATGCACAAATATCAGTTTACAATGGGGCTATCGATTAAACAGAGGTTCCTTTTGGCTCGTATCCAATGTCCTATGCGTTCAAATTATGGAGCAGAGATCAGACAACCCACGAATGGCTCCTACCCGAAAAGCGAAACATTTTCCAATCTCTACAAATGAGACTTTACAAGCTCCTAATGGAAATTTGAAGTGACCCGAATATTTCACATCTCTTTGCCCAATCACAAAGAAGATTCATGCTTAATATGATTTGCTACTTCACATTATTGAATCCGCAAATATGGAGCACTAGAAAGAATATTATTGGCTCCACGCAAGACCGCATGGGGAAAAAATTATTGGAAGTGAGAATGGTCTTGAACCAACACATGTATTTGGTCCTCCATTAGGCATGGTTTCTATCACGATGACTTTCCTAAAATTTTGTTCATGCAATGCCGCCATACCCACATAAAAGTCTCCAGGTGCAAAGCCCACAAAATCTTTCTCCATTATATAAGTCTGAAAATGTTTTCTGGGATAAAAACGAAACGAGGGACAAGATCAGGTCCTGTTTATTCCATGGTAGAAGCATATCATCTTGAAATGGAAAAGTTTAAGTCATTAAAGCACAACTGTCATCGGCATGGAGTTCATGTCATGAGAAACTGTACCTTGTTGGCAGTTCTCACCATTCCCCGCATCATGGGAAACATACTATGGCCAGCTTAGAAGAGTGCTAAACTGACTTGGCGATAACATTGGAGTCCAGCATATCAGAATGACATTCTGAGATTTGGTCATAGTTCTGGTAGGCAATTTCCGACAAGGATTCAAGGTAGACCTGCAGAATGGATTTAAAAAGAAAGTTATCTCGCATTCAAGAGGAAAGTCATACCCTATCATTGCACTGGCAATATCTATGTAGACAGGAACAGCCAAGGAAATCTTTCTAATGATAAGATCACTAAATTTTTCTCTCTACCACAGTTCACACATGAAACAAGCTACAAATTGTCGTTAAGTCATACCATATTAAGAAATTTATGTCATTTCATATCAATGCGATTTTTCTTTGTTTGTCTATTCCTTAGATCAATGCTAGAAAGCTCTGGTTTCCTTGCATTTAAGCATGCTCCAAAATCATGAATGTGGCAGATTGCGGCAATTCATTCAGCCTCTAACCTTTTGACCTCTGGAAAGTGATTCCACACCGGAGAATTGTCCATTACGGATGAGTCCTTTGAGCTCATAGTTCCAGTTGAAGCGAATGCCAAGGGATCAACCTACATCAAAATAGTGAACATATTGTTTGTCATCAGACACACATAACGTGGCATGCTCCAAAGTATGTTTCCACATAGCACCGGAGATTCCGCCACCCACAATCTGAAATTTAGATGAGTCATCAAGAAGTAAGTAAAGAAAAACAAAGATTTAATGTTAAGGGACTATTGTGACAGTAGCAAAACATAAGAGACGAAAAGGCAGACTTTACATTTCTCAATCTTGATTGATCCCAAGGAAAGAAAGTGGACAAAATCTCGGACTCTGATGATCCCAGCTCCGGTCAATTGTTTGTGCACCTGTCCACCCATCACTACTCCGACCAGTCTCCATACGTAGTCACTCAGTAAAAGTGGGAAATTCTTCTTGGCAACTATAGAAAGCATAAGAAACAGAAACTTCACAACAAGTACATCATTGTAAATCTCAGAGTTAAATTGCTTGTTGAAAAGGTTGCAGCGTAAGAATTACTAATTGGCTTTCGCATTGTTATATCTAGAAAGGTACCGGCCTCTAATTAATGATGGTTTTAACCTACACAGCTCTGGATACTAGCTGTCTTGTCTGTGGTAGTTTCAAATGATGTGTTTTAAACAGAGACTAGACAAATAGCAGTTTCTTTGAAGACTCACATTCTCCACAGCTATCCTCAACAGTAAAAGCCTCAGATATGGCCCCACGGATGTGCATTGCAGCATAGCATCTACAGGCAACCTTAAGTCCAAGCTTGTATTTGCCACTCTGTGTCCTGCTTGAATCCGCATAAAAGTAAAATCGCCTAATGTGCCCATCCCTCCTTCTAGTGTCACTAGCAAATCACCAGATAGAAGTGGCTTTCTCTTGTCAGACCCCCCTGATATTATGTGGCTTTCCAAGTGTTCCCTTGTCCAATCAACTTCCTCACTATCACCATCAAATACAACAACATTCAACTTAGCTATTGATCCTAGCCCGCTTTGCACAACATCTCCAGTTTCTAGATTTAGCAAAGCAACTCGAATGGCTGCTCCTTAATCTCCCTGAACCTTTTTCTCAGTGAATAAGTGTGAGGGCATGCTAGTCATGAAACGAAGTTGAAAAGATTTCTCCTTCAGGGTGGTTTGGGCATCGTGAACCTGTGACAGAAAAAGTTCATTCTTAGAGAAATTTGAGAGGCTCATGGCCACCGCCATCTAATCATGTATTGGTCACCAATGCACTATGAAGAGGAGGTGGACTGCTAACCAAGATTCGGGAATTAATATGAAATTTAGTCTGTTACGTTTTCTTAATTGTCTCAAAACAAGACATGAGCTGACATAAAGGCAGGGAAACTTAACCATACATAGTAGATCAAAGAAAACTTTAATAGGTAGGAATTAAGCCAGCGTGGCGTACTAACTAGTCAAAAGCAAAGTACAAACAGAAAACTAAATCCCACAAATGACTGCCATGCGTGAACTTGTAACTCACAGGCAATAGAGAGCCTTTGAGGGAACTAACACAATGAGCAAAAACTGGGTGAGCTTACCATTTTGTGCTTGCTTCGTGGATGTCCCACGGTACTCTATTGGGAGAGTTACATTACCAGTCTTGCTTAGGATCAACAAAATCATCATGGTTGTCACTAAGATGTTTGAAATTGATAGGCTTTATTAGTCCTAACTCCACCTTTCTAAACTTGTCCATCATCATTGCATTTGCCCTTATGTATAGATAGTCATCCAATATATCGGCCAGGGATCCACCCGACTTCCTGGATTGGGCAGTTTCTGATGCATTGCGACACTCCAAGCATGAAAAAGAACTACAAGGTTGGCTTAGAATCAGAAGAGCACACTTTCAAAGTATAGGAAGGTCATTACCATTTTGCTCCCACCATTCATCTGTCATAAGACAATCACTAGTTAAGAGATGACAACTCTGGGTTGGAAATTAGTAGAAAATCAGAGTCTGATCAAAAGGGTGTGGAAGGATTTCTTTTCCAGACCACATGCTTTGTGAGGGGTAGATATTCCGTAATTCCAGAATTCCAATGTGCTATTTTGAATTTAAAAGTTGCAACTAAATGAGGAAATACGCAGATTCTGAATACAATGATGAGATGATCACCTTCTAGCTACATTAGGAGTCGATCATCTTAACTTAAAGATAGTGAAGAAATCTAAGCAAACAAGAGTCCTTACAGGGATGAGATGCTCTAGACGTTGTTTTTGTTGCAGATGTGAACAAGTTTGGCCCTCTTTTTCTATACTGTAGCACCTGCTCCATGAAAGCTTCCTGATCTTCGTCAGCAACCATATTTTGTAGCACATAATCAATTCCATCTTTTATTTGTTCATTCTCCTGAAAATTGTCACTTAAAAAGTAGGACGGACTTAGAGAAGCTGTAGCCGCATGCACTGGATAGATTAGTTTAGCACGCATGCTGTAGTAAAGCTTTCGTATGCACTCACTCATATTTGCCATCATCACTGTCAGAAAGACCCTCTAGAGATTCTCTCACTCTCTCCATCAATTCATACAAGTATGGAGTTGCTGAATTAGTATTATGAGACAAACAATAAACTCCAAATAGTGGTTCCAAAACTTGCAACACCTCCTGGCATTGGCTCCAAAATTGGGGGCTTTCAATAATAAACATGACTTTGCTTGCTGTTTCTTCCTCAAGATGTCTTGACTTGTCTCCATTCAGTAGATGCAACCAAACGTTGTATATTTGATTTTGCATTGTGAATACACTGAACCATTCTAAAGTTTGTAGCTAAACCATTAGGAAGAACATCTCCCAATTCCCTTTTGCCTCCAAATTTCACGGACAGGGAGAAAGATTCAGCATACTCGTGCAGATAATCATTCGCCAATTTAACATTGCACATCGTCCTTCCAAACCATTCGATCTCTTGAAAGATATATGCGAAAAGCAATTGAATGCCTTGAGTAGCACAAAATGTCATGTAGGTACCTGGATGCCTTTGGAAAAGCGTCTTATGGAGGGGCTCATGGTTACGCAGATCATTACTGATGAACTGTACAATTTTGTGAAGTCCTATTTCATCCATTGTAGATTGCAATTGATCCACAACAGACCTTTCTGTCAACTCATCCTTCAGAAGTTCAATGGTATTCACTAGGATTGCACCCTTTAGAGAGTGAAAAATGATGTTCAAGAAGGATCTACCGTGAACATTAACCCAACTATCTAAAATTACCGTGCACCCCATTGAAGCACATGATTTCTTGACAGCATCTACATACTGCCCGACTTCCATACTCAATTTGGCGATCGACTTTGTGGCGAGCATGGAAGAATCCTGCCCACAGTTTGCTGAAATATTGTTGCACATGACATGTTTTGCTAGCAACTCATCTGGGCAATCCTATCTACATTCAAAATGTGGATGTTTACTTCCTGATACCAATGCTTTCAAAATTATGAGCTAGATCAAGTAGATGATAAAAGTAAAGTTTGTCTTTGCCATTCTAGTGATTCAAGTAGCATATTGATAAGATGGCGGTGGCTATCAGAATGGCCCTCTCAAATTTCTCTAAGAACGAGCTTTTGTCTTTTACAGTTCCACAGAGCCCAACCTACCAGCTCTGAAGGATAAATCCTTTGGACTTTGTTTCATGACCAGCACGCCCTCACACTTATTCACTGACGCAAAGTTTCGGGGAGATCAAGGTTCGAGTTGCTTTGCTAAATTTAGAAACTGGACACATTATGCAGAGTGGACTAGGATCGGCTTCTAAGTTGAGTCTTGTTGTACTTGGTGGTGAATCTAAGGAAGTTGATCCAAAATGGGATCAACTGGAAAGCCACATAATATCAAGAGGGTCTGAGGAGGGAAAGGCAATTTTGTCTGGTGATTTGGTTGTGAACCTAGAAGGAGAGACAGCCACATTAGGCGATTTCACTTTCATGCAGGATTCGAGCAAGACGAGGAGTGGGAAATACAGGCTTGGTGTTAAGGTTGCTTGTCGATGCTATACTGTGACACATATCCACGGGGCCGTATCCAAGGCTTTCATTATTGAAGATAGTTGTGGAGAATATGAGTAGTCAAAGCAACTGCTATTCATCTAGCCTTTATTTAAAACACATCATCTAAAACTTCTACAGACAACAAGTATTCAGAGTTGTATAGGGTAAAAGCATTGTTGGTTAAAGGCTAGTACTTTTGTAGACTTAAAGATAATGTAAGAAAATCAATTAGTCATTCTTATGCGACAGCCTCGTCTGCAAGCAATTTAACTTCATATGAGACTTATGATGCGGTACTTGTTGTGATGTTTCTGCTTCTCATGCTTTATATAGATGTCAAAAAACATTTCCCACTTCTACCAAGTGACCATGTGTGGAGATTAGTCGGAGTGGCGATGGGTGGACAGGTGCACAAACTATTGACGGGAGCTGGGATCATCATAGTATGAGATTTTTTCCACCTCCTCTCCTTGGATGAAGCAAGACTAAGAAATGTAAAGTCCCGCCTCTTAGACTATTATGTTTTGCTACTGTCCTGATAGGGTTTTAACATTGAATCTTTGTTTTTCTATATTTAGTTCTTGATGATTTATTTCAATTTCAGATCGTGGGTGTTGGAATCTCTGATGCCATGTGGAAACATACTTCGAAGCATGCCACGTCACACGTCTTTAATGACAAGGACTATGTTTACCATCTCGATCAAGGCTGAAACATTGGCATTCTTTTCCATTGGAATTTTGAGCCAAAAGACTCATCCGTTATGGACTCGTCCAAAGGATGGAATCACTTTCCGAAGGTGAAAAGGTCAGGCTTGAGTATTGCCACAGTCCGCCACATTCATAATTATTAAACATACTTAAATGCAAAGAAACTTGAGCTTTCGAGGTATAATGTGACAATCAGACAAACGAACAAACTGCACATTGATGTGAAATGACATAATCTTTAATATGGCAGCTCATTTCATGCATGAACCATATTAGGGAGAAAAATTTAGTGATCTTATCATTAGACAGACTTCTTAAGCTCTTCGTTTCTACATGGATATGTCACTACAATGATAGGGTATGACTTTCAGAGAGAACTTTTTCTTTGAATCCATTTTTCAAGTCTACCTCAAATCCCAATCCAAGATCACCTACAAGAATCCTGATCAAATCTCAAAATATCATCCCGATCCATTACCCCTTGACCTCGATACATTTCCTTAGCACTCTTGTAAACTAGCCACAGCTTGTTTCCCATGGAGGAGGGAATAGTAAGAAGAGGTATAGTTTCTCATAGCATGAGCTTCATGCCGATGAAAGTTGTTTTGCATTAGCGACTTCTCTTTTTCCAGTTCAAGTTGATACTCTTCTACCACCGAAAGAAGAGTGCAGACCCTCAGCGTTTCCTTGATTGGTTTCGTTATATGCGTAGATCACTTAGAGACTATCGGACATTGGAAGAGCGTCTCACAATTCCCTTTTACATTGCACTGAACCATTCTGAAGTTTGCATTAAGAAGAATATCTCCCCATTCCCTTTTACATTATCCCCATTGGCGGAGTTGCAAAGTAATAGTGCAGGAAACAACTTGAATAATGCTCGACAAATTCATCGAACTTTCATCTAGAAGCCCATTGACAATTGGAAGGGTGTGCAATGCATCACTTATTGCCTTTGGATTCCAATGAATTTGTCCCCCTATGAGCGACAAGATAGATTTCACGCGAGAGTGATTTTGCTCGATGGGATGGATAGTATGATTTAGAGTAAATTGTAAGCGTGAGCCCCCAATGGATGGACATCACGAGTTCCCACCCTAATAGAACCAACTGATTTAGGGTAGATGACCTTGGAAGAGCAAAGTGAGTAGCATTCATGAACAAGGTATTTGTGCCCCCTCAGGACTCATTTGAAACTACAAAGAGGAATATTGTCCGAGTGGATTCGCTGTCCTTGCTTGGCAGCAGTGATATGATTCTTAGGTCCTACTAGAACCTGCAACTTTCCAATGTCCGACGGTCTCTTAAGTCTCTAAGTGATCTACGCATTTAACAAAACCAATCAAGAAAACGCTAAGTGGCTGCACTCCAAATATCATTCATTTGGTGGTAGAAGAGTATCAACTTGAATTGGAAAAAGAGAAGTCCCTAATATAGAACAGTTGTCATTGGCATGAAGCTCATGCTATGAGAAACTATACCTAGTTGGCAGTTCTCACTATTCCCCCACCATGGGAAACAAGTTGTGGCCAACTTACAAGAGTGCTAAGGAAATGCATCGAGGTCAAGAGGCAATGGAGTGGGATGATATTCTGAGATTTGGTCAGGATTTTTGTAGGCGATCTTGGACGGGGATTTGAGGTAGACCTGCAGAATGGATTCAAAGAGAAAGTTCTCTCTGAAAGTCATACCCTATCATTACAGTGACATATCCATGTAGAAATGAAGAGCCTAGGAAGTCTGTCTAATGATAAGATCACTAAATTTTTCTCCCTAATATGGTTCACACATGAAATGAGTTGTCATATCAAGAATTATGTCATTTCATATCAATGTGCATTTTATTCGTATGTCTGATCGTCACATTATACCTTGAAAGCTCAAGTTTCTTTGCATTTAAGTATGCTCAATAATCATGAATGTGGCGGATTGTGGCAATACTCGAGCCTAACCTTTTCACCTCTAGAAAGTGATTCCATCAATTGAATGAGTCCATTGTGGATGAGTCCTTTGGCTCAAAATTCCAATTGAAAAGAACGCCAATTCTTTTGCCTTGATCGAGATAGTAAAGATAGTTCTTGTCATCGGAGACCTGTGACGTGGCATACTCCCAAGTATGTTTCCACATGGCATCGGAGATTCCGCCACCCATGATCTAAAATTGAAATAAATCATCAAGAACTAAATGTGGAAAAACAAAGATTCAATGTTAAGGCCCTATTGGGATAGTAGCTAAACATAATAGTCTATAAGGCAGGACATTACATTTCTTAGTCTTGTTGCATCCAAGCAAAGGAGGTGGAAAAAATCTCGTACTGTGACAATCCCAGCTCTCGTCAATAGTTTGTGCACCTGTCCACCCATCCCCACTCAAACTATTCTTCACACGTAGTCACTTGGTAGAAGTAGGAAATGTTTTTTGACAACTACATAAAGCATGAGAAGTAGAAACATCACAACAAGTACCATATCATAAGTAACAAGTAAAGTTAAATTGCTTGTAGACAAGGCTGTAGCATAAGAATGACTAATTGATTTCTCGCATTATCTTTAAGTCTACAAAAGTGCTAGCCTATAACCAATGATGCTTTTACCCTACAAAACTCTGGATACTCGTTGTATGTAGAAGTTTAGGTGATGTGTTTTAAACAAAGTCTAGAAAAATAGCAGTTGCTTTGACTACTCACATTCTCCACGGCTATCTTCAACAAAGATAGCCTCGGATATGGCCCCCTCAATATGTGTCGCAGCATAACATCGACAGGCGACCTTAACTCCGAGCCTGTATTTCCCACTCCTCGTCCTGCTAGAATCCGGCATAAAAATAAAATCGCATAATGTGGCTGTCCCTCCTTCTAGATTCACAACCACATCCCTAGACAGAATTGCTTTTCCCTCTTCAGACCCTCTTGATATTATGTGGCTTTCCAGTTGATCCCATTTCGGATCAACTTCCTCAGGTTCACCGCTAAGTACGACAACATTCAACTTAGTAGCCTGGTTCGCTCTGCACAACATGTCCAGTTTCTAAATTAAGCAAACCAACTTGAACTCCCTGAACCTTTTCGTCAGTAAACAAATGTGAGAGCATGCTGGTGATGAAACAAAGTTCAAAAGATTTATCCTTCAGAGCTGGTAAGTTGAGCTTTGTGACACTATAAAAGACAAAAGCTCGTTTTTAGAGAAATTTGAGAGGGCCATTTTGATAGCCGCCGCCATCTTATCATCTCTTGAACCAAAACTAGTGCACTAGAAAGACAGCTAAGCAAGATTCATCAGAAATTGATATGAAATTCAATCTGTTATGTTATCTTAATCGTCTCAAATCAAGAAACAAGCTGAATTAAAGGCAGGGAAACTTGACCACACATACCAGATCAAAGAAAACATTAACTTAGGTAGGTATTAAGCCGAGCATGGCATCTAAACCATGCTGTCATGCCAAGATATGAATAGACCGACTAGTCAAAAGCAAATTGCAAAAAGAAAACAAAATCCCATGAATGACTGCCGTGAGCGAACTCGTAACTCACAAGCAATACAGAGCATTTCTGGGCGACCTTATCGTTCTCCGAGGATTTCAGCTCAATTGCTACTCTTCGGTACATGTTTTGGAAGCAACTCATCTAGGCAATCCTGTCCTTTATCCGTGGTGGACGTTTCCAACGCATCGACTTTCTAAATTTCTACGAGTGGCGTCGAAGCTATAGGGTGAGACGGACTCTTAGTTTTACCCTTTTGAGCGGTAATTGCTGTAGAAGCCTTGGCACGGATAGTTTGAGGAACAACAGTACAAGGAGGAACGTCACCAGCTGAGATGCCGGCTAGGTGTGACTTAATCTTCAAGATCCCACTGGCGAAATCGGAATTGTAGAATTTGCAGCGAAAGCAATTGCCCAGCTGCTCAGCATGCTCCCAGAACCTGTCCCTCTTCCTAGTCATTTTGCCCCTGTCCGGATAATGCACACACCGTACAATTACTCAAACTGCCAGCCAGCTTCCAAATTTAATTGAAAGTTGATCACTACAAACTTCAAACTAAAGTCTGAGTTCAGCTACAGACTGTTTACGATGATATAATGTACGAATCCTTAAATATTTTTACAATATCCTCGAAGACCAAATATCCGAACTTAGGTTTGCACAATCTAATATGAAAATGACAGTAGAACGACGTTGGGCAGAGATGGAAATGAATCTACAGATGCGTGAGAATAGGAACCTAGCATTTGATGCACTACGCCTGAAGATTGAAGACGTACGAGCAATCAAGAACGAGAGAGTTAAACTCGTTTGTGCATGCATCGATATGGAAGCGAGCAAGCGATAGAGAGGGATCGGTACCTCCACGAATCCAAAGCAGAAGTAGAATCCTTCGGTGAGATTTCTCGAACTGTGCCGCAATCCCTGAAGACTGAAGATGTACGAACAATCGAGAGAGAGAGAGAACGAGTTAAGCTTGTTTGTGCGCGCATAGCCATGGAAGCAAGCAAGCGACAGAGAGGGTTCGTTACCTCCACGAATCCAAAGCAGAAGGAGAGTCTGCTGACGCTATGCCTGAAGATGTCCGAGCGATGGAGCGAGCGAGAGCACGCGCATGAGAGGGAGAGGGAGAGGGATGGGACGTTCTGGATCCTGTTGGACTCGATGATGCTGAGGGTGGGGCCGATCTTCTTGACAGGCATGTCGGTGCAGGCGAGGTGCATCATGGTCGTGACACATCTGGTTCGTGATGTCGAGGTTCAGCTCCGGAGAGAGAGAGAGAGAGAGAGAGAGAGAGAGAGAGAGAGAGAGAGATTAACGAGCGCGTTGTCGGGAGGCAACCAAAGTACACGCACATTTTTGAACTTTTGAACTTTCGAACCATTGCGTCAGCAGCTCCTCTATCGGCGCCCCAAGTGACGGAAGAATACAACCCACTTTCACCTCCATTTCAATTTAATGGTCTCTCCAAGGTGTTTTCTTTCTTCTTTTTCTTCTCTTTCTCTCGGAATATGACCTATTGGATAATGATTTGGATTTTCCAATTGCCAACGCAATACTATGGATTGCGGCCCAAATGTCGTGCATTTTTTGTCATGTACCTAAATTACAAATGAAATGTAGAGTGCGATCATTATTATGTTTCCATCCCTCTCTCTACCTTTCTCTTGTAAAATTTTGTTCTAAGTGTGATTTTCAGAATGAAATTTGGGTTTAAGCAGTAGTATTTGAAATGAAAAAAAAAATTGGTGGGGACGAACAAATTTTGTTACTTTCCTAAACCTTAGTGAATCCGTAAATTGGAAACGATTTTATAAATCAAAGCTACCATCTTGACTAGTGGGACTTGCTTTTACAAGGTAAATTTTGAAATAGGTCGACAACTTAACACTTGACTGGATGTTGCTTATTTCATTAAAATGTTGGTGACAGAACAAATCTAGAAGAAGAGAGTTTCTATCTGTCCCCGAAGTCACTACTGATTGTCCACCTTTTCGAAATGCAATTGCCAATCCCACGAATTTCGTCCCTACGAGTGGATCCCTCCGAACGGGTGGGTCGAGTTTTGGTCGGGTGAAAAATGGATTTGATCCAAATTAATCAATATTAACCCATTTTTGCGTAAATAGAATTTAGGCAATTTATACCCAGCCGACCTGACTTGACTTCAACCCGAGCTCCAGTTTTTGGCGATCTTTCTCCTTAAATCGATACCCTTGAAGAATGGGCGACTCCTTGGGCCAAGTCGGGTGAGCACTCTTGTTGTCGGGTTGTGGGCTATGACTTCGCGTTGCGCATGGGCACGGTGAAGACGTGAGTGAGCAACGCTATGAAGGACAAGAGTTTGTGGATTAGGTTATGGAAGCGTGAAGGTTGTGCCTAGGGGAGTTTTTTTTTTTGGTCAGTCCTACGCTATTCCTACTCTACACTCACTCTCAGACTTTTGCTCTACCTCTTGCAGGGCGTGGGAGTCGAAACCCACTCCTGAAACTTACGCGTCCCCACCCCATCCCCCCTGAGAAGGTGGGAATTTGAACCCCTCACCTAAGGGTGGCCACTGGGGCGAATCCCAGTTTTGTGTTTATAGATTTTTCTGTACCTAAAATTTTACTGCATAAGAAAATGATGCATATCATATTTGAGATATGTATAGTTCGGTTCACTGGAGATATGCCAGATGCACTAGCCACAAGTTGTATGTCCTTGGGGATACTGCATAGCCACATCCTACTGAGATCACCAACTTGACTAGTCTGAAATGGTTGCATCTGGATAACAATGAATTCATAGGTGGTTTATCACCCGGTCAATTGAATAGTTCTGGGCTTAAGGATTTTAGGTCTTAATAATAATTTCTTGTCTAGAGGGATCCCCGATAGGATTGATGCTTTTCAACATTTAAATTCTCTTATCCTGTCAAATAACTCACTGGGAAGTCCTTTGCCATTGGGGCTTCTTCAAATTAGGCCATATCAGTTTCCTAAACTTCTCGAGTAATAATCTAGGCCCAACTACGTCCCCCTATGGTAATGTCACACCTAGGAGGTTCCTGCATCTGCAAGGCAATAGGCTTGCAAGGCTTTTTACCGGCTTCCTCTCCGGAGCTTCGTCAATTGTGATCTAAAGGATAATGCACTGTTAAGTAGGATCCCATTAGGATTCGTTTGCTTTCGAACTTGAGGGTTCTTCATAATAGAAACAATTTTGAAGGTTCAATCCCTTCACAAATGTCAGGTGCAAGACATGACTATGGTGGATCTCTCATATAGTTATCTCTTTAGAGTAGTTCTATCTTGTTTAAAAGAGTTAGACATTTTAGGGGATGCCTAGAAGCACATTTGGTATTGCATTTGAGATAGAAGACGGTTGGCCGCCATACTTGTATATGAGCAAATTCACCTTTATACTTAAATATGGTGATGATTTTTGAGTTGCTTGGATGGGTGAACTCGAAGAAGTGAAGTTCATCTTGAAGAGTAGAGAAAATATTTAAAAAAAAGTAATGCCAGTATTTTTCATTAATCAAGTTGGACAGAGTTAATGAAATAACTCAATTGCATCAATTTCATAAGTTTTTGGATTTGATTGTACTTATAAATTTTAAAACTCAATTACACTTTTGTGATAAGTTTTAAGATTTCTAATATATGCATCCATTTTTCATAATATTTTAATATTTTTCTTTGAAATTTTTATAATTTTTTGGTTTTTTTTTTTTTTTGATTTAGGCTAGCAAGGTTCACCAACCCTCGCTGGCATTGGGCGAGGGTGTTGTGGCCCTTGTTTGATCTAGATGACAGACCATACCCTCGCTTGGGGCCAGTGAGGGTTGCAGAACCCTCACTTGGCTCGAATCTGGGGAGGGCAACACTACTTTTGCTAGCACCCCTCGCTTTGGCCAACAAGGACCGCGACACCCTCACCTAGTGTTGGCCAAGGTCATCAACCCTCGCTTGCGGCTAGCTTGAATCCAAAAGAGGTAAAGAAAAAAATGAAACAAAAAAAAATTATAAAAAATAATATAATATTATTTTTAAAAAAATCAACATTAGCATCAGTCGTGTCACGTAGGATGATTAGTTCCCATATTAGTAATTTATGAGCAAAATTGGATATATGGACTCAATTGGCAAATGTGAAAATGTTTAGAACTTAATTGGTACAATTAAAAGGTTTATGATTGAATGGATAAAAGTGCTGAGGGTTTTTCCTTTCATCACTCTGTCCAGGCTATCTTCCCTCTGCGGGCGTGCGTGCGGGCAACGAAAAGCCGCCACAAACCGTCGGCAGCGGCTCCAGCTGATAGACACTAGACAGGGCCTTGCTCGGTTCATCATGGGCTCCTGGAAGGGGGACGACTTCTACGGACAAGCCCAGTCCCATTCAACATCAAAGATAAAAATAAAAAATAAAAAAAATCCGCCTCTCCAGCACAAGGGATGCTAAAGATGAAAAATAAAAAAATAATAATAAAAGTTAATAATTCAGGTGCCATCAAAAGAGCTTAAAAATCCGGATCGGCCCGAACGAATCAACCCCCACATTTCTTAGGGATGAGCTAGACAGGGTCAGTCCTTGGCACGTCTTTTCTAATTTTCTTTTTAAGTTTGTTCAGGCTACTAACTTCTCCTTATCCCTCTCTCTCCTTAGATCTTGAATTTGGGGTTAACTCAATTGGATAAAGTTACTCCAGACTTTAGAAAATTGCAATCCTTTTCAAATCCACATACGTGGTCTTTGCATTGACCAATATTTGAAGCATCGATCAAAGGCTTTGCGAGACAAATAAGTAATTAGCCTAGGTAATGAGATAAAATCCAAGATGGAAAGAGAAATTGACTTACTAAACCGACTTTCTTTTCCATCATCTTCATGTTGCTTTTGGATGAAAGAAACATTAATTTTAGTCAAGGTCTTTTCGCTTTAGTTTCTATAATGGACATCACTATCAAGAAAGTAAAGCATTGCCCAGCTTTCATAGCAAGAGACCGAAGCGACTTAGGAGAATTGTGGGTCAAGCCATGATGTACATCCCCGTCAAAAAATAAAGCATTTCTATGGGAAGTGACCAAAATGACTTGCTCAAATTATATATGTGTCTTTCGACCAAAAAATAAAAATAAAATTTACATGTGTCCTACGTGATCAATTTGGCATTTAAACATTCAACGTTTGGTGAAAAAAAAGAAAGGAAAATGATACATTGAATCTAATTGATAAGCTTAACTTATTGAGTTATTTTGTTATATTTGGTTGAGAAAATTAATAAAATTATACTACATCCTAATCACTAAATTTTAATTGATCCAATGAATATACAAACAAGTAGTGCGTTACACTATAATGATATGGCCCAAGCAACATTGGTTAGCCACAAAATCAGCAACCCAAGATCTCCAACTAGAACCTAAAACACATATAATCGAGAGATTTACGCACTTTATTTGAAATCCATTATTCTTTACGTGGAATAGCAACGATTTAAAACTCAAATACTTCTCCTCTATTGCTCTCCGTATCATTGACTCAATGAAACTGTCCTCATGCTCAATGTTTTGTAACTGCTCCTTATGTGAGGATATTTGGGTGTAAGGATTAGTTGAGAGACTTGAGTATTATTTATATATATTTAAGCAACAGGCTCTCTTGTCATAAGTCGGGCTTTACCTGGCCTATATTAGCTAGCCCAATATTAGATTAATTAAGAATCTTTATATCTCACCTTATTAGACTAATCCTGTAAAACGGTTATAACAAATTTCAATTAATGTAGCCCATGTCAAAAGAACTCTTACAATAATGGTAAGCTCTTAAAATAACTATTAAAATATTAAACATTTGGAATATCGCTTTGCTTATCAACAACTATTAAATGTAAATCACTGGAGTTGGTTAGACGTTGATAATAACTATTAATCATTTGGAATATTTGCTTCGCTTTGCTTATCAAACTCTGCTCTTGTCAATTAGGTCTATCATATGTTGATAATAATCAAAAGTTGGTTATTTTTTTGGTGCAAACACATATAAACATGATGTGTCTTTTATTGGGTTTGGTCAGCCTATGCTTTTGACATTTGAAGAGATATTTCCAGCCTATGTTCTTTGACATTTGTATGCCTCAAGTTTTGACAATCTTGCAAAGAGAAATCTAGAACATCTTGAAAATGGTTCAACTGACTTTGTCAGAGAGCATCCAGAGAGAGATAAAAAAATAACTTGAGCATGTCAGGGCAAGTGGAAGATCCTTACGATTTTCAGCGCGATTACCATTTGATGTTATTCATGAATCTATAAACTGAATACTTGTCACTAAAAGATGAATTGAGGCCATTGGATGTCAATTATTGTGTCTTGTTGCGAAATTCACCGTGGAGTACTGCGAGAATGATCATACCTAGTTCTGTCCAGAATTAGTTGGTTGCGCTTCGCATGATTCGTAATGAGTTTTGGTCTCCTTTATGCTTGATTGTGCCATTAGTTGATAGGGGGCATGCATACTTATTCGTGTTTACTTGTCAAAACGCCTTTAGTGTTTAATAAGGGTTGCATGTGTTTAATATCTAATAATGGGTGAACCAGTCCTCGAGGAGAGCGTTCGGATCGATTTCTCAGATTTTGGAACCTGGTTGGTTTGGGCTTGATGGTGCCGAGTCACGATTGGTTCGGATTTGATGGGGAGCAGTCAGAACCCATTTACATGTATGCATTAGTTTCATGATTTGTTGTATTTCATCTTGGTTAGTTTCTCATCATTATCATTTTAGTTAGGAAATTTCCATCCCCAGATTGGAGTAATTACATGCTTATATTAGGAGTTAGCTCACGCTTGTCCTGTTCCGGAGCTTAATAGAATCATATATTCATAGGCACCTATCCATTCAACAAATATGTACCAATGCCTCTATATTTTCTTTGAGAGCTGCCTTTCCTTGTCCTCTTCTCTTATAGTTTCTTTTCCAAATTTGGTGATTCGTGATGACTTCTTATGAAATTTTATTTATCATTCCCTAGTTCTTTTACGCTATTATATAGCTCATACTAATAAAACAACGTGATGGTCTATTTTATGAATAAAATATCCTAAAGTCACTTTGATTTCTGTCATTCTCCTTATAAATAGTCACTTCTATAAAACAATCCTAAAACTACTAATTTAGTTGTCAAGTCATTGCATGAACAGAAAGTTTTGTGCATAAGTCTACACACAATAAATCTTAAATCTATTGTCAGTAAAATTTCCAATATACCCTCAAAACGCCTTGAATGAAATTCAAGTGAGTAAAAAGACAAATAAATGATATAATTGGACACTCAGTTTGTATAGTGTCATGCCCCGGACCTTACCCTTGTTGCAGGAATGCGATATCCTCCTCTTCATGGGATTAAATTGCGACGTCCCAAGAGATGTCATCATCCCATTGATTTTTATCTTTCATTAAGCACATGCAGAAGTATGAAATCTCCATTCACCCAATCAATCAATAACAGAATTCACCCAATCAATCAATAACAGACAATGGATAGTTAGGGAGAAAACACATTCACATACATACTACATAATTTCCTGGCTTTATTTATCTATGTGGAACGATTACAAATTTACAAGCCCAACCTTAGGACCGTTCCGTAACTGGTCATCCCCTCATACCAGAAATATATCAAAAGGGGGAGGGGGGTTGAAGGGGTTTGTCCTAGCTCCTTCTACCAAGGCAGTTACAAAAAATGGTTCCCATTTTTCGCTGGTGTCCTCACGGTGATGGCTCGAGCTCTGGATCGTAGTCGAGGTTGGACTTGGGGTCGTCCATAGTACTATCAAGAGGGGGCAGCACCGACCCGTCAACGTCCCCGGGTGGGCCGTGAAACCCACACAGGGGACCGTATAATGCACAAAAACCCTTATTGCAAAACCTCCCTCACCGTATAATGCACAAAAACCCTTTGTTTATATGGATACATTAGATAATATTATACATACCAGATATAGAAATCACAGACTTTATATATGGCAATCCTTTTTTCAGACGAATAAGGGAATTTATATATAATATATACATTGCAAACTTTTTAAACAACATAAGAACATGTTTATATACCTTCAATATCAAAAGATTCCACTTTTTTAGATTTTATTGGTCAGCATATATGGTCATGTAGTTACGTATTATTCGACAGATATAATTAGCAATAACAGACCCAAGCATCTTTCAAGGGGGTGCAACACTTTTCAGTTTGGTTGTGATTAGTTTCGTTGAACATATCAATAAATTCAATAATAGACCCATGTGACCCAACAGTAGATATGATGAGTCTACATATTACAAGTCACATCTATTAAGCACATGTGATTCGAGGGCCTCACAATAAACTGAATAAATTTCCACGTACGTTCCGGCATCCACAGTTATTGTTCAACGTTCAATTTCCATTAAGAATTTGATTGGTTTTATTTCACGGCGATTGAATCAGCTGTGGTGCTTGCCTTCTTGTCTATCACTTTTTTTCATGTCCTTAATTCTCAACAAAATTCAAATTGTTGGCATGCTTTTCCTTGGAATACTTCTAGGCCACGGCAAGCTTTAGTGACAATAAGAGAGGATAAGATCTCTCGAATGTTTGAGTCAAACAGGTCCCTAGCAGAAACATAGAACGTACGGGCCACGAAAAAGTATACCATGAACATATTATATATACCAAACTAAATTTGGACTATCAGATCTTCTTGGATCCCCCTTTCTTCAGTGGTCACGAGTCAATTTAATATATATATATACTATGATTATATAATAGTCTCTTATGACCCACAAAGCACCTTAAGAATTGAAGGGTTCTTCATTGTACTGTACATGTGCGAGTGGACTTTCAATGGTGTCGATGTTGGAAGGAAGTGGAAGCTGACAGGGTGGTCCGAAAGAGAGACTAGAGAGGAATGCCCTGCTCACGGTTAAATCCACCTTAAACAACCCGCTCGTTTTGCTTTATGCCTTGGCAGACGGTTAAAAATATTTTTATTTAATGCTAGGAAAGTATCCGTGTGTTGCACGAGAACTTAAGTCTGTGTTTTTTGACAGACTGTTAATCAATTTTGCATTCATTTATTTCAAGTTAATTATAAGATATACTGAATGTTGACCATATTGTCATCATCACTTTATCAACTTGATCAAATTAGCCTATTTTTCCGCCAATGAAACCAAACAAATACCACTTTATTTGATATTTCCTGGCAAAACAACACTTGCTTTGAAAATCAACAATGTCAAACCTTTCTTATTTCCCTCTATTTTTGCGAAGTAATTCCTGGGCACATTTTTTTTTTTTTTTTTGTTGATTTGCTAATAGTATTTTTTTTAATTATCATTTTATAATCTTGATCTTTCCCTTTTGGAGAAGATCTAGGTCAAGTTAATAGCGAAAATCATGGGCTCCGTGGAATTGGTCCCAATAGACTCTGAGTTTTCCCATGGTTGTTCCATGGAGTTGGCCCAACCGTAATAATCACTCCAAGGGAAGACCCTACTCATATAAATTAAGTAGATGGCCCTCATAAGTTTGCACATTGTGAAGCAGAAGAAATTGATAATGCACAAAACCCCATACAAACATGAAGTATTTTTTATTGTGTTTGTGGATTTGGGTGTTGTTGGTATTGATGGGGAATGGAAGAAGCATGGGGTGCTTGGAAGAAGAGAGGAATGCCCTCCTCAAGATTAAGGCTGCCTTCAACCACCCAAACAGGTCTTCTCTTCCGTCTTGGGGAGACAGTGATGGTGACTGTTGCGGCTGGGAAGGCATCGAGTGCAATAACGCCACTTCACGAGTAACTCAACTAGTTTTGAGCTATATACGCAATTTGACATTGCAAGAATACAGCCCTTGGGTTATTGATGCGTCTCTATTCCTACCTCTTGAGGAACTTCAAGTGTTGGATTTAAGGGATAATCATCTCTCAGGTGCATATCTCTCTCTCTCTCTTTCTCAGCTCTTTGTTTCTTTTCTTTTTTTTCAATTATGTTTCTAAACTATTGTTTACAATTTTGAACAATGAAAATATGTCATTCTAGGTGCTATAAATTGTAAAAGTGAATTAATGACAAACACATGATTGCACAAATGATGTGATTCTTAAAGTAGTTAATCGCACATATCATAAGTTAATTACGAGATTCATCTCCATGACAATGATAAGTACAAAAAACAAAAATAGAATCAGCTTAATGAGCAATGATTTTACCAAATTTCAACTTTTTTTTTATATCATAAAAGGTAGACTTGTTCGAATTTTTCACCCCAACAATTTTGCACTTGTTTGGAAGTGAACCAAAATCTACATAATGTTTTTATTTGTGGCTTCCTCTCAAGATTCAAAATGAGAAAAAGGAAATCAAGTTTACCATTCTACGTATCAATATTCACATTTTTGAAAAGGTTTTGAGTGTTTAATGATAAATGAAAATCAAATTGCGAGAGCTATAAGGTTTACAAAAGATGAAAAAAATTGAAATTAAAAATCACGAAAAGTAGATTGGTAAATGGGATTATTTTAGAGGGAAGAGAAAGGTCTTAAAGGTAGTGTAATGGTTGGATAGAGGAAAAGAAATGGACCGGAAAAAGAAAAGATTAAACCATATCAGGAAAAACTAATTAACAAAATTGCATTGGCTTAAATAAAAAATTATACTTTTTAATCTTCGATGGCTCATCACAAATAAAATTTATCACTAGTTTGTTGTATTTTGTTCAGTTTTTAATGCAATGGATTTATTTGTTGGAAGAATTGTTTCTATATTTGAGGAACGTGATAATTTCTCTTTATGCATTTTTTGACTTTTAAAGTAACAAGATTTTGAAGTTTGGGAATGGCAAAATAAACTACATCTTCGAGAATATATATGAAAATTTTTCTCTTTATTCATGCTTTGAAATTTAAACTCAAAAGCGATAGAGGTTTGGAAATGACAAATGATTGAACTGATACTTATTAATCGACGTGAGCCACATAGAAAAACGAGGCATTGTATCTGGTCATATGGAGATAGAATCAAATGTCATACGGTGAGCACGTAATGGAACATTCACGTTGCAAAATAAACTATATCTCCAAGAATATATTCTGAACATTCTTTTCTCTTTGTTCATGTTTTGTAATTTAAACTCAATAAGAGATAGAAATTCAGAGATGACAGCTCAATAAATCAATGCTCGTTGGTCTAATACTGGTCACATGGCAAAATTATGTCATGTATCTTGACATGAGGCAGTCATAAGAGTAAACTCATATGTCACATGGGAGCAAACGAGGGAACATTTTCTCAGCTTTGCTAGTTAACTACATCTGATAGACATTGTTTATGAAATTGGTTTACAAATGCATGTGACGGAGACTTTGTTGATGCTCAGATATGTCGGATCAACTAGTTTCTGCATAGAAATCAATTTTCTTCATCATGAGCATATAGTTATTCTAGATAAATGGAAGATAGTTAGACATTTGATATTGGTAGATAATTTATTAACTATCAGGTATGCATGGATCTTTCTATGATCAGATTTAAATGGATCGCTGCACTTGAAGAAATTGAAGCGACTTGATCTATCTTTCAATAATCTACAACGAGTCCCCTCATTGTACAAGCAAACTTCAGTAGAGGCTCAAAAATTGTCTTCCAATCAGCCTGAAGGTACATGTAGAATAGAAGACCATGTCATGATACATAAAGTTTGATTTTGAGAACCTTTTGTCAATTATAGGTGTGAATTTGGAGGTATTGGATCTTGGTGTGAACAATTTGGCCAATGATGCCCTCACGGACATTATGAGGATGACATCTCTCAAGGCCTTGTACATCAATCAATGTGGATTGAACGCATCTTCGAAGTTTCTGGAAGGTACTCTTGCAAAAATGCTTTCCGATATCACCTTTTTAAAAATAAGATAAGATTTTCTTGAACATAGAAGGCATGACTGCATTATATTAGACGTTCTCCAGAGATCATATTTGACCGCACATTTGCTTCAAATAACTTAAAGCCAACGACTTGTATTTAGGTAAGTGACATCATATAGTTGTTTGACTCATGCTTGAAGTTGGAAGGATTTAGTTAAATGTCCCTGGAAGCCATAAGTAAACGTAGGTCATGCTCAATGTCTTAATTGTGGGATCGCGATGTCGGTGATTCTTAAAAGGTTGATCATTTCTCAATTAAATCCATGATCTTTGAAGATTGAAGTTTAGCCCCCGTGCTTTTATTTTTGTGAAACTTTTTTATCGGGCAATCTAAAGAGTAGTGTGATAACATAACATATGCTAGGAGTTATTGCTTTGAAGATTAAAAAAAAAAAAGGAGTCCGAAATAACAATATATCAGAGGAGTTCAAATATTGTACAGGAATCATAACAAAATTAAATGCAAAAGTTAATGGGGAATCAAAATCCAAAAAATACTTACATTTCACACATTAAACCACAATGGTGGTTAAACTTCAGGGATTGCCAGTGTTAATAAATTCAACTAGGCAGCGAAATTTATATAAGAAACTGAAAATTTATATCAGTAAACTAAGATGCATAAAATCAAACAAAGAAAGCACATCTTATTATGGATAAATTAATTTATCTGAAAATTGTCTTTTTTACCATTAAGGTAAAGAATATATAGAGTATAATAAATAATTATAATATCAAAAACTCATACGGACTTATTAAAAAAAAAAAAAATCTTCAGCGCCGGTGTCCAATGCTACCCCCACCCTCCGCGGCGCTCAGACTCGTTATCACATCACCAAACTCGGTCGCCATCACCACCACCAGACGACTTTCGGTTTGAGCTAAAATGACCTCAGATTTGAAGTGTGGCCTCAAATTAGAGGGCGCCATGCATTAGATTTAAGGAGGAGGGGGGTTTAGAAGTACATGATTAAATTGGAAAAAAAAACTTCAGAAACTATGATGAAAATCGAGCAAAGGTTTAGAAGTTGCCCATACAATTACGCCATAAATCTAGGAATAATATCAACTTAAGAGTTTGTTTATAATCCAATTCAAATTTTGTCAAACTTTGAAGTAATTAATGTAATGTAAAGAATAGTGGAAATTAAGCATTGTGGTGATGCGACTCCTTTCAAAGCTCTATCTTACCTATTTTTCTGTTTGTACTTTTGGATACTAGATTACTCTTTCTAACCTCCATTCTTGGCACAAACCATCATATGAAGTACAATATAGAGATTATACTCATAGTTGCAGTGTCCACTTCAACAGGCTTGTGCGGATTAAGGTACCTTGAAGAGTTGGATATCAATAGTAATGGATTTTGGGGTCCTCTCCCTTTATGCTTGTGCAATATGACCTCACTCCGTGTGCTTGATGCGGTAGACAACAATTTCAGTGGGGCCATTCCTTCATCTCTCCTCTATAATCTCAAGTCACTTGAATATATTGCGTTCTCTGAAAATGCCTTTGAAGGATCACTTTCGCTTGCTTCCCTAGCCAATAATTCCAACCTTGAGGTATTCCATCTCCTCAACAATCGTAACCATCTGGAAGTAAATACAGAAGAGCCTACTTGGTTTCCTTCATTTCAACTTAAGGTGTTTACTCTATCAAATTGTGTGCTCAACAAAGACGCAAATGTCGTAATTCCTAGTTTTCTGAAAGAACAACGTGATTTGATACTTGTTCAACTAAGCCATAATGGAATGAATGGAAATTTCCCAAATTGGCTATTGGAGAATAATGTATATCTAGAACGATTCGAACTCACGGGCAACAACTTGTCAGGTACTTTTCATTTGCCTTACAATTTAAATCTTGACAGCATGCTACAGTTAGATGTGTCTGCTAATATTATTGAAGGAGAGCTCCCATCCTGGATTGGTTCCATCCTCCCAAATTTAATTTATTTGAATTTGTCAAACAACTTATTGGAAGGTAGAATCCCTTACTCCATGGGCAATATGAATCACCTGCATACATTGGACTTGTCGAATAATCGCTTCATGGGAGAGATACCAGAGCCGTTGGCTAAAAATTGTACATCACTTGTTCTATTGAAACTTTCAAGCAACAATTTGCAAGGTAATATGCTACCGAGGGGTTCTAACTTGACAAGCTTGAGATATTTGTATATGGATAACAATCGTTTCATAGGGGACTTATCACATGGCATATTAAATAGCTCCTTGCGAGTTTTGGATGTAAGCAATAATTCCCTATCTGGAACACTTCCTCATTGGATTGGGGATATTGAATTCTTGGAAATGCTTTTGTTGTCAAGTAATTCATTTAGTGATCCATTACCATTGAGCTTCTGCAACTTGCATTGTCTCAAGCTTTTAGACCTATCGGGTAACAACGTTGGGCCAAATATACCCCCTTGTTTCAATGTTACAGTTATGAGGTTCTTGCATTTAACAGATGACATGCTTGTTGGGCATTTGCCTGAGTTTCTCTCTAGAGCATCATTGATGGTTTCATTGGATCTTAGACACAATGCACTGTCAGGTGAGGTCCCCACTTGGATCAGTTCACTTTGGAACTTGAAGGTTCTTCTACTGCAAGGAAATAGATTTGAAGGTTCAATCCCTCTGGATCTGTGTCTGTTGAAAAATATGAGCATATTGGATCTCTCTAATAATAATCTTTCTGGACAAATTCCTTCTTGTTTGAAAGATTTGGCATTTGGAAACAGCGAGGTATCTACAGACGCATTTGATACCTTTTCTGATTCACAGCAGACTGTGCTTCCATATGTATATATTAGCAAATTCTCTATATTTTTTTCCTATTATGAAGACAAAAGGTCTACGTATACATATAGATTAGAAGAAGTTTACTTCATGACAAAGAGTAGGTTGGAATTATATGAGGGCCACATTCTACAACTCATGTCAGGAATAGATCTCTCACAAAACAATTTGACAGGCTTTATTCCTCCAGAGGTTGGCCACTTGAGTGAACTTCGAGCATTGAACTTGTCACACAATCAGTTGACGGGATCCATCCCGAAAATGTTTTCCGATTTGAAGAGTGTAGAAAGCTTGGACTTGTCCTACAACAGCTTAATCAGTCCTATCCCTCCACAACTAACAGAGCTTTACACCTTGTCAAATTTTAGAGTGGCTTTCAACAACTTGTCAGGTAGGACACCAGACCGAAAAATCAATTTGGAACTTTTGGTGAGACAAGTTATGAAGGTAAACCCCTTCTTTGTGGAACACCATTAATAAGTTGTGATGACTCAAATCAGGAAAGGGGGGCACTGCCATCTTTTAATCATACCAAGGAGGATGACCCCTGGAGAGAAGCCTTCTTGTGGAGTTTTGCAGGATCATATGTTGTGGCATTCCTTGGGGTGGTCCTTTTTCTTTACTTAAACTCGTACTATCAGTATGTGCTGTTCGAGCTTGTTTGTAAGCTCATCCCATCGTTTCCCCATTAGAGATTGTTCTTCTAAGTATTTTGTAATGGAAAAAATAATGAAATGGTGAAGACATTTTCTTTTATAGAATTGCAGGCATTTGAGTCTTTATTATGAATTTTGAATGCTTGACTCCTAGAGTGTTCCTATTGTATTCCTTATCAGGCTAATTTTAATATAAAGGCATTTTTATTTGGTTATAAATTGAGAGAAAGTAGTTTAGTTCACAAGCGAAATGTATCTAGCATCGACAAATTCCTATAAATGTTACCCAAGACGTAAATTCTTTAATGGTTGTAACCAGCAATATCAAAACAACCAAATTTTAGCGTCTCAACAAGATCCTACTAACATAAAGGACTGGGCGCGGGGGAATTGCTCCAATTGGACAATAAAGGCTTGCATTGCAGGACCACTGCCCAGCAGCCTGAGCCCGCTTTTGTGCTTATTGCTTGATGAAGATTTATAACAAGAGAACTAAGCTTGTCCAATACTTAATGCAAAATTGCTTGAAGGATAAGTTCGACTCTACTAGCAGAATTTTAAGAGCAATTGTCTTCTGCATATGTATCAACTCAAGGTGCATTTGTTTTGCGGAAAACTTAATGATATAGGGAAATGTTTTTCGGTAAAATATTTTCTAAGAATATAGTTAGTTTTCTTTTGTTTGGTGATATATGATTGAAAATGATTTTTGCTATTTGGATATTATTGGAAAATAATTTCAATCTAATGACTTAATTTCATGCAAAAAAGAAAAGTTCAAATTTTTACTTTAAAAAAATCGAATTTTTAATTATTTTATTTCTCTCTTTTATATTTTCTTTATAGAAAGGGAATTTTAATTATTTTTAAAATTTTCTTTAGAGTTCGGTCACTTAATAGATCCACTTACTTCTATTATGTTAATATTAATTACTACTGTTAATCGTACTCTGGCAACTTTACATAAGGTAGAGTTTGGTTTTTTGGGGGTAATAGTTGAAAAGTTTCTTTTTTTTTTTTTTTTCTTTTCTTTCCTTTTCTTTTTCTCCCTTCCTCTGCCACTACCAATCGGCAATGGCCATAGCTTTGGCTCATTGAGACCGAGTGAGCCACAAGCTCACTAGCCTCGACGGAGCCCGAGCTAGCCAGGATTGGGCAAGCTGCGAGTTCATCGGCCTTGGCCGAGCTCGGGTTTGCTTGGATCCGCAAAGCCTAGAGCTCGTTGGTCTACGTCTTGACCAATCGCCGTTGGTGGAGGAAGAAGGGGGAAGAAGGAGGAAGAAGATGAAGAAAGAAAAATATAAATAAATAAATAAATAAATAAATAATTTAAAAATTGATTTTTTAAAAATAAACTTTTTTATTAACCAAGGACCCTAAGACTAAAATGTCTTCCAACTCTTTTAAAGGGGAAATCATTTTTCGGAATTTAAGTTTTGGTAGGGAAACATTTTTCGTTGACTTTGACTAGGCAAACATTTTCCATCAACTCATTTTTCTAAGTGAACCAAACGTCGGAAAATGAGGAAAAGGTTTCTCAGAAAAGTTTTCCGTAAAACAAACGCACCTAATGATTGTGCCAGCGTTTCTTTTTCCATCACCTTAATGTCTTTTCAAACTAAACCAACGTGGAACATTTGTCAAGGGTCAACCTAGTCACGCCTTTTATCCAAAAGATAATTGGGTCGAGCTATGCAAAAAATAAAAAACTGAGCACATAATGCTGAGCTACATATATTTCAGGCAATGACATAATGCAACAGTTCAACAGAAAAACATGGAGTGTTCTTCGCTAGTGTGCATGTAGAGTTTAGTGGAAATGATGTTGCCTATTGCAAAAATAATGCGATTCTCGTTGAGTGAAACTCGGCAACAACTTGTTGGGTGCTTTTTATTTGCCAGCCAAGTCGAATCTTGTCCATATGTGTTGGTTCAATGCATCTGCCATAAAGATTAAAGGAGTGTTTCCATCTCAGATTGATTCCATCCTTCCAAATTTGTTGTATTTGAACTTGTCAAGGAACTCAAAAGGAGGAAAAATCCCTCCATCGATAGACGATATGAAGTCGTTGATGACCTTAGATTTGTTGAATAATGGCTTCATGGGGCAGATGCCAGAGCCACCAGCCATAGATTGTATCTCCCTATCTGTACTAAACATGTCAGGCAACAACTTGCATGGCCAAATGCTACCAAGAGTCCAAGACTACTAACTTGATAAGGTTGAAATAATTCTCTAAAAGACAACTTATTCACTGAGATATGTCACCTGGCATTTTGGATAGCTAAGATTTAAGGATTTTGGATCTTAGTTATAATTTATTGTCCGGACCAATACCAAATTGGATTGGAGATATCCAATTTTTGGAATTTCTGATGTTGTCAGAAACTTATATCATTGAGCTTCTACAACTTGAATTCTCTCGTTGTTTTATAACTTTGGACTAACAAATTTCAGTCCAAACATACCCTGCTGTGCCAATGTTACATTTATGAGATTCTTTCATCTACAAAGTCATGAGCTTACTGGGCCTTTTCCTTAGTTTCTTTCTAGAGCTTCGTCCATCGTCACATCGTATCTACGGGAGATGCCTAACTGGATTAGTTTGCCTTGGAACTTGAAGTATCTTCTGCTGGAACGAAACCACTTTGAAGGTTCAATTAGTCTAGCTCTTCGTCAGATGACGAAGATAAGCATGGTGGATCTTTCTTATTATGGCCTTTTGGGGGAAGTTCCTTCTTGTTTGGAACATTTGACATTTGGAAATGGTGGGGTATCTAATAGCACATTCGATATGTTGAGTGAAAATGGTGAGCATTGGCAACTCTACCAATACGAGGCAAAACTCAGCTTATCATTTCTCCCATGGTGATAGAGCCACAAGTGCTTTTTTTGGATGAACTAGAACAAGTGACCTTTCATGTCAAAGAGTAGACTGGAATCTTATAAGGTCAATATTCTAGGATAAGTGTTTGGAATGGATCTCTTGCACTATAATTTGATGGGCTCTCTTCCTATAGAAATCGATGATTTGAGCGAAATATATGTCTTAAATCTATCGCATAATAATTTGACAAGATCAATTCCAGAATCGCATAATAATTTGACAGTATCAATTCCAAAAATATTCTTCAATTTAAGTAATATAGAGTCTGGACCTTTCCTACAACAAGTTAATTGGCCAGATTCCCACGCAACTACCAAAACTATACACACTTCCTTTAGCCTAGACACCAGACAGATAATCAATTTCGAACTTTCGATGAAGCAATTTATGAAGATAACCCATAGCTCAAATCATAGTCCAAGGACACTGTCAACTGTTGACGAAGGCACAAAGGCAGAGAGGATGAGTCCTAGAAAGATGCCTTCTTGAGTTTTGCAGGATCATTTATCGTAGTATTTGTTGGGGTCGTCTTCTTCTTCACTGTTATTTTCTCTACTTAACTTCTGTCTCAACATACTGTTCGGTTTTGTCTGTAAGCAAATATCCCATTGTTTCCTTAGCAAAGCTTGTGGTTGCAAGTATTTAAACATCTTGATTCTCCACTATGCACGTCAAACGATTGGATAGTCATAGTTTCCGTCTTTCCCTATGAATTTGGTAATGAGTATCACCAGATTTTCTTTTGGTTATGAACTGAAGGAAAGATCATTGTGGTCAGAGATACAATAACCATAAAAAAGAAAAACTATGGCTGTGACTTGTTATCACAGATTGACAAGTGCTTCTTTTATATTCCCTGGGAATTTCTACAGTACGCTAGCATACCTTACTGCCTCCCTTTCTATGAACCTAACTACATATCGTAAACAATTTGATAATGCGTTCCAACGTATTTGGACTTAACTTCGATGACATGTTGTAAGGTACACCTGACCACCATAGAAGTGGCTGATTTTGTGAAGCCAGATCAGCTGTTAACTGTCTTTGCCAATACGTAGCTGATTCTTCTTTGAGATTTAGCAGCATGATTGCCGGAATGAAGCTTCGCTAAAGGTGCAAATTAGATCATCTGAGTTTCTTTTCTTACTAATGGCGGCTCCTTCTTGGACTTCCAAATTCTTCACAGCTCGCGCTTCTTTCAGACATTTTTTCTTTTATTTTATCAGAGCTTTGATAGATGCAGAGATTGCGAATGGGCTTGAGCAAATTCCATGTCTGCAAATTCTATCTGCTTACATCTTTCGCCTTTTCCCGAACCCTATTAGGTAGAGACTCTTAGTAGTTCCATATGTTGTATTGGTTCATGACTTAACTTCTTAAAATTCACCACACAAAGGACCAAGTAATTCACCATCCTCCCGCTTTAGCTTTTTTCAAACTATTTTCATGGCGGCGGTGGTGGTGGTAGCAGGACACTTTAGTGAAAAAGGAAAAGTAAAAGTAGAACTAAAATTATGGAGCAACAACCATACAAACAGCCCAAAATAAGATGAAAGCAGAAAAATTATTACCCACATAGATCACATTGTAAATCAAATCATTCATGGAAAATGAGAAAACATAACAAATAAAATGAGCATTTCCCTTCTTTATAAATGGAGGCGTCTCATCTGTCATGGAGCGCCATCTCGGCTTGAGGCTTCTCGATTCACACAACCCCAGCAAATAGCTCACTCTCGTGTCAATCGAAATGGATCAAATTTTAACAATTTTTTTAGTATTGTTACACATTTCTATTGCCCCGACCCTATCTCACCACTGTAAGAGCAACAGAGTAGCGCCATAATGAGCCAACGCACCCATGATCACGAAGACATGAAATATCTGATGGCTTTGACCAGCGAGGTCGAACCAACCCGGTTTTAGTCTCTCAGGAATCCTGCTAACATAAAATAAAGTACCTATAATGTAAGAAAGTGCCATGGCTGACTCATAAGCAAGCGTGATTGGGCACTGGGGATTGTTCCAATTTACAATACAGGCATGGATTGCAGGTACAATACCGAAAAACTCCATGGACGAGAAGAACATCGCCTGCAATGCCTGGAATTTCCCAGAAGAAAGAGAAGGGGCAAGCAGTGTCATGACAGGGAAAATCCCCATCGCTGTTATTCTACCTATCAGTTGCCAATGGGGCTCACACTGGAAAATGTAGTAGATTGGGGGGAAGAATGAGGTGATGATCATGGCCGTGATGCTGACATAGTCCACAGTTGGATGTTCAAGCAGTGTGAGTGGCATGAGAAAAGGGTCAAATGCTGCTCGAGAGGAGGCAGAACATGGATCCGCCTAAGAAGACGAAGAATGGCCACTGTGTTGCAGCTTAATGGAGTGAACCGATCTTCATTCTTTCTTCTGATATCCGATTCAAATTCACCAAAGAATTTGTACCCTGAAAACTATATTGTATTAGATGCATCTGTAGACTTCAAAAGACAGCATTCCTTTTGTAAGTCGAATGAAACATCGTTGGTGTGCCACTCACCAAAAGCAATTCCTTTGAGAAGAGATATTAGTTCCTGCAGTAGTAGAGTTTGACCTGCACAAGTGGATTTGCATATCAAGCCATTGCCTAATCTATGAAAATACTAGTCGGAGTCTAATCTTCAGATCATAATTTATAGAAAATGGTTCAATCATGTCTGCCAGAGTTTGACCTGCACAAGTGAATTTGCATATCAAGTGAATGGGCAGAGCACAAACTGAATAACTATCTAGCTTGCTTAAGCTGACACTTTCAAATTCAATTTGACAACCAGTAAACTACTCTTCACTATAAAAGCTATTGCCACTATGATTTGGTTCAGAAAATCTCAGCAGCAGTGCAATAGTTTATTACAATGTCCACCATGTGTGAACCTTTTCTTGACACAGTGTGCTACTTGTGCGGAAAATGATTATCCATTGATAGTGGACTGAATCCATGTTGTATTAACAGGAACAGAGAGATTTTCAAATGGATTGGATCTTTAATTTCTGTCTAAAAAGAACAGAAATGTCTATTAATACTTTGATTCCATCATGGTAACTTATCACAGATGACCCTCACTATCCATCTTAATTTTGCAATTGCCTTTTGAACAAAGACTGTCTTGACTGTCAGGCTACTACTCCTGAAATTTAGCAGCAATGAAATTGGCAAGCACGACCCTTGCATATTCCTGTGAAACAACCTTTCACAGTTTAATTTTATGTGCCTGCACTTAATTTCACAAACTTGAGTTATTCATCTATGGCACCTGCAATTTCAATACAGCACCAGAAGAAAAGAAAGGTTAATGGCAATTTTGATGGCTGGTTGCTCAGTATGGTAACAAGCCACGAATATCAAAAATACTACATTGACATGTATATACCAAGAGTACCTTTCTGCTAATGAACAGGTAGTTAATATCTAAGCGAATGTGACTGCAAAATTTGACAATTTTAAGCTGATTATGGAGGATTTCATCAAAACAGGGTAATACAAACATCCTCAGCAAATGAGCAATTCAGCAAGCTCTCTAGTGAGTTTGAGTTATAACTTGCACCTACAAGCCTCATCTCAGATTACACTTGAGACCGTGAAATCGAGCTATAACAATCAACACAGATCGAGCTGCTACTGACAAATTTCTCACTATAAATGTATAGCTATGATTCCCACTCCGACACAAATTATGTGTTCCATTCGATATCGTCGAGGCTCACCAGAATGTTCACGCAAAGTATAGGATTGAATGACACAAAACGCACCTTGAGAATAGGCCGAGAAGATCCGCCACCTGAGGCACGTCCCAATCAAATGCCAGCCCCGCATCACACACAGGACGCAAAAGAGAACCACAAATCACAAAAGAAAAAAAAAAAAAAAAAAGATAAAGATGAACTGAAGAAGAAAATATGAACAAAGATGGCCCCGCATAAGAAAAACAAGTCGAACTAAAAACACATCATCCATCCTTACGTCGAGACGTCGAGCATCTCGTTGTGCCAACGGAACAAGCTGAGGGCGGCCTCGGCGAGCCATCAGCTGGCGCGGGTAGTGGCCGAGGATGAACTCGTTGTCCTTCATGTACTCCTGCAGCTCCCGGAACGACGCCAGCGCGTAACGCGATGCCGACGTCGACCCTCCGCAGCAGCTGCATGTTCAAGCAGTGCGAGTGGCATGAGAAGCAGAAGCGTCGGTGAAAATCGATCGCCCATCGTCTTTCCCCATTGCCATCACTCCTTCTCCATCTCCTCCTCCTCCTGCTCTTTCGCTGGGCGCTTCCTCATCGATTTCTGCTGAATTTGTTGGTCTCCTTCCTCTCCTCCTTCGCTCCATCTCGATGTGGCCTTTTCCCTTTCTGTGGAGAACTCAAGAGGAGGAGGCCTTTGCTTTTGTTGGTAGGCCGGTCGGAGAAGAAGATGAAGAAATCGTGGAGGCCTTATTTGGCCCAATATCAGCGCCTCCTTTGTATCTCTTGATATATCTTTTTCAAGATTAAGATTTAAGATTTTTTTTTATTTCGTGAAAAAAGGATTTTTTTGCAATTTTTATTCGGAATTTGTTAAGAAATCAAATAATAAAAAATTTGAAAGTTTCGACGTCAAATCAAAATGTTTTCTCGCTCGAATTGACCAAAAAAAATTAAGGTTCTTAATTTTTATTATCTAGACAAAACTTCATTCATTCACTTATATATTTCAATATAATGTCAGCTGCGCTAAAAGTATTTAATTAAGACAGATTTGCTAAGTGACAGTGACAATTTAGATTTGAATCGGTGCCTTAATGAAAATCGCAGAGTATCTAAACAAAATTATGCCATCAAATCAATCGATACTTGCGATTCAACAAAATCTCATATTTTATGATCAAGGAGAAGTGTCAAAATTCAATCAATTTTTCTAAAAATATAAAATAAAATCTAGGACCCTCTACCAATGTCTATAAGACTTTAATCTACTTGTGGTTGGCGAATTGTGTGGCCTGGAGCGAAAGTACAAGAAAATTATCTCTAATAAAGTAGAGATTTTGGTATGCACCATATCAACGGAAGTGGTGGAAGTGTCAGAAGTGGCCTATATAAATAGGTCTTCAAGTGCTAGTAGAGAGAACAAAGAACAAAAGTCCAAAACCTCTTCCCATGCAGGCATGCACCAAACTTTGTAAATCACTTTCCATTAAGTACGCCCTTAGCTCGTCCCAAACTAACACAGACGGTTCTTTTTGTACAAAACAAAATAACTAGCCCTTTATCCAAACTACATAAATAAATAGACAAAAACTATCAAATCTTTTCATTATAATTTAAAGAAAATGATTCAATCATGTCTGCCAACGAGAAAAAGTACACCATAATGGTAAAAGTGAATGGGCATAGCACTAATAGAACAACTATCTCGCTTGCTTGAATCGATGTATTTTGAATTCAATTTGACACCCAATGAGCAACTCTTTACTATAAAAGCTATTTGCCACTTCGATTTCATTCAGAAAATCTTAACAGCAATCAACTTTCAGAGCATTCTGCAACAGTATATTATAAGGTACACCCATTTGTAAACTTTTTCTTAGTACAGATGGAGCTACTTGCGTTGAAAAATGAGTTTGTTGATATAGGACTGAATACATGTACTACCGAACGGAATTTTTTTAGTGGATTGGATCTCTAATTTCAATTTTTATTTTTATTTTTTTTTGTCAAAAGAAACATTTTATTTCATCTTTCAACACTTTAATTTCTATTCGAAAAGAATGTTAATTTCTATTAATGCTTTGATCCGTCATGCTATCCAATTACATATGACCTTTGCTATCCATTCAACTCTCAAGCTAGGGCTCCTAAAATTTAGTGGCGATGAAAATGGCAAGCAGGATCCTTGTATACTCCAACAAAATAAATTTTCCGAGTTTAATTTAACGTCCTTGCAATTAATGCCACAAACTCGAGTAATTCATTTGTGGCACCTGCAATTTCGATACAACACGAGAAGAAAATGAAGTTTTAATCTAGTTTCAAAGTTTGAGCCAAGTTCAAATTCCTTTCTTAAGAGATAAACACTGTAATCAATACATATTATGAGTAAGCTAACAATCAATTATTGCATCATACAACCAATATTTTCATATGTAGAGATCATCAAGAAAAGGCCCAAATCCGAGCTCATCATAATATTAAGCTATACTTACTAAAACTCAAAAAAGACAAAGCTTAGGTGAATGGATTATGAACAAATTAAGCATATCCACATTTCGCCACATCTGCAAATATGCAACTTCTTTCGCCTAAAACCCTCAAATGTGTATCTCAACAATATCCTTGACCCAATTCTTACACTATTCAATTGACGTGAAATGTACTTCCAGCCTAAGGTAAATGATTAGTCAAGTAAATCTCTTGGCCAAACATAAAAAAGGAAGTACTTCTCCTGTATTGAGAAACCATCCTCAGCTGCCTACTACATCCTCATGAAATGAAATTTTGCCCTTCCTGATATTACAAAGAGCATCTCGAGAAGGGTTTTAGATTCACCCAATTTAGTCGGCCAAAATAAGGAACAGTATTTTTTAATCCAATATAGAAAAAGAGGCAAGCAAATTGGCTAAGTGGCTACAACCTCACTCAAATCCAATCGAGTAAAAAGGGACAAGAAACTCCTGACATCCTTACCAATCTATATCAAGCCTGCCCAACAAGGACATTCTTGTAATGTGTAGGCGGCGCAGGAGCTGGCAGCTGCGCTTCTTCCATTGGCTTCCTCCTCCTATGCTGCTCGGGATCCTCCGAGAGGAGCGGCATATGGCCCTCTCTTGCTCGGATCAACCGCCTGTGCGCTCCTCCTCACAGCTTCTCGAGCCAAAGCCCGTCCATTTGCTGCATCTTGAAGACCTTCACCACGTTCACCAATCTCCCGATTATGAACACGAGGCTTCCAAAAATGCCCAACCATATCCAACTCCTTCCCTCCATTTATAAAATTTCAATGCGATCAAAGTTCTGGCTTTTATTGAAATAAGGTACATTCCCACTAGCTGAAACATCCGTGTGGTGACTGTGTTGTGCTAGGATTCACATGCCTCAAAGACTCTTACCAGGTTTTGAAGCTTACTAAAGAAGGCAATTGATCCAAGCTTCACCAATTTACTCGGCATCAAATGTAATATACACGCCACATTCTAAAAGAGTACAAATTTGTTTTTTCTCTACACTAATTACATCCCATGCTTTTCTCTATGATTCAAGTTGTTTGTCCTGGGCTAGTTCTCTTAGCTGGATTCGTACAATTAATTGACTCCATTATCAGTACCAGGATCTCACTCCAAAAATGATCTTATCTGAGCTGAATCTATAAAGCAAATCCAATGAATTATTTCCAACCGAATGATAAACAGGAACAGAGGAACTGACCAGCAGGTCGGTACCGTGGCGGAGAGTCTTGGCCTACTCTCAGCTGTTCATGATTGCCTTGACCGGGAAGAGTAAACTTCCGGCTAGAAACGGGATGTGGATGCTCTGTTTCACTAAGTGAAACTAAAAAAATAAAAATAAAAAACAGATGGCATGCATAATCGTAGTCCCTAGATAGTAGATACAGAGACTTTTTTTTTTATCCTTTTATGTTTCTTATTATCTTTTTAAGCAAAAGAGAATCCAGCACCCACCGTAGCATTGATAGAGTAAGACTAAATTCGATTGTGCATTTGAAGTCAAGCAATGTCATCAGACCACAACATCAAAACAAGCATTCACTCCTGGAGGTTAAACAGTGGAATCTTAGCCAAAATTCGCACATCAAAAAGACCGATCAAGCAAGATTTGTCCAACAGAAGAGACTTCGACACCTCCAGCATTTCCATTCCCATAATATCCAAAACATTCGAGTTCCAACATCATTCAACTCCATCCGCACAATAAAAAAAGATGACAAATCCCACAAACCCAAATCAATCCCTATTCAGACAGATCCTCCCTCTTTCAGACGCACTAGAATTTCCAAGTAGGGAACTCAAACAAGAGTGGTTAATCAACAATATATGCTCTTTCGGAACAACAAACCAGAAGAGCCGAATCTGAACACTCTCGAATAATCCGATTCGCAATCTGATTCACATTCGCCTTCTCTCTCTTGTGAAACAAATCTGGTGTACACAAACTCGAGGTGAGAGCCAAGATCTCAACATGTACAGGAGCAGGCAGACAATCAAAGCTTTAACGCCAATTATTGAATGAACGAGATTGGCCTGGCCTCATGCATGACGGTTCTCGACCAGCAAGTAACAAATCTGTCAAATAATAACCAGGCAAATCGCACTAGGATACTCTCAAATTGACTAACAACAGAAGCATATCAATACTGGAAGTCACTTGGGCAAAACATCGAACATCTGTTGAACATGAAATTCGAAGTGCTCGGGACAGAACATTCAACAAATCATCGGTGAGGAGGATAGAGCGAGGTGTTCATTTTAAAGATTATCAGAGACAAAATCGACGAATAGGAGGATAGGCGTGCACGGAAACATGCTCGGCTGAAGCCAAAACAGAGCATAGGAGAGGGATACGTGGCCAGAGCCGTCCCTGGTCGAGATCGATGATCGCCCAAAGGAGAGAGATCGTAATGCACAGTAAAGCCGAGACCTAGAACCGTCAAAGGGAGGAATAGACGTAGATTGTGTGCTTCAGCAGCGATGACTCTGAACCAGGGGCGAACGGAGCCTCTTCACGGCGGCGGAACTGGCGGCGATCGACCGCGGGAATTGCTGATATCTTTGTGTCTGTGCTCTCTACGATGACTACGTGCGTCGGCGGCCGGCGATGGACGATCGGCGATGGCTACCGGTGGCCTGAGGACGATGGGGAGGGAATCGCCGCGAAAAGCTGCTAAACCCCGAGAGAATCGGACTAGCTTAATGGGCCTGTGTGTTTAATGGGTTTGATCTCTAGGCCGAGGCGTCCTCTGATGATGGGCTTGCTATGGCCCAGGCTGTTGTTGTGGATCAGGTCTGGGCTGTGCGAATTGGACAAGGCCCTTTCAATTATGACCCAATCGGAGCCTTTTTAAATTATTTTCTCTCTTTTTTTATTATATATTTCTTTTGAAAGGAAACGATTTTTCATTTTTTGAAAGTTCAATCCCTCCACGGTGTCTTGCCTCCAAGATATGACCATAGTGGATGTCTTGTATAATTGTCTTTCATGGGAAATTCCAACAAAATTTGACATTCGAAAGTTATGACATGTCAAAAAGTGCATTCGATACTATGAATTAAGATAGAAAAAGATTGGCTGCCATACTTGCATAGCACCAAATTCATTGCGACACTTTGAATATGGCAATGGATTTTTTTTTCATGTTGCTTGGATGGATGAACTCGAAGAAGTGAAGTTTATCTCATATATGGATTGGTACTTGGAAGAGAGATTGTTGAGTAACATGCAAGTACTAGATTATTACACGCTCGATCTTGTAATAATTGAGCGTGTAATGATATCCTCTCTCTCTCTCTCTCTCTCTCCTGAAAAGTGGATTAAATACATGAAATAATGTTTGCAACTTGGAAAGAGTTTTATCATTCCATCATGCCTTAAAAAAAAAAAAAAATCGAACCAACGTGGAATTAATATTAAGTCTTTCATCTTTAGTTTTGTTACAGAAATTATATCAGCTATCGAGCTGGATGAAGCTTTTTCGGCAATTGTTAAGGTCGACAAAACTCGATTCGCTGTGCTGCAAGCTTGAAGAATTTTGGAAGCTAGAGTGCCCATGGCTGAGCCTGACGAAACTCAAGCAGCTTTGGCCTATGGCCAGGAGCTAGACAAATCTCGAGCGGCCGTGGCCGCAAGCTCAATGAAGCTCGAATGGTGTGGGCTGCGAGCTTAAAGAAGCTTAGACGCCGAAGTGGCAATGGTTGCAAGCTCGACGAAATTAGAGCAACAATGGCCAAAATCTGGAAAAAGCCTAGAAGTTGGTGGTCATGGCCAAGCTTGACGAGACTCGCGAGGCAAGGTTTTGCCTTGCCTTGGTGGACGCCACGAAATTAGAGTAGCACTCCGTTTTTCTTTTTAAATTTTCAATTTTTTTTCTTGATGTGGGGCTTGGTGGACGGCAAGTTTTCTTAATAAAGTAATAGAAAAAAATGTCACAGCAGCATTTTTTTGTAAATAAATAAAAGAAGGAATTAACTGAGAGATTTGGTTACACAAATTCAACAAATTTTAAGACTTAATCGTATTTTTTAAAAGTTTAAGGACTCAATTGCACTTTTACGACAAGTTTAAAACTTTTAGTGCACTTTTTCCTATTTGTGGATTAGATTTCCAATAATTTTTGCACATGGCCCCAAAAAATATAAAATCAATGCCTTCTAACTAATTGAAAAAATAAGTGATTCAACATAGGGTCCACTCATGTAATTGATCACATCCATTGGGTGCAAAGTGATCCGCACGCCACACAATAAATTATATAGATTTCCACATACACTGTTGCGTCCACCATTATTATTGACTATTCAATTTCCACAAAGAACTTGATTGGTTTTATGTCAAAGTGACTGAATCAGCTGTGGTGCCCGCCTTCTTCTCTATCATTTCCATGTCTGCAATTCTCGACTAACTTGAAGAATGGTTTGCATACTTGGAAAATGTTTGGGTCATGACAAGCTTTAATGGCCGCGTGGGAGGAAAAGTTGAGTCGCATCTTTGACTTGAAGAGGTCCTGGCAGAAAATTAAGTGTCCTCCGTTAGTACTAAACATGTGCGTGTGGACCTGGGTAGTGTCGGTGTTGGAGGAAAGTGGAAGCTAAAGTGGAAGTTGTTTAAAAGCATTCTTATAACACTAACAAAATGCCTGTGAATCGTACGAGTTGAAGCCCATATCTTTTTAGCTTTTTTTCTTTTTTATTTGCTTGTACTTTTTCCTTTATCCTATTCTTATTTTTTTAAAATATTGTTATCTTTTTTTAAAAAATTTCAATTTTTTTTCTTGATGTGGCGCTTGGTGGATGTCACGTTTTCTTAGAAAAGTAATAGAAAAAAAGTCAGGTCAGCTTTTTTTGTTAATGAAAGGAGATGGATTGAACTGAGGGATTTGATTACATTAATTTAATAAATTTTAAAACTTGATTGTGTTTTTTTTTTTTTTTTTGAAATTTTAAAGATTGAATTGCAATTTTTCAACAAATTTAAGACTCTTAGTGCACTTATTCCTATTTATGGATTGGATTTCTAGTAACTTCTACACATGGATCTAAAACATACAAAATAGACTCTTAGTGCCTTCTAACTAATGAAACAAGTGACTCAATATAGGATCCACATTATGTAAGGGATCACATTCATTGAGCGCAAGTGATCCACATCCCACGCGATAAACTAAATAGATATTCACATGCACTCTTGCATCCACCGTTATTATTGAACATTCAATTTCCACAAAGAACTTGACTGGTTTTATGACAAAGTGGTTGAATCAGGTGTGGTGCATGCCTTCTTCTCTATCATTTCCATGTCCTCAATTCTCAGCTAACTTGAGGAATGGTTTGCATACTTGGAAAATTTCTGCGTCACGACAAGATTTAATGACCGTGTGGGAGGATAAAATGCGTTGCGTCTTTGACTTGAAAAGGTTCCCGGCAGAAAATTAAAATGCCCTTCATTAGTACCGAACTTGTGCGTGTGGACTTGGGCGACGTCGATGTTGGAGGGATGTGGAAGTTGAAGTGGAAGTTGTTTAAAAAGATTCTTATAACACTGACAGCACAAGTTAAAGCCTATATATTTTGTTATATTATTCTAAATAGCGATAGTTAACTGACTTTTCATTCACTGATACTTTAAGTGAAATATAAGATATATTGAATGTTGATTGGTATTGTGTGGATCAGCATTAACAAATTGAACGAAGTTGTCTTATTGTTTCATCAACGAGTGCAAATAAATACCAATTTATGTGATATTTCTTGGCAAAACAACACCTATACTAAAATTTAATAACATCAAATCTTAGTTATTTATCTTATTTTTCTTGAGAAACGAGATTTGGAACGGTTTTTTCTTCTTCTTTTTTTGCCCTTTTGTAACTTTGGTGAATCACTAGTAACTTCTTTTTTTTGGGTCCATTTGCTAATACTATTTTTTTTATCAATTTATTATATTCTGTCTTATAAAATTCACCTTTCTCTTTAGGATAAAACTCGAGCAGCTACCGCCCATGGCTAGGTAGCTCAATGAAGCCTGGAAGCTGAAGTGGCAATAGTTGCAAGCTCGACGAAATTAGGGCAGCAGCGGTCAAAATCTTGAAAAAGCCAGGAAGTTGGTAGTCAAACTCCCGTGAGTTGCACCGTGGGTGGATTGCGGCTTTGTAATATAGTTTCTTTTAATATCGAAGATGAAGAAACATGGCGTCTTTACTATAACTTGAATCCCACTTGTAAAATACAATTTTTAGGAACATCAATCTTAAATAAGCAATTGAGATTTTTTTATATAATTAATGTAAAAGTTGATGGTTTGTAAGTAGAACAAACGGAAATGGAAGAGAACTGAGTTTTGGGACGACGTGACTTCCAGCCATATCCAAATTTTCTATTATCCTATAGATTTGATTTTGAGCATTATCTTTTATTATTATTATTTTATTTTTTTTGGGGGAATTGAAGAGTAAAGTTTAGAGCAGCAAGGGGCCGAAGAAGGGTGACAGCCCCTGTTATGCCCTTCCCGACACCATGGCTAGAAATAACATGTGTTCACGAGCGATTAATTATACATTAGTATTCACTTAAAGCCATCGTACTGAACATAATACATGCGTTAACAAAATCAAGATAAAAAGTGATGATGGTTTACCAAGTGTAGCCTTTCATGCCTTAGGACTTCCCCAATTGGTTGCTAATTTGCAATTTTGCATTACTTCTTACTTTTGAGAAATAGATGGATCATAAAGTAACTTACCAAAAGTGAACTTCGGCAAAAAAATCTGCTAATCTTGTCTACAAAGTGAAAACAAGCTAAAATCCTTACACGTGACCTAAATATGAGATTTTTTATACGTGCTGACAGGGGGAATCAAGCTGGAATAGTGTACCTAGATAACACATACTTGTTACTTAATTACTGCTAGCCCCATTACTCGTAGTATTAATACCCTGAAAAACCTCAAATTGGTACATTTGTGACAAATTTACCCCAAACTATTTTTTTTACCACTAAAAACCCCAAACTGGTATATCTTTGACAAATTTATCCCAAACTGGTACACTTGTGACAAATTTACCATCTGTTAATTTTCGTTAAATTATATTGTCAAATTATTAAGTTAAATAATACGTGACAGTTGACTAGTATACCAATTTGAGATTTTACACTCCGTTTGTCACAGTTTACAATTTTTTGATTTTTTTTGTGGCATTAATCCAATTTAGCATAGAGTATATTTGTCACAAATTTACTAATTTGGGGTTTTTTGCAGTCGAATAAGTTAGTTTGGGATAAATTTGTCATAAATGTACAAGTTTAGGGTTTTTTATGGTCAATTGGGGTAAATTTGTCACAGGTGTACCAATTTGGGATTTTTTATGATCAAAAAAATAGTTTATGGTAAATTTGTCACACGTGTACTAATTTAGGGTTTTTTAAGGTATTAACCCTTACTCGTAATTGCAGTGTAAAATTTGTAAAATAATTAGAATTTATCTAAAGGCATTTTATCGGATGTCTCCGATTCTTCATTTAATGAAGAAACCCAGATAATAACTACATTGCTTACATTGCATGTAACAACTTCCGACAAGGACACTTAGAAGTGGTTAGTATTAAGGGCTAATAATACTTTGCCACAATTAGCTAAACTGATTTTCTTATAACAAAATATATCAAACTGTTATACTTGTGTCATATTTATCCTAAAGTAATATTTCCGTCACAAAAAAATTTAGACTGTTACACTCGTATCACATTTACTCGAAAATGATACACTCATGCTCTATTTATCTCAAATTGTGGTGAACTTGGGATTTTTGGAGTGTATGTAGCATGAGTTTATTAGCTTGGGATTTTTTGTGACACAAAAATTAATTTAGGATAAATGTGACACGGATGTATTAATTTGAAATTTTTGGTAATATTAACCTTGATAATAATAATAATGAAGCTACAAGAGTGATAATCGTTGCTTTGGTTGTGAGGGGGTTCAACTCAATCAGGTTTTGAACTCGGATCACATGATCCCTTATCATGTCCGCTGTCAAGATGTTATTAACATTTTACTTGTTTCATTGCATAGGATTTCGGATGGAAAAGGAAAAGAGAAATACAAATCATAATTCACATGTTATTTTCGTTGAGATTGTTTCATTGCATGTCACTAGGGATTTTTGAAAAATTTAATTGGTGCCTCCATTGAACATAGACTTTGTTTGTTGGAGATATGCGAGAATCGAGCTGAAGATTATAATCGATCAATCCAAGATTACAGGAAATTATATTTGATTAATTATGTCAATTTGTGATTGGATTTGATTTGATGTATCTTCTCTTTCTTTTCCTTAGTTGGATATTCGATGTATTATAAATAGGGACTCATACAATGTAAATGATATACAGAAGAATACAAAAGAGCAGATTACATCGCTTGTTCTTGGCCTATTTTTTCCAACTCTGACATGGTATCAGAGCTATCCCCTCCAACCTAGCTTCCGCAAATCCACGAATTGCCTCTGTCCTCCTTCTGTTTTTTGGCAAACCAAATTATGCAAAAATGAATTAGCCGATAGTAGGAATTCATCATGGCCAAGAACACCGAAGGAACATTCCAGTAGAAGAAACTCCAAATTCACCTTAAACGCTGGTTGACCTAGATGAATAGGCTCATTTGACTGCCCAAGACACTGCTAATCCAGTTCTTGCTCCAGCAAACGTTTTTGGCCCAGCCCAATGACCACCAATCCCATGGTTCTCTTTTCAGGGCCCGTGGGGAATTGGGCCAAATCAGCCATGGGCTTTGTATAGCACAACTGGAGAAGGTTTTCAAGTTCTGGAGCCTAGCCCACTAAAGGAGGTCAGATTCCTCACAATGCTAGAACCGGCCGGGTGGGCTCAGGCCCAAGACCCGAGTCCTCTTCGTTGGGTCAGAGAGCAAATCCCTACCTGAACATGGGACCTGGGTTTCTGCCCTTCGTCATTCCAGCTAGAAGCAGTCGGCCGGAGCCCGGCAACCCATTCTACATGTTGCCAAGCGACAGCCTCAAGCTGCGGCTCATCTCTTTACAACTTACTGGACCAGAAAATTACAATACCTGGGCTTGAGATCTCCAGTGGGCGTTGGTGACAAAAGACAAAGACGGGTTCATTGACGGAACCGTGGCCTTCTTGTCCGACAAATGCTCGCAGCGACACTGGTGCAGATGCAATTAGCTTGTGCGGACATGGATCAGCAATTGCTTGGCTCCCAAGGTGGCTGCCGGACTTCCACCAATCGAGGATTTGAAGATAATATGGGATAACATCCGCGAGATGTACAGAAAACTCAACGGGCCAAGATATTTTTGCTCACCCAAGCCATGTCTGAACTGAAACAAGGAAATCAGTCCGTTACAACATGTTTCAACCAGCTTTCAACCCTTTGGAATGAACTCGAGGCTGCTGAGGAGAAGCTTGAGGGATTGGAGGAAACCCTTTGACAAAAAATTGAGCCATACGAGAAAGGGAAAAGGCGACTCACTTCTTACTAATCTTAAATGAAAGCTACTCACATTTCAGGTCGCAAATACTTGCAATGGAACCGCCATCACCACTCAAGTGGATCTACCAATTGGCAGTCCAAGAGGAGAGTTAGAGGATGGCAGCGGTTGGGCATGCACGAACCGGAGATGGAGTAGCCTTCGCTGCCCTCAATTATGGGTTTTCACCGACTTGCAGCCCCTCACCAACGTTCGCCGCCCTCAGATTCGCCCTCTTGCCTACCAGCAGCTCCTCGCATGTTTTCCCTACGACCGATCAGTCCTTCGGGTTCCATGGAGAAAACCACTCACGAGCAACTGCAAAAGAAAAAAGAAGAAGGGAACCCTACCTTTTTTCAGATGGACGAATCAGATCAGGGTTTCAAATCCGACGGCCATTATTCAACTAATGTTTTAGCTTAATCCAATGGCTCCTTTAAGGGATCCTATGGTCCTCATAATGCCACATCATCCCTGAAGGAAAATACTAAAGGAAAAGGGAAATTGTATTGCAACTATTGCAAATGCCCTCATCACACGGTGGAGACCTGTTGGAAATTACACGATAAACCCAGGGAGAAGGGAATGAAGGAATCTTTGGCTAATCAAGTCACTGGGCACAATATCAATTAATCAATTACTCAAAATCAGTATCAGCAAATCATGAGGGCCTTGAAACAGCTAGAAATATATGATAAAAGGGCAAGCTTCTCAGGTACTTCATTTTGTCTCAATTCTATTTCTCATTATGCATGAATAATTGATTTACGTGCTAGTGACCACATTATTTGTGATGAAAGTTTCTTTTCCCATACTCATAAATATATTTTCCCTGTCACTGTGAAACTTACAAACGTAAATACCACAAATGTCACAAAAATAGGAACAGTGAATCTTAGCCCTTCCATTACCCTTAAAATGTGCTTTATATTTCTCAGTTTGAGTTCAATCTTATCTCAGTATCAAAGGCCTGTGAGGATAATTCATGCCACATCTTCTTCAATTCTGACACCAATCATTTTCAGGCCCTTTTCGACTAGCAAACTGATGAGCTTGGGTAGTCTTTCGTAAGGATTGTATTTTTAGAAAAAATTTCCCAAATTTTTTTATTTATCATGTATTTCTGTGAATCAAAAATCATTGTGTAACGTTGCTGCCAATGATAAACTTATCATTTCTCATTGACGTTTTGGTCACAGTGCTTCCTTTCCACATCCTCAATGTGATGTTTGTCCCATTGCAAAGCAATCACATGCCCTATTTCCCACGAGCAAATCTCGAACTACAAAAAATTTCTCTTTAATTCAATAGACATTTGGGGGCTCTACATACCCCACATTGTGATGAGTCTCGTTTCTTTCTCACTATTGTAGATGATCATTCTGGTGCTCCATGGGTCTTTCTTATGTAGTCAAAGAGTCAAGCTCTTTCTCACTTAAAAGATTTCTTCACTTTAACAAAAAATCAGTTTAGAAAATCTGTTCAACATATTCGAATAGATAATGGGAAAGAATTTTCTAGTCATGACTGTCAATCCCTATTTTCATCTCATGGAATTCTGCATGAAAGTACGTGCAATTATACACCTCAACAAAATGGGGTTGTTGAGCGAAAACACCGCCATCTCTTCGAAGTCGCACATGCCCTTAAATTTCAAGCTTTCATTCTTGAGACTTTGTATGGAGATTGTGTGGTCACAACAGCCTACTTGATCAATCGCATGCCAACTAGGGTTCTCAATGCACGCACACCTTTTGAGGTTTTATTTGGAAAGAAGCCTGAAGTAAATCACTTGAGAGTTTTTGGCTACTTATGCTATATTACTGCCCTAGGTCCTTGTGACAAGATGAGTCCCTGAGCTAGACAATGCATTTTTATGGGTTATCCAACTTTCCAGAAGGGTTATTGTGTCTTTGAGCCATCGACAGGTAACTTTTTCGTAAGTAGAGACATGGTTTTCCATGAAGATGTTTTCCCTTTTTAGGATGAGATATCTTCAAGTGAACCTCCAAGCTCAAATTAGCAGAACAAAAATTTTCTATTTGAGAAAGATTTATCACCCAATACCCATTATATATATATATGTCCTAACTTCTTCTCTAGTGATCGAAACCAATGTAGCCTCTTCATCTACCCCAGAGTACTCAGCTACAGAGTCTACAGTGCTAATTGAAGAGAAATATGATTCAGAACAATTATCTTCTTAGTCTATTTTTGAGATATCATCTCCTACACCTAATTATATTCCTCCACGACAATCAGGACGGATCACTCGTCCCCTAACTTGGACAAAGGATTATGTTTGTGCGTCTCTCAACTCATCAGGTACCGCATAGCCTATCTCCTCTTATATCTCGTTCGATTGCCTATCTACGGAGTATATGTGCTGCATTAGTCATATTTCAGAAGAAATAGAGCCACCATCCTATGATGTGGCTGTTTGTGATCCACGATGGCAAAAGGCTATTGAAGTTGAATTGCATGCCTTGATAGAGAATTACACATGGGATATAGTTCCGTTACCTGTTGATTGTAAACCAATTGGTTGCAAATGAGTATATAAGATCCAGTACAAGGTTGATGGTTCTGTGGAACACTATAAAGCTTGCTTAATGGCAAAAGGCTTTACGCAACGTGAAGGTTTTTGTCACACCCCGAACCTCAAGCGCGTGCCCATCCCTTGGTGGTCAATAAAAAATTTGTGAAGTCCTAGGATGCGTCGCCAACCCATTCATTTTATTGCACATGCGAAAGCAAATAAGCAAATCCCTTGACAGTAAAAAGCATGGGATAGAAAAGTAGAAAAACAAATTCACAAACAAAACACGCTTTTATATACACATTGAGTTAGCCTTATCAATTTGTGTACAAAAGTTGATCTCCAAAAGATGTCCTAACTAACCTACACCTCAAATCCCCTTAGCTCAGCTCCAAATCCTCCACTCTACGGTCCTAAAAAGAATTGAGCCCACAATGGGATAAAATAAAAATCTCAGCGAGTTCACACTCTAAACTCCGATTAGGAAGGAAATACGCCTAGAGGCAATCCTAACAACACAACCACACAACCATAGAAACTCACATTGTGTCAGCTCCTTCCTGCATGTCAACACAATTCATATCACAACCACGAGCAGTAAACACGCTCAATTAATTGGAACGCTACACTCAATCTCAGACGATCACAAGGGTCCTGATTATAGGACTAAATCGTTATGGCACACGATTTTTCCATAATTCGGCGCATTTAACTCAATTAGTCACGCGTTCCTAATTTTGATCTTGACCCAATGGGCACGGCCTACTCGATGTTCGGTGGTCTACTGGCATAGCTAGGCGTTGTCTCACCCCATTGAGCATGACAGCATCTTTATCAGACAGCAATCCCGAAGGAGTATCGGTCTAGAATCTACTACGATCGGTTTCCATTGTCTAGGGGCGTTCCATATAGGGGCAATGTCTAGCGTAAACGCTCGCGACGGATTCTCATAATCAACACACGATCATTCAATTACGGCCAAGAACACCATGCATTGTACTCAAATGTCTCAATTAAGATAATGCTCTTGGCCCATTTTCTTTGTATTAAAATACCCGATGAAAATAATCGTGTGTGGGTACATGGTCAGATCGAACTCGAAAAATTGATATCCTTCCTTTTAAAATCTCACTATTTGATATAGTATTTATAACCATTTTCGGTGTCAAAACCCGACACTTGAGATTTTCTAATTAAATATCAAAATTTCAAAATTTTGGAATAAATAAACAAAATTCCAATCACCACTCAATTTGCACAAATTAACACTCAATTACAGAAACTAAGCACATCATTGTAATCAACACGAAATTCCAATCGCCGACTATCCTGGTATAATTTCCGGAAAATATTTAATAATTAAATAAATAGAAAAAATAATTAAATAATGCCATATAAATTCAATAAATACTAACTTAGGTTGGAAATGATAATCTAACCACCGAAATGGGCCTAGGAAATTTCTGAACCTATCTTAATAAATTGTACATCCTATCTAGTCCTTAATTAGTCTATTCTAACCACATAATATACATAATTAAATAATTAAATTACTAATTTAAATTAACTAACCACCTAATCACATCTTAAGATAAGTTAAATAACCCTTAAGTATCATTAACATCCTAAGTAAGGTTTAGTAAGTAAACTCACCAGTTTAGCAAGCCGATGAGTCCACGGCGACGGCGATGCGGAGGCAAGCGATAAACAAGCCTATGGTGACACCAAGCAAGGTCGGGAAAGGCTTAGAAAAGTCTCATGAAGTCTCAGCTGGGCTGAGATCTTCGGCTTTTGCCTTGGGCCGAGTAAGGCTGAACTAGAGTTGGAACGACCAAGGCGGGAATGGCAAACGATAGTAACGGTCCAGGTGGGGCTTTCGGCGGCTTATACTGCGACGTACGGCGGCTAGCGAAGCTGGACGGTGGCTCGGGACAACGACCAGGGCGAGAACGACGGCACACAGTCGTGCGAATAGGCGCGCGAGTGAGACGAGCGCACGGGCGGCTTGCGATGGCAGTATCAGCGCTCGGTGGCTCTATGTGGTGGTTGATGACAAGAGGGAGGTTGCTGGCTGGTTCCTTTGCAACTTTGAGCTCTCAAAAAACTCTAAAATGGAGAAAAGCAGAGCAAGGAGGAAGAAGATGGCTGCTACAGCTTGGAAGGGGCCACAAAATATCAAGAACACTTGAGTTCTTGGCCCTACCACCTTGGCCGGCATTCTCAGCCAAATTGTAGCTCCTTAGCTTCCCAAACAAGCCTCCCAAATGGTTCATAATGTTGTCTCCCCCTTGGCCTACGAATTTTAGACCACCTCCCCTCAAATTGATTCAATTCCCCTTCAAGACTTCTCCAATTGAGCTCAATTTGGCGTCCATAAATTCAACCAAGGTGCCATCATCCATCTCATGATTTTTCCTCGTCAATTTGTCCAACTTGAATCCCAAAAATACGATAAAAAACGGCATTTTAAATTTTCCAGTCCAAAACAGCTCTACTTTGAATTTTTGCCAAAAATCTCAGTTTGCAGAAAAATCTTTGGAAGGTGAGTCGATGCTCTTAAAATGAATCGCGACATGATAGAACTTTAATCGGGTTCAAATTTGCACGATTTTAACGTAACCTAACCTACTAGGTAGCTTTTAGGAATTTTTAATGCAATTGACCAATGGTCAATTATTTTCGAGCCACATTGTACATCTTCGATACATTGACGGCTCTCAGTTGTTATGAAAATCTTGAGATTTCAAATACGGACACATGGTATAAAAATGAGAGAAAAAACCGGTCTAGTGCCATTCGACAGAAATTTTGCAATCAGGTGAAATCGCTCACACACTAATTACATACATTTGTCGAATTGACCTATCTCCAGTCTCTGATCAATTTTGATGGTGTCCTAATGACCCTTGCAGATTATCACGATTGAGCAGTCGATTCTTGATCGAATTCTCAAGTTTATTGCGTTTAGATTCCTTAACGGCTTTACTTGATAGACTAGTTATCCTATGAGTGGCCAACTCTGGGAAAAGAACTATAAATGCGTCGATGAAAAACCCAACTTATTCAATCGAAGACAAACCCTAAAAATCATGATGTCACAGTTTTGACTATCATGAGACATTCTCTCTGGTTGCGAAGGATGTCACTATTCGTTCCTTCCTTTCTATTACTGCTTTGCGGGACTGGGAACTACATCAAATGGATGTCCACAATGCTTTTCTTCATGGAGATCTTGATGAGGAAATATATATGGATCTTCCATCGGGATTACGACGACAGGGGGAGTTTGGAGTGTGTCGTCTCCATAAGTGCCTTTATGGGCTCAAGCAAGCTTCTCGTCAATGGTATGCAAGTTTACTTCAACTCTTACAGCCATTGGTTTCAAGCAATCCAAGCACGATTATGCCCTATTCTCTTGGACAAAAGGTACATCTTCAATCTACCCGATGATATATGTTGATGACATACTTATTATAGGAAACGATGAATTGGGCATCAAGAAACTTAAGGAATATTTGCACTCTAGTTTCCGTATTAAAGATTTGGGACCTCCCAAGTATTTCCTTGGTATTGAGATTGCTCGTTCAAAACTAGGAATCTCTCAATCAATGGAAATTTGTGTTAGAGATCATATCAGAAGTAGGCTTATCGGGATGTAAATCGGCTGTCATTCCTATCGATCAAAACATCAAGTTGGCTACAGTTGACTACGACGCTGGATCATCATCTAAGATCAACAACCCTTTGCTTGAAGATCCATCCCGCTATCAAAGGCTTGTATGAAAACTTATATATCTCACCATGACTAAGCCGGACATATGTTATGCAGTACAGATACTTAGTCAATTCATGCATAACCCGAAGGAATCTCACATGAATGCAGCCTTGAAGGTTATAAAATATTTGAAGAGACGTCCAGGCCTTGGAATACTCCTCTCACGAGATTGCAATTTAGAAATGGCAGCTTATTGTGACATAGATTATGCCACATGCCCCATGAATTGGAAATCAATCACTGGTTTTTGTATTAAGCTGGGAAAGTCGTTGCTTTCGTGGAAGATGAAGAAGCAATCAATTGTATCTCTATCATTCACTGAAGCTGAATATCGAGTTATGACTAAAACCGTTTGTGAAATAGTTTGGATACGAGGCTTGCTTTCAAATCTTGGGATACAAGTCAAAGGGCCAATGAACTTATATTGTGACAATGATGCATCACTCAAACTTGCAGCAAATCCCACTTTTCATGAGAGGATAAAACACATTGAAGTAGACTGTCACTACACTCGAGACAAGATCCAAGAAGGAGTAATCAAGACAAATGGAATTGGAACCATGGAACAACCCGCTGATATTTTTACCAAACCATTTTGTTAAAGACAACACACATATCTACTAAGCAAGCTGGGTGTCTTGGATATATATCAGCCGTCAGCTTGAGGGGGAGTGTTGGAGATATGCGAGGATCATGTTAGAGATATGCAAGGATTGAGCTGAAGATTATGATCGATCAATCCAAGATTACAGGAGATTATATTTGATTAATTATGTCAATTTGTGATTCGATTTGATTTGATGTATCTTCTCTCTCTTTTCCTTAGTTAGATATTCAATGTATTATAAGTAGGGACTCATACAATGTAAATGATATATAGAAGAATACAAAAGAGCATATTACATCCCTTGTTCTTGGCCTATTTTTTTCCAACTCTAACATCGTTGCCTGAGGAATACCACCACATTGAACATTTTTGAAGAGTATATACTTCTAGATCACATACTGTGTCCATAGCGAAAGGGAACGCCAATAGACTAAAATAAAAACATGAAAAAGAAGAAAAATGAATGGAATCCTTTCATTTAAAATTGTCCTTATCAAATCCATAATTGAAACTTAAGATGGTCAAGTCCATGATGACCGGACCACTATGGTGGCATTTTTAGGTAAGATTTTCTCTAGAAAACTCGATTGCATTTTTACTCAAAGGTTTAAACCACATTGGATTCAATTGAAAGATTAAGATTCAATTCAAATTTGTATGATAGGTTTAGAATTAAAAATGCAATTTTCCACCAAACAATTTTTGCACGTGGACCTGGAATATGTAAAATAATATTTTTTTTTACTAATAAATCCAGTGAGCCCTTTGGCCAAAAAAAAAAAAATCAGGTAAGTCCACATATGAACTCCACAAAGTAAAAAAAATAATCACATCCATTGGGAGCATGTGATTGGAATACCATCCAATAAGTACATTTCCACAATGATTATTGAACATTTAATTGCCACAAAGAATTTGATTGGCTCTATTATAGTGACTGAATCAACTGCGGTGCCGCCTTCATCTCCATCATTTTCATGTCCTTCATTGTCAACAAAATTGAAATGGTCTGCATACTTCTTCTAGGAAAAACTTCTGGGTCACGGCAAAACATAAGGCCCACCAGGGATGAAAATATATGTCGCATCTTTGCAAAAAGCGGAAGGAACAAGAACTCCACCGTATCTCTCTTCCCAGCAACTCAATTTAGATCTTAAAGGAATTTAGATGTGAATTTCCCCCAAAAAATAAGGAAGGAAGGATACTACCTGCCACTCTCTTTACATCAACTCACAGAATGAGCGCCAAAGAGGGAAGAATCATTTGGTGACTCTTAAAAGGACAGTAATACTAATACCCAATTAAATTAGGGCGGCACTAGTTTTCCACTTATCATTTGATTTAGACACTCATTTTTTTTATGATTTGACCATAATATCCTTGTGAGACACACAATTCTTATATAACTCTACAAAAAGTGATCTTTTTTATTATTGGGTCAATACTTTTTAATTTATTTCTTTTTATTTTCTTGCAGGCCCTACTTTCCTTTCTTTTTGTTCTTCTTACACGCCTTTGACGTCTTAGGAGGCTTGCAACCACAAACTGCAGCAGCCAATTGATGTATCTTTGCTTGTCGATTCCGGTATGCAAAAGACACGCACTGAGGGAGGAACAATCTTTACCTCATGACTATAGCCTAATTTTAGTTACAAGAGGCATCCTTCAGCCTCTACCCTAGCTTTAAACCCAACACCTACAATATTGAGAAAGAGAGAATTTGGCCTTGATTGTCGTCAACGAAAATAGATTGCCTTGTGGAAGAAGATGTAGGAGGGGGAGTATAGAAAGAAGAGAATGGTTTGCAAAAGAGAAAACAGAGACAATTTGCATGAGCTGAGAAGTGAGACGTCTAAGGCGTGAAAAGAAAGAAGAAGAAGGAAAATGAGACTCGCAAGGAAAAAAAGAATAATCAAAATAAAAAGAATTGACCAAATAATAAAGAAAGATCACTTTTGTAGAGTTGTACAATAAGTGGTAGACCCCGAAAGAGATAATATGGTCAAAACACAACAATAGGAATGTCTAAGTCAAAGTGGAAAAAGTGCGACATTTAAATTAATGAATAAATTATGAAATTACAGAAACTGATTTTATAGTAGAGATTCTATATAGACATGTTGGCCTAATGACATATAAAATCTCAGTGTTGGCCTAATGACATATAAAATCTCTTATATTATACGCTTCACAAACTAGTATTGTGCATCTAAACCATGTATATATTTGTTACTTAACCATTTGAATGATTATTTAATAAAAATAAGTTCCACGGAGCTTTGATTTTTTTATATATTCTGCTAATGCTTCTTAGCATAATTATGTACATAAGATAGAAACTTGAATTTGTATGAATAATTTTTAAGATTAATATACTATGTAGGATATTGTGATTATGTACTGTAGCATTATACTGTAGCTAAACTCTGCAACATGACTTTTCTCTTTATGCGCTCTGCTCGTGGACTTTGCACATTCCCCGCATTACCCCACTGTTATTATTATTATTATTATTATTATTATTATTATTATTATTATTATTATTATTATTATTATTACTTTGGACAAATTATCTTAATCATTTACAATACAGTTTTGCCCATTAATAACCATTATGAATAGAAAGCTAAATTCTATATCAAAATATCAAATTATATTTTTCTTGCAATAATATACAACCAATTGACCTACCTAATGCAAAAATAAATTCAGCATGGTCCAAGATTGCGGGGGACCTTCCATCTTCATTTCAATTCCCACGTTTACAATTACATGGTACTTTCTCTTCTGTTTTCTTTTTCTTTTTTTTGCATTTTTCACGATTATTTACCGGTCCAGTGACTTTTGATTTTCTGAATAATAGTGACAACTCATTAACTTCCATATAACACAGTTTCGTGCTTTAGCAAAACAAAATCATAAGGCACCTATATATATTCAGGGGAATATGCACCTATGCCTCTATATATTCTTTGAGTGTTGCTTTTCTTTGTTCTATCACGCTATTATATTGCTCATAATTCTAAAATAATGCGATGGTCAATTTTACGAAAACTCACTTTAACTTTTGTTATTCCCTTTATAAATAATCACTTATAAAATTTAGTTCTTGAGTCTACACATAATAAGTCCACACATAACAAATATTAAATCTCTTGCTTGTTAAATACACAAAGTTTCCAATTTTATACCCCAAACTGCTTGAAAAGAAATTCTAGCAAATATAAAGATAGATCAATCATGCAACTGGAAATGCAGTTGGTACTGTATATTATATTTATTAATCTTTAAAAAATTAGTTAACCTATTGACAATGATAAATGAACAAACTAGGAAATTGAGAGAACATGGATGTTACTCGGACTTAGCCTTTAGGAGGATAGACCACTTATAAAGGGTAAAGGTACTCGATGCTAAAAATGAGAAAACAAAGCTTGTAGTAACGGTAAAAAGGTTGAGTTCCAAAGCTTATTATTGATTTTTTTCACAAAAAAAAAACTAATGATTTGTGAACATTTTTCTAAAAATAGTTATTTATATCGGTTAAAATTTTCATCCTCAACAATAATCTTTGCCTAAATATTTTCTTTAATGATAAAGTATTTCTCATTAATTAATTTGTGCAAGCAATTGAAGTAAATATTTTTAAAGAAATATTTCAAATGGTTGATTTTCATGAAATATATGCATATAGAAATTAAATGTTTTCATCAAATTGGTGATTTTTAACGGAGGGCTTACATATGAGTCATTGTTATGTGGGCGCGTATGCGGGCGACGAAAAGCTGCTGACAAACGTCAGCGTCGGCTCCAACTCATTAATAGAACTCGTGGCCACAATTTGGCGCTCGCAAACGTCGATGTCGGCTCCCACTCATTGATAGGGCCTCGCTCGGTTCATTTTGGATAGCTTTTACGGCCAGCCCATTCAACATCAAAGATAAAGAAGAAAAATAAATAAAAAATAAAAAATCCCCCCCTCGAGCACTTGGGATACTAAAGATGAGAAATAAAAAATAATAAAGATTAACAAAATTCATGAGCTGTCAAGAGCTCGAAAACCTGAATCGGCCTGACCAAATTGACTCTCGCATTTCTCGGGCACGAGTTAGATGGGGCCAGTCCTTGGGCATATTTTTCTAATTTTGATTTTAGGCTTGTTCAGGCTAAGAGCCTCATGGACCCAAGATGCCATTAGCAAAAATAAGTGAAGTAGCGAATATAATTAAATGCAATGAAACGTAAAGAGCATACAAAGATACGCAAATGAAAATGAATGCCAACCAATGTCGATGAAAGCATGGTATAAAGTATATTTTAAGTTTAGTAACTACATTCACTATTTTAATATGACACTTTGCAACAATTACATGTATAAAATATGGTTTGCTCATCATATATCTAGCTATATACTTTAATTAGAAATTGGAATTTGACAGGCCATAAAATCACTACAAAGCAAATTTCCACATAGGACCAATTTAGTGCTCCCTGGTCCAGAAATTGCCATCAGGGATTTGGGAACAAATGAGAAAATATGATTAGGAATAAGATAATGAAAGATGTCAAAGTTTTGAAGCTTCGTGTCAAAGATTTGCACAAACACAAAGGAAGCTGAGAGAGGATAGGAGTGGTCGATAGTGAGTTAACGTGGAGATATGTGGGAGTTACAGATTCTTTACGTTAGAAAGCCATTGACATCAACTGCTACCTTTAAGATGATTAAATACGATTTATCAAATGGTGTTTACAAACAAATTTAGACCTTGAAGGAATTTAGATGTGGATTTACAAAAAGAAAAATATATATATGTGTGTGGAAGGAAAAAGAACTTCCATCATGTCCCTATTCTAATCAACTCAATTCAAAAATAAAAAATGGAAAGAAATGGATGGATTACTAAATTACAAAAATCCAATTATATATGTTAAGTTAATTTATGGTGTTTTGAATGAAATTTCTCAGATGATTGGAACATTTTGGTCTAGTGGTTAATATTACCATATAAAGTTACTCTAGATTTTAAATGATTCCAATATGTTATTCAAAGCCGCGTAAATACAGGGGTCAAGCTGCCTTGGTTGACCAATTTTTCGAAATATTAGTCAAATGCTTTACGAGAAAAAGAGGTAATTAGTCTAGCGTTTTGTCGGGGTAAAGAGGCAAAATCTCATCCAAGATTACATCAAGATGGAAAGAGAAATTGATTGAATGGGCCAACTCTCTTTTCCATCGTCCTTATCTTGCTTTTGGATCAAAGAAACATAAATTTAGTCAAGGTCTTGCCACTTACTTTTTGTAATGGACATCTGTGTCAAAAAAGTAAAGCTTTGCCCAGGTTTTATCACAAGGGGTCAAGACGACTTGGGAGAAATCCGGTTCAAGCTATATTGGGCATCCCTATCCAAAAAGCAAAGCATTTCACGGCTTTTGTTGCAAGTGACCAAAATGATTGGCTTAAATTATGCATGAATCCCTACAAGATGAAGCAAGCATTTAAACGTTCAATATTATATTGGTCTGATGAAAAAATTTAACATAATATATTCAATCCAACTAATAAGTTCAACTTATCAATTTACAAGTTTGAATATGTTGCATTATTGGTTTATCTGTTCTATTTAGTTATATTTGGTTGAGAAAAATTAATAAAATTATGCAACATCTTTAATCAGTAATTTTAATAGATTTAGTTATTACACTAACGAGTAATGGGCAACATTGTACTCTCAAAATAACTATTCAAGTAGTAATCATTTGGCAGGTTGATTTTACATATGAATCATTGTCAAACGGAAATCACCGCAAACGATCAACTTGTATTTTGTAGACTCCACCAATTATCTCCTCGAGCCATAGAGGTGACACTAATTGAGATCTAATTTGCACATCCAAAGAAATGTCCATGCAGAATGATGAAGTCGTTAGGGGGAAGCCATCGTATCGTGTGGCTAATGAGGAAATTAAACGGCACAAGCAAACATAACGTGACAGCCTAGAATTTGATGTCTTTAACAATTTCATTGCCATTCGTTAACCTAATGCTTATTAAATATAAAAAAAAAAATCTTTATTTGACTACTTCAAGTGCACACCGTGAAATACTGCAGCTCGTCTTTTCATTTTCTGTGTGAATTACCGGTTTCACCAGATCAGACCAGACCAGATTGGACTAGGCCGAACTGGTCGGTTAGTCTGGTTCCCGATTCTAGGACTGGTCGGTCTGGTTCCCGATCCCAAAATCTGGGAGCTAGTCCTCCCAGTCCATTTCCTAGTTCCACTTTAGAACCGGACTGAACCAAGAACTGATCAGTCCTAGGCACGATAGTTAAAAGATACTTTTATTTAATGTGTTGCACGAACTTAAAAGACTAAGTTTTTTATAGAATGTTAAGCAATTTTGCATTCATCGATACTTCAAGTTGAGTTTAAGATATACTGGATGTTGACAAGTATTGTCTTGATTGCTTTATTTAATCGATGAAAATTGCCTTGCCTTTAATGAGTCCAAACAAATACCAATTTATGTTACTTACCTTTTACCCAAAAAAAAAAATACCAATTTATACTTTACCAAAAAAAAAACAAATACCAATTTATTTGATATTTCTTGGCAAAACAACACTAACACTCAAAATTAACAATATCAAACCTTAGTTATTTATCTCTCTCTCTCTCTCTCTCTCTCTCTCTCTCTCTCTCTCTCTCTCTCTCTCTCTCGCGAAGTAATTCCTGGGCACATTTTTTTTATTTGCCAATTATAATTTTTTTTTATCATTTTATAATCTTCAACTTTCTCTTTTGGAGAAGTTCTAGGTCCAGTCAACAATGATAAAAACATGTTCCTTGGAATTGGCCCTTGTAGACTTGACTTTGCCCATGGTTGTTTTGTGGAATTGGCCCAACCGTGAAGATCACTCAAAGGGGAAAGACACTGCACATATAAATGAAGTTTACACATGGTGAAGCATAAGAGACATATAACGCACAAAATTACCATTATAAACATGAAGTGTCTTTCATTGTGTACATGGACTTGGGTGTTGCTGGTTTTGACGGGAAGTGGAAGAAGCATGGGTTGCTTGGAAGAAGAGAGGAATGCATTGCTTAACATTGAGGCCGCCTTCAATTGGTCTACTGATCTGTCATGGCGCAGTAGCCATGATGACTGTTGTAGCTGGGAACGCGTGATGTGCGATGACACCACTTTGCAGGTAACTCAATTATATTTGAGCAATATAAGCCATTGGAAAAGGGGATCGTCGGGTTGGGAAGAGTCTAGGCCTTGGGTTATTGATGCCACTTTATTCCTTCGTCTGGAGGAACTTCAAGTGTTGGATTTAAGTGATAATTCTCTCTCAGGTAAATCTCTCTCTCTCTCTCTCTCTCTCTCTCTCTCTCAAATATTTGTTTCATTTTTCTTATTTCAAATATGTTTCTAATCAATCGTTTACTTTTTGAACAATGAAAAAATGTCATATGGCGGAGCTATAAAGTATAAAAGCGAATTGGGTGAACTAATAACAAACATATGATTGCACAAATAATGCAATTCTTAAAGTAGTTGATTGCACATATCATGAATTAATTAAGAGACTCATCTCCATGATGATGATAAGTATGAAGAACAAAAATAGAATTAGCTTAGTAAGCAATGATTTACCAAATTCCGACTTTTTTTTAATAAAAGGTGGAATGGTTTGAATTTTTCACCCCAACAATTTTGCACTTGTTTGGAAGTGAACCAAAATCTACTTAATATTTTTATTTGTGTCTTCCTCTTTAGATTCAAAATAAGAAAAAAAAATCAAGTTTATCATTCTACACATCCATGTTTACATTTTTGGAAAGGTTTTGAGTGTTTATGATAAATAAAAATCAAACTATGAGAGCCATAAGATTTACAAAAGATAAAAGAAAAAATGAAATTAAAAATCACGAAAAAGTAGATTGGCAGAGAGGATTAATTTAGAGGGAAGAGAAAGGATCTTAAAGGTAGTGTAATGGTTGGATAGAGGGAAAGTAACGGAGCGAAATAAAAAAGATTAGAACATATCAGGAGGAATTACGTATAGCTGTCCGTCCTTTATATTCCTCATATAAAGGGCTTTAGAGGGATTGAGGGCACTGATACTTCTATTAAACAATTTTTTTCTTTCCCACATTTACATTTGATTTATTTCAAATTATAAATACTTCAAATTATATATACATAAAAGTACAATAAAGAGATAACGCATTATTTATTTTCCTTTTTTAATTTTTTTCTTTTGTCTAATAATTATTTTTATTTCTTATTTTCTATTTTGATTACATTTTCCAACATCTATATTTATATGGATGCATGGACTCATGCCTGGTTGGAGAAGGCAAATGGTTCCAAAATCCCAAGACACTCTACCCATCCTGCATCTAGACATGCAAGAAAATTAGAAAACCCCTTATTAGTGCTCTTTGGGATAGCCTTTAGTCTATTTAGATAAGGAAAGTCACAATTAGGTACGTGTGTTTCGGGATAGTATTTTCCAAAATTTAATTTTCTAAACCGATCAATGAAAATATTTACGTATAAATTTAAGAAAGTGAATTCCCAAGTCTAAAAAGATTAAAACACTTTCCGGAATTACTACTCTCAAATTTTTTAATATTTTTTTCTTTTTTCTTTTTCCTTTACTCTACTTTGGTGCCGACAACTGGCGAGGGTTGACCTCATCGGGATTGGGCGAGCTCAACCTAGCTAGTCTCTAACCGAGGTCGTCAAGGTGGAGCCTTGCCAGCTTGTGCCTATGGCCTATTGCCAAGGCTTCGGGACCAGCGGAGGGAGAATAAAATGAAAAAAAAAATATTTAAAAATTTTAAAAAAAAATTTGCTTAAAATGAAGTCATGAGATTAAAATCATTTTTCAAATGCGATCCAAATACCAAAAATATTTTCGGTTACATGTTACCAATTAAAGAAAAATGAAATATTTTATTGGAAAATGTTTTTCTTGGATAGAAAAACATTTTGTTTTACTGTAGAGTTTTTCTCAAAACAAACGCTTAAACAAATAAGGGGATCTTAGACAAATAGCCATAAATAAAAAAGGAAAATAGATTATCCATGGATCGATGTGACTTATTTATTTATAGATTATACCCACACTCAAAAGGAGAAAATATTGTGTGGGCCAACTTGTCCACGTCACTATGGGAGCGGCCCACTCAATGATCACAATGTGACGTCTAGGATCCACTTTCTTTGCCTCTTTAGTGACGCTCCTACAGTATTGATCTCTTCAACTGTACGACACTCTTTCTTCTCTCTTTTGCACCTTTCCAGAGAAAGATTGAAGCCTATTTTTTTTTTTTTTTAGATACTCTTCGCTCTAAAGAGCCCCCACAGGTCGCATTCCGAACTCAAAACCGCTGCCTCTACCTACGACACACTCTCTCCTCTCCAGTCGTCCATTTATCACCACCTCGCTCCCTTCCACCACCAAAGCCAATCATCCTCACTTCCGCTGAGCTGCAGCTCGTCCTTACCATCGTCTACCTCGAGCTCAGCTAGCGTCCTCAAACCTCAGATTTAGGATCTAAGCTTGAGTGAGCCCTAGACCTCGGATCTCAATTGGTTCGAGGTTGAGCAGGGTATATAACAACCACATCTGGATTTTTGGAGGTCAACCGCCATTGTCGACCCCTAGTGGACGAGTTCTCGTGGCATGGAGGCGATGGTAGAGAGACATGGGTGTTGGGGTGGAGGTGGAGTTGTCCAAGGCTGAGTGAAAGGGAGAATGAAGAAAGAAGGTAAGGGCGCGCATGTTTTTATTTCTATTCTTTTTCTGTTCCCAGGAACAGAAACAAAAAAAAAAAGTGTTTCTGTTCCGGGAAACAATTTTTGAATAAAAAAATGCGTTTGGTAAACTTGTTCCGGAAATAAAAAATGAACAGAAACACGTTTGGTAAATTTTATTCTTTTTTTGTTTCTTTTAATTTTTTAATGTTTTTATTTATTTTGCATTTCTTCCTTTCTTTCTTTTTTTTTTCTTCTTTTGGCCGGTCACACGGCCTCCGGCGACCAGCCGGCCAGGGCCGCAGCCTCGCCGTGGTTGGGCAAGGCTCGGCCTCGCCGGGGGCCGGCGACGCTCCGCGAGGTTGCCGACCCTCGACGGCATCGCCGGCCCTCGACGGCCGGTCGCCGGCCATGGCGAGGCGACCGACGCGAAAGAAAAAAAGAAGAAAAAAAGAAGAAGAAAAGAAGAAGAGAAGAAGAAGAGAGAGAAGAAGAAACGTTTCTTCAAAATTGTTTCTGGAACAAGAAGTAAAAATTTTTTGTTTCTTTTTTTTGTTCCTATTTTGTTCCGGGAACAAATAAACAAAAAAAGAACAGAAACGTAACCAAACACGTTTCTGTTCTTTTTTTGTTCCCGGGAACAAAAAAACAAAAAAGTGTTCCAGAAACACTTTTTAGGAACGTTTTCATGCAGCCCCTAAAAAAATAAATAAGAAACAACAAGTAGAGAAATGAATTAATGAAGAGAGAGGACCCACGAGGATAAGAGAAGAGAGAGAAAGTGGGACCCAACTAGAGCCATGTGTCGATGTTTGAGTGGGCTTGGACGTGGAGGGTCAGCCTACACAATAAAGTGGGGTCTGGTTTTTCTACTCTCTTCGCTGCTTCTCTTGAGAGTATCCAAACCTGAGAAGCCGAAAACATAACCGAAGCATACGGGATGAAGTACTCCCAAATGAGTAAAGAAGCTCTCTTCCCAATTTTTCATCACCACTAGGAACGCGTGTTATCATCGTTGCTTGCCGTTGCTTGCCCCGCCACACTTTGTCGACATAGCCTTGCCTTCGTTCAGCCATGTCGCCGGCATAGCACTTGGCCTTCGAGCTCAACAAGGCCACCCAAACGCCCTCCTTGCACCCAATCCCCACCTTCTCTCTTCCACTTTCTCACCATTGCAGCAATGCCCATGCTAGGGCTCAATGGCAATTGTCAACCAAAAGGCCCAATTGCGACTGTTGCTGACCCCTTTTGACCTTGGATCGACCTAAATCCTAGGTTGAGTCGAGGCTTAGACGTTAGATCTATAGCTTGGTCGACCTCAGATTTGGAATGTGAGGCTTGATTGTGCTAGCAGACTTCGAGCTCGAAGACACTAAGGATAAACGATGATGATGCTAGCAGAGTCAGAGGCAAGGGTGTTGACCTAGGGCAAAGGTCTCTATAACAATCAATGTCTATCATTAAATCTATCTAAACTACTATATAATTCACCGATGCCTCTACAAAGCTCCATGATCTCTTTATCCATTTTCCAAATAGAGTTGTTATCGTCCTACAACCAATTTTTGGGTCATCTTGTACATCACCACCTAGATGAACCTCTTGTCTTTGGATGCCACCACAAGATAACTGGTCCATGGAATGCCGTTGAGAAGCTTCTTCCTTATAAGGATAATTGTAAATATACTTTTTTGAAAGTTTGATACTTCTGCACGGAATCATATCAAGATTGATTTCCAATTTTCTTTTCCGTTTGCTTTTCTTTATTTTTTTTCTTTTTCCCTCTTTCCACTTTTCCCCTTCTTCTTTATTCAGGAAAATTACCAATTCGATTTTGAGCTCATTATACGAATGTCAATTTAAACCTAAATTTTTCAATTTTGTTGATGTATTCCTATGCCTTTTCTGTGAAATTTGAATGAAGTTTTTTCTACCAATTGCCACTAGAAATTGCTGACGGGGCGGTCTATCATTGTCGTTCATCCTACGCGACACCGAAATTAATTTGACTTCTACAATTCTTGATAAAATGACGTTATTTTGCATACTTTTTAACATTTCCTATTTTCCTTTTATTTACTTTTTGTCTCTACTATTCATCTGCTTCCTTAGAGAGCTGAGACCACTAAGTCGCACCATATGTCCCTAGAAGATCTAGTCGAAACCCTAGTTATCCAGGCTAGTAGCAAAGAATCCTTTATTTATTTATTTATTTATTTATTTATTTTACTGGCAAGTATTGTCAAGTTTTCGCTCATTCAACTCCCACAAAATATTGTGCTCTATATTAGGTGCCTTCAGATCGGTTGTTTCAAAATCTATGCTTTGTGTTTTCTTTGACCCTTTTGCTTAAGAGTGTGAAATTATTGTTTCAATACTCCTCTCTATTATGAAGAATCCGGCTATTTTTAGCTTCAACTTTTTTAGCGCCTAAAAAGTTTGTCTTTTTCTTTCCCCCTTCAACTAATGCAAGCATCTTGTCGTCCTTCAACATCGTTGCTCATTGTCTACTCTTCTTTTTTCGAATTTCTTGGTTTTAGCGAGTGATGAAAGTTTGGCACATGGCTTTCTTGACTCACAAATGCACCCTTCAAAGAGCTTTGTTTTTTTCCTTTTGCTTGTTCTAAAATTTAGATGGATCTTTAATTGCTTTCATGTTTCCTTTTGCTTCAGCTAATGCAAGCGTCTTGTCATCCTTCAACATCGTTGCTCATTGTTTACTCTTCTCTTTTCGAATTTTTTGGTTTTAGCGTGTGGTGAAAGTTTGGCACTGGCTTTCTTGACTCACAAATGCACCCTTCAGAGAGCTTTGTTTTTTTTCCTTTTGCTTGTTCTAAAATTTAGATGGATCTTTAATTGCTTTCACGTTTTTCTCATTGCCACAAGTTGAGGGCAAGAAGTGCTGAAAATGCTAAGAATGTCGCTGATTTTAAGGAGCTCCAAGATCAGAGCCCTTGGATCCCAGCAAACCCAACCAAGCCATTTTTCCCTGGCTGAAACATTCTGCTACCATGATCAATGAATAGGAGCTCTCTAAGGAAGAAGATGAACACTAGTACATAGAAGGAAAGAAAAGAAAAAAAAAAAAAGAAGAAAAGAAGAAGGGCAAAAACAGAAAAATCAGAAAATATATGCAAAACGACGTTGTTTCATTAAGAATTGTACATGTCAAACGTCAGCCATGCAATGTAAAATGACCGTTGATGATTGAATATAACGTCAGCAATTTCTAGTAGCAATTTGCTAGAAATATTACATTGGAATTCCATACAAATGTTTAGGATTATTTGGAAATTTGAAGAGTTTAGGACTAATTAGTCTCCTTACAATAGGTTTAAAATTAATTTGGTAATTATTCCCCTTTAGTCTTTGTTCGCTCTCCCACTTCTTTTCTCACACACAAACCCACCATGGACGCTCATATGAGCCTTGTGACCCTTGAGCTGCCATTGCCTCTCTCTCTCTCTCTCTCTCTCTCTCTACTTCAACCCCAAATCTAGATAGCCGAGGCTAAGCTGCCATTTCATGAGGAGTCGGTTACCTTGCACAAGCAAGCCAAAACTAATGCTTATTAGTTGAATGCAAGCCACATGACAATACTATGCCATGTATTTTGCCAAGTGATAATTATAGATGTAAAGTAAAGAGATGTCAGGTGGGGAGCACATAGCTATCTTAGCTTTGCTAGTTAACTAAATAAAATAAATACTGTTAAAGGCACAAACTACTTGCTTATGAAATTGGTTTACAAACAAAGCAATAGAATTTTTTTTCATGCTTGGATACATTGGAATAATTGATTTCTACCTATTAAAAAGTTCTCCTCATCATGAGCATATAGTTATTCTTGGTATATTAAAGATAGTTAGACATATTATATCTATAAATAATTAATTAACCATAATGCATGCATGAATCTTTCTATAATCAGATTTAAACAGAACGCTACACTTGAAGAAATTGAAGAGGCTACATCTGCAGGGCAATCATTTGCAACGAGTCCCCTCATTGTACAAGCAAACTTCAATGGAGGCCCAAAATTCGTCTTCCAGTCAACTTGAAGGTACATGTAAAATAGAAGACAATGCCTTGATATGTAATATTCGATGTTGAGAGCCTTTTGTCAATCACAGGTGCGAATCTTGAGGTGCTGGATCTTCATGGGAACAATTTGGTGAATGATGCTCTCACGGATATTACAAGGATAACATCTCTTAAGGCCTTAAGCATAAGTGATTGTGAATGGGATGCCTCTTCAAAGTTATTGGAAGGTACTTCCATGGAAAGGCTTTCGTTTATCATTATTAACTTATCATAGAGGCACATACAATTGTTTGACCATAAGTAAACCAATGTCATGCTTCAATGTGTTATGATGTCCGTGATCCTTACAAGTTTGATTTTTTTTTTTTCAAACTTTGCCCTGATCTTTGAAGATTGAAGTTTAGTCCCCATGCTTTTAGTTTTCTACAACTTTTTGTGTGGATCAATCTGAATAATAGTGTAACAACATAACAGATTCAAGGAGCCATAGCTAAGAAGATTAAATACTGACATGATAGTATACCAGAGGAGTTCAAATATTATATAGGAATCATAACCAAATTAAATGCAAAAGTTAATTAGAAATCAATATCAAACAATATTTAAAGTTTACATATTAAACCACAATGGTGGTCAAACTTCTGGGATTGCAAGTGTTAATAAATTCAACAAAGTCATGAAGCCTAAGAAATTAAATGACACTAAAGCTCAAACAAAGCAACCTTAATGGACATACATGTTTACATTGATTTTTACTTTATTCTTTCTGCTTATTTTAAATGTTTACTTTGACTTCTTTTTTTCTAATTTCGAAACACCCACAACATAGACAACTGTGAAGATATAGTTTTTTGTATTATTTTTAAATTACGTTATATTTTAGATTTTGATAGTATAGTAAAAACCAAATTATTTTGTACTTTTCACAAAGCAAAAAAAAAAAAAAAGACGCCGTCATATGTTGTCTATGGTAATACTTCTTGATTAAATTACCTATATAAATGAAAGTATAATAAGGGAGTCAATAACCTTAAGTTGTGAGTTGAGAGAGAATGAAGAAACTAGTTATCGAATGGTAATTAACTTATGAGACTCACGCTAAGTTATTCTTAATAATAATGTTGCTGCAAAGTAATAAACTATGTGAGAGAGAGAATATGTTGCGTGCAAAACATGATAACAATATGTTTTATAAGTGGCTACTAGCTCCAACAATGAAGGCAATAGGGTTAGGCGGCAATACGAGGGCCTTTCTCAAAAAGGATAAGTGCATCATAAATTTTAAAACATATCACGAAAGCGCAATCAAATTTTAAAACGTGTCAAATTGATTCATTGTGATTTGGCTAACTAGAAAAGCTGAAATGTTTGTTTTTATTACTTTCTTAACATGCGTAATGCTAATGTAGCGGCCACTAAGCTCCACATAAAAGAAAAAAAAATAGATTTTTAATTTTTTTTAAGAAAGGGAAAAAAATTTTAAAAAAGAAAAAAATGATGAGAATTGCAAAATAAAAAATATAAAAATCTAAAACCACCACCATAGCTGCTCAAGGCGGCCATGTAAATTGTCTATCAAGAAAACAATCATGAAATTTATTCAATTTGAAATTAATCCTAAAACATAAATATTTTAAATATATTCTATTTATCGTTTCAAATTTAACTTATTTCATCACATGATTAAACTTTACTTAGTAAATAAGTTTTTATCTTTTTGGTTTGTCATTGAAGATATTATCTCTTATTTGGACAATTTTCAATTAATAAGTAGGCTCTCACTTATCAATCAAATTTATATGTATATTATTAAAGTCGGAGCTACGTTCGCTCCTATTCTCAACATATGGTACTTCACTTCGTCTTTAGAAGCATTGGCTTATTGATTTGTCGTCAACAACTTTAATATTTATTGGGTTAAATATAAGTAAAAAGACAAAGCACTTTGAATTTTTTTTCCAAGGCTCATCTTTTTCGAACCTTATTACTCATTGGTTGTATATTTGAGAAAAAAAATGAGTAAAGATAATGTATCTTAAAAATATAAAATTTAACTGTCTAATTTAAGTTTACTCCATGTATGCCACTTAACTAATATATGTAATTGCCATGCGGCATAAATTGCGGCAAAACTTTGCCTCATGGGATGCATTTGACTATTAAATTATAAATAATTGTTTACACCAGAATTTTAGCTAAATATTTAATATTAAATTGCATAAAATATTAGGACAATTCAGCCCTAATGAAAAAGGATTTTCACATCACCTAAGTATTAATATTATTTGCATCTATTGAGCCTTATTTTTATTTTGTTTTCCCTTATGTTACTTCATTTCGGGTAAATAAAAAATAGAAAAAAATAATATATATTTTTTAAAAAAGGGCTAGAAGAAGCTCAGGGGCTAGGCTTTCGCTCAGCCCCCTTTATTTATTTATCTTTGCTCCCCACGCACGGGCTCGGGCCTGGCTTACCCTAGATTCCCCCTTAGCCCAGCCCTCTCTCTCCCTTCTCTCTTCCTCCTCTGCTGCATGCCACCAAGGACACTGCAAAGCAAAAGCAACTAGGGTAGAGTAGGTAGGAGACGGCGCAGCAGAGAGGAGGCATAGTGCTAGGCTTACTGCGGAGTGGACGGTGAGGGAAAGCCGGCTCAGCCAAGAGAGGGCTCGGTCGGCATGCCAAGGACCGGCGATCGGAGCACCTCCGTCGACCGGGCTTCTCGACTATAGATTAGAGGCTATGAGCTCGGTTGAAGGCGGAGGAGGGAAATCCGAAAAAAGGGCATCTGTGAGGAGGATCGAGGGCAATGGCCAAAGAAAGAGGGATTGAAGAGGCTGAGGCAAAGAGAGAGAGAAGTCGGCTAAGAGTGAAATCAAAGGAGATCCGAGTGAAAGGGCTTCAGCCGACACCTCGGCCGTGTGCGAGCTCCATCCGACAACCCTGCCCAGCCAACACTCCCTAGCCAAACCAGTGAGCCTGCCCCGACCGCATTCCGTGCCCTTTTTTAGGCGTGCTGCGTCGGAGACCGCGGCCGTCTAGCTCACGCGAGCTCTGGCCACTGGTTGTCCCTCATCACACCGTCACGCGTGTTCTAGTTTGTGTTGAAAGCGTCGGCGCTAATTCCGATCCCATTCAAGCCGAGAGTTCCCCGTTCCAGTTCCGCGCACCACTTGCTCGATGGAATGTCTAAACTAGATTTGAGCTTGTGTCGAGAGTGCTCGTCTCTGAGATCGTTGGTTCGTCATGTTATCTTATCCTTGGCCATCACTACCTCCCTTTCTTGGTCGAGGTCGACGCGTACAAGTGTCACTAGAGCATGGTTTACGATTGGAGGGCGGGCCGTTCCGGCAAAACATCAAGAAGGAGGAGCTCTCGGGGAGGTCCAAGGAATAACACAGCGCGGGTGCAGGGGAGAGCTCGAATCGGATCAGGTCCGGATCATTCTCGAGTCGCGGGTTCAACCGACCTGGGTATGAGGGCTTTCTTTTTTAGTCCACGCACGAGCCAGGCCGATCGCGGGACTAGGCTCAATAAATGAGCCCAGTCCGATCGAAGCCCTAGTTGGCCTTGGCTCGGGTCGGGTTTGGATATCCAACTCGGGTTCGGTTGTTTATATTATAATATTATATTATTATTTTAATATATTTAAAAGTATTTTTAAAATATTAAAAATAAAAAAATTCGAAAAATGTTTTATTTTTTTTCCAAAAATTAGAAAAAAGCTTAAAAACAAGTTTCTCAATAATTTTCTCCAAAAAAAAACGCATGAAAAATCCTTCAAAAAAAAAAATCAAACTTTAAGATTTAAACAATATTAGATATCAAAAGGGTATTAGTTGATTAACTAGTATAATCAAATTCACAATTTCTTTAATAGCAACTGCTACTTGAAAATGACTTACAGTTTAACAAATTGAACTAAAAATTGTGAATTGTGGGCTTGAGAGAGCTCAGGCTAAGCTTAGATTTAGCAAGCCATTAGCCTTCGTGTCCCACAAGAGGGCACAAGGAGGTCGCGACATGATTGATTTATTATTCTCGAAATTCTAACTCTTTAGGATAAATATGCACATAAATATATTGAAACAACTTATTCATGTAATCTAAAATTTAAATTAGAAAGAGAAATATGTCTTATTATATGAATGATATTCATATTTGGAAACATACCTTTTTCGGTGCAGTCATAAATACAAATTTTATCTAGTTTTCTAAAATTAAAATAAAATGATTTGAATGGCAGCTTACTTTATATCTTATTTTACTTAATATTCTTTGACTTTAAATATTACAATAACATTAATTTCTTAAACATTTAGGAAATTTGACTTATTTCACACATACGTATTTGCAATTTATTTAGTTTTGCTTCCTCTGAAATTCACTTATCTGAAATATAGCTTATTTCATAAGTTCTACTCAAATTTTGTTTTAATGGTTCAATTCAAATAAAATTTAACTAATGGATACGGAGAAAATGATCTCAAGTTTTGATTTGGTTGAATGACAATCACATTTAAAGAATACGATGTTAATAAGGAAATCCACATAATCTATCATAAATTATAATTAAATTGAATTTGTGAAGAAGCTATTACTCTTATCTAATTATTTTTTTTACATCTATTTAGTTACATTTTTTAGATTAAACTTTTCTTCCGTGTCTTATATGCCCAATTTTTGTGTACAAAACAGTTTATAATAGTGTAATCGATGTTACAAATCTATAATATACATATAAAGCTATTTTTTAAATATTGGTGTCCATTGCCCAAATTACTATCGTACACTTTCATAGTTACAATCCCATAATTTTAGGATAATTAAGGTTGAGAAGAACTCGGCATCTTCATTACCATTGCCCATCGCTGCATCCGCCCACTGCGGCGTTCAGACCCATCATGACACCATGAAGCTCAGTCGCTATAACCACCACCAGAGTCAAAATCACTGCTGCCAGAGAACTGTGCACAACCTTCGACATGAGCCATTATGACTTCAGATATGAAGTATGAACTATGCATAGCGAGCTGGGACGAAGGTGCAAATGGTAGTGGAGGATGGGGGGTGGCGATGGTGAGTTGCCGTGGAGGACATGGAAGTGGAAGGGTGGAGAAGAAGAAGGGAAAATAAAAAGGAGAAAGTTAGCACCGTTAAAAATGTTGAGAGCATATGCAAGAATAAATAAAAATAAATAACGGAACAAGAAAAGCACATGATCTTACATTGCACTTAATGGAGGATCACATTGAATCCTTTTAGCAATAAAGTTTTAGAAACTACAATGAAATTAAGCCTTAAATCTAATATTAATATCAACTTTAGACTTGATTTCCGATCTGATTAAAATTTGTCAAACTCCGAAAGTGATTAAGCTTCTTCTTTTTTTTCATTCTAGTAATTAAATGTAAAGAATAGTGGAATGAAGCATTGTGCTAATGTGACTCAAGTACAAAGTTCCATCTTATCAAAATTTTCTGTTTAGTGATGATACTCATAGTTGCAACATCCACTTCAACAGGCTTGTGCAGATTGAGGAATCTTGAAGAGCTTAATATTAATAGAAATGGACTATGGGGTCCTCTTCCATCGTGCTTTTGCAATATGACCTCACTTCGTGTGCTCAATGTCAAAAATAACAATTTTAGCGGGGCCATTCCTTCATGTTTGCTCTCTAATCTCAAGTCACTTGAATTTATTGACTTTTCTTGGAATGCTTATGAAGGCTCACTTTCGCTTGCTTCCCTAGCCAATAATTCAAACCTTAAGAACTTGTACCTCCAGGACAACCAGCATCGTTTGGAAGTAAATACAGAAGAACCCACTTGGTTTCCTTCATTTCAACTAAAGGGGTTTATATTATCAAACTGTGTGCTCAACAAAGACGCAAATGGCATAATTCCCAGCTTTTTGAAAGAACAGTATGCCTTGAGATGGCTTGAACTCAATGATAATGGAATGACAGGAAATTTCCCAAATTGGCTATTGGACAACAATGTGAACCTAACATGGTTGGAACTCAATGGCAACCATTTGTCAGGTGCTTTTTATTTGCCTTCCAATTTGAATCTTGTTAGCATGGGGGGGTTAGATGCATCTGATAATATTATTGATGGAGAGCTTCCATCTTGGATTGGTTCTATCCTCCCAAATTTGGAAAGATTCAACATGTCGAACAACTTACTAAAAGGTAGAATCCCACCCTCAATGGGCAATATGAGCCAACTGAATTCATTGGACTTGTCGAATAATGGGTTCACGGGAGAGATACCAGGGACACTAGCTAAAAATTGTATGGCACTTTATATATTGAAACTATCAAGCAACAATTTGCAAGGCCAAATGCTACCGAAGAATTCTAACTTGAAAATTTTGATAATTTTGGATCTGGCTAGCAATAGTTTCACAGGGGACATATCACCTAGTATGATGAATAGCTCCTCCTTGCAAGTTTTTGATGTAAGTAATAATTCCCTCTCTGGAACACTTCCCAATTGGATTGGAGGTTTTCAAGACTTACGAGTGCTTATGCTGTCAGGTAATTTATTGGGAGGCCCTTTACCATTGAGTTTTTGCAACATAAATTCTCTCTTTCTTTTAGACCTTTCAAGTAACAACCTTGGGCCTAATATACCCTCATGTGTCAATGCTACATATATGAGGTCTTTGCATTTAGCAAATGACACACTCACCGGGCATTTTCCTGAGTTTCTTCTTAGAGGTTCATCGATTGTCACATTAGATCTAAGACACAATGCATTGTCAGGTGAGGTCCCTAGCTGGATCGGTTCACTTCGGAACCTGAAGTTTCTTTTGTTACAAGGAAATAATTTTGAAGGTTTAATCCCTCAGGATCTATGTCTGTTAAAAAATATGAGCATATTGGATCTCTCCAATAATAATCTTTTCGGACAAATCCCTTCCTGTTTGAAAGATCTAAGATTTGGAAACGATAAGGTAACTACAGACTTATATGGTGTCTTGGACATTTGGTTTCTACGAGAGGGAGATTTGTTGAAATTAGAAGAAGTAAAGTTCATGACAAAGAGGAGGTTGGAATCATATAAGGGTAACATTCTAAAACTCATGTCAGGAATGGATCTCTCGCAGAACAATTTGAGAGGCTTTATTCCTCCAATGGTTGGCTACTTGAGTGAACTTCGAGCATTGAACTTGTCACACAATCATTTGACGGGACCAATCCCAAAAACGTTTTCTAATTTAAAGAACATAGAGAGTTTGGACCTATCCTACAACAACTTAACGGGTCCCATCCCTCCACAACTAACAGAGCTCTATGCCCTGTCGGATTTTAAATTGGCTTATAACAACTTATCAGGCAAGACACCGGACCGAAGTAATCAATTTGGAACTTTTGATGAAGAAAGTTATGAAGGTAATCCTCTTCTTTGTGGACTACCATTAACAAGATGTGATGGATCAAATTGGGGATATGGAACACTGCCATCTGTTAATCATACTAGGGAGGATGACTCTTGGAGAGAAGCCTTCTTGTGGAGCTTTGCAGGATCATATGTGGCAGCATTGTTTGGGGTGGTTTTTTTTCTCTATGTAAACTCGTATTACCAGTTCGTTCTGGTTGAGCTTGTTCGTAAACTTATACCATCGTTTCCCTAAGTTGAGAATATTCTTCTAAGCATTTTATGATGGAAAAATACGATGAAACAATGGATAACTTTTGTTTTATAGGATTATGAGCATTTGAATCTTAACTGCATTTGAATGGTTGACTTCCACAGTGTTCCTATTTGATTCCTTGTCCTACTAATGTGAATATTAGGATATTTGATTTGTTTCAGAATTTAATATTCATTAAATTGCATTTCATACAGACATTAGGAACATTTGCATTACTAGTTTTTAAAAAAAAATTAACTAAATTAAAATTAAAATTAAAATTATTTTTTTATTTTAAAGGAAAAAGGGAAACGAAAAAAGCGAGACCGGGCTCGGTTCAGGTCGGCCTGGCCGCCTTTTTCCTTGCCCTTCCTTCTCTTTGCCTGAGCCAACCCTTGTCTTTTCCTCCTTCCCCCTCTCTCCACATGTGCGACAAAAGAGCACGGAGGAAGGACGACATTGAGAGGGAACACGATAAAGTGAGGACATCGCGCGCGATGCTAAGGAAGGATGTTTAGTCGGGGCAGTTGGCAAGGCGAGAATCCACGTGCATCTAGCTGCCGTCTCCGAGCCAGGTAGGGATCCCCACTGCTGAACCTAATTCCGCAAACCTCTTTACCCTGCTTGATCTGTCCTATCTTGAGTGAGGTGAGTGTCGACTCCATTTCTTTATCTCTTGCTCGTGCTAGACCTGAATGAGTTGGTTTTTGTTGAATTAGAACATTGAGTGTTGATTTCTTTTAAGGTTGGGTGTGCGCTTGAGTTCCGAACTGGTCAATGTTTTCTTCCCCACTCGCTGCTCAAGACGTGTTCGTTGGAATGCCCGAACCAAGTTAGCATACGGTTTATTCTGTTTCTGGGTTCATTGTTTTCTTGGAGTCTTATGTTCCAATGCCATGTGAGGGCTATGCTGGAGCGGAAATAACATTGCTGATCACTCGTGAATCACGTATGAGTCTATTTACACATGTTTCGCTTTTCTCAATGTCCTCCGGTTTTTTGTTCGTTTCGTTAAGTTGCAGTAAAAGGCTAGCGTCTGACAAGTAGCAATGGTGATGTTATTCGCCCACGGTGGCAATCACAATTGGTGGTGCGGGTGTTTAGCAAAGATTCTAATGTGTTAGCGTGAGGACCGTTGATTGTTGTAATCCTCGGGCAGTGCATTTCGGTCATGCGTTTTTGGTGTGTTCTGAGTTTGTCTCGGGGTAAGCCAAGTGGGAAGAAGACGTGGGAAGGCTCTAGAGAAGAGAAAAGAGAATTAAAAAATTAAGAGGGGAAAGGGGCTCATTCGGACTAAAATAGCAAAAAAGACGTAAGGGTATTTTGAGTGAGTCTGGGCTTAGCTCCGTTATAAGATTAGTAAGTTGTTTGGGTTTGAGTTGAAGCGAAGAGAGTGGGGCGCGACTGTGGTGACGGTCTGTTTGGGTTTAGTTTGTTCTAATAGAAACTTTGGTGGGCTATTGGTGATTTGGGCCTAACTTTCTTTTAGATCGGGATTGAGTTATTTTGAAAATGGATTTAGTGTCAAAGCCTAAACGGCCCCCAAAGCTCGGTCCGAGTCCCCATTTTCTGGGTTTTTTTAGTAAAAAAAATCACAAAAATCACAAAAATTATAAAAAAGTATATGGAAAATTCGAAAACTCCTAAAAAATCCAAAATTATAAAAAAAAATAGAATTCCTAAAAAAAAAAATGGAAATAGTCTTCTTGGGTGATTTTCCTTTTTAAAAAAAGTGAAAGCCTATTAACTCTAAAATTTTGCTCAAAATTAAACAAGTCCTTACTGTTTCACCGTAAGTTTCGATTGTTCTTAAAAAGGAATGCCCTTTGATAGAAAGAAAATTAATTAAAAATGAACTGGGAGCATTATAATATCTGAGACCTTTAGCCCGTCAATCGAAATGTTGACCAATAGAACCCCCACTGCCCGTCAATGCGAACGTCCCGATTTGATTTTCAATGATAGAGGAGCTCTCTTGTTGCTCTATTGAAAAAATGCCCTCGGAAGTTCTTCATCAGGATCGTCATCTTTCCGGGGACGAGCATCTCCATAAAAAGGTAAAATAAACGAGCAATAGAGGATCGGATATGGGGGATTTGGTCTCTCTATCAGATTGAATTCAAGAGCTCCCCCGATTTCTCCCATTTCCATCGTTGTCATCTCCATCTCCTTCCAATTGGAGCTCTCGCGTGACGGCTCCGCTCCCATCGACTTCATCGTCTCTACCTCATCGGCATCTGGCCATTCACCCACGAACCAATAAAAGAAGACGAAGACTCGATCTGGTGGCTCTCTTCTTTATGGAGCCACCGACGATGGAGGTCCATCTCTCTCTCTCTCTCTCCTGCATTCCATTCGGCCAAAACTGTGGTCAGCAGGAGGAGCTCGGCTTCTTCCTCACTCCGCCGCTGTTCCTCCCTCTAGTTTGAGATCACTACTCAGCTCATAACTGGAAACTTACCTCCAGTTCATCGAGAGCGCCGCCTCAGCCTTACTATCCTCTCTTATGCTCTGTTTCCATGTCGCTAGCCAGAGTTTGTCAAATCATAATGTTCCCCTCGTCGTGCGGATTCGAGACTATCTTCTCTAATTTGGATGAAGCTGGTCCAGATTTTTGAGAAAATGAAGCCGAGCCCCGCTCCTCTCTTCAGCTCGTTTGAGAATCCATTTTTCAAGAGATCTTGGTTCTATCGTCTGTAGCTCCTCTTCATTGCTCCATCAACATATAGGCTCTATTTCCTGTCCAAGGACACAAGTTTTTCTTGGTTTGGTGCATCTCATTTATTCCAGGGGCTGGTTTTGCCTCTGTTCTCCCTTGTCCACGGATCATTTTGTCAAACCGAAACGACCCGACAATGCCGAGTTTTAATCATTGTCCACACCAGTCTGAAAACACTATCTGGCATCCTCATGTCGCTCACCAGAATTGCTTCCTGTTTACTTAAGTCAGACCTGTTTAGATTGCTGAATTAATAGTTGCTGATCCATTGCCTTCGAAGTCCAAAATCAGAGCCATCTTCCATTGCAAACCCAATGACAACATCTCTAGCCCAATGCTGTCTCGTGCGAGCAAGAGTCTAACTTCGTCCACTTCATACATGGCTTGCTGGGATGTCTGTGCCTGTATCTTGAAGCGCTTATGGATGCTGGGCACATTCTCACATGAGGCTTCTCATCCAAGAACAATCAACTCCTGGTGAAATTAGACGATTAACAACGAGGTTACTCTTGTTCGATTAAACTTTAGAATCATCTTCGACTCATTCTCCATCCATCTCTTGAGTTTTTATTTTGCTCTGCTTCTTTTTTGTGTGGGCATTAGCTGATCATCCTCACTGGCCTTGAGGTATACCATTCGGTATATGAACTGATATTCGGCTGCAAATTTGGAGAAATAGTCTTTCTCGTAGTTTCTTGATTGTCTACAATTTGTTAGGTTCACTCAAGGTCTGGGAGTTAGGCTTGCTCATAAGAAGTTCTATACTAATGCGATTAAGTACTAAGTGGGCTTGCATGTGATGTCATGGTGTTATGGCATTGCCTGTCACTTTTTGCTAGAGTTGGCAAAATGGCCAATTGAAAAATGAGTTATAAATGGGTCTATCCCAAATTTAAATATAACCTATTAATAGCCCAACTAAGAGCCACTGTTACTTTTTAATTTTCATGACACCCTACTACCTATGTATCTCCATCGTCAGCGCCTTTGCTCTCGGTGGATGCCGTCGCCTTCACCGCCGCAGTCTCGCCTGCTTGTCACCATCCACCGCCCCAACTGTGTCGCGCTCGCCATCGTCTCTTCAAGGTTCTGCCGCCTCAATGGGCAGCTCGGTTGTTGCAGCTCCTCCATAGCTATGGAGGTGAGAGACTTGGGGAAGAAATCGAGGAAGGGGCTAGGGTTGAGGGATTTTACGGAGAGGGAATCGGAGGTGGGAGGGTCGGCAGGGAATCGGAGGTGCCCACAAGAATGCTGGCACAGCCCCACCAACTACGACGGCGTGTGCGTTACGTCGCTTTTACCCTTTCAGCCCATCGTCTCTCTCTCTCTCTCTCTCTCTCTCTCTCTCTCTCTCTCTCATGGCCTCCCGAAAATCTCTACTTTTCTCCGGCGGAGAGGTGCGTTCTTGATCCGACGCACCGCGCGAAAGAATGAGAGAGAGGATGTTGGGATGCGAGTGCCTGTCTTGGAACGGAGCCGCCGGCGGCCCCCCTCCCCAGCCCGAGCCCTTCTCTCTGCGCGTTTTGCTCCGTTTTGGTAAAACCCAAGACCGAGATTGTTGTTCCTCATTCGTGCTCGTGCTGAATGTGATTGGGTCGCCGCCTATTGATTTCCAGTCCTGATTGTTGATTCTTTGTAGATTACAATGTAAGCTCAGTCTTGAATGAGTCCAGGCTCCTCCCCAAGTTAATGCCCGCCGGGGTGAAGGAGGTGAATGGGAAAGAAATAAAAAAAATAGTGAAAGAAAACAAAAGAATTTGTTTTTTAAAAAAAGGCTGGAAAATAGGCTATGCGGAGACGTTCGGGAGAAGGGGGTTGCGGCTGGGAATGAGGCTTTTGCTTAGGAGACCTTGGGCTTAGTTCTGCCGATTAGGGATTTGGGCTGGTCAGGTTTTAGGTTTTTCACATTTTATTTATTTATTTATTAATTTTTTATTGTTTGATTAACTTTTTTTAATTTGATATGAAATTTTTATCTAAGTAATATATACATATAAAAGGCTTAAAGTGGGTTAAATGGGTTCTCCCAAAGTACATTAACTATTAATATGATTTGGTAATATGAGTCTATTACAAGTCGATAAATTTACATTACATGAAAATATATAAAAAAGGATTAAATTGATCAATATAGGTCGGATCATTTTCAATCCGATCCAAACCCGACTTGACCCACTTATTTGACAACCCTACTTTTTGGTAATAGTTTATGAAAGTGAATCATTAGACTTGATATAAGATGGTAATTGAAGACTTTGAATGCCGATTTTTGTTGTGAATTTCATCATGGAATTGTGCAGAAATAATCATAAACACTTGCTGTCCAAATTTAAATTGCATTATTAGTAAACAAAATGGATTGAGCCCAATGAAGCCCGATTATGTCCTGGGATGTTAATTGTGTGTGCATGATTGGTTTGATATGTGAAGGAGAGGGATATTAAGGTAAACATCATGCTGCTACCCATACCTGGTATTGTGCCTATTTTTGTGATTTTCACTTGAACCACGTGTTTACTATAACGGATGATTTGCCCAATTCACTTCGCAATCGATAAGGCCCATAACTCTGTATTTTATTTCTATTCCAATAACATAAAATCATTGCTTAAAAAAAATTCTCACATATGGATTGGTATTAGAGATATTCCTGAAGAGTAGGTTAGTATAACCCAATCCGAAAAATTTCACAAACTCGACTTAAGTAAACCTTTTCAAAATTTGATCCATGTGGTTTGAGCAATGTTAGTAGCATTAAACCTTTCGAAGGGGGATTACTGAGAAAGAAAATTCCAAAATGACCTTTAGTAGTTGAATACAATCCAAATTTGCAAAGTCAGCGACTCGGTTTTCCGTATTTGTGGTGCCTTGTTTCGAGACCCCAGCAAACCAAATCAACAAATTGATTATATTTGCCGTCAACCCATCTAAATTAAATATTTTACCTCTATACCATGTTTAATGGCGTATAACACTTGTGGCGAATATTTTTAAAATGTTATGACATTTAAGTGATCAATTAAAAAGTTATATGACACACAAATAATTGGAAAAAAAGTCTACATTTGATCTCGAGATTATTAGTCATTGTCTTGGAACATTCAATGTCTGGGATCTGGGAATTTGCCTAGGCTCGGAGAGTTGTTCTAAGTTGCATATATTTAAATCCCTCTAAACTTTTCTTGAGGGATGGAGTGTTTTGATTAATGAACTTCATAATTGAAGAGTTTTATCTTAACTCTGCATTGTAGACGTTCGAATTTTGTCGACCATTTTTAAATGCATGATATAAATAGAATTAATTCATGAACTAGGAGCATTACAATATCGAGACCTCGAGCCCGCTAATCGAAATTTTGACTGACGGATTCCAACAGATTCCTCTCTTCCTCCTCAATGAACACCATCCGGCTCTCTTCTCTCTCTCTTTGCAACGCATCTCTCACCTCCTGCATTCCATTCGGCCAAAACTATAGCCAGCAGGAGGAGCTCGGCTTCTTGCTCCCTCCGTCGCTGTTCCTTCTCCAGTTCGAGATCGCTGCTCAGCTCATAATCGGAAGCTCACCTCCAGTTCACCGAGAGCGCTGCCCCAGCCTTACCCTCCTCTCTTCTGCCATCTCAGCTGGCCAGAGTTTGTTGAATCGCAGAGTTCTCCTTGTCGAAGGGAATCGAGACTATTTTCTCTCGTTTGGATGAAGCTGGTCCAGGCTTTTCAGAAAATCAAGCGGAGCCTCTCTCCTCTCTTTAGCTCATTCGAAATCCATTTTTTTGTGGAGATGTTGGCTCTATCGTCTGTAGCTCATCTTCATTGCTCCATCAATATACAAGCTCTATCTCCCGTCCAAGGACGCCAGTTTTTCTTGGTTTGGTGCGTCTTATTCATTCCGAGGGCTGGTTTCGCCTCTGTTCTCCCCTGTTCACGGATCGTTTTGTTAAACGAAAATGACCCGATGATGCGAAGTTTCAATCACTGTCCAGACCAGTCTGAAAACACTATCTGGCATCCTAGTGCTGCTGTCCAAATTTAAATTGCATGATACGTAATCAAAATGGATTGAGCCTAATATAGCCCGATTATGTTCCCAGATGTTACTTGTGTGTGCATTGGTTGATTTGATACATGTTTTGATTGTGAAAACTAATGAAAGCTGAGGGATTTAAGGTAATAAACATCATGCTGCTACCCATACCTGGTATTGTGCCTATTTTTGTGATTTTTACTCGATCCATATGTCAATTTTTGTGCGCTTGTGTTTTCCCAATGACAAAGTTTGTTAAATACAACCATTGATTGCACATTTTCATATTTGTTTTATATGTTAAGGCATCTTGGATCACTTGTCATGTGTTTGAAATATTGCATTTAGGAGCTGGCTCTTAACCAGCCCCTAATAGGTTAATGGTGTCCCCAATTAGATAAAACAATTTCATAAATTAATTGAATCCCTCAACGTCACAATCGGTTAGGCATTGGGAGAACTAGCTAACAAGAGTGTGCACCTCAAATAGATGGATCGTCCGTTCCCGTTCGACAAACTGTTAAGACTTCGCTTCGCCTAAGACACACCAGTGGTGCGGCACCACATGGGACAATCAACAATTACTAGACTGCCACGTTGGCCGTTCCTGGCAAAAATCAGCTAGAATGACAACATTTCTATGAGGGGAAGTGATGCGGATGCTGTCATTTACTGGTTGGTTAGGATGCTGGAAAGAGGCGAGCAGCCTCTTTACGTTGCGTGGCAATTGATCAGGTTTCCAAGCCACGATGTTGGTTTGGCCGACCTGCTGGCCCTTAATCAGGCCGTTTCTTGTTACCAAGCTTGCCATTTCATAGGGATGCCAGAATGCAACGTGGTTCTTGCACAGTGCTTCGCCTACTTGGCTTTGCTCCAAAATCAATTGCCATTTATCGAGTGATAGGAGCTGCACAGAAGGTAGTGAGAGAATCTGTTGGGCAAAATGAGGTAGTCCCGCTGCATCTGAGAAATGCGACTGCCAAGCTGATGAAGGAAATCGGATATGGAAAATGCTACATATATACTCCTGACGATCCTCAGGCAACGCAAAGCTACATGCCACCCTCACTACAAGGGTACAAATTCCTGGACTGGCAGAGTACTAATACCCGAGAAATGAGGAGCCCATAAGCTCCCGCAAAGCAGTCTTTGGAGCTCTAACTTTTGCTCGTTAGGCACTTCTGTCCATTCCCAAATTTTGTTTGGTCGAACGAGTTAATAGCCTCTTTTGCTGTCACAATTATAATCGCGTTGTTTGTTTTGAAGTAGGTCAATAACAAGCACTGTAAAGTATCTTAAGACCGTAATTATGAAGTTTATGAAGACGAGTATAGGGTGCTGAATGTGCGTACTCTTTTCCTAACTACAGTGAGTGCTCATATGCTAATACTACCCTACTCCTTTTAAGACAGTTTGACAACTGAGACATGACATTTATCTTCTCATGCTCTGGCACCAAGAGATTGTCTGGTTTCTTGCATCTGATGTGTATTGTTTGCCAAAACGAGACAGATGCATCCCCAGTGTTTGAGGTGACTATTGGCTTCAGACGATGTTGATGCTGAAACAAGAAGCAATTGAAGCATAGCATTGGAATTCTCGGAGTTTGAACCTGGGGAGTCTCAGCTCGCTTGACAGAACCTTCTTCTCAAAATAACATGAAAGCAGAAAAAGATTATTACCCACATATGATCACATTGTAAATCAAATCATCCACAGATAATGAGAAAAACATAACATATACAGTGAGCATACCACTTCTTTACAAATGGAGGCATCTTCTCTATCATGGAGTGCCATCTCTTCTTGAGGCTTCTTGATTTGGGGTGTACACACACTAACAATGGAATATCACAAACCCCCAGCAAATAGCTCACACTCTATTCAATCAAAACAAATCAAATTTTGACAAATTTTAGTATTGTTACACAGTTCTATCGCACCTGACTTTATCTCACCACTGTAAGAACAACAGAGTAGCGCCATAATGAGCTAACGCACCCATGATCATGAAGACGTGAAACATCTGATGGCTGTGACCAGCAAGGTCCAACCAACCCGCTTTTAGCCTCTCAAGAATCCTGCTAACATATAAAAAAAGCCACCTGTAATGTAATACACTGCCATGGCCAACTCATAAGCAAGCGTGATCGGGCACTGGGGATTGCTCCAGTTCACAATACGGGCATGGATCGCAGGTATGATACCGAGAAACCCCATGGATGAGAAGAGCATCGCCCAAAACACCTGGAATTTCCAGAAGAAAGAGAAGGCGCAAGCAATGTCACAAGAGTGAACATCCCCATCGCCGTTATTTTTGCTGATGTAGATCAGTTGCCATTAGGTGATGATCATGACCGTGACGCCGACATAGTCCATCCGCAGCAGTTGGATGTTCAAGCAGTGTGATTGGCTTGAGAAAAGGTGGCAAATGCTGCTCGAGAGGAGGCAGAACATGGATTTGCCCAAGAAAACAAAGAACGGCCACCGTGTCACGGTTGGTTGGAGGGAACCGATCTTCATTTTCTTCTTCCATTATTTGATTCAAGTTCGCCAAAGAATTTGTACCCTGAAAGTTATATTGTGTTAGATGCATCTGTAGACTTCAAAAGAGAGTATTCTCGTCATGAGTCGAATGAAACACTGCTGGCACACCACTCACCGAAAGCAATTCCTTTGAGTAAGAGATATTAGTTCTTGCACTATTAGAGTTTGACCTGCACAAGTGGATTTGCATATCAAGCCATTGCATAATCTATGGAAATACTAGTCGGAGTCCATTTGGATCACAATTGATCGAAAATGGTTCAATCCTCTCCGTCAGAGGGAGAGAGTAGGCCAAAATGGTGAAAGTGAATGGGTGGAGCACTAACTGAATAACTATCTAGCTTGCTTAAGCTGATAGTGTCAAATATAATTAGACAACCAGTGAACTACTCTTCACTAAAATAGCTATTTTCCACTATGCTTTGGTTCAGAAAATCTCAGCAGCAATCAACTTTCAGAGCATTCTGCAATAGTTTACAAGATCCACCATGTGTGAACTTTTTCTTGACACACTGTGCTACTTGCATGGAAAATGATTATCCATTGACGGTGGACTGAATCCATATTGTATTACCAGGAGTAGAGTGAGATTTTCCAATGGATTAGATATTTATTTAATGTTCGAAAAGAATGGAAATTTCTATAAATACTTTGATCCCATCATTGTACTAATGACAGATGACCCTTGTTATCCATCTAAATTTTGCACTTGCTGTTTGAGCAAGACTGTCTTGACTGTCAAGCTACTACTCCTGAAATTTAGCAGCAATGAAATTGGTGAGCACGACCCCTTGCATATTCCTATAAAACAAACTTTCAGAGTTTAATTTTATGTGCCTGCACTTAATGTCACAAACTCAAGTCATTCATCTGTAGCACCTGCAATATCGTTACAGCCCTTGAAGAAAATGCAGGTTTTAAATGACAATTTTTGTTGCTGTTTGGAAGAAAGGTCGGCTAATGAAAATGGCCGGTTGCCCAGTATGGTAACAAGCCACAAATATCACAATAGTACATTGACTTGTACAAACTAAAAGTGCCGTTCTGCTCATAAACAGGTAGGAAGAATCTAAGCGATTGTGGCTGTGAAATTCCACAATTTTAAGCTGGTTATGGAGGAATTTATCAAAAAAGGGTAATTCAAACATTTTCATCAAATGAACAATTTCGCAAGCTCTCTAGTGAGCTATAACTTGCACTTACAAGCCTCATCTCAGATTACACTTGAGACAGTGAAATCGAGCTATGACAATCAACACAGATCGAGCTGGCTGCTGCTGACAAATTCCCCACTATAAATGTATAGCTTTGATTTCCACTCCAACAGAAATTATGTGTTCCATTCGATATCGTCAAGACTCACTAATATGTTCAAGTATAAGATTGAATAACACAAAACGCACCTTGAGAATAGGTCGAGAAGATCCGCCAACTAACCAGACGCTGAGCTTCTCGTTGTGCCAACGGAACAAGTTGCGGGCGGCCTCGGCGAGCGGCCAGCTGGCGCGGATGGTGGCCGAGGATGAACTCGTTGTCCTTCACGTACGCCGGCAGCTCCCGGAACGACGCCAGCGCGTACCGCGATGCCGACGTCATCCATCCGCAGCAGCTGGATGTTCAAGCAGTGCGAGTGGCATGAGAAGTAGAAGTGTCGGTGAGAATCGATGGCCCATCGTCTTCCCCCAGTGCCGTCGCTCCTGTTTTCCCCTTCTCCATCTCCTCCTCCTCCTGCTCTTTCGTTGCTCGCTTCTTTATCGATTTCTGCTGAATTTGTTGGTCTCCTTACACTCCGCCCTCGCTCTATCTCGCTGTGGCCTTTTCCCCTTCTGTGGAGAATTCAGAGGAGGAGGCCTTTTGCTTTTGTTGGTAGGCCGATCGGAGAAGAAGATGAAGAAATCGTGGAGGCCTTTTTCGGCCCAATGTCAGCGTCTGCTTTGTATATCTTGAAATATATCTTTTTCAAGATTTAGATTTAAGATTTTTCATTTTGTGAAGAAAGGATTTTTTGCAAGTTTTATTGGGAATTTGTTAAGAAATCAGATAATAGAATACTTGGAAGTTTTGACGCTAAATCGAAATGTTTTTCGCTAGAATTGACCTAAAACAAAATCGAGGTTCTTAATTTCTATTATCCAGACAAAACTTCATCCATTTACTATATATTTCGGAATAATGTTAGCCACACTAAATTTTTTTAATATGATAGATTTGCGATTTGACGGTGACAATTAAGATTTGAACCAGTACCTTAATGAAAATCACGAAATATGTAAACAAAATTATCCATCGAATCAATCGATACCTGTATTTTAATAAAATCTCCTATATTTATGATCAAGAAGGAGTGTCAAAATCTGATCAAATTTTCTATAAAAAAAAGAAAAAATGTAGGACCCTCTAGCTATGTCTATAAGAATTCAGTCTACTCGTGGTTGGCGAAGTGTGTGGCCTAGAGCCAAAGAATAAGAGAAGATCTCTGTTGAAGAGAGTTTCGGATGCACCATCTTGGTGAAAGTGGCTGATATCGTGTGGGTGATTGGTTTGCAGTCTGGTTCTTGGTAACCTGTTCCTTGGAACCGAATCAAACCAGGACGACCGGTTCCCATTTTTGGGGATCGAAGATTGGATCGAACAATCCTAAGAGCAGGAATAGGATCCAATCGACCAATCCGGTCCAATGGAGCCGGCCACTTAATAAAAAATTATTAAAAAATAAAAATACTAGAATAATTATAAATTTATGGTTTATTGCTATTTAAAAGAAATTTAAATATACATATATATTTTAAAAAGTCAGTCTAGTTCATCGGTTCAATTTGGTCTAGTTCCACCCTAGAACCGGGAACCAAACTGAAAATCATCAATTCCATTTTTATAGAACCAGGAACCGGATTGACACCCTTGGAAACCAAACCAAACTAGTCAGTTTGGTCCAATCTAGGTGGTTTCCAGTCTGAGCATCCAATATGCTCACTCCTAGAACAAACTAAGTGCAAAGTCTGAGCATCCAATATGCTCACTCCTAGAACAAACTAAGTGTAAAGCCTCTTCCCATGCATCTAACTTTGTAAATCACTTTCCATTAACTACAACCTCGGCTCATCCCAAACTTACACAAAGTTCTCCTTATTTTTACAAAACAAAATTACTTGCCCTTTATCCAAACTACATAAATAAGTAGAAAAAAAATTGTCAAATCTTCAGGTCATAATTTTCCAAAAAAAAAAAAAAAAGGTTCAATCATGTCCACCGAAGGGAAAGAGTAGGCTAAAATGGTAAAAGTGAACAGGTAGAGCACTAATAGAATATCTCGCTTGCTTAAGTCGACACATTTCAAATTCAATTTGACATCCGATGAGCAACTCTTCACTATAAAAGCTATTTTGCCACTTTGATTTCATTCAAAAAAAAATCTTAGCAACAACTAGCTTTCAAAGTATTCTACAACGGTTTATTATAAGGTCCATCAATTTATGAACTTTTTCTTAATACAGACGGACCTACTTCCATCGAAACATGAGTATCTATTGATATTGGATTGAATCCATATTGTATTACCAAATGGAGATTTTCCAATAGATTGGATCTTTAATTTCTTTTTCTTTTTTTTGTTGAAAGAAACATTTCATTTCATCATCCAACACTTTAATTTTTATTCGAAAAGAAAGGTAATTTCTATCAATACTTTGATCCACCATGCTATTCAATCACAGATGACCTTTGCCATCCATTCAACTGTGAAGCTCTTTCGACTGTCAAGCTACGGCTCCTAAATTATAGCAGCAATTAAAATTGCAAGGAGGACCCTTGTGTACTCCGACGAAATAAATTTTCCGAGTTTCACTTAACGTGCCTACAATTAATGCCACAAACCTGAGTAATTCATTTGGGGCACCTGCAATTTCGATATAACACTAGAAGAAAATGAAGTTTTAATCTAGTTTCGAAGTCCGAGTCAAAATCTACTTTTAGCTAAAGAAAACTACCTACTAAGAGATAATCACTAAGTGAAACTCAAAAAAAAAAAAAGAAGAAAAAACAGATGGCATGCATAATTGTAGCCCCTAGATATAAATACCCATTTCTTTTTTCATCCTTTTATGTTTGTCATTATTTTGTTAAGCGAAAGAAAATCCAGCACCCATCGTGGCATTGATAGAACAAGACTAAATTCGATTGTGCATTTGAAGTCAAGCAAACAATGTCATCAGACCAAAGCATCAAAACGAGCATTCACTCACGGACATTAATCAGTCGAATCTTCTAGCCAAAGTTCGCACATCAAAAAGACCAATCGAGCATATTCACCGGTCAGAAAAGATAACAAACCCCTCAAACCCAGATCAATTCCTATTCAGACAGATCCTAACTCTTTCAGACACGCTAGAAGCATCCCCCACCCCCAAAAAAAAACGGTGGAGAACTCAAAGCAAAGCTGGTTGATCAACAACGCATGGTCTTTCAGAACCACGAAGCAGAAAAGCCCCAATCCCAACTCTCTCCGCTGCTCCGATTCGCATTCGCCTTCTCTCTCTTGCGAAACAAATCCGGTGTACATAAACTCAAGGTGAGAGCCAACATCTCAACATGTATAGGAGCAAGCAGACAATCAAAGCTTTAACGCCTATTAGAGAATGACCGAGATTGGACTAGCCTCATGCATGACGGTTCTCGACCACCAAGTAACGAATCAGTAATCATCTCTTACGGTCGACGAGTCAAAGAAAAACATGCAAATCACACTAGAATACTCTCAGATTGACTGATAACAGAAGCAAATCAACACTGGAAGTCACTTGGGCAAAACATCGAACACCTGATGGACATGAAATTCGAAGTGCTCGGGACAGAATACTCAACAAATTATCGATGACGAGTACAGAGTGAGGTGTTCATTTTAAACATTACAAGACACAAAATCGAAGAATCGGAGGACAGGCGTGCACTGAGACATGCTCGGCGAAAACCAAAATAGAGCATAGGAGAGGGATGCGTGGCCAGAGCCGTCACTGGTCGAGATTGATGATCGCCCGAAGGAGAGAGATCGCAATGGACAGTAAAGACGGGACCTAGAACCGTCAAAGGGAGGAAGAAACAAAGATTGTGTACTTCAGCAGCGACGGCTCTGAAATAGGGGCGAACGGAGCCTCTTCACGGCGGCGGAACTGGTGGCGATCGGGCGACTACCGGTGGTTGAAATTGACGCGACTGACTGAGAGGGAATTGGACAAGGCCCTTTCAATTATGAACGAATTGGAACCTTTTTTTTTTTATAATTATTTTTATGATTTCCTTTCTTTTTTATTATGTAGTTCTTCCGAAAGGAAACATTTTCTTTTGAAGGTTCAAGAAAATTTCCCATTTTGTTCGAAAAGAGTTGACATTCAAGTCATGGAATGTCCAAAAGCGCATTCGATACTGTAAACTGTAATTTAAGATAGAATAAGAATGGCTACCATATTTGTATAGCAGCAAATTCACTATGACACTTTAAATATGGTGGTGGATTTTTTCGTGTTAATTGGATGGATGTACTAGAAGAAGTGAAGCTCATCTCACAAATGAATTGGTACTTGGAAGAGAGACTTTTTAGCAATATGCAAGTACTAGTTTATATTATATATCAAATAACCATTTGAATGATTATTTAATGAAAATAAGTTCCATGGAGATTTGATTTTTTTATATTCTGTTAATGCTTATTAGCATAATTATGTACATAAGATAGAAACTTGAATTTGTATAAATAAGTTTTAAGATTAATATACTATCTAGGATATTATGATTATATACTGTAGCATTATACTGTAGCTAAATTTTGCAGCACGGCTTTTCTCTTTATACGCTCTGCTCGTGGACTTTGCACATTCCCCGAATTACCCCACTGTTTATTTTTATTTTTAATTTTTACTTTGGACAAATGATCTTAACCATTACATTTTTCTTGCAATAATATACAACCAATTGACCTATCTAATGCAGAAAATAAACTCAGCATGGTCCAAGACTGCGGGGGACCTTCCATCTTCATTTCAATTCCCTCGTTTACACTTACATGGTATTTTGTCTTCAGTTTTTTTTTCTTTTTTTTTTCATGATTATTTTCCTGGTATAGTGACTTTTGATTTTCTGAATAATAGTGACAACTCATTAACTACCATATAACACACTTTCATGCTTTGGTAAAACAAAATCATAAGGCACCTATATATATTCAGGGGAATACGCACGTATGCCTCTATATATTCTTTGAGTGCTGCTTTTCCTTGTTTCTATCACGCTATTATATTGCTCATAATTCTAAAATAACGTGATGGTACTTTTGTTATTCCCTTTGTAAATAATCATTATAAAATTTAGTTCCCGAGTCTATGCATAATAAGTCTACACATAACAAATATTAGATCTCTTGCTCGTTAAATACACAAAGTTTCCAATTTTATACCCTCAAACCGGCTGGAAAGAAATTCTAGCAAATATAAAGATAAATCAATCATTCAGCTGGAAAAGCAGTTGGTACTCTATACTATATTTATTAATCTTTAAAAAATTAGTTAACCTATTGATAATGATAAATGAACAATCTAGGAAATTGAGAGAACATGGATGTTACTCGGACTTAACCTTGAGTAGGATGGACCACTTATAAAGGGTAAAGGCACTTGATGCTAAAAATGAGAAAACGAAGCTTGTAGTACAGTAAAAAGGTTGAGTTCCAAAGCTTATTATTGATTTTTTTTCACAAAAAAAAAAAACTAATGATTTGTGAACATTTTTCTAAAAATAGTTTTTTTTTTGTTAGAATTTTCATCACCAACAATAATCTTTGCCCAAATATTTTCTTTAATGATAAAGTATTTCTCATCAATTAATTTTTACTAGCAATAGAAGTGACTATTTTCAGAGATATATTTCAAATGATTGATTTTTTGTGAAATATGTGCGTATGGAAATCAAATGTTTTCATCAATTTGGTGATTTTTAACTAGGGGTTTACGTATGAGCGTCGCCGTTTTGTGGCCGCGTGTGCGGGCGACGAAAAGCTGCTAACAAACGTCGGCGTCGGCTCCAACTCATTAATAGGACGCGTGGCCACTAAACGGTGGCAACAAACGTCGGTGTCGGCTCCAACTCATTGATAGGGCCTCACTCGGTTCATTTTGGACAGCTTTCACAGACAAGCCCAGCCCATTCAACATCAACGATCAAAAAGAAAACTAAAAAATAAATAAAAGAACTCCACCTCTCCAACACTTGAGATACTGAAATGAGAAATAAAAAATAATAAAAGGTTAACAAAATTCATGAGCCATCGAGAGCTCGAAAACCTGAATCGACCCCCGCATTTCTCAGGCACAAGTTAGATGGGGCGAGTCCTTGGGCATATTTTTCTAATTTTGATTTTAAGCTTGTTCGGGCTACGAGCCTCGGGGACCGAAGATGCCATTAGCAAATATAATTAAATGCAATGAGATATAAAGGGCATACCGAGATACGCAAATGATAATGAAGGCCAACCAATGTCGATGAAAGCATGGTATAAAGTATATTTTAAGTTTAGTAACTACATTCACTATTTTAATATCACACTTTGCAACAATTACATGTATAAAATATGGTTTGCTCATCGTATATCTAGCTATATACTTTAATTAGAAATTGGAATTTGACAGGCCATAAAATCACTACAAAGCAAATTTCCACATAGGACCAATCTAGTGCTCCCTGGTCCAGAAAGTGCCATCATGGATTTGGGAACAAATGAGAAAATATGATTAGGAATAATATAATGAAAGATGTCAAAATTTTGAAGCTTCGTGTCAAAGATTTGCACAAACACAAAGGAAGCTGAGAGAGGAGAGGAGTGGTCGATAGTGAGTTAACATGGAGATATGTGGGAGTTATAGATTATTTACGTTAGAGAGCCATTGACATCAATTGCTGCCTTTAAGATGATTAAATACGATTTATCAAATGGTGTTTACAAAAAAATTTAGACATTGAAGGAATTTAGATGTGGATTTACAAAAAGAAAATATATATAAAAATAAAATATATATATATATATATGTGTGTGTGGAAGGAAAAAGAACTTCCATCATGTCTCTATTCTAATCAACTCAATTCAAAAATAAAAAATGGAAAGAAATGGATGAATTGCTAAATTACGAAAATCCAATTATATATATTAAGTTAATTATATATATATATATTCAAAGCCGCGTAAATACAGGGGTCAAGCCGCGTTGCTTGACCAATTTTTCGAAATATTAGCCAAATGCTTTATGAGAAAAATAAGTGATTAGTCTAGCATTTTGTCGGGGTAAAGAGGCGAAATCTCATCCAAGATTACATCAAGACGGAAAGAGAAATTGAGTGAATTGGCCAACTCTCTTTTCCATCGTCCTTATCTTGCTTTTGGATCAAAGAAACATAAATTTAGTCAAGGTCTTGCCACTTACTTTTTGTAATGGACATGTGTGTCAAAAAGGTGAAGCTTTGCCTGGGTTTTATCGCAAGGGGCCAAGACGACTTGGGAAAAATCCGGGTCAAGCTATATTGGACATCCCTATCCAAAAAGCAAAGCATTTCATGGCTTTTGTTGCAAGTGCCAAATGATTGGCTTAAATTATGCATGAATCCCTACAAGATGAAGCAGGCATTTAAACATTCAATATGATATTGGTCTGGTGAAAAAATTTAACATAATATATTCAATCCAACTAATAAGTTCAACTTATCAATTTACAAGTTTGAATATGTTGCGTTATTGATTTATCTGTTCTATTTAGTTATATTTGGTTGAGAAAAATTAATAAAATTATGCAACAAAATTATTAATCGGTAATTTTAATAGATTTAGTTATTACACTAACGAGTAATGGGCAACACTGTACTCTCAAAATACCTATTCAAGTAGTAATCATTTGGAAGGTTGATTTTACTTATGAATCATTGTCAAACGGAAATCACTGCAAACGATCAGCTTGTATTTTGTAGACTCCACCAATTATCTCCCCAAGCCATAGAGGTGACACTAATTGAGATCCAATTTGCACATCCAAAGAAATGTCCATGCAAAATGAGGAAGTCGTTAGGGGGAAGCCATCATATCGCGTGGCTAATGAGGAAATTAAACAACACAGGCAAACATAACATGACGGCCTGGAATTTGATGTCTTTAATAATTTCATTGCCATTCGTTAACTAAAAAAATCTTTATTTGACTACTTCAAGTGCCCACCATGAATTACTGCAGCTAGTCTTTTCATTTTCTATGTGAATTACCAGTTTCACCAAATCGGACCAAACTAGACCGGACCAGACTGAACTGGTCGGTCAGTCTGGTTCTCGATCCCAAAATCTGGGAACTGGTCCTCCCGGTCCATTTCTTAGTTCCACTTTAGAACCGGACTGAACTAGGAACTAATCAGTTATAGGCACAATAGTTAAAAGATACTTTTATTTAATGTGTTGCACGAACTTAAAAGACTAAGTTTTTTTTTATAGAATGTTAAGCAATTTTGCATTCATTGATACTTCAAGTTGAATTTAAGATATACTGGATGTTGACATGTATTGTCTTGATTGCTTTATTTAATCGATCAAAATTGCCTTATTTTGCCTTTAAATGAGTCCAAACAAGTACCAATTTATACTTTACCAAAAAAAAAATACCAATTTATTTGATATTTCTTGGCAAAACAACACTAACACTAAAAATTAACAATATCAAACCTTAGTTATTTATCTCTCTCTTTTCTTTTTTTGCGAAGTAATTCCTGGGCACATTTTTTTTATTTGCCAATTATAATTTTTTTTTTATCATTTTATAATCTTTAACTTTCTCTTTTGGAGAAGTTCTAGGTCCAACCAACAATGATAAAAACGCGTTCCTTGGAATTGGCCCTTGCAGACTTGACTTTGCCCATGGTTGTTTTGTGGAATTGGCCCAACCATGAAGATCACTCAAAGGGGAAAGACTCTGCACATATAAATGAAGTCACATGGTGAAGCAGAAGAGACATATAACGCACAAAACACCTTTATAAACATGAAGTGTCTTTCATTGTGTACATGGACTTGGGTGTTGCTGGTTTTGATGGGAAGTGGAAGAAGCATGGGTTGCTTGGAAGAAGAGAGGAATGCATTGCTTAACATTGAGGCCGCCTTCAATTGGTCTTCTGATGTGTCATGGCGCAGTAGCCTTAATGACTGTTGTACCCAGGACCTCGTGATGTGCGATGAGGTCACTATGCGGGTAACTAAATTATATCTGAGCAATAGATGGGGTTGGAAATGGGGATCGTCAGGCTGGGAAGAGTCTAGGCCTTGGGTTATTGATGCCACTTTATTCCTTCCTCTAGAGGAACTTCAAGTGTTGGATTTAAGTGATAATCCTCTCTCAGGTAACTCTCTCTCTCTCTCTCTCTCTCTCTCTCTCTCTCTCTCTGTTATTTGTTGCAAAAAATGTCATATGGCGGTGCTATAAAGTATAAAAGTGAATTGGGTGAATTAATAACAAACATATGATTGCACAAAAAATGCAACTCTTAAAGTAGTTGATTGCACATATAATGAATTAATTACGAGACTCATCTCCATGATGATGATAAGTATGAAGAACAAAAATAGAATTAGCTTAGTAAGCAATGATTTACCAAATTCTGACTTTTTTTTAATAAAAGGTGGAATGGTTTGAATTTTTCACCCCAATTTTGCACTTGTTTGGAAGTGAACCAAAATCTACTTAATATGTTTATTTGTGTCTTCCTCTTTAGATTCAAAATAAGAAAAAAAAAAAATCAAGTTTATCATTCTACATATCCATGTTTACATTTTTGGAAAGGTTTTGAGTGTTTATGATAAATAACAATCAAACTGTGAGAGCCATAAGATTTACAAAAGATTAAAGAAAAATTGAAATTAAAAATCACGAAAAAGTAGATTGGCAGAGAGGATTAATTTAGAGGGAAGAGAAAGGATCTTAAAGGTAGTGTAATGGTTGGATAGAGGGAAGGAAACGGAGTGAAATAAAAAAGATTAGAACATATCAGGAGGAATTACGTATAGCTGTCTGTCCTTTATATTCCTCATATAAAGGGCTTTGGAGGGATTGATGGCACTGATACTTTTATTAAAAAAAAAAAAATTTCACATTTACATTTGATTTATTTCAAATTATAAATACTTCAAATTATATATACATAAAAGTACAATAAAGAGATAACGCATTATTTATTTTCCTTTTTTACCTTTTTTCGGTAAAGATTTTCCTTTTTTACCTTTTTTTTCTTTTATCTAATAATTATTTTTATTTCTTATTTTCTATTTTGGTTACATTTTCTGACATCTATATTTATATGGATGCATGGACTCATGCTTGGTTGGAGAAGGCAAATGGTTCCAAAATCCCAAGACACTCTACCCATCCTGCATCTAGACATGCAAGAAAATTAGAAAACCCCTTATTAGTGCTCTTTGGGACAACCTTTAGTCTATTTAGATAAGGAAAGTCACAGTTAGGTACTTGTGTTTCGGGGACAGTATTTTCCAAAATGTAATTTTCTAAACAGATCAACAAAAATATTTACATAGAAATTTAAGAAATGAATTCCCAAATCTAAAAAGATGAAAACACTTTCCGGAATTAGTACTCTCAAATTGTTTGATATTTTTATTTTCTTTTTTCTTTTTCCTTTACTCTACTTTGGTGCCAACAACTGGCAAGGGTCGACCTCGTCGGGATTGGGCAAGCTCAACCTCGCTAGTCTCTAACCGAGGTTGTCGAGGTGGAGCCTCGCCAGCTTGTGCCTATGGCTTGTTGCCGAGGCTCCGAGACTAGTGGAGGGAGAAGAAAATGAAAAAAAAATATTTAAAAATTCAAAAAAATTGCTTAAAATGAAGTCATGAGATTAAAATCATTTTTCAATTGTGATCCAAATACCAAAAAATGTTTTTGGTCACATGTTACCAATTAAAGAAAAAATAAATATTTTCTTGGAAATTTTTTTTCTTAGATAGAAAAACATTTTGTTTTATAGTAGAGTTTTTCTCGAAACAAACGCTTAAGCAAATAAGGGGATCTTATACAAATAGCCATTAATAAAAAAAGGAAAATAGATTATCCATGGATCAATATGACCTATTTATTTACAGATTATACCCACACTCAAAAGGAGAAAATATTGTGTGGGCTAGCTTGTCCACGTCACTATGGGACCGGCCCACTCAATGATCACAATGTGGCGTCTAGGATCCACTTTCTCACCCTCTTTAGTGACACTCCTACAGTATTGATCTCTTCAACTGCACGACACTCTTTCTTCTCTCTTTTGTACCTTTCCAGAGAAAGATTGAAGCCTAATTTTTTTTTTGAGATACTCTTCGCTCCCAAGAGCCCCCACAGGTCACATTTCAAACTCAAAACCGCTGCCTCTACCTACGACACTCTCTCTCCTCTCTAGTCGTCCATTTATCACCACCTCGCTCCCTTCCACCACCAAAGCCAATCATCCTCACTTCCGCTGAGCTGTAGCTCATCCTTACCATCGTCTACCTCGAGCTCAGCTGGCGGCCTCGAACCTTAGATTTTGGATCTAAGCTTGAGTGAGCCCTAGACCTCATATCTCAATTGATTCGAGGTTGAGCAGGGTATATAGCAGCCACATCTAGATTTTTGGAGGTTAACTGCCATTGTCGACCCCTAGTGGACGAGTTCTCGTGGCATGGAGGCGATGGTAGAGAGAGACATGGGGGTTGGGGCAGAGGTGGAGTCGTCCAAGGGTGAGTGAAAGGGAGAATAAAGAAAGGAGGTAAAAAAAAACAAGTAGAGAAAGGAATTAATGAAGAGAGGACCCTTGAGGATGAGAGAAGAGAGAGAAAGTGGGACCCAACTGGAGCCATGTGTCGATGTTTGAGTGGACTTGGACATGGAGGATCGGCCTACACAATAAAGTGGGGTCTAGTTTTTCTACTCTCTTGGTGTCTCAAACTCTCTTCGCCGCTTCTCTTCAAAGTATCCAAATCTAAAAAGCTGAAAATAGAGCCGAAGTATACAGGATGAAGTACTCACAAATGAGTAAACAAACTCTCTTCCCAAATTTTCATCACCACTAGGAACACGTGTCATCATCATTGCTTGCGTTGCTTGCCCCACCACACTTTGTCGACATAACCTTGCCTCCATTTGAGCCATACAATGTCGCTGGCAACTTAGCACTTGGCCTCTAAGCTCAACAAAGCCACCTAAGCGCCCTCCTTGCACCCAATCCCCACCTTCTCTCTTCCACTTTCTCACCATTGCAGTAGCTCATATGCCAGGGGTCAATGGCGATAGTTGAACAAAAGACCCAATTGCGGCTGTAGCTGGCCCCTTTTGACCTTAGATCGACCCAAATCCTAGGTTGAGTTAAGGCTTAGACGTTAGATCTATAGCTTGGTCGACCTCAGATCTGGAATGTGAGGCTCGATTGTGCCAGCGGACTTCGAGCTTGAAGACACCAAGGATAAACGATAATGATGCTAGCAAAGTCGGAGGCAAGGGTGTTGACCTAGGGCAAAGGTCTTTATAACAGTCAGTGTCTGTTATTAAATCTATCTAAACCACTTTGGAATTCACCGATGCGTCCACAGAGCTCCATGATCTCTTTATCCATTCTCCAAATGGAGTTGTTATCGTCCTACAGCCAATTTCTGGGTCATCTTGTACACCACCACCTAGATGAACCTCTTGTCTTTGGATGCCACCACAAGATAATTGATCCACAGGATGCTGTCAGGAAGCTTCTTCCTTATAAGGATAATTATAAATATACTTTTTTGAAAGTTTGATACTTCAACATATAATCATATCAAGATTGATTTCCAATTTTCTTTTCCTTCTGCTTTTCTTTATTTTTTTTTTCTTTTCCCTCTTTCCACTTCTCCCCTTCTCCTTTATTTAGGAAAATTACCAATTCAATTTTGAGTTCATTACATGAATGCCAATTTAAACCTAAATTTTTCAATTTTGATGATGTATTCCTATGCCTTTTTTGTGAAATTTCAATGAAGTTTCTTCTATCAATTGCCACTGAAAATTGCTGATGTGGCAGTCTATCATTGTCGGTCATCCTATGCGACACGAAAAGGGATTTGACTTGTACAATTCTTGATAAAATGACGTTGATTTGCATATTTTTTAAAAATTTCCTGTTTTTCTTGTATTTACTTTTCCTCTCTACTATTCATCTGCTTCCTTAGAGAGCTGAGACCACTGAGTCGCTCCATCACCACAACACCATATGTCTCTAGAAGATCTCATCGGAACCCTAGTTATCCAGCCTAGTAGCAAAGAATCTTTATTTATTTATTTTACTAGCAAGTATTGTCAAGTTTCTACTCATTCAATGTCCCACAAAGTATTGTGTTCTGTATTAGGCGCCTCCTAAATCAGTCATTTCAAAATCTATGCTTTGTGTTTTCATTGACCCTTTTGCTTAAGATCATGAAACTATTGTTTCAACATCGTTGAAGAATCCTGGTATTTTTAGCTCCGACTTTTTTAGTCCCTACAAAGTTTGTATTTTTCTTTCCCCCTTCAGCTAATGCAAGCGTCTTGTTGTCCTTCAACATCGTTGCTCATTGTTTCCTCTTCTTTTTTCGAATTTCTTGGTTTTAGCGAGTGGTGAAAGTTTGGTGCATGGCTTTATTGATTCACAAATGCACCCTTCAGAGAGCTTTGTTTTTTTTTTCCTTTTGCTTGTCCTAAAATTTAGATGGATCTTTAATTGCTTTCACGTTTTTCTTGTTGCCACAAGTTGAGAGCAAGAAGTGCCGAAAATGCAAAGAATGTCGCTAATTTTAAGGAGCTCCAAGATCAAAGCCCTTGGATCCCAGCAACCCCAGCCGAGCCATTTTTCCCCGGCTGAAACATTCTACTACCATGACCAATGAATAGGAGCTCTCTAAGGAAGAAGATGAACACTAGTACATAAAAGGAAAGAAAAAAAAAAGGAAGAAAAGAAAAAGGACAAAAACAGAAAAATCAGAAAATATATGCAAAACAACGTTGTTTCATTAAGAATTGTACATGTCAAAACGCCAGCCGTGCAATGTAAAATGACCATTGATGATTGAATATAACGTTAGCAATTTCTAGCAGCAATTTGCTAGAAATATTACGTTGGAATTTCATACAAATGTTTAGGATTATTTGGAAATTTGAAGAGTTTAGGACTAATTAGCCTTCGTACAATAGGTTTAAATTAATTTGGTAATTATTCCCCTTTAGTCTTTGTTTGCTCTCCCACTTCTTTTCTCACACACAAACCCACCATGTACGCTCATATGAGCCTTGTGACCCTTGAGCTGCCGTTGCCTAGTGGAGTTCCCCCCCCCCCCCCTCTCTCTCTATCTCTCTACTTCGACCCCATGAGGAGGCAGTTACCTTGCACAAGCAAGCCAAAAGTAATGCTTATTAGTCAAATGCAAGCCACATGACAATACTATGCCATGTATGTTGCCACGTGATAATAGCAGATGTAAAGTAAAGAAATGTCAGGTGGGGAGCACATAGCTATCTCAGCTATGCTAGTTAACTAAATAAAATAAATATTGTTAAAGGCACAAACTACTCACTTATGAAATTGGTTTACAAACAAAGCGATAGAATTTTTTTTTTTTATGCTTGGATACATTGGAATAATTGATTTCTACCTATTAATAAGTTCTCGTCATCATGAGCATATAGTTATTCTTGGTATTTTAAAGATAGTTAGATATATGATATCTATAAATAATTAATTAACCATAATGCATGCATGAATCTTTCTATAATCAGATTTAAATGGAACGCTACACCGGAAGAAATTGAAGAGCCTATATCTATGTGACAATTATCTACAACGAGTCCCCTCATTGTACAAGCAAACTTTAGTGGAGGCCCAAAATTTGTCTTCCAATCAGCTTGAAGGTACATGTCAAATAGAAGACAATGCCTTGATATGTAAAGTTCGATATTGAGAACCTTTTGTCAACCACAGGTGTGAATCTTGAGGTGCTGGATCTTTATGGTAACAATTTGGTGAATGATGCTTTCACGGACATTACGAGGATGACATCTCTTAAGGCCTTAAACATCAGTTATTGTGGATTGAATGCCTCTTCGAAGTTATTGGAAGGTACTTCTATGGAAAGGCTTTCATTTATCATTATTAATAACTTATCATAGAAGCACATACGGTTGTTTGACCATAAGTAAACCAATGTCATACTTCAATGTGTTATGATGTCGGTGATCCTTAAAAGTTTAATTTTGATTCTTCTTTTTTTCAACTTTTCCCTGATCTTTGAAAATTGAAATTTAGTCCCTATGTTTTTAGTTTTGTGCAACTTTTTGTGTGGGTCAACCTGAATAATAGTGTAACAACATAACAGATTCAAGGAGCCATAGCTAAGAAGATTAAATACTGACACGACAATATACCAAAGAAGTTCAAATATTATATAGGAATCATAACCAAATTAAATGCAAAAGTTAATTAGAAATCAATATCAAACAATATTTAAAGTTTACATGATTAAACCACAATGGTGGTCAGACTTCAGGGATTGCAAGTGTCAATAAATTCAACAAAGCCATGAAGCCTAAGAAATTAAATGACACTAAAGCTCAAACAAAGCAACCTCAATGGACATACATGTTTACATTGATTTTTACTTTATTCTTTTTTGCTTATTTTAAATGTTGCAGATCTTTCACTTTGACTTCTTTTTTTTTTTTTTTTTTTCTATTTTGAAACACCCACAACATACACAATAGTGGAGATATAGTTTTTTTGTATTATTTTTAAATTAAGTTATATTTTAGATTTTGATAGTATGGTAAAAACCAAATTATTTTGTACTTTTCACAAAGCAAAAAAAGAAAAAAAAAAGATGCACATCATTTGTTGTCTATAGTAATACTTCTTTATTAAATTACCTATATAAATGAAAGTATAATAAGGGAGTCAATAACCTTAAGTTGTGAGCTGAGAGAGAGTGAAGAAACTATTGTTACCGAATGGTAATTAACTTATAAGACTCACACTAAATTGTTCTTAATAAAAGTGTCGTTGCAAAGTAATAAACTTTGTGAGAGAGAGAATCTATTGCGTGCAAAATATGATAACAAGACATTATTTTATAAGTAGCTACTAGCTCCAAGAATGAAGGCACTAGGGTTAGGCGGCAATAGAATGGCCTATCTCAAAAAAGATAAGTGCATTATGAATTTTAAAACATATCATCAAAGTGCAATCAAATTTTCAAACTTATCAAATCGATGCACTATGATTTGGCTAACTAGAAAAGCTAAAATGTTTGTTTTTATTACTTTCTTAACATGCATAGTAATAATGTAGCACGCACTAACCTCCACATAAAAGAAAAAAAAATATTTTTAATTTTTTTAAGAGAGGAAAAAACTTAAAAAGGAAAAAATGATGAGAATTGCAAAATAAATAAAAAAGTAAAAATCTAAAACCACCATCATAGCCGCTCAAGGCAGCCATATAAATTGTCTATCAAGAAAACAATTTATAATACTAGTAATCATGAAATTTATTCAATTTGAAATTAATTCTACAACATATATTGTTTAAATATATTATATTTATCATTTCAAATTTAACTTATTTCATCACATGATTAAACTTAGTAAATAAGTTTTTATCTTCTTGGTTTGTCATTGAAGATATTATCTCTTATTTAGACAAATAAGTAGGCTTTCCCTTATCTATCAATTTTATATGTATATTGTTAAAGTCGGAGCTACGTTCGCTCCTATGCTCAACATATGATACTTCACTTCGACTTAGAAGCATTGGCTTATTGATTTGACATCAACAAACTTTAATATTTATTGAGCTAAATATAAGTAAAAAGACAAAGCACCTCAAACTTTTTTTCCAACACTCATCTTTTTCAACCTTTATTACTCTTTGATTTTATAATTTAAAAAAAAAGTGAGTAAAGACAATGTATCTTGAAATATTAAATTTAACCGTCCAATTTAAGTTTACTCCACATATGCCACTTAACTAATATATGTGATTGCCATGTGGCATAAATTGCAGCAAAATTTTGCCTCATGGGATGCATTTGGCTATTAAGTTACAAATGATTGTTGATACCTAAATCTTAACTAAATATTTAGGATTAGATTGCATAAAATATTAAGAGCCAATTAGGAGCCAATTCAGCCCTAACAAAGAAGGATTTTGCACATCACCTAGTTATTAATATTTTTTGCATCTACTGAGCTTTATTTTTATTTTATTTTCCCTTATTTTACCCATTTTCCGATAAATAAAAAATAATAAAATAATATACATTTTTAAAAAAGGGCTAAAAAGGAGCTCGGGGCTGGGCTTTCGGCCCAGCCCCCCCTTTAGTTAACCCCCTCGGGCCTGGAGCACGGACCCGGGCCCGCTTACCCTAGATTCCCCTCGGCCCGACCCTCTCTCTCCCTTCTCTCTTCCTCCTCCGCGCACGCCACCGAGGACATTGCAGAGCAGAAGCAACTAGGGTGGAGTAGGTAGGAGACGGTGCAGGAGAGAGGAGGCGCAGAGCTAAGCCTGCTGCGGAGTGGATGGTGACGGAAAGCCGGCTCGGCCAAGAGAGGGCTTGGTCGGCGTGCCAAGGACCGGCGGTTGGAGCACCTCCGTCGACCGGGCTCCTCACCTATAAATAGGGGGCCACGAGCTCGATTGAAGGAGGAGGAGGAGGAGGAGGAGGGAAATCCGAATAAAAAAAAAGGGCATCTGTGAGGAGGAGGACTGAGGGTAGTGATCGAAGAAAGGGGGATCGAACAGGCTGAAGTAGAGAGAGAAGTCGGCCAAGAGTGAAATCGGAGGAGATCCGAGCGAGAGGGCTTCAGCCGACACCTCGGCCATGTGCGAGCTCCGTCCGGCAACCTCGCCCAGCGGACGCTTCCGCGAGCCAAACCAGTGAGCCTTCCCCGACCATTTTCCGTGCCCTTTTTTGGGCATGTTGCGTCGGAGACCGCGGCCGTCTAGCTCACGCGAGCTCCGGCCACAGGCCTGCCCCTCATCACGCCGTCACGCGTGTTCTGGTTTGTGTTGAAAGCCCTGGCGTCGGTTCCAATCCCATTCGAGCCGAGAGTCCCCCGTTCCAGTTGCGCGCACCACCCGCTCGACGGAATGTCTAAACCAGATCTGAGCTTGTGCTGAGAGTGCTCGTCTCTAAGATAGTTGGTTCGTCGTGTCGTCTTATCCTTGGTCATCACTGCCTCCCTTTCTTGGTTGAGGTCGATGCATGCTAGCATCACTAGAGCATGGCTTACGGTTGGAGGGCGGGCCGTTCCAACGAAAAATCGAGAAGAAGGAGCTCTCTGTGAGGTCCAAGGAAGAAGACAGCACGGGTGCATGGGAGAGCTTGAGTCGGGTTGAGTCCGGATCGTTCCCGAGTTGCGGATTCAACCGGCACGGGCACGTTTCTTTATCTCTCACGGGCTTAAGCGATGTAGGGCCTTTTTTTTTTTTTTTTTTTCTAGTTCACGCACGGGCCGAGCCTCTCCCTTTTTCATTTTGTTCCCTTGGGTTGATCGTAGGACCAGGCTCAATAAATGAGCCCAATCCGATTTCGAGCGTAGTCGGCCTTGACCCGGGTCGGGTCTGGATATCCGACCCAGGTTCGGTTGTTTATATTATAATATTATATTATTACTTTAATATTAAAAACATTAAAAATTCAAAAATGTTTAATTATTTCCAAAAATTGGAAAAAAAAGCTTTAAAATAGTTTTTCAGTAGGTTTCTCAACAAAAAAAAAAAAAGCATGAAAAATACTTCAAAAAAAAAAATCATATTTTAGGGTTTAAATAAGATTGGGTATCAAAATGGTATTAGTTAATTAAATCCCCGATCTTAATTTCTCTAATGGCAACTCCTAATTGAAAATGATTTGCTAGTTAAAAAATTGAACTATAAGTTGCAAATTGATGGGCTTTATAGAGCTTGGATTAAGCTTAAACTTAACAAACCATCAACCTCCGCGCCTCGTGGGAGGGCTCGAGGAGGTTGCGACATGATTAATTTATTATTCTCAAAATTTTAATTCTTTAGGATAAATATGCACATTGTAGATAAAGATAAAATATCTTGAAATAACTTATTCATGTAATCTAAAATTTAAATTAAAAGAGAAATATATCTGATTACATCAATAATATTCATATTTTGAAATATACCTTTTTCAGTGCAGTCATAAATACATATTGTATCTAGTTTTCTAATATTAAATTAAAATGATTTGAATGAAAGCTTACTTTATCTCTTATTTTACTTAATATTCTCTGACTTTAAATATTACAATAACATTAATTTCTTAAACATTTCGGAAATTTTACTTATTTCACACATGCATATTTACACTTTATTTAGTTTTGCTTCCTCTAGAATTCACTTATTGGAAATGTAGTTTATTTCATAAGTTGTACTTAAATTTTGTTTTAATGGTTCAATTCAAATAAAATTTAAGTAATGGATAAGGAGAAAATGATCCCAAGTTTTGATCTGGTTGAATGACAAGCACATTTAAAGAATAAGATGTTAATAAGGAAATCTACATAATCTATCATAAAAGTTATAATTAAATTGAATTTATGAAGAAGCTATTGCTCTTATCGAATTATTTTGTTGTACGTCTATTTAGTTACATTTTTTAGATTAAACTTTTCTTCCATGTCTTATATGTCCAATTTTTGTGTACAGAACAATTTATAATAGTGTAATCAATGAATTACATTTAATTACAAATCTATAATATACATATAAAGCTATCTGTTAAATATTGGTGTCCACTACCTAAGTTACTATCGCACACTTTCACAGTTACTACCCCATAATTTTAGGACGACTAAGATTGAGAAAAACTCTGCATCTTCATCGCCACTGCCCATTCCTGCCTTCGCCCATGGTGGCACTCAGACCCATCATGACACCATGAAGCTCGGTCGCTATTACCAACACCAAAGTCAAAATCACCACTGTAAAGAAGACCCTGCACGACCTTCGATGCGAGCCATTATGACTTCAGATCTGAAGTGTGGCCTTATGGAGGAGAAGCGAGCTAGTGGTATGGTTAGTGAGCTGGGCCAATGGTGTAGATGGTGGTGGAGGTCGGCGGGTGGCGATGGTGAGTTGCTACGGAGGACAGAACTGCAAGGGTGGAGAAGAAGAAGGGAAAATAAAAAAGAGAAAGTTAGCACGATTAAAAAGGTTGAGAGCAGATGCAAAAAAAAAAAAAAAAAAAAAAAAGGAAGAAGAAGAAGAAGACAAGAAAATCACTTGATCTCACGTTGCACTTAACAGAGGATCACATCGAATCCTTTCAGCAGTAAAGTTTCAAAATCTACAATGAACACCGAACCAAGTTTAGAGGCTGCCCATGCAATTAAACCTTAAATCTAGGATTAATATCAATTTTAGACTTGATTTCCAATCTAATTGAAATTTGTCAAACTCCAGAAGTAATTAAGCTTCTTCTTTTTCCGTTCCATTAATGTAGTGTAAAGAATAGTGGAAATGAAGTATTATGCTGATGTGACTCAATTAACAAAGCTCTATCTTATCAAAATCTTTTGTTTAGTAATGAGTTGCTGCGTCCACTTCAACAGGCTTGTGTGGATTGAAGAATCTTGAAGAGCTGAATATTAATAGAAATGAATTTTGGGGTCCTCTTCCATCATGCTTTTTCAACATGACCTCACTCCATGTGCTCAATGTCAAAGATAACAATTTTAGCGGGGCAATTCCTTCATCTCTCCTCTCTAATCTCAAGTCACTTGAATTTATTGATTTTCTGGAAATGTTTTTGAAGGCTCACTTTCACTTGCTTCCTTGGCTGACAATTCAAACCTTGAGGCATTGTACCTCAATGACAATCGAAATCGTCTGGAAGTAAATACAGAAGAGCCCACTTGGTTTCCTTCATTTCAACTGAAAAAGCTTACATTAGCAAATTGTGTGCTCAACAAAGACGCAAATGGCGTAATTCCCAGCTTTCTGAAAGAACAATATGCCTTGAGAGGGCTTAAACTCAGCCACAATGGAATGACAGGAAATTTCCCAAATTGGCTACTAGACAACAATGTGAACCTAGAATGGTTGGAACTCAACAGCAACAATTTGTCAGGTGCTTTTTATTTGCCTTCCAATTTGAATCTTGTTAGCATGCGGTGGTTAGATGTGTCTGCTAATATTATTGATGGAGAGCTTCCATCTTGGATTGGTTCTATCCTCTCGAACTTGAGAGCTTTCAACATGTCGAATAACTTATTGGAAGGCAAAATCCCTCCCTCAATTGGCAATATAAGCATATTGTATTCATTGGACTTGTCGAATAATAGGTTCACGGGAGAGATACCAGAGACACTAGTTAAAAATTGTACGAGCCTTATTCAATTGAAATTGGCAAGCAACAATTTGCAAGGCCAAATGCTACCGAGGGATTTTAATTTGAGAAGTTTGCAGATTTTGGATCTAGCTAGCAATAATTTCACAGGGGACATATCACCTAGTATATCGAATAGCTCCTCCTTGGAAGTCTTGGATGTAAGTAATAATTCCCTATCCGGTACACTTCCCAATCGGATTGGAGATTTACGATACTTGCAAGTGCTTATGTTGTCGAGTAATTTATTGGGAAGTCCTTTACCATTGAGTTTCTGCAAATTAAATCATCTCTTTCGTTTAGACCTTTCAAGTAACAACCTAGGGCCAAATATACCCCTCTGTACCAATGTTACACGAATGATGTTCTTGCATTTAACAAATGACATGCTCGCTGGGCATTTTCCTGAGTTTCTTTTCGGAGGTTCATCGATTGTCACATTGGATTTGAGACACAATTCATTGTCAGGTGAGGTCCCCAGCTGGATCGGTTCACTTCAGAACTTGAAGTTTCTTTTGCTACAAGGAAACAATTTTGAAGGCTTAATCCCTCAGGATCTATGTCTGTTGAAAAAAATGAGCATATTGGATCTCTCCAATAATAATCTTTCTGGAGAAATCCCTTCTTGCTTAAAAGATTTGAGATTTGGAAACGATGAGGTATCTACAAACTTAGGTGCTATGTGGAGCGTGGAAAGTATGGCTGCTGGACATATAATGAATGCTTCTTATTTTAAATCAGAAGAAGTAAAGTTCATGACAAAGAGTAGATTGGAATTGTATAAGGGTATCATTCTAAAACTCATGTCAGGAATGGATCTCTCACAAAACAATTTGACAGGCTTCATTCCGCTAGTGGTCGGCTACTTGAGTGAACTTCGAGCATTGAACTTGTCATACAATCATTTGAGGGGATCGATCCCAAAAACATTTTCCAATTTAAAGAATATAGAGAGCTTGGACTTGTCCTACAACAATTTAACTGGGCCCATCCCTTCACAGTTAACAGAGATCTACACCCTGTCGAGTTTTAGAGTGGCTTACAACAACTTGTCAGGCAAGATACCAGACCAAAAATATCAATTTGGAACTTTTGGTGAAGAAAGTTATGAAGGTAACCCTTTTCTTTGTGGATCACCATTAACAAGATGTGATGGCTCAAATCTAGGACAAGGGACACTGCCATCTTTTAATCATACCGGGGAGGATGACTCATGGAGAGAAGCCTTCTTGTGGAGTTTTGCAGGATCATATGTGGTAGCGTTCCTTGGGGTGGTTCTTTTTCTCTACCTAAACTCATATTACCTATACATTCTACCGGGGCTTGTTCGTAAGCTCATACCATTGTTTCCCTAAGTAGACATTATTTTTCTAAGTATTTTATAATGGAAAAATACAATGATACAATGGAGAACCTTTGTTCTATATGATTTTAAGCATTCAAGTCTTGACTGCATTATGAATGGTTGACCACTAGAGCATTCGTATTGGATTCCTTGTCCTGCTAATGTGAATATTGGGATATTTGATTTGTTTCAAAATTGAGAGACAATAGTTCATTCATGATACTAGCGTTCACCACATTTTCTAAATGGTACACAAAGTATTTCTGGTAGCTATGACCAGTAACATCAAACCTTTTAGCATCTCACAAATCCCACTAACAAATAAAAAAATGAGTGGTGGGAATTGCTCCAGTTTGACAATAAAAGCATGGATTGCTGGACCACTACTCTGCAGCCGAGCCCCATCTTTTCAGCTCATTGCTTGACGACGAATTATCTCAAGGGAACTAAGCCTTGTCCAACATTTAATGCAAAATTGTTTGGAGAGTAAGTTATCCTCTACTGGCAGAATTTTGTGGATAATGATATTACAAATATCATAATTTTTGTACAATACTCACTTCATTGCCATAATTTTTTTTCCGATCATTTGAGTGTTATGATTTTTAAAAAATGTTTTCAATCGATCTCTTGAATACTATAATTTTTTAATAAACATTTAACCAATTGTTATAAATGTGACGTCGCATGACCCTTATGATAAATGTTTTTAAAAAAGTTATGACACTTAAGTGATCGATTGAAAAGTTATATAACATAAGTAATTGAAAATAAAAAAGTTGTAACAATCAAGCGAATGCCGTACGAAAGTTATAGTTTATAAGTGAGCACACTCTCTCTTTCTCTCTTCGCTTCACTACCCCTCTTGAAAGTATCCAAATTTGAGAAAGCCGAAAATAGAAGTGAAGTTTAGTAGATGAAGTGCTCCCAAATGAGTAAACAAGCTCTCTCTCCCCCATAGGCTTCCCAAATTTTCATCGCTAGTAGGCCACGTGTTTTCATCGCCACCTACCCTTACTTGCCCCGCCTCACTTCATCAACACAGCCCTGCCTCAATTCGAGCCATATGATGTCACCAGCGACCCAGCACTTGGCCTTGGAGCTCGACAAGGCTGCCCAAGAGCCCTCCTTGCACCCAAACCCTAGACCTCTCTCTTCCACTTTGTCACCATTGCGGCAATGGCCCCGCGCAATGGTGGCCACTGGCCTAAAAAAACCCAATTGCGACTGTTGCTAGTCTCTTTTGACCTTGGATCGACCCAAATCCTAGGTCGAGTTGAGCCTTAGATCTCATATCTAGAGCTCAGCCGACCTCAGATCTGGAATGTGAGGTTGTAGATTGTGCTAGTGGACCTTGTGCTCTAAGACACCGAGAACAAACTGCGATGGCGCTGGCGGAAAAGTCAAAGACGAGGGTGTAGACCTAGAGCATAGGTCTCTATCACTGTCCGCGTCTTCTGTTAAATCTATTTAACCTACTCTGGAATTCATTGATGTCATTGGAGAGCTCCGTGGTCTCTTTATCCATTCTCAAGATGGAGTTTTCATCGTCTTGCACCCAATTTCTGGTTCATCTTGTACTCCGCCACCCGAAAGACCCTTTCTTATTCGGGTGCCACCGCGAGAGAATTGGTCCGTGGGATGTCGCTGGGAAGCTCCTTCCTGAACTCCGAGAAGGCATCGTCCAGGAATGGCAAATTCGAGACGCCATCGGAGCTGCCACCGCGTTAATTCGTTGGGCTGGCACCCTTATGGTTTCACCACCCGCCTCTTGTGCACTTTCCCAGCTCCGCTTTCTCTCTTTCGTCACATTGTATTATCGACCATGCCTCCCAAGTTCTCGACATGCTGCTTCTCCGTCTCTTCGGCTTCCGAATTTCCTCTTTTTCTCCATCTTGCTTCGCTTACGTCGAGTATACTACGTCGGTTTCTCTTACTTTTCCAGCATAATTGCTGGTGGTGACGTTATAACGCAAAAGAAAAAAGAGAAGTGTCAGAAAAGTAGGAGGCCCGCAGCGGCGAGGGGTGCGAATGGGAACGGGAACAATTCAAGAAATCATCATGCACCACCGGGAAACAAAATGGGGCCTCACATTTTTTAATTTGGATATAATCTGTATACAAATGGGACATACCAGGATAAAATGGTCAAACGCTATAGCAGAAGATGGACATGGCCCAAATTAAAAACCGTACTCAAATCATAAAAACATTCTCTGTCTATCGTACGAACAAAAATTCTCTATATTAAGGATAATTGTAAATTTACTCTCTTCAAATTTTAATACCTCAGCACATGGGCTATATAACGGTCTGCATTAAGTTCCCATTTTCTTTTTCTTTATTTTTTTTTTCCCCGTTTCCACTTTTCCCCTTCTCCTTTAGTTGGGAAAATTACCAATTTGATTTTAAATCTATTGCATGATATCAATTTAGGCATAAAATTTTCAATTTTGTCAATAACGTCATTTTGCATACTCTTCTAAATTTTCTTTTTCTTTTTTTCCTTTCATTTTCCTTGTTTTTTCTTGTCTTTACTTTTCCTATCTAAATTAAATATTTTTTCCCTATACCATGTTTAATAAATCGGATATTTTAATCAAACTAATGAGGATCTGTATGGCAAATGGTACAACAACACGCAGAACCAAATTCCTTGTATATATACATGATTATGCAAACACCATACTATCTCGACCACTCTATTGGAATAAATTTAAGCGGCATTGACTGAGAGATGCATCGATGGTGGATTCTCAAAAGATCAACAGTATAACAGGAGAGACAACATCCTTTGTTTGCCTAGAACTGTCGGCTCACAATCACAATCAAGCATCCCCCACCAAAAGAACAATAGAGAACTCATACAAGGTTGTTTAACAACGACATATGCTCTTTCGAAACAACGAACCAGAAAAGCCTCAATCCCAACTCTCTCGAGTGCTTCGATTCGCATTCACCTTGTCTCTCTAGCAAAACAAATCTAGTGTTATATAATCTCAAGGCAAGAGGCTAGATCTTAAACAAGTACAGGAGCAAGCAGACAAAGAAAGCTTAACACCAATTAAAGAATGGCCGAGATTGGGCTGGCCTCATGCCTGATGGTTCTCGACCAGCAAGTAACAAAATCAGTAATCATACCTTAGGGTCGATGCGTCAAATAATAACCATGCAAATCGCACTAGAATACTCTCAGATTGACTGATAACAAAAGCAAATCAATACTGGAAGTCACTCGGGCAAAACATCGAACACCTTCTGAACATGAAATTCGAGTGCTCGGGACAAAATATTCAACAAATTGGTGAGCAGTATAAAGTGAGGTGTTCATTTAAACATTGTCAGAGACAAAATCGACGAATCGGAGGAGCACTGAAACATGCGCGGCTGAAACCAAAACAGAGCATGGGAGAGGGATAGGTTGCCAGAGCCGTCACCGGTCGAGACTAATGATCACCCAAAGGAGAGAGATCGCAATGGATAGTAACGCCGGGAACTAGGACCGTCAAAGGGAGGATGATACAAAGAGTGTGTGCTTCGGCAGCGAAGACTTTGAAATAGTGGCGGAACTGGTGGTGATCAGGCGGCTATCGGTGGTTGTAATTGACGCGACCGAGAGAGAATTTTCTCCCTTGTGCCTCTGCTCTATTCTTTGCGGATGTGCTCTTTGCGATGATTGCGCTTGTCGGTGGTCGGAGATGACGTTCGGCAATGGCTACCAGTGGCCCAAGGACGATGGAGAGGGGATCACCATGCGAAGCTACTGAACCCCGAGAGAGTTGGACTGACATAATGGGCCTGTGGGTTTAATGGGTTTTATCTCTGGGCCGAGGCTTCCTCCGATGATGGGCTTGGTATGGCCCAGGCATTTATTATGGATCAGGTCGAGGCTGTGGGAATTAGACAAGGCCCTTTCAATTATAATTGAATTAGAGCTTTTTTTATTATACATTTCTTCTAAAAGGAAACGATAATTTTTCTGAAGGTTCAAGGAAAACCCCATCTTGCTCGAAAGATTTGGCATTTGGCAGTCACGGGATGTCCAAAAGCACATTTAATATTGCGATTTAAGATAGAAGAAGATTAATTGCCATACTTGTGTGGAAGCAAATTCACTACAACACTTTGAATATGGTGATGGATTTTTTCGTGTTGCTTGGATAGATGAACTCGAAGAAGTCAAGTTCATCTCACGCAAGACAGATTGTTGAGCAATATGCAAGTACTCGTTTATATTATATATCAAATAACCATTTGAATGATTATTTAACATAAATAAGTTATACGGAGCTTTGATTTTTTTTTGAAGGAAGGCTTCATCTACTCCAAGCCCCTAAAGAAGTCAAGGTTTGGAACCCCCAAAAAAGGTTTTTAAATTCTCTTAATGCTTATTAGCATAATTATGTACAAAAGCTAGATACTTGAATTTGTAAAAATAAGTTTTAAGATTAATAAACTTTGTAGGATATCATGGTGATATACAATGGGTAAACTCCACAGCATGGCTTTTCTCTTTTTGTGCTTGTGAACTTTGCACATTCCTTACATTACCTCACTCGAAATGTAAGATTCAAACTGCTTACATTATTCTTCTAAGCATTTTGAGATGGAAAATATGACAAGACAACAGAGAATATTTACTTAATAGTATTGTAACCATTTAAGTCTTTATTATGCATTTTGAACTCCTGACTCTTGAAGTGTTCGTATTGTATTCCTCGTCCCAATAATCTGAATATTAGGAGATTTGATTTTGTTGTGAATTGAGAGAGGATAGCTTAGTTCACAACCAAAATGAATCCAGCATTAATAAATTCCAGTAAATGTTACCCAACTTGTGAAATATCTTATGGCTGCGACCCGCAACATCAAACCAACCGTTTTAGCATCTCTAGATAAGATCCTCCTCACGTAAATGATTGGGTACTGGGGATTGCTCCAATTTGACAAGAAAAGATCCTCCTCACGTAAATGATTGGGTACTGGGGATTGCTCCAATTTGACAAGAAAGGCTGGATGCAATATTGCTTGGAGGATAAGCTCAATTCTACGTCTGAATTTTAAGAGCAGATGCATCAGGAGCAATGATTTTGTCAGCGTTTCTTTTCTCGTTCAAAATAGAATATTTGTCAAGAGTCGATCCAATCACATCTTTTATCCAGAAGAAATCTGCATCAAGCTAAATTGATAGCCTTGGAAGCAACAGAGCACATAATGCTAAGTTACATCTATTACACATACCAAAGTGGGCAATGACACATTGCGACAGTTAAACATTAAAACATGGAGTGTTCTTTGCTAGTTATGTTCATATGGTGTTCAATGGTGTTGATATTGGCTATTGCAAATAATGTGAATCTCGTCAAGTTAAAATTCATTGGCAATAATTTTATTGACACCTAAATATTGGCAACTCCGATTAGTTATCTATTGCAAAGAAAAAAATTAGGGGTCGGAAATTTTGCATAATTTTTCATCACATTTGGGCATTTAGACATTACAAGGCATGTCCACATCAAATAAATTTCATCTTAGTCAGCCTTATCATGCTTGAATTCAAATCAAGGAGTAGGAAAGTACTTTTGGTCGGCACATGCTAAATGGTGCAAAATTGAGCAAATATTTTAGGAAGGTGCTTAGTCTAATGAAGGACTATGAATGTAGCCCTTAATATGAGAAAAGGGACGAATGGATTGCGCACATGGGAATAAGAAATTTGGAAGAAAATCAGAAATATCTTTTCTTTATACCTGAGGTCACCAACTCTACAAAGGGAAAGTGACCAATCAAGCTAGGAAATCTTTCCATGCTTCTCTTCAGCAAATTTGGGCCATAAAGTGCTAATTACCAGTGGAGTTTGGTGGGCTGATTCCATGCGACTAAGAAGGAAAGTCAAGATAGGATTTTCATGATTCTTCACCCCCATAAAAAGGAAAGAAAACGCTTGGCAGAGGACATGAGGGACACACATAATACAGAGAGAGGCCAAGAGAGGGCAGAGAGATGGCCGTATTCTCTTTTTTTGTCTCGGCAATTTTCTTTTGGATTGGTGACTAACCCCCCTGGATTGTCATCATCATCTCACGACATTTGACACCACTCATGCCTTTGAATTAGGCCGGAAAGCAAGAATCCCTATTGCCGCCCATCGTTGAAGGAAATTGGGAGTGGATTTACAAAAAGAAAAAAATGTAAGGAAAAAGAGCTTCATTGTATCTCTATTTTCATCGACTCAGTTCAAAAAGTAAAATGGAAGGGAATAAACTTCCAATTCAGTGACTATTAATGGATGAATTATTCAATTACAAAAATCCAATTATAATTGTTAAGTTAATTTATGGTATTTTGAACGAAATTTCTCAAATGATTGGAGCTATAATGGGCATTCCTATCCAAAAAGCAAAGTATTTCATAGCTTTTAGAGCAAGTGACCAAAAATGATTTGCTCAAATTATACATTAGTCCCTACATGATGAAACATAGGGGTGATAAAAAAAACCACCCTAACTACACTGGATTGACATAAAAAAACCACCGAACCACATTGAATCAACCGGTTGGATTCGGTTCCCAGTTTCACTAAATTGGAACCAATGATTTTGGGTCCCATTCCCGGTCTCAAGAATACAATCTACCAATTGGATGGAACTGGACCAATTATTAATTTTTGAGTGTTTAATTTTATTTCTTATATACATATAAAGATCGAATTTAAACTAAAATTTTCATGGGATGAAAAAGTGCCTCAATTCAAGGCCTTTCTCAGTACTATTGAGGCATCAACCTCACATGTGACCAAAAGACCACTAAAACTATTTCCTTGTTCCTCGCTATTTAAAGAGGAAGCCTATTTGTAAGTTTCTTTTTCCACCTGGGACTATGGCTCCAAGAGCCACACCCTCATCTCTCTCTCTCTTCTCACTTGCAAGAGACAAGGCCTTCCAAGCCTCCAAGAGTACCATATCGAGCAAATACTCATATAGTACAAGAGAGATTGCCTATAAAAACCTAAGGCAAGCATCTCCTTTAGACATATTGTTCACGGCCTTTTTGGCCAAGATTGAGCGTGAAATATATGAATTGTGATCGATGCTCACATAAATAGAGTTTGATTTTTTTTGCACGTAGGAACATGTGTTTCAAGCACATGCGATCCATTGGACTGCCCGAGAATCGAATCGGACCGATCGGTCGGATTCCATCTGATTCTATCCTCCTTTGGTCCGGTCCTTAGTTCTGAAAATGAGCAACCAATCCTTTCAGTCCGGTCCCCAGCTCAATTCCGAGGTACTGATCACCCCTAATGAAGCAAGCATTTAAACATTCAAAATGCCTATTAAATACACAAAGTTTCCGATTCTATACCCTAAAAATGCATTAAATGAAATTTGAGCTGATAAACTAAAAATAAATCATATAACTAGACAAATAGTTGGTACTGTATGCTATTTTAGTAATCTTTAGAAAATATTGATAATAATACATATACAATCATTGAAGTTGAGAGAACATGGACATCACTCGGACTTAGGAGAGACATAGCCTTTGGTAGGTTCGACCACAAGGAAAGGGCAAAGGTCTTCAATAGCCAAAATGAGAAAAAAAAAACTAAAAGTGAAAATAATAATAAAAATTGAAAGAGGTTGAGTTTTGGAGCTTACTATTTGTGTGGTGATTTCATGGAAAATCAATAACTCGTAAAAGTTTGTGCAAAAATAATAACTTGTACCAGTAAAAATGATTAGTTAAGTTTTGAAGCTTCGTATCAAAGACATGCAAATGAGTGCGACACCGACATTTGCACATTTCCCATATGATGTCTCGTGGGGAGAAGCTCAGTCATTTTTGGGATGATTTTCGTGTTTGCATGGAGGAGAGAGACTGAGTAGAGAGAAGAGGCTGATCAAATCCAATAAATCATTACAAACACAAAGGAAGCTTAGATGAGAGGAGATGAGGGGTCGATAGTGAGTTAAGATTGAGATACGTGGTTGCAGATTCTTCACATTAGAAAGTCATCGACTTCAATTGTTGTCTTCAAGATGATTAAAAAACAATTTATCGAATTGTATTTACCAACAGTTTTAGCCCATGAAGGAAATTAGATGTGGACTTACTAAAAAAGAAAATGTAAGGAAAGAGAAGTTCCACCATATCTCTACTTTCATCGACTCAATTCAAAAATAAAAATGGAAGGAAAAAAACTTCCAATTCAATGATTATTAATGGACGAATTACTAAATTATGAAAATCCAATTTTATATCTTAAGTTAATTTATGGTGTTCTAAATGAAATTTCTCAAATAAGTGGAGCACTGTGATGTGGTGATTAAAATTACAAGATAAAGTTACTTCAGACTTTATAAAATTCCAATCCATTTTCAAAATCCGCGTAAAGGGCAAGGGTTTGGTTGCCCTTTTTTTGACCAACTTTGGAGTATTGGCCAAATGCTTTATGAGAAAAGGAAGTAATTTGTCTAGCGTTTTGTTGGGGGCAAAGAGGCAAAATCTCATCCAAGATTAGACTGAGATGAAAGGAGAAATTAAGTGATTGGGCAGATTTTCTTTTCCATCTCCATCATCCTCATATTGCTTTTGGATTAATGAAACATAAAGTTAGTCAAGGTCTTACTATTTACTTTCCATAAGGGACATCTCTATCAATAAAGGTGAATCATTTCCCCACATTAACCGTAGGTGGCCAAGACGACCCAGGAGAAAGCTAGGTCAAGCTATAATGGACATCCCTATCCAAAAAGCAAAGCATTTCATAGTTTTTTATGGCAATACCAAAATGACTTGCTCAAATTATACAAGAGTCCCTACATTATGAAGCAGTCATTCAAACATTCAAGGAAATATAGGCTTGGTGAAAAAAATAGAACATGATATAATGAATTCAACTAATAAGCTCAACTTATTGATTTATAGGTTCATATATCTCATGTTATTGATTTGTCTATTCTATTTTGATATATTTGGTTGAAAATTTACTAAAGTAATACAACATCTTTGATTGGTAATTTTTATGGACGAAGTGATTTTGCTAACAAATAATGGGTTGCCAAACAACGTCGGCAAACTCTCAAAATAACTATCTCAAAATAAATATTTAAGTTGTAATCACGTGGATGGTTGATTTTACTTTAAACCGCTATCAAATGGAAATCACTAGAGAGAATTCGCTTGTGTTTTGCGGACTCCCCCAATTGTCACCTTGAGGCAAAGAAGTGACTTAATTGAGATCCACTTTGAACATCCAAGGAAATGGCCATATAAAATGCTCGCGTCTTTAGGGAGAAAGTCATAAAATAGTGTAGCTCATAAAAGAATTAACCGTTACAGGCAAAAATAACACGACGGTCAAGAATTTCTTGTTCTTTAATAATCTCATCACCATTCGTTAACCTAATACTTATTTAAAGATTAATGATTCTCTTAGATATTTGACTACTAAAAGTTACAATACATGATATAGATCCGGTGATTGCGATTAGCATGAACGGTGTAATTGAGAAGGTGACAAATGACCAGGCTTAATAACACACATTAATTTCAAAACTTGCATTTTCATAATAACAACAACATGGTCTAAGACTGTCGAGGACCTTCCATCTTCAATCTAGTCCCCTCGTTTACAATTGCATGGTATTTTGTCTTCGCTCTCTTTTTTCCTCTCTCTCTCCTTTTTTGCGATTATTTTCCCGGTACAATGAATTTTGATTTTCTGAATACGTTACACACTTTCGTGCTTTAATAAAAAAAAAAATCTTAAGGTACCTATATATTCCGGTGGATACGCATCTATGCCTCTATATATTATTTGAGTGCTGCCTTTCCTTGTTCTATTACGCTATTATATATTTCATAATTCTAAAATAACGTGATAATCAATTTTACGAAAAGTCACTTTGACTTTTGTCATTCTCTTTATAACTAATCACTTAAAAAAAATTCCAAACTATTAATTTAGTTCTTGAGTCTATGCATAATGAGTCTATACATAACAAATATTAAATCTCTTGCCAATTAAATACACAAAGTTTCCAATTTTATACCCTCAAACCGCCTCAAAAGGAATTCTGGCAAATATAAGGATAGATCATCATATAAATGGAAAAGCAGTTGGTAATATATACTATTTTTATTAATCTTAAAAAAATTAGTTAACCTATTGATAATGATAAATGTACAATCTATGAAGTAGAGAGAACATGGATGTTACTCGGACTTAGCCTTTAGTAGGATAGACCACTTATAAAGGATGAAGGCACTCGATGGATTAAAACAAGAAAACAAATTTAGCAACAACAGTAAAAAGGTTGAGTCCCAAAGCTTATTATTGATTTCACAAAAAAACAATGATTTGTAAACATTTTTCTAAAAATAGTTATTTGCATTGGTTAGAATTTTCATCGTCAACCGCAATCTTTGCTCAAATATTTCCTTAAATGATAAAGTATTTCTAATCAATTGATTTTTACAAGCAATAGAAGTGAAATTTTTTAGAGAAATATTTCAAATTATTGATTTGTGAAATATGCGCATGTAGAATAAATGATAAAGTATTTCTCTTCAATGAATTTTTGCAAGCAATAGAAGTGAATATTTTTAGAGAAATATTTCAAATTATTGGTTTTTCGTGAAATATGCACATGTAGAAATTAAATGTCTTCATCCAATTGGTTATTTTTAACAAAAGGTTCATGTATGAGCGTCACCATTTTGTGGCCACACGTGCGGACCATGAAAAGCTGCTAACAAACGCTGTCGTCGGCTCCAACTCATTGATAGGGCCTCGCCTGGTTCATTTTGGACAACTTTTCCGGACAAGCCCAGCCCATTCAACATCAAAGATCAAAAAAGAAAAAAAAAAAAGAACTAAAACAAATTCCACCTCTGCAGCACTATGGACGCTAAAAATGAGAAATAAAAAATAATAACAGTCAACAAAATTCAGGAGCCATCAAAAGCTAGAAAACCCGAATTGGGCCAACCGAATCGGATCCTCGCATTTTCTCAGGCACGAGTTAGATGTGGCCGGTCCTAGGGAACTCGAGATGCCATTAGTAAAAATAAGTGAAGTAGCAATTATTGTTGAATGCAATGAAACGTAAAGGAGTTACAATGATACACAGATGAGAATGAAGGCCAATCAGATTAGATGAAAGTATGTCATAAAATATATTTCCAATTTAGTAACCGTATTCACTCTATTAATGACACTTTGAAATGGTTATATTTATAAAATATCGCATAATCATTGCATAAAATGAAATTTGACAGGCTATGAAAACACTACAAAGCAAATTTCCACCTATGATCAATCAAGTGCACCCTGGTCCAGAAACTACCATCTGGGATTTGGGAACAGATGAGAAAAAATGATTAGGAATAATACAATGAAAGATGTCGAGTTTGAAGTTTCATGTTAGATTTGCACAAACACAAATAAAGCTGAAAGGAGTGGAGAGGAGGGGTTGATAGTGAGTTAACATGGAGATATGTGGGAATTGCAGATTCTTCACGTTACAAAGTCAATGACATCAAACACTGTCTTTAAGATGATTAAATACAATTTTTCGAATGGTATTTTATCAACAAATTTGGATGTTGAAGGGAATTAGATGTGGATTTACAAAAGAAAAAAGAGCTTCCGTCATATTTCTATTTTCATCAACTCAGTTCAAAAATAAAAATGGAAGGAAAGAAACTTCCAATTTAGCGATTATTAATGGATGGATTACTAAATTATGAAAATCTAATTATATATGTTAAGTTAAATTATGATATTTTGAGCAAAATTTCTCAAATGATTAGAGCATTTTGGTTTGGTGATTAATATTACTAAATAAAGTTGCTCCAGACTTTAGAAAATTCCAATCCATTTTTCAAATCCGTGTAAGGACGGGGTCTCATCACCCTTGCTTGACCAATTTTTAGGAGCATTGGCTAAATGCTTTAAGAGAAAAAGAAGTAATAGCTCTAGCATTTTGTTGAGGGTAAAGAGCAAAATCCCATCCAAGTACATTGAGATGGAAAGAGAAATTGTGTGAATTCCGGTCCATTTTTCAAATCTGCATAAATACAAGGGTCTAGTTGCCCTTGCTTGACCAGTTCTGCAGGTATCAGCCAAATGCTTTATGAGAAAAAGAGTAATTACTCTAGCGTTTTGTTGGGGGTAAAAAGCCAAAATCCCATCCAAGATTACATCGAGATGGAAACATAAATTGCATGACCAAAGAAAATTCCAATCCGTTTTTCAAATTTATGGCACCTGCAATTTCGATACAACACTAGAAGAAAACGAAGTTTTAATGTAATTTTGAAGTCCGAGTCAAAATCTATTTTTAGCTAAAGAAAACTACCTACTAAGAGATAATCACTAAGTGAAACTCACAAAAAAAGAAAAAAGAAAAAACATATGGCATGCATAATTGTAGCCCCTAGATATAAATACTCATTTCTTTTTTCATCCTTTTATGTTTGTCATTATTTTTTTAAGCGAAAGAGAATCCAGCACCCATCGTGGCATTGATAGAATAAGGCTGCGTTTGGGAAAGCTTTTGGGAAAAGCCTTTAAGGAAATGCAAAGGCCTTTGATCTAAAGGGTTTTGATGAAATGCAAAAACTGTTTGGTAAAATATAATTGAAAAGTGCCTTGAAATGCAACTTTGGGGAAATGCTGTTTGGTAAACACTTATATTTGTAAAGTCCTTTAGCGAAACCAATTTAAGTTTTTAATTTTATTTTTTTTAAATTGAAAACAAAAATAATGACTTTTTTTTTTTTTTTTGCATTGAGATGTATATATAAAAGAGATATATTAACAAATTCAATGACTTTATATATATATATATATATATATATATATATATATATATATATATATATTTGCACTAAGATGTATATATAAAAGAGATATATTAATAAATTCATAAGTTAAAAAATACATCAAAGTGGACTTTTTCTCAATTAAAAAGAAAGAGTAATTTCATTATAATAAACATGATTACATATGCATCGAAGAAAGAAATAGGTTTATATTGAAAATTACAAACATCCTTAAGTATTTACTAAACTCATTGCTATTTGATCACGTAAACGCGCCATATCATAAGATAAATTGTCATTTGAAGTACCGGCCCCCTCATTTGTATCATCAAGGTCAACTGAATATCCATAATTGGGATCCAAATCTACTCTTGTAAAATGTCTATCATTGACGGCGTTTCGTCGTATATAATTATGCAAAGTCATTGCTGCTATAACAATTTTTACTTGCTTCTCAAATGGAAAATTTGGCATATGCTTTAGAATTTTCCACTTCTTCTTCAAGACACCAAAAGCTCGCTCAATTTCCGATCGCAGCGAGGAATGAACACGGTTGAATACCTCTCGATAGCCTGTAGGGGCAGGACCTTGTTGAAATTCTAGCAAATGATATCTAACTTCTTTATACGGTCCCAAATAACCCGTCGGATTTGGATATCCAGCATCTACTAAATAATATTTACCTGCACAAATATAATATAAATTTAATCAACATAGACTACATTAATACATATTAATGTACAAAAATCATTAACTAACAAACCTGGAGGAGGATGAGGAAATTGCACATCACGTCTCCCTAAAGCTTCATAGAAAATACGAGTATCATGGGCTTGGCCCTCCCAATCAGCCCAAACATAGGTGAATTCCATATTAAAATTACACACTGCTAAGATATTTTGAGTCGGTGTACCTTTTCGACCAATAAAACGAATATGATCTTGTACGGGTATCATCGCTGGGATATGAGTGCCATCAATAGCTCCAATACAACCCTAAAACAAAAACGCAAATATTATTATATAATCAAAATTTGCTTTTAATTCCTTCTTCATATTGTATAATAAAAACATACCTTAAAATATGGAAAAAATATTCGATTATTTTTTATCTTCTCCGGAACATCTCTAAATTGCCAATCAGCTGGTTGGATCAAATCTTTTCCCATTTCACATACTTTATCTAATACTAAGCCAAAATATCTGCTTATGGTTTCCCCAGAACACTGAAAACGCTCTTGTGTTAACCTATTACCTATACCATGTCCTAAAATATGAAGAAATATTCTAAGCATTTCTGTAACATCAATATTCCTAGTTCCTTTAAGACCATAACGTGTTACTAAATCATGCATTAAATTATTAAATACAATCTTATCCATTCTAAACATTTGATAACATCTTATCGGATTAGCATCTTCGTCCATCAACTCTCCAACCCATGCATTTCCTGTGTATGATGATGTCCTACAAGGTTTTTTCTCATTGTATATTGCTTGATAAGCGATTGCGGCTTGAGTAATTTCCACAAGTTGCCAATATTCCTCGTCCTCTTTTTCATGAAATTCTCTTTCAGGAGAGTCATCCATATCTGTTTAAAATAACAAAACAATAAGAAAAGTGATGGGTAATCATCAATCAATGAAACAATTATCATCCATAATATATATGCAAACTCCATCCATTCAAAAGAACACAAACTAAAAACACAAGACTAAAAAACATAATTAAAAAGAGAGTTCACAAGTAGTGCAAATCACCAATCCAAAATAAGTTTCACGTTACAACATAGATTCATATAAAAAGCTCAAACAAGTAACTAGTATCCTAGCGACGACTCTTATGCTCCTCCAACTTATACTTCAGCCACTCGACTTTCTCTTCATCTTCATCCAAGTTCATAAAAATTTGCCTATTGTCCTTCTTTTCAGAAAGATGAGAGAGTGCAAAGAAGAGCAACTTTCTGTCTTCCTTAATCTCAGGAATGGCTTTCAATGTTTGCATAATCTCTTTGTAAGGGTCAAATTCCCTTGCAACCGATGTTGCATTGCTCCTACTTTCAACTGCTGAGCAAAGTCTGTCAATTTGCGATGCTAACTTAGCAGGCCCGGTCAATTTTTTCTCTCTCTTTCCTCGAGCTTCCTTTGTGGAACTTTGTACCGTTCTTTTATGGCTCTTACTTTGACTTGGTTGGACATTCGTTTCACCTACATTACACTCTAAAGTATCATCAGTAGATCCTGCACAATCACCAATATCAACTTGCGTGGCCTCAGGATTCTCGGTAGTGCATAAACCTTGCGCAGGATTCCAAGTAACACTTCCAGTGGCAACCGTACCCTGGAACATTCTGTCTAACATAACTTCCATATCTGGATGTATGCCTTTGGTTCGAAAGACTTTAAGCTTAGGATTGGCCTGTTATAATAAGATATTTTCATGAGTTATACCAAAAAAGAAGAACTTATAAAAAAAAAATGTGGCAAAAAAAAGATAAACACCTGAATCTTTCCCTCCCACCATTCATCACTCGCATCAATCGTTTTCTTCCTTGGATCCCATCCTAGCCCTGTTTCCTTTTGAATCAATTGTTTCCATCTTTTCCATTCTTCCTTTAGATTATCCCACTTACTCTTCATTTGATTTTTATCATATTTTTTGCTCCTCAGCTCTTCAAACTTGGTAATTATAGCTGTCCATCCATCTCTTTTGTTGCTCGCAGGGCGATTGCCTTTTTTAATTTGTTCAATGCACAATCCACAAAATGTTTCTACATCTTCCGGGCTCCAATGAGCCTTTTCTTTTGATGAACTCGCCATCTTCCAATAGAATAAACACAAAACACATTTGAAAAATGAAAACAAATGAGATTAACTACGACCCAATTCCCTATAGATGAATGAACACATATATAGATAGAACTATGCATAGCACAGAAGGTTGAGTTCAGGACGTTCATTCTCCATTTTTAGCTAATTTCCTCTTTTAGATGGAAAGGATCCTTACAACTATGGATGCATTTAGTTTATCATAAGATTTTGCAAATTCACGATCTATTGAGCACATACCTAAAAACCATATGGGTGATAGGAAAAACATTGCAAACAAGGGGTAGAATCAAGGTTGTTAATTGCATTAAACAAAAAAGAAGCAAAAAAGCTTCACAGCGAGGGATAGACAACATAGATACCAAACTGAGACGTTAACAAGAGAATTCTGATTACGATATCTAGTGCTAAGCATGCCTTGCTCTGTCACTGCAGCAATCTCAATGATCTCAAACACAAGTGTTCCATAAGATTTAGACTTTACAAGCAAAAACAAAGACTCCCTTAGACTAACCGAACCAACGACACATCAGTCGAACCCAAACAGCCCAAGAAAATGAACTCAGAGAGCAATTCTACAACTAAAAAAACTCTATGCTGCAATCTCACGCCAATAGCTAGACATCATCATATCATTGAATTCACAAAGTTACAGCTACATATTCACATGGAACAAAAGAAAGCGAAAGAGTAAAAAGGACTGACCCGCCTGAAACAAAAGAACAGAGGAGCCTGTGAAAAGATGGGAACTTTGGAGAGACCTAGAAGAAAAAAGATCCTGATTTGCCTAAAAGAGCAGCACCGGAGTTTTCCTAGAGACGTTCTCGATCACGCCGTCCAATCTTTCTTCCACCCCTGATTTGCCCACCAAAAGGTACCCTGCAAAGCAACCAGTCCCCGACAGAAGTTCTGACTCAAAATTGTTGTTACATACTGAAAATAGAAACATGACAAGAAAGTCAATATGAAAAGCTCAACAATGTGAACAATCGAGATGGAATATCGAGAGGAGGAAAATACACCAAGAGCAAGGTAACGATCTGATTTCCATATTTTCTTTCCTTTCTGAAGAATCATGGTAAACCAGATTCTTGGAAAATTGCTTAGTAGGAGAACCACACCCCACCCAGGGTTTAGCACTTTCGGATAAGTCAATAACACAAGAAGAGTTTTCAGAACCACTATAATAACTCTGTTCAAGTAGCATCATCATTCTATCACATTGTAAATATTACTTCCGGTCCCAAAAGACAAAAAATTGCAGCTACTGTTCGAGGAAAATCCAATTACACATGTTCACTCCTATGTAAATACCTCCAAGCAGAGAAATGTACATTATTGAAAATGCCTGTAAAAGGATTATCTTGAATAAGAAAGGTTCAAACGAGTGATTTGCACACCAAACAGATGGGAAGATGCACCAAAACAGATGCATGTAGACATCTTGTATAATGCATCAATGAGAGTTTAACAAGAAGAAACTGAAGCATGCACTCTTCTACACGACATGAATTATAGGCATATTGATATGATGTTATAAACTTCACTTCCCCAATTTTTTTTTTGTAGCGCTCTCTCTCTCTATCTCTCTCTCTCTTCTCGACGAGGCGTCTTATTGTCAACGAACTTTCAAGAGCATGCGAGAAAGTTAGCCGCTGGGGAGATCAGAAAGCAGCCGTGCACGAACAAGACAGGCAGGTGAAATATGCAATCTTTTAATCTCATTGAGCTTTCGTTAATGGGTATTCTCTGTATGTCAGAATATATAATGCCCGTAATATAATTCCTGCAGATGAAGTGAAGATTTAGGCATGCCATACGTACAGCTTTAACCTAATCATTTTGTTAAATAGATTTTAATTGCACGCACAGAGTCGAATCTTAATCACGCTCATGCGCACATTTCTCGCTCGCAAAAAGACGGCAACTGGAAAGAGGAAAGCGCGTGAAACTTGTTGTGGGTTCTTTTTGTCAGACCATAAATGGGAAGTCTTCACGCATGTTTGGGGGAAAATCAATAATCGCAAAGAGCAAGTCCCCAAGATGATAATCGAAGGAAGGAACAGAAACATGCAGGTGTGGAAAGAAAACGAGGGAGAGTGCTTGAATCAGACGCCCAGTTAAAAAAAAAAAAAACAGAGTGGTCCAAACCCAAAATCCTTCCCTAGTTTTCTCTACATTTTCCCACAACACCCAAACAGAGAGCTTGCAAGCGAGCTAAAAAACACATCCGAGAAAGAAACCCAAATCGATGAACACATGAACAAGGAAAAGGGAACATGCTCAGGCACTACAAGATGAAATTCCCAACTCACCTAAAGACCAGACCTCCTGAAGTTTAGCTCCGAATGACGATTCTTGGTGCGTGCTCGCGGATTTGAGAGAGAAGAAGAAGACGTGGGTCAGGCTTGTGGATTTGAGAGAGAAGAAGAAAAGACTTGCGGATGGGTAAGGAATGGAAGAGGAAAGCGTGTGCGTAGATCTAGGGTTTTCGGAAGGGTTAAACTTGGAATTTCGTTTAAGTTATGAGGGCAACCATGGCAAACGAATAAAAATTCATTAACCCTCCACCAGCTTACCGAGAAAGCTGAAATGCCCAAGGCGAGGGTACCCGCCTTGGGCTTTCAGCCTTCGAAATGCAGGTTTTCAGCTAAAGACACTTGCGAATGTTTTTGCCAAACACCCATTTTTAGCCCAAAGGGCTTTAGGAGCCTAAAGTGGCTTACAAAAGCCAAATCCAAACGCACCCTAAGACTAAATTCGATTTTGCATTTGAAGTCAAGCAAACAATGTCATCAGACCAAAACATCAAAACGAGCATTCACTCACGGACATTAATCAGTCGACTCTTCTAGCCAAAGTTCGTACATCAGAAAGACCGATCGAGCATATTTGTCCACGAAAACAACCAATGAAAAAGAGATGCAACAAAAGAGTCTTCGACACCTCCAGCATTTCCATTCCCATTATATCCAAAACATTCGAGTTCCACAGTATCATGTAACTCCATCACAAGTCAGAAAAGACAACAAACACCTCAAACCCAGGTCAATTCCTATTCAGACAGATCCTTCCTCTTTCAGACACACTAGAATCATCCCCCACCAAAAAAAAAAAAAAAAATACAGTAGAGAACTCAAAAAAAAGCTGGTCAATTAACAACATATGGTCTTTCGGAACCACGAAGCAGAAAAGATAACAAACCCCTCAAACCCAGATCAATTCCTATTCAGATAGATCCTTACTCTTTCAGACACGCTAGAAGCATCCCCCACCCAAAAAAAAAAAAAAAAAAAAAAAAACAGTGGAGAACTCAAAGCAAAGCTGGTTAATTAACAATGCATGGTCTTTCAGAACCACGAAGCAGAAAAGCCCCAATCCCAACTCTCTCCGCTGCTCCGGTTAGCATTCGCCTTCTCTCTCTTGTGAAACAAATCCGGTGTACATTAACTCAAGGTGAGAGCCAAGATCTCAACATGTATAGGAGCAAGCAGACAATCAAAGCTTTAACGCCAATTAGAGAATGACCGAGATTGGACTAGCCTCATGACGGTTCTCGACCACCAAGTAACGAATCAGTAATCATCCCTTATGGTCGACAGTCAAAGAAAAACATGCAAATCACACTAGAATACTCTCAGATTGACTGATAACAGAAGCAACTCAATACTGGAAGTCACTTGGGAAAAACATGGAACACCTAATGGACATGAAATTCGAAGTGCTTGGGACAAAATACTCGACAAATTATCGATGAGGAGTATAGAGTGAGGTGTTCATTTTAAACATTACAAGACACAAAATCAACGAATCGGAGGACCGGCGTGCACTGAGACATGCTTGACTAAAACCAAAATAGAGCATAGGAGAGGGATACATGGCTAGAGCCATCACTGGTTGAGATTGATCGCCCAAAGGAGAGAGATCGTAATGAACAGTAAAGAGGGGACCTAGAACCGTCAAAGGGAGGAAGAAACTGTTGGAAGATATGCAGGATATTGGAGGATATGCAAGAATCAATCATTCTGATATTATTGAATCAATCAAGATCATTCAATATCAGATCTAATCTGTATATTATCTTATTGCCTTTTCTTTACACATACTTTGTACTACAATATCATATGTACACTGATTTAATATATAGAAAATTTCCCAACTTTTCTCTCTCATTCCCTTTTCCTTCAACTTCTTTCATGGTATCAGAGCGGGTTGCGCACCTTTAATCCGTCTCTTCCGCTTTGTTTTTTTTCTTCTGGTTTTCTAATTGCCTGCCGAAAGAATCAAGCTAACTTGCAAAAAGGGATTAGCACTCCGACGTAGGAATCAACACCTTGAAGAGATCATATTAAAGCATACGAAGGAAAAGAAAAAGGGGGAGCTTGCTACACCATCATGGCCGACAATCAAACTCATTTACCTATGGATACAGCGACCTCAGAAGTATAAGATCTTGTGCAAAACATCACAGGTCGGGCTGATCAACCCACAATGGGGCAATTTTTTCAATGGCAACCCAATCTGGGGCAGCCTTCTTCAAGGGCTTCCTACCAGTGGGTACCGATGCCTATATATTATAGGCCAAGCCCAAATATGCCATTTTCCAAAGGCCAGATTCAAGATGGCCCACCAGCCACAAGCGGGGCGGGCCAGTCAGAAACAATCGGGTCTTCCAATGCGGGCAAAAACGCTAACGGGTCAAGTGATTCGAATGCGAAAACTCAAGGCAGTTTCAATCCAGATCAGCTAGAAAATCCTTACATGGGATTTCCACCCGGTTTCCTGCCGATCTCCTTGGCGGCCACCATGGGTCGCCCAGAACCCGGCAACGCACTGTATGTCTCCAATTCCAACAGGCTGGAGTTGCGGCTCATCAGCCACCCTCTCACAGGACCCAAAAATTATTCAAGCTGAGCACTAGAGTTTCAGCAAGCACTAGTCACAAAGGACAAGAAAGGCTTCATAGACAGGACTATTCCGATTTTGACCAACAAAAAAATGGGGAGACAGTGGAAAAAATGCAACCAGTTGGTTAGAATGTGGATAGGGAATTGTATTAGCCCAGAAATCACCGCCGGTTTGCCTCCGACAGAAGATTCAAAAACCATTGGGGACGATATTAGAGGAATGTATAAGAAGTTGGATTAGGTGAAGATTTTCTCATTGCATCAAGCTCTCAGTGAACTGAATTCAACAAGCTTTCAGCCCTTTGGAACGAGCTGGAAGCCGTTGAAGAAAAACTTCAAGGGCTTGAGATAACCCTTTGACAATACAAAGAGATGAAAGATAGGGAGAAGGCTACTTGATTTTTATTGATTCTTAACTAATCATTTCTTACCTTCAGGTCGCAAATATTGGCTATGGAGCCAGCACCCACTCTCGGCCGGATCTTCCAACTGGTTGTGCAAGAAGAAAGCCAAAGACTCTCCTCGTCAAACAGCAAGGCCAGCAAAACCCTAGCGCTGGCGGCAAGAATTGAGAGGGGGGAGAAAACCCTAGCAAAGAAGAATGACCTGTTGCTAAGGTTTCTCGAGAAGCGAGTTTTTAAAGCCTTTTCGATGGATGGTCAAGATCGAGGGCAGTGATCTAACGGTTCACAAGGCGCGGAGTATGCGACTGATCTGGACGGCGTAGATGCATCTGGGTCTAAGGGATCGAATGGCCCACTTTTTTGGAAAACTTATGGGCAGAATTTTAAAAATAAGGGAAAATTGTTTTGTGATTTTTGCAGGGGCCGCACCACACAATTCAAAATTGTTGGAAATTACATGGCAGGCCTAGAGAAAAGGAAAGAAAGGGAAAGGATATATCAGCAGCCGCCTCCACCTATCAAATTACGGGATCGACGGACCAACCTATCACACACGGGGAATATTAGCAATTAATGCGGGCATTACTAAATTTGGACGTTCAAAAAAGGAGAAGCAACTTCATAGGTATTTCTTGTTGCCTAAGAAATTCTATATCAAGAAATGCCTGGGTTATTAATTCGGGAGCCAGTGACCATATAACATGTGATAAATGATTATTTTCTATTATTCATGAATAATTAGATAGTCCTATTACTGTGCAATTACCAAATGGGAACATTACTAATTTTACTACAACAGGCACAGTCACTCTTAACTCCCAAATTGTTCTAAGCCATGTCCTTTATGTCCCGGATTTTCAATTCAATCTCATTTCTGTGTCTAGAGCATGTAAGGAAAATTCATGTCAAGTACTATTCAATGCTGATACCTGTTTATTTCAAGCCATTTCGACAGGGAAACTGATGGGCTGGGATAATCTCTCTGAAGGATTGTTTTTCTGGAAAAGCATGCCTAAAAATCTTGTTAATTTTCTTTATAATAAATCATTGTGTAATTTGACTACCAATGATAAAAAATTCCTTTTGCATTCCAGATTGGGCCGTAGTTCTTCTTTTCCCTATCCTCAGTGTCATATTTGTTCACTTGCAAAACAATCACGTAGTCCTTTTCCTTTAAGCAAAAGTTGTACAAACAACATTTTCTCCTTACTGCATATTGATGTCTGGGGTCTATATCATACACCGAACCATGATGGGTCTCGGTTCTTCCTTACTATTGTGGATGATCATTCCAGAGCCACATGGATTTTTCTCAGTAATTTAAGGGTCAAGTTTTGTCCCAAGTAAGAATTTTCATTTCTTTGTCAAAAACCCAGTTCAGGAAAACTATCCAAAGAATAAGGACAGATAATGGAAAGGAATTTTTCAATCATGAATGTGCTGCTCTATTTTCTTCACAATGAATATTACATGAGAGCTCATGTGTATATACACCACAACAAAATAGAGTGGTGGAACGAAAGTATCGTCACATGTTGGAAGTTGCAAGGGCTTTGAAATTTCAAGCTTATATTCCAGATAATTTTTGGGGAGATTGTGTATTATCTGCAGCTTATTTGATAAACCGTATGCCATCTAAAATACTAGACGGACGAACTCCCTTTGAGTTACTTTTTGGGAAGAAGCCAGACTTGGATCACCTGAAAATCTTCGATTTTCTATGCTATGCCACAATCGTGGGACCTAGGAATAAGATGGGTCCTCAAACTCGCAGTTGCATATTCATGGGATATCCCAATTTACAAAAGGGATACCGGGTATATGATCCTTCTACAAGGGAATTTTCAGTTAGCAGAGACGTTTTATTCTAGGAAAATATTTTTCCATTTGCTACTCAGAAGTCAAGCACAGATGGCACTGGAAATTCTCATATATCTCATATTGAGGAACCAATCGGAGATCCCAGTTATGTCTTTCTTCCCTCATCAGTCGATACAAGGAACTCCTCTACTTCAAGTACCAACTTAACACCCTTAATGGAAGCTGCCAATGAAAGCCCGGATGATGTGATCCTTTCAAATTCACCTCCTATGGAAGATCCAACTACTTAACTTCCCCGAGAGACTGAACCACCGCGGCGTTCCAGACAGGCCACACGTCCACCTACTTGGACAAAAGACTACATATGTAGTGTCAGGAATTCACCAAGTATTCATTTCACCATTTCCTCTTATGTTTCCTTCTATAAATTATCTCCCGACCATAGATGTTGCATTGCTCACATCTCCGAAGAGCAAGAATCAACCAATTTTGATGAAGTAAGCAGTGATCCGCGATGGCAGAAAGCTATGGAAGCAAAATTGACGACCTTAATAGATAATCACAACTGGGATCTTGTTACCCTACCCCCGCATCGCAAGGCAATTGGATGCAAACGGGTATATAAGATCAAATATTGGGCAGATGGATTGATCGAACGGTACAAGGCTTGATTGGTGGCAAAGGGTTTCACATAGCGGGAAGGTTTTGACTATCACAAAACATTTTCCCCCGTAACCAAAGATGTCACCGTCCGCTCATTTCTTTCAGTAGCGGCCTTCCAGGATTGGTCATTACATCAAATGGACGTTCACAATGCTTTCTTGCATGGAGATCTAGAAGAGAAGATCTATATGGAAGTGCCACAAGGTTTATGGAGACAGGGGGAGAATAAAGTATGTCGTCTCCGCAAATCCTTGTATGGACTCAAGCAAGCTTCCAGACAGTGGTACGCGAAATTTGCTGAGTCATTGATAGCTGCCGGTTTTCAACAATCCAAGTTTGATTATGTCGTTTTTACATGGACTCAAGGTACGTCATTTATTTACTTGATAATATACGTAGATGATATTCTTATTATGGGTAACAATGAAGTAGCTATTAAGGGTTTCAAGGAATATCTGCATTCTGCCTTCCACATTAAAGACCTAGGTCCTCCAAAATATTTCATTGGAATTGAAATTACACAATCAGACCAAGGTATCTCCCTTAGCCAGAGGAAATTTGCTCTAGAAATTATTTCAGAAGCAGGTTTATTGGGATGTAAGCTAGCAGTGATACCAATTGAGCAAAATACCAAACTAACTACAGCGGATTATGATGCTGGACTATCTCAAGAAGATGATTCCATTCTCAAGGATCCATTAGGCTATTAAAAACTTGTTGGGAAGCTCATATATTTGACCATGACCAGGCCAGACATAAGTTATGCTGTGCAGATGCTCGGTCAATTTATGCACAAACCCAAGTAGTCTCATATGAATACTGCACTAAAAGTGGTGAAGTACTTGAAGAAATGTCCTGGACTTGGTATTATTCTTTCCAGGAAATGTGACATGAGGATGACTGCATATTGTGACGCAGACTATGCAACCTATCCAATAAGCAGAAGGTCCATAACCGGTTTCTGTATTAAGTTAGGGATTCCTTACTTTCCTGGAAGACGAAGAAACAACCAACCATTTCTTTATTCTCGGCAAAGGCAGAATATCGTGCCGTGGCTAAAATCACATGTGAAATAGTGTGGTTACGAGGATTACTTTAGGATCTTGGGGTACAAGTTGAAGGACCAACAAAGTTATTATGTGACAATGATGCAGCCCTCAAACTTGCGTCAAATCCCATTGTGCATGAAAGAACGAAACATATAGAAGTAAACTGTCATTTCACTCGAGAGAAAATCCAGCAAGGAATGATCGAGATACAAGGGATTGGAACAGAAGAACAACCAGTAGATGTCTTCACCAAACCCTTATGTCAAAGACAGCATGTGTATCTCTTGAGCAAGCTGGGCGTCTTAGACATCTACAAGCTACCAGCTTGAGGGGGAGTGTTGGAAGATACGCAGGATATTGGAGGATATGCAAGAATCAATCATTCTGATATTATTGAATCAATCAAGATCATTAAATATCAAATCTAATATGTATATTATCTTATTGCCTTTTTTTCACACATACTTTGTACTATAATATCAGATGTGTACACTGAGTTAATATACAGAAATATACAGAAAATTTCCCAACTTTTTTCTCTCATTCCCTTTTGCTTCAACTTCTTTCAGAAATAAAGACTGTGTACTTCAGTAGCGATGGCTCTGAAATAGGGGCGAACGGAGCCTCTTCACGACCATGGAATTGGTGGCGATCGTGCGACTACCGGTGGTTAAAATTGACGCAACAAGAGGGGATTTTTTTCGTGTTGCTTGGATGGATGTACTAGAAGAAGTGAAGCTCATCTCACATATGGATTGGTACGTGGAAAAGGGACTTTTTAGCAATATGCAAGTACTAGTTTATGTTATACATCAAACAACCATTTGAATAATAATTTAATGAAATAAGTTCCACGGAGCTTTGATTTTTTTTTTTTTATATTCTGTTAATGCTTATTAGCATAATTATGTACATAAGATAGAAACTTGAATTTGTATAAATAAGTTTTAAGATTAATATACTATGTAGGATATTATGATTATATACTGTAGCATTATACTGTAGCTAAATTTTGCAGCATGGCTTTTCTCTTTATGTGCTTTGCTCGTGGACATTGCACATTCCCCGCATTACCCCCACTGTTTATTATTATTATTATTATTATTATTATTATTATTATTTTACTTTGGACAAATTATCTTAACCATTATATTTTTCTTGCAATAATATACAACCAATTGACCTATCTAATGCAGAAAATAAACTCAGCATTGTCCAAGACTGCGGGGGACCTTCCATCTTCATTTCAATTCCCTCATTTACACTTCCATCTTCCATCTTTTTATTTTTTTTTTGCTTTTTCATGATTATTTTCCCGGTATAGTGACTTTTGATTTTCTGAATAATAGTGACAACTCATTAACTACCATATAACACACTTTCGTGCTTTAGTAAAACAAAATCATAAAGCACCTATATTCAAGGGGATACGCACCTATGCCTCTATATATTCTTTGAGTGTTGCTTTTCCTTGTTCTATCACGTTATTGTATTGCTCATAATTCTAAAATAACGTGATGGTACTTTTGTTATTCCCTTTATAAATAATTATTATAAAATTTAGTTCCCGAGTCTATGCATAATAAGTCTACACATAACAAATATTAGATCTCTTGCTTGTTAAATACACGAAGTTTCCAATTTTATACCCTCAAACCGGCTGAAAAGAAATTCTAGCAAATATAAAGATAGATCAATCATGCAACTGGAAAAGCAGTTGGTACTTATACTATATTTATTAATCTTTAAAAAATTAGTTAAGCCATTGATAATGACAAATGAATAATCTAGGAAATTGAGAGAACATGGATGTTACTCGGACTTAACCTTGAGTAGGATAGACCACTTATAAAGGGTAAAGGCATTGGATGCTAAAAACGAGAAAACGAAGCTTGCAGTAACAGTAAAAAGGATGAGTTTCAAAGCTTATTATTGATTTTTTTTTTTTTGCAAAAAAACTAATGATTTGTGAACATTTTTCTAAAAATAGTTATTTTTTTTGTTAGAATTTTCATCACCAACAATAATCTTTGCTCAAATATTTTCTTTAATGATAAAGTATTTCTCATTAATTAATTTTTACTGGCAATAGAAGTGAATATTTTCAGAGATATACTTCAAATGATTGATTTTTCGTGAAATATGTGCATATGGAAATCAAATGTTTTCATCAAATTGGTGATTTTTTTAACTAAGGGTTTACATATGAGCGTCGCCGTTTTGTGACCGCGCGTGCGGGCGACGAAAAGCTGCTATCAAACGTCTGCGTCGGCTCCAACTCATTAATAGGACGCGTGGCCATTAAACGGTGGCAACAAACGTCGGTCTCGGCTCCAACTCATTGATAGGGCCTTGTTCGGTTCATTTTGGACAGCTTTCACAGACAAGCCCAGCCCATTCAACATCAAAGATCAAAATGAAAAATAAAAAATAAATAAAAGAACTCCACCTCTCCAGCACTTGGGATACTGAAGATGAGAAATAAAAACTAATAAAAGGTTAACAAAATTCATGAGCCATCGACAGCTCGAAAACCCAAATCAGCCTGACTGAATCGAACCTCGCATTTCTCAGGCACGAGTTAGATGGGGCCAGTCCCTGGGCACATTTTTCTAATTTTGATATTAGGCTTGCTCAGGCAACGAGCCTCGGGGACCCAAGATGCCATTAGCAAAAATAAGTGAAGTAGTGAATATAATTAAATGCAATGAGACGTAAAGGGCATACAAAGATATGCAAATGAGAATGAAGGCCAACCAATGTCGATGAAAGCATGGTATAAAGTATATTTTAAGTTTAGTAACTACATTCACTATTTTAATATGACATTTTACAACAATTACATGTATAAAATATGGTTTGCTCATCATATATCTACCTATATACTTTCATTAGAAATTGGAATTTGATAGGCCATAAAATCACTACAAAGCAAATTTCCACGTAGGACCAATCTAGTGCTCCCTAGTCCACAAATTGCCATCAGGGATTTGGGAACAAATGAGAAAATATGATTAGGAATAATATAATGAAAGCTGTCAAGTTTTGAAGCTTCGTGTCAAAGATTTGCACAAACACAAAGTAAGCTGAGAGAGGAGAGGAGTGGTCGATAGTGAGTTAACATGGAGATAGGTGGGAGTTACAGATTCTTTACGTTAGAAAGCCATTGACATCAACTGCTGCCTTTAAGATGATTAAATACGATTTATCAAATGGTGTTTACCAACAAATTTAGAACTTGAAGGAATTTAGATGTGGATTTACAAAAAGAAAAAAAATATACATGTGGAAGGAAAAAGAACTTCCATCATGTCTCTATTCTGATAAACTCAATTCAAAAATAAAAAAATGAAAAGAAATGGATGAATTACTAAATTACGAAAATCTGATTATATATGTTAAATTAATTTATGGTGTTTTGAATGAAATTTCTCAGATGAATAGAACATTTTGGTCTAGTGGTTAATATTACCATATAAAGTTACTCTGGATTTTAAAAGATTCCAATATGTAATTCAAAGCCGCATAAATACAAGGGTCAAGCCGCCTCACTTGACCAATTTTTCGAAATATTAGCCAAATGCTTTATGAGAAAAAGAAGTAATTAGTCTAGCGTTTTGTCGGGGTAAAGAGGCAAAATCTCATCCAAGATTACATCAAAATGGAAAGAGAAATTGAGTGAATGGGCTAACTTTCTTTTCCATCGTCCTTATCTTACTTTTTGAATGGAACATTTTGGTCTAGTGGTTAATATTACCATATAAAGTTACTCTGGATTTTAAAAGATTCCAATATGTTATTCAAAGCCACGTAAATAAAAGGGTCAAGCCGCCTCGCTTGACTATTTTCGAAATATTAGCCAAATGCTTTATGAGAAAAAGAAGTAATTAGTCTAGCGTTTTGTCGGGGTAAAGAGGCAAAATCTCATCCAAGATTACATCAAGATGGAAAGAGAAATTGAGTGAATGGGCCAACTCTCTTTTCCATCGTCCTTATCTTACTTTTTGAATGGAACATTTTGGTCTAGTGGTTAATATTGCCATATAAAGTTACTCTGGATTTTAAAAGATTCCAATATGTTATTCAAAGCCGCGTCAATACAAGGGTCAAGCCGCCTTGCTTGACCAATTTTTCGAAATATTAGCCAAATGCTTTATGAGAAAAAGAAGTAATTAGCCTAGCATTTTGTCAAGGTAAAGAGGCAAAATCTCATCCAAGATTACATCAAGATGGAAAGAGAAATTGAGTGAATGGGCCAACTCCCTTTTCCATCATAAATTTGGTCAAGGTCTTGCCACTTACTTTTTGTAATAGACATCCTTGTCAAAAAGGTAAAGCTTTACCCGGGTTTTATCGCAAGGGGCCAAGACGAATTGAGAGAAATCCTGGTCAAGCTATAATGGTCATCCCTATCCAAAAAGCAAAGCATTTCATGGCTTTTGTTGCAAGTGACCAAAAGGATTGGCTCAAATTATGCATGAATCCCTACAAGATGAAGTAGGCTTTTAAACTTTCAACATTATATCAGTTTGGTGAAAAAATATAACATAATATATTCAATCCAACTAATAAGTTCAACTTATCAATTTACAGGTTTGAATATGTTGCGTTATTGGTTTATCTGTTCTATTTAGTTATATTTGGTTGAGAAAAATTAATAAAATTATGCAACATCTTTAATTGGTAATTTTAATAGATTTAGTTAATACACTAATGAGTAATGGGCAACACTGTACTCTCGAAATAACTATTCAAGTAGTAATCATTTGGAAGGTTGATTTTACTTATGAATCATTGTCAAATGGAAATCACCGCAAACAATCCACCTGTATTTTGTAGACTCCACCAATTATCTCCCCAAGCCATAGAGGTGACACTAATTGAGATCCAATCTGCACATCCAAAGGAATGTCTGTGCAAAATGATGAAGTCATTAGGGGGAAGCCATCATATCGTGTGGCTTATGAGGAAATTAAACGGCACAGGCAAACATAACGTGACAACTTGGAATTTGATGTCTTTAACAATTTCATTGCCATTTGTTAACCTAATGCTTATTAAAGATTAAAAAAATCTTTATTTGACTACTTCAGGTGCCCACCGTGAATTACTGCAGCTCATTTTTTTTTGTTTTTTGTGTGAATTACCGGTTTCACCATGTCGAATCGGACTAGACCAGATTAGACCAAATTGGTTGGTCGGTCTGGTTCTCGATTCCAGGACCGATCGATCTGGTTCCTGATCCTAGAATCTAAGAACCAGTCCTCCTAGTCCATTTCCCAGTTCCACCTTAGAACCGGACCAAACTGGGAACTAATTAGTCCTAGGCATGATAGTTAAAAGATACTTTTATTTAATGTGTTGCACGAACTTAAAAGACTAAGTATTTTATAGAATGTTAGGCAATTTTGCATTCATCAATACTTCCAGTTGATTTTAAGGTATTTTGGATGTACACATGTATTGTCCTGATTGCTTTATTTAATCGATCAAATTGCCTTATTTTGCCTTTAAAGAGTCCAAACAAATGCCAATTTATTTGATATTTCTTGGTAAAACAACACTAACACTAAAAATTAACAATATCAAACCTTACTTATTTATCTCTCTCTTTTCTTTTCTTTTCTTTTTCTTTTTTTGCGAAGTAATTCATGGGCACATTTTTTTGTTGATTTGCCAATTATAATTTTTTTTATCATTTTATAATCTTCAACTTTCTCTTTTGGAGAAGTTCTAGGTCAAGTCGACAATGATAAAAACATGTTCCTTGGAATTAGCCCTTGCAGACTTGACTTTACCCATGGTTGTTTATGGAATTGGCCCAACCGTGATGATCACTCAAAGGGGAAAGACTTTGCACATATAAATGAAGTTTACACATGGTGAAGCAGAAGAGACATATAACGCACAAAACACCATTATAAACATGAAGTGTCTTTCATTGTGTACATGGACTTGGGTATTGCTGGTTTTGATGGAAAGTGGAAGAAGCATGGGTTGCTTGGAAGAAGAGAGGAATGCACTGCTTAACATTGAGGCTGCCTTCAATTGGTCTTCTACTCTGTCATGGCACAATAGCCATAGTGACTGTTGTGGCTGGCAACGAGTGAAGTGCGGTAACACCACTTCACGGATAACCGAACTAGATCTATGGGATGTAGTGGAGTCAATAGAAAAGCCCGTTATTGACGCCTATTTATTCCTTCCTCTGGAGGAACTTCAAGTGTTGGATTTACATTCTAATTCTCTTTCGGGTAAATCTCTCTCTCTCTCTCTCTCTCTCTCTCTCTCTCTCTCTCTCTCTCTCTCTCTCTCTCTCTCTGTTATTTGTTTCTCTTAGTTATTTGTTTCATTTTTCTTATTTCAATTATGTTTCTAAGCAATCGTTTACTTTTTGAACAATGAAAAAATGTCATACTGTGGTGCTATAAAGTATAAAAGTGAATTGGGTGAATTAATAACAAACATATGATTACACAAATGATGCAATTCTTAAAGTAGTCGATTGCACATATCATAAATTAATTATGAGACTCATCTCCAAGATGATGATAAGTACGAAGAACAAACAATAGAATTAGCTCAATAAGCAATGATTTACCAAATTGCGACCTTTTTTTTTAATAAAAAGTAGAATGGTTTGAATTTTTCACCCCAACAATTTTGCACTTGTTTGGAAGCGGACCAAAATCTACTTAATAGTTTTATTTGTGTCTATCTCTTTAGATTCAAAATAAGAAAAAAAAAATCAAGTTTATCATTCTGCATATCAACGTTTACATTTTTGGAAAGGTTTTGAGTGTTTATGATAAATAAAAATCAAATTGTGAGAGCCATAAGATTTACAAAAGATAAAAGAAAAATTGAAATTAAAAATCACGAAAAGTAGATTGGCAGCGAGGATTAATTTAGAGGGAAGAGAAAGGATATTAAAAGGTAGTGTAATGGCTAGATAGAGGGAAAGAAATGGAGCAGAATAAAAAAGATTAGAACATATCAAGAGGAATTATATATAGCTATCCATCCTTTATATTCCTCATATAAAGGGATTTGGAGGGATTGAGGGCACTGATACTTTTATTAAACAATTTTTTTTCTTTCCCACATTTACATTTGATTTATTTCAAATTATAAATACTTAAAATTATATATACATAAAAATACAATAAAGAGATAACACATTATTCATTTTCCTTTTTTTTTCCTTTTTCTTATTTTATCTTATAATTATTTGTATTTCTTATTTTCTATTTTGGTTACATCTTCCGACATCTATATTTATATGAATGCATGTACTCATGCCTGGTCAGAGAAGGTCCCAAGACACTTTACCCATCATGCATCTAGACATGCAAGAAAATTAGAAAACCCGTTATTAATGCTCTCTAGGTCAACCTTTTAGATAAGGAAAGTCACATTTAGGTACGTGTGTTTTGGGGACGATATTTTCTAAATATTAATTTTCTAAACCGATAAAGTGAATTCCAAAATCTAAAATGATGAAAACACTTTCCAAAATTACTTCTCTCAAATTGTTTGATATTTTTCTTTTCTTTTCTTTTTCCTTTACTCTACTCAAGTGTCGACAACTGGCGAGGATCGACCTCATCGAGATTGGGCGAGCTCAAGCTCGCTAGTCTTTAATAGAGGTCATCGAGGTGGAGCCTTGCTAGCTTGTGCCTATGGTCAGTTGTTGAGGCTCCGGACTAGTAGAGGGAGAAGGAAATGAAAAGATTATTTAAAAATTCAAAAAAATTGCTTAAAATGAAGTCATCAGATTAAAATCATTTTTCAAATGCAATTCAAATACCAAAAAACGTTTTCGGTCACATGTTACCAAATAAAGAAAAATTAAATATTTTTTTGGAAAATGTTTTTCTTGGACAAAAAAACATTTTGTTTTACCATAGAGTTTTTCTCGAAACAAATGCTCAAGCAAATAATGGGATCTTATACAAATAGCCATAAATAAAAAAGGAAAATAGATTATCCATGGATCGATATTAGGGGTGTCAAAAACCGAACCAAACCAAAAAGATATGACCTATTTATTTACATATTATACCCACACTCAAAGGAGAAAATATTGTGTGGGCCAGCTCATCCACGTCACTACGGGGTCGGCCCACTCAATGATCAAATGTGGTGTCTAGGATCCACTTTCTCTCCCTCTTTAGTGACGCTTCTATAGTATCGATCTCTTCGACTGTACGACACTCTTTCCCCTCTCTTTTGCACCTTTCCAGAGAAAGATTGAAGCCTAATTTTTTTAGAGATACTCTTCGCTCTCAATAATCCCCACAAGTCGCATCCCGAACTCAAAATCGCCGCCTCTACCTACGATACTCTCTCTCCTCTCCAGTTGTCCGTTTATCACCACCTCGCTCCCTTCCACCACCAAAGCCAATCATCCTCACTTCCGCCGAGCTGCAGGTTGTCCTTACCATTGTCTACCTCGAGCTCAGCTGGCGCCCTCAAACCTCAGATTTTGGATCTAAGCTCGAGTGAGCCCTAAACCTCGGATCTCAATTGGTTTGAGGTTGAGCAGGGTATATAGCAGCCACATCTGGATTTTTGGAGGTCAACCGCCATTGTCGACCCCTAGTGGACAAGTTCTTGTGGCATGGAGGCGATGGTCGAGAGAGACATGGGGGTTGGGGCGGAGGTGGAGTCGTCCAAGGTTGAGTGAAAGGGAGAATGAAGAAAGGAGGTAAAAAAATAAATAAGAAACAACAAGTAGAGAAATGAATTAATGAAGAGAGAGGACCCATGAGGATAAGAGAAGAGAAAGAAAGTGGGACCCAACTGGAGTGACGTGTCGATGTTTGAGTGGGCTTGGACTTGGAGGGTCAGCCTATACAATAAAGTGGGGTCCATTTTTTCTACTCTCTTGGTGTCTCACTCTTCGCTGCTTCTCTTTAGAGTATCCAAATCTGAGAAGCCGAAAACAAAACTGAAGCATACGGGATGAAGTACTCCCAAATGAATAAAGAAGCTCTCTTCCCAAATTTTCATCACCACTAGGAACACGTATCGTCATCATTGCCTGCCATTGCTTGCCTTGCCACACTTTGTCGACATAGCCTTCCCTTCCTTTGAGCCATACAATTCCACCGGCAACTTAGCACTTGGCCTCCGAGCTCAACAAGGCCACCCAAACGCCCTCCTTGCACCCAATCCCCACCTTCTCTCTTCCACTTTCTCGCCATTACAGCAACGCCCGTGCCAAGGCTCAATGGCAATTGTCGACCAAAAGACCCAATTGTAGCTATTGTTGGCCCCTTTTGACCTTGGATCAACCCAAATCCTAGGTCGAGTTGAGGCTTAGACGTTAGATCTATAGCTTGGTTGACCTCAAATCTGGAATGTGAGGCTTGATTGTGCCAGAGGACTACGAGCGTGAAGACACCAAGGATAAACAATGATGATGTTAGCAAAGTCGGAGGCAAGGGTGTTGACCTAGGGCAAAGGTTTCTATAGCAGTACGTGTCTGTCATTAAATCTATCTAAATCACTATGGAATTCACCGATGCCTCCATAGAGCTCCATGACCTCTTTATCCATTCTTCAAATGGAGTTGTTATCATCCTACAGCCAATTTTTGGGTCATCTTGTGCACCACCACCTAGATGAACCCCTTGTCTTTGGATGCCACCACAAGATAATTGGTCCACGGAATGCTATTAGGAAGCTTCTTCCTTATAAAAATAATTGTAAATATACTTTTTTGAAAGTTTAATACTTCAGCACAGAATCATATCAAGATTGATTTCCAACTTTCTTTGCCTTCTGCTTTTCTTTATTTTTTCTTCCTTTCCTCTTTCCACTTTTCCACTTCTCCTTTATTCAGGAAAATTACCAATTCGATTTTGAGCTCATTACATGAATGCCAATTTAAACCTAAATTTTTCAATTTTGTTGATGTATTCCCATGCCTTTCTGTGAAATTTCAATGAAGTTTTTTTCTACCAATTGCCATTGGAAATTGCTGACGTGGTGGTCTATTATTGTCGATCATCCTACGCGACACAGAAAATGATTTGACTTGTACAATTCTTGATAAAATGATGTTGTTTTGCATACTTTTTAAAATTTCCTGTTTTTCTTTTATTTAATTTTCCTCTCTACTATTCATAAGCCTCCTTAGAGAGCTAAGACCACTGAGTTGCTCCATCTCCACAATACCATATGTCCCTAGAAGATCTCATCAAAACCCTAGTTATCTAGGCTAGTAGTAAAGAATCCTTTATTTATTTATTTTTTAGGCTAGTATTGTCGAGTTTCTGCTCATTCAATATCCCACAAAATATTGTGCTTTATATCAGATGCCCCCCAGATCGGTCGTTTCAAAATCTATGCTTTGTGTTTTCTTTAACCTTTTTGCCTAAGAGCATGAAACTATTGTTTCAAAACTCCTCTCTATTATGAAGAATCTTTCTATTTTTGGCTCCGATTTTTTTAGCGCCTAAAAAGTTTGTCTTTTTCTTTCCCCCTTCAGCTAATGCAAGCGTCTTGTTGTCCTTCAACATCGTTGCTCATTGTTTCCTCTTCTTTTTTTCGAATTTCTTGGTTTTAGCGAGTGGTGAAAGTTTGGTACATGGCTTTCTTGACTCACAAATGCACCTTTAAGAGAGCTTTGTTTTTACCTTTTGCTTGTTCTAAAATTTAGATGGATCTTTAATTGCTTTCACGTTTTCTCATTGCCACAAGTTGAGAGCAAGAAGTGCCGAAAATGCTAAGAATGTCGCTGATTTTAAGGAGCTCCAAGATCAGAGCCCTTGGATCCCAGCAACCCCAGCCAAGCCATTTTTCCCTGGCTGAAACATTTTGCTACCATGATCAATGAATAGGAGCTCTCTAAGGAAGAAGATGAACACTAGCACACAAAAGGAAAGAAAAGAAAAGGGGCAAAAACAGAAAAATCAGAAAATATATGCAAAACGACGTTGTTTCATTAAGAATTGTACATGTCAAAACGTCAGCCATGCAATGTAAAATGACCATTGATGATTGAATATAACGTCAGCAATTTCTAGCAGCAATTTGCTAGAAATATTATGTTGGAATTTCATACAAATGTTTAGGATTATTTGCAAATTTGAAGAGTTTAGGACTAATTAGTCTCCATACAATAGGTTTAAAATTAACTTGGTAATTATTCCCCTTTAGTCTTTGTTTGCTCTCCCACTTTTTTTCTCACACACAAACCCACCATGGACACTCATATGAGCCTTGACCCCAGATTTGGATGTATGTTGCCACGCGATAATTACATATATAAAGTAAAGAAATGTCAAGAGGGAAGCACACAACTATCTCAGCTTTGCTAGTTAACTAAATAAAATAAATACTGTTATAGGCACAAACTACTCGCTTATGAAATTGGTTTACAAACAAAGTGATAGAATTTTTTTTATGCTCGGATACATTGGAATAATTGATTTCTACCTATTAATAAATTATCCTCACATGAGCATATAGCTATTATTGGCGTATTAAAGATAGTTAGATATATGATATCTATAAATAATTAATTAACCATAATGCATGCATGAATCTTTCTATAATCAGATTTAAATGGAACGCTACACTTGAAGAAATTGAAGAGGCTAGATCTATCTTTCAATCATCTACAACGAGTCCCCTCATTGTACAAGCAAACTTCAATGGAGGCCCAAAATTTGTCTTCCAGTCAGCTTGAAGGTACATGTAAAATAGAAGACAATGCCTTGATATGTAAAGTTCAATGTTGAGAACCTTTTGTCAATCACAGGTGTGAATCTTGAGGTGCTAGATCTTTACGATAACAATTTGGGGAATGATGCTTTCACGGACATTATGAGGATGACATCTCTTAAGGCCTTAAACATCAATTATTGCAGATTGAATGCCTCTTCGAAGTTATTGGAAGGTACTTCTGTGGAAAGGCTTACATTTATCATTATTAATAACTTATCATAGAAGCTAATATAGTTGTTTAACCATAAGTAAACCAATGTCATGCTTCAATGTGTTATGATGTCGGTGATCCTTAAAAGTTCGATTTTTTTTTTTTTTTCAACTTTTCTCTGATCTTTGAAAATTGAAATTTAGTCCCCATGCTTTTAGTTTTGTGCAACTTTTTGTGTGGGCCAATCTGAATTATAGTGTAACAACATAACAGATTCAAGAAGCCATAGCTAAGAAGATTATATACTAACACAACGGTATACCAAAGGAGTTCAAATATTATATAGGAATAATAACCAAATTAAATGCAAAAGTTAATCAGAAATCAATATCAAACAAAATTTAAAGTTTACATATTAAACCACAATGGTGGTCAAACTTTAGGGATTGCAAGTGTCAATAAATTCAACAAAGCCATGAAGCCTAAGAAATTAAATGACACTAAAGCTCAAACAAAGCAACCTTAATGGGCATACATGTTACATTGATTTTTACTTTATTCTTTTTGCTTATTTTAAATATTGCAGATCTTTCACTTTGACTTCCTCTTTTTTTTTTTCTATTTCGAAACACCCACAACATACACAACTGTGGAGATATAGTTTATTGTATTATTTTTAAATTAAGTTATATTTTAGATTTTGATAGTATAGTAAAAACTAAATTATTTTGTACTTTTCACAAAACCCAAAAAAAAAAAAAAAAAAGACGCACATCACCTATTGTCTATGGTAATACTTCTTGATTAAATTACCTATAGAAATGAAAGTATACTAAGGGAGTCAATAACCTTAAGGTGTGAGTTGAGAGAGATTGAAGAAACTATTATTATCGAAAATGGTAATTAACTTATGAGACTCACGCTAAGTTATTCTTAATAATAGTGTCGTTGCAAAATAATAAACTTTGTGAGAGAGAGAATCCGTTGCGTGCAAAATATGATAACAAGACATTATTTTATAAGTGGCTACTAGTTTTAAGAATGAAGGCACTAGGATTAGGCAGCAGGGCCTATCTCAAAAGTGCATCATAAATTTTAAAATATATCACCAAAATGCAATCAAATTTTCAAACTTATCAAATTGATGCAACGTGATTTGAATAACTACAAAAGCTGAAATGTTTGTTTTTATTACTTTCTTAACATGCGTAGTAATAATGTAGAGTGCACTAAGCTCCACGTAAAAGGAAAAGAAAAAGATTTTTAATTTTTTTAAGAAAGGAAAAAAATTTAAAAAAGTAAAAAATGATGAGAATTGCAAAATTAAAAAAATTAAAAATCTAAAACCACCATCATAGCCGCTCAAGGCCGCCATATAAATTGTCCATCAAGAAAACAATTTCTAATACTAGTTAATCATGAAATTTATTCAATTTGAAATTAATCCTAAAACATATATTGTTTAAATATATTCTATTTATCGTTTCAAATTTAACTTATTTCATCACATGATTAAACTTAGTAAATAAGTTTTTATCTTTTTGGTTTGTCATTGAAGATATTATCTCTTATTTGGACAAATAAGTAGGCTCTCCCTTATCTATCAACTTTATATGTATATTGTTAAAGTCTAAGCTATGTTTGCTCCGATGCTCAACATATGATACTTCACGTCGACTTAGAAACATTAGCTTATGATTTGTCATCAACAGGCTTTAATAATTATTGAGTTAAATATAAGTAAAAAGACAAAGCACCTTGAAAAAATTTTCCAACATTCATCTTTTTCGACCTTTATTACTCATTGATTGTATATTTGGAAAAAAAAAAAAAGTGAGCAAAGATAATGTATCTTGAAATATTAAATTTAACTGTCCAATTTAAGTTTACTCCACATATGCCACCTAACTAATATATGTGATTGCCATGCGGCATAAATTGTGGCAAAACTTTGCCTCATGGGATGCATTTGGCTTTTAAGTTATAAATGATTGTTGATACCTAAATTTTGACTAAATATTTAGGATTAAATTGCATAAAATATTATGAGCCAATTAGGAGCCAATTTAGCCCTAACAAAGAAGGATTTTGCACATCACCTATTTATTAATATTATTTGCATCAACTGAGCTTTATTTTTATTTTATCTTCCCTTATTTTACCTTATTTCGAATAAATAAAAAATAAAAAATAATATTAAAAAAAGGCTAAAAAGGAGCTCGGGGGCTTTTTGCCCCAGCCCCTTTAGTTATCCCCTCGAGCCCCGGCCCACGGGCTTGGCCTGGCTTACCCTAGATTCCCCATCGGCCCAGCCCTCTCTCTCCCTTCTCTCTTTCTCCTCCACTGCACGCCACCGAGGACACTGCTGAGCAGAAGCTTTTAGGGTGGAGTAGGTAGGAGACGGTGCAGGAGAGAAGAGGGGCAGAGCTACGCCTGCTGTGGAGTGGATGGTGAGGGAAAGCCGGCTCGACCAGGAGAGGGCTCGGTCGGCGTGCCAAGGACCGGCTGTCGGAGCACCTCCGTCGACCGGTCTCCTCGCACCTGTAAATAGGGGGCCACGAGCTCGGTTGAAGGAGGAGGAGGAGGGAAATCCGAAAAAAAAAAAGGGCATCTCTGAGGGGGACCGATGGCAATGGTCGAAGAAAGGGGGATCGGAGAGGCTGAAGTAGAGAGAGAAGTCAGCCAAGAGTGAAATCGGAGGAGATCCGACCGAGAGGGCTTCAGCCGACACCTCGGCCATGTGCGAGCTCCGTCCGGCAACCTCGCCCAGCGGACGCTTCCGCAAGCCAAACCAGTGAGCGTTCCCCAACCATGTTCCGTGCTCTTTTTTAGGCGTGTTGCGTCGGAGGCCGCAGCCGTCTAGCTCGCGCGAGCTCCAGCCACGAGCCATCCCTCATCACGCCGTCACGCATGTTCTAATTTGTGTTGAAAGCACAGGCACCGGTTCCGATCCCATTCGAGCTGAGAGTCCCCCCGTTCCAGTTGCGCGCACCACCCGTTCGACGAAATGTCTAGCCAGATCTGAGCTTGTGTTGAGAGTGCTCGTCTCTGAGATCGTTGGTTTGTCATGTTGTCTTATCCTTGGCCGTCACTGCCTCCCTTTCTCGGTCGAGGTCGACGGGTGCAAGCGTCTCTGGAGCATGGTTTACGGATGGAGGGCGGGCTATCCGGGCGAAACATCGAGGAGGAGGAGCTGTCGGTGAGGTCCAAGGAATATAAGACAACGCAGGTGCAAGGGGAAGCTCGAGTCGGGTCGGGTCCGGATCATTCTCGGGTCGTGGGTTCAACCGACCCGGGCATGAGGGTTTTCTTTTCTAGTCCATGCACGGGCCGGGTGGATCACGGGACCAGGCTTAATAAATGAGCCTAGTCCGGTCGGGGCCCTAGTTGGCCTTAGCCCGGGTTGAGTTTGGATATCCGGGTTTGGTTGTTTATATTATAATATTATAATATTATTTTAATATATTTAAAAATATTTTTTAAATATTTAAAATAAAAAAATCGAAAAATGATTTATTTTTTCCAAAACTTAGAAAAAAGCTTTAAAAAAAGTTCTCAATAATTTTCTCCAAAAAAAAAAAAAAAGAATGAAAAATCTTCAAACAAATCAAACTTCAAGATTTAAACAACATTAGATATCACAATGGCATTAGTTGTAATCAAGTTTTCGATCTTAATTTCTTTAATAGCAACACGTTACTTGAAAATGACTTACATTTTGAAAAATCGAATTAAAAGTTGCGAATTTGTGGGTTTAAGAGAACTTAGGCTAAGCTTAGATTTTGCAAGCCATTAGCCTTCACGCCCGTGGGAGGGCACAACGAGATCATGACATGATCATTTTATTATTCTTGAAATTTTAACTCTTTAGGATAAATATGCACATTGTAGATGAAGATAAAATATATTGAAATAACTTATTCATATAATCTAAAATTTAAATTAAAAAGAGAAATATGTCTTATTACATCAATGATATTCATATTTTGAATCATACCATTTTTAGCGCAGTCATAAATACAAATTTTATCTAATTTTCTAAAATTAAAATAAAATTATTTGAATGGCAGCTTACTTTATCTCTTATTTTAATTAATATTCTCTGACTTTAAATATTACCATAACATTAGAAATTTGACTTATTTCACACATACATATTTGCAATTTATTTAGTTTTGATTCCTCTGAAATTCACTTATCTAAAATATAGCTTATTTCATAAGTTCTACTGAAATTTTGTTTTAATGGCTCAATTCGAATAAAATTTAACTAATGGATAAGGAGAAAATGATCTCAAGTTTTGATTTGGTTGAATGACAATCACATTTAAAGAATAAGATGTTAATTAGGAAATCCACACAATCTATCATAAAAATTATAATTAAATCGAATTTGTGAAGAAGCTATTACTCTTATCTAATTATTTTTTTGTACATCTATTTAGTTACAATTTTTTAGATTAAACTTTTCTTCCGTGTCTTATATGCCCAATTTTTGTGTACAAAACAATTTATAATAGTGTAATCGATGTTACAAATCTATAATATACATATAAAGCTATCTTTTAAATATTGGTGTCCATCGCCTAAATTACTATCGTACACTTTCACAATCACAACCCCATAATTTTAGTATAACTAAGGTTGAGAAGAACTTGACATCTTCATTACCATTGCCCATTGCTGCCTCCACCCACTACGGCGCCTAGACCCATCATGTCACCATAAAGCTCAGTCGCTAATTACCACCACTAGAGTCAAAATCACTACTGCAAGAACCGTGCACGACCTTCGACATGAGCCAATATGACTTCAAATATGAAGTATGGCCTCATGACGGGGAAGTGAGCTGGCAATATGCATAGCGAGCTGGGATGATGGTGCAAATGGTAGTGGAGGAGAGGGGCTGGCGATGGTGAGTTGCTGCAGAGGACATGGAAGTGGATGGAGAAGAAGAAGGGAAAATAAAAAGGAGAAAGTTAGCACCATTAAAAATGTTGAGAGCAGACGCACACAAAAAATAAAAATAAATAAAAGGAACAAGAAAAGCACATGATCTCACATTGCACTTAATGGAGGATCACATTGAATCCTTTTAGCAATAAAGTTTTAGAAACTACAATGAAATTAATCCTTAAATCTAGTATTAATCTCAACTTTAGACTTGATTTCCGATCTGATTAAAATTTGTCAAACTCCAGAAGTAATTAAGTTTCTTCTTTTTTTGTTCTATTAATGTATTGTAAAGAATAGGGGAAATGAAGCATTGTGCTAATGTGATTCAACTATAGAGCTCCATCTTATCAAAATTTTCTATTTAGTGATGATACTCATAGTTGCAACGTCTACTTCAGGCTTGTGCAGATTGAGGAATCTTGAAGAGCTAAATATTGATGGAAATGGATTGTGGGGTCCTCTTCCGTCATGCTTTTGCAATATGACCTCACTTCGAGTGCTCAATGTCGAAAATAACAATTTTAGCGGGGCCATTCCTTCATGTCTGCTCTCTAATCTCAAGTCACTTGAATCTATTGACTTTTCTTGGAATGCTTTTGAAGGCTCACTTTCACTTGCTTCCCTACCCAATAATTCAAACCTTGAGTTATTGTACCTCCATGACAACCGGCATCGTCTGGAAGTAAATACAGAAGAACCCACTTGGTTTCCTTCATTTCAACTAAAGGAGTTTATATTATCAAACTGCGTGCTCAACAAAGATGCAAATGGCATAATTCCCAGCTTTTTGAAAGAACAGTATGCCTTGATATCGCTTGAACTCAACGACAATGGAATGACAGGAAATTTCCCAAATTGGCTATTGGACAACAATGTGAATTTAACTTTTTTGGAACTCAAAGGCAACCATTTGTCAGGTGCTTTTTATTTGCCTTCCAATTTGAATCTTGTTAGCATGGATCATTTAGATGCGTCTGTTAATACTTTTGACGGAGAGCTTCCATCTTGGATTGGTTCTATCCTCCCAAATTTGAGAAATTTCAACATGTCGAACAACTTACTGAACGGTAGAATCCCTCCCTCAATGGGTAATATGAACCAACTGAGTCTTTTGGACTTGTCGAATAATGGGCTCACGGGAGAGATACCGGAGACACTAGCTAAAAATTGTACAAAAGTTTATGTATTGAAACTATCGAGCAACAATTTGCAAGGCCAAATGCTACCGAGGAATTCTAACTTGACAAATTTGAACATCTTGGATCTAGCTAGCAATAATTTCACAGGGGTCATATCGCCTGGTATAATGAATAGCTCCTACTTGGAAGTCTTGGATGTAAGTAATAATTCCTTATCTGGACCGCTTCCCAATTGGATTGGAGATTTACAATACTTGAGAGTGCTTATGCTGTCAAGTAATTTATTGGGAGGCCCTTTACCATTGAGTTTCCGCAAGATACATTCTCTCTTTCTTTTAGACCTTTCAAGTAACAATCTTGGGCCTAATATACCCTCCTGTGTCAATGTTACATATATGAGGTCTTTGCATTTAGCAAATGACACACTCACTGGGCATTTTCCTGAGTTTCTCAAAGGTTCATTGATTGTCACATTAGATCTAAGGCACAATGCATTGTCAGGTGAGGTCCCTAACTGGATCGGTTCACTTCGGAACCTGAAGTTTCTTTTGCTACAAGGAAATAATTTTGAAGGTTTAATCCCTCGGGATCTATGTTTGTTGAAAAATATGAGCATATTAGATCTCTCCAATAATAAACTTTTTGGACAAATCCCTTCTTGTTTGAAAGATGTGAGATTTGGAAACGATGAGCTAACTACAAACTTATATGATGTCTTCGATGTCTTCTACTCCCGCACTTGGAGTTTAAGAGAGGAAGATTTGTTGAAATTAGAAGAAGTAAAGTTCATGACAAAGAGGAGGTTGGAATCGTATAGAGGTAACATTCTAAACCTCATGTCGGGAATGGATCTCTCACGGAACAATTTGAGAGGCTTTATTCCTCCAATGGTCGGCTACTTGAGTGAACTTCGAGCATTGAACTTGTCACACAATCATTTGACGGGACCAATCCCAAAAACATTTTTCAATTTAAAGAACATAGAGAGCTTGGACCTATCCTACAACAACTTAACTGGTCCCATCCCTCCACAACTACTAGAGCTCTACACCCTGTCGGATTTTAAATTGGCTTATAACAACTTATCAGGCAAGATACCGGACCAAAAATATCAATTTGGAACTTTTGGTGAAGAAAGTTATGAAGGTAATCCTCTTCTTTATGGACCACCATTAGCAAGAAGTGATGGATCAAATTTGGGACATGGGACACCGCCATCTGTTAATCATACTAGGGAGGATGACTCTTGGAGAGAAGCCTTCTTGTGGAGCTTTGCAGGATCATATGTGGTAGCGTTCTTTGGGGCGGTTCTTTTTCTCTATGTAAACTCATATTACCAATTCGTTCTGGTCGAGCTTGTTCGTAAACTTATACCAGCGTTTCCTTGAGTTGAGAATATTCTTCTAAGCATTTTATGATGGAAAAATACAATGCAACAATGGAGAACTTTTGTTTTAAAGGATTATGAGCATATGAATCTTTGATTGCATTTGAATGGTTGACTCCCACAAGGTTCCTATTGGATTCCTTGTCCTACTGATTTGCATATTAGGATATTTGATTTGTTTCATAATTTAATATTCATTAAATTGCATCACATACAGACATTAGGAACATTTGCATTACTAGTATTAAAAAAATTTACTAAAATTAAAATTAAAGTTAGAGTTATTTTTATTTTAAAAGAAAAAGGAAAACGAAAAAAGCAAGACCGGGCCGGCGTTAGGCTGGCCTGTTCTCCGTTTTCCTTTCCCTTCCTTCTCTTCACTTGGGCCAACCCTTGTCCTTTCCTCCTTCCCCCTCTCTCCACGTGTGCGACAAAAGAGCACAGAGGAAGGACGACACTGAGAGGGAACATGACAGAGTGAGGACATTGCGTGTGACGCTAAGGAAGGACATTCGGTCAAGGCAGCTGGCAAGGCGAGAATCCACGTGCATCTAGCCGTTGTCTCCGAGCCAGGTAGGGTTCCCCACAGCTGAACCTAATTCCGCAAACCTCTTTACCCTGCTTGATCTGTCCTATCTTGAGTGAGGTGAGTGTCGACTCCATTTCTTTATCTCTTGCTCGTGCTAGACCTGAATGAGTTGGTTTTTGTTGAATTCAAATGTTGAATGTTGATTTCTTTTGAGTTTAGGCGTGCACTTGAACTCTGAACTGGCTAACGTTTTCTTCCCCACTCGTTGCTCATGATGTGTTCGTTGGAATGGCCCAACCAAGTTAGCATACGGTTCATTCCGTTTCTAGGTTCATTGTTTTTTTTTTTTCTTGAGTCTTATGTTCCAATGCCATGTGAGAGCTATGCTGGAGCAAAAATAACATTGCTATCACTCATGAAACATATGAGTCTATTTCCACATGTTTCGCTTTTCTCAATGTCCTCCGGTTTTTGTCCGTTTCGTTAAGTTGTAGTAAAAGGGCAGCGTCCGACAAGCAGCAATGGTGATGGTATTCGTCGACGGTGGCAATCACAGCTAGTGGTGTGGGTGTTCAGTAAACATTCTAATGTGTCAGCATGAGGATTGTTGATTGTTGTAATCCTCGGGCAGTAGATTTCGGTCATGCGTTTTTGGTGTGTTCTGAGTTTGTCTCGAGGTAAGCCAAGTGGGAAGAAGACGTGGGAAGGCTTTAGGTAATAGAGAAGGGAATTAAAAAATAAGAGGGGAAATGAGTTCATTTGGACTGAAATAGCAAAAAAGACGTTAGGGTATTTTGAGTGGATATGAGCTTAGTTCTGTTATAAGGATTAGTAAGCTGTTTGGGTTCGAGTTGAAGTGGAGAGAGTGGGCCGCAACTCTAGTGATGGTCCGTTTGGGCTTAGTCTGTTCTGATAGAAACTTTGGTGGGCTATTTGGTGATTTGGGCTTAACTTTCGTTTAATTCAGGCTTGAGTTATTTTGAAAATGGATTTAGGCTCCGTTCGTTTCACTTAAAATATCATGTTTCCGGAAAACATTTTCCTGAAGTCATTTTCCAGGAAAATGACTCTATTTTCCTAGGTGTTCGGCCAACATCTAAAATTTGAGTGGAAAATATTTTCCACTTGTTCGTTAGCTCAAACATTTTCCTGGAAAAAATTATCAAAAATTGAATTTTAATATTTTTAATTGACCCAAAAAATTATTTTATTTTATTTATATTTTTTAAATGATTTTTTTATTTATCTATATTTTTTAAAATAGAAATTATTATTATTTATTATTTCTTTTTTTTTTCCTTCCGATTTCTCGTCTCCTTCTTCCTCCCGATTCCTCCCGAGCGGCGGCGTCCGCCGTGGCCTCCTTCCTCCTCCTTCCGCCGCCGCCACCTCCTTCCTCTCGAGCTGCTTCCACCGCCGCCACCTCCGTCCTCCCAGCAGCCGACCAAGACCCGGTGGCCAGATCCGGCGAGCTCGGGTGAGATCGAGCTCGGCCGATCTCACCCGAGCTTGCCGGATCTGGCGACAGAGCTCGAGCTCGCCCGGATCGGGAGCCCGAGCTCTGCCGCTAGTTCCGGCGAGCCGCGAGCTCCGCCGCCAGATCCAACGAGCTCACGGCTCGCGGCCGCACGACGAGCGGCCTGGACGGCTGGCTCCCCGCGAGCCTCTCGGCGCCTCCGCGGTGCTCCCTCTTGAGCCGGATCCTCCCGAGCGGCTTCGAGCCGCCGGGGAAGCGGAGTGCGGCAGCAGCGGTGGCTTCCCGGCCGGAGCAGGCGGGTAGGAGCGGCCGGGGAGGGCGGAGGCTGATCCCGGGGAAGGACGTCGTCGAAGCCTCCTCTGCAGGGAGAGCAAGAAAGAGAGAGAGAGAGAGAACGAGAACAGATGAAGGGAGGAAAGGGCAGCGGGAGCGCCAGAGCTCGTGTGAGAGCTGTGGAATTTTCCGCTCATTCAAAAGGGATTTTCCATTGACCGTGTGTTTTCCGCCATCCGAACACAGGAAATTTCGGAAAATATTTTCCCGGAAGCTATTTTCCGCGAAACGAACGGAGCCCTAGTGTCAAAGCTTAAACTGCACCCAAATCCGAGTCCTAGTTTTTTTGTATTCTTTTAGTAAAAAAAAAAATCACAAAAAATAAAAAAAATAAAAAAACATATATGGAAAATTCGAAAATTCCTATAAAAAATATAAAATTACAAAAAAATTAAAAAATTAGAATTCCTAAAAAAAATTTAAAATAGTTTTCTTGGGTGATTATCCTTTTTTTTTTTTAAAAAAAAGTGGAAGTCTATTACTTTAAAATTGTGCTCAAAATTGAACAAGTCCTTACAACTTCACTATAGAAAGGCTTCGATTGTTTGTAAAAATGAATATCCCTTGATATAAAGAAAATTAAATTAATGAATTAGGAACATTATAATATCGAGACCTTTAGATCGTCAATCAAAATATCAATCGACAGAAGCCCTACTGCCGGTCAATGCAAACATCCCGGTTGGATTTTCAATGATAGAGGAGCTCTCTTGCTCCTCCATTGAAAAAAATGCTCTCGGAAGTTCTTCATCGGGATCGTCATCTCTCTCTGAGGACAAGCATCTCCATAAAAAGGTAAAACAGACTAGCGGTAGAGGATTGAATATAGGGAATTTGCTCTCTCTCTGTCGGACTAAATTCAGGAGCTCCCTCGATTTCTCCCACCTCCATCGCTGTCATCCCCATCTTGTTCTAGTTAAAGCTATCGCGGGACAGCTCCGCTCCATTCGACTTCATCGTCTCTAACATCGCATCTAGCCATTCATCCAAGAGCTGACAAAAGAAGATGAAGACTCTCTCTGGTGGCTTTCTTCTTCATGGAGCTACCGACAACGGATGTCCGTCTCCCTCCAGAATCCATCCGTCTCTCTCTCTCTCTCTCTCTCTCTCTCTCTCTCGCATTCCATTCAGCCAAAAGTGTGGCCAGCAGGAGGAGCTCGGCTTCTTTCTCACTCCGCTGCTTTTCCTCCTCCAGTTCTAGGTCGCCGCTCAGCTCATAATTGGAAGCTCACCTCCAGTTCATCGAGAGTGCCGCCTTAGCCTTACTCTCCTCTTATGCTATGTTTCCATGTCGCTGGCCAGAGTTTGTCAAATCGTAGCATTGGCCTTGTAAAGTGGAGTTGAGACTATCTTCTCTCATTTGGATGAAGCCGGTCCAGATTTTCGAGAAAACGAAGTCAAGCCCTGTCCTCTTTAGTTCGTTTGAGAATCCATTTTTCTGGAGATCTTGGTTCTGTCGTCTGTTGCTCCTCTTCATTGCTCCATCAACATTTAGGCTCTATCTCCTGTCCAGGGACACCAGTTTTTCTTGGTTTGGTGCGTCTCATTCATTCTAAGGGCTAGTTTTGCCTCTGTTCTCCCTTGTCCATGGATCATTTTGTCAAACCAAAATGACCCGACGATGCCGAGTTTTAATCATTGTCCAGACCAGTCTGAAAATACTATCCGGCATCCTCATGCGGCTCACCGGAATTGCTTCCGGTTTACTTAAGTCAAACCTGTTCAGATTGCTGAATTAATAGTTGCTGATCCATTGCCTTCGAAGATCAAAATCAGAGCCATCTCCCACTACATACCCAATGACATCATCTCTAGCCTGACGCTGTCTCTAGCGAGCTAGAGCTTGATCTCGTCCACTTCATCCATGGCTTGCTGGGATGCCCATGCCTGTATCTTGAAGCGCTTATGGATGCGGGGCACATTCTCACATGAGGCTTCTCATCCAAGAACAATCAGCTCCTGGTGAAATTGGATGATTAACAACCGGTTACTCTTGTTCAATTGAACTTTAGAATCGTTTACAATTCATTCTCCATCGGTCTCTTGATTTTATAATTTGCTTTGCTTCTTTTTTGTGTGGGCACTAGCTGATATACCTCGCTGGCCTTGAGGTATACTCCATTTGGTATCTGAATTGATATTTGGTTGCAAATTTGGAGCAATAGTCTTTCTCGTAGTTTCTTGATTGTCTGCAATTTGTTAGGTTCACTCAAGGTCTTGGAACTAGGCTTGCTCATAAGAAGTTCTATACTAGTGCGATTAATTACTTCTTGAGCTTGCATGTGACGTCATGTCGTTATCGCATTGCTCGTCACTTTTTGGTAGAGTTGGCAAAATGACCAATGGAAAAATAAGTCATGTCTATCCCAAATTTAAATATAACCTATTAATAACTCCACTAAGAGCCACTGTTACTTTTTCAATTTTCATGACACCCTACCTAGGTATCTCTATCATGAGCGCCTTTGCTCTTGGTGGATGCCGTTGCCCCACCACCGCAGTCTCGCCTGCTTGTCACCGTCCGCCGTCCTAACTGTGTCGCGCTCGCCACCGTCTCTTCAAGGTTCTGCCGCCTCAATGGGCAGCTCGGTTGTTGCAGCTCCTCCGTAGCTATGGAGGTGAGAAACTTGGGGAAGGAATTGAGGAAGGGGCTAGGGTTGAGGGATTTGACGGAGAGGGAATCGGAGGTGGGAGGGTCTGCAGGGCATCGGAGGTGCCCACCAACTACGACGGCGCGCGCATCCCGTCGCTTTTACCCTTTCAGCCCATCTTCCCTCTCTCTTTCTCTCTCTCTCTCTCTCTCTCTCTCTCTCGGCCTCCCGAAAGTCCCTACTTTTCTCCGGCATAGAGGCGCGTTCTCGATCCGACGCGCCACGTGAAAGAATGTGAGAGAGGATGTTCGGATGCGAGTGCCTGTCTTGGAACAGAGCCGGCGGCGGCCCCCCTCCCCAGCCCGAGCCCTTCTCTCTGCCCGTTTTGCTCCGTTTTGGTAAAACCCAAGACCGAGATTGTTGTTGTTCCTCATTCGTGCTTGTGCTGAATGTGATTGGGTCGCCGCCTATTGATTTCCAGTCCTGATTGTTGATTCTTTGTGGATTACAATGTGAGCTCGAGTCTTGAATGAGTCAAGGCTCCTCCCCAAGTTAATGCCCGCGGGATGTTCGACAAAATGTGTCACCCAAATCCTCCGGTCATGATTGGTTATGAAGGTATAAAGTCGGTCGTGGCGCTCGCTGATAATGTTGGCGTTAGACATTAAGGTCCATAAAAAGGGTTCCGGCAGCAGATTGTCTTCTCTCGGCAAGAACAGCAGGCTCTCGGTAAAGAAGGAGGTGAATGGGAAAGAAATAAAAAAAAATAGTAAAAGAAAACAAAAGAAAAATTTTAAAAAGGGGCTGGAAAATAGGCAATGCGGAGACGTTCGGGAGAAGGGGGGTTAGGGTTGGGCGTGAGGCTTTTGCTTAGGAGACCTTGGGCTTAGTTCTACCGAGCAGGGAGTTGGGCTGGTCAGGTTTTAGGTTTTTCACATTTTTTATTTTATTTATTAATTTTTTATTGTTTAATTAAATTTTTTAGTTTGATATGAAAATATTGTCTAGGTAACATACACATATAAAAAAGCTTAAAGTGGGTTAAATGGGTTCTCCCAAAGTACATTAACTATTAATCTGATTTGGTAATACGGGTCCGATACGGGCTGATAAATTTACATTTCTTGAAAATAGGTCAAAACGGATTAAATGGGGCGAGATAGGCTAGATCATTTTCAATCTGATCCAAACTCGACTCAACCCACCTATTTAACAACCATACTTTTTGGCAATACTTTACGAAAGTGAATCATCAAACTTGATATAAGATGGTATTAGAAGCCTTTACAATGCCGGTTTTTGTTGTGAATTTCATCATGGAATTGTGCAAAAATAATCATAAACACTTGCTGTCCAAATTTAAATTGTATTATTCGTAATCAAAATGGATTGAGCCTAATGAAGCTCGATTATGTCCCTGGATGTTAATTGTGTGTGCATGATCGATTTGACACATGTTTTGATTGTGAAAACTAATGAAAGGAGAGGGATATTAAGGTAAACATCATGCTGCTGCCCATACCTAGTATTGTGCCTATTTTTGTGATTTTTACTCAATCTAAGTGTTTACAATAACGGATGATTTGCCCAATTCACTTCGCAATCGATAAGGCCCATAACTTTGTATCTTATTTCTATTCCAATAACATAAAATCACTGCTTAAAGAAATTCTCACATGTGGATTGGCATTAGAGATATTATTGAAGAGTAGGTTTAGTATAACCCAATCCGAAAAATTTCATGAACTCGACTTGAGTAAACCTTTTCAAAACTTGATCCATGTGAACTAAGCAATGTTAGTAGCGTTAAATCTTTTGAAGGGGGAGGATTACTGAGAAAAAAAATTCCAAAATGACCTTTAGTAGTTGAATATGATCCAAATTCGCAAAGTCACCGAGTTGGGTTTTTTGTATTTGTGGTGCCTTGTTTCGAGACCCCAGCAAACAAGATCAACAAACTGATTATATTTGTCTTCAACCCATCTAAATTAAATATTTTACCCCTGTACCATGTTTAATGATTATGATATCTTAATCAAACTAATGAGGATCTATGTGGCATATGGTATAACAATATGCTACCGTGCAAAATCAAATTTCTCATGTGTATACATGATTGTGCAAACATGATACTATCTCGATCACTTCATTGTAATAAACATAACTGGCATTGCCTAAGAGATGTATTGATGATGGAACTCCCGAAAAATCAACGGTATGACACGAGAGACAACATGCTTTGTTTGCCTAGAATGGTTGCCTAGAATGGTTGCCCCCCAATCACGATGTTGAGTACGCACGAGATAAAAGCATCTCCCACCAAATAAACAGTAGAGGACTCAAAACAAGGCCGGTTAATCAACGGTACATGCTCTTTCAAAAAGCCCCAATCCCAACTCTCTCCAGTGCTCCGATTCGCATTCGCCTTCGCTCTCTTGCGAAACAAATCCAGTGTACATACACTCAAGGCAAGAGGCAAGATCTCAAAATGTATGGGAGCAAGCTGAAAATCAAAGCTTTAACGCCAATTAGAGAATGACCGAGATTGGGCTGGCCTTGTGCATGATGGTTCTCGACCAGCAAGTAACGAGTCAATAATCATATCTTAGGGCCGATCCATCAACTAATAACCATGCAAATCGCACTAGAATGCTCTCAGATTGACTAATGATAGAAGCAAATACTGGAAATCACATGGGCAAAACATCGAACACCTGATGAACATGAAACTCGAAGTGCTCAAGGGAGAATACTCAACAAATCATCGGTGAGGAGTATAGAGTGAGATGTTCATTTTAAACATTATCAGAGACAAAATCGATGAATATGAGGACAGGCGTGCACTGAAACATGCGAGGTTGAAACCAAAACAGAGCATAGGAGAGGGGTGCATTGGCAGAGCCGTCATTGCTTGAGATTGATGATCGCCCGAAGGAGAGAGATCGTAATGGACAATATCGCCGGGACCTAGAACCGTCAAAGGTAGCGATGACTCTGAAAGAGGGGCGAACGGAGCCTCTTCACGGCAGTGAAATTGGTGGCGATCGGCCGTGGAATTGCTGATATCTTTGAGGATGAGCTATCTGTGATGACTGCATGCGTCGGTGGCTGGCGATGGACGATCAGCGGTGGCTATCAGCGACCTGCGGGCGATGGAGAGGGAATCGCTAGGAGAAGTTGCTGCCACAAGAAGCTCCTCAACCCCGAGACGAGTTGGACTAGCTTAATGGGCCTACAGGTTTAATGGGTTTGATCTATGGGCCAAGACGTCCTCTCATGATGAGCTTGACATGGCCTAGGCCGCGCAAATTGGACAAGGCCCTTTCAATTATGACCGAATTGGAGCCTTTTTTTTTTTTTTTTTTTTTCTCTCTTTTTATTATACATGTCTTCTGAAAGGAAACAATACTTTTTTGAAGGTTCAATCCCTCCGCGGCTGTGTTACCTCCAAGATATGACCATAGTAGATATCTCGTATAATTTTCTTTCATAAGAAATTCCATCTTGTTCGAAACAATTTGACATTTGAAAGTCATGGGATGTCAAAAAGCGCATTTGATACTATGATATAAGATAAAAGAAGATTGGCCACCATAGTTGTCTAGCACCGAATTCACTACAACAATTAGAGTATGGTGATGGATTTTTTTCATGTTGCTTGGATGGATAAACTTGAAGAAACAAAGTTCATCTCACATACGGATTGGTACTTAAAAGAGAGATTGTTGAGCAATATGCAAGTACCAGTTTATATTTTATATCCAATAAGCATTTGAATGATTATATAATAAAAATAAGTTTTGCAAAGCTTTTGTTTTTTATATTCTTTTACTGGTTATTAGCATAATTGTGTGCATAAGATAGATAACTTGAATTTGTAAAAATAAGTGTTAAGATTAATATGGTGTGTAGGATATTACTATTATGTACTCTAGGATTATGCCATTTTTGGTGAACCGAACATATTAATGGCAAAATTAACGCCTCTAGGAATGGTTACGTAGCTGCTGAAATGGGTACCCTTATCATTCCATGCACTTTTGGGTTCATCAGTGGTTACTTGCAAGCCCTTTTTCTACGTTGGGGGTAAGTATATTAGAAGTGCCAAAACTTGTGTACGGTACTCACTTTGGTGTCAAAAGTTTATTTTGGATCACTTAAATGCCAATAAATTTGAAAAACGATCATTTCAGTACCAACGCCGATCTAATTAGCCGAAAATCCAACGTGGCACTTTTTTATAAATTTTTGAAGCTGACGTGGCTCGTTGGAGAGTACAATCAACATCTAAATAACAAAACGACGCCGTTTGGCATATTTTCCCCAAGTAAGAACCCTAAATCCCCAAATTGAGAGAGAGAGAGAGAGAGAGAGAGAGAGAAGGCCTAGGCTTCCTCCTTGTCTTCTTTTATGAAGAACAACTACCAGTAGCAGCACCAACAACGGCACCAGCAGCGGCACTAGCAGTGACACCAGTAGTGGCACCTTTGACCCCCCTTCTTCCTGCTCCTGCTCTGCCCTCACCTTCTATTCTTCCCACCACTTCTTGCTTGAGCAACAACCTTAGCCTCTCCTCACTCACTTGGTTGAGCAACTATGATGGCGGTCGAGCGACGATGTCCGAGCGACGAGGGGAGAACGATGGTGGCCGAGCGACAGCGGGCGAATGACAAAGAAACCCTAATTTCAATCCTCATATGAGCTATGTGGCATTGTTTTTGTGAGGCTGTCCATGTATGACGACAAAATGACGTCGTTTCTTAAGGAGGATGGACAACGACGTCATTTTTGTGAGGTTGTCCATGTATGACGACAAAACGATGTTGTTTCTTAAGGAGGATGGACAACGACATTGTTTATATATACCCCGTAATTAATTTGGCTGGAATCTCTCACCAGTGGCATCAAAGTGATCGTTTTTTCTCTAATTTGACATTTAAGTGATTCGACGGAAACTTTTGGTACCTAAGTGAGCGCCGTACACAACTTTTGGTACTTCTAGTATACTTTCCCCTCAATGTTGCCTAGAATTTCCTTTTCGTGTGCCCCCTATAAAATTTCAAATGGGGGAGAGGAGGTCTTTGCAAGTGTGAAGTGCTGTGGTGACGAGAATGAGGTGCTTCTGTGAAAGTGTGTCCCTTCAATTAGTGATGATGAGTGTTTTATGTTCAAACATCGAAACACAATTTTTGAAGTGAATAATGCGAATGAGTCAATTGTTTGAATGCTATGAATTGACTTGATGAGTAGTGGCTCTGTATTCCTTGCCTCTAGCTTTTTACAGAGACTCTTGTACAATCTTTCCTTGCCCATTGTTTTTTTTTTTAATTAACAAAGTAATTAGTGGTAGCACAAACTTAGCATGCAATGTTTCATCCAATGTTTAATTACATATGTGATTTGTGGCAATCAAGGATCAAGGAAGCAATTGGTATATTGAGGCCTACTTGGCTAGTTCGATTAACGTCTTTGATGCAATTCAAGAGTTGGAAGCCGTGGCAATAACGAACTTCATTGTAGTGCTAGACGAAGGCCCAAGTTCCATCATGCCAAGTTGAGGGAATAGTTGCCAGATAGACTCTTTTGTGGGATTCCATAATAGATGGGGGATCATTTCAGCTGTAAATTTTTGTTTCTTGGCTCTGATGTAATCAGTTCATGTTGATCGATAAAATGTCAGTTTGCTGAAGAATCAATTTCTATTTGCAGAATGTTTGCTGTGTGACTTTGTGTCAATTTTAACAATGCATATATGCACCTTGAGATCGATGTGATATGAGCGGTTTTGCAGCTTGAGAATGGAAAAACTTTTAAATAAGCATCGTTAGTGTGTTGGCTGCAACTCAGATTGAAAAAAGTGCAACATTGGTAAACAGATACTATTGTTTTATGTAAGATTGAGCAATTATTGTCCCAATATGCATCTTTGCACCTTAAAACGTGTGAAATTTTTTAAGACATTGATGTATTTGTCGAATTTGATTTTTTAACCAAAAAAGAAATGTGATTTTCTTACATTTATAATGTTAATAGATAACATTTAATTTGTATAAATTGTGGTTATGACCAAAAAAAGAAATTGTATAAATTGTGATAATTTCTAATTGTAAGCAAATTAAAATTTATAAAGCTTGTTTTTATCATTCAAAGAAACTTTCAAATGTGTTTCAACCAAATGGTCTTTCTCTTCAATTGCTTCTCAAAGCAAAAGTTTACCAAATAGTATTTACATTTCCTCAAAACTCTTTAGGCTAAACTATTTTACATTTTCCTAAAGTCCCTTATAATGAAAAGCAAAGCTGACTTGAACGGCCTCGACCCATGAGCGACGCCAGTAAGGAAATCACCAGTCGGAAGGGGGAGGATACATGGCCGATTTGGATGGCGGAGAATGTGCCGCAAGATCATGTGAAAAACATAGAGAACATGGAAATCAGTAACAATGCATCGATACAATAGCGAATCAGACATATGACAACAATCTTAAACATCGGTTTTATAGAATAGAAGCTGGTTCTTCATCGAGACATTTTGTCGAGCACTTGATATACAATTGAGAGTACGGGATCCGAGCTAGACTTTAGTGTGATTCTCGGCCAAAACATGTTAAACATTGGCCTTAAATTAAAATCATCACTTTGCATTTCAAATAAGCTTGAGTCTCACTCGATTCGTCGAAAAAAATTTCGATGAAGTTCAACACTACACCTCAGCGAAGCAAGGGAACATAAAGCGATGTTACCTGGTTCGGGGTTGAGCGCCGCCTTCTCTCTCGTGTTCTCTCTTCCTGCTCGAGCGATCCCTCCCCACTGGCTCTCTCTCGAACTTCTTTTCTTTGGTTTTCTTCCAGCGAAGCCCTCTGCCGCTCACCACTTCTCTCTCGCAAAGCTCTAGAAATGCGGTGGGCGGCTGCCACTCCTCATACTCCCACCGTAGATCCTGCGGAAGGCTCCAACACCGAGGCCTCCCCCGAGATAAATCTTCCTCGCTCTCCCAGAACGCTTGAGATGAGCGGTGTAAACCTCGACAAACTCGTGAGGGGAGAGAGACGTCCTTCACCCTTCTCGCCTTCTTCTTCGCCGATCTCCCCATCTTCTTCTCTCTTTCGTTCTTCTTCGCGAGCGTTCCCCTCTCTCTCCCCGCGAACGTCCGACCCCCTTCACCTGCTCACCTTAGCAGCACACGCGCTGCTCACGCCTTGGCCAGGAATCTTTCCTGTTATGCCTCGTTCTCCTCGCGTGCCAGCCAGCTCTTCTAGAAGGTTCAGCTTTGCTCACGTCACCTGTCCGTTCTCACGCCCTCGCTCGCGGCCGCTTCTCATCGGCCTTCACTTTCTTGCATCACCGCCTACGTGCTCCATGGAGAGGGGACGGCGCGCGTGAAGAGAAGAAGAAGGCCCAGCTTCGGACTGGGCTCTTTTGTTAAAGATATAGGCTCCCGAAAAGAAAAAAAAAAAAAGGGCTAAAAAAGAAGTCAAAAGATGGGCCAAGGGAGAGGTGAGCCGAAGGTTCAGCCAAGTGGGCAGGACATGCCGGCCCGCTCGATTTCCCCCTTTTGTGTATTTTTTAAATCGTTTTTATCCCATTTTTTATCTTCTTCTTTTATTATATATATATATATATTTTATATTTTTGTAAAATAAATGGATACTTAAAACATCAATAAATATTCGCGTGTCAACACTAATGTGAATATTAAGATATTTGATTTGTTTTAGAATTGAGAGATGATAGTTTATTCACAACCAATATGATACTAGCTTTCCCAAAATTTTCTGAATGTTACACGAATCATTTCTGATGTTGTGACTAGTAACATCAAACCAACTAGGTTTTAGCGTCTCATAAATCCTACTAACAAATAAAGGATTGAGTGGTATTTGACAATAAAAGCATGGATTGCTCTCTGCAGCTTGAGCCTCATCATTTCAGCTCATTGCTTAATGACGAATTATCTCAAGAGAATTAAGCCTTGTCCAACATTTAATGCAATATTGTTTGGAGGATAAGTTCTATTCTACTAGTAGAATTTTGTGGATGATGACATGATAGGTGTCATAATTTTTATATGACGTTCATTCGAGTGTCAAAACTTATTCTTTTTTTCGATTACTTGAGTGTTATGACTTTTAAAAAATGTTCACTTGAGTTCAATCAATTTTAATTGATCACTTGAGTACTGCAACTTTTAAAAAACGTTTACTAGAGTGACATAAATCCGATATCGTATAACACTTGTGGTGAATTTTTTAAAAAAGTTGTGACACTTAACTGATTAATTAAAAAGTTATACGACACATAAGTGATCGGAAAAAAGTTTACATTTTATCTAGAGATTATTAGTCATTGTCTTGGAACATTAAATGTCTGGGATCTGAGAATTTGCCTAGGCTCGGAGAGTTGTTCTAAGTTGAATCTATTGAAACCCCTCTAAACCTTTCTTGAGGGATGGAGTGTTTTGATTAATGAACTTCATAATTGAAAAGTTTTATCTTAACTCTGCATTGTAGACGTTCGAATTTCGTCGACCATTTTTAAATGCATGATATAAATAGAATTAATTCATGAACTAGGAACATTACAATATCGAGACCTCGAGCCCATTAATTGAAATTTTGACTGACAGATTCCAACACATTCCTCTCTTCCTCCTCAACGAACACCATCCGGCTCTCTTCAGATTCCTCTCTTCCTCCTCAATGAACACCATCCGGCTCTCTTCTCTCTCTCTCTCTCTCTCTCTCTCTGCAGCGCGTCTCTCACCTCCTGCATTCCATTCGGCCAAAACTGTAGCCAGCATGAGGAGGTCGGTTTCTTCCTCCCTCCATCGCTGTTCCTCCTCCAGTTCAAGATCGCTGCTCAGCTCATAACCGGAAGCTCACCTCCAGTTCACCGAGAGAGCTGCCTCGGCCTTACTCTCCTCTCTTCTGCTCTGTTTCCATGTCAGTTGGCCAGAGTTTGTCAAATTGCAGAGTTCTTATTGTCGAACGGAATCGAGACTATTTTCTCTCGTTCGGATGAAGCTGGTCCAGACTTTTGAGAAAATGAAGCCGAGCCCCTCTCCTCTCTTTAGCTCATTCTTATTCCATTTTTTTGTGGAGATATTGGCTCTATTGTCTGTAGCTCATCTTCATTGCTCCATCAACATACAAGCTCTGTCTCCCCTCTAAGGACGCCAGTTTTTCTTGGTTTGGTGCGTCTTATTCATTCCGAGGGCTGGTTTTGCCTCTGTTCTCCCCTGTTCACGGATCGTTTTGTTAAACGAAAATGACCCGATGATGCCAAGTTTCAATCACTGTCCAGACCAGTCTGAAAACACTATTCGGCATCCTCGTGCCGATGTCCAAATTTAAATTGCTTGATACCTTATCAAAATGGATTGAGCCTGATATAGCCCGATTATGTCCCCAGATGTTACTTGTGTGTGCATTGGTTGATTTGATATATGTTTTGATTGTGAAAACTAATGAAAGGTGAGGGATTTAAGGTAAAAAACATCATGCTGCTACCCATAACTGGTATTGTGCTTATTTTTGTGATTTTTACTGGATCCATATGTTGATTTGTGTGCGCTTGTGTTTTCCCAATGACATAGTTTGTTAAATACAACCATTGATTGCACATTTTCATACTTGTTTTATATGTCAAGGCATCTTGGATCACTTGTCATGTGTTTGAAATATTGCATTTAGGAGCTGGCTCTTAACCAGCCCCTAATAGGTTAATGGTGTCCCCAATTAGATAAAACAATTTCATAAATTAATTGAATCCCTCAACGTCACAATCGGTTAGGCATTGGGAGAACTTGCGAACAAGAGTGCACCTCAAATAGATGGATCGTCCGTTCCCGTTCGACAAACTGTTAAGACTTCGCTTCGCCTAAGATGCACCAGTGGTGCGGCACCACATGGGACAACCAACAATTGCTAGATTGCCACGTTGGCCGTTCCTGGCAAAAATCAGCTAGAATGACAACATTTCTATGAGGGGAAGTGATGCGGATGATGCCATTTACTGGTTGGTTAGAATGCTAGAAAGAGGCGAGCAGCCTCTTTACGTTGCGAGGCGATTGATCAGGTTTCCAAGCCATGATGTTGGTTTGGCCGACCTGCTGGCTCTTAATCAGGCCGTTTCTTGTTACCAAGCTTGCCATTTCATAGGGATGCAAGAATGCAACGTGGTTCTTGCACAGTGCGTTGCCTACTTGGCTTTGCTCCAAAATCAATTGCCATTTATCGAGTGATAGGAGCTGCACAGAAGGTAGTGAGAGAATCTGTTGGGCAAAATGAGGTAGTCCCGCTGCATCTGAGAAATGCGCCTACCAAGCTGATGAAGGAAATCGGATATGGAAAATGCTTCATATATACTCCTGACGATCCTCAGGCAACGCAAAGCTGCATGCCACCCTCACTTCAAGGGTACAAATTCCTGGACTGGCCGAGTACTAATACCCATGAGAAATGAGAAGCCCTTAAGCTCCCGCAAAGCAGTCTTTGGAGCTCTAACTTTTGCTCGTTAGGCACTTTTGTCCATTCCCAAATTTTGTTTGGTGGAACGACGTAATAGCCTCTTTTGCTGTTGCATTTATAATCGCATTGTTTGTTTTGAAGTAGGTCGATAACAAGCACTGTAAAGTATCTTAAGACTGTAATTATGAAGTTTATGAATACGAGTATAGGATGCTAAATGTGCGTACTTTTTCCCTAACTGCAGTGAGTGCTCATATGCTAATACTACCCTACTCCTTTTAAGACAGTTTGACAACTGAGACATTTATCTTCTCATGCTCCGGCACCAAGAGATTGTCTGGTTTCTTGCATCTGACGTTTATTTTTTGCCGAAACGAGACAGATGCATCCTCAGTGTTTGAGGTGACTATTGGCTTCAGACAATGTTGATGCTGAAACAAGAAGCAATTGAAGCACAGCATTGAAATTCTCGAGTTTTGAACCAGAGGAGTCTCAGCTCGCTTGACAGAACCTTCTTCCATTCAAGCGGCGGACCTTTCTACTGTTTAATCTCGTCATTCACCTTGTAGTCTTTGGATCATTAGGTAACAATCAGTACGAGCGATGGAGAATTGCTGCATCTTGTCTTTCGTGTTATTTTTGTGATAGATTTGATCTTTCTTTCAGTAGTTGTCCTCATACGTTAGTGATTGTATTTGACACGATTAATCACACCTATAGTCTGAGGTTCCCAGTCAGAGAGTCAATTACTCCGAGCTACCTTACCATTGAATTAGTGCATTCCTATCTTGGAAACTTACAAACTTTTCGGCTTTAACAATATCGTCGGCTCCATAAGAGAAGGGCATCGCTTGAAATCACTTACTTTCGTTAGAAGTCATGTACTGCTCTCACTACCTACCTTCAAAGATCCTTCAATTATAGCATCCTTCAAATAGAAGTCTCCCCAAAGACCCCTTTAAGAAATCTCGAGTTTTCCCACTTTGTTTGTCCTGTACAATCATTTCTTATTAAGCATAACCGAAGCACGTTTGACTTATAACCTGATGGGATTTTGATGAAGACATGTTCGACAATAATTGTCCTTTGTTCCTAGTAACTTGACAGCATTCCATGTCTTGAGGATGCGGCACCATAGAAGCACCAGCAAAAAGATTTGTTTGTTATGGATAACAGCGATAGTTGGTTTGACCACCCTTTTCGAGGAATCAAGAAGAATCCAGAGTCTCACTGTTTTGTCATCCATTCCACTCAGATCTTATGCAAGCCAACTTGAAAACGTTGCTACTTGCTCAAAAACTTGAATACGAACTGACCCGACATCTCAAAGGTCTCAGAGAAAAGCGGCAACCAGCTAAGAGCAAGGACAGTTGCCCAATTTAATGCAATTCCTGAGTTTGAGATACCAAACCGTTTGGTCAATAATGACAGACCATTGTAAAGCAACCCAAAATAAAGCACAAACTTTTGTTATCGGACAAAAATATTCATGAACTTATAACCTCGAACAAAAATAACATCAATTTCTAAAGACCCCGGAAACAGCATGAAGTTTTGCTTGAGAGGTATATATATGCGTCGATTAAAGAAGTTTATTTGGCATTCTAATAGCAATGACGTGAAATGTTAGCCGAGCCAAAACGACACTGTTTTGCGTTTGTCATAATGGGTGATATGCTCAATTCACTTTGCAATTGACCAGGGACATAACTCCGTATCCTATTTCTATTCGAATAACATAAAATCATTGCTTTAAGAAAATTTTCACATGTGGATTGGTACTTAGAAGGGATTATTGAAGAGTACGTAAGTTTGACCCAACCTGAAAAATTTCACGAACTGGACTTGAGTAAAACCTTTTCAGAACTTGATCCATGTGGATGGAGCAATGTTAGTAGCGTTACATCATTCGAAGAGATGTATTTGTGGTGCCTCGTTTCGAGATCCCAACACACCGGATCAACAAAGAGCTGTATTTGCCTTCAATCTATCTAAATCGGATATCTTAATCAGAATAAAGAGAAATGTGGCACATGGTATACCAATACGCTATCATGCAAAATCAAATTCCTTGCATGTATACATGATTGTGCAAACATGATACTATCTCGACCGCTCGATTGGAGTAAATTTAAGCAACACTGACTGAGATGCATCAAATGGTGGAACTCCCAAAAAATCGACAGTGACACAAGAGACAACATCATTTATTTGCCTAGAACTGTTGCCTCACAATCACAATGTTAAATACACACAAGATGAAAGCATCTCCCACCATAAAAATAGTAGAGAACTCAAGCAGGGCTGGTTAATCAAAGACATGCTCTTTTGGAACAACAAACCCATAAAGCTGAATCCGAACTCTCTCAAATGCAAATCGATTAGGGTCCATACCTCAATTAATAACCATGCAAATCGCACTAGAATTCTCTCAGATTGACCAATAACAGAAGCAAATCGATACTGGAAGCCACCTGGGCAAAACATCAAACACCTGAAGAACATGACATTCGAAGTGCTCGGGACAGAATATTCAACAAGTCATCGATGAGGAGAAGAAAATGAGGTGTTCACTTTAAACATTATCGTAGACGAATCGATGAAAACAGGCAATAGAAGAGGGACACGTTGCCAGAGCCATCACTGGTCGAGATTGATGATCGCCTGAAGGAGAGAGATCATAATGGACAGTAACGCCGGGACCTAGAATCGTCAAAGGGAGGAAGAAACAAAGACTGTGTGTGTCGACGGGCCGGCGACGGACGATCGGCGATGGCTAGCGGTGGCCTCAGGGCGATGGAGAGGGGATCGCCATGAGTAGCTGCGTGACCCCGAGAGAGTCGGACTGGCTTAATGGGCCTGTGGGTTTAATGGGTTTGATCTCTGGGCCGAGGCGTCCTCTGATGATGGGCTTGCTATGGCCCCTGCTGTTATTGTGGATCTGGTCTGGGCCGTGTGAACTGGACAAGGTCCTTTCAATTATGACCGAAGACCAACCTGCCTTCTTGCCGAAGGACAGGCCTTGCCATTCTCCTGTACCCAGCCTAGTATGCTAGGAGAAGGGCATCGCGGGAGTCAGAGGGGGACTCCACTCTTGTTCAGGGTCAATTGGAGCCTTTTTTATATTATTTCCTTTCCATTTCATTATATATTTCTTCTAAAGGAAAGTTTTTGTTTTTTTTTTTTTTTTTTTTATAATGGACTTTGCACATTCCTTGCATTAACCCGTTGTTTTATTTACTTTGGACAATATTATCTTAATCGCTTACACTACAGTTTTGGCCATTAATGACCATTATAATTATATAGCTAAATTCTACATCAAAATATCAAATTACGTTTTTCATACAATTGATTGACCTATTTAATGCAGAAAAGAAAAAAGCAACATGGTCTAAGACTGCCGGGGACCTTCCATCTTTAATGGTATTTTGTCCTTCTTATTTTTTCATTTTTTTCACAATTATTTTTTCGGTACAATGACTTTTGAATTTCTGAATAATATTGACAATTCATTGACTACCATATAACACACTTCCGTGCTTTAATAAAACAAAATCATAAGGCACCTATATATTCAGGGGAAGACGCACCTGTGCTTCTGTAAACTTTTTGATTGCTACCTTTTCTTGTTCTATTATGCTATTATAACTCATAATTTTAAAATAACGTGACGGTCAATTTTATGAAAATTCACTTTGACTTTTGTCATTCTCTTTATAAATAATCACTTATGAAAATAATTCCAAACTACTAATCTAGTTCTCGAGTCTATGCATAAGGAGTCCACATATAATAAAAATATTACAATGAAAGAAAAAAAATGAATAGGAAAAATACAATGAAAGATGTCAAGTTTTGGGATGATTTTCATGTATATGTGGGTGAGAGAGCCAGTTGAGAGAAGAGGTCGATCAAATTTAATAAAATATTACAAACACAGGAAGCTGAGAGTAGAAGAGGGGTTAACAGTGAGTAAAAACATGGAGATACGTGGAAGTTGTAGATTCTTTACACTAGAAAGTCATCTATATCAACCACTATCTTTAGGATGATTAAATACGATTTAACACATGGTAATTACAGACAAATACAGACCTTGAAGGAAATTGGGAGTGGACTTACAAAAAGAAAAAAGGGTGAGGAAAAAGAACTTCATCGTATATCTATTTTCATCAACTCAGTTTAAAAAGAAAAATGGGAGGGAATAAACTTCCAATTCAGTGACTATTAGTGGATGAATTACTCAATTACGAAAATCTAATTATACATGTTAAGTTAATTTATGGTATTTTGAAAAAAAAAAATTCAAATGATTGGAGCATTTTTTTTTCTATGGTTAATAATACTAGATAAAGTTATTTTAGACTCAAGAAAATTTCAATTTGTTTTTCAAATCCGCGGAGGATAAGGGTCTAGTCACCCTTGCTTGACCAATTTTGGAGTATTGACCAAATGCTTTATGAAAAAAGAAATAACTAATCAAGTGTTTTTTTTTTTTTTTTTTTTTTTTTTTTTTTTTTTTTTTTTTTTTTTTTTTTTCGGGGAGCGGGGGAGGGGGAGGAAGCATGAAGAAGCAAAATCTCACCCAAGATTTGATCGAGATGGAAAGAGAATTGGGGGATCGAGTTGACACTCTTTTCCATCATCCTCATATTACTTTTGGATTAAAGAAACATAAATTTAGTCAGGGTCCTACCACTTAGGGCCACATGACAACCATTCTATTTCTGTTCCAAAACTAATTTTCTATTCTAGACTTGTTTTTGGAATAAAAATCCATTTGGTAAAATTATTTCATTTTTCTATTTTTGAAATAAATTCCTATTCCAGATATAGGTTTAGAATAGAAATCAGAAGTAATTTTTTTTTTCTATTTTTGGAACGGAAATGAGAAATAAAAACTCTTTTCAATATTTGTCCTCTCTATTAGTCGGTTGCTCATCCGTTGTCATCGACCGCCGTTCATCATCCATTGTCCCCACTCCCAACCGCCGGCCATTCTTTGCTGCCGCCGTCGCTGCCCGTCATCGGCTGCCATTGCTAGTTCTTGACCGCCGACCACCGTTTACCATCCATTGTTGCCACTCCCAGCAACTAACCACCACCAATCGCCAGCAGCCACCGCTCATCGATCGCCGGCACCACCACTACAGGTGGCCACTAGTCGCCTTTCCTTCCATTGTCGCCACTCCCAGTCGCTAACAACCAGTCGCCAGCCACTGCCGTTGGTCATCGACCGCCGCCGCTAGTGGTCGGCGGCCACTGTTCATCGACCGTTGTTGCCACTCCTAGCCGCTGGCCATCACCGCCGGTTGTTGACCGTAGCCCCTAGTCGTCGGTCGCTGTCTGTCGATTGCTATCTGTTGGTCACCATTCGCTAGAAATGGAGAAATTTTGTGTCGTTATCAAACGAATTTCTATTCCATAAATAGAAATTTTGTGTCATTATCAAACACGTATTTTTTCTTAGAAACTCATCTAGGAATAGAAATAGAAAAATATATTTCTTTTTCAAAAATCAATTTAAAGCGGAATGGTTATCATTTGTGCTTTTACTTTCTGTGAGGGGCCGAGGGGAGGAAGCGTGAAGAAGCAAAATCTCACCTAAGATTTGATCGAGATGGAAAGAGAATTGGGGGACCGAGTTGACACTCTTTTCCATCATCCTCATATTACTTTTGGATTAAAGAAACATAAATTTAGTCGGGTCCTGCCACTTAGGGCCACATGACAACCATTCTATTTCTGTTCAAGAACTATTTTTCTATTCTAGACTTGTTTCTGGAATAGAAATCCATTTGGTAAAATTATTTCATTTTTCTATTTTTGAAATAAATTCCTATTCTAGATATAGGTTTAGAATAGAAATCGAAGTAAATTTTATTTTTATTTTTCTATTTTTGGAACGGAAATGAGAAATAATAACTTTTTTCAATATTTGTCCTCTCTATTAGTTGGTTGCTCATCCGTTGTCATCGACCGCCGTTCATCATCCATTGTCGCCACTCCCAACCGCCGGCCATTGCCGCCGCCGTCGCTGCCTGTCATCGATTGCCATCGCTAGTTGCTGATCGCTGACCACTGTTCACCATCCATTGTCGCCACTCCCAGCTACTAACCACCACCAATTGCCGGCAGCCACCGGCTAGCGCTGGTTGGTCGCCGACTACCACTACCGATGGCCACTAGTCGCCTTTCCTTCCGTTGTCGCCATTCCCAGCCGCTAGCCACCAGCCGCCAGCCACTGCCGTCAATCGTCGGCCGCCGCCGCTAATGGTCGACAGCCACCGTTCATCGACCATTGTTGCCACTCCCAACCGCCTGCCACCACCACCGGTCGCCGACCGTCGCCCCCAGTCGTCGGTCGCTGTGTGTCGGTTGCTATCCGTTGGTCACCATTCGCTAGAAATTGAGAAATTTTGTGTTGTTATCAAACAAATTTCTATTCCATAAATATAAATTTTGTGTCATTATCAAACGCGTATTTTTTCTTAGAAACTCATCTAGGAATAGAAATAGAAAAATATATTTCTTTTTCAAAAATTAGTTTCTGGCTAGAATGGTTATCATTTGCACTTTTACTTTATGTAATGGACATCCTTGTAATAAAGGTAAAGCATTTCTAAGCTTTTATGGTAGGTAGCAAAGATGACTCAGGAGAAATCTGGGTCAAGCTATAATGGACATCCCTATCTAAAAAACAAATCATTTCATAGCTTTTAGCGCAAGGGGTGATAAAAACAACCACCCTGATCACATTGAATCTATATAAAAAACTACCATGACCACATTGAATTGATCAGTTGGGTTTGGTTCCCAGTTTCACTAAATTGGAACCGATGATTTTGGGTCCCATTCCTAGCCTCGAGAATAGAATCGACCAACTGGATTTGGACCAGACCAATTATTAATTTTGAGTGTTTAATTTTTTTCTTAAATACATATAAAGATCTAATTTAAACTAAAATCTTCATGGAATGAAAAAGTGCCTCAATTCAAGGCCTTTCTCAATACTATTGAGGCATCAACCTCACATGTGGCCAAAAGACCACCAAAACCCTTTCCTCGTTCCTTGCTACTTAAAGAGGAAGCCTACTTGTAAGTTTCTTCTTCCACCTGAGACTATGGCTCCAAGAGCCACATCCTCGTTCCTCTCTCTCTCTCTCTCTCTCTCCTCACTTGCAAGAGACAAGGTTCTCCAAGCCTCCAAGAGTCTCATATCGAGGAAATACTCAAAGAGCATAAGAGAAATTATCTATAAAAAACCTAAGCTAGGCATCTCCTTTAGACATGTTGTTCACATCCTTTTTCGCCAAGATTGAGCATGAAATATATGACCTATGATCGATGGTCACATGAGTAGAGTTTGATTTTTTTGCACGTAGGAACATGTTTCTCAAGCACATGCGATCCATTGGACGGAACCAGAACCAAACCAGACCGATCAGTCTGGTTCCATCTAGTTCTAGCCTCCTTCGCTCCGGTCTTCAGTTCTGAAAATGGGGAACTAATCCTTTCGGTCCAGTCCCTAGCTTGGTTCCAGGGTACCAATCACCCCTAATGAAGCAGGCATTTAAACATTCAAAATGCCTATTAAATACACAAAGTTTCCAATTCTATACCCTGAAATGCCTTAAATGAAATTTGAGCTGATAAACCAAAAATAAATCATACAACTAGACAAATAGTTGGTACTGTATGCTATTTTTAGTAATCTTTAGAAAATCAGTTAACTAATTGATAATAATACATATACAATCATTGAAGTTGAGAGAACATGGACGTCACTCAGACTTAGGAGAGACTTAGCCTTTGGTAGGTTCGACCACATGGAAAGGGTAAAGGTCTTCAATAGCCAAATTGAGAAAAAGAAAATAAAAGTGACAATAATAATAAAAATTGAAGGAGGTTGAGTTTTGGAGCTTACTATTTGTGTGGTCATTTCATGGAAAATCAATAATTCGTAAAAATTTGTCCAAAAATATTTACTTGTACTGGTAAAAATAATTACTCAAGTTTTGAAGCTTCGTATCAGAGACATGCACATGAGTGCGACACCAACGTTTACACATATCCCATCTGATGTCTCGTGGGGAGAAGCTCAGTCATTTTTGGGATGATTTTCGTGTTTGCGTGGAGGAGAGAGACTGAGTAGAGAAAAGAGGCTGATCAAATCCAATAAATCATTACAAACACAAAGGAAGCTAAGATGAGAAGAGATGAGGGGTCCATAGTGATTTAAGATGGAGATACGTGGGAGTTGCAGATTTTTCACATTAGAAAGTCATCGACATCAACTGTTGTCTTCAAGATGATTAAAAACGATTTATCAAATTGTATTTACCAACAATTTTAGCCCATGAAGGAAATTAGATGTGGACCTACAATATATATATATATATAGTGTAAGGAAAAAGAAGTTCCACCATATCTCTATTTTCATCAACTCAATTCAAAAATAAAAATAGAAGGAAAGAAACTTCCAATTCAATGACTATTAATGGACGAATTACTAAATTATGAAAATCCAATTTATGGTGTTCTAAATGAAATTTCTCAAATAACTGGAGCATTGTGATGTGGCGATTAAAATTACAAGATAAAGTTACTCTAGGCTTTAGAAAATTCCAATCCGTCTTCCAAATCTGCATAAATGGCAAGGGTCTGGTTGCCCTTTTTTAACCAACTTTGGAGTATTGACCAAATGCTTTATGAGAAAGGGAATTAATTAGTCTAGCGTTTTGTCGGGGTAAAGAGGCAAAATCTCATCCAAGATTAGACCGAGATGAAAGGAGAAATTGAGTGATTGGGTGGACTTTCTTTTCCATCTCCATCTTCCTCATATTACTTTTGGATTAATGAAACATAAAGTTAGTCAAGGTCTTATTATTTATTTTACATAATGGACATCTCTATCAATAAAGGTGAAGCATTTCCCCGCATGAACTGTAGGTGGCCAAGACGACCTAGGAGAAAGCTAGGTCAAGCTATAATGGACATCCCTGTCCACAAGGCAAAGCATTTCACAGCTTTTTATTGCAAGACCAAAATGACTTGCTCAAAATTATACAAGAGTCCCTACATGATGAAGCAGGCATTCAAACATTCAAGAAAATATAGGTTTGATGAAAAAAATAGAACATGATATAATGGGTTATAGGTTCATATATCTCATGTTATTGATTTTTTTTTTTTTTGGTGACCCAGGGAACCCCCGCACGGCCGGAAGCCGGAGAGTAAACCCTGGGGGTACACGTGCTAGCCACCACACACGTGCACCGGGTAAGTCGCCGAAAATGCCTCTACTAGCATCACCCTGCTTCGCAGGGGACTCGAACGCTCGACCTCTTGTGCGGAGAGGGAGTTCCGAACCAGCAGAGCCACCCTAGCGGGTGGTATCTCATGTTATTGATTTGTCTATTCTTTTTTGATAAATTTGGTTGAAAATTTACTAAAGTAATACAACATCTTTGATCAGTAATTTTTATGAATGAAGTGATTTTGCTAACAAATAATGGGTTGCCAAACAACGTTGGCAAACTCTCAAAATAGCTATGTAAGTAGTAATTATGTGGACGGTAATTTTACTTTAAACCGCCATTAATGAAAATCACCAGAGAGAATCTGCTTGTGTTTTGCGGACTCCCCCAATTGTCACCTTGAGGCAAAGAAGTGACCCTAATTGAGATCCATTTTGAACATCCAAGGAAATGCCCATATAAAATGCTCGAGTCTTTTAGGGAGAAAGTCATAAAATAGTGTAGCTCATAAATGAAATAAACGTTATAGGCAAAAATAACACGACGGTCAGGAATTTTTTGTTCTTTAATAATCTCATCACCATTCGTTAACCTAATACTTATTAAAGATTAATGACTCTCTTAGATATTTGACTACTGAAAGTAATGATACATGATATAGATCTGGTGATTGCGATTAGCATCAAAGGTGTAATTGAGAAGGTGACAAATGTCCAGGCTTAATAACACATTAATTTCAAAACTTGCATTTTCATAATAACAACAACATGGTCTAAGACACCCAACCGTGGGTAGCTGTGTTGGTTGAGAGTCTCTCATTCATCGCCGAGGTCGAGAGTTCGAAACCTACAGTTGCTAGCGTTGTAAGTGAGAGGCCATGGTGTTGGGGTTCTGTGCTAGTCTCCCCCAAAGAATAGGGGCCCGGCCTTTCGGTGCCGTCCGGGCACAAGGGGTCCGTGGTGGAATCCTTGATTATCAAAAAAAAAAAGAAAAAGAAAAAAAAACAACATGATCTAAGACTGTCGGGGACCTTCCATCTTCAATCCAGTCCCCTCTTTTACAATTACATGTTACTTTGTCTTCTCTCTGTTTTTTCCTCTCTCTCTCTCTCCCTCCCTCCTTTTTTGCGATTATTTTCCCGGTAAAATGACTTTTGATTTTCTGAATAATAGTGACAATTCATTGACCACCATATAATACGCTTTCATGCTTTAATAAAACAAAATCATAAGGGACCTATATATTCCGGTGGATACGCATCTACGCCTCTATATATTCTTTGAGTGCTGCCTTTCCTTGTTCTATTATGCTATTATACTGTTCATTATTCTAAAATAACATGATAATCAATTTTACGAAAAGTCACTTTGACTTTTGTCATTCTCTTTATAAATAATCACTTATTAAAAAATCCCAAACTATTAATTTAGTTCTCGAGTTTATGCATAATGAGTCTACACATAACAAATATTAAATCTCTTGCCATTTAAATACACAAAGTTTCCAATTGTATACTCTCAAACCGCCTCAAAAGGAATTCTAGCAAATATAAAGATAGATCAATCATATAAATGGAAAAGCAGTTGTTAATATATACTATTTTTATTAATCTTTAAAAAATTAGTTAACCTATGATAATGATAAATGTACAATCTATGAAGTAGAGAGACATAGATGTTACTCGGACTTAGCCTTTAGTATGATAGACCACTTATAAAGGATGAAGGTACTCGATGGATGAAAACAAGAAAACGAATTTAGCAACAACTGTAAAAAGGTTGAGTCCCAAAGCTTATTATTGATTTCACAAAAAACAATGATATGTAGACATTTTTCTAAAAATAGTTATTTGTATTGGTTAGAATTTTCACCGTCAATAGTAATCTTTGTCCAAATATTTCCTTAAATGATAAAGTATTTCTCATCAATTAATTTTTGCAAGCAATAGAAGTGAATATTTTTAGAGAAATATTTCAAATTATTGATTTTTCGTGAGATATGCGCATGTAGAATAAATGATAAAGTATTGCTCATCAATTAATTTTTGCAAGAAATAGAAGTGAATATTTTTAGAGAAACATTTCAAACTATTGATTTTTCGTGAAATATGCGCATGTAGAAATTAAGGCGTGCATGATAAAATTTCTACTTTTCTATTTTTCTGTATCTCTGTTTCTCGAAATAAGTTTGGAACAAAAATACGTTTAATAACGCAATTTGATTTTTCTATTTCTGGAATAGATTTCTATTCCAGAAATAGATTTGAAGAAGAAATCATAAGCTAAAATTTTTAACTTCTCAATTTCTAAAATAGAAATTGAGAAATCAATTTCTGTTCCAAAAATTTTGTTATGAGCATCCTAAATGTTTTCATCAAATTGATGATTTTTAACAAAAGGTTCATGTATGAGCGTCACCGCTTTGTGGCCACACGTGTGGGCGACGAAAAGCTGCTAACAACGTTGGCGTCGGCTCCAACTCATTGATAGGGCCTCGCCTGGTTCATTTTGGACAACTTTTACGGACAAGCCTAGCCCATTCAACATCAAAGATAAAAAATGAGAAAAAAAAGGAAGTAAAACAAATTCCACCTCTCCAGCACTATGGACGCTAAAGATGAGAAATAAAAATAATAAAAGTCAACAAAATTCAGGAGCCAGCAAAAGCTAGCCCCACCGAATCGGATCCTCGCATTTTCTCAGGCGCCAGTTAGATGTGGCCGGTCCTTGGGGCGTATTTTTCTGATTTTATTTTCGGGATTGCTCAGGCTACTACCCTAGGGAACTTGAGATGCCATTATTAAAAATAAGTGAACTAGCAATTATAGTTGAATGCAATGACACGCAGACGAGAATGAAGGCTAATCAGAGTAGATGAAAGTATGTCATAAATTATATTTCAAATTTAGTAATTGTATTCACTTTATTAATATGATACTTGGAAACGGTTATACTTATAAAATATCATTTAATCATAGCATAAAATGAAATTTGACAGACTATGAAATCACTACAAAGAAAATTTTCACGTATGACCAATCTAGTGCACCCTGGTCTAGAAACTGTCACCTAGGATTTTGGAACAAATGAGAAAAAAATGATTAGGAATAATACAATGAAAGATGTCAAGTTTTAAAGTTTTGTCTCAAAGATTTGCACAAACACAAAGGAAGCTGAGATGAGTGGAGAGGAGTCGATAGTGAGTTAATATGGAGATATGAGGGAGTTGCAAATTCTTCACATCATAAAATCAATGACATCAAGCGCTATCTTTAAGATGATTAAATACGGTTTTTCGTATGGTATTTTATCGACAAATTTGGACCTTGAAGGAAATTAGATGTGGATTTACAAAAGAAAAAAGAGCTTCGATCATATTTCTATTTTCATCAACTTAGTTCAAAAATGAAAATGGAAGGAAAGAAACTTCCACTTCAGCGACTATTAGTCCATGGATTACTAAATTATGAAAATCTAATTATATATGTTAAATTAAATTATCATATTTTGAATGAAATTTCTCAAATGATTAGAGCATTTTGGTTTGGTGATTAACATTACTAAATAAAGTTGCTCCAGACTTTAGAAAATTCCAATCCATTTTTCAAATCTGCGTAAGGACAAGGGTCTAGTCACCCTTGCTTGACCAATTTTTCGGAGCATTGGCCAAATGCTTTATGAGAAAAAGAAGTAATTAGTCTAGCGTTTTGTTGAGGGTAAAGAGCAAAATCTCATCCAAGTACATCGAGATGGAAAGAGAAATTGCGTGACCAAACATTAGAAAATTCTAGTCTGTTTTTCAAATCTGCGTAAAGACAAGGGTCTAGTTGCCCTTGCTTGACAATTCTTTAAAGTATCGGCCAGATGCTTTATGAGAAAAGTAAGTAATTAGTCTAGCATTTTGTCGGGGGTAAAGACTGAAAATCTCATCCAAGATTACATCGAGATGGAAACATATATTGTATGACCAGTCTTTAGAAAATATCAATCCGTTTTTCAAATCCGCGTAAGGACAAGGGTCTAGTCGCCCTTGCTTGACTAATTTTTCGGAGTATCAGCCAAATGCTTTATGAGAAAAAGAAGTAATTAGTCTAGCGTTTTGTTGAAGGTAATGAGGCAAAATTTCATCCAAGACTACATCAAGATGGAAAGAGAAATTGCTTGGCTGGGCCAACTCTCTTTTCCATTGTCTTCCTATTGCTATTGGATTAAAGAAACACAAATTTAGGCAAGGTCTTGCCACTTCCTTCTATAATGGACATCCCTGTCATAAAGGTAGAGCATTTCCCAGCTTTCATGGTAGGTAGCCGAAACGACTTTGGACAAATTTGAGTCAAGCTATAATGGACATTTTAATCCAAAAGGCAAAGCATTTCACAGTTTTTTTCGCAAGTGACCAAAAATGAGTTGCTAAAATTATTCATGAATCCCTATATGACGAAGTGGGCATTAAACGTTCAAAGCGCCTATTAAACTTAAATCTCTTGTCAGTTAATCCACACAAATTCCATTCCATAGCTCGAAAACACCTTAAATGAAATTCGAGTAGATAAACTAAAAGTAAATCATATAACTAGACAAATAATTGGTACTGTATACTATTTTTGTTAACCAATTGATTATAATATATATACAATCTTTGAAGTTGAGAGAACATGGATGTCTCTCAGAGTTATGAGAGACTTAGCCTTTGGTCGGTTCGACCACATGGAAAGAGTAATGGTGCTCGATGGCCAAAATGAGAAAAAAAACTAAAAGTGACAATAATAATAAAATTGAAAGAGGTTGAGTTTTGGAGCTTACTATTTGTCCGGTTGTTTCACAGAAAATTAATGGCCAAAATGAGAAAAAAAAAACTAAAAGTGACAATAATAATAAAATTGAAAGAGGTTGAGTTTTGGAGCTTACTATTTGTCCGGTTGTTTCACAGAAAATTAATAACTTGTAAAAATTTGTCCAAAAATAATTACTTGTACCAGGTAAAAAGATGTCAAGTTTTGAAGCTTCGTATTAGAGACATGCACATGAGTCTAACACCAACATTTACACGTATCCCATCAGATGTCTCATGGGGAGAAACTCTGATCATTTTTGGGATGATTTACGAGTGTGCATGGAGGAGAGAAGAGTGAGTTAGAGAGAAGAGGCTGATCAAATTCAATAAATGATTACAAACAAGGAAGCTGAGAGGAGAGGAGAGTTAAGATGGAGATGCGTGGGAGTTGTAGATTCTTTACATTAGAAACTCATTGACATCAGCCACTATCTTCAAGATGATTAAAAACGATTTATCGAATGGTATTTACCAACAAATTCAGCCCATGAAGGAAACTAGATGTGGATTTACTACCCCCCCCCCCCCCAAAAAAAGTGCAAAAAAAGAACTTCCACCGTATCTCTATTTTCATCAACTCAGTTCAAAAATAAAAATGGAAGGAAAGAAACTTCCCATTCAGTGACTACTAATGGATGAATTTATAAATTACGAAAATCCAATTATATATGCTAAGTTAATTTATGGTGTTCTAACTGAAATTTCTCTAATGATGAGAGCATTTTGATGCTGTGATTAACATTACCAGATAAAGTTACTCTAGGCTTTAGAAAATTCCAATCCGTTTTCCAAATCCACATAAGGGCAAGGGTCTAGTTGCCCTTGCTTGACCAACTTCAGAGTATTGGCCAAATGCTTTATGGAAAATGAAGTAATTAGTCTAGCATTTTGTGGGGGGTAAAGAGGCGAAATCTCATCCAAGATTAGACCGAGATGGAAAGAGAAATTGAGTGACTAGGTCGACTCTCTTGTCCATCATCTCATATTTTTGTTGGATTAGTGGAACATAAAGTTAGTCGAGGTGTTAGTATTCACTTTCCATAGCGGACGTCTTTGTCAATAAAGGTGAAGCATTTCCCAGCATTTACCGTAGTGGCAAAGACGACTTGGGAGAAAGCTAAGTCAAGCTATAACGGAGACCCCTATCCAAAAGGCAAAGCATTTCACATCAACATAATATAGGTTTAGTGAAAAAAAAAAAAATGAAACATGATACATGGAATCCAACTGATGAACTCAACTCACAAGTTCGTGTATCTTGTGTGATAAATTTGTCCATTCTATTTTGATATATTTGGTTGAGAAAAATTAATAAAATCATACAACATCTTTCGTTCATAATTTTAATAGGTAAAATAAATTAAACTAATAAGTAATGGGTTTACACTGTAATGATATGGCCCGAGCCGCATTGGCAAACTTTTAAAATAACAATTCAAATTGTAAATATTTGAAATGTGGGTTTCACTTATGAATCATTGTCAAAGGGAAATCACCAGAAAACATCCGCTTGTGTTTTACAGACTCCACTAATTGTGTTCTTAAGGCAAAGAGCTGACACTAATCGGGACAATTTGACCATCTAAAGAAATACCCATAAAAAATGTTGAGGTCTTCAGGTAGAGTCATAGGCAAACCTTAATTGACGGCCTGAAATTTCAAGTCTTTTAACATTTTCATGGCCATCCCCTAACCTAATACTTATTAAAAATTTAAACAATGTTAGTAGATGTAAAATAATTTAGTGACGAACACTGATTGCAAAATCTCCCACACCATATAATGCACCGAAACCCTTGATTATTTGGATACATAAGACAAGATTGTTCATATCAGATATTGCAAACTTTTTACAGATAAATAAGAGAACTTAGATAACACATATATAGTGCAAACTTTTCAACCAATATAAGAACATGCTTTTTTAATTAATATTAAAAGATTTCACTTTTTTTTCTCATAGTCAACATAGTAATAAAGTAATTACATATTATTCGTTATATATAATGAATTAGCAATGACCTCTTTATATATCACTAGAATCTATTTATAATTTTTTTTTATAATCATCAATGTTAAATATGTAATAAAGCCTCTTTATCTAATCAATAAGTTGTCAGTTACACTATAGGACGTCGAGAGAATGAGGTTTTGCCACAACATGGCTCAACTACAAACTCTGCCCTACCCAACTTTCTTGTTATTTATATATAAAATTTAAAAGAGCAAATTATCTACAAAAAACCCTAAACCTATAGTACAGTGGCCAATTCAATTCCAAACTCTTCAATTTTGCTAATTTAATCCTAAACTTTTTAGCAACTTGCCAATTTAGTCTTAAACATTTCAATTTTATCAATTTAATTCTAATTTTTTTTATGGTTCGCTAATTTAGTTTTAAATCTTTTATTGATTTACAAATTTAGTCATTTCAACCAATTATGGACGGAAATCTCTAACGTGGTAGTTTAGTCAATGTCGACCATCTTATATGGTACTATCAATGCTAACGTAGATAATTTTTTTTACATTTTTTAATTTTCTGAATTTTTTCCTTTCCTTTTCTTTTTCTTGTTTCATTTTTTCCCTTTTTCCCTCCGTCGGCTATCCATGATTGATCTATTGGCCTCATGCAAGGCCACCCTAGTTGAATCCTCCATCGGCCATCAACCGTTGATGGCTGGCGAAGGTAAAAAAGAAAAAAAAAAAGGAAAGTGAAAGAAAAATTCAGTAATTAAAAAAATTACAAAAATATTTCACATCAATGCTAACGATCCTATGTAGGATGGCCAGCACTAACTAGACCACCACGTCAGTAATTTCTAGCAAAAATTAACAGGAATGACTAAACTAATAAATCATTAAGAGGTTTATTAGTAACTTGGCAAATCAACAAAGGATTGCGGATTAAATTGGCATAATTAAAAAATTTATGACTAGATTGACACAATTACGATTAAATTGGCAACCATATAATAGGTCTAGGAATTTCAAACAATGTTCTCAAATTTAAAAGCAACTTTTGCACATGGATCCGGAACACATAAAATCAATGCATTCCGATCAGTGAACTAGGTGAGACTGCATAGGACTCGCATAATGTAATTGATGACATCCATTAAGAGCATGGAATTTGAGGGAACACAATAAATAGAATAAATTTCTACGTATGTTCTGGCCTCCACAATTATTGTTGAATATTTAACTTTCACGAAAAACTTGATTGGTTTTATTTCACGGTCGTTGTATCAGCTACAATGCCTGCCTTCTTCCCTATCATTTTTCGTGTCCCCAAGTCTCAACAAAGCTGAAATGGTTTGCATCCTTTTCCGTGGAAAATATCTAGGTCACGGCAAACTTTAATGACCACAGGGAGGGTAAGATGTGTTGCATCTTTGAGTCGGAAAGGTCCCTAGCAGAAACGTATTACCCACGTGTCATGAGCAAGAATTTGTGAACCCAATACATATGTTAAATTATATTCGGGCCATCCGATCTTGTGGAATCCACTATCTTTAGTAGTCGTGATTCGATTAGATATGTATATACGCACACTATACTCATATAATGGTCTCTCATAATCCAAAAAATACCATAAAAAAGTAGACTTGGGAGGTGTCCATATTGGAGGGAAGTGGAAACTGACGGGGTGCTTGGAAGAAAGATGCCTTGCTCAAGATTAAATCCGCCTTCTGTCGTGGCACGGTGTTTAAAAAGATTTTCATCAAATACTAATAAGTATTTGAGCGATGCGCAGATTTAAGACTGTTATTTTATATTATTCTATACAGTGATAATTAATTTATTCTGGGTTTATTGATACTACAATTACTTATGAGATACACTAAACGTTGACACTGTCTTAACCGCTTTATTAAATTTGATGGAAATTGCCTTTTTTGTTCCTTCAATAAGTCCAAATAAGTACCCATTTATTCGATAGTTCTTAGAAAAATAACACTTACTGAAAATTAACATCATCTATCTCAGTTTCTTTCTTTGAAGCAATATTAGGGCGCATATTTTTTTTTTTTGTTATAGCTTTGGTGAAATCAAATCGTAACTTTTTTTCCTTTTTGATTTGCTAATAATAATTTTTTGTCATTTTATAATCTTCATCTCTCTATTTTGGAGAAGTCCTGGGTCAAGTCAATAGCGATGATCACGTGTTCCGAGGAGTTGGCCCCAGCAGACTTGACTTTGCCCACGGTTGTTTTGTGATGTTGGCCCAACCGTGGTCATCACTCCAAAGGGAAAGATTGCACATAAAAATTGAGGAGATGACCCTCGTAAGTTTGCACATGGTGAAGCATAGGAAACAGATAAACGCACAAAACAATGTTAAAAACATGAAGCGTCTTTTATTAGGTATGTGGACTTGGGCATTGCTTGTTTTGATGGGAAGTGGAAGAAGCATGGGGTACTTGGAAGAAGAGAGGAATGCACTGCTTAACATTGAGGCCGCCATCTACCCCCTCAATGGGTTTCCTTTTCTGTCGTGGCGTGACAACAATGGTGACTGTTGCTGTTGGGAAGGCATTGTGTGCAATTACACTACTTCGCGTGTGACTGGACTATATTTGGGTGGTAAATGTCATTCGGACTGGGAATTGAGGTGCGGGGAGACAGAAGAGTCTAGACCTTGGGATATTGATGCCTCTTTATTCTTTCCTCTGGAGGAACTTCAAGTGTTGGATTTAAGTAGAAATCTTCTTTCAGGTGAATCTCTCTCTCTCTTATTTGTTTCATATTTCTTATTTCAATTGTGTTTCTAAGTAATCGTTTACTTTTTGAACAATGAAAAAATGTCATACTGTGGTGCTATAAATCGTAAACAGTGAATTGATGGCAAACACGTTATCGCACTAATGATGCAATTCTTAAAGTAGTTGATTGTAGATATCATAAATTAATTATGAGACTCATCTCCATGACGATTAAGTATGAAGAACAAAAATAGAATTAGCTTGGTAAGCAACCATTTACCAAATTCTGACATTTTTTTTAGTCCATTTAGATGGGGAATGTCACATTTATTGTTGTGCAAATAAGGCTATTGAACACAAATAGACATAAATAGAAGAAGAAAATAGATTATATATCGATTAGATCTACATGATTCGATCGATCTGACCTACATACACTGAGAAAGAACAGTAAGAGATTCCATTACAAATCAGATTGGGCCACGTCTTTTCCACTCTCTTTTGCTAATACACCCCCTATAATAGTGTTTGGATCATATTATCTCTAGTGAGTCCTACTTGTTTACAGATTATATCCGCACTCAAATGATTAAAGTGTGGCCCAATTTTTCCACTCGCTTCGCTGCTCTTCCCTTGAATGTATCCAATTTGGGAAAGAACAGAAGCGAATCATAGGGGATGAAGTACTCCTAAAGAGTAAAACAAGCTCTCTTTCCCAATCGGCTTCCCAAATTTTCATCACGACTAGGCCACGTGTCGTCATCGCTGCCTGCCGTTGCTTGCCCTGCCTCACTTTGTCGACGTAGCCCCACCTTCGTTTGAGCCATAGGACGTCGACAGCGACCCAGCACTTGGGCCTTGAGTTCGACGAGGCTACCCAAGAGCCAGCCAACCCCCACCTCTCTTCCACTTTCTCACCGTTGTGGCAACTCCCCCGTCGGGGCTCAACGGAGCCAATGACCTGAAAAATCCAATTGCGGCTTTTGCTGGTCCCTTTCGACCTTGGATCGATCCAAATCCTAGGTCGAGTTGAGCCTCAGATGTCAGATCTAGAGCTCATCGACCTCAGATCTGGAATGTGAGGTTATAGAATGTGCTAGCGGACTTCGTGCTCTGAGACACCAAGAACAAACCACGATGGCGCCAGCAGAAAAGTTGGAGGCGAAGGTGTTGACCTAGAGCAAGGTCTCCATCACCGTCCGTCTCTTTCATCGTCCTCGTTTGCTATTAAATCTATCTAAACTGCTCTGGAATTTCCTGATGTCCGTGGAGAGCTCCATGATCTCTTTATTCATTCTCAAGATGGAATTGTCGTCGTCCTTCAGCCAATTTCTAGGTTATCTTGTACTCCACCACCCGGACGACCCTTCTTCTTCGGATGCAACCGCGAGAGAATTGGTCCACCGGATGTCGCTGGGAAGCTTCTTCTTGAACTCCGAGAAGGTCTTGTCCAGGAATGGCGAATTCGGGACACGGTCGGAGCGGCCACCGGCATTGTTTCGTCAGGCTAGCACCTTTATGGTTTCCACCACTCGCCTCTTGTGCACTTCCTCCAGCTCCGCTTTCTCTTTGTTGTCCATTGTATTACCGATCACACCTCCAAAGTTCTCGACATGAGGCTTCTCCGTCTCTTCGGCTTCCGAATTCCCTCTTTTTTCTCCATCTTGCTTCGTTTACGTCGATTATACTCCGTCGGTTTCTCTTACTTTTCCAGCATAATTGCTGGTGGTGACGTTATAACGCAAAAGAAAAAAGGAAAGTGTGAGAAAAATAGAAGGCCGCAGCGGCGGGGGGGGAGGGAATGGAAACAATTCGAGAAATCATCATGCACCACCGGGACACAAAATGAGGCCCCGCATTTTTTTTATTTGGATATAATCGGTATACAGATGGGACATATCGGGATAAAATGGTCAAACACAATAGCAGAAGATGGATTCGGCTCAAATAAAAACCCGTACTCAAATCATCCGAACATTCTCTGTCTATTTTACGAACAAAAATCTTAAGGGTAATTGTAAATTTACTCTCTTTAAATTTTAATACCTCATCGCAAGGACCATATGACGGTCCAAATTGATTTCCATTTTCTTTTCCTTTGGTTTTTCTTTATTTTTCTTTTTTCTTTTTCCCCTCTTTCCACTTTTCCCCTTCTCCTTTAGTCAAGAAAATTATCAATTTAATTTTAAATTTATTACACGGATGTCAATTTAGATATAAAAATTTTCAATTTTTATTAATGTGGTTCTAAATTTTTGCGGGAAATTATAATGTAGTCATTTTTGCTAATCACCACTAGAAATTGCCCATATGCAGTCCAGTTATTATTAGCCATCCTATGATATACAATCGGTAATTTTACTTGTACGGCTATTGATAAAATGACGTCCTTTTGCATAACAGAGTCGCGGATTGGCTCGCACGGAGGGGACACAGCAGCATCCAGCAGCTGTAGTATGAATTGTACACCGACGTACTACGCCAACTCAAGGAGGTGGACCCCGAGGTGGCGTTGCGGCCCGGCTTCGAAGATGATATCTAGTTTCACTTCAATCGCTTGCCAATCAGGTAACCCCAGCTCTTTGGCTTTTTTTGAATTTTTTGTTTCCTTTTCAGTTTGCTTTTTTGCGGTTTTCTCTCCTTTTTTTCCTTTCCTTTTCTTTCTTTTTTCTTTCTTTATTTTTGTGGTTCATCTTCTTTCTTAGAAAACTGAGATCACTAAGTCGCTCTATCTCTGCAATAACATATTTCGCTGGAAGGTCTTGCCAGAACCCTAGCCATTTAAGCCATGGAAACATATGCACCCTATACTAAAAGCTTCCATCTTTAAATTTAGTCAAACTATGTAAACATATAAATACATTGTTCAAATTATTGTTTTCAATTCTAAATAGAATGTAAATATGATACATTTTAAATGAAGTCATGATTTTTAATAATTTATAATTTTAAAGACATATTGCAAGTTTAAAAGTTTCATCGTAATCTTCTAAGCGATAGGAATTTATATTTTGTTTAACTTCCTTAATTTTTGTTGGTCGAATACGGACTGCGTAGCAAAATTATGCCATATATCTTGCCACATGGCTGTCATAGACGTAAAGTCAAATGTCGCATGAGAGCAAATGTGGGAATATTTTCTCAGCTCTGTTAGTACATATGATAGGCACTGGTAAAGCTATAAGTAACTTGTTAATGAAATTGGTTTACAAATTCATGCCACAGAGACTTTTTTTATGCTCAGAGATGTTGGGCCAACTGGTATCTACCTATAAATAAATTATCTTCGTCATGAGCATATAGTTATTCTCAATAAATTGATGATAGTTATACATATGATATTTGTGGTTAGTTAATTGATTATTGGGTATGCATGGATCTTTTCATAATCAGATTTTCGGATTATGAACCTATTGATGAGGCTAAATCCATCTCTCAATGATCTAGAAGTCCCCTCATTGTATAAGCAAACTTCTGCGGAGGCCCATAAGCTGTCTTCCAACCTGCTTGAAGGTACATGTAAAATAAAAGACCATGCCTTAATTCTGTAAAAATGCTTTCGTTTATCATTACTAATAACTTATCATAGAAGCATATACAGTTGTTTGACCATAGTTAAACCAATGTCATGCTTTCATGTCTTAATTGAGCCATGCCTTAATTCTGTAAAAATGCTTTCGTTTATCATTACTAATAACTTATCATGGAAGCATATACAGTTGTTTGACCATAATTAAACCAATGTCATGCTTTCATGTCTTAATTGAGGGATCATTATGTCGGTGATCCTTAAAAGTTTGATATTTTCTTTTGACTTAATCCCTGATCTTTGAAGATTGAAGTTTAGTCTCCATGCTTTTAGTTTTGTGCAACTTCTTTTACGGGCCAATCTAAAGAATAGTGTGTTAACACAACTGATTCAAGTAATCATTGCTAAGAAGATAAAAACGTCCGATATGACGATATACCAGAGTTCAAATATTGTACATGAATCATAACCGAATTAAATGCAAAAGTTAATCGGGATTAGAATGAAACAATACTTAAAGTTCACATATAAAACCACGATAGTGGTGAAAAGTCAGGTATCGCAAGTGTCACTAAATTCAACTAAGCCAGGAAGCCTAAGAAATTAAATGACACTAAAGCTAAATTTATTTCACATAAAATGACTAATTTGAAAAATATTTTCATCATTCACGAAAATATTCAAATATAAATTGTTATTGATAATAAAAGTATTTTTCATTAATTAATTATTTCAAGCGACACAATCAATTATTTAAAAAAAATTTTAAAATTATTTATTCTTTGCGAAACAAATGGAATTTGAAGTTAAATAAAGAAACCTTACTGGACATACATTTTAAGATTGATTTTTACTTTATCCTTTTGCTTATTCTAAATCTTGGGGATCTTTCACTTTGGCCCTTTTTTTTCATTGGAAACACCCGAAACATGTACAACTGTGGAGACATAATTTATTGTATTATTTTTAAATTAGGTTATATTTTAGATTTTGAGAGTATAGTAAAAAACAAATTGTTTTGTACATGTCACAAAGTTAAAAAAGACGCACGTCATCTATTGTTTATGGTAATACTTAATGATTAACTTACATGTACAAATTTAAGTACAATAATCGTGTCAGTATTCAAAATTTTCTAATTTGACTATCAAGCAACCCTTGATATTGATGACAAAGGGGAACGGTTGCATTTGATTAATAGTGATTATGCTATTAAAAGCAAAGTATTAATCCGAACTAGCTATATTGATGGGTCTGATGCTAAAATCTTTTTTTTTTTTTTTTTCATAATCTCTCTATTTGAATATAATATGATGGGAAAATTCCAAATAAGGGTGTAAAGTGAATATTATTACAAATTATGGTATGGAGTGCTATCATTTTCTCAAATAAGAGCATGAAGTTGATTTCATTTCAAATAAGAACCTGAAGTACCATGTCAATCTCAAAAACTGGTCTGGCCTCACCAGCTAATCAAGGGCATTTCCATCATTTACTTTTTAAAAATTTTCTTTCCTTTTTTTCCAAAAAGACAAACCGAAAAAAGGGGAAAAAGCCAACTTAAAAGTGGAGGTTTGGTAGCCCTGCCCCCCTATGGCTAGCCCCTTGCCTCAATTCGAGCAAGGATCGTTAGCCCTCACCAAAGTGCCAATCACCCCCGACGGCCATAGGCAAGTGGGCCGTAGTTAGCCCTCCCGCCTTTGTTTCTTTTTTTTTTTTTTTTTTTAATATTATTTTTTTCTTCTTCTTCTTCTTTTAAAGTTTTAGTTTTTTTTTTGGGTTTTTTAATTAAAAATAGAAAAAAGTAAAAAAGAACAAATTTTAAAAATAAATAAATGACAGAAATGCCCACAATCACCGGTAAGGTCAAACCCTTTTTCAAGACTAATATGACACTTCGGGTTCTTATTTGAAGCAAGGTTCACTTCAACCATTTATTTGAAATAATGTTTATTTTAGGCCATTATTTGAGAAAACGATGACATTTCATGCTTTTATTTGAAATTTTTCTTAATATGGTTGAATAAACGGGAACTGAAAAAGATATTCAAGATTGGGATGTCAACAAATAATATGTTCAGGCGCTACATTTTAATAAGCCCATAGATAGCCTTTACCAATTAGCACCACTTAAAAAAAAAAAATAAACACATTTTTACAAACATGCATCTACAAATCTATTATTTATCCCTTATGTACGGTTAAAACCAGAAATGAGAGAATGTTCTCTCATGCTCTTGTCACGTAGCCCTTCACCTTGCCTTTGTGATAGCTACGTGAGAAGATACATAACATACATATGCAAAATGGCCTACATTGGACAAATAAGGTTTTAGCTAATTGTTCTTCATTTCAAACTTCAATATCTCATTATTTTAATTATTAAAATAATGAATAAAGAGAAAGCATATTTCACGTGACACTTCACTTTATGTTTGTGACTTGGCAAAGCATACTGCATGGTTTTTACCATGTGATCTAAATGTGACAAAACAACGTATGTATTAGCTTATTGATTTATCACCCAAAATTCTCTCTCCACTTAATTTGAATTTCAAATAATAGATAAAGCGAAAGAATATTCTTATATGACGTAACTAACTTTGAAAGCAACTAATAAATAGTTTATCAAGAGAACGATTTCTAATTGTAGTTAATCATAAAACTTATTCAATTTGAAATTAACTTTAAAATATATAGTATTTTAATATATATTCTATTTATCATTTGAAATTTAGCCTATTTCATCACTTAATTAAAAAGTACTTAGTAAATAATTTTACCCTTTTGGTTTGTCATTGAATATTTTATCTCTTATTTGAACGATTTTCATTTAAAGTGAGCTTTCACTTATCTACCAATTTCATATATAGTTAAAGTCAGAGATATGTTCGTTCATATACTCATCATGTGGCAATTTACTTTCACTTATAAGCATTGTCCTATTAATTTTTCATCAAGCTTTTATCTTTATTGAATTTAAATTTAAAAATTACGTATAAAGAGAAAGTACCTCGAAAAACTTTTCCAGTTTATCTTTTTTTGACTATTATCTCTCGTTCATTTTAATTTTGAAAAAAAGTAAATAAAGACAAATCTCAAATATAAAATATAACCATTTGATGTGAGATTGCTCCACACATGCCACTTCACTCAAATATGCAATCTGCCATTTGCATAAATTGCGGAGAAAATTTGCCACATGGGATGCATTCGGCTAATAAGTTCTAAAATATCGATTTGATATTCTTGAAACTTTGTCCCTTTAGACGTAACATGAAAATCACAAATAAAGATGAAATATCTTCAATTGACTTATATTATTCCAAGATTATCTCCTTCAACATTTATCATTCATTGATTTTAAGATTGAAAAAAGTGAACAAACATAAAATATCTTGAACTAGGTAATTTATTCATGTAATCTAAAATTTAAGTTAAAAAGAGGAATATATTTTATTACATGACTAATATTCATATTTTGAAAAATAACCTATTTCGGGGCAGTCATAAATACATAATATATCTATTTTTTTAAATTGAATTAATATAATTCGAATGGCAGCTTATTTTATTTCTTATTTTGCTTAATATTCTCTAAGTTTATAATTAATTTCTTAAACATCAGAAAAAATTAACTTACTTCACACACACACACACGAATATTTACACTTTATTTAGTTTCGCTTCCTCTAAAATTCACTTATCTGAAACAGCTTATCTCATTTAAAGCAAGTCCATTTAACAGGAAATAAAAATGAAAAAATATTGATCCAAAGTCCACTTAATTTGAAATTGATTTCCAAAAAAAAAAAAAGAGAGAGAGAATTTCACAAATATTAGTCAATTTTGGTTTCAATGTACAATTCAAATAAAATTTAACTCATGGATAATCAGAAAATGATCTTGAGTTTTGGCTTACTTAAATGAAAATCATGTTTTGAATGGTGAATGAAAATTGTGTTTAAAGACTACGATGCTAATAAGGAAATCCACATAAATATAATAAAAAAATAAATCGAATATGTGAAGAAGATAATGGTATTACTCTTATCTTATAGCTCTATTGTACTGTTTAGATAAAGTTTTTAGTTTAAACTTTTCTCCCACGTTTTGTTTGTCCGATTTAACGAATATCTTTTTTTGGACGGATAACGAATATTTTTTATTTTCTGTATTTCATATCCAATCAGTAACAACCGCAAATAATATATATTCAAAAGTTACTTGCATTAATAATGAAAAGGATAAACACATGTAAAAATATCTTTACCAATAATACATGCCCATGCAAAGCATGGGCCACGTAACTAGTTGCTTTGTCATTCTCAAACTTTTATGTCTTATTGAGTCTAAATTTGAAAAAATTGGTAGAGAAAATTTTCAAATATGTAATTAAATGACATGGATCATATTAACGAACAATTTTCTTTTTCTAAATAATATGTAATTACACTTAAATATATATATTGGTTGTGCACCTTTATTGGTTACAACTGGAGTTGAGAAAAAATAGAAGACAGAGGAAACGGTTTCCTTACATTTCTCGTTAAACTGAAAGTGTTAAGAAACAACATACGGTTAATCACACTAAGTCAAAAGTCTTGCACGCCATACGCGTGCTTGCAGACTAGGTAACTTAGAAGGGAAATTTAAAAAGCTAATAATACATCTCATTTATTATCATTTCAATTTTTGCTTATTTCATAAAGTAAATACAATTCACTTAAAGTAAGATATTAACATGAAAATTGATTATATAAGAAATTGAAAATTTATATCAGCAAACTAAGATGAATAAAATCTAACAAAGTAAAACACATCTTATAATGAATAATTTAATTTATTTTAAAAAATCTTTTTCCCATTAAAGAAATCAATGTGTAGAATTGAAAAAACTTATCATAATATGAAAAACTCATTTCTTGAAAAAACTCGGCATCTTTAGCACCACTGTCCATTGCTGCCTCCGTCCACTGCAGCTCAAACCCATCATAGTACCATGAAGCTCGGTCGCCATTACCACCACCAGAGTTGACATCCCCACAGCCAGAAGACCCCGCACGCCATTTGGTTCAAGGCACGACGACCTCATATTTGAAGTATGGCCTCAAATTAGAGGTTGCAATGCCTCAGAACTGTGGTCACGCGCCTCAAATCTAAGGCGCGGAGAAGAGGAGGAAGGGGTGGGGGGTGGGGATGGGGATGGACAGGCAGTGAGGTGGCGGTGATGGACAGCGAGCTGGGACAATGGTGCGGATAGTGGCGGAGGACGGCGGGTTGCCTTGGTGAGTTGCTGCGGATGACATGGAAGTGCAAGGAAGAAGAAGAAGAAAAAAATGGAAAAAAGAAAAAAAGTAAGCACAATATAAAAAGGAAAAAAAAAAAAGTGAATCGCAAGTCTATATAATATTTTGAATCGTTTTTTGAAAAGTGCAAGATTGCACAACCGTTTTAAAGGCTGCCCATATAATTACGCCTTTAAATCTAGGGATAACATCTACTTTACACTTTTTTCCAATCCAATTCGAAATTTGTCAAACTCTGGAAGTAATTAAGCTTCTCCTTTTTTGTTCTAATTAATGTAAAGCAAAGAATAGTGGAAATGAAACATTGTGGTGATGTGACCCAACTACAAAGCTCCATCTTTTCAATTTTTCCGTGAATATTGGATAAATTGCACAATTTTTGCTATCCTCCATTATAGGCACAAACCATGATCTCTGAGTGTTTTAATCATCCAAGTACAATTTACTGATGATGCTCATAGTTGTATTGTCGACTTCAATAGGCTTGTGCAGATTGAGGAACCTTGAAGATTTGGATATTAGTGGTAATGGATTTTCAGGTCCTCTTCCTTCATGCTTTTGCAATATGACCTCACTCCGTGCACTTGAAGTCCACAATAACAATTTTAGTGGGGCCATTCCTTCATCTCTCCTCTCTAATCTCAAGTCACTTGAATATATTGAGCTTTCTAGAAATGCTTTTGAAGGCTCACTTTCACTTGCTTCCTTGGCTAATAATTCTAACCTCGAGGTATTCCGTCTCCTCGACAACCGTAACCATTTGGAAGTAAATACAGAAGACACCACTTGGTTTGCTTCATTTCAACTGAAGGTATTCAGTCTATCAAACTGTGTGCTCAACAAAGATGCAAATGGCATAATTCCCAACTTTTTGAAAGAACAATATGACTTGAGAATTGTTCAACTTAGCCATAATAAGATGACAGGAAATTTCCCAAGTTGGCTATTGGACAAGAATGTAAAACTAGAACAGTTCGACCTCGTCGGCAGCAATTTGTCGGGTGCTTTTGACATGGCTTCCAATTTGACTCTTGACAAGATGTGGTGTTTGATGTGTCTGCTAATGTTATTGAAGGAGAGCTTCCATTTGGGATTGGTTCTATCCTCCCAAATTTGATATATTTAAATTTGTCAAACAACTTATTGAAAGGTAGAATCCCTCCCTCAATTGGCAATATAAGATCACTAGAAGCGTTAGACTTGTCGAATAATGATTTTGTGGGAGGGATACCAGAGACACTGGCTAAAAATTGTCAGTTACTTTTTATATTAAAACTATCAGGAAACAATTTGCAAGGCCAAATGCTACCGAGGTACACCAACTTGTCAAGTTTGGCATCTTTGTATCTGGATAGGAATCATTTCACAGGAGACATATCACCTAGTATATTGAATAGCCCATCCTTGCTGATTTTCGATGCTAGTGATAATTTCCTAACCGGAGCACTTCCCAAGTGGATTGGAGATATTCAAAACTTGCAAGTGCTTATGATGTCGAACAATTTATTGGAAGGTCCTTTACCATTGAGCTTTTGCAAGTTACAAAATCTCGATCATTTAGACCTTTCATATAACAACCTTGGGCCAAGCATACCTCCCTGTGCCAATTTTACATTCCCGATGAGGCTCTTGCATTTAACAAATGATGTGTTTGCTGGGCATTTTCCCGTGTTCCTTTCTAGAGCTTCATCAATTGTTATATTGGATCTTAGACACAATGCATTGTCAGGTGAGGTTCCCAACTGGATCAGCTCACTTTGGAACCTGAAGGTTCTTCTTTTGCAAGGAAACAATTTTGAAGGTTCAATCCCTTCAGGTCTATGTTTGTTGAAAAATATAAGCATGTTGGATCTCTCCAGTAATAATATTTCTGGAAAAATTCCTTCTTGTTTGAAAGATTTGACATTTGGAAACCATTGGGTTGTTACGTCAAATTTTACTCACTTAAGACTTTGGATGCTTGTGAATGATCCAGGCGACTATAAAAGCAACGTCCCTTCAATAACAAGGAGCATTGAAATTAGCTCATATGCTTCTGCGGATGAATTAGTAGAAGTGGACTTCATGACAAAGAAGAGATTGGAATCTTATAAGGGCAAAATTCTACAACTCATGTCGGGAATAGATCTCTCGCAAAACAATTTGATAGGCTTTCTTCCTCCAGAGTTCGGCTACTTCATTGAACTTCGAGCATTGAATCTATCACACAATCATTTCATAGGATCGATCCCACAGACATATTCCAATTTAAAGAGCATAGGGAGCTTGGACCTATCCTACAACAGCTTAATTGGTCCCATGCCTCCACAATTAATAGAGCTTTATGCGCTATCAGATTTTAGTGTGGCTCACAACAATTTGTCAGGTAGGACACCAGAACCAAAATGTCAATTTGGAACTTTTGATGAAGCAAGTTATGAAGGTAACCCTCTTCTTTGTGGACCACCATTAAGAAGTTGTGATGACTCAAATCAAGAACAAGGGACACCACCATCTTTGTATCATACCAAGGAGGATGACTCTTGGAGAGAAGCATTTTTGTGGAGTTTCCCAGGATCATATCCCGTGACATTCATTGGGGTGGTTCTTTTTCTCTACCTAAACTCATACTATTGGTATCGGTTGTTCAAGCTTGTCCCTAATCTTATCCCATTATTTCCTCAGTAGAGATATTTCTTCTAAGCATTTTGAGATGGAAAAGACAATGAAACAATGGAGAACATTTACTTAATAGTATTGTAAGCATTTAAGTCTTTATTATGCCTTTTGAACTCCTGATTCTTGGAGTGTTCGTATTGTATTCCTTGTCCTGATAATTTGAATATTAGTAGATTTGATTTTGTTGTGAATTGAGAGTGGATAGTTTAGTTCACAACCAAAATGAATCCAACATTAATAAATTCTAGTAAATGTTGCCCAACTTGTGAAATATCTTATGGCTATGGCCAGCAACATCAAACCGACCGTTTTAGCTTCTCAAGGCAAGATCCTACTAACATAAATGATTGGGCGTTAGGGATTGCTCCAATTTGACAAGAAAGGCATGCACTGCTTATCCAACACTGAATGCAATATTGCTCGGAGGATAAGCTCAATTCCACTACTGAATTTTAAGAGCAGATGTGATAGGATCAATGATTGTGCCGGAGTTTCTTTTCCCATCACCTTAATATCTTGTTCAAAATAGAATATATGTCAAGGGTCCACCAAATCACATCTTTTATCCGGAAGAAATCTAGGTCAAGCTAAATTGATAGCCTTGGAAGAAACAGAGCACATAATGCTAAGGTACATATATTACACATACCGAATCAGACAACGACACAATGCAACAGTTAAACATTAAGACATGGAGTGTTCTTTGCTAGTGCTGTTCATATGGTGTTCCATGGTGTTGATATTGGCTATTGCAAGTCCTAACCCCTAAACAAAATTTTGCATAATTTTTCACCGCATTTGGGTATTTAGAAATTATAAAGCATGTCCACATCAAATAAATTTAATCGTAGTTAGCCTTATCATGCTTGAATTCGAATCAAGGAGTAGGAAAGTACTTTTGGTCAGCACATGCTAAATGGTGCACAATTGTGCAAATATGTTCGGAATATGCTTGGTCTAATGAGGGACTATGAATCTCGTCTTTAATATGAGAAAAGGGACGGATGGATTGTGCACATGAGAACAAGAAATATGGAAGGAAATCAGAAGTATCCTTTCTTCATACTTGAGGTTCAGGACCTCCACAAAAGGGAAAGTGACCAATCAAAGCAAGGAAATCCTTCCATGCCTCTCTTCAGCAAATTTCGGCCATAAAGTGCTAGAGATCACCAGAGGATATTGGTGGACCGATTCCATGGGACTGAAAAGGAAAGTCAAGATAGGATTTTCATGATTCTTCACCCCCTAAAAAGGAAAGAAAACGCTTGGCAGAGGACACGAGGGACACGCATAATAGAGAGAGAGGCCGAGAGAGGGCAGAGAGCTAGCCGTATTCTCCTTTTTTGTCTCGGCGATTTTCTTTTGGATTGGTGACTAAGCCCCCTAGATTTTTGCCATCATGAAAGATCACCATAATCTCACGACATCTCACATCAGGCATGCTATCGAATAAGGCCGGAAAGCGGCAATGCCTGTTGCCGCTCATCGTTGATTTTTGTGGCCACGAACACCCCCTCTCGTTCAAGCGCGGGATTGTGTTCTCCCTTCCAGCCGCACAATCAGCGCATCATTCACCAGACAACACGGTCAACTTACATGTTATTGCCGCCAGTCGTCATGCATCTGCCGTGCTGATGCTGAGATCGTGACCATATTCAGTAGCCGAGCTGATGTCCACCGACTTGACTCATCATCACCGGACGAACTCAAGCTGTTGTTATGATAAAACTGTGATGTTTGTTGAAGCTTGAAAAGACCGCACCTGTAAACAAGCCTAGAATGAGGATGTTTGGTAAAACGTGGAAAAACTATCAAGGTGAACAACTTCATAGAGTCAAAATAGTCAATATACTTGGAAGACTAGAAAATAGAAGATTTGATTATTATCAAGAGCAACTGATCATCATCGGGACAGCAGATTGTTGGCAAAAGCAATTGCCCATATAAGATGAAAAGCACATAATATGAGAAGGCTGTGATAATACCGATGATCCTTTGAGATTGTGACAATAGCAATGATACTTGTGAGATTAGCAAAGACGATGAATCGGAGGAAATGCCCTAGTTATTGAGCCACAATCCTTAATCGGCTTAGGTTCTCCCAAACCCTTACCTCGTGCAACATCAGATTTTCATTTATACTATAGCTATGTGTTATTTTGGTATCTAAACTTGATTATTTGTCATATAAGGTGTCAATGCAGTCTTTTTACAAAATTATGAATTCTAAGATTCTCACCTACTTGGAGTGTGAATGATAACAATTATATTTCTTTGTATTTCTATTTTTTTTCTTGGGAATAGGTTTTAAAATAAAAATCCGTTTGGTAAAACAATTTCAATTTTCTATTTCTAAGACAAATTTTTAGCCCAAAAATAGGTTTGGAACATAAATGACAAGTAGAAGTTTTCTTTGTATTTCTGGAACAAAAATGAAAAATAAAAATTCTTCTCCTCACCCGCCTGCCCACTGCCTTCTACCACTGTCTGCCATCGGCCGTCCACTACCACTGCTCACAAGGGAGATATTTAAGGAGGTCTATCAAATGAATTTTTTTAGGAGAACAAAAAAATTGTGTCATTATCAAATTTGTATTTTTACTTAGAAACTCGTCTAGGGAATAAAAAAATAAAATCTATTTGTAACCAAAAATTGTTTCCAATAATAGAATGGTTATCATTTGTGTCCTAAATGTCCATATGATGTTTTTATTAATGTTTATTATAATCCTTAAAAAGAAGTAACCCAACCATTCAGCTAAAGCATGCAAATCAAAACATATGAAAATAATATAAAACGGCTTTGTTATTAAGCCACAGGACAGCAACCCCATGAGCTTGTTTCAAATCAAATTTGATTTCCTAAGAAAACTAATTTTCCCTCACCTATACTAGAGAAAATCATGAATTATCCTAAACAATGCGTGTAATGTCTAAATGAAACTAAACTAATTCTAATAATGAAATCTAACAACCTAGTCAAGGCCTATTTCTCTAATAAAAATTTCATTTTTTTAATTTGTATTTATTTTCTGAAAACAGGAACTTGGGTTGGGCCCTTGGACCCGATCCGAGTATGGGCAGTGGATTGCAATCCCATGGGTCCAGGCCATGGACAGATTATTGGGCTTATTGTATTGAGACGTTTCAAAGAAAATTTTGGCTGAGCTCATAGAATTTAGCGCAATTTTCCCTAGAGATCAATCGAATCCAAATCTATATGAAACGGGTTCAGCCCAATCCCCATTAAACATTTTGAGCACGACAGCATTTAAGCCCATCTTTTAATGCCCTTCTTCTTCTTCTTCTTCTTCTTCTTTTTATACCCGTTTTCATTATCTTTTTTATTTCTATTTCTTTGCCTGAACATCCGCACTTTCTCACTTAATATCCGTCACCCCCGGATTCATCTAAATTATCACGTTAAGGATTCAAACGAGACTCCATCTAAGACCACTTCTGACGTTCACCAATCAACTGCCACTTTCGGCCATCCCTGAAGACAGAATCTCAATATTGCAAACCATGCATTATATACATTACTAGAGACACGATAATTTGCACATCAGTGACTCTCGCTCATTTTCCTCATAGAAAATTCCCATGAGAAAGGGATTTTTATGCCGATGCAGTACATGAAAACAAAGGGAACAGAGGCGAGGAGAAGGAAAAACGAAGAGCAAAGCAAAGATCAAAGCGAACACGTTACAATTTCGGACACTCAACTCCATTCGTGCAGAACATTCTGCTCCAACCGTGGACATCAACAAGAGCAGAGGCGTTTTTCTCTTGTTCTCTCTTTACTTTGCCTTCAGTGTGAGCCCCCATTCCACAAATTCTTTTGAAAATGTGTATATACAGTAACGCCAAATTTCTGGTGCAAATCATTCCACGTCGGCGTTCTAGAAGGAAGGGTGTGACATTTATGAGCAATAATCGATTCTCCTTCATTCTCTCCGATTCTCTCGTGCACGCGATTATAGCTATCCGATTTTGGGCTGTCTTATTACTTTTTATTATTATCTAATTTTATTCTTTTTTTATATCCGCACTTTTTTTAAGAAAAAAATTTGGATTGTTAATCAAAATTCAATTGTCAATAGCTCTCTTCCTCTAAATATCGATTATTTGAGTGAAGTATCTCTCTTAATTCTATGTGTATTCATTTGATGGGATTGATTCTAAAAACATTCTCAAATTGAAGTAATATAGAGAGCCTGGACCTTTCCGATAACAAGTTACCTTGTCTAGTTCCTCCATAGTTAACATAGCTATACACACTTTCGATAGGGAAAAGTACCATAATAGTCCTAAACCTTTTGCATTGGTATCAATTCAGTCATAAACTTTTTAATTGAATCATTTTAGTCCTAAACATTTTTACATTGGTACCAATTCAGTCCATCCGGCTAATTTAAGCCTAAAATTGCTGATGTGGTGGCCGGCGGTCTTATGTGGCGCCACGTCGGCCAAGGGGGTAAGGAGAAAAAAAAATTAAAAAATCTGAAAAAATATAAAAAAATATATAAAATTTGTCCAAGTGGTGCCACATAAGATCGCCGGCGGCCACGTCAGTAATTTCCGGCTTAAATTAGTTGGATGGACTGAATTAGTACCAATGTAAAAATATTTAGAACTAAAATTGTTCAATTAAAAAGTTTATGACTGAATTGGTACCAATGCAAAAGCTTTATGACTATTTTGATACTTTTCCCCTTTCGGTAGGCAACACATGAGACAAAGAATCAATTTGGAATTTTTGACAAAGCAAGTTAGGAAGGCAACAACTCTCCCCGGTGGATCATAATTAATAAGTTGTAGTAGCTCGAATCATGATCCAAGAACACCGTCAACTGTTGACAAAGGCAGTGAGGATGAGTCCTTGAAAGATGCCTTCTTGAGTTTTGCATGATCATACATGGTGGCATTCATTGGGGTCATCGTTTTTCTCCATTGTTGTTTTTCTCTACTTAAACTCCTACTATCTCAACTTAGCATTTGTTTTGTTTGAAAGCATATCCCATTGTTTGCTGAGCAGAGCTCGTGCTTTCAAGCATTTTACACATCTTGATTCTCCCATATGCATGTTGAACCATCGGATTGTCGTATTTTTCAACTTTTCCTGTGAATTTGGATATGAGTACTGTTGGATTTTCTTTTGGTTGTTAATTAAAGGAAAGATCATTGTGGTGACAAATACAATATCCTTAAAAAAGAAAAAGTATGGGTGTGACTTGTTATCAAATATTGACAAGTGCTTCTCTAATTTTCTTTGGGAATTTCTACGATTCACTAGTAGAACTTACTGCCTCCGTTTCATGACCCTTTGAGCTTGGTTACGATGGCTTGTAAAACAATTTGATAATGTGCTCCAACGTTTTTGGACTTTAACTTCGATGAAATGTCGTATGGCTGATTTTGCAAAGCCAGATCGGCTGTTTACTATCCTTTAGAAAAGGTAGCTGATTCTTTTTTGAGATTTAGCAGCATGACTACCGGAATGAAGCTTCACTAAAAGTGCAAATAGATCGTCCGAGTTTCTTTTCTTACTAACAGCGGCTCATTCTTGGACTTCGAAATTCTTCGCAGCTCATGCTTCTTGAAGACACTTATTTTTTTCTTTATCGTAGAGCTTTGATAGATGCAAAGATTGCAAATGGGTTGAAGCAAGTTCCAAGCCTGCAGATTCTATCTACTTACATCCGTTGCTTTTTCCCAAACCCTATTAGGCAGACTCTTAGTACTTATATATGCTGTATTGGTTCATAATTTATCTTCTTAAAAGTCACCACACAAAGTACAAAATAATTCACCATCCTCCTGCTCTAGCTTTCTTTCTTTTGTACAGAGGACGATACAACGGTTAAAAAACTATTCTCACGGTGGTGGCGGTGGCGGTAGCAGTACTCTTCAACGAAAAAGGAAAAGTAATAGTAGAAGAAATAAAATTATGGAGCACCAATCTTGCAAACAACTCAAAATAACATGAAACCAGAAAAGATTATTACTCGCATATGATCACATTGTAAAATCAAATTATCCATGCATAATGAGAAGTATATAACAAATACAATGAGCATTCCACTTCTTTATAAATGGAGGCATCTCCTCTGTCATGGAGTGCCAACTCTCCTTGAGGCTTCTTGATTTGGGGTGTACACACTAACAACGTAATATCACGAACCCCCAGCAAATAGCTCACACTCTGTTCAATCAAAATGAATCGAATTTTGACAAATTCTAGTATTGTTACACAGTTCTATCACACCCGACTACACCACTGTAAGAGCAATAGAGTAGCGCCATAATGAGCCAAGGCACCCATGATCACAAAGATGTGAAATATCTGATGGCTGTGACCAGCAAGGTCGAACCAACCCAGTTTTAGCCTCTCAGGAATCCTGCTAACATAAAACAAAGTACCTTTAACGTAAGATAGTGCCATGGTCGACTCATAAGCGAGCGTGATTGGGCATTGGGGATTGCTCCAATTCACAATACAGGCATGGATCGCAGGTACCATCCCGAAAAACCCCAAGGACGAGAAGAGCATTGCCCAAAACGCCTGGAATTTCCCAGAAGAAAGAGAGGGGGCTAGCAGTGTCATGACAGTCAACATCCCCACTGCCGTTATTCCACCGAGGTAGATCAGTTGCCAATGGGGCTCGCACTGGAAAATGTAGTAGATTGGGGGGAAAAATGAGGTGATGATCATGACCGTGATACCCACATAGTCCATCCGCAGCAGCTGGATGTTCAAGCAGTGTAAGTGGCATGAGAAAAGGTGGCAAATGCTGCTCGAGAGGAGGCAGAACATGGATCCGCCTAAGAAGACAAAGAATGGCCACCGTGTCGTGGCTGCTTGGAGGGAACCAACCTTCATTTCTTCTTCTGTTATCTGATTCAAGTTCACCAAAGAATTTGTACCCTGAAAAACTATATTGTGTTAGATGCATCTGATACTTCAAAAGAGAGTATTCTTTTCATAATTCAGAATGAAACACCATTGGCACCCCACTTACCAAAAGCAATTCCCTTGAGTAAGATATATTAGTTCCTGCACGAGTAGAGTTTGACCTGCACGAGTGGATTTACATATGAAGCCATTGCATAATCTATGGAAATACTTGTTGGAGTCTAATCTTCAGATCACAATTTATAGAAAATTGTTCAATCCTGTCCGCCGGAGGGAGACAGCAGGCCAAGATGGTGAAAGTGAATGGGCAGAGCACTCACTGAATAACTACCTAGCGTGCTCAAGCTGATACTTTCAAATTCAATTTGACAACCAGTGAACTCTTCTTCACTATAAAAGCTATTTACCACTATGATTTGGTTCAGAAAATCTTAGCAGCAATCAACTTTCAAAGCATTCTGCCATAGTGTATTATGAGCTGCACCACGTGTGAACTTTTTCTTGACACACACTGTGGAAAATGATTATCCACTGAGAGTGGACTGAATCCATGTTGTATTACCAGGAGCAGAGAAGAGATTTTCCAATGGATTGGATCTTTAATTTATGTTTGAAAAGAAAGGAAATTTCTACTAATTCTTTGATCCATCATGGAAACAAAACACAGGTGACCATTGCCATCCATCTTAATTTTGCACTTGCTGTTTGAACAAAGACTGTCTCAACTGTCAGGCGACTACTCCTGAAATTTAGTAGCAATGAAAATGGCGAGCACAACCCTTGTATATTCCTATGAAACCAACTTTCTGAGTTTAATTTAATGTGCCTGCACTTAATTTCACAAACTTGAGTTATTTATCTATGGCACCTACAATTTCAATACAGCACCAGAAGAAAATGAAGGCTAATGGCAATTTCGGTTGCCGGTTGCAAGAAAGGTCAGCTTATGAAAATGGCCGGTTACTCAGCATGGTAGCAAGCCACGAATATGACCATACTAAATTGACTTGTACAGATTAAAGATGCCATTCTGCTAATAAACCGGTAGTTAAAATCTTGTGACTGAAATTCGACAATTTTAAGCTGGTTATGGAGGATTTGATGAAAACAGGGTATTTCAAAACATCCTCGCCAAAGGAGCAATTCAGCAAGCTCTCTAGTGAGTTATAACTTGCATCAACAAGCCTCATGTCAGATTACACTCGAGACAGTGAAATTGAGCTATGACAATCAACACAGATCGGGCTGCTACTGACAAATTCCTCATTATATATGTATTAGCTATGAATCCCACTCCGACAGAAGTTATGTGTTCGATTCAATAGTACCGAGACTCCCTAAAATGTCCACGCAAGTATAGGATTGAATGACACAAAACGCACCTTGAGAAGAGGCCGAGAAGATCCGCCATCTGAGGCACGTCCACAAAATTTGCCACCGTCAATATCAGAAACACCAGAAACCCAATCAAATGCCTGCTTACCATCACACACGGGACGCTAAAGAGATCACCACAAATCACCCCCAAAAAAAAAGGGATAAAAATGAACTCAAGAAGAAAATATGAACAAAGATGGCCTCGCATGAAAGAACAACTCGAACTAAAAAAACATCATTCATCCATACGTCCAGACGTCGAGCGTCTCGTTGTGCTAACGGAACAAGCTGAAGGCGGCCTTGGCAAGCGGCCAGCTGCCGCAGGTAGTGGCCGAGGATGAACTCGCTGTCCTTCACGTACTCCGGCAGCTCCCGGAACGATGCCAGCGCGTACCGTGATGCCGACGTCGTCCCTCTGCAGCAACTTGATGTTCAAGCAGTGCGAGTGGCATGAGAAGTAGAAGTGTCGATGAGAATCGATGGTGGCCAAAAATTAACAACATCGAGTTTTAATTATTTATCTTACAAAGTGATACCTGGGAAAATATTTGCTTTTACAATTTGGGTGAAATCACTGATATTTCTTGTTGTTTATTTGCAAATCATCATTTTTTTTAATGATTTTATAGTATTCATTTTATCATTTTCATATTTCTCTTTTAGAGAAGACTGAGCAAAGTCGACGGTGGCAATCACGTCTTCCGTTGAATTGGCCCCAACAGACTTGAGTTTGCCCATGATTGTGTCATGGAATTGGCAAATCGAGACAATCACTCGCAAGGGAAAGACTGCATGTATAAATGAAGTACATAAACCTCGAAAGTTTGCAGTAGGTGAAGCAGAGACTAACAAAAAAAACAACCATATAAACATGAAGTGTCTTCTATTGGGTATGTTTGACTTATAAACATTTATAATGGATGTGAATTACCTAAAAATCTAGTACTACCTATGAAAGTTACCATATTGTTTTGTTGGAATTTTTCTTGCAACAAAATATCTTTCACTAAAAGTCATTTTTTGATTTTTAAATTGAATGAGACAATGTTTTGCACCAACTATAACTTTGACTAGAACAGGACTACACAAACTATGCCGAAATTTAATTGATGATACAACCTAAGAACAAAAACATATATACTATGCTAGAATTTAATCGATGACACAATACTCAGAATAAAGATACGTATGACATGAATCTGAAAGCTACAGCTAAGAAATATGTTGGAATTAAATTGACAATGTGAGTCTGGAAAGTAGAATTAGAATGCAAGAAAGTAAAGATATTGAAAGATAGTAAATTTGTTTGATTTGTGTGGAGGGTCTCCGAAGAGTACGATATGGCTATTTAAAGCCCACAATAGACGGTTATCGACGAAGGTTACAAAGGGAAATCACAAACAGATGTTGCAAATGGTTACCGAATGGAGGTTACAAATGGATACTGAAAAAGAAATAACTTGATAGTGCTTATGAAAAGTTACAACAATCCTAAAATAGTGGAAAAATAATCAACCTAAGGTTATCCTCTTATCAATTGCTTGCTATTGATATTGATGACTTCGTTGATCAACTTTGAGATTCTAATCAATAACTTAATGCTCTGTGTCGTCGATAACTTTACTAACGAGCTACTGTTTCTCTTCAAGTTGTCAATGATTCTATTCATAAATGACCAAATTCTGCTTTCATTGATTAAGGCCCTATTTGGTTTAGCATTCCCAAGGAGCTTTCAGCCCCGAAAGCCCATTGGGAAAAAATTTAGGTGTTCAGTTCAGCATTTTTAGGTGTCCTTAGCCAAATGCTGGCTTTTGAAATGTTGAAAGCCCAAAGCAAGTGGGGACTTGCTTTGATCTTTCAGCATTTCGGAAATACAAGTCCACCTCTACTATTTATCCGTTGACTTCTTTTTTTTTTAAAAAAAAACCGATCATCTTTTCCACACCCCAACCGCCGTTGATCGGTGACAGAGTTTCATCGGATTTTATTTTTATATTTAAAAAAAATAATAAAAACTCTTTGCAAATGTTGGGTTCGCTTTTTTTTTTTTTTTGTCATTTTTATCTTTTGACAATCAATAGCCCAACTTTTTATCAATACACTAGAATAATCATTAATTAACGAAGATGATTAATACTACAATAATTAAAAAAAATTATTCAAAGTTGAAAACAAACCTAAAAGAACTCTAGGCCAAAAGTTGAGCTTTGCATCTAATCTATAATCAAATTCTTTTAATATAATTTAAATAAATTTACTAATATATATCTTTTACATTACTTTTAACATGAAAATGTAAAATGTTATATAGTCATTGTTTCTTTTTTGCAATTTTAAAAATACTAAAACTAAAAAACTTAATTTGGTTACACTAAAGGGCTTTTCAAATATATGTTTACCAAACAGTCTTGCATTTCCCTAAAGCACTTTTCAGTTATAGTTTACCAAACAGTGTAACATTTCGGAAGATCCCTTTACCTCAAAGGTATTTGCATTCTCCCAAGGGCATTTCCCTAAAGCCGAACTAAACGGGCCCTAAGTCTACCTTGATAATAACTAAAAGTTGGCCTTTTTTTGGTGGAAACACAAATAAACGTGAAGTGTCTTTTATTGGGTTTGGTCAGCCTATGCTTTTTGACATTTGAAGAGATTTTTCCAGCCTATGTTCTTTGACATTTGTACGCCTTAAATTTTGACAATCTTGCAAAGAGCAATCTAGAACATCTTGAAAATGGTTCAACTAACTTTGACATAAAGCATCCAGAAGAGAGATAAAAAGACTTGTGCATGTCGGCAAGTGGAAGATCCTTACGATTTTCAGCGCGATTACCATTTGATGTTATTCATGAATCTATAAACTGAAGACTTGTCACTAAAAGATGAATTGAGGCCATTAGATGTCAATTATTGCGTCTTGTTAGTGCGAGAATGATCATACCTAGTTATTGTCCAGAATTAGTTGGCTGCGCATCGCGTGATTCGCAATGAGTTTTGGTCTCCTTTATGCTTGATTTTGCCATTAGTTGACAGGGGCATGCACACTTGTTCGTGTGTACTTGTCAAAACGCCTTAAGTGTTTAATGGGGGTTGCATTGTTTAATATCTAATAATAGGCGAATCAGTCCTTGAGGAGACCGTTCGGTTTGTTTTCTCAGATATTGGAACCCGGTTGGTTTGGGCTTGATGGCGCCGAGTCACGATTGGTTCGGATTTGACGGGGAGCAGTCGGAACCCTTTTACATGTATGCATTAGTTTCATGATTTTTTGTATTTCATCTTAATTAGTTTCTCATCGTTATCATTTTAGTTAGGAAATTTCCATCCCTGGATTGGACTAACTACATGCTTATATTAGGATTTAGCTCACGCTTGTCTTGTTCTAGAGGTTAATAGGATCATATATTCATAAGCACTTATACATTCAACAAATATGTACCTATGCCTCTATATTTTCTTTGAGTGCTGCCTTTCCTTGTCCTCTTCTCTTATAGTTTCTTTTCCAAATTTTGGTGATTCGTTATGACTTCTTATGAAATTTTATTAATTATTCCCTAGTTCTATTAGCCTATGATTTATCTCTTACTAATAAAACAACGTGATGGTTGGTTTTATGAATAAAATAATCCTAAAGTCACTTTGATTTCTGTCATTCTCTTTATAAGTAGTCACTTCTATAAAACAATCCTAAGCTACTAATTTAGTTGTCAAGTCATTGCATGAACAGAAAGTTTGTGCATAAGTCTACACATAATAAATTTTAAATCTATTGTCAGTAAAATTTCCAATATACCCTCAAAACGCCTCGGATGAAATTCTAGCGAGTAAAAAGACAAATAAATGATATGACTGGACTCATAGTTCGTACAATATACTATTTTTATTGATCTTTAGAGAATTAGTTACCCTATTGATATTGACAAATATACAATGATATTAACAGAGCATGAATTTTACCTGCACCTAGCCGGTAGTGGGTTTGACCCCATGTAAAGGTTAAAGGTCCTCAATGGCCATAATGAGAATGATAATATGAAACTAATAGGGCCAGTGACAATAAAAATGAAAGAGGTTGAATTTTAAATCTCACTAGTGTGTTTGTTTAACGGAAAAACAATGACTTGTAAATATTTATCTAGAAATAATTACTTGTATTGTTTAAACTTTTGGCAATGGAAGATATCTTCATTATTAATGGAAATTATTCCCTAATCATTTTTGTTATCATAAAAATGTTACTTATTCATTTATTTTGTAAGCGATGCAAATTATTATTTTTAGAATAATGTTTTAAATTGGTGATTTTTGGGGGAAATAACAGAGCCCTATATATAAAGACAATGCACGTTAATATATTAAATATTTACAGCTCTAGTGGAGGCCACAGTATGATCAACCTATATTTATAGGTCCTGCAGGGCACAAATGTGAAAAAATAAATAGCAATAATACAATGAAAGATGTCAAGTTTCGAAGCTTCGTATTAGAGACATGCACGAGAGTATGACACCAGCATTTACACCTAGCCCATCTGATGTCTTGTGAGGAGAAGCTCCGTTCATTCTTGGGATCATTTTCATGTTTGCGCAAATGAGAGAGAATGAGTTGAGAGAAGAGGCTGATCAAAATCCAAACAAAATCACAAAGGAAGTTGAGAGGATAGGAAGGGTCAATGGAGAGTTAACATAAAGATATGTGAAAGTTACTTATTCTTCACAATGAAAAGTCATTAACATCGACCACTTTATATACAAACAAATTTAGATCTTGAAGGAAATTAGATGTGGATTTACAAAAAGTGGAAGGAAAAAGAACTTCCATCATATCTATCTTTCCACTTCAGTGACTTTAATGGACGAATTACTATGAATATTCAATATATATATATATATATATATGTGTGTGTGTGTGTGTGTGTGTGTGTGTGTGCGTGCGTGCGTGCGCGTGTGTTAGTTATTTTATAGTGTTTTGAATGAATTTTCTCAAATGACTAGAGCATTTTGATCTAGTAGTTAACATTACCAGATAAAATTACTCTACCTCTTAGAAAATCCAATCCGTTTATCAATTCTGCGTAGGGACAAGGGTCCGGCCTCCCTTGCATTGACCACCTTTCGGAATAATGGCCAAGTGCTTTATGAGAAAAATGAATAAATTAGTTCAGCATTTTGTAGGTGGTTAGGCAAAATTCTAAGATTAGATTAAGATGGCAAGAGAAATTGGGTTACCGTGCGACTTTCCTTTCCATCATTCTCATATAAAAACTAAATTTACATCATTCTCAAGATCTCTAGTGGACATCCCTGTCAAAAAGATAAAGCATTTTCCATCTTTTATCGCAGGCAATCAAGCCGACTTGGGAAAAATCTGGTTCAAGCTATATTTGGACATCCCTATCCAAAAAGCAAAGCAGTTCACAGCTTTTATTACAAGTGACCAATATGACTTGCTCAAATTATAAATGAGTCCCTACATGATGAAATAGGAATTTTAACATTTGACAGAATATAGGTTTGGTGAAAAAAGTTAGAACATTAAATATTCAATCCAACTAATAAGTTCAACTTATTGACTCACAGGTTTGGATATTTTGCGTTATTGATTTATTTGTTCCATTTGATTATATTCGGTTGAGAAAAATTGATAAAATTATGCAAAATCTTTAATTGGTAATTTTTATGTATCCAGTAATTATACTAACATGTAATGGGTTACACTATAATGACGTGGCCCAAGCAACGTTGACAAACTCCTGAAATAACTATTCAAGTGGTAATGATTTGGAAGGTTGATTTTACTTATGAATCATTATTTAACAAAAATCACCGCAAGGAATCTGCTTGTATTTTGCAGCACTCCAATTATCTCCTTGAGCTATAGAGGTGACACTAATTGAGACTCCATTTGAACGTCCAGAGAAATGCCCATGCAAAATGATCAAGTCCTCAGGGAGAAAGCCATCATATCATGCAGCTCATCAGGACATTAAACGTCATAGGCAAACATAAAATGACGGCCTGGAATTTGACATCTTTAACAATTTAATGGCCATTCGTTAACCTAATGCTTATTAAAGATTAAAGAATCTTTATTTGACTACCGAACGTCATGACACATGACCTAGATCTAGGAATTGTGATTAGAATGAAAAGTGCAATTGATAAGGTGACAAATGATTAGATTTGATAACCTACATTAATTTCAAAAAATCACATTTTCAGTAAAAAATAATAATAATAATAATAATAATAATAATAATAATAATAATAATAATAATAATAATAATAATAATAATAATAATAATAATAATAATAATAACAATAACGACAAAAACAATAAATAATAAATTTAAAATAATTTAGCGACGCACACTTATTGCAAAATCTCCCTCACCATACAATGCACAAAAACCCTTGTTTATATGGATATATTAGATATTGCATAAAATATGGATATATTAGATAATATTATACATATCAGTTATAGATATAGCAGACTTTATATATGGCAATCCTTTTTTCAGACGAATAAGGGAATTTATATATAAAATATACATTGCAAACTTCTTAAACAACATAAGAACATGTTTCTATATCTTCAATATAAAAAGATTTCACTTTTTTAGATTTTATTGGTCAGCATATATGGTTATGTAGTTTCGTATTATTCAACACATACAATTAGCAATAACAGACCCAAGCATCCATTTCAAGGGGTGCAACACTTTTCACTTTGGTCGTAATTAGTTTTGTTGAACATATCAATAAATTCAAGGGTTAATACCTTGAAAAACTCCAAACTGGTACACCTGTGACAAATTCACCATAAACTATTTTTTTGACCACCAAAAACTCCAAACTGATATACCTTTGACAAATTTACTTCAAACCGGTATACTTGTGACAAATTTACCCTTTGTTAGTTTTTGTTAAATTTTACTGTGAAATTATTAAGTTAAATGACACATGAAAATTAACTGGTGTACCAATTTGGGATTTTACTCTCCATTTGTCACAGTTTAAAATTTTTGTAATTTTTTTGTGGTATTAATCGAAGAGTATATTTGTCACAGATTTACTAGTTTAGGGTTTTTTGCAATCAAATAAATTAGTTTGGGATAAATTTGTCATAAGTGTACCAGTTTAGGGTTTTTTTTATAGTCAGTCGGGGTAAATTTGTCACAGATGTACCAGTTTGAGGATTTGCTTAAAACTAATTTTTGATCATGAAAAACTTCAAACTGGTATACATGTGATAAATGTATTCCAAATGATCATAAAAAATCTCTAATTGGTACATTTGTGACAAATTTATCCCAAACTAATTTGTTCGACCCCCAAAAATCCTAAAATGGTACATTTGTGATAAATATCTCCTCCGTTAAATTGGATTAGTACTACAAAAAACCACAAAAATTGTTCAACTATAATATATGAAGAGTAAAACCACAAACTAGTACATTAATCAATTGTTACGTATCGGGAGAAGTACACCATCAGTGCCATAAGTTGTGTACGGCGCTCACTTTGGTGTCAAAAGTTTTCATCGGATCACTTAAGTGCCAAATTGGAGGAAAAACGATCACTTTAGTGCCACCGGTGAAAAATTCCGGCCAAAATGATTATGTGGCTTTTAAAATAAAATAAAAATCGGCAAGGCCTTTAAACAACGTCGTTTTCAATCCTCCTTAAAAAAACAATGTCGTTTTGCCGTCCTACATAGATGACCTCACAAAAACGGCACCGTTTAACTCATTTGGGGATTTTTTTTTTTATTTGGGGATTGAAATTAGGGTTTTTCCAACCTAGCTCGCTTGGCCGTTGTCACTCGGCCTCCACCATCGCTCGCTCAACCGCCATTGCTCGGCGTTGTTCGGACGCCCTTGACGGCACACAGGGAGCATTAGCCCTGGTCGCTGAAGCCTAGGTATTGGAAGACGCAAGCCAAGCACTCGTCGGGGAGATCGGAGATGGAGAGGGAGACATCAATAGAGGTGCACTCGTCGGTGGCCTCCCCGAGCACCGGCTAGATCACGGCTTTCGACTTGGCCGCCGAGTGGTTGTCATCGGGGTTGGGGTCGGGGTCGAGTTCAGGGTCAGGGTTGGAGTCACGGCCGCCGAGTGGCCATTGTCGGGGTCGGGGTCAGGGTCGGATATGCGGCCGCCAAGTGGCCATCGTCGGGGTTGGGGTCGGGGTCGGGGTTGGATTCGGAGCCACGGCCGCCGAGTGGCCATCGTCACGGTCGGGGTCAAGGTCGAGGTCGGAGCTGGGGCCGTCAAGTGGCCATCATCGGAGTCGGAGCCGCGGCCGCCGAGCACGGGGGTCGTCGAGGACGGCGACTGGCCGGAGATTTAGGGTTTTGAATTGGGGGAGACACCAAACGGCGTCGTTTTGGTGTTAAGATGCTGACTGTACTCTCCGGCGAGCCACATCAGCTTCAAAAATTAATTAAAAAAAATGCCACGTCGGATTTTCGGCCAACCAAATCGAAGTTGGCACCAAAGTGAGCGTTTTTCAAACTTCTTGGCACTTAAGCGATCTGACAAAAACTTTTGGCACCAAAGTGAACGCCGTACACAACTTATGGCACTGATAGTGTACTTATTCCGTTACGTATTATCAAACTTAGTTGTAAAATTTAATAAAAACTAACAAATGGTAAACTTGTCAAAAATGTGTCAATTTAGAGTTTTTTTGTGGTCAAAACATTAGTTTTAGGTAAATTTGTCACATGTATATCGGTTTGGGATTTTTCAGGGTATTAACTCTAAAAGTTATTACAGATGTATCATGCCCTCTCAACTTTCCATGTGCCTAAAAATTGCCCTTAATCATCTCATTAAAGTTTAAAATGGTGGACCTAAATTTATTCACTTTCCTCCTTTTTCTTTATTTTTTCTATTTCCATGCCAGAAGAAGTTGCCAAAATTAAGAATATCACGTATATGTTTTCTTAAAAATTTTAAGTAGGTATTACGAAGCATATTTAAAAAGCACTAAATTTTTCTTTTTAAAATTTTCCACTATACATATTAGCTTTCTCGAAGAGAGAATTTTCTAGAAAACCTACTTCTTTTTCACATCGTCGAGCAAATTTATGAATTGATTGTGAAGAAAAATACAAATAAAAATTGAACATCAACAACTTTTTAAGACAATTAATATTCATAAAGCTTTCCTTTTTATTTTACATATCATTGCCAAACTCTTTCTCATAAGTTATTTTTCATATTCGCATGAGATGATTGGATAATAAATAGAAAGAAACTCTCTTAAAGATTGGACGTGATAAGATCACTGCTACATTCCCTAATACGGAAATTTAAAGAATGAAAATTAATAATAGAATACAATTGCATAAGTAATTTAAATGATGGTTGAATTTAATTCGTTTTGAATTGACAAAAAGAAGAACAACAACGACAAGAAGAGAAGACAGAGGAGGAAGTAATTCCACAGCCAATCAAAAAGTCCCAACACTTTACCCAACTTCTTGATTTTCATAATTCAAAAAGCATAAAAAGAACTTACGACTCTTGTAATAATCGAGCGTGCTTCAATCAAACATGAGAAGCAGTGAAAGCATTGAAAGGCAGAGAATTAGAATGGCATAGTAATAGTATCATGTGTTTTTTCCCCCCTGAAAATTGGAGGAAATACATGAATTACGTTTAGCTAAAAAAATCAAACCAACGTAGAATTACTATTAAGTTCTTCATCTTCAGTTTAGCTTAAAAAATTATCTCAATAATTGAGCTGGATGAAGCTTTCCCAGCCATGGTTAAGCTCGACGAAACTGGATTGGCTGTGACTGCGAGCTTGAAGAATTTTGGAAGCTAGAGTGCTCATGGCTGAGCTTAACGAAATTTGAGCACAGCTACGACCCATGGCCAGAAGCTAGACCAATCTCAAGCAGCCATGGCCGCAAGCTCGAATTGTGGGCTATGAGCTTAAAGAAGCCTGGAAGATGAAGTGGCAATGGATGCAAGCTGACGAACTTAAAGCAGCAATGGCCTAAATCTTGAGAAGCCTGGAAGATGGTGGTCATGGTCAAGCTTGAAGAAACTCGTGAGGCAAGGTCTTGCCTCTTTCTCTCTCTCTCTCTCTTTTCCACAAAAGTTTCTAGCTTTTTTATTTGTTTTAATGCTTGCACTTTTTCCTTTATCCTATTTTTCTTTTTTAAAAAATAATATTGTTATTCTTTTTTCTTTTTAAAATTTGAAATTTTTTTCATGATGTGGTGCTTGGTGGACACTGCATTTTCTTAAGAAAGAAATAGAAAAAAAATCACATCGGTATTTTTTGCTAGTAAAATGAGATAGAGTTAACTAAGGGATTTAACTGCACCAATTTAACAAATTCTAAGATTTAATTGCATTTTTTGAAAGTGTAGGACTTAATTGCACTTTTGCAATAAATTCAAGACTCGTAGTGCACTTATTCCTATTTATGTTAGATTTCCAATTACTTTTCACATGGATTCGGAACATGTAAAATCAATGCCTTTCAACTGATAATACAAGTGACTACATAATGTAACATATCACATCCATTGAGTGTAAGTGATCCGTGGACGACACAATAAACTTAATAGATTTCCACATATGCTCTTGCGTCCACCATTATTATTGAGCATTCAATTTCCACGAAGAACTTGATTGGTTTTATGTCAAAGTTGTTGAATTAGCTGTGGTGCCCGCCTTTCTCTCCATCATTTCCATGTTTTCAATTCTCAACTAACTTGAAGAATGGTTTGCATACTTGGAAAATTTTTGGGTCATGACAAGATTTAATGACCGCATGGGAGTAAAAGATGTGTCACGTCTTTGACTTGAAGAGGTCCCTAACAGAAAATTAAGTGTCCTCCATTAGTACTAAACATGTGCGTGTGGACTGGGGCAGTGTCGATGTTGGAGGGAAGTGGAAGTTGTTTAAAAAGATTCTTATAATACTAACAAAATATCCGTGAATCACACGAGTTGAAGCCTATATTATTTTTATTTTGGCTTTTTCATTTGTTTCAGTGCTTGTACCTTTTTCCTTTATCATTTTTTTTTTAATCTTGTTATCCCTTTTTCTTTTTAAATTTTTAATTTTTTTCCTGATGTAGCATTTGATGGACGTCACGTTTTCTTAGGAAAATAATAGAAAAAAAATCAAGTCAGTATTTTTCGTTAGTGAAATGAGATGGACTGAATTGAGGGATTTGATTACACCAATGCGACAAATTTTAAGATTTGATTGCATTTTCTTTTTTTTTAAGACTCAATTGCACTTTTACAACAAGTTTAAGACTCTTAGTGTACTTATTCCTATTTGTGGATTAGATTTCCAATAACTTTTGCACATGGATCCATAACATACAAAATCAATGCCTTCCAAATGATGAAACAAATGGTTTAATATAGGACCCACACAATGTAACGGATCACATGCATTGAGCACAAGTGATCTACACCCCACGCAATAAACTACATAGATTTCCACATGCGCTATTGCATCCACCGTTATTATTGGACATTCAATTTCCACAAAGAAGTTGATTGGTTTTATGTCAAAATGGTCAAATCAGGTGTGGTGCCCACCTTCTTCTCTGTCATTTCCATGTCCTCAATTCTCGACTAACTTGAATGGTTTGCATACTTGGGAAATTTCTACGTCATGACAAGATTTAGTGACCGCGTGGAAGGATAAGATATGCCGCATCTTTGACTTGAAGAGGTTCCCGGTAGGAAATTAAAGTGTCCTCCACTAGTACTGAACATGTGCGTGTGGACTTGGGCGGCGTCGAAGTTGGAGGGAAGTGGAAGTTGAAGTAAAAGTCGTTTGAAAAGATTCTTTATAACACTAACAAAATACATGTGTATCACACAAGTTAAAGTCTATACTTTTTTATATTATTGTAAATAGTGATAGTTAACCGATTCTTCATTCATTGGTAATTTACGTGAAATATAAGATATATTGAATGTTGATCGGTATTGTGTGGATCGGGATTATCAAATTGAACGAAGTTGTCTTATCGTTTCTTCAATGAGTCCACACATATACGAATTTATGTGATATTTCTTAGCAAGACAACACCTATACTAAAACTTAATAACATCAAATCTTAGTTATTTATCTCATTTTTCTTGAGAACGACACTTGAAACGGTTTTTTTTTTTTCCTTTATAACTTTAGTGAATCGCTAATAACTTATATTTTTTTTGGTCAATTTGCTAATACTAATTTTTTTTTATCAATTTATAATATTCGTCTTATAATATTCACCTTTCTCTTTAGGACAAAACTCGAGCAGCTACTACCCGTGGCTAGAAAGCTCAATGAAGCCTGGAAGCTGAAGTGGCAATGGCTGCAAGCTCGACGAAATTAGAGTAGTAACGGCCAAAATCTTGAAAAAGCCTGTTGGTGGTCATCGCCAAGCCTGTTGAAACTCGCAAGGCAAGGTTTTTCCTTAGCCTTGGTGGACGCCACGAAATTAGAGTAGCACTCCTTTTTTCTTTTTAAATTTTTAAACTTTTTTCTTGATGTGGTGCTTGGTGGACACCAAATTTCCTTAATAAAGTAATAGAAAAAAATGTCATGAGAGCATTTTTCGTAAATAAAATAGGACGTAATTAACTGAGATTTTTTATTACACCAATTCAACAAATTTCGAGATTTTGTTGTATTTTTTTCAATTGCACTTTTACAACAAGTTTTAAACTCTTAGTGCACTTATTCCTATTTGTGGATTAGATTTCCAATAACTTTTGCACATTGACCCAAAAAATATAAAATCAATGCATTCTAACTGATAAAATAAGTTATTCAACATAAGACCTACACAATGTAACTAATCACATCCATTGAGCGTAAGTGATCTGCGGACCACGCAATAAACTAAATAGATTTCCACATACGCTCTTGCGTCCACCGTTATTATTGAACATTCAATTTCCACAAAGAACTTGATTGGTTTTGGTGCCTACCTTCTTCTCTATTATTTCCATGTCTTCAATTCACAACTAACTTGAAGAATGGTTTGCATACCTTTACTTGGAAAATTTCTGGATCATGACAAACTTTAATGACCACTCGGGAGGAAAAGATGAGCCGCATCTTTGACTTGGAGAGGTCCCCAGCAGAAAATTAAGCCCTTCATAAGTACTAAACATGTGCGTGTGGACCTGGGTGGTGTCAATGTTGGAGGGAAGTGGAAGCTGAAGTGGAAGTTGTTTAAAAGGATTCTTATAACACTAACATGTGAATCGCATGAATTGAAGCCTATATTTCTATTTTAGCTTTTTTATTTATTTTAATGCTTGTACTTTTTTCCTTTATCCTATTCTTATTTTTTCCATCAATAAGTCCAAACAGATACCAATTTATTCTATATTTCTTGGCACAACAACCCTTGCATTAAAAATTAACAATACCGAACCTTAGTTATTTATCTCTATTAAATTTTTTTTTGCAAAGTAATTCCTGCGCACATTTTTGTTGATTCCCTAATAATAACTTTTTATCATTTTATAATTTTGATCTTTCTCTTTTGGAAAATTTTTAGGTCAAGTCAACAGCGATAATTATGTGTTACATGTGATTGACCCCAACAAACCTTGACTTTGCCCACGGTTTCGTGGAGTTGGTCCAACCGTGATAATCACGGAAAAAACCCTACGCATATAAATGAAGAGATGGCCCTCGTAAGTTTGCACTTGGTGAAATAGAAGAAACAGAAATAACGTACAAAACACCATTATAAACATGAAGCGTCTTTTACTGGGTATGTGGACATGGGTGTTGTTGGTTTTGGTGGGAAGTGGAAGAAGCGTGGGGTGCTTGGAAGATGAGAGGAATGCACTGCTCAACATTAAGGCCGCCTTCAACTACCCCAAGTCTTTGCTCCACTCAAACAGGTCTTCTCTCCCGTCTTGGCTCCACCCAGGCCACCCAAACAGGTCTTCTCTCTCGTCTTGGGCAGAGAGCGGGGGTGATTGTTGCCGTTGGAAACGCGTTTTGTGCGATAACACCACTTCACGAGTGACTCAATTGGATCTATACGATACACGCGATCAGTTTGAGTCTAAGCCTTTGGTTATTGACATGTCTTTATTCCTTCCTTTGGAGGAACTTCAAGTATTGAATTTAAGTCGGACTCATCTCTTAGGTGACTCTCTCTCTCTCTCTCTCGGTTATTTGTTTCTTTTTATTATGCTTCTAATTAATTGTTTACTTATAGTAATCATACAAGGGTGCTACAAACTACAAAGTGGATTGAGTGATTTGGTGACAAATAGCTAATTGCACAAACAATTCCTAAATTAGTTGATATCAAATATCATAAATTGATTAGGAGATTCATCTCCATAGTAAAAATATGTCTAAAGAGAATTGGCTCAGTAAGCAATGATTCACCAAATGCCGACTTCTCTGCCATCACAAAAAGTGTGACTTGTTTGCCTTTTGCAACCCAACGAAGTTTACTTGAAGGGCACTTGTTGGGAAGTGGACCAAAATCTCCTTAATACTTTTATTTGTGACTTCCTCTCAAGATTCAAAAAATAATAAAAAAAGAATATCACGTATAATTCTGCTTACTGATATTTACATGTTTGGGAACGTTCTAAGTGTTTCGTGACATATAAAAGTCAAATTGTGAGTCATGAGGCTTGCAAAAAAATTAAAAATTAAAAATAAAATCTCAAAAAGTAGATTAGTAGAGGGAATTAATTTAGTGGGAAGAGAAAGGATCTTACAGGTACTGTAAGGTTTGGATGGAGGGAAATACATGGACCGGAAATAAAAAGGATTACAAGATATTGAGAAGAATTATTTATGATCATGTGTCTTTTATATCCCTCATATAAAGGGTTTGGAGGGATTAAGGGGGACTAATACTTTTATCAAAAATCTTTTTTCTTTTCCACAAATACCTTCGATGTATTTCAAATTATAAATACATAAAAGTACAATAAAGTGATGATGCATCATTTCTTTTCTTTTCTTTTCTCACTTGTTTGTTTCCAAACAATATCATGACTTATTTCGTTCATCACCTTTTTCTTCTTTTCTCTTGTAATTATTTGAATTTCTTATTTTCTATTTTTATTACATCTTCCAAAATCCCAACCACCCTAATCATGCATCCAGACATGCAAGAAAATCGGAATACCTCTTGGTGCTTTTTAGGTCAACCTTTAGTCTATATTGATAGGGAAAGTCACGTTCCATATTGTGCAAATAAGGCGATCGAACACAAATAGACGTAAATAAAATAAGAAAATGTATTACACATTAATTATATTTACGTGATTCAATCGATGTGATTTATGTGCACTTGGGAAAAACAGTTAAAAATTCCCACTTGTTTATACACTTTCTATATTGTTAATACAATCCTTATAATAGTGTTTGGACCATATTATTCCTAGTAAGTCCCACTTGTTTACATTCTCAAATTCTTAAAGTGAGGCCCAATTATTCCACTCTTTGAATCTCTCTCTCTCTCTCTCTCTCTCTCTCCGTGCTTCGCTGCTCTTCTCTTGAATGTATCCAAAAATTGAAGCGAAGCTTTGGGGATGAAGTACTCCCACATGAGTAAACAAGCTCTCTCTCTCTCCCCACGATTGGCCTCCCTAATTTTCATCACTACTAGGCCATTTGCCGTCATTGCGACCTACCCTTGCTGGCCCCACCTCACTTTGTCAATACAGCCTTGCCTTCATTCAAGCCATATGATGTTGCTGGCGACCTAGCACGTGGCCTCTGAGCTCAACAAGGCTGCCCAAGCCTCCTCCTTGCACCCAATTCCCACCTTCTCTCTTCCACTTTCTTGACATTACGGCAATGCCACCGCCAGGGCTCAATGGCAGCCATCAACCAAAAAACTCAATTGTGCCTATTATTGGCCCCTTTTGACCTTAGATCGACCTAACTCCTAGGTCCAGTCAAGCCTTGGGCATCATATCTATAGCTTGGTCAACCTTAGGTTTGGAATGTGAGGCTCGATTGTGCCAGCGAACTTCAAGCTTGAAGACATCAAGGACAAAACCGTGATGATGCTAGCGAAGTCAAAGGTGAGGGTGCTAACCTTGGGCGGAGTCTCTATTGTGGTCCACATCTATCATTAAATCTATCTAAACTACTCTAGAATTCACTAATGCCTCTAGAGAGCTCCTTGATCTCTTTATTTATACTCCACTACCTAAATGACCCTCTTGTCTTTGGATGCCACCACAAGAGAATTGGTCCATGGGATGTCATTTGGAAGCTTCTTCCTTTATAAGGATAATTGTAAATTTACTGTTTTGAAAGTTAAATACCTCGGCACTAGAACCATATTAAGATTGATTTCCCATTTTCTTTTCCTTTTCCTTTTCTTTATTTTTCTTTTTTCTTTTTCCCCCTTTTCCACTTTTCCCCTTCTCCTTTAGTTAGGAAAATTACGATTGATTTTGAGGTTATTACATGATAACCAATTTAAACTTAAACTTTTGAAATATGTTGACATATTCGTATATCTTTGCATGAAATTTCAATAAAGTTTTTTGTACCAATTGCCATTGGAAATTGCTGACGTAGTAGTTCAGTTATTATCGGTCATCCTATGTGACACAACTAGTGATTTGACTTGTACAATATTGATGAAATGACGTCGTTTTGCATACTTTTTAATTTTTTTTTTAAATTTCACTTTCTTTCTTCTTTTTTTTTTGCCTTTTCTTTACTTTCCACTCTACTATTCATCTTCTTCCTTAAAATGCTAAGACCATTGAGTCACTCCGTCTCCACAACACCACATTTCCCCAAAAGATCTCGCTAGAACCCTAGCTATCCCGACTAGTAGTAAATAATCCTTTATATATTTATTTTATTGGCGAGTATTGTTGAGTTTTTGCTCATTCAACGTCCTACAAAATGTTGCGCTCTATATTAGGTGACTCCTATATTGGTCATTTCAAATCTATGCTTTATGTTTTCTTTAACCAATTTACTTAAGAGCATGAAACTATTGTTTCTAAATTCCTCACTCTCTGCTATGAAGAATCCTACTATTTTTAGCTCCGACATTTTTAGCGCCTAAAAGGTTTATCTTTTTCTTTCCGCCTTCAGCTAATGCAAACGTCTTGTTGTCCTTCAACATTGTTGTTCATTGTTTCCTCTTCTTTTTTCGAATTTCTTTGTTTTAGCGAGTGTTGAAGGTTTGGTACACGGCTTTCTTGACTCACAAATGCACCCTTCAGAGAGCTTTGTTTGTCTTTTTTTTTTTTTTTTTCTTTTGCTTGTTCTAAATTTTAGATGGACCTTTAATTGCTTTCACGTTTTTTTCATTGCCACAAGTTGAGAACAAAAAGTGCCAAAAATGATAAGAATGTCGCTGATTTTAAGGAGCTCCAAGATCAGAGCCGTTGGATCCCAGCAACCCTAGCCAGGCACTTTTTTCCTGGCCGAAACATTCTGCCACCATGAATGATGAATAGGAGCTCTCTAAGGAAGAAGATGAACCCTAGCACATGGAAGGAAAGAAAAGAAAAAAGGAAGATAGAAAAGGGCAAAACAGAAAAATCAGAAAAATATGCAAAATGACGATGTTTCATTAGGAATTGTACATGTCAAATCGCCAGCCATACCACGTAAAATAACCATTGATGATTGAATATCATGTCAGCAATTTCTAGCAACAATTTGCTTGAAATATTACATTGGAATTTCATATAAATGTTTTAGGATTATTTGCAAATTTGAAAAGTTTAACACTAATCAATATCTGTACAATAGTTTTAAAATTAATTCAGTAATTATTCCCCTTTAGTCTCTGTCCGCTTTCCTAGTTCTTCTCTCACACACAAACCCACCATGGACACTCATATGAGCCTTGCAACCCTTAAGCTACCGTTGCCTAATGAAGTTCCCGCCCCACCCCCCCCCCCCCTCTCTCTCGCTTCGACCCCAGATTTGGATAGCCCGAGGCCGAGCCACCATTTCATGAGGAGGTGGTTACCTTGCACGAGCAAGCCAAAACTAATGCTTATTGGTCGAATGCAAGCCACATGACAATACTATGCCATGTATGTTGCCGCATGATAATTACATATGTAAAGTAAAGAAAGGTCAAATGGAGAGCACACAGCTATCTCAGCTTTGCTAGTTAACTAAATATAATAAATACTGTCAAAGGCACAAGCTACTCGCTTATGAAATTGGTTTATAAACAAAGCAATAGAATTTTTTTTTTTTTTTTTATGTTTAGATACGTCGAAATAATTGATTTCCACCTATTAATAAGTTCTCCTCATTGTGAGCATATAGTTATTCTCGGTATATTTAAGATATCTTGATATATGATATCTATAAATAATTAATTAACCATAATGTATACATGAATCTTTCTATAATCAGATTTAAACGGAACGCTACACTTGAAGAAATTGAAGAGGCTAGATCTATCTGGCAATTATTTGCAACGAGTCCCCTCATTGTACAAGCAAACTTCAATGGGGGCCCAAAATTTGACTTCTGGTCAGCTTGAAGGTACACATAAAATAGAAGACCATGCCTCGATATGTAAAGTTCGATGTTGAGAACCTTTTGTTGATCACAGGTGTGAATCTTGAGGTGTTGGATCTTCGGACTAACAATTTGGTGAATGATTCTCTCACGGACATTACAAGGATAACATCTCTTAAGGCCTTAAACATTAGTGATTGTGGATTGGATGCATCTTCAAAGTTACTGGAAGGTACTTCGGTGGAAATACTTTTGTTTATCATTATTAAGCACATATAGTTGCTTGACCATAAGTAAACCAATGTCATACTTTAATGTGTTATGATGTCGGTGATCCTTAAAAGTTTGATATTTTTCTTTTTCAACTTTTCCCTAATCTTTGGAGATTGAAGTTTAGTCCCCATGCTTTTAGTTTTGTGCAACTTTTTTTGTGGGCCAATCTGAATAATAGTGTAATAACATAACAGATTCAAGGAGCCAATAGCTAATAATATTAAATACTAAAAAGACAATATACCTAAGGAGTTCAAATATTATATAGGAATCTTAACCAAATTAAATGCAAAATTTAATCAAAATAAAAAATCAAACAATTTTTAAAGTATCCATATTAAACCACAACAGTCGTCAAACTTCAAGGATTGCAAGTGTCAATAAATTCAACAAAGCCGTGAAACCTCAGAAATTAAATGACACTAAAGCTCAAACAAAGCAACATTAATGGACATACATGTTTAGATTGATTTTTACTTCATTCCTTTTACTTATTGTAAATGTTGCAGATCTTTCACTTTGACTTTTTTTTTCCTAATTCGAAACACTGACAACATACATAGCTGTGGAGACATAGTTTTTTGTATTATTTTTAATTTAAGTTATACTTCAAATTTTGACGGTATAGTTAAAAACAAATTATTTTGTACTTTTCACAAAGAAAAAAAAAATAGATGCACATCATCTGTTGTCTATGGTAATACTTCTTGATTAAATTACCTATATAAATGAAATACAATAAGCGAGTCAATAACTGTAAGTTGTGAGTTGAGAGAGACTGAAGAAACTATTGTTATTGAATAGTATTTAACTTATGAGACTCACAATAAGTTATTCTTAATGATGGTGTTGCTGCAAAGTAATAAATTTTGTGGGAAGAGAATCTGTTGCATGCAAAATATGATAATAATATGTTATTTCATAAGTGTCTACTAGCTCCTAGAATGAAGGCAATAGGGTTAGGCGGCAACAGAAGGGCTTTTCTCAAAAGAGACAAGTGCACAATAAATATTAATACTAATCACAAAAGTACTATTGAGCTTTAAACTTTTAAATAGTGTAATCAAGTTTTAAAACTTGCCAAATTGATGCAATGTGATTTGGCTAACTAGAAAAGCTGAAATATTTGTTTTTATTACTTTCTTAACATGCATAATACTAATGTAGTGCCCACTAATCTCCACATAGAAAAATGGATTTTAAAATTTTTTTAGAAAAAGGGAAACAAATTCTAAAAAAGGAAAAAAATGATGAGAATTGCAAAATAAAATAAAAAAATCTAAAAATCTAAAACCACCACCATGGCTGCTCAAGACGGCCATATAAATTGTCTATCAAGAAAATAATTTCTAACACTAGTTAATCATGAAATTTATTCAATTTGAAATTAATCCTAAAACACATATTGTTTAAATTATTCTATTTATCATTCCAAATTTAGGTTATTTCATCACATGATTAAACTTTACTTAGTAAATAAGTTTTTATCTTTTTGGTTTGTCATTGAATGTATTATCTCTTATTTGGATAATTTTCACTTAACAAGTAGGCTTTCACTTATCTATCAATTTTACATATATATTATTAAAGTCGGAGCCACGTTTGCTTCTATGCTTACAATGTGGTACTTTACTTTGACTTAGAACCATTGGCTGATTGATTTGTCATCAACAAGTTTTAATCTTTATTGAGTTAAATATAAGTAAAAGGACAATGTACCTCGAAAAAAATTTCCAACACTTATCTTTTTCGACATTTATTACTCATTGATTGTATATTTGGAAAAAAAAAAAAAGTGAGTAAAGATAATGTATCTTGAAATATGAAATTTAACTGTCGGATTTTAAGTTTACTCCATATGTGCCACTTAATTAATGTATGTGATTGCCACGTGGCATAAATTGCAGCAAAACTTTACCTCATGGGATGTATTTGGCTATTAAGTCATAAATGATTATTAATATCTAAACTTTGGCTAAATATTCATGATTAAATAAAAATAAAAAAGGAGCCAATTAGGAGCCAGTTCGGCCCTAACAAAAAATGATTTTCACATCACCTAGGTATTGATATTATTTGCTTCTACTGACTTTTATTTTTATTTTACTTTCCCTTATTTTACCTTATTTAGGATAAATAAAAAATAAAAAATATTTAAAAAAATTAGAAAAAAGGGCTAAAAGCCTAAAAAGGGCTGAAAGGGGCTCGGGGGGCTAGGCTTTCACCCCAGCCCCCTTTAGTTTTTTCTCCCGCGCACGGGCCTGGGCCTGGCTTACCCTAGATTTTCCCCTCGGCCCAATCCTCTCTCTCCCTTCTCTCTTCCTCCTCTGCCGCACGTCACCGAGGACCAGGAGTAGAAGCAAGCTGGGGTAGAGTAGGTTGGAGACGGCGCAGCAGAGAGTAGGCGCAGAGCTAGGTCTGCTATGGAGTGGACAATGAGGGAAAGCCAGTTCGGCCAAGAGAGGGCACGGTCAGCGTGCCAAGGATCGACGGTCAAGGCACCTCCGTCGACCGGACTTCTCGCCTGTAAATAGGGGGTTGCAAGCTGGGTTGAAGGAGGGAAATATGAAAGGGTATTTGTGAGGGGGACCGAGGGCAGTGGCCGAAGAAAGAGGGATCGGAGAGGCCGAAGCAGAGAGAGAGAGAGAGAGAGAAGTCGGCCAATTGTGAAATCGGAGGAAATCCGAGCAAGAGGGCTTCAGCCGACACCTGGGCCATGTGCGAGCTCCGTCCGACAACCTCGCCCAGCCGATGCTCCCGAGCCAAACCAGTGAGCCTCCCCGGACCCCGTGTTGTGCCCTTTTTTGGGCTTGTGGAGTCGGAGAACGCAGCCGTCTGGCTCACGCGAGCTCCGGCCACAGGCCATCCCTCGTCACGCGTGTTCTGGTTTGTGTTGAGAGCGCTGGCGCCGGTTTTGATGCCGTTCGAGCCGACAGTCCCCCGTTCCAGTTGCGCGCACCACCCGCTCGACGAAATGTCTAAACCAGATCTGAGCTTGTGTTGACAGTGCTTGTCTCTGAGATTGTTGGTTCATCGTGTCGTCTTATTCTTGGCCGTCACTACCTCCCTTTCTTGGTCGAGATCGACGCGTGCCAATGTTACCGGAGCATGGTTTACGGGTGGAGGGCGGGCCGTTCCTGTGAAACACCGAGAAGAAGGAGCTCTCGGTGAGGCCCCAGGAAGAAGACAGCACGGGTGTAGTGGAGAGCTCGAGTCGGGTCGGGTCTGGATCATTCCCGGGTTGCGGGTTCAACTGGCTCGGGCACGTTTGTTTTTTGTCTCACGGGCCGGGTGTGCACAGGCTTGGCGATGTAGGGCTTTTTCTTTAGTTCACGCACGGGCCGGGCCTCTCCCTTTCTGCCCATTTTGTTCCCTTGGGCCAATCGCGGGACCAGGCTCAAAATGATCCGGATCGGGTCTGGATATCCGACCCGGGTCTGGTTGTTTATATTATAACATTCTATTGTTATTTTAATATTAAAAAATAAAAATAATCCCGAAGATGTTTTATTTTTTCCAAAAGTTAGAAAAAAGCTTAAAAAATAGTTTTTCAGTAGTTTTCTCCAAAGAAATGCGTGAAAATTCATTCAAAAGAATCAAACTTCTTGATTTAAATAATATTAGGTACGAAATGACATTAATTAATTATCTAGTGTAATCAAGTTATCGATCATAGTTCTCTAGTGGCGACTTCTAATTAAAAATGACTTATATATTAAAAGCTCGAGTTATAAGTTCCAAATTGGTGGGCTTAGGAGAGTTCGGACTAAGTTTAAAATGAGTAAGCCATCAACCTCCGTGTCTTGCGCGAGGGCTCGAGAAGGTCACAACATGATCGATCTATTATTCTCGAAGTTTTAGCTCCTTAGGATAAGTATGCACATTGTAGATAAAGATAAAATATATTGAAACAACTTATCCATGTAATCTAAAAATTAACTCTATAACATATACTATTTAAATATATTCTATTTATCATTCCAAATTTAGCTTAAATTTACTTTGAAATTTACTTGACAAATAAGTTAGACCTTTTTGGTTTGTCGTTGAAGATTTTGTCTCTTATTTGAACAAGTTTCACCTAATAAGTGAGCTTTCACTAATCTACCAATTTCATGTATAGTTAAAGTCGGAGCTATGCTCGTTCATATGCTCATATGCTCATCATGTGACATTTCACTTCAACTGATAGGCGTTGTCTTATTAATTTGTCATCAAAAAGCTTTTATCTTTATTGAGTTTAAGTTTAAACTTTAAGTATAAAGAGAAAGTACCCCAAAAATCTTTTCTGGCATTTATCTTTTTCGACTTTTATCTCTCATTCATTATAAAAATTTGAAAAAAAGTAAGTAAAGACAATATATCACAAAATATAAAATTCAACCATTTCATGTAAGTTTACTCCACAGATGTCACTTCACTCATATATGTAATTGACATGAGCATATATTGCGGAGAAAAATTTGCCACATGGAATCAAAGTGAACTAACAGACAATACCTTGAACAACGTAATCTACTCATGTAATCTAAAATTTAAATTAAAAAAGGAATATATCTTATTACATGAATAATATTCATATTTTGAAATATAACCTATTTCAGTGCAGTCATAATATTGAATTAAAATAATGTGAATGGTGGTTTATTTTATTTCTTATTTTGCATAATATTTGAAATAGTTTTTTATTTAATATTCTCTAAGTTTAAATACCACAATAACATTAATTCCTTAATCATAAAAAAAAAAATTAACTTACTTCACACACGAATATTTACAGTTTTTTTTTTAAAGTTTCTCTTCATCTAAAATTCACTCATCTCGAAACAGTTTATTTCATTCGAAGCAATGTAATAAAAAAAAATCATACAAAATCCACTTAGGCTCTGTTTGTTTCACAAAAAATGTGGTATTTCTAAAAAAATATTTTCCAATAAGTCATTTTCCAGGAAAATGTAATTATTTTCCGGTGTTCTGATGAAACCTGAAAATGAAGTGAAAAATATTTTTCACTATCCGGTAAGGAAAATCTTTTCCTTCATATACCCTTTTTCATTTATTCTATTTTTTAAAATGGATTTTTCATATACATTTAAATATTTTTAATTTGTAAACTATATTATTAATAATTTAATTTTTCCTTTTCTTTTCTTTTTTCTTTGTTTTCCATCTTCTTCTTTCTTGGCCGATCCACCGCCACAGTGATGGCCTGCGACCGGCCACCGATGAGCCTCGAGCTCGCCGACGAGCACGAGGCTCGCTGCTCACTAGATTGGCGAGCGTGAGCATCAAGCTCGAGGCTCCCTAGATCGATGAGCGTGAACTTGAGATCGACAAGCTCAAGGTTCACTTGACGACAGCCGACGGATGGCCAAGAAAGAAGAAGAAGATGGGAAACAAAGAAAAGAAAAAGAAAAAAAAAAAGAAAAAGGAAATTAAAAATAATTTGAATAAAAAAGAAAAAGAAAATTAAAAAATGATTCGAATTAAAAAAGAAAAAAGAAGAAAAAGAAATGGGATGAGGAAGTGAGGATTTATAGAGGTGTGAGATAAGAGAGATCAAGTGAGGAAAACGTTTTTCACTTTTCAAAAGTAGAAAAAATATTTTCTCTTAATTTAAAAGACTTTTTTCCTTTCATGGAAAACATGTTCTCCAAGGAATTCATTTTCCATAAAACGAACAATGGAAAATTCGGAAAACGTTTTCCCAAAAATTATTTTCTACAAAACGAACAGAGCTTTAATTTGAAATTATTGACCAAAAAAAGAAAAGAAAATGAAGATAAGAGAGAATTTCATAAGTTTTACTCAATTTTGGTTTCAATTGTACCATTCACAAAAATTTAAGGATAATGAGAAAATAATGTCAACTTTTGACTTAGTTGAATGAAAATCATACTTAAAGACTATGTCATTAATAAGGAATTCACATGATTATAATAAAAATCAAATTGAATTTGTGAGGAAGATAATAGTATTACTCTTATCTTATTGTACTATTGTATGTCTATTTAGCTAGAGTTTTCAATTTAAACTTTTCTCCCACATTTTGTTTGTCCAATCTAGCGAATATTTTTAGTTGGGGTATTTCATACCTAATGAGTAACATCCCCAAATGATACATATGCAAAAGCCACTAACACTAATAATGAAAAAGGATAAATACATGTAAAAATATCTTTACCAACAAACATATGTCCCTGTAAAGCGCCAGCCACATATAGTTGCTTTGTTAGTCTCGAATTTTTATGTCTTATTGAGTATAAATTTGAAAAATTGTTAAAGAAAATTTTCAAATATGTTATCAAATGATATGGATCATATTAAGGACAATTTTTTGTTCTAAATATAGCTCATCTAAAAAAAAATTTACAATAGTATAATAAATGAATTATGAAAAAAAAGAAAAAGTAAGCACAATAAAAAAAAGGAAAAATAAAAGGGAAAAAAGCGAAATGTGAGTCCAAATGATGTTTGGGGGACCTCCACTGCTGACTTGGCAAACACGTCAGCCAATAAATCATGTCATCTCCCGCCGCACGCAACAGAGGATCATATAGAATGGGATCACATAGAATCATCTTCTGAAAAATACAAGATTGCACAATCCTTTTAGATATTGCCCATTTAATTATGCCTTAAATCTAGGGATAATATCAACTTTAGACAATGTTTCCAATCCAATTGAAAATTTGTCAAAACGCTGAAGTAATCAAGCCTCTCCTTTTTTGTTCCAATTAATGAAATGTAAAGAATAGTGGAAATGAAGCATTGTGGTGATGGGACTCCACTCCAAATCTCCATCTTACCAAATTTTCTGTTTGTATTTTTTTATATTAGATTGCATACTCTTTCTATCATCCATTCTCAACAAAATCATCAAAGTACAATTTAGTGACGATACTCATAGTTCCAATGTCCACTTCAATAGGCTTATGCAGATTGAGGAACCTTGAAGAGCTGGATATTAGTTATAATTATTTTTGGGGTCCTCTTCCTCCATGCTTATGCAATCTAACCTCCCTCCGTAAGTTTGATGTTGAAGGAAACAACTTTAGCGGGGCCATTCCTTCATGTCTCCTCTATAATCTCAAGTCACTTGAATATATTTCCTTTTCTGGAAATGCTTTTGAAGGCTCACTTTTGCTTGCTTCCCTAGCTAATACTTCTAACCTTGAGGTATTTAGCCTTTCCAACGACCATAATCGTTTGGAAGTAAATACGGAAGAGCCCACTTGGTTTCCTTCATTTCAATTGAAGCTGTTCTATTTATCAAATTGCATGCTCAACAAAGACGCAAATGGCGTAATCCCCAGCTTTCTGAAAGAACAACATGACTTGAGATGGCTTGAACTCAACCACAATGGAATGACAGGAAATTTCCCGAGTTGGCTATTTGACAACAATGTAAATCTTGAGTACTTACAACTCGGAGGCAACAATTTATCAGGTGCTTTTCATTTGCTTTCCAATTTGACTCTTGTCAACATGAGCTCGTTGGATGTGTCCACTAATCATATTGACAGCGAGCTTCCATCTTGGATTGGTTCTATCCTCCCAAATTTAGAACATTTGAATTTGTCAAACAACTTATTAAAAGGTAGAATCCCTTCCTCATTGGGCAATATGAAAGGGCTTCAAACATTGGACTTGTCGAATAATGGCTTCACGGGAGAGATACCAGAGACACTTGCTAAAAATTGTACGTCACTTTCTCAACTGATACTTTCACGCAACAAATTGCAAGGCCAAATGCTACCAAGGAATTCTAACTTGACAAGTTTGACACTTTTGTATCTGGAAAACAATTTTTTCACAGGAGACATATCGCCTGGCATCTTAAATAGCCCCTACTTGCAAGTTTTGGATGTAAATAATAATTTCCTATCCGGAGCACTTCCCAATTGGATTGGAGATATCCAATACTTGACAGTGCTTACGCTGTCAAGTAATTTATTGGGAGGTCCTTTACCATTGAGCTTTTGCAACTTACATGATCTCCTTCTGTTAGACCTTTCAAGTAACAATATTGGGCCAAATATACCTTCCTGTGCAAATGTTCCAGTTATCAGGTTCTTGCATTTAGCAAATGACACACTTGCCGGGCATTTTCCTGATTTTCTTATTGGAGCTTCATTGATTGTCACATTGGATTTGAGACACAATTCATTGTCAGGTGAGGTCCCCAAGTGGATTGGTTTACTTCCAAACTTGAAGGTTCTTCTACTGCAAGGAAACAATTTTGAAGGATCAATCCCTCTAGATCTATGTTTGTTGAAAAACATGACCATATTGGATCTCTCAAATAATAATCTTTCTGGAAAAATTCCTCCTTGTTTGAAAGATTTGACATTTGGAAACAATAGAATATCTCCAAATGTATCTGCTACCTTGCGCAATTGGGTTGATTCTGGCCAAGTATATGTTTTAGAAGAAGTAAGTTTCAGGACAAAGGATAGGGTTGAATCTTATAAGGGCAACATTCTAAAACTAATGTCAGGAATCGATCTCTCACAGAACAATTTGAGTGGCTTTATTCCTCTAGAGGTTGGCCACTTGAGTGAACTCAGAGCCTTGAACCTGTCACACAATCATTTGACTGGACTGATCCCGAAAACGTTTTCCAATTTGAAGAATGTAGAGAGCTTGGACCTATCTTACAACAGCTTAACCGGTCCCATCCCTCCACAACTAACGGAGCTCTACGCCCTGTCAAAATTTAGAGTGGGTCATAACAACTTGTCAGGCAGGACACCAGACCGAAAAAATCAATTCGGAACTTTTGATGAAGCAAGTTATGAAGGTAATCCTCTTCTTTGTGGAACGCCATTAACGAGCTGTGATTACTCAAATCACGAACAAGAGACACCACCATCTTTAAATCATACCAAAAAGGATGATTCCTGGAGAGAAGCCTTTTTGTGGAGTTTTGCAGGATCATATGTCGTGGCATTCCTTGGGGTAGTTCTTTTTCTCTACCTAAACTCATATTATCAATGTGTGTTACTCGAGCTTGTTTGTAAGCTTATCCGATCGTTTCTATAGTAGAGATTATTATTCTAAGAATTTTGAGATGGAAAAATATGATGAAACAGTGGAGAACCTTTATGTAATAGGATTGTAAGCATTTGAGTTGACTCCTGGAGTGTTTGTATTGTATTTCTTGTCTTGCTAATTTGAATATAATAAGATTTTAATTTGGTTGTGATTTGAGCAAAAATGCTTTTGTTCACGATCGAAATGAATCCAACATTAAATTTCTAATGTTGCGATTTGCAACACGAAAATGACCGTGTTTAGTGTCTCAAGACAAGATCTCCCCAAAATAAAGGATTAGGCGCAAAAAATTGCTTCAATTTGTCGATAAAGGCATGCATTGCAGGAGCACTACTCTGTAGCTTAAGCATAGCTTGAGTCCACCTTTGTGCTCACTCCTTGACAAGGATTTATAGTAAGAGAACTAAGCTTATCCAATACTTAAATGAAAAATTGCTTGCAGGATAAGTTTGATTCTACTAGCAAAATGAGCGACGGTCAACTACATATGCATTGGGATCAATGGTCGTGCTAGTGTTTATTTTCCCAATCACCTTAATGTCGTGTTCAAACTAAACCAACATAGAAGATTTATCAAGGGTCAACCTAGTCACACCTTTAATCCAGAAGAAATCTAGGTTGAGCTAAATTGATAGCCATATGGAAGAAGAAGAAGAAGAAGAAGAAAAAAGCATATAATGCTGAGCTACATATATTAAGGATACTGAATCAGGTAATGATGCAATGCAACAATTCAACATAAAAACATGAAGTGTTCTTCGCTGGTGTTGTGCATGTAGAGTTTCATGTTGTTGATATTGGCTATTGCAAAATAATGCAAATCTCATCGAGTTAAAACTCACTGGCAATGATCACCTTAGATTTGTCGAATAATGGCTTCATGGGGAAATGCCAGAGCTACTGGCCATAGGTGGTATCTCACTATGTATTAAAAATATCTGGCAAGAACTTGCGTGGTTGCATGCTACCAAGAACTACAAACTTGACAAGGTTGAAATATTTGTAGACAATCAATTCACTGGAATATACCACCTGGCATTTTGTATACCTCGAACTTAAGGATTTTGGATCAAAGTGATAATTTCTTGGCCGAACCAATGCCAAATTGGATTTGAGATATTCAACTTTTGGAACTTCTTATGTTGTCAAGAAACTTACTGGGTGGTCCTTTATCATTGAACTTCTGCAAGTTGAGTTCTCTTGTTGTTTTATACCTTTGGACTTACAAATTTCCGTCCAGACATAGCCTACTGTGCCATTGTTACAATTTTGAGGTTTTTGCAATTACAAAGTGATGAGCTCATTGGGTCTTTTCTTTAGTTTCTTTCTAGAGATTCATCCATGGTCGCATTGCATCTACGGGAAAATGCGTTGACAGCTGAGATGCCCAATAGTTTGCTTTGGAACTTGAAGTTTTCTCTACTTAAACAAAACCACTCTGAAGGTTCAATTTCTCTCGCTCCTTGTCAATTGACGGAGACGAGTGGATATCTCTTATAATGGCCTCTTGGGTGAAGTTCCTTCTTGTTTGGAACATTTGACATTTGGAAATGTTGGGATATCTAAAAGCACATTCTGTACATTGAGTGGAAATGCAGAGTATTGGCAGCTCTACCAGTACGAGTCAAAACTCAACTTATTATTCCAACTATGATGGCAGCTCTACAGTGCACTGATACACCTTACTGCCTCACTTTTCATGACCCTTTCAACTTGGTTAATACAAATCGTAAAACAATTTGATAATGTGTTCCAACGTTTTGGGACTTAACTTCAGTGGCATGTCGCATGGTGCACACGAGTACCACTGAAGTGGCTGATTTTGCAAAGCCAGATTGCTGTTAGCTGTCTTCGCCAATACGTAGCTGATTCTTCTTTGAGATTTAGCAGCATGATTGCCAGAATGAAGCTTCGTTAAAGGTGCAAATTAGATCATTTGAGTTTCTTTTCTTAGGAACAACGTCTCCTTCTTGGACCTCCAAGTCCTTCACAGCTCACGTTTCTTTCAGTTATTTTTTCTTATTGCAGAGCTCTGATAGATGTAGAGATTGCAAATGAGCTCAAGCAAGTTCCATGTCTGCAAATTCTATCTGCTTACATCTGTTGCTTTTTCCAGAACCCATGACTTGACTTCTTAAAATTCACCACAAAAAAGTACAAAATAATTAACAGACTCTTTAGAGAAAAAGGAAAATTAATAGTAGAAGAAACAAAAAATGGAGCAACAATCTTAAAAACAACTCAAAATAAGATGAAAGCAGAAAATATTATTAACCACATATGATCACATTGTAAATCAAATCATCCATGGAAAATGAGATAAATATAACAAATACAATGAGCCTTCCACTTCCTTATAGATGGAGGCATCTCCTCTGTCATGGAGCGCCATCTCTTTTTTAGGCTTCTTGATTTGGGGTGTACACACACCAACAGCGTCATATCATGTAAACCCCAAGCAAATAGCTCACACTCGGTTCAATCAAAATGAATCGAATTTTGACAAATACTAGTATTGTTACACAGTTCTATTGCACCTCGCCACTGTAAGAGCAACAGAGTAGCGCCATAATGAGCTAACGCACCCATGATCACGAAGACGTGAAATATCTGATGGCTGTGACTAGCAAGGTTGAACCAACCTGGTTTTAGCCTATCAGGAATCCTGCTAACATAAAACAAAGTACCTGTAATGTAAGATAGTGCCATGGCCGACTCATAAGCAAGCGTGATCGGGCACTGTGGATTGCTCCAATTCACAAAACAGGCATGGATCACAGGTACGATACCAAAAAACCCCATGAACGAGAAGAGCATCACTCGAAACGCCAAGAATTTCCCAGAAGAAAGAGAAGGGGCGAGCAGTGTCACAACAGTGAATATCCCCATCTCCGTTATTCCACCAAGGTAGATCAGTTACCAATGGGGCTCGCACTGGAAAATGTAGTAGATTGGGGGGAAGAATGAGGTGATGATCATGATCGTGATGCAGACATACTCCATCCGCAGCAGTTGGATGTTCAAGCAGTGTGAATGGCATGAGAAAAGGTGGCAAATGCTGCTCGAGAGGAGGTAGAACATGGATCCACCTAAGAAGACGAAGAACGGCCACCGTGTCGCAGCTGGTTGGAGTGAACCAACCTTCATTTCTTCTTCTGTTATCTGATTCAAGTTCACCAAAGAATTTGTACCTTGAAAACTATATTGTGTTAGATGCATCTGGAGAGATCAAAAGACAGCATTCTTTCGTAAGTTGAATGAAACACCGTGGGCACGCCACTCACCAAAAGCAATTCCTTTGAGTAAGAGATATTAGTTCCTGCACTAGTGGAGTTTGACTTGCACAAGTGGATTGCAATAGCAAGCCATTGCATAATCCATGGAAATACTAGTCAGAGTCCAATCTTCAGATCACAATTTATAGAAAATGGTTCAATCCCGTCTGCCGGAGGGAGAGAGAGCAGGCCAAAATGGTGACAGTGAATGGGCAGAGCACTAACTGAATAGCTACCTAGCTTGCTTAAGCTGATACTTTCAGATTCAATTTGACAACCAGTGAACTCCACTTCACTATAAAAGCTATTTAACACTATGATTTGGTTCAGAAAATCTTAGCAGCAATCAACTGTCAGAGCATTCTGCAATAGTTTATTACAAGGTCCACCATGTGTGAACTTTTTCTTGACACACACTACTGCGCTCCCGGAAAATGATTATTTATTGACGGTGGACTGAATCCATGTTGTATTACCAGGAACACAGATTTTCCAATGGATTTTAATTTCTGTTTGAAAAGAATGGAAATTTCTATTAATACCTTGGTCTCATCATTGTAACTAATCAGAGATGACCGTCGTTATACATCTTAATTTTGCACTTGCCGTTTGAGCAAGACTATCTGACTATCAGGCTACTACTCCTGAAATTTAGCAGCAATGAAAATGGCGAGCACGACCCTTGTATATTCCTATGAAACAAATTTTCTGAGTTTATTTTATGTGCCTATACTTAATGCCACAAACTCAGAGTTATTCATCTGTGGCACCTGCAATTTCGATACAACACCAGAGGAAAATGAAGGTTAATGGCAAATTCGGTTGCCATTTGCAAGAAAGGTCGGCCAATGAAAATGGCCAGTTGCTCAGTATGGTAGCAAGCCACAAGTATCACAATACTACATTGACTTGTACAGACTAAAGGCGCTATTCCGCTAATAAACAGAGGAAAAATCTAAGCGATTGTGACTCTGAAGTTCGACAATTTTGAGTTGGTTATGGAGGATTTGATCAAAACAGGGTAATTCAAACATCCTCACCAAATGAGCAATTCAGCAAGCTCTCTAGTGAGTTATAACTTGCACCTACAAGCCTCATCTCAGATTACACTTGAGATGGTGAAATCGAGCTATGACAATCAACACAGAACGAGCTGCTACTGACATATTCTTCACTATGTATGTATAGCTATGATTCTCACTCCGACAGAAATTGTTTTTCCATTAGATATCGTCGAGACTCACTAAGATGTCCCCGCAAGTGTAGGATTGAATTGTTATTTATTTTGTGATCCCACATTTTTTAGACCCACATTTTCGCTTAAAGTTGTGACTATTCGACTTTATGCTTCGTACCCTTTCGTGACAACCGCTCATTCATTACCGTTTTGATGGAAGACGGGATATAAATAGGAACGTACGTTCATTTTTGACGGGTGATCACAAGGTCTAACTCAAACTCTCTCATTCAGAATACACCATCAGTACGAGAGTGAATTGGGGTAGTAGCGTGTCCCCAATTTTGTTTGATTTCAAGTTTTCTGACGAACGCGAACAAGAACAATGGCTGGAGGTTTGTCTTCGATTGATCCTGGCTTTCGCATATGAATTTTACATCTTACGTTTGGTATCAGAGCGTATCTAGTGCCTCTGCCTTGTTTTGTTGTATTTTTTGTGTTTTTTCGGTGTATTTTCGGGCTTATTTTAACATGAACAGTAACTCGGATTTTGAGGCCGAGAGAGAAACTCGTAAATTCTGGCAAAATCCGCGCGACCCACCCCTTGATTTCGGACCCGCACGGTCGCACCGCCATAAGGAACATTAGCCATGAGTTTTTCCGGTATATCGGAGTTTGCCGGAGGCTAATCGGGCGGCAGAAGTCATAGTGGTTGAGGATTTGCGTTTGTGGAGTTTTTCGTTTGATCTTAGAGTTATTTCTTGGTCATTTTCGCCATAACTTGGATCCATGTGGTCATGCCGGCTTGCTCTTCAAAACCCATTATTTATTTTTGTCTGAAATGGGCTGCCGGAGAAGAAACGGCCGGTGAAACCGCAGCGGAATGGTGAAAAACGGCGAAGAAAGGCTTTTGTTCGCGCGAGGAAGAAGGCGCGTGGAGCCCACGCGCACGCTGCGGTTGCAGACGCATGGATTCCACGCGCCACACGCTCTCACACGCGCGGCAACCGTTGCGCGCATGGGATCCACGCGCGCGGCAGTCTCCACGCGCCTGCGCGCTAAACGGCGCGCGTGCGGAGCACGCACCCCCACGCTGAACCTCGCGCGTGCGGACCACGCGCTTGCCGCGGGAAAGGGCGCGTGCCAGGCACACGTCTGATGTCTCCTCCGTGCGTCTCTTTTTACGATTTTGCCTCAAAATTTTTTAAATTTTTGCGATCATGCCCTTGGCCAATTTATTTATTTACTGTTTTGCCCTTGATGTATTTATTTATTATGTCATTTCATGCATTTTTATGAATATTTTATGCATGAAATTAAATGTCCAATGGTCCATATATTTAATTAATTAGGGAGTGGTCACAGCATCTTTAATTAATTAAATTATATATTAAAAGCCTCCGGATCATATTTAGAAATGGACATTGATTGTAATTAATTATATTAATATGATGAATTTTATCCCACAGGAATTTTCATTATATTAATATGATTAATTAGGATGAAATATCATATTATTTTTCTTAATTTACCCACAAGGATTAAGAAAATGCATATAATATGGTAGTTTCTTCATGAAGTAATTATGAATCTATTTAAATTAAAAACTTAGCCCATAGGTAGTTTTTATGTTATGTGATTCATATTGTGACATGTTTACATTGGTAAAACATGATTTATTTATATTTGCCTCAAATTTTGTGACATAAGCATGATTATTTGATATGCAGTTTCGCAACCTGTGAATTTCTCTGAATTTAAGTTTGATGTTCCTATACTGAATGGTGAGAACTATAAAGTTTGGAAGGAGTCAGTTCTTCTTCAATTAGGGTGGATGGACATTGACTATACTATAAGGAAAGACGAACCACCTGCTCCTACTGATTCGAGCACTCCAGCCGAGATAGCTCTTTATAACCAATGGGAGCGGTCCAACCGCGTTTGTGCCATGTTTATAAGAGCTAAGATATCTCCTAATATTCATGGTTCAGTTTCTCAACATAGCAATGCTAAGGCTTTATTGGAGCCCACAGATGCGCAGTTTCAAAGTTCTGAGAAGGCGCATGCCATGACCCTGATTATAAAATTTTCATCATTGAAGCTCACTAGTGTTAGAGGTGTGCGTGAGCACATCATGCAAATGAGGAACATTGCGGCTCAGCTTAAGAACCTTGAGGTTGAGATATTTGAATCATTCCTTGTGTATTATATTCTGAATACTCTCCCACAACAGTATGCACCTTTCAAGATCTCTTATAACACACATAAGAATAAATGGTCAATTAATGAACTCATGACCATGTGTGTTCAAGAGGAAGAAAGACTGATTATGGAATTGGGAAAAAGTGCTCATTTGGCAACACAAGGAAAGAATAAGGGCTATGGCAAGTATAAGGGAAAAGGTAAAATACCTCCCCAAGCTGACATTAAGAAAGAATCCAAGTGTTTCTTCTGTAGACAGAAGGAGCATATAAGGAAGGATTGTGTCAAATTTAAGGCCTGGCTCGAGAAGAAAGGTAATTCAATCTCTTGTGTTTGTTATGAATCTAATATGACTGATGTAAGTCACAACACTTGGTGGATTGATTCTGGATCTACAATCCATATTTCGAATTCTTTGCAGGGTCTTCAAAACCACTGGAAGCCAGTGGGAAGTGAACAAATCATCTATTCAGGAAACAATATGCGTTCGCATGTGGAAGCTATTGGGACATATAGACTAGTTCTCAATAGTGGTTTTGTTTTAGATTTGGAAAAGACCTTTTATGTTCCTAGTTTTTCTAGAAACTTAATTTCAGTTTCAAGACTTGTACCTTTGGGATACTCTTTTAACTTTTCAGATTCAAACTTCTGTTTATCATTTAAATCTGAAATTGTCGGGAGTGGTACTTTGTCTGATGGTCTTTTTCGAATTAATTTACAAGACAATGCCTATTATGATGCGATGCATGTTCATAATAAAGCTGATATGAAACGATGTGTTGTGAAAGAACATTCCTCTATGTTATGGCACCGGAGATTGGGACATATCTCCATAGAAAGAATTAAGTGATTAGTAAATGATGGAGTACTTGGTACTTTAGATTTTATTGATTATGATACTTGTGTGGACTGCATAAAGGGAAAGCAGACTAACAAGTCAAAGAAATGTGCCAAGAGGAGTACAGAAATATTAGAAATCATACATACGGATATTTGTAGTCCGGATATGGACTCATCTTGTCAGAAATACTTCATCTCTTTCATTGATGATTACTCACGTTACATGTATCTCTATTTGATTCATAATAAGTATGAAGCATTAGATGCCTTTAAGGTATTTAAGACGGAAGTAGAGAAACAATGCGGTAAACAAATTAAGATCATGAGATCAGATAGAGGTGGAGAATTCTATGGTAGATATACTGAAGATGGACAAGCACCTGGTCCATTTGCAAGGTTTCTTCAATAGCATGGGATAGTTGCCCAATATACTATGCCTGGTTCTCCAAACCAAAATGGCGTAGCGGAAAGAAGAAATCGGACCTTATTAGACATGGTGCGTAGTATGCTTAGCAGTTCCAAACTTCCTAAATTCTTATGGACTGAAACACTTAAGACGTCAGTGTACATATTAAACCAAGTTCTGACCAAGGCTGTCCCAATGACACCTTTTGAGTTATTTAAGGGTTGGAAACCAAGTTTACATCATGTGCGCGTTTGGGGATGCCCGTCTGAAGTAAGAATTTATAATCCACAAGAAAAGAAGTTGGACCCAAGGACCATAAGTGGGTATTTCATTAGATATGCCGAAAGGTCTAAGAGATACAGGTTTTATTGTCCATCTCATACCACTAGGATTGTGGAATCAAGAAATGCTAAATTTCTTGAAAATGACTTAATCAGTGGGAGCGATCGACCGAGGGATTTTGTTTCTAAGGAAGATTATTCAGACACTCAACATTCCACCTCAAGTTTAAGGTTGGTTGTTGCTCATAATGCCCCTTCAGTTCAGCCGGCTATTGAACAACCAATTGTTGAAGTTCCACAACCTGCTGATATTGATCCAGTAGATCCAATTGTTCAGCAATTACCAGAAACTGTTGAACAACCAGTTGAGCAACATGCTCCTCAAGAGAATGTTGATCCAACATTGAGAAGATCTGCTAGAATAAGGAAATCGGCTATTCCTAGTGATTATATTGTGTATTTACAAGAGTCTGACTACAATATTGGAGCTGAGAATCATCCCGAAACGTTTTCACAAGCCATGGATAGTGATAAATCCAATTTGTGGTACAATGCCATGAAGGAAGAGATGAGTTCTATGGCATCTAACAAAGTCTGGGATTTGGTTGAGTTACCTAATGGTGTGAAGGCCATTGGTTGTAAATGGGTCTTCAAAACTAAGAAAAATTCATTGGGTAACATTGAAAGATATAAAGCTAGACTTGTTGCCAAAGGATTCACTCAAAAGGAAGGAATCGATTACACGGAGACTTTTTCTCCTGTATCTAAGAAAGATTCTCTTCGTATTGTTTTGGCATTGGTTGCCTATTTTGATATGGAATTACATCAGATGGATGTGAAAACGACGTTCCTCAATGGAGAACTAGAGGAGGAGGTTTACATGAAACAACCTGAAGGATTCTCCTCTAGTAAAGGTGAGCATTTGGTGTGCAAGCTTAAGAAATCTATATATGACTTGAAACAAGCATCCCGCCAATGGTACCTAAGGTTTCATGATGTCATCTCTTCATTTGGTTTTATAAAGAATGTCATGGATCAATGTATATACCAGAAGGTCAGTGGGAGTAAAATTTGTTTCCTTGTGCTGTATGTAGATGATATACTACTTGCAACCAATGATAAGGGGTTGCTACATGAGGTGAAACAATTTCTCTCTAAGAGTTTTGACATGAAGGATATGGGTGAGGCATCTTATGTCATTGGCATTAAAATCCATAGAGATAGACCTCGAGAAATTTTAGGACTATCTCAAGAAACCTATATCAATAAGGTCCTAGAGAGATTTCGGATGAAAGATTGTTCACCAAGTATAGCACCTATTGTGAAGGGTGACAAGTTCAATTTGAACCAATGCCCGAAGAATGATCTAGAAAGGGAACAAATGTACAACATTCCATATGCTTCTGCTGTTGGAAGCTTGATGTATGCTCAGGTTTGCACTTGACCTGACATCGCTTTTGCTGTGGGAATGTTAGGAAGATATCAGAGTAATCCAGGTTTAGACCACTGTAGAGCTGCAAAGAAAGTGTTGAGATACCTTCAAGGTACCAAAGACTATATGCTTATGTATAGACTAACTGACAATTTGGAAGTAATCGGTTATTCGGATGCGGATTTCGCGGGTTGCATTGATTCACGAAAATCAACATCTGGATACATTTTCATGTTAGCTGGCGGAGCCGTGTCATGGAGAAGTGCCAAGCAGACTTTCACTGCTACTTCCACTATGGAGGCTGAGTTTGTTTCTTGTTTTGAGGCTACCTCGCATGGTGTATGGTTGAAGAGTTTCATTGCTGGGCTTAGAATTGTTGATTCTATTTCTAGGCCATTAAGAATATATTGTGACAATTCAGCTGCAGTTTTTATGGCTAAAAATGCCAAAAGTGGCTGTCGACGTAAGCATATCGACATTAAGTATTTAGCCATAAGGGAGCGTGTTAAGGAGAATAAAGTGGTCATTGAACACATTAGCACTGAATTGATGATAGTCGATCCTTTAACTAAAGGCATGCCACCAATGAAGTATAAGGATCATGTAACTAGTATGGGAATAGGTCCCATCATGTGATTTGTCGACATATGAACGATTTTTTGTTGTATGAAACTCTTATTTAGTTGTAATGTTGATTCTCAATTTTTGTGTACACATTTTGTTGTTTATGAGAATAACATTTATCCTTGGTTTTGGAATAAACATGGGGTTTATTCATTAGGATATGTTGTCACATATAGGCTGACATTAAAGAAATAAGGTGCAATGTGATACATGGAAGATATTACTCACTCTTAAAGGACATGTCGCCATGATCCATGTGTTTTGTTTCTTTTCTTTAAGCATAAAGTTTTCGTGGAATTAGTTGAATGATCCGTATGATGAAAATGATGGGATCAAGTGGGAGAATGTTATTTATTTTGTGATCCCACATTTTTTAGACCCACATTTTCTCTTAAAGTTGTGACTATTCGACTCCATGCTTCGTACCCTTTCGTGACAACCGCTCACTCGTTACCGTTTTGATGGAAGACGGGATATAAATAGGAACGTACGTTCATTTTTTACAGGTGATCACAAGGTCTAACTCAAACTCTCTCATTCAGAATACACCATCAGTACGAGAGTGAATTGGGGTAGTAGCGTGTCCCCAATTTTGTTTGATTTCAAGTTTTCTGACGAACGCGAACAAGAACAATGGCTGGAGGTTTGTCTTCGATTGATCCTGGCTTCCACATATGAATTTTACATCTTACATGAATGACACAAAACGCACCTTGAGAACAGGCCGAGAAGATCCACAACCTGAGGCACGGCCACAAAATTTGCCACCGTCAATCCCAGAAACACCAGGAACCCAATCAAATGCCTGCTCGCCATCACAAACAGAGTGCAAAAGAGATCACCACAAATCACGAAAAAAAGAAGAAGATAAAAAGTAACTCAAGGAGAAAATATGAACAAAGATGGCCACTCGTGAAAAAACACATAATTCATCCTTACATCCAGACGTTGAGCGTCTCCTTGTGCCAACGGAACAAGCTGCGGGCGGCCTCGGCGAAAGGCCAGTTGGCACGTTAGTGGCCGAGGATGAACTCGTTGTCCTTCATGTACTTCGGCAGCTCCTGGAACGACACCAACACATACTACCTCGCCTTCTTCGGGCTCTTGTGATCCTTCCCTCCCTTCTTGGCGGCCACACAGCCACCACCACCATCATCAGAAGAAGAGCAGCACATGGCGTCGAGCCTCTTCCGATCCACAGCTTCTCTCCCTGGCTTCCTCCTCCAGACCGTCTCTCCTTCCCTCCCACTCATCGTCTGCCACGAACTGCCGCCCCGATGACAATATACAAGTGACGGGCGACAAACCGGCGAAGCAACGATCAAGAAACGAGCAAGAAGGAAGGGTTTCTTGAGCGTGCTTCAGAGAGAAAAAGCGACTGCAGCATCAACCCAAGTGGGGGTGGAAGCATTCAAAGAGGGATGAGGAGGAGGAGTTCGGTTTGGCGTAGAGGGGAGGGAGAGAGAGGTGGCGGTTAGGACTGTAGACCGTCGAAACGGCATTCCAGGATCAACATAGCTAGAGCTCGAACATATTGGAGGAGAAAACGAAATTTGGAATCCATCGTAGGCGACATTTGAAGCTCAGGTTCTTCTCCTTTATGGCCCTCAATACTTGGCTCAGAATGTTCCTTATGTGAGATAGTGGGTGTCTGAGTTTTAGTATGGTAGAAGTGAGGTCAAGAGGAACGACCTTAACGCTATTTATAGAGTTTTCGACGGTCCCTCTCGTCACGGATCAAGCCAAACTCGATTCATATAATGCCAGGTCAATATTCGACTATTAAGAAAACCTCATACCTTATCTTATTAGATTAACTCTGTAAAACGGTAAATTACAATTTCAATTAATGTAACTTACATAAAGAAAACTCTTATACTGTCATCCATGAATATGGCGGGAGGGAGGAGGAGATCCGTGATCTGGTCTCTTGTCCTTGTTAGCAGACGGAACGGTCTCGTTAATTTGATTAGGACACTAATGGTGGATTGCTAGAACGAAACGGAAAGACAGAGGAAGCTACGATATCCATGTGGACGGAATGAGAGAGTGGTATATACGAGAAAGTGTCAGATGAGGGTCACCATGCTTTGCGACGTGATTGCTTTCGAAAAAAGTGTAGCTAAAGTGAATATATTTTGGTGAAAGAATGGGGTGATTATGTAACATGAGATGAATTTTTTTTTCTTAATGAAAGAAGATAAACCGTGTGGTGGATTATCATCCGTAGTTATAAATCATGCATCAAGTGATGGGTGAAATAATGTCGATTGACATTTGTTGATAATTTTCTTTAAATGATGTCCGTTGATACTACTCTATTTCAACCATTTTACGCGTTCAAAATGTTCTATTAACATTCTTATATTAGATGGAGGGAAGCGTACAACTTTTTTATTGGGATGTAGGTTTCATTACGAAATAAAGAAAATATTTTTAATTAAACTATTAAAAAAATTTATATAAAAAATCCTAAATTTATTGTAAGACTACCAATTCATCCTAAGCCTTTCAATTTCTATAACGTCGTATGGTGCATCCAAGTACCATTGAAGTGGCTGATTTTGCGAAGCCAGATCACCTGTAAACTGTCTTTGCCAGTACGTAGCTGATTCTTTCTTTGAGATTTAGCAGCATGATTGCCAGAATGAAGCTTCGCTGAAGGTGCAAATCAGATCATCTCTCTTTTCTTACGAACAATGGCTCCTTCTTGGACTTCCAAGTTCTTCACAGCTCGCGTTTCTTTCAAACATTTTTTCTTATCGCAGAGCTCTGATAGATGCAAAGATTGCAAATGAGCTAAAGCAAGTTCCATGTCTGCAAATTCTATCTGCTTACATCTGTTGCTTTTTCCGGAACCCTATTAGGTAATCTCCTAGTGTATCTATATGTTGTATTGGTCCATGACATAACTTCTTAAAATTCACCACAAAAAAGTACAAAATAATTCATCATCCTCCTACCCTAGCTTTTCTCTTTCGTACAGAGGACAATATAGCGGTTAACAGACTATTCTCACGGTCGTGGTGGTGGTAGCAGTAGTCCTCTTTAGCGAAAAAGGAAAATTAATAATAGAAGAACTAAAATTATGGAGCAACAATCTTACAAAAAGATCAAAATAAGATGAAAGCAGAAAATATTATTACCCCCATATGATCACATTGTAAATCAAATCATCCATTAAAAATGAAAAAAATATAACAAATACAATAAGCATTCCACCTTTTTATAAATTGAGGCATCTTCTCTGTCATGGAGCGCCAACTCTTCTTGAGGCTTCTTGATTTGGGGCGTACACACACCAATAACGTAACATCATGAAAACCCCAGCAAATAGCTCACACTCAGTTCAATCAAACTGAATTCAATTTTGACAAATTTTGGTATTGTTACGCAGTTCTATCGCACCAAACTCTATCTTGCCACTGTAAGAGCAACAGAGTAGCGCCATAATGAGCTAACACATCCATGATCACGAAGATGTGAAATATCTGATGGCTGTGACCAGCAAGGTCGAACCAACCCAGTTTTAGCCTCTCAGGAATCCTGCTAATGTAAAACAAAGTACCTGTAATGTAAGACAGTGCCATGGCTGACTCATAAGCAAGCATGATCGGGTGCTGGGGATTGCTCCAATTCACAATACAGGCATGGATCGCACGTACGATACCGAAACCACGGACGAGAAGAGCACTGCCCGAAATGCCCGGAATTTCCCAGAAAAAAAAAAAGAAGGGCAAGCGGTGTCATGACAGTGAACATCCCCATCGCCATTATTCCGCCAAGGTAGATCAGTTGCCAATGGGGCTCGCACTGGAAAATACAGTATATTGGGGGGAAGAATGAGGTGATGATCATGACCATGATGCCGACATAGTCCATCTGCAAGCAGTTGGATGTTCAAGCAGTGTGAGTGGCATCAGAAAAGGTGGCAAATGCTGCTTGAGAGGAGGCAGGACATGGATCCGCCTAAGAAGATGAAGAATGGTCACCGTGTCGCAGCTGATTGGAGTGAACCAATCTTCATTTCTTCTCTGATGTCCGATTCAAGTTCACCAAAGAATTTGTACCCTGAAAACTATATTGTGTTAAATGCATCTGTAGACTTCAAAAGACAGCATTCTTTTCGTAAGTCGAATGAAACATTGTTGCCGTGCCACTCACCAAAAGCAATTCCTTTGAGTAAGAGATATTGGTCCTGCACTAGTAGGGTTTGACCTGCACAAGTGGATTTGCACATCAAGCATTGCATAATCTATGAATCTGCCAGAGGGAGAGACGAGGCCAAAATGGTGAAAGTGAATGGCCAAAGCACTAACTGAATAACTATCTGGCTTTGCTTAAGCTGATACTTTCAAATTCAATTTGACAATCAGTAAACTACTCTTCACTAAAAAAGCTATTTACCACTATAATTAGGTTCAGATAATCGCAGCAGCAGTCAACTTCCAGAGCATTCTGCAATGGTTTATTACAAGGTCCACCATGTGTGAACTTTTTCTTGACACGTACTGTGCTACTTGCATGGAAAATGATTATCCATTGACAGTGGACTGAATACATGTTGTATTAACAAGAACAGAGAGATTTTCAAATGGATTGGATCTTTGAAATCTGTTTGAAAAGAACAGAAATTTCTATTAATACTTTGATTCCATCATGGCAACTAATCACAGATGACCCTAGCTATCCATCTTAATTTTGCACTTGCTGTTTGAACAAAGACTGTCTTGACTGTCAGTCTACAACTCCTGAAATGTAGCAGCAATGAAATTGGTGAGCACGACCCTTGTATATTTCCTACGAAACAAACTTTCTAAGTTTAATTTTATGTGCCTGCACTTAATGTCACAAACTTGAGTTATTCATCTGTGGCACCTGCAATTTCGATACAGCACCAGAAGAAAATGAAGGTTAATGGCAATTTTGGTGGCCAGTTGCGAGAAAGGCCGGCTCATGAAAATGGCCGGTTGCTCAGTATGGTAACAAGCCACAAATATCACAATACTGCATTTACTTATACAGACTAAAAGCGGCGTTCTGCTGATAAACAGGTAAGAAAAATAAGTGATTGTGGCTGTGAAATTCGACAATTTTAAGCTGGTTATGGAGGATTTAATCAAAACAGGGTAATTCGAACATCCTCACCAAATGAGCAATTCAGCAGGCTCTCTAGTGAGTTATAACTTGCACCTACAAGCCTCATCTCCGATTACACTTGAGATAGTGAAATGGAGCTATGACAACCAACACAGACCGAGCTGCTACTCACTATAAATGTATAGCTTTGATTTCCGCTCCGACAGAAATTGTGTGTTCCATTTGATATCGTCCAGACTCACTAAAATGTTCACGCAAGTATAGGATTGAAGGACACAAATCGCACCTTGAGAATAGGCCGATAAGATCCGCAACCTGAGGCACGTCCACAAAATTGGCCACCGTCAATCCCAGAAACACCAGGGACCCAATCAAATGCCTGCTCGCCATCACACAGGACGCAAAAGAGATCACCACAAATCACCCAAAAAAAAAAAAAGAAGAGAAAAATGAACTCAAGAAGAAAGTATGAACAAAGAAGGCCACGCATGAAAAAAACAAGTCGAACTATATATGCATCATTCATCCTCACGTCCAGACGTTGAGCGTCTCGTTGTTCCAACCGAACAAGCTGAGGGCGGCCTCGGTGGGTGGCCTCGGCGAGCGGCCAGCTGGCGCGGGTAGCGGCCGAGGATAAACTCGTTGTCCTTCACGTACTCCGGCAGCTTCCGGAACGACGCCAGCGCGTACCGTGATGCCGGCGTCGCCATCCTCAGCAGCTGGATGTTCAAGCGGTGCGAGTGGCATGAGAAGTAGAAGTGTCGGTGAAAATCGAAGGCCCATTGTCTTCCCCCATTGCCATCACTCCTTTTCCCCTTCTCCATCTCCTCCTCCTCCTGCTCTTTCGCTGGTCGCTCCCTTATCGATTTCTGCTGAATTTGTTGGTCTTCTTCCTCTCCTCCTTCGCTCTATCTCGCTGTGGCCTTTTCCCTTTCTGTGGAGAACTCAGAGGAGGAGGCCTTTTGCTTTTGTTGTTCGGCCGATCGGAGAAGAAGATCAAGAAATCGTGGAGGCCTCATTTGGCCCAATATCAGCGTCTCCTTTGCATCTCTTGATATATCTTTTTCAAGATTAAGACTTAAAGATTTTTTTTTTTTTTTTTTTTTGTGAAAAAAAGATTTTTGCAAGTTTTATTGGGAATTTATTAAGAAATCAGGTAATAAAAAATTTGAAAGTTTAAACGCTAAATCGAAATGTTTTTCGCTAGATTTAACCAAAAAGAAATCGAGGTTCTTCATTTTTATTATCCAGACAAAACTTAATCCATTTACTTATATATTTTAGGATGATGTTAGCTATGCTAAAAAAATTTTAATAACATAGATTTTCTAATTGATTGGACGATTAAGATTTGAATTGTTACCTTAATGAAAATCACAAAATATCTAAATAAAATTATGCCATCGAATCAATCGATACCTACATTTTAATAAACCACCCATCTTTATAATCAATAAACCTGTCAAAATCCAATCAATTTTTTTATTAAAAAAAAAAAGCTTAGGACCCTCTAGCAATGTCCGTAAGAATTTAGTCTATTTGTGGTTGGTGAAGTGTGTGGTCCAGAGCCAAAGAGAAAGGAAAGATCTCTGATGAAGCAGAGATATTCGGATGCACCATAACGGTGGAAGTGGCCTATGTAAATAGGTCTTCGTGTGCTAGGAGAGAGCGTAGAACAAACTAAGTCCAAAGCCTCTTCCCACGCATCAAACTTTGTAAATCACTTTCCATTAACTACTCCCTCAGCTCCTCCTGAACTTATATAGGAGTTCTACTTTATTTTTACAAAACCAAATAACTAGCCCTTTATCCAGACTACATTAATAAATAGACAAAAACTATCAAATTTTTGGATCGTAATTCTTAGAAAATGGTTCAATCATGTTTGCTGAAGGGAAGGAGTAGGCCAAATTGGTAAAAGTGAATGGGCAAAGCCTTAATTGAACAACTATCTCGTTTGCTTAAGTTGATATATTTCGAATTCAATTTGACACCCAATAAGCAACTCTTCATTATAAAAGCCATTTACTAGTTCAATTTCATTTAGAAAATCTTAGTAGCAATCAACTTTCAGAGCATCTGTCCATCAGTTTGTGAACTTTTTCTTAATACAGACGGAGCTACCTCCTTTGAAAAACGAGTATTTGTTGACATTGGACTGAATTCATGTTATACTACTAGAAACAGAGACGGAGGTTTTCCGATGGATTGGATCTTTAATTTCTATTTTATTTTTGTTGAAAGAAACCTTTCATTTCATCATTCAACTATTTAATTTCTATTAAAAAAGAAAGGTAATTTCTAGTAATGCTTTGACCCATCATGCTATCCAATCATAGATGACCTTTGCTATCCATTTGACTGTCAAGCTACGGCTCCTAAAATTTAGCAGCAATGAAAATGGCAAGCAGGACCCTTGTATACTCCAACGAAATAAATTTTCCAAGTTTAATTTGACATGCCTGCAGTTAATGCCACAAATTCAAGTAATTCATTTTCTTGGCACCTACTATTTCGATACAACAACAGAAGAACGTGAAGTTTTAATCTAGTTTCAAAGACCGAGTCAAAATCTATTTTTAGCTAAAGAAAACTACCTATTAAAGAACAATCACCAAGTAAAACTCAAAAAAAAAAAAAGGCCTGCATAATTATAGTCCCTAAATATAAATACCCATTTTTCTTATCCTTTTATATTTAATATTTTTTTTTTAAGCGGGAGAGAATTCAGCACTCACTGTAGCATTGATAGAGTAAGACTGAATTCGATTGTGCATTTGAAGTCGAGCAAGCAATGTCGTCAGGCCAAAACATCAAAACAAGCACTCACGGACATTAATAAGTCGAATCTTTTAGCCAAAGTTCACACCTCGAAAAGACTGATCAAGCAAGATTTGTCCACCAAACAGCCACGAAGAAGAGATGCAACAGAGTAGTCTTCGACACCTCCAGCATATTTCCATTCCCATAATATCCAAAATATTCGAGTTCCAACATCATTCAACTCCATCCGCACAATCAGAAAAGATGACAAATCCCTTAAATCCTAATCAATTCCTATCCAGACAGATCCTCCCTCTTTCAGACACACTAGAATTGCAAAGTAGGGAAGTCAAACAAGGCTGGTTAATCATCGACATATGCTCTTTCGGAACAACGAACCAGAAAAGCCAAATTCAAACTCTCTCGAATAATCCGATTCGTATTTGCCTTCTCTATCTTGGGAAACAAATCCGGTGTACATAAACTCAAGGCAAGAGCCAAGATCTCAACATGTACAGGAGCAAGCGGACAATCAAAGCTTCGACACCAATTACAGAGTGACCGAGATTGGACTGGCCTCATGCATGACGGTTCTCGACCAGTAAGTGACAAATCAATAATCATACCTTAGGGTCGAAGCGTCAATTAATAACCATGCAAATCGCACTGGAATACTCTCAGATTGACTAATGATAGAAGCAAATCAATACTGGAAGTCACTTGAGCAAAACATCGAACACCTGATGAAACATGAAATTTGAAGTGCTCGGGACAGAAGACTCAACAAATCATCGATGAGGAGTGTAGAGTGAGGTGTTCATTTTAAACATTATCAGAGACAAAATCGACGAATCAGAGGACAGGCATGCACTGAAATATGCTCGGCTAAACCAAAAACAGAGCATAGGAGAGGGATACATTGCCAGAGCCGTCGCTGGTTGAGATTGATGATCGCCCGAAGGACAAAGATCGTAATGGACAGTAATGCCGAGACCTAGAACCGTCAAAGGGAGGAAGAGACGAAGATTGTGTACTTCGGCAGCGATGGCTCTGAATTAAGGGCAAACAGAGCCTCTTCACGATGGTGGAACTGGTGGCGATGAGGGAGCTACCGATGGTTGTGATTGACATGACTGGAGGGAATGAACATGGATAATCCTCCGAAAACCGACTTTGTGAGAGAGAACTTTCTCTCCCGAGCTCCCCTTGTGCCCCTACTATATGTTCTTTGGGTATGTGCTCTCTGTGACGACAGCGTGCCGTCGGTGACCCGTGATGGACGAGTGACGGTGGATACCGATGGCCTGAGGGCTATGGAGAGGGAAATCACCGTGAGAATCGGACTGGCTTAATGGGCCTGTGGTTTTAATGGGCTTGATCTCTGAGCCGAGGCTTCCTCTGATGATGGGCTTGGTATGGCCTAGGCTGTTATTATGGATCAGGTCTGGGCTGTGCAAATTAGACAAGGCCCTTTCAATTGTGGCCGAAATGGAGCCTTTTTTTTTTTCCTTTCTTTTTTTATTATATAGTTCTAAAACGAAACAAATTTGTTTTTTTGAAGTTCAAAGAAAAAAAATCCCATGTTGTTCGACAAAGTTGGCATTTGGAAGTCAAGGGATGTTCAAAAGTGCATTCAATACTATAATTTAAGATAGAAGAAGATTGACTACCATGCTTGTATAGTATCAGATTCACTACGACATTTTAAATATAGTGATGTGTATTTTCGTATTGCTTGGATGCATGAATGGGAAGAAGTGAAGTTGGTACTTGCAAGAGAGATTTTTTAGCAATATGATTTGAATGATTATATATTAAAAATAAGATTTGCGGAGCTTTTGTTTTTTGTATTCTTTTATTGCTTATTAGCAATAAACGCCTCTGAGAATGTTTACGTGCCATAGATGTTCCATGTCCAGGCCCTATTTTAAAACTCTCTCAAGCGTTTGTTATAAGAAAAGCTTAACGAATAAGTACTCCAAGAACCATAGCAAGTCCAAGGTGTCGAGGCGGTTCGAGCCTCAACGTAGAGTGCATAAATAATTAAATCTACAGCTAATGGGCTTGAGGAGTGTTCTGAAAACAGCCAAAAGCCTAGGAAAGAAGTGAAGTTTTTTGGGAAAAAAAATAACGGCAGTGGCTTCTTCATTTGAGGTCATTAGGGCCCTTAATAAGCCTTTGACATTGGATTTGTAGGCTTCATAACCCCACTTAAATCAGAATCTATGGCATGTCAAAGCAATCGCCGCTATTGGATTTTTTTTTTTTCTAATTTAAATTATCCAGATTCAATAAAAGTTAGAGTTAATATACTGGAAAACCCCAAATTAGTACACATATGACGAATTTGCTAAAAACTATTTTTTTTTTATCATGAAAAAATTCAAACCGGTATACATGTGACAAATGTACTCCAAATGATCATAAAAAAACCTCAAATTAGTACATTTGTGACAAATCTACCCTAAACTAATTTGTTCAACCGCCAAAAATCCTAAAATGGTACATTTGTGATAAATATCTCCTCTGTTAAATTGGATTAGTACTACAAAAAAACAACAAAAATTGTACAACTATAATATATGAAGAGCAAAATCCTAAACTAGTACATTAGTCAACTGTTACGTATCATCAAACTTAGCTGTAAAATTTAATAAAAACTAACAAATGATAAATTTATCGAAAATGTTTCAGTTTGGGGTAAATTTGTAAAAAAATGTATCAATTTAGAGTTTTTGGTGGTCAAAACATTAGTTTGGAGTAAATTTATCATGTGTGTATCGGTTTGGGGTTTTTCAAGGTATTAACTCTAAAAATTATTATGAAGGCATCATGTCCTCTCAACTTTCCATGTGCCTAAATCCATCCCATTTGATAAAAAGAGATAAAATTGTCCTTAATCATCTCACTAAAGTTTAAAGTGGTGGACCAAAGTTATTCACTTTCCTCCTTTTTCTTTATTTTTTCTATTTCTATGCTGGAAGAAGTTGCCAAAATTAAGAATATCATGTATATGTTTTCTTAAAAATTTTAAGTGGGTATTACGAAGAATATTTAAAAAGCACTAAATTTTTCTTTTTAAATTTTTCCACTGTACATATTAGCTTTTTTGAAGAGAGAATTTTCTAGAAAACCTACTTCTCTTTCACATTGTTGAGCAAATTTATGAATTGATTGTGAAGAAAAATACAAATAAAAATTGAACATCAACAACTATTTAAGACAATTAATATTCATAAAGCTTTCGTTTTTATTTTGCATATCATTGCCAAACTCTTTCTCATCCGTTATTTTTCATATTCACATGAGATGATTGGATAAAATAAATAGAAAGAAACTCTCTTAAAGACTGGACCTGATAAGATCACTGTTACATTCCCTAATACGGAAATTTAAAGAATGAAAATTAATAATAGAATACAATTGCATAAATAATTTAAAAGATGGTTGAATTTAATTCGCTTTTTAATTGACAAAAAGAAGAACGACAACGACAAGAAGACAGAGGAGGAAGTAATTCCACAGCCAATCACAAGGTCCCAACACTTTACCCAACTTCTTGATTTTGATAATTCAAAAAGCAAAAAAAGAACTCACGACTCTTGTAATAATCGAGCGTGCTTCAATTAAACACGAGAAGCAGTGAAAGCATTGAAAGGAAGAGAATTATAATGGCATAGTAATAGTATCATGTATTTTTTTTCCTGAAAATGGAGGGAATATATGAATTACGTTTAGATAAAAAAAAAAAAAAACTCAAACCAACGTAGAATTAATATTAAGTTCTTCATCTTCAGTTCAGCTTTAAAAATTATCTCAATAATCGAGCTAGATGAAGCTTTCCCAATCATGGTTAAGCTCGACGAAACTGGATTGGCTGTGACTGTGAGCTCGAAGAATTTTGGAAGCTAGAGTGCTCATGGCTGAGCTTAACGCAATTTGAGCACAGCTACGGTCCATGGCCAGAAGCTAGACCAATCTCGAGCAGCCATGGCCGCAAGCTCAAATTGTGGGCTATGAGCTTAAAGAAGCATGGAAGATGAAGTGGCAATGGATGCAAGCTGACGAACTTAGAGCAGCAATGGCCCAAATCTTGAGAAGCCTGGAAGATGGTGGTCATGGTCAAGCTTGAAGAAACTCGTGAGGCAAGGTCTTGCCTCTCTTTCTCTCTCTCTCTCTCTCTCTCTCTCTCTTCCACAAAAGTTTCTAGCTTTTTTATTTATTTTAATGCTTGTATTTTTTCCTTTACCTATTTTTCTTCTTTTTTTAAAAAAAAAATAATCTTGTTATTCTTTTTTCTTTTTAAAATTCGAAATTTTTTCATGATGTGGTGCTTGGTGGACACTGCATTTTCTTAGGAAAGTAATTGAAAAAAATCACATCGGTATTTTTCACTAGTGAAATGAGATAGAGTTAACTAAGGGATTTAACTGCACCAATTTAACAAATTTTAAGATTTGATTGTATTTTTTGAAAGTATAGAACTTAATTGTACTTTTGCAATAAATTCAGGACTCTTAGTGCACTTATTCCTATTTATAAATTAGAGTTCCAATTACTTTTCACACGGATTTCGAACATGTAAAATCAATGCCTTTCAACTGATAAAAATATTGACAAAAAAAAAAAACTGATAAAACAAGTGACTACATAATGTAACATATCACATCCATTGAGTGCAAGTGATCCGCGGACCACGCAATAAACAAAATAGATTTCTACAGACACTCTTGCGTCCTCCATTATTATTGAACATTCAATTTCCACGAAGAACTTGATTGGTTTTATGTCAAAGTTGTTGAATCAACTGTGGTGCCCGCCTTTCTCTCCATCATTTCCATGTCTTCAATTCTCAACTAACTTGAAGAATGGTTTGCATACTTGGAAAATTTCTGGGTCATGACAAGATTTAATGATTGTGTGGGAGTAAAAGATGTGTCGTGTCTTTGACTTGAAGAGGTCCCCTGCAGAAAATAAAGTGTCCTCCATTAGTATTGAACGTGTGCGTGTGGATTGGGGCAGTGTCGATGTTGGAGGGAAGTGGAAGTTGTTTAAAAAGATTCTTATACCACTACCAAAATATCCGTGAATCGCACGAGTTGAAGCATATATATATATATATAGTCGGTATTTTTCGTTTTCGTTAGTGAAATGAGATGGACTAAACTGAGGGATTTGATTACACCAATGCAACAAATTTTAGGATTTGATTGCATTTTTTTAAAAATTTTAAAAACTCAATTGCACTTTTACAACAAGTTTAAGACTCTTAGTGTACTTACTCCTATTTGTGGATTAGATTTCCAATAACTTTTGCACATGGATCCATAACATACAAAATCAATGCCTTCCAATTGATGAAACAAATGATTCAATATAGGACCCGCACAATGTAACAGCTCACATCCATTGAGCACAAGTGATCCGCGCCCCACGCAACAAACTACATAGATTTTCACATGTGCTATTGCATTCATTGTTATTATTGGACATTCAGTTTCCACAAAAAACTTGATTGGTTTTATGTCAAAGTGGTCGAATCAAGTGTGGTGCCCACCTTCTTCTCTATCATTTCCATGTCCTTAATTCTCGGCTAACTTGAATGGTTTGCATACTTGGAAAATTTCTGCGTCATGACAAGATTTAGTGTCCGCGTGGGAGGATAAGATATGTTGCGTCTTTGACTTGATGAGGTTCCTGGCAGGAAATTAAAGTGTCCTCCATTAGTACCGAACATGTGCGTGTGGACTTGGGCGGCGTCGATGTTGGAGGGAAGTGGAAGTCGAAGTAAAAGTCGTTTAAAAAGATCCTTATAACACAAACAAAATATCTGTGTATCGCACAAGTTAAAGTCTATATTTTTTTTTATATTATTATAAATAGTGATAGTTAACCGATTCTTTATTCATTGGTACTTTAAGTGAAATATAAGATATATTGAATGTTGATCGGTATTGTGTGGATCAGCATTATCAAATTGAACGAAGTGGTCTTATCGTTTCTTCAATGAGTCCACACAAATACAAATTTATGTGATATTTCTTGGCAAGACAACACCTATACTAAAACTTAATAGCATCAAATCTTAGTTAGTTATCTCATTTTTCTTGATAAACGATACCTGGAACGGTTTTTTTTCCCTTTATAACTTCAGTGAATCACTGATAACATATATTTTTTTTTTCGGTCCATTTGCTAATACTAATTTTTTTTTTTTGTCAATTTATAATATTCACCTTTCTCTTAAGGACAAAACTGGAGCAGCTACTACCCATGGCTAGAAAGCTCAATGAAGCTTGGAAGCTAAAGTGGCAATGGCTGCAAGCTCGACGAAATTAGAGCAACAACGGCCAAAATCTTGAAAAAGCCTGTTGGTGGTCAAGGCCAAGCTTGATGAAGCTCCCGAGGCAAGGTTTTGCCTTGCCTTGGTGGACGCCACGAAATTAGAGTAGCACTCCCTTTTTCTTTTTAAATTTTAAATTTTTTTCTTGATGCGGTGCTTGGTGGACGCCAAATTTCCTTAATAAAGTAATAGAAAAAATGTCATGCAAACATTTTTCGTAAATAAAATAGGACGTAATTAACTGAGATTTTTTATTACACCAATTCAACAAATTTCAACATTTCTTTTGTATTTTTTTTTTTAAAGTTTAAGGACTCAATTGCACTTTTAGAACAAGTTTTAAACTCTTAGTGCACTTATTCCTATTTGTGGATTGGATTTCCAATAACTTTTGCACATGAACCCAAAAAATATAAAATCAATGCATTCTAACTGATAAAATAAGTTATTCAACATAAGACCCACACAATGTACTGATCACATCTATTGAGCGTAAGTGATCCGCGGACCACGCAATAAACTAAATAGATTTCCACATACGTTCTTGCGTCCACCGTTATTATTGAACATTCAATTTCCACAAAGAACTTGATTGGTTTTGGTGCCTGTCTTTTTCTCTATCATTTCCATGTCTTCAATTCACAACTAACTTGAAGAATGGTTTGCAGACCTTTACTTGGAAAATTTCTGGGTAATGACAAACTTTAATGACCGCGTGGGAGGAAAAGATGATTTGCATCTTTGACTTGAAGAGGTCCCCAGCAGAAAATTAAGCCCTTCATAAGTATTGAACGTGTGGGTGTGGACCTGGGTGATGTCGATGTTGGAGGGAAGTGGAAGTTGAAGTGGAAGTTACTTAAAAGGATTCTTATAACACTAACACGTAAAACGCACGAATTGAAGCCTATAATTCTATTTTAGCTTTTTTATTTATTTAATGGTTGTACTTTTTTCCTTTATCCTATTCTTATTCTTTTTTAATTTTCTTATCACTTTTTCTTTTTCAAATTTCAAATTTTTTTTTTCCAGATGTGACGCTTGGTGAACATCACGTTTTCTTAGGAAAGTAATAGAAAAAAAAACTAGGTTGACATTGGAGATGGATTGAATTGAGGATTTGATTATACCAATTTAATAAATTTTAAGACTAAATTATACTTTAACAACAAGTTTAAAACTCTTAGTTCACTTATTCCTATTTCTGAATTAGTATTTGAATAATTTTTGCACATGGATCTAGAACATACAAAATCAATGCTTTTCAATTGATGAAATAATCGATTCAATATAGGACCACACAATATAACGGATCACATCCATTAAGAATAAGTGATTTGCCCCGCGCAATAAATTAAATAGATTTCCACATGCGCTCTTGCGTCCACCATCATTATTGAACATTCAATTTCCGCTAAGGACTTCATTGGTTTTATAGCTGTGGTGCGTGCCTTCTTCTCTTTCATTTCCATGTCCTCAATTCTCATCTAAATTGAAGAATGGTTTGCGTACTTCGAAAATTTCTGGGTCACGACAAGATTTAATGACGTGTGGGAGTGTAAAGATGTGTCGCATCTTTGACTTGAAGTGATCCCTGGCGGAAAATTAAAGTGTCCTCCACTGGTACTGAACATGTGCTTGTAGATATGGGTGGTGTCGATGTTGGAGGGAAGTGAAAGCTAAAGTGGAAGTTGTTTAAAAAGATTCCTATAACACTAACAAAATATCAGTGTATCGCACGAGTTAAAGCCTATATTTTTATATTATTTTAAATAGTGATTGCTTACCGATTTTTTGTTCATAGATACTGTAAGTGAAATATAAGACATACTGCATGTTGGTCGGTATTGTGTGGATTAGCATTATCAAATTGAATGAAGTTATCTTATTATTTCTTCAACGAGTCCACACATATACCAATTTATGTAATTTTTTTTTTCGCAAAAAAACACCTACACTAAAACTTAATAGCATCAACTCTTAGTTATTTATCTTATTTTTCATGAAAAATGAAACTTGGGAACGTATTTTCCCTTCATAACTTCAGAAAATCACTGGTAACATTTTTTTTTTTTTTTGTGTGTGGATTTGCCAATAATAATTCTTTTGTCAATTTATAATATTCATCTTTCTCTTTAGGAGAAGTTCTAAGTCCTATGGAATTGGCCTCAATAGATTTGACCTTGCTCATTGCTATTTCGTGGAGTTGGCCCAACCGTAATAATCAATGAAAAGGGTAATTCTTGTAAAGTGGCAGAAGGAAATTGAGCCGAAGAGCAAGTCAAGGGATGATGTTCTAAGTTTCAACATGACGTCGACTATGAGAAAATTACGAGTTTTTTTGTAGACTGTAATCAATTTTGCATTCATTGATACCTCAAGTTAAATATAAGATATATTGATTGTTGACCTGTATTGTCTTGATCACTTTATCAAATTGCTCAACATTGCCTTATTTTTTGTTCAATGAGTCCAAACAAAAACCAATTAATTTGATATTCCTTGGCACGACATCACTTGCACTAAATATGAACAATATCGAACCTTAGAAATTAACAATTTCTTGATCTTTGCCTCATGCAAGGACCGCCCTTGCTGGCCTGGGGCGAGGGACACTGGTGCCTAGGCCGACGAGGATGGCCCTCATTGGATCATCCACCGGCCACCAACCGTTAATGGTTGGCAAAGAGAAAAAATCAAAAAAGAAAAGGAAAGGACAAAAATTCAGTGAATTAAAAAAATTGCAAAAATAGTTCACATTACCGCTGATGGTCCTACATCTAACTAGACTACTACATCAGCTATTTCTTGCAAAAATGATCCCTAAGGACTAAATTGGGAAAAATTTGTCTAGAAGGACTTTTTGGATAATTTTCCTAGATTTAAAAGCAACTTTTGCCTATGGATCCGGAACATATAAAATCGATGCATTCTGATTAGTAAACCAGGTGGGACTACACAGGACTCGCCTGGAAGTTGAGGGAATACGATAAACAGAATAAATTTCCACACATGTTAAACCGTATCTGGGCCATCCAGTCTCGTGGAATCCACTATCTTTGGTAGTCTCGATTCAATTTGGTATAGACACACACACTTCCCTCATATAGTAGTTTCTCATAATCCACAAAATACCATTAAAGAAAAATTAAAAAGTGGACTCGGGAGGTGTCCATATTGGAGGGAACTGGAAACTGACGGGGTGCTTGGAAGAAAGATGCCTTGCTTAAGATTAAATCTGCCTTCTGTCATGGCATTGTGTTTAAAAAGATTTTCATCAAATACTAGCAAGTATTCGAGCGATGCCCAAATTTAAGACTATATTCTTTTATATTAGTCTATAAGATGATAATTAATTTATTTTGGGTTTATTGATACTACAATTAATTATGAGAAATACTGAACGTTGGTCTGCACTGTCTTAATCGCTTTATTAAATTTGATGGAAATTGCCCCTTTTTGTTCCCTCAAAAAATCCAAATAAGTACCCATTTATTCGATAGTTCTTAGAAAAATAACGCTTATTGAAAATTAACAACATCATCCATCTCAGTTTTTTTTTTTTTTTTTTTTTTTTCGTGTGAAGCAATATTAGGGCACATGTTTTTCTTTCGTAGCTTTGGTGAAATCAAATCGTAAATTTTTTCTCTTCTGATTTGCTAATAATAATTTTTTGTCATTTTATAATCTTCATCTCTCCTCTTTTGGAGAAAAGTCAACGGCAAGGATCGCGTGTTCGGAAGAGTTGGCCCCAGCAGACTTGACTTTGCCCGCGGTTGTTTGGTGGTGTTGACCCAAACGTGATCTTCACTCTAAAGGGAAAGACATTGCACATATAAATTAAGGAGATGACCCTCGTAAGTTTGCATATGGTGAAGCAGAAGCAACGGATAACGCACAAAACACCATTATAAACATGAAGTGTCTTTTATTGGGTATGTGGACTTGGGTGTTGTTAGTTTTGATGGGAAGTGGAAGGAGCATGGGGTGCTTGAAAGAAGAGAGGAATGCACTACTTAACATTGAGGCCGCCTTCTACCCACCCAATGGGTCTTCTTTCCTGTCGTGGCGTGATAGCCATGGTGACTGTTGCGGCTGGGACTCTGTGAAGTGTGATAACACCACTTTGCGAGTGACTGGACTAGATCTGTTGGGTGCAAGCGGTTGGAAAAGGGTAGGGTCGGGTTGGGAAAGCAAAGAGTGTTCGCCTTGGGTTATTGACGCCTCTTTATTCCTTCCTCTGGAGGAACTTCAAGAGTTGGTTTTAAGTGGGAATTGTCTATCAGGTGAATCTCTCTCTCTCTCTCTCTCTCTCTCTCTCTCTCTCTCTCTCTCTCTCTCTCTCTCTCTCTCTCTCTCTCAATTATGTTTATAAGTAATTGTTTAGTTTTGAAAAATGAAAAAATGTCATACTATGGTGCCATAAAGTATAAAAGTATGGTCCTAGACAGGTCCTTAAAAGGTCTACAGGAAACAGGGGAAGAACCCCTCTGCAATGGGAGTCCCCATGCCCCGTTGCAAAATGATGGGACCTAATCTATGGTGGAGTAGGTCAGCTGATTGTCACTGGCATCTCTTTGAGGTGTTCCTCGGCATAAAAGAAATGAGATAGAGGTAGCTCCCACACCTCGAAAAACATAGTGGCTGGGGACTTCCCCATAAAAATATATCTAAGTAGATCCTTAAAAGGCTCAAGGGAAGAAACAAGGACCCTTAAGAGTGGGACTTCCTGCTATCTCTTGTATTCCTCCTAGATGGGGAAGAAAAGTATCCATCTAGGAACAAATGGGGCCTCTAGTGGGAAAGGTAGACTCTACGTCACCTTTTAGGAGGTGGTTACCGCGAGTAGGATGGTGCGAGTAGGATGGTATAGTAGCCTTCCACGGTTGAGGTGAAGAGGTGGAACTCAAAAGGGTTCCTACTTAGTCAACCTATGCTTCAACGGTGTTTTATAACCACCATGTTGATTCAATTCCTTGGTTAAAAGAAAAAATGTCATACTATGGTGCTATAAAGTATAAAAGTGAATCAAGTGAACTAATGACAAACACATGATCACACAAATAATGCAATTCTTAAAGTAGTTGATTGCTCATATTGTAAACTAATTATGAGACTCATCTCCATGATGATGATAAGTACGAAGAACAAAAATAGAATTAGCTCAATGAGCAATGATTTACCAAATTCCGACCTTTTTCTTTTTCTAATAAAAGGTAGATTGTTTGAATTTTTCAACCCCAACAATTTTGCTCTCGTTTGTAAGTGGACCAAAATCTGCTTAATATTTTTATTTTTGTCTTCTTCTTAAGATTCAAAATAAGAAAAAAAAAATCAAGTTTATCATTCTATGTATCAATATTTACATTTTTAGAAAGGTTTTGAGTGTTTATGATAAATAAAAATCCAATTGGGAGAGCCATACAATTTACAAAAGAAAAAAAGTTGAAATTAAAAATGCCAAAAGGTAGATTGGCAGAGAGGATTAATTTAGCGGGAAGAGAAAGGATTTAAAGGTAGTGCAGTGGTTGGATAGAGGGAAAGAAACGGAGCGGAATAAAAAAGATTAGAACATATCAGGAGGAATAATGTATAGCTATCCGTTCTTTACATTCCTCATATAAAGGGATTTGGAGGGATTGAGGGCACTGCTACTTTTATTAAACAATTTTTTTTTCTTTTCCCACATTTACCTTTGATTTATTTCAAATTGTAAATACTTCAAATTATATATACATAAAAGTACAATAAAGTGATAATGCATTATTTATTTTCCTTTTTTCATTTTTCTTCTTTTCTCTTATAATTATTTGCATTTCTTATTTTCTATTTTCGTTACATCTTCCAACATCAATATTTATATGGATGCATGGACTCATGCCTGGTCAGAGAAGGTAAATGGCTCCTAAGTCCCAAGCCACTCTACCCATCATGCATCCAGACATGCAAGAAAATCAGAAAACCCCTTATAAGAGCTCTCCGGGTCAACCTTTAGTATATTTAGATAAGAAAAGTCACATTTAGGTACTTATGGTTCGCGGAAAGTATTTTTCAAAAATTAAATTTTTGAACTGCTCAATGAAAATATTTATGTATAAATTTAAGAAAGTGAATTTTCAAATCTAAAAAGATAAAAAAAAATTCCAAAATTACTCCTCTCGAGACTTTTCTAATATTTTCTTATTTTCCTTTTCCTTTATGCTACTTCGGTGCTGGCGACCAACAAGGCTTGACCTCACCGAGATTGGGCAAGCTTGAGCTCGCTAGTCTTTGACTGAGGGCGTAGAGGTGGAACCTCACCAGCTTGTTCTTGCGGCTGGTTTCCGAGGCTCTGGGACTAGTGAAGGGAGAAGGAAATGAATAAAAAATTCAAAAAATTCAAAAAAATTCAAAAAAATTGCTTAAAATGAATTCATGAAATTAAAATCATTTTTCAAATGCGATCCAAACACCAGAAAACGTTTTCGGTCATATATCATCAAATAAAGGAAAACTAAATATTTTTCCTAAAAAGTAGAAAAATATTTTCTTTTATGTGAAGTTTTTCTCGAAACAAATACATGCAATGTCGAGGCAATAAGGCAAGCTTACACAACTAAAAAATGAAAATAGATTACACATGGATCGATGTGATCTATATATTTACAAATCATACCCACATTCAAAGGAGAAAATATTGTGTGGGCCAACCTCTCCACGTCACTACGGGGTTGGCCCAATCAATGATCAAATTGTGGTGTCTAGGACCCATTGTCTCTTCCTCTTCAGTGACACCCTACATTATCAATCTCTTCAATTGTACCACACTCTTTCTCCTCTCTTCTATGCCATTCTAGAGAAAGATTGAAGCCTAATTTTTTTCAAGATACTCTTCACTCCCAAAAGCCTCCATCGATAGCATCCTCAACTCAGAACCACCACCTCCGCCTATGACACTCTCTCTCCTCTCCAGTCGTCCGTTTATCACCACCTCGCTCCTTTCCACCACCAAAGCCAATCATCCTCACTTCCGCCGAGCTGCAGCTTGTCCTTACCATCGTCTACCTCGAGCTTAGCTAGCGCCCTGGAAGCTTAGATTTTGGATCTAAGCTCAAGTGAGCCCTAGACCTCATATCTCAATTGATTCGAGGTCGAGCAGGGAATATAGCAGCCACATCTGCATTTTTGGAGGTCAACTGCCATTGTCGACCCCTAGTGGACGAGTTCTTGTGGCATGGAGGCGACAATAAAGAGAGACATGGGGGTTGGGGGCGAAGGCAGAGTCGTCCAAGGCTGAGTGAAAGGGAGAATGAAGAAAGGAGGTAAAAAAATAAAAAATAACAAGTAGAGAAAGGAATTAATGAAGAGAGAGGACCCATGAGGATAAGAGAAGAGAGAGAAAGTGGGACCCAACTGGAGCCACGTGTTGATGTTTGAGTGGGCTTGGACGTGGAGGGTCGGCCTACACAATAAAGTGGGGTCCAGTTTTTCTACTCTCTTAGCTTCTCAGGCTCTTTTCGCTTCTCTTCAGAGTATCCATATTTGAGAAGTCGAAAACAAAACTGAAGCATTGGGGATGAAGTACTCCCAAATGAGTAAACAAGCTCTCTTCCCAAATTTTCATCACCACTAGGAACACGTGTCGTCATCGTTGCATGTAGTTGCTTGCCCTACCACACTTTGTTAAGATAGCCTTGCCTCCATTTGAGCCATACAATGTCACCGGTAACTTAGCACTTGGCCTCTGAACTCAACAAGGCCACCCAAGCGCCCTCCTTGCACCCAATCCCCACCTTCTCTCTTCCACTTTCTCGCCATTGCAGCAACACTTGTGCCAGGGATCAATGGCGATTGTCGAACAAAAGACCCAATTACAATTGTAGCTAGCCCCTTTTGACCTTAGATCAACCCAAATCCTAAGTTGAGTCGAGGCTTAGACGTTAGATCTATAGCTTGGTTGACCTTAGATCTGGAATGTGAGGCTTGATTGTGGCAGCAGACTTTGAGCTTGAAGACACCAAGGATAAACGATGATGATGCTAGCAAAGTTGGAGGCAAGGGCGTTGACCTAGGGCAAAGGTCTCTATAACAGTCTATGTCTGTCATTAAATCTATCTAAACCACTCTAGAATTCACCTATGCTTTCACAGAGCTCCATGATCTCTTTATCCATTCTCCAAATGGAGTTGTTATCATCCTACAACCAATTTCTGGGTCATCTTGTACACCACCACCTAGATGAACCTCTGTCTTTGGATGCCACCACAAGATAATTGGTCAATGGGATGCTGTCAGGAAGCTTTTTCCTTATAAGGATAATTGTAAATATACCTTTTTGAAAGTTTGATACTTCAGCACATAATCATATCAAGATTGATTTCCAATTTCCTTTTCCTTATGCTTTTCTTTATTTTTTTTTTCTTTTCCCTCTTTCCACTTTTGCCCTTCTCCTTTATTCAAGAAAATTACCAATTCGATTTTGAGCTCATTACATGAATGCCAATTTAAACCTAAATTTTTCAATTTTGTTGATGTATTCCTATGCCTTTCTATGAAATTCCAATAAAGTTTTTTCTATCAATTGCCACTGAAAATTGCTAACGTGGCAGCCTATCATTGTCGGTCATCCTATGCAACACAGAAAGTGATTTGACTTGTACAATTCTTGATAAAACGACGTTGTTTTGCATACTTTTTAAAATTTCCTGTTTTTCTATTATTTACTTTTCCTCTCTATTATTCATTTGCTTCCTTAGAGAGTTGAGACCACTGAGTCGCTCCATCACCACAACACCATATGTCTCTAGAAGATCTCATCAGAACCCTAGTTATCCAGGCTAGTAGCAAAGAATCCTTTATTTATTTATTTATTTTACTGGCGAGTATTGTCAAGTTTCTACTCATTCAATGTCCCAAAAAATATTGTGCTCTGTATTAGGTGCCTCCCAAATCGGTCATTTCAAAATCTATGCTTTGTGTTTTCTTTTACCCTTTTTCTTAAGAGCGTGAAACTATTGTTTCAAAACTCCTCTCTATTATGAAGAATCTTGCTATTTTTAGCTCTGACTTTTTTAGCACCTAAAAAGTTTGTCTTTTTCTTTCTCCCTTCAGCTAATGCAAGCATCTTGTTGTCCTTCAACATCGTTGCTCATTGTTTCCTCTTCTTTTTTCAAATTTCTTGGTTTTAGCGAGTGGTGAAAGTTTGGTACATGGCTTTCTTGACTTACAAATGCACCTTTTAGAGAGCTTTGTTTTTTCCTTTTGCTTGTCCTAAAATTTAGATGGATTTTTAATTGCTTTCACGTTTTTCTCATTGCCACAAGTTGAGAGCAAGAAGTGCCGAAAATGCTAAGAATGTCACTGATTTTAAGGAGCTCCAAGATTAGAGCCCTTGGATCTCAGCCTATGTAGCACGGACACTCTTCGGAAGCCTTCGTGTCATGTCCGACACTCCAACACATGTCCGACATGCTCCGACGCGTCCCGACACGCTCCGACACGCAGTCAACGAGTGTCGAAAAATCCGACATGTGGTCAACTCTCTCCGACACGCGAGTCCAGAATTCCGACACGTGATTCCAACACGCACGGGGTCAATTTTAAAAATTTCTAATACTTGAGGGGTCAAAATATACATATACACAAAAGAAGTAATAAAAGAAGTAATAAAATTGCTATAAATATACACGCATGGGGTAAATATATTTCTTTTTCATTTTTTTTAGAATTGTTTTTTTTTAAGTCTTTTACTATGAAAGAAGTAATAAAAAATGCTATATATGATAAATAAATAAATTTAAAAATATCATTTCAGCATTTTTCTTTAAACAATATTTTTTTTCCTCTAAGTTTTGTGTATTATTGTAACAAATTAAAATTATGAATGATATTATTTAATATTTTTCGTGTAAATTAATTCTAGGCTATTATTATTATTATTATTATTATTATTATTATTATTATTATTATTATTATTATTATTATTATTATTATTATTATTATTATTATTATTATTATTATTATGTAAAAATATATTTAATATATAACGTGTCGGAACTTATTGAAATTCTCTATTTTTAAGAAATGACGTGTTGGCGTGTCGTGTTGTGTCGTGTCGCATGTCGCATGTCCGTGTCGGTGCTACATAGATCCCAGCAACCCCAGCCAAGCCATTTTTCCTCGGCTAAAACATTTTGCTACCATGATCAATGAATAAGAGCTCTCTAAGGAAGAAGATGAACACTAGCACATAAAAGGAAAGAAAAAGAAAAAGGGCAAAACAGAAAAATCAGAAAATATATGCAAAATGACGTTGTTTCATTAAGAATTGTACATGTCAAAACATCAGCCGTGCAATGTAAAATGACCATTGATGATTGAATATAACGTTAGCAATTTCTAGCATCAATCTGCTAGAAATATGACGTTGGGATTTCATACAAATGTTTAGGATTATTTGCGAATTTTAAGAGTTTAGGACTAATTAGTCTCCGTACAATAGGTTTAAAATTAATTTGGTAATTATTCCCCTTTAGTCTTTGTCGCTCTCCCACTTCTTTTCTCACACACAAACCCACCATGGACACTCTTATGAGCCTTGTGACCCTTGAGCTACCGTTGCCTAGTGGAGTTCCCCTCTCTCTCTCTACTTCGACCCCAGATCTGGATAGCCCGAGGTTGAGTCGCCATTTCTTGAGGAGGTGGTTACCTTGCACAAGCAAGCCAAAACTAATGCTTATTGGTTGAATAAAACTTGCATGACAATACCATGCCATGTACATTGCCACGTGATAATTACAGATGTAAAGTAAAGAAATGTTAGATGGGGACCACATAGCTATCTCAGCTTTGCTAGTTAACTAAATAAAATAAGTACTGTTAAAGCAAATTACTCACTTATGAAATTGGTTAACAGAGCCACGTGATAAAGACTCTTTTTATGCTTGGATACATTGAACCAATTGGTTTCTGCCTTTTAATAAATTCTCCTCTTCATAAGCATATAGTTATTCTCAGTATATTAAAGATAGTTAGATATGTGATATCCATAAATAATTATTTAACCCTAATGCATGCATGAATCTTTCTATAATTAGATTTAAATGGAACGCTACACTTGAAGAAATTGAAGACGCTAGACCTATCTGACAATTATCTGCAACTAGTCCCCTCATTGTACAAGCAAACTTCAATGGAGGCCCAAAATTTGTCTTCCAGTAAGCTTGAAGGTACATGTAAAATAGAAAAAAATGCCTTGATATGTAAAGTTCGATGTTCAAAACCTTTTGTCAATCACAGGTGTGAATCTTGAGGTGCTGGATCTTCAGTGGAACTATTTGGTGAATGATGCTCTCACGAACATAAGTGGTTGTGGATTGGATGCCTCTTCAAAGTTATTGGAAGGTACTTCTATAGAAATGCTTTCATTTATCGTTATTAACTTATCATAGAAGCACATACAATTGTTTGACCATAAGTAAACCTATGTCATGCTTCAATGTGTTATGATGTCAATGATCCTTACAAGTTTGTTTTTTTTTCCAAACTTTTCCCTGATCTTTGAATATTGAAGTTTAGTCCCCATGCTTTTAGTTTTCTGCAACTTTTTGTGTGGGCCAATCTGAATAATAGTGTAACAACGTAACAGATTCAAGGAGCCATAGCTAAGACGATTAAATACCGACACAACACGATAGTATACTAGAGACGTTCAAATATTATATAGGAATCATAACCAAATTAAATGCAAAAGTTAATCAGAAATCAATATCAAACAATATCTGGAGTTTACATATTAAACCACAATGGTGGTCAAACTTTAGGGATTTCAAGTGTCAATAAATTCAACAAAGCCATGAAGCCTAAGAAATTAAATGACACTAAAGCTCAAACAAAGCAACCTTAATGGACATACATGTTTACATTGATTTTTACTTTATTCTTTTTGCTTATTTTAAATGTTGCAGATCTTTCACTTTGACTTCTTCTTTTTTTTTTTTCTATTTCGAAACATCCACAACATACACAACTGTGGAGATATAGTTTTTTTGTATTATTTTTAAATTAAGTTATATTTTAGATTTTGATAGTATAGTAAAAACCAAATTATTTTGTCCTTTTTACAAAGCAAAAAAAAAAAAAAAAAAAAAAAAGATGCACATCATATGTTGTCTACGGTAATACTTCTTGATTAAATTACCTATATAAATGAAAGTATAATAAGGGAGTCAATAACCTTAAGTTGTGAGTTGAGAGAGAGTAAAGAAACTATTGTTACTGAATGGAAATTAACTTATGAGACTCACACTAAGTTATTCTTAATAATAGTGTCATTGCAAAGTAATACACTTTGTGAGAGAGAGAGAATCTATTGTGTGCAAAATATGATAACAAGACATTATTTTATAAGTGGCTACTAGCTCCAAGAATGAAGGCACTAGGGTCAGGCGGCAATAGAATGGCCTATCTCAAAAAGGATAAGTGCATCATAAATTTTAAAACATATCACCAAAGTGCAATCAAATTTTCAAACTTATCAAATGGATGCAATGTGATTTGGCCAACTAGAAAAGCTGAAATGTTTGTTTTTATTATTTTCTTTACATGTGTAGTAATAATGTAGCACGCACTAAGCTCCACATAAAAGAAAAAAAAAGATTTTTAATTTTTTTAAGAGAGGAAAAAAATTTTAAAAAGGAAAAAATGATGAGAATTGCAAAATAAAAATAAAAAATCTAAAACCACCATCATAGCCGCTCAAGGCGGCCATATAAATTGTCTATCAAGAAAACAATTTCTAATACTAGTTAATCATGAAATTTATTTAATTTGAAATTAATCCTACAACATATATTGTTTAAATATATTATATTTATCATTTCAAATTTAACTTATTTCATCACATGATTAAACTTAGTAAATAAGTTTTTATCTTCCTGGTTTGTCATTGAAGATATTATCTCTTATTTGGACAAATAAGTAGGCTTTCCCTTATCTATCAATTTATATGTATATTGTTAAAGTCAGAGCTACGTTCACTCCTATGCTCAACATATGATACTTCACTTCGACTTAGAAGCATTGGCTTATTGATTTGTCATCAACAAGCTTTAATATTTATTGAGCTAAATATAAGTAAAAAGACAAAGCACCTCAAAAAAAATTTCCAACACTCATCTTTTTCGACCTTTATTACTCATTGACTGTATATTTGAAAAAAAAAAAAGTGAGTAAAGATAATGTATCTTGAAATATTAAATTTAACGGTCCAATTTAAGTTTACTCCACATATGCCACTTAACTAATATATGTGATTGCCATGCGGCATAAATTGCGGCAAAGCTTTGCATCATGGGATGCATTTGGCTATTAAGTTATAAATGATTGTTGATACCTAAATTTTGACAAAATAGTTAAGATTAAATTGCATAAAATATTAGGAGCCAATTCAATCCTAACAAAGAAGAATTTTGCACATCACGTAGGTATTAATATTATTTTCATCTCCTGAGCTTTATTTTTATTTTATTTTCCCTTATTTTACCTTATTTCGGATAAATAAAAAAATAATATTTAAAAAAAGGCTAAAAAGGAGCTCGGGGGCTGGGCTTTCGCCCCAGCCCCCTTTAGTTTTTTTTTGCCTTCCTCGCGCACGGGCCCGGGCCTGGCTTACCCTAGATTCCTCTCGGCCCAGCCCTCTCTCTCTTCGTTCTCTCTTCCTCCTTCGCTGCACGCCACCAAGGACACTGTTGAGCAAAATCAACTAGGGTGTTGTAGGTAGGAGACGGTGCGGGAGAGAGGAGGCGCAGAGCTAGGCCTGCTGCGGAGTGGATGGTGAGGAAAGCCAGCTCGGCCAAGAGAGGGCCCGATCGGCGTGCCAAGGACCGGCGGTCGGAGCACCTCCGTCGACCGGGCTCCTCGCCTATAAATAGGGGGCCACGAGCTCGATTGAAGGAGGAGGAGGAGGAGGGAAATCCCAAAAAAAAAAGGGCGTCTGTGAGGGGGACCGAGGGCAGTGGTCGAAGAAAGGGGGATCGGAGAGGCTGAAGTAGAGAGAGAAGTCGGCCAAGAGTGAAATCGGAGGAGATCCGAGGGAGAGGGCTTCAGCCGACACCTCGGCCATGTGCGAGCTCCGTCCGACAACCTCACCCAGCTGATGCTCCCGAGCCAAACCAGTGAGCCTCCCCGGACCCTGTTTTGTGCCCTTTTTTGGGCGTGTTGAGTCGGAGAACGCAGCCGTCTGGCTCACGCGAGCTCCGGCCATAGGCCCGTCCCTCGTCAAGCCATCACGCGTGTTCTGGTTTGTGTTGAGAGCGCCGGCGCCGGTTTCGATCCCGTTCGAGCCGAGAGTCCCCCATTCCAGTTGCGCGCACCACCGGCTCGACGGAATGTCTAAACCAGATCTAAGCTTGTGTTGAGAGTGCCTGTCTCTGAGATCGTTGGTTCGTCGTGTCATCTTATTCTTGGCCGTCACCGCCTCCCTTTCTTGGTCGAGGTCGACACGTGCAAGCGTCACCGGAGCATGGTTTACGGGTGGAGGGCGGGCTGTTCCGGCGAGACACTGAGAAGGAGGAGAGGTCGAGTCGGGTGTAGTGGAGAGCTCGAGTCGGGTCGGGTCCGTATCATTCCCGGGTCGCGGGTTCAACTAGCTCGGGCACGTTTCTTTTTTTCTCACGGGCCGGGTGTGCACGGGCTTGGGTGATGTAGGGCTTTTTTTTTTTTTTATATAGTTACGCACGGGCCGGGCCTCTCCCTTTTTGCCCATTTTGTTACCTTGGGCCGATCGTGGGACCAGGCTCAATAAATGACCCGACTCGGGTCTGGATATCCGACCTGAGTCTGGTTGTTTATATTATAATATTATAATATTATTATAATATTTAAAATTATTTAAAAATGAAAATAATTCCGAAAATGTTTTATTTTTTCCAAAAATTAGAGAAAAGCTTAAAAAATATTTTTTTCAGTAGTTTTCTCCAAAAAAAAAAATGCATGAAAAGTCATTTAAAATAATCAAACTTTTGAGTTTAAATAAAATTAAGTATCGAAATGACATTGGTTGATTAACTAGTGTAATCAAGTCATCGATCATATAGTGGCGACTTGTAATTAAAAATGACTTATATGTTAAAGGCTCAAGCCATAAGTCGCAAATTGGTGCGCTTATGAGAGTTGGGGCTAAGTTTAGACTTAGCAAGCCATCAATCTTCGTGCCTCGTGGGAGGGCTCGAGGAGGTCGCGACATGATTGATCTATTATTCTTGAAATTTTAGCTCTTTAGGATAAGTATGCACATTATAGATAAAGATAAAATATATTGAAATAACGTATTCATGTAATCTAAAAATTAACTCTAAAACATATACTATTTAAATATATTCTTTTTATCATTCCAAATTTAGCTTAAATTTACTTAGTAAATAAGTTTGACCTTTTCGGTTTGTCGTTGAAAATTTTGTCTCTTATTTGAACAATTTTCACTTAATAAATAAGCTTTCACTAATCTACCAATTTCATGTATAGTTAAATCGGAGCTATTCTCGTTCATATGCTCATATGCTCATCACATGACAATTCACTTCAACTGATAGGCATTGTCTTATTAATTTGTCTTCAAAAAGCTTTTATCTTTATTGACTTTAAGTTTAAACTTTAAGTATAAAGAGAAAGTACCCCAAAAATCTTTTCTGGCATTTATCTTTATCGACGTTTATCTCTCGTTCATTATAAAAATTTGAAGAAAAGTAAGTAAAGACAGTATATCTCAAAATATATAATTAAACCATTTCCTGTAAGTTTACTCCACAAATGTCACTTCACTCGTATATGTAATTGACATGTGCATAAATTGCGGAGAAAAATTTACCACGTGGAATCAAAAAGTGAACTAATAGACAATACCTTGACCAACGTATTCTATTCATGTAATCTAAAATTTAAAATTTTTTTTAAAAAAAGAATATATCTTATTACATGAAAAATATTCATATTTTGAAATATAACCTTTTTGAGTGCAGTCATAAATACATAATTTATAGTCTTTGAAATTGAATTAAAATAATGTGAATGGCAGCTTATTTTATTTCTTATTTTGCATAATATTTGAAATATTTTTTTATTTAATACTCTCTAAGTTTAAATACCACAATAACATTAATTCCTTAAATGTCAGAAAAAAATTAACTTAATTCAGAGATGAATATTTACAGTTTTTTTTTTTACTTTCTCTTCATCTAAAATTCACTTATCTGAAATATTTATTTCACTTGAAGCAATGTAAAAAATATATTTATATATATATACAAAGGTCACTTAATTTGAAATTGATTGAAAAAAAAAAAAGATAAGAGAGAATTTCTTAAGTTTTACTCAATTTTGGTTTCATTTGTACAATTCACAGAAGTTTAACTCAAGGATAGTGAGAAAATAATCTCGAGTTTTGACTTAGTTTAATGAAAATCATATTTAAAGACTATGACATTAATAAGGAAATCCACATTATTATAATTAAAATCAAATTGTATTTGTGAAGAAGATAATAGTATTACTCTTATCTTATTGTACTGTTGTATGTCTATTTAGCTAGAGTTTTCAATTTAAACTTTTCTCCCACATTTTGTTTGTCCAATCTAGCGAATATTTTTAGTTGGTGTATTTCATACCTAATGAGTAACATCCCCAAATGATACATATGCAAAAGTCACTAACACTAATAACGAAAAAGGATAAATACATGTAAAAATATGTTTACCAACAAGCATATGTCCCTGTAAAGCACCAGCCACGTGAATAGTTGCTTTGTCGTCTCAAATTTTTATGTCTTATTGAGTATAAATTTGAAAAATTGTTAAAGAAAATTTTCAAATATGTTATCAAATGATATGGATCATATTAACGACAATTTTTTTTCTAAATATAGCTTATCTAAAATGAATTACGAAAAAAGAAAAAGTAAGCACGATAAGAAAAAAAAGGAAGTCCAAGGAACAAGAAGAAGAAACTTAAATGGAAAAAAGAAAAAGTAAGCACAATAAAAAAAAAAAAAGGAAAAAGAGGGGAAAAAAGTGAAATGCAAGTCCACATGATGTTTGGGGGACCACCAATGCTAACTTGGCAAACACGTCGGCCAAAAAAGCATGTGATCTCACGCCGCATGGAGGATCACATTGAATCGTCTTCTGAAAAGTACAAGATTGCACAATCCTTTTAGATGCTGCCCATATAATTATGCCTTAAATCTAGGGATAATATCAACTTTAGACATTGTTTCCAATCCAATTCAAAATTTGTCAAAACGCCTGAAGTAATCAACCCTCTCCTTTTTTGTTCTACTTAATGAAATGTAAATAATAGTGGAAATGGAGCATTGTGGTGATGGGACTCCACCCCAAATCTCCATCTTACCAAATTTTCTGTTTGTATTTTTGATATTAGATTGCATACTCTTTCTATCCTCCATTCTCGACAAAACCATCATACAAAGTACAATTTAGTGATGATACTCATAGTTCCAATGTCCACTTCAACAGGCTTATGCAGATTGAGGAACCTTGAAGAGTTGGATATTAGTTATAATAGTTTTTGGGGTCCTCTTCCTCCATGCTTATGCAATCTGACCTCCCTTCGTAGGTTAGATGTTGAATCAAACAACTTTGGTGGGGCCATTCCTTCATGTCTCCTCTATAATCTCAAGTCACTTGAATATATTTCCTTTTCTAGAAATGCTTTTGAAGGCTCACTTTCGCTTGCTTCCCTAGCTAATACTTCTAACCTTGAGGTATTCGACCTTTCTGACAACCATAATTGTTTGGAAGTAAATACAGAAGAGCCCACTTGGTTTCCTTCATTTCAATTAAAGGGGTTCTATTTATCAAATTGCGTGCTCAACAAAGATGCAAATGGCGTAATTCCCAGCTTTCTGAAAGAACAACATAACTTGAGATGGCTTGAACTTAGCCACAATGGAATGACAGGAAATTTCTCAAATTGGCTATTGGAAAACAATGTAAATCTTGAGTCCTTAGAACTCGAAGGCAACAATTTATCAGGTGCTTTTCATTTGCCTTCCAATTTGACTCTTGTCAACATGAGCTCGTTGGATGTGTCCGCTAATCATATTGACAGTGGGCTTCCATCTTGGATTGGTTCTATCCTCCCGAATTTGGAAGAGTTGAATCTGTCAAACAACTTATTAAAAGGTAGAATCCCTTTCTCAGTGGGCAATATGAAAGGACTTTATATATTGGACTTGTCGAATAATCGCTTCACGGGAGAGATACCAGAGACACTGGCTAACAATTGTACGTCACTTTCTGAATTGATACTTTCAGGTAATAAATTGCAAGGCCAAATGCTACCGAGGAATTCTAACTTGACAAATTTGGAATATTTGTATATGGAAAACAATTGTTTCACAGGAGACATATCATCTGGCATCTTAAATAGTCCCAACTTGCTAGTTTTGGATGTAAATAATAATTCTCTATCTGGAACACTTCCCAATTGGGTTGGAGATATCCGACACTTGAGAGTGCTTATGTTGTCCAGTAATTTATTGGGAGGTCCTTTACCATTGAGCTTTTGCAACTTACATGATCTCCTTCTATTAGACCTTTCAAATAACAATATTGGGCCAATTATACCTCTTTGTGCCAATGTTTCAATTATCAGGTTCTTGCATTTAGCAAATGACACACTCGATGGGCATTTTCCTGATTTTCTTTCTGGAGCTTCATGGATTGTCACATTGGATTTGAGACACAATTCATTGTCAGGTGAGGTCCCTAATTGGATTGGTTCACTTCCGAACTTGAAGGTTCTTCTATTGCAAGGAAACAATTTTGAAGGATCAATCCCTCTAGATCTATGTCTGTTGAAAAACATGACCATATTGGATCTCTCAAATAATAATCTTTCTGGAAAAATTCCTCCTTGTTTGAAAGATTTGACATTTGGAAACAATAGAATATCTCCAAACTTATCTACTGCCTTGCGCAATTGGGGTGATTCTGCCCTAGAATTCGAATATGTTTTAGAAGAAGTAAGTTTCAGGACAAAGAAAAGGGTGGAATCTTATAAGGGCAACATTCTAATACTAATGTCAGGGATTGATCTCTCACGAAACAATTTGACAGGCTTTATTCCTCCAGAGGTTGGCCACTTGAGTGAACTCAGAGCCTTGAACCTATCACACAATCATTTGACTGGACTGATCCCAATAACGTTTTCTAATTTGAAGAATGTAGAGAGCTTGGACCTATCTTACAATAGCTTAACCGGTCCCATCCCTCCACAACTAACGGAGCTCTATGCCCTATCAGAATTTAGAGTGGGTCATAACAACTTGTCAGGCAGGACACCAGATCGAAAAAATCAATTTGGAACTTTTGATGAAGCAAGTTATGAAGGTAATCCTCTTCTTTGTGGAACACCATTAACGAGTTGTGATTACTCAAATCACAAACGGGAGACACCACCATCTTTAAATCATACCAAGGAGGATGATTCCTGGAGAGAAGCCTTTTTTTGGAGTTTTGCAGGATCATATGTCGTGGCATTCCTTGGGGTACTTCTTTTTCTCTACCTAAACTCATATTATCAATGTGTGTTGTTTGAGCTTGTTTGTAAGCTTATCCGATCGTTTCTACAGTAGAGATTATTCTTCTAAGAATTTTGAGATGGAAAAATATGATGAAATAGTGGAGAACCTTTATGTAATAGGATTGTAAGCATTTGAGTTGACTCCTTGAGTGTTTGTATTGTAATCCTTGTCTTGCTAATTTGATTATAAGAAGATCTTAATTTGGTTGTGATTTGAGCAAAAATACTTTTGTTCACGACCGAAATGAATCTAGCATTAAATTTCTAATGTTGCAATTTGCAACAACAAAACAACCTGGTTTTAGCGTCTCAAGACAAGATCCCCATAAAATAAAGGATTGGGCATAGAAAATTGTTGATAAAGGCATGCATTGTAGGAGCACTACTCTGTAGCTTGAGCACAACTTGAGCACAGCTTGAGCCCACCTTTGTGATCACTGCTTGACAAAGATTTTTAGTAAGAGAACTAAGCTTATTCAATACTTAAATGAAAAATTACTTGTAGGATAAGTTCGATTCTACTGGCAAAATGAGCAACTGTCATTTGCATATGCATTAGGATCAATGGTCGTGCCAATCTTTATTTTCCCAATCACCTTAAGGTCGTGTTCAAACTAAACCAACGTAGAAGATTTGTCAAGGGTCAACCTAGTCACACCTTTAATCCAAAAGAAATCTAGGTCGACCTAAATTGATAGCCATATAGAAAAAAAAAAAAAAAAAAAAACAAAGCACATAATGCTAAGCTACATAGATTAAGGATACTAAATCAGGCAATGACGCAATGTAACAATTCAACATAAAAACATGAAGTGTTCTTTGCTGGTGTTGTGCATGTGGAGTTCCATGTTGGCTATTGCAAAATAATGTGAATCTCGTCGAGTTAAAACTCACTAGCAATGACTTGTTGGGTGCTTTTATTTGCCATCCAAGTCAAATCTTGTCCATATGCGTTAGTTCGAAGCATTTGCCAATTGGATCGAAGGAGCACTTCCATCTCAAATTTGATTTCATCCTTCTGAATTTGCTATTCTCGAACCTATCAACGAAATTGATAGAAGATAGAATCCCTCCATCGATAGGTAATATGAATTTTTTTTTTTAGGTAAAGTCCAATATGAAATTGTTGACCACCTTAGATTTGTTGAATAATGGCTTCATGGGGGAAATGCCAGAGCCATTGGCCATAGGTTCTATCTCACTATATGTATTAAAAATGTCTAACAACAACTTGCGTGGCTGGATGCTGCCAAGAACTACAAACTTGACGAGGTTGAAATATTTATATCCAGAAGACAATCAATTCACTGAAATATACCACCTGGCATTTTGGATACCTCAAACTTAAGGATTTTGGATCAAAGTGATCATTTCTTGGTCGGATCGATACCAAATTGGATTCAAGATATTTAACTGTTGGTATGTTGTCAAGAAACTTACTGGGTGGTCCTCTATCATTGAACTTTTGCAAATTGAGTTCTCTCGTTATTTTATACCTTTGGACTAACAAATTTTTGTCCAGACATAGCCTACTGTGCCATTGTTACAATTCTGAGGTTCTTGCATTTACAAGTGATGAGCTCATTGGGCCTTTTCCTTAGTTTCTTTCTAGAGGTTCATCCATGGTCATATCGCATCTACCAGAAAATGCGTTGACAGTTGAGATGCCCAATAGTTTGCTTTGGAACTTGAAGTTTTTTCTACGTAAACAAAACCACTCTGAAGGTTCAATTTCTCTCGTTCTTTGTCAATTGACGGAGACGAGTGGATCTCTCTTATAATGGCCTCTTGGGTGAAGTTCCTTCTTGCTTAGAACATTTGACATTTGGAAATGTTGGAATGTCTAAAAGCACATTCCATACATTGAGTGAAAATGCAGAGTATTGGCAGCTCTACGGGCACGAGTCAAAACTCAACTTATTATTTCAACTTTGACGGTAGGAGCATAAGTGCTTTTTTTGATGAACTAGAACAATTAACCTTTCATGTCAAAGAGTAGATTGGAATCTTATAATGGCAACATTCTAGAGCTCAGACCTTTTCTACAAGAAGTTAAATGGTATAATTTCTCCACAACTAACATAGCTATACACACTTCCAATAGCCAAGACACCAGACGGAGAATCAATTTGGAACTTTCGATGAAGTAAATTACGAAGGTAACCCTCTTCTTTGTGGAGCATAGTTAGTAAGTTGTAATAGCTCAAATCATGGTCCAAGGACACTCTCAACTGTTGACAAATGCATAGAGGATGAGTCCTTGAAAGATTCATTCTTGAGTTTCGCAGGATCATACGTGATGGCATTTGTTGGGGTCGTCATTTATGTCCACTGTTGTTTTTCCCTACTTAAACTCCTACAGTCTTAGTGGTCGGTTATGTCTATAAGCATATCCCATTGTTTCCCGAGCAGAGCTTATGCTTGCAGGCATTTTAAGCATCTTGATTCTCCACCGTGCATGTTAAACCGTTGGATCGTCATTTTGTCCAGTCTTTTCCTATAAATTTGGATATGAATGCTGTCAGGTTTTTTTTTGGTTTTACTTTAGGAAAGATCATTGTGGTCACAGATACAATAGCCATAAAAAAGAAAAATGATGGCTGTGACTTGTTATCATAGATTGACCAGTGTTGCTCTGATTTTCCTTGGGAATTTCTACAGTGCACTGGAACACCTTACTGCCTCACTTTTCATGACCCTTTGAACTTGGTTAATACAAATCGTAAAACAATTTGATAATGTGTTCCAACGTCTTTGGACTTAACTTCAATGGCATGTCACATGGTGCACACGAGTACCATTGAAGTGGCTGATTTTGCGAAGCCAGATTGGCTGTTAGCTTTCTTCGCCAATACGTAGCTGATTCTTCTTTGAGATTTAACAGCATGATTGCCAGAATGACGCTTCGCTGAAGGTGCAAATTAGATCATCTGAATTTCTTTTCTTAGGAACAACGTCTCCTTCTTGGATCTCCAAGTCCTTCACAGCTCGCGTTTCTTGCAGATATTTTTTCTTATCACAGAGCTCTGATAGATGCAGAGATTGCAAATGAGCTAAAGCGAGTTCCATGTCTGCAAATTCTATCTGCTTACATCTGTTGCTTTTTCTGGAACCCTACGAGGTAGACTCCTAGTATACCTATACGTTGTACTGGTCCATGACTCGACTTCTTAAAATTCATCACAAAAAGTACAAAATAATTAACAGACTCGTGGTGATGGTAGCAGCAGTACTCCTTAGCGAATAAGGAAAATTAATAGCAGAAGAAAAAAAATGGGAGAAACAATCTTAAAAACAGCTCAAAATAAGATGAATGCAGAAAATATTATTAACCACGTATGATCACATTGTAAATCAAATCATCCAAGGAAAATGAGATAAATATAGCAAATACAATGAGCATTCCACTTCTTTAAAAATGGAGGCATCTCCTCTGTCATGGAGCGCCATCTCTTTTTGTGGCTTCTTGATTTGGGGTGTACACACACCAACAGCGTAATATCATGAAAACCCCAAGCAAATAGCTCACACTCGGTTCAATCAAAATGAATCGAATTTTGACAAATTTTAGTATTGTTACACAGTTCTATCGCACCCGACTCTATCTCACCACCGTAAGAGCAACAGAGTCGCGCCATAATGAGCTAACCCACCCATGATCACGAAGACGTGAAATATCTGATGGCTGTGATCAGCAAGGTCGAACCAACCCAGTTTTAGCCTCTCAGGAATCCTACTAACATAAAACAAAGTACCTGTAATGTAAGATAGTGCCATGGCCGACTCATAAGCAAGCATGATCGGGCGCTGTGGATTGCTCCAATTCACAATATAGGCATGGATCGCTGGTACAATACCAAAAAACGCCATGGATGAGAAGAGCATTGCTCGAAATGCTTGGAATTTCCCAGAAGAAAGAGAAGGGGCGAGCAGTGTCACAACAGTGAACATCCTATGAAATTTAGCAGCAATGAAAATGGCGAGCATGGCCCTTTTATATTCCTATGAAACAAATTTTCTGATTTATTTTATGTGCCTACACTTAATGCCACAAACTCAGAGTTATTCATCTGTGGCACCTGCAATTTCGATACAGCACCAGAGGAAAACGAAGGTTAATGGCAAATTCGGTTGCCAGTTGCAAGAAAGGTTGGCTAATGAAAATGGCCAGTTGCTCAGTATGGTAGCAAGCCACAAATATCACAATACTACATTGACTTGTACAAACTAAAGGCGCTGTTCTGCTAATAAACAGTTAGGAAAAATCTAAGTGATTGTGACCGTGAAATTTGACAATTTTGAGCTGGTTATGGAGGATTTGATCAAAACAGGGTAATTCAAACATCCTCACCAACTGAGCAATTCAGCAACCTCTCTAGTGAGCTATAACTTGCACCTACAAGCCTCATCTCAGATTACACTTGAGACGGTGAAATCGAGCTATGACAATCAAATACAGATCTAGCTGCTACTGACAATTTCCCGACTATATATGTACAGCTATGATTCCCACTCCGACGAAATTATGTGTTCCATTGGATATCGTCGAGACTCACTAAAATGTCCACGCAAGTATAGGATTGAATGACACAAAACTCACCTTGAGAACAGGCCGAGAAGATCCGCAACCTGAGGCGCGTTCACAAAATTTGCCACCGTCAATCCCAGAAACACCAGGAACCCAATCAAATGCCTGCACGCCATCACAAACAGAGCGCAAAAGAGATCACCACAAATCACGGAAAAAAAAAAAGATAAAAAAAAAGATAAAAAGTAACTCAAGGAGAAAATATGAACAAAGATGGCCACGCGTGAAAAAACACATAATTCATCCTTACGTCCAGACGTTGAGCGTCTCGTTGTGCCAACGGAACAAGCTGCGGGCGGCCTCGGTGAGCGGTCAGTTGGCACGGTAGTGGCCGAGGATGAACTCGTTGTCCTTCATGTACTCCGGCAGCTCCTGTAACGACACCAGCACATACCGCCTCGCCTTCTTCGGGCTCTCGTGAGCCTTCCCTCCCTTCTTGGCGGCCGCACAGCCACCGCCATCATCACCACCATCATCACCACCATCATCAGAAGAAGAGCAGCACATGGCGTCGAGCCTCTTCCGATCCACGGCTTCTCTCCCCGGCTTCCTCCTCCAGACCGTCTCTCCTTCACTCCCACTCATCAGAGGAAGGGTTTCTTGAGCGTGGTCCAGAGAGAAAGAGCGACTGCAGCATCAACCCAAGTAGGGGTGGAAGCATTTAAAGAAGGATGAGAAGGAGGAGTTTGGTTTGGCGTGGAGGGGAGGGAGAGAGGAGGTCTGCGGTCTATTCTCTTGTCCTTTTTAGCAGACGGAACGGTCTCGTTGATTTAATTAGGACGCTAATGGTGGATTGCTTGAACGAAAGGGAAAGGCAGAGGAAGTAACGAAATCCATGTGGATGAATGAGACGGTGGGGGGCGATTGGAGTGGGGCACGGTGAGAACGTCGCGCATTATATACTTGTTCGATGTGAATTCGAGTTACTGCCATGTCCATAAAGTATGGGATGAGGGTCGCCATGCTTTGCAACGTGATTGCTTATGAAAAAAAAGTGCACCTAAAGTGAATATATTTTGGTGAAAGAGTGGAGGTGATTATGTAACGTGAGATGATTTTTTTTTTTTAATGAAAGAAGAGAAATCACTTGGTGGATTATCATCCATAATTATAAATCATACGTCAACTAGTGGATGAGATAGTGTCGAACGACGTTTGTTGAGAATTTGCTTCAAATGATATCTATTGATGCTGCTCTATTTGAACCATTTTATGCATTCAAAATGTTCTATTAACACTCCTATATTAGATGGAGGGAAGTGTAAATTTTTTTATTGGAACGTCAGTTTCATTATGAAATAAAGAAAATATTTTTAATTAAAATATTAAGAAAAATTGTTCTTTTTTTTTTTGGTCTGAAAATATTAAGAAAAATTGTTCAAAAAATCATAAATCTATTGCAAAATGACCAATTCATCTTGAGCCTTTCAATTTCTATAATGTCATATGGTGCACCCAAGTATCATCGAAGTGGCTGATTTTGCAAAGCCAGATCACCTGTTAACTGTTTTTGCCAAAAGGTAGTTGATTCTTTCTTTGAGATTTAGCTGCATGATTGCCAGAATGAAGCTTCGCTGAAGGTGCAAATCAGGTCATCTTTCTTTTCTTACGAACAACAGCTCCTTCTTGGACTTCCAAGTCCTTCACAGCTCGCGTTTCTTTCAAACATTTTTTCTTATAGCAGAGCTCTGATTGATGCACAGAGATTGCAAATGAGCTTTAGCTCTGATTGATGCACAGAGATTGCAAATGAGCTAAAGCAAGTTCCATTTCTGCAAATTCTGTTTGCTTACATTTGTTCAAAAAAAAAAAAAAAACATTTCTATCTGCTTACATCAGTTGCTTTTTCCGGAACCCTATTAGGTAGACTCCTAGTATATCTATATGCTGTATCGGTCCATGGCTTAACTTCTTAAAATTCACACAAAAAGTACACAATAATTTATCATCCTCCTACTCTAGCTTTTTTCTTTCGTACAGAGGACAATATAGCGGTTAACAGACTATTCTCATGGTCGTCGTGGTAGCAGCAGTCCTCTTTAGCGAAAAAGGAAAATTAATAATAGAAAAACTAAAATTATGGAGCAACAATCTTACAAACAGCTCAAAATAAGATGAAAGTAGAAAATATTATTACCCACATATGATCACATTGTAAATCAAATCATCCATGGAAAATGCAAAAAATATAACAAATACAATGAGCATTCCACTTTTTTATAAATGGACGCATCTCCACTGTCATGGAGCGTCATCTCTTCTTGAGGCTTCTTGATTTGGGGCGTACACACAACATAACGTCATGAAAACCCCAGCAAATAGCTCACACTCAGTTCAATCAAAATGAATTGTTACACAGTTCTATCGCACCCGACTCTTATCTCGCCACTGTAAGATCAACAGAGTAGTGCCATAATAAGCTAACGCGCCCATGATCACAAAGATGTGAAATATCTGATGGCTGTGACCAGCAAGGTCGAACCAACCTGGTTTTAGCCTCTCAGGAATCCTGCTAACATAAAACAAAGTACCTGTAATGTAAGACAGTGCCATGGCTGACTCATAAGCAAGTGTGATTAGGTGCTCGGGATTGCTCCAATTCACAATACAGGCATGGATCGCAGGTACGATACCGAAAAACCCCATGGACGAGAAGAGCATCGCCCGAAATGCCCAGAATTTCCCAGAAGAAAGATAAGAGGCAAGCAGTGTCACGATGGTGAACATCACCATCGCCGTTATTCCGCCAAGGTAGATCAGTTGCCAACGGGGCTCGCACTGGAAAATACAGTAGATTGGGGGGAAGAATGAGGTGATGATCATGACCATGATGCCAACATAGTCCGTCCATAGCAGTTGGATGTTCAAGTAGTGTGAGTGCCATGAGAAAAGTTGGCAAAAGCTGCTTGAGAGGAGGCAGAAGATGGGTCCGCCCAAGAAGACGAAGAACGGCCACCATGTCACAGCAGATTGGAGTGAACCGATCTTCATTTCTTCTTCTGATATCTAATTTAAGTTCACCAAAGAATTTGTACCCTGAAAACCACATTGTGTTAGATGCATCTGTAGACTTCAAAAGACAGCATTCTTTTCGTAAGTCGAATGAAACATTGTTGCCGTGCCACTCACCAAAAGCAATTCCTTTGAGTAAGAGTTATTGGTCCTGCACTAGTAGGGCTTGACCTGCACAAGTGGATTTGCACATCAAGCATTGCATAATCTATGAATCTGCCAGAGGGAGAGACGAGGCCAAAATGGTGAAAGTGAATGGGCAGAGCACTAACTGAATAACTATCTAGCTTGCTTAAGCTGATACATTCAAATTCAATTTGACAATCAGTAAACTACTCTTCACTATAAAAGCTATTTACCCCTATAATTAGGTTCAGATAATCTCAGCAGCAGTCAACTTCCAGAGCATTCTGCAATAGTTTATTACAAGGTACACCATGTGTGAACTTTTTCTTGACACGCACTGTGCTACTTGCACGGAAAATGATTATCCATTGATGGTGGACTGAATCCATGTTGTATTAACAGGAACAGAGAGATTTTCAAATGGATTGGATCTTTAATTTCTGTTTGAAAAGAATAGAAATTTCTATTAATACTTTGATTCCATCATGGTAACTAATCACAGATGACCCTCGCTATCCATCTTAATTTTGTACTTGCTGTTTGAACAAAGACTGTGTTGATTGTCAGGCTACTACTCCTGAAATTTAGCAGTAATTGGCGAGCATGACCCTTGCATATTCCTGTGAAACAACCTTTCGGAGTTTAATTTTATGTGCCTGCACTTAATTTCACAAACTTGAGTTATTCATCTATGGCACCTGCAATTTCGATACAGCACCAGAAGAAAATGAAGGTTAATGGCAATTTTGGTGGCCAGTTGCAAGAAAGGCCGGCTCATGGAAATGGCTGGTTGCTCAGTATGGTAACAAGCCACGAATATCACAATACTACATTGACTTGTACATACCAAGAGCGCCTTTCCGCCAATAAACAGGTAGTTAATATCTAAGCGAATGTGACTGAAATTTGACGATTTTAAGCTGGTTATGGAGGATTTGATCAAAACAGGGTAATTTAAACATCCTCACCAAATGAGCAATTCAGCAAGCTCTTTAGTGAGCTATAACTTGCACCAACAAGCCTCATCTCAGATTACACTTGAGACGGTGAAATCGAGCTATGACAATCAATACAGATCAAGCTGCTACTGACAAATTTCTCACTATAAATGTATAGCTTTGATTCCCACTCCGACAGAAATTGTGCGTTCCATTTGATAACGTCTAGACTCACTAAAATGTCCACGCAAGTATAGGATTGAATGACACGAAACTCACCTTGAGATTAGGCCGAGAAGTTCTGCCACCTGAGGCACCTGCACAAAATTGGCCACCATCAATCCCAATCAAATGCCTGCTCGCCATCACACGCAGGACACAAAGCAGATCGCCACAAATCACCAAAAAATGAACTCAAGAAGAAACTATGAACAGAGATGGCCTCGCATGAAAAAAAAACAAGTCGAACTAAAAACACATCATTCATCCATACGTCCAGACGTTGAGCGTCTCATTGGGCCGACAGAACAAGCTGAGGGTGGCCTCGGCAAGCGGCCAATTGGCGCTGGTAGTGGCCGAGGATGAACTCGTTGTCCTTCACGTGCTCTGGCAGCTCTCGGAACGATGCCAGCGCATACCGTGATGCCGACATCATCCATCCGCAGCAGCTGGATGTTCAAGCAGTGCGAGAGGCATGAGAAGTAGAAGTGTCGGTGAAAATCAAAGGCCCATCGTCTTCCCTCATTGCCATCACTCCTTTTCCCCTTCTCCATCTCCTCCTCCTGCTCCTGCTCTTTCGCTGGTCGCTTCTTTATCGATTTCTGCTGAATTTGTTGGATTCGAGATATTCAACTTTTGGAATTTCTTATGTTGTCAGGAAACTTACTGGGTGGTCCTTTATATTAAATTCTGCAAATTGAATTCTCTCATTGTTTTATACCTTTGGACTAACAAATTTCTGTCCAAACATAGCCTACTGTGCCATCGTTGGATTTCTGATGTTCTTGCATTTACAAAGTGATGAGCTCATTGGGCCATTTCCTTAGTTTCTTTCTAGAGGTTCACCCATGGTCACATCGCATCTACCAGAAAATGCGTTGACAGGTGAGATGCCCAATAGTTTGTTTTGGAACTTGAACTTGAAGTCTCTCGCTCTTTTCAGTTGACGGAGATGAGTATGGTGGATCTCTCTTATAATGACCATTTGGGTGAAGTTCCTTCTTGTTTGGAACATTTGACATTTGGATATGTTGGGATATCTAATAGCAAATTCCATACATTGAGTGAAAATGCAGAGTATTGGCAGCTCTAGCAGTACGAGGCAAAGCTCAGCTTATTATTTCAACCATGATGGTAAGGGCATAAGTGCTTTTTTTTCGTGAACTACAACAAGTGACCTTTCATGTCTAAGAGTAGATTGTAATCTTACAAGGGCAACATTCTAGAATATGTGTCAGGAATGGATCTCTCGCACTATAATTTGATGGGCTCTCTTCCTCTATAAATCAGTTATATGAGCAAACTATGTCTTAAATATGGTGCACAATCATTTGACGGGATCGATTCCCTGAATATTCTCCAATTTAAGTATTATAGAGAGCTTAGACCTTTCTTACAACAAGTTAACTGGTCTAACTCCTCCACAACTAACAAAGCTATACTTACTTCCAGTAGGCAAGATACCAGATGGAAAATCAATTTGGAACTTTCGATGAAGTAAGTTACAAAGGTGACCCTCTTCTCTGTGGAGAACAATTAGTAAGTTGTAATAGCTCAAGTCACGGTCCAAGGACACTTCAACTGTTGACAAAGGCAGAGAGGATGAGTCCTAGAAAGATTCCTTTTTGAGTTTCACAAGATCATATGTGATGGCATCGTTGGGATTGTCATTTTTGTCCATTGTCGTTTTTCCCTACTTAAACTCCTACAATCTCAACTTAGTGTTCGGTTTTGTCTATAAGCATATCCCATTGTTTTCGGAGCAAAGCTCGTACTTGCAAGCATTTTAAGCATCTTGATTCTCCACTATGCATGATAAACCATTGGATCGTCATTTTGTCCAATCTTATCTTATAAATTTGGGTATGAATACCATCAGATTTTCTTTTGGTTTTACTGTAGGAAAAATCATTGTGGTCATAGATACAATAGCCATAAAAAAGAGAAGTTGGGGCCGCGACATGTTATCACAGAATGACCGGTGCTGCTCTGATTTTCCTTGGGAATTTCCACAATACACTTGGTAGACCTTACTACCTCCCGTTTCATGACCCTTTGAACTTGGTTACTACAAATCGCAAAACAATTTGATAATGTGTTCTAATGTTTTTGGACTTCGATGACGTCGTATGGTACACCCAAGTACCATAGAAGTGGCTGATTTTTCATAGCCAGATAGGCTAGTAACTGTCTTTGCCAATACGTAGCTGATTTCTCTTTGAGATTTAGCAGCATGACTGCTGAATGAAGCTTCACTGAAGGTGCAAATTAGCTCATCCGAGTTTCTTTTCTTACGAACAACAGCTCCTTGGACTTCCAAGTTCTTCACAACCCGCGCTTCTTTCAGACATTTTTTCTTATCGCGTAGCTTTGATAGATGCAGAGTTGCAAAGGTGCTAAAGCTAGTTCCACGTCTGCAATTTTTATCTGCTTATATATGTTGCTTTTTTCCCGAACCCTATTAGATAGACTCTTAGTAGTTCTATGTGTTGTATTGGTCCATAAATTAACTTCTTAAAATTCACCACACAAAGTACAAAATAATTCACCATCCTCCTGCTCTAGCTTTTTTCTGTCACACGGAGGAGATACAACGCTTAACAAACTGTTCTCAAGGTGGTGGTGGTGGTATTCTTTAGCAAACAAAGGAAAAATAATAGTAGAAGAACTAAAATTATTCCTCCACAATTAACAGAGCTATACCCACTTCCAATAGGCAAGACACCAAACCGAGAATTTGGAACTTTTGATGAAGCAATTTAGGAGGGTAACTGTCACGCCCCAAACCCCGAGCGCGCGAACATCCCTCGATGGTCGACTGAAAATTGCGACATTCCTAGGACGCGTCACCGACCCTTTCTTTTTATTTTTGATTAAGCACATGCGGAAGCTAGTTAAATATAACACCTAGTCAAACATCATAAATAGGGACAGTACAAAAACACCGCAAAAGTTGCAGAAAACAACTTATTTAATTAACCATTGTTGTCTTTAGAGAGTTTAATGATTTACAAGTCCTTACACTGTCAACTTCCGACCAATCCTCTCAAAAACCTTCGGGATCAAGGTCACCCTAAACTTCGCTAACGGCAGGGCCAGCCAAAAGGTGTCACATCTCGTGCCCACCACATCCGCACTCGGTAGATTTCCACGTTACGGTCCTGAAAAAGATTAGCCCACGATAGGGTGAGATAAAGTCTCAACAAGTCAAAACCCTAAACCCCGATTATGATGCAAATCCACTCAAAGGCAGCCTAAACATGTGTCACACACAACTTACCTCGTCTTAGCACCTCCCCGCACATTAGCTCATCACATATATCATATGCATACAGCAAGCGTATTTAATAAATGGAACACATCAATTCATCTTTCAAACAATCACATGGGTTTCGATTATAAGGCTAAATCGTTATGACACATTCCATTTTGTGCCACACGATTTTGTCCCATAGTTAGGCGCAATTATCTCAATCACTTAGGCGTGTTCTAATTATTTACGACCCATCAGCCACGACCAACTCAACAATCGATGGTCATTCGACATAACCGGGCGTCGTGCTCTGTTGGGCACAGCAACGTCTACATCTAGACGGCATTCCATAAAGGAGTATCGGCTTAGCCTCCACTATAACCGGCATCCGTTGTCAAAGGCATCTGAACTTAATCAAGTATCGGCCCAGCTTCCACTGTGAGCAACATCCGTTGTCAAGGACATCTGAATTTAATCGGGTATCGTCCCACGTGAACGCATCAGGACGGGTTCCAATAATGACCACTTGTACGTCCATGCTCAGCTAAGAATATCGTGTTTTGCACTCAAATACTTCCATTTCAAATAATGGACTTGGCCAATTTTCTTCGTATTAAAAATACCCAGTAAAATAATTGTGTATGGTCACGCATTCAAATTGAACCATAAAACGTGACACTCTCCCATTTCAAAATTCCACGATTTTATATAGTACATAAAATATTTTTGGCGTCAAAAACTGACACCCAGTATTTTTCTTTTTAAATATTATAAAATTCAATTTTTGCAATAATAATCCATAACGACAATCAAGCACTCAATTACACAAATAAGCAATCAATTTCACGTATAAAGTCAACCACGAGAGTCAGCGTAAAGAAACGGCTAATCCGTCACAAATGACACTAATTATAATTAATTAAATAAATTGCAAATAAATAAATAAATTACGACTAATTAAACTGAACCACTTAATTAACCTAACCATGTAGGCACATCATTAACCAAGTCAACTCTTAGCTCTCATCATATAGCCAAAACACCAAAAATCCCTTTTTAAAAATTCACTTGGTGTTGTAAAATATTGCGTTGCGAATATATAATAGAGAAGAGATTGAGAAGTAAAAGCAAGTGAACACCAGGAATAGTAGAGAAAGTAAGAGGAGAGAATATTATTTCTAGTATCTCACTGTTGTGTTTTTGTTGTATTCTGTTGTGATCTGTACATCAAAACTAAACTCCTCTTTATAGGAGAACAAGAATGTACTTATCATTAACATCAATGTATCGAATGCTACATGTACTTGATAAGGGAGATGAACGTTAATTGTATAGGGAGATATACTTAGAATATATGATACAAATGTACCATAATAAGTACATTAGATAAGATAAATATAATGAATATTCATTCATGTATTTCATTCATTTATGTATTTTATAACACTCCCCCTTGAATATTTATTGTATTCATTATGAATGTGCATCGAATGATATTGCCTCATTAAAAACCTTAGGTTGGAAAAACCTAGTGGGACAAAAAGCGGGCAAAAGGGAAAAAGAGTGTAGAGCACGAACTTTATGATCTCTCTCTTTTATGGATGCATTAATTGCCTCGTTAAAAACTTTAAGCCGGGAAAACCCTATGGGAAAAAACTGGACAAAAAGAAAAAAGAGTGCAATGCATATATAGCCACTGCTGGGGCTAATTAATCTTGCATCTTGTGAACTTGCCGCATATTAATACTGCAATGTATAGTTCATAATACCTCACCCTCAATTGAGCTATGTAGCCACTGCTGGGGCTAATCAATCTTGCATCTTGTGAACTCGCCGCATACCAATGCCATATACTAATTTCTCAAAAGTTGATATTGGCAATGATTTGGTAAAAAGATCTGCAAGATTATTTATGAATCGAATCTTTTTAATATCAATTTGTCGACTTTCTTGGTGTTCATGAGTATAGAAAAATTTCGGTGAGATATGCTTGGTCCTATCACCTTTGATATATCCTCCCCTAACTTGTGCAACACAAGTAGCATTATCTTCATAAATTATAGTGGGAGAATTTGTAACCGGTACTAAGCAACAAGAATTATGAAGATGTGTTATAACTGATCTTAACTAAACACACTCTCTTCCAACTTCATATAAAACAATAATCTTAGAGTGGTTAGAAGATGTAGCTACTAGTGATTGCTTTGTAGAATGCTAAGAAATAACGATGCCGTTATAACAAAATAAATACCCGATTTGAGAGCGAGTCTTATGTGGATTAGATCTATATCTAGCATCAGCATATCCAACTAAACCAGAGTTAGTGGAATACTTAGAATAATATAATCCAAAATCTATGATTCCTCGGAGATAATGGAAAATATGTTTAACTCCATTCCAATGCCTCCAAGTTGGCTCAGAACTAAAACGTGCCAATAAATTTACCGCAAAAGCGATATTTGGTCTCGTACATTGTGCCAAGTACATCAAAGCCCCAATTGTATTGAGATATGGTACTTCAGGACCAAGTATCTCTTTATTTGATTTTCTAGGACGAAATGGGTCCTTTTGGGGATCTAGAGACCTTACAACCATAGGAGTGCTCAATGGGTGAGCTTTGTCCATGTTGAAACGTTTAAGCAATCTTTCAACGTATGCTGATTGATGGATGATTATTCCATTTGCTTTATGCTCAAGCTCTAGACCAAGACAAACTTTGGTTTTACCTAAATCTTTAACTTCAAACTCCATTTTCAAATATTCAGCAGTTTCAGCTAACTCTTCTGGAGTTTCAATTAAATTTATATCGTCGACATAAACCGCTACAATAGCAAATCCGGTTTCTGATTTCTTAATAAATACGCATAGACAAATAGGATCATTCTTGTACCTTTCCTTAATTAAGTACTCACTTAGGCATTGATACCACATGCGACCGGATTGCTTTAACCCATACAAGGATCTTTGCAATTTTATTGAGAATAAATTGCGGGGAGTGCATGCTTCAGGCATTTTGAATTCCTCGGGAATTTTCATATAAATATCAGAGTCTAACGAGTCATATAAATATGCCATCATAACGTCCATAAGACGCATTTCCAATCTTTCAAAAATTGCTAGGCTAATGAGAAAACGAAATGTAATCATATCCATCACAGGTGAATATGTCTCATTATAATTAATCCCAAGTCTCTAGGAGAATCCTTAGGCAACGAGTCGGGCTTTATACCTGATAATCTTATTTTTCTCATTTCGTTTTTGGATAAATACCCATTTATATCCAACAGGCTTTACATTATCAGGATACGAGTAATAGGTCCAAAAATCTCTCGTTTAGTTAGGGAAGCTAATTCAATTTTAATTGCTTCCTCCCACTTAGGTCAATCTTGCCTTTGACGACATTCAATAATAGATTGTGGCTCACAATTATCATCCATAATTTTATGAGCAACTAAGAATGCAAAACAATCATCAATGATGATTTCATTTCGATCCCAAATTTCATTACAATATGTAATGGAATTCTCGGTATTCCCAGGGCTAGTGTTCCTTTCATGGGTTTGCGCCTCTTCAGGGGCAATAAGTTCTTTGGGAGCAAGCATAACGCCAGGCTCTTCTGGAGCGGATTCCTAATTCTTTCCCCTTCGTTTTCGAGGAGCAGTATCTTTTGATCCTATCGGTCTACCACGCTTCAAGTGCGGGGGATTTTGATCAATTTTAGCCTGTTTTTCGAGAACAGCTATCCTAATTGGAGCATTTGCAGCTGGAATATGAGACTTCGTTATCTTAGTAGCATCATTAAATGCGTCAGGAAGTATGTTGGCAATAGCCTGTAAATGGATTATGCGCTGCACCTCGTTTTCACATTCAGGAGTCCTTGGGTCTAATTGAAATAAATTTTTCTCATTTCAGGAGAAAACCTTAATTAGTTTTTGTTTTATAGTCATGGAAGTTGTAGGTATCCCAATTGATGGAAACCTAGCCTCATCGAAATGACAATCTGCAAATATGGCAGTAAAAAGATCACCAGTAGTTGGTTCCAAGAACCGAATGATAGACGGTGAATTAAACCTAACATAAATGCCCAAACGACGTTGGGGACCCATTTTTGTCCTTTTTGGTGGTACTACAGGCACCTGTACTGCACAACCAAAGGTGCATAGATGTGAAATATCTGATTCATAACGAAGAACCATTTGAAGGGGAGATTGTAAAAGACTAGCAGTAATGCGTAATCTTATCAAAGCTACCGCATGCAAAATTGCATGACCTCATGCTGTATCATTGAGATTTATTCTCAATAATAGAGTGCAGGCAATAATTTCGATACGTTTAATCAATGATTTTGCCAATTCATTTTGAGTATGAACATATGCAACCGGGTGCTCAACCTCGATTCCGAGTGAAGCATAATATATATCAAAATTCTTTGATGTAAATTCACCAGCATTATCCATTCTCATGCTCTTAATTGGATAATCAGGGAATTGTGCCCGGAGCTTTATAATTTGCGCAAGTAAACGTGCAAATGCGACATTGCATGTAGATAATAGACAAACATGGGACCATCTATAGGATGCGTCCACTAATACCATAAAATATTGAAATGGTCCACTTGGTGGTTGTATTGGTCCACAAATATCACCCTGAATTCTTTGCAAAAATAAAGGAGATTCAAAATTAATATTTATTATAGAATGTTTGATAATGAGCTTTCCTTGTGAGCAAGCCTCACAATTATAATCTTTGGACAACAATATCTTTTTATCATTTAAAGGATGTCATTTTGTATTTTGAATTATCATACGCATCATAGAAGCGCCAGGATGACCAAAGCGATCATGCCACAGTCCAATCTGATTAGGGCTTACCAATCTCTAGGATGTGGTAGCGTAGGTTTCAACAGCCTTAATCATGACACAATACAAACCCATAGAAGAAGCTTCTAGCTTCTCATGGATGGTCTTCAGGCCCATCTTATAAGAGAAAATGCCAATATATTCCTTATCTTGATCATAAATAGTCTCAATATGGCACCAATTACGGCGTACATCTTTGAAACTGAGCAAATTTTTTTTTTTTTTTTTTTTGATCTAATGCTTAGAAATACATTCTCAATATACGGGATGGTGCCATTTGACAAAATAATTGTGGCATTCCCAAAACCATCAATAATTGGAACATGACTTGATATTGTATAGATTTGTGCCTTACGCAATGTCATACTCGAGAAAAAGTGTCTACTACGAAAAATAGTATGTGTTGTTGCACTATCAAGCAAACAAACGTCTTCCTTTTTCTCGGTATTTTCCATTTGCATTTATATTGACAACTTCAGGTGTCAAGTATCATAAAAGTTGCATATTAGTTATATAGTCGAATAAAATTTCAAAAATAAATATTATATAAGATTCATAAGCATTTCATAACCATATTAAAGAACAATAAAAAGTGAAACAACATAAAATTTGAAGTCAAATTATCATCCACTACTCTGATGCCTCATCAAAGTAATCAGAGGTCCTCAAAGGAATCGGAGACATCCAATGATTCATTTGCTACTTCAGGAGTAAGAGGAGTCCCACCAACAGAGATATTGTTGGCCTCAACATTGGTTATGGTAGTAGGATTGATTTCAATGGTATGAAATTCACCACGCTTGTCTGTATTCTTTAAAGATGCCTGGTATAGGTCAACAAAATGTTTTGGCGTACAACAGGCACGTGACCAGTGCCCAGTCATGCTACAGCGATGACAAATACTTTCATTAATCACATTCTTTGGCTTCTTTTCTTTGCCATGATTCAAGCGATAGTTTGATTTTCTAGGGTGGTTAAATTTCTTACAATCCCTTCTAGGATTATGTTCTTGTCTGCACTTATTGCCCTTAAAATGGCCAATATTTTTCTCAAAATTAGCATGTGCTTCAGGCAATGCTTTTGAGCCAGTAGGTCTAAGATCATGATTTTTTAGCAGTAATTCATTGGTTTGTTCAGCAGTAAAAAGCACAAAAATTAATTCAGAATATGTGGCAAACTGACGTTATCGGTATTGCTGTTGTAATACAATATTCGAAGCATGAAAGGTGGAGAAAGTTTTCTCAAGCAATTCCGCATTAGCAAGTTTGATACCGCATAACTCAAGCCGAGAAACAATATCAAATAAAGTGGAATTATAATCAGACACTGATTTAAAATCTTGCAGTCTGAGATTTTGCCAGTCATATTGTGCTTGAGGGAGGATTACAGTTTTGGTATGATCATACCTATCCTTCAACCTCCTCCACAAGATATGAGGATCTCGAACGGATAAATATTGAGTCTGCAGGCTCTCATGCAAATGACAGCGAATAAAAATCAGCACATTTGCTTTATCCTTTTCATTTGATGTTCCATCTTCTGTAATTGTATTAGTGAGACCTTGTCCTTGGAGATGCATTTTCATGTCAAGGCATCAGGATAGATAATTCTTTCCACTTACTTTCAGGATGTGGAATTTGGGCTTTTCAATATTTGCCATAATCCTTACAAAAATAAATCCTTAAATTAATTAAAAGGATTTCCAAATATCCACCACTACTTTAGTAGCAGAGTGATACTTTTAGATTTGAAATTTGGTTTCGGGCCAAGAAAAATAAAAATAAAGAATTGATAGAAGAAGATGAAGTATAAGTTGATTAATAAAAAGAATACCCACCTTGCAAAACTTACTTACTCAGTTGGTAAATCTTCATGCTGATAACGTGTTGTAAAATATTGCGTTGCAAATATATAATAGAGAAGAGATTGAGAAGAGAAAGCAAGTGAACACCAGAAATAGTAGAGAAAGCAAGCGGAGAGAGTATTATTTCTAATATCTCACTGTTGTGTTTTTGTTGTGTTATGTTGTAATCTGTACATCAAAACTAAACTCTTATTTATAAGAAAACAAGAATGTACTTATTATTAACATCAATGTATCAAATGATACATATACTTGATAAAGGATATGAACGTTCATTGTATAGAGAGATGTACTTTGAATATATGATACCATAATAATACAAATGTACCATAATAAGTACATTAGATAAGATGAATATAATGAATATTCATTCATGTATTTTATAACACTTGGCACCTTTTTTTTTTCAAACTTTCCGAAATAAATTCGTACGGGGTCCCGTATTTGAAATTAACCCGTCAAACTTTGCAAGCATTTAGATTGAAACCTCATGGTTTTATTGAGCCCATAAAACTTGGCGTCCAAACTTGACACCATATTTCTTCTCTAATTTCTTTTCCAACCACCCTCTTTTGAAAACCAACCTTAGTAACCTTTTTTTTTTTTTTTTTTGTTCAAAACGTTTAGAAATAAATTCATAGGTGCTCACGTACTCAAAATTAATCCGTCAAACTTTGCACGTACCTAATTTAAAATCTCATTGTTTTATTGGGCAAATAATTTTTGGTGTCCGGACTCGACACCTCATTTATTTACTATTTAAAAGCTTATAAGGTCCTCTTTTGACATAAACTTGGAACCCACATAGAGCAATCAATCTTGTCCTTCAGCATGCCAAAAATCACCCAAGTCACCAAATAAACATTGTTCCAGCAAGCAAAACACCAAGAACAATAATAAAACCAGAACCGGTCATAATCGGCAGAAACCAAATCACTCACGCGTCTCCAAGTTTAAATCCAGAAACCTAATTAAAAGAGTTCGGAAAATTCTCAAATTTGAATATATTATAAAGGACACATAAAAAAACACTTTTTATGAAGACACCTTGACCCAGATCTTTCTAGATTAAGCGCAGTAAATCGCTCAAACCGTTACAAAAACTGTGATCGTGTCCAGAAATTCTACTTTCCAAAATCAGTTTAGTTCGATGTCCAAACCTTGTCCATTTGATATGAAATTTGACTATATTAAACAACAAGATGTTATAAACAACTTTTGTGAAAGAACTCTTTTGAAATTCGAACCCTAAGAGTTGATAAAAGTTCATTGAACACCAAAAGGTCACTGTTTCCAACACAATCCAAGATTCTGTTTTGGATAAAACGAAGCTGAAATCTTGTTCTTGTAAATCAATAAAATCTTGAATAAAATGTATGTTATGGCTGAAGATGTATAAAACATGTTTCAAGGAGAAAGAAACCTCAAAATCGTAGCACATTTTTCCCCACAAAAATGGCAAACAGCGAGGATCCAGTAACCAGATCCAAGGGAAATCCACTAAATTAGACTAAACCACTCTCATTAGTGCTAATCTAACCAATTAGGTTAACACTAATCCATCTTAATACTGATATAACCAAACTAGATTAGCACCAATCCATCTTAAGGCTAATCTCACTTAATACTAATTTAACTAAGCTAATTAGCATTAGTCTAACCCCCTAACCACAATTAACAACTTAAACAAGGATTAGGGAGTTAATTCACCGGAATTCAATGGCGGTGGGCTCACGGCGATGGCAATGTGAAGGCAGTGAAAACTTGAGACAACCGTGTCTCCAACGGAGGCTCAACGGCGACCAAAAACGGCCCTACAAGGGCTCCCGGCCAAGTGAGGTTTTGGTTCTGTTCTATTGGGCTGGTCTCGGCTCGGTGGGCTGGTCGTGGAGCTGAGGTTGGCGGATGGTGCTGCTGGTCGGGACGGTGAGGCATACGGATGGTGGCGGAGCTGCTGGACGCTCGGCTGGACTTTGGACGGTGGGCTTGCTGAGTTTCAACGGATGGAGCTGGGGGCGTGCAGTTGCTGCTGGACTTGGTGAGGCGTGAGGTTGATGAGGGAGGTGAAGTGGGCGTGTGGCAGCTGGCGTAGGTGTTGGACGTTGGTTGGTGGGGGAGTGGTGAAGCGGTGGAGGAGAACAAATGGAGGGGAAGTGGAATTGTGGGCTGCGGCAGAATGGAGGAGAAGAAGGGAGTGTGGGCAGCTTCAGCAAAAGGGGGGGTGGGAAGGGGGAGAGAAAGGAAGAACGGGTCAAAGTAACAACCAATCCAAGCCTCTTAAGAAATATCTAATTTCATCATTGAAATCTCCACAAAAGTCTTTATCCCCTAAAGTCAATAGCTCATCCAATCCAAAATTAGCCCTTATTTCACCCACATAAACCATTTTGGGCAGCCAAATAGCACGGCCCCTCTTCCCATCCGAATTTCCACTTCTTTTTCGAATTGTCCGAAAACCAATTTTTCCGAAAAATCTCAGACTCAACGAAATTTCTCCGAAAGATGAGACGACGTTCTTTAAATAAATTGTGACACGCTCGAACGTCCGATTTCTGAAACCGAATTCAATTTCGTGGTTAAAATCGACCGAACGCGATTTTAATACAACTTAACATATCGGATAGCTTTTAGGGATTTTAGTATGTTTGACCCGTGGTTGATAATTTTCGATTCACGTTTAAGCATCTTCGACTTGTAGGTGACTTTCAGTTGTCGTAAAAATCGCAAGGTTTCAATTACGTGTACCGAGTATAAAATTGATAGAAAATTGGGTTAATGCTATTCGACGCGAATTTCACAATCACGCGGAATCACCTGCAATTCGATTACGTGATTCCGTCGAATCAACCTATATCCGATCGCCATTCGATTATAACGGTGTCGTATTGACCTTTGCCTATTATTACGGTCGAGCGATTGATTTCCGATCGAATTCTCTAGTCTGCCGCGTTTATATCCCTTAACGGTCTCACCTAATAGATTAGTTAACTCGAGAGTAATTAGTTCCGAGTAAAATAACTATAGATGCGTCGACGAAATACTAATTTCATATTATCAGGACGGGGTCGAAATTTAGGATGTCACAGTAACCTTCTTTTGGATGGACCACCGTTAATAAGTTGTAAAAACTCAAATCACAGCGCAAGGACACCATCAACTGTTGATAAAAGCGGAAAGATGAGTCCTTGCAAAGATGCTTCTAGTAGAGTTACATAGGATAGTACGTGGCAGCATTTGCCGGGGTCCTCTTTTTCTCCACCGTTGGTGTTCTCTACTCAAACTCCTACCTCTACTTAGCGTTCGGTTTTGTCTGTAAGAATATTCCATTGTTTCATAAGCAGACGCCGTGCTTGTGAGGATTTTAAACCATCTTGAATCTCCACTATGCATGTTGAACCATTGGATCGTCATATAATCCATGTTTCCTTTAAATTTGGATACGACTACCATAAGATTTTCTTTTGGTTGTGAACTAAAGGAAAGATCATTGTGGTCACCATACAATAACCATTAAAAAGAAAAACAGTGGCTGTGACTTGTCATCACAAATGGACAAATGCTTCTCTGATTTTCCTTAGGAAAGTAGACCTTACCGCCTCCCTTTTGAAGACCCTTTGAACTTGGTTATGACGAATCGTAAAACAACCAAGTGTCTGATTTTGTGAAGCCAGATCGGCTGTTAACTGTCTTTGCCAATACGCAGCTGATTCTTCTTTAAGATTTAGCAGCATGACTGCTGGAATGAAGCTTCGCTAAAGGTGCAAATTAGATCATCTGAGTTTCTTTTCTTACTAACGACGACTCCTTCTTGGACTTCCAAATTCTTCATAGCTCGCGCTTCTTCCAGACATTTTTTTATTTTGTTATTTTATCACAGAGCTTTTCTAGATGCAGAGATTGCCAATGGGCTTGAGCAAATTCCATGTCTGCAAACTCTATCTGCTTTCATCCGTTGCTTTTTCCCGAACCCTATTTGGTAGAGACTCTCAACAGTTCTATATGTTGTATCGGTCCATGACTTGACTTCTTAAAATTCAGCACACAAAGGAAAAAATAATTCACCATCCTCCTGCTCTAGCTTTTTTCATACTATTTTCATGGTGGTGGCGGCGGCGTTGGCGATAGCAGTACACTTTAGCGAAAAAGGAAAAGTAACAGTAGAAGAACTAAACTTATGGAGCAACAATCTTACAAACAGCTCAAATTATTACCCACATATGATCACATTGTAAATCAACTCATCCATGGAAAATGAGAAAAATATAACAAATAAAATGAGCTTTTCACTTCTTTATAAATGGAGGCGTCTCCTGTGTCATGGAACGGCATCTCTTCTTGAGGCTTTTTTGATTAGGAATGTAGACACACCAACGTAATATCACGAAATCCCAGCAAATAGCTCACACTTGGTCCAATCAAAATCAGTCGGATTTTGACAAATTTTAGTATTGTCACATAGTTCTATCGCACCCGACTCTATCTCGCCACTGTAAGAGCAACAGAGTAGCGCCATAATGAGGCAACACGCCCATGATCACGTAGACGTGAAATATATGATGGCTGTGACCAGTAAGGTCGAACCAACTCAGTTTTAGCCTCTCAGGAATCCTGCTTACATAAAACAAAGTACCTGTAATGTAAGATAGTGCCATGGCCGACTCATAAGCAAGGATGATCGGGTGCTGGGGATTGCTCCAACTCACAATACAGGCATGGATCGCAGGTACAATACCAAAAAACCCCATGGACGAGAAGAGCATCGCCCAAAACGCTTGGAATTTCCCAGAAGAAAGAGAAGCGGCAAGCAGTGTCACAATGGTGAACATCCCCATCACCGTTATTCCGCCAAGGTAGATCAGTTGCCAATCGGGCTCACACTGGAAAATATAGTAGATTGGGGGGAAAATGAGGTGATGATCATGACCGTGATACCCACATAGTCCACCCGCAGCAGCTGGATGTTCAAGCAGTGTGAATGGCATGAGAAAAGGTGGTAAATGCTGTGAAGATACAGATCTCAAGATGAACTTCATATGAGGTAAAGAACTCTGAACTTTGATAAAACTGAATCGAACAATTACATCAAGTAAGATCTCTCTCTTCTCTACTTCTCTCAATCTATACAATCAACTATAGTTCTGCTTCAAAGAGAATGAAAGCACCCTGAGAGAATCGAGAGAATTTTCTGTACACTTGCTTCTGTTACAGTAGCGAAGCTTTTATATCTTCGTTCAACAACTTCTTTTCAAAACAGAATTAACAGTATTTGTTACAAGATTGAATCATCAAACTAACTATACTGTTATTTTGACACTTGTACGGTTCTTGGCACAGCTGCAGCCAATCTTTTGTTTCTGGATTGCCACCTCAACTTCTTCGGATCACCAGCTCAGCCTCAGCTTCTTCTTATGGATCACCAGCTCAGCTTTTACACGGATCACCAGCTCAGCCTGTTTCAGCTTCAGTTTACTTTGCTCTGTTCTTGCTTTAGTTCGTTTTACTCTGTTTCTTTACTTCCATCAGTATTTGTCATCTGTGGTTCTGACCTTTGTGCTTTAACATTCCCCCGCAAATTGGGAATGGGGAGACGACTAATTCCCAATTTGACTCGCATATGATGATGTACTAGTCGTGACAAAGGTTTAGTAAAGATATCAGCTAGTTGACAATTACTTGGAACATAGCGTACCTGTAATGATCCTGAGGAAACTTTTTCCCGAACAAAGTGAAAGTCAACTTCAACATGTTTAGTTCTAGCATGTAAGATGGGATTAACAGTGAGGGAGATGGCTGACTTATTGTCACAGTATAGATGAATAGGAGGTTTAAGAGGGCAACTAATGTCTCGTAGCACAAAACTGATCCAAGTGAGGTCAGCTGTAGTGGAAGCAAGGGCACGATACTCAGCTTCTGTAGAAGATCGACTTACTATTGGTTGCTTCTTTGCTGCCCAAGAGATTAGATTGGATCCGAGATATGTGCAAAAACCAGTGGTAGATCTTCTAGTATCAGTACAGCCAGCCCAGTCTGCATCTGAATACCCATAGAGATGCATAGTGCTTCTGGAATGGATGAATATGCCAAGATCAGCAGTACCTTTTATATATCTCAACACTCTCTTTAATTTCTGAAGGTCGGTAAGAGTAGGCTGCTGCATCTTTTGACATAGTACATTTGTGGCATAGGTAATATCTGGTCGAGTCAGTGTGAGGTATTGGAGACCACCGACCAAACTTCGATACTCAGTTGGATTAGATAGAAGAATAGGCTCAGTAAGTAAACCATTTGGTCTCAATGAAAGTGGAGTAGAGATTGGTTTACAATCCAGCATATGAGCTCGATTAAGAAGATCAATTGCATACTTTGTTTGGCTCAGAAACAGATTGTCAGAAGTACGCTTAACTTCAATGCCAAGAAAGTAATGAAGTGCACCTAGATCTTTCATGTGAAACTGAAGACCAAGAGAGGTGATGAGGTTAGAGAGCATGTAAGATGAACTTCCAGTTAAAATGATGTCATCAACATACAGCAATAGGAGAATTGTTTCTGTTCCAGTATGTAGGATAAACAATGATGGATCAGTAGAGCTACAGAAGAAGCCATACTCTAGTAAGAAGTTGCTGAACTTTTCAAACCAAGCTCGAGGAGCTTGTCGAAGTCCATAGAGGGACTTCGTGAGGAGACATACATGATGAGGTCTCTGTGAGTCTTGAAACCCAGGAGGCTGTTCCATATAGACTGTTTCACTTAGAGTACCATGTAAGAAAGCATTCTTAACATCAAGTTGATGAATTTCCCATTGTTTCATCATTGCTACAGACAAGACTAGTCGAATTGTAGCATGCTTAATTACAGGACTAAAAGTTTCTGTAAAATCAATACCTGCTTCTTGGTGAAAACCCTTGGCTACAAGACGAGCTTTCAGTCTATCAAGAGTGCCATCAGGAGCAAGTTTTGTCTTAAACACCCATTTGCAGCCAATAATATTTATGTGATTAGTTCTAGGAACTAATTCCCAAGTGTTATTCTGATATAGAGTATTCATTTCATCTTGCATTGCTTGATACCATCCCTTGTCTGCCAAAGCTGATTTTACTGATTTTGGTTCACTAGGAACTTTGTATTCAACTAAACACGCATATTTTGGATTTGATTTAACAATTCCAGATCTCAGCCTAGTTTGCATAGGATGGATAGAGCAGATACCTTGTGTATTTCCTGATGCAGAAGTGTTCTGATTCTGTTCTGTATTACTTTGTGGTGTTGGAACAGATTCTTGATTCGAATATTCTGCTTCCTCAGTATTTGCAGCTGCGGTAGGTGGTTCAAGAGTAGCTGATGCCATATTAGAAACATCCTGTATCACATTACCAGGGACTGTATTCTCTTGTGTTACAGTTATCGAATCAATTGTACTGAGTTCACTGTCTTGTACATCAGGAACTATATGAGTTGATCTAGTATGTTGCAAGTGCTCCATAGGCTTATTGACTTTCGACTGGTGTTGTTCTGTATTATGAGATCTGAAGACTCCTCTTGTCCATTGGTTGTATAATGCAGATCCTTGCTGATGTTCAGCTGTGACTAACTGAGTAAAAGGAAAGACTGTCTCATCGAATACTACATGTCTACTGATATAGACATGTCCATTAGTAGGTAAGAGACATCTGTAGCCTTTGTGTTTCTCACTATATCCCAGAAAAATACATTGGAGAGATCTTGGATCGAATTTATGTTGTCTATAGGGCCTGAGACAAGGATAACAGGCTGATCCAAAAACTCGTAGATGAGCATAATCTGGTTTTTGTTTGTACAGTTTATAATGAGGTGAAGTCATGTGTAGCTTTGTTGAAGGAAGGATGTTGATGATATAGACTGCTGTTATAAAGGCATCTACCCAATATTTCAAAGGTACTCTACCATGATATAACATTGCCATGCCTAATTCAAGCACATGTCGATGCTTCCTTTCAGAGACTCCATTTTGTTCAGGTGTGTAGGGACAGGAAATACTCTGTTTTATACCACACTGCTGTAAATGATTCTGAAGTTTGATATTAGTAAACTCGCCTCCTCCATCACTTTGAAATATTTTGATCTTATGATTAAGTTGATTTTCCACGAGTTTTTGAAATAGGACAAAAAAATCATAAACCTCTGATTTCTGTCTCATTGGATATATCCAGCTATATCGAGAAAAGTCATCTACAAAATGACATAATAGCGAAATTGTTGAACAGATTGTACTGGTGCAGGTCCCCAAACATCACAATGTATCTTTTCTAGGGGAGCACTCGATGTATAGTCTGAAGATGAAAAAGATAAAGCTGAACTTTTAGCAGTTTGACAACTGCTGCACACGTTTTGAGCTTTTGAACTGTACTGAATGAGTTGTTGACTTCGTAGAAGCTTTACTGTTTTTAAACTGGTGTGAGCAAGCCTTTGATGCCAGATATCTTCTCCTACTTCCTGTTGAACCCGAGTGAAGTGAACTTCTGTGATTTTAGGGTCCACTTGATACAGCCCCTTGATTTTCCTTCCTAGCTTCACTGTTGTATGATTGTAGTTGTCCTTCATATAGACCCCATATTTATCAAAAATAAGAGAACATGGATAGTCATCTGTTAACTTTGATACAGAAATCAGATTCTTTTTGATTTCAGGAACTACTAGAACATCTCTTAATGGTAATATGCTTGTTTTTGTATGCAGTATTCCATTACCAATGTTTGAAATTGACAAACAAGATCCGTCTCCAATCATAACAGTGTCAGTACCACTATATGCAGAGTAGTCATGAAGCATACCAGGATTTGCAGCAATGTGAGATGTAGCTCCTGTGTCTGGGTACCATTCTGTACCGTAGGGTTCTTCAATGTGCATGGCCGCCAAAGCAGTTGGTATTTCTTCTACTTGGTACGAGTTGTCAAAACGATACCAACATCGAAGGGCTGTGTGTCCTGGTCTTTTGCAAATTTGACATTCCAGAGGACCATTACTTACTGGTTTCGAGCTCTGCACATATTTGTTGCCAATTGAGTTTTGTGGTGGGTAGGATCTAACACCTTGATACCTTTGAGAGGGATTTGTATATGGTCTAAAACCTTGTCCGTAGTTAGACCAGTTTTCCTTAATAACCTGATCTTGCTGTGTTGTATTCAGATTATTTTCTTGATATTGATGATTCCTTCCTGATCCAGAAAGGTTACTCCCATTATTCCTTCTGTTAGTAATTTGTCCTCTGCCATAGATATGCCCACCTCGAATATTTTCTCTTTGGTTTCTGAAATTTGGCCTTTGTGGACTCATTCCAGTCTTTCTTTGTCCATAGTATGCTAGGTTAGTATTGTACTGATTTACAGAATATGTTTGCAGCCTAGTCTCAAACCTTTCAAGTTGAGAAATCACCTCATCATATTCCGGTTGAGGTTTGAGACAATACATGGTTGTTCTAAAGCTTTCATATTCTGACCCTAACCCTTCAAGAACTCCAAACATCCTGGTTATGTCATCAACCGGTTTTCCAATAGCATTTAACTGATCACAAATGGACTTGAACTCTCGGAGATATTCACTCAATGATCTATCTCTTTTCCTGCAGACTTGTAACTTTCCTCTTAATTCGAATTCCTTTGCTACAGATCTCTGTGTGAAACGATTTATAAGAGTTTGCCATATCTCGAATGAAGTTTCTAAGCCAATTATTAGACTTAGAATGTTCTCAGATACTGCCCCACTTATCCAGGATGAGATTAATGATCAGTCTTTATCCAATCTAGATATTCAGGGTTTATTTCTTGTGTTTGTCTTCCCTCAATCTCAGCTTGTATCGTTTTTGCTGGAGGAGATGTTTCACCATTAATAAACCCGATTAAACCTTGACTCTTTAGAAACCTATGAAATTGAGCTTGCCATAGTAGAAAATTCTCCTCTGTCAGCTTGATTGTTACAAAATTTGCTATATTCACATGAATCGGAAATGAATATTTCTGCACTCTGGTTGTCATTCTATATATCGAGACACTTTGAAGCTAAGACAGGGCAAGTAGATGACCTTTGAGTATCTAAATTCAAACCTCTGGATATCGATCCTTCTGCACTCTGATTGTTGATCTTGATCATGCAGCCTCTGTACAAGCTTTCAGTAATGGAGAAGGAAGATCACGATCTATCAGGAAGTATGCTCTGATACCATGTGAAGATACAGATCTCAAGATGAACTTCATATGAGGTAAAGAACTCTGAACTTTGATAAAACTGAATCGAACAATTACATCAAGTAAGATCTCTCTCTTCTCTACTTCTCTCAATCTATACAATCAACTATAGTTCTGCTTCAAAGAGAATGAAAGCACCCTGAGAGAATCGAGAGAATTTTCTGTACACTTGCTTCTGTTACGTAGCGAAGCTTTTATATCTTCGTTCAACAACTTCTTTTCAAAACAGAATTAACAGTATTTGTTACAAGATTGAATCATCAAACTAACTATACTGTTATTTTGACACTTGTACGGTTCTTGGCACAGCTGCAGTCAATCTTTTGTTTCTGGATTGCCACCTCAACTTCTTCGGATCACCAGCTCAGCCTCAGCTTCTTCTTATGGATCACCAGCTCAGCTTTTACACGGATCACCAGCTCAGCCTGTTTCAGCTTCAGTTTACTTTGCTCTATTCTTGCTTTAGTTCGTTTTACTCTGTTTCTTTACTTCCATCAGTATTTGTCATCTGTGGTTCTGACCTTTGTGCTTTAACAAATGCTGCTCGAGAGGAGGCAGAACATGGATACGCCTAAGAAGACGAAGAACGGCCACCGTGTCACGGCCGCTTGGAGTGAACCAACCTTCATTTCTTCTTCTGTTATCTGATTCAAGTTCACCAAAGAATTTGTGCCCTGAAAACTATTTGTGTTAGATGCATCTGATAGTTCAAAAGAGAGTATTCTTTTCATAATTCAGAATGAAACACCGTTGGCATCCCACTCACCAAAAGCAATTCCTTTGAATAAGATATATTAGTTCCTGCACTAGTAGAGTTTGACCTGCACAAGTGGATTTGCATATCAAGCCATTGCATAATCTATGGAAATACTAGTAGGAGTCTAATATTCAGATCACAATTTATAGAAAATGGTTCAATCCTGTCTGCTGGAGGGAGAGAGCAGGCCAAAATAGTGAAAGTGAATGGGCAGAACACTAACTGAATAACTACATAGTTTGCTTAAGCTGATACTTTCAAATTCAATTTGAGAACCAGTGAACTCCTCTTCACTATAAAAGCTATTTACCACTACGATTTGGTTCAGAAAATCTTAGGAACAATCGACTTTCAGAGCATTCTGCAATAGTTTATCATAAGGTCCACCATGTGTGAACTTTTTCTTGACACAGTGGCTACTTGCATGGAATATGATTATCCATTGACGGTGGACTGAATCTATATTGTATTGTGAGGAACAGAGAGATTTTTCAATGGATTGGATCTTTGCTTTATGTTTGAAAAGAATGGAAATTTCTACTAATACTTTGATCCATCATGGAAACTAATCACGGATGACCCTCGCTATTCATCTTAAATTTGCACTTGCCGTTTGAACAAAGACTGTCTTGACTGTCAGGCTACTACTCCTGAAATTTAGCAGCAATGAAATTGGGGAGCACGACCCTTGCATATTCCTGTGAAACATACTTTCGGAGTTTAATTTTATGTGCCTGCACTTAATTTCACAAACTTGAGTTATTCATCTATGGCACCTACAATTTCAATACAGCACCAGAAGAAAATCAAGTTAATGGCAATTTTGGTGGCCAGTTGCAAGAGAGGCCAGCTCATGAAAATGGCCGGTTGCTCAGTATGGTAACAAGCCACAAATATCACAATACTACATTGACTTGTACAGACTAAAAGCGTTGTTCTGCTCATAAACAGGAAGGAAAAATCTAAGCGATTGTGGCTGTGACATTCAACAATTTTAAGTTGGTTGTGGAGGATTTGATCAAAACAGGGTAATTTGAATATCCTCGCCAAATGAGCAATGCAGCAAGCTCTCTAGTGAGCTATAACTTGCACCTACAAGCCTCATCTCAGATTCCACTTGAGACAGTGAAATCGAGCTATGACAATCAACACAGATCGACCTGCTACTGACAAATTCCGCACTATATATGTACAGCTATGATTCCCACTCCGACAGAAATTATTTGTTCCATTCGATATCGAGACTCACCAAAATGTGCACGCAGACGCAAGTAAAGGATTGAATGACAGAAAACGCACCTTGAGAATAGGCCGAGAAGATCCGCCACCTGAGGCACGTCCACAAACTTGGCTACCGTCAATCCCCGAAACACCAGAACCCAATCAAATGCCTGCTCACCATCACAGGCAGGACGCAAAAGAGATCACCACAAATCACCAAAAAAAAAACAGAAGATAAAACTGAACTCAAGAAGAAAATATGAACAAAGATGGCCTCGCATTAAAAGAAACGAGTCGAACTAAAAACACGTCATCCATCCTTACGTCCGGACGTTGAGCGTCTCGTTGTGCCGACAGAACAAGCTGAAGGCAGCCTCGGCGAGCGGCCAGCTGACGTGGGAAGTGGCCGAGGATGAACTCGCTGTCCTTCACGTACTCCAGCAGCTCCCGGAACTACGACAGCGTGTACCGTGATGCTGACGTCGTCCATCCGCGGCAGCTGGATGTTCAAGCAGTGCGAGTGGCATGAGAAGTAGAAGTGTCGGTGAGAATCGAAGGCCCATCGTCTTCCCCCATTGCCATCGCTCCTTTCCCCCTTCTCCATCTCCTCCTGCTCTTTCGATGGTCCCTCCTTCATCGATTTCTGCTGGATCTGTTGGTCTTCTTCCTCTGCTCCATCTCGATGTGGCTTTTTCCGCTTTATGGAGAACTCGGAGTAGGCCTTGGTCATGTGGATAGGCCTATCGGAGAAGAAGATGAAGAAATCGTTGAGGCATTGTTTGGCCCGATATCGGTGTCTCCTTTATGTCTCTTACGTCTTTATTTCATAGAAAACTCGAAATTATATTTTTGGAAAAAATTGGTTACATCGCTTAACAAAGTTAATCGATAGAAAGTATTTTCATTATTAAAAATAATTTATGCCTAACTATTTTCGTAAGTGATGATAATATTTTCAACTCATTCATTTTTGTAAGCGATATAAATAATAATTTCAAAAAATAGTTTGCAAATCTTGAGTCTTTTGTGAAATAAGATTTTTTATTTTGCCAAAAAGGATTTTTTTTTTTTTTTTTTTTTTGCAAGATTTATTGGCCAGTTGTGGAGAAATCAAGTAGTAAAAATTTGAAATTTTCAACAGTATTCATGTTATGTGATGAAAATATTTTGAAAATTGAAATGTTTTTCTCTTGAATTGTTGGAAAAAAAATATCAAGATTCTTAATTTGTATTATCTAGACAAAACAAGTACACTAAAAACTTTAAATTAAAAACAAATTTGCTAATTGACTATGACAATTTAGATTTGAAATGGCACCTTAATGAACATCACAAAATACTTGAAATTCACTAGGGCTATTCATGCCTCCTCATCCCTTCCTCTTGAGGACCATCGAGTGTTGGATTTCATTTGGAATGACCTTAACAGTGAATCTCTCTCTCTCTCTCTCTCTCTCTCTCTCTGCCTACAAACACACGAACACAATAAAGAATTAATCACAAGGAGATTTTGTACATTGTCGTCGTGCATTGACAAAGATTTATCCACTAATTTTTATTTATATTTATTAACCGATATCATCCAACGGTTGATAATTGATGATGCTCTATTATAATATTGTAAAATGTCAAAACACTTTCCATAAAACTTCAAAAAAATGTCATTTGGAAGTCATGTAATTTTTTTTTATTGTAATTTCCCTAAATAAAATTTTAAAATATTTTCTATATTGAGTTATTACTAAGGGTCGTGCTTTGGTGAGATCAGCCAAAATAGCTCGAGCAAGTTGATTTCTTCTCATTTAATTGTAACATGCTATTTCAAGAAGCTTTAAACGAAGAAAAAAGTGTGCAGGAAATAGTAATTTCGTTTTGTTTTATGTTGAAAAATTAATTGAACATACTAAAGACCCAATTTTTTTTTTTTAAATTCAAATATTTCAACCTATCCTAGTTATTAAAAAAAAAAGGAATATTGAAAATGATAGAGATTGGGCTTAAAAAACTTTGAATTTACAATAAATGGAAATTAAGAAAGGTGGATTCTATTATCGAAAAGATTTTATTTTCTTTTTAAAGGAAGGGAATCCCTTAAAGATTATTTAGTAGTGTACATTAACATGTATATTGTCCCAACCAAAATTGCACGATTTACTTGTTAACTCATTCTCTGCTTTCATATTGTTGAAACATACGATTTGAAAAGGTTTTCAAGCGAAGAAGCATGAGCCAAATATCTGTGATTTATTTAGACAAATGACATTAATCCATCAATTATCCGGACTGTTTGATATAACAAAGCATATAAACATACATATGTATGGGTGTTAGTATTGAAAGAATATAAAAGACATCAACTTATCAAATCGAGCTATTATTGCAGTATTAGTAATTCTTGTTAAGGATTAGGTATATCGATATTTGGAGGGTCGCATTCATATAATCAGAAGTACCTCATGGTCCCCATATAAATTCAAAGGGCAAGAAACAACGTGAATTGAGAGCTGAACAACAAATGTGACTTGAGAAACAAATGAACTGAAGATCTGGGAAAAGTGCCAAAAAAGTCCTAAATCTTTTGCCTTTGTGCCAATTTAGTCCTAAACCTTTTTTTTTTGTGCCGATTTAGTCCTAAACCTTTTTAAGTTGTGCCAATTTAGTCATTTCCAGCCAATTTTAGCCGGATTTTGCTGACTGGACGCCGGCCGGCCGACGTGGCATGATCGGCGCTGACGTGGACAACTTTTAATAATATTTTGATATATTTTATTTTTAACTATTTTTAAATACTTTTAATATTTTCTTTTTCTTTTTCCTCCAACCGGTCGCCGAGGTCCGGCGATCGGCCAGAAGCGACCACCGGTGAGGGCGAGGGTCGGCGAGGGCTAGCCTCGCCCATGGCCGCCTCGCCAGATCAGGCCATGGGCGAGGCTCAACCTCGCCAGCTGATTTGGCGAGGCGGCCATGGGCAAGGCTCGCCCTCGCCGGCCCTCGCCGACCATGGGCGATATCACGCCCCGAATCCCGAGCGCACGCACATCCCACTACGGTCGATCAAATATGCGACATCCCATGATACGTTGCCGACCCATTCATTTTATTACGCATGCGGAAGCGAAACAAATCCCCTGACAACATTTAACTTGGGATAGAAAAGTAGGCAATCAATCACAACACCAAACACTCATTTACAACCACATAGGTTTAAATACAACTCTGGACTGACTACAAAATAGACCAGCTCGACAAAAGGGGAACTATCCTAAAACCAACTAGCAAGACACGTTCACCGATACTTCAGTCTCCACCTTTCCAAACTTAGGGCTTCGAGTCCTCCACGACCGCCATCTAGGGACCTGAAATTTTAATCCCCAAACTGGGATGAGACAATGTCTCAGCAAGTTCAACCCCCTAAACCCCTATTAGAAAGAAAATACGCCCAAGGGTGGCCTAGCCACATCACACAGAGAACTTACCTCGTCTCAATTTCTTCCTGCAGGTTAGTACAATTTGTATCATACAATCTCAGGTAGTAATAGGAACTTAAACAATCGGAACGCATTCACTTTCATATAACTAACAATCGTGGGGGTCCTGATTATAAGACTAAATCGTTATGACACGTCCCATTCCATGTCACACAATTCCGTCCCATAATCCGACACATCAACAACACTCAACATGCATTCCAATTTGTTATTCACTGCCACACAAGGGCATAGCCTACTCGCTGTTTGGTTATCTACTGGCATATAGCCAGGCATCGCCTCCCCACCTTGGAGCGCGGCTTCTTCAGTACATCGACGGCGTTCCCAAAGGAGCATGGGCCCAGAATCAACTGCGACCCGCAACCACTGTGTGGGCATCCCATATAGGGGCAAGTCTGGCTCAACAACCCAGAACGATTCCTCTTAATTATCACACAGCCAAATCATACTCGGCCCTAGGATACTTTATATTTCAATCAATGCTTTCACTTAAAATAGTGATCCCGACCATTTTTCTTCATATTAAAAATATTCCAGAAATTATTCACGTGTGTGAGGACACGCTAATTTCGAATCAAAAAGCCAATATCTCACTTTTTCAAACCCCGCTATTTAATATAATCATTATAATCCAATTTTTGCATCAAAACCTGACACTTGGGTTTTTATGAATAAAATCCCTATTTATCACAATCAACACCCAATTTGCCACAATCAATCATCAAATTCAAATTCTAAATACATAGCAGCGATCAGCACGAAATTCAGGGAATTTAGGGTCCCAAAATAATTTTTCGGATTATTAAATAATTAAATTTATTCCGAAAATTAATTAAATAATAATATCCATATTTTTTACAATCCACACTCAACTTATAATATCCAATCATCAATTTCAAAATCTGACTACACAGCAGCGACCGGCACGAAATTCTGAGAATTTAGGGTCCCGACAAAATTTTTGGAATTTAATAAATAATTAAATTTATTCCGAAAATAATTAAATAATAATATTTTAATAATTTCGAATAATAATATATTATTAAATTATTAAATAATTTCGAAATATTTAAATAAATCAAAAGTAAATTCCTTTATGTCACATCAAGATTTATATTAATGTAAACATTCACTTAACCTTAATTTAATCACACTTTAAGTTAATCAAGCACATTAATATAATCTACACTTAAATAAATTAAACTAACCACCTAATAACACTTAACATAAACTAAACACACCTAAAGCATCATTAACCCTCTAATCAAGGTTTAGTGAGCTAAACTCACCGGATTAACGAGCCGAGCGAACCAAAACGACGAGGACGACGCGAGGATCGACTTTCCTCAAGGTGGGCCGAGCATCTGGGCTCGGAAAGGCGGCCGAAACGGGCCAAATAGGTGCTGCCATACCCATTTTTCCAGCCCTTTGATTTGGGGCCGAGAATGGCGGATCCGGCATCGGTTGGGCGGAGGAATGGGGTAGCAGCTCGACGGTGGCCCGGACGGGCGAGGCGGCGGCCAGGCGAGGCCCCACGGTGGCCAGAGGGAGCTCCGGCAGCTCCTGCGCGAGCTGAACAGCAGCTCGGGATGACGAGCTGGCAAGAAGACCGCCAAGAAGCGCGGCCAGCAGCGGCGCGCAAGGACGGCAGCTCGGCGGCGAGACGACGCGGGGCGAGGACGGCGACTGCGGCGACGGCGAGCGGGCGTGGGCGGCAAATAGCTCTTCCGACGGTGCTGCAACCTTCGCTGGTCTTCGGCTGATTGGGCGAGCGGGCGAGGCGAGCGGACGGCACGATGGCGGCGGTGACGGACAAACGGCGAGGCTTCGGCTGGTGGCGGTTGCTGGCTTCCGATCGAGCCTTCTTCGGTTGTTGGATCCGAAGAAGCAAGAAGAAGAAGATGGAGAAGAGAGGCGACGGGGGAGAGGAAGAAGAGAGGGAGGAGAGAGATAGATGGGACCTTTTCTCTCATTTTCTTTTCTTTTTCTTTAATCCCTCACACGCCCACCATGACCTCACACCACTCACACCAAGCTTCCACAACAATCCTCCAATGGGTCCAATTTCATTTTCCGCCGGGGCCTAAAATCTTGTACATTAATTTATTCCATTCCCTTCAATTCTCTTCCAATTGAGTTCAATTGAAGTCCATAAAATTAACCCAATGTCACCACACTTCAATTCACCTAATTGCTTGACCATAGAACCATCTTGAGTCCCAAATTCACAATCCCTGGCTTCAACTGAACAAAAGCAGCCCTATTTATCCAGTCGAAATTAGAACCCGAAAATCTGGATGTCACAGGCGAGGCTGGCGAGGGTGAGCCTCGCCCATGGCCTGATCTGGCGAGGCGGCCATGGGCGAGGCTCGCCCTCGCCGAATCTGGCGAGGTCGAGCCTCGTCGGCCCTCGCCCATGGCCTGATCCGCGAGGTTGGGCGAGGGCCGGCGAGGCTCGACCTCTCTAGATCCGGCGAGGCGAGCCTTGCCCATTGCCCATGGCTGGATCCGGCGAGGCGGCCATGGGCGAGCCTCGCCCTCATTGGATCTGGCGAGGTCGAGCCTCGCCGATCCTCGCCCATGGCCGGTGAGGCTCGACCTCGCCAGATTCGGCGAGGCGAGCCTCACCCATCACCCATGGCTGGATTCGACGAAGCAGCCATGGGCGAGGCTCGCCCTCGTCGGATCGGCGAGGTCGAGGCTCGACCTCACCAGATTCGGCAAGGTCGGCCTCGCCCTCGCCAGTGGCCGCCTCTGGCCGGTCGCCGGACCTCGGCGACCGGCTGGAGGAAAAAGACAAAAATAAAAAAATAAAAAATAAAAAAATATTTTAAAAAATAAAAAAAAAATGAAATATATATATTATTAAAAGTTGTCCACGTCAGCGCCGATCAGGCCACGTCAGCCGGCCGGCGTCCAGTCAGCAAAATCCGGCCAAAATTGCCGGAAAAAACTGAATTGGCACAACTTAAAAAGGTTTAGGACTGAATCGGCACCAAAAAAAAGTTTAGGACTAAATTGGCACAAAGATAAAAGGTTTAGGATTTTTTTGGCACTTTTCCCCTGAAGATCCCGTGTGAGACATGTGTGATTGACTCATGAGATTTCACTTGATCAGATGTCGAGGGCATATTGCACCTGAAGAAATTGCAAGAGTAATATCTATTCGGCCATGCATTAAAACGAATCCCATCGTTTGTACGGCCTTTTTTTCATCCAAGGACTCAAATTCGTCCCTCGAGTACGTCGAAGGTGCACGTGAAGCATGAAGTCTTATTATGCCCGTGTCTCTCAGTTACGTTAGTGACAGGTTCGAAGCTGGAGGTTTTGGACGTGTCCTTCAATAATATGTCAAATGATGCTTTTCCAATCATTACAGATATCAGAATCGATTCGTCACAGTTACTCAGAGTTCAAGAAATATGTGGCATCAGTCTTGACGGATCTCTCACAACGTATGAAAAACGTATGAAACGAGGCTCAATTTATTACTAAACTAAGATGAATGAACGACATACAACCATAGTATTGTTACATAAACTAATTCAATATAACACAACACCGAAAGGGGGTTTCAAGTTAATAAATTGTCAAATCCTATATCTTACGAGTCTAATTTCTCATAAGCCCATAAAACCTGTGTGAAATCTGGGCGATCTCCTCTTGTAGCCGAGAGCCAGAAGCACCATCTCTCCGTGAAGAACAGGCCTCTTGACTGTCTTGGCGGCTGCTTCAGCTTACTTCTCTGTGTTTGGAATTTACGACAATGAACTGAGTATAATCCGGCGAATCAGAAAACAGTGCCAGATTTAGCTCCATTGAAGGAGGCGAAGGCGACACCAAACAATGTATATGGGTGATGGATTCCGAGGGCCTGCTGAATGATGTTCAGGCGGCTACTCCGATTTTCCGCGCATGCACTATTGAGGTTACTGATTCTACTCAGAAAATGTTCGACGAATTGTCCGAGAGAGGGGAAACGAGAGTAACTGCGCTCTAACTTGGATTACTTGTTACGTCAACAATAAGCAATACTCTTCCCTCTTCGACTATATTAAATGTTATAAGCAGAAGAGCCATTGCTATGGGTCCTCGCGAAAATTTTCTTCTCAAGCGGATGAGGTCTTCCTGCTAGATTCTGCTTCGCTGAATTCTTCAAACTGCTGGAGACGTGCTCTTGTAAAAACCAGAGAGGTGTTAAGGCACTGAGATTCTATAGATTGAGCGGCTGGCTCTTGTATATCAAAACCAGCTGGTGACTCCATATTGGTTTTGTTTCACAGAAGATATGAAGTCTCCTCCATTGGGGTACATTTTTCCTTAAGAGATTAAACCTCTTGCTCTTTCTCCCCCTCCAATCTTTGTGCCTTCCAACATCTGGTAGTGGACGGGACCAAGTACATGAAGGTCATTGCGTGATCAAAAAGTTTTGTGCATAATGAGCCTACTACACATTATAAATCTCATACCTCTTCTCAGTTAAATACACACAAATTTCCAATTTTATACCCTCAAACCGCCTCAAAATAATTTCAAGAAAGAAAAGGACTAATAAATTGTATAATTGGATAAACAATTGGTACCATAAATTATGTTTATTATTCTTTAGAAAATGAGTTCACATATTAATAACAACACGAGATCTACGAAATTGAGCTATCACGGATATTACTTGGACTTAGCCTTTTGTAGGTTCGACCACATATAAGGGTAAAGGTCTTTGATGGCCAAAATGAGAAAGCAAAGCTAACAGTGACATTAGTAATAAAAATGAAACAGGTTGAGTCTTGAAGCTTATTATTTATTTTTTTCATGAAAAAAAAATCAATGATTTGCGAACATTTTTCTAAAAATAGGTGTTTGTGTTGGTTAGAAAAACTAAATAGATGAATATATTTTTGTAATCAACAAAAATATTTGCCTAAACGTTTTATTAATGATAAATGCATTTCTCATTAATTCGTTTTTGCAAGTGATAGAAGTGAATGTCTTTAGAAATATTTCAAATTGGTGATATTCCGTGAAATATATGCATCTAAAAATTAAAATATTTTATCTATTTCTTATCATTGATTTTTTTCATTCATCACTCTCGCTCCAAGATATATATTTTTTTTCTCCGTCTAACGTCTTGCCATCGACTTCGGGGCGCCATTTTATGGCCATGCGTGCGGGCTAGAGAAGACCGCTAACAAGCGTCGGCAGCGGATCCAACTCAACGATAGGGCCTCGCTCAGTTCATTATGGGCTTTTGGTAGGGGGGACAAATTTTACGGACAATCCCAGCCAATTCTACATCAAAGATAAAAATAAAAATAAAAAATCCACGTCCTCAGCACTAGTAATGCTAAAGAGGAAAATTAACGATTACTAAAATTCAGGAGCCATCAAGAGCTTGAAAACCGGAATTGGCCCAACCGAATCAATCCCGCATTTCTCAGGCACGATTCAGACGGGCCAGTCCATGGGGCGGATTTTTCTAAGTTTGTTTTCGGGCTTCTTTAGGCTACTAGCCTGGGGTAGTCGAGATGCCATTAGCAAAAATGAGTGAAGTAGTAATTATAATTGAATGAAGTGAATTGCAAAGGAGATACAAAGATACGCATATGAGAAGAAAAGGCTGATGAGAATCGATAAAAGAATGGTAGGAAATATAGTTCAGATTCTGCGTTCATTCTATTAATATGACACTTTGCGATGGTTATACGTATAAAACATTGTTTATTCATCTTATATCTTGCTATATACTTCCATTAGAAAATAGAATTTGACAGGCTATAAAATCACTAATAGCAAATTTCCACATGGGACCAATCTAATCGTCCCTAACCTAGAAATTGACATCAAGTACATTTGTGATAAATATATCATTCGTTAATTTTCATTAAATTGGATTAATACCGTGAAAAAAAATCACAAAACTGGTTCATTTGTGACAAATAGAGAGTAAAATCTCAAACTAATACTTCATTTAACTACATGTCATCCAACTCAACAATTTAACAGCAAAATTTAACGTAAACTAATAGAAAGTAAATTTATCACAAGTATACTAGTTTGGTATCTTTAGTTTTGGATAAATATGTCACATGTGAACTAGTTTGAGATAAATTTGTCACGAGATATCCGAACTTGTAAATTGATAAGTTGAGCTTACTAACATATTTTCAAGCCAAATTTATTGTCCCCATTTTCCTATAAATATATTGGGAAAAATTATAAAAAATTCTTAGACCTGTTATACGGCGGCTAATTGAGTTATAAACTTTTTAATTTTGACAATTTAGTTAAAATTTTTAAACGATATATTAATGTAGTCTTTCCAATTAATTTTTACCGGAAATCGCTAACATAAATGCCAGTCGTCCAACGTGACAAGCTTATTTGTTGGAGTTAATATTGAAGGAAAATTTTTCAAAAAAGAGAAAGCTTAAATTTATTATATGACAGCCAATTCAATGCTAAAATTTTAATTTTGCCAATTTACTCATAATCTTTTTAAACGATTTGTTAATGTAGTATTTTCGACCAATTTTAACTAAAAATCACCATGAACGCTGGCCATCCTATGTGGCTAATGTGGTCAATTTTGCATATTTTCTTAAAAATATTTAATTTTATTTTTGTATTCTTTTCTTCTCTTATCTTTTTATTCTTTTTCTCTTTTTCTTTCATTTTAATTAATTGCAAAATTTGTCCACATTAACACTAACTATATCATGTAAAATGCCTGGTGTCCACATCAGGATTTTCGGCCAAAATTAATTAGAAGGACTACATTGACAAATTGTGAAAATATCTATATTGGTTAAATTAAAATATTTAGGATTAAATTAATATATGTATAATATGTTGAAAACTTCTTTTTTATAATTATCCCTAATATATCGTGATCTTTCTTTTTTAGTGTCATCATGTAGGGACTCATTTATAATTTGAGCAAGTCATTTTGGTCACTTGCGATAATTTAAAGAAAAAAAAAGGAGACAACCCTTCGCCAGTCCGATGAAGGACTATGGCCGCCAGTGAGCCAGATTTGGTGTCGACGGTTGTCGGTTGAGGTTGCCTAAGGTTGTGCGACTTTTGGCAGCCCTCTCAAGCAACCTCGGGCAACCTTTGGCGAGGGTTGCCTAGTTCGAGTGACTCGCCAAGAGTTGCCCGAGGTCGTGCGACCTCTGGCAAGGGTTGTGCGACCCAGTCAAATGGCCGCTAGAGGTTGCATGATCTCGAGCAACCTCAATTTGATGGCCGCCTTGGCGGCCATAGCCCTTCTTTGGTCCTACGAAGGGTTTCGTTCATTTTTCAAATATATATATAATATACCCAAAGCCCATTGCAAAAGGTTTTTTCCCAAGTACACATTCAACTTAAAGTCCATTTGTAAAGAGGTTTTAACCAAACACAATTTGCATTTCTCCATAAAGCTTTGACTTTCAGCATTTGTATTAAACTCAAAGCTTATTTGTAAAGTTGAACCAAATGCATCCTAAATACCTCTTTTCTCCATCAAGCACATGGTCAATACTTCGAAAATTGGTCAATGCAAGGATCCTTTTCCTTACGCGGATTTAAAAAAAAAAAAAATGGATTGCAATTTTCTGAAGTATGAAGAACCTTATATGGTCATGTTAACCCCAAATTCAAGATGCAAGGAGTGAGGGAAGGAGGCAGAAAAAGGAAAGGGAAAAAGAAAACATAAGGAAGAAAAGAAAAGGGAAAAAAGGGAAAAAAAAAAAAAGAGAGAATAAATCTAGACTGTCCAATGACACATGTGGCGAGGTATGGGAATAATTACATTAGAAATGCCATAACTTTTATACGACGCTCACTTAAGCGCCATAACTTTTTATTCGCTCATTTGAGTGCCGTAAATTTGAAAAATCGATCACTTAAGTTCTATCATCGATTTGCCTTACCAAAAAATCTAATGTGAACATCGGTTGTCCTATATGGTATCACCAATGCTGACAATAACAACTAATAAAAAATTCAAAGAAAAACATGTCGAAATGGAAAATTAATAATAAAAAACTAGGGAATGGCGATGGCGACCTCAACCTTGTCTAGCCATGGTAAGGCTTGCCCTCACCAATGCCAACAAGATAGACAAAGCTGTTCCTAGCCTTTGGCCAGTTTAGTGATTGGCCAGGGGAAGAAGGAAAAGAGAAAAAAAAAAAAAAAGAGAAAGAGAAAAAAGGAAAAAAAATTAAGATATTAAAAAAAAATCGACATATTAGCATAGGCATCGACTGGCCAAAATTGGTCAAATGGATTTATATATATATATATACACACACACACACAAAAAGGTTTATCACTAAATTGGTAAAAAAAAAAAGATTTAAAATTAAATTTGTACAATTACAATAAATTTAGGACTATTTTGATAATTTTCCCAAACTTTACATCGTGTTGCCCTTATTACTGCCCTCTAGTTTGTCGTTATGTGATGCTATTCATGCGATTGATAGAAGTAGTTTGTGTATGGTCACTTAGATGAATGAGCCTAGGAATTAAAAACGAACAAGATTGCATGACCAATGTTTTTAAAGTAACGAGAAAAAAATATAAAATTAGGGCGTTTATTAGATTTTAGCTTAATCAAATCCCCATTCTCAAATCCCCATTCCTGAACACTTTAGTTCACAAAAGTGAAATGATCTCCCGCATTTCGCTTGGCTCATAACCGGTTTTCAATAAGTTAGTGGTGACTCTTAATAACATGATCCCCATAATTAATGGAGTCAACCAAAGCAACGATGGATACGGATTGGGCGTGCTAAGCGCGGGTGCTTCTTTGCGATTGGGACCATTTTGCGCCTGCTTGGTAATCAATCAAATTTCCTTGATGTTCACCTCAAGATGATTGCGATAACTACGGACAGGTTTTATACTATAATGCAATAGACATTCGAATGATTATTTAATAAAAGATTTTGCGAAACTTTGATTTTTTTTTTTTTTTAATGTTCTGTCGATCCCCATTAGAATTATTAGTTACTTAAGATAGTGACTTGGATTTATAAAATTAAGTTTCAAGTTTAATAGACAGTGCAGGAATTTATGATTATATACCGTAGGATTATAGTGTAGCTAAACTCTGCGGCATGGCTTCTCTCTTTTCGCACTGCCCGGGGACTTTGCACATCCCTTGCATCAACCCACTGTTTTTATTTACTCTGAACAATGTTATCTTAATCATTTACACTATAGCTTTGGCCATTAATGAACAAATTCATTAGAACAGTAAATTATATGTTTCCAGCAATTATATAACCAATTGACTTATTTAATGCAGAAAAAAAAAAATCAGCATGGTCTAAGACTGCCGGGGACCTTCCATCTTCATTTCAGTTCCCTCGTTTACAACTACATGGTATTTTTTGTTCTCCTTCTTTTTTTCTCCTTTTCACGATTAATGACTTTTGGTTTTCTGAATAAATAGCGACAATTTATTGACTACCATATAACATACTTTCGTGCTTTAATAGAAAAAGAAAAGCTTATATTCATAGGCACCTATATATTGAAGGAATACGTATATATGCGGCAATCCCTCTACATTTTCTTTGTGAGCTGCCTTTCCTTGTCCTCTTAAAATTTCTTCTTCTTCTTCTTCTTTTTTCCAAATTCTATTGATTCGTTATGAATTCTTTAAAAACTTATTCATTTTCCAAATTCTAATACAACGCGATGATTGATTTTAATAATGAAATATGACAAATTCACTTTGACCTCTGTCATTCTCTTTGTAAATAATCATTTATAGAAAGAAGCCTAAATTACTAATTTGATGCTCATGTCATTGCATGGATAGAACGTTTTGTGCAATGCACACATAATAAATCTCAAATCTTGTCATTTAAATACACAAAGTTTCCGATTCTATACCCTCAAAATGCCTTAAGGAAATTCTAGCACATAAAAGATATTTAAATTATATAATTGGACAGACATTTGGCACTGTATACTATTTTTATTGATCTTTAGAAAATTAGTTAATCAGTTGATAATGATAAACATCATGTATGTTACTTGGACCTGGCCTTTACTAGGTTTGACCACTTGTAAAAGGTAAAGGTCCCCGATGGCCAAAATTTGAAAAAGTAAACTAACAGCGACAGTTACAAAAAATAAAATAAAATGAAAGACATTGAGTTCTGAAGCTTACCATTGGTATCATGGAAAATCAATGACTTATAAACATTTATCTGAAAATAATTTCTTCTACCAATTTAAAATGTTAATCATCCGAAAATATCTTCATCATCAGCAACAATTTATTAAAATATATGTCTTGAATTTGATCTCAATAGATAAAACCCAATCCGAAATTAATTATTATTTGTGGAGCTTTTACTATTCCGAATTGATATTGATGGACGTCTAAATATAGATTTTCTATGTAGTGTCGGAGTCCAAGTCGGACAAAGATTCCAATCAAAACAGAGAAAGGAAATACACGGATACATCAATTTTGTAATCCTCACGTTGGAGTCTGAACCGTGAAATAAAAGAAAGAAAAGCATGGTTGGATTTTTGTGTCTTAATCCTAGTAGGCGTGGGCTTCTTGGACGTGGTCAACACGGGTCAATAAAGGAATTGACAAAAGCCGACTTAAGTGGGACTTTACCAAAAGTTTAATAGTGACTAATCTATGTATATCAGTGAAATAAAGGAAAGAAAAGCATGGTTGGATTTTTGTTTCTTAATCCTAGTAGGCGTGGGCTTCTTGGAAGTGATCAACACAGGTCAATAAAGGAATTAACAAAAGCCGACTTAAGTGGGACTTTGCCAAAAGGTTTATATTGACTAATATATGTATATCAATGAAATAAAAGAAAGAAAAGCATGGTTGGAATTTTGTTTTTAAATCCTAGTAGGCGTGAGCTTCTTGGACATGGTCAACATGGGTCAATAAAGGAATTAACAAAAGCCGACTTAAGTGGGACTTTGCCAAAAGGTTAATATTGACTAATATATGTATATCAGTGAAATAAAAGAAAGAAAAGCATGGTTGGATTTTTGTTTCTTAATCCTAGTAGGCGGAGCGCCGTGGGCTTCTTGGAAGTGGTCAACACGGGTCAATAAAGGAGTTAACAAAAGCCGACTTAAGTGGGACTTTGCCAAAAGGTTAATATTGACTAATATATGTATATCAGTGAAATAAAGAAAGAAAAGCATGGTTGGATTTTTGTTTCTAAATCCTAGTAGGCATGAGCTTCTTGGACGTGGTCAACACGGGTCAATAAAGGAATTAACAAAAGCCGACTTAAGTGGGACTTTGCCGAAAGGTTAATATTGACTAATATATGTATATCAGCGAAATAAAAGAAAGAAAAACATGTGGGCTGGAGGGCTTTGTGACCCCGAATAGCATAAGTGAAAGGGGGCTCAGGCAGATCCTCGGTTACAAAAAAAAAAAAAAACAAAAGAAAAGAAAGAAAAGTATGGTTGGATTTTTGTTTTTTAATCCTAGTAGGCGTGGGCTTCTTGGACGTGGTCAACACAAGTCAATAAAGGAATTAACAAAAGCCGACTTAAGTGGGACTTTGCCAAGAGGTTAATATTGACTAATATATATATTTATACACACACATACACACGCCCGCAATACAAATCAGGGTTTGCGGCATTGTTAATAAGAAGAGTAGCGTGGTTTTGAAGTGTCGTTTACGAGTGCTTGGCAATCGGGAAAGGTTTCGTTTGTGCAATTACACCAGGAGTTTTTTTTTTTTTTTTTTTGTGTTGAAGTCAATTAAATTCTTGTGATAAGAATTTGTGTATAATTCTTTTGTGAGAATGAAAGATTATTTAACAATAAATTGTAAGTCTAAACATTGCATGAACTATTAAGTGTAATTGGGGTTTGGAAAGCACTGAGAGTGTTTGAGTAATTCGAATGTGATTATAATCATCAATTATAGCAGAATTCGTCGTTGATTTCCTCGTGGATTTAAGTCACTGTAATCAAATCACATAACTTTGATGTTCAATTTATTTTCTTATTTTGTCTATTTTATTGTTTAATGCTTGCTCTGCAAGACAATTTTTGCCTAAACGTTTATGTTGATGATAAATATATTTTATTTTAATTCATTTTTATAAGTGGTAAAAACAATTATTTTAATAAGTATATATTTCAAATCGGTTTTTTTGGAGAAACAAATGTAACCTATATATCAAGATTATGCACACTAATATCTCCAACATTAACAGCTCAAGTGAAGGTAATATTATGATCAACCAATATATATGGGTCCTGCAGGGAGCAAATGAGGGGGTAAAATAGCAATAATAGAATGAAAGATGTCAAGTTTTAAACCTTCATATCAGACACATGCACAAATGTCATTTACTCGGATCTCGTCCGATGGCTCGTGGGGGAGAAGCTCCGATCGTTTTGGGATGATTTGCGTGGATGCGTAAATGAGAGAGGGTGAGCTGAGAGAAAAGGCTGATCAAATCCAATGAATAATTAAAAACAAAAAGGATTTTACCGATAGTGAGTTAAGATGGAGATACGTGGGAGTTGCAGATTCTTCACAATTGAAAGTCATTAACATAAATCACTGTCTTTAAGATGATTCATTACAATTTGAAACCTGGTATTTACCAACACATTTAGACCTTGAAGGAAATCAGAAGTGATTTTGGAAAAAAAAAAAAAAAAAAAGGAAAGAAACTTCCAATCCATTAATAAATGGATGGTGACACCCGACTAATTTAATGGATAAATTACTAAATTAGGAAATTCCAATTCTATACTAGAGAAATTGCTCATCGTTGATATACGACAACTGTCTATATACACATCTATTAATATTCAGATTATTCTTAAAATTTCTCAACAGTGGCCTAATAATGTTAAAAACAAACCTCTCAAATTATAGATTTTTTTTTTTGAGCAAGTATATATAATTATAGATTAGGCATTGCAAATTTAACATATTTTGGAAATCCTTTTCAGATATATGAGGTATCTATTGGAAACCTTTTAAACCAAGTCATGAGAGCATTTAACTTTAATATTTATAGATTTTATTATATTCCGCAGCGGTCACGTCCTCCGTAGTCGTTCCCATCTCAACTGAGCTCCTCTGCTTCAATCAGAGAAAGGGAGAAAGAGAGATATGTATATTAAGTTATTTTATGGGTATTTTGGATGAATTTCCCCAAATGATTAGAGTATTATGGTCTGGTGGTTAATATTATCAGATAAAGTTACTCCAGACTTCAGAAAATTGCAGTCCATTTTTCAAATCTGCATAAGGATAAGGTCTAATTGTCCTTGCATCGTTTCAGAGTCTTGGCCAAGTGCTTTATGAGACAGATGAATGAATTAGATTTTATGCCCGTTGAACTTACTGGAGTGAATGAGCTAAACACTATAATTGAGGAGCTTGCACTGATCGACCCTCTTCCACATGCCCTTTCTTCACATGGACTAATAAAAGGTTTAATGATGGGAAAATATATATATAAAAATCATAAACCTATTACATTGATATCAATCCAGTCATAAATTTTTTAATTGGATCAATTTAGTCTTAAATATTTCTACATTTGTACCAATTGAGTCCATTTGATCAATTTGTATCAGAAATTATTGACGTGGATTCTAGCCAACTTACATGGCACAATTGATGCTAACGTGAACTTTTTATAATATTTTAAATAATTTTTGTTGAATTTTTAATTAATTTTTCCTTTTCAATTTCCTTTTCCTCTTTTCCTTATTTTCTGTTTTTTCCCCACCATTGCGAGCAAGCTTTGCCGGACCTTGCCGGCCGCCGGCGAGGGTCGTGGCCCTTGCCCAACCTTGCCTACTTGTGGGCGAGGTGCATGAGGCCATAGTTGAGGTCATAGCCGCCTTTGCCCACGGTCGGTGTGGCCCCAACAAGGGGCTCAATTGGTTTGTCTTGATTTCGACCTCAAAGATTTAATTTCATCCATCGAGCTTTCCGGCATTTCACCTTCGATTGATATCGTCCGATTGAAGAGGGATCGGAATCGCTCTCTCTGCATGAAGTTGGAGCGATGATGCTCAAGGCGAAGCAGACCCTAGGTCCTTGGAGGTGACCTTGCTCCTCCTATGGCTTCTCCGCTCTCTCTCTCTCCAACCCCTCTCTCAGAAGAAGATAGGATCGCATACTTCAGTCCAAGTCCACTCTCTCTCCTCCTATGGTCATAGGCGGCCTCCCCGGGGCCTCACCTGAGGCCTTGTACGCCTCGCCCACGTCTCAATGAGGCTGGGCGGGGGCCATGACCCTTGCTGGTGGTTGACAAGGGCTACCAACAATAGTCGTGCCCTCGCCCAGTGATCAGTGAAGTCCAGCAAAGCTCATCGGCAATGTGGAAAAAGAACCAAAAAAACAGGAATAGAGGGAAAGAAAAAATAAAAATTACGGAAAAAATTATTAAAAAGTATTTTAAAAAGTCTACATCAGTAATTTCCAACTTATAGACTGAATTAATACTCATGTAAAAAGGCTTAAGACTAAATTGGTCCAATTAAAAGATTTAGGACTAAATTGCTATCAACACAATAGTTTTTGGTACTTTTTCCTTCAATGAAGATCTTATAGCAAGCAAGCTTGATAGGGTCTTCATTAATCCAAATTGGCAGAATAGGTACATTCACTATTCAGTAGAATTCTTGCTGTTGAGTATCTCAGATCATTCTCCATGTCTGGTGCATCTGAACACTACCGTTAGGAGAAGGAAGCTATCTTTTAAATTCTTCAATTTCTTGACTGAAAGCCACAATTTTCTGCCAATAGTCCATGTTTGTTGCAATAGGAAATTAGAGGATTTAAATTGTTTACTCTAGTGAAGAAGCTCAAAGCATTGAAACAACAACTCAAATATCTGAAATCAAAATTTAATGACTTGCATATGAAAGTTAGGGAACCAGGGAGAACCTATAGCAATTACAACGGGATCTTGCATTCTACCCTTACAACATGAGCACTCGGGAGGAAGAAAAGGCACAATTGAAACATCTACTAGCCCTTAGCAAACATGAAGAACCATTCTAAAGCCAAAATCTAGAAATTTATGGTTCAAGAAGGGGTACAACAAGAGCAGGATTATCTTTGTCTCCATGATGCGCAAAAGTGCTTAGAACAGAATTAATCAACTCTCACCTAATGATGGAACCATTATAACATATGAGGGAGTTTTGAGGGATATAATTTTCTATTATTATCAGCTCATACTTGGCAATTCTAGACACATTCGTATCCCTTACAAGGGGCATGCCTCCCTATTCCCCAAAGATGTCGGTGGCCTCATTGCTTTGCTGGGCTTTCAACGAACTAAGATCCTTAGATTTCTTAAAGGTCACAACGATTTCAAAGCTCTGGGTCTAGATGGATATAACAAGTTATTCCACAAAAAAGCCTGGCCTATCACAGGGCAAGATATAGAGGATGTTATCATGGAATTCTTCTCCTCAAGAAGGATGTTGAATTCTACTTTGATATCCCTTGTGCCGAAGGTCTCGAATCCATTTCGCCTCATGGATTTTAGAACCATCTCATGCTGCAATGTTTTACGTAAGATCACATTGAAACTACCTATAGAAAGAATCAGCCATGTCCTTCCTCTAGTTGTTGGCCTCAACCAAACTACTTCCATTTCGGGCCGATAGATCTCGGAGAATATTCTATTTTGCCAAGAACTCCTCCACAACTACCATAAAGGCGACAAAGGTAAACATGTGAAAATAACAATTGACTTTATGAAAGCTTATGACATGGTAAAATGAGAAGTAATACTCGGGGTTCTTAGAGCTATCAATACACCCTATCAATTGATTGATTTGATTGCTCAATGCATAATTACACCAAGGTCTTTGATAAACCTCAACAGTGAACAAATTGGCTATTTTGCTAGTTTCAATGGATTACATTAGGGTGATCATCTCTCTCCTTTTATATTTGTCTTGGTTATGGAAATTCTTGATAGAATCATCACCGAGAAAGTTGCCACATCTTCTTTCAAATATCATTGGCACCGCAAAACTTTAAAAAAAAAAAAAATCACTCACCTATGCTTTGTGGATTTGTTTCTTTTTGCTCATGGGGATGCAGATTTTGTCATTTGCCTTGTCAATGCACTTGATGAATTTGTAGCTATCGGAGGCCCGCACTTTAACCTAGATAAATGCCAAATTTTTCTCTCTGGGTTGACCAAGGAAGATAAGGGCATTATGTTGGATCACACACCTTTCCCCACAAGTACCCTCCCTATTAGATACCTTAGTGTTCCTCTTGTCACTAGAAGACTCACACACCGATTGCAAGGGTCTGAGTGATAAAATCTTCAAAAGAAATAGAAGGCTAGGGCATGTAACATATTAGCTATGCTGGTCATCTCCAGCTGGCAAAATCGGTACTCATTTCCATATGTTCTTATTAGATACAAACATTTTTACTTCCAAAGCAAACTATATACAAAGTGGAGAAGAAGATTAGACAATTCTTATGGGCTGGAAATGCAATTGGCCATAGATCGCACAAAGCTGCTTGGGAAGTTTTTTGCTAGCCAAAAAGGGAGAAAGGACCAGGGCTACTTGATCTAAAATTGTGGAACGAAGTTTTGCTAGGTTGAATGCTTTGAACCTCATAAATTGTCTGTCTTCTTCAATGTAGAGTAAATGGGTTCATGATACCACAAATGTTGAGGCAACCTGATTATGCAGCTTGAAATCAAGAGTAGTATGGCATAAAGTTGGCATAATATTCTTAAATTGAGACCAGCTTTAGCTTCGGCCATATTTGGATAAAGATATTGTTGCAATGAGATATACGATGAACTTAAGAGTGTGGGACCGACTATGTAATGTTATCAACTAATTTGAACAAGCGGTCTCAGCAAATATAGTTTTACTAGCTGGCTAGTTTATATAGATAGACTACCAAATGGAGATCGTTTCATATTGAATGGCTGAAGTAGACATGCGTTGTAATTTATGTGTGTCCGGTCTGGGAAACTGAGGACATCTACTCTTTGAGTGACCTAGACTAGAAGCATTTGGTGTAATATCCTCACACAAAATGAAATTCAATGTTCCTTAGAAGGATGGAATAATGAACTCCAATGGATGATCTAGGCTAGTAAAGGCAAGGACTTGGCAGCGAGGATTCTCAATGTATCTTTCCTAACGACCATATATTGTATTTGGATGAAGCATAAGCATGGATCTTTCCAAAACAAGTCTAATGATGTCCCCAGTGTCTTGGCTAAAGTTCGTAAAATTATAAGAGGGGAACTTTCGCACTTTGAAAATTTTAGACATTCCTAGACAAATGTAATATTGGCTACTGTATGAAGACTTCCTAACTCCATATTTTCTCATTCTTAGTTACATTTGTAATGTTAGGGAATGTCCCTAAGCTTCTAGGGCAAAGGTCTTTATAACAGTCGGTGTCTGTCATTAAATCTATCTAAACCACTTTGGAATTCACCGATGCGTCCCACAGAGCTCCATGATCTCTTTATCCTTTCTCCAAATGGAGTTGTTATCGTCCTACAGCCAATTTCTGGGTCATCTTGTACACCACCACCTAGATGAACCTCTTGTCTTTGGATGCCACCACAAGATAATTGGTCCACAGGATGTTGTCGGGAAGCTTCTTCCTTATAAGGATAATTATAAATATACTTTTTTGAAAGTTTGATACTTCAATATAGAATCATATCAAGATTGATTTCCAATTTTCTTTTCCTTCTGCTTTTCTTTATTTTTTTTTCTTTTCCCTCTTTCCACTTCTCCCCTTCTCCTTTATTTAGGAAAATTACCAATTCGATTTTGAGTTCATTACATGAATGCCAATTTAAACCTAAATTTTTCAATTTTGTTGATGTATTCCTATGCCTTTTTTGTGAAATTTCAATGAAGTTTTTTTCTATCAATTGCCACTGAAAATTGCTGATGTGGCAGTCTATCATTGTCGGTCATCCTACGCGACACGGAAAGGGATTTGACTTGTACAATTCTTGATACAATGACGTTGATTTGCATACTTTTTAAAATTTCCTGTTTTTCTTGTATTTACTTTTCCTCTCTACTATTCATCTGCTTCCTTAGAGAGCTAAGACCACTGAGTCGCTCCATCACCACAACACCATATGTCTCTAGAAGATCTCATCAGAACCCTAGTTATCCAGCCTAGTAGCAAAGAATCTTTATTTATTTATTTTACTAGCAAGTATTGTCAAGTTTCTACTCATTCAATGTCCCACAAAATATTGTGTTCTGTATTAGGTGCCTCCTAAATCGGTCATTTCAAAATCTATGCTTTATGTTTTCATTGACATGTTTTCATTGACCTTTTGCTTAAGATCATGAAACTATTGTTTCAACATCGTTGAAGAATCCTGCTATTTTTAGCTCCGACTTTTTTAGTCCCTACAAAGTTTGTATTTTTCTTTCCCCCTTCAACTAATGCAAGCGTCTTGTTGTCCTTCAACATCGTTGCTCATTGTTTCTTCTTCTTTTTTCGAATTTCTTGGTTTTAGCGAGTGGTGAAATTTTGGTGCATGGCTTTCTTGATTCACAAATGCACCCTTCATAGAGCTTTGTTTTTTTCCTTTTGCTTGTCCTAAAATTTAGATGGATCTTTAATTGCTTTCACATTTTTCTTGTTGCCACAAGTTGAGAGCAAGAAGTGCCGAAAATGCTAAGAATGTCGCTAATTTTAAGGAGCTCCAAGATCAAAGCCCTTGGATCCCAGCAACCCCAGCCGAACCATTTTTCCCCGGTTAAAACATTCTACTACCATGACCAATGAATAGGAGCTCTCTAAGGAAGAAGATGAACACTAGCACATAAAAGGAAAAAAAAGAAAAAAAAAAGGAAGAAAAGAAAAAGGACAAAAACAGACAAATCAAAAAATATATGTAAAATGACGTTGTTTCATTAAGAATTGTACATGTCAAAACGTCAACCGTGCAATGTAAAATGACCATTGATGATTGAATATAACGTTAGCAATTTCTAGTAGCAATTTGGTAGAAATATTACGTTGGAATTTCATACAAATGTTTAGGATTATTTGGAAATTTGAAGAGTTTAGGACTAATTAGTCTTCGTACAATAGGTTTAAATTAATTTGATAATTATTCCCCTTTAGTCTTTGTTTGCTCTCCCACTTCTTTTCTCACACACAAACCACCCATGTACGCTCATATGAGCCTTGTGACCCTTGAGTTGCTATTGCCTAGTGGAGTTCCCCCCCCTCTACTTCGACCCATGAGGAGGCAGTTACCTTGCACAAGCAAGCCAAAAGTAATGCTTATTAGTCGAATGCAAGCCACATGACAATACTATGCCATGTATGTTGCCACGTGATAATTACAGATGTAAAGTAAAGAAATGTCAGGTGGGGAGCACATAGCTATCTCAGCTATGCTAGTTAACTGAATAAAATAAATACTGTTAAAGGCACAAACTACTCACTTATGAAATTGGTTTACAAACAAAGCAATAGAATTTTTTTTATGCTTGGATACATTGGAATAATTGATTTCTACCTATTAATAAGTTCTCGTTGTCATGAGCATATAGTTATTCTTGGTATTTTAAAGATAGTTAGATATATGATATCTATAAATAATTAATTAACCATAATGCATGCATGAATCTTTCTATAATAAGATTTAAATGGAACGCTACACCTAAAGAAATTGAAGAGCCTATATCTATGTGACAATTATCTACAACGAGTCCCCTCATTGTACAAGCAAACTTCAGTGGAGGCCCAAGATTTGTCTTCCAATCAGCTTGAAGGTACATGTCAAATAGAAGACAATGCCTTGATATGTAAAGTTCGATATTGAGAACCTTTTGTCAACCACAGGTGTGAATCTTGAGGTGCTGGATCTTTATGGTAACAATTTGGTGAATGATGCTTTCACGGACATTACGAGGATGACATCTCTTAAGGCCTTAAACATCGGTTATTGTGGATTGAATGCCTCTTCGAAGTTATTGGAAGGTACTTCTATGGAAAGGCTTTCATTTATCATTATTAATAACTTATCATAGAAGCACATACGGTTGTTTGACCATAAGTAAACCAATGTCATACTTCAATGTGTTATGATGTCGGTGATCCTTAAAAGTTTAATTTTGATTCTTTTTTTTTTTTTCAACTTTTCCCTGATCTTTGAAAATTGAAATTTAGTCCCTATGTTTTTAGTTTTGTGCAACTTTTTGTGTGGGTCAATCTGAGTAATAGTGTAACAACATAACAGATTCAAGGAGCCATAGCTAAGAAGATTAAATACTGACACGACAATATACCAAAGAAGTTCAAATATTATATAGGAATCATAACCAAATTAAATGCAAAGTTAATTAGAAATCAATATCAAACAATATTTAAAGTTTACATGATTAAACCACAATGGTGGTCGACTTCAGGATTGCAAGTGTCAATAAATTCAACAAAGCCATGAAGCCTAAGAAATTAAATGACACTAAAGCTCAAACAAAGCAACCTTAATGGACATACATGTTTACATTGATTTTTACTTTATTCTTTTTGCTTATTTTAAATGTTGCAGATCTTTCACTTTGACTTCTTTTTTTTTTTTTTCTATTTTGAAACACCCACAACATACACAATAGTGGAGATATAGTTTTTTTGTATTATTTTTAAATTAAGTTATATTTTAGATTTTGATAGTATAGTAAAAACCAAATTATTTTGTACTTTTCACAAAGCAAAAAAAGAAAAGAAAAAAAAGATGCACATCATCTGTTGTCTATAGTAATACTTCTTGATTAAATTACCTATATAAATGAAAGTATAATAAGGGAGTCAATAACCTTAAGTTGTGAGCTGAGAGAGAGTGAAGAAACTATTGTTACCGAATGGTAATTAACTTATAAGACTCACACTAAGTTGTTCTTAATAAAAGTGTCGTTGCAAAGTAATAAACTTTGTGAGAGAGAGAATCTATTGCGTGCAAAATATGATAACAAGACATTATTTTATAAGTGGCTACTAGCTCCAAGAATGAAGGCACTAGGGTTAGGCGGCAATAGAATGGCCTATCTCAAAAAAGATAGGTGCATTATGAATTTTAAAACATATCATCAAAGTGCAATCAAATTTTCTAACTTATCAAATTGATGCACTGTGATTTGGCTAACTAGAAAAGCTGAAATGTTTGTTTTTATTACTTTCTTAACATGCATAGTAATAATGTAGCACGCACTAACCTCCACATAAAAGAAAAAAAAAAAGATTTTTAATTTTTTTAAGAGAGGAAACAAAATTTAAAAAGGAAAAAATGATGAGAATTGCAAAAAAAAAAAAAAAAAAAAAGTAAAAATCTAAACCACCATCATAGCCGCTCAAGGCAGCCATATAAATTGTCTATCAAGAAAACAATTTATAATACTAGTTAATCATGAAATTTATTCAATTTGAAATTAATCCTACAACATATATTGTTTAAATATATATTATATTTATCATTTCAAATTTAACTTATTTCATCACATGATTAAACTTAGTAAATAAGTTTTTATCTTCTTGGTTTGTCATTGAAGATATTATCTCTTATTTAGACAAATAAGTAGGCTTTCCCTTATCTATCAATTTTATATGTATATTATTAAAGTCGGAGCTACGTTCGCTCCTATGCTCAACATATGATACTTCACTTCGACTTAGAAGCATTGGCTTATTGATTTGACATCAACAAACTTTAATATTTATTGAGCTAAATATAAGTAAAAAGACAAAGCACCTCAAATTTTCTTTCCAACACTCATCTTTTTCAACCTTTATTACTCTTTGATTGTATAATTGAAAAAAAAAAGTGAGTAAAGATAATGTATTTTGAAATATTAAATTTAACCGTCCGATTTAAGTTTACTCCACATATGCCACTTAACTAATATATGTGATTGCCATGTGGCATAAATTGCAGCAAAACTTTGCCTCATGGGATGCATTTGGCTATTAAGTTATAAATGATTGTTGATACCTAAATTTTAACTAAATATTTAGGATTAGATTGCATAAAATATTAGGAGCCAATTAGGAGCCAATTTAGCCCTAACAAAGAAGGATTTTGCACATCACCTAGTTATTAATATTTTTTGCATCTACTGAGCTTTATTTTTTATTTTATTTTCCCTTATTTTACCTTATTTCCGATAAATAAAAATAATAAAATTATATTTATATATTTTAAAAAGGGTTAAAAAGGAGCTCAGGGTCTAGGCTTTTGGCCCAGCCCCCTTTAGTTAACCCCCCTCGGGCTTAGAGCACGGACCCAGCCCTGGCTTACCCTAGATTCCCCTCAGCCCAGCCCTCTCTCTCCCTTCTCTCTTCCTCCTCTACCGCACGCCACCGTGGACATTGCAGAGCAGAAGCAACTAGGGTGGAGTAGGTAGGAGACGGTGCAGGAGAGAGAAGGCGTAGAGCTAAGCCTGCTGCAGAGTGGATGGTGAGGGAAAGTCGGCTCGGCCAAGAGAGGGCTTGGTCGGCGTGCCAAGGACCGGCGGTTGGAGCACCTCCGTCTACCGGGCTCCTCACCTATAAATAGGGGGCCACGAGCTCGATTGAAGGAGGAGGAGGAGGGAAATCCGAATAATAAAAAAGGGCATCTGTGAGGAGGACTGAGGTCAGTGGTCGAAGAAAGGGGGATCAAAGAGGCTGAATTAGAGAGAGAAGTCGGCCAAGAGTGAAATCGGAGGAGATCCAAGCGAGAGGGCTTCAGCCGACACCTCGGCCATGTGCGAGCTCCGTCCGGCAACCTCGCCTAGCGGACACTTCCGCAAGCCAAACCAGTGAGCGTTCCCCAACCATGTTCCGTGCCCTTTTTTGGGCGTGTTGCGTCGGAGACCGCAGCCGTCTAGCTCACGCGAGCTTCGGCCACTAGCCATCCCTCATCACGCCGTCACGCGTGTTCTAATTTGTGTTGAAAGCACAGGCACCGATTCCGATCCCATTCGAGCCGAGAGTCCCCCCATTCCAATTGCATGCACCAACCGCTCGACGAAATGTCTAAACCAGATCTGAGCTTGTGCTGAGAGTGCTTGTCTTTGAGATCGGTGGTTCATCATGTTGTCTTATCCTTGGCCATCACTGCCTCCCTTTCTTGGTTGAGGTCGACACGTGCAAGCGTCTCTGGAGCATGGTTTACGAGTGGAGGGCAGGTTGTTCCGACGAAACATCGAGGAGAAGGAGCTCTCGATGAGGTCCAAGGAATAAGACAGCGTGAGTGCAGGGGAGAGCTCGAGTCAGGTCTGGTCCGGATCATTCTCGGGTCGCAGGTTATACCGGCCCGGGCATGAGGGCTTTCTTTTTTAATCAACGGACGGGCCATGCCGATCAAGGGACCAGGCTCAATAAATGAGCCCAGTCCGGTCGAAGCCCTAGTTGGCCTTGGCCAAGGTCGGGTTGAGATATCCGACCCGGGTTCGGTTGTTTATATTATAATATTATATTATTATTTTAATATATTTAAAAGTATTTTTAAAATATTAAAAATAGAAAATCGAAAAATGCTTTATTTTTTTTTCCAAAAAATTAGAAAAAAGCTTTAAAAATTTTCTCAATAATTTTCTCCAAAAAAAATGCATGAAAAATCCTTCAAAAAAATCAAACTTCAAGATTTAAACAATATTAGATATCAAAAGGGTATTAGTTGATTAACTAGTTGATAGCGATTGCTACTTGAAAATGACTTACAATTTAAAAATTGAACTAAAAGTTGCGAATTGTGGGCTTGAGAGAGCTTAGGCTAAGCTCAAAATTTAGCAAGCCATTAGCCTTCACGCCCCACAAGAGGGCACAAGGAGGTCGCAACATGATCGACTTATTATACTCGAAATTCTAACTCTTTAGGATAAATATGCACATTGTAGATGAAGATAAAATAGATTGAAATAACTTATTCATGTAATCTAAAATTTAAATTAAAAAGAGAAATATGTCTTATTACGTCAATGATATTCATATTTGGAAACATACCTTTTTCAAAGTGCAGTCATAAATACAAATTTTATCTAGTTTTCTAAAATTAAAATAAAATGATTTGAATGGCAGCTTACTTTTTATCTTATTTTATTAATATTCTCTGACTTTAAATATTACAATAACATTAATTTCTTAAACATTTAGGAAATTTGACTTATTTCACACATACGTATTTGCAATTTATTTAGTTTTACTTCCTCTGAAATTCACTTATCTGAAATATAGCTTATTTCATAAGTTCTACTCAAATTTTGTTTTAATGGTTCAATTCAAATAAAATTTAACTAATGGATAAGGAGAAAATGATCTCAAGTTTTGATTTGGTTGAATGACAATCACATTTAAAGAATACGATGTTAATAAGGAAATCCACATAATTTATATAAAAATTATAATTAAATCGAATTTGTGAAGAAGCTATTACTCTTATCTAATTATTTTTTTGTACATCTATTTTGTTACATTTTTTAGATTAAACTTTTCTTTCGTGTCTTATATGCCCAATTTTTGTGTACAAAACAATTTATAATAGTGTAATCGATGTTACAAATCTATAATATACATATAAAGCTATCTTTTAAATATTGGTGTCCACTGCCTAAATTACTATCTTATACTTTCACAATTACAATCCCATAATTTTAGGATAACTAAGGTTGAGAAGAAGTCGGCATCTTCATTACCCTTGCCCATCGCTGCATCCGCCCACTGCGGCGTTCAGACCCATCATGACACCATGAAGCTCAGTCGCTATTACCACCACTAGAGTCAAAATCATTGCTGCAAGAGAACCGTGCACGACCTTCGACATGAGCCATTATGACTTCATATATGAAGTATGGCCTCATGGAGGGGAAGCGAGCTGGCGGTATGCATAGCGAGCTAGGACGATGGTGCAAATGGTAGTGGAGGGTGGGGGGTGGCGATGGTGAGTTGTTGTGAAGGACATGGAAGTGGAAGGGTGGAGAAGAAGAAGGGAAAATAAAAAGGAGAAAGTTAGCACCATTAAAAATGTTGAGAGCAGATGCAAAAAAAAAAATAATAATAAATAAAATAAAAGGAATGAGAAAAGCACATGATCTTACACTGCACTTAATGGAGGATCACATCGAATCCTTTTAGCAATAAAGTTTCAAAAACTACAATGAAATTAATCCTTAAATCTAGTATTAATATCAACTTTAGACTTGATTTCCAATCTGATTAAAATTTGTCAAACTCCATAAGTAATTAAGTTTCTTTTTTATTCTATTAATGTAGTGTAAAGAATAGAGGAAATGAAGCATTGTGCTGATGTGATTCAACTATAGAGCTCCATCTTATCAAAATTTTCTATTTAGTGATGACACTCATAGTTGCAACGTCTACTTCAGGCTTGTGCGGATTGAGGAATCTTGAAGAGCTTAATATTGATGGAAATGGATTGTGGGGTCCTCTTCCATTGTGCTTTTGCAATATGACCTCACTTCGAGTGCTCAGTGTCAGAAATAACAATTTTAGCGGGGCCATTCCTTCATGTCTGCTCTCTAATCTCAAGTCACTTGAATCTATTGAGTTTGCTGGTAATGCTTTTGAAGGCTCACTTTCGCTTGCTTCCCTAGCCATTAATTCAAACCTTGAGGAATTGTACCTCTTCGACAACCGGCATTGTCTGGAAGTAAATACAGAAGAACCCACTTGGTTTCCTTCATTTCAACTAAAGAAGTTTATATTATCAAACTGTGTGCTCAACAAAGATGCAAATGGCATAATTCCCAGCTTTTTGAAAGAACAGTATGCCTTGGGACGGCTTGAACTCAACGATAATGGAATGACAGGAAATTTCCCAAATTGGCTATTGGACAACAATGTGAACCTAACATGGTTGGAACTCATTGACAACCATTTGTCGGGTGCTTTTTATTTGCCTTCCAAGTTGAATCTTGTTAGCATGTGGGTGTTAGATGCGTCTGCTAATATTATTGACGGAGAGCTTCCATCTTGGATTGGTTCTATCCTCCCAAATTTGCAAAGGTTCAACATGTCAAACAACTTACTGAAAGGTAGAATCCCTCCCTCAATGGGCAATATGAGCCAACTGCTTTCACTGGACTTGTCGAATAATGGATTCATGGGAGAGATACCGGAGACACTAGCTAAAAATTGTATGTCACTTAAACTATTGAAATTGTGAGGCAACAATTTGCAAGGCCAAATCCTACCGAGGAATTCTAATTTGATAAATTTGGGAATTTTGGATCTAGCTAGCAATAATTTCATAGGGGACATCTCACTTGGTATATTTAATAGCTCCTTCTTAAAAGTCTTGGATGTAAGGAATAATTCCTTATCTGGAACGCTTCCCAATTCGATTGGAGATTTGCAACACTTGCATGTGCTTACGTTGTCGAGTAATTTATTGGAAGGTCCTTTATCATCGAGTGTCTGCAACATACATCATCTCTTTCTTTTAGACCTTTCAAGTAATAACCTCGGACCGAACATGCCCCCGTGTGCCAATGTTACACATATGAGGTTCTTGCATTTAGAAAATGACACACTCACCGGGCATTTTCCCAAGTTTCTTCTCAGAAGTTCATCGATTGTCACATTGGATCTAAGACACAATGCATTGTCAGGTGAGGTCCCTAGCTGGATCGGTTCACTTCGAAACCTGAAGTTTCTTTTGCTACAAGGAAAAAATTTTGAGGGTTTAATCCCTCGGGATCTATGTCTGTTGAAAGATATGAGCATATTGGATCTCTCCAATAATAATCTTTCTGGACAAATCCCTTCTTGTTTGAAAGATGTGAGATTTGGAAATGATGAGCCAACTACACACTTATATGGTTTCTTCAGCTTGAACCCTATGAAAGGGGGTGATTTGATGATATTAGACGAAGTAGAGTTCATGACAAAGAGGAGGTTGGAATCGTATAAAGGTAACATTCTAGAACTCATGTCGGGAATGGATCTCTCGCGGAACAATTTGAGAGGCTTTATTCCTCCAGTGGTCGGCTACTTGAGTGAACTTCGAGCATTGAACTTGTCACACAATCATTTGACAGGATTGATCCCAAAAACGTTTTCCAATTTAAAGAACATAGAGAGCTTGGATCTATCCTACAACAACTTAAGTGGTCCCATCCCTTCACAACTAACAGAGATCTACACCCTGTCAAATTTTAGAGTGGCTTACAACAACTTGTCAGGCAAGACACCAGACCAAAAAAATCAATTTGGAACTTTTGGTGAAGAATGTTATGAAGGTAACCCTCTTCTTTGTGGACTACCATTAACAAGATGTGATGGATCAAATACACTGCCATTTGTTAATCATATTAGGGAGGATGACTCTTGGAGAGAAGCCTTCTTGTGGAGCTTTGCAGGATCATATGTGGTAGCATTCTTTGGGGTGGTTCTTTTTCTCTATGTAAACTCGTATTACCAGTTCGTTCTAGTCAAGCTTGTTCGTAAACTTATACCGTCGTTTCCCTAAGTTGAGAATATTCTTCTAAGCATTTTATGATGGAAAAATACGATGAAACAATGGAGAACTTTTGTTTTATAGGATTATGAGCATTTGAATCTTGACTGCATTTGAATGGTTGACTCCCACGGTGTTCCTATTATATTCCTTGTCCTACTAATGTGAATATTAGGATATTTGATTTGTTTCAGAGTTTAATATTCATTAAATTGTATCACATACAAACATTAGGAACATTTGCATTACTAGTACTAAAAAAATTAATTAAAACTATTATTTTTATTTTAAAGGAAAAAGGAAAACAAAAAAAGCGAGACCGGCCCGACCTCCTTTTTCCTTTCCCTTCCTTCTCTTCGCTTGGGCCAACCCTTGTCTTTTCCTCCTTCCCCCTCTCTCCACATGTGCGACAAAAGAGCACGGAGGAAGGACGACACTGAGAGGGAACACAATAGAGTGAGGACATCACGTGCGACACTAAGGAAGGACGTTCAGTCGGGGCAGCTGGCAAGGCGAGAATCCACGTGCATCTAGCCACCATCTCCGAGCCAGGTAGGGATCCCCACGGCTGAACCTAATTCCACAAACCTCTTTACCCTGCTTGACCTGTCCTATCTTGAGTGAGGTGAGTGTCGCTCCATTTCTTTATCTCTTGCTCGTGCCAAACCAGAATGAGTTGGCTTTTGTTGAATTCGAATGTTCAGTGTTGATTTTTTTTTTTTTTTTTTTTTGAGGTTGGGTGTGCGCTTGAGCTCCAAACTGGTCAATGTTTTCTTCCCCACTCGCTGCTCACGATGTGTTTGTTGGAATGCCCAAACCAAGTTAGCATACGGTTCATTCTGTTTCTGGCTTCATTGTTTAGAGTCTTATGTTCCGATCCCATGTAAGAGCTATGCTGGAGCGGAAATAACATTGCTGATCACTCATGAAACATATGAGTCTATTTCCACATGTTTCTCTTTTCTCAATCTTCTCCGGTTTTTGTTCGTTTCGTTAAGTTGCAGTAAAAGGGTAGCGTTTGACAAGCAGCAATGGTGATGGTATTCGCTAGAGGTGTTAAATGGGTCATTAATGGGTCAAGCTTTATCTTATAAAGCACCCATAATAAGTTTTAATGGGTAAACACTAAGATATATGGGTTTTAAATGGGTCAGCTCTTTGACCCGTTTATGACCCATTTATTAACCCATTTTTCACTCAAAACCTCATTATCTCTCTTTCTTCTCTTTAACTTTATAATTTTTTTTTTTATAAAAACTGAAATTATGATTCTTTTTTCTTTTTCTTTCCTTTTTTTTTTCTTCCTCCGGTCGCCGGCACGACGATGGCCGGCGACCGGCCAAGCGAGCCTCGAGCTCGCCGGCGTCAGGCGAGCTCGAGCTCGCCGGATCTGGCGAGGCGGAGGCCTCGCCGACGCTCGGCGAGCCTCGAGCTCGCCGATCCGGTGAGGCGAAGGCCTCGTCGACTTCCGGCGAGGCTCGAGCCTCGCCGATCTGGCGAGGGGCGAGCTCGAGCTCGCCCGACGCCGGCGAGCCTCGAGCTCACCCTCGCCGAGATCTAGCGAGGTGAAGGCCTCGCCGACATCCGGCGAGCCTCGAGCTCGCCGGATCTCGGCGAGGCGGAGGTCTCGCCGACGTCCGGCGAGGCCCGAGCCTCGCCGACGGGCGAGACTCGAACCGCCGGCGTCGGGCGAGGCTCCAACCTCGCCCGATCCGGCGAGGGTGAGCTTGCGCTCACCGGCATCGGCAAGCCGGCGAGCTAGCTCGCCTGTGGCCGGTCGCCGGCCGTCGTCGTGGCCGGCGGTCGGCCAAAGAAGAGGAAGAAGAAAAAGAAAAAAAGAAAAGAGAAAAAGAAAATTAAAAATAATTAAAATTTTAATTTTTTAATTTTTTTAAAATAATAAAAATAATAAAAATTTTAATTTTTAAAAATAAAAAATAATTAAAATTCGATTTTTTTAAATAATTATTTTTAAAATTTGTATTGTATAAAATCATGTTAGCAATACCATTTTAAAAAATATATATAAGTTTTTTTATATTTCGTTAAATGGGTCGGGTATGGGTTGGGTATAGGTCGGGTCGGGTATAGGTCAAAAAATTTGCACTACAATAAATGGGTCATAAACGGGTTAAATGGGTCGATTTGGGTCGGACCATTTATGACCCGACCCAAACCCGATCCGACCCACCCGTTTAATGGGTCTAGTATTCGCCGATGGTGGCAATCACAGCTGGTGGTGCGGGTGTTCAGTAAACATTCTGATATGTCAGCGTAAGTGATTCATTAGTTGTAATCCTCGGGCAGTAGATTTCGGTCATGCGTTTTTGGTATGTTCTAAGTTTATCTTGGCGTAAGCCAAGTGGGAAGAAGACATGGGAAGGCTTTAGGTAATAGAGAAGGGAATTAAAAAATAAGAGGGGAAATGGGCTCATTTGGATTGAAATAGCAAAAAAGACGTAAGGGTATTTTGAGTGGGTTTGGGCTTAGGTCTATTATAGGATTAGTAAAGCTGTTTGGGTTTGAGTTGAAGCGGAGAGAGTGGGGCACAACTCTGGTGATGATCTGTTTGGGCTTAGTTTGTTCTGATAGAAATTTTGGTGGGCTATTGGTGATTTGGGCTTAGCTTTCTTTTAGATCGGGCTTGAGTTGTTATGAAAATGGATTTAGTGTCAAAGCCTAATCTGAACCTAAGGCCTGATCCGAGTCCCTATTTATCCAGATTTTTTTAGTAAAAAAATAAAAAATTCACAAAAATTGAAAAATATTAAAAATATTTTTAAAATAAAAAATTAAATAACATATATGGAAAATTCAAAATTCCTAAAAAATCCAAAATTACAAAAAAATAATAAAAAAATAGAATTCCTCAAAAAAAATTAAAAATAGTCTTCTTGGGTGATTTTCCTTTTTAAAAAAAAGTGGAAGTCTATTGACTTTAAAATTGTGCTCAAAATTGAACAAATCCTTATAGCTTCACTATAGAAAGGTTCTGATTGTTCTTAAAAATAATTGCCCCTTAATATAAAGAAAATTAAATTAATGAACTAGGAACATTATAATATCAAGACCTTAAGATCGTCAATCGAAATATCAACCAACAAAAGCCCTACCGCCGGTCAATGCAAACATCCCAGTTGGATTTTCAATGGTAGGGGATGAAGACTCTCTCGGGTGGCTTTCTTCTTCATGGAGCTATCGACAACGGAGGTCCGTCTCCCTCCAGAATCCATCCGTCTCTCTCTCTCTCTCTCTCTCTCTCTCTCTCCTCTCCTGCATTCCATTCGGCCAAAACTGTGGCCAGCAGGAGGAGTTCGGCTTCTTTCTCACTCCTCTGCTGGTCCTCCTCCAGTTCGAGATCGCCGCTCAGCTCATAACTGGAAGCTCACCTCCAGTTCACCGAGAGTGCCGCCTCAGCCTTACTCTCCTCTCTTATGCTCTGTTTCCATGTCGCTGGCCAGAGTTTGTCAAATCGTAGCATCACCTTATCGAGTGGAGTTGAGACTATCTTCTCTCATTTGGATGAAGCTGGTCTAGATTTTCGAGAAAACGAAGCCGAGTCCTGTCCTCTCTTTAGCCCGTTCGAGAATCCACTTTTCTGGAAATCTTGGTTCCATCGTCTATAGCTCCTCTTCATTGCTCCATCGACATATAGGCTCTATTTCTCGTCCAAGGACACAAGTTTTTCTTGGTTTGGTGCGTCTCATTCATTCTAGGGGCTGGTTTTGCCTCTGTTCTCCCTTGTCCACGGATCATTTTGTCAAACCAAAACAACCCAACAATGCCGAGTTTTAATCACTGTCCACACCAGTCTGAAAACACTATCCGGCATCCTCATGCCGCTCACCAGAATTGCTTCCTGTTTACTTAAGTCAGACCTGTTCAGATTGCTGAATTAATAGTTGTTGATCCATCGCCTTTGAACTCCAAAATCAGAGCCATCTTCCACTACAAACCCAATGACAACACATCTAGCCCGACGCTGTCTCCTGCGAGTTAGAGCCTGACCTCATTCACTTCATCCATGGCTTGCTGGGATGCCTGTGCCTATATCTAGAAGCGCTTATGGATGTGGGGCACATTCTCAAATGAGGCTTCCCATCCAAGAACAATCAGCTCCTGGTGAAATTGGACGATTAACAACCGGATTACTCTTGTTTGATTGAACTTTAGAATCGTTTTCGACTCATTCTCCATCGGTCTCTTGATTTTTTGTTTTGCTCTGCTTCTTTTTTTGTGTGGGCACTAGCTAATAATCCTCATTGGCCTTGAGGTATACTCCATTCGGTATCTGAACTAATATTTGGTAGCAAATTTGGAGAAATAGTCTTTCTCGTAGTCTTTCTCGTAGTTTATTGATTGTCTGCAATTTGTTAGGCTTACTCAAGGTTTTGGAGCTAGGTTTGATCATAAGAAGTTCTATACTAGTGCGATTAATTACTTCTTGAGCTTGCATGTGACGTCATGGTGTTATCGCATTGCTTGTCACTTTTTGGTAGAGTTGGCAAAATTACCAATTTCAAAATAAGTCATAAATGTGTCTATCCCAAACTTAAATATAACCTATTAATAACTCGACTCAGAGCTACTGTTACTTCTCAATTTTCATGACACCCTACCTACGTATCTCCATCATCAGCGCCTTTGCTCTTGGTAGATGCCGTCGCCTTCACCACTGCAGTCTCGCCTGCTTGTCACCATCCACCGCCCCAACTGTGTCGCGCTCGCCATTGTCTCTTCAAGGTTCTGCCGCCTCAATAGGCAGCTCCGTTGTCGCAGCTCCTCCGCAGCTATGGAGGTGAGAGACTTGGGGAAGGAATAGAGGAAGGGGCTAGGGTTGAGGGATTTGACGGAGAGGGAATCGGAGGTGGGAGGGTCGGCAGGGAATCGGAGGTGCCCACAAGAATGCTGGCACAGCCCCACCAACTACGACGGCGTGTGCGTTACGTCGCTTTTACCCTTCCAGCCCATCTTCCCTCTCTCTCTCTCTCTCTCGGCCTCCCGAAAGTCCCTACTTTTCTCCGGCGGAGAGGCGCGTTCTTGATCGAACGCCCCGCGCGAAAGAATGAGAGAGCGGATGTTCGGATGCGAGTGCCTGTCTTGGAACAGAGCCGCCGGCGGTCCCCCTCCCCAGCCCGAGCCCTTCTCTCTGCCCGTTTTGCTTCGTTTTGGTAAAACCCAAGACCGAGATTGTTGTTCCTCATTCGCGCTTGTGCTGAATGTGATTGGGTCGCCGCCTACTGATTTCCAGTCCTGATTGTTGATTCTTTGTGGATTACAATGTGAGCTTGAGTCTTGAATGAGTTAAGGCTCCTCCCCAAGTTAATGCCCGCCGGGATGTTCGACAAAATGTCTCAGCCAAACCCTCCGGTCATGATTTGCGATGAAGGTATAAAATCGGTCGTGGCGCTCGCCAATAGTGTTGGCGTTAGACATTAAGGTCGATAATAAAGGTTCCGGCAGCAGATTGTCCGTGAAGAATGGCGCGTTCTCTCGGCAAGAACAGCAGGCTTTCGGTGAAGAAGGAGGTGAATGGGAAAGAAATAAAAAATAGTATAAGAAAACAAAAGAATTTTTTTTTTTATAAAAGGGCTGGAAAATAGGCAATACGGAGACGTTCGGGAGAAGGGGGGTTGGGGTTGGGCGTGAGGCTTTTGCCTAGGAGACCTTGGGCTTAGTTCTGCCGAGCAGGGATTTGGGCTGGTCAGGTTTTAGGTTTTTTACATTTTTTTATTTTATTTTATTTATTTATTTTTATTGTTTAATTAACTTTTTTAGTTTGATATGAAAATATTTTCTAGGTAACATATACATATAAAAAGCTTAAAGTGGGTTAAATGGGTTCTTCCAAAGTACATTAACTATTAATCTAATTTGGTAATACGGTCCGATACGAGCTGATAAATTTACATTTCTTGAAAATAGGTCAAAACAGGTTAAATGGGGCAATATAAGCTAGATCATTTTCAATCTGATCCAAACTCAACTCGACCCACCTATTTAACAACCATACTTTTTGGCAATAGTTTACAGAAGTGAATCATCAAACTTGATATAAGATGGTAATTAAAGCCTTTGAATGCCCCTTTTTGTTGTGAATTTCATCATGGAATTGTGCAAAAATAATCATAAACACTTGCTGTCCAAATTTAAATTGCATTATTCGTAATCAAAATGGATTGAGCCTAATGAAGCTCGATTATGTCCCCGGATGTTAATTGTGTGTGCATGATCGATTTGACACATGTTTTGATTGCAAAAACTAATGAAAGGAGAGGGATATTAAGGTAAACATCATGCTGCTACCCTTACCTAGTATTGTGCCTATTTTTGTGATTTTTACTCGATCCAAGTGTTTACGATAACGGATGATTTGCCCAATTCACTTCGCAATCGATAAGGCCCATAACTCTATATCTTATTTCTATTCCAATAACATAAAATCATTGCTTAAAGAAAATTCTCACATGTGGATTGGTATTAGAGATATTATTGAAGAGTAGGTTAGTACAACCCAATCCGAAAAATTTCACGAACTCGACTTGAGTAAACCTTTTCAAAACTTGATCCATGTGAACTGAGCAACGTTAATAGCGTTAAATCTTTTGAAGGGGGAGGATTACCGAGAAAAAATTCCAAAATGACCTTTAGTAGTTGAATATGATCCAAATTCGCAAAGTTAGCGAGTTGGGTTTTTTGTATTTGTGGTGCCTTGTTTCGAGACCCCCAACAAACAAGATCAACAAACTGATTATATTTGCCTTCAACCCGTCTAAATTAAATATTTTACCCCTATACCATGTTTAGTGATTAGGATATCTTTATCAAACTAATGAGGATCTATGTGGCATAGTAACAATGCTACCGTGCAAAATCAAATTTCTCGTATGTATACATGATTGTGCAAACATGATACTATCTCGATCACTTCATTGGAATAAATATAACCGGCATTGCCTAAGAGATGTATGGATGATGGAACTCCCGAAAAATCAATGGTATGACACGAGAGACAACATGCTTTGTTTGCCTAGAATGGTTGCCCCCCAATCACGATGTTGAGTACGCACAAGATAAAAGCATCTCCCACCAAATAAATAGTAGAGGACTCAAAACAAGGCCGGTTAATCAACGGTACATGCTCTTTCAAAAAGCTCCAATCCCAACTCTCTCCAGTGCTCCGATTCGCATTCACCTTCTCTCTCTTGCGAAACAAATCCAGTGTACATACACTCAAGGCAAGAGGCAAGATCTCAAAATGTATGGGAGCAAGCTGACAATCAAAGCTTAACGCCAATTAGAGAATGACCGAGATTGGGCTGGCCTCGTGCATGATAGTTTTTGACCAGCAAGTAACGAATCAATAATCATATCTTAGGGCTGATCCATCAACTACTAATTATGCAAATCACACTAGAATGCTCTCAGATTGACTGATGATAGAAGCAAATCAATACTGGAAGTCAATTGGGCAAAACATCGAACACCTGATGAACATGAAACTCGAAGTGCTCGAGACAGAATACTCAACAAATCATCGGTGAGGAGTATAGAGTGAGGTGTTCATTTTAAACATTATCAGAGACAAAATCGACGAATTTGAGGACAGGCTTGCACTGAAACATGCGAGGTTGAAACCAAAATAGAGCATAGGAGAGGGATGCGTTGGCAGAGCCGTCATTGCTCGAGACTGATGATCACCCGAAGGAGAGAGATCGTAATGGACAATAACGCCGGCACCTAGAACCGTCAAAGGGAGGAATAGACCTACATCGTGTACTTCGGTAGAGATGACTCTGAAACTGGGGCGGACAGAGCCTCTTCACGGCGGTGAAACTGGTGGCGATCGGCCACGGAATGGCTGATATCTTTGCGGATGAGCTATCTGCGATGACTGCGTGCGTCAGTGGCTGGTGATGGACGATCAGCGGTGGCTACTAATGACCTGGAGGCGATGGAGAGGGAATCGCTCCGAGAAGCTGCTGCCACGAGAAGCTCCTGAACCATAGGAAGAGTTGGACTAGCTTAATGGGCCTACGGGTTTAATGGGTTTGATCTTTCGGCCTAGGCATCCTCTCATGATGGGCTTGACATGGCCTAGGCTGTGCGAATTGGACAAGGCCCTTTCAATTATGACCGAATTGGAGCCTTTTTTTTTAAAAAAAAAAAATTATTTTCTTTCTTTTTTATTATATATGTCTTCCGAAAGGAAACAATACTTTTTCGAATGTTCAATCCCTCTACGGCTGTGTTACCTCCAAGATATGACCATAGTGGATATCTCGTATAATTGTCTTTCATGAGGAATTCCATCTTGTTCGAAAGAGTTTGACATTTGAAAGTCATGGATGTCCAAAAACGCATTTGATACTATGATTTAAGATAAAAGAAGATTGGCCACCATCTTTGTACAGCATCAAATTCACTACAACAATTTGAGTATGATGATGGATTTTTTTCGTGTTGCTTGGACAGATGAACTTGAAAAAATGAAGTTCATCGCACATATGGATTGGTACTTGAAAGAGAGATTGTTGAGCAATATGCAAGTATTAGTTTATATTTTATATTGAATAACCATTTGAATGATTATATAATAAAAATAAGTTTTGTAGAGCTTTTGTTATTTATATTCTTTTATTGCTTATTAGCATAATTGTGTACATAAGATGGAAACTTGAATTTGTAAAAATAAGTGTTAAGATTAATATGGTGTGTAGGATATTACTATTATGTACTCTAGGATTATGCCATTTTTGGTGAACCGAACATATTAATGGCAAAATTAACGCCTCTAGGAATGGTTACGTGCCATAGGTATTCCATGTCCCGGCCCCATTTTAAAACTCTCTCTACTCTTTGTTATAAGAAAAGCTTAACGAATAAGTACTCCTAGAACCATAGCAAGTCCGGGGTGGAGGGGGGTGGGGGGCGTTTGAGCCTTAACGTAAAGTGCATAAATAATTAAAGCTACAGCTAATGGGCTTGAGGAGTGTTCTGAATACAACCCAAAGCCCAGGAAAGAAGTAAAGCCTTTTGGGTAAAAAATAACGGCAGTGGCTTCTTCATTTGAGAAGGTCATTAGGGCTCTCAATGAGCCTTTGAAATTGGATTTGTAGGCTTCATAACCCCACTTAAATCAGAATCTATGGCACGTCAAAGCAATCAGCATTAATTAGTTTTGAGCCGCTTTTGGATTTTTTTCTAATTTAAATAATCCAGATTCAATAAAAGTTATTGTGGATGTGTCATGTCCTCTCAACTTTTCATGTGCCTAAATTCATCCCACTTAATAAAAAGAGATAAAATTGCCCTTAATCATCTCACTAAAGTTTAAAGTGGTGGACCTAACGTTATTCGCTTTCCTCCTTTTTCTTTATTTTTTTTCTATTTCTTTGCCAAAACAAGTTGTAAAAATTAAGAATATCACATATATGTTTTCTTAAAGATTTTAAGTGGGTATTACGACGCATATTTAAAAAGCACTAAATTTTTCTTTTAAATTTTTTCCACTGTACATATTAGCTTTCTCGAAGAGAGGATTTTTGAGAAAACCTCTTCTTTTTCTCGTTGTCAAGCAAATTTATGAATTGATTATAAAAAAAGATAAAAAATCACATATTGAGATGATTGGATAAAATAAATAGAAAGAAACTCTATTACAGACTTGTCATGATAAGATCACTATTACATTCCCTAATACGGAAATTTAAAGAATGAAAATTAACAATAGAAAACAATTGCATAAATAATTAAAATGATGGTTAAATTTAATTCGTTTTCAATTGACAAAAAGGAGAACAACAACTACAAGAAAACAGAGGAGGAAGTGATTCCATAGCCAATCAAAAATTTCCAACACTTTAACCAACTTCTTCATTTAGATAATTCAAAAAGCGAAAGAAGAACTTACTACTCTTGTTATAATCAAGCATGCTTCAATCAAACACGAGAAAGCTGGGTGAAGCCGCCTCGCCGGCGTCGCTAGGAGAGGCCGGGCGAAGGCTGCAACCCTTGTTGGCAGCATGCGAGGGCTTTGAGGCCCTCGCCAACCACCACCGAAATAGTCCAAGGAGGAAGAAGGAAGAAAAGAAAAGGGAAAAAAAAAAGGAAAAGGAAAAAATTCAAAAAATAAATAATAAAATAATAAAAATATATTAAAAAATATTTAAAAATTACCACGTCAGCGTCAAATCACCGGCCGATGTCCACGTCAACATCGACAGACCAAAACCAAAATTGACCGGATGGACTAAATTGGTACCAATATAAAAATGTTTAAGATTAAATTAGTCCAATTAAAAAATTTAAAATTGAATTAGTACCAATGTAATAGGTTTATGATTTTTTTAGTACTTTTCCCAAAAAATTGCAACATTAGGAAATAGTTACTATTGTTTTATGTAAGATTGAACAATTATTGTCCCAATATGCATCTTTGCACCTTAAAACGTGCGAAATTTTTTAAGACATTGTTGTATTTGTTGAATTTGATTTTTTAACAAAAAAAATGTGATATTCTTACATTGATAATGTTAATAGTTAACATTTAATTTGTATAAATTGTGATAATTTCTAATTGTAAGCAAATTAAAATTTAAAAAGCTTGTTTTGATCGCTCAAAGAAACTTTCAAATGTGTTTCAACCAAACGGTCTTTCACTTCAATTACTGTTTTGCATTTTCTCAACGTCCCTTCCCAAGTTGAACTAAATGCAGCCTTAGAATGAAAAGCAAAGCTGACTTGAACGACCTCGACCCGTGAGTGACGCCAGTAAGGAAATCACCGGTCGGAAGGGGGAGCATACATGGCCGACTCGGATGGAGGAGAATGTGCCGCAAGATCATGTGAAAAACATAGAGAACATGGAAATCAGTAACAATGCATCTATACAACAGCGAATCAGACATACGACAACAATCTTAAACATCGGTTTTATGGAATAGAATCTGGTTCTTCATCGAGACATTTTGTCGAGCACTTGATAAGCAATTCGGAGTCCGGGATCCGAGCTAGATTTTAGTGTGATACTCGGCCAAAACATGTTAAACATTGGCTTTAAACTAAAATCATCACTTTGCATTTCGAATAAGCTTGAGTCTCACTCGATTCGTTCAACTCAGCGAAGCAAGGGAACATAAAGCGACGTTACCTGGTTCGGGGTTGAGCGCCGCCTTCTCTCTCGTGTTCTCTCTTCCTGCTCGAGCGATCCCTCCCTACTCGCTCTCTCTCGAACTTCTTTTCTTTGGTTTTCTTCCAGCGAAGCTCTCTGCCGCTCAACACTTCTCTCTAGCAAAGGTCTAGAAATGCGGTGGGCGGCTGCCACTCCTCATACTCCCACCGTAGATCCTGCGGAAGGCTCCAACACCGAGGCCTCCCCCGAGATAAATCTTCCTCGCTCTCCCAGAACGCTTGAGATGAGCGGTGTAAGCCTCGACAAACTCGCGAGGGGAGAGAGACGTCCTTCACCCTTCTCGCCTTCTTCTTCGCCGATCTCCCCATCTTCTTCTCTCTTTCGTTCTTCTCCGCGAGCGTTCCCCTCTCTCTCCCCGCGAACGTCCGACCCCCTTCACCTGCTCACCTTAGCAGCACACCCGCTGCTCACGCCTTGGCCAGGAATCTTTCCTGTTATGCCTCGTTCTCCACGCGTGCCAGCCAGCTCTTCTAGAAGGTTCAGGTTTGCTCACGTCACCTGTCCGTCCTCACGCCCTCGCTCGCGGACGCTTCTCATCGGCCTTCACTTTCTTGCATCACCGCCTACATGCTCGATGGAGAGGGGACGGCGCGCGTGAAGAGAAGAAGAAGGCCCAGCTTCGGACTGGGCTCTTTTGTTAAAGATAGGCTCCGAAAAGAAAAAAAAAAAAAAGGGCTAAAAAAGAAGTCAAAAGATGGGCCATGAAAACAATAGACGAAGTGGGCCGATAAGAAACAAAAAGAAGATGGGCCAAGGGAGAGGTGAGCCGAAGGTTCAGCCAAGTGGGCCGGACAATGCCGGCCCGCTCGATTTCCCCCTTTTGTGTATTTTTTAAATCGTCTTATCCCATTTTTTTTTTATCTTCTTCTTTTATTATATATATTTTTAGTTTTTATATTTTTGTAAAATAAATGGATACTTAAAACGTCAATAAATATTTGGGTGTCAACACTAATGTGAATATTAAGATATTTGATTTGTTTTAGAATTGAGAGATGATAGTTTATTAACAACCAAGATGATACTAGCTTTCCCAAAATTTTCTGAATGTTACACGAATCATTTCTGATGCTGTGACTAGTAACATCAAACCAACTAGGTTTTAGCGTCTCATAAATCCTACTAACAAATAAAGGATTGAGTTGTGGGAATTGCTCCAATTTGACGATAAAAGCATGGATTGTTGGACCACTACTCTACAACTTGAGTCCCATCTTTTCAGCTCATTGCTTAATGACGAATTATCTCAAGAAAATTAAGCCTTGTCCAACATTTAATGCAAAATTGTTTGGAGGATAAGTTCTACTCTGCTAGTAGAATTTTGTGGATAATGACATTATAAGTGCCATAATTTTTATATAATGTTTATTTGAGTGTCATAATTTTATTTTTTTTCGATTACTTGAGTGTTATGACTTTTAAAAAATGTTCACTTGAGTTCAATCATTTTCAATTGATCACTTGAGTATTGCGAATTTTAAAAAAAGTTTACTAGTGTCATAAATCCGACATCGTATAGCACTTGTGGCGAATATTTTTAAGAAGTTATGATATTTAAGTGATCAATTGAAAAGTTATATGGCACACAAGTTATTGGAAAAAAAATTTACATCTTGTCTAGAGATTATTAGTTATTGTCTTAGAACATTAAGTGTCTGGGATTTGGGAATTTGCCCAAGCTTGGAGAGTTGTTTTAAGTCGAATCTATTTAAACCCCTCTAAACCTTTCTTGAGGGATGGAGTGTTTTGATTAATGAACTTCATAATTAAAGAGTTTTATCTTAACTCTGCATTGTAGACGTTCGAATTTCGTCGACCATTTCTAAATGCATGATATAAATAGAATTAATTCATGAACTAGGAACATTACAATATCGAGACCTCGAGCCTGTCAATCGAAATTTTGACTGACAGATTCCAACAGATTTCTCTCTTCCTCCTCAATGAACACCATCCGGCTCTCTTCTCTCTCTCTCTCTCTCTTTGCAACGCATCTCTCACCTCCTGCATTCCATTCGGCCAAAACTATAGCCAGCAGGAGGAGCTCGGCTTCTTCCTCCCTCCGTCGCTGTTCCTCCTCCAGTTCGAGATATCCGCTCAGCTCATAATCGGAAGCTCATCTCCAGTTCACCGAGAGCGCTGCCCCAGCCTTACTCTCCTCTCTTCTGCCATGTCAGCTGGCCAGAGTTTGTCGAATCGCAGAGTTCTCCTTGTCGAAGGGAATCGAGACTATCTTCTCTTGTTTGGATGAAGCTGGTCCAGGTTTTTGAGAAAATCAAGTTGAGCCCCTCTCCTCTCTTTAGCTCATTTAAAATCCTTTTTTTTTTTTTTTTGTGGGGATGTTGGCTCTATCGTCTGCAGCTCATCTTCATTGCTCCATCAACCTACAAGCTCTATCTCGCGTCCAAGGACACGAGTTTTTCTCGGTTTGGTGCGTCTTTTCATTTCGGGGGCTGGTTTTGCCTCTGTTCTCCCCTGTTCACGGATCGTTTTGTTAAACGAAAATGACCCGATGATGCCAAGTTTCAATCACTGTCCAGACCAGTTTGAAAACACTATCCGGCATCCTTGTGCTGCTGTCCAAATTTAAATTGCATGATACGTAATCAAAATGGATTGAGCCTAATATAGCCCGATTATGTCTTACTTGTGTGTGCATTGGTTGATTTGATACATGTTTTGATTGTGAAAACTAATGAAAGGTGAGGAATTTAAGGTAATAAACATCATGCTGCTACCCATACCTGGTATTGTGCCTATTTTTGTTATTTTTACTCGATCCATATGTCAATTTTTGTGTGCTTGTGTTTTCCCAATAACATAGTTTGTTAAATACAACCATTGATTGCACATTTTCATATTTGTTTTATATGTTAAGGCATCTTGGATCACTTGTCATGTGTTTGAAATATTGCATTTAGGAGCTGGCTCTTAACCAGCCCCTAATAGGTTAATGGTGTCCCCAATTAGATAAAACAATTTCATAAATTAATAGAATCCCTCAACGTCACGATCGGTTAGGCATTGGGAGAACTAGCGAACAAGAGTGTGCACCTCAAATAGATGGATCGTCCGTTCCTGTTCGACAAACTGTTAAGACTTCGCTTCGCCTGAGACGCACCAGTGGTGCGGCACCACATGGGACAATCAACAATTACTAGACTGCCACGTTGGCCGTTCCTGGCAAAAATCAGCTAGAATGACAACATTTCTATGAGGGGAAGTGATGCGGATGCTGCCATTTACTGGTTGGTTAGAATGCTGGAAGGAGGCGAGCAGCCTTCTTAATTGCGCGGCGATTGATCAGGTTTGCAAGCCACGATGTTGGTTTGGCCGACCTGTTGGCTCTTAATCAGGCCGTTTCTTGTTACCAAGCTTGCCATTTTATAGGGATGCCAGAATGCAACGTGGTTCTTGCACAGTGCGTCGCCTACTTGGCTTTGCTCCAAAATCAATTGCCATTTATCGAGTGATAGGAGCTGCACAGAAGGTAGTGAGAGAATCTGTTGGGCAAAATGAGGTAGTCCCGCTGCATCTGAGAAATGCGCCTACCAAGCTGATGAAGGAAATCGGATATGGAAAATGCTACATATATACTCCTGACGATCCTCAGGCAACGCAAAGCTACATGCCACCCTCACTTCAAGGGTACAAATTCCTGGACTGGCAGAGTACTAATACCCGAGAAATGAGGAGCCCGTAAGCTCCCGCAAAGCAGTCTTTGGAGCTCTACCTTTTGCTCGTTAGGCACTTTTGTCCATTCCCAAATTTTGTTTGGTCGAATGAGTTAATAGCCTCTTTTGCTGTCGCATTTATAATCGCGTTGTTTGTTTTGAAGTAGGTCGATAACAAGCACTGTAAAGTATCTTAAGACCGTAATTATGAAGTTTATGAAGACGAGTATAGGATGCTGAATGTGCGTACTCTTTTCCTAACTACAGTGAGGGCTCATATGCTAATACTACCCTACTCCTTTTAAGACAGTTTGACAACTGAGACATGACATTTATCTTCTCATGCTCTGTCACCAAGAGATTGTTTGGTTTCTTGCATCTGATGTGTATTGTTTGCCGAAACAAGACAGATGCATCCTCAGTGTTTGAGGTGACTATTGGCTTCAAACAATGTTGATGCTGAAACAAGAAGCAATTGAAGCATAGCATTGGAATTCTCGAGTTTGAACCAGGGGAGTCTCAGCTCGCTCGACAGAACCTTCTTCTCAAAATAACATGAAAGCAGAAAAAGATTATTACCCACATATGATCACATTGTAAATCAAATCATCCATGGATAATGAGAAAAACATAACATATACAGTGAGCATTCCACTTCTTTACAAATGGAGGCATCTTCTCTATCATGGAACGCCATCTCTTCTTGAGGCTTCTTGATTTGGGGTGTACACACACTGACAATGGAATATCACAAACCCCCAGCAAATAGCTCATACTCTGTTCAATCAAAACAAATCAAATTTTGACAAATTTTAGTATTGTTACACAGTTCTATCGCACCCGACTTTATCTCACCATTGTAAGAACAACAGAGTACCGCCATAATGAGCTAACGCACCCATGATCATGAAGATGTGAAACATCTGATGGCTGTGACCAGCAAGGTCCAACCAACCCTCTTTTAGCCTCGCAAGAATCCTGCTAACATATAAAAAAAGCCACCTGTAATGTAATACACTGCCATGGCCGACTCATAAGCAAGTGTGATCGGGCACTGGGGATTGCTCCAGTTCACAATACGGGCATGGATCGCAGGTACGATACTGAAAAACCCCATGGATGAGAAGAGCATCGCCCAAAACGCCTGAAATTTCCAGAAGAAAGAGAAGGCACAAGCAGTGTCACAAGAGTGAACATCCCCATCGCTGTTATTTTTGCTGATGTAGATCAGTTGCCATTAGGTGATGATCATGACCATGACGCCGACATAGTCCATCTGCAGCAATTGGATGTTCAAGCAGTGTGATTGGCTTGAGAAAAGGTGGCAAATGCTGCTCGAGAGGAGGCAGAACATGGATTTGCCCAAGAAAACAATGAACGGCCACCGTGTCGCGGCTGGTTGGAGGGAACCGATCTTCATTTTCTTCTTCCATTATCTGATTCAAGTTCACCAAAGAATTTGTACCCTGAAAGCTATATTGTGTTAGATGCATCTGTAGACTTCAAAAGAGAGTATTCTCGTCATGAGTCGAATGAAACACCGCTGGCACACCACTCACCAAAAGCAATTCCTTTGAGTAAGAGATATTAGTTCTTGCACTATTAGAGTTTGACCTGCACAAGTGGATTTGCATATCAAGCCATTGCATAATCTATCGAAATACTAGTTGGAGTCCATTCAGATCACAATTGATCGAAAATGGTTCAATCCTCTCCGTCAGAGGGAGAGAGTAGGCCAAAATGGTGAAAGTGAATGGGTGGAGCACTAACTGAATAACTATCTAGCTTGCTTAAGCTGATAGTGTCAAATTCAATTAGACAACCAGTGAACTACTCTTCACTAAAATAGCTATTTTCCACTATGATTTGGTTCAGAAAATCTCAGCAGCAATCAACTTTCAGAGCATTCTGCAATAGTTTACAAGATCCACCATGTGTGAACTTTTTCTTGACATGCTGTGCTACATGCATGGAAAATGATTATCCATTGACGGTGGACTGAATCCATATTGTATTACCAGGAGTAGAGTGAGATTTTCCAATGGATTAGATCTTTATTTTATGTTTGAAAAGAACAGAAATTTCTATGAATACTTTGATCCCATCATTGTAACTAATGACAGATGACCCTTGTTATCCATCTAAATTTTGCACTTGCTGTTTGAGCAAGACTGTCTTGACTGTCAAGCTACTACTCCTGAAATTTAGCAGCAATGAAATTGGTGAGCACAACCCCTTGCATATTCCTATAAAACAAACTTTCGCAGTTTAATTTAATGTGCCTGCACTTAATGTCACAAACTCAAGTTATTCATCTGTAGCACCTGCAATATCGTTACAGCCCTTGAAGAAAATGCAGGTTTTAAATGACAATTTTTGTTGCTGTTTGGGAGAAAGGTCGGCTAATGAAAATGGCCGGTTGCCCAGTATGGTAACAAGCCACAAATATCACAATACTACATTGACTTGTACAAACTAAAAGTGCAAACAGGTAGGAAGAATCTAAGCGATTTTGGCTGTGAAATTCCACAATTTTAAGCTGGTCATGGAGGATTTTATCAAAAAAGGGTAATTCAAACATTTTCATCAAATGAACGATTTCGCAAGCTCTCTAGTGAGCTATAACTTACACTTACAAGCCTCATCTCAGATTACACTCGAGACAGTGAAATCGAGCTATGACGATCAACACAGATCGAGCTGCTACTGACAAATTCCCCACTATATATGTATAGCTTTGATTTCCACTCCAACAGAAATTATGTGTTCCATTCGATATCGTCAAGACACACTAAAATGTCCACGCAAGTATAAGATTGAATGACAAAAAACGCACCTTGAGAATAGGTCGAGAAGATCCGCCAACTAACCAGACGCTGAGCTTCTCGTTGTGCCAACGGAACAAGCTGCGGGCGGCCTCGGCGAGCGGCCAGCTGGCGCGGATGGTGGCCGAGGATGAACTCGTTGTCCTTCACGTACGCCGGCAGCTCCCGGAACGACGCCAGCGCGTACCGCGATGCCGACGTCGTCCATCCGCAGCAGCTGGATGTTCAAGTAGTGGGAGTGGCATGAGAAGTAGAAGTGTCGGTGAGAATCGATGGCCCATCGTCTTCCCCCAGTGCCATCGCTCTTGTTTTCCCTTCTCCATCTCCTCCTCCTCCTGCTCTTTCGCTGGTCGCTTCTTTATCGATTTCTGCTGAATTTGTTGGTCTCCTTCCTCTCCTCCCTCGCTCTATCTCGCTGTGGCCTTTTCCCCTTCTGGGGAGAACTCACAGGAGGAGGCCTTTGCTTTTGTTGGTAGGCCAATCGGAGAAGAAGATGAAGAAATCGTTGAGGCCTTTTTTGGCCCAATGTCAGCGTCTGCTTTGTATATCTTGAAATATATCTTTTTCAAGATTTAGATTTAAGATTTCTCATTTTGTGAAGAAAGGATTTTTTGCAAGTTTTATTGGGAATTTGTTAAGAAATCAGATAATAGAATACTTGGAAGTTTTGACGCTAAATCGAAATGTTTTTCACTAGAATTGACCTAAAACAAAATCGAGGCTCTTAATTTTTATTATCCAGACAAAACTTCATCCATTTACTATATATTTCGGAATAATGTTAGCCACACTAAATTTTTTTAATATGATAGATTTGCGAATTGACGGTGATGATTAAGATTTGAACCAGTACCTTAATGAAAATCACGAAATATCTAAACAAAATTATCCATCGAATCAATCCATATCTGTATTTTAATAAAATCTCCTATATTTATGATCAAGAAGGAGTGTCAAAATCTAATCAAATTTTCTATAAAAAAAAAAAAAATGTAGGACCCTGTAGCCATCTATAAGAATTTAGTCTACTCGTGGTTGGCGAATTGTGTGGCCTAGAGCCAAAGAATAAGAGAAGATCTTTGATGAAGAGAGATTTTCTAATGCACCATCTTGGTGAAAGTGGCTGATATAAATAGGTCTTTGTGTGCTAGTAAAAAGCGTAGAACAAATGAGTGATTGGTTTTCGATCCGATACCCTATTCCTTGGAATTGAACTGAACAGGGAGGACCGGTTCCCTTTTTTTGGGACTGGGGATTAGACCGAACAATCCTAGGAGCGGGAATAGGATCAAATTGGCCAATCTGATCCAATGGAACCAGATACTTAACAAAAAGTTACTAAAAAATAAAAAAATACTAGAGTTGTTCTATATTTAAGGTTTATTGCTATTTAAAAGAAATTAAAAATATATATATTTAAAAAAAAAAGTCAATCTAGTTCGTTAGTTCATCGGTTCGGTTTGGACCAATTCCACCCTAGAACTAGGAGCCAAATTGAAAATCATCAATTCCATTTTTATGGAACGGAACTGGGAATTGGACCGACACCAATTTGGTCCAATCTAGATGGTTTCTAGTCTGAGCATCCCATATGCTCACTCCTGGAACAAACTAAGTGCAAAGCCTCTTCCCATGCATCTAATTTTGTGAATCACTTTCCATTTACCACAACCTCAACTCGTCCCAAACTTACACAAAGTTCTCCTTATTTTTACAAAACAAAATTACTTGCCCTTTATCCAAACTACATAAATAAATAGAAAAGAATTGTCGAATCTTCATATCATAATTTTCCAAAAAAAAAAAAAAAAAAAAAAGAATGGTTCAATCATGTCTACCGAAGGGCAAGAGAATGGTAAAAGTGAATGGGCAGAGCACTAATAAAATATCTCGCTTAATTAAGTCTATACATTTCAAATTCAATTTGACATCCAATGAGCGACTCTTCACTACAAAAGCTATTTACCACTTTGATTTCATTCAAAAAATCTTAGCAACAACTAGCTTTCAAAGTATTCTACAACAGTTTATTATAAGGTCCACCAATTTATGAACTTTTTCTTATACAGACGGACCTACTTCCATTGAAACATGAGTATCTATTGACATTGGATTGAACCCATATTGTATTACCAAACAGAGATTTTCCAATGGATTGCATCTTTAATTTCTTTTCCTTTTTCTATTGAAAGAAACATTTCATTTCATCATCCAACACTTTTAATTTTTATTCAAAAAGAAAGGTAATTTTTATCAATGCTTTGATCCACCATGCTATTCAATCACAGATGATTTTTGCCATCCATTCGACTGTGAAGCTCTTTCGACTGTCAAGCTACGGTTCCTAAATTATAGCAGCAATTAAAATTGCAAGGAGGACCCTTGTATACTCCAACAAAATAAATTTTCCGAGTTTAACTTAACGTGCCTGCAATTAATGCCACAAACTTGAGTAATTCATTTGGGGCACCTGCAATTTCGATACAACACCAGAAGAGAATGAAGTTTTAATCTAGTTTCGAAGTCCAAGTCAAAATCTATTTTTAGCTAAAGAAAACTACCCACTAAGAGATAATCACTAAGTGAAACTCAAAAAAGAAAAAAGAAAAAAAAAAAGAAAGAATGAAAAAACAGATGGCATGCATAATTGTAGCCCCTAGATATAAATACCCATTTCTCTTTTCATCCTTTTATGTTTGTCATTATTTTGTTAAGCGAAAGAGAATCCAGCACCCATCGTAGCATTGATAGAATAAGACTAAATTCGATTGTGCATTTGAAGTCAAGCAAACAATGTCATCAGACCAAAACATCAAAACGAGTATTCACTCACGGACATTAATCAGTCGAATCTTCTAGCCAAAGTTTGTACATCAAAAAGACCGATCGAGCATATTTGTCCACGCAAAGAACCAATGAAGAAGAGATGCAACAAAAGAGTCTTCGACACCTCCAGCATATTCCGTTCCCATTATATCCAAAACATTCCAGTTCCACAGGATCATGTAACTCCATCACCAGTCAGAAAAGATAACAAACCCCTCAAACCCAGATCAATTCCTATTCAGACAGATCCTTCCTCTTTCAGACGCACTAAAAGCATCCCCCACCCAAAAAAAAAAAAAAAAAAAAAAAAAAAAAAAAAAAAAAAAAAGACAGTAGAGAACTCAAAACAAAGCTGATTAATTAACAACATATGGTCTTTCAGAACCACGAAGCCCCAATCTCAACTCTCTCCGCTGCTGCAATTTGCACTCGCCTTCTCGCTCTTGCAAAACAAATCCAAGTGTACATAAACTCAGGGCGAAAGGCGAGATCTCAACATGTACGGGACAAGTAGACAATGAAAGCTTTAACGCCAATTAGAGAATGACCGAGATTGGACTAGCCTCATGCATGTCGGTTCTCGACGACCAAGTAACGAATCAGTAATCATCTCTTATGGTCGACGAGTCAAAAAAAAAAAAAAATGCAAATCACACTAGAACACTCTCAGATTGACTGATAACAGAAGCAAATCAACACTGGAAGTCACGTGGGCAAAACATCGAACACCTGATGGAGATGAAATTCGAAGTGCTCGGAACAGAGTAGTCAACAAATCATCGGTGAGGAGTATAGAGTGAGATGTTCATTTTAAACATTACAAGACACAAAATCGACGAATCGGAGGACAGGCGTGCACGGAAACATGCTCGGCTAAAACCAAAATCGAGCATAGTAGAGGGATACGTTGCCGGAGCCTTCCCTGGTCGAGATTGATGATCGCCCGAAGGAGAGAGATCGTAATGGACGGTAAAGCCGACACCTAGAACCGTCAAAGGGAGGAATAGACCTAGATTCTGTACCTCGGCAGCGATGACTCTGAAACTGGGGCGATCGGAGCCTCTTCACGGTGGCAGAACTGGCGGTGATCGACCGCGGAATTGCTGATATCTTTGCGTCTGTGCTCTCTGCGATGACTGCGTGCGTCGGTGGCCGGCGATGGACGATCCGCGGCGGCTACCGCAGGTCCGACGGGGATGGAGAGGGGTATCACCATGAGAAGCGGCAGGACCCCGAGAGAGTTGGACTGGCTTAATGGGCTTGTGGGTTTAATGGGTTTGATCTCTGGGCCGAGGCGTCCTCTGATGATGGGCTTGGCGTGGCCCAGGCTGTTATTATGGATCATGTCTGGGCTGTGCGAATCGGACAAGGCCCTTTTAATTATGACCAAATTGGAGCCTTTTTTTTTTTTTATTGTTGTTTTCTTTCTTTTTATTATTTATTTCTTCTGAAAGGAAACGATTTTTTTTTTTTTTTGAAGGTTCAAGAAAAATCCCATCTTGTTTGAAAAGAGTTGACATTCAGAAGTCGTGGGATGTCCAAAAGCTCATTTTATATTGCAATTTAAGATAGAAGAAGATTGACTTGCATACTTGTATAGCAGCAAATTTACTATGACACTTTGACTATGGTGATGAATTTTTTGCTAATAAAAATCTCTTATAAAAACAATCCCAAGCTATTAATTTAGTTCTCTAGTCTATGCATAATGAGTCTACACACAAATATTAAATTCCTTTGCCGGTTAAATACACAAAGTTTCTAATTTTATTCTCCCAAACCACCTCAAAAGAAATTGTAGCAAATATATAGATAGATAGATCAATCATACATTTGGAAAAGTGGTTAGTACTTTATAATATATTTATTAATCTTTAAAAAATTAGTTAAACTATTGATACATAAAATTGAGAGAACATGGATGTCAGTCGTACTTAGCCTTTAGTAGGATAGACCACTTATAAAGGCCGAAGGTACTCAATGGCCAAAAACGAGAAAATGAAGCTAGCAATAATAGTCAAAAGCTTGAGTTTCAAAGTTTATTATCAACGTTCTTTTCATTTCACGAAAAACCAAAGATTTGTAAATATTTTTCTAAAAATAGTTATTTGTATTGGTTAGAATTTTCATTGTTAACAATAATCTTTGCCAAAATATTTTCTTTGATGATAAAGTGCTTTTCATTAATTAATGTTTGCAAGCAATAAAAATAAATATTTTTAGAGAAATATTTTAAATTTTTTATTTTTCATGAAATATATACATATAAACAAATCCAAGGTTTTACCACCACCTTGGTAGCCGTGATAGTTTGGGCCCTCTCCCTCTAACGCAAGGGGAGGAGTTCGAATCTCCTCACAGTCGCTTGGGGACTTAAGTGTGATGCTGGGGTAGTGGGTTCTCCCGCTTACATGTCACTCTAGGATTTACTTTCCGGCTGCCCGTGCGGGGTTCCCTAGGTAACCGAAAAAAAAAAAAGCCAAGGTTTTCATCAAATTGATGATTTTTTCACACAAGGTTTTTCCTTTGTCACTTTCTTTCTCCAAAATATCTTCTCTTTTTTCTCTCTCTAATTAAAGGGTTTATATCAGTGCCACCATTTTGTAGCCATTAGTGTGGGTGACGAAAGCCACTAACAACCATCGGTAGCAGCTCCAACTCATTGATAGGGCCTTGCTCGGTTCATTTTGGACAACTTTTATGGACAAGCCCAGCCCATTCGGCATCCAATATTATAATAATAATAATAATAATAATAATAATAATAATAATAATAATAATAATAATAATAATAATAATAATAATAATAATAATAATAATAATAATAATAATAATAATAATAATAATAATAATAATAATAATAATAATAATAATAATAATAATAATAATAATAATAATAATAATAATAATAATAATAATAATAATAATAATAATAATAATAATAATAATAATAATAATAATAATAATAATAAAAAATAATAATAATAATAATAAATAATAATAATAAGCCATCAAGAGCTGCTAAAGATGAAAATAAAAAACTAGAAAGTTAATAAATTTCATGACCATCAAGAGCATTTTGACCCTCGCACAAAGTTAAATGGGGTCAGTCCTTGGACATATTTTTCTAATTTTGATTTTAAGCTTGTTCAGGCTACAAACCTCGGGGACCCGAGATGCTATTACCAAAAATAAGCGAAGTAGAGAATATAATTTGATGCAATGACTTGTAAAGGGCACATAGAGATATGCAGATAAGAATGGAGGCAAACCAGTGTCGATGAAAGCATGGTGTAAAGTATATTTTAAGTTTAGTAAATGCTTTCACTCTATTAATATGACACTTTGCAATAGTTATATGTATAAAAAATATGGTTTGCTCATCGTATATTTAGCTATATACTTCCATTAGAAATTAAAATTTGACAGGCCATGAAATCACTACAAAGTCAATTTCCACATAGGACCAATCTAGTGCTCCCTCGTCCATAAATTGCCATAAGGGATTTGGGAGCAAATGAGAAATATGATTAGGAATATTATGATGAAAGATGTCAAGTTTTGAAGCTCGTGTCAAAGATTTGAACAAGCACAAAGGAAGTTGAGAGAGGAGAGGAGGGATCGATAATGAGTTAACATGGAGATACATTGGAGTTATAGATTTCTTCATATTGGAAAGCCATTGACATCAACCGCTACCTATAAAATGATTAAATATGATTTTATCAAATGGTGTTTACCAATAAATTTAGACATTGAAGGAATTTAGATGTGGATTTACCCTATATATATGGAAGGAAAAAGAACTTCCACTGTGTCTCTATTTTCATCAACTCAATTCAAAAATAAAAAATGGAAAGAAAGAAACTTCCAATTCAATGTCTATTAATGGATGAATTACTAATTACGAAAATCCAATTATATATGTTAAGTTCATTTACGGTGTTTTGAACGAAATTTCTCAGTTGAATTGAACATTTTGATTTGGTAGTTGACATTATTGGATAAAACTTCTCCAGATTTTAAAAGATCCCAATCCATTTTTCCAATTCGCGTAAGCACAGGGGTCAGTCCGCGTTGCTTGACCAATTTTCCAAGTCGTTAGGGGGAAGCTATCATGTCGTGTGACTCACGAGGAAATTAAATGGCGCAAGCAACTGTGGGACGGACCGGTTACACAAGCTTTGTTAGAATAACTGAACACGTAGGATCCATTGGGTAACATTTTCGTTATCGAGAACAATTTTTGTTTATAAATGATTTTTTTTTTTCAATTCTACTCTCTGAATGATTTTCTGAGCATTCGAACGCGTTTGATAATTATACAAAATTTTTATTTTTGAAATAGAAAAAGAACATAAATGCTTGGTATGACCCTCAAATTTTTTTTATGACATAGATTTTTTTTAAAAAAAATTCAATAATTTGTTGAGATTTTTCTAATTATTTTTTCATTTTTTCTTTTTTTTCCTCCTCTAAGCAGTTGTTAGGCCAGTCGCCGAGTCTCAGTGATAGACAACAACCTTGTATAGCAACAACACGGTTAGCCTCGCCCTGCTGGGCAAGAGCGAGGATGAGTGCCAACCCTCCTGAGGCCGGTGAGCCAGTGAGGTCACCAGACCTTGTATCTGGCGAGTTGCCAACCATTATTAAACCTTGGCAATCAGCTAGAGCAGTAAGAAGAAGAAAAGAAGAAAAGGAAAATGATCTTATTTAGAAATTTTTCCCATGAACAAAGAAGCATATTTCTTTTATTTCTTGTTTTTATTCCAAATTTATTCCTTGTCTACTTTTCTATTCTGAAAAATAGAAAAATTAACGATATCACCAAATAGACTTTTATTCTTTTTCTATTCTAGGAAATAAAAGAGCAAAAAAATAGAAAAACCAAATGGAGCTTTAAAAGAATCCAAAACTTACTCGCCCTAGTCATAAAAATTGAAAGAACTAAGCAAATATGGCGAGACGTTAATAATTTAATAACTAGTTACCTAATAAGTAAGTTATTAGTCATACCTTTTGTATTTATCAACAATGTTTAAAAATTACTAAAAATTGGAAAAATTTATAAATCCTGGAAAATTTTCAACTTTTTCACTAATTGGAAGCTAGATTCCTCTCTTATATAGCAAATAAGCAACCGCTAATCTCGTTCGATTCTAAAACTTACGCCATGTAAGCATCCTTTTGATATGGTTCAATGCGTCACTTATCACCATGTGAGAGACAAAATCCAGTTGAGCAGCAATTCAAACAAGAAAACGGTCAACTAGACTCACGTGTGAGTGATTTTGTTCGAATGGATGGACAGCATGATTTAGGCGCCCCAAACAGAGAGAGATAAGTCAATGGTCGTTTTGGAATTCAACGCTCTCCCTTGTCTCTTATAGTAGGCCAAGGTGCAAAAGAATTTATGGAATTCCATTCCTTTCAAACTTAGAATCATTATTGGATTTACCAACTAGCCATGTCTTTGCGATTTTAAGTAGAGCTAGACATAAAGGTGCTGCTCTGGAGACCGAACGAGCTCAATTATTTAGCACTATTCACGACGCTAATTGTCTCCGGTATCTCTTCTTTGAAGCTATCATTTGACAAGTCCAATATGTCAGATCATTTCATAGTGCCAATTGAGGGAGGGATTTTATCTCTAAAATTGTTGCTTGGGATATTCAAATATTGCAAATTGGGGAGGATAGAAATAATTCAAGATGGAAGTTCTCCTTCAATAATAATAACAAACACATTGGAGAACCCCACGCCAACAAGATTCAAATTGCAAGGCAAATGAAAACACCCCGACAAATTGTTGCTCGGGAGTTATAACTATATTAAATTTGCATCGTTGTCCAATAACCAATTTGGGAAATCTCCTATCCATCTAGTGTGGTTGAGTAGAACAACTCTCAAGTTGCACTGTTGTTTCATAAAGCTGGGAATTAGACCATTTGCATCTTTACTGAGCACACAGTTTGATAAACTAACTTTAGTTGAAATGAAGCAAACCAAGGGGCTCTTCTATGTTTACTTCCACAAAATTATGGTTGTCGATGAGGTAGAATACCTCAAGGTGAGAATTATTAGTCAGGAAAGCAAGCAAAAGTGAGCCTCCCAATGCATTTTCAGAAAACACAATATATCAAAGTGACTTGAGATTATAGAGAAGAGATGAAGGAATGACCCTGTTAAAATGGTTACCTTGAAAGTCAAGCACCTGGAGTAAGGTCATATTTCATGAGCATGAAGCAAGGGGACTCCAAAATCCATTTCATTTTTGACTAATATTCAACTCTTCAAGGTTTTCGCAGGGTTGTTAAAGTGGACATTGCAACTACGAGTACTCTCGCTAAATTGTACTTGCATGATTAAAACACGCACGCAATATCATGGTTGCGTCAAGAATGGAGGATAGGAGGGTATCTACATATTATTTGACCATGTCTATTATATTCTTTTCACGGCTCGATTCTTCGGCTCGCACTAATTAAGTAAGCAGCCCCACCGTGATGATTTTGTTCCATTAAGAACAGTGATGATGTTATTATATTTCATGTCATTGTCATTACCTTTTTTTTTTCTGCTAAATTATTTCATGCGACACCTAACCCACATAGATAACGTAATTTTTAGCAACTTGATGCCTTGCAACAAGCATGATAATCATTAATATTCTTAGTCTTAAACTCGTCTTCTCTTGCTCTAACATCATGGATTGATGGTGGTTCCATATGATATATATGATGAGATCATAGTGGACTACGACACAACATAGCCCTGGCCTTGTAACGTTGCTTTCGCCAATCCCATGATGCTGCGCTAGCATGAAGCAACTAATGTAAGTTTACATGATCTGTGTTGGAATTGGGTCCACTTACATTGTTCAAATTGACGTTATAAGCCAAAAAGAAAAAGAAAATGATTTGGAGATAAGCCTCTGGAATACGCATGACGTGTAGTAAACAACACTAGCACCGAACTATAAGCTATCACAAATTAGGATTCTAAGCTTTCATCTGATATTCATAACTGGCATGGAACCGCCATGCTCTTTGTTTATAAAGCAAGCATAGTCCTAAATAATCCTCACTAAGTGCCTAACCGTCGGTATGTTAACCGTCATTTTATGGTCGATAGTAATCCCTAAAGTGAAGCTAAAACCTTATTCGTTGCTCATGTTTTAACCTTCAAAATCGATCATGTAAAGATCACTATTTACCTAATTGGATTGAACTGTACAAGATAACCTTGTCATGAAGAATTCTTCTTCCTATTGATCTTCTCCATACCACTAATATACAATCACTAGACGTACCAAATACTTGCATTTTTTTTTTTTTTTTTGCAGATGATTGACAAATATCAGTTTACAATGGGGCTATCGATTAAACAGAGGTTCCTTTTGGCTCGTATCCAATGTCCTATGCGTTCAAATTATGGAGCAGAGATCAGACAACCCACGAATGGCTCCTACCCGAAAAGCGAAAGATTTTCCAATCTCTACAAATGAGACTTTACAAGCTCCTAATGGAAATTTGAAGTGACCCGAATATTTCACCTCCTTGCCCAATCACAAAGAAGATTCATGCTTAATATGATTTGCTACTTCACATTATTGAATCCGCAAATATGGAGCACTAGAAAGAATATTATTGGCTCCACGCAAGACCGCATGGGGAAAAATTATTGGAAGTGAGAATGGTCTTGAACCAACACATGTATTTGGTCCTCCATTAGGCATGGTTTCTATCACGATGACTTTCCTAAAATTTTGTTCATGCAATGCCGCCATACCCACATAAAAGTCTCCAGGTGCAAAGCCCACAAAATCTTTCTCCATTATATAAGTCTGAAAATGTTTTCTGGATAAAAACGAAGCCAGGGACAAGATCAGGTCCTGTTTATTCCATGGTAGAAGCATATCATCTTGAACTGGAAAAGTTTAAGTCATTAAAGCACAACAACTGTCATCGGCATGGAGTTCATGTCATGAGAAACTGTACCTTGTTGGCAGTTCTCACCATTCCCCGCATCATGGGAAACATACTATGGCCAGTTTAGAAGAGTGCTAAACTGACTTGGAGATAACATTGGAGTCCAGCATATCGGAATGATATTCTGAGATTTGGTCATAGTTCTGGTAGGCAATTTCCGACAGGGATTCAAGGTAGACCTGTAGAACGGATTTAAAAAGAAAGTTATCTCGCATTTAAGAGGAAATTCATACCCTATCATTGCACTGGCAATATCTATGCAGAAAGGAACAGCCAAGGAAATCTTTCTAATGATAAGATCATTAAATTTTTCTTTCTACCACAGTTCACACATGAAACAAGCTGCAAATTGTCATTAAGTCATACCATATCAAGAAATTTATGTCATTTCATATCAATGCGATTTTTCTTTGTTTGTCTGTTCCTTAGATCAACGCTAGAAAGCTCTGGTTTCCTTGCATTTAAGCATGCTCCAAAATCATGAATGTGGCATATTGCGGCAAGACATTGAGCCTTTAACCTTTTGACCTCTGGAAAGTGATTCCACACCGGAGAATTGTCCATTACGAATGAGTCCCTTGAGCTCATAGTTCCAGTTGAAGCGAATGCCAAGGGATCGGCCTACATCAAAATAGTAAACATACTGTTTGTCATCAGAGACACATAACGTGGCATGCTCCAAAGTATGTTTCCACATAGCACCGGAGATTCCGCTGCCCAAGATCTAAAATTTAGATGAGTCATCAAGAAGTAAGTAAAGAAAAACAAAGATTTAATGTTAAGGGACTATTGTGACAGTAGCAAAACATAACAGACGAAAAGGTGGACTTTACATTTCTCAATCTTGATTGATCCCAAGGAAAGAAAGTGGACAAAATCTCGGACTCTGATGATCCCAGCTCCGGTCAATTGTTTGTGCGCCTGTCCACCCATCACCACTCCGACCAGTCTCCATAGTCACTCAGTAAAAGTGGGAAATTCTTCTTGGCAACTATAGAAAGAATAAGAAACAGAAACTTCACAACAAGTACAGCATTGTAAATCTCAGAGTTAAATTGCTTGCTGAAAAGGTTGTAGCATAAGAATTACTAATTGACTTTCGCATTGTCTTTATATCTAGAAAGGTACTAGCCTCTAATTAATGATGGTTTTAGCCTACCACAGCTCTGGATACTAGCTATCTTGTCTGTGGTAGTTTCAGATGATGTGTTTTAAACAGAGACTAGACAAATAGCAGTTTCTTTGAAGACTCACATTCTCCACGGCTATCCTCAACAGTAAAAGCCTCAAATATGGCCCCACAGATGTGCATTGCAGCATAGCATCTACAGGCAACCTTAAGTCCAAGCTTGTATTTGCCACTCTATGTCTTGCTTGAATCCAGCATAAAAGTGAAATCACCTAATGTGCCCATCCCTCCTTCTAGTGTCACTAGCAAATCACCAGATAGAAGTGGCTTTCTCTTGTCAGACCCCTCTGATATTATGTGGCTTTCCAAGTGTTCCCTTGTCCAATCAACTTCCTCAATATCACTATCAAATACAACAACATTCAACTTAGCTGTTGATCCTGGCCCGCTCTGCACAACATCTCCAGTTTCTGGATTTAGCAAAGCAACTCGAATGGCTGCTCCTTGATCTCCCTGAACCTTTTTTTTAGTGAATAAGTGTGAGGGCATGCTGGTCATGAAATGAAGTTGAAAAGATTTCTCCTTCAAAGAAGGTGGTTTGGGCATCGTGAACTTGTGACAGAGAAAGTTCATTCTTAGAGAAATTTGAGAGGCTCATGGCCACTGCCATCTAATCATGTATTGGTCACTAGTGCACTATGAAGAGGAGGTGGACTGCTAACCAAGATTCGGGAATTAATATGAAATTTAGTCTGTTACGTTTTCTTAATTGTCTCAAAACAAGACACGAGTTGAAATAAAGGCAGGGAAACTTGACCATACATACTAGATCAAAAAAAAACTTTAACAAGTAGGAATTAAGTCGGCGTGGCATACTGACCAGTCAAAAGCAAAGTACAAATAGAAAACTAAATCTCACAAATGACTGCCATACGTGAACCTGTAACTCATAGGCATTAGAGAGCATTTGAGGGAACTAACACAATGAGCAAAAACTGGGTGAGCTTACCATTTTGTGCTTGCTCCGTGGATGTCCCATGGTATTGTATTGGGAGAGTTACATTTCTAGTCTTGCTCAGGATCAACAAAATCATCATGGTTGTCACTAAGATGCTTGAAATCGATAGGTTTTATCAGTCCTGACTCCAACTTTCTAAACTTGTCCATCATCATTGCATTTGCCCTTATGTATAGATAGTCATCCAATATACCGGCCAGGGATCCACCTGACTTCCTGGATTGGGCAGTTTCTGATGCATTGCGACACTCCAAGCATGAAAAAGAACTACAAGGTTGTCTTAGAATCAGAAGAGCATACTTTCGAAGTATAGGAAGGCCATTACCATTTTTCTCCCACCATTCATCTATCATAAGATAATCACTAGTTAAGAGATGACGACTCTAGGTTGGAAATTAATAGAAAATCAGAGTTTGATCAAAAGGGTGTGGAAGGATTTCTTTTCCAAACCACATGCTTCGTGAGGGGTAGATATTCTGTAATTCCAGAATTCGAATGTGCTATTTTGAATTTAAAAGTTGCAACTAAATGAGGAAATACACAGATTCTGAATACAATGATGAGACGATCACCTTCTGGCTACATTAAGAGCAGATCATCTTAACTTAAAGATAGTGAAGAAATCTAAGCAAACAAGAGTCCTTATAGGGATGAGATGCTCTAGACATTGTTTTTGCTGCAGATGTGAACAAGTTTGGCCCTCTTTTTCTATACTGTAGCACTTGCTCCATGAAAGCTTCCTGATCTTTGTCAGCAACCATATTTTGTAGCACATAATCAATTCCGTCTTTCATTTGTTCATTCTCCTGAAAATCGTCACTTAAAAAGTAGGACGGATTTAGAGAAGCTGCAGCCGCATGCACTGGATGGATTAGTTTAGCACGCATGCCGTAGTAAAGCTTCCGTATGCACTCATATTTGCCATCATCACTATCAGAAAGACCCTCCAGAGATTCTCTCACTCTCTCCATCAATTCATACAAGTATGGAGTTGCTAAATTAGTATTATGAGACAAACAATAAACTCCAAATAGTGGTTCCAAAACTTGCAACACCTCCTGGCATTGGCTCCAAAATTGGGGGCTTTCAACAATAAACATGACTTTGCTCGATGTTTCTTCCTCAAGATGTCTTAACTGTCTCCATTCAGTAGATGCAACCAAACGTTGTATCTCTAATTTTGCATTGTGAATACACCGAATCATTCTGAAGTTTGCGGCTAAACAACATCTCCCAATTCCCTTTTGCCTCCAAATTTCACAGATAGGGACAAAGATTCGGCATACTCGTGCAGATAATCATTCGCCAATTTAACATCGCACATCGTCCTTCCAAACCATTTGACCTCTTGAAAGATATATACGAAAAGCAATTGAATGCCCTGAGCAGCACAAAATGTCATGTAGGTACCCGGATGCCTTTGGAGAAGCGTCTTCTGGAGGGGCTCATGGTTACGCAAATCATTACTGATGAACTGTACAACTTTGTGAAGTCCTATTTCATCCATTGCAGATTGCAATTTATCCACAACAGACCTTTCTGTCAACTCATCCTTTGGAAGTTCAATGGTATTCACTAGGATTGCACCCTTTAGAGAGTGAAAAATGATGTTCAAGAAGGATCTACCATGAACATTAACCCAACTATCTAAAATTACCGTGCACCCCATTGAAGCACATGATTTCTTGACAGCATCTACATACGGCCTGACTTCCGTACTCAATTTGGTGATAGACTTTGTGGCAAGCATGGAAGAATCCTGCCCACAGTCTGCTGAAATATTGTTGCACACGACATGTTTTGCAAGCAACTCATCTGGGCAATCCTGTCCACATTCAAAATGTGGATGTTTACTTCCTGATACCAATGCTTTCAAAATTATGAGCTAGATCAAGTAGATGATAAAAGTAAAGTTTGTCTTTGCCATTCTAGTGATTCAAGTAGCATATTGATAAGATGGCGGCGGCTATCAAAATGGCCCTCTCAAATTTCTCTAAGAACGAGCTTTTGTCTTTTACAGTTTCATAGAGCCCAACCTACCAGCTCTGAAGGATAAATCTTTTGGACTTTGTTTCATGACCAGCATGCCCTCACACTTATTCACTGACGCAAAGTTTCAGGGAGATCAAGGTTCGAGTTGCTTTGCTTAGAAACTGGACACATTGTGCAGAGCGGACCAGGATCAGCTTCTAAGTCGAGTCTTGTTGTACTTGGTGGTGAAGTTGATCCAAAATTGGATCAACTGGAAAGCCACATAATATTAAGAGGGTCTGAGGAGGGAAAGGCAATTTTGTCTGGTGATCTGGTTGTGAACCTAGAAGGAGAGACAGCCACATTAGGCGATTTCACTTTCATGCAGGATTCGAGCAAGACGAGGAGTGGGAAATATAGGCTCAGAGTTAAGGTCACTTGTCGATGCTATGCTGCGACACATATCCACGGGGCCGTATCCGAGGCTTTCATTATTGAAGATAGCTGTGGAGAATATGAGTAGTCAAAGCAACTGCTATTCGTCTAGCCTTTGTTTAAAACACATCATCTAAAACTTCTACAGACAATGAGTATCCAGAGTTATGTAGGGTAAAAGCATTGTTGGTTAAAGGCTAGTACTTTTGTAGACTTAAAGATAATGCAAGAAAATCAATTAGTCATTCTTATGCGACAACCTTGTCTGCAAGCAATTTAATTTCATAGGAGACTTATGATGCGGTACTTGTTGTGATGTTTCTGCTTCTCATGCTTTATATAGATGTCAAAAAACATTTCCCACTTCTACCAAGTGACCATGTGTGGAGATTAGTCGGAGTGGCGATGGGTGGACATGTGCACAAACTATTGACGGGAGCTGGGATCATCATAGTACGAGATTTTTTCCACCTCCTCTCCTTGGATGAAGCAAGACTAAGAAATGTACAGTCCTGCCTCTTAGACTATTATGTTTTGCTACTATCCCGATAGGGCTTTAACATTGAATCTTTGTTTTTTCTATATTTTGTTCTTGATGATTTATTTCAATTTCAGATCGTGGGTGTTGGAATCTCCGATGCCATGTGGAAACATACTTTGAAGCATGCCACGTCACACGTCTATAATGACAAGGACTATGTTTACCATCTCGATCAAGGCCGAAACATTGGCATTCTTTTCCATTGGAATTTTGAGCCCAAAAGACTCATCCGTTATGGACTCGTCCAAAGGATGGAATCACTTTCCGGAGGTGAAAAGGTCAGGCTTGAGTATTGCCACAGTCCGCCACATTCATAATTATTGAGCATACTTAAATGCAAAGAAACTTGAGCTTTTGAGGCATAATGTGACGATTAGATAAATGAACAAACTGCACATTGATGTGAAATGACATAATCTTTAATATGGCAACTCATTTCATGCGTGAACCATATTAGGGAGAAAAAATTAGTGATCTTAGTATTAGACAGACTTCCTAAGCTCTTCATTTCTACATGGATATGTCACTGCAATGATAGGGTATGACTTTCAGAGAGAACTTTTTCTTTGAATCCATTTTGCAAGTCTACCTCAAATCCCAATCCAAGATTGTCTACAAGAATCCTGACCAAATCTCAGAGTATCATCCCGATCCATTACCCCTTGACCTCGATACATTTCCTTAGCACTCTTGTAAACAGGCCACAGCTTGTTCCTCATAGTGGAGGGAATAGTGAGAAGAGGTATAGTTTCTCATAGCATGAGCTTCATGCCGATGACAGCTATTTTGCATTAGCAACTTCTCTTTTTCTAGTTCAAGTTGATACTCTTCTACCACCGAAAGAACAATACCTGGAGTTCGTTATATGCGTAGATCACTTAGAGACTATCGAACATTGGAAGAGCGTCTCCCAATTCCCTTTTACATTGCACTGAACCATTCTAAAGTTTGCATTATGAAGAACATCTCCCCATTCCCTTTTACATTATCCCCATTGGTGAAGTTGCAAAGTAATAGTGCAGGAGACAACTCGAATAATGCTCGACAAATTCATCGAACTTTCATCTAGAAGCCCATTGACAATTGGAAGGGCGTGCAGTGCATCACTTATCGCCTTTGGATTCCAATGAATTTGTCCCCTTATGAGCAAAACAGATTTCGCGTGAGAGTGATTTTGCTCGATGGGATGGATAGTATGATTTTGAGTAAATTGTAAGCGTGAGCCCCCAATGGATGGACATCACAAGTTCCCACCCTAATAGAACCAATTGATTTAGGGTAGATGACCTTGGAAGAGCAGAGTGAGTAGCATTCATGAACAAGGTATTGTGCTCCCTCAGGACTCATTTGGAACTACAAAGAGAAATACTGTCCTACTAGAACCTGCAACTTTCCAATGTCCGATAATCTCTTAAGTCTCTGAGTGATCTATGCATTTAATGAAACCAATCAAGAAAACGCTAAGTGGCTGCACTCCAGGTACCATTCATTTGGTGGTAAAAGAGTATCAACTTGAATTGGAAAAAGAGAAGTCCCTAATATAGAACAGCTATCACTGGCATGAAGCTCATGCTATGAGAAACTATACCTCATTGGTAGTTCTCACTATTCCCCCACCATGGGAAACAAGTTGTGGCCAACTTACAAGAGTGCTAAGGAAATGCATCAAGGTCAAAGGGCAATGGAGTGGGATGATATTCTGAGATTTGGTCAGGATTCTCGTAGGCAATCTTGGACAGGGATTTGAGGTAGACCTGCAGAATGGATTCAAAGAGAAAGTTCTCTTTGAAAGTCATACCATATCATTGCAGTGACATATCCATATAGAAACGAAGAGCCTAGGAAGTCTGTCTAATGATAAGATCACTAAATTTTTCTCTCTAATATGGTTCACACATGAAATGAGCTGTCATATCAAGAATTATGTTATTTCATATCAATGTGTATTTTGTTCGTATATCTGATCGTCACATTATATCTTGAAAGCTCAAGTTTTTTTACATTTAAGTATGCTTAATAATCATGAATGTGGCGGATTGTGGCAATACTCGAGCCTGACCTTTTCACCTCCGGAAAATGATTCCATCAATTGAATGAGTCCATTGTGGATGAGTCCTTTGGCTCGAAATTCCAATTGAAAAGAATGCCAATTTTTTTGCCTTGATCGAGATAGTAAACATAGTCCTTGTCATCAGAGACCTGTGACGTGGCATACTCCCAAGTATGTTTCCACATGGCATTGGATATTCCGCCACCCATGATATGAAATTGAAATAAATCATCAAGAGCTTGTCGCGACCTCCCCGAAGCGGGTTGGACCACCTAAGGGTTCGGCTAATGGATTGCTAAGCCTAGACTTAGCTCGAGCTCTCCCAAGCCCATACCAATTCGCAACTTAGGGTTTAAGTTCTTAACATGCAATTGATTTTCAATTAGGAGTCGCCACTAATCTATTTTTTGGTGGGTCGATTAGAAACCCAAGTAAAGTAATGGGAGAATTACTTCACTCCTACGAACCAGAGATTAAATGAGTTCGGGGACTTGATTACGCTAGATTTCTCTAACACCCTTTCGGTACCTTTTCTTTTTTTTTTATTTCAAAAATATTTTGCAGGCAGCTTGAATTGATTTTAATTTATCTTCCTAACATGTGAGGTGATCATGCTGATGCACAAACCACCAATTGAACACCCAAGAAAGCGATGAATAAATTGCAGGACTTACCTCATGGCAACGAAAGCATCTGCATTGTTATATCAGAATTCACATCAACAGACCTAGATATGATTTCTAATTAATAGGCAATTTCCTTTTTTTTTCTTTCTTTTTTCACTTATTTGACGAGAATCATGCTTTATGCGATGCATGCTAATAATCTAACATGAAATGATATTGACATAATAATATGGCCTAAACTATATGATGCAAATGCGATGTTTTTTTGTGTTTTCTTAATAAGCATGCAATCTATCCTAGAAAATAAAACTAATTTATTCTAAGACATTTTTTTTTATGAAATTCGGAATTAGAAAAATGTGAGAATTATCTATCTAAATTAAAATGTCATCTAATTTGTATTAGGAATGAGGTTAAACCAAATCCTAATTTAAGCTAGAATGTTATCCTAATTTAGAAATTCCTAACTAAAATGCAATTTATCTAAAAAATTTCTTAAATAAAAAAAAAACTATTGTCTAGAATTAAACTTATGAAATTTTACCCTAAAATGCAATGATATGCAAAGAGTGCCAAAATTCTAATTTTTTTTTTTTTATGTTTTTGTATTAATTTCGAAATTAAAAAAAATTTGCCAAGTAATTAGACATGAGACCTAAGTTAAAACTAACAACCTAAATTGATCGATTTGATTTTCTTGTTTTTATATTCGAAATAAAATTCCTATTCTTAATATGCAAACCATAAAACAGGAAATAAACCTAATTCACGAAATGTAAGTGCAAATTTTTTTTTTTGTATTTTCGAGATAAACAAAACAATTAAAAGATACCAAATCTTCCATAGTTGCTTCGCTAATAAGATTAATAAATTGATCTTAGGCCTTAAAGATCAAAATATCAATTTTATTCCCGCGTGATTAATTATTTCATCTAAAGCCTTATAGATGAAATAAAAAATCATTGTGCGGTTGCGAATTAGGTGGTACGTCGGGGATTTTCAAACATGCATGAAGAACTAATTCAAATAAAGAAAACGAAATATTAAGATAACATAACATAAAAAATGAAATATTAAAGATAAAATAACATAAAATAAAATAGATTTACCTAAAATAAACCTACCTAATTTGAACTTTTTCCAAATTTGCCTTAATGGGTGGTGCTTTGTGGACCACGATGGAGGCTCGGCGCGGATAGGGAAGGTGGCTGTGGTGGTGGGATGCTGCCGGTGGTGGTTCACCGTCAACCGGAGCTCCGGCGAGTGGCAACAAACACGGACCAGCAGCGGCAAAGCAGCAACCACCGTTGGTGCAGGGGAAGCAGAGGGCGTGCGACTCGCTAGCGTCGGGGTTGGGCTGTGGCGGTTGCAACGCAACAGCAGCTTCTGGTCAAGCTCGTCGCGGGCTTTGTGGGGGGAAAGCAAGGCGGGCCACCACGTGACGAAGCAGCAGCAGGGCGGCCGGCGTGGAGGACAGCAGGCGGGGCACGGTGATGTTGTGCGGGGGTCGGTCACAGCGCGAGGGGGAGGCCGACGCTCGGAGGAGGGTGCTCAAGGCATCGGACGGAGTTGCAGGCGCGGGCTGCGGGTGCAGGCGTCGGGCGGTGGTGCAGGCGCGGGTTGCGAGCGTTGTCAAACTCCTCGCAGCGTTGTAGGGCGGAGGCGCGCGGCCGTCAGAGTTTGAGCGCCGTCGGGTTGGTCGTGACGTTGAGATGGGAACAAGTGCGTCGGTCGATGAAGGAACGGTGGCCGCGGACGATGGGTTGCGGCCACGAGGGGGCTCCCGGTGCAGCAACTCAGGAGGGAGAGCTGGTGGACTCGGCGAAGCAGCGAGCAAGCCGGTGTTGAGTCAGCGAGCTCAGGACAACGGGGGCGTCGTGGCTGGTGGCGGTGGTTTGCAGGAGCCTCGCAAAGAAGAAGAACAGTGACTGTTCTTTCTTCTCTTTTTTTTTTTTTTTGCTTTTCTTTTCTTTTCTCTTACGTCCACTCTCCCTCTCTCTCTCTGTTTACTTTCAGCGTACCTTTTTCTTTTTCGGTTCAGCTCCTCTTTCAGACTTCATTTTTTTTCTTTTTCTCTGACAATCCTCTTTATTTTAATCTCTGACAAACCTCTCAAAATGAGAAAATTTTCGTTTTCCCCTCTCTGACTTCACCCTCTTTTATTCTCTCCAACACTCTCTATTTCCCTTTTTTTTATCGAAGAAGAAGCCCCCTCACAAAGACGTTCAGCTTCCCTCTCTTGCACTTTTCTTTCTGACAAACCTCTCGAATCAATTTCTCTTCTTTTAAACTGAAGGAGAAGCCCTCACAATGAAATTTTTTATTTTGCTTTCTGACAAGAGTTTTTTTTAATCTCTTCCTTTTTCTCAACTCCTGTGTCTGTCTACGAACTCTCTTTTTAATCTCTCACAAAACCTCTCCAGTGAATCCCCCTCTCTCAAGCCAAGGATCCTTGATTATTTATAGGCAACAACCGGCTTTTAGTGTGAACAGGTGAAAAAAGAAAGGCAGCCGTAACCTTCCTTGCTGTTCACGTTCGGCTCTTTTTTCAAATATGGTGGCTGCCCATCTGCTCTTCAGCAGGGATAACATTAAAGAAATGTTAGTCCATCTTCTGCAGGAGAATTTTCACGTCCCCCATTAATGCGTGCATGTGCTTGCATTAATGAGGGAGAAAAAAATGCACGTTAAACACTCTTCTTTCTTCTATTTTTTGACTTTCATTGTGTGTTTTCATACCAGCAAGAGAGAAAGGATCGAGGGCCCCTACCACGTCCGCACGTCCGCCGAATTAATGCATGCATTAATGAGAGAGAGACAATGGACGTGTAGGAACTTTCTTCGAACTTTCTTCAATGCGCGTTCAAATCAGTGGAGAGAGAGAGACCATCCTTTTGTGCATGTAATCGACTGCGAGCCGCTACGTCTTCTCGCGCTTTTAGTATCAATGCAAATGCGATTACATGAAATGCAATTTTACTATTTTTTTCTTAGGGATTACAGATTAATCCCTAAATTTTTATGCAATTAATTACTAAATGATTAGTCAAAATTTAGGTGTCAACAGAGCTAAATGTGGAAAAACAAAGATTCAATGTTAAGGCCCTATCGAGACAGTAGCTAAACATAATAGTCTATAAGGCGGGACATTAAATTTCTCAATCTTGCTGCATCCAAGCAAAGGAGGTGGAAAAAATCTCGTACTGTGATGATCCCAACTCCCGTCAATAGTTTGTGTGCCTATCCACCCATCCCCACTCCAACTATTCTCCGCATGTAGTCACTTGGTAGAAGTAGGAACTATTTTTTGACAACTACATAAAGCATGAGAAGCAGAAACATCACAACAAGTACCACATCATAAGTAACAAGTAAAGTTAAATTGCTTGCAGACAAGGCTGTAACATAAGAATGACTAATTGATTTCTCGTATTATCTTTAAGTCTACAAAAGAGCTAGCCTATAACCAACGATGCTTTTACCCTACACAACTCTGGATACTCGCTGTCTGTAGAAGTTTAGGTGACGTGTTTTAAACAAAGGCTAGACAAATAGCAATTGCTTTGACTACTCACATTCTCCACGGCTATCTTCAACAAAGATAGCCTCAAATATGGCCCCCTCAATATGCGTCGCAGCATAACATCGACATGCGACCTTAACTTTGAGCCTGTATTTCCCACTCCTCGTCCTGCTAGAATCTGGCGTGAAAATAAAATCGCCTAATGTGGCTGTCACTCCTTCTTAGTTCACAACCACATCGCCAGACAGAATTGCCTTTCCCTCTTCAGACCCTCTTGATATTATGTGGCTTTTCAGTTGATCCCATTTCGGATCAACTTCCTCAGGTTCACCGCCAAGTACGACAGCATTCAACTTAGCAGCCTGGTCCGCTTTGCACAACGTGTCCAGTTTCTAAATTAAGCAAACCAACTCGAACTCCCTGAACCTCTTCGTCAGTAAACAAATGTGAGAGCATGTTGGTGATGAAATGAAGTCCAAAAGATTTATCCTTCAGAGCTAGTAAGTTGGGCTCTGTGACACTGTAAAAGACAAAAACTCGTTTTTAGAGAAATTTGAGAGGACCATTTTGATAGCCACCACCATCTTATCATCTCCTGAACCAAAACTAGTGCACTAGGAAGACAGCTAAGCAAGATTCATCAGAAATTGATATGAAATTCAATTTGTTATGTTATCTTAATCGTCTCAAATCAAGAAACAAGCTGAAATAAAGGTACGGAAACTTGACCACACATACCAGGTCAAAGAAAACATTAACTTAGGTAGGTATTAAGTCGAGCTATGGCATTTAAACCATGCTGTCATGCCAAGATATGGATAGACCGACCAATCAAAAGCAAATTGCAAAAAGAAAACAAAATCCCACGAATGACTGCCGTGAGTGAACCCGTAACTCACAAGCAATACAAAGCATTTCTGGGCAACCTTATCGTTCTCCGAGGATTTCAGCTCGATTGCTACTCTCCGGTACATGTTTTGGAAGCAACTCATCTAGGCAATCCTATCCTTTATCCGTGGTGGACGTTTTCGACGCATCGACTTTCTTAATTTTTGCAAGTGGTGTCGAAGTTGTAGGGTGAGACGGACTCTTAGTTTTACCCTTTTGAGCGGTAATTGCTGCAGAAGCCTCAGCACGGATAGGTTGAGGAACAACGGTACAAGGAGGAACGTCGCCAGCTGAGATGCTAGCTAGGTGTGACTTAATCTTCAAGATCCCACTAACGAAATCAGAATTGCAGAATTTGCAGTGGAAGCGATTGCCCAGCTGCTCAACATGCTCCCAGAACCTGTCCCTCTTCCTCGTCATTTTTCCCCTGTCCGAACGATGCACACACCATACAATTACTCAAACTGAAAGCCAGCTCCCAAATTTAATTGAAAGTTGATAACTACAAACTTCAAACTAAAGTCTGAGTTCAGCTGCGGACTGTTTACGATGATATAATGTATGAATCCTTAAATCTTTTTACAATATCCTCGATGACCAAGCATCCGAACTTAGGTTTGCACAATCTAATTTGAAAATGACAGTAGAACGATGTTGGGCGGAGATGGAAATGAATCTACAGATGCATGAGAATAGGAACCTAGCATTTGATGCGCTATGCCTGAAGACTGAAGACGTACAAGCAATCAAGAGCGAGAGAGTTAAACTCGTTTGTGCATGCATCGACATGGAAGCGAGCAAGCGACAGAGAGGGATTGGTACCTCCACGAATCCAAAGCAGAAGCAGAATCCTCCAGTGAGATTTCTCGAACTGCGCTACAATCCCTGAAGACTCGTTTGTGCGCGCATAGCCATGGAAGCAAGCAAGCGACAGAGAGGGTTCGTTACCTCCACTAGTCCAAAGCAGAAGGAGAGTCCGCTGACGCTATGCCTGAAGATGTCCGAGCGATGGAGCGAGCAAAAGCGCGCGCGTGAGAGGGAGAGGGAGAGGGATAGGACGTTCTGGATCCCGTTAAACTTGATGATGCTGAGGGTGGGGACGATCTTCTCGACAGGCATGTCGGTGCAGGCGAGGTGCATCATGGTCTCGACACATCCGGTTCGTGATGTCAAGGTTCAGCTCCGGAGAGGGAGTGAGAGTGAGAGAGAGAGAGAGAGAGAGAGATTAACGAGCACGTTGTCGGGAGGCAACCAAAGTACGCGCACATTTTTGAACGTTTGAACTTTTGAACAATTGCGTCAGCAGCTCCTCTGTCGGCGCTCCAAGTGACGGAAGAATACAATCCACTTTCATCTCCATTTCAATTTAATGGTCTCTCCAAGGTATTTTCTTTCTTCTTTTTTTTTTTTCTCTTTCTCCCGGAATATGACCTATTGGTTAATGATTCGGATTTTCCAATTGCCAACGCAATACTATGGATTGCGGCCCAAATGTCGTGCATTTTTTGTCACATACCTAAATTACAAATGAACTGTAGAGTGCGATAATTATTATGTTTCCATCCCTCTCTCTACCTTTCTCTTGTAAAATTTTGTTCTAAGTGTGATTTTCAGAATGAAATTTGGGTTTAAGCAGTAGTATTTGAAATGAAAAAAAAAAAAATTGGTGGGGATGAACAAATTTTGTTACTTTCCTAAACCTTAGTGAATCCGTAAATTGGAAATGAATTTATAAATCAAAGCTACTATCTTGACTAGTGAGACTCGCTTTTACAAGGTAAATTTTGAAATGGGTTGACAACTTAACACTTGACTGGATGTTGCTTAATTCATTAAAATGTTGGTGACAGAACAAATCTAGAAGAAGAGAGTTTCTATTTGTCCCCAAAGTCACTACTGATTTTCCACCTTTTTGAAATGCGATTGCCAATCCCACAAATTTCGTCCTTACAAGTGGATCCCTCTGAACGGGTGGGTCAAGTTTTGGTCGGGTGAAAAGCGGATCTGATCCAAATTAATCAATATTAATCCATTTTTGTGTAAATAGAATTTAGGCAATTTATACCCAACCAACCCGACTTGACTTCAACCCGAGCTCTAGTTTTTGGCAATCTTTCTCCTTAAATTGGTACCCTTGAAGAATGGGCGACTCATTGGGCCAAGTCGGGCGAGCACGCTCGTTGTCGGGTTGTGGGCTATGACTTTGCATTGCGCATGGGCACGGTGAAGACGTGAGTGAGCAACGCTATGAAGGACAAGAGTTTGTGGATTAGGTTATGGAAGCGTGAAGGTTGTGCCTAGGGGAGTTAATATATACTAATTTTGTGTTTATAGATTTTTCTGTACCTAAAATTTTACTGCATAAGAAAATGATGCATATCATATTTGAGATATGTATAGTTCGGTTCACTGGAAATATGCCAGATGCACTAGCCACAGGTTGTATGTCCTTGGGGATACTGCAAAGCCACATCCTACTGAGATCACCAAGTTGACTCGTCTGAAATGGTTGCATCTGGATAACAATGAATTCACGGGTGGTTTATCACCCGGTCAATTGAATAGTTCTGGGCTTAAGGATTTTAGGTCTTAATAATAATTTCTTGTCTAGAGGGATCCCCGATTGGATTGATGCTTTTCAACATTTAAATTCTCTTATGCTGTCAAATAACTCACTGGGAAGTCCTTTGCCATTGGGGCTTCTTCAAATTAGGCCATATCAGTTTCCTAGACTTCTCGAGTAATAATCTAGGCCCAACTACGACCCCCTATGGTAATGTTACACCTAGGAGGTTCCTACATCTGCAAGGCAATAGGCTTGCAAGGCTTTTTACCGGCTTCCTCTCTGGAGCTTCGTCAATTGTGATCTAAGGGATAATGCACTGTTAAGTAGGATCCCATTAGGATTAGTTTGCTTTCGAACTTGAGGGTTCTTCAGAATAGAAACAATTTTGAAGGTTCAATCCCTTCACAAATGTCAGTTGCAAGACATGACTATGGTGGATCTCTCATATAGTTATCTCTTTGGAGAAGTTCTATCTTGTTTAAAAGAGTTAGACATTTTAGGGGATGCCTAGAAGCATGTTTGATATTGCATTTGAGATAGAAGATGGTTGGCCGCCATACTTGTATATGAGTAAATTTACCTTTATACTTAAATATGGTGATGATTTTCAAGTTGCTTGGATGGGTGAACTCGAAGAAGTGAAGTTCATCTTGAAGAGTAGAGAAAATATTTAAAAAAAGTAATGTCAGTATTTTTCATTAATCAAATTGGACAGAGTTAATGAAATAATTCAATTACATCAATTTCATAAGTTTTTGGATTTGATTGTACTTATAAATTTTAAGACTCAATTACACTTTTGTGATAAGTTTTAAGATTTCTAATATATGCATCCATTTTTCATAATATTTTAATATTTTTTTGAATTTTTTTTATAATTTTTTATAATTTTTTCTTTTGATTTAGGCTAGCGAGGCTCACCAACCCTCGCTGGCATTGGGCGAGGGTGTTGTGGCCCTTGTTTGATCTAGATGATGGATGCCATACCCTCGCTTGGGGCTAGGGAGGGTTGCAGAACCCTCACTTGGCTCAAATCTGGGGAGGGCAACACTGCTTTTGCTAGCACCCCTTACTTTGGCTGACAAGGACCGCGACACCCTCACCTAGTGTTGGCCAAGGTCACCAACCCTCACGTGTGGCCAGCTTGAATCCAAAAGAGGTAAAGAAAAAAATGAAACAAAAAAAAATTATAAAAAATAATATAATATTATTTTTAAAAAAATCAACATTAGCATCAGTCGTATCACATAGGATGATTAGTGTCCATATTAGTAATTTATGAGCAAAATTGGATAGATGGACTCAATTGGCAAATGCGAAAATGTTTAGAACTTGATTGGTACAATTAAAAGGTTTAGGATTGAATGTATAAAAGTGCATAGGTTTAAGACTTTTTGAACAATTTTCCTTTTTCTATTGATCGAAAATGTTTTCCTTGACTAATTTATCTTCTATGGCCAAACGTTGGAAAATCTATAAATCTTTTTTTTTTTTAAGTTATTTTTCGCGAAACAAACGAAGTCTAGGGTAAAAGTCTTCCATGGCCAAAATGAGAAAACAAGCTAACTTTGACACTATGGAGGTTGAGTTCCTAAGTTTATTTATATATATATTATGGGAAATTAGTGAATTCAGTGATTTGTAAACAAATTTCTAAAAATAGTTATTTGTATTGTTTAGAAGAAATAATCAGGGAAATATATTTTTGTTATCAATAATAATTTGTTTCTTAATGTTTTTGTTGATGATAAAATATTTTTTTGTGAGACAAATGCATCTAAAATTAAATGTTTTTATCTTTTTTTTGGTATCATCTCTTCTCCTTCCGCTGAGGGTTTTTCCTTTCATCACTCTGTCCAGGCTATCATCCCTCTGCGGGCGTGCGCGCGGGCAACGAAAAGCCGCCACAAACCGTCGGCAGCGGCTCCAGCTGATAGACACTAGACAGGGCCTTGCTCGGTTCATCATGGGCTCCTGGAAGGGGGACGACTTCTACGGACAAGCCCAGTCCCATTCAACATCAAAGATAAAAAAAAAATAATAATAAAAAAAAATAATCCGCCTCTCCAGCACAAGGGATGCTAAAGATGAAAAATAATAAATAATAATAAAAGTTAATAATTCAGGTGCCATCAAAAGAGCTTAAAAATCTGAATCGGCCCGAACGAATCAACCCCCACATTTCTTAGGGATGAGCTAGACAGGGTCAGTCCTTGACGTGTCTTTTCTAATTTTCTTTTTAAGTTTGTTTAGGCTACTAACTTCTCTTTGTCCCTCTCTCTCCCTTGGATCTTGAATTTGGGGTTAACTTGACTGGATAAAGTTACTTCAGACTTTAGAAAATTGCAATCCTTTTCAAATCCACTTTCAAAGCCACATACATGGTCTTTGCGTTGACCAATATTCGAAGCATCGATCAAAGGCTTTGCGAGAAAAATAAGTAATTAGCCTAGGTAATGAGATAAAATCTCATCCAAGATGGAAAGAGAAATTGACTTACTAAGCCGACTTTCTTTTCCATCATCTTCATGTTGCTTTTGGATGAAAGAAACATTAATTTTAGTCGAGGTCTTTTTGCTTTAGTTTCTACAGTGGACATCACTCTCAAGAAAGTAACGCATTACCCAGCTTTCATCGCAAGAGACCGAAGCGACTTGTGAGAATTGTGGGTCAAGCCATGATGTACATCCCTGTCAAAAATAAAGCATTTCTATGGGAAGTGACCAAAATGACTTGCTCAAATTATACATGTGTCTTTTGACCAAAAAAAATAAAATAAAATTTACATGTGTCCTATATAATGAAGTTGGCATTTAAACATTCAACTTTGGTGAAAAAAAAAAGAAAGAAAAATGATACATTGAATCTAATTGATAAGCTTAGGACCTTAGCAAGTCCTTAAAAGGCTATGACCATCAGAAAAGCCTGGGTAGAGGTGGGAACTGGCCTCGAAAAATATACGGCTCCATGGCCCAACCTGGCCACATAACCCCTCCAGGGGTTAAGGGCGGGCCACCCGGATTCCCGTGACGCCTTCCCCCAGGAGAAGCTGGGGTGTGGTACAGGAAAATGAAGGGTTTCCCCCGAAAGAGGGAGGTGGCCAAAAGGAAAATGATACATTCAATCTAATTGATAAACTTAACTTATTGAGTTATTTTGTTATATTTGCTTTAGAAAATTAATAAAATTATACTACATCCTAATCGGTAAATTTTAATTGATCCAATGAATATACAAACAAGTAATGCGTTACACTATAATGATATGGCCCAAGCAACATTGGTTAGCCACAAAATCGGCAACCCAAGATCTCCAACTAGAACCTGAAACACATATAATCAAGAGATTTACGTACTTTATTTGAAATCCATTATTCTTTACGTAGAATAGCACAATTTAAAACTCAAACACTTCTCCTCTATTGCTCTTCGTATCATTGACTCAATGAAACTATCCTCATGCTCAATGTTTTGTAACCGCTCCTTATATGAGGATATTTGGGTGTCAGGATTAGTAGAGAGACTTGAGTATTATTTGGGAAAAGTACAAAAATAGTCCTAAACTTTTTGCATTGGTACCAATTCAGTCCTAAACTTTTTAATTGAACCATTTTAGTCATAAACCTTTTTACATTAGTACCAATTCAGTCCATCCAACTAATTTAAGCTAAAAATTGCTGACGTGGCTGCCGGCGGTCTTATATGGCGCCACATGGACAAATTTTATAATTTTTTTATATTTTTTTCAAAAATTTAAATTTTTTTTCTTTTTTTTCTTTTCTCCTTATCCCCTTGGCCGACGAGGTCACCTGCCGGCCGACCATTGCTAGCCATAGGTTGCTCGGGGTGAGGGGCCCCACGCCCTTGCCTGCCATTGGCGAGGACCGCCGTATCCTCGCCGATCATAGGCGAGGGCGTTGGCCCTCGCCCAGATCTGGGGGAGGGTCGAAACCCTCGCCCGTTGGTTGGCGAGGGCCTCTACACCCTCATCGGCCACAGGCGAGGGTGCGGCTGCCCTCGCCTAGATTTGGGTGAGGGTTTTGGCCCTCGCTTGGATCTGGGTGGGGGCTGACGCCCTCGCCTGTGGCCGGCAAGGGTGTGGGGCCTCTCGCCTCGAGTAGCCTGTGGTCGGCGATGGTTGGCCAGTCAGTGACCTTGCCGGCCAAGGGGGTAAGGAGAAAGGAAAAAAAAGAGAGTGAAAAGGAAAAAATAATTTAAAAATATTAAAAATTATAAAATTTGTCCACGTGGCGCCACATAAAACCGCCAGCGGCCACGTCAGCAACTTCCAGCTTAAATTAGCCGGATGGACTGAATTGATATTAATGTAAAATTTTTTAAGATTAAAATGGTTCAATTAAAAAGTTTAGGACTGAATTGATACCAATACAAAAGATTTAGGACTATTTTGGTACTTTTTCCAGTATTATTTATATATATTTAAGCAACAGGCTCTCTTGTCACAAGTCGGGCTTTACTTGGCCCATATTAGCTAGCTCAATATTAAATTAATTAAGAATTTTTATATCTCACCTTATTAGACTAATCCTGTAAAATGGTTATAACAAATTTCAATTAATGTAGCCCATGTCCGAAAAACTCTTACAACATTGTCAAGCTCTTAAAATAATTATTAAAATATTAATCATTTGGAATATTCGCTTTGCTTATCAACAGCTATTAAATGGAAATCACTGGAGTGTTTTTTGGACTCCGCCAATTGTATGCTTGAGGTAAAGAGGTAGACTAATGGAGACCATTTTGAACATCTGGGGAAATGTTCATAAAAAATGTTCATAAAAAATGTTCATGTTTTTAGGGAGAAAGTCATCAACTCGTGTAGCTCATGGGCAAAAATGACATAAGGGTTTGGAATTTCATTCACATCCTTTAACAATCTCATTGCCCTTCGTTAACTTAATACTTATTAGGCTGTATTTGGTCGTTCGGATTCTGATTGAGATATGACAGGATAAAGGAAGATTTGAAATTCTCCACGTATTCCTAAATTATAAGTGTCTTATCATATATTTGGTGCAAGCTAGAGAGAATTTGGAATCTTTGAAATAAATCTTCGAAAATCTGCAAAAATCTCTGAACCCTAACCCTGTCCAATCTTGTAAGTCCGTTGTGCTCGGGGCCACTGACTTCTCGTCGAGCTCTCTCCCGTGGCATTCTCATGGTTTTGAGCCGAAATTCACGAGGCTCGTATTTTGCTTCTCGGTTCGGTTTCGCATGATAGCGTTTTCGAGGATGCGACCTGCGTTTGATGTTTGATGCGGAAATTTGCTTTTTGAGATTCTTAATTTTGGTTTGGGATTTCCAAATACATTGTGAAATTGTCTATTGTTGCATAATCGGAACAGTAGCCTGCTCTACTCCTTTAATGGAAAATGCTGGCCAAGTTTCGAATTTGTTTCGGGGCAGTCGAGCTGTTGAAGTCTCGAGGTCTTTGTGGTTTTTGAATTCTCGATTGCTGTTGTCGTTCTGTACGTTCGCCGCATGCGTTACGAAATTCTATTATGTGTACTTCAGAGACTGCAGTCATTGCGTTTTGACGACACATTATCTTTAGGCCCTTTTTACACTCACTTGTTGGAACACGATTGCCAGCTCGTGGTGATGACTAGCGTGGTTGGAGACGATGACGATCGTGCGGCGGTCGGAAGTGATGATGATCGGTAATTTTGGTGGTGGTCCTCGAGCAGGAGGTGCTGGCAAAGCAATATCCGATGGTCACTTTATCATTTCGTCAAAAGATAAAAATATGAATTTTTTAATTACCTTTTAAATTTTATAACCAATATGGGGTTTCTTTTTTGGTAAGGTCCAATCCGGATTTATCTCACCTTAAGGCCGGATTTCTTAACTGACATTTTATCCAAATGTATTCGGGTATATTTAATTTGGAAAACATCACTGAACATTGGATTGGATAATTGTTATCCTATTCGGACTCAAATCTAAGCTATCAAACGCAGCCTAGATTAACTTTTAGTTATTTAACTAATAAATGTCATGATGCATGACCTAGGTTCAGGAATTGCGATTAGCTTGAAAGGTGCAATTGAAAAGATGACAAATGATCCGACTTAATAATCAACGTAAATTTAAAAAGCTCACATTTTCACAACAAGAACAACAAACGACAATAATAACGACAAAACTGATAATAGTAACAATAGATAATTTAGTGACGAACATTATTTGCAAAAACCTCCCACACCATATAATGGACAAAACCTTTTTTTCACGTGGATAAATAATGTAAGATGAAAGATATCAGATATTGCAAACTTTCTTAAGATAGATGACAGAATTTACGTTGTAACACATATATATTGCAAACTTTTTAACCAGCATAGGAACATATATAATTAAGTAATTATGTGCTATTCAACATATATAATTAATTTAGCAATGACCTCTTTATAAATTACATGAATCTACTTTAAAATATTTTTTTAGAAACATCATCCTTAAGGATAATTCAGCCATTTGGAGTACGAAACTTAGTACGTAAAGCTTTAGTGGTTATCCTCCGAAGATATAATAAACATTTTTTTTATACTTTGCACTGAATATTAAGCAAAAGGAAAAGGAAAGATATGAAATTTTAGTGTATCTTCAAAGATTATGATTCGAAATTTAATTTATATTCAAACAAGAGATAGAGAGAGCCGTAAAAAAGCCTTATATGACCGTTGCAAAACTGTTACAAAAATGTCTTTCATGATTGTCATAATAAACACCATTACTTTCAAGTATTCAAAACTGCTAAAATATCCAATATTAGATTCATTACTGTATATACCACACTCATATGATAGTTTCTAATGTGCCGCAAAACACCATAAAATATGAAGCGTCCTTCATTTTTACTGTACATATGCTTGTGGACTTCGGGGTGCTGAAGATTGGAGGGAAATGGACGATGATAGCGTGCTTGGAAGGAGAGACTGGTAAGGAATGCTCATTCCTCTGCTCAAAATTAAATCCGTCTTAAACAGCCCGAATGGGTTTTTTTCTATCATGGCATGACGATTAAAAATATTTAATATTTAATACAAGTAAGATATCGATACTTTACCCGAGTTAATTATAAGATATATTGAATGTTGATTGGTATTGGCTCTACTGGTTTATCAAATCGGTCGAAATTGCCTTATTTTTCCTCCAATAAATCTAAAAAAAAAAAATACTCATTTATTTAATTTTTATTAACTAAACAACTTAGTACCGAATATTAACAACATCAAGTTTTAATTATTTATCTTACAAAGCGATACCTGGGAACATATTTTCTTTTATAATTTGGGTGAAATCACTTATATCTTTTGTTGTCTATTTGCAAATAATCATTTTTCGTGATTTTATAATATTCATTTTATCATTTTCATATTTCTCTTTTAGAGAAGCCTGAGTAAAGGCAACGGTGGCAATCACGTATTCCGTTGAATTGGCCCCAACAGACTTGAGTTTGCCGTTGATTGTGTTATGGAATTGGCTAATCGAGATAATCACTCGAAGGGCAAAGACTGCATGTATAAATGAAGTACATAAACCTCGAAAGTTTGCACTAGGTGAAGCAGAGACTAACACAAAAAACACCATATAAACATGAAGTGTCTGCTATTGGGTATGTTTGACTTATAAACATTTATAATGGATATGAATGACCTAAAAATCTAGTACTACCTATGAAAGTTACCATATTGTTTCGCTGGAATTTTTCTTGCGACAAAATCTCTTTCATCAAAATTTGTTTTTTCGATTTTTTAAATTGAAGGAGACAAGGTTTTGCACCAACTCTGACTTTGACTAGAACAGGGCTATATAAACACAAACCATGCCAAAATTTAATTGATGATATAACCTAAGAACATAAACATACTATGCTAGAATTTAATCGATGACACAGCACCTAAAATAAATAGGGGAAATGTCACAAATGGTGCCTATACTATTACTTAATGTGCAATTTGATCCCTGAACTTTCAATCGGTTCAATTTGATCCCTAAACTATTGATAAATGTCCAATTTGGTCCCTGAACTTTCGATCGGCTCAATTTGGTCCCTAAACTATTGATAAAAGGCTCAATTTGGTCCCTAAACTTTCGATCAGCTCAATTTGATCCCTGAACTATTGATAAATGTCCGATTTAGTCATTCGTTACTTTTTTTTTTTTTTTTTTTCTTCTCTCTTCCCTCCGCCGGAACCAGTGGAGGGAAGCCAGCGTCCGGCGAGGTAAGCCGGCGGAGGGAAGAGAGAAGAAGCAAAAAAGAAAAAGAAAAAGAAAAAGAAAAAGAAAAATAGTAACAAAGGACTAAATCAGACATTTATCAATAATTCAGGGACCAAATTGAGCCGATCGAAAGTTTAGGGACCAAATTGAGCCTTTTATCAATAGTTTAGGGACCAAATTGAGCCGATCGAAAGTTCAGGGACTAAATCGGAAATTTATCAATAGTTTAGGGACTAAATTGAGCCGATCGAAAGTTCAAGGACCAAATTCACATTAAGTAATAGTATAGGGACCATTTGTGACATTTTCCCAAATAAATATGCTGGAATTAAATTGACAATTCGAGTCTGGAAAGTAGAATTACAATGCAAGAAAGTAAAGATACTAAAAAATAGTAAATTTGTTTGATTTGTGTGAGGGGTCTCCGAAGAGTATGACATGGCTATTTAAATCCTACAATGGATGGTTATTGATGGAGGCTACAAAGGGAAATCACAAACAGATGTTACAAACGGTTACCAAATGGAGGTTACAAATGGATATTGAAAAAGATATAACTTCATAGTGGTTATGATAAGTTACAACAATCCTAAAATAGCGGCAAAATAACCAACCTACAGTTATCCTCTTATTGATTGCTTGCTTTTGATATCAATGACTTTGTTGGTCAAATTGAAGGTTCTAATCGATAATTTCATATTTTGTGTCGTTGATGGCTTTATTGACAAGCTGTCGATTCTCTTCAAGTTACCCATGATTCTACTCCTAAATGACCAAACTTTGCTCTTGTCAATTAGGTCTATCCTATGTTGATAATAATCAAAAGTTGGTTATTTTTTGGTGCAAAGTGTCTTTTATTGGGTTTGGTCAGCCTATGCTTTTGACATTTGAAGAGATTTTTCCAGCCTATGTTCTTTGACATTTGTATACCTCAAATTTTGACAATCTTGCAAAGAGAAATCTAGAACATCTTGAAAATGGTTCAACTGACTTTGTCAGAGAGCATCCAGAGACAGATAAAAAAAAAACTTGTTCATGTCAGGGCAAGTGGAAGATCCTTACGATTTTCAGCGCGATTACCATTTGATGTTATTCATGAATCTATAAACTGAAGACTTGTCACTAAAAGATGAATTGAGGCCATTGGATGTCAATTATTGTGTCTTGTTGCGAAATTCACCGCGGAGTACTGCGAGAATGATCATACCTAGTTCTGTCCAGAATTAGTTGGTTGCGCATCGCATGATTCGTAATGAGTTTTGGTCTCCTTTATGCTTGATTGTGCCATTAGTTGATAGGGGGCTTGCATACTTATTCGTGTTTACTTGTCAAAACGCCTTTAGTGTTTAATAAGGGTTGCATGTGTTTAATATCTAATAACGGGTGAACCAGTCCTCGAGGAGAGCGTTCGGCTCGATTTCTCAGATTTTGGAACACGGTTGGTTTGGGCTTTGATGGCGCCAAGTCAGGATTGGTTCGGATTTGATGGGGAGCAGTCCGAACCCGTTTACATGTATGCATTAGTTTCATGATTTGTTGTATATCATCTTGGTTAGTTTCTCATCGTTATCATTTTAGTTAGGAAATTTCCATCCCTAGATTGGAGTAATTACATGCTTATATTAGGAGTTAGCTCACGCTTGTCCTGTTCCGGAGCTTAATAGAATCATATATTCATAGGCACCTATCCATTCAACAAATATGTACCGATGGCTCTATATTTTCTTTGAGAGTTGCCTTTCCTTGTCCTCCTCTCTTGTAGTTTCTTTTCCAAATTTTGGTGATTCGTTATGACTTCTTATGAAATTTTATTTATTATTCCCTAGTTCTTTTACGCTATTATATAGCTCATACTAATAAAACAACGTGATGGTCTATTTTATGAATAAAATATCCTAAAGTCACTTTGATTTCTGTCATTCTCCTTATAAATAGTCACTTCTATAAAACAATCCTAAACTACTAATTTAGTTGTCAAGTCATTGCATGAACAGAAAGTTTTGTGCATAAGTCTACACATAATAAATCTTAAATCTATTGTCAGTAAAATTTCCAATATACCCTCAAAACGCCTTGAATGAAATTCTAGTGAGTAAAAAAACAAATAAATGATATAACTGGACACACAGTTTGTATAGTGTCATGCCCCGGACCTTACCCTTGTTGCAGGAACGCGACATCCTCCTCTTCATGGGATTAAATTGCGACGTCCCAAGAGACATCATCATCCCATTGATTTTTATCTTTCATTAAGCACATGCAGAAGTATGAAATCTCCATTCACCCAATCAATCAATAACAGACAATGGATAGTTAGGGAGAAAACACATTCACATACATACTACATAATTTCCTGGCTTTATTTATCTATGTGGAACGATTACAAATTTACAAGCCCAACCTTAGGACCGTTCCGTAACTGGTCATCCCCTCATACCAGAAATATATCAAAAGGGGGAGGAGGGCTTGAAGGGGTTTATCCTAGCTCCTTCTACCAAGGCAGTTACAAAAATGGTTCCCATCTTTCACTAGTGTCCTCACGGTGATGGCTCGAGCTCTGGATTGTAGTCAAGGTTGGACTTGGGGTCGTCCGTAGTACTATCAAGAGGGGGCAGCACCGACCCGTCAACGTCCCCGGGTGGGCCGTGAAACCCACACAGGGGACCGCATAATGCACAAAAACCCTTATTGCAAAACATCCCTCACCATATAATGCACAAAAACCCTTTGTTTATATGGATACATTAGATAATATTATACATACCAGATATAGAGATCACAGACTTTATATATGGCAATCCTTTTTTCAGACGAATAAGGGAATTTATATATAATATATACATTGCAAACTTTTTAAACAACATAAGAACATGTTTATATATCTTCAATATCAAAAGATTCCACTTTTTTAGATTTTATTGGTCAGCATATATGGTTATTTAGTTACGTATTATTCGACAGATATAATTAGCAATAACAGACCCAAGCATCTTTCAAGGGGGTGCAACACTTTTCAGTTTGGTTGTGATTAGTTTCGTTGAACATATCAATAAATTCAATAATAGATCCATGTGACCCAACAGTAGATATGATGAGTCTACATATTACAAGTCACATCTATTAAGCGCATGTGATTCGAGGGCCTCACAATAAACTGAATAAATTTCCACGTACGTTCCGGCATCCACGGTTATTGTTCAACGTTCAATTTCCATTAAGAATTTGATTGGTTTTATTTCACGGCGATTGAATCAGCTGTGGTGCTTGCCTTCTTCTCTTTCACTTTTTTTCATGTCCTTAATTCTCAACAAAATTCAAATTGTTGGCATGCTTTTCCTTGGAATACTTCTAGGCCACGGCAAGCTTTAGTGACAATAAGAGAGGATAAGATCTCTCGAATGTTTGAGTCAAACAGGTCCCTAGCAGAAACATAGAACGTACGGGCCACGAAAAAGTATACCATGCACATATTATATATACCAAACTAAATTTAGACTATCAGATCTTCTTGGATCCCTTATCTTCAGTGGTCACAAGTCAATTTAATATATATACTATGATTATATAATAGTCTCTTATGACCCACAAAGCACCTTAAGAATTGAAGGGTTCTTCATTGTACTGTACATGTGCGTGTGGACTTTCAATGGTGTTGATGTTGGAAGGAAGTGGAAGCTGACAGGGTGGTCCGAAAGAGAAACTAGAGAGGAATGCCCTGCTCACGGTTGAATCCACCTTAAACAACCCGATCGTTTTGCTTTATGCCTTGGCAGACGGTTAAAAGTATTTTTATTTAATGCTAGGAAAGTATCCGTGTGTTGCACGAACTTAAGCCTGTGTTTTTCGACAGACTGTTAATCAATTTTGCATTCATTTACTTCAAGTTAATTATAAGATATACTGAATGTTGACTATATTGTCATCATCACTTTATCGACTTGATCAAATTAGCCTATTTTTCCACCAATGAGACCAAACAAATACCACTTTATTTGATATTTCCTTGGAAACAACACTTGCTTTGAAAATCAACAATGTCAAACCTTTCTTATTTCCCTCTATTTTTGTGAAGTAATTCCTCGGCACATTTTTTTGTTGATTTGCTAATAGTATTTTTTTAATTATCATTTTATAATCTTGATCTTTCCCTTTTGGAGAAGATCTAGGTCAAGTTAATAGCGAAAATCACGGGCTCCGTGGAATTGGTCCCAATAGACTCTGAGTTTTCCCATGGTTGTTCCATGGAGTTGGCCCAACCGTAATAATCACTCCAAGGGAAGACTCTACTCATATAAATTAAGTAGATGGCCTTCATAAGTTTGCACATTGTGAAGCAGAAGAAATTGATAATGCACAAAACCCCATACAAACATGAAGTATTTTTTATTGTGTTCGTGGATTTGGGTGTTGTTGGTATTGATGGGGAATGGAAGAAGCATGGGGTGCTTAGAAGAAGAGAGGAATGCCCTCCTCAAGATTAAGGCTGCCTTCAACCACCCAAACAGGTCTTCTCTTCCGTCTTGGGGAGACAACGATGGTGACTGTTGCAGCTGGGAAGGCATCGAGTGCGATAACACCACTTCACGAGTAACTCAACTAGTTCTGAGCTATATATGCAATTTGACATTGCAAGAATACAGCCCTTGGGTTATTGATGCGTCTCTATTCCTGCCTCTTGAGGAACTTCAAGTGTTGGATTTAAGGGATAATCATCTCTCAGGTGCATATCTCTCTCTCTCTTTCTCAGCTCTTTGTTTCTTTTTCTTTTTTTTTTCAATTATGTTTCTAAACTATTGTTTACAATTTTGAACAATGAAAAAATGTCATTCTAGGTGCTATAAATTGTAAAAGTGAATTAATGACAAACACATGATTGCACAAATGATGTGATTCTTAAAGTAGTTAATCACACATATCATAAGTTAATTATGAGATTCATCTCCATGATGATGATAAGTACAAAAAACAAAAATAGAATCAGCTTAATGAGCAATGATTTTACCAAATTTCAACTTTTTTTTTTTATATCATAAAAGGTAGACTTGTTTGAATTTTTCACCCCAACAATTTTGCACTTGTTTGGAAGTGGACCAAAATCTACATAATGTTTTTATTTGTGGCTTCCTCTCAAGATTCAAAATGAGAAAAAGGAAATCAGGTTTATCATTCTACGTATCAATATTCACATTTTTGAAAAGGTTTTGAGTGTTTTATGATAAATGAAAATCAAATTGCGAGAGCTATAAGGTTTACAAAAGATGAAAAAAATTGAAATTAAAAATCGCGAAAAGTAGATTGGTAAATGGGATTATTTTAGAGGGAAGAGAAAGGTCTTAAAGGTAGTGTAATGGTTGGATAGAGGAAAAGAAATGGACCGGAAAAAGAAAAGATTAAACCATATTAGGAAAAACTAATTAACAAAAGTGCATTGGCTTAAATAAAAAATTATACTTTTTAATCTTCGATGGCTCATCACAAATAAAATTTATCACTAGTTTGTTGTATTTTGTTCAGTTTTTAATGCAATGGATTTATTTGTTGGAAGAATTGTTTCTATATTTGAGGAATGTGATAATTTCTCTTTATGCATTTTTTGACTTTTAAAGTAACAAGACTTTGAAGTTTGGGAATGGCAAAATAAACTATATCTTCGAGAATATATATGAAAACTTTTCTCTTTATTCATGCTTTGAAATTTAAACTCAAAAGAGATAGAGGTTTGGAAATGACAAATGATTGAACTGATACTTATTAATCGACGTGAGCTGCATAGAAAAACGAGGCATTGTATCTGGTCATATGGAGATAGAATCAAATGTCATACGGTGAGCACATAATGGAACATTCACGTCGCAAAATAAACTATATCTCCAAGAATATATTCTGAAAATTCTTTTCTCTTTGTTCATGTTTTGTAATTTAAACTCAATAAGAGATAGAAGTTCAGAGATGACAGCTCAATAAATCAATGCTCGTTGGTCTAATACTGGTCACATGGCAAAATTATGTCATGTATCTTGCCATGAGGCAGTCATAAGAGTAAACTCATATGTCACATGGGAGCAAACGAGGGAACATTTTCTCAGCTTTGCTAGTTAACTACATCTGATAGACATTGTTTATGAAATTGGTTTACAAATGCATGTGACGGAGACTTTGTTGATGCTCAGATATGTCGGATCAACTAGTTTCTGCATAGAAATCAATTTTCTTCATCATGAGCATATAGTTATTCTAGATAAATGGAAGATAGTTAGACATTTGATATTGGTAGATAATTTATTAACTATCAGGTATGCATGGATCTTTCTATGATCAGATTTAAATGGATCGCTGCACTTGAAGAAATTGAAGCGACTTGATCTATCTTTCAATAATCTACAACGAGTCCCCTCATTGTACAAGCAAACTTCAGCAGAGGCTCAAAAATTGTCTTCCAATCAGCCTGAAGGTACATGTAGAATAGAAGACCATGTCATGATACATAAAGTTTGATTTTGAGAACCTTTTGTCAATTATAGGTGTGAATTTGGAGGTATTGGATCTTGGTGTGAACAATTTGGCCAATGATGCCCTCACGGACATTATGAGGATGACATCTCTCAAGGCCTTGTACATCAATCAATGTGGATTGAACGCATCTTCGAAGTTTCTAGAAGGTACTTTTGCGAAAATGCTTTCAGATATCACCTTTTTAAAAATAAGATAAGATTTTCTTGAACATAGAAGGCATGACTGCATTATGTTAGACGTTCTCCAGAGATCATATTTTGACCGCACATTTGCTTCAAATAACTTAAAGCCAACGACTTGTATTTAGGTAAGTGACATCATATAGTTGTTTGACTCATGCTTGAAGTTGGAAGGATTTAGTTAAATGTCCCTGGAAGCCATAAGTAAACGTAGGTCATGCTCAATGTCTTAATTGTGGGATCACGATGTCGGTGATTCTTAAAAGGTTGATCATTTCTCAATTAAATCCATGGTCTTTGAAGATTGAAGTTTAGCCCCCGTGATTTTATTTTTGTGAAACTTTTCTATCGGGCAATCTAAAGAGTAGCGTGATAACATAACATATGCAAGGAGTTATTGCTTTGAAGATTAAAAAAAAAAAAAAAAAAAAAAAAAGAGTCCGAAATAACAATATATCAGAGGAGTTCAAATATTGTACAGGAATCATAACAAAATTAAATGCAAAAGTTAATGGGGAATCAAAATCCAAAAAATAATTACATTTTACACATTAAACCACAATGGTGGTTAAACTTCAGGGATTGCCAGTGTTAATAAATTCAACTAGGCGGCGAAATTTATATAAGAAACTGATTTTATGCAGTAAACTAAGATGCATAAAATCAAACAAAGAAAGCACATCTTATTATGGATAAATTAATTTATCTGAAATTGTCTTTTTTACCATTAAGGTAAAGAATATATAGAGTAGAATGAATAATTATAATATCAAAAACTCATACGGACTTATTAAAAAAAAAAAATTCTTCAGCGCCGGTGTCCATTGCTACCCCCGGCCCTCCGCGGCGCTCAGACTCGTCATCACATCACGAAACTCGGTCGCCATCACCACCACCAGACGACTTTCGGTTTGAGCTAAAATGACCTCAGATTTGAAGTGTGGTCTCAAATTAGAGAGCGCCATGCATTAGATTTGAGGAGGAGGGGGGTTTAGAAGTACATGATTAAATTGGAAAAAAAAAAACTTCAGAAACTATGATGAAAATTGAGCAAAGGTTTAGAAGTTGCCCATACAATTACGCCATAAATCAAGGAAAAATATCAACTTAAGAGTTTGTTTACAATCCAATTCAAATTTTGTCAAACTTTGAAGTAATTAATGTAATGTAAAGAATAGTGGAAATTAAGCATTGTCGTGATGCGACTCCTTTCAAAGCTCTATCTTACCTATTTTTCTGTTTGTAATTTTGGATACTAGATTACTCTTTCTAACCTCCATTCTCGGCACAAACCATCATATGAACTACAACATAGAGATTATACTCATAGTTGCAGTGTCCGCTTCAACAGGCTTGTGCGGATTAAGGTACCTTGAAGAGTTGGATATCAATAGTAATGGATTTTGGGGTCCTCTCCCTTTATGCTTGTGCAATATGACCTCACTCCGTGTGCTTGATGCGGCAGACAACAATTTCAGCGGGGCCATTCCTTCATCTCTCCTCTATAATCTCAAGTCACTTGAATATATTGCGTTCTCTGAAAATGCCTTTGAAGGATCACTTTCGCTTGCTTCCCTAGCCAATAATTCCAACCTTGAGGTATTCCATCTCCTCAACAATCGTAACCATCTGGAAGTAAATACAGAAGAGCCTACTTGGTTTCCTTCATTTCAACTGAAGGTCTTTACTCTATCAAATTGTGTGCTCAACAAAGACGCAAATGTCGTAATTCCTAGTTTTTTGAAAGAACAACATGATTTGATACTTGTTCAACTAAGCCATAATGGAATGAATGGAAATTTCCCAAATTGGCTATTGGAGAATAATGTATATCTAGAACGATTCGAACTCATAGGCAACAACTTGTCAGGTACTTTTCATTTGCCTTCCAATTTAAATCTTGACAGCATGCTACAGTTAGATGTGTCTGCTAATATTATTGAAGGAGAGCTCCCATTTTGGATTGGTTCCATCCTCCCAAATTTAATTTATTTGAATTTGTCAAACAACTTATTGGAAGGTAGAATCCCTTACTCCATGGGCAATATGAATCACCTGCATACATTGGACTTGTCGAATAATTGCTTCATGGGAGAGATACCAGAGCCATTGGCTAAAAATTGTACATCACTTGTTCTATTGAAACTTTCAAGCAACAATTTGCAAGGTAATATGCTACCGAGGGGTTCTAACTTGACAAGCTTGAGATATTTGTATATGGATAACAATCATTTCATAGGGGACTTATCATTTGGCATATTAAATAGCTCCTTGCAAGTTTTGGATGTAAGCAATAATTCCCTATCTGGAACACTTCCTCATTGGATTGGGGATATTGAATTCTTGGAAATGCTTTTGCTATCAAGTAATTCATTTAGTGATCCATTACCATTGAGCTTCTGCAACTTACATTGTCTCAAGCTTTTAGACCTATCAGGTAACAACGTTGGGCCAAATATACCCCCTTGTTTCAATGTTACAATTATGAGGTTCTTGCATTTAACAAATGACATGCTTGCTGGGCATTTGCCTGAGTTTCTCTCTAGAGCATCATTGATGGTTACATTGGATCTTAGACACAATGCACTGTTAGGCGAGGTCCCCACTTGGATCAGTTCACTTTGGAACTTGAAGGTTCTTCTACTGCAAGGAAATAGATTTGAAGGTTCAATCCCTCTAGATCTGTGTCTGTTGAAAAATATGAGCATATTGGATCTCTCTAATAATAATCTTTCTGGACAAATTCCTTCTTGTTTGAAAGATTTGGCATTTGGAAACAGCGAGGTATCTACAGACGCATTTGATACCTTTTCGATTCACACAAGCAACCGTGCTTCCATATGTATATATTAGCAAATTCTCTATATTTTTTTCCTATTATGAAGACAAAAGGTCTACGTATACATATAGATTAGAAGAAGTTTACTTCATGACAAAGAGTAGGTTGGAATTATATGAGGGCCACATTCTACAACTCATGTCGGGAATAGATCTCTCACAAAACAATTTGACAGGCTTTATTCCTCCAGAGGTTGGCCACTTGAGTGAACTTCGAGCATTGAACTTGTCACACAATCAGTTGACAGGATCAATCCCGAAAACATTTTCCGATTTGAAGAGTGTAGAAAGCTTGGACTTGTCCTACAACAGCTTAATCGGTCCTATCCCTCCACAACTAATAGAACTTTACACCTTGTCAAATTTTAGAGTGGCTTTCAACAACTTGTCAGGTAGGACACCAGACCGAAAAAATCAATTTGGAACTTTTGGTGAGACAAGTTATGAAGGTAACCCCCTTCTTTGTGGAACACCATTAATAAGTTGTGATGACTCAAATCAGGAAAGGGGGGCACTACCATCTTTTAATCATACCAAGGAGGATGACCCCTGGAGAGAAGCCTTCTTGTGGAGTTTTGCAGGATCATATGTTGTGGCATTCCTTGGGGTGGTCCTTTTTCTTTACTTAAACTCATACTATCAGTATGTGCTGTTTGAGCTTGTTTGTAAGCTCATCCCATCATTTCCCCATTAGAGATTGTTCTTCTAAGCATTTTGTAATGGAAAAAATAATGAAATGGTGAAGACATTTTCTTTTATAGAATTGTAGGCATTTGAGTCTTTATTATGAATTTTGAATGCTTGACTCTTAGAGTGTTCCTATTGTATTCCTTATCAGGCTAATTTTAATATAAAGGCATTTTTATTTGGTTATAAATTGAGAGAAAGTGGTTTAGTTCACAAGCGAAATGTATCTAGCATCGACAAATTCCTATAAATGTTACCCAAGACGTAAATTCTTTAATGGTTGTAACTAGCAATATCAAAACAACCAAATTTTAGTGTCTCAACAAGATCCTACTAACATAAAGGATTAGGCGCGGGGGAATTGCTCCAATTGGACAATAAAGGCTTGCATTGCAGGACCACTGCCCAGTAGCCTGAGCCCGCTTTTGTGCTTACTGCTTGATGAAGATTTACAACAAGAGAACTAAGCTTGTCCAATACTTAATGCAAAATTGCTTGAAAGATAAGTTTGACTCTACTAGCAGAATTTTAAGAGCGATTGTCTTCTGCATATGTATCAACTTAAGGTGCATTTGTTTTGCGGAAAATTTAATGATATAGGGAAATGTTTTTCGGTAAAATATTTTCCAAGAATATAGTTAGTTTTCTTTTGTTTGGTGATATATGATTGAAAATGATTTTTGCTATTTGGATATTATTGGAAAATAATTTCAATCTAATGACTTAATTTCATGCAAAAAAAAAAAAGTTCAAATTTTTACTTTAAAAAAAAATCGAATTTTTAATTATTTTATTTCTCTTTTATATTTTCTTTATAGAAAGGGAATTTTAATTATTTTTAAAATTTTCTTTAGAGTTTGGTCACTTAATAGATCCACTTACTTCTATTATGTTAATATTAATTACTACTATTAATCGTACTCTAGCAACTTTACGTAAGGTAGAGTTTGGTTTTTTGGGGGTGATAGTGGAAAAGTTATCTTCTTTTTCTTTTTCTTTTCTTTTCTTTCCTTTTCTTTTTCTCCCTTCCTCTGCCACTACCGGTTGGCGATGGCCATAGCTTTGGCTCATTGAGACCGAGTGAGCCACAAGCTTACTAGCCTCGACGGAGCCCGAGCTAGCCAGGATTGGGCAAGCTGCGAGTTCATCGGCCTTGGCCGAGCTCGGGTTTGCTTGGATCCGCAAAGCCTAGAGCTCGTTGGTGTACGTCTTGACCAATCGCCGTTGGTGGAGGAAGAAGGGGGAAGAAGGAGGAAGAAGAAGAAGAAAGAAAAATATAAATAAATAAATAAATAATTTAAAATAATTTAAAAATTGATATTTTAAAAATAAACTTTTTATTAACCAAGGACCCTAAGACTAAAATGTCTTCCAACTCTTTTAAAGGGGAAATCATTTTCCGGAATTTAAGTTTTGGTAGGGAAACATTTTTTGTTGACTTTGACTAGGCAAACATTTTCCATCAACTCATTTTTCTAAGTGAACCAAACGTCGGAAAATGAGGAAAAAGTTTCTCAAAAAAGTTTTCCGTAAAACAAACGCACCTAATGATTGTGCCAGTGTTTCTTTTTCCATCACCTTAATGTCTTTTCAAACTAAACCAACGTGGAACATTTGTCAAGGGTCAACCTAGTCACACCTTTTATCCAGAAGATAATTGGGTCGAGCTATGCAAAAAAAAAAAAACTGAGCACATAATGCTGAGCTACATATATTTCAGGCAATGACATAATGCAACAGTTCAACAGAAAAACATGGAGTGTTCTTCGCTAGTGTGCATGTAGAGTTCAGTGTAAATGATGTTGCCTATTGCAAAAATAATGCGATTCTCGTCAAGTGAAACTCGACAACAACTTGTTAGGTGCTTTTTATTTGCCAGCCAAGTCGAATCTTGTCCATATGTGTTGGTTCAATGCATCTGCCATAAAGATTAAAGGAGCGTTTCCATCTCAGATTGATTCCATCCTTCCAAATTTGTTGTATCTGAACTTGTCAAGGAACTCAAAAGGAGGAAAAATCCCTCCATCGATAGACGATATGAAGTCGTTGATGACCTTAGATTTGTTGAATAATGGCTTCATGGGGCAGATGCCAGAGCCACCAGCCATAGATTGTATCTCCCTATCTATACTAAACATGTTAGGCAACAACTTGCATGGCCAAATGCTACCAAGAGTCCAAGACTACTAACTTGATAAGGTTGAAATAATTCTCTAAAAGACAACCAATTCACTGAGATATGTCACCTGGCATTTTGGATAGCTAAGATTTAAGGATTTTGGATCTTAGTTATAATTTATTGTCCGGACCAATACCAAATTGGATTGGAGATATCTAATTTTTGAAATTTCTGATGTTGTCAGAAACTTATATCATTGAGCTTCTACAACTTTGGATATCATTGAGCTTCTCTCGTTGTTTTATAACTTTGGACTAACAAATTTCAGTCCAAACATACCCTGCTGTGCCAATGTTACATTTATGAGATTCTTTCATCTACAAAGTCATGAGCTTACTGGGCCTTTTCCTTGGTTTCTTTCTAGAGCTTCGTACATCGTCACATCGTATCTACGGGAGACGCCTAACTGGATTAGTTTGCCTTGGAACTTGAAGTATCTTCTGCTGGAACGAAACCACTTTGAAGGTTCAATTAGTCTAGCTCTTCGTCAGATGATGAAGATAAGCATGGTGGATCTTTCTTATTATGGGCTTTTGGGGGAAGTTCCTTCTTGTTTGGAACATTTGACATTTGGAAATGGTGGGGTATCTAATAGCACATTCGATATGTTGAGTGAAAATGGTGAGCATTGGCAACTCTACCAATACGAGGCAAAACTCAGCTTATCATTTCTCCCATGGTGATAGAGCCACAAGTGCTTTTTTTGGATGAACTAGAACAAGTGACCTTTCATGTCAAAGGTCAATATTCTAGGATAAGTGTTTGGAATGGATCTCTCGCACTATAATTTGATGGGCTCTCTTCCTATAGAAATCGGTTATTTGAGCGAAATATGTCTTAAATCTATCGCATAATAATTTGACAAGATCAATTCCAGAATCGCATAATAATTTGACAGTATCAATTCCAGAAATATTCTTCAATTTAAGTAATATAGAGTGTGGACCTTTCCTACAACAAGTTAATTGGCCAGATTCCCATGCAACTAACAAAACTATACACACTTCCTTTAGCCTAGACACCAGACAGATAATCAATTTGGAACTTTCGATGAAGCAATTTATGAAGATAACCTATAGCTCAAATCACAGTCCAAGGACACTGTCAACTGTTGACGAAGGCACAAAGGCAGAGAGGATGAGTCCTAGAAAGATGCCTTCTTGAGTTTTGCAGGATCATTTATCGTAGTATTTGTTGGGGTCGTCTTCTTCTTCACTGTTATTTTCTCTACTTAACTTCTGTCTCAACATACTGTTCGGTTTTGTCTGTAAGCAAATATCCCATTGTTTCCTTAGCAAAGCTTGTGGTTGCAAGTATTTAAACATCTTGATTCTCCACTATGCACGTCAAACGATTGGATAGTCATAGTTTCCGTCTTTCCCTATGAATTTGGTAATGAGTATCACCAGATTTTCTTTTGGTTATGAACTGAAGGAAAGATCATTGTGGTCAGAGATACAATAACCATAAAAAAGAAAAACTATGGCTGTGACTTGTTATCACAGATTGACAAGTGCTTCTTTTATTTTCCTTGGGAATTGCTACAGTACACTAGCATACCTTACTGCCTCCCTTTCTATGAACCTAACTACATATCGTAAACAATTTGATAATGCGTTCCAACGTATTTGGACTTAACTTCGATGACATGTTGTAAGGTACACCTGACCACCATAGAAGTGGCTGATTTTGTGAAGCCAGATCAGCTGTTAACTGTCTTTGCCAATACGTAGCTGATTCTTCTTTGAGATTTAGCAGCATGATTGCCGGAATGAAGCTTCGCTAAAGGTGCAAATTAGATCATCTGAGTTTCTTTTCTTACTAACAGCGGCTCCTTCTTGGACTTCCAAATTCTTCACAGCTCGCGCTTCTTTCAGACATTTTTTCTTTTATTTTATCAGAGCTTTGATAGATGCAGAGATTGCGAATGGGCTTGAGCAAATTCCATGTCTGCAAATTCTATCTGCTTACATCTTTTGCCTTTTCCCGAACCCTATTAGGTAGAGACTCTTAGTAGTTCCATATGTTGTATTGGTCCATGACTTAACTTCTTAAAATTCACCACACAAAGGACCAAGTAATTCACCATCCTCCCGCTTAGCTTTTTTCAAACTATTTTCATGGTGGTGGTGGTGGTGGTGGTGGTGGTAGCAGCAGGACACTTTAGCGAAAAAATCAAAGTAATGGTAGAACTAAAATTATGGAGCAACAACCCTACAAACAGCTCGAAATAAGATGAAAGCAGAAAATATTATTACCCGCGTATGATCACATTGTAAATCAAATCATTCATGGAAAATGAGAAAATATAACAAATACAATGAGCATTTCGCTTCTTTATAAATGGAGGCGTCTCCTCTGTCATGGAGCGCCATCTTGCCTTGAGGCTTCTTGATTCACATAACCCCAGCAAATAGCTCACACTAGTTTCAATCGAAATGGATCAAATTTTAACAAATTTTTTAGTATTGTTACACATTTCTATCTCGCCCGACTCTATCTCACCACTGTAAGAGCAACAGAGTAGCACCATAATGAGCCAACGCACCCATGATCACGAAGACGTGAAATATCTGATGGCTGTGACCAGTGAGGTCGAACCAACCCAGTTTTAGTCTCTCAGGAATCCTGCTAACATAAACAAAGTACCTGTAATGTAAGACAGTGCCATGGCCGACTCATAAGCAAGCGTGATCGGGCACTGGGGATTGTTCCAATTCACAATACAGGCATGGATCGCAGGTACAATACCGAAAAACTCCATCGACGAGAAGAACATTGCCCGCAATGCCTAAAATTTCCCAGAAGAAAGAGAAGGGGCAAGCAGTGTCATGACGGGGAAAATCCCTATCGGTGTTATTCTACCTATCAGTTGCCAATGGGGCTCACACTGGAAAATGCAGTAGATTGGGGGGAAGAATGAGGTGATGATCATGGCCGTGATGCTGACATAGTCCACAGTTGGATGTTCAAGCGGTGTGAGTGGCATGAGAAAAGGGGTCAAATGCTGCTCGAGAGGAGGCAGAACATGGATCCACCTAAGAAGACGAAGAATGGCCACTGTGTTGCAGCTGAATGGAGTGAACCGATCTTCATTCCTTCTTCTGATATCCGATTCAAGTTCACCAAAGAATTTGTACCCTGAAAACTGTATTGTGTTAGATGCATCTGGAGACTTCAAAAGACAGCATTCCTTTCATAAGTCGAATGAAACACCATCGGCGTGCCACTCACCAAAAGCAATTCCTTTGAGTAAGAGATATTAGTTCCCGCACTAGTAGAGTTTGACCTGCACAAGTGGATTTGCATATCAAGCCATTGCCTAATCTATGAAAATACTAGTCGGAGTCTAATCTTCAGATCATAATTAATAGAAAATGGTTCAATCCTGTCTGCCAGAGTTTGACCTGCACAAGTGGATTTGCATATCAAGTGAATGGGCAGAGCACAAACTGAATAACTATACAGCTTGCTTAAGCCGACACTTTCAAATTCAATTTGACAACCAGTAAACTACTCTTCACTATAAAAGCTATCACCACTATGATTTGGTTCAGAAAATCTCAGCAGCAGTGCAATAGTTTATTACAATGTCCACCATGTGTGAACTTTTTCTTGACACACACTGTGCTACTTGCACGGAAAATGATTATCCATTGATAGTGGTCTGAATCCATGTTGTATTAACAGGAACAGAGAGATTTTCAAATGGATTAGATCTTTAATTTCTGTTTGAAAAGAACAGAAATCTCTATTAATACTTTGATTCCATCATGAAAACTTATCACAGATGACCCTCGCTATCCATCTTAATTTTGCACTTGCTTTTTGAACAAAGACTGTCTTGACTGTCAAGCTACTACTCCTGAAATTTAGCAGCAATGAAATTGGCGAGCACAAACCTTGCATATTCCTGTGAAACAAACTTTCACAGTTTAATTTTATGTGCGTGCACTTAATTGCACAAACTTGAGTTATTCATCTATGGCACCTGCAATTTCAATACAGCACCAGAAGAAAATAAAGGTTAATGGCAATTTTGATGGCTGGTTGCTCAGTATGGTAACAAGCCACGAATATCAAAATACTACATTGACTTGTATATACCAAGAGCGCCTTTCTGCCAATGAACAGGTAGTTAATATCTAAGCGAATGTGACTGAAATTTGACAATTTTAAGCTGGTTATGGAGGATTTCATCAAAACAGGGTAATTCAAACCTCCTCACCAAATGAGCAATTCAGCAAGCTCTCTAGTGAGTTTGAGTTATAACTTGCATCTACAAGCCTCATCTCAGATTACACTTGAGACCGTGAAATCGAGCTATGACAATCAACACAGATCGAGCTGCTACTGACAAATTTCTCACTATAAATGTATAGCTATGATTACCACTCCGACAGAAATTATGTGTTCCATTCGATATGGTCGAGGCTCACCAGAATGTTCACGCAAGAATAGGATTGAATGACACAAAACGCACCTTGAGAATAGGCCGAGAAGATCCGCCACCTGAGGCACGTCCCAATCAAATGCCTGCTCCGCATCACACACAGGACGCAAAAGAGATCACCACAAATCACCAAAAAAAAAAAAAAAAAAAAAAGATAAAAATGAACTCAAAAAGAAAATATGAGCAAAGATGGCTCCACATAAAAAAAAAAAAAAAAAGTCGAACCAAAAACACACCATCCATCCTTACGTCCAGACGTGGAGCGTCTCGTTGTGCCAACGGAACAAGCTGAGGGCAGCCTCGGCGAGCCACCAGCTGGCGCGGGTAGTGGCCGAGGATGAACTCGTTGTCCTTCACGTACTCCGGCAGCTCCCGGAACGACGCCAGCGCGTACCGCGATGCCGTCGTCGTCCCTCCGCAGCAGCTGCATGTTCAAGCAGTGCGAGTGGCATGAGAAGCAGAAGCGTCGGTGAAAATCGATGGCCCATCGTCTTTCCCCATTGCCATCACTCCTTTTCCCTTTTTGTGGAGAACTCAGAGGAGGAGGCCTTTGCATTTGTTTGTACGCCGGTCGGAGAAGAAGATGAAGAAATCGTGGAGGCCTTATTTGGCCCAATATCAGCGCCTCCTTTGTATCTCTTGATATATCTTTTTCAAGATTAAGATTTAAGATTTTTTTTTTCTTAATTTCATGGAAAAAGGATTTTTTTTTTTTGCAAGTTTTATTCGGAATTTGTTAAGAAATCAAATAATAAAAAATTTGAAAGTTTCAACCCCAAATCAAAATGTTTTTCCCTCGAATTGACCAAAAAAAATTAAGGTTCTTAATTTTTATTATCTAGACAAAACTTCATTCATTCACTTATATATTTCAATATAATGTCAGCTGTGCTAAAAATATTTTACTAAGATAGATTTGCTAAGTGACAATGACAATTTAGATTTGAATCAGTGCCTTAATGAAATTCACGGAGTATCTAAACAAAATTATGTCATCAAATCAATCGACACCTACGATTTAACAAAATCTCATAATTTATGATCAAGGAGAAGTGTCAAAATTCAATCAATTTTTCTTTAAAAAATACATCTACGACCCTCTACCAATGTCTATAAGACTTTAATCTACTTGTGGTTGGTGAAGTGTGTGGCTTGGAGCGAAAGTATAGAAAAATATCTCTAATAAAGTAGAGATTTTGGTATGCGCTGTATCAATGGAAGTGGTGGAAGTGGCCTATATAAATAGGTCTTCAAGAGCTAATAGAGAGAGCATAGAACAAACTAAGTCCAAAGCCTCTTCCCATGCACCAAACTTTGGAAATCACTTTCCATTAAGTACGCCCTTAGCTCATCCCAAACTAACACAGAGGACTCTTTTTGTACAAAACAAAATAATTAGCCCTTTATCCAAACTACATGAATAAATAGACAAAAACTATCAAATCTTTACATCATAATTCAAAGGAAATGGTTCAATCATGTCCGCCGACCGGAAAACGTACACCATAATGATAAAGGTGAATGGGCATAGCACTAATAAAACAACTATCTTGCTTGCTTGAATCAATATATTTCGAATTCAATTTCACACCCAATGAGCGACTCTTTACTATAAAAGCTTTTTGCCACTTCGATTTCATTTAGAAAATCTTAATACCAATCAACTTTCAGAGCATTCTGCTACAGTATATTATAAGGTCCACCCACTTGTAAACTTTTTCTTAATATAGATGGAGCTACTTGCGTTGAAAAATGAGTATCTAGTGATATAGGACTGAATCCATGTTGCACTACCAAACGGAGTTTTTCTAGTGGATTGGATCTTTTATTTTTTTTGTCGAAAGAAACATTTCATTTCATCTTTCATCACTTTAATTTTTATTCGAAAAGAAAGTTAATTTCTATTAATGCTTTGATCCGTCATGCTATCCAATTACATATGACCTTTGTTATCCATTTGACTGTCAAACTAGGGTTCCAAAAATTTAGTGGCGATGAAAATGGCAAGTAGGATCATTGTATACTCCAACAAAATACATTTTCCGAGTTTAATTTAACATCCTTGCAATTAATGCCACAAACTTGAGCAATTCATTTGTGGCACCTGCAATTTCGATACAACACAAGAAGAAAATGAAGTTTTAATCTAGTTTCAAAGTCTAAGCCAAGTTCAAATTCCTTTCTTAAGAGATAAACACCATAGTTAATACATATTATGAGTAAGCTAACAATCAATTATTGCATCATACAACCAATACTTTCATATGTACAAATCATTAAGAAAAAGCCAAAATCCAAGCTCATCATAATATTAAGCTATACTTACTCATACTCAAAAAGGACAAAAAGCTTAGGTGAATGGATTATGAACAAATTAAGGCTCTGTTCGTTTCATAGAAAATAAATTCCAAGAAAATGTTCTTCGGATTTTTCGTTGTTCGTTTCACAAAAATGAATTAGTCAAGAAAAATGTTTTCCACCATTGAAAAAAAATAACATTTAAAAGTAAGGAAAATATTTTCCACTTTTCAAAAATGGAAAACACTTCCCATAACTTCTTCCACATTGCTTCCTTTCATCAAACACATTTTCATTTTATTTTCATGCTTTCTTTTTCACTGTGAAGACCTCAAAGCAAAGCTGGTTAATCAACAACGCATGGTATTTCAGAACCACGAAGCAGAAACCCCCAATCCCAACTCTCTCCGCTGCTCCGATTTGCATTCGCCTTCTCTCTCTTGCGAAACAAATCCAGTGTACATAAACTCAAGGCGAGAGCCAAGATTTCAACATGTATAGGAGCAAGCAGACAATCAAAGCTTTAACGCCAATTAGACAAACAAATCCGGCGTCAGTGGCCCGCGATGGACGATCGGCTGTGGCTACCGGTGGCCTGAGGGCGATGGAGAGGTAATCAGCAGGAGAATCTGCAGAACCCCGAGAGTTGGACTGGCTTAATGGGCCTGTGGGTTTAATGGGTTTGATCTCTGGGCCGAGGCTTCCTCTAATGATGGGCTTGCTATGGCCCAGGCTGTTATTATGGATCAGGTCCGGGCTGCGCAAATTGGACATGCACATGAGCACGACACCAACAGTTTACACGTATCGCATCTGATGCCTTCTGGGAAGAAGCTCGGTCATTTTTGGGATGATTTTCGTGTTTGCATGGAGGAGAGAGAGTGAGTTGAGAGAAGTGGCTGATCAAATCCAAACAAATCATTACAATCACAAAGGAAGCTTAGATGAGAGGAGAGGAGGGGCTGATAATGAGTTAACATGGAGATACGTGGAAGTTGTAGATTCTTCACATTAGAGTATCAATGACTCAACCGCTGTCCTCAAGATGATTAAAAAGGATTCATCGAATGGTATGTGCCAGCAAATTTAGCCCTTGAAGGAAATTATGAGTGGATTTACCAAAAAAAAAGTGTAGGAAAAAGAATTTCCACCATATCTCTATTTTCATCAGCTTGGTTCAAAAATAAAAATGGAAGGAAAAATCTTCCAATTCGGCAACTATTAATGGTGAATCACCAAATTACGAAAATCCAATTATGTATGTTAAGTTAATTTATGGTGTTTCGAATGAAATTTCTCAAATGACCAAACCATTTTGATTTGGTGGTTAACAGTTCAAATAAAGTCACTTCATACTTTAGAAAATTCTAAGAAGTTTTTCAAATCCGCGTAAGGAAAAGGATCCAGTCACCCTTGGTTGACCAACTTTGGAGTATTGACCAAATGCTTTATGAGAAAAAGAAGTAATCAGTCTAGCGTTTTGCCGGGGTAAAGAAGCAAAATCTCATCTAAGATTATACTGAAATGGAAAGAGAAATTGACTGACTTGGTCGACTCTCTTTTCCATCATATTCATATTGCTTTTGGATTAATAAAACATAAAGTTAGTCAAGGTCTTAATATTTACTTTCCATAATGGACATCTATGTCAATAAAGTTGAAGCATTTCCCAGCACTTACGGTAGGTGGCCAAGACGACTTTGGAGAAAGCTGGGTCAAGCTACAATGGGCATCTCTATCTAAAAAGCAAAGTATTTCACAGCTTTTTATCGCAAGTGACCGGAATGACTTGCTCAAATTATACAAGAGTCCCCCTTACATGATGAAGCAGGCATTCAAACAATATATATTTGGCGAAAAAAATAGAACGTTATATAATGAATTCAACTGATAAGCTCAACTTAGTGATTTACATGTTCAAGTACCTTATGTTATCGATTTGTCCGTTTTATTTCAATATATTTCGTTGAAAATTTAATGAAATTAGACAACATCCTTAATTGGTAATTTATAGATTTTGCTAATAAGTAATGGGTTGCCGAACAATATTGGCAAACTCCCAAAATAATATTTAAGTGGTAATCATGTGGATGATTGATTTTACTTTGAACCTGCTATTAAATGGAAATCACCGGAGAGAATCCGCTTGATTTTTGCAGACTCCCCCAATTGTCTCCCTAAGGCAAAGAGGCAACACTAATTGAGATCCATTTGAACATCCAAGGAAATGCTCATATAAAATGCTCGAGTCTTTGGGGAGAAAGTCATCAAATAGTGCAGCTCATTAAGGAATTAATTATCGTAGGAAAAAATAACATGACGGCCTGGAGTTTCATGTTCTTTAATAATCTCATTGCCATTCGTTAACCTAATACTCATTTGAAGATTAATGATTCTTTTAGATATTTGACTACTAAAAGTTATGATACTTGATATAGATCCGGTAATTCCAATTAGCATGAAAGGTGCAATTGAGAAGGTGACAAATGACCAGGCTTAATAGCACATTAATTGCAAAAAGTTGCATTTTCATAATAACAACGACAACAAATGATAATAATAACAACGACAATGGATAATTTAGTGACAAACACTAATTGGGAACCTTCCCACATCATACAATGCACAAAGGCATTCTTTTTTTCATGCGGATACATAAGATAGGAGGAAAGATATCAAACATTGCATACTTTTTTTAAGTTGATTGGAAAATTTATCGTGTGACACACAGATATAAATGGCAAACTTTTTAATGAATATACGACCATGTTTTGTAATGGTCAATATTAAAATATTTCACTTTTTTATTTTTTATTAGTCAACATATATAATTAAGTAATTATGTACTATCAAACATATTTAATTAATTTAGAAATGACCTCTTTATATAACATATGAATCTATTTTAAAATATTTTTCTGGGAACACGAGTATTAGATTTCCAAGCAACTTTTGCACATGGACCTAGAACAACTATTCCAATGCATTTTGACCGGCAGATTAGGTAAGTCTAACATTGGACCCACACAATGTAACAAATTACATCCGTTGAACGCATGTGATTCAAGGCCACAAAATAACTAGAAAAGATTTCCATATGCTTTTAGCATCCAAGATTGTTATTCAACATTCATTTTCCACAAAGACCGGTTTCATTTCCAAGTGATTGAATCGGCAATTGTGCCTGCCTTCTTCTCTGTCAATTTTCACATCCTTATTTCTCAATATAATTGAAATGGTTTACTTGCTTTTCTTTGGAAAATTTATGGGTCATGGCAAGCTTTAATGACCATGCGGGAGGACAAGATGTGTTGCATCCTTGAATCAAAGAGGTCCCCAGCAAACTTGATCAACTCACGGGCCACAGGCAAGTATTTCATGAATATAACACATATAAGAATTGAATCTGGACCATCAAATCTTGTCGGATCCATTATCTTCAATGATTGATATTCATTCAATAAATATACTATACTCATAATATTTTCTCGTGTGACGCAAAACACTATAAAAATGAAGTGTCCTTCATTTTACTGTACCTGGGCAGGTGCACTTGGGTGGTGCCGAATATTGGAGGGAAGTGGAAGATGATATCGTTGCTTGGAAGGAGAGACTGGAGAGGAATGCCCTGCTCAAGATTAAATCCGCCTTAAACAACCCGAATGGGTTTTCTTCTATCGTGGTGCGACGATTAAAAAGATTTTTATTTAATACTAGCAAGTATTCATACATTTGCATAAGATTAAGACTATATGTTCGGATTTATTCTAAATATTGATAGTCAATTGATTTTGTAGTCATTGATACTTCAAGTTAATTATAAGATTTATTGAATATTGATTGGTATTGGCTTGACTGGTTTATCAAATCAATTGAAATTGCCCTTAAATTTCCTTCAATAAGTCTAAACAAATACTTATTTGTTTCATATTTATTGACAAAACAATACCTGTAAAGATTAACAACATCAAGTTTTTTTTTTTATTATTTATCTTATCTTTTTTTTATGACGCGATACATGGAAACATATTTTTCAATAATTTCGCTGAAATCACTAGTAAAGTTTTGTCGATATGCAAATAGTCATTCTTTATCATTTTAGAAGATTTGCTTTATCATTTTCATCTTTCTCTTTTGGAAAAGTTCTAAGTCAAGTCAATGGCGCTGATCGCGCCCATGATTGTGTCGTGGAGTTGGACTAACTGTGATAATCACTCGAAAGGGAAAGACTACATATATAAATGAAGTACATGAGCCTCATATAAACATTTGTATGCTAGTACTACCTATGAAAGTTACCATATGGCTCGTGTCCTCCATGAATGAACTATATAGATCAAGCATATCAGACACAATTGGACATATCCATTGATTTAATTAATTTAATTCATTTGACCAATATAGTCTATCTCTTCTTATAATTGATCACAATGTCCTCTGTAGATAATCTCAACTAATCTAGTATAGATAAACGGTTAGATATGTGAGTTGATATAATTGCAGTAACTGTTGAAATAACTCCTAGTTTTGTTATGAAATATGTATGAATTCTGTATACGAAGAGCAAAAGTACACGTGATTATTGTGATTCCTTTTTTAAAAAATCTCAATTTATTAGTACGTAATGGATTGGTCAACACGGCAATGTATTTAAGTAAAAGACAAAAATAGGGAACAGAAATTATCAGATTGATATACATGTTGAAGCGAGACCAACAGGACTTGGACGAATGAATCGCAACTACGGCTGCTTTTGGCATTTAAGAGGGATCAAATATCGTAAATGAATCTTAATTTTAAAAGTATGCTAGACAAAAAATAAATAAACAAAAACAAAAACAAAAGGAGACACACTAGTGGCTCCACATCAGCTACTTAATGTATGCTAAAAATAAAATGCTCTGAGTAATCACATAAGATAGTGATCATTTCAATGTGAGTATTCACTTATAAATCACTCAACAAAACCTCTCCCAACGAATGTATGTGGAATTTGAAGAATGTGAGACCATATATATGGGAAATAAATTGGGCCAGAAGCTAACTCCATTACCAAGTTAGAAACCCAATAGACTAATAGAGACAATAACAATAAAAATGAAAAACGTTGAGTTTTAAAGCTTATTGGTGTGTTTATTTACGAAAATTGATGACTTGTAAATATTTTTCTAAAAATAATTACTTGTACTAGTTAAAAAAATTAGTCAATAGAAGATATCTTCGTCATCATCTTCATCATCGATGACAATCATTGCTAATTATTTTCGTTATCATAAAAATGTTCCATATTAATTTGTTTTATAAGCGATACAAGTGATTATTTTTATAATAATATTACAAATTGATGTTTTGCTAAATAAACACACCCTATATATCAAGATAATGCATGTTGATGTATTCAACATTAACAGCTCCAGTGAAGGCTATAGTATGATCAACCAGTATATATAGGTCCTGCAAGGCACATATGAGAAAAATTGACCAAGCAGCTGGGTTGAATGATAAATGAGTTAACCTATATACTAGATGGAATATACTATAAAGATACATTAATCAAGCAGCTGGAAAAGCAGTTGGTACTATATACTATATTTATTAATCTTTAGAAAATTAGTTAACCTATTGATAATGATAAATGAACAATCTAGGAAATTGAGAGAACATGGGTGTTACTTGGACTTAACCTTGAGTAGGATAGACCACTTATAAAGGGTAAATGCACTCGATGCTAAAAACGAGAAAACGAAGCTTGCAGTAACAGTAAAAAGGTTGAGTTCCAAAGTTTATTATTGATTTTTTTCACAAAAAACTAATGATTTGTGAACATTTTTCTAAAAATAGTTATTTTGTTTTAGTTAGAATTTTCATCACCAACAATAATTTTCGCCCAAATATTTTCTTTAATGATAAAGTATTTCTCATTAATTAATTTTTGCTAGCAATAGAAGTGAATATTTTCAGAGATAAATTTCAAATGATTGATTTTTCGTGAAATATGTGCATATGGAAATCAAATGTTCTCATCAAATTGGTGATTTTTAACTAAGGGTTTACGTATGAGCATCCCCATTTTGTGGCCGCGCGTGTGGGCGACGAAAAGCTGCTAACATTGGTGTCGGCTCCAACTCATTAATAGGACGCGCGGCCACTAAGGGTGCGCATGACAAAATTTCTGAAACATAAATTGATTTCTGGCCAGAAATTGATTTCTCAATTTCTATTTCAGAAACTGAGAAGCTAAAAATTTTAGCTTCTGATTTTTTTTTCAAATCTATTTCCGGAATAGAAATCTGTCTCAGAAATAGCGAAATCAAATTGCGTTACCAAATGGATTTCTGTTATAGACTTGTTCCGAAGAACAGAGAAACAAAGAAATCAAGAAACAAAAATTTTATCATGCGCAGCCTAAACGGTGGGAACAAACGCCGGTGTCGGCTCCAACTCATTGATAGGGCCTCGCTCGGTTCATTTTGGACAGCTTTCACGGACAAGCCCAGCCCATTCAACATCAAAGATCAAAAAGAAAAATAAAAAATAAATAAACGAACTCCACCTCTCCAGCACTTGGGATACTGAAGATGATAAATAAAAAATAATAAAAGGTTAACAAAATTCATGAGCCATCAAGAGTTCGAAAACCCGAATGGGCCCAACCGAATTGACCCCTGCATTTCTCAAGCACGAGTTAGATGGGGCCCGTCCTTCGGTTTATTTTTCTAATTTAGATTTCAGCCTTGGGGACCCAAGATGTCATTAGCAAAAATAAATGCAACGAAACGTAAAGAGCATACAGACATACGCAAATGAGAATGGAGGTCAGCCAGTGTCGATGAAAGCATGGTATAAAGTATATTTCAAGTTTAGTAACTGCATTCACTCTATTAATATAACACTTTGCAATAGTTATATGTATAAAATATGGTTTTCTCATCGTATATCTAGCTATATATTTTCATTAGAAAATGGAATTTGATAGGCCATGAAATCACTACGAAGCAAATTTCCACGTAGGACCAATCTAGTGCACCTTGGTTCAGAAATTGCCGTCTGGGATTTGGGAACAAATGAGAGAAAATGATTAGGAATAATACAATGAAAGAAATCGAGTTTGGAAATTTGCGTGTCAAAGATTTGCAGAAACACAAAGGAAGCTGAGAGAAGTGGAGTGGAGGGGTTCATCAACTCAATTCAAAAATAAATATGGAAGGAAAGGAACTTCCAATTTAGCGACTATTAATGGATGAATTGCTAAATTATGAAAATCTAATTATATATGTTAAGTTAATTTATGATATTCTAAACGAAATTTCTCAAACGAGTAGGGCATTTTGGTCTAGTGATTAACATTACTAAATAAGTTACTCCAGACTTTAGAAAATTTCAATCCATTTTTCAAATCCACATAAGGACGAGGGTCTAGTCGCCCTTGCTTGACCAATTTTTCGGAGTATTGGCCAAATGCTTTATGAGAAAAAGAAGTAATTAGTCTAGCATTTTAGCATTTTATTGGGGTAAAGAGGCAAAATCTCATTCAAGATTACATCAAGATGGAAAGAGAAATTGAGTGATTGGGTCGACTCGCTTTTCCATTGTCCTTATATTGCTTTTGGATCAAAGAAATATAAATTAAGTCAAGGTCTTGCCACTTACTTTCTGTAATGGACATTTATGTCAAAAAAGCAAAGCTTTGCCCCGCTTTTATCGCAAGGGGCCAAGACGACTTGGGAGAAATCCGGGTCAAGCTATAATGGACATCCCTATCCAAAAGCAAAGCATTTCATAGCTTTTGTCACAAGTGACCAAAATGATTTGCTCAAATTATATGCGAATCTCTACAAGATGAAGCAGGCATTTAAACATTCAACATTATATAGGTTTGGTGAAAAAATATAACATAATATATTCAAACCAACTAATAAGTTCAACTTATCAATTTACAGGTTTGAGTATGTTGCGTTCTTGGTTTATCTATTCTATTTAGTTATATTTGGTTGAGAAAAATTAATAAAATTATGCAACATCTTTAATCGGTAATTTTAATAGATTCAATTATTACAATAACAAGGACACCCGGACCCCTGGAGTGCCAAATGTTGGCACAAAGGGACACTTAAATGTCAAAAGTTATGAAAGTGACCCTTAAGTGTCAAAATTGGAGGAAAATGGATAACTTGAGTGCCACCGGCGAGAAAATCCGGCAAAATTGCATACGTGGCATTTTCCGGTGACATCTTTTACAGAGGTGGCAAATGTTTAAAAAAAAAAAAGTACACGTGGACGACAAAAACGACGTCTCCATCCACGCTGGCTAAGCCTACCTAAACAACATTGTTTAGGTTATTTTGGCTTAAGTAGACCTGGCCGTCGTCGCTCCTCTCGTTCACTCATGTTCACACTAGATCTCAGGCCCTTCTCTCTGTCGCCATTCACGCCCAGAGGTGGTCATCGGTCGCCATTGTCAGTCGCCGTCGTTGGTCGTCGCCATCGTCACTCCTCTAGGTTCGGCCCCTTCTCCCCCTCCCCTGTGAAGAAATTAGGGCTCGAATTCTTTTATTAGGGCTCCGATGGAAAATTTGGGGCTCGGTGGGTAAATGTGGAAGTCGGCTCGGATGGTACTTTGATGTGCGATTTAGGGGTCAGAAGCGATACCGGAACCCTAATGGAGGTTCAGATTGGCAATTAAGGGATCGGCCTCAAAATGTAGGGTTCGACCTCGAAGATTTGGTGTTATTGTGATGTGTGATTTAGAATGATGCTACTGTGATGTGTGTTTAGAGCTTGGATGTGGTACTGTGATGTGCGAGGTCGATTTTTAGGGGTTAGATGTAAAAAAAAATCGTGTTCCGTTGCAAAAAGAGCCGAAAAAACATACTCAAATAACTGTGAAAACCAATAAACACCAAAACCCGCAAAAGGAACCAGCAGGACAATCTAAGCAACGGCAAACCCTGAGAACAGCCACCACAACTTTAATTGAAAAACCGCAATCAATCCGCACTGAATAGAAAAAATTGAAGCAACAGAATAGACATACTCATCAGCGGAACTGAGCCATTCGCCCGAGCAACCTCTGGCCTGCTCCTTTCCTCGATGACCGGCTCCGCAACAACCGGCGGCTTCTCCTCGACCTCGGGCTTCTTCTTGAGGACCGAACCGCGCTGTCCTGGATCGGTCGGTCTAGTTCCCAATTCCAGGATCGGTTGGTCTGGTTCCCGATCCCAGAATCTGAGGACCTACTGGTCCGTTTCCCAGTTCTACCTCAAAATCGGACTGAATCGGGAATTGATCAGTCCTAGGCATGATAGTTAAAAGATACTTTTATTTAATGTGTTGCACAAACTTAAAAGACTAATTATTTTATAGAATGTTAAGCAATTTTGCATTCATCGATACTTCAAGTTGATTTGAAGATATATTGGATGTTGGCATGTATTGTCTTGATTGCTTAATTTAATCGATCAAGTTGCCTTATTTTGCCTTTAAAGAGTCCAAACAAATACCAATTTATTTGATATTTCTTGGCAAAACAACACTGACACTAAAAATTAACAATATCAAACCTTAGTTATTTATCTCTCTCTTTTCTTTTTCTTTTTTTTCTCTTTTTGCGAAGTAATTCCTGGGCACATTTTTTGTTGATTTGCCAATTTTATATATACATTATCATTTTATAATCTTCCACTTTCTTTTTTGGAGAAGTTCTAGGTCAAGTCAACAACGATAAAAACGTGTTCCTTGGAATTGGCCCCTGTAGACTTGACTTTGCCCATGGTTGTTTCGTGGAATTGGCCCAACCGTGATGATCACTCAAAGGGGAAAGACTCTGCACATATAAATGAAGTTTACACATGGTGAAGCAGAAGAGACATATAACGCACAAAACACCATTATAAACATGAAGTGTCTTTCTTTGTGTACATGGACTTGGGTGTTGCTGGTTTTGATGGAAAAGTGGAAGAAGCATGGGTTGCTTGGAAGAAGAGAGGAATGCACTGCTTAACATTGAGGCTGCCTTCAATTGGTCCTCTACTTGGTCATGGCGCAATAGCCATGATGACTGTTGTGGCTGGCAACGCGTGGAGTGCGATAACACCACTTTGCGGATAACTCAGCTAGATCTATCCTATACACACGAACACTTGAAGCCTTGGGTTATTGATGCCACTTTATTCCTTCCTCTGGAGGAACTTCAAGTGTTGGATTTAAGTGATAATTCTCTCTCTCTCTCTCTCTCTCTCTCTCTAGTTGTTTGTTTCAGTTTTCTTATTTCAATTTTGTTTCTAAGCAATCGTTTACTTTTTGAACAATGAAAAAATGTCACACAGTGGTGCTATAAAGTATTAAAGTGAATTGGGAATTGGGTGAATTAATAACAAACATATGATTGCACAAATGATGCAATTCTTAAAGTAGTTGATTGCACATATCATAAATTAATTGTGAGACTCATCTCCATGATGATGATATGTATGAAGAACAAAAATAGAATTAGCTCAGTAAGCAATGTTTTACCAAATTGCGACCTTTTTTTATATAATAAAAGGTAGAATGGTTTGAATTTTTCACCCCAACAGTTTTGCACTTGTTTGGAAGTGGACCAAAATCTACTTAATAGTTTTATTCGTGTCTATCTCTTTAGATTCAAAATAAGAAAAAAAAAATTCAAGTTTATCATTCTACATATCAACGATTACATTTTTGGAAAGGTTTTGAGTGTTTATGATAAATAAAAATCAAATTGTGAGAGCCATAAGATTTACAAAAGTTAAAAGAAAAATTGAAATTAAAAATCACGAAAAGTAGATTGGCAAAGAGGATTAATTTAGAGGGAAGAGAAAGGATCTTAAAGGTAGTGTAATGGTTGGATAGAGGGAAAGAAACAGAATGGAATAAAAGAGATTAGAACATATCAAGAGGAATTATGTATAGCTATCCGTCCTTTATATTCCTCATATAAAGGGATTTGGAGGGATTGAGGGCACTAACACTTTTATTAAACAATTGTTTTTCTTTCCCACATTTACATTTGATTTATTTCAAATTATATATACATAAAAGTACAATAAAGAGATAAAGTATTATTTATTTTCCTTTTTCTTATTTTATCTTATAATTATTTGTATTTTTTATTTTCTATTTTGGTTACATCTTCCGACATCTATATTTATATGAATGCATGGACTCATGCCTGGTCGGAGAAGGCAATTGTTCCAAAATCCCAAGACACTTTACCCATCATGCATCTAGACATGCAAGAAAATTAGAAAACCCGTTATTAGTGCTCTCTAGGTCAATCTATTAGATAAGGAAAGTCACATTTAGGTACGTGTGTTTCGGGGACAGTATTTTCCAAAAATTAATTTTCTGAACCAATCAACAAAAATATTTATGTATAAATTTAAGAAAGTGAATTCCCAAATCTAAAAAGATGAAAACACTTTCCGGAATTACTTCTCTCAAATTGTTTGATATTTTTTATTTTTTATTTTCTTTTTCCTTTACTCTACTCTAGTGCCGACAACCGGCGAGGGTTGACCTCGTTAGGATTGGGCGAGCTCAAGCTCACTAGTCTTTAATAGAGGTCGTCGAGGTGGAGCCTCGCCAGCTTGTTCCTATGGCCGATTCCAGTAGAGGGAGAAGGAAATGAAAAGATTATTTAAAAATTCAAAAAATTTGCATAAAATGAAGTCATGAGATTAAAATCATTTTTTAAATGCGATTCAAATACCAAAAAAATGTTTTCGGTCACATGTTACCAAATAAAGAAAAATTAAATATTTTTTTGGAAAATGTTTTTCTTGGGCAAAAAAGCATTTTGTTTTACTGTAGAGTTTTTATCGAAACAAAAGCTTTGAGCAAATAAGGGGATCTTATACAAATAGTCATAAATTAAAAAGGAAAATAGATTATCCATGGATCGATATGACCTATTTATTCACAGATTATACCCACACTCAAAGGAGAAAATATTGTGTGGGCCAGCTCATCCACGTCACTACGAGGCTGGCCCACTCAATGATCACAATGTGGCATCTAGGATCCACTTTCTCTCCCTCTTTAGTGACGCTCTTGCAGTATCAATCTCTTCAACTGTACAACACTCTTTTCTCCTCTCTTTTGCGCCTTTCCAGAGAAAGGTTGAAGCCTTATTTTTTTCGAGATACTGTTCTCTCCCACGAGCCTCCACAAGTCACATCCCGAACTCAAAACTACCGCCTCTGCCTACGACACTCTCTCTCTTCTCCAGTCGTCCGTTTATCACCACCTCGCTCCCTTCCACCACCAAAGCCAATCATCCTCACTCTCGCCCGGCTGCAGCTCGTCCTTACCATGTCTACCTCGAGCTCAGCTGGCGCCCTGAACCTCAGATTTTGGATCTAAGCTCGAGTGAGCCCTAGACCTTGGATCTCAATTGATTCGAGGTTGAGCAGGGTATAGAGCAGCCACATCTGGATTTTTGGAGGTCAACTGCCATTGTTGACCCCTAGTGGACGAGTTCTCGTGGCATGGAGGCGGCAGTAGAGAAAGGCATGGGGGTTGGGGGTGGAGGCGGAGTCCTCTAAGGCTGAGTGAAAGGGAGAATGAAGAAAGGAGGTGAAAAAAACAACATATAAAGGAATTAATAAAGAGAGAGGACCCAGGAGGATAAGAGAAGAGAGAGAAAGTGGGACCCAACTGGAGTCACGTGTTGATATTTGAGTGGGCTTTGATGTAGAGGGTTGGCCTACACAATAAAGTGCGGTCCAATTTTTCTACTCTCTTCGTGCCTTAGACTCTCTCTTCGTTTCACCGCTTCTCTTCTAAGTATCCAAATTTGAGAAGCCGAAAACAAGACCGAAGCATAGGGGATGAAGTACTCCCAAATAAGCAAACAAGCTCTCTCTTCCCAAATTTTCATCACCACTAGGAACACGTGTTGTCATCGTTGTCTGTCGTTGCTTACCCCGCCACACTTTATCGACACAGCCCTACCTCCGCTCGAGCCATACGATGTCACCGGCGACCCAACATTTGACCTCTAAGCTCAACAAGGCCGCCCAACCCCCGCCTTCTCTCTTCCACTGTCTCACCATTGCGGCAATGCATGCACTAGCGCTCAATGGCGGTCGCTAACCAAAAGGACCCAATTGCGGTTGTTGCTGGCCCATTTTGACCTTGGATCGATAGGCTTAGGCGTCAAATCTATAGCCTGGTCGACCTCAGATCTGGAATGTGAGGCTCGATTGTGCTAGCTTGCTTCGAGTTCGAAGACACCGAGGATAAACCATGATGATGATAGCGAAGTCAGAGGCAAGGGTGTTGACCTAGGGCAAAGGTCTCTATAACAGTCTATGTCTATCGTTAAATCTATCTAAACTACTTTGAAATTCACTACAGAGCTCCATGATCTCTTTATCCATTCTCCAGATGGAGTTGTTATCGTCCTATAGCCAATTTCTAGGTCATCTTGTACGCCACCACTTAGATGACCCTATTGTCTTTGGATGCCACCACAAGATGATTGGTCCACATGATGTCGTCAGGGAGCTTTTTCCTTAAAAAATAATTGTAAATCTACTCTTTTGAAAGTTTGATACCTCGGCACAGAACCATAACAAAATTGATTTCCCATCTTCTTTTCCTTTTCCTTTTCTTTATTTTCTTTTTCTTTTTCATTAGATGAATGCCAATTTAAATCTAATTGCCATTGAAAATTGCTGATGTGGCGGTCCAATTATTATCGGTCATCCTATGTGACATGGCTAGTAATTTGACTTATACAATTCTTGATGAAATGACATTATTTTGCATACTTTTTAAAATTTTCTGTTTTTTACTTCTTTACTTTTCTGCTCTACTGTTCATCTTATTCCTTAGAGAGTTGAGACGACCAAGTCGCTCTGTCTCCATAACACTACATTTCCCCATAAGATCTTGTTGGAACCCTAGCTATCCCGACTAATAGCAAAGAATCCTTTATTTATTTATTTATTTTACTAGCAATTATTATTGAGTTTCTGCTCATTCAATGTCCCACGAAATGTTGCGCTCTATTCTAGGTGACTCCTAGATCGGCCGTTTCAAAATCTATGCTTAGCGTTTTCTTTGACCCTTTTGCTTAAGAGCACGAAACTATTGTTTCACAACTATTCACTCTGTGCTATGAAGAATCCAGCTATTTTTAGCTCCAATTTAGCACCTAGAAAGTTTATCTTTTTCTTTCCCCCTTTAGCTAATGCAAGCATCTTGTCGTCCTTCAACATTGTTGTTCATTGTTTCCTCTACTTTTTTCGAATTTCTTTGTTTTAGCGAGTGGTGAAAGTTTGGTACATGCATTTCTTGACTCACAAACGCACCCTTCAGAGAGTTTTGCTTTTCTCTTTCTTGTTCTAAAATTTAGATGGATCTTTACTTGCTTTCACGTTTTTCTCATTGCCACAAGTTGAGAACAAGAAGTGCCGAAAATGATAAGAATGTCGCTGATTTTAAGGATCTCCAAAATCAGAGTACTTGGATCCCAGCAACCCCAGCCAAGCTATTTTTCCCCAGCCGAAACATTCTGCCACCATGATCAATGAATAGGAGCTCTCTAAGGAAGAAGATGAACACTAGCACATAAAAGGAAAGAAAAGAAAAAATAGGGCAAAAATAGAAAAATCAGAAAAATATGCAAATCAATGGTGTTTTATTAAAAATTGTATGTGTCAAATCACCAGCCGTGCTGCGTAAGATGACTATTGATAATTGGAGATCACGCCAGCAATTTCTAGTAGCAATTTGCCAGAAAATATTACGTTGGAATTTCATACAAATGTTTCGGACTATTTGCAAATTTGAATAGTCTTGGACTAATTAATATTCGTAAAAATATGTTTAAAATTAATTTGGTAATCATTCCCCTTTAGTCTATGTTCGCTCTCCCACTTCTTCTCTCACACACAAACTCACCATGGACCCTCATACTATGCCATGTATGTTGCCACGTGATAATTACAGATGTATAATAATGAAATGTTGGGTGGGGGGCACACAGCTATCTCAACTTTGCAAGTTAACTAAATATAATAAATATTGTTAAAGGCACAAGCTACTCACTTATTAAATTGGTTTACAAAGCCACGCAATAAGCTTTTTTTTATGCTTCGATACATTGGACCACTTGGTTTCTGCCTATTAATAAATTCTCCTCATCATGAGCATATAGTTATTCTCGATATATTAAAGATAGTTAGATCTATGATATCTATAAATAATTAATTAACCATAATGCATGTATGAATCTTTCTACAATTAGATTTAAACGGAATGCTACATCTGAAGAAATTGAAGAGCCTTGAGGTGTTGGATCTTTCGTGGAACAATTTGGCGAATGATGCTCTCACGGACATTGCGAGGATAACATCTCTTAAGGCCTTAAACATCAGTCATTGTGGATTGAATGCCTCTTCGAAGTTATTGGAAGGTACTTCTATGAAAAGGCTTTCGTTTATCATTATTAATAACTTATCATAGAAGCACATACAATTGTTTGACCATAAGTAAACCAATGTCATGTTTTAATGTGTTATGATGTCGGTGATTTTTTTTTTTCAACTTTTCCCTAATCTTTGAAGATTGAAATTTAGTCCCCTTACTTTTAGTTTTGTGCAACTTTTTCCATGGGCCAATCTGAATAATGGTGTAACAACATAACTGATTCACGGAGCCATAGCTAAGTAGATTAAATACTAAAACGACAATATACCAAAGGAGTTCAACTATTATTTAGGAATCATAACCAAATTAAATGCAAAAGCTAATCAGAAATCAAAATCAAACAATATTTAAAGTTTGCATATTAAACCACAATGGTGGTCAAACTTTAGGGATTGCAAGTGTCAATAAATTCAACAGAGCCATGAAGCCTAAGAAATTAAATGACACTAAAGCTCAAACAAAAGCAACCTTAATGGGCATACATGTTTAGATTGATTTTTACTTTACTCTTTTTGCTTATTTTAAAGGTTGCAAATCTTTCACTTTGACTTTTTTTTTTTTTTTTCAATTTCAAAACACCCACAGCATACACAACTGTGGAGACATAGTTTTTTGTATTATTTTTAAATTAAGTTATATTATATATTTGACAATATAGTAAAAAAACAAATAGTTTTGTACTTTTCACAAAGCAAAAACAAAAAAAAAAAAAAAAAAAAAAAAAAAAAAAAAAAAAAAAAGGAACACACATCATCTTTTGTCTATGGTAATACTTCTTGATTAAATTACCTGTAGAAATGAAAGTACAATAAGCAAGTCAATAACCTTAAGTTGTGAGTTGAGAGAGAGTGAAGAACTATTGTTATGGAATGGTAATTAACTTATGAGACTCAAACTAAGTTATTCTTAATAATAGTGTTGCTGCAAAGTAATAAACTTTGTAAGAGAGAGAATCTATTGCATGCAAAATATGATAACAAGACGGTATTTCATAAGTGGCTACTAGCTCCTAGAATTAAGGCAATAGGGTTAGGCAACAATAGAAGGGCCTTTCTTGAAAGGGAAAAGTGCACCATAAATCTTAAAATTTATCATGAAAGTGCAATTGAGTTTTAAAATTTTAAATAATGCAATCAAGTTCTAAAATTTGTCAAATTGATACAATGTGATTTGGCTAACTAGACAAGCTGAAATATTGGTTTTTATTACTTTCTTAACATGCATAATACTGATGTATGGGGGTGGTGAAGGGAGAGCCGCAATTGGTAGAAAAAAACCCGCAACCCCTTGGGGTTATCCTGCCCTTGGAAGAAGAAGTAGAAAAAGGAAGAAATATAGTGATAATTTGATTCTTCATCGCCGTAGTAAATAGGGGAGAAAATCGAATTTCTTTCTTTTTCTTTATTTTTATTTAAAAAAATAAAATAGGAGTAATTAATGGGCGAACGACAGGAATTGAACCCGCGCATGGTGGATAGAGCCTAATAAGCTCCACATAAAGAAAAAAATTGATTTTTATTTTTTTTAAAAAAAGGGAACCAAATTTTAAAAAAGGAAAAATGATGAGAATTGCAAAATAAAAAAAATAAAAATATAAAACCACCACCATGACCGCTCAAGGCAGCCATATAAATTGTCTATCAAGAAAAAAATTTCTAATACTAGTTAATCATGAAATTTATTCATTTTGAAACTAATCCTAAAATATGTATATTTTAAATATATTCTACTTATCATTCCAAATTTAGCTTATTTCATCACATGATTAAACTTTACTTAGTAAATAATTTTTTATCTTTTTGGTTTGTCATTGAAGATATTATCTCTTATTTGGATATTATCTATCAATTATATATATATAAAATTAAAGATAGATATATATATATATATATATAATTAAAGATAGATATATAATTAAAGTCGAAGCTATGTTTGCTCCTATACTCATCATGTGGTACTTCACTTCGACTTAGAAGCATTGGCTTATTCATTCCTCATCAACAAGCTTTAATCTTTATTGAGTTAAATATAGGTAAAAAGACAAAGTACCTAGAAGTTTTTTTTTTTTTCTGACATTTATCATTTTTGACATTTATTACTCATTAATTGCAAACTCAAAAAAAAAAAAAAAAAGTGAGTAAAGATAATGTATCTTGAAATATATAATTTAACCATCTAATGTAAGTTTACTCCACATGTGCTACTTAACTAATACATGTGATTGCCATGTGGCATAAATTGTGGCAAAACTTTGGATGCATTTGGCTATTAAGTTATAAATGATTGTTGATACCTAAATTTTGACTAAATATTTAACATTAAATTGCATAGATATTAGGAGCCAATAAGGAGCCAATTCAACCTTAACAAAGAAGGATTTTGCACATCACTTAGGTATTAATATTATTTGCATATACTGAACTTTATTTTTATTTTATTTTCCCTTATTTTACCTTATTTCGGATAAATAAAAATAAAAAATAATATTGTTTTTAAAAAAGGGCTAAAAAGGAGCTTAGGGGCTGGGTTTTCGCCCCAGCCCCCTTTAGTCCCCCCCTCCCAGCCAGGGGCACGAGCCCGGGCCTAGCTTACCCTAGATTCCCCCTCGGCCCAACCCTCTCTCTCCCTTCTCTCTTCCTCCTCTGCTGCACGCCACCGAGGACACTGCTGAGCAGAAGCAACTAAGGGTAGAGTAGGTAGGAGACGGTGCAGGAGAGAGGAGGCGCAAAGCTAGGCCTGCTGTGGAGTGGATGGTGAGGGAAAGTCGGCTCGGCCAAGAAAGGGCCCGGTCTGTGTGCCAAGGACCAGCGGTCAAAGCACCTCCATTAACCGGGCTCCTCACCTATAAATAGGGGGCCACGAGCTTGATTGAAGGAGGAGAAGGAGGGAAATCCAAAAAAAAAAAAGGCATCTGTGAGGGGAACCGAGGGCAGTGATCGAAGAAAGGGGGATCGGAGAGGCTGAGGCAGAGACAGAAATTGGCCAAGGGTGAAATCGGAGGAGATCCGATCGAGAGGGCTTCAGCCGACACCTCGGCCGTGTGCGAGCTTGGTTCGGCAACCTCGCCCAGCGGACGCTCCCGCGAGCCAATCTAGTGAGCCTTCCCTGACCATGTTCCATGCCCTTTTTTGGGCATGTTGCGTCGAAGACCGTAGCCGTCTAGCTCACACGAGGTTCGGCCACTAGCCGTCCCTCATCATGCCGTCACACGTGTTCTAGTTTGTGTTGAAAGGCCGGCGCCGGTTCCGATCCCATTGGAGCCAAGAGTCCCCCGTTCCAATTGTGCGCACCCCCCACTCGACGGAATGTCTAAACCAAATCTGAGCTTGTGTTGAAAGTGCTCGTCTCTAAGATCGTTGGTTCGTCATGTTGTCTTATCCTTGGCCATCACTGCCTCCCTTTCTTGGTCAAGGTCGATGCGTGTGAGCGTCTCCGGAGCATGGTTTATGGGTGGAGGGCGGGCTGTTTTGGCAAAACATCGAGGAGGAGGAGCTCTCGGTGAGGTCCAAGGAAGAAGACAGCACGGGTGCAGTGGAGAGCTCGAATCGGGTCAGGTCCGGATCATTCCCGTGTCGCGGGTTCAACCAGCCTGGGCATGAGGGCTTTCTTTTTTTAGACCACACATGGGCCGGGCCGGGCCGATCGCGGGACTAGGCTCAATAAATGAGCCCAGTCCGGTCGGGGCCCTAGTTGGCCTTGGCCGAGTTGGGTTTGGATATGCGACCCGGGTTCGGTTGTTTATATTATAATATTATATTATTATTTTAGTATATTAAAAATATTTTTAAACTATTAAAAATAAAAATTCCGAAATTGTTTTATTTTTTTTTTGAAAAATTAGAAAAAAGCTTAAAAAAGTAGTTTCTTAGTATTTTCTCCAAAAAAAATAATGAAAAATCCTTCAAAGATATCAAATTTCAAGATTTAAACTATATTAGGTATGAAAAGGACATTAGTTGATTAACTAGTGTAATCAAATTTCCGATCCTAATTTTTTTAATAATGACTGCTACTTGAAGATGACTTAAAGGTTAAAAATTGAATCAAAAGTTGTGAATTGATGGATTTGAGAAAGCTCACGCTAAACTTAGATTTCGCAAGCCATTAGCCTCCGACTCCCATGGGAGGGCTCAAGGAGGTCGCAACATGATTGATTTATAATTCTTGAAATTTTAACTCTTTAGGATAAATATGCACATTGTAGATAAATATAAAATATATTGAAATAACTTATTCATATAATCTAAAATTTAAATTAAAAAGAGATATATATCTTATTACATCAATGATACTCATATTTTGGAACATACTTTTTTCAGTGCAATCATAAATACAAATTTTATCTAGTTTTGTAAAATTAAAATAAAATATTGAATGGCAGCTTACTTTATCTCTTATTTTACTTAATATTCTCTGACTTTAAATATTACAATAACATTAATTTCTTAAACATTTTAGGAAATTTGACTTATTTCGCACATACATATTTGCAATTTATTTAGTTTTGCTTCCTCTGAAATTCATTATCTGAAAAATAGCTTATTTTATAAGTTCTACTCAAATTTTGTTTTAATGGTTTAATTCAAATAAAATTTAACTAATGGATAAGGAGAAAATGATCTCAAGTTTTGATTTGGTTAAATGACAATCATATTTAAAAAATATGATGTTAATAAGGAAATCCACATAATCTATCATAAAAATTACAATTAAATCGAATTTGAGAAGAAACTATTACTCTTATCGAATTATTTTGTTGTACATCTATTTAGTTACATTTTTTAGGTTAAACTTTTCTTTTGTGTCTTATATGCCCAAGTTTTGTGTACAAAACAATTTATAATAGTGTAATAAATGAATTACATTTAATTACAAATCTATAATATACATATAAAGCTATCTTTTAAATATTGGTGTCAACTGACTAAATTATTATCGTACACTTTCACAGTTACAACCCCATAATTTTAAGATAACTAAGGTTGAGCAGAACTCGGCATCTTCATTACCATTGCCCATTACTGCCTCCGCCCACTATGATGCTTATACCCATCATGATACCATGAAGCTCAGTCCCTATGACCACCACTAGAGTCAGAATCACAGCTTTAAGAGAATCGTGCACAACCTTCGGTGGGAGCCATTATGACTTTAAATTTCAAGTATGGCCTCATGAAGGGGAAGCGAGCTGGTAATATGGACAGCGAGTTGGGACGATGGAGCAAATGGTAGTGGAGGATGGCGGGTGGCAATAGTGAGTTGCTGCGAAGGACATGGAAGTGGAAGGGTGGAGAAGAAGAAGGGAAAATAAAAAAGAGAAAGTTAGCAGCATTAAAAATGTTGAGAGTGGACGCAAAAAAAACATGATCTCAAACTACACTTAACGGAGGGTCACATCGAATCCTTTTAGCAATAAAGGTTCAAAAACTACAATGAAATTAAGCCTTAAATCTAGGATTAACATCAACTTTTTAGACTTGATTTCCGATTTGATTGAAATTTGTCAAACTCCAAAAGTAATTAAGCTTCTTCTTTTTTTCGTTCTATTAATGAACTATAAAGAATAGTGGAAATGAAGCATTGTGCTGATGTGACTCAACTACAAAGTTCCATCTTATCAAAATTTTCTGTTTAGTGATGATACTCATAGTTGCAACATCCATTTTAGCAGGCTTGTGCGGATTGAGGAATCCTGAAGAGTTGAATATTGATGGAAATGGACTGTGGGGTCCTCTTCCATCGTGCTTTTGCAATATGACCTCACTCCGTGCGCTCAATGTCAAAGATAACAATTTTAGCGGGGCCATTCCTTCATGTCTGCTCTCTAATCTCAAGTCAATTGAATCTATTGACTTTTCTTATAATGCTTTTGAAGGCTCACTTTCGCTTGCTTCCCTGGCTAATAATTCAAACCTTGAGGCATTGTACCTCCTAGGCAACCGGCATCGTCTAGAAGTAAATACGGAAGAGCCTACTTGGTTTCCTTCATTTCAATTGAAGGGGTTCTATTTATCAAATTGCGTGCTCAATAAAGACGCAAATGGCGTAATTCCCAGCTTTCTAAAAGAACAACATGACTTGAGATGGCTTGACTCCCGCCACAATGGAATGACAGGAAATTTCCCGCATTGGCTATTGGACAACAATGCAAATCTTAAGCAATTAAATCTCAGAGGCAACAATTTATCAGGTGCTTTTCATTTGCCTTCCAATTTGACTCTTGTCAACATGATCCAGTTGGATGTGTCTGCTAATCATATTGACAGCGAGCTTCCATCTTGGACTGGTTCTATCCTCCCGAATTTGATTAAGTTGAATTTGTCAAACAACTTATTAAAAGGTAGAATCCCTTTCTCAATGGGAAATATGAAACAACTTGCTACATTGGACTTGTCGAATAATGGCTTCACGGGAGAGATACCAGAGACACTGGCTAACAATTGTACGTCACTTTATGAATTGACACTTTCAAGCAACCAATTGCAAGGCCAAATGCTACCGAGGAATTCTAACTTGAGCAATTTGCAATTTTTGTATCTGGAAAACAATCGTTTCATAGGAGACATATCGCCTGACATCTTAAATAGCCCCTACTTGAGAGTGCTTATGCTGTCGAGTAATTTATTGGGAGGTCCTTTACCATCAAGCTTCTGCAACTTACATGATCTCCTTCTGTTAGACCTTTCAAGTAACAACATTGGGCCAAGTATACCTCCCTGTGCCAATGGTTCAGCTATCAAGTTCTTGCATTTAGCAAATGACGCACTCACTGGGCATTTTCCTGATTTTCTTTTTGGAGCTTCATTGATTGTCACATTGGATTTGAGACACAATTCATTGTCAGGTGAGGTCCCCAATTGGATTGGTTCACTTCCAAACTTGAAGGTTCTTCTACTACAAGGAAATAATTTTGAAGGATCAATCCCTCTGGGTCTATGTCTATTGAAAAACATGACCATATTGGATCTCTCAAATAATAATATTTCTGGAAAAATTCCTCCTTGTTTGAAAGATTTGACATTTGGAAACAATAGAATATCTCTAAACTTATTTGCTGCCTTGCACAATTGGGATGAGTTTGGTCAAGGTTTCATATATGTTTTAGATGAAGTAAGTTTCAGGACAAAGAGTAGGTTGGAATCTTATAAGGGCATTGTTCTAGAACTAATGTCGGGAATTGATCTCTCACAGAACAATTTGACGGGCTTTATTCCTCCAGAGGTTGGCCACTTGAGTGAACTCAAAGCCTTGAATATGTCACATAATCATTTGACTGGATCGATCCCGAAAACGTTTTCCAATTTGAAGAATGTAGAGTGCTTGGACCTATCCTACAACAACTTAACCGGTCCCATCCCTCCACAACTAACAGAGCTCTACACCTTGTCAGAATTTAGAGTGGGTCATAATAACTTGTCAGGCAAGACACCAAACCAAAAAAATCAATTTGGAACTTTTGGCAAAGCAAGTTATGAAGGTAATCCTCTTCTTTGTGGAACACCATTAACAAGTTGCAATTACCCAAATCAAGAACAAGAGACACCACCATTTTTAGATCACACCAAGGAGGATGATTCTTGGAGAGAAGTCTTCTTGTGGAGTTTTGTAGGATCATATGTCGTGGCATTCATTGGGGTAGTTCTTTTTCTCTACCTAAACTCGTATTATCAACGTGTGTTGTTCGAGCTTGTTTGTAACCTTATCCGGTCGTTTCTATAGTAGAGATTATTCTTCTAAGAATTTTGAGATGGAAAGAGATGGAAAAATACGATGAAATAGTGGAGAACCTTTATGTAATAGGATTGTACGCATTTGAGTTGACTCCTGGAGTGTTTGTATTGTATTCATTGTCCTGATAATTTGAATATAAGAAGATTTTAATTTGGTTGTGATTTGAGCAAAAATACTTTAGTTCACAACCGAAATGAATCCAACCTTGAATTTCTAATGGTTGTGATTTGTATCACCAAAACAACTGGGTTTAGCGTCTCAAGACAAGATCCCCTAAAATAAAGGATTGGGCGCAAAAAATTGCTCCAATTTGTCGATAAAGGCATGCATTGCAGGAGCATTGCTCCGTAGCTTGACCCACCTTTGTGCTAATTGCTTGACAAAGATTTAAAGAGAATTAAGCTTATCCAATACTTAAATGAAAAATTGCTTGAAGGATAAGTTCGATTCTACTGGTAGAATTTTAAGAGCGATTGTCATCTGCATTTGCATCAAGATCAATGATTATGCTAGTGTTTATTTTCCCAATCACTTTAATGTCGTGTTCAAATTAAACCAACGTAGAAGATTTGTCAAGGGTCAACCTAGTCACTTCTTTTATTTAGAAGAAATCTGGGTTGAGCTAAATTGATAGCCATATGGACAAAAACAAAGCACATAATGCTAAGCTACATATATTAAGGATAGTGAATCAGGCAATGACGCAATGCAACAATTCAACATAAAAACATGAAGTGTTCTTCGTTGGGGTTGTGCATGTGGAGTTCCATGTTGTTGATATTGGCTATTGCAAAATAATGTGAATCTCATCGAGTTAAAACTCACTAGCAACGACTTGTCGGGTGCTTTTATTTTCCATCCAAGTCAAATCTTGTCCATATGCATTGATTCGATGCATTTGCCAATTGGATCGAAGGAGCACTTCCATCTCAAATTGATTTCATCCTTCTGAATTTGCTATTCCCGAACCTATCAAGGAACTTGATAGGAGATAGAATTCCTCCATTGATAGACAATATGAAATTGTTGACCACCTTAGATTTGTCAAATAATGGCTTCGTGGGGGAGATGCCAAAGCCACTGGCCATAGGTTGTATCTCACTATATGTATTAAAATTGTCAGGCAACAACTTGCGTGGCTGAGTGCTACCAAGAACTACAAACTTGACAATGTTGAATATTTGTATCTAGAAGAGAATCAATTCACTGGAATATACACCTAGCATTTTGGATACCTTGAACTTAAGGATTTTGGATCAAAGTGATAATTTCTTCGCGGACCAATACCAAATTGGATTTGAGATATTCAACTTTTGGAATTTCTTATGTTGTCAAGAAACTCACTGGGTGGTCCTTTATCATTGAATTTCTGCAAATTGAATCCTCTCGTTGTTTTATACCTTTGGACTAACAATTTCTGTCCAAACATAGCCTACTGTGCCATTGTTACATTTATGAGGTTCTTGCATTTACAAAGTGATGAGCTCATTGAGTCTTTTCCTTAGTTTCTTTCTAGAGGTTCATCCATGGTCACATCGCATCTACCGGAAAATGCATTGACAGGTGAGACGCCCAATAGTTTGCTTTGGAACTTGAAGTTTCTTCTACTAAAACAAAACCACTTTGAAGTTTCGATTTCTCTTGCTCTTTGTCAATTGACGGAGATGAGCATGGTGGATCTCTATTACAATGGCCTTTTGGGTGAAGTTCCTTCTTGTTTGGAACATTTGACATTTGGAAATGTTGGGATATCTAAAAGCACATTCCATTCATTGAGTGAAAATGTAGAGCATTGGCAGCTTATTATTTCATCCATGATGGTCAGGGCATAAGTGCTTTTCTCGATGAACTAGAACAAGTAACCTTTCATGTCATAGTAGTTTAAAATCTTATAATGGCAACATTCTAGAATACATGTCAAGAATGGATCTCTTGCACTATAATTTGATGGGCTCTCTTCCTCTACAGATCAATTTTATGAGCGAACTACATGTCTTAAATCTGTCATTTAATGGGATTGATTCCCTGAATATTCTCCAATTTAAGTAATACAACAAGTTAACTGGTCTAATTCCTCCACAACTAACAAAGTCATACACACTTCTAGTAGGCAAGACACTAGATAGAGAATCAATTTGGAACTTTCAATTAAGTAAGTTATGAAGGTAACTCTCTTCTCTGTGGAGCGTAGGTAGTAAGTTGTAATAGCTCAAATCATGGTCCAAGGACACTATCAACTGTTGACGAAGGTAGAGAGGATGAGTCCTAGAAAGATTCCTTCTTGAGTTTCGCAGGATCATGCGTGATGGCATTCATTGGGGTTGTCATTTTTGTCCACTTTCGTTTTTCCTACTTAAAACTCCTACAATCTCAACTTAGTGTTTGATTTTGTTTATAAGCATATCCCATTGTTTCCTTAGCAGAGCTTGTGCTTGCAAGCATTTTAAGCATCTTGATTCTCCACTATGCATGTTAAACTGTTGGATCATTATTTTGTCCAGTCTTTTCCTATATATTTGGATATCAATACCATCAAATTTTCTTTTGGTTTTACTTTAGGAAAAATCATTGTGGTCACAGATACAATAGCCAAAAAAAAAAAAAAAAAAAAAAAAAATTATGGCTGTGACTTGTTATCATAGATTGACCGCTGCTACTCTGATTCTCCATGGGAATTTCTACAGTACACTAGTATACCTTACCGCCTCACTTTTCATGACCCTCTAAACTTGGTTACTACAGATCGTAAAACAATTTGATAATTGTGTTCCAACGTTTTTGGACTTAACTTTGATGACATGTCCTACGATACACACAAGTGGCAAGTGCCATAGAAGTGGCTAATTTTGTGAAGCCAGATAGGCTGCTAACTGTCTTTGCCAATATGTAGCCAATTCTTCTTTGAAATTTAGCTGCATAATTGCTGGCATGAAGCTTCGCTAAAGGCACAACTTAGATCATCTGAGCTTCTTCTCTTATTGACAACTGCTCCTTCTTGGACTTCCAAACTCTTCATAGTTCGCGCTTCTTTCGGACATTTTTTATTTTATTTTGTCATAGAGCTTTGATAATTGCAGAGATTAAAAATGGGCTAAAGCAAGTTCCATATCTGCATATTCTATTTGCTTACATCTGTTGTTTTTTCCCGAATCCTATTAGGTAGACCCTTACTATATCTATGTTGTATTGGTCAATGATTTGACTTCTCAAATTTCACGACACAAAGTACAAAATAATTCCCCATCCTCCTCCTCTAGCTTTTTTTCTGTTGGATATTTCAGTAGTTTTGAAATACTTATTAGAAATTATGATTATCATGAAAGTCATCATTTTTGTAACAGCTTTCTAATGGTTGTATAACGGTCGTCTAACAGCTTTATAAATTTTGATTTATTACTTCATAAACTCTTCATTATTTTATAACGGTTATCTTTTTAATTACCAATTGATTTATGATGATCTCCTAACGGCTCTCTCTTTTCCTTGTTTAAATATCAATTAAACTTCAAACCACAATCCAAGTAGAAAAAATATGTTCTCACATATTTCCTTTTCTTTTTGTTGGATTATACACAAAAAAGTTGTTCTGTTTCCTTTTAATATTTAGTGCGGAGTATAGAAGAAGGTCTGTTGTATCTTGGGAGGATAGCCGCTGAAGCCTTATACACTGAGTTTTGTACTCCGAGGGGCGGAATTATCCTTAAGAACAGTGTTTGCACGCCTCAAACATTTCATTTTATTTTCTAATCTTTTGTAATATATTTCCAATAATTATTATTATTTTATGTATTCTAATACTTTTTCCAACAATCTTAAGGATAATTGCCTTAAAGCTTTCAAAGTTGGAATTGTTGGTGCTTCCATCGACCTTGGAATTGAACAAGGATTTGGAGATGGTGAAGGACAAGTTTTGCATATTCGTAGATGGTTTGCCGTACGACATTGTTGAGCATTAACGAAAAAGAGCTTTTGATCATTTTGGTAAGGTTATCAAGTGCTAAGTAAAATTGTTCTTTGAAACTTCATCATCTATATCTTTCCGAGAGGAAGGCGGATGTTTGTTAGTGTTTTCTCTCTCAAGTTTGTAATTATTATTTGGTAAGCATGCATCTAGGAATGGAGTTTGGGTCATGCAATGACTTTATATTTTTCACTGATGAATTCATTAGTCAATGTTTGGAATTTCACTTTTAGTATGATCAATCCATTTGATGCTGGATTTACGTGGTGTTTAATTTGGAGGTAGTCTTTGAGAATGCTTGTGACATTGTGTTTCTAGCCAATTTATCAGGTAAATTTTGGTAAATCTTGATTTTATCCTCGAAAGGCAATACTCCGGTTTGGTTAACGATGCTTTGTTTTCATCTTTGAATTGTTTGATTGACTGTACGATCCTATGAATGTGGGGCTAATTGGGCCATGCATGTTTGGATTGTTAAGATATAATGTGCATTGCACGTTTTGTGGCATTCGATCTAAAACTTTTGGGATTGTTTCACTTCTTTGAAATCCGAGTGTAATGAAAAGTTTTAGTTGGTCGAATCTGGTGGCTGTTTGGCTTGTGTAGGCATTCTCTTTTTCGGACTTGTGCTCTTATTCTATTGGCTACGTTGTTGGTGCTTGAGATGAAAGCTTTTGGCCTAGTGATCTTGGTTTGTGTCGTGAATTAACATGTGCTTGAGGTGAAAGCTTTTAGCATTCTATGCAAAGTTGGAAATTTTTTATGTAAAATTGTATACTAATTTAACCCAAATAAGAATAGTGAGAAAATTGTAATGGTAATATTTGATCAGTATAAGAAAACTTAGTTGCTTATTAGGGGAGAAAGACAAAAGTAAACTTTATAATTACCATATTGTGAAGCGATCTAGGATGAATATTTCTTTCTGTCTTTGCTTGCTTTAAACTATTTCTTCGGATTGTCTAAGAATGTTTCTTCACTTATTAGTGTGAATACCAAGTTGGTAAAGGTAATGAAGTGCAAACTTGATTCGTACCTATTTGTTGCTTATTGTTCATCATCATGCTACACCATATACATCACCATCGTTTCTACAAGTCTATTTGACTAGCCGACTCCTAATGGTATCTAAAAAGCTTGAACTCCGAATTTGATTATCATCTTCCAAATCTTCTTTTTCCTGGTGGAGAGTCAGATTCAGTTAAATGGCAAATGATCTTTATGGGATTATTGTTATGTTTTCAGGGGCAATCTTAAATCACGTACTGTCAAGTTCACGGAAATTTTTGTTATTTCTTTTGGCATCTAGCATGTGCATATCACATGAATATTCTGAGTTTTATTTACTGTCATGTTTGTGTACATTAGCTTTGGACGGTTGTTGAAAAGATTCACCGTCACATTTAATATAATGGGCATTATTTTGTTTTATAACATGAACATAACATGAACATGCATATCTATATGTTTGATATGATGTTTATACATGTTGTATCACTTGTTGTGACATGGTAAATGTATGTATATGTTATGGGCTCTAGCCATGGGCTTTTTTGCTCTTCTCATTGATATTCTCATTGCTAGCAATGCCTCATTCATTTAGATTATTTTGTAGTTGATATGAAACGGGGCATGGCTAAAAGCTATATGTTCTCCACTGTCTATGATGCCTCGCTATGATCTAATTAAGGCATCTTATATAGTGGATTTCCCACTGTATTAGAAGGATACAATGATGTAACTAGATTTCAAATTCAGATGAGACAAAATCCATTAGTGGATATATGTTCACCTTTGTGGAGGTGATATAGCTTGGAAATAAAACAAATTGGTGGGGGAAATGGCAATCTTGCTAAACCAAAAGTCGACTTGGTTGAAGCAGATGATTTGATGAAGTAATTGTTGTGGTCATTCCCATGCCAATATATGGCTAATCGAAATTATGGGTGGTAGACTCAAGTGCTGCCAAGTATAGATGTGTAAACAAAATGCCTTATCCTCTTAAGCTCCAATGGGGGAAGGAGAAGAAAATATTCACTATTTTTTGGTAAATTGAGAACTATTCAAGTTCTTGAGAAAAAGAGAAAATTCTTCTCACTCGTATATGAAAATGAGGCTAAGTAATTGAGAAACTCTTAGCAGATATTCCTTTGGGAATAAATTGACACCTTATGTGTCTAAGTATCGTGATTGCTAAGTGGCAATAACCATTGCAATGAAAAATTTTCAATGGTAAAAATGGACACATCTGATTGAAGGATGACATGATAAAGCAATTGCTTAATGATGGAATTATGTCCATTGATTATATGAAGTCGGAAATGGATTTTGACCAATCCTCTGACTATACATCGAGGGGAATGGGACAAGCGAACTGAAGAAAATCAACAATGATAGTAACCCAACCTATGTGATTGGCAATCCCATGAATTAGGTTCATATGGGTAATAACAAGTCATTTGTTGATCTAGTGCACTATAAAAAATTATTGTCCCTTCTAAGGTGAAAATAGTGCAAAATTGCAAGGAAAAAGAGGTTGGGTTACTGCCATGCTTTGCTCGATTGGAGTGGGGCACAGTGAGAAGGTCACGCGCGATATATATTTGTTCGATGTGAATTCGAGTTATTGCCATGTCGATAAAGTATGGGACGAGGGTCGCCATGCTTTGCGACGTGATTGCTTATGAAAAAAAGTGCACCTAAAGTGAATATATTTTGGTGAAAAAGTGGAGGTGATTATGTAACGTGAGATGATTTTTTTTTTTTTTTTATGAAAGAAGAGAAATCACTTGGTGATTATCATCCGTAATTATAAATCATATGTCAACTGATGGATGAGATAGTGTCGAACGACGTTTGTTGAGAATTTTCTTTAAAGGTTAATACCCTAAATAATCACAAACTAATACATTTGTGACAAATGATATCTGTTGATGCTACTCTATTTGAACCATTTTATGCATTCAAAATGTTCTATTAACACTCTTATATTAGATGGAGGGAAGTGTACAATTTTTTTATTGGGACGTAGGTTTCATTATGAAATAAAGAAAATATTTTTAATTAAAATATTAAGAAAAATTGTTCAAAAAATCATAAATTTATTGCAAGACAACCAATTCATCCTAAGCCTTTCAATTTCTGCACTAGTACCATTGAAGTGGCTGATTTTGCAAAGCCAGATCACCTGTTAACTGTTTTTACCAAAAGGTAGCTGATTCTTTCTTTGAGATTTAGCTGCATGATTGCCAGAATGAAGCTTCGCTGAAGGTGCAAATTAGATCATCTTTCTTTTCTTACGGACAACAGCTCCTTCTTGGACTTCCGAGTCCTTCACAGCTCGCGTTTCTTTCAAACATTATTTCTTGTCGCAGAGCTCTGATTGATGCAGAGATTGCAAATGAGCTAAAGCAAGTTCCATGTCTGCAAATTCTATCTGCTTACATCAATTGCTTTTCCCGAAAGTACAAAATAATTTATCATCCTCCTACTCTAGCTTTTTGCTTTCGTACAGAGGACAATAGAGCGGTTAACAGACTATTCTCATGGTCGTCGTGGTAGCAGCAGTCCTCTTTAGCGAAAAAGGAAAATTAATAATAGAAAAACTAAAATCTTGGAGTAACAATCTTACAAACAGCTCAATATAAGATGAAAGCAGAAAATATTATTACCCACATAAGATCACGTTGCTAATCAAATCATCCATGGAAAATGCAAAATATAACAAATACAATGAGCATTCCACTTTTTTATAAATGGAGGCGTCTCCTCTGTCATGGAGCGCCATCTCTTCTTGAGGCTTCTTGATTTGGGGCGTCCACACACCAACAACGTAACGTCATGAAAGCCCCAGCAGTAGCAAATAGCTCACACTCAGTTCAATCAAAATGAATTGAATTTTCACAAATTTTAGTATTGTTACACAGTTCTATCGCACCCCTGACTCTTATCTTGCCACTGTAAGAGCAACAGAGTAGCGCCATAATGAGCTAACGCGCCCATTATCACAAAGATGTGAAATATCTTATGGCTGTGACCAGCAAGGTCGAACCAACCTGGTTTTAGCCTCTCAGGAATCCTGCTAACATAAAACAAAGTACCTGTAACGTAAGACAGTGCCATAGCTGACTCATAAGCAAGCGTGATTGGGTGCTGGGGATTGCTCCAATTTACAGTACAGGCGTGGATCGCAGGTACGATACTGAAAACCCCATGGACGAGAAGAGTATCACCCGAAATGCCCGGAATTTCCCAAAAGAAAGAGAAGGGGCAAGCAGTGTCACGACAGTGAACATCCCCATCGTGTTATTCTGCCAACGTAGATCAGTTGCCAATGGGGCACGCAATGGAAAATACAGTAGATTGGGGGGAAGAATGAGGTGATGATCATGACCATGATGCCAACATAGTCTGTCTGTAGCAGTTGGATGTTCAAGTAGTGTGAGTGGCATGAGAAAAGGTGGCAAAAGCTGCTCGAGAGGAGGTAGAACATGGATCCGCCTAAGAAGACAAAGAACGGCCACCATGTCTCAGCTGATTGGAGTGAACCAATCTTTATTTCTTCTTCTGATATCCAATTCAAGTTCACCAAAGAATTTGTACCCTGAAAACTACATTGTGTTAGATGCATCTGTAGACTTCAAAAGACAGCATTCTTTTTGTAAGTCAAATGAAACATTATTGCCATGCCACTCACCAAAAGCAATTCCTTTGAGTAAGAGATATTGGTCCTGCACTAGTAGGGCTTGACCTGCACAAGTGGATTTGCACATCAAGCATTGCATAATCCATGAATCTGCCAGAGGGAGAGACGAGGCCAAAATGGTGAAAGTGAATGGGCAGAGCACTAACTGAATAACTATCTAGCTTGCTTAAGCTGATACTTTCAAATTCAATTTGACAATCAGTAAACTACTCTTCACTATAAAAGCTATTTACCACTATAATTAGGTTCAGATAATCCCAGCAGCAGTCAACTTCCAGAGCATTCTACAATAGTTTATTACAAGGTCCACCATGTGTGAACTTTTTCTTGACACGCACCGTGCTACTTGCACAGAAAATGATTATCCATTGACGGTGGATCGAATCCATGTAGTATTAACAGGAACAGAGAGATTTTCAAATGGATTAGATCTTTAATTTTTGTTTGAAAAGAATAGAAATTTCTATTAATACTTTGATCGCATCATGGTAACTAATCACAGATGACCCTTGCCATCCATCTTAATTTTGCACTTGCTGTTTGAACAAAGACTGTGTTTGACTGTCAGGCTACTACTCCTGAAATTTGGCAGCAATGAAATTGGCGAGCATGACCCTTGCATATTCCTGTGAAACAAACTTTCGGAGTTTAATTTTATGTGCCTGCACTTAATTTCACAAACTTGAGTTATTCATCTATGGCACCCGCAATTTCAATACAGCACCAGAAGAAAATGAAAGTTAATGGCAATTTTGGTGGCCAGTCGCGAGAAAGGCCGGCTCATGAAAATGGCTGGTTGCTCAGTATGGTAACAAGCCACGAATATCACAATACTACATTGACTTGTACATACCAAGAGCACCTTTCTGCCAATAAACAGGTAGTTAATATCTAAGCGAATGTGACTCTGAAATTTGATGATTTTAAGCTGGTTATGGAGGATTTGATCAAAACAGGGTAATTCAAACATCCTCACCAAATGAGCAATTCAGCAAGCTCTCTAGTGAGCTATAACTTGCACCTACAAGCCTCATCTCAGATTACACTTGAGACGGTGAAATCGAGCTATGACAATCAAATACAGATCGAGCTGCTACTGACAAATTGCCCGCTACATATCTACAGCTATGTTTCCCACTCCGACAGAAATTATGTGTTCCATTCAATATCATCGAGACTCACTAAAATGTCCACGCAAGTATGGGATTGAATGACACGAAACGCACCTTGAGAATAGGCCGAGAAGTTCCGCCACCTGAGGCACCTCCACAAAATTGGCCACCCGCAATCCCAATCAAATGCCTGCTCGCCATCACACACAGGACGCAAAGGAGATCGCCACAAATCACCAAAAAAGAAAAGAAGATAAAAATGAACTCGAGAAGAAAATATGAACAAAGATGGCCTCGCATGAAAAAAACAAGTCGAACTAAGAACACATCATTCAACCGTACGTCCAGACGTTGAGCGTCTCGTTGGGCCGACGGAACACGCTGAGGGCGGCCTCGGCGAGCGGCCAACTGGCGCTGGTAGTGGCCGAGGATGAACTCGTTGTCCTTCACGTGCTCCGGCAGCTCCCGGAACGACGCCAGCGCGTACCGTGATGCCGACGTCGTCCATCCGCAGCAGCTGGATGTTCAAGCAGTGCGAGTGGCATGAGAAGTACAAGTGTCGGTGAGAATCGATGGCCCATCGTCTTCCCCCATTGCCATCACTCCTGTTTTCCCCTTCTCCATCTCCTCCTCCTGCTCTTTCGCTGGTCGCTTCCTCATCGATTTCTGCAGAAATTGTTGGTCTTCTTCCTCTCCTCCGTCGCTCTATCTCGCTGGGGCCTTTTCCCTTTCTGCGGAGAACTCAAGGAGGAGGCCTTTTGCTTTTGTTGGTAGGCCGATCGGAGAAGAAGATGAAGAAATCGCGGAGGCCTCGTTTGGCCCAATATCAGCGCCTCCTTTGCATCTCTTGACATATCTTTTTCAAGACTAAGACTTAAGATTTTTTTATTTTGTGAAAAAAGGATTTTTGCAAGTTTTATTGGAAAATTATTAAGAAATCAGATAATAAAAAATTTGAAAGTTTCAACACTAAATCGTAATGTTTTTCACTAAATTTAACCAAAAAGAAAATCGAGGTTCTTAATTTTTATTATCCAGACAAAACTTAATCCATTTACTTATATATTTCAGGATAATGTCAGCTATGCTAAAAATTTTTTAATAAGATAGATTTGTCAATTGACGGTGACGATTAAGATTTGAACTAGTACCTTTATGAAAATCACAAAATATCTAAATAAAATTATGCCATCGAATCAATCGATAACTATATTAAACCCCCTATCTTTATAATCAATAAATCTATCAAAATCCGATCAATTTTTTTTGAAAAAAATCTAGGACCCTCCAGCAATGTCTGTAAGAATTTAGTCTACTTGTGGTTGGTGAAGTGCGTGGCCTAGAGCCAAAGAGAAAGAAAAGATCTCTGATGAACAAGAGATATTCGGATGCACCATAACGGTGGAAGTGGCCAATGTAAATAGGTTTCGTGCGCTAGTAGAGAGCGTAGAACAAACTAAGTCCAAAGCCTCTTCCCACGCATCAAACTTTGTAAATCACTTTCCATTAACTACTCCCTCAGCTTGTCCTCAACTTATATGGGAGTTCTACTTTACTTTTACGAAACCAAATAACTACCCCTTTATTCAAACTACATTAATAAATAGACAAAAAACTATCAAATCTTTGGATCCTAATTTTCAGAAAATGGTTCAATCATGTTTTCTGAAGGGAAAGAGTAAGCCAAAATGGTAAAAGTGAATGGGCAAAGCCTTAATTGAACAACCATCTCACTTGCTTAAGTTGATATAATTTGGATTCAATTTGACACCCAATAAGTGACTCTTCATTATAAAAGCCATTTACCAGTTTAATTTCATTCAGAAAATCTTAGTGGCAATCAACTTTCAGAGCATTTGTCCATTAGCTTGCGAACTTTTTCTTAATATAGACGGAGCTACCTGCGTTGAAAAACGAGTATCTATTGACATTGCACTGAATCCATATTGTAATAGTAGAAATAGAGATGGAGGTTTTCCAATGGATTGGATCTTTAATTTCTATTTTATTTTTGTTGAAAGAAACCTTTCATTTCATAATCCAACAATTTAATTTCTATTAAAAAAGAAAAGTAATTTCTATTAATGCTTTGACCCATCACGCTATCCATTTGACTGTCAAGTTACGGCTCCTAAAATTTAGCAGCAATGAAAATGGCAAGTAGGACCCTTATATACTCCAACGAAATAAATTTTCTGAGTTTAATTTGACATGCCTGCAATTAATGCCACAAATTCAAGTAATTCATTTTTTTTTTGGCATCTACTATTTCGATACAACAACAGAAGAACATGAAGTTTTAATCTAGTTTCGAAGACCAAGTCAAAATCTATTTTTAGCTAAAGAAAACTACCTATTAAAAAACAATCACCAAGTAAAACTCAAAAAGAAAAAGAAAAAGAAAAAGAAAAGGAAGGCCTGCATAATTATAGTCCCTAAATATAAATATCCATTTTTCTTATCCTTTTATATTTAATATTATTTTTTTTAAGCGAAAGAGAATTCAGCACCCACTGTAGCATTGATAGAGTAAGACTAAATTCGATTGTGCATTTGAAGTCGAGCAAGCAATGTCGTCAGGCCAAAACATCAAAACAAGCACTCACGGACATTAATCAGTCGAATTTTTTAGCCGTACTTCACACATCGGAAAGACCGATCAAGCAAGATTTGTCCACCAAACAGCCACGAAGAAGAGATGCAACAGAGTAATCTTCAACACCTCCAGCATAATTCCATTCCCATAATATCCAAGACATTCGAGTTCCAACATCATTCAACTCCATCCTGCCGAATTTGTTGGTCTCCTTCCTCTCCTCCTTCGCTCCATCTCGGTGTGGCTTTTTCCCTTTCTGTGGAGAACTCAGAGGAGGAGGCCTTTGCTTTTGTTGGTAGGCCGGTCGGAGAAGAAGATGAAGAAATCGTGGAGGCCTTACTTGGCCCAATATCAGCGCCTCCTTGTATCTCTTGATAAATCTTTTTCAAGATTAAGATTTAAGATTTTTTTTTTATTTCGTAAAAAAGGATTTTTTTTGCAAGTTTTATTCGGAATTTGTTAAGTAATAAAAAATTTGAAAGTTTCAACGCCAAATCAAAATTTTTTTCACTCGAATTGACCAAAAAAATAAATAATCAAGGTTCTTAATTTTTATTATTTAGACAAAACTTCATTCATTCACTTATATATTTCAATATAATGTCAGTTGCGCTAAAAATATTTTACTAAGATAGATTTGTTAATTGACAGTGACAATTTAGATTTGAATGGGTGCCTAAATGAAAATCATGTAGTATCTAAACAAAATTATGCCATCAAATCAATCGATACCTACAATTTAACAAAATCTCATAATTTATGATCAAGGAGAAGTGTCAAAATTCAATCAATTTTTCTTTAAAAAATACATCTACGACCCTCTACCAACGTCTATAAGACTTTAATCTACTTGTGGTTGGTGAAGTGTGTGGCCTGGAGCGAAAGTATAGAAAAATATCTCTAATAAAGTAGAGATTTTGGTATGCGCTGTATCAATGGAAGTGGTGGAAGTGGCCTATATAAATAGGTCTTCAAGAGCTAGTAGAGAGAGCATAGAACAAACTAAGTCCATAGCCTCTTCCCATGCACCAAACTTTGGAAATCACTTTCCATTAAGTACGCCCTTAGCTCATCCCAAACTAACACAGAGGACTCTTTTTGTACAAAACAAAATAACTAGCCCTTTATCCAAACTACATGAATAAATAGACAAAAACTATCAAATCTTTACATCATAATTCATAGGAAATGGTTCAATCATGTCCGCCGACTGGAAAAAGTACTCCATAATGATAAAGGTGAATGGGCATAGCACTAATAAAACAACTATCTCGCTTGCTTGAATCAATATATTTCGAATTCAATTTCACACCCAATGAGCGACTCTTTACTATAAAAGCTATTTACCACTTCGATTTCATTCAGAAAATCTTAATAGCAATCAACTTTCAGAGCATTCTGCTACAATATACTATAAGGTCCACCCATTTGTAAACTTTTTCTTAATACAGATGGAGCTACTTGCGTTGAAAAATGAGTATCTAGTGATATAGGACTGGATCCATGTTGCACTACCAAATGGAGTTTTTCTAGTGGATTGGATCTTTAATTTCAATTTTTACTTTTATTTTTTTGTCGAAAGAAACATTTCATTTCATCTTTCAACACTTTAATTTCTATTCGAAAAGAAAGTTAATTTCTATTAATGCTTTGATCCGTCATGCTATCCAATTACATAGGACCTTTGCTATCCATTCGACTGTCAAGCTAGGGCTCCAAAAATTTAGTGGCGATGAAAATGGCAAGTAGGATCATTGTGTACTCCAACAAAATACATTTTCCGAGTTTAATTTAACATCCTTGCAATTAATGCCACAAATTTGAGTAATTCATTTGTGGCACCTGCAATTTCGATACAACATGAGAAGAAAATGAAGTTTTAATCTAGTTTCAAAGACTAAGCCAAGTTCAAATTCCTTTCTTAAGAGATAAACACCATAGTCAATACATATTATGAGTAAGCTAACAATCAATTATTGCATCATACAACCAATACTTTCGTATGTACAAATCATTAAGAAAAAGCCAAAATCCAAGTTCATCATAATATTAAGCTATACTTACTCATACTCAAAAAGGACAAAAAGCTTAGGTGAATGGATTATGAACAAATTAAGGCTCCGTTTGTTTCATAGAAAATAAATTCCAAGAAAATTTTCTCCGGATTTTTCGTTGTTCGTTTCACAAAAAATGAATTAGTCAAGAAAAATGTTTTCCACCATTGGAAAAAATAACATTTAAAAGTAAGGAAAATATTTTTCACTTTTCAAAAATGGAAAACACTTCCCATAACTTCTTCCACATTGCTTCCTTTCATCAAACACATTTTCATTTTATTTTCATGCTTTCTTTTTCACAGTGGAGACCTCAAAGCAAAGCTGGTTAATCAACAACGCATGGTCTTTCGTAAACCACGAAGCGAAACCCCCAATCCCAACTCTCTCCGCTCCGATTTGCATTCGCCTTCTCTCTCTTGCGAAACAAATCCGGTGTATATAAACTCAAGGCGAGAGCCAAGATTTCAACATGTATAGGAGCAAGCAGACAATCAAAGCTTTAACGCCAATTAGACAAACAAATCCGGCGTCGGTGGCCCGCGATGGACGATCGGGCATGTGGCTACGGTGGCTGAGGGCGATGGAGATGGAATCGGCGGGAGAATCTGCGGAACCCCGAGAGAGTTGGACTGGCTTAATGGGCCTGTGGGTTTAATGGGTTTGATCTCTCGGGCCGAGGCTTCCTCTCGATGATGGGCTTGCTATGGCCCGGCTGTTATTATGGATCAGGTCCGGGCTGCGCAAATTGGACATGCACATGAGCACGACACCAACATTTACACGTATGGCATCTGATGCCTTCTGGGAAGAAGCTCGGTCATATTTGGGATGATTTGCGTGTTTGCGTGGAGGAGAGAGAGTGAGTTGAGAGAAGTGGCTGATCAAATCCAAACAAATCATTACAATCACAAAGGAAGCTTAGATGAGAGGAGAGGAGGGGCTGATAATGAGTTAACATGGAAATACATAGAAGTTGTAGATTCTTCACATTAGAGTATCATCGACTCAACCGCTGTCCTCAAGATGATTAAAAAGGATTCATCGAATGGTATGTGCCAGCAAATTTAGCCCTTGAAGGAAATTATGAGTAGATTTACCAAAAAAAAAATGTAGGAAAAAGAACTTCCACCATATCTCTATTTTCATCGGCTTGGTTCAAAAATAAAAATGGAAGGAAAAATCTTCCAATTCAGCAACTATTAATGGTGAATCACCAAATTACGAAAATCCAATTATGTATGTTAAGTTAATTTATGGTGTTTCGAATGAGATTTCTCAAATGACCAAACCATTTTGATTTAGTGGTTAACAGTTCAAATAAAGTCACTTCAGACTTTAGAAAATTCTAAGAAGTTTTTCAAATCCGCGTAAGGAAAAGGATCCAATCACCCTTGGTTGACCAACTTTGGAGTATTGACCAAATGCTTTATGAGAAAAAGAAGTAATCAGTCTAGCGTTTTGCCGGGGTAAAGAAGCAAAATCTCATCTAAGATTAGACTGAAATGGAAAGAGAAATTGAGTGACTTGGTCAACTCTCTTTTCCATCATATTCATATTGCTTTTGGATTAATAAAACATAAAGTTAGTCAAGGTCTTAATATTTACTTTCCATAATGGACATCTCTGCCAATAAAGTTGAAGCATTTCCCAACACTTATGGTAGGTGGCCAAGATGACTTTGGAGAAAGCTGGGTCAAGCTACAATGGGCATCTCTATCTAAAAAGCAAAGTATTTCACAGCTTTTTATCGCAAGTGACTGGAATGACTTGCTCAAATTATACAAGAGTCCCCCTTACATGCTGAAGCAAGCATTCAAACATTCAACGAAATATATATTTGGCGAAAAAAATAGAACATTATATAATGAATTCAACTGATAAGCTCAACTTAGTGATTTACATGTTCAAGTACCTTATGTTATCGATTTGTCCATTTTATTTCAATATATTTGGTTGAAAATTTAATGAAATTAGACAACATCCTTAATTGGTAATTTTTAGATTTTGCTAATAAGTAATGAGTTGCCGAACAATATTGGCAAACTCCGAAAATAATATTTAAGTGGTAATCATGTGGATGATTGATTTTATTTTGAACCTGCTATTAAATGGAAATCACCGGAGAGAATCCGCTTGATTTTTGCAGACTCCCCCAATTGTCTCCCTAAGGCAAAGAAGCAACACTAATTGAGATCCATTTGAACATCCAAGGAAATGCTCATATAAAACGCTCGAGTCTTTGGGGAGAAAGTCATCAAATAGTGTAGCTCATTAAGGAATTAATTATCATAAGCAAAATTAACATGATGGCCTGGAGTTTCATGTTCTTTAATAATCTCATTGCCATTCGTTAACCTAATACTCATTTGAAGATTAATGATTCTTTTAGATATTTGACTACTAAAAGTTATGATACCTGATATAGATCCGGTAATTCCGATTAGCATGAAAGGTGCAATTGAGAAGGTGACAAATGACCAGGCTTAATAGCACATTAATTGCAAAAAGTTGCATTTTCATAATAACAATGACAACAAATGATAATAATAACAACGACAATGGATAATTTAGTGACAAACACTAATTGGGAACCCTCCCACATCATACAATGCACAAAGGTATTTTTTTTTTTCATGCGGATACATAAGATAGGATGAAAGATATCAAATATTGCATACTTTTTTAAGTTGATTGGAAAATTATCGTGTAACACACATATATAAATGGCAAACTTTTTAATGAATATACGACCATGTTTTGTAATGATCGATATTAAAATATTTCACTTTTTTATTTTTTATTAGTCAACATATATAATTAAGTAATTATGTACTATTAAACATATTTAATTAATTTAGAAACGACCTCTTTATATAACACATGAATCTATTTTAAAATATTTTTCTAGGAACACGAGTATTAGATTTCCAAGCAACTTTTGCACATGGACCTAGAGCAACTATTCCAATGCATTTTGACCGGCAGATTAGGTAAGTCTAACATTGGACCCACACAATGTGCAAGGGCGATTTTTAGGGGTTAGATGTGAAAAAAATCGTGTTCCGTTGCAAAAAGAGCCAAAAAAACATACTCAAATAACTGTGAAAACCAATAAACACCAAAACCCGCAAAAGGAACCAGCAAGACAATCTAAGCAACGACAAACCTTGAGAACAGCCACCACAACTTTAATTGAAAAAACGCAATCAATCCGCACCGAATAGAAAAAAATTGAAGCAACAGAATAGACATACTCATCAGCGGAACCGAGCCATTCGCTCGAGCAACCTCCTGCCTGCTCCTTTCCTCGATGATCGGCTCTGCAACGACCGGCGGCTTCTCCTCAACCTCGGGCTTCTTCTTGAGGACCGAACCGCGCTCTCCTGGATCGGTCGGTCTAGTTCCCGATTCCAAGATCGGTTGGTCTGGTTCCCAATCCCATAATCTGAGAATCGGTCCTCCCGGTTCGTTTCCTAGTTCCACCTCAAAACCGGATCAAATTGAGAACTGATCAGTCCTAGGCATGATAGTTAAAAGATACTTTTATTTAATGTGTTGCATGAATTTAAAAGACTAAGTATTTTATAGAATGTTAAGCAATTTTGCATTCATCAGTACTTCAAGTTGATTTGAAGATATATTGGATGTTGGCATGTATTGTCTTGATTGCTTAATTTAATCAATCAAATTGCCTTATTTTGCCTTTAAAGAGTACAAATGAATACCAATTTATTTGATATTTCTTGGCAAAACAACACTGACACTAAAAATTAACAATATCAAACCTTAGTTATTTATCTCTCTCTTTTCTTTTTCTTTTTTTTTCTTTTCTTGTGAAGTAATTCCTAGGCACATTTTTTGTTGATTTGCCAATTATATATATATTATCATTTTATAATCTTCCACTTTCTTTTTTGGAGAAGTTCTAGGTCAAGTCAACAACGATAAAAACGTGTTCATTGGAATTGGCCCCTGCAAACTTGACTTTGCCCATGGTTGTTTCGTGGAATTGGCCCAACCGTGAAGATCACTCAAAGGGGAAAGACTTTGCACATATAAATGAAGTTTACACATGGTGAAGCAGAAGAGACATATAACGCACACAACACCACTATAAACATGAAGTATCTTTCATTGTGTACATGGACTTGGGTGTTGCTGGTTTTGATGGAAAGTGGAAGAAGCATGGGTTGCTTGGCAGAAGAGAGGAATGCACTGCTTAACATTGAGGCTACCTTCAATTGGTCTTCTACTTGGTCATGGCGCAATAGCCATGATGATTGTTGTGGCTGGCATCACGTGAAGTGCGATAACACCACTTCTCGAATAACTCACCTACATCTATACTGCGTACACGGTTGGAAATTGGGATTTTTTGGCTTCGAAAGAGAAGATTCTAGGCCTTGGGTTATTGATGCCTCTTTATTCCTTCCTTTGGAGGAACTTCAAATGTTGGATTTAAGTGATAATTCTCTCTTAGGTAAATCTCTCTCTCTCTCTCTCTCTCTCTCTCTCTCTCTCTCTCAGTTATTTGTTTCATTTTTCTTATTTTAATTATGTTTCTAAGCAATCGTTTACTTTTTGAACAATGAAAAAATGTCATACTGTGGTGCTATAAAGTATAAAAGGGAATTTGGTGAATTAATAACAAACATATGATTGCACAAATGATGCAATTCTTAAAGTAGTTGATTGCACATGTCATAAATTAATCACGAGACTCATCACCATGATTATGATAAGTATGAAGAACAAAAATAGAATTAGCTCAATAAGCAATGATTTACCAAATTGCGACCTTTTTTTTAATAAAAGGTAGAATGGTTTGAATTTTTCACCCCAACAATTTTGCACTTGTTTAGAAGTGGACCAAAATCTACTTAATAGTTTTATTCGTGTCTATCTATTTAGATTAAAATAAAAAATAAAAATCAAGTTTATCATTCTACATATCAACGTTTACATTTTTGGAAAGGTTTTGAGTGTTTATGATAAATAAAAATCAAATTGTGAGAGCCATAAGATTTACAAAAGTTAAAAGAAAAATTGAAATTAAAAATCACGAAAAGTAGATTGGCATAGAGGATTAATTTAGAGGGAAGAGAAAGGATCTTAAAGGTAGTGTAATGGTTAGATAGAGGGAAAGAAATGGAGCGGAATAAAAAATATTAGAACATATCAAGAGGAATTATGTATAGCTATCCGTCCTTTATGTTCCTCATATAAAGGGATTTGGAGGGATTGAGTGTACTGATACTTTTACTAAACAATTTTTTTTCTTTCCCACATTTACATTTGATTTATTTTAAATTATAAATACTTCAAATTATATATACATAAAAGTACAATAAAGAGATAACGCATTATTTATTTTCCTTTTTTCTTATTTTATCTTATAATGATTTGTATTTCTTATTTTCTATTTTGGTTACATCTTCCAACATCTATATTTATATGAATGCATGGACTCATGCCTGGTCAGAGAAGGCAAATTGTTGAAAATCCCAAGACACTTTACCCATCATGCATCTAGACATGCAAGAAAATTAGAAAACCCGTTATTAATGCTCTCTAGGTCAACCTTTTAGATAAGGAAAGTCACATTTAGGTACGTGTGATTTCGGGGACAGTATTTTCCAAAAATTAATTTTCTAAACCGATCAATGAAAATATTTATCTATAAATTTAAGAAAGTGAATTCCCAAATCTAAAAAGATGAAAGCACTTTCCGAAATTACTTATCTCAAATTGTTTGATATTTTTATTTTATTTTCTTTTTCCTTTACTCTACTCTAGTGCCGACAACTGGCGATGGTCGACCTCATCGGGATTGGGCGAGCTCAAGCTCACTAGTCTTTAATAGAGGTCGTCGAGGTGGAGCCTCGCTAGCTTGTGCCTATGGCCAGTTGCCGAGGCTCCAGACCAGTAGAGAGAGAAGGAAATGAAAAGATTATTTAAAAATTCAAAAAAATTGCTTAAAATGAAGTTATGAGATTAAAATTATTTTTCAAATGTGATTCAAATACCAAAAAACATTTTCGGTCACATGTTACCAAATAAAGAAAAATTAAATATTTTTTTGGAAAATGTTTTTCTTGGACAAAAAAACATTTTGTTTTACCGTAGAGTTTTTCTCGAAACAAACGCTTGAGCAAATAAGGGGATCTTATACAAATAGCCATAAATAAAAAGGGAAAATAGATTATCCATGGATCGATATTACCTATTTATTTACAGATTATACCCACACTCAAAGGAGAACATATTGTGTGGGCCAGCTCGTCCATGTCACTACGGGGCCAACCCACTCAATGATCAAATGTGGCATCTAGGATCCACTTTCTCTCCCTCTTTAGTGATGCTCCTATAGTATCGATCTCTTCAACTGTACAACACTCTTTCCCCTCTCTTTTTCACCTTTCCAGAGAAAAATTGAAGCCTAATTTTTTTCGAGATACTCTTCGCTCCCAAGAACCCCCACAAGTCGCATCCCGAACTCAAAACCGATGCCTCTATCTACAACACTCTCTCCTCTTCAGTTGTCCGTTTATCACCACCTCGCTCCCTTCCACCACCAAAGCCAATCATCCTCACTTCCGCCGAGCTACAGCTCGTCCTTACCATCGTCTACCTCGAGCTTAGCTGGTGCCCTCAAACCTCATATTTTGGATCTAAGCTCAAGTGAGCCCTAGACCTCGGATCTCAATTGGTTCGAGGTTGAGCAGGGTATATAGCAGCCACATCTGGATTTTTGGAGGTGAACCGCCATTGTCGACCCCTAGTGGACGAATTCTCGTGGCATGGAGGCAATGGTAGAGAGAGACATGGGTGTTGGGGCAAAGGTGGAGTCGTCCAAGGCTGGGTGAAAGGGAGAATGAAGAAAGGAGGTAAAAAAATAAATAAGAAACAACAAGTAGAGAAATGAATTAATGAAGAGAGAGGACCCACGAGGATAAGAGAAGAGAGAGAAAGTGGGACCCAACTAGAGCCATGTGTCGATGTTTGAGTGGGCTTGGACGTGGAGGGTCAGCCTACACAATAAAGTGGGGTCCAGTTTTTCTACTCTCTTGGTGTCTCAAACTCTCTTCGCTGCTTCTCTTCAGAGTATCCAAACCTTTTTTTTTTTTTTGGTCAGTCCTACGCTATTCCTACTCTACACTCACTCGCAGACTTGTGCCCTGCCTCTTGTAGGGCGTGGGAGTCGCAACCCACTCTCGAAACTTACGCGTCCCTACCCCCATCCTACCCTGAGAAGGTGGGAATTTGAACCCCTCACCTCCCCTTTCCATGTTGGAAGGGTGGCCACTGGGGCGAACCCCCAATGGTTAGAGTATCCAAACCTGAGAAGCTGAAAATACAGGATGAAGTACTCCCAAATGAGTAAAGAAGCTCTCTTCCCAAATTTTCATCACCACTAGGAACACGTGTCATCATCGTTGCTTGCCGTTGCTTGCCCCGCCACACTTTGTCGACATAGCCTTGCCTCTGTTCAAGCCATACAATGTCGTCGGCATAGCACTTGGCCTCCGAGCTCAACAAGGCCACCCAAATGCCCTCCTTGCACCCAATCCCCACCTTCTCTCTTCCACTTTCTCACCATTGCAGCAATGCCCGTGCTAGGGCTCAATGGCGATTGTCGACCAAAAGACCCAATTGTGACTGTTGCTGGCCCCTTTTGACCTTGGATCAACCTAAATCCTAGGTCGAGTCAAGGCTTAGACGTTAGATCTATAGCTTGGTCAACCTTAGATTTGGAATGTGAGGCTCGATTGTGCTAGTGGACTTCGAGCTCGAAGACACCGAGGATAAACGATGATGATGCTAGCAGAGTTAGAGGCAAGGGTGTTGACCTAGGGCAAAGGTCTCTATAACAGTCTGTGTATGTCGTTAAATCTATCTAAACTACTATATAATTCACCGATGCCTCTACAGAGCTCCATGATCTCTTTATCCATTTTCCAAATAGAGTTGTTATCATCCTACAGCCAATTTCTGGGTCATCTTGTACATCACCACCTAGATGAACCTCTTGCCTTTGGATGCCACCACAAGATAACTGGTCCACAGAATGCCGTTGAGAAGCTTCTCCTTATAAGGATAATTTGTAAATATACTTTTTTGAAAGTCTAATACTTCTGCACGGAATCATATCAAGATTGATTTCCAATTTTCTTTTCCTTTTGCTTTTCTTTATTTTTTTTTCTCTTTTTCCCTCTTTCCACTTTTCCCCTTCTTCTTTATTCAGGAAAATTACCAATTTGATTTTGAGCTCACTACACGAATGTCAATTTAAAACTAAATTTTTCAATTTTGTTGATGTATTCCTATGCGTTTTCTGTGAAATTTGAATGAAGTTTTTTCTGCCAATTGCCACTAGAAATTGCTGACGGGGCAGTCTATCATTGTCGTTCATCCAACGCGACACCGAAATTAATTTGACTTGTACAAATCTTGATAAAATGACATTGTTTTGCGTACTTTTTAACATTTCCTATTTTCCTTTTATTTACTTTTTGTCTCTACTATTCATCTGCTTCCTTAGAGAGCTGAGACCACTAAGTCGCTCCATCTCCACAACACCATATGTCCCTAGAAGATCTAGTCGGAACCCTAGTTATCCAGGTTAGTAGCAAAGAATCCTTTATTTATTTATTTATTTTACCGGCGAGTATTGTCGAGTTTCCACTCATTCAACGTCCCACAAATATTGTGCTCTATATTAGGTAACTTTGTATCAGTCGTTTCAAAATCTATGCTTTGTGTTTTCTTTAACCCTTTTGCTTAAGAGCGTGAAATTACTGTTTCAAAACTCCTCTCTATTATGAAGAATCCGGCTATTTTTAGCTCCAACTTTTTAGTGCCTAAAAAGTTTGTCTTTTTCTTTCCCCCTTCAGCTAATGCAAGCGTCTTGTCATCATTCAACTGTTGGAAATTTCCTATAATATGGGCTTACATTAATTAATTGATTTTCTATTTTAAATAATCGGGTTAATGGATATTCCAATATTTGTTATACCCTAAAGTGATCTGATTGAATTGGGTATTGGCATCTATTGTTAACGGCCCTAGTTGAGCGGCAAAGTGTAGGCAATTGTGTTTGATCAAGCCCGTAATGGGAAGGGCCCGATTAACACGCTATTGATTAGGGTTTGCTAGGTCCCCTCTCTAGCCTATAAAAGGGTAGGTTATACCTATCGATTGCTTTAATCCCATTGAAAGCTGCTATATCGAAATAGGTCATAGAGAGGAAGATCTGGTATTCCGATAGATCCCGATTATCGAGTGATCTAGTTTTCTTACGAAGCGATGGCTCAAACAGGTACGCTTTAATTCCGCTGTATTTATTAATCTCGGTGTTTTACAATCATGTATGGATCCGTTTGTTCTTAATTGATTAATTGTTTATGAGAATTAATATTCTACATGTGGTATCAGAGCCGATCGTATATGATTGTAGAACCCAAAATTTTTTTTTTTGGACAAATTCGAAATCCTCCTCTTTGAGCCGAATATAGGCATTATTTTTTGTGTAGATTTTTTGCTTGATTAATCCCGTAACCATAGGGCTTTTGTTCTACATGTTGAGATCTTTCCAACCATATATAATTTGCATAATTTCGTTGAGAATTGAGTGAGAATTTTAGATTTGAAATTCTAGGGTTTGTATGTGAAAAAGTTTTAGAATTTTCGAGTTACTTGCAATTGATTGATGTTCGATGCAAATCGTTGTATGGGTATTGTTATATATTTGTTTTAGTATCCTTTTGTTGTATTAAATTGAATTTTTAGGGCTTAAATTCAAGAAAACTGAATTTTCGGCCATGGGAGGCTTGGTTCCGAAGCTTTGAAGCTTACTTGTGATAGATTAACTTGGTTTTTCGTCGTTTGATTGATTATAGTTAATCATATTGATGTTATAAGCAAAACCCATGAGAAAATTTCATCAAAAACCATGTTAATTTGGGATTTTGGAGCTTCGGTCCAAACCGGGTCCTGCGACCCGATTTGCAGAAAATTTGGGACCCGGCTGGAGGTTGAAGAAGACCTCCAGCCGGGCCAAACCATCAAATTGGGCTCACGCCCATTAAAATTAAAAAAAAAAAAAAAAAAAAAAGGGGTTCTGGGCGTAAGCCCAGAACCATAAACAAATTAAAAGGTTCTGGGCTCACGCCCATGAACCAAAGTAAAGAGGTTCTGGGCGTGAGCCCAGAACCAAAATAAATGGGTTTTGGCCCAATTTTTTTTAATTCGTGGCCTGCTCGCATGGTTTGCGTGTGGGCTGGGCGCATGGAAGGGCCCGCGGGTTGGGTCCGTATTATTAAAATAATATTAATATAATAATATTAAAATATAATATAATAATAAAATTAAAAATTAAAAATTAAAAAAAAAATTTGTGGCAAAAATTGTTGTTTGAAAGAATGCAATATGATCTTTGGAAACACATGTTGTGAAGTGTTTCATATTGTTTGATGAATTTTGGGCATAAGTTTTGGAGTTCCCTATTGATAAAAGATTAATATATACAATTACTCGCCCAAAGGGAGTTATTGTGTATATTAATTTGGAAAAATAGCATGAAGTTTATTCCCATATTTAAAAGATGGGGATGTATAATTGAAAAATATTTATCTGCCCAAAGGGGATAAATATTTTGAAAATTATATGTAATTCCCCTCTATGTTGATATTATGGAGATGTATGATTTAAAGGATTTGTCTGCCCAAAGGGGATGGATTCTTGACAATTATATGTAATTCTCCTTGTTGTTTTATAAATTTCATGCTAAGAAAAATGATGGTGCATTATACACTCTGCCCAAAGGGGAGTTTATAATGTACTAATTATTTTTGTTGAGTTACTTATTGCCCATTATTGATCTTATTGCACTACGTGTCTTAAACAGTTACCTTTGCTGTAAATAACAACAATGCCACGGTGGAAATGTTAACTGGATCAAACTTTAAAAGATGGAAGCAAGATATAGAGTTCGCTTTGGGCATCGTCGATATGGACTTAGCTCTACGTGAGGATGAACCTGCCAGGCCCAATGATCAAAGTACTGCAGATCAAAAGGCCCATTATGCTAGATGGGAAAAATCTAATCGATTGAGCCTCATTGCTATGAAGAGGTCCATTGCTGAGCATCTGATTAGTGGTTTGCCAGAAGATACGAATGCCAGACAGTTCCTTGAAGCAGTGGGAGAAAGATATAGAGTCTCAGATAAAGCTGAAGCTGGGAACTTGCTGAGTGAGTTAACGAACATGAGGTATGATGTTGCTATGGGTGTTAGAGAATTTATACTGAAGATGGTCCATATTCAGTCCAAACTTAAGACCCATGAAATTGTTCTTTCTGAAAATTAGATTGTGCATCAAGCCTTAAATGTTTTGCCAGCTGAATTTAGCCAAATAAAGACTGCTTATAATGCTCAGAATGAGACATGGAGTGTTAATGCCTTGATTACTAAATGTGTGGCTGAGGAAGAGAAATTAAAGAAGGAAAAGTATGAGTCTGCCCACTTAACTACCAATGCCAAGTTGAGTTCGTCTAGAGGCAAATGGAAGCCTAAGGGGTCAAATGCTCATGGCCCAAAGAAATGGCAAGACTTTAAGAAAAATGGGAACTATGGGAGAAAGGGAGATAAGGATTTTAAATGTTTTCACTTTGTAAGAAGCGGTCACAAGAGAGCCAATTGCTACAAATTCCAAGCTTGGCTAAAAACAAGAAAAGAAAGTCACCAAGGTGAGTTGTTGGTTTGCTTTGAATCAAATTTGGTTGATGTTCCTTTGGATTCTTGGTGGCTTGATTCTGGTGCTACTTGTTCATGTGACTACGCCTTACGGGTCTCACAAATCTAAGGAGTCCAAGTCTCGAGGGAGTCAAAGCTTAAAGTTGGAAACAATACTTTGAGTTGATGTGGAGCGCATAGGGACAGTTGTTTTGAGTTTAGATTCCGGTTTTCAGCTTGTCTTGAACAATGTCTTTTATGTTCCTAATTTTAGGAGAAACTTAGTATCTCTTTCTTCGCTTGACAAAGCTGGATATTGTCTTCATTTTGCGAATAAAAGAGTGGATTTGAGTTATGATTCCAGAATTATTGGGAATTGTGTTTTGTCTGATGGATTATATCGATTATCCTTATCTCCCGATAGACCATATTGCTCTTTCAATGTCGAGAATGTTGTTGCTAAGAGATCTTTAATCAAAGATAGATCTTCAATGCTATGGCATAAGCGATTGGGGCATATCTCCAAAGAACGGGTAAAACGACTTGTCGTGGCTGATATTCTCCCTCCTCTTGACTCAGATAATATTGAGACTTGTATTGATTGTGTGAGGGGAAAATTAACTAAAACAAAGAAGAAAGGTGCTACTCGCAGTCAAAGTCTATTGGAGATAATTCATACTGATATTAGTGGGCCATACTCAACCACCTTGTGTGGAAATAAATACTTCATCACGTTCATTGATGATTTCTCCCGTTATTGTTATCTTTATCTAATTAAGGAGAAGACAGATGCACTTGAAATGTTCAAAGTGTTTCGTACTGAAGTTGAGAAACAATTGGGAAAAATTATCAAGATTGTCAGGTCTGATCGTGGTGGTGAGTATTATGGGCGATATACTGAGGCTGGACAACAAAAGGGACCGTTTGCAAAATATTTGCGGGATCGTGGTATTGTTGCTCAATATACAATGCCTGGGAGTCCTGAGCAAAATGGTGTAGCTGAACGGCGAAATCGCACACTCATGGAGATGAAACGAAGTATGATGGGCAATTCTAATTTGCCTGAATACTTATGGGGTGATGCGATTAAAACGGCAACTTATATATTGAATCGTGTACCTAGTAAATCGGTGCCGAAAACACCTTTTGAATTGTGGACAGGGAGGAAACCAAGCTTGAATCATTTACGAGTTTGGGGTTGTCTGCGAGAGGTGAAAATTTATGATCCTTCTCAAAAGAAGACGGAATCCAGGACTACTAGATGTTACTTTATTGGATATCCTGATCATTCTAAAGGGTATAGATTTTATTGTCCTACTCGAGGCACTAGAATCGTTGAATCTCAAACTGCCAAATTCCTGGAATTAGATGTTGCTGAAAGGAGTTCTTCTCAATCTTTTGAAAGGGAAGAACCAAATAAAATGGTTTCTATTCCATTGCCCATCTTGCATGATGATTCTATGCGAGATCCCAGCAGAGTGGAAATTCAGCAAGATGCAAATACCGAAAATATGACAGTAGATCCTCCCATTACAAATGAAATTCCCCAGATGAATGATGCAGCTCCAGAAATGCCTGTGCGAAGATCACAGCGACAAAGAAGACCAACACTTTTAAATGATTATCGTGTCTATCTTGGAGAAGTTGATTTTGACATTGGAAGAGTAGTTGATCCAACGACCTTCAAAGAAGCTCTTAATAGTGATCAGGCAGATAAATGGTTAGGAGCGATGAATGACGAGATGATGTCCATGTCAACTAATCAAGTGTGGAAACTAGTTGATTTACCTGATGGGCATAAACCAATCGGCTGCAAATGGGTATTCAAAACTAAGAAAGACAATAAAGGCAACATCGAGAGATTCAAGGCAAGGTTAGTCGCAAAAGGGTACACACAAAGAGAAGGTATTGATTATAATGAAGTCTTTTCCCCAGTATCTACTAAAGACTCTTTTTCGGATAATCATGGCTTTGGTGGCTCATTTTGATTTAGAGCTTCACCAAATGGATGTCAAGACAGCTTTTCTAAATGGAGATCTGGATGAAGAAGTATATATGCAGCAACCTGAAGGGTTTAAAGAAGCCGGAAAGGAGCATGTGGTGTGCAAACTTCAAAGGTCCATATATGGTCTCAAACAAGCATCACGTCAGTGGTACTTAAAATTTCATAAAGTTGTGAAATCATTTGGTTTTGAAGAAAATAAGTTTGATCATGCATCTACATGAAAGTAAGTGGGAGTAAATATATTTTCTTAGTACTTTATGTAGATGACATTTTACTTGCTAGCAGTGATGTTGATCTTTTGAATGACACCAAAAATTTTCTATCTACAAAATTTGATATGAAAGATCTTGGGGAAGCCTCTTTTGTTCTAGGCATTGAGATTCATCGTGACAGATCTAAGAAGGTTCTGGGGTTATCTCAGAAAAGTTATATAGATCGTGTTTTGAAAAGATTCAATATGCAGACCTGTAAGTCAGGTGAAGCTCCTGTTGTGAAAGGAGATAAATTGAGCATAGATCAATGCCCCAAGAATGATGTTGAAAAAGAAGTCACGAAAAATGTTCCATATGCTAGTGCAGTTGGCAGTCTTATGTATGCACAAGTATGTACCAGACCCGATATTGCTTTTGCTGTTAATACTCTTGGAAGATATCTGTCGAATCCAGGTCAAGAACATTGGGTTGCAGCTAAGACGGTGATGAGATATCTACAACGAACAAAAGACTTTATGCTCGTGTATAGCAGAGTTGAGGACCTAAAAGTGATTGGATATTCAGATGCTGATTTTGCTAGTTGTTCAGATGATAGAAAATCAACTTCTGGATATATTTTTATGATGGCTGGAGGTGCTATTTCTTGGAAGAGCACAAAGCAAACTTTGATTACAAACTCTACAATGTATGCTGAGTTTGTAGCGTGCTATGGCGCGTCAGTTCAAGCAGTTTGGCTCAGAAATTTGATCTCAGAATTGCGTGTTGTGGACTCTATTACTAGACCTATGGTGATCTACTGTGACAACACTGCAGCTGTGTTCTATTCCAAGCATGACAAAATTAGTAATGCATCCAAACACATGGAGATCAAATATTATACTGTTAAGGACTTGGTCAAAAATGGAGACGTTGTAATTGAAAATATCAGAACTGAGTCCATGTTGGCTGATCCTCTAACAAAAGGCTTACGACCCATTTTGTTTAAAGAACATGTAAAGAATATGGGTGTTTTAGATTCTTTTGATTTCTTTTGTTAGTGGGAGTTATATAGTTTGTACTTTTGGATATTATAGTTATGTGCAGACTGATAATGCTTTTATGATATCTATTAAAGCATTTATTTTCATGATTGCTGTTATTGATTCTATTGTTAATTTTTCTCCTGTTGACTGAGAAATGGAAGTATAAAACAGTATCTTTAAACAAATTTTAGTTTAAAGATGACTGGATGTCACTGATTATGAGATCTCATGTTGGATTGTGACATAATTGTGCAATTTCATGTTGTTTAGAAATCGCATGACGAGGCAATTTCATGTTATTTAGAAATTGCGTTAATGCAGTTTCATGTCGTTGAGAAATTGCATTGAGGACCGATAAGAAATAGTGTATATCTTGATCACATGTTGGCACTATTTCTTACTACACTACTAGGCCCATGATCCATGAAAATATAATACTTATTATATGTGATTATGGAAGGTCTTGTGTTGTGGTATTTTCTTAACACATTGATCTCTGTAGTCCTATATTGAGGTTATATAGGATTGGATTGGTATTAAGATGCCATTATTGGAATATTATTTTTTAAAAAGTTGTGGCCACATAAAACAAAATTTTCAGTTATTAACCCGATAGTGTCGTTTTCAAATATAAAATCTTTTTCAAAATAAAATAAGTTAATTAATGTAGCCCAAGTGGGAGAATGTTGGAAATTTCCTATAATATGGGCTTACATTAATTAATTGATTTTCTATTTTAAATAATCGGGTTAATGGATATTCCAATATTTGTTATACCCTAAAGTGATCTGATTGAATTGGGTATTGGCATCTATTGTTAACGGCCCTAGTTGAGCAGCAAAGTGTAGGCAATTGTGTTTGACTGAAGCCCGTAATGGGAAGGGCCCAGTTAACACGCTATTGATTAGGGTTTGCTAGGTCCCCTCTCTAGCCTATAAAAGGGTAGGTTATACCTATCAGTTGCTTTAATCCCATTGAAAGCTGCTATATCGAAATAGGTCATAGAGAGGAAGATCTGGTATTCCGATAGATCCCTGATTATCAGAGTGATCTAGTTTTCTTCTGAAGCGATGGCTCAAACAGGTACGCTTTAATTCCGCTGTATTTATTAATCTCGGTGTTTTACAATCATGTATGGATCCGTTTGTTCTTAATTGATTAATTGTTTATGAGAATTAATATTCTACATCAACATCATTGCTCATTGTTTACTCTTCTTTTTTTTCGAATTTCTTGGTTTTAGCGAGTGGTGAAAGTTTGGCACATGGCTTTCTTGACTCACAAATGCACCCTTCAAAGAGCTTTGTTTTTTCCTTTTGCTTGTTCTAAAATTTAGATGGATCTTTAATTGCTTTCACATTTTTCTCATTGCCACAAGTTGAGGGCAAGAAGTGCCGAAAATGCTAAGAATGTCGCTGATTTTAAGGAGCTCCAAGATCAGAGCCCTTGGATCCCAGCAACCCCAGCCAAGCCATTTTTCCCCGGCTGAAACATTCTGCTACCATGATCAATGAATAGGAGCTCTCTAAGGAAGAAGATGAACACTAGTACATAGAAGGAAAGAAAAGAAAAGAAAAAGAAAAGAAAAGAAGAAGGGCAAAAACAGAAAAATCAGAAAATATATGCAAAAAGACGTTGTTTCATTAAGAATTATACATGTCAAAATGTCAACCATGCAATGTAAAATGACTGTTGATGATTGAATATAACGTCAGCAATTTCTAGTAGCAATTTGCTAGAAATATTACATTGGAATTTCATACAAATGTTCAGGATTATTTGGAAATTTGAAGAGTTTAGGACTAATTAGTCTTCGTACAATAGGTTTAAAATTAATTTGGTAATTATTCCCCTTTCGTCTTTGTTTGCTCTCCCACTTCTTTTCTCACACCCAAACCCACCATGGACACTCATATGAGCCTTGTGACCCTTGAGCTGCCATTGCCTGGTGGAGTTCCCCCTCCTCTCTCTCTCTCTCTCTCTCTCTCTCTCTCTCTCTCTCTCTACTTCAACCCCAAATTTGGATAGCTGAAATGCCATTTCATGAGGAGGCGGTTAGCTAGCACAAGCAAGCCAAAACTAATGCTTATTAGTCGAATGCAAGCCACATGACAATACTATGCCATGTATGTTGCCACATGATAATTATAGATGTAAAGTAAAGAGATGTCAGGTGGGGAGCACATAGCTATCTTAGCTTTGCTAGTTAACTAAATAAAATAAATACTGTTAAAGGCACAAACTACTCACTTATGAAATTGGTTTACAAACAAAGCGATAGAATTTTTTTTTTATGCTTGGATACATTGGAATAATTGATTTCTACCTATTAATAAGTTCTCCTGATCATGAGCATATAGTTTTTTTTTGGTATATTAAAGATAGTTAGATATATGATATCTATAAATAATTAATTAACCATAATGCATGCATGAATATTTATACAATCAGATTTAAATGGAACGCTACACTTGAAGAAATTGAAGAGGCTACATCTGCAGGGCAATCATCTGCAACGAGTCCCCTCATTGTACAAGCAAACTTCAATGGAGGCCCAAAATTCGTCTTCTAGTCAACTTGAAGGTACATGTAAAATAGAAGACAATGCCTTGATATGTAATGTTCGATGTGAGAGCCTTTTGTCAATCACAGGTGTGAATCTTGAGGTGCTAGATCTTCATGGGAACAATTTGGTGAATGATGCTCTCACGGACATTACGAAGATAACATCTCTTAAGGCCTTAAGCATAAGTGATTGTGAATGGGATGCCTCTTCAAAGTTATTGGAAGGTACTTCCATAGAAAGGCTTTCGTTTATCATTATTAACTTATCATAGAGGCACATACAATTGTTTGACCATAAGTAAACCAATGTCATGCTTCAATGTGTTATGATGTCCGTGATCCTTACAAGTTTGATTTTTTTTTTTTTCAAACTTTAACCTGATCTTTGAAGATTGAAGTTTAGTCCCCATGCTTTTAGTTTTCTACAACTTTTTGGGTGGGTCAATATAAATAATAGTGTAACAACATAACAAATTCAAGGAGCCATAGCTAAGAAGATTAAATACTGACACGACAATATACCAAAGGAGTTCAAATATTATATAGGAATCATAACCAAATTAAATGCAAAAGTTAATCAAAAATCAATATCAAACAATATTTAAAGTTTACATATTAAACCATAATGGTGGTCAAACTTCAGGGATTGCAAGTGTAAATAAATTCAACAAAGTCATGAAGCCTAATAAATTAAATGACACTAAAGCTCAAACAAAGCAACCTTAATGGACATACATGTTTACATTGATTTTTACTTTATTATTTCTGCTTATTTAAAATGTTTACTTTGACTTCTTTTTTTTCTAATTTCGAAACACCCACAACATAGACAACCGTGAAGATATAGTTTTTTGTATTATTTTTAAATTACGTTATATTTTATATTTTGATAGTATAGTAAAAACCAAATTATTTTGTACTTTTCACAAAGCAAAAAAAAAACGCACATCATATGTTGTCTATGGTAATACTTCTTCATTAAATTACCTATATAAATGAAAGTATAATAAGTGAGTCAATAACCTTAAGTTGTGAGTTGAGAGAGAATGAAGAAACTATTGTTATCGAATGGTAATTAACTTATGAGACTTACGTTAAGTTATTCTTAATAATAATGTTGCTGCAAAGTAATAAACTATGTGAGAGAAAGAATATGTTGCATGCAAAACATGATAACAAGGTGTTTTATAAGTGGCTACTAGCTCCAACAGTGAAGGCAATAGGGTTAGGCGGCAATACGAGGGCCTTTCTCAAAAAAGATAAGCGCATCATAAATTTTAAAACATATCACGAAAGCGCAATCAAATTTTAAAACATGTCAAGTTGATGCAATGTGATTTGGCTAGCTAGAAAAGCTGAAATGTTTGTTTTTATTACTTTCTTAACATGCGTAATGCTAATGTAGCAGCCACTAAGCTCCACATAAAAGAAAAAATATATAGATTTTTAATTTTTTTTAAGAAAGGGAAAAAAATTTTAAAAAGAAAAAAATGATGAGAATTGCAAAATAAAAAAAAATAAAAATCTAAAACCACCACCATAGCCGCTCAAGGCGGCCATATAAATTGTCTACCAAGAAAACAATTTCTAATACTAGTTAATCATGAAATTAATCCTAAAACATAAATATTTAAATATATTCTATTTATCGTTTCAAATTTAACTTATTTCATCACATGATTAAATTTTACTTAGTAAATAAGTTTTTATCTTTTTGGTTTGTCATTGAAGATATTATCTCTTATTTGGACAATTTTCAATTAAGAAGTAGGCTTTCACTTATCTATCAATGTTATATGTATATTATTAAAGTTAGAGCTATGTTCGCTCCTATTCTCAACATATGGTAATTCACTTCGTCTTAGAAGCATTGGCTTATTGATTTGTTGTCAACAAACTTTAATGGTTAAATATAAGTAAAAAGACAAAGCACTTTGAAATTTTTTTCCAAGGCTCATCTTTTTCAACCCTTATTACTCATTGGTTGTATATTTGAGAAAAAAAAAAAAGAGTAAAGATAATGTATCTTAAAAATATGAAATTTAACTGTTTGATTTAAGTTTACTCCACGTATGCCACTTAACTAATATATGTAATTGCCATGCGGCATAAATTGCAGCAAAACTTTGTCTCATGGGATGCATTTGACTATTAAATTATAAATGATTGCTGACACTTGAATTTTGGCTAAATATTTATTATTAAATTGCATAAAATATTAGGAGCCAATTCGGCCCTAACAAAAAAGGATTTTCACATCACCTAGGTATTAATATTAGTTGCATCTATTGAGCCTTATTTTTATTTTATTTTCCCTTATGTTACTTCATTTGGGTAAATAAAAAATAGAAAAAATAATTTTTTTTTTTAAAAAGGGCTAGAAGAAGCTCGGGGGCTGGGCTTTTGCACAGCCCCCTTTAGTTTTTTTTTTTTCTCCCCACGCACGGGCTCGAAGCCTGGCTTACCCTAGATTCCCCCTCGGCCCAGCCCTCTCTCTCCCTTCTCTCTTCCTCCTCTGCTGCACGCCACGGAGGACACTACAAAGCAGAAGCAACTGGGGTAGAGTAGGCAGGAGACGGCGTAGCAGAGAGGAGGCATAGTGCTAGGCCTACTGCGGAGTGGACGGTGAGGGAAAGTCGGCTCGGCCAAGAGAGGGCTCGGTCGGCGTGCCAAGGACCGGCGATCGGAGCACCTCCGTCGACCGGGCTTCTCGGCTATAGATTAGAGGCTATGAGCTCGGTTGAAGGTGGAGGGAAATCCGAAAAGAGGGCATCTGTGAGGAGGATCGAGGGCAATGGCCAAAGAAAGAGGGATCGAAGAGGCTGAGGCTGAGAGAGAGAAGTCGGCTAAGAGTGAAATCGGAGGAGATCCGAGCGAAAGAGCTCCATCTGACAACCCTACCCAGCCGACACTCCCTAGCCAAACCAGTGAACCTCCCCCGACCATATTCCATGCCCTTTTTTGGGCATGTTGCGTCGGAGACTGCGGCCGTCTAGCTCACGCGAGCTCTGGCCACTGGTCGTCCCTCATCACGCCATCACGCATGTATTAGTTGAAAGCGTCAGCGCTCATTCCGTTCCCATTCGAGCCGAGAGTCCCCCGTTCCAGTTGTGCACACCACCCGCTCGATGGAATGTCTAAACTAGATCTGAGCTTCTGTCGAGAGTGCTCATCTCTGAGATCGTTGGTTCGCCATGTTATCTTATCCTTGGCCATCACTACCTCTCTTTCTTGGTCGAGGTCAACGTGTACAAGTGTCAATGGAGCATGGTTTACGATTGGAGGGCAGGCCGTTCCGGCAAAACATCGAGAAGGAGGAGCTCTCAGGGAGGTCCAAGGAATAACACAGTGCGGGTGCAGGGGAGAGCTCGAGTCGGATCAGGTCTGGATCATTCTCAAGTCACAGGTTCAACCGACCCGGGCATGAGGGCTTTCTTTTTTAGTCCACGCACGGGCTGAGCCGATCGCGGGACCAGGCTCAATAAATGAGCCCAGTCCGGTCGAAGCCCTAGTTGGCCTTGGCCTGAGTCGGGTTTGGATATCCAACCCGGGTTCGGTTGTTTATATTATAGTATTATATTATTATTTTAATATATTTAAAAGTATTTTTAAAATATTTAAAATAAAAAAATGTTTTATTTTTTCCAAAATTTAGAAAAAAGCTTAAAAAAAGTTTCTCAATACTTTTATCCTAAAAAAATGCATGAAAAATCATTCAAAAAATCAAACTTCAAGATTTAAACAATATTAGATATCAAAAGAGTATTAGTTGATTAACGATATTAGTTGATTAACTAGTGTAATCAACTTCACAATTTCTTTAATAGCGACTGCTACTTGAAAATGACTTACGCTTTAACAAATTGAACTAAAAGTTGCAAATTGTGAGCTTGAGAGAGCTTAGGCTAAGCTCAGATTTAGCAAGCCATTAGCCTTCGTGCCCCACAAGAGGACACAAGGAGGTTGCGACATGATCGATTTATTATTCTCGAAATTCTAGCTCTTTAGGATAAATATGCACATTGTAGATGAAGATAAATGTATTGAAATAACTTATTCATGTAATCTAAAATTTAAATTAGAAAGAGAAATATGTCTTATTATATGAATGATATTCATATTTGGAAACGTACCTTTTTCAGTGCAATCATAAATACAAATTTATCTAGTTTTCTAAAATTAAAGTAAAATTATTTGAATGGCAGCTTACTTTATATCTTATTGTACTTAATATTCTCTGACTTTAAATATTACAATAACATTAATTTCTTAAACATTTAGGAAATTTGACTTATTTCACACATACGTATTTGCAATTTATTTAGTTTTGCTTCCTCTGAAATTCACTTATCTGAAATATAGCTTATTTCATAAGTTCGACTCAAATTTTGTTTTAATGGTTCAATTCAAATAAAATTTAACTGATGGATAAGGAGAAAATGATCTCAAGTTTTGATTTGGTTGAATGACAATCACATTTAAAGAATACGATGTTAATAAGGAAATCCACATAATCTATCATAAATTATAATTAAATTGAATTTGTGAAGAAGCTATTACTCTTATCTAATTATTTTTTTGTACATCTATTTAGTTACATTTTTTAGATTCAACTTTTCTTCCGTGTCTTATATGCCCAATTTTTGTGTACAAAACAATTTATAATAGTGTAATCGATGTTACAAATCTATAATATACATATAAAGCTATCTTTTAAATATTGGTGTCCATTACCTAAATTACTATAGTACACTTTCACAGTTACAATCCCATAATTTTAGGATAATTAAGGTTGAGAAGAACTCGGCATCTTCATTACCATTGCCCATCGCTGCATCCGCCCACTGCGGCGTTCAGACCCATCATGACACCATGAAGCTCAATGGCTATTTCCACCACCAGAGTCAAAATCACTGCTGCAAGAGAACTATGCACGACCTTCGACATGAGCCATTATGACTTCAGATATGAAGTATGGCCTCATGGAGGGGAAGTGAGCTGGCAGTATGCACAGCGAGCTGGGACGATGGTGCAAATGGTAGTGGAGGATGGGGGGTGGCGATGGTGAGTTGCTGTGGAGGACATAGAAGTGGAAGGGTGGAGAAGAAGAAGGGAAAATAAAAAGGAGAAAGTTAGCACCATTAAAAATGTTGAGAGCAGATGCAAAAAAATATAAAATAAAAAAATAAAAGGAACAAGAAAAGCACATGATCTTACACTGCACTTAATGGAGGATCACATCGAATCCTTTTAGCAATAAAGTTTTAGAAACTACAATGAAATTAAGCCTTAAATCTAATATTAATATCAACTTTAGACTTGATTTTCGATCTGATTAAAATTTGTCAAACTCCGAAAGTAATTAAGCTTCTTCTTTTTTTCATTCTAGTAATGAAATGTAAAGAATAGTGGAAATGAAGCATTGTGCTGATGTGACTCAAGTACAAAGTTCCATCTTATCAAAATTTCCTGTTTAGTGATGATACTCATAGTTGCAACATCCACTTCAACAGGCTTGTGCAAATTGAGGAATCTTGAAGAGCTTAATATTAATAGAAATGGATTGTGGGGTCCTCTTCCATCGTGCTTTTGCAATATGACCTCACTTCGTGTGCTCAATGTCAAAAATAACAATTTTAGTGGGGCCATTCCTTCATGTCTACTCTCTAATCTCAAGTCACTTGAATTTATTGACTTTTCTTGGAATGCTTATGAAGGCTCACTTTCGCTTGCTTCCCTAGCCAATAATTCAAACCTTAAGAACTTGTACCTCCAAGACAACCGGCATCGTTTGGAAGTAAATACAGAAGAACCCACTTGGTTTCCTTCATTTCAACTAAAGGAGTTTATATTATCAAATTGTGTGCTCAACAAAGACGCAAATGGCATAATTCCCAGCTTTTTGAAAGAACAGTATGCCTTGAGATGGCTTGAACTCAACGACAATGGAATGACAGGAAATTTCCCAAATTGGCTATTGGACAACAATGTGAACCTAACATGGTTGGAACTCAATGGCAACCATTTGTTAGGTGCTTTTTATTTGCCTTCCAATTTGAATCTTGTTAGCAGGAGGGGGTTAGATGCATCTGCTAATATTATTGACGGAGAGCTTCCATCTTGGATTGGTTCTATCCTCCCAAATTTGGAAAGATTCAACATGTCGAACAACTTACTAAAAGGTAGAATCCCACCCTCAATGGGCAATATGAGCCAACTAAATTCATTGGACTTGTCGAATAATGGGTTCACGGGAGAGATACCGGGGACACTAGTTAAAAATTGTATGGCACTTTATATATTGAAACTATCAGGCAACAATTTGCAAGGCCAAATGCTACCGAAGAATTCTAACTTGAAAAATTTGATAATTTTGGATCTGGCTAGCAATAGTTTCATAGGGGATATATCACCTAGTATGATGAATAGCTCCTCCTTGCAAGTTTTGGATGTAAGTAATAATTCCCTATCTGGAACACTTCCCAATTGGATTGGAGGTTTTCAAGACTTACGAGTGCTTATGCTGTCAGGTAATTTATTAGGAGGCCCTTTACCATTGAGGATCTGCAACATAAATTATCTCTTTATTTTAGACCTTTCAAGTAACAACCTTGGGCCTAATATACCCTCCTGTGTCAATGCTACATATATGAGGTCTTTGCATTTAGCAAATGACACACTCACTGGGCATTTTCCTGAGTTTCTTCTCAAAGGTTCATCGATTGTCACATTGGATCTAAGACACAATGCATTGTCAGGTGAGGTCCCTAACTGGATTGGTTCACTTCGGAACTTGAAGTTTCTTTTGCTACAAGGAAATAATTTTGGAGGTTTAATCCCTCGGGATCTATGTCTATTGAAAAATATGAGCATATTGGATCTCTCCTATAATAATCTTTTTGGACAAATTCCTTCTTGTTTGAAAGATGTGAGATTTGGAAACGATGAGCCAACTACAAACTTCTATGGTGACTTCGGGAATTGGAGTTCAAGAGAGGGAGATTTGCTGAAATTAGAAGAAGTAAAGTTCATTACTAAGAGGAGGTTGGAATCATATAAAAGTAACATTCTAAAACTCATGTCGGGAATGGATCTCTCGCGGAATAATTTGAGAGGCTTTATTCCTCCAATGGTTGGCTACTTGAGTGAACTTCGAGCATTGAACTTGTCACACAATCATTTGACGGGACCAATCCCGAAAACATTTTCTAATTTAAAGAACATAGAGAGTTTGGACCTATCCTACAACAACTTAACTGGTCCCATCCCCCCACAACTAACAGAGCTCTATGCCCTGTCGGATTCTAAATTGGCTTATAACAACTTATCAGGTAGGACACCAGACCAAAGAAATCAATTTGGAACTTTTGGTGAAGAAAGTTATGAAGGTAATCCTCTTCTTTGTGGACTACCATTAACAAGATGTGATGGATCAAATTGGGGATATGGGACACCGCCATCTGTTAATCATACTAGGGAGGATGACTCTTGGAGAGAAGCTTTCTTGTGGAGCTTTGCAGGATCATATGTGGCAGCATTGTTTGGGGTGGTTCTTTTTCTCTATGTAAACTCGTATTACCAATTTGTTCTGGTTGAGCTTGTTCGTAACCTTATACCATCGTTTCCCTAAGTTGAGAATATTCTTCTAAGCATTTTATGATGGAAAAATACAATGAAACAATGGAGAACTTTTGTTTTATAGGATTATGAGCATTTGAATCTTGACTACATTTGAATGGTTGACTCCCACAGTGTTCCTATTTGATTCCTTGTCCTACTAATGTGAATATTAGGATATTTGATTTGTTTCAGAATTTAATATTCATTAAATTGCATCTCATACAGACATTAGGAACATTTGCATTACTAGTACTAAAAAAATTAACTAAATTAAAATTAAAATTATTTTTTTAAAGGAAAACGGAAAACGAAAAAAGCGAGATTGGGCCCGGTTCAGGTCGGCCTGGCCTCCTTTTTCCTTGCCCTTCCTTCTCTTTGCCTGAGCCAACCCTTGTCTTTTCCTCCTTCCCCCTCCTTCCACATGTGCGACAAAAGAGCACGGAGGAAGGACGACATTGAGAGGGGACATGATAAAGTGAGGACATCGCGCACGACGCTAAGGAAGGATGTTTAATCGAGGCAGCTGGCAAGGTGAGAATCCACGTGCATCTAGCCGCCGTCTTCGAGCTAGGTAGGGATTCCCACAACTGAACCTAATTCCGCAAACCTCTTTACCCTACTTGATCTGTCCTATTTTGAGTGAGGTGAGTGTCGACTCCATTTCTTTATCTCTTGCTCGTGCTAGATCTGAATGAGTTGGTTTTTGTTGAATTAGAACGTTGAGTGTTGATTTCTTTAAAGGTTGGGTGTGCGCTTGAGTTCCGAACTGGTATATGTTTTCTTCCCCACTCGCTGCTCAAGACGTGTTCGTTGGAATGCCCGAACCAAGTTAACGTACGGTTCATTGTTTTCTTGGAGTCTTATGTTCCAATGCCATGTGAGAGCTATGCTGGAGCGGAAATAACATTGCTGATCACTCGTGAATCACGTATGAATCTATTTACACATGTTTCTCTTTTCTCAATGTCCTCCGGTTTTTTGTTCGTTTCGTTAAGTTGCAGTAAAAGGCTAGCGTCTGACAAGCAGCAATGGTGATGTTATTCGCCCACGGTGGCAATCACAGTTGGTGGTGCGGGTGTTTAGCAAAGACTCTAATGTGTTAGCGTGAGGACCGTTGATTGTTGTAATCCTCGGGCAGTGCATTTCGGTCATGCGTTTTTGGTGTGTTCTGAGTTTGTCTCGGGGTAAGCCAAGTGGGAAGAAGACGTGGGAAGGCTCTAGAGAAGAGAAAAGAGAATTAAAAAATTAAGAGGGGAAAGGGGCTCATTCGGACTAAAATAGCAAAAAAGACGTAACGGTATTTTGAGTGAGTTTGGGCTTAGTTCCGTTATAAGATTAGTAAGTTGTTTGGGTTTGAGTTGAAGCGAAGAGAGTGGGGCGCAACTCTGGTGATGGTCTGTTTGGGTTTAGTCTGTTAAATAAACTTTGGTGGAAATTATTGGTGATTTGAGCTAACTTTCTTTTAGATCGGCTTGAGTTATTGAAAATGGATTTAGTGTCAATGCCTAAACGGCGGCTAAAGCCCGGTCCGAGTCTCTATTTTCTGGGTTTTTTTAGTAAAAAAAAATTCACAAAAATTTTAAAATATATATGGAAAATTCGAAAATTCCTAAAAAAATCCAAAATTATAAAAAATAAAAAATTAGAATTCCTTAATAAAAAAAAAATAGTCTTCTTGGGTGATTTTCCTTTTAAAAAAAAGTGAAAGCCTATTAACTCTAAAATTTTGCTCAAAATTAAACAAGTTCTTACTATTTCACCGTGAGTTTCGATTGTTCTTAAAAATGAATGCCCTTTGATATAAAGAAAATTAATTAATGAACTGGAAGCATTATAAATATTTGAGACCTTGAGCCCGTCAATCAAAATATTGACCAACAGAAACCTCATTGCCCGTCAATGCGAACGTCCCAATTTGATTTTCAATGATAGAGGAGCTCTCTTGTTGCTCTATTGAAAAAATGCTCTCGGAAGTTCTTCATCAGGATCGTCATCTCTCCGGGGACGAGCATCTCCATAAAAAGGTAAAACAAACGAGCTATAGAGGATCGGATAGAGGGGATTTGGTCTCTCCGTCGGATTGAATTCAAGAGCTCCCCCAATTTCTCCCATTTCCATCGTTGTCATCTCCATCTCCTTCCAATCGGAGCTCTCGGGTGACGGCTCTCCTCATGTCGACTTCATCGTCTCTACCTCATCGGCATCTGGCCATTCATCCACGAACCGATAGAAGAAGACGAAGACTCGATCTGGTGGCTCTCTTCTTTATGGAGCCACCGACGATGGAGGTCCATCTCTCTCTAGAATCCATCTCTCTCTCTCTCTCTCTCTCTCTCTCTCTCTCTCTCTCCTCCTCCTCCTCCTCCTCCTCCTTCTCCTGCATTCCATTCGGCCAAAACTGTGGCCAACAGGAGGAGCTTGGCTTCTTCCTCACTCCGCCGCTGTTCCTCCCTCCAGTTTGAGGTCACTACTCAACTCATAACTAGAAGCTCACCTCCAGTTCATTGAGAGCGCCGCCTCAAGCTTACTATCCTCTCTTATGCTCTGTTTCCATGTCGCCAACCAGAGTTTGTCAAATCGTAATGTTCTCCTTGTCGAGCGGATTCGAGACTATCTTTTCTAATTTGGATGAAGCTGGTCCAGATTTTCGAGAAAACGAAGCCGAGCCCCACTCCTCTCTTCAACTCGTTTGAGAATCCATTTTTCTGGAGATCTCGGTTCTATCGTCTGTAGCTCCTCTTCATTGCTCCATCAACATATAGGCTCTATTTCCCGTCCAAGGACACCAGTTTTTCTTGTTTTGGTGCATCTCATTTATTCCAGGGGCTGGTTTTGCCTCGTTCTCCCTTGTCCACGGATCATTTTGTCAAACCGAAACGACCAGAGTTTTAATCATTGTCCACACCAGTCTGAAAACACTATCCAGCATCCTCATGCCGCTCACTGGAATTGCTTCCTGTTTACTTAAGTCAGACCAGTTTAGCTTGCTGAATGAATAGTTGCTGATCCATCGCCTTCGGAGTCCAAAATCAGAGCCATCTTCCATTGCAAACCCAATGACAACATCTCTAGCCCAATGCTGTCTCGTGCGAGTAAGAGCCTAACTTCGTCCACTTCATACATGGCTTGCTGTAATGTCTGTGCCTGTGTCTTGAAGTGCTTATGGATGCTGGGCACATTCTCAAATGAGGCTTCTCATCCAAGAACAATCAGCTCCTGGTGAAATTAGACGATTAACAACTGGGTTTCTCTTGTTCGATTAAACTTTAGAATCATTTTCGACTCATTCTCCATCCATCTCTTGATTTTTTATTTTGCTCTGCTTCTTTTTTGTGTGGGCACTAGCTGATAATCCTCACTGGCCTTGAGGTGTACTCATTTGGAATCTGAACTGATATTTGGCAACAAATTTGGAGAAATAGTCTTTCTCATAGTTTCTTGATTGTCTATAATTTGTTAGGTTCACTCAAGGTCTGGAAGTTGGGCTTACTCATAAGAAGTTCTATACTAGTACGATTAATTACTACGTGGGCTTGTGTTATCGCATTGCCTATCACTTTTTGGTAGAGTTGCAAAATGGTCAATTGAAAAATGAGTTATAAATGGTTCTAATCCCAAATTTAAATATAACCTATATAATAGCTCAACTAAGATCCACTGTTACTTTTTAATTTTCATAACACCCTACTGCCTATGTATTTCCATCATCAGCGCCTTTGCTCTCGGTGGATGCCATCGCCTTCACCACCGCAGTCTCGCTTGCTTGTCACCATCCACCGTCCCAACTGTGTCGCGCTCGCCATCGTCTCTTCAAGGTTCTGCCGCCTCAATGGGCAGCTCCGTTGTCGCAGCTCCTCCTCAGCTATGGAGGTGAGAGACTTGGGGAAGGAATTGAGGAAGGGGCTAGGGTTGAGGGATTTTACGGAGAGGGAATCGGAGGTGCCCACAAGAATACTGACACAGCCCACCAACTACGACGGCGCGTGCATCCCGTCGCTTTTACCCTTTCAACCCATCTTCCCCCCTTCTCTCTTTATCTCTCTCTCGGCCTCCCGAAAGTCCCTACTTTTCTCTGACGGCGAGGCGCGTTCTTGATCCGACGCGCCTCGCGAAAGAATGAGAGAGAGGATATTCGAATGCGAGTGCCTGTCTTGGAACGGAGCCGTTGGCGGCCCCCCTCCCAAGCCCGAGTCCTTCTCTCTGCCCGTTTTGCTTCGTTTTGGTAAAACCCAAGACCGAGATTGTTGTTCCTCATTCGTGCTTGTGCTGAATGTGATTGGGTCACCGCCTATTGATTTCCAGTCCTGATTGTTGATTCTTTGTAGATTACAATGTGAGCTCGAGTCTTGAATGAGTCCAGGCTCCTCCCCAAGTTAATGCCCGCCGGATGTTCGACAAAATGTCTCACCCAAAGCCTTTGGTCATGATTGGCGATGAAGGTATAAAGTCGGTCGTGGCGCTCACTGATAGTGTTGGCGTTAGACATTAAGGTCGATAAAAAAGGGTTCCGGCAGCAGATTGTCTGTGAAGAACGTCGCGTTCTCTCGGCAAGAACAGCAGGCTCTCGGTGAAGAAGGAGGTGAATGGGAAAGAAATAAAAAAATAGGGAAAGAAAACAAAAGAATTTTTTTTTAAAAAGGGCTGGAAAATAGGCTATGCGGAGACGTTCGGGAGGAGGGGGGTTGCGGCTGGGAATGAGGCTTTTGCTTAGGAGACCTTGGGCTTAGTTCTGCCGATTAGGGATTTGGGCTGGTCAGGTTTTAGGTTTTCCACATTTTTTATTTTTTTATTAATTTTTTATTGTTTGATTAACTTTTTTTAATTTGACATGAAATTTTTATCTAAGTAATATATACATATAAAAGGCTTAAAGTGGGTTAAATGGGTTCTCCCAAAGTACATTAACTATTAATATGATTTGGTAATATGAGCCTATTACAAGTCGATAAATTTACATTACATGAAAATAGATTAGAATGAACAATATAGGTCGGATCACTTTCAATCCGATCCAAACCCGACTCAACCCACTTATTTGAAAACCTTGCTTTTTGGTAATAGTTTATGAAAGTGAATCATTAGACTTGGTAATTGAAGACTTTGAATGCCGATTTTGTTGTGAATTTCATCATGGAATTGTGCAGAAATAATCATAAACACTTGCTGTCCAAATTTAAATTGCATTATTAGTAAACAAAATGGATTGAGCCCAATGAAGCCCGATTATGTCCTGGGATGTTAATTGTGTGTGCATGATTGGTTTGATATGTGAATGAGAGGGATATTAAGGTAAACATCATGCTGCTACCCATACCTGGTATTGTGCCTACTTCTGTGATTTTCACTCGAACCACGTGTTTACTATAACAGATGATTTGCCCAATTCACTTCGCAATCGATAAGGCCCATAACTCTGTATTTTATTTCTATTCCTATAACATAAAATCATTGCTTAAAAAAAATTCTCACATATGGATTGGTATTAGAGATATTCCTGAAGAGTAGGTTAGTATAACTCAATCCGAAAATTTTCACAAACTTGACTTAAGTAAACCTTTTCAAAACTTGATCCATGTGGTCTGAGCAATGTTAGTAGCATTAAATCTTTTGAAGGGGGACTACTAAGAAAAAAAATTCCAAAATGACCTTTAGTAGTTGAATACAATCCAAATTTGCAAAGTCAGCGACTTGGTTTTCCGTATTTGTGGTGCCTTGTTTCGAGACCCCATTGATTATATTTGCCTTCAATCCATCTAAATTAAATATTTTACCTCTATACCATGTTTAATGGCTTATAAAACTTGTGGCAAATATTTTTAAAATGTTATGACACTTAAGTGATCAATTAAAAAGTTATATGGCACACAAATGATCGGAAAAAAAGTCTACATTTGATCTAGAGATTATAAGTCATTGTCTTGGAACATTCAATGTCTGGGATCTGGGAATTTGCCTAGGCTCGGAGAGTTGTTCTAAGTTGCATCTATTTAAACCCCTCTAAACCTTTCTTGAGGGATGGAGTGTTTTGATTAATGAACTTCATAATTCAAGAGTTTTATCTTAACTCCGCATTGTACTGTTTTTAAATGCATGATATAAATTGAATTAATTCATGAACTAGGAAAATTACAATATCGAGTCCTCGAGCCCGTCAATCGAAATTTTGACTGACAGATTCCAAGAGATTTCTCTCTTCCTCCTCAATGAACACCATCCGGCTCTCTTCTCTCTCTCTCTCTCTCTCTCTCTCTCTGCAACGCATCTCTCACCTCCTGCATTCCATTCGGCCAAAACTATAGCCAGCAGGAGGAGCTCGGCTTCTTCCTCCCTCCGTCGCTGTTCCTCCTCCAGTTCGACATCGCCGCTCAGCTCATAATCGGAAGCTCACCTCCAGTTCACCGAGAGCGCTGCCCCAGCCTTACTCTCCTCTCTTCTGCCATGTCAGCTGACCAGAGTTTGTCGAATCGCAGAGTTCTCCTTGTCGAAGGGAATCGAGACTATCTTCTCTTGTTTGGATGTAGCTGGTCCAGGTTTTTGAGAAAATCAAGCCAAGCCCCTCTCCTCTCTTTAGCTCATTTGAAATCCATTTTTTTCTTTTTTTTGTGGGGATGTTGGCTCTATCGTCTGCAGCTCATCTTCATTGCTCCATCAACCTACAAGCTCTATCTCGCGTCCAAGGACACGAGTTTTTCTCGGTTTGGTGCGTCTTTTCATTTCGGGGGCTGGTTTTGCCTCTGTTCTCCCCTGTTCACGGATCGTTTTGTTAAACGAAAATGACCCGATGATGCCAAGTTTCAATCACTGTCCAGACCAGTTTGAAAACACTATCCGGCATCCTTGTGCTGCTGTCCAAATTTAAATTGCATGATACGTAATCAAAATGGATTGAGCCTAATATAGCCCGATTATGTCCCCAGATGTTACTTGTGTGTGCATTGGTTGATTTGATACATGTTTTGATTGTGAAAACTAATGAAAGGTGAGGGATTTAAGGTAATAAACATCATGCTGCTACCCATACCTGGTATTGTGCCTATTTTTGTTATTTTTACTCGATCCATATGTCAATTTTTGTGCGCTTGTGTTTTCCCAATAACATAGTTTGTTAAATACATCCATTGATTGCACATTTTCATATTTGTTTTATATGTTAAGGCATCTTGGATCACTTGTCATGTGTTTGAAATATTGCATTTAGGAGCTGGCTCTTAACCAGCCCCTAATAGGTTAATGGTGTCCCCAATTAGATAAAACAATTTTATTAATTAATAGAATACCTCAACGTCACAATCGGTTAGGCATTGGGAGAACTAGCGAACAAGAGTGTGCACCTCAAATAGATGGATCGTCCGTTCCCGTTCGACAAACTGTTAAGACTTCGCTTCGCCTGAGACGCACCAGTGGTGCAGCACCACATGGGACAATCAACAATTACTAGACTGCCACGTTGGCCGTTCCTGGCAAAAATCAGCTAGAATGACAACATTTCTATGAGGGGAAGTGATGCGGATGCTGCCATTTACTGGTTGGTTAGGATGCTGGAAAGAGGTGAGCAGCCTCTTTACATTGCGCGGCAATTGATCAGGTTTCCAAGCCACGATGTTGGTTTGGTCGACCTGCTGGCTCTTAATCAGGCCGTTTCTTGTTACCAAGCTTGCCATTTCATAGGGATGCCAGAATGCAACGTGGTTCTTGCACAGTGCGTCGCCTACTTGGCTTTGCTCCAAAATCAATTGCCATTTATCGAGTGATAGGAGCTGCACAGAAGGTAGGGAGAGAATCTGTTGGGCAAAATGAGGTAGTCCCGCTGCATCTGAGAAATGCGACTGCCAAGCTGATGAAGGACATCGGATATGGAAAATGCTACATGTATACTGCTGACGATCCTCAGGCAACGCAAAGCTACATGCCACCCTCACTTCAAGGGTACAAATTCCTGGACTGGCAGAGTACTAATACCCGAGAAATGAGGAGCCCGTAAGCTCCCGCAAAGCAGTCTTTGGAGCTCTAACTTTTGCTTGTTAGGCACTTTTGTCCATTCCCAAATTTTGTTTGTTCGAACGAGTTAATAGCCTCTTTTGCTGTCGCATTTATAATCGCGTTGTTCGTTTTGAAGTAGGTCGATAACAAGCACTGTAAAGTATCTTAAGACCGTAATTATGAAGTTTATGAAGACGAGTATAGGATGCTGAATGTGCGTACTCTTTTCCTAACAACAGTGAGTGCTCATATGCTAATACTACCCTACTCCTTTTAAGATAGTTTGACAACTGAGACATGACATTTATCTTCTAATGCTCTGGCACCAAGAGATAGTCTGGTTTCTTGCATCTGATATGTATTGTTTGCCGAAACGAGACAGATGCATCCTCAATGTTTGAGGTGACTATTGGCTTCAGACAATGTTGATGCTGAAAGAAGCAATTGAAGCATAGCATTGGAATTCTCGACTTTGAACCAGGGGAGTCTCAGCTCGCTTGACAGAACCTTCTTCTCAAAATAACATGAAAGCAGAAAAAGATTATTACCCACATATGATCATATTGTAAATCAAATCATCCATGGATAATGAGAAAAACATAACATATACAGTGAGCATTCCACTTCTTTACAAATGGAGGCATCTTCTCTATCATGGAGCGCCATCTCTTCTTGAGGCTTCTTGATTTGGGTTGTACACACACTAACAATGGAATATCACGAACCCCCAGCAAATAGCTCACACTCTGTTCAATCAAAACAAATCAAATTTTGACAAATTTTAGTATTGTTACACAGTTCTATCGCACTCGACTTTATCTCACCACTGTAAGAGCAACGGAGTAGCGCCATAATGAGCTAACGCACCCATGATCACGAAGACGTGAAACATCTGATGGCTGTGACCAGCAAGGTCCAACCAACCCGCTTTTATCCTCTCAAGAATCCTGCTAACATATAAAAAAAGGCCACCTGTAATGTAATACACTGCCATGGCTGACTCATAAGCAAGCATGATCGGGCACTGGGGATTGCTCCAGTTCACAATACGGGCATGGATCGCAGGTACAATACTGAAAAACCCCATGGATGAGAAGAGCATCGCCCAAAACGCCTGGAATTTCCAGAAGAAAGAGAAGGCGCAAGCAGTGTCACGAAAGTGAACATCCCCATTGCCATTATTTTTGCTGATGTAGATCAGTTGCCGTTAGGTGATTATCATGACCGTGATGCCAACATAGTCCATCTGCAGCAGTTGGATGTTCAAGCAGTGTGATTGGCTTGAGAAAAGGTGGCAAATGCTGCTCGAGAGGAGGCAGAACATGGATTTGCCCAAGAAAACAAAGAACGGCCACCGCGTCGCAGCTGGTTGGAGGGAACCGATCTTCATTTTCTTCTTCCATTATCTGATTCAAGTTCACCAAAGAATTTGTACCCTGAAAGCTATATTGTGTTAGATGCATCTGTAGACTTCAAAAGAGAGTATTCTCGTCATGAGTCGAATGAAACACCGCTGGCACACCACTCACCAAAAGTAATTCCTTTGAGTAAGAGATATTAGTTCTTGCACTATTAGAGTTTGACCTGCAAAAGTGGATTTGCATATCAAGCCATTGCATAATCTATGGAAATACTAGTTGGAGTCCATTTGGATCACAATTGATAGAAAATGGTTCAATCCTCTCCATCAGAGGGAGAGAGTAGGCCAAAATGGTGGAAGTGAATGGGTGGAGCACCAACTGAATAACTATCTAGCTTGCTTAAGCTGATAGTGTCAAATTCAATTAGACAACCAGTGAACTACTCTTCACTAAAATAGCTATTTTCCACTATGATTTGGTTCAGAAAATCTCAGCAGCAATCAACTTTCAGAGCATTCTGCAATAGTTTATTATAAATCCACCATGTGTGAACTTTTTCTTGACACACATGATTATCCATTGACGGTGGACTGAATCCATATTGTATTACCAGGAGTAGAGAGAGATTTTCCAATGGATTAGATCTTTATTTTATGTTCGAAAAGAACGGAAATTTCTATGAATACTTTGATCCCATCATTGTAACTAATGACAGATGACCCTTGTTATCCATCTAAATTTTGCACTTGCTGTTTGAGCAAGACTGTCTTGACTGTCAAGCTACTACTCCTGAAATTTAGCAGCAATGAAATTGGTGAGCACGACCCCTTGAATATTCCTATGAAACAAACTTTCGGAGTTTAATTTTATGTGCCTGCACTTAATGTCACAAACTCAAGTTATTCATCTGTAGCACCTGCAGTATCATTACAGCCCTTGAAGAAAACGCAGGTTTTAAATTACAATTTTTGTTGCTGTTTGGAAGAAAGGTCGGCTAATGAAAATGGCCGGTTGCCCAGTATGGTAACAAGCCACAAATATCACAATACCACATTGACTTGTACAAACTAAAAGTGCCGTTCTGCTCATAAACAGGTAGGAAGAATCTAAGCGATTTTGGCTGTGAAATTCCACAATTTTAAGCTGGTTATGGAGGATTTTATCAAAAAAGGGTAATTCAAACAAACATTTTCATCAAATGAACAATTTCGCAAGCTCTCTAGTGAGCTATAACTTGCACTTACAAGCCTCATCTCAGATTACACTTGAGACAGTGAAATCGAGCTATGACAATCAACACAGATCGAGCTGCTACTGACAAATTCCCCACTATATATGTATAGCTTTGATTTCCACTCCAACAGAAATTATGTGTTCCATTCAATATCGTCAAGACACACTAAAATGTCCACGCAAGTATAAGACTGAATGACACAAAACGCACCTTGAGAACAGGCCGAGAAGATCCGCCAACTAACCAGACGCCGAGCTTCTCGTTGTGCCAACGGAACAAGTTGCGGGCGGCCACGGCGAGCGGCCAGCTGCCGCGGATGGTGGCCGAGGATGAACTCGTTGTCCTTCACGTACTCCGGCAGCTCCCGGAACGACGCCAGCGCGTACCGCGATGCCGACGTCGTCCATCCGCAGCAGCTGCATGTTCAAGCAGTGCGAGAGGCATGAGAAGTAGAAGTGTCGGTGAGAATCGATGGCCCATCGTCTTCCCCCATTGCCATCGCTCTTGTTTTCCCTTCTCCATCTCCTCCTCCTCCTGCTGCTCTTTCGCTGGTCGCTTCTTTTATCGATTTCTGCTGAATTTGTTGGTCTCCTTCCTCTCCTCCTTCGCTCCATCTCGATGTGGCCTTTTCCCCTTCTGTGGAGAACTCAGAGGAGGAGGCCTTTGCTTTTGTTGGTAGGCCGGTCGGAGAAGAAGATGAAGATATCGTGGAGGCCTTTTTTGGCCCAATGTCAGCGTCTGCTTTGTATATCTTGAAATATATCTTTTTCAAGATTTAGATTTAAGATTTTTCATTTTGTGAAGAAAGGATTTTTTGCAAGTTTTATTGGGAATTTGTTAAGAAATCAGATGATAAAAAACATGTAAGTTTTGACCCTAAATCGAAATATTTTTTCGCTAGAATTGACCTAAAACAAAATCGAGGTTCTTAATTTTTATTATCCAGATAAAATTTCATCCATTTACTTATATATTTCGGAATAATTTAATATGATAGATTTGCTAATTGACAGTGATGATTAAGATTTGAACCAGTACCTTAATGAAAATCACGAAATATCTAAACAAAATTATCCATCCGATCAATCTATACCTGTATTTCAATAAAATCTCCTATATTTATGATAAAAAAGGAGTGTCAAAATCTGATCAAATTTTCTATAAAAAAAATGTAGGACCCTCTAGCCATGTCTATAAGAATTTAGTCTACTCGTGGTTGGCGAATTGTGTGGCCTAGAGCCAAAGAATAAGAGAAGATCTTGGTGAAAGTGGCTGATATAAATAGGTCTTTGTGTGCTAATAAAGAGCATAGAACAAAGGGGTGATTGGTTTTCGATTTGGTATCCCGTTCCTTCGAACCAGTTCCCACTTTTTGGGATTGGGGATTGGATCAAACAACCCTAGGAGTGGGAATAGGATCCAACTGACCAATCCAGTCCAATGGAACCGGCTACTTAACAAAAAATTATTAAAAAATAAAAAATACTAGAGTAATTATAAATTTAGGGTTTATTGCTATTTTAAATAAATTAAAAAATATATATTAAAAAAAAAAAGTCAATCTAGGTTGTCGGTTTGGTTTGGTCCAATTCCACCCTAGAACCGAGAACCAAACTGAAAATCATTAATTCCATTTTTATGAAACTAAGAACTAGACCAACACCCTTGGGAATCGAACCAAACTGGCCAATTTGGTCCTATCTAGGTGGTTTCTAGTTTGAGCATTCGATATGCTCACTCCTAGAACAAACTAAGTGCAAAGCCTCTTCCCATGCATCTAACTTTGTAAATCACTTTCCATTTACTACAGCCTCAACTCGTCCCAAACTTACACAAAGTTCTCCTTATTTTTACAAAACAAAATTACTTGCCCTTTATCCAAACTACATAAGTAAATAGAAAAGAATTGTCGAATCTTCAGATCATAATTTTCCATAAAAAAAAAAAAAAAAAAGAATGGTTCAATCATGTCTGCCGAAGGGCAAGAGTAGGCTAAAATGGTAAAAGTGAATGGGCAGAGCACTAATAAAATATCTTGCTTAATTAAGTCGATACATTTCAAATTCGATTTGACATCCAATGAGCGACTCTTCACTATAAAAGCTATTTACCACTTTGATTTCATTCAAAAAATCTTAGCAACAACTAGCTTTCAAAGTATTCTACAACGGTTTATTATAAAGTCCACCAATTTATGAACTTTTTCTTATACAGACGGACCTACTTCCATTGAAACATGAGTATCTATTGACATTGGATTGAATCCGTATTGTATTACCAAACAGAAATTTTCCGACGGATTGCATCTTTAATAACTTTTTCTTTTTCTGTTGAAAGAAACATTTTATTTCAGCATCCAACACTTTAATTTTTATTCAAAAAGAAAAATAATTTTTATCAATGCTTTGATCCACCATGCTATTCAACCACGGATGATTTTTGCCATCCATTCGACTGTGAAGCTCTTTTGACTGTCAAGCTACGGCTCCTAGATTATAGCAGCAATTAAAATTGCAAGGAGGACCCTTGTATACTCCAACAAAATAAATTTTCCGAGTTTAACTTAACGTGCCTGCAATTAATGCCACAAACTTGAGTAATTCATTTGGGGCACCTGCAATTTCGATACAACACCAGAAGAGAATGAAGTTTTAATCTAGTTTCGAAGTCCAAGTCAAAATCTATTTTTAGCTAAAGAAAACTACCCACTAAGAGATAATCACTAAGTGAAACTCAAAAAAAAGAAAAAAAAAAAGAATGAAAAAACAGATGGCATGCATAATTGTAGCCCCTAGATATAAATACCCATTTCTCTTTTCATCCTTTTATGTTTGTCATTATTTTGTTAAGCGAAAGAGAATCCAAAGCACCCATCGTAGCATTGATAGAATAAGACTAAATTCGATTGTGCATTTGAAGTCAAGCAAACAATGTCATCAGACCAAAACATCAAAACGAGCATTCACTCACGGACATTAATCAGTCGAATCTTCTAGCCAAAGTTCGTACATCAAAAAGACCAATCGAGCATATTTGTCCACGCAAACAACCAATGAAGAAGAGATGCAACAAAAGGGTCTTCGACACCTCCAGCATATTCCGTTCCCATTATATCCAAAACATTCCAGTTCCACAGTATCGTGTAACTCCATCACCAGTCAGAAAAGATAACAAACCCCTCAAACCCAGATCAATTCCTATTCAGACAGATCCTTCCTCTTTCAGACGCACTAAAAGCATCCCCCACCAAAAAAAAAAAAAAAAAAAAAAAAAAAAAAAAAGACAGTAGAGAACTCAAAACAAAGCTGATTAATTAACAACATATGGTCTTTCAGAACCACGAAGCCCCAATCTCAACTCTCTCCGCTGCTGCAATTTGCATTCGCCTTCTCGCTCTTGCAAAACAAATACAAGTGTACATAAACTCAGGGCGAAAGGCAAGATCTCAACATGTACGGGACAAGTAGACAATGAAAGCTTTAACGCCAATTAGAGAATGACCGAGATTGGACTAGCCTCATGCATGACGGTTCTCGACCACCAAGTAACGACTCAGTAATCATCTCTTATGGTCGACGAGTCAAAAGAAATAAAAAAAAAACATGCAAATCACACTAGAGCACTCTCAGATTGACTGATAACAGAAGCAAATCAACACTGGAAGTCACGTGGGCAAAACATCGAACACCTGATGGAGATGAAATTCGAAGTGCTCGGAACAGAGTAGTCAACAAATCATCGGTGAGGAGTATAGAGTGAGATGTTCATTTTAAACATTACAAGACACAAAATCGACGAATCGGAGGACAGGCGTGCACGGAAACATGCTCGGCTAAAACCAAAATCGAGCATAGTAGAGGGATACGTTGCCGGAGCCGTCCCTGGTCGAGATTGATGATCGCCCGAAGGAGAGAGATCGTAATGGACGGTAAAGCCGAGACCTAGAACCGTCAAAGGGAGGAATAGACCTAGATTCTGTACTTCGGCAGCAATGACTCTGAAACTGGGGCGATCGGAGCCTCTTCACGGTGGCAGAACCGGCGGCGATCGACCGCGGAATTGCTGATATCGTTGCGTCTGTGCTCTCTGCGATGACCGCGTGCGTCCGTGGCCCGCGATGGACGATCCGCGGCGGCTACCGCAGGCCCGACGGGGATGGAGAGGGGTATCACCATGAGAAGCGGCAGAACCCCGAGAGAGTTGGACTGGCTTAATGGGCTTGTGGGTTTAATGGGTTTGATCTCTGGGCCGAGGCATCCTCTGATGATGGGCTTGGCGTGGCCCAGGATGTTATTATGGATCATGTCTGGGCTGTGCGAATCGGACAAGGCCCTTTCAATTATGACCAAATTGGAGCCTTTTCTTTTTTTTTTATTGTTGTTTTCTTTCTTTTTATTATTTATTTCTTCTGAAAGGAAACAATTTTTATTTTTATTTTTTGAAGGTTCAAGAAAAATCCCATCTTGTTTGAAAAGAGTTGACATTCGGAAGTCGTGGGTGTCCAAAAGCTCATTTTATATTGCGATTTAAGATAGAAGAAGATTGACTTGCATACTTGTATAGCAGCAAATTTACTATGACACTTTGACTATGGTGATGATTTTTTTTGCTAATAAAAATCTCTTATAAAAACAATCCCAAGCTATTAATTTAGTTCTCTAATCTATGCATAATGAGTCTACACACAAATATGAAATTCCTTTGCTGGTTAAATACACAAAGTTTCCAATTTTATACTCCCAAACCACCTCAAAAGAAATTGTAGCAAATATACAGATAGATAGATCAATCATACATTTGGAAAAGTGGTTAGTACTTTATAATATATTTATTAATCTTTAAAAAATTAGTTAAACTATTGATACATAAAATTGAGAGAACATGGATGTCAATCGTACTTAGCCTTTAGTAGGATAGACCACTTATAAAGGTTGAAGGTACTCAATGGCCAAAAACGAGAAAACGAAGCTAGTGGTAATAGTCAAACGGTTGAGTTTCAAAGTTTATTATCGACGTTCTTTTCATTTCACGAAAAACCAATGATTTGTAAATATTTTTCTAAAAATAGTTATTTGTATTGGTTAGAATTTTCATTGTTAACAATAATCTTTGCCCAAATATTTTCTTTGATGATAAAGTGCTTTTCATTAATTAATGTTTGCAAGCAATAAAAATAAATATTTTTAGAGAAATATTTCAAATTTTTTATTTTTCATGAAATATGTGCATATAAACAAATCCAAGGTACTTTACCAAAAAAAAAAAAAAATCCAAGGTTTTACCACCACCTTGATAGCCGCGATAGTTTGGGCTCTCTCCCCCTAATGCAAGGGAAGGAGTTCGAATTCCCTCACTGTCGCTTGGGGACTTAAGTGTGACGCCGGGGTAGTGGGTCATCCCGCTTACTTCTCACCTCAGGGTTTACTATCCGGCTGCCCGTGTGGGGATTCCCTAGGTAACCAAAAAAAAATCCAAGGTTTTCATTAGATTGATGATTTTTTCACACAAGGTTTTTCCTTCCGTCACTTTCTTTCTCCAAAATATCTTCTCTTTTTTCTCTCTCTAATTAAAGGGTTTATATCAGTGCCACCATTTTGTAGCCATTAGTGTGGGTGACGAAAGCCACTAACAACCATCGGTAGCAGCTCCAACTTATTGATAGGGCCTTGCTCGGTTCATTTTGGACAACTTTTATGGACAAGCCCAGCCCATTCGACATCCAATATAATAATAATAATAATAATAATAATAATAATAATAATAATAATAATAATAATAATAATAAACTCCACCTCTCCAGCACTAGGAATGCTAAAGATGAGAAATAAAAAATAATAGAAAGTCAATAAATTTCATGAAACATTAGCATTCATTTCCATTGGAATTTTGAGCCCAAAAGACTTATTTGTTATGGACTCGTCCAAAGGATGGAAACACTTTCCGGAGGTGAAAAGGTCAAGCTTGAGTATTGCCACAGTCCACCACATTCATAATTATTGAGCATACTTAAATGCAAAGAAACTTGAGCTTTCGAGGTATAATGTGACGATCAGACAAACGAACAAACTGCACATTGATGTGAAATGACATAATCTTTAATATGGTAGCTCATTTCATGCGTGAACCATATTAGGGAGAAAAATTTAGTGATCTTATCATTAGACAGACTTCCTAAGCTCTTCGTTTCTATATGGATATGTCACTGCAATGATAGGGTATGACTTTTAGAGAGAACTTTTTCTTTGAATCCATTCTGCAAGTCTACCTCAAATCCTAATCTAAGATCACCTACAAGAATCCTGACCAAATCTCAGAATATCATCCCGATCCATTGCCCCTTGACCTCGATACATTTCCTTAGCACTCTTGAAAACTGGCCACAGCTTGTTTCCCATGGTGGAGGGAATAGTGAGAAGAGGTATGGTTTCTCATAGCATGAGCTTCATGCCAATGACAGCCGTTTTGCATTAGTGACTTCTCTTTTTCCAGTTCAAGTTGATACTCTTCTACCACCAAAAGAACAATACCTGGAGAGTGCAGACCCTTAGCATTTCCTTGATTGGTTTCGTTATATGCCTAGATCACTTAGAGACTATCGGACATTGGAAGAGCATCTCCCAATTCCCTTTTATATTGCATTGAACCATTATGAAGTTTGCATTAGGAAGAACATCTCCCCATTCCCTTTTACATTATCCCCATTGCGGAGTTGCTAAGTAATAATGCAGGAGACAACTCGAATAATGCTCGACAAATTCATCGAACTTTCATCTAGAATCCCATTGACAATTGGAAGGGTGTGCAATGCATCACTTATCGCCTTTGGATTCCAATGAATTTGTCCCCCTATGATCGACAAAACAGATTTCGCGCGAGAGTGATTTTGCTCGATGGGATGGATAGTATGATTTAGAGTAAATTGTAGGCGTGAGCCCCCAATGGATAGACATCACGAGTTCCCACCGTAATAGAACCAATTGATTTAGGGTAGATGACCTTGGAAGAGCAGAGTGAGTAGCATTCATGAACAATGTATTGTGCCCCCTCAGGACTCATTTGGAACTACAAAGAGGAATATTGTCTGAGTGGATTTGCTGTCCTTGCTTGGCAGCAGTGATATGATTCTTAGGTCATACTAGAACCTGCAACTTTCCAATGTCCAATAGTCTCTTAAGTCTCTAAGTGATCTATGCATTTAACGAAACCAATCAAGAAAATGCTAAGTGGCTGCACTCTAGGTACCGTTCATTTGGTGGTAGAAGAGTATCGACTTGAATTGGAAAAAGAGAAGCTCATGCTATGAGAAACTATACCTCGTTGGCAGTTCTCACTATTCCCCCACCATGGGAAACAAGTTGTGGCCAACTTACAAGAGTGCTAAGGAAATGCATCAAGGTCAATGGGCAATGGAGTGGGATGATATTCTAAGATTTAGTCAGGATTCTCATAGGCGATCTTGGACAGGGATTTGAGGTAGACCTGCAGAATGGATTCAAAGAGAAAGTTCTCTCTGAAAGTCATACCTTATCATTGCAGTGACATATCCATGTAGAAACGAAGAGCTTAGGAAGTCTGTCTAATGATAAGATCACTAAATTTTTCTCCCTAATATGGTTCACACATGAAATGAGCTGTCATATTAAGACTTATGTCATTTCATATCAATGTGCATTTTGTTCATATGTCTGATCGTCACATTATACCTTGAAAGCTCAAGTTTCTTTGCATTTAAGTATGCTCAATAATCATGAATGTGGCGGATTGTGGCAATACTCGAACCTGACCTTTTCACCTCCGGAAAGCAGTTCCATCAATTGAATGAGTCCATTGTAGATGAGTCATTTGGCTCAAAATTCCAATTGAAAAGAACGCCAATTTTTTTGCCTTGATCAAGATAATAAACATAGTCCTTGTCATCGGAGACTTGTGACGTGGCATACTCCCAAGTATGTTTGCACATGGCATCAGAGATTGTGCCACCCATGATCTGAAATTGAAATAAACCATCAAGAACTAAATGTGGAAAAACAAAGATTCAATGTTAAGGCCCTATCGAGACAGTAGCTAAACATAATAGTCTATAAGGCGGGACATTACATTTCTCAGTCTTGCTGCATCCAAGCAAAGGAGGTGTAAAAAATCTTGTACTGTGACGATCCCAGCTCCCGTCAATAGTTTGTGCGCCTGTCCACCCATCCCCACTCCAACTATTCTCTGCACGTAGTCACTTGGTAGAAGTAGGAAAGGTTTTTTGACAACTACATAAAGCATGAGAAGCAGAAACATCACAACAAGTACCGCATCAAAAGTAACAAGTAAAGTTAAATTGCTTGCAGACAAGGCTATAGCATAAGAATGACTAATTGATTTCTCGCATTATCTTTAAGTCTACAAAAGTGCTAGCCTATAACCAACGATGCTTTTACCCTACACAACTTTAGATACTCGCTGTTTGTAGAAGTTTAGATGACGTGTTTCAAACAAAGGCTAGACAGATAGCAGTTGCTTTGACTACTTACATTCTCCACGGCTATCTTCAACAAAGATAGCCTCGGATATGCCCCCCCCCCAATATGCGTCGCAGCATAACATCGATAGGCGACCTTAACTCCAAGCCTGTATTTCCCACTCCTCGTCCTGCTAGAATCTGGCGTGAAAATAAGATCGCCTAATGTGGCTGTCCCTCATTCTAGGTTCACAATCACATCGCCAAACAGAATTGCCTTTCCCTCTTCAAACCCTCTTGATATTATGTGGCTTTCCAGTTGATCCCATTTCGGATCAACTTCCTCAGGTTCATCGCCAAGTACGACAACATTCAACTTAGCAGCTCGGTCCGCTCTGCACAACGTGTCTAGTTTCTAAATTAAGCAAACCAACTCGAACTCCATGAACCTTTTCGTCAATAAACAAATGTGAGAGCATGCTGGTGATGAAACGAAGTTCAAAAGATTTATCCTTCAGAGCTAGTAAGTTGGGCTCTGTGACCTGTAAAAGACAAAAGCTCGTTTTTAGAGAAATTTGAGAGGGCCATTTTGATAGCCGCCGCCATCTTATCATCTCCTGAACCAAAACTAGTGCACTAGGAAGACAGCTAAGCAAGATTCATCAGAAATTGATATGAAATTCAATCTGTTATGTTATCTTAATCGTCTCAAATCAAGAAACAAGCTGAAATAAAGGCAGGGAAACTTGACCACACATACTAGATCAAAGAAAACAATAACTTAGGTAGGTATTAAGCCGGGCATGACATCTAAACCATGCTATCATGCCAAGATATGGATAGACCGACTAGTCAAAAGCAAATTGCAAAAAGAAAATAAAATCCCATGAATGACTGCCGTGAGTGAACCCATAACTCACAAGTAATACAGAGCATTTATGGGCGACCTTACCGTTCTCCGAGGATTTCAGCTCGATTGCTACTCTCCGGTACATGTTTTGGAAGCAACTCATCTAGGCAATCTTGTCCTTCATCTGTGGTGGACGTTTCCGACGCGTCGACTTTCTAAATTTCTGCAAGTGGCGTCGAAGCTATAGGGTGAGATAGACTCTTAGTTTTACCCTTTTGAGTGATAATTGCTGCAGAAGCCTTGGCATAGATAGGCTGAGGAACAACGGTACAAGGAGGAACGCCGCCAGCTGAGATGCCGGCTAGGTGTGACTTAATCTTCAAGATCCCATTGGCAAAATCGGAATTGCAGAATTTGCAGCGGAAGTGATTGCCCAGCTGCTGAGCATGCTCCCGGAACCTGTCCCTCTTCCTAGTCATTTTGCCCCTGTCCGGACGATGCACACATTGTACAATTACTCAAACTGCAAGCCAGCTCCCAAATTTAATTGAAAGTTGATCACTACAAACTTCAAACTAAAGTCTGAGTTCAGCTACAAACTGTTTACGATGATATAATGTACGAATCCTTAAATCTTTTTACAATATCCTCGATGACCGAACATCCGAACTTAGGTTTGCACAATCTAATCTGAAAATGACAGTAGAACGACGTTGGGCAGAGATGGAAATTAATCTACAGATGCGTGAGAATAGGAACCTAGCATTTGATGCGTTATGCTTGAAGATTGAAGACGTACGAGCAATCAAGAGCGAGAGAGTTAAACTCGTTTGTGCATGCATCGACATGGAAGCGAGCAAGCAACAGAGAGGGATCGGTACCTCCACGAATCCAAAGCAGAAGCAGAATCCTCCGGTGAGATTTCTCGAACTGCGCCGCAATCCCTGAAAACTGAAGATGTATGAACAAGCAAGCGACAGAGAGGGTTCGTTACCTCCACGAATCCAAAGCAGAAGGAGAGTCCGCTAACGCTATGCTTGAAGATGTCCGAGCGATGGAGCGAGCGAGAGCGCGCGCGTGAGAGGGATCAACTTCCTCAGGTTCATCGCCAAGTACGACAACATTCAACTTAGCAGCTCGGTCCGCTCTGCACAACGTGTCTAGTTTCTAAATTAAGCAAACCAACTCGAACTCCATGAACCTTTTCGTCAATAAACAAATGTGAGAGCATGCTGGTGATGAAACGAAGTTCAAAAGATTTATCCTTCAGATCTGGTAAGTTGGGCTCTGTGACCTGTAAAAGACGAAAGCTCGTTTTTAGAGAAATTTGAGAGGGCCATTTTGATAGCCGCCACCATCTTATCATCGCCTGAACCAAAACTAGTGCACTAGGAAGACAACTAAGCAAGATTCATTAGAAATTGATATGAAATTCAATATGTTATGTTATCTTAATCGTCTCAAATCAAGAAACAAGCTGAAATAAAGGCAAGGAAACTTGACCACACATACTAGATCAAAGAAAACACTAACTTAGGTAGGTATTAAGCCGGGCATGACATCTAAACCATGCTATCATGCCAAGATATGGATAGACCGACTAGTCAAAAGCAAATTGCAAAAAGAAAATAAAATCCCACGAATGACTGCCGTGAGTGAACCCATAACTCACAAGCAACACAAAGCATTTTTGGCCGACCTTACCGTTCTCCGAGGATTTCAGCTCGATTGCTACTCTCCGGTACATGTTTTGGAAGCAACTCATCTAGGCAATCTTGTCCTTCATCTGTGGTGGACGTTTCCAACGCGTCGACTTTCTAAATTTCTGCAAGTGGCGTCGAAGCTATAGGGTGAGATAGACTCTTAGTTTTACCCTTTTGAGCGATAATTGCTGCAGAAGCCTTGGCACAGATAGGCTGAGGAACAACGGTACAAGGAGGAACGCCGCCAGCCGAGATGCCGGCTAGGTGTGACTTAATCTTCAAGATCCCATTGGCGAAATCAGAATTGCAGAATTTGCAGCGGAAGTGATTGCCCAGCTGCTCAGCATGCTCCCGGAACCTGTCCCTCTTCCTAGTCATTTTACCCCTGTCCGGACGATGCACACACTGTACAATTACTCAAACTGCAAGCCAACTCCCAAATTTAATTGAAAGTTGATCACTACAAACTTCAAACTAAAGTCCGAGTTCAAATTTCAAAACCGTTTACGATGATATAATGTACGAATCCTTAAATCTTTTTACAATATCCTCGATGACCGAACATCCGAACTTAGGTTTGCACAATCTAATCTGAAAATGACAGTAGAACGACGTTGGGCAGAGATGGAAATTAATCTACAGATGCGTGAGAATAGGAACCTAGCATTTGATGCGTTATGCCTGAAGACTGAAGACGTACGAGCAATCAAGAGCGAGAGAGTTAAACTCGTTTGTGCATGCATCGACATGGAAGCGAGCAAGCAACAGAGAGGGATCGGTACCTCCACGAATCCAAAGCAGAAGCAGAATCCTCCGGTGAGATTTCTCGAACTGCGCCGCAATCCCTGAAAACTGAAGACGTATGAACAAGCAAGCGACAGAGAGGGTTCGTTACCTCCACGAATCCAAAGCAGAAGGAGAGTCCACTAACGCTATGCTTGAAGATGTCCGAGCGATGGAGCGAGCGAGAGCGCGCGCATGAGAGGGATCAACTTCCTCAGGTTCATCGCCAAGTACGACAACATTCAACTTAGCAGCTCGGTCCGCTCTGCACAACGTGTCTAGTTTCTAAATTAAGCAAACCAACTCGAACTCCATGAACTTTTTCGTCAATAAACAAATGTGAGAGCATGCTAGTGATGAAATGAAGTTCAAAAGAATTATCCTTCAGATCTGGTCAGTTGGGCTCTGTGACCTGTAAAAGACGAAAACTCATTTTTAGAGAAATTTGAGAGGGCCATTTTGATAGCCACCGCCATCTTATCATCGCCTGAACCAAAACTAGTGCACTAGGAAGACAACTAAGCAAGATTCATCAGAAATTGATATGAAATTCAATATGTTATGTTATCTTAATCGTCTCAAATCAAGAAACAAGCTGAAATAAAGGCAAGGAAACTTGACCACACATACTAGATCAAAGAAAACACTAACTTAGGTAGGTATTAAGCCGGGCATGACATCTAAACCATGCTATCATGCCAAGATATGGATAGACCGACTAGTCAAAAGCAAATTGCAAAAAGAAAACAAAATCCCGCGAATGACTGCCGTGAGTGAACCCATAACTCACAAGCAATACAAAGCATTTCTGGCCGACCTTACCGTTCTTCGAGGATTTCAGCTCGATTGCTACTCTCCGGTACATGTTTTGGAAGCAACTCATCTAGGCAATCCTGTCCTTTATCTGTGGTGGACGTTTCTGACGCGTCGACTTTCTGAATTTCTGCAAGTGGCGTCGAAGCTGTAGGGTGAGACAAACTCTTAGTTTTACCCTTTTGAGCGATAATTGCTGCAGAAGCCTTGGCACAGATAGGCTGAGGAACAACAAGACAAGGAGGAACGTCGCCGCCGAGATGCCGGCTAGGTGTGACTTAATCTTCAAGATCCCATTGGCGAAATCGAATTGCAGAATTTGCAGCGGAAGTGATTGCCCACTGCTCGGATGCTCTCGGAACCCGTCCCTCTTCCTAGTCATTTTGCCCCTGTCCGGACGATGCACACACTGTACAATTACTCAAACTGCAAGCTAGCTCCCAAATTTAATTGAAAGTTGATCACTACAAACTTCAAACTAAACTCTGAGTTCAGCTGCAAACTGTTTACGCTGATATAATGTACGAATCCTTAAATCTTTTTACAATATCCTCGATGATCGAACATTCGAACTTAGGTTTGCACAATCTAATATGAAAATGACAGTAGAACGACGTTGGGCAGAGATGGAAATTAATCTACAGATGCGTGAGAATAGGAACCTAGCATTTGATGCGTTATGCCTGAAGACTGAAGACGTACGAGCAATCAAGAGCGAGAGAGTTAAACTCGTTTGTGCATGCATCAACATGGAAGCGAGCAAGCGACAGAGAGGGATCGGTACCTCCATGAATCCAAAGCAGAAGCAGAATCCTCCGGTGAGATTTCTCGAATTGCGCCGCAATCCCTGAAGACTGAAGACGTATGAACAAGCAAGCGACAGAGAGGGTTCGTTACCTCCACGAATCCAAAGCAGAAGGAGAGTCCGCTAACGCTATGCTTGAAGATGTCTGAGCGATGGAGCGAGCAAGAGCACGCGCGTGAGAGGGAGGGCCATTTTGATAGCCGCCGCCATCTTATCATCTCCTGAACCAAAACTAGTGCACTAGGAAGACAGCTAAGCAAGATTCATCAGAAATTGATATGAAATTCAATCTGTTATGTTATCTTAATCGTCTCAAATCAAGAAACGAGCTGAAATAAAGGCAGGGAAACTTGACCACACATACTAGATCAAAGAAAACACTAACTTAGGTAGGTATTAAGCCGGGCATGACATCTAAACCATGCTATCATGCCAAGATATGGATAGACCGACTAGTCAAAAGCAAATTGCAAAAAGAAAACAAAATCCCACGAATGACTGTCATGAGTAAACCCATAACTCACAAGCAATACAGAGCATTTCTGGGCGACCTTACCGTTCTCCGAGGATTTCAGCTCGATTGCTACTCTCCGGTACATGTTTTGGAAGCAACTCATCTAGGCAATCCTGTCCTTTATCTGTGATGGACGTTTCCGACACGTCGACTTTCTAAATTTCTGCAAGTGGCGTCGAAGCTGTAGGGTGAGACAAACTCTTAGTTTTACCCTTTTGAGCGGTAATTGCTGCAGAAGCCTTGGCACAGATAGGCTGAGGAACAACGATACAAGGAGGAACGTCGCCAGCCGAGATGCCGGCTAGGTGTGACTTAATCTTCAAGATCCCATTGGCGAAATCGGAATTGCAGAATTTGCAGCGGAAGTGATTGCCCAAAAGCTCAAAGATGCTCCCGAACCCGTCCCTCTTCCTAGTCATTTTACCCCTGTCCGGACGATGCACACACTGTACAATTACTCAAACTGCAAGCCAACTCCCAAATTTAATTGAAAGTTGATCACTACAAACTTCAAACTAAAGTCTGAGTTCAGCTGCAAACTGTTTACGATGATATAATGTACGAATCCTTAAATCTTTTTACAATATCCTCGATGACCGAACATCCGAACTTAGGTTTGCACAATCTAATCTGAAAATGACAGTAGAACGACGTTGGGCGGAGATGAAAATTAATCTGTGGATGCGTAAGAATAGGAACCTAGCATTTGATGTGCTATGCCTGAAGACTGAAGACGTATGAGCAATCAAGAGCGAGAGAGTTAAACTCGTTTGTGCATGCATCGACATGGAAGCGAGCAAGCGACAGAGAGGGATCGGTACCTCCACGAATCCAAAGCGAAGCGAATCCTCCGGTGAGATTTCTCGAACTGCGCCGCAATCCCTGAAGACTGAAGACGTATGAACAAGTAAGCGACAGAGAGGGTTCGTTACCTCCACGAATCCAAAGCAGAAGGAGAGTCCGCTAACGCTATGCTTGAAGATGTCCGAGCGATGGAGCGAGCGAGAGCGCGCGCGTGAGAGGGAGAGGGAGAGGGAGAGGGACAGGATGTTCTAGATCCCGTTGGACTCGATAATGTTGAGGGCGGGGCCGATCTTCTCGACAAGCATGTCGGTGTAGGCGAGGTGCATCATGGTCTCGACGCATTTGGTTCGCGATGTCGAGGTTCAGCTCCGGAGAGAGAGAGAGAGAGAGAGAGAGAGAGAGATTAACGAGCGTGTTGTCGGGAGGCAACCAAAGTACTCGCACATTTTTGAACTTTTGAACTTTCAAACCATTGCGTGAGCAGCTCCTCTGTCGGCGCCCCAAGTGACGGAAGAATACAATCCACTTTCACCTCCATTTCAATTTAATGGTCTCTCCAAGGTATTTTCTTTCTTCTTTTTTTTTTTCTCTTTCTCCCGGAATATGACCTATTGGTTAATGATTCAGATTTTCCAATTGCCAATGCAATACTATGGATTGCGGCTCAAATGTCGTGCATTTTTTGTCACGTACCTAAATTACAAATGAAATGTAGAGTGCGATCTTATTATGTTTCCATCCCTCTCTCTACCTTTCTCTTGTAAAGTTTTGTTCTAAGTGTGATTTTCAGAATGAAATTTGGGTTTAAGCAGTAGTATTGGAAATGAAAAAAAAAAAAAAAATTGGTGGGGACAAACAAATTTTGTTACTTTCCTAAACCTTAGTGAATCCGTAAATTGGAAACGAATTTATAAATCAAAGCTACTATCTTGACTAGTGAGACTCGCTTTTACAAGGTAAATTTTGAAATGGGTCGACAACTTAACACTTGACTGGATGTTACTTAATTCATTAAAATGTTGGTGACAGAACAAATCTAGAAGAAGAGAGTTTCTATCCGTCGCCAAAGTCACTACTAGTTTTCCACCTTTTCGAAATGCAATTGCCAAGTCCACGAATTTCGTCCTTACGAGTGGATCCCTCCGAACGGGTGGGTTGAGTTTTGGTCGGGTGAAAAACGGATATGATCCAAATTAATCAATATTAACCCATTTTTGTGTAAATAGAATTTAGGCAATTTATACCCAGCCGACTCGACTTGACTTCAACCCGAGCTCCAGTTTTTGGCAATCTTTCTCCTTAAATCGGTACCCTTGAAGAATGGGCGACTCCTTGGGCCAAGTCGGGAGAGCACGCTCGTTGTCGGGTTCTGGGCTATGACTTTGCGTTGCGCATGGGCACGGTTCAGACGTGAGTGAGCAACGCTATGAAGGACAAGAGTTTGTGGATTAGGTTATGGAAGCGCGAAGGTTGTGCCCAGGGGAGTTAATATATACTAATTTTGTGTTTATAGATTTTTCTGTACCTAAAATTTTATTGCGTAAGAAAATGATGCATATCATATTTGAAATATGTATAGTTCGGTTCACTAGAGATATGCTAGATGCACTAGCCATAGGTTGTATGTCCTTGGGGATACTGCATAGCCACATCCTACTGAGATCACCAACTTGACTAGTCTGAAATGGTTGCATCTGGATAACAATGAATTCACGGGTGGTTTATCACCCGGTCAATTGAATAGTTCTGGGCTTAAGGATTTTAGGTCTTAATAATAATTTCTTGTCTAGAGGGATCCCCGATTGGATTGATGCTTTCCAACATTTAAATTCTCTTATGCTGTCAAATAACTCACTAGGAAGTCCTTTGCCATTGGGGCTTCTTCAAATTAGGCCATATCTGTTTCCTAGACTTCTCGAGTAATAATCTAGGCCCAACTACTACCTCCTATGGTAATGTTACACCTAGGAGGTTCTTGCATCTGCAAGGCAATAGGCTTGCAAGGCTTTTTACCGGCTTCCTCTCCGAAGCTTCGTCAATTGTGATCTAAGGGATAATGCAATGTTAAGTAGGATCCCATTAGGATTAGTTTGCTTTCAAACTTGAGGGTTCTTCAGAATAGAAACAATTTTGAAGGGTCAATCCCTTCACAAATGTCAATTGCAAGACATGACTATGGTGGATCTCTCATATAGTTATCTCTTCGGAGAAGTTCTATCTTGTTTAAAAGAGTTAGACATTTTAGGGGATGCCTAGAAGCACGTTTGATATTGCATTTGAGATAGAAGACGGTTGGCCGCCATACTTGTATATGAGCAAATTCACCTTTATACTTAAATATGGTGATGATTTTTGAGTTGCTTGGATGGGTGAACTTGAAGAAGTGAAGTTCATCTTGAAGAGTAGAGAAAATATTTTAAAAAAAGTAATGTCAGTATTTTTCATTAATCAAGTTGGACAGAGTTAATGAAATAACTCAATTGCATCAATTTCATAAGTTTTTGGATTTGATTGTACTTATAAATTTTAAGACTTAATTACACTTTTGTGACAAGTTTTAAGATTTCTAATATATGCATCCATTTTTCATAATTTTTTTTTTGAAATTTTTATAATTTTTTGTTTTTTTTTTTTTTTTGATTTAGGCTAGTTAGGTTCACCAACCCTCGCTGGCATTGGGCAAGGGTGTTGTGGCCCTTGTTCGATCTAGATGACGGATGCCATACCCTCGCTTGGGGTCGGTGAGGGTTGTAGAACCCTCACTTGGCTCAAATCTAGGGAGGGCAACACTGCTTTTGCTAGCACCCCTCGCTTTGGCCGACAAGGACCGCGACACCCTTACCTAGTGTTGGCCAAGGTCACCAACCCTCGCTTGCGGCCAGCTTGAATCCAAAAGAGGTAAAGAAAAAAAATGAAACAAAAAAAAATTATAAAAAATAATATAATATTATTTAAAAAAAAAACAACATTAGCATCAGCTATGTCACGTAGGATGATTAGTTTCCATATTAGTAATTTATGAGCAAAATTGGATAAATGGACTCAATTGGCAAATGTGAAAATGTTTAGAACTTGATTGGTACAATTAAAAGGTTTAGGATTGAATGGATAAAAGTGCATAGGTTTAAGACTTTTTGAACAATTTTCCTTTTTCTATCGATTGAAAATATTTTCCTTGACTAATTTATCTTCTATGGCCAAATGTTGGAAAATCTATAAATCTTTTTTTTTTTAAAGTTATTTTTCGCGAAACAAACAGAGCCTAGGGTAAAAGTCTTCCATGGCCAAAATGAGAAAATAAACTAACTTTGACACTATGGAGGTTGAGTTCCTAAGTTTATTTCTATATATATTATGGGAAATTAGTGAATTCAGTGATTTGTAAACAAATTTCTAAAAATAGTTATTTGTATTGTTTAGAAGAAATAATCAGGGATATATATTTTTGTTATCAATAATAATTTGTTTCTTAATGTTTTTGTTGACGATAAAATATTTTTGTGTGAGATAAATGCATCTAAAATTAAATGTTTTTATCTTTTTTCGGTATCATCTCTTCTCCTTCCGCTGAGGGTTTTTCCTTTCATCACTCTGTCCAGGCTATCTTCCCTCTGCGGGCGTGCGTGCGGGCAACGGAAAGCCGCCAAAAACCGTTGGCAACGGCTCCAGCTGATAGACACTGGAGAGGGCCTTGCTCGGTTCATCATGGGCTCCTGGAAGGGGGACGACTTCTACGGACAAGCCCAGTCCCATTCAACATCAAAGATAAAAATAAAAAATAAAAAAATCCGCCTCTCCAGCACAAGGGATGCTAAAGATGAAAAATAGAAAAAAAAATAATAAAAGTTAATAATTCAGGTGCCATCAAAAGAGCTTAAAAATCTGAATCGGCCCGAACGAATCAACCCCCACATTTCTCAGGGATGAGCTAGACAGGGTCAGTCCTTGGCGCGTCTTTTCTAATTTTCTTTTTAAGTTTGTTTAGGCTACTAACTTCTCTTTGTCCCTCTCTCTCCTTGGATCTTGAATTTGGGGTTAACTCGATTGGATAAAGTTACTTTAGACTTTAGAAAATTGCAATCCTTTTCAAATCCACATACGTGGTTTTTGCGTTGACCAACATTCGAAGCATCGATCAAAGGCTTTGCAAGAAAAATAAGTAATTAGCCTAGGTAATGAGATAAAATGTCATCCAAGATGGAAAGAGAAATTGACTTACTAAGCCGACTTTCTTTTCCATCATCTTCATGTTGCTTTTGGATGAAAGAAACATTAGTTTTAGTCAAGGTCTTTTCGCTTTAGTTTCTATAATGGACATCACTATCAAGAAAGTAAAGCATTACCCAGCTTTCATCGCAAGAGACCGAAGCAACTTGGGAGAATTGTGGGTCAAGCCATGATGTACATCCCCGTCAAAAAATAAAGCATTTCTATGGAAAGTGACCAAAATGACTTGCTCAAATTATACACGTGTCTTTCGACCAAAAAAAAAAAAAAAAACTTACATGTGTCCTACATGATGAAGTTGGCATTTAAACATTCAACGTTTGGTGAAAAAAAAGAAAGGAAAATGATACATTGAATCTAATTGATAAGCTTAACTTATTGAGTTATTTTGTCATATTTGGTTGAGAAAATTAATAAAATTATACCACATCCTAATCGGTAAATTTTAATTGATCCAATGAATATACAAACAAGTAATGCGTTACACTATACTAATATGGTCCAAGCAACATTGGTTAGCCACAAAATCGGCAACCCAAGATCTCCAACTAGAACCTGAAACACATAAAATCGAGAGATTTATGCAGTTTATTTGAAATTCATTATTCTTTATGTGGAATAGCAACGATTTAAAACTCAAACACCTCTTCGTATCACTGACTTAATGAAACTGCTTTCATGCTCAATGTTTTGTAACCGCTCCTTATGTGAAGATATTTGGGTGTCAGGATTAGTAGAAAGACTTAAGTATTTTTTATATATATTTAAGCAACAGGCTCTCTCGTCACAATTCAGACTTTACTCGGCCCATATTAGCTAGCCCAATATTAGATTAGTTAAGAATTTTTAAATCTCACCTTATTAGACTAATCCTGTAAAACGGTTATAACAAATTTCAATTAATGTAACCCATGTCAGAAAAACTCTTACATCATTGGCAAACTCTTAAAATAACTATTAAATTATTAATCATTTGGAATATTCGCTTTGCTTATCAACAACTATTAAATGGAAATCACTGGAGTGTTTTTTGGACTCCACCAATTGTCTGCTTGAGGCAAAGAGGTAGACTAATGGAGACCCATTTTGAACATCCGGGGAAATGTTCATAAAAAAATGTTCATGTTTTTAGGGAGAAAGTCATCAACTGGTGTAGCTCATGGGCAAAAATGACATGAGGGTTTGGAATTTCATTCACATCCTTTAACAATCTCATTGCCCTTCGTTAACTTAATACTTATTAGGCTATATTTGGTTGTTCGGATTATGATTGAAATATAATAGAATAAAGGAAGATTTGAAATTATCCACGTATTCCTAAATTATAAGAGTGTTTTGTCATCTATTTGGTGCAATCTAGATAGAATTTGGAATCTTTGAAATAAATCTTCGAAAATCTGCAAAAATCTCTGAACCCTAACCCTGTCCAATCCTGTAAGTCCGTTGAGCTCGGGGCCACTGACTTCTCGTCGAGCTCTCTCCCGTGGCGTTCTCATGGTTTTGAGCCGAAATTCACGAGGCTCGTATTTTGTTTCTCGGTTCGGTTTCGCATGATAGCGTTTTCGAGGATGCGACCTGCGTTTGATGTTTGATGCGGAAATTTGCTTTTTGAGATTCTTAATTTTGGTTTGGGATTTACAAATACATTGTGAAATTGTCTATTGTTGCATATTCGGAACAGTAGCCTGCTCTACTCCTTTAATGGAAAATGCTGGCCAAGTTTCGAATTTGTTTCGGGGCAGTCGAGCTGTTGAAGTCTCGAGGTCTTTGTGGTTTTCAAATTCTCGATTGCTGTTGTCGTTCTGTACATTCGCCGCATGCGTTACGAAATTCTATTATGTGTACTTCAGAGACTGCAGTCATTTCGTTTTGACGACACATTATCTTTAGGCCCTTTTTACACTCACTTGTTGGAACACGATTGCCAGCTCGTGGTGATGACTAGCGTGGTTGGAGACGATGACGATCGTGCAGCGGTCGGAAGTGATGATGATCGGTAATTTTGGTGGTGATCCTCGAGCAGGAGGTGCTGGCAAAGCAATATCCAATGGTCACTTTTTCATTTTGTCAAAAGATAAAAATATGAATTTTTTAGTTATCCTTTAAATTTTATAACCAATCCGGGTTTATCTCACCTTAAGCCTGGATTTCTTAACTGACATTTTATCCAAATGTATTTGGGTATATTTGATTCAGAGAACATCATTGAACATTGGATAGGATAATTGTTATCCTATTCGGATTCAAATTTGGGCTATCAAACGCAGCCTAGATTAACTTTTAGTTATTTAACTAATAAATGTCATGATGCATGACCTAGGTTCAGGAATTGCGATTAGCTTGAAAGGTGCAATTGAAAAGATGACAAATGATCCGACTTAATAATCAACATAAATTTAAAAAGCTCACATTTTCACAACAAGAACAACAAACGACAATAATAACGACAAAACTGATAATAGTAACAATAGATAATTTAATGACGAACATTATTTGCAAAAACCTCCCACATCATTTAATGGACAAAACTTTTTTTCACGTGGATATATAATGTAAGATGAAAGATATCAGATATTGCAAACTTTCTTAAGATAGATGACAGAATTTACGTTGTAACACGTATTTATTGCAAACTTTCTTAAGATAGATGACAGAATTTACGTTGTAACACATATTTATTGCAAACTTTTTAACCAGCATAGGAACATATATAATTAAGTAATTATGTTCTATCCAACATATATAATTAATTTAGCAATGACCTCTTTATAAATTACATGAATCTACATTAAAATATTTTTTTAGAAACATTATCCTTAAGGATAATTCAGCCATTTGGAGTACGAAACTCGGTGCGTAAGGCTTTAGTGGTTATCCTCCGAAGATATAATAAACATTTTTTTTTTTTATACTTTGCACTGAATATTAAGCAAAAGGAAAAGGAATGATATGAAAAATTAGTGTATCTTCAAAGATTATGATTCGTAATTTAATTTATATTCAAACAAGAGATAGAGAGAGCCGTAAAAAAAAAAACCGTTATACGACCATTGCAAAACTGTTACAAAAATGTCTTTCATGATTGTCATAATAAACACCATTACTTTCAAGTATTCAAAACTGCTAAAATATCCAATATTAGATTCATTTACTGTATATACCACACTCATATGATAGTTTCTAATGTGCCGCAAAACACCATAAAATATGAAGCGTCCTTCATTTTTACTGTACATGTGCTTGTGGACTTCGGGGCGCTGAAGATTGGAGGGAAGTGGACGATGATAGCGTGCTTGGAAGGAGAGACTGGTAAGGAATGCTCATTCCTCTGCTCAAAATTAAATCCGTCTTAAACAGCCCGAATGGGTTTTTTTTTTTTTTTTTTCTATCATGGCATGACGATTAAAAAGATTTAATATTTAATACAAGTAAGATATCGATACTTTACCCGAGTTTAAGACTATATATTTTGCATTACTCTAAATATTGATAGTTAATCAATTTTGCAGTCATTAAAACTTCTAGTTAATTATAATATATATTGAATGTTCATCGGTATTGGCTCTACTGGTTTATCAAATCAGTTGAAATTGCCTTATTTTTCCTCCAATAAATCTATAAAAAAAATACTCATTTATTTAATATTTATTAACTAAACAACTTAGTACCGAATATTAACAACATCAAGTTTTGTCGCAACCAAATTTTCCGGGTGTGAACCACTTAGGGTTTTGGCTAATGGATTGCTAAGCCTAGATTTAATTCGGGCTCTCCCAAGCCCATATCAATTTCGCGACTTTCGGTTCAAGTTCTTAACATGCAATTTTTTTTAATTAGGAGTCGCCACTAATCTATTTTTGGTGGGTCGATTAGAAACCCAAGTAAAGTATTAAAAACCCAAGTAAAGTAATGGGAGATTTACTTTACTCCTACGAACCAAAGATTATGGGTACGGAGACTTGGTTACACTAGATTTTTCTAATGCCTTTTCGGTACCATTCTTTTAATTTCAAAAATATTTTTGCAGGCAGTTTGGATTGATTTTAAGTCTATTTTCCTAACATGTAAGATGATTATGCGGGTACACAAACCACCAATTTAACACCTAGATAAACAATAAATAAATTACAAAAACTTACCTAGCAACGAAAGCATCTGCAATGTTAAATTAAAATCCACATCAACAACCCTAGATATGGTTTTTAATTAACACACAATATTTTTTTATTTTCACTTAATTAATGAAAATCATGCAATATGCAATAAGATATTAACTAAATGACCTAATTCTAATGACATGTAATTTCTAACTATATGGGCCTAGCAAAAATACTAAATGGCATGCATCTCAATGAATCTAACCCTAATGACGTGTGTATGACATTTTTTTCCTTTTCCTAAAAGAATGCAATTTATCATAGATAATAAAACTAATTCAACTTATGACATTTTTTGTATTTTTTTTATGGAATTCAGAATTAAATAAAATGTGAAAATTACCTAACTAGATTAAGATCCTACTCAATTCATATTAGGAATTAGGTTGAGCCAAATCCTAATTTAAACTAAAATATTATCTTAACCTAAATAATCCTAAAATGCAATCTATCTATAAAAAAAAAAAACCTAAACTTATAATAAATTAAGAAATTATCTAAAATTAAACTAAGTGCAATTTTTATCCTAATATGCAATGACGTGCAAAATATATCCTAACTCTACATGACATATGCATGATGATTTTTTTTTCCTTTTTCCTTTTTTTCTAAAAATTTATAATTGCCAAATAATTAAACATGCAATTTAGACTAGTGAAACAGAAATCTAACATCATAAATTTATGTTTTTGGTATTTTTATTTAAAAAATTCGAAATAAATAAATTTCCTATTTTAGATGTGCAAAATAACCTAAAACAAGTGATATCCTAACATGCATCTAATCTAACTCAAATATTTTTGGGATTTTATTTTATGGGAGCAATAAAATGAAGGCATCAAGAACAGCATGGCACAAAATCAAGCAAGATATCATCCATGTCCATTTAATTTTGGGAAATTGACGAATCGTATCTCGCGCATGAGATCGGATTGGCCAATTTTTAAATAAAATCACGAATCATATCTCGAGCGTGAGATCGGATTGGTGATTTTTCCGTACGATTGCGGGTCACATTTCGAGCATGAAATCGGACCGTTAATCATATGTACGTTGCGAAATTAGGAATATTTCCCAATTTAAAAGGCTATTTGGGGAACATGGGACAAGATAACATCATTCGGGGGTTTAATCAAGAGTGCAATTCCTCAATTGAGCAAACGAAATATTCAAGAATTACTTTAGATGGGAATTTTACCTAGCTTGATTGTTGTTTCCTAGTTTGGACGGGTATCAGATCGTAGGAGTCATGATCAACTTTGCTTCACGGTAGCTGGCTCACGATAATGGAAAATCGCTCGCGGCACTCGATGTGGAAAGGGCTCTTGGCTCAGTGAGAGCTACGTTGATTTTGTCAGACACAACCGAAAGTCTGCAAGTGGACTTTACTGTTTGCAAGACGTCCCCCCTTCGGATTGCCTTACTATATTTTAATATAACCCCCACTAGAGCTTTTTGACCACCATTTGAAGTTCTCTTAACCTGCAGAGGCACAAAAAATTTAATGCGAAAAGCACCAAGAGGCTTTCGGTGTGACGCCTAGCAACGCCGTCGACGGAGAATGGAGCAGCTACAATTTTTCTGGTGCAAGGTCACGGGCAACTCAGTCGTCACAATACGGGTCTTCTCGAATCAGCACGAGTAGTAAGGACGCCTTGAGGCTGGCGTGGATGGAAGCTTAGCAAGGATCACCAAGCAATAACTCGTCACGGACAAGGCTCGGGATGACGATCAGAGCAGCAGTGCGGTGGGGCAACAATCTCGATCGTCCCCAGCGAGGAAGGTGGATCACGAGCAGCAGCTATTCGGGCTTGTGGCAGCGGCACAAGTAGTGGACCGGCAGCAAGACTCAGCAGTGTCGGTGTGAAGCTCGCAGCAAGAACACAACGTCGGGCTGTGGAGATGGATGAAGCCAGTCGCGGTCCTCTGGGGAAGAAAGACGACCGACTTCTCCTCCCTTTTCCTCTCTCTCAATGTGCCGTGTTTTGAATGTATTGTCACCCGAAAACATCTTCTTTGTTCAATTCTGTGGCCTTCCCTTTTATACTGCCAACCTTGTATTGCAAAAGAGGAAATTTGTATAAGAAAAAGAATCGTTGAAATTCACTTTTCCTCCATTACCTCTTGCATGCGTATCCTGTGTTTCCCTCAATATTTTCCCTTGCGTTACCGAATTGGAAATACCAATCAGAGTGAGCAATATTTTGTCGTCGCCTTGCTTCTCCTTCACATTCTATCGGTACGAATTTATCTTGAATTGTGGGAAGCATAATTTGTTATTATCTTATTTCACGATTCCCACACCTCTTGCACTTTGCCGAATTATTCAATTGCCCTCTTTGCTTCAAATCTATTCAAGACAAACCGGATATACTGCTATAGATATGTGTGAAGAGAATATACATTTAGTATCTCCAAAATTTAATTTTTCTTCGTTATCTTCCTCAGCAGAAACATTGGTCAGCCCTTTGGATTTTTTTATGCCCAAGCCAATTTTTTTAAAGTTCATACGTGAGTGGGCTCCTTGTCCACAATATTGAATGTCCACTTCCGAATTTCGCACGAGTTCCATGCAATGCAACTTTGCGTGGACTCATTGTTATGATAATGCTCCTAACGTCCATGCAATTAACTTATATTTTTGCTTAGGGGTCACAGTTGATCCCTAACTTTTTTTAATGTGATCAATGATAAAATAGATTGCCAAAATTTAGGTGTCAACAAGTTTTAATTATTTATCTTACAAAGCGATTCCTGGCAACATATTTTCTTTTATAATTTGGGTGAAATCACTGATATCTTTTGTTGTATATTTGCAAATAATCATTTTTCATGATTTTATAATATTCATTTTTTCATTTTCATATTTCTCTTTTAGAGAAGCCTGAGTAAAGTCAACGGTGGCAATCACGTATTCCGTTGAATTGGCCCCAACAGACTTGAGTTTGCCGTTGATTGTGTCATGGAATTGGCTAATCGAGATAATCACTCGAAGGGCAAAGACTGCATGTATAAATGAAGTACATAAACCTCAAAAATTTGCACTAGGTGAAGCAGAGACTAACACAAAAAACACCATATAAACATGAAGTGTCTGCTATTGGGTATATTTGACTTATAAACATTTATAATGGATATGAATGACCTAAAAATCTAGTACTACCTATGAAAGTTACCACATTGTTTCGCTGGAATTTTTCTTGCGACAAAATATCTATCACCAAAATTTGTTTTTTCGATTTTTTAAATTGAAGGAGACAAGGTTTTGCACCAACTCTGACTTTGACTAGAACAGGGCTATATAAACACAAACTATGCCAACATTTAATTGATGATATAACCTAAGAACATAAACATACTATGCTAGAATTTAATCGATGACACAGCACCTAGAATAAATACGCTGGAATTAAATTGACAATTCGAGTCTGGAAAGTACAATTACAATGCAAGAAAGTAAAGATACCAAAAGATAGTAAATTTGTTTGATTTGTGCGAGGGGTCTCCGAAGAGTACGATATCGCTATTTAAAGCCTACAATGGATGGTTATTTATTTTTTTATTTTTGGTAAAGTACGATGGATGGTTATTGATTGAGGTTACAAAGGAAAATCACAAACAGATGTTACAAACGGTTACTAAATGGAGGTTACAAATGGATATTGAAAAAGATATAACTTCATAGTGGTTATGACAATTTTCAACAATCCTAAAATAGCTGCAAAATAATCAACCTACAGTTATTCTCTTATTGATTTCTTGCTTTTGCTATCGATGACTTGTCGATCAACTTCAAGGTTCTAATCGATAACTTCATATTTTGTGTCGTCGATGGCTTTATTGACGAGCTGCTGATTCTCTTCAAGTTACCCATGATTCTACTCCTAAATGACCAAACTCTGCTCTTGTCAATTAGGTCTATCATAGGTTAATAATCAAAAGTTGGTTATTTTTTCATGCAAACACATATAAACATGAAGTGTCTTTATTGGGTTTGGTCAGCCTATGCTTTTGACATTTGTATGCCTCAAATTTTGACAATCTTGCAAAGAGAAATCTAGAACATCTTGAAAATGGTTCAACTGACTTTGTCAGAGAGCATCCAGAGAGAGATAATAAAAACTTGTGCATGTCAGGGAAAGTGGAAGATCCTTACGATTTTCAGCGCGATTACCATTTGATGTTATTCATGAATCTATAAACTGAAGACTTGTCACTAAAAGATGAATTGAGGCCATTGGATGTCAATCATGGTGTCTTGTTGCGAAATTCACCGTGGAGTACTGCGAGAATGATCGTACCTAGTTCTGTCCAAAATTAGTTGGTTGCGCATCGCATGATTCGCAATGAGTATTGGTCTCCTTTATGCTTGATTGTGCCATTAGTTGATAGGGGGCATGCATACTTATTCGTGTTTACTTGTCAAAACGCCGTTAGTGTTTAATAAGGGTTGCATGTGTTTAATGTCTAATAATGGGTGAACCAGTCCTCGAGGAGAGCGTTCGGCTCGATTTCTCAGATTTTGGAACCCGGTTGGTTTGGGCTTTGATGGCGCCGAGTCACGATTGGTTCGGATTTGATGGGGAGCAGTCCGAACCCATTTACATGTATGCATTAGTTTCATGATTTGCTGTATTCCATCTTGGTTAGTTTCTCATCGTTATCATTTTAGTTAGGAAATTTCCATCCCTAGATTGGAGTAATTACATGCTTATATTAGGAGTTAGCTCACGCTTGTCCTGTTCCGGAGCTTAATAGAATCATATATTCATAGGCACCTATCCATTCAACAAATATGTACCGATGGCTCTATATTTTCTTTGAGAGCTGCCTTTCCTTGTCCTCTTCTCTTATAGTTTCTTTTCCAAATTTTGGTGATTCGTTATGACTTCTTATGAAATTTTATTATTCCCTAGTTCTATTACGGTATTATATAGCTCATACTAATAAAACAACGTGATGGTCTATTTTATGAATAAAATATCCTAAAGTCACTTTGATTTCTGTCATTCTCTTTATAAATAGTCACTTCTATAAAACAATCCTAAACTACTAATTTAGTTGTCAAGTCATTGCATGAATAGAAAGTTTTGTGCATAAGTCTACACATAATAAATCTTAAATCTATTGTTAGTAAAATTTCCAATATACCCTCAAAACGCCTTGAATGAAATTCTAGTAAGTAAAAAGACAAATAAATGATATAATTGGACACACAGTTTGTATAGTGTCATGCCCTGGACCTTACCCTTGTCGCGGGAACGTGGCATCCTCCTCTTCATGGGATTAAATTGTGACGTCCCAAGAGACGTCATCATCCCATTGATTTTTATCTTTCATTAAGCACATGCAGCATGCATAAGTATGCAATCTCCATTCACCCAATCAATCAATAATAGATAATGGATAGTTAGGGAGAAAACACGTTCACATACATACTACATAATTTCCCGGCTTTATTTATCTACATGTAACAATTACAAATTTACAAGCCCAACCTTAGGACCATTCCGTAACAGGTCATCCCCTCGTACCAGAAATATATCAAAAGGGGAAGGGGGGGGGAGGGGAGTTCAAGGGGTTTGTCCTAGCTCCTTCTACCAAGGCAGTTACAAAAAATGGTTCCCATCTTTCGCTGGTGTCCTCACGGTGATGGCTCGAGCTCTGGATCGTAGTCAAGGTTGGACTTGGGGTCGTCCGTAGTACTATCAAGAGGGGGCAGCACCGACCCGTCAACGTCCCCGGGTGGGCCGTGAAACCCACACAGGGGACCGTATAATGCACAAAAACCCTTTGTTTATATGGATACATTAGATAATATTATACATATTAGATATAGATATCACAGACTTTATATATGGCAATCCTTTTTTCAGACGAATAAGGGAATTTATATATAATATATACATTGCAAACTTTTTAAACAACATAAGAACATGTTTATATATCTTCAATATCAAAAGATTCCACTTTTTTAGATTTTATTGGTCAGCATATATGGTTATGTAGTTGCGTATTATTCGACACATATAATTAGCAATAACAGACCCAAGCATCTTTCAAGGGGGTGCAACACTTTTCAGCTTGGTTGTGATTAGTTTCGTTGAACATATCAATAAATTCAATAATAGACCCATGTGACCCAACTATAGATATGATGAGTCTACATATTACAAGTCACATCTATTAAGCACATGTGATTCAAGGGCCTCACAATAAATTGAATAAATTTCCACGTACGTTCCGGCATCCACGGTTATTGTTCAACGTTCAATTTCCATTAAGAACTTGATTGGTTTTATTTCACGGTGATTGAATCAGTTGTGGTGCTTTCCTTCTTCTCTATCACTTTTTTTCATGTCCTTAATTCTCAACAAAAGTCAAATTGTTAGCATGCTTTTCCTTGGAATACTTCTAGGCCACGGCAAGCTTTATTGACAATAAGAGAGGATAAGATCTCTCGAATGTTTGAGTTAAACAGGTCCCTAGCAAAAACAAAGAACGTACGGGCCACGAAAAAGTACACCATGAACATATTATATTACCAAACTAAATTTGGACTATCAAATCTTCTTGGATCCCCTGTCTTCAGTGGTCACGAGTCAATTTAATATATATAATATGCTTATATAATAGTCTCTTATGACCCACAAAGCACCGTAAGAATTGAAGGGTTCTTCATTGTACTGTACATGTGCGTGTGGACTTTCAATGGTGTCGATGTTGGAAGGAAGTGGAAGCTGACAGGGTGGTCCGAAAGAGAGACTAGAGAAGAATGCCTTGCTCACGGTTGAATCCACCTTAAACAACCCGATCGTTTTGCTTTATGCCTTGGCAGACGGTTACAAATATTTTTATTTAATGCTAGGAAAGTATCCGTGTGTTGCACGAACTTAAGCCTGTGTTTTTTGACAGACTGTTAATCAATTTTGCATTCATTTACTTCAAGTTAATTATAAGATATACTGAATGTTGACCATATTGTCATCATCACTTTATCGACTTGATCAAATTAGCATATTTTTCCGTCAATGAGACCAAACAAATATCACTTTATTTGATATTTCTTGGCAAAACAACACTTGCTTTGAAAATTAACAATGTCAAACCTTTCTTATTTCCCTCTCTTTTTGTGAAGTAATTCCTGGGCACATTTTTTTTTTGTTAATTTGCTAATAGTAATTTTTTAATTATCATTTTATAATCTTGATCTTTCCCTTTTGGAGAAGATCTAGGTCAAGTTAATAGCAAAAATCACGGGTTCCGTGGAATTGGTCCCAATAGACCCTGAGTTTTCCCATGGTTGTTCCATGGAGTTGGCCCAACCGTAATAATCACTCCAAGGGAAGACTACTCATATAAATTAAGTAGATGGCCCTCATAAGTTTGCACATTGTGAAGCAGAAGAAATTGATAATGCACAAAACCCCATACAAACATGAAGTATTTTTTATTGTGTTTGTGGACTTGGGTATTGTTGGTATTGATGGGGAATGGAAGAAGCATGGGGTGCTTGGAAGAAGAGAGGAATGCCCTCCTCAAGATTAAGGCTGCCTTCAACCACCAAAACAGGTCTTCTCTTCCATCTTGGGAAGACGGCAATGGTGACTGTTGCGGCTGGGAAGGCATCGAGTGCAATAACACCACTTCACGAGTAACTCAACTAGTTCTGAGCTATATACACAATTTGACATTGCAAGAATATGGCCCTTGGGTTATTGATGCGTCTCTATTCCTGCCTCTTGAGGAACTTCAAGTGTTGGATTTAAGGGATAATTATCTCTCAGGTTCATCTCTCTCTCTCTCTCTCTCTCTCTCTCTCTCTCTCTCTCGGCTCTTTGTTTCTTTTTTCTTTTTTTCAATTATGTTTCTAAATTAGTATTTACAATTTTGAACAATGAAAAAAATGTCATTCTAGGTGCTATAAACTATTAAAGTGAATTAATGACAAACACATGATTGCACAAATGATGTGATTCTTAAAGTAGTTAATCGCACATATCATAAGTTAATTACGAGATTCATTTTCATGACGATGATAAGTACAAAAAACAAAAATAGAATCAGCTTAAGGAGCAATGATTTACCAAATTCCAACTTTTTTTTATATCATAAAAGGTAGACTTGTTCAAATTTTTCACCCCAACAATTTTGCACTTGTTTGGAAGTGGACCAAAATCTACATAATGTTTTTATTTGTGGCTTCCTCTCAAGATTCAAAATGAGAAAAAGAAAATCAAGTTTATCATTCTAAATATCAATATTCACATTTTTGAAAAGGTTTTGAGTGTTTTATGATAAATGAAAGTCAAATTGCGAGAGCTATCAAGTTTACAAAAGATTAAAAAAATTGAAATTAAAAATCACGAAAAGTAGATTGGTAAATGGGATTATTTTATAGGGAAGAGAAAGGTCTTAAAGGTAGTGTAATGGTTGGATAGAGGGAAAGAAATGGACCGGAAAAAGAAAAGATCAAACCATATCAGGAAAAATTATGTGTAGCTGTGTGTCTTTTAAATCCCTCATATAAAGGGATTTGGAGGGATTGAGAGCACTAATACTTTTAACAAAAAATTGTTTTCTCTTTCCCACATTTACCTTTGATGTAGTTCTGATATAATTACATAAATTATATATACATAAAAGTACAATAAAGTTATAATGCATCATTTCTTTTCTCTCTTGATCATTCCTTTTTCTAGTATCCAAACAATATTATGACTTACTTTCTTCTTTTCTCTTGAAATTATTTGAATTTCTTATTTTCTTTTATGGTTACGTCTTCCAATCATCTATAATTTTTCTGGATGCATGGACCAGTTCTTAGTAGGAGAAGGCAAATGGTTCCAAAAACCAAGCCACTCCACCTATGCATCCAGACATGAAAGAAAACCAGAAAACTTAGTGCTACTCACGTCAACCTTTAGTTTATGTAGACTCGGAAAGTCATTTTACTGTTGGGCAAATAACGCATTCGAACACTAATAGACATAAATGGAAAAAGAAATTAGATGACACATCTATCATGTTGACGTGATTCAGTTGATATGACCTACTTGCACCTTTAAGAAGATTAGCAAGAGATTCCAGATTAAGCGATATGATAAAAAGTAAAGATGATATTCAAGTCATTCAAATGCTCTTAGAATATTATTGAGATCCTCTATATTCAGGATAATTGTAAGTTTTCTGTCTTGAAAGTTTAATACCTCAACACAAAAACCATTTGACAGTCCAAATTGATTTCCCATTTTCTTTTCCTTTTCCTTTTTATTATTTTTTGTTTCTTTTTTTGTGTCCTCTTTCTACTTTTCCTCTTCTCTTTTAGTCAGGAAAATTATTCATTTAGTCCTAAATTACATATGCCAATTCAGTTATACAATTTCCAATTTTGCTAATGTAATTACAAACATTTTCTTGAATTCAAATAGTCATTTCTGCCACTCGCAGTTGGAAATTGCGTAGGTCTTCCTATATGACATGACTTGTAATTTGACATGCACAACTCTTGATGAAACGATATCATTCTACATATTTTCTGATTTTTTTTAGCTTTTTTCCTTTCCTCTCATTTCTTTTTTCTTCTATTTACTTTTTGTTTTTTAATGTGCAAACGAAAAATCCTATATATATTCCTTTTTATATGTGAGTCTTTTTAAGTCTCTGCTCACATAATGTCCCACAAGACATTGCGCTTTGCATTAGGTGACTCTTAGATCAGTATGTTTCAAACTCTATCCTTTGTAATTTCCTCAACCCTTTGGCTTGAGAGTTCCAAACTATTGTTTCAAAACTCCTCACTCTCTGCTCTGAAGAATCTTGCTAATTTCAGCTCTGAGTTTTTTGAAGCCAGAAAGTAAAAATTGTGTAGAAGGAAGGAGGATGCAGATAAAATGCCTATAATTACTTTTATACACTCAAAAAGCTAAATGAATATGTATACTGAAGGGAAAGGCCTATTTCCACAGCCTAAAAAGCTGGGAACCCTTTAATGAACCAAAATCCCATTTTTCTTGAGGCTTTAATTGGACAGTGATGTAAAATGGGATGATTTTAGCGGAAAATTTTAGTATAAAATTTATGTGAGATGGAAGAAAAGGCAAATTGTGAATTTTAATTAACTTTTCTTCACAATTTTTGTAACCTCTATCTCCAAAATACTAAGTGAAGCATTAATGATTTCGATAGTCAAATGATGGAATAAGAAGCAATGCCTGAAGAAGAAAAGCGACAAGCTGGACAGAGAGTGGTCTCAGAGGAAAAATCTTGTAGCTTCCATCTTTAAAATTAGTCAAACTAAATGAATATATAAGTATATTGTTCGAGTTATTGATTTCAATTCTAAATTAAATGCAAATATGCCACATTCTAAAGAAGTCATGATTTTTAACGATTTATAATTTTAAAAGACGTATTGCAAGTTTAAAAGTTTGATTGTACTCTTTGAAGCGATAGGATTTTATATTTTGTTTAATTTCCTTCTAACTGAAAGTGGTAAACTAATTAACAAAATTGCATTGGCTTAAATAAAAAAAAAATTATACTTTTTAATCTTCGATGGCTCATCACAAATAAAATTTATCACTAGTTTGTTGTATTTTGTTCAGTTTTTAATGCAATGGATTTATTTGTTGGAAGAATTGTTTATATATTTGAGGAACGTGATAATTTCTCTTTATGCATTTTTTGACTTTTAAAGTAACAAGATTTTGAAGTTTGGGAATGGCAAAATAAACTATATCTTCAAGAATATATATGAAAACTTTTCTCTTTATTCATGCTTTGAAATTTAAACTCAAAAGAGATAGAGGTTTGGAAATGACAAATGATTGAACTGATACTTATTAATCGACGTGAGCCACATAGAAAAAACGAGGCATTGTATCTGGACATATGGAGATAGAATCAAATGTCATAAGGTGAGCACGTAATGGAACATTCACGTTGCAAAATAAACTATATCTCCAAGAATATATTCTGAAAATTCTTTTCTCTTTATTCATGTTTTGTAATTTAAACTCAATAAGAGATAGAAGTTCAGAGATGACAGCTCAATAAATCAATGCTCGTTGGTCTAATACCGGTCACATGGCAAAATTATGTCATGTATCTTGCCATGAGGCAGTCATAAAAGTAAACTCATATGTCACATGCGAGCAAACGAGGAAACATTTTCTCAGCTTTGCTAGTTAACTACATCTGATAGACATTGTTGAAGCTATAAGTTACCCGTTCATGAAATTGGTTTACAAATGCATGTGGCGGAGACTTTGTTGATGCTCAGATATGTTGGATCAACTGGTTTCTGCATAGAAATCAATTTTCTTCTTCATGAGCATATAGTTATTCTAGATAAATGGAAGATAGTTAGACATTTGATATTGGTAGATAATTTATTAACCATCAAGTATATATGGATCTTTCTATGATCAGATTTAAATGGATCGCTGCACTTGAAGAAATTGAAGCTACTTGATCTATCTTTCAATAATCTACAACGAGTCCCCTCATTGTACAAGCAAACTTCAGCAGATGCTCAAAAATTGTCTTCCAGTCAGCCTGAAGGTACATGTAGAATAGAAGGCCATGTCATGATACATAAAGTTTGATTTTGAGAACCTTTTGTCAATTATAGGTGTGAATTTGGAGGTATTGGATCTTGGTGTGAACAATTTGGCCAATGATGCCCTCACAGACATTATGAGGATGACATCTCTCAAGGCCTTGTACATCAATCAATGTGGATTGAACGCATCTTCGAAGTTTCTGGAAGGTACTCTTGTGAAAATGCTTTCATATATCACCTTTTTAAAAATAAGATAAGATTTTCTTGAACATAGAAGGCATGACTGCATTATATTAGACGTTCTCCAGAGATCATATTTTGACCGCACATTTGCTTCAAATAGCTTAAAGCCAACGACTTGTATATAGGTAAGTGACATCATATAGTTGTTTGACTCATGCTTGAAGTTGGAAGGATTTAGTTAAATGTCCCTGGAAGCCATAAGTAAACGTAGGTCATGCTCAATGTCTTGATTGTGGGATCACGATGTCGGTGATTCTTAAAAGGTTGATCATTTCTCAATTAAATCCATGATCTTTGAAGATTGAAGTTTAGGCCCCCGTGCTTTTATTTTTGTGAAACTTTTTTATCGGCCAATCTAAAGAGTAGTGTGATAACATAACATATGCAAGGAGTTATTGCTTTGAAGATTAAAAAGAAAAAAAGTCCGAAATAACAATATATCAGAGGAGTTCAAATATTGTACAGGAGTCATAACAAAATTAAATGCAAAAGTTAATGGGGAATCAAAATCCAAAAAATACTTACATTTTACACATTAAACCACAATGGTGGTTAAACTTCAGGGATTGCCAGTGTTAATAAATTCAACTAGGCGGCACTAATTATATAAGAAACTGAAAATTTATATCAGTAAACTAAGATGCATAAAATCAAAAAAAGAAAGCACATCTTATTATGGATAAATTAATTTATCTGAAAATTGTCTTTTTTACCATTAAGGTAAACAGTATATAGAGTAGAACAAATAATTATAATATCAAAAACTCATACGGACTTATTAAAAAAAAAAAATCTTCAGTGCCGGTGTCCATTGCTACCCCCACCCTCCGCGGCGCTCAGACTTGTCATCACATCACGAAACTCGGTCGCCGTCACCACCACCAGACGACTTTCGGTTTGAGCCAAAATGACCTCAGATTTGAAGTGTGGCCTCAAATTAGAGGGCGCCGTGCATTAGATTTGAGGAGGAGGGGGGTGGGTTGGCTAGGCACCGAGGTGGCGGTGATGGGTAGCGAGTTGGGACGATGGTGCGAATGGTGGTGGTGGAGGACGGCAGATTGCGGTGGCGAGTTGCTGGGGAGGACACGGAAGTGCAAGGAAGAAGAAGAAGAAACGAAAATGGAAAAATGAAGAAAGAAAGAAAGAAGGAAAAAAGTGACTTGCGAGTCCAAATGATGTTTGGGGTCCTCCACTGCTGACTTGGCAGGCACTGTTTTTAAAAAGTACATGATTAAATTGGAAAAAAAAAACTTCAGAAACTATGATGAAAATCGAGCAAAGGTTTAGAAGTTGCCCATACAATTACGCCATAAATCTAGGAATAATATCGACTTTAGAGTTTGTTTACAATCTAATTCAAATTTTGTCAAACTTTGAAGTAATTAATGTAATGTAAAGAATAGTTGAAATTAAGCATTGTGGTGATGCGACTCCTTTCAAAGCTCTATCTTACCTATTTTTCTGTTTGTACTTTTGGATACTAGATTACTCTTTCTAACCTCCATTCTCGGCACAAACCATCATATGAAGTACAATATAGAGATTATACTTATAGTTGTAGTGTCCACTTCAACAGGCCTGTGTGGACTAAGGTACCTTGAAGAGTTGGATATCCATAATAATGGATTTTGGGGTCATCTTCCTTTGGGGTCATCTTCCTTCATGCTTGTGCAATATGACCTCACTCCGTGTGCTTGATGTGGCAAATAACAATTTCAGTGGAGCCATTCCTTCGTCTCTCCTCTATAATCTCAAGTCACTTGAATATATTGTGTTCTCTGGAAATGCCTTTGAAGGCTCACTTTCACTTGCTTCCCTAGCCAATAATTCCAACCTTGAGGTATTCCACCTCCTCAACAATCGTAACCATCTGGAAGTAAATACAGAAGAGCCCACTTGGTTTCCATCATTTCAATTGAAGGTGTTTACTTTATCAAATTGTGTGCTCAACAAAGACGCAAATGTCATAATTCCTAGCTTTCTGAAAGAACAACATGATTTGATACTTCTTCAACTCAGCCATAATGGAATGAATGGAAATTTCCCAAATTGGCTATTGGAGAATAATGTATATCTAGAACGATTCGAACTCACGGGCAACAACTTGTCAGGTACTTTTCAGTTGCCTTCCAATTTGAATCTCAACAGCATGCTACAGTTAGATGTGTCTGCTAATATTATTGAAGGAGAGCTCCCATCCTGGATTGGTTCCATCCTCCCAAATTTAATTTATTTGAATTTGTCAAAGAACTTATTGAAAGGTAGAATCCCTTACTCCATGGGCAATATGAATCACTTGCATACATTGGACTTGTCGAATAATGGCTTCACAGGAGAGATACCAGAGCCATTGGCTAAAAATTGTACGTCACTTGTTCTATTGAAACTGTCAAGCAACAATTTGCAAGGCAATATGCTACCGAGGGGTTCTAACTTGACGAGCTTGAGATATTTGTATTTGGATAATAATCGTTTCATAGGGGACATATCATATGGCATATTAAATAGCTCCTTGCAAGTTTTGGATATAAGCAATAATTCCCTATCTGGAACACTTCCTAATTGGATTGGAGATATTGAATTCTTGGAAATGCTAATGCTGTCGAGTAATTCATTTAGAGGTCCTTTACCATTGAGCTTCTGCAACTTACATTGTCTCAAGCTTTTAGACCTATCTGGTAACAACCTTGGGCCAAATATCCGCCCCTGTGTCAATGTTACAGTTATGAGGTTCTTGCATTTAACAAATGACATGCTTGCTGGGCATTTGCCTGAGTTTCTCTCTAGAGCATCATTGATGGTTACATTGGATCTTAGGCACAATGCACTATCGGGCGAGGTCCCTACTTGGATTAGTTCACTTTGGAACTTGAAGGTTCTTCTACTGCAAGGAAATAGATTTGAAGGTTCAATCCCTCTGGACCTATGTCTGTTGAAAAATATGAGCATATTGGATCTCTCTAATAATAATCTTTCTGGACAAATTCCTTCTTGTTTGAAAGATTTGGCATTTGGAAACAATGGGGTATCTACAGACGCATTTGATACCTTTTCTAATTCACAGCAAATTGTGCTTCCATATGTATATATTAGCAAATTCTCTATATTTTTTTCCTATTATGAAGACAGGAGGTCTACATATACATATAGATTAGAAGAAGTTTACTTCATGACAAAGAGGAGGTTGGAATTATATGAGGGCCACATTCTACAACTCATGTCGGGAATAGATCTCTCACAAAACAATTTGATAGGCTTTATTCCTCCAGAGGTCGGCCACTTGGGTGAACTTCGAGCATTGAACTTGTCACACAATCATTTGACGGGATCAATCCCGAAAACGTTTTCTGATTTGAAGAGTGTAGAGAGCTTGGACTTGTCCTACAATAGCTTAATCGGTCCTATCCCTCCACAACTAATGGAGCTTTACACCCTATCGGATTTTAGAGTGGCTTACAACAACTTGTCAGGTAGGACACCGGATCGAAAAAATCAATTTGGAACTTTTGGTGAAACAAGTTATGAAAGTAACCCTCTTCTTTGTGGAGCACCATTAATAAGTTGTGATGACTCAAATCGGGAAAGGGGCACACCGCCATCTTTTAATCATACCAGGGAGGATGACCCTTGGAGAGAAGCCTTCTTGTGGAGTTTTGTTGGATCATATGTTATGGCATTCCTTGGGGTGGTCCTTTTTCTTTACTTAAACTCGTACTATCAGTATGTGCTGTTCGAGCTTGTTTGTAAGCTCTTCCCATCGTTTCCCCATTAGATATTGTTCTTCTAAGCATTTTGCAATGAAACAAATAATGAAATGGTGAAGAAATTTTCTTTAATAGAATTGTAGGCATTTGAGTCTTTATTATGCATTTTGAATGCTTGACTCCTAGAGCGTTCCTATTATATTCCTTATCATGCTAATTTTAATAGAAATACATTTTTATTTGGCTATAAATTGAGAGAAAGTAGTTTAGTTCACAAGCGAAATGTATCTAGCATCGACAAATTCCTATAAATGTTACCCAAGATGTAAATTATTGAATGGTTGCAACCAGCAATATCAAAACAACCAGATTTTAGCGTCTCAACAAGATCCTACTAACATAAAGGACTGGGCGCGGAGGAATTGCTCCAATTTGACAATAGAGGCTTGCATTGCAGGACCACTACCCAGCAACCTGAGCCCACTTTTGTGCTTATTGCTTGATGAAGATTTATAGCAAGAGAACTAAGCTTATCCAATACTTAATGCAAAATTGCTTGAAGATTTAGTTCGACTCTACTGGCAGAATTCTAAGAGTGATTGTCTTTTGCATATGTACCAACTCAAGGGCATTTGTTTCAAGGAAAATTCAATGATATAGGAAAATGTTTTCCGGTAAAATATTTTCCAAGAACATAGTTAGTTTTCTTTTGTTTGGTGATATATGATCAAAAATGATTTTTGTTGTTTGGATATTATTGGGAAATAATTTCAATCTAATGACTTAATTTCATGCAAAAAATAAAGTTCAAATTTTTACATTTTTTAAAAATAATCGAATTATTAATTATTTTATTTCTCTTTTTTATTTTCATTTTAGAAACGGAATTTTAATTATTTTTTAAATTTTCTCTTTTCTTTTTTCTTTTCTTTACTTTTCTTTTTCTTCCTTCCTCCGCCACTACCGGTCGGCGATGGCCATAGCTTCAGCTCGTCGAGATTGAGTGAGCCACAAGCTCACTAGCCCCGACGAAGCTCAAGCTAGCCAGATCAAGTGAGCTGTGAGCTCACTGGCCTTGGCCGAGCTTGGGCTCACTTGGATCGGTAAAGCTTGGAGCTTGTCGGTCTACATCTTGGCTAATCGTCGCTGGTGGAGGAAGAATGGGGAAGTAGGAGGAAGAAGAAGCAAGAAGAAGAAAAAGAAAAGAAAAGCAAATAATAAAATTTAATTGAAAATTTTAAAAATAATTAAAAATCTGATTTTTGTAAAATTATTGTTATAAGAATAAACTTTTCATTAACCAAGGATCCTAAGACTAGGAAAAAATTTTGGAAAATGTTTTTTGGTTCTTTCAAAGGGGAAATCATTTTTCGAAATTTAAGTTTTGGTAAGGAAACATTTTTCGTTGACTTTGACTAGGCAAACATTTTCCATCAACTAATTTTTCTAAGCGAACCAAACGTCGGAAAATGGGGAAAAGTTTTCCTAGAAAAGTTTTCCTCAAAACAAAACTACCTAATGATTGTGCCAGCGTTTCTTTTTCCATCACCTTAATGTCTTTTCAAACTAAACCAACGTGGAACATTTGTCAAGGGTCGCCCTAGTCATGCCTTTTATCCAGAAGATATTTGGGTCGAGCTATGGAAAAAAAAAAACTGAGCACATAATGCTGAGCTACATATATTTCAGGCAATGACGTAATGCAACAATTCAACAAAAAAACACAAAGTGTTCTTCGCTAGTGTGCGTGTAGAGTTCAGTGGTGATGATATTGGCTATTGCAAAAATAATGCGATTCTCGTCAAGTTAAACTCACTGGCAACAAATTGTTGGGTGCTTTATATTTGCCAGCCAATTCGAATCTTGTCCATATGTGTTGGTTCAATGCATCTGCCAAAAGGATTAAAGGAGCATTTCCATCTCAGATTGATTCCATCCTTCCAAATTTGTTGTATCTGAACTTGTCAAGGAACTCATTAGGCAAGACACTAGACAGATAATCAATTTGAAACTTTCAATGAAGCAAGTTACAAAGATAACCCATAGCTTAAATCACAGTCCAAAGACACTGTCAACTGTTGATGAAGGCCCAAAGGCAGAGAGGATGAGTCCTAGAAAGATGCCTTCTTGAGTTTTGCAGGATCATTCATGGTAGTATTTGTTGGGGTCGTCTTCTTCTCCACTGTTATTTTCTCTACTTAACTTCTGTCTCAACATACTATTCGGTTTTGTCTGTAGGCAAATATCCCATCGTTTCCTAAGCAAAGCTTGTGGTTGCAAGTATTTAAACATCTTGATTTGCCACTATGCAGGTCGAACGATTGGATGGTCATAGTTTCCATCTTTCCCTATGAATTCGGTAATGAGTATCACCAGATTTTCTTTTGGTTATGAACTGAAGTAAAGATCATTGTGGTCAGAGATACAGTAACCATAAAAAAGAAATATATGGCTGTGACTTGTAATCACAGATTGACAAGTGCTTCTTTTATTTTCCTTGGGAATTTCTACAATACACTAGCATACCTTACTGCCTCCCTTTCTATGAACCTAACTACAAATCATAAACAATTTGATAATGCGTTCCAACGTATTTGGACTTAACTTCGATGACATATTGTAAGGTACACTTGACCACCATAGAAGTGGCTGATTTTGTGAAGCCAGATTAGCTGTTAATTGTCTTTGCCAATACGTAGCTGATTCTTCTTTGAGACTTAGCAGCATGATTGCCGGAATGAAGCTTCGCTAAAGGTGCAAATTAGATCATCTGAGTTTCTTTTCTTACTAGATCATCTGAGTTTCTTTTCTTACTAACGACGGCTCCTTCTTGGACTTCCAAATTCTTCATAACTCGCGCTTCTTTCAGACATTTTTTTATTTTATCACAGAGCTTTGTTAGATGCAGAGATTGCAAATGGGCTTGAGCAAATTCCATGTCTGCAAATTCTATCTGCTTACATCTTTCGCCTTTTCCCGAACCCCATTAGGTAGACTCTTAGTAGTTCCATATTTTGTATTGGTCCATGACTTAACTTCTTAAAATTCACCACACAAAGGACCAGGTAATTCACCATCTTCCCGCTTTAGCTTTTTTTAAACTATTTTCATGGTGGTGGTGGTGGTGGTAGCAGCAGCAGGACACTAGTGAAAAAGGAAAAGTAATAGTAGAACTAAAATTATGGAGCAACAACCCTACAAACAGCTCAAAATAAGATGACAGAAGAAAATATTATTACCCACATATGATCACATTGTAAATCAAATCATCCATGGAAAATGAGAAAATATAACAAATATAATGAGCATTTCACTTCTTTATAAATGGAGGCGTCTCCTCTGTCATAGAGAGCTATCTCGCCTCGAGGCTTCTTGATTCACACAACCCCAGCAAATAGCTCACACTTGGTTCCATCCAAATGGATCAAATTTTAACAATTTTTTTAGTATTGTCACACATTTCTATTGTGCCCGGCTCTATCCCACCACTGTAAGAGCAACAGAGTAGCGCCATAATAAGCCAACGCACCCATGATCACGAAGACGTGAAATATCTGATGGCTGTGACCAGCGAGGTCGAACCAACCCGGTTTTAGTCTCTCAGAATCCTGCTAACAAAAAACCAAGTACCTCTAATGTAAGACAGTGCCATGGCCGACTCATAAGCAAGGGTGATCGGGCACTAGGGATTGCTCCAATTCACAATACAGGCATGGATCGCAGGTACAATACCGAAAAACTCCATGGACGAGAAGAACATCGCCCGCAACGCCTGGAATTTCCCAGAAGAAAGAGAAGGGGCAAGCAGTGTCACGACAGTGAAAATCCCCATCGCTGTTATTCTACCTATCAGTTGCAAATGGGGCTCACACTGGAAAATGTAGTAGATTGGGGGGAAGAATGAGGTGATAATCATGGCCATGATGCTGACATGGTCCATCCACAGCAGTTGGATGTTCAAGCAGTGTGAGTGGCATGAGAAAAGGGGTCAAATGCTGCTCGAGAGGAGGCAGAACATGGATCCGCCTAAGAAGACGAAGAACGGCCACTGTGTTGCAGCTGAATGGAGTGAACTGATCTTCAGTCCTTCTGATATCTGATTCAAGTTCACCAAAGAATTTGTACCCTGAAAACTATATTGTGTCAGATGCATCTGGAGACTTCAAAAGACAACATTCCTTTCGTAAGTCGAATGAAACACCATTGGCATGCCACTCACCAAAAGCAATTCCTTTGAGAAAGAGATATTAGTTCCTGCACTTGTAGAGTTTGACCTGCACAAGTGGATTTGCATATCAAGCCATTGCCTAATCTATTAAAATACTAGTCGGAGTCTAATCTTCAGATCATAATTAATAGAAAGTGGTTCAATCCTGTCTGCCAGAGTTTGACCTGCATAAGTAGATTTGCATATCAAGTGAATGGGCAGAGCACAAACTGAATAACTATATAGCTTGCTTAAGCTGACACTTTCAAATTCAATCTGACAACCAGTAAACTACTCTTCACTATAAAAGCTTTTACCACTATGATTTGGTTCAGAAAATCTCAGCAGCAGCGCAATAGTTTATTATAATGTCCACCATGTGTGAACTTTTTCTTGACACACACTGTGCTACTTGCACGGAAAATGATTATCCATTGATAGTGGTCTGAATCCATGTTGTATTAACAGGAACAGAGAGATTTTCAAATGGATTAGATCTTTAATTTCTGTTTGAAAAGAACAGAAATCTCTATTAATACTTTGATTCCATCATGAAAACTTATCACAGATGACCCTCGCTATCCATCTTAATTTTGCACTTGCTTTTGGAACAAAGACTGTCTTGACTGTCAGGCTACTACTCCTGAAATTTAGCAGCAATGAAATTGGCGAGCACGAACCTTGCATACTCCTGTGAAACAAACTTTCACAGTTTAATTTTATGTGCCTGCACTTAATTTCACAAACTTGAGTTATTCATCTATGGCACCTGCAATTTCGATACAGCACCAAAAGAAAATAAAGGTTAATGGCAATTTTGGTGGCTGGTTGCTCAGTATGGTAACAAGCCAGGAATATCACAATACTAATGAATAGGTAGTTGATATCTAAGCAAATGTGACTGTAAAATTTGACAATTTTAAGCTGGTTATGAAGGATTTCATCAAAACAGGGTAATTCAAACGTCCTCACCAAATGAGCAATTCAGCAAGCTCTCTAGTGAGTTTGAGTTATAATTTGCACCTACAAGCCTCATCTCAGATTACACTTGAGACCGTGAAATTGAGCTATGACAATCAACACAGATCGAGCTGCTACTGACAAATTTCTCACTATAAATGTATAGCTATAATTCCCACTCCAACACAAATTATGTGTTCCATTCGATATGGTCGAGGCTCACCAGAATGTTCACGCAAGTATAGGATTGAATGACACAAAACGCACCTTGAGAATAGGCCGAGAAGATCCGCCACCTGAGGCACGTCCCAATCAAATGCCTGCTACACAGGACGCAAAAGAGAAAACCACAAATCACAAAAGAAAAAAAAGAAGATAAAAATGAACTCAAGAAGAAAATTTGAACAAAGATGGCCCCGCATAAGAAAAACAAGTCGAACTAAAAGCACATCAGCCATCCTTACGTCGAGACGTCGAGCGTCTCGTTGTGCCAACGGAACAAGCTGAGGACGGCCTCGGCGAGCCACCAGCTGGCGCGGGTAGTGGCCGAGGATGAACTCGTTGTCCTTCACGTACTCCGGCAGCTCCCGGAACGACGCCAGCGCGTACCGCGATGCCGACGTCGTCCCTCCGCAGCAGCTGCATGTTCAAGCAGTGCGGTCGGTGAAAATCGATGGCCCATCGTCTTTCCCCATTGCCATCACTCCTTCTCCATCTCCTCCTCCTCCTGCTCTTTCGCTGGGCGCTTCCTCATCGATTTCTGCTGAATTTGTTGGTCTCCTTCCTCTCCTCCTTCGCTCCATCTCGATGTGGCCTTTTCCCTTTTTGTGGAGAACTCAGAGGAGGAGGCCTTTGCTTTTGTTTGTACGCCGGTCGGAGAAGAAGATGAAGAAATCGTGGAGGCCTTATTTGGCCCAATATCAGCGCCTCCTTTGTATCTCTTGATATATCTTTTTCAAGATTAAGATTTAAGATTTTTTTTTAATTTCCTGAAAAAAGGATTTTTTTTTTTGCAAGTTTTATTCGGAATTTGTTAAGAAATCAAATAATAAAAAAATTGAAAGTTTCAACGCCAAATCAAAATGTTTTTCGCTCGAATTGACCAAAAAAAAAAAAAATCAAGGTTCTTGATTTTTATTATCTAGACAAAACTTCATTCATTCACTTATATATTTTAATATAATGTTAACTGCGCTAAAATATTTTTACTAAGATAGATTTGCTAATTGATAGTGACAATTTAGATTTGAACAAGTGCCTTAATAAAAATCATGGAGTATCTAAACAAAATTATGCCATCAAATCAATCGATACCTACGATTTAACAAAATCTCATTTTATGATCAAGGAGAAGTGGCAAAATTCAATCAATTTTTCTTAAAAAAAAAATACATCTAGGACCCTCTACCAATGTCTATAAGACTTTAATCTACTTGTGGTTGGTGAAGTGTGTGGCCTGGAGCGAAAGTATAAAAAAAATATCTCTAATAAAGTAGAGATTTTGGTATGCGCCATATCAATGGAAGTGGTGGAAGTGGCCTATATAAATAGGTCTTCAAGTTCTAGTAGAGAGAGCATAGAAATAACTAAGTCCAAAGCCTCTTCCCATGCACCAAACTCTGTAAATCACTTTCCATTAAGTACGCCCTTAGCTCATCCCAAACTAACACAGAGGACTCTTTTTGTACAAAACAAAATAACTAGCCCTTTATCCAAACTACATGAATAAATAGACAAAAACTATCAAATCTTTACATCATATTCAAAGGAAATGGTTCAATCATGTCCAGCGACCGGAAAAAGTACTCCATAATGATAAAAGTGAATGGGCATAGCACTAATAAAACAACTATCTTGCTTGCTTGAATCAATATATTTCGAATTCAATTTCACACCCAATGAGCGACTCTTTACTATAAAAGCTATTTACCACTTCGATTTCATTCAGAAAATCTTAATAGCAATCAACTTTCAGAGCATTCTGCTACAGTATATTATAAGGTCCACCCATTTGTAAACTTTTTCTTAATATAGATGGAGCTGCTTGTGTTGTAAAATGAGTATCTAGTGATATAGGACTGAATTCATGTTGCACTACCAAACGGAGTTTTTCTAGTGGATTGGATCTTTAATTTCAATTTTTACTTTTATTTTTTTGTTGAAAGAAAAGTTTCATTTCATCTTTCAACACTTTAATTTCTATTCGAAAAGAAAGTTAATTTCTATTAATGCTTTGATCCGTCATGCTATCCAATTACATAGGACCTTTGCTATCCATTCGACTATCAAGCTAGGGCTCCAAAAATTTAGTGGCGATGAAAATGGTAAGTAGGATCATTGTATATTCCGACAAAATACATTTTCCGAGTTTAATTTAACATCCTTGCAATTAATCCGGTGTACATAAACTCAAGGTGAGAGCCAAGATTTCAACGTGTATAGGAGCAAGCAGACAATCAAAGCTTTAACGCCAATTAGACAAACAAATCCGGCGTCAGTGGCCCGCGATGGACGATCGGCTGTGGCTACCGGCGGCCTGAGGGCGATGGAGAGGGAATCAGCAGGAGAATCTGCAGAACCCCGAGAGAGTTGGACTGGCTTAATGGGCCTGTGGGTTTAATGGGTTTGATCTCTAGGCTGAGGCTTCCTCTGATGATGGGCTTGCTATGGCCCAGGCTGTTATTATGGATCAGGTCCGGGCTGCGCAAATTGGACATGCACATGAGCACGACACCAACATTTACACGTATCGCATCTGATGCCTTCTGGGAAGAAGCTCGGTCATTTTTGGGATGATTTTCGTGTTTGCGTGGAGGAGAGAGAGTGAGTTGAGAGAAGTGGTTGATCAAATCCAAACAAATCATTACAATCACAAAGGAAGCTTAGATGAGAGGAGAGGAGGGGCTGATAATGAGTTAACATGGAGATACGTAGAAGTTGTAGATTCTTCACATTAGAGTATCAACGACTCAACCGTTGTCCTCAAGATGATTAAAAAAGGATTCATCGAATGATATGTGCCAGCAAATTTAGCCCTTGAAGGAAATTATTAGTGGATTTACCCAAAAAAAAAAGTGTAGGAAAAAGAACTTCCACCATATCTCTATTTTCATTGGCTCGGTTCAAAAATAAAAATGGAAGGAAAAATCTTCCAATTCAGCAACTATTAATGGTGAATCACCAAATTACGAAAATCCAGTTATGTATGTTCAGTTAATTTATGGTGTTTCGAATGAAATTTCTCAAATGACCAAACCATTTTGTTTTGGTGGTTAACAGTTCAAATAAAGTCACTTCAGACTTTAGAAAATTCTAAGAAGTTTTTCAAATCCGCGTAAGGAAAAGGATCCAGTCACCCTTGGTTGACCAACTTTGGAGTATTGACCAAATGCTTTATGAGAAAAAGAAGTAATCAATCTAGCGTTTTGCCGGGGGTAAAGAAGCAAAATCTCATCTAAGATTAGACTGAAATGGAAAGAGAAATTGAGTGACTTGGCCAACTCTCTTTTCCATCATATTCATATTGCTTTTGGATTAATAAAACATAAAGTTAGTCAAGGTCTTACTATTTACTTTCCATAATGGACATCTCTATCAATAAAGTTGAAGCATTTCCCAGCACTTACGGTAGGTGGCCAAGACGACTTTGGAGAAAGCTGGGTCAAGCTACAATGGGCATCTCTATCTAAAAAGCAAAGTATTTCACAGCTTTTTATCGCAAGTGACCGAAATGACTTGCTCAAAATTATACGAGAGTCCCCCTTACATGATGAAGCAGGCATTCAAACATTCAACGAAATATATATTTGGCAAAAAAAAAAATAGAACATTATATAATGAATTCAACTGATAAGCTCAACTTAGTGATTTATATGTTCAAGTACCTTATGTTATTGATTTGTCCGTTTTATTTCAATATATTTCGTTGAAAATTTAATGAAATTAGACAACATCCTTAATTGGTAATTTTTAGATTTTGCTAATAAGTAATGGGTTGCCGAACAATATTGGCAAACTCCCAAAATAATATTTAAGTGGTAATCATGTGGATGATTGATTTTACTTTGAACCTGCTATTAAATGGAAATCACCGGAGAGAATCCACTTGATTTTTGCAGACTCCCCCAATTGTCTCCCTAAGGCAAAGAGGCAACACTAATTGAGATCCATTTGAGCATCCAAGGAAATGCTCATATAAAATGCTCGAGTCTTTGAGGAGAAAGTCATCAAATAGTGTAACTCATTAAGGAATTAATTATCGTAGGCAAAAATAACACGACGGCCTGGAGTTTCATGTTCTTTAATAATCTCATTGCCATTCGTTAACCTAATACTCATTTGAAGATTAATGATTCTTTTAGATATTTGACTAGTAAAAGTTATGATACTTGATATAGATCCGGTAATTCCGATTAGCATGAAAGGTGCAATTGAGAAGGTGACAAATGATCAGGCTTAATAGCACATTAATTGCAAAAAGTTGCATTTTCATAATAACAACTACAACAAACGATAATAATAAAAACGACAATGGATAATTTAGTGACAAACACTAATTGGGAACCCTCCCACATCATACAATGCACAAAGGCATTTTTTTTTTCATGCGGATACATAAGATAGGATGAAAGATATCAAATATTGCATACTTTTTAAAGTTGATTGGAAAATTTATCGCGTAACACACAGATATAAATGGCAAACTTTTTAATGAATATACAACCATGTTTTGTAATGGTAAATATTAAAATATTTCACTTTTTTATTTTTTATTAGTCAACATATATAATTAAGTAATTATGTACTATTAAACATATTTAATAAATTTAGAAACAACCTCTTTATATAACACATGAATCTATTTTAAAATATTTTTCTAGGAACACGAGTATTAGATTTCCAAGCAACTTTTGCACATGGACCTAGAGCAACTATTTCAATGCATTTTGACCAGCAGATTAGGTAAGTCTAACATTGGACCCACACAATGTAACAAATCACATCCGTTGAACACATGTAATTCAAGGCGACAAAATAACTAGAATAGATTTCCATATGCTTTTAGCATCCAAGATTGTTATTCAACATTCATTTTCCACAAAGACCGGTTTTATTTCCAATTTATTGAATCGGCAATTGTGCCTGCCTTCTTCTCTGTCAATTTTCACGTCCTTATTTTTCAATATAATTGAAATCGTTTGCGGGAGGACAAGATGTGTTGCATCTTTGAATCAAAGAGGTCCCCAGCAAACTTGATCAACTCACGGGCCACAGGCAAGTATTTCATGAATATAACACATATAAGAATTGAATCTGGACCATCAAATCTTGTCGGATCCATTATCTTCAATGATTGATATTCATTCAAATATTTTCTCGTGTGACGCAAAACACTATAAAAATGAAGTGTCCTTCATTTTACTGTACCTGGGCAGGTGCACTTGGGTGGTGCCGAATATTGGAAGGAAGTGGAAGATGATATCGTTGCTTGGAACGAGAGACTGGAGAGGAATGCCCTGCTCAAGATTAAATCCGCCTTAAACAACCCGAATGGGTTTTCTACTATCGTGGTGCGACGACTAAAAAGATTTTTATTTAATACTAGCAAGTATTCATACATTTGCATAAGATTAAGACTATATGTTTGGATTTATTCTAAATTTTGATAGTCAATTGATTTTGCAGTCATTGATACTTCAAGTTAATTATAAGATTTATTGAATATTGATTGGAATTGGCTTGACTAGTTTATCAAATCAATCGAAATTGCCCTTAAATTTCTTTCAATAAGTCTAAACAAATACTTATTTGTTTCATATTTATTGACAAAACAATACCTGTAAAAAATTAACAACATCAAGTTTTTTTTATATAATATTTATCTTATCTTTTTTTTACGACGCGATACGTGGAAACATATTTTTCAATAATTTTGCTGATATCACTAGTAAAGTTTTGTCGATATGCAAATAGTCATTCTTTATCATTTTAGAAGATTTGCTTTATCATTTTCATCTTTCTCTTTTGGAAAACTTCTGAGTCAAGTCAATGGCGCTGATCACGCCCATGATTGTGTTGTGGAATTGGACTAATTGTGATAATCACTGGAAAGGGAAAGACTACCTATATAAATGAAGTAAACATTTGTATGGTAGAACTACCTATGAAAGTTACCATATGACTTGTGTCCTCCATGAATGAACTATATAGATCAAGCATATCAGACACAATTGGACATATCTATTGATTTAATTAATTTAATTCATTTGACCAACTACCTATGAAAGTTACCATATGGCTCGTGTCCTCCATGAATGAACTATATAGATCAAGCATATCAGACACAATTGGACATATCTATTGATTTAATTAATTTAATTCATTTGACCAATATAGTCTATCTCTTCTTATAATTGATCACAATGTCCTCTGTAGATAATCTCAACTAATCTAGTGTAGATAAACGGTTAGATATGTGAGTTGATATAATTGCAGTAACTGTTGAAATAACTCTCCTAGTTTTGTTATGAAATACGTATGAATTCTGTATACAAGGAGCAAAAGTACACGTGATTACTGTGATTCCTTTTTAAAAAAATCTCAATTTACTAGTACGTAATGGATTGGTCAAAACGGCAATGTATTTAAGTAAAAGACAAAAATAGGGAACAGAAATTATCAGATTGACATACATGTTGAAGCGAGACCAACAGGACTTGGATGAATGAATCGCAACTACGGCCGCTTTTGGCATTTAAGAGGGATCAAATATCATAAATGAATCTTAATTTTGAAAGTATGCCAGACAAAAAATGAAAAAACAAAAACAAAAACAAAAAGAGACACCCTAGTGGCTCCACATCAGCTACTTAACATATGCTAAAAATAAAGTACTCTGAGTAATCAAATAAGATAGTGATCATTTCAATGTGAGTATTCACTTATAAATCACTCAACAAAACCTCTCCCAACAAATGTATGTGGAATTTGAAGAATGTGAGACCATATATATGGGAAATAAATTGGGCTAGAAGTTAACTCCATTACCAAGTTAGAAACCCAACACACTAATAGGGACAATAATAATAAAAATGAAAGAGGTTGAGTTTTAAAGCTTATTGGTGTGTTTATTTACGGAAATTGATGACTTGTAAATATTTATCTAAAAATAATTACGTGTACTAGTTAAAAAATTAGTTAAAAGAAGATATCTTCATCATCGATGACAATCATTGCTAATTATTTTCATTATCATAAAAATGTTCCATATTAATTTGTTTTATAACCAATACAAGTGATTATTTTTATAATAATATTACAAATTGATGTTTTGCGAAATAAACACACCCTATATATCAAGATAATGCATGTTGATGTATTCAACATTAACAGCTCCAAAGAAGGCTATAGTATGATCAACCAAGATATATAGGTCCTGCAAGGCACATATGAGAAAAAAAAAATAGACATAATACCATGAAAGATGTTCGAGTTTTGAAGCTTCGTATTAGAGACACGCACAAAAGTCCAACACCAATATTTACTCGTATCCCATGTTCGATCATTTTTTGCCACGAAGCAGAAAAGCCCCAATCCCAACTCTCTCCGCTGCTCCGGTTCGCATTCGCCTTCTCTCTCTTGCGAAACAAATCCTGTGTACATAAACTCAAGGTGAGAGCCAAGATCTTAACAAGTATAGGAGCAAGCAGACAATCAAAGCTTTAACGCCAATTGGAGAATCACCGAGATTGGACTAGCCTCATGCATGACGGTTCTCGACGACCAAGTAACGAATCAGTAATCATCTCTTATGGTCGACGAGTCAAAAAAAAAAAAAAAAACATGCAAATCACACTAGAACACTCTCAGATTGACTGATAACAGAAGCAAATCAACACTGGAAGTCACTTGGGCAAAACATTGAATAGCTGATGGACATGAAATTCCAAGTGCTCGGGACAGAATACTCAACAAACTATCGATGACGAGTATAGAGTGAGGTGTTCATTTTAAACATTACAAGACACAAAATCGACGAATCGGAGGATAGGCGTGCACTGAGACATGCTCGGCCAAAACCAAAATAGAGCATAGGAGAGGGATACGTGGCCAGAGCCGTCACTGGTTGAGATTGATGATCGCCCGAAGGAGAGAGATCGTAATGGACAGTAAAGACGGGACATAGAACCGTCAAAGGGAGGAAGAAACAAAGACTGTGTACTTCAGCAGCGACGGCTCTGAAATAGAACGGAGCCTCTCCACGGCCGCGGAACCGGTGGCGATCGTGCGACTACCGGTGGTTGAAATTGACGCGACTGGGAGGGAATTTTCTCCCTGAGCTCCCCCTGTGCCGCTGCTCTGTTCTTTGCGTATATGCTCTCCGTGATGACTGCGTGCGTCGGTGGCCCGCGATGGACGATCGGCTGTGGCTACCGGTGGCCTGAGGGCGATGGAGAGGGAACCAGCAGGAGAATCTGCAGAACCCAGAGAGAGTTGGACTGGCTTAATGGGCCTGTGGGTTTAATGGGTTTGATCTCTGGGCCGAGGCTTCCTCTGATGATGGGCTTGCCAAAGCCCAGGCTGTTATTGTGGATCAGGTCTGGGCTGCGTGAATTGGACAAGGCCCTTTCAATTACGAACGAATTGGAACCTTTTTTTTTATGATTTCCTTTCTTTTTTATTATGTAGTTCTTCCGAAAGGAAACAATTTTTTTTTTTTTTTGAAGGTTCAAGAAAAATTCCCATTTTGTTCGAAAAGAGTTTACATTCAGAAGTCACGGAATGTCCAAAAGCACATTCAATACTGTAAACTGTAATTTAAAATGGTATAAGAATGGCTACCATATTTGTATAGCAGCAAATTAACTATGACACTTTAAATATGGTGGTGGATTCTTTTGTGTTGCTTGGATGGATGTATTAGAAGAAGTGAAGCTCATCTCACATATGGATTGTTATGTGGAAGAGAGACTTTTTAGCAATATGCAAGTACTAGCTTATATTATACATCAAATAATCATTTGAATGATTATCTAATGAAAATAAGTTTCACGGAACTTTGATTTTTTTTATATTATGTTAATGCTTATTAGCATAATTATGTACATAAGATATAAACTTGAATTTGTATAAATAAGTTTTGAGATTAATATACTATGTAGGATATTATGATTATTTACTGTAGCATTATACTGTAGCTAAATTTTGTAGCATGGCTTTTATCTTTATGCGCTCTGCTCGTGCACTTTGCACATTCGCCCAATTACCCCACGGTTTTTTCTTTTTTCTTTTTTTTAATAACTTTGGACAAATTATCTTAACCATTATATTTTTCTTGCAATAATATACAACCAATTGACCTATCTAATGCAGAAAATAAACTCAGCATGATCCAAGACTTGCGGGGGACCTTCCATTTTTCATTTCAATTCCCTCGTTTACACTTACATGGTATTTTGTCTTCAGTTTTTTTTTTTTCCTTTTTCATGATTACTTTCCCAGTACAGTGACTTTTGATTTTCTGAATAATAGTGACAACTCATTGACTACCATATAACACACTTTCGTGGTTTAGTAAAACAAACTCATAAGGCACCTATATATATTTAGGGGAATACGCACCTATGTCTCTATATATTCTTTGAGTACTGCTTTTCCTTGTTCTATCATGCTATTATATTGCTCATCATTCTAAAATAACGTGATGGTACTTTTGTTATTCCCTTTATAAATAATCATTATAAAATTTAGTTCCCGAGTCTATGCATAATAAGTCTACACATAACAAATATTAGATCTTGTGCTTGTTAAAATACACAAAGTTTGCAATTTTATACCCTCAAACTAGCTGAAAAGAAATTCTAGCAAATATAAAGATAGATCAATCATGCACCTGGAAAAGCAGTTGGTACTGTATATTATATTTATTGATCTTTAAAAAATTAGTTAACCTATTGATAATGATGAATGAACAATCTAGGAAATTGAGAGAACATGGATGTTACTCGGACTTAACCTTGAGTAGGATAGACCACTTATAACGGGTAAAGGCACTCGATGCTAAAACGAGAAAACGAAGCTTGTAGTAACAGTAAAAAGGTTGAGTTCCAAAGCTTATTATTGATTTTTTTCCCAAAATATTAATGATTTGTGAACAGTTTTCTAAAAATAGTTATTTGTTTTGGTTAGAATTTTCATCACCAACAATAATCTTTGCTCAAATATTTTCTTTAATGATAAAGTATTTCTCATTAATTAATTTTTACTAGCAATAGAAGTGAATATTTTCAGAGATATATTTCAAGTGATTGATTTTTCGTGAAATATGTGCATATGGAATCAAATGTTTTCATCAAATTGGTGATTCTTAACTAAGGGTTTACGTATGAGAGTCGCCGTTTTGCGATCGCGCGTGTGGGCGACGAAAAGCTGCTAACAAATGTCGGCATCGGCTCCAACTCATTAATAGGACGCGCGGCTACTAAGGGCACATTTGGTAATGTTTCTGTTCCGGGGAACAATTTTTGAACAGAAATAGTTTTATTTTTTTTTCTGTTCTCAGGAACAATTTCTAAGTATAAGAACGCGTTTCGTAACTGCAAAAATTTATACTCTGAGAATAGAAATGAGTTTACTAAACTTGTATAATTTTGTTGTTTCTTTTAGTTTTTCAATATTTTTTATTATATTTTTCCTTTTATGCTTCTTTTTTCTCTTTTTTTTTTTTTTCTTTCTTTCTCTTTATGGCTGGTCGCCGGCCACGGCGGCGACCGGCGACCGGCTGGGTGAGCTTCAGTGAGCTCGTCGGGCCTCGCTAGGCCACCATGAGGCTTGGCCTCGCCAAATCTGGGCAAGGCCGAGCCTCACCAGTGGCCTTGATGGCCCGGCGAGCCTCGTGCCGACCAGTGAGGTTGGCCTCGCCTAGGCTGGGCAAGCTCGAGCTTGCCCAGCCACCAGTGAGGCTCAGCCTCCCCAAGCCACCACTAGGTAATGAGCCTTGCCTAACCATGGTGAGGCTTGGCTCAATGAGCCTCGCCGTGGCTCAACGTCTCCGGGGACCGGCGACACTCCAGTGAGGTCACCAGCCCTCGTCTAGCCGGTCGCCGGCGCCGGCCATGGCCAAGGTCGGTGACCGGTAAAAGGAAGAAAGAGAAGAAAAAAAAGAGAAGAGAGAAAAATTGTTTCTCGGAATTGTTCCTGGGAACAAGAAACATTTTTTTCTACTTTTTGTTTCTATTCTAAATCTGTTTCCGGGAACAAAAAATAATTTTTTTTTCTCAGGAACAAAATTTTTACCAAATGCATTTCTGTTCTTTTTTTGTTCCCTGGAACAAAAAAAAAACAGAAATTTTTGTTCTAGAGAACAAAAACAAAAATAAACAAACAGGGCCTAAATGGTGGCAACAAATGTCGGTGTCGGCTCCAACTCATTGATAGGGCCTTGCTCAGTTCATTTTGGACAGCTTTCACGGATAAGCCCAGCCCATTCAACATCAAAGATCAAAAAGAAAAATTAAAAATAAATAAAAGAACTCCACCTCTCCAGCACTTGGGATATTGAAGATGAGAAATAATAAAAGGTTAACAAAATTCATGAGCCATTGAGAGCTCGAAAACCTTAATCGGCTTGGCCGAATCGACCTCCGCATTTCTTAGGCATGAGTTAGATGGGCCCAGTCCTTGGGCATATTTTTCTAATTTTGATTTTAGGCTTGTTCAGGCTATGAGCCTCGGGGAACCAAGATGCCATTAGCAAAAATAAGTGAAGTAGCGAATATAATTAAATGCAATGAGACGTAGAGGGCATACAGAGATACGCAAATGAGCATGAAGGCCAACCAATATCGATGAAAGCATGGTATAAAGTATATTTTAAGTTTAGTAACTACATTCACTATTTTAATATGACACTTTACAACAATTATATATATAAAATATGGTTTGCTCATCATATATCTAGCTATATACTTTCATTAGAAATTGGAATTTGACAGGCCATAAAATCACTACGAAGCAAATTTCCACGTAAGACCAATCTAGTGCTCCCTAGTCCAGAAATTGCCATCAGGGATTTGGGAACAAATGAGAAAATATGATTAGGAAAAATATAATGAAAGATGTCAAGTTTTGAAGCTTCATGTCAAAGATTTGCACAAACATAAAGGAAGTTGAGAGAGGAGAGGAGTGGTCAATAGTGAGTTAACATGGAGATACATGGGAGTTACAGATTTTTTTACGTTAGAAAGCCATTGACATCAACTGCTGCCCTTAAGATGATTAAATACAATTTATCAAATGGTGTTTACCAACAAATTTAGACCTTAAAGGAATTTAGATGTGGATTTACAAAAAGAAAAAAAATTATATATGTGGAGGGAAAAAGAACTTCCATCATGTCTCTATTCTAATCAACTCAATTCAAAAATAAAAAATGGAAAGAAATGGATGAATTACTAAATTATGAAAATCAAATTATATATGTTAAGTTAATTTATGGTGTTTTGAATGAAATTTCTCAGATGATTGGAACATTTTGGTCTAGTGGTTAATATTACCATTTAAAGTTACTCTGGATTTTAAAAGATTCCAATATGTTATTCAAAGCCGCGTAAATACAAGGGTCAAGCCTCCTTGCTTGACCAATTTTTCAAAATATTAGCCAAATGCTTTATGAGAAAAAGAAGTAATTAGTCTAGCGTTTTGTCGGGGTAAAGAGGCAAAATCTCATCAATGATTACATCAAGATGGAAAGAGAAATTGAGTGAATGGGCCAAATCTCTTTTCTATCGTCCTTATCTTGCTTTTGGATCAAAGAAATATAAATTTAGTCAAAGTCTTGCCACTTACTTTTTGTAATGGACATCCGTGTCAAAAAGGTAAAGCTTTACCCGGGTTTTATCGCAAGGGGCGAAGACGACTTGGGAGAAATCCAGGTCAAGCTATAATGGGCATCCCTATCCAAAAAAGCAAAGCATTTCACGGCTTTTGTCGCAAATGACCAAAATGATTGGCTCAAATTATGCATGAATCCCTACAAGAAGAAGTAGGCATTTAAATGGCAAAATGCCTTACTTAGCAGAGAAGCGATAAAAGCGTTTAGCTCGGCCTAATTGGCTATGCTCCTTCCACTTCTTTCATAGCTTGGGGGGGCGTATTCACAGAACGTGAGAAGCAGATGAAGAACCATCTGCTTCCGGAAGAAATCGAAGAATTTCTTGGGAATCCTACAAGATCCATTCTTTCTTTTCTACAAAACACCCATGTTATTTGCTGTAGGGTCCATCTTTTTGTTCACCATAGGAGGACTCATTGGAATAGTCAGCTAAAGGAAGGGCGGCCCCACCCTGAAACAAAGGTGTACATACATAAAATAAATAAAGAGAATGGTTATGGCCTTTACTTGATGGGGCTCCTTCCCATCAACATTATATCAGTCTGGTGAAAAAATATAACATAATATATTCAATCCAACTAATAAGTTCAACTTATCAATTTACAAGTTTGAATATGTTGCGTTATTGGTTTATCTGTTCTATTTAGTTATATTTGATTGAGAAAAAATAATTAAATTATGCAACATCTTTAATCAGTAATTTTAATAGATTTGGTTATTACACCAATGAGTAATGGGCAACACTGTACTCTCAAAATAACTATTCAAGTAGTAATCATTTGGATTGTTGATTTTACTTATGAATCATTGTCAAACGGAAATCACCGCAAACGATCCGCTTGTATTTTGTAGACTCCACCAATTATATCCCCAAGCCATAGAGGAGACACTAATTGAGATCCAATTTGCACATCCAAAGGAATGTCCATGCAATATGATGAAGTCGTTAGGGGGAAGCCATCATATCGTGTGGCTGATGAGGAAATTAAACGGCACAGGCAAACATAACGTGATGGCTTGGAATTTGATGTCTTTAACAATTTCATTGCCATTCGTTAACCTAATGCTTATTAAAAATTTTAAAAAAAAAAAAAATCTTCATTTGATTACTTTAGGTGCCCACCTTGAATTACTGCAGCTCATCTTTTCGTTTTCTATGTGAATTACCGATTTCACCATATCAGACCGAATCTGACCGGACTAGATTGAACTGGTTGGTCGGTCTGATTCCCAATTCTAGGATCAATCGGTCTGATTCCCGATCCCAAAATTTGAGAACCAGTCCTCCCGGTCCATTTCCTAGTTCCACCTTAGAAGCGAACCAAACCAAGAACTAATTAGTTCTAGGCATGATAGTTAAAAGATACTTTTATTTAATGTGTTGCACAAACTTAAAAGACTAAGTATTTCATAGAATGTTAAGCAATTTTGCATTCATCAATACTTCAAGTTGATTTTAAGATATATTGGATGTCGACATGTATTGTCTTGATTGCTTTATTTATTTGATCAGATTGCCTTACTTTGCCTTTAAAGAGTCCAAACAAGTACCAATTTATTTGATATTTCTTGGCAAAACAACACTGACACTAAAAATTAAAAATATCAAACCTTAGTTATTTATCTCTCTTTTCTTTTCTTTTTTATTTTTTTGCAAAGTAATTCCTAGGCACTTTTTTTTTGTTGATTTGCCAATTATAATTTTTTTTTATCATTTTATAATCTTCAACTTTCTCTTTTGGAGAAGTTCTAGGTCAAGTCAACAATGATAAAAACGCGTTCCTTGGAATTGGCCCCTGCAGACTTGACTTTGCCCATGGTTGTTTCGTGAAATTGGCCCAACCGTGATAATCACTCAAAGGGGAAAGACTCTGCACATATAAATGAAGTTTACACATGGTGAAGCAAAAGAAACATATAACACACAAAACACTAGTATAAACATGAAGTGTCTTTCACTGTGTAAATGGACTTGGGTGTTGCTGGTTTTGATGGAAAGTGGAAGAAGCATGGGTTGCTTGGAAGAAGAGAGGAATGCACTGCTTAACATTGAGGCTGCCTTCAATTGGTCTTCTATTATTTCATGGCGCTATAGCCCTAATGATTGTTGTGGCTGGGATAGTGTGAAGTGCGATAACACCACTTCGCGGATAACTCAACTAGATCTATCCGGTGCACGCATGGTGGACGAAGAAAATCCTAAGCTTTTGGTTATTGATGCCACTTTATTCCTTCCTCTGGAGGAACTTCAAGTGTTGGATTTAAGACGGAATGATCTCTCAGGTCTCTCTCTCTCTCTCTCTCTCTCTCTCTCAATTATTTGTTTCATTTTTCTTATTGCAATTATGTTTCTAAGCAATCATTTACTTTTTTAACAATGAAAAAATGTCATACTGTGGTGCTATAAAGTATAAAAGTGAATTGGGCGAATTAATAACAAACATATGATTGCACAAATGATGCAATTCTTAAAGTAGTTGATTGCACATATCATAAATTAATTACGAGACTCATCACCATGATGATGATAAGTACAAAGAACAAAAATAGAATTAGTTCAGTAAGCAATGATTTACCAAATTGCAACCTTTTTTTTTTTTAATAAAAGGTAGAATGGTTTGAATTTTTCACCCCAACAATTTTGCACTTGTTTGGAAGTGGACCAAAATCTACTTAATAGTTTTATTTGTGTCTATCTCTTTAGATTCAAAATAAGAAAAAAAAAATCAAGTTTATCATTCAACATATCAACATTTACATTTTTGGAAAGGTTTTGAGTGTTTATGATAAATAAAAATCAAATTGTGAGAGCCATAATATTTACAAAAGTTAAAAGAAAAATTGAAATTAAAAATCATGAAAAGTAGATTGGTAGAGAGGATTAAATTAGAGGGAAGAGAAAGGATCTTAAAGGTAGTGTAATGGTTGGATAGAGGGAAAGAAACGGAGCGGAATAAAAAAGATTAAAACATATCAAGAGGAATTATGTATAGCTATCTATCCTTAATATTCCTCATAGAAAGGGATTTGGAGGGATTGAGGGCACTGATGCTTTTATTAAACAATTTTTTTCTTTCCCACATTTACATTTTATTTATTTCAAATTATAAATACTTCAAATTATATATACATAAAAGTACAATAAAGAGATAACGAATTATTTATTTTCCTTTTTCATTTTTCTTATTTTATCTTATAATTATTTGTATTTCTTATTTTCTATTTTGGTTACATCTTCCAACATCTATATTTATATGAATGCATGGACTCATGCCTAGTCAGAGAAGGCAATTGTTCCAAAATCCCAAAGACACTTTACCCGTCATGCATCTAGACATGCAAGAAAATTAGAAAACCCGTTATTAGTGCTCTCTTGGTCAACCTTTTAGATAAGGAAAGTCACATTTAGGTACGTGTGTTTCGGGACATTATTTTCAAAAAATAAACAAATCAACGAAAATATTTATATATAAATTTAAGAAAGTGAATTCCCAAATCTATAGAGATGAAAACACTTTCCGGAATTACGTCTCTCAAATTGTTTGATATTTTTATTTTTTTTCTTTTTCCTTTACTCTACTCTAGTGCCGACAACTGGCGAGGGTCGACCTCATCGAGATTGGGTGAGCTCAAGCTCGCTAGTCTTTAATAGAGGTCGTCGAGGTGGAGCCTCGCCAGCTTGTGCCTATGGCCGATTGCTGAGGCTCCGGGACCAGTAGAGGGAGAAGGAAATGAAAAGATTATTTAAACATTCAAAAAAATTTGCGTAGAATGAAGTCATGAGATTAAAATCAATTTTCAAATGTGATTCAAATACCAAAAAACGTTTTCGGTCACATGTTACCAAATAAAAAAAATTAAATATTTTTTTTGGAAAATATTTTTCTTGGACAAAAAACATTTTGTTTTACCATAGAGTTTTTCTCGAAACAAACGCTTGAGCAAATAAGGGGATCTTATACAAATAACCATAAAAAAAAAAAGGAAAATAGATTATCCATGGATCGATGTGACCTATTTATTTACAGATTTTACCCACACTCGAAAGGAGAAAATATTGCGTGGACCAACTTGTCCACGTCACTACGGGACTGGCCCACTCAATGATCACATTGTCGCATTCCGAAACTCAAAACCGCTGCCTCTACCTATGACACTCTCTCTCCTCTCCAGTCGTCCTTTTATCACCACCTCGCTCCCTTCCACCACCAAAGCCAACATCCTCACTTCCACCAAGCTGCAGCTCATCCTTACCATCGTCTACCTCGAGCTCAGCTGGCACTCTCGAACCTCAGATTTTGGATCTAAGCTTGAGTGAGCCCTAGACCTCATATCGCAATTGATTCGAGGTCGAGCAAGGAATATAGCAGCCACATCTGGAATTTTGGAGGTCAACTGCCATTGTCGACCCCTAGTGGACGAGTTCTCGTAGCATGGAGGCAACGGTAAAGAGAGACATCGAGGTTGGGGCGGAGGCGGAGTCGTCCAAGGCTGAGTGAAAGGGAGAATGAAGAAAGGAGGTAAAAAAGTAAAAAAGAACAAGTAGAGAAAGGAATTAATGAAGAGAGAGGACCCACGAGGATAAGAGAAGAGAGAGAAAGTGGGACCCAACTGGAGCCACGTGTTGATGTTTGAGTGGGCTTGGACGTGGAGGGTCGGCCTACACAATAAAGTGGGGTCCAATTTTTCTACTCCCTTGATGTATCCAAATCTAAAAAGCCGAAAACAGAGCTGAAGCATTCGGGATGAAGTACTCCCAAATGAGTAAACAAGCTCTCTTCCCAAATTTTCATCACCACTAGGAACACGTGTTGTCATCGTTGCCTACCGTTGCTTGTCCCGCCACACTTTGTAGACATAACCTTGCCTCCGTTCGAGCCATACAATGTTGCTGGCAACTTAGCACTTGGCCTCTGAACTCAACAAGGCCAAGCGCCCTCCTTGCACCCAATCTGCACCTTCTCTCTTCCACTTTCTCACCATTGCACCAACGCCTATGCTAGGGATCAATGGCGATTGTTGGACAAAAGACCCAATTGCGGCTGTAGCTGACCCCTTTTGACCTTAGATTGACCCAAATCCTAGGTTGAGTCGAGGCTTAGATGTTAGATCTATAGCTTGGTCGACCTTAGATCTGGAATGTGAGGCTCGATTGTGCCAGTGGACTTCGAGCTTGAAGACACCAAGGATAAATGATGATGATGCTAGCAAAGTTGGAGGCAAAGGGTGTTGACCTAGGGCAAAGGTCTCTATAACAATTCGTGTTTGTCGTTAAATCTATCTAAACCACTCTGGAATTCACCAATGCCTCCACAGAGCGCCATGATCTCTTTATCCATTCTCCAAATGGAGTTGTTTTCATCCTATAGCCAATTTCTGGGTCATCTTGTACACCACCACCTAGATGAACCTCTTGTCTTTGGATGCCACCACAAGATAACTGGTCCACGGGATGTTGTCAGGAAGCTTCTTCCTTATAAGGATAATTGTAAATATACTTTTTTGAAAGTCTGATACTTCAGCACAGACTCATATACATATTAATTTTCAATTTTCTTTTCCTTTTGCTTTTCTTTATTTTCTTTTCCCTCTTTCCACTTTTCCCCTTTTCCTTTATTCAGGAAAATTACAAATTCAATTTTGAGCTTATTACACTGAATGCCAATTTAAACCTAAAATTTTCAATTTTGTTGATATATTCCTATGCCTTTTTGTGAAATTTCAATGAAGTTTTTTCTATCAATTGCCACTGAAAATTGCTGACGTGGCGGTCTATCATTGTTGGTCATCTTACGCGACACAAAAAGTGATTTGACTTGTACAATTCTTGATAAAATGACGTTGTTTTGCATACTTTTTAAAATTTCATGTTTTTCTTTTATTTACTTTTCCACTCTACTATTTATTTGCTTCCTTGGAGAGCTAAGACCATTGAGTCGCTCCATCTCCACAACACCATATGTCCCTACAAGATCTCGTCGGAACCCTAGTTATCTAGGCTAGTAGCAAAGAATCCTCTATTTATTTATTTATTTATTTATTTATTTATTTATTTATTTATTTTACTGGCGAGTATTGTCGAGTTTCTATTCATTCACTGTCCCACAAAATATTGTGCTCTATATTAAGAGCCTCCCAGATTGGTCGTTTCAAAATCTATGCTTTGTGTTTTCTTTGACCCTTTTGCTTAAGAGCGTGAAACTATTGTTTCGAGACTCATCTCTATTATGAAGAATCCTGCTATTTTTAGCTCTAACTTTTTTAGAGCCTAAAAAGTTTTTCTTTTCTTTCCCTCTTCAACTAATGCAAGCATCTTGTTGTCCTTCAACACCATTGCTTATTGTTTCCTCTTCTTTCTTCGAATTTCTTGGTTTTAGCGAGTGGTGAAAGTTTGGTACATGGCTTTCTTGACTCACAAATGCACCCTTCACAGAGCTTTTTTTTTTTTTTTTTTTTTTTTTTTCCTTTTGCTTGTTCTAAAATTTAGATGGATCTTTAATTACTTTTACGTTTTTCTCATTGCCACAAGTTGAGAGCAAGAAGTACCGAAAATGCTAAGAATGTCGCTGATTTTAAGGAGCACCAAGATCATAGCCCTTGGATCCCAACAACCCCAGCCAAGCCATTTTTTCCTGGCTAAAACATTTTGCTACCATGATCAATGAATAGGAGCTCTCTAAGGAAGAAGATGAACACTAGCACATAGAAGGAAAGAAAAGAAAAAAAAAGGAAGAAAAGAAAAAGGGCAAAATCAGAAAATATATGCAAAATGACGTTGTTTCATTAAGAATATAACATGTCAAAACGTCACCTGTGCAATGTAAAATGACCGCTGATGATTGAATATAACGTCAACAATTTCTAGCAGCAATTTGCTAGAAATATTACGTTGGAATTTCATACAAATGTTTAGGATTATTTAGAAATTTGAAGAGTCCAAGACTAATTAGTCTCTATATGTAACACCCCGAACCCTTCGCAGGTCGTTAACAGTGCCGATGTTACATCTTTCACCATCTCTATCTCTTTGCTAAATTAAGCCTTGCCAGATTACAGGCATTTTTTTTTTTTTTTAAAACGGTCCCATGCGCGACTCATAGCGGAAGCAAATAAATATCACCATCTATCTCCCTACCAATCCCATGATACAAATACACACCAACTAAACACCACGATTTTTATAAACAGTGTTGACGCTTTGCTTACATGCATACATATAGCGAGATGGGGTTTTTCCTCGGGTCGGTACAAAAGAAACAGAAAAGGTAAGGACTCTGCCATGTCCTTCCTAAAATCTCAAAAAGGAACTCCGACCTCTAACATCATATAAGCACAAAAACCCTCCCATCACGAGCGTCAACTATCTACACCAAAAAGCGGTCTAGCTCCTACTCCTCGCGCGCGATCTCACACCCATCCCGGTGCGTCAGGTGGTGGCGGCGGCAGCATCCCTCGCATAGCACCATCTCGACGGACGTGCACGGACAAAAACTCTTGTATGACAGGGCCCCCAACTAGGCCGATATCATACATGACTAAGCATCGTACTCGGATAAAAGTCAATCCGGGTACCGAGGGACAGTCTATCTCGCCATCTCCACCTCGACGTCGACGGAATACCGTAAAACACGCCACGCGAAACAGCAGGCAGCGGCATAGTGCTAATCTGAAATGTTATCCCCAAAAGGGGTGAGTACAACCACTCAGCAGATAGGGAAATCCAATAACAACTCAGTGCACCATGCATACCATCATACAATTCAGGCATCACTTACCTTTTTGATGACAAGCGTATTCATGCATCATCATAGCATACATATCATCATTAACCATGCATCACCATGCATATCACATCATATCATCATTGGCCATGCATCACCATGCATATCACATCATCATTAACCATGCATCACCATGCATATCACATCATATCATCATTGGCCATGCATCACCATGCATATCACATCATCATTAACCATGCATCACCATGCATATCACATCATATCATCATTGGCCATGCATCACCATGCATATCACATCATCATTAACCATGCATCACAATGCATATCACATCATAGATCAATTTCCATTTTTATTTATCAATTGATCTCCACATTATCTTTTCTCAAATCATCACCATCCCTTCGGGCAGAAACCTCCGACAGGGGTATCATTATCAATCCTTCGGCGTAAAACCTCCGACAGATTCCATGATCAATTTGATCATCACCCTTCGGCGAGAAACCTCCGACGGGGTTCCCAAGATTCCAGCCATCTCATGGCCACCGGGCTTCCGGCCCCCCACATTCCGGGCATCTCGCACCTCAACTAGCATCACGAGGAACCTCCCTTCGGGCAGAAACCTCCGACAGGGACTTCCGGTCTTTACCCTTCTAACCGGGGATCTCGCACCCTAATCCTGGTATCGCGAGTCACACTCCCTTCGGGCAGAAATCTCCGACAGGGACTTCCGGCCCCCCACATTCCGGGCATCCTGAAACTCCCAGGGAATCTCTGGAATTATGCCACCAGGCCACCAGACAACATCCTCCACCACAACCTCATTCTCACATACCATTTTCCATTTTTTTATCATCCTTTTCATCTTGTTATTTCATGGCATATGATTTACATACATGCATCACAATTTATGATCGTACACACATCAATGCCATATAACAATACATCATAATTCATGATCATACATGCATCAATGTCATATAGCAATGCATCATAATTCCATAGGACTCATGGCTAATAAAATAATCCCCCTTTTTATTTTATTATTATTTTATTATATTATTATATTATTATATTATCCATTTTCATAAATAAATATTATATTTAATATTTATGATTTTCCAAAAATCATAATCTTCAATCAAACAATTAGAATCAGATTTCACATAAAATCCATGGCTAATTCGCATTTTACATAATTTCCCAAATTTCCACAAAATACACACAACATTCGGATTATGGCCAGATTGCACAATTTTCGAATTAATTTAATTAAAATACTCATATGACCTCCGAAAATTCCCAAATTTTACAGGATGATAGCCAACACATTTTCGTGCATTTTTCATGGAGAACTCTTAGCCAAATTCTTTATATATTAATTTATATAACTCCACGAAGCTTCTGGAACCTCTACCGTTTCGTCCAGAACGTTCATCACCGAAAAACTTAGGTTTGACCCATCAAATCTCTTTCGTTTCTTCTGAAATTCGAGTATGTTATACATCAATGTGTCCTTTAAAATTTTCATGAAGGGATCTAGGTAAAATACCCAGATTTTGGTCACCATTTTAACCCGTGAAGTCTCGGGTGTCTCGGTTCACTTCAACAGAACCATCCGTCTCAAAGATTTAGCCGATTCACCAAGTTATACTTGTTCTTTTTGCCTCATTTTCGAGTATGTTGTAGCTTAGGGTGTTTCCTACAACTTTCAAGAAGACAACAAGGTGAGATCTCCAACAGAAATCGACATGCAACCAAGAAATCAACAAAAGGTCAGTAGGAAATTCGCAGATCTGAGGTCACCGTATAACAGAGCTTTTGACCCCACATATCACCATCGTTTTCCATGAAATTCGAGTATGTCATACCTCAAGATATTAGCTTCAACTTTCATGAAGACACCGAAGCCAAAATCACACTCCAAATACACATGCAAGCCCGAATAAGAAACTGTCTACCACAAACCGAACGGAAACAGCCACATAACATGAACACATGCAACCCTTACTTCGGTATTTCGCCCAAATCACCCCTCAAACCGAACATGCAACCATCAAACAACGTGCAAGAGAAGTAAAGGAACCCCCACTTGCCTCCAAGATGAACACACAGCAACACACGGCGGCGTAGGACGGTCGGACGGCGGGCGAACGGCGAAACACGGCGGCGGGAACTCTCGGCTCCACCTCCTCCCTCTCGGCCTCTCCTCCGCTCAAGCTCTCTCTCGCACACTCTCTCTTGGACGGAAATGAAGAAGCAACCGGCCACTCTCTCTCCAAATCCCCCTTTTTATACTCCCCTAGGCTCATCATAGGTAATGATTGATCCACCACACCTATGGCCAATGCATGCTCTTTACTTTATGCCACTTGTCACACTAATTTTTGAATTGATTTGGGCTTGGGCTTGGGCTTAGGCCCAACCGGCCACTCCCCCTTGGGCTGGTCGAACTCCTCTCTTGGGCCCAATGGGCCGACTAGCTTGGCCCACCAAGCTTTAGGCTAATGGGTCCAAGGCCCATTTCGAATTTTGATCCCTTTTTCCCCCTTTTTTTTTTGAATTCCTTTTAATTAATATTTCTAAATTCAAATTTCATCTTGGCCAAAACCTTGGGATATTTTAATTATTGAAATTTAAATCATATGGCCAAGCATTTAAATTTAAATTTCCACAACACAAGCAAAATTCATCAAATTAAAAGACAAATTGGCTAAAGCATAAGCCATAAAATTCTATCACCTAATTAAAGACATTTAACACACCTTAAAGCTCGGCTTTGAATTTCCGGGATGCCACACTATACAATAGGTTTAAAATTAATTTGGTAATTATTCCCCTTTAGTCTTTGTTCGGTCTCCCATTTCTTTTCTCACACACAAACCCACCATGGACGCTCATATGAGCCTTGTGACCCTTGAGTTGCCATTACCTGGTGGAGTTCCTCTCTCTCTCTCTCTCTCTCTCTCTCTCTCTCTCTCTCTCTCTCTCTCTCTCTCTCTCTCTACTTTGACCCCAAATCCGGATAGCCTGAGGCTAAGCCGCCATTTCATGAGGTGTCGGTTACCTTGCACAAGCAAGCCAAAACTAATGCTTATTAGTCGAATGCAAGCCACATGACAATACTATGCCATGTATGTTGCCACGTGATAATTACAGATGTAAAGTAAAGAAATGTTAGGTGGGGAGAACATAGCTATCTCAGCTTTGCTAGTTAACTAAATAAAATAAATACTGTTACAAGCACAAACTACTCGCTTATGAAATTGGTTTACAAACAAAGCGATAGAATTTTTTTTTATGCTTGGATACATTGGAATAATTGATTTCTACCAATTAATAAGTTATCCTCATCATGAGCATATAGTTATTCTTGGCGTATTACAGATAGTTAGATATATGATATCTATAAATAATTAATTAACCATAATGCATGCATGAATCTTTCTATAATCAGATTTAAATGGAACGCTACACTTGAAGAAATTGAAGAGGCTAGATCTATCTGACAATTATCTGCAACGAGTCCCCTCATTGTACAAGCAAACTTCAATGGAGGCCCAAAATCTGTCTTCCAGTCAGCTTGAAGGTACGTGTAAAATAGAAGACAATGCCTTGATATGTAAAGTTTGATGTTGAGAACCTTTTGTCAATCACAGGTGTGAAACTTGAGGTGCTGTATCTTTGGGGGAACAATTTGGGGAATGATGCTTTCACGGACATTACGAGGATGACATCTCTTAAGGCCTTAGACATCGGTGATTGCGGATTGAATGCCTCTTCGAAGTTATTGGAAGGTACTTCTATGGAAAGGCTTTCGTTTATCATTATTAATAACTTATCATAGAAGCACATACAGTTGTTTGACCATAAGTAAACCAATGTCATGCTTCAATGTGTTATGATGTCAGTGATCCTTAAAAGTTTGATTTTTTTTTTTCAACTTTTCCCTAATCTTTGATAATTGAAATTTAGTCCCCATGCTTTTAGTTTTGTGCAACTTTTTGTGTGGGCCAATTTGAATAATAGTGTAACAACATAACAAATTCAAAGAACCATAGCTAAGAAGATTAAATACTGACATGACAGTATACCAGAGGAGTTCAAATATTATATAGGAATCATAATCAAATTAAATGCAAAAGTTAATGAAATCAATATCAAACAATATTTAAAGTTTACAAATTAAACAACAATGGCGGTCAAACTTCAAGGATTGCAAGTGTCAATAAATTCAACAAAGCCATGAAGCCTAAGAAATTAAATGACACTAAAGCTCAAACAAAGCAACCTTAATGGACATACACGTTTGCATTGATTTTCACTTTATTCTTTTTGCTTATTTTAAATGTCGCAATCTTTCACTTTGACTTCTTCTTTTTTTCTATTTTGAAACACCCACAACATACACAACTATGGAGATATAGTTTTTTGTATTATTTTCAAATTAAGTTATATTTTAGATTTTGATAGTATAGTAAAAACCAAATTATTTTGTACTTTTCACAAAGCAAAGGAAAAAAAAAGACACACATCATATGTTGTCTATGGTAATACTTCTTGATTAAATTACCTATATAAATGAAAGTATAATAAGGGAGTCAATAACCTTAAGTTGTGAGTTGAGAGAGAGTGAAGAAACTATTGTTACCAAATGGTAATTAACTTATAAGACTCACACTAAGTTATTCTTAATAATAGTGTCGTTGCAAAGTAATAAACTTTGCGAGAGAGAGAATCTGTTGTGTGCAAAATATGATAACAAGACATTATTTTATAAGTGGCTACTAGCTCCAAGAATGAAGGCACCAGGGTTAGGCAGCAATAGAATGGCCTATCTCAAAAAGGATAAGTGCATCATAAATTTTAAAACATAACGCCAAAGTGCAATCAAATTTTCAAATTTATCAAATTGATGCACTATGATTTGGCTAACTAGAAAAGTTGAAATGTTTGTTTTTATTACTTTCTTAACATGCATAGTAATAATGTAGCATGCACTAAGCTCCACATAAAAGAAAAAATATATATATTTTTTAATTTTTTTAAGAAAGGAAAAAAAAATTAAAAAGGAAAAAATGATGAGAAATGCAAAATAAAAAAAAATAAAAATCTAAAACCACCATCATAGCCGCTCAAGGCGGCCATATAAATTGTCTATCAAGAAAACAATTTATAATACTAGTTAATCATGAAATTTATTCAATTTGAAATTAATCCTACAATATATATTGTTTAAATATATTCTATTTATCATTTCAAATTTAACTTATTTCATCACATGATTAGACTTAGTAAATAAGTTTTTATCTTTTTGGTTTGTCATTGAAGATATTATCTCTTATTTGGACATATAAGTAGGCTTTCCCTTATCTATCAAATTTTTATGTATATTGTGAAAGTCAAAGCTACGTTCGCTCCTATGCTCAACATATGATACTTCACATTGACTTAGAAGCATTGGCTTATTGATTTGACATCAACAAGCTTTAATATTTATTGAGTTAAATATAAGTAAAAAGACAAAGCACCCCAAAATTTTTTTCCAACCCTCATCTTTTTTTTACCTTTATTACTCATTGATTGTATATTTGAAAAAAAAAAAGTGAGCAAAGTAATGTTTCTTGAAATATTAAATTTAACCGTCTCATTTAAGTTTACTCCACATATGCCACTTAACTAATACATGTGATTGCCATGCGGCATAAATTGTGGCAAAACTTTGCCTCATGGGATGCATTTGGCTATAAGTTATAAATGATTGTTGATACTTAAAATTTGACTAAATATTTTAGGATTAAATTGCAAAAAATATTAGGAGTAAATTAGGAGCCAATTCGGCCCTAACAAAGAAGGATTTTGCACATCACCTAGGTATTAATATTATTTGCATTTAATGAGCTTTACTTTTATTTTATTTTCCCTTATTTTACCTTATTTCGGATAAGTAAAAAAAATAATATATATTAAAAAAATTTAAAAAAAGGGCTAAAAAGGAGCTCGGGGGTTGGGCACGGGCTTATCCTAGATTCCCCCTTGAACCATCCCTCTCTCTCCCTTCTCTCTTCCTCCTCCGCTACACGCCACCAAGGACACTGCTGAGTAGAAGCAACTAAGGGTGGAGTAGGTAGGAGACGGTGCAGGAGAGAGGAGGCGTAGAGCTAGCCCTGCTGCGGAGTGGATGGTGAGGGTAACCTTGCTCGGCCAAGAGAGGGCCCGGTCGGCGTGCTAAGGACCGGCGGTCGGAGCACCTCCGTCGACCAGGCTCCTCGCCTATGAATAGGGGGCCACGAGCTCGATTGAAGGAGGAGGAGGAGGAGGGAAATCCGAAAAAAAAAAAAAAAAAAAAAAAAAAAAAAAAAAAAAAAAAAAAAAAAAAAAAAAAAGGCATCTGTAAGGGGGATCGAGGGCAGTGGTCGAAGAAAGGGGGACTGGAGAGGCTAAAGTAGAGAGAGAAGTCGGCTAAGAGTGAAATCGGAGGAGATCCGAGCGAGAGAGCTTCAGCCGACACCTCGGCCATGTGCGAGCTTCGTCCAGCAACCTCGCCCAGCGGACGCTTCCGAGAGCCAAGCCAGTGAAGCTTCCCTAACTATGTTCCGTGCCCTTTTTTGGGCGTGTTGCGTCGGAGACCGCGACTGTCTAGGTCACGCGAGCTCCAGCCACTAGCCGTCCCTCATCACGCCGTCATGCGTGTTCTAGTTTGTGTTGAAAGCGTCGGCGCCGGTTCTGATCCCATTAGATCCGAGTCCCTCATTCCAGTTGCGCGCACCACCCGCTCGATGGAATGTCTAAACCAAATCTCAACTTGTGTTAAGAGTGCTCGTCTCTGAGATCGTTAATTCGTCATTTTGTCTTATCCTTGGCCATCACTACCTCCCTCTCTTGGTCAAAGCCTTCACGACCCGCAAGAGGGCAAAAGGAGGTCGCAACATGATCGATTTATTATTCTCAAAATTCTAACTCTTTAGGATAAATTATGCACATTGTAGATGAAGATAAAATATATTGAAATAACTTATTCATGTAATCTAAAATTTAAATTAAAAAGAGAAATATGTCTTATTACGTCAATGATATTCATATTTGGAAACATACCTTTTTCAATGCAGTCATAAATACATATTTTATCTAGTTTTCTAAAATTAAAATAAAATGATTTCAATGGCAGCTTACTTTATATCTTATTTTACTTAATATTCTCTAACTTTAAATATTACAATAACATTAATTTCTTAAACATTTAGGAAATTTGACTTATTTCACACATACGTATTTGCAATTTATTTAGTTTTGCTTCCGCTGAAATTCACTTTTCTGAAATATAGCTTATTTCATAAGTTCTACTCAAATTTTTTGTTAATGGTTCAATTCAAATAAAATTTAACCAATGGATAAGGAGAAAATGATCTCAAGTTTTGATTTGGTTGAATGACAATCACATTTAAAGAATACGATGTTAATAAGGAAATCCACATAATCTATATAAAATTTATAATTAAATTGAATTTGTGAAGAAGCTATTACTCTTATATAATTATTTTTTTATACATCTATTTAGTTACATTTTTTAGATTAAGCTTTTCTTCTATGTCTTATATGCCCAATTTTTGTGTACAAAACAATTTATAATAGTGTAATCAATGTTACAAATCTATAATATACATATAAAGATATCTTTTAAATATTGGTGTCCACTGCCTAAATTACTATCGTAAACTTTCACAGTTACAATCCCATAATTTTAGGATAACTAAGGTTGAGAAGAACACGGCATCTTCATTACCATTGCCTATCACTGCATCCGCCCATTGCAGCGTTCAGACCCATCATGACACCATGAAGCTCAGTCGCTATTACCACCACTAGAGTCAAAATCACTGCTGCAAGAGAACCGTGCACAACCTTCAACATGAGCCATTATGACTTCAGATATGAAGTATGGCCTTATGGAGGGGAAGCAAGCTCGCAATATGCATAGCGAGCTGGGACGATGGTGCAAATGGTAGTGGAGGATGGGGGTGGGGGGTGGCGATGGTGAGTTGCTATGGAGGACATGGAAGGGTGGAGAAGGAGGAGGCAAAATAAAAGCGAGAAAGTTAGCACCATTAAAAATGTTGAGAGCAGATGCAAAAAATTAAATAAAAGGAACAAGAAAAGCACATGATCTCACACTGATCTTAATGGAGGATCACATCGAATCCTTTTAGCAATAAGTTTCAGAAACTATAATGAAATTAAGCGTTAAATCTAGTATTAACATCAACTTTAGACTTGATTTTTGATATGATTAAAATTGGTCGAACTCCAGAAGTAATTAAGTTTCTTCTTTTTTCGTTCTATTAATGTAGCGTAAAGAACAGGGGAAATGAAGCATTGTGCTGATGTGATTCAACTATAGAGCTCCATCTTATCAAAATTTTCTATTTAGTGATGATACTCATAGTTGCAGCATCTACTTCAGGCTTGTGCGGATTGAGGAATCTTGAAGAGCTGAATATTGATGGAAATGGATTGTGGGGCCCTCTTCCGTCGTGCTTTTGCAATATGACCTCACTCCGTGTGCTCAATGTCAAAGGGAATAATTTTAGCGGGGCCATTCCTTCATGTTTGCTCTCTAATCTCAAGTCACTTGAATCTATTGACTTTTCTTGGAATGCTTTTGAAGGCTCACTTTCACTTGCTTCCCTAGCCAATAATTCAAACCTTGAAGAATTGTACCTCTACGGCATTCAACATCGTTTGGAAGTAAATACAGAAGAACCGACTTGGTTTCCTTCATTTCAACTAAAGGTGTTTATATTATCAAACTGTGTGCTCAACAAAGATGCAAATGGCATAATTCCCAGCTTTTTGAAAGAACAGTATGCCTTGACATGGCTTGAACTCAACGACAATGGAATGATAGGAAATTTCCCAATTTGGCTATTGGACAACAATGTGAACCTAACAAGGTTGGATCTCAGTGGCAACCATTTGTCAGGTGCTTTTTATTTGCCTTCCAATTTGAATCTTGTTGACATGTGGCACTTAGATGCGTCTATTAATATTATTGATGGAGAGCTTCCATCTTGGATTGGTTCTATCCTCCCAAATTTGGAAAGTTTCAACATGTCGAACAACTTACTGAAAGGTAGAATCCCTCCCTCAATGGGCAATATGAGCCATTTGCGGTCATTGGACTTGTCGAATAATGGGTTCACGGGAGAGATACCGGGGACACTAGCTAAAAATTGTGTGGCACTTTCTATATTGAAACTGTCAAGCAACAATTTACAAGGCCAAATGCTACCGAAGCATTCTAATTTGGGAAAATTGTGCATTTTGGATCTAGCTAGCAATAATTTCACAGGGGACATATCACCTGGTATATTGAATAGCTCCTTCTTGGAAGTCTTGGATGTAAGTAATAATTCCTTATCTGGAACTCTTCCCAATTGGATTGGAGATTTGCGAGACTTGCAAGTGCTAATGTTGTCGAGTAATTTATTAGGAGGCCCTTTACCATTGAGTTTATGCAACATACATTATCTCTTTCTTTTAGACCTTTCAAGGAACAACCTCGGGCCGGACATACCCCCATGTGCCAATGTTACATATATGAGGTTCTTGCATTTAGCAAATGACACACTCACCGGGCATTTTCCTAAGTTTTTTCTCAGAGGTTCATCGATTGTCACATTGGATCTAAGACACAATGCATTGTCAGGTGAGATCCCTAACTGGATCGGTTCACTTCGAAACCTGAAGTTTCTTTTGCTACAAGGAAATAATTTTGAAGGTTTAATCCCTCGGGATCTATGTTTGCTGAAAAATATGAGCATATTGGATCTCTCCAATAATAATCTTTCTGGACAAATCCCTTCTTGTTTGAAAGATGTGAGATTTGGAAACGATGAGCTAACTACAGACTTATATGGTTTCTTCCGAATGAAAACATTAGTAGGGGATGATTGGTTGAAATTAGAAGAAGTGGAGTTCATGACAAAGAGGAGGTTGGAATCGTATAAAGGTAACATTCTAGAACTCATGTCGGGAATGGATCTCTCGCGGAATAATTTGAGAGGCTTTATTCCTCCAATGGTTGGCTACTTGAGTGAACTTCGAGCATTGAACTTGTCACACAATCATTTCACTGGGCCGATCCCAAAAACGTTTTCCAATTTAAAAAACATAGAGAGCTTGGACCTATCCTACAACAACTTAACTGGTGCCATCCCTCCACAACTAACAGAGATCTACACCTTGTCAAATTTTAGAGTGGCTTACAACAACTTGTCAGGCAAGACACCAGACCAAAAAAATCAATTTGGAACTTTTGATGAAGAATGTTATGAAGGTAACCCTCTTCTTTGTGGACTACCATTAACAAGATGTGATGGATCAAATACATTGCCATTTGTTAATCATACCAGGGAGGATGACACTTGGAGAGTAGCCTTCTTGTGGAGCTTTGCAGGATCATATGTGGTAGCGTTCTTTGGGGTGGTTCTCTTTCTCTATGTAAACTCATATTACTAGTTCGTTCTAGTCGAGCTTGTTCGTAAACTTATACCGGCGTTTCCCTAAGTTGAGAATATTCTTCTAAGCATTTTATGATGGAAAAATACAATGAAACAATGGAGAACTTTTGTTTTATAGGATTATGAGCATTTGAATCTTGACTGCATTTGAATGGTTGACTCCCACAGTGTTCCTATTATATTCCTTGTCCTACTAATGTGAATATTAGGATATTTGATTTGTTTTAGAATTTAATATTCATTAAATTGCATCACACACAAACATTAGGAACATTTGCATTACTAGTACTAAAGAAATTAACTAAAATTAAAATTAAAATTATTTATGTTATTTTTAAGGAAAAAGGAAAACGAAAAAGGCGAGACTAGGCCCAGTTTAGGCCGGCCCGGCCTCCTTTTCTTTATCTCTTGCTCGTGCTAGACCTGAATGAGTTGGTTTTTGTAGAATCCAAACGTTGAGTGTTGATTTCTTTTGAGTTTGGGTTTGCGCTCAAGCTCCAAATTGGTCAATGTTTTCTTCCCCACTCGCTGCTCACGATGTGTTTGTTGGAATGCCCGAACCAAGTTAGTGTATGGTTCATTCCGTTTCTGGGTTCATTGTTTTCTTGGAGTCTTATGTTCCAATGTTATGTGAGAGCTATGCTGGAGCAGAAATAACATTGCTGATCACTCATGAAACGTATGAGTCTATTTCCACATGTTTCTCTTTTCTCCATGTCCTCCGGTTTTTGTTCGTTTCGTTAAGTTGCAGTAAAAGGATAGCGTCCGACAAGCAGCAATGGCGATGGTATTTGCCGACGGTGGCAATCACAGCTGGTGGTGCGGGTGTTCAGTAAACATTCTGATGTGTTAGTGTGAGGATCATTAATTGTTGTAATCCTCGGGCAGTAGATTTCCGTCAAGCCAACTGGGAAGAAGACGTGGGAAGGCTTTAGGTAATAGAGAAGGGAATTAAAAAAAATAAGAGGGGAAATGGGCTCATTTGGACTGAAATAGCAAAAAAGACGTTAGGGTATTTTTGAGTGGATCTGAGCTTAGTTCTGTTATAAGGATTTGTAAGTTGTTTGGGTTTGAGTTGAAGTGGAGAGAGTGGGGAGCAATTCTAGTGATGGTCCGTTTGGGCTTAGTCTGTTCTTATAGAAACTTTCGTGGGCTATTGGTGATTTGGGCTTAGCTTTCTTTTAAATCGGGCTTGAGTTATTTTGAAAATGGATTTAGTGTCAGAGCCTAAACTGCGCCCAAGGCCTGATCCGAGTCCCTATTTTTCTGGATATTTTTTAGGACAAAAATCACAAAAATTGAAAAATTAAAAAATTAAAAAATTAAAAATTAAAAAATATATATGAAAAATTCGAAAATTCCTAAAAATCCAAAATTACAAAAAAAAAAATTAAAAAATTAGAATTCCTCAAAAAAAAATATTAAAAATAGTCTTCTTGGGTGATTTTCCTTTTTTTTTATAAAAAAAAATGGAAGTCTATTGACTCTAAAATTGTGCTCAAAATTGAACAAGTCTTTACAGCTTCACTATAGAAAGGATCCGATTGTTCTTAAAAATGAATGCCACTTGATATCAAGAAAATTAAATTAATGAATTAGGAACATTATAATATCGAGACCTTGATTGTCAATCGAAATATCAATCAACAGAAGCCCTACTGCCGGCCAATGCAAACATCCCAGTTGGATTTTCGATGATAGAGAAGCTCTCTTGCTCCTCTATTGAAAAAAACGCTCTTGGAAGTTCTTCATCAGGATCGTCATCTTTACGAGGACGAGCATCTCCATAAAAGGTAAAACAGACTAGCAGTAGAGGATTGAATATAGGGAATTTGCTCTCTCTGTCGGACTAAATTCAGGAGCTCCCTCGATTTCTCCCACCTCCATCGCTGTCATCCCCATCTTGTTCTAGTTGAAGCTATCGCGTGGCAGCTCCGCTCCCTTCGACTTCATCGTCTCTAACATCGCATCTAGCCATTCATCCGAGAGCTGATAAAAGAAGATGAAGACTCTCTCTAGTGGCTTTCTTCTTCATGGAGCTACCGACAACGGATGTCCGTCTCCCTCCAGAATCCATCTCTCTCTCTCTCTTTCTCTCTCTCTCTCTGCATTCCATTCGGCCAAAAGTGTGGCCAGCAGGAGGAGCTCGGCTTCTTTCTCACTCCGCTGCTTTTCCTCCTCCAATTCTAGATCGCTGCTCAGCTCATAATTGGAAGCTCGCCTCTAGTTCACCGAGAGTGACGCCTCAGCCTTACTCTACTCTCTTATGCTCTGTTTCCATGTCGCTGGCCAGAGTTTGTCAAATCATAGCATTCGCCTTGTAAAGTGGAGTTGAGACTATCTTCTCTTTAGCTCGTTCAAGAATCCATTTTTCTAGAGGTCTTGGTTCTATCGTCTGTAGCTCCTCTTCATTGCTCCATCAACATTTAGGCTCTATCTTCCGTCCAGGGACACCAATTTTTCTTGGTTTGGTGCATCTCATTCATTCTAGGGGCTACTTTTGCCTCTGTTCTCCCTTGTCCTCGGAACATTTTGTCAAACCAAAACGACCAGACGATGCCGAGTTTTAATCATTGTCTACACCAGTCTGAAAACACTATCCGGCATCCTCATGCTACTCACCGATATTGTTTCTGGTTTACTTAAATCAGACCTGCTCAGATTGCTGAATTAATAGTTGCTGATCCATTGCCTTCGAAGATCAAAATCAGAGCCATCTTCCACTACAAACCCAATAACAACATCTCCAGCCCGACGCTATCTCTAGCGAGCTAGAGCCTGATCTCGTCCACTTGTATCCATGGCTTGCTGGGATGCCCGTGCCTGTATCTTGAAGCGCTTATGAATGCGGTTTACATTCTCACATGAGACTTCTCATCCAAGAGCAATCAGCTCCTGGTGAAATTGGATGATTAACAACCGGGTTACTCTTGTTCAATTGAACTTTAGAATCGTTTTCAACTCATTCTCCATCAGTCTCTTGATTTTTTATTTTGCTCTGCTTCTTTTTTGTGTGGGCACTAGCTGATAATCCTCACTGGCCTTGAGGTATACTCCATTCGGTATCTGAACTAATATTTGGTAGCAAATTTGGAGAAATAGTATTTCTCGTAGTTTCTTGATTGTCTGCAATTTGTTAGGTTTACTCAAGGTCTTGAAAATAGGCTTGCTCATCAGAATTTCTATACTGGTGCGATTAATTACTTATTGAGCTTGCATGTGACGTCATGGTGTTATCGCATTGCTTGTCACTTTTTGGTAGAGTTGGCAAAATGACCAATTGAAAAATAAGTCATAAATGTGTCTATCCCAAATTTAAATATAACCTATTAATAACTCGACTGAGAGCCACTGTTACTTTTTAATTTTCATGACACCCTACCTACGTATCTCCATCATCAGCGCCTTTGCTCTTGGTGGATGCCGTCGCCTTCACCACCGCAATCTCGCCTGCTTGTCACCGTCCACCGCCCCAACTGTGCCGCGCTCACCGTCCTCTCTTCAAGGTTCTGCCGCCTCAATAGGCAGCTCCGTTGTCGCAGCTCCTCCGCAGCTATGGAGGTGAGAGACTTGGGGAAGGAATTGAGGAAGGGGCTAGGGTTGAGGGATTTGACGGAGAGGGAATCGGAGGTGGGAGGGTCGGCAGGGAATCGGAGGTGCCCACAAGAATGCTGGCACAGCTTCACCAACTACGACGGCGTGTGCGTTACGTCGCTTTTACCCTTTTAGCCCATCTTCCCTCTCTCTCTCTCTCTCTCTCTCTCTCTCTCGTGGCCTCCCGAAAGTCCCTACTTTTCTCCGGCGGAGAGTGGCGTTCTTGATCCGACGCGTCGTGCGAAAGAATGAGAGAGAGAGAGATGTTCAGATGCGAGTGCCTGTCTTGGAACGAAGCTGCTGGGCGCCCCCCCAAGCCCGAGCCCTTCTCTCTGCCCGTTTTGCTTCGTTTTGGTAAAACCCAAGACCAAGATTGTTGTTCCTCATTCGTGCTTGTGCTGAATGCGATTGGGTCTCTGCCTATTGATTTCCAGTCCTGATTGTTGATTCTTTGTGGATTACAATGTGAGCTCGAGTCTTGAATGAGTCAAGGCTCCTACCTAAGTTAATGCCCGCCGGATGTTCGACAAAATGTCTCTGCAAAACTCTCCGGTCGTGATTGGCGATGAAGGTATAAAGTCGGTCGTGGCGCTCGCGGATAGTGTTGGTGTTAGACATTAAGGTCGATAAAAAAGGCTCCGGCCGCAGATTGTCTGTGAAGAACGGCGCGTTCTCTCGACAAGAACAGCAGGCTCTCGGTGAAGAAGGAGGTTAATGGGAAAGAAATAAAAAAAAAATAGTAAAAGAAAACAAGAGAAAATTTTTTAAGAAAGGGCTGGAAAATAGGCAATGCGGAGACGTTTGGGAGAAGCGGGGTTGGGGTTGGGCATGAGGCTTTTGCTTAGGAGACCTTGGGCTTAGTTCTGCCGAGCAGGGATTTGGGCTGGTCAGGTTTTAGGTTTTTTACATTTTTTATTGTTTAACTAACTTTTTTAGTTTGATATGAAAATATTGTCTAGGTAACATACACATATAAAAAGCTTAAAGTGGGTTAAATGGGTTCTCCCAAAGTACATTAACTATTAATCTGATTTGGTAATACGAGTTCGATTTGGGCCAATAAATTTACATTTCTTGAAAATAAGTCAAAACAAGTTAAATGAAGCAGTATAAACCTATGTAACATGGACACTCTTCGGAAGCCTTCGTGGCGTGTCCGACACTCCGAGACATGTCTAATACACTCCAACATGTCCCGACACGCGATCAACGAGTGTCGAAAAATCTGACATGTGGTCAACTCTCTCTGATACGCGAGTCCAGAATTCCGACACGCATTGAGTTAATTTTAAAAATTTCTAATACTTGAGGGGTCAAAATATAAATATACACAAAAGAAGTAATAAAAGAAGTAATAAAATTGCTATAAATATACAAGCACGGGGTCAATTTTTTTTTTTTCAGTTTTGTTTTTTTAGAATTGTTTTATTTTTTTAAAGTCTTTTACTATGAAAGAAGTAATGAAAAAATGCTATATATGATAAATAAATAAATTTAAAAATATCATTTCAGCATTTTTCTTTAAACAATGTTTTTTTTTCCTCTAAGTTTTGTGTATTATTGTAACAAATTAAAATAATGAATGATATTATTTAATATTTTTTGTGTAAATTAATTCTAGACTATTTTTATTATTTAATATATAACGTGTCGGAACGTGTAGAAATTCTCTATTTTTAAAAAATGACGTGTCGTGTCGTGTCATGTCATGTCACGTGTCACGTGTCCGTGTCAGTGCTACATAGATATAAGCTGGATCATTTTCAATATGATCCAAACTCGACTCAACCCACCTATTTAACAACCATACTTTTTGGCAATAGTCTACGAAAGTGAATCATCAAACTTGATATAAGATGGTAATTGAAGCCTTTGAATGCCCCTTTTTGTTGTGAATTTCATCATGGAATTGTGCAAAAATAATCATAAACACTTGCTGTCCAAATTTAAATTGCATTATTCGTAATCAAAATGGATTGAGCCTAATGAAGCTCGATTATGTCCCCGGATGTTAATTGTGTGTGCATGATCGATTTGACACATGTTTTGATTATGAAAACTAATGAAATGAGAGGGATATTAAGGTAAACATCATGCTGCTACCCATACCTGGTATTGTGGCTATTTCTGTGATTTTTACTTGATTAAAGTGTTTATGATAACGGATGATTTGCCCAATTCACTTCGCAATCGATAAGGCCCATAACTCTGTATTTTATTTCTATTCCAATAACATAAAATCATTGCTTAAAGAAAATTCTCACATGTGGATTGGTATTAGAAATATTATTGAAGAGTAGGTTAGTATAACCCAATCCGAAAAATTTCATGAACTCGACTAGAGTAAACCTTTTCAAAACTTGATCCATGTGAACTGAGCAACGTTAGTAGCGTTAAATCTTTTGAAGGGGGAGGATTATTGAGAAAAAATTCGAAAATGAACTTTAGTAATTGAATATGATCCAAATTCGCAAAGTCAGTGAGTTGGGTTGTTTGTATTTGTGGTGCCTTGTTTCGAGACCCCAGAAAACAAGATCAACAAACTGATTATATTTGCCTTCAACCCATCTAAATTAAATATTTTACCCTTGTACCATGTTTAATGGTTAGGATATCTTAATCAAACTAATGAGGATCTATGTGGCATATGGTGTAACAATATGCTATCGTGCAAAATTGAATTTCTCATATGTATACATGATTGTGCAAACATGATACTATCTCGATCACTTCATTGGAATAAACATAACCAGCATTGCCTAAGAGATGTATCGATGATGGAACTACTGAAAAATCGATGGTATGACACGAGAGACAACATGCTTTGTTTGCCTAGAATGGTTGCCTCCCAATCACAATGTTAAGTACGCACAAGATAAAAGCATCCCCCACCAAATAAACAGTAGAGGACTCAAAACAAGGCTGGTTAATCAACGGTACATGCTCTTTCAAAAAGCCCCAATCCCAACTCTCTCCAGTGCTCCGATTCGCATTCACCTTCTCTCTCTTGCGAAACAAATCCAGTGTACATACACTCAAGGCAAGAGGCAAGATCTCAAAATGTATGGGGAGCAAGCGGACAATCAAAGCTTTAACGCCAATTAGAGAATGACCGAGATTGGGCTGGCCTCGTGCATGATGGTTTTTGACCAGCAAGTAACGAATCAATAATCATATCTTAGGGCTGATCCATCAACTAATAATTATGCAAATCACACTAGAATGCTCTCAGATTGACTGATGATAGAAGCAAATCAATACTAGAAGTCAATTGGGCAAAACATCGAACACCTGATGAACATGAAACTCGAAGTGCTCGAGACAGAATACTCAACAAATCATCGGTGAGGAGTATAGAGTGAGGTGTTCATTTTAAACATTATCAGAGACAAAATCGACGAATATGAGGACAGGCGTGCACTGAAACATGCGAGGTTGAAACCAAAATAGATCATAGGAGAGGGATGCGTTGGCAGAGCCGTCATTGCTCGAGACTGATGATCACCCGAAGGAGAGAGATCGTAATGGACAATAACGCCGGGACCTAGAACCGTCAAAGGGAGGAATAGACCTACATTGTGTACTTCGGTAGAGATGACTCGAAACCGGGCGGACAGAGCCTCTTCACAATGGTGAAACCGGTGGCGATCGGCCACGGAATGGCCGATATCTTTGCGGATGAGCTATCTCGCGATGACCGCGCGTGCGTCGTTGGCTGGTGATGGACGATCAGCGGTGGCTACTAGTGACCTGGAGGCGATGGAGAGGGAATCGCTACGAGAAGCTGCTGCCACGAGAAGCTCCTGAACCATAGGAAGAGTTGGACTAGCTTAATGGGCCTACGGGTTTAATGGGTTTGATCTTTCGGCCTAGGCATCCTCTCATGATGGGCTTGACATGGCCTAGGCTGTGCGAATTGGACAAGGCCCTTTCAATTATGACCGAATTGGAGCCTTTTTTTTTTAAAAATTATTTTCTTTCTTTTTTATTATATATGTCTTCCGAAAGGAAACAATACTTTTTTGAAGGTTCAATCCCTCTACGGCTGTGTTACCTCCAAGATATGACCATAGTGGATATCTCGTATAATTGTCTTTCATGAGAAATTCCATCTTGTTCGAAAGAGTTTGACATTTGAAAGTCATGGATGTCCAAAAACGCATTTGATACTATGATTTAAGATAAAAGAAGATTGGTCACCATCGTTGTACAGCATCAGATTCACTACAACAATTTGAGTACGATGATGGATTTTTTTCGTGTTGCTTGGACAGATGAACTTGAAAAAATGAAGTTCATCGCACATATGGATTGGTACTTTAAAGAGAGATTGTTGAGCAATATGCAAGTATTAGTTTATATTTTATATTGAATAACCATTTGAATGATTATATAATAAAAATAAGTTTTGTAGAGCTTTTGTTATTTATATTCTTTTATTGCTTATTAGCATAATTGTGTACATAAGATGGAAACTTGAATTTGTAAAAATAAGTGTTAAGATTAATATGGTGTGTAGGATATTACTATTATGTACTCTAGGATTATGCCATTTTTGGTGAACCGAACATATTAATGGCAAAATTAACGCCTCTAGGAATGGTTACGTGCCATAGGTATTCCATGTCCCGGCCCCATTTTAAAACTCTCTACTCTTTGTTATAAGAAAAGCTTAACGAAAAAGTACTCCTAGAACCATAGCAAGTCCGGGGTGGAGGGGGGTGGGGGGCGTTTGAGCCTTAACGTAAAGTGCATAAATAATTAAAGCTACAGCTAATGGGCTTGAGGAGTGTTCTGAATACAGCCCAAAGCCCAGGAAAGAAGTAAAGCCTTTTGGGTAAAAAATAACGGCAGTGGCTTCTTCATTTGAGAAGGTCATTAGGGCTCTCAATAAGCCTTTGAAATTGGATTTGTAGGCTTCATAACCCCACTTAAATCAGAATCTATGGCACGTCAAAGCAATCAGCAAAAATTAGTTTTGAGCCGCTTTTGGATGTTTTTCTAATTTAAATAATCCAGATTCAATAAAAGTTATTGTGGATGTGTCATGTCCTCTCAACTTTTCATGTGCCTAAATTCATCCCACTTAATAAAAAGAGATAAAATTGCCCTTAATCATCTCACTAAAGTTTAAAGTGGTGGACCTAACGTTATTCACTTTCCTCCTTTTTCTTTATTTTTTTCTATTTCTTTGCCAAAACAAGTTGTCAAAATTAAGAATATCACATATATGTTTTCTTAAAGATTTTAAGTGGGTATTACGACGCATATTTAAAAAGCACTAAATTTATCTTTTAAATTTTTTTCACTGTACATATTAGCTTTCTCGAAGAGAGGATTTTCGAGAAAACCTCTTCTTTTTCACGTTGTCAAGCAAATTTATGAATTGATTATAAAAAAAAAATAAAAAATCACATATTAAGATGATTGGATAAAATAAATAGAAAGAAACTCTATTACAGACTTGTCGTGATAAGATCACTATTACATTCCCTAATACGGAAATTTAAAGAATGAAAATTAACAATAGAAAACAATTGCATAAATAATTAAAATGATGGTTAAATTTAATTCGTTTTCAATTGACAAAAAGGAGAACAGCAACTACAAGAAAACAGAGAAGGAAGTGATTCCACAGCCAATCAAAAATTTCCAACACTTTAACCAACTTCTTCATTTAGATAATTCAAAAAGCGAAAGAAGAACTTACTCCTCTTGTTATAATCAAGCGTGCTTCAATCAAACACGAAAAGCTGGGGTGAAGCCTCGCCGGCGTCGCTAGGAGAGGCCGGGCGAAGGCTGCAACCCTTGTTGGCAGCATGCGAGGGCTTTGAGGCCCTCGCCAACCACCACCGGAATAGTCCAAGGAGGAAGAAAGAAGAAAAGAAAAGGGAAAAAAAGGAAAATGAAAAAATTCAAAAAAATAATAAAATAATAAAAATATATTTAAAAATATTTAAAAATTACCATGTCAGCGTCCGGTCACCGGCCGATGTCCACGTCACGCGTCGACAGACCAAAACCAAAATTGACCGGATGAACTAAATTGGTACCAATATAAAAATGTTTAAGATTAAATTAGTCCAATTAAAAAATTTAAAATTGAATTAGTACCAATGTAATAGGTTTATAATTTTTTTAGTACTTTTCCCAAAAAATTGCAACATTGGGAAATAGTTACTATTGTTTTATGTAAGATTGAACAATTATTGTCCCAATATGCATCTTTGCACCTTAAAACGTGCAAAATTTTTTAAGACATTGTTGTATTTGTTGAATTTGATTTTTTAACAAAAAAAAATGTGATATTCTTACATTTATAATGTTAATAGTTAACATTTAATTTGTATAAATTGTGATAATTTCTAATTGTAAGCAAATTAAAATTTAAAAAGCTTGTTTTGATCGCTCGAAGAAACTTTCAAATGTGTTTCAACCAAACGGTCTTTCACTTCAATTACTGTTTTGCATTTTCTCAACGTCCCTTCCCAAGTTGAACTAAATGCAGCCTTAGAATGAAAAGCAAAGCTGACTTGAACGACCTCGACCCGTGAGCGACGCCAGTAAGGAAATCACCGGTCGGAAGGGGGAGCATACATGGCCGACTCGGATGGAGGAGAATGTGCCGCAAGATCATGTGAAAAACATAGAGAACACGGAAATCAGTAACAATGCATCTATACAATAGCGAATCAGACATACGACAACAATCTTAAACATCGGTTTTATGGAATAGAATCTGGTTCTTCATCGAGACATTTTGTCGAGCACTTGATAAGCAATTCGGATCCGGGATCCGAGCTAGATTTTAGTGTGATACTCGGCCAAAACATGTTAAACATTGGCTTTAAACTAAAATCATCACTTTGCATTTCGAATAAGCTTGAGTCTCACTCGATTCGTTCAACTCAGCGAAGCAAGGGAACATAAAGCGACGTTACCTGGTTCGGGTTGAGCGCCGCCTTCTCTCTCGTGTTCTCTCTTCCTGCTCGAGCGATCCCGCCCTACTCGCTCTCTCTCGAACTTCTTTTCTTTGGTTTTCTTCCAGCGAAGCTCTCTGCCGCTCACCACTTCTCTCTAGCAAAGGTCTAGAAATGCGGTGGGCGGTTGCCACTCCTCATACTCCCACCGTAGATCCTGCGGAAGGCTCCAACACCGAGGCCTCCCCCGAGATAAATCTTCCTCGCTCTCCCAGAACGCTTGAGATGAGCGGTGTAAGCCTCGACAAACTCGTGAGGGGAGAGAGACGTCCTTCACCCTTCTCGCCTTCTTCTTCGCCGATCTCCCCATCTTCTTCTCTCTTTCGTTCTTCTCCGCGAGCGTTCCCCTCTCTCTCCCCGCGAACGTCCGACCCCTTCACCTGCTCACCTTAGCAGCACACGCGCTGCTCACGCCTTGGCCAGGAATCTTTCCTGTTATGCCTCGTTCTCCTCGCGTGCCAGCCAGCTCTTCTAGAAGGTTCAGGTTTGCTCACGTCACCTGTCCGTTCTCACGCCCTCGCTCGCGGACGCTTCTCATCGGCCTTCACTTTCTTGCATCACCGCCTACATGCTTGATGGAGCGGGTACGGCGCGCTCGAAGAGAAGAAGAAGGCCCAGCTTCGGACTGGGCTCCTTTGTTAAAGATAGGCTCCAAAAAGAAAAAAAAAGGGGGCTAAAGAAGAAGTCAAAAGATGGGCCATGAAAACATAGACGAAGTGGGCCGATAAGAAACAAAAAGAAGATGGGCCAAGGGAGAGGTGAGCCGAAGGTTCAGCCAGGTGGGCCGGACATGCCGGCCCGCTCGATTTTCCCCCTTTTGTGTATTTTTTTATATTGTTTTCATCCCATTTTTTATCTTCTTCTTTTATTATATATATATTTTGTTTTTATATTTTTGTGAAATAAATGGGTACTCAAAATGTCAATAAATATTCAGGTGTCAACACTAATGTGAATATCAAGATATTTCATTTGTTTTAGAATTGAGAGACGATAGTCTATTCACGACCAAAATGATACTAGCTTTTGCAAAATTTTCTAAATGTTATGCAAATTATTTATGATGCCTGCCTAGTAACATCAAACCAACTAGGTTTTAGCATCTCATAAATCCTACTAACAAGTAAAGGATTGAATTGTGGGAATTGCTCCAATTTGACGATAAAAGCATGGATTGTTGGACCACTACTCTACAACTTGAGCCCCATCTTTTCAGCTCATTGCTTAATGACGAATTATCTCAAGAAAATTAAGCCTTGTCCAACATTTAATGCAAAATTATTTGGAGGATAAGTTCTACTCTACCAGTAGAATTTTGTGGATAATGACATTATAAGTGCCATAATTTTTATATAGTATTCATTTGAGTGTCATAATTTTATTGTTTTTCGATTACTTGACTGTTATGACTTTTAAAAAATGTTCACTTGAGTTCAATCATTTTCAATTGATCGCTTGAGTATTGCGACTTTTAAAAAAAGTTTACTAGTGTCATAAATCTGACATCGTATAACACTTGTGGCGAATATTTTTAAGAAATTATGATATTTAAGTGATTAATTGAAAAGTTATATGGCACACAAGTTATTGGAAAAAAAATTTACATCTTGTCTAGAGATTATTAGTTATTGTCTTAGAACATTAAGTGTCTGGGATCTGGGAATTTGCCCAAGCTCGGAGAGTTGTTCTAAGTCGAATCTATTTAAACCCCTCTAAACCTTTCTTGAGGGATGGAGTGTTTTGATTGATGAACTTCATAATTAAAGAGTTTTATCTTAACTCTGCATTGTAGACGTTCGAATTTCGTCGACCATTTCTAAATGCACGATATAAATAGAATTAATTCATGAACTAGGAACATTACAATATCGAGACCTCGAGCCTGTCAATCGAAATTTTGACTGACAGATTCCAACTCAATGAACACCATCCGGCTCTCTTCTCTCTCTCTCTCTCTCTCTGTGCAGCGCGTCTCTCACCTCCTGCATTCAATTTGGCCAAAACTATAGCCAGCAGGGAGCTCAGCTTCTTCATCTCAGCTTCTTCCTCCCTCCGTCGCCGTTCCTCCTCCAGTTCGAGATCGCCGCTTAGCTCATAATCGGAAGCTCACCTCCAGTTCACCGAGAGCGCTGCGTCAGCCTCGCTCTCCTCTCTTCTGCCATGTCAGCTGGCCAGAATTTGTCAAATCGCAAAGTTCTCCTTGTCGAACGGAATCGAGACTATCTTCTCTTGTTTGGATGAAGCTGGTCCAGATTTTCAAGAAAATGAAGCCGAGCCCCTCTCCTCTCTTTAGCTCATTTGAAGTCCATTTTTTTTGTGGAGATGTTGGCTCTATCGTCTGTAGCTCATCTCCATTGCTCCATCAACAAACAAGCTCTATCTCCCGTCCAAGGACACCAATTTTTTTTTTTGGTTTGGTCCGTCTTTTCATTCGGGGGGCTGGTTTTGCCTCTGTTCTCCCCTGTTCATGGATCGTTTTGTTAAATGAAAACGACCCGACAATGCCAAGTTTCAATCACTGTCCAAACCAGTCTGAAAACACTATCTGGCATCCTCGTGCCGCTGTGCAAATTTAAATTGCAAGATACGTAATCAAAATGAATTGAGCCTAATATAGCCCGATTATGTCCCCAGATGTTACTTATACATGTTTTAATTGTGAATACTAATGAAGGTTGAGGGATTTAAGGTAATAAACATCATGCTGCTACCCATACCTGGTATTGTGCCTATTTTTGTGATTTTTACTCGATCCATATGGCAATTTTTGTGCGCTTGTGTTTTCCCAATGACATAGTTTGTTAAATACAACCATTGATTGCACATTTTCATTTTTGTTTTATATGTTAAGGCATCTTGGATCACTTGTCATGTGTTTGAAATATTGCATTTAGGAGCTGGCTCTAAACCAGCCCCTAATAGGTTAATGGTGTCCTCAATTAGATTAAACAATTTCATAAATTAATTGAATCCCTCAACGTCACAATCGGTTAGGCGTTGGGAGAACTTGCGAACAAGAGCGTGCACCTCAAATAGATGGATCGTCCGTTCCCGTTCGACAAACTGTTAAGACTTCGCTTCGCCTAAGACGCACCAGTGGTGTGGCGCCACATGGGACAACCAACAATTACTAGACTGCCATGTTGGCCGTTCCTGGCAAAAATCAGCTAGAATGACAACATTTCTATGAGGGGAAGTGATGCGGATGCTGCCATTTACTGGTTGGTTAGAATGCTGGAAGGAGGCGAGCAGCCTTCTTAATTGCGTGGCGATTGATCAGGTTTGCAAGCCACGATGTTGGTTTGGCCGACCTGTTGGCTTTTAGTCAGGCCGTTTCTTGTTACCAAGCTTGCCATTTCATAGGGATGCCAGAATGCCACGTGGTTCTTGCACAGTGCTTCGCCTACTTGGCTTTGCTCCAAAATCAATTGCCATTTATAGAGTGATAGGAGCTGCACAGAAGGTAGTGAGAGAACCTGTTGGGCAAAATGAGGTAGTCCCGCTGCATCTGAGAAATGCGCCTACCAAGCTGATGAAGGAAATCGGATATGGAAAATGCTACATATATACTCCTGACGATCCTCAGGCAACGCTAAGCTACATGCCACCCTCACTTCAAGGGTACAAATTCCTGGACTGGCAGAGTACTAATACCCGAGAAATGAGGAGCCCGTAAGCTCCCCCAAAGCAGTCTTTGGAGCTCTAACTTTTGCTCGTTAGGCACTTTTGTCCATTGCCAAATTTTGTTTGGTCGAACGAGTTAATAGCCTCTTTTGCTGTCGCATTTATAATCACGTTGTTTGTTTTGAAGTAGGTTGATAACAAGCATTGTAAAGTATCTTAAGACCGTAATTATGAAGTTTATGAAGACGAGTATAGGATGCTAAATGTGCGTACTCTTTTCCCAGCTACAGTGAGTATTCATATGCTAATACTACCCTACTCCTTTTAAGACAGTTTGACAACTGAGACATGACATTTATCTTCTCATGCTCTGGCACCAAGAGATTGTCCGGTTTCTTGCATCTGATGTGTATTGTTTGCTGAGACGAGACAGATGCATCCTCAGTGTTTGAGGTGACTATTGGCTTCGGACAATGTTGATGCTGAAACAAGAAGCAATTGAAGCATAGCATTGGAATTCTCGAGTTTGAACCAGGGGAGTCTCAGCTCGCTTGATAGAACCTTCTTCTCAAAATGACATGAAAGCAGAAAAAGATTATTACCCACATATGATCACATTGTAAATCAAATCATCCATGGATAATGAGAAAAACATAACATATACAGTGAGCATTCCACTTCTTTACAAATGGAGGCATCTTCTCTATCATGGAGTGCCATCTCTTCTTGAGGCTTCTTGATTTGGGGTGTACACACACTAACAATGGAATATCACAAACCCCCAGCAAATGGCTCACACTCTGTTCAATCAAAACAAATCAAATTTTGACAAATTTTAGTGTTGTTACACAGTTCTATCGCACCCGACTTTATCTCACCACTGTAAGAACAACAGAGTAGCGTCATAATGAGCTAACGCACCCATGATCATGAAGACGTGAAACATCTGATGGCTGTGACCAGCAAGGTCCAACCAACCCGCTTTTAGCCTCTCAAGAATCCTGCTAACATATAAAAAAAGCCACCTGTAATGTAATACACCGCCATGGCCGACTCATAAGCAAGCGTGATCGGGCACTGGGGATTGCTCCAGTTCACAATATGGGCATGGATCGCAGGTACGATACTGAAAAACCCCATGGATGAGAAGAGCATTGCCCAAAACGCCTGGAATTTCCAGAAGAAAGAGAAGGCGCAAGCAGTGTCACAAGAGTGAACATCCCCATCGCCGTTATTTTTGCTGATGTAGATCAGTTGCCATTAGGTAATGATCATGACCGTGACGCCGACATAGTCCATCCGCAGCAGTTGGATGTTCAAGCAGTGTTGATTGGCTTGAGAAAAGGTGGCAAATGCTGCTCGAGAGGAGGCAGAACATGGATTGCCCAAGAAAACAAAGAACGGCCACCGTGTCATGGCTGGTTGGAGGGAACCGATCTTCATTTTCTTCTTCCATTATCTGATTCAAGTTCACCAAAGAATTTGTACCCTGAAAGCTATATTGTGTTAGATGCATCTGTAGACTTCAAAAGAGAGTATTCTTGTCTTGAGTAAAATGAAACACCGCTGGCACACCACTCACCAAAAGCAATTCCTTTGAGTAAGAGATTAGTTCTTGCACTATTAGAGTTTGACCTGCACAAGTGGATTTGCATATCAAGCCATTGCATAATCTATGGAAATACTAGTCGGAGTCCATTCAGATCACAATTGATCGAAAATGGTTCAATCCTCTCCGTCAGAGGGAGAGAGTAGGCCAAAATGGTGAAAGTGAATGGGTGGAGCACTAACTGAATAACTATCTAGCTTGCTTAAGCTGATAGTGTCAAACTCAATTAGACAACCAGTGAACTACTCTTCACTAAAATAGCTATTTTCCACTATGATTTGGTTCAGAAAATCTCAGCAGCGATCAACTTTCAGAGCATTCTGCAATAGTTTACAAGATCCACCATGTGTGAACTTTTTCTTGACACGCTGTGCTACTTGCATGGAAAATGATTATCCATTGATGGTGGACTGAATCCATATTGTATTAACAGGAGTAGAGTGAGATTTTCCAATGGATTAGATCTTTATTTTATGTTTGAAAAGAACGGAAATTTTTATGAATACTTTGATCCCATCATTGTAACTAATGACAGATGACCCTTGTTGTTTGAGCAAGACTGTCTTGACTGTCAAGCTACTACTCCTGAAATTTAACAGCAATGAAATTGGTGAGCACGACCCCTTGCATATTCCTATAAAACAAACTTTCGGAGTTTAATTTCATGTGCCTGCACTTAATGTCACAAACTCAAGTTATTCATCTGTAGCACCTGCAATATCGTTACAGCCCTTGAAGAAAATGCAGGTTTTAAATGACAATTTTTGTTGCTGTTTGGAAGAAAGGTCAGCTAATGAAAATGGCCGGTTGCCCAGTATGGTAACAAGCCACAAATATCACAATACTACATTGACTTGTACATACTAAAAGCGCCGTTCTGCTCATAAACAGGTAGGAAAAATCTAAGCGATTGTGGCTGTGAAATTCCACGATTTTAAGCTGGTTATGGAGGATTTTATCAAAACAGGGTAATTCAAACAATTTTATCAAATGAGCAATTTCGCAAGCTCTCTGGTGAGTCATAACTTGCACCTACAAGCCTCATCTCAGATTACACTTGAGACGGTGAAATCGAGCTATGACAATCAACACAGATCGAGCTGCTACTGACAAATTCCCCACCACATATGTATAGCTATGATTCCCACTCCGACAGAAATTATGTGTTTCATTCGATATCGTCAAAGACACACTAAAATGTCCACGCAAGTATAGGATTGAATATCACAAAACGCACCTTGAGAATAGGTCGAGAAGATCCGCCAACTAACCAGACGCTGAGCTTCTCGTTGTGCCAACGGAACAAGCTGCGGGCGGCCTCGGCGAGCGGCCAGCTGGCGCGGACGGTGGCCGAGGATGAGCTCGTTGTCCTTCACATACTCCGGCAGCTCCCGGAACGACGCCAGCGCGTACCGCGATGCCGACGTCGTCCATCCGCAGCAGCTGGATGTTCAAGCAGTGCGGGAGGCAAGAGAAGTAGAAGTGTCGGTGAGAATCGATGGCCCATCGTCTTCCCCCAGTGCCGTCGCTCTTGTTTTCCCCTTCTCCATCTCCTCCTCCTCCTCCTCCTGCTCTTTCGCGGGTCGCTTCTTTATCGATTTCTGCTGAATTTGTTGGTCTCCTTCCTCTCCTCCCTCGCTCTATCTCGCTGTGGCCTTTTCCCCTGCTGTGGAGAATTCAGAGGAGGAGGCATTTGCTTTTGTTGGTAGGCCGATCGGAGAAGAAGATGAAGAAATCGTGGAGGCCTTTTTGGCCCAATGTCAGCGTCTGCTTTGTATATCTTGAAATATATATTTTTTTTCAAGATTTAGATTTAAGATTCTTCATTTTGTGAAGAAAGGATTTTTTGCAAGTTTTATTGGGAATTTGTTAAGAAATCAGATAATAGAATACTTGGAAGTTTTGACGCTAAATCGAAATGTTTTTCGCTAGAATTGACCTAAAACAAAATCGAGGTTCTTAATTTTTATTATCCAAACAAAACTTCATCCATTTACTATATATTTCAGAATAACGTTAGCCACACTAATTTTTTTAATATGATAGATTTGCGAATTGACGGTGACGATTAAGATTTGAACCGGTACCTTAATGAAAATCACGAAATATCTAAACAAAATTATCCATCGAATCGATACCTGTATTTTAATAAAATCTCATATATTTATGATCAAAAAGGAGTGTCAATCTAATCAAATTTTTTATAAAAAAAATGTAGGACCCTCTAGCCATCTATAAGAATTTAGTCTACTCGTGGTTGGCGAATTGTGTGGCCTAGAGCCAAAGAATAAGAGAAGATCTTTGATGAAGAGAGATTTTCGAATGCACCATCTTGGTGAAAGTGGCCGATATAATAGGTCTTTGTGTGCTAGTAAAGAGCGTAGAACAAATGAGTGATTGGTTTTTGATCCGGTACCCTATTCCTTGGAATTGAACCGAACCGGGAGGATCGGTTCCCCTTATTTGTGACAGGGGATTGGACCGAATAATCCTAGGAGCGGGAATAGGATCCAATTGGCCAATCCGATCCAATGGAACTGGCCACCTAACAAAAAATTATTAAAAAATAAAAATACTAGAGTTATTATATATTTAGGGTTTATTGTTATTTAAAAGAAATTAAAAAATATGTATTAAAAAAAAAAGTCAGTCTAGTTCATCGGTTCGGTTTGGACCAATTCTACCCTAGAACTAGGAACCAAATTGAAAATCATCAATTCCATTTTTATGGAACGGAATTGGGAATTGGACCGACACCTTTGGAAACTGGACCAAATTAGCTAGTTTGGTCCAATCTAGATGGTTTCCAGTCTGAGCATCCAATATGCTCACTCCTAGAACAAACTAAGTGCAAAGCCTCTTCCCATGCGTCTAACTTTGTGAATCACTTTCCATTTACTACAGCCTCAACTCGTCCCAAACTTACACAAAGTTCTCCTTATTTTACAAAACAAAATTACTTGCCCTTTATCCAAACTACATAAATAAATAGAAAAGAATTGTCGAATCTTCAGATCATAATTTTCCAAAAAAAAAAAAAAAAAAAAAAGAATGGTTCAATCATGTCCGCCGAAGAGCAAGAGTAGGCTAAAATGGTAAAAGTGAATGGGCAGAGCACTAATAAAATATCTCGCTTAATTAAGTCGATACATTTCAAATTCAATTTGGCATCCAATGAGCGACTCTTCACTATAAAAGCTATTTACCACTTTGATTTCATTCAAAAAATCTTAGCAACAACTAGCTTTCAAAGTATTCTACAACGGTTTATTATAAGGTCCACCAATTTATGAACTTTTTTCTTATACAGACGAACCTACTTCCATTGAAACATGAGTATCTATTGACATTGGATTGAATCCATATTGTATTACCAAATAGAGATTTTCCGATAGATTGCATCTTTAATTTCTTTTTCTTTTTCTGTTGAAAGAAACATTTTATTTCATCATCCAACACTTTAATTTTTATTCAAAAAGAAAGGTAATTTTTGTCAATGCTTTGATCCACCATGCTATTCAATCACAGATGATTTTTGCCATCCATTCGACTGTGAAGCTCTTTCGATCTGTCAAGCTACGGCTCCTAAATTACAGCAGCAATTAAAATTGCAAGGAGGACCCTTGTATACTCCAACAAAATAAATTTTCCGAGTTTAACTTAACATGCCTGCAATTAATGCCACAAACTTGAGTAATTCATTTGGGGCACCTGCAATTTCGATACAACACCAGAAGAGAATGAAGTTCTAATCTAGTTTCGAAGTCCAAGTCAAAATCTATTTTTAGCTAAAGAAAACTACCCACTAAGAGATAATCACTAAGTGAAACTCAAAAAGAAAAAAAGAAAGAATGAAAAAACAGATGGCATGCATAATTGTAGCCCCTAGATATAAATACCCAGTTCTCTTTTAATCCTTTTATGTTTGTCATTATTTTGTTAAGCGAAAGAGAATCCAGCACCCATCGTAGCATTGATAGAATAAGACTAAATTCGATTGTGCATTTGAAGTCAAGCAAACAATGTCATCAGACCAAAACATCAAAACGAGCATTCACTCACGGACATTAATCAGTCGAATCTTCTAGCCAAAGTTCGTACATCAAAAAGACCGATCGAGCATATTTGTCCACGCAAACAACCAATGAAGAAGAGATGCAACAAAAGAGTCTTCGACACCTCCAGCATATTCCGTTACCATTATATCCAAAACATTCGAGTTCCACAGTATCATGTAACTCCATCACCAGTCAGAAAAAGATAACAAACCCCTCAAAGCCAGATCAATTCCTGTTCAGACAGATCCTTCCTCTTTCAGACGCACTAAAAGCATCCCCCACCAAAAAAAAAAAAAAAAAAAAAAAAAAACAGTAGAGAACTCAAAACAAAGCTGATTAATTAACAACATATGGTCTTTCAGAACCACGAAGCACCAATCTCAACTCTCTCCGCTGCTGCAATTTGCATTCGCCTTCTCGCTCTTGCAAAACAAATCCAAGTGTACATAAACTCAGGGCGAAAGGCAAAGATCTCAACATGTACGGGACAAGTAGACAATGAAAGCTTTAACGCCAATTAGAGAATGACCGAGATTGGACTAGCCTCATGCATGACGGTTCTCGACGACCAAGTAACGAATCAGTAATCATCTCTTATGGTCGACGAGTCAAAAAAAAAAAAAAAAGAAAAAGAAAAAAAAACATGCAAATCACAGTAGAACACTCTCAGATTGACTGATAACAGAAGCAAATCAACACTGGAAGTCACGTGGGCAAAACATCGAACACCTGATGGAGATGAAATTCGAAGTGCTCGGAACGGAGTAGTCAACAAATCATCGGTGAGGAGTATAGAGTGAGATGTTCATTTTAAACATTACAAGACACAAAATCGACGAATCGGAGGACAGGCGTGCACGGAAACATGCTCGGCTAAAACCAAAATCGAGCATAGCAGAGGGATACGTTGCCGGAGCCGTCCCTGGTCGAGATTGATGATCGCCCGAAGGAGAGATCGTAATGGACGGTAAAGCCGAGACCTAGAACCGTCAAAGGGAGGAATAGACCTAGATTCTGTACCTCGGCAGCAATGACTCTGAAACTGGGGCGATCGGAGCTCTTCACGGTGGCAGAAGTGGCGGCGATCGACCGCGGAATTGCTGATATCTTTGCGTCTGTGCTCTCTGCGATGACTGCGTGCGTCGGTGGCCGGCGATGGACGATCCGCGGCGGCTACCGCAGGCCCGACGGGGATGGAGAGGGGTATCACCATGAGAAGCGGCAGAACCCCGAGAGAGTTGGACTGGCTTAATGGGCTTGAGGGTTTAATGGGTTTGATCTCTGGGCCGAGGCGTCCTCTGACGATGGGCTTGGCGTGGCCCAGGCTGTTATTATGGATCATGTCTGGGCTGTGCGAATCGGACAAGGACCTTTCAATTATGACCAAATTGGAGCTTTTTATTTATTTATTGTTGTTTTCTTTCTTTTTATTATTTATTTCTTCTGAAAGGAAACAATTTTTTTCTTTTTTGAAGGTTCAAGAAAAATCCCATCTTGTTTGAAAAGAGTTGACATTCGGAAGTCGTGGGATGTCCAAAAGCCCATTTTATATTGCGATTTAAGATAGAAGAAGATTGACTTGCATACTTGTATAGCAGCAAATTTACTATGACACTTTGACTATGGTGATGAATTTTTTTGCTAATAAAAATCTCTTATAAAAACAATCCCAAGCTATTAATTTAGTTCTCTAGTCTATGCATAATGAGTCTACACACAAATATTAAATTCCTTTGCTGGTTAAATACACAAAGTTTCCAATTTTAGACTCCCAAACCACCTCAAAAGAAATTGTAGCAAATATATAGATAGATAGATCAATCATACATTTGGAAAAGTGGTTAGTACTTTATAATAAATTTATTAATCTTTAAAAAATTAGTTAAACTATTGATACATAAAATTGAGAGAACATGGATGTCAATCGTACTTGGCCTTTAGTAGGATAGACCACTTATAAAGGTTGAAGGTACTCAATGGCCAAAAACAAGAAAACGAAGCTAGCGGTAATAGTCAAAAGGTTGAGTTTCAAAGTTTATTATTGACGTTCTTTTCATTTCACGAAAAACCAATGATTTGTAAATATTTTTCTAAAAATAGTTATTTGTATTGGTTAGAATTTTCATTGTTAACAATAATCTTTGCCCAAATATTTTCTTTGATGATAAAGTGCTTTTCATTAATTAATGTTTGCAAGCAATAAAAATAAATATTTTTAGAGAAATATTTCAAATTTTTGATTTTTCATGAAATATGTACATATAAACAAATCCAAGGTACTTTACCAAAAAAAACAAATCCAAGGTTTTACTACCACCTTGGTAGTCGCGATAGTTTGGGCTCTCTCTCCCTAACGCAAGGGAAGGAGTTTGAATTCCCTCACTGTCGCTTGGGACTTAAGTGTGACGGGGGTAGTGGGTCCTCTCGCTTACATGTCACCTCGGATTTACTATCCAAATTTTGCCTGGGATTCCCTAGGTAACCAAAAAAAAAAATCCAAGGTTTTCATTAGATTGATGATTTTTTCACACAAGGTTTTTCCTTCCGTCACTTTCTTTCTCCAAAATCTCTTCTCTTTTTTCTCTCTCTAATTAAAGGGTTTATATCGTGCCACCATTTTGTAGCCATTAGTGTGGGTGACGAAAGCCACTAACAACCATCGGTAGCAGCTCCAACTTATTGATAGGGCCTTGCTCGATTCATTTTGGACAACTTTTATGGACAAGCCCAGCCCATTCGACATCCAATATTATAATAATAATAATAATAATAATAATAATAATAATAATAATAATAATAATAATAATAATAATAATAATAATAATAAAGAACTCCACCTCTCCAGACCAGGAATGCTAAAGATGAGAAATAAAAAAATAATAGAAAGTCAATAAATTTCATGAAGCATTGGCATTCATTTCCATTGGAATTTTGAGCCCAAAAGACTCATCTGTTATGGACTCGTCCAAAGGATGTAATCACTTTCCGGAGGTGAAAAGGTCAAGCTTGAGTATTGCCACAGTCCACCACATTCATAATTATTGAGTATACTTAAATGCAAAGAAACTTGAGCTTTCGAGGTATAATGTGACGATCGACAAACGAACAAACCGCACATTGATGTGAAATGACATAATCTTTAATATGGCAGCTCATTTCATGCGTGAACCATATTAGGGAGAAAAATTTAGTGATCTTATCATTAGATAGACTTCCTAAGCTCTTCGTTTCTATATGGATATGTCACTGCAATGATAGGATATGACTTTTAGAGAGAACTTTTTCTTTGAATCCATTCTACAAGTCTACCTCAAATCCCAATCTAAGATCACCTATAAGAATCCTAACCAAATCTCAGAATATCATCCCGATCCATTGCCCCTTGACCTCGATACATTTCCTTAGCACTCTTGAAAACTGGCCACAGCTTGTTTCCCATGGTGGAGGGAATAGTGAGAAGAGGTATGGTTTCTCATAGCATGAGCTTCATGCCAATGACAACCGTTTTGCATTAGCGACTTCTCTTTTTCCAGTTCAAGTTGATACTCTTCTACCACCGAAAGAACAATACCTGGAGAGTGCAGACCCTTAGCATTTCCTTGATTGGTTTCGTTATATGCGTAGATCACTTAGAGACTATCGGACATTGGAAGAGCGTCTCCCAATTCCCTTTTACATTGCACTGAACCATTCTGAAGTTTGCATTAGGAAGAACATCTCCCCATTCCCTTTTACATTATCCCCATTGTGGAGTTGCTAAGTAATAATGCAGGAGACAACTCGAATAATGCTCGACAAATTCATCGAACTTTCATCTAGAATCCCATTGACAATTGGAAGGGTGTGCAATGCATCACTTATCGCCTTTGGATTCCAATGAATTTGTCCCCCTATGAGCGACAAAACAGATTTCGCGCAAGAGTGATTTTGCTCGATGGGATGGATAGTATGATTTAGAGTAAATTGTAGGCGTGAGCCCCCAATGGATGGACATCACGAGTTCCCACCCTAATAGAACCAATTGATTTAGGGTAGATGACCTTGGAAGAGCAGAGTGAGTAGCATTCATGAACAATGTATTGTGCCCCCTCAGGACTCATTTGGAACTACAAAGAGGAATATTGTCCGAGTGGATTCGTTGTCCTTGCTTGGCAGCGGTGATATGATTCTTAGGTCCTACTAGAACCCGCAACTTTCCAATGTCCAATAGTCTCTTAAGTCTCTAAGTGATCTATGCATTTAACGAGACCAATCAAGAAAACGCTAAGTGGCTGCACTCTAGGTACCATTCATTTGATGGTAGAAGAGTATCAACTTGAATTGGAAAAAGAGAAGTCCCTAATATAGAACAGTTGTCATTGTCATGAAGCTCATGCTATGAGAAACTATACCTCGTTGGCGTTCTCACTATTCCCCCACCATGGGAAACAAGTTGTGGCCAACTTACAAGAGTGCTAAGGAAATGCATCAAGGTCAATGGGCAATGGAGTGGAATGATATTCTAAGATTTAGTCAGGATTCTCATAGGCGATCTTGGACAGGGATTTGAGGTAGACCTGCATAATGGATTCAAAGAGAAAGTTCTCTCTGAAAGTCATACCCTATCATTGCAGTGACATATCCATGTAGAAACGAAGAGCCTAGGAAGTCTGTCTAATGATAAAATCACTAAATTTTTCTTCCTAATATGGTTCACACATGAAATGAGCTGTCATATTAAGACTTATGTCATTTCATATCAATGTGCATTTTGTTCGTATGTCTGATCGTCACATTATACCTTGAAAGCTCAAGTTTCTTTGCATTTAAGTATGCTCAATAATCATGAATGTGGCAGATTGTGGCAATACTCGAACCTGACCTTTTCACCTCCGTAAAGTAGTTCCATCAATTGAATGAGTCCATTGTAGATGAGTCATTTGGCTCAAAATTCCAATTGAAAAGAACATCAATTTTTTTGCCTTGATCAAGATAATAAACATAGTCCTTGTCATCGGAGACTTGTGACGTGGCATACTCCCAAGTATGTTTCCACATGGCATCGGAGATTGTGCCACCCATGATCTGAAATTGAAATAAATCATCAAGAACTAAATGTGGAAAAACAAAGATTCAATGTTAAGGCCCTATCGAGACGGTAGCTAAACATAATAGTCTATAAGGTGGGACATTACATTTCTCAGTCTTGTTGTATCCAAGCAAAGGAGGTGGAAAAAATCTTGTACTGTGACGATCCCAGCTCCTGTCAATAGTTTGTGCGCCTGTCCACCCATCCCCACTCCAACTATTCTCTGCACGTAGTCACTTGGTAGAAGTAGGAAATGTTTTTTGATAACTACATGAAGCATGAGAAGCAGAAACATCACAACAAGTATCGCATCATAAGTAACAAATAAAGTTAAATTGCTTGCAGACAAGGCTATAGCATAAGAATGACTAATTGATTTCTCGCATTATCTTTAAGTCTACAAAAGTGCTAGCCTATAACCAACGATGCTTTTAGCCTACACAACTCTAGATACTCGCTGTTTGTAGAAGTTTAGATGACGTGTTTCAAACAAAGGCTAGACGTGATAGCGGTTGCTTTGACTACTCACATTCTCCACGGCTATCTTCAACAAAGATAGCCTCGGATATGGCCCCCTCAATATGCGCCGCAAAGATAACATCGATAGGCGACCTTAACTCCAAGCCCGTATTTCCCACTCCTCGTCCTGCTAGAATCCAGCATGAAAATAAGATCGCCTAATGTGGCTGTCCCTCCTTCTAGGTTCACAATCACATCGCCAGACAGAATTGCCTTTCCCTCTTTAGACCCTCTTGATATTATGTGGTTTTCCAGTTGATCCCATTTCGGATCAACTTCCTCAGGTTCATTGCCAAGTATGACAACATTCAACTTAGCAGCTTGGTCCGCTCTGTACAATGTGTCTAGTTTCTAAATTAAGCAAACCAACTCGAACTCCATGAACCTTTTCGTCAATAAACAAATGTGAGAGCATGCTGGTGATGAAACGAAGTTCAAAAGATTTATCCTTCAGAGCTAGTAAGTTGGGCTCTGTGACCTGTAAAAGACAAAAACTCGTTTTTAGAGAAATTTGAGAGGGCCATTTCGATAGCCGCCGCCATCTTATCATCTCCTGAACCAAAACTAGTGCACTAGGAAGACAGCTAAGCAAGATTCATCGAAAATTGATATGAAATTCAATCTGTTATGTTATCTTAATCGTCTCAAATCAAGAAACAAGCTGAAATAAAGGCAGGGAAACTTGACCACACATACTAGATCAAAGAAAACATTAACTTAGGTAGGTATTAAGCCGGACATGACATCTAAACCATGCTATCATGCCAAGATATGGATGGACCGACTAGTCAAAAGCAAATTGCAAAAAGAAAACAAAATCCCACAAATGACCGCCGTGAGTGAACCCATAAATCACAAGCAATACAAAGCGGTTCTAGGCGACCTTACCGTTCTTCGAGGATTTCAGCTCGATTGCTACTCTCCGGTACATGTTTTGGAAGCAACTCATCTAGGCAATCCTGTCCTTTATCTCGTGGTGGACATTTCGACACGTCGACTTTCTGAATTTCGCAAGTGGCGTCGAAGCCGTAGGGTGAGACAAGACTCTTAGTTTTACCCTTTGAGCGGTAATTGCTACGAAGCCTCGGCACGTATAGGTTGAGGAACAACGGTACAAGGAGAATGTCGCCAGCCAAGATGCCAACTAGGTGTGACTTAATCTTCAAGATCCCATTGGCGAAATCGGAATTGCAGAATTTGCAGCGAAAGTGATTGCCCACCTCGCCATGCTCTCGGAACTGTCCCTCTTCCTAGTCATTTTGCCCTTGTCCGGACAATGCACACACCGTACAATTACTCAAACTGCAAGCCAGCTCCCAAATTTAATTGAAAGTTGATCACTACAAACTTCAAACTAAAGTCTGAGTTCAGCTGCAGACTGTTTATGATGATATAATGTACGAATCCTTAAATATTTTTACAATATCCTCGATGACCGAACATCCGAACTTAGGTTTGCACAATCTAATCTGAAAATGACAAAGAGAACGACGTTGGACGGAGATGGAAATTAATCTACGAGATGCGTGAGAATAGGAACCTAGCATTTGATGCGCTATGCCCGAAGACCGAAGACATACGAGCAATCAAGAGCGAGAGAGTTAAACTTGTTTGTGCATGCATCGACATGGAAGCGAGCAAGCGACGAGAGGATCGGTACCTCCACGAATCCAAAGTAGAAGCAGAATCCTCCGGTGAGATTTCTCGAACTGCGCCGCAATCCCCGAAGACTAAAGACTTATGAACAAGCAAGCGACGTAGAGAGGGTTCGTTACCTCCACGAATCCAAAGCGGAGAGGAGAGTCCGCTAACGCTATGCTTGAAGATGTCCGAGCGATGGAGCGAGCAAGAGCGCACGTGTGAGAGGGAGAGGGAGAGGGAGAGGGACGGGACGTTCTGGATCCCGTTGGACTCGATAATGCTGAGGGCAGGACCGATCTTCTCAACAAGCATGTCGGTGCAGGCGAGGTGCATCATGGTCTCGACGCATTTGGTTCGCGATGTCGAGGTTCAGCTCCGGAGAGGGAGAGGGAGAGGGAGGGAGAGCGAGAGAGAGAGAGAGAGAGAGATTAACGAGCGCGTTGTCGGGAGGCAACCAAAGTACGCGCACATTTTTGAACTTTTGAACTTTCAAACCATTGCGTCAGCAACTCCTCTGTCGGCGCCCCAAGTGATGGAAGAATACAATCCACTTTCACCTCCATTTCAATTTAATGGTCTCTCCAAGGTATTTTCTTTCTTCTTCTTTTTTTTTCTTTCTCCTGGAATATGACCTATTGGTTAATTATTTGGATTTTCCAATTGCCAATGCAATACTATGGATTGCGGCTCAAATGTCGTGCATTTTTTTGTCACGTACCTAAATTACAAATGAAATGTAGAGTGCGATCATTATTATGTTTCCATCCATCTCTCTACCTTTCTCTTGTAAAATTTTGTTCTAAGTGTGATTTTCAGAATGAAATTTGGGTTTAAGCAGTAGTATTGGAAATGAAAAAAAAAAATTGGTGGGGACAAACAAATTTTGTTACTTTCCTAAACCTTAGTGAATCCGTAAATTGGAAACGAATTTATAAATCAAAGCTACTATCTTGACTAGTGAGACTCGCTTTTACAAGGTAAATTTTGAAATGGGTCGACAACTTAACACTTGACTGGATGTTACTTAATTCATTAAAATGTTGGTGATAGAACAAATCTAGAAGAAGAGAGTTTCTATCCGTCGCCGAAGTCACTATCGGTTTTCCACCTTTTCGAAATGCAGTTGCTAATCCCACGAATTTCGTCCTTACGAGTGGATCCCTCCTCAATGTGGGTTGAGTTTTGGTCGGGTGAAAAACAGATCTGACCCAAATTAATCAATATTAACCCATTTTTGCGTAAATAGAATTTAGGCAATTTATACCCAGCCGACCCGACTTGACTTCAACCCGAGCTCCAGTTTTTGGCAATCTTTCTCCTTAAATCGGTACCCTTAAAGAATGGGCGACTCCTTGGGCCAAGTCGCGGCACGCCGTTGTCGGGTTTTGGGCTATGACTTTGCGTTGCGCATGGGCACAGTGAAGACGTGAGTGAGCAACGCTATGAATGACAAGAGTTTGTGGATTCGATTATGGAAGCGCGAAGGTTGTGCCCAGGGGAGTTAATATATACTAATTTTGTGTTTATAGATTTTTCTGTACCTAAAATTTTATTGCGTAAGAAAATGATGCATATCATATTTGAGATATGTATAGTTCGGTTCACTAGAGATATGCTAGATGCACTAGCCATAGGTTGTATGTCCTAGGGGATACTGCATAGCCACATCCTACTAAGATCACCAACTTGACTAGTCCGAAATGGTTGCATCTGGATAACAATGAATTCGCGGGTGGTTTATCACCCGGTCAATTGAATAGTTCGGGCTTAAGGATTTTAGGTCTTAATAATAATTTCTTGTCTAGAGGGATCCCCGATTGGATTGATGCTTTCCAACATTTAAATTCTCTTATGCTGTCAAATAACTCACTAGGAAGTCCTTTGCCATTGGGGCTTCTTCAAATTAGGCCATATCTGTTTCCTAGACTTCTCGAGTAATAATCTAGGCCCAACTACGACCTCCTATGGTAATGTTACACCTAGGAGGTTCTTGCATCTGCAAGGCAATAGGCTTGCAAGGCTTTTTTACCGCTTCCTCTCCGAAGCTTCGTCAATTGTGATCTAAGGGATAATGCACTTTGTTAAGTAGGATCCCATTAAGATTAGTTTGCTTTCGAACTTGAGGTTCTTCAAAATAGAAACAATTTTGAAGGTTCAATCCCTTCATAAATGTCAATTGCAAGACATGACTATGGTGGATCTCTCATATAGTTATCTCTTCGGAGAAGTTCTATGCCTAGAAGCACGTTTGATATTGCATTTGAGATAGAAGATGGTTGGCCGCCATACTTGTATATGAGCAAATTCACCTTTATACTTAAATATGGTGATGATTTTGAGTTGCTTGGATGGGTGAACTTGAAGAAGTGAAGTTCATCTTGAAGAGTAGAGAAAATATTTAAAAAAAAGTAATGTCAGTATTTTTCATTAATCAAGTTGGCGTAGTTAATGAAATAACTCAATTGCATCAATTTCATAAGTTTTTGGATTTGATTATACTTATAAATTTTAAGACTCAATTACACTTTTGTGATAAGTTTTAAGATTTCTAATATATGCATCCATTTTTCATAATATTTTAATATTTTTTTTTGAAATTTTTATAATTTTTTGTTTTTTTTTTTCTTTTGATTTAGGCTAGTGAGGTTCACCAACCCTCGCGGCATTGGGGCGAGGGTGTTGTGGCCCTTGTTCGATCTAGATGATGGATGCCATACCCTCGCTTGGGGCCGGTGAGGGTTGTAGAACCCTCACTTGGCTCGAATCTAGGAGGGCAACACCGCTTTTGCTAGCACCCTCGCTTTGGCCGACAAGGACCGTGACACCCTCACCTAGTGTTGGCCAAGGTCACCAACCCTCGCTTGCGGCCAGCTTGAATCCAAAAGAGGTAAAGAAAAAAAATGAAAAAAAAATTATAAAAAATAATATAATATTATTTTTAAAAAAATCAACATTAGCATCAAAATGTCACGTAGGATGATTAGTGTCCATATTAGTAATTTATGAGCAAAATTGGATAAATGGACTCAATTGGCAAATGTGAAAATGTTTAGAACTTGATTGGTACAATTAAAAGGTTTAGGATTGAATGGATAAAAGTGCATAGGTTTAAGATTTTTTGAACAATTTTCCTTTTTCTATCGATTGAAAATGTTTTCCTTGACTAATTTATCTTCTATGGCCAAACATTGGAAAATCTATAAATCTTTTTATTTTTAAAGTTATTTTTCGCGAAACAAACAGAGCCTAGGGTAAAAGTCTTCCATGGCCAAAATGAGAAAATAAGCTAACTTTGACACTATGGAGGTTGAGTTCCTAAGTTTATTTCTATATATATTATGGGAAATTAGTGAATTCAGTGATTTGTAAACAAATTTCTAAAAATAGTTATTTGTATTGTTTAGAAGAAATAATCAGGGATATATATTTTTGTTATCAATAATAATTTGTTTCTTAATGTTTTCGTTGACGATAAAATATTTTTTTGTGAGATAAATTCATCTAAAATTAAATGTTTTTATCTTTTTTGGGTATCATCTCTTCTCCTTCCGCTGAGGGTTTTTCCTTTCATCACTCTGTCCAGGCTATCTTCCCTCTGCGGGCGTGCGTGCGGGCAACGAAAAGCCGCCAAAAACCGTCGGCAGCGGCTCCAGCTGATAGACACTGGACAGGGCCTTGCTCGGTTCATCATGGGCTCCTGGAAGGGGGACGACTTCTACGGACAAGCCCAGTCCCATTCAACATCAAAGATAAAAATTAAAAATTAAAAAAAAAAAATCCGCCTCTCCAGCACAAGGGATGCTAAAGATGAAAAATAAAAAAAAATAATAATAAAAGTTAATAATTCAGGTGCCATCAAAAGAGCTTAAAAATCCGAATCGGCCCGAACAAATCAACCCCCACATTTCTCAGGGATGAGCTAGACAGGGTCAGTCCTTGGCGCGTCTTTTCTAATTTCTTTTTAAGTTTGTTTAGGCTACTAACTTCTCTTTGTCCCTCTCTCTCCTTGGATCTTGAATTTGGGGTTAACTCGACTGGATAAAGTTACTCAGACTTTAAAAATTGCAAACCTTTTCAAATCCATACGTGATCTTTGCGTTGACCAATAGTCGAAGCATCGATCAAAGGTTTTGTGAGAAAATAAGTAATTAGCCTAGGTAATGGGATAAAATCTCATCCAAGATGGAAAAGAAATTGACTTACTAAGCGGACTTTCTTTTCCATCATCTTCATGTTGCTTTTGGATGAAAGAAACATTAATTTTAGTCGAGTCTTTTCGCTTTAGTTTCTATAACGGACATCACTATCAAGAAAGTAAAGCATTGCCCAGCTTTCATCGCAAGAGACCGAAGCGACTTGGGAGAATTGTGGATCAAGCCATGAAGGACATCCCCGTCAAAAAATAAAGCATTTCTATGGGAAGTGACCAAAATGACTTGCTCAAATTATACATATGTCTTTTGACCAAAAAAAAAAAGGAAAAAATTACATGTGTTCCTACTTGATGAAGTTGGCATTTAAACATTCAACGTTTGGTAAAAAAAAAAAAATGGAGAATGATACATTGAATCTAATTGATAAGCATAACTTATTGTGTTATTTTGTTATATTTGGTTGAGAAAATTAATAAAATTTTACTACATCCTAATCAGTAATTTTGAATTGATCAATGAATATACAAACAAGCAATGCGTTACACTATGGGCGTGCATGGTTGCACTTTTTTATTTTTGTTCATGAACAAATTTTCTGTTTTTTTGTTCTCGAAACAAAAGTAGCGTTTAGGTAATATTTCTGTTCAAAAATTGTTCCAAATAATAAAAAATAAAAAAGTGTTTCTGCTTAGGAACAATTTTTGACCAGAAAAACGCATTGTAAACCTGTTCTAAATAAAAATGAATAGAAACACGGTTTTCAGGAATTTATATTCTTTTTTTGTTTCTTTTAATTTTTTAATATTTTTATTTTATTTTTCCTTTTTCCTTTCCTTTTTTTATTTTTTTCTTCTTTCTCGCTCGGCCACCGGCCACCGGCCTCCGGGCTCTCGCGACCGGCCGACGAGGCGGGCAAATTTCGCCCGGGCCCACGACGCAGGCTCGTCGGGAGCCTCAGGAGGCCGAGCTCAAGCGTGGCGAGGCCGACTGCCTTGGCTGGGCGAGCCCGCTCACTCTAGATCCGGCGAGCCGAGCCTCACCTAGTGGGCTGGGCCAAGCTTGGCCTCGCCCGGCCATGGCAAACTCGTATCGCCGGATCACGAGGAGCTCCAGCTCACCGATCCACCGGCGAGCTTGGCCTCATCGGACTGGCGAGCCCGAGCTCGCCCGGCCAAGGCGAGGTCAAGCCTCGCCGACGCGTGTGAGGCTCGGCCTCGCCCAGGTCGGGCCGCGTCCGCCGAGCCTGGCGAGCTCGGCCTCGCCAGATCTGGGCGAGCTCGAGCCTCACCGGGGAGCCCGGCGACGCTCGGCCTCGCCCCGAGCCGCGATGCTCCGACGGGTCGCGACCTCGACGGCGTCACCGGCCAAAGAAAAAGAAGAAAAAAGAAGATAGAAGAAGTGTTTCTTCAAAAGTGTTTTAGAACAAGAAATAATTTTTTTCTCATTTATGTTCTTTTTGTGTTCCTAACAAAAAATCAGATTTTGAACAAAAACGCAAAAAAAACGCGTTTCTATTCTTTTTTTGTTCCCGGAACAAAAAACAAAAAATTTTTTGTTCTTAAATAGAAAAAAGAAATGAAAACATGCAGCCCCAAAAAGAGCGATTTTGTTTGCGTTTTGTTCTAAATCTATTTTTTGTTCCCGGGAACAATTCACCCGAGAACCGGGTTCAAGTCTCGGCAATGGAAAATTACTTACCTTTTACCTTTTACTTACCAAAAAAAAAAAAAAAAATTAGAACAGAAAACAAGAAACAAAAAAAAAAACTTGTTTCTTCTTTCTTGAACACTTTAAGAACAAATTTTCTCATCTCTTTTTTTCTTCTTCTTTTTTTCTTCTTTTCTTTGGTCGGTGTGCGGGCCCATCGCATGGCCGCGATCGGCGTCGAGGCCGGGCGAATCCCGCCGGAGCGTTGTCGTCCCTAAGCGAGTTGGCGAGGCTCGGCCTCACCTTGGTTAGGTGAGCTCAAGCTCGCCTAGCCACCTACGAGGCTCGCGTCGCCGAACCATTGCTAGGTCGGCGTCCGCCGGTGGCCTAGTGAGGTCGAAAGCTTGCCCACCAAGGTGAGGAGAGCATGTAATGGAACATTCATGTTGCAAAATAAACTATATCTCCAAGAATATATTCTGAAAATTCTTTTCTCTTTATTCATGTTTTGTAATTTAAACTCAATAAGAGATAGAAGTTTAGAGATGACAACTCAATAAATCAATGCTCGTTGGTCTAATACCGGTCACGTGGCAAAATTATGTCATGTATCTTGCCATGAGGCAGTCATAAAAGTAACTCATATGTCACATGGGAGCAAACGAGGGAAACATTTTCTCAGCTTTGCTAGTTAACTACATCTGATAGACATTGTTGAAGCTATGTTACCCGTTTATGAAATTGGTTTACAAATGTGACGGAGACTTTGTTGATGCTCAGATATGTCGGATCAACTGGGTTTCGCATAGAAATCAATTTTCTTTCATCATGAGCATATAGTTATTCTAGATAAATGGAAGATAGTTAGACATTTGATATTGGTAGATAATTTATTAACTATCAGATATGCATGGATCTTTCTATGATCAGATTTAAATGGATCGCTACACTGAAGAAATTGAAGCGTGATCTATCTTTCAATAATCTACAACGAGTCCCTCATTGTACAAGCAAACTTCAACAGAGGCTCAAAATTGTCTTCCAATCAGCCTGAAGGTACATGTAGAATAGAAGACCATGTCATGATACATAAAGTTTGATTTTGAGAACCTTTTGTCAATTATAGGTGTGAATTTGGAGGTATTGGATCTTGGTGTGAACAATTTGGCCAATGATGCCCTCACGGACATTATGAGGATGACATCTCTCAAGGCCTTGTACATCAATCAATGTGGATTGAACGCATCTTCGAAGTTTCTGGAAGGTACTCTTGCGAAAATGCTTTCATATATCACCTTTTAAAATAAGATAAGATTTTCTTGAACATAGAAGGCATGACTGCATTATATTAGACGTTCTCCAGAGATAATATTTTGACCGCACATTTGCTTCAAATAACTTAGCGCCAACGACTTGTTTTTAGGTAAGTGACATCATGTAGTTGTTTGACGCATGCTTGAAGTTGAAGGATTTAGTTAAATGTCCCTGGAAGCCATAAGTAAACGTAGGTCATGCTCAATGTCTTAATTGTGGGATCGACGTGCTGATTGTTAAAAGGTTGTTGTTCATTTCTCAATTAAATCCATGATCTTTGAAGATTGAAGTTTAGGCCCCCGTGCTTTTATTTTTGTGAAACTTTTTTTATCGGCCAATCTAAAGAGTAGTGTGATAACATAACATATGCAAGGAGTTGTTGCTATGAAGTCCGAAATAACAATGTATCAGAGGAGTTCTCATATTGTACAGGAATCATAACAAAATTAAATGCAAAAGTTAATGGGGAATCAAAATCCGAAAAATACTTAAATTTTACACATTAAACCAATGGTGGTTAAACTTCGGGATTAGTGTTAATAAATTCAACTAGGCGGCGAAAATTATATAAGAAACTGAAAATTTATATCAGTAAACTAAGATGCATAAAACCAAACAAAGAAAGCACATCTTATTATGGATAAATTAATTTATCTGAAAAATGTCTTTTTTACCATTAAGGTAAACAATATATAGAGTAGAATAAATAATTATAATATCAAAAACTCATACGGACTTATTAAAATATATATATATATATATCTTCAGCGTCGGTGTCCATTGCTACCCCACCCTCCGCGGCGCCCAGACTCGTCATTACATCACGAAACTCGGTCGCCATCACCACCACCAGACGACTTTCGGTTTGAGCCAAAATGACCTCAGATTTGAAGTGTGGCCTCAAATTAGAGGGCGCCATACATTAGATTTGAGGAGGAGGGGGGTGGGTTGGATAGGCACCGAGGTGGCGGTGATGGGTAGCGAGTTGAGACGATGGTGCGAATGGTGGCGGTGGAGGATGGCAGATTGCGGTGGCGAGTTGCTGTGGAGGACACGGAAGTGCAAGGAAGAAGAAGAAGAAGAAACGAAAATGGAAAAATGAAAAAAGAAAGAAAGAGGAAAAAAGTGACTTGCGAGTCCAAATGATGTTTGGGGACCTCCACTGCTGACTTGGCAGGCACTGTTTTTGAAAAGTACATGATTAAATTGGAAAAAACTTCAGAAACTATGATGAAAATCGAGCAAAGGTTTAGAAGTTGCCCATACAATTACGCCATAAATCTAGGAATAATATCAACTTTAGAGTTTGTTTACAATCTAATTCAAATTTTGTCAAACTTTGAAGTAATTAATGTAATGTAAAAATAGTTGAAATTAAGCATTGTGGTGATGCGACTCCTTTCAAAGCTCTATCTTACCTATTTTTCTATTTGTACTTTTGGATACTAGATTACTTTTTCTAACCTCCATTCTCAGCACAAGCCATCATATGAAGTACAACATAGAGATTATACTTATAGTTACGTGTCCACTTCAACAGGCTGTGCGGATTAAGGTACCTTGAAGAGTTGGATATCAATAATGATGGATTTTGGGGTCATCTTCCTTCATGCTTGTGCAAAATGACCTCACTCTGTGTGCTTGATGTGCAAATAACAATTTCAGTGGAGCCATTCCTTCATCTCTCCTATGTAATCTCAAGTCACTTGAATATATTGTGTTCTCGGAAATGCCTTTAAAGGCTCCACTTTCGCTTGCTTCCCTAGCCAATAATTCCAACCTTGAGGTATTCCACCTCCTCAACAATCACAACCATCTGGAAGTAAATACGAAGAGCCCACTTGGTTTCCTTCATTTCAATTGAAGGTGTTTACTTTATCAAATTGTGTGCTCAACAAAAACGCAAATGTCATAATTCCTAGCTTTTACGAAAGAACAACATGATTTGATACTTCTTCAACTCAGCCATAATGGAATGAATGGAAATTTCCCAAATTGGCTGTTGGAGAATAATGTATATCTAGAACGATTTGAACTCACGGCAACAACTTGGTCGTGTACTTTTTAGTTGCCTTCCAATTTGAATCTTGACAGCATGCTACGGTTAGATGTGTCTTCTAATATTATTGAAGGAGCTCCCATCCTGGATTGGTTCCATCCTCCCAAATTTAATTTATTTGAATTTGTCAAAGAACTTATTGAAAGGTAGAATCCCTTTACTCCATGGGCAATATGAATCACCTGCATACATTGGACTTGTCCGAATAATGGCTTCACGGAGAGATACCGGAGCCATTGGCTAAAAATTGTACGTCACTTGTTCTATTGAAACTTTCAAGCAACAATTTGCAAGGCAATATGCTACCGAGGGTTCTAACTTGACAAGCTTGAGATATTTGTATTTGGATAACAATTGTTTCATAGGGGACATATCATCTGGCATATTAAATAGCTCCTTGCAAGTTTTGGATATAAGCAATAATTCCCTATCTGAACACTTCCTAATTGGATTGGGAGATATTGAATTCTTGGAGATGCTAATGATGTCGAGTAATTCATTTAGAGGTCCTTTACCATTGAGCTTCGCAACTTACATTGTCTCAAGCTTTTTGACCACTGTCAATGTAACAACCTTGGGCCAAATATACGCCCCTTATGTCAATATTCTGATTATGAGGTTCTTGCATTTAACAAAATGACATGCTTGTTTGGGCATTTGCCCGAGTTTCTCTCTAGAGCATCATCGATGGTTACATTTGGATCTTAGACACAATGCAATGTCGCGAGGTCCCCCGCTTGGATTAGTTCACTTTTGAACTTGAAGGTTCAATCCCTCTCCGGACCTGTGTCATGAAAATATAGCATATTGGATCTCTCTAATAATAATCTTTCTGACAAATTCCTTTTGTTTGAAAGATTTGGCATTTGGAAACAATGGGGTATCTACGGACGTTTTATTGATACCTTTCTAATTCTCACAACAAATTGTGCTTCCATATGTATATTAGCAAATTCTCTATTTTTTCCTATTATGAAGATTTAAAGGTCTCGTGTACATATAAATTAGAAAGAAGTTTATTTTAAAGAGAGGTTGGAATTATATGAGGCCCGTTCTACAACTCATGTAGAATAGATCTCTCACATAATAATTTGACAATTTTTTGGATCTAGAGGCTTACCACTTGGGTGAACTTGACATTGAACTTGTCACACAATCATTTTGACGGGATCCAATCCAAAGCGTTTTCCGATTTGAAGAGTAGAGAGCTTGGACTTGTCTACAAAGGTTTATGGGTCCTATCCCTCCACAAAACTGGATGGAGACCAATAACCTATCAGATTTAGAGTGGCTTACAACAACTTGTTAGGTAGGACACCGGATCGAAAAATCAATTTGGAACTTTTGGTGAAACAAATTCTACGAAGGTAACCCCCTCTTTGTGGAGCACCTTTAATAAGTTGTGATGACTCAAATAAAAAGGGGCTTTTTGCACATCTTTAATCATACCAGGGAGGATGACCCTTGAGAGAAGCCTTCTTGTGGAGTTTTGTTGATCATATGGTCGTGGCATTCCTTGGGGTTGGTCCCTTTTTCTTTACTTAAACTCGTACTATCAATATGTGCTGTTCTGAGCTTGTTTGTAAGCTCTTCCCATCGTTTCCCCATTACAGATTGTTCTTCTAAGCATTTTTGCAATGGAACAAATAATGAAACAGTGAAGAAATTTTCTTTAATAGAATTGTAGGCATTTGAGTCTTTATTATGCATTTTGAATGCTTGACTCTAAAGTGTTCCTATTGTATTCCTTATCATGCTAATTTTAATAGAAAGACATTTTTATTTGGCTATAAATTGAGAGAAAGTAGTTTAGTTCACAAGCGAAATGTATCTAGCATGACAAATTCCTACAAATGTTACCCAAGACGTAAATTATTGAATGGTTGCAACCAGCAATATCAAAACAACCAGATTTTAGCGTCTCAACAAGATCCTATATAAAGGACTGGGCATGGGGGGAATTGCTCCAATTTGACAATAAAGGCTTGCATTGCAAGACCCACCCAAAGAATCGAGCCCACTTTTTGTGCTTATTACTTGATGAAGATTTATAGCAAGAGAACTAAGCTTATCCAATACTTAATGCAAAATTGCTTGAAGATTTAGTTCGACTCTACTGGTAGAATTCTAAGAGCGGTTGTCTTTTGCATATGTACAACTCAAGAGCATTTGTTTCACAGAAAATTCAATGATATAGGAAAATGTTTTCCTGTAAAATATTTTCCAAGAATATGAATTAGTTTTCTTTTGTTTGGTGATATATGATCAAAATGATTTTTGTTGTTTGGATATAATTGGAAAATAATTTCAATCTAATGACTTAATTTCAAGGCAAAAAAATAAAGTTCAAATTTTTTACATTTTTAAAAATAATATAATTTTAATTATTTTATTTCTCTTTTTTTATTTTCTTTTTAGAAATGGAATTTTAATTATTTTTAAATTTTCTCTTTTTTCTTTTCTTTACTTTTCTTTTTCTTCTTCTCATACTACGGAAATCAAGAATGGCCATAGCTTCAGCTCGTGAGACTAAGTGAGCCACAAGCTCGCTTAGCCCGATGAAGCTCAAGCTAACCGGATCAAAGCGAGCCGTGAGCTCCGGGCCTTGGCCGAGCTTGGGCTCGCTTGGATCGGTAAAGCTTGGAGCTTGTCCGGTCTACATCTTGGCTAATCGCCGCTTGGTAGAGGAAGAAGGGGAAAGTAGGAGGAAGAAGAAGTAGAAAAAAAAAAGAAAAAGAAAAAGAAAAAGAAAAGTAAATAATAAAATTTAATTGAAAATTTTAAAATAATTAAAAATCTGATTTTTGTAAAATTATTGTTATAAGAATAAATTTTCATTAACCAAGGATCCTAAGACTAGGAAAAAAATTTGGAAAATGTTTTTTGGTTCTTTCAAAGGGGAAATCATTTTTTCTAAATTAAAGTTTTGGTAGGGAAACATTTTTCGTTGACTTCGACTAGGCAAACATTTTCCATCAACTAATTTTTCTAAGCGAACTAAACG